>CM051392.1:14755264-17415260 GCA_028015245.1 Cardamine occulta | reverse complement strand
TGGACCAGGTTTCCGCAGACAAGCTGAAATTATTGGAGCTATAATGGAAAAGTTCTCAATTCCTGCAAAATTCTCAACAATTGTTCTCAATTGTTGGAGCTATATTGGAGCTATATTGGACCAGGTTCTCAAACAAACAATCTCATTCATGTACATGAACTGCAGTGTTGCCTTGGTATGTTTGGCGGAGATGGAATATTGTGACAAAATAAGGTAAAAAACAGGCTAACCTTACACTTACATATAGGTATTTTGTATGTGCCTTTCTTTGGTTACATTGTGTATTTGTGTGTGTGTGTGCAGTTACTTCATCAAAGTTATTCTAGATAAGAAATATGCACTGCTGTATCAGGCTGTTGATGCGGTCACTGCTCACTTTTTGAGATTTCATGAGACAAGTGTTGTGCATCCCATTTGGCACCAAGCTCTTCTTTCCTTTGTGCAATTGTAAGGAAGAAGAATTTTTCATTTTAGGCATAGGAATCAGCTTTTTCCTCTCATGGTAAAACCTTTTTCTTTTGTAGGTACAAGCATGAACTTAGAAAGGAAGATAAACAGAGTCTCAGAAGTCTAATTGACAAGCATAATCACAAGCATGTATGGCTCCTTTCTACCTTATCTAGTCAAAATCTTGAAACCTTTTTCTTATTTAACTTTACTTATACCATTGCAGATTACTCCTGAAATTGTGAGAGAGCTTGATAACAGCAGAAACCGTGGAGAGAATGTTAGTGATTCACCTTCTGCTCCTACAATACAGAGAAGCCGATAAAAGAAGACTTGTTTGACATGCCAGAAGTTCCGATGGAAGAAGACTAGTGAATTTTTCACGTAGAATTTGTAACTAGGTCGAGAACATTGTTATGGTGTATTAAGACTTAAGAGCAACCTCATTGGGTGACAAACTCTTTTGAGTCGCTCATAAATTATAATAATAAAATTTTAAGATAGTTTAGTTAAAAATTAATTAAACTTAAATTATAAAAAAAGTATGAACTAATCAAAGAAAAAGCAGATTGTCATTCTCTCTTGGTGAGAGAGTACTCTCGTTGGAATTTGCTCTAAGAATCAGAAAAGAGATGCATACCACAAATGTGAACTGAAAATATGATGATTTATTTGAATACAAGTTTTGTTTACAAGTGGGGTTTTAGATAGAAAATGTGGCGATCCCCACTCGCCCACTGTTCGATTCTTAATTCAAGACCCAACAATGCATGTGCTACTTGTAGAAGCTCTCTTGAGACCAGATTGGAGCTTATCTTTAATGAAGTACAAAATAGTTGTTTAAGAAGCCCCTCCAACCACCTTATTTTAAGAAAAGCTGTGTTTTGATATCGTCCTCAACCTTTGAGCCAAACATGATGGAAGATTTTGAAAGCTAATGATGTGGATGATACATCGCCATATTAGGTCATTATTTTTTTTGTTTTATTCATGAGTTGTAGAACACTATATATAAAGATATATACAAAACTATACTTGACAGTGAGAAATAAGTAATCTGGAATATTATACGCATCCACATAATACATCTAATATACATAACAATTTTCTAATTTTTAGATTTTTTTTTGTAAAAAAGTTCAAAATTTTAGCTCTTATAACTTTCGGACTTGGTTAAATATTTTGCAAGGAAAAATATGGCCTTTTTATATATAATTTATTTTAAAAGAAACGTGGATCCCTGAGCAATTGCACTTTGTGCCGGGCTACCAATATCCGTAAACAGCGAAGATCTATATATTTTGTATTCACTCAAAGATCTATATATCTATGAAACCACGTTCCAACAAAAATCTTTATTTCGAATAAAGGATCATACTGCTCCTATCTATCTACTCTAACAAAATATTACAGCTTTTAAGTGATTTGATGTTGAGAGAGAGAGAGACTAATTCTACTTCAATAAAGTCGCAAGGATATGTTATGATTATATTTTTCTACCAAATGAGACTAGTGATTTTTTTTTATTTTATTACTAAGAAAAATAAACATATCGGTAGACGAATTCAAAATCTCAGATGGACAATTATATTAACTAATTTTGTATACTATGGATACACGTATATAATTAGGTTATACTCAATATTTCACATTTCCAATAGTCCTTTTCTCAATTTTGGGCAAAATGAAATTTGTTTTGTTTTAGTAACAAATAACTATGGGCAATACTCCAGGTAGAACCTTTCTTTGAATACTTGCAAGATCTGACAGAATATAATGCGCTCTTGTGTTGTATCACCACTATAGCAGAATATAAACCCTTGTTTTTTTCTGTTTTTTAATTTATAGTTGTCAATCTCTCAGGTTTTATAGTTGTCAATCTCTCAGGTTCTCTTGTCTTCCGAAATTATAAAGTTTGCTTTAAATTCGGGGATATTAATGTAAACGAGGTTTTCAAAAAGATTTTTAGTACAAAGTGGTACCTAATGACTTTAGATGTAAGTAATATCTCGTTTTTGTTTTCTTCAAACTGAGTAATCTCGTGCACTATTTTTCACTTATAACTTTTTACTTCAATACGTATAACCCATGGGAAGATGAATTTTGGGCTTGAGAAACCGATTTTGTGCATCGACTTGCACGTGCTGGTTGCCTGGTTGTGTTGTCCAGTTCTGTGGAGAAGCAACCGTTTGATGCCTGATACTACATACGATAATTTTCATTAATAATTACTAATCTCTTGTGCTTTACATTCATTCTATTTTTTTTTGGTGAAGATGATCGTTTGTTTCTTTTTTTTACAGTGTCTCATGTGTCGAAGTGATTGGGAGGTCGCTAGCAGAAATATTTAGAACAAGAGGTTTGGAGCCGCTAGGGAACTTGGTGGTTGAAGTCATCACCTACATGGACCCAAAGATCAACACTGACATTGCAATTCTTGACAGGGTCTTTAAACGCGATGATGATGTTTTATTGCGTCAGCTAGTAGACAACTTGGGTTACCACTAGAGCCACTCCCCAAAACAATCATGTGCATGATTATGTTAACATACTTGAGCTAGCTAACATCTTGAAAACCCTTTTTTTTTTTTTTCTTGCATGAGCTTCAATTTACTTTTGTTTTTCAACTCGTATGGATTCCAACAAAGATATTGGGCAATATAGCTTTAAAGTGATTTAATTTTAATTTTTGCAAGTACAAATATAAGTTTCGGAGAGACATTTCCAAAATATGGGTCGCGAGCGTTGATGATTAATCATGATAAAAAATGTAAAATTTTGTTACAAGTTAATACTATAGACACCACGAGACCCAAAGTTCCAGAAATTACCAAAAGAGAAAATAGATTGGGATGTGGATTTCTTGGAAAATTTCATACATCCAGAGGACACATACCACTTATTAGAAGTTTAGCGATTAGTCAAATCTTCCATATGGACTTGGCAACACACCCAGAATAGACGATACAAATTAGTCGTCTAGATATAGATCATAAGCTTAACTAGTATTTTTCTAAACAACCACCTTCCAGACTTAGAATTATGTTGAGAAAGATCCGAGCCTCTCTATATAATATACATACGCATGTATTATAGATTATACAGCGAATGATTTGTTCTTCTTCTTCTTATGTTGAGAAAGAAAATGAATTAGACAACAAATCGAAACAACACTCTTTCTCTCTCTCTTTCTCTCTGTACACAAAGTTTACAAATTAAAAAGACCAAAATGAGATTAAAAAACCGAACAAATCTCTCTTCCTCTCTCTTTTATCTCTTCTACATGAAGTAGCTCAACGACGTCTTCTTCCTCGATCCTCCTTCTCCATACAGCTCGTTCCATTGCTGAAGCTCGTTCATGTTTGATGAGTCTGATGAAACACTCGCGCATACCTACATGTTTCGATCATTTTAGACCTCTTTTCAATCTATATAATCACCATGTGAAACTGATTGGGTTCTTTTTCTTTGGACTTTACCTGATCATGGGCAGCCTTGAAATCGCTCATTGTCAGAGGACGAACGTCTGTACAGCTATACAATGGTGGTGTGGGACGGTTCTCAGCCTGAGCTTCAGTTTTTTCCTGCAGTAAAAACAACAGTCAGTATAAAGAGGATGAGTTCTGTGAGTATAAATTAAATGGCCTTTGGATTCGAAGCAATGCATCATGTAGAACCAAACCTTCTTTTCCTTCTCCAGTATTTCTCGGATTGGAAGATGTGCTGCTGTCACACACAGATTCTGCAACCAAATGAGAATGTGAGTGTCTGTGTATGTTTTCTTTACAGGGAAGGAGATTGAGAGGGAGGGAGAGAGAAATATGAGACCTTTAAGTCACTTCCTGAGTACCCATCTGTCATATTTGCTATAGCTTCTAAATCAACGTCTGGTGCTATTTCCTCTTTTGCTAGAATGACGCCTAAGATCTTTGATCTGTTAGTCGCATCTGGAAGATTAACCATCAATCTGCATAGAAGTAGAATGCAGGGGAGGCCCAACGATGGTTACCACATGAGGGATATCCTTCAAAAGTAACAGAGAACAGAGGGAGAAGTGATGGTTTTACCTCCGGGGCAGCCGTCTAATAACAGCTTCATCAAGGTCAAATGGTCTATTGGTGGCACCAAGTACCAGAACCCGTTCTCTATCCTTTGTTCTTAAACCATCCCAGTTTATCATGAATTCATTCTTCATCTTACGCATAGCTTCATGTTCCCCCGGATTTTCACGTCTACCCAACATGCTATCAACCTAAATAATGTTTTCCCGCAATCATCAGATCGAGAAAGGACATTGATTGGCTTACAAGGAGAGGAGAAACAGAGCAGTTTTTAGTCTCTTCAAACATACCTCATCAACAAAAATGACACTCGGGGCAATCTTACTCGCTAAGGAGAAGACAGCTTTCACATACTTCTCTCCCTCACCAAACCACTGCAAAGCATTTTTCGTAAATGCTCAGGTGTAATCTTTAAAAGAAAGCATAAAAGAAGTCAGATTATTTTACGAGAGATACCTTTGAAGTAATACTGGACATTGAGATATTGATGAAGTTTGCACCAGCCTCAGTTGCTACCGCCTTTGCCAACATGGTCTTCCCAGTACCAGGAGGTCCAAACAACAGTATACCTTTCGTAGGCTGCATTAAAATATAATATATTATATGTTTGGTTCCAGTACAGTGGGACTGTGGGAATAACAAACGTGTGAAAACGAATAGCAATAGAAGGTACCTTCGTTAGCTGGCCTTTGTCAAACAATTCCGGTCTTTGAAGAGGAAGCATCACCAACTCCTTCAATGTGTCTTTCACATTTTCCAGAGCACCAATATCGTCAAATGAAACACCTATATCACTAGGTGGAATGACATCTGACAGGAGTTTTTTTTCAAATTCGTTCTCAGTAACAACATCCTGAAACGGCATAGCAAATAAACTCTTAACTCTGGAACTTGCTAAGCAGCTTGGGAGGTAAGAGATAAAGTTACATAATAATACCTTGAGAGATTTCTTTAAACTCTTGTTCTCGTTCTGAATTTCATGTAACATCTGCAAGCCATATGTAATGCTGCAACACGTACCAAAATGTTATTATATAAATCTAAGTTGTACTCAAGCTACTGTATCACATAGCCTGTAAAAGGAGCACACCTTTCTGCAGAGATAACAAGCTTGTTGTCTTTAATTGTAGGTTCTGAGCAGTTCATAAGATGGTGACTAAAAGCCCAACCAACCACTTTCTCAACACCTATTAACACATACAGTTTTTGATTAGTCAACTAAGCGGCTGATCAAAACTACATAAAGAAAATAGGCAAGTGGTAGAGGCCAACTTTCAGATGGATGGGTTTGATCTTTGATGCACAAGGTTTCAAGGTCAGGGCAGTCCAGACGGTTTTTGGTGAGGACCTGTAAGCATCATTAACAAAGACATCAACAAAAGAGAAAAAAAGAAAAAAAAAACCAGGAACGCATAGATAGCTTAAGGACTTCATTAGATGATACTCACTGCAAGGATGCTGGTTATATTAGCCTGAACCTTCAAAATCTCTGTATCACGTTCAAGTTTCTCCTTCCAATCCAACAGCAAAGCTTCATCCTAATATATCTTAAGAGCATAAGAAAATGAAATAAAAAAGAATAAATGTACCCAGACAAGAAGAAACGAATCAAGGTACCTGGGGTAACTGGATGGCGACTTTGTTAGGAAACAGACGAGTAATTTGTTTCATTGATTTAGGCGTTTCTTTGCTCCTATCGTGCAGTTTACCAAAATTATCCTGCACATGATATAAAAGTCATTTTCAACATCTCAAAATGCAAGATGACTATGGTAAACCTTTACATTCAAGAAAGAGCAATTTAGGTACATTACAATTTCGAGAAATGCAAAATAATCCAAGTTAAGTCAGGTCATCATACCGGAAATGCAAGATCCAGTAATGCCGTCTGGTTGCCCCCAAACTTAGTAAACAAGAAGCCTCCAGGATGGGACTGAAAAAGAACCATCAAACCTCTAATTAATTATACAGATAAGAAAACTAAAACAACTTAAAAGAAGATTAAATAAGTTTCCTACTTTCTCTTTTCGGCTGTCCAACTGGGTTTGTGAGGCCATGACAACAATATTTTCCGGTAAATTCTCAAGCTTGCTCTTCAAGGTTGCATACACATCACTATTCCCCACGAGAGATTTCTCAATGTCTTTCAGGAACAATATTAGTGACCCTCCTTCGCTCTCGCTATATGTGACCTATGATACAAGTCAAGAGGTTAACAATCCTGTAGCTATAAGGAATAAGTAGGCACTCTTTCATAACTTAGAGAGTAAATGGTACCTCAAGGATTTCATTCACGGCGAGTTTATCAGCATCATCACTAGAAGAACCATCCAACCGAAGTGAGCCAACTGCACATAAAGAACGATATCATTCAAATTTTCTTTCAAGTGAGGTAAAGTTGAAAGTAACAGCCCGCCGATTACCAGCACAAAAAAAACCACGGTCTTCTTCACAGAGGCCACCAAGATCATTGCCATCTATTAGAGGTCTATCAAATCTAACCCCAATTTTTGAAGAACTGTTGTCTTCAAATGCAAGGACTACTTTTCCCTGGAAACCATTGCCTGGTCCCCTATTTTAAATAGCAGGAAGAAAGTTAGAACAGAGTTTTGAATACAAAAACATTTACCGAAAGTGTGAAGACATTTAAAAAAAAAAAAAAAAAAAGAAGCAAACAATACCTAAGTGGGCAAGACGTAGGACCAACAAACTTTACTCGGTCACCTAAAAATGACAAAAGTGCTTAGTCAGTACAACAGGAAGAGTGGTACATCAAAGAAATTGAATAATCAGATGACAAATTGAACCATCATGCCTGCTTTGAATGTGCAACTTTTAGAAGTAGCTGTTGACACTTCTTGCTTTGGCAAAGCCTGAGAACTTAATGTTGAGCCCCCTGTTATATCAGCATCAACACTTGACGTTGGTTTTTTATGCTGCAATGCTTGTGCAGCCTGAACAGCTCGTTTAGCAAGCATAGACAGCCTTTCACGCCTAGAACCTTCTTTAGAAGATTCGGCTTCCTTGGCTAGTGATCCCTGAAGCCATCCAGAAACAGTACAAAATCAATGACTTCGCTGGAATGAACAAACCTACTAACTATCAAAGAGCCGGTGGGAAACAATGGCGGAGTGGACACTCTTACAGATATAGCATTTAAGCTAATTGGGACCATAAGTCAACAATACAAGTTAATACCCACTTGTATTGTAATACACAACTAGAATGAATATACATATAATGAAAAGCTAACACAGAAGAGAAAAAAAAAGAGGGAGGGAGGGGAAGGGGAAAAGAAGATTACCCCAGGCAGCAAAAGAGAGTCAACAATCATCAATTTGGCCCCAAAATTTTTGGCAAGCGCTTTAGCCAACATTTCCTGATATATCTCAGAGCCTAAAATAATGGTAAACTTGGTTAGAAAGGTAGGCATCAGACCGTATGTATACTAGGGTAAACTTTTTTAAAAGAATGAAAACAGCCAAAAGAAGAAATACTTCTAGTAAAGCCTCATACCTGCTGGTCCAGAGAGTAAGATACGGGGAGACATTGTCGACAAGTCTGATGCATACTTTGCAAACTTGCTTCCACCCTTCATATGGACATACATCGATGCAATCAAAACATCCTTCGTCGTAGCACTGAGACAATTCAGATAAATTGTTGGTTATAAATCAAACCATCAAAAGCCAGACATAAGGTAGAAATCTAACATAAATTCTAGCAAACAGACCTTAAAAAATATGGGAAGTTCTCGAAAGAAACTTCTATGCTTTCAGCATTGAGTACTCCTCCTCGCAGACTATCCTTATATGCTTGGCGTCTAGTCGATATAGTTGATGAAAGGTCAAATTCTCTAAGGAATTCTCTCACTTCCCTTCGTTCATCTAGCAATTTGGAGATGCTGCCCCTTATATCAAATGAAGAAGGCTCCCCAAGAAGGTGTGCGATTGGTCTAATTTCATAACCAGAACCAGGAACATTTCCACCATCAGCTTCTTGAAAAGGATCCAATCCACTGCCATCAGCATTCAGATTCTCATTGGCAGTAAAAGAGGTTGAAGCAGCAGTTTTCTCCACAGAAGCAATAGCAACATGGTCATTGTTACTATCAGCATCATTCATCTCAGTATCCGAGATGCAATCATTGCAACTGGAAGGTACCACAGGAACCTCTGGATTTTGCTGCCTTTTGGCAGTTTTAGCAATTGGTGGTAGAAGATGGAAGTTACGGTACTTTGATAGAGATGCCAATATAGAGGCCCCATCAACAGCTGAGGAGTCTCCTGCTCTTGTTTCAACATGAACCCCTTTCAGAGGGGCACCCCGAGATTCACATATACTCAACGAAGAAGCTCTGTCAGGAGCAGCTAGGTTTTCATCTTTAAGAGGTTGAAATATCTAGACAAATCGTTAAGAAAAATTAACGAAAAACCACTGAATTTAATCAGCAAGAACGTTATAAATAACATAAGAATGTGGGGAATTAACTTTCCACACAACTCCAAAAAAGGATACATAAGAATGTTTCCCAGAAATGCTGAAGACCACCTCGTCACCACCCCGCAGATGAACACAAGTACTTTTCTGGTAACACTTGCCATTGACCTGAACAAGAACTCCATTCCCTATGATCTCCAGGGATGCAACTGATGGACCACCGTGCTGCACGAGACTGTGTAAGCAAAAAGCTTTTCTCCTTTTGGCCAGTAAGAGACGAATTAGAAATGCGCAAATTCAGATGTCATTACCTCAGACTGCTTCAGCTCACACAGGGTGCTTGGCATAGATTGGTCTTTGATAGATAAATCGCATCCACGGCGTCCAACAGTAAACACAGGGCCTCTCATTATACGGTGAGGGTTCTGAAGTTGCAGAGAAACACCAAAGGACAGTGAGAACAAAAGAATTATAGTCACAAACTCAAAAAAACAAATGACATAGTCATATGAACTAGACAAGACTAAAACAAAAACTAGCACATACTATTGCCCGAACAAAGAAAAAGAACTGGACATGCAGACAACAAAACTCGTTTCGTGTGAACTGAAAAATCAGATCTTTATTTAAAAAATTCAACTTTTGCAAAGTGCTAAACTCTCAAGCCGCAATGCGCAGACTTTTAGACAGCGCAGAGAACTGATCACGACGCTTGACCCACCTGAGGATACTGGGAAAGTAGCTTCGCCCATGGAGCCTTTGAAGCTCGCTTCTTAGCCGTCTTCGATTTCTCAGCATCCGCGGCCACTTCACCTAGATCCACAGATACACCAAAACATTAGAAATGAGATTACTTTTGATTTTTGAATTAAAAACTCGTTAATAGAGACAACAGGAAAACATCGAAACCTGCGATGGTAGGTGTCGCCAAGACTTCGACTTCAGGATTAGCATCGGTTTCAGGACAGCTCTCCATCACCGGCACATCAGTCGTAACAGGCTTCTCTGCATCTATAGCCTGTGGATCAGAGGATCCCAGTTCCGGCTCTCCAGATTCCGATCCAGGATCCGAAGGTGGTCCTTGATTTTCGATCGGAACCTCGCTCGCTGATGAAGAAGCAGCCGGTTCCACCGCCGCCTAGGGTTTCCAAAATTCAGAAATGAGATCCCCGGAAAAAAAATATATAAACACACGAAAAAAACCCAGATTTAAAATCCAGAAGCGAGAACAGAGCATATAGAGGAATCAAAATCTTGGAATCGGAGACAAGTACGCACAGATTCAAGAGCAGCAGCGGCGGCATCAACCTTGACCTTAGATCGCTTGGTAGGGCGTGGCGATGAAGAGGCTTCAGGAGAAGAAGAAGCACAGAAACGCTTGGAAGCGGAAGAGCTACGTCTCGTCTCAACCATATCTCACGATTTTCTCAACCTCTCTTTTTCTTTCTCCGCCTTGATCCACCGTTTGGTTTCCCCGATAGAGAGAAGAGATTAGAGATAGGAGAAGGAGAGAGAGGCGAAATTGAAAAATCAGAGAGATTTCACGAAATGATTACTCACAGGTCAAATATATAAATACTTGACTACATATATCCACATTTTGGATATTAATTAAACAGTATAAATTTTGGTTAAAAATCAGAAATGGGATTACCAAAAAAATAAAAATTTGAACCCAATAATTATGGGTGCAGGAATAAAATTGGTTGAATGAGACATTTATCAAAAGTTTCACCATTTAATATGGAAAGAGTTAAAAAATGATTCAACTCATTTAACTAAAAAAATTAGAAATATGAACCAAATACAATGAAAGATTATTTAATTCATTCATCTCTTAATTTTGTTTATTCAGTTTTCTGAAACTCATTCATGTATATACAACCATTCAAAACCTTTAACTGCAAAGTTGCATTAAAATGAATGAATTGAACAAAATAAATGAAATTTTTTTTACTTAAACTTATTCAACTCGCAAAATTTAGATAAATGGTTAATTCAACTATTTTTATTCAACTAATTGAGTTACCATTTGCACCAGTTGTGTTAATGTGGTTGCTTTGCAAATTTGATTATTCTGATTTAAAATCGTATAACATATATTCCCTATGTATTACAAATATTATTTTTTTTAGTTTTTCACCAAAATTAAAATAATAATAAATGTTGTACCATGATTAATTATTTATGTGTTATTTTTTTTTAAAAAAAGGTTAATCTTAAGTTGGTTTTTACTTCACTTCCCATCTTCCAATTAAAAAATAGTAAATACACTAATTAACTAATTGATATTTTCAATAAAAATAAATTAATTAAAATACAGAAAATCAATCTTTGTGATATAAAAATAAACTCTTAGAAAATCAATCTTTATGATACAGAGAGTATATGAATAACTTTAGTTGTAAATAATTTTTGAAGAAACATTGTTTATCTATTATATTTTATGTCTATCATATTTCATATTTGCATAACGATTGCCGTAATTCTATTATTCATTAATCAACTAGACAATGAAACACATGCAACGTTTTAAGAATGTAAACAGGTGTTAAATTTATTGTTTTTACAATTATGTATAGTTTTTTAATTAATAAACTAAATAAAATTTTAATTATTTTATGTTTATAATTACTAAATTATAATCTACAGCAGCTGTTACTAACTATTCTTTTATGGTAATTTTTACTTTTAGAATATTAAATTTTCATGCTGTAATATTCATAATTTTTTCTCTTCCAAAAAATAGTTGGATTTTCATATCTAAAAAGAGAAAGCGAGAGTTAGCTCTCCCCGCTTGGGCAGTACACTCCACAACCACAAGCACTGAAGCACGTATACAGATGAAGAGGTAAAGTGTCGACTTGCGTTTTTCTCGAGATTGACTCCAACGGGTCAGTCAATCTTTAACTTTACCACATAACCAACAAAAAAAAACACACACACACACACACAAAGCATTAGGATGGTCAAACTCTTTGTTTTTTTTATCACTACTACTTAAGTCTTAAACCAAACTGTATCAGATTTTCTTAAGCGATTTATTTTTTAAAAATTCAAAAATCTAAAAACATTATTCTCAATGTCATATTCAAAGCATTGTTTTGTTTAATTAGCGTTTTATATAGTTCTCATAAAATTCAGTCTCTTTGTAATGTGACTGTTTTGATAATGATATATTTAATTTGTTTATAGAAAATTTAGTTTTAAGGGCTAAATGAAGTAATGAAGTAAAGACCAAAAGAAAAACAAGAAGAACAAATGAAGTAAAGAAAAAGTCAAACTATATTATCTTTTATATTGATCCAAGTCTATAGAGTCCTCAAGAATAGGTTATCGAAATCAACTCAACAATGTTTGACCAATGACCAGGAATATGAAATCGTGAAGAATCTTTTAAAGACGAGAATACCGAACCGGTTTGCAACACACACGTTTCTATGAACAAAAACACTTGGGGGTTCGGTTCGTGTAACCGTTGTTGGACTGGGCACGTGTTCGCATGAATCCAAATCTTCTAAAGTCTGAAGTATAGACTTCCATGCATGACACATCACGTGACTTTGTAGTAATTGAATTTAAGGCGGTTACATGTGAACGTTAATTTACTTTTAAAATGCACAAAATAATCTTTATAGAAACTACAAAATCTAGCAAAATTCTTAGCTTTATTAAAATTAAATATTTACCAAGTTATGATTTCCTTTTGTCAATTTGTCTTATACTCTTAAAAAGTTATTACTCAGCGTTTTACAAGCAAATGCCAAATTACTATAAGATAAACTTCACAAACTAATACCCATAAATAAATAAATAAAATTCACAAACTAAAAATCCAAGGTGAGTTGGGTATTTCGTGAAAGTGAAAAAAAGTGACAGATATAAAATAAAAAATCTGAATGTTAATTTTCTTTTTAAACCCAAAAAGAAAATACATATATTTCAAATATAACACTTGTAGAAATTTATCATCACAATTAACTTTATAGAAATTTCTACAAAATCTAGCAAAAGGTTTAGTGTATATTAAAATTAAATATTTACCTTTATCTTACTCTTATTTTTTATTTATATTTTTTTTGGTAAAATATTTTACTCTTATTAAAATCAACGTTTTATAAAGCAAAATACCAAATTGCCACAAGATCTATGAACTTCACCAACTAAAACTGAGGGTAATTCGGTCATTTTGGGGAAGTGACAGAGATATAAAATCCTCTAATTTTGTTTTTTAATCCTCCTCATTCACAAATCCTTCAAAAACAAAAACAAAGAGGGTAAATTCCTTAAACCCTAAACGCCATAGTTCTCTCCTTCTTCGCAAGTTTTGTTGAAAACTTTGAATATAGAGAAACATCAGTAATAGTAGCGTAGATGGTAGCACCAGATGAAACTTCGTTTTCAGCTACGAAGCAATCAAGTACTTTTTTGTTTGTTTCGTCGTTTCTATTCATCTTCTTTCGTAGCTCTCCTGAAATCAGGAATTGTTTTTGATCGGAGAGAGATTTTTAATTGTTTACAGGTCGAACTTGGGCTTCCGTTGCTGCCAGTGGTGGTGGTGATAACGAGGTTGGGGATGTGAGTAGTGTTAAGGGTTTCGATGCATCGTATCAGTATTTGGCGGGAATATCGGAATGTTGCGATGTTGATGGAGCTGATGATGCTAGTTTATCTGATTCGGATCAATCAATTTCTCTGATGACTGAGAGTGTTACGGAAAATTATGTTTTTCCGGGGGAAGAAAGAATTGTTGTTGATGAAGCTGTTAAAGAAATTGAGAAGGATGGTGTGGGTAAATTTGAAATTGTGAGTGTTGATGTCGAAGAGAAGGAGGTCGTGGATGAAAATTTGGTTTTAGTATCTGAGGATGATACCAAAGAGGAGAAGAGTCTAATTAGTGATAAAGTCGATGATGACGACACAATTGATCAGGTTGTAGAAGAAGAGGCTGTGAAGTTAAGAAACTTCATTGTGGATTTATTAGCCAAGGAATCTCTGCATGTTGATGTGGTGGTTGATAAGACCAAACTGAATATTCAGGAGACTGATGATCTGACTGCTGCAGACGATGGAGATTTTGAATTGGCAGCTGAGGTAACATCAGAGGTTGCCAAAGTAAAGCATGTAGAAGAAGAAGAATCTCCTGCTGCTGGAATTTCAAATGTGGTTTCTGTTGATGCAAAAGAGGATTCAAAGTCAGCAGCTGAGTTACAATCAAACGAAATCAGGGAAGTTTCTGAAGTGAACAATGTTGACGAGGGCGGAAACAAGATCCCAGTTGCGGATATTGTTTCTACACGTGATTTTAGCGCTGAAGGATCTTCTGGAGAAGGTGTTGTTGGGGTTGATGGGTCTGGAAGTGGTGAAGAAACTAAAGAGATGATAGTTGGGAGTTCAAAATCTGGAGAACAGTTCTTAGAAAGGTTGGAAAAGGTTTCTTCTAGTATAGATGCCAATTCTGATGAAATAAATATTCATAGCAATCATGTAGATAGGATTGATGGTCAGATTGTCACTGATTCTGACGAGGAAGTAGACATGAATGATGAAGGTGAGGAGAAAACATTTGATACTGAAGCTTTGGCTGCGTTTTTAAAGGCTTCCTCCGGTGGAAGTTCAGATGGTGGTGATTTTACCATAACTTCTCAAGATGTAATGAAGCTTTTCTCTATGGAACCTCCAGCTGGTTTGGGTTCGTCTTCAGGACTTCTTCAATCTGCAGCTTCACTTCCAAACCGTTCCAACACCTGTCCTAGTCTCACAGTCGCAATGGGTGGAGAGAGTGAGAGTAACTTGAGCGAGGAAGAGAAACAGAAGTTGGAAAAATTGCAAAGTGTGCGTGTAAAATATTTGCGTCTTGTGCATAGGTTGGGGCAGTCTGTAGAAAATTCAATAGCAGTGCAGAATCTTTACAATCTTGCACTTCTTGCTGGGAGGCATTCTGGTCAGTTATGCAGTCTTGATGCTGCAAAGAAGATGGCTATGGAGTCTGAGGCTGAGGGAGAAGATTTAAATTTCTCTCTAAACATACTGGTCCTTGGAAAATCCGGAGTGGGGAAAAGTGCTACGATAAATTCCATCTTGGGCGATCAGAAGGCATCTATTCATGCATTTGGACCTTCCACCACTTTGGTCCGAGAAATTTCTGGAACAGTGGATGGTGTCAAGATCACATTCATCGATACTCCAGGCTTAAAGTCTTCTGCCATGGATCAAAGTACCAATTCCAAAATGTTGTCTTCGGTGAAGAAGTTAATGAAGAAGTATCCCCCTGATGTTGTTCTTTATGTTGATCGTCTTGATGCTCAGAACAGAGGCTTGAATAATATGCCCTTGCTAAGGACGATTACTGCTTCTCTTGGTTCATCCATATTGACAAACGCCATAGTGACATTGACTCATGCTGCTTCTATCCCTCCTGATGGCCCATATGGCACCACTATGAGCTATGATGTGTTTGTAGAACAGTGCTCACGTATTGTTCAATATTCTATTGGACAGGCCGTTGGTGATCTACGTTTGATAAATTCTAGACTGATGAATCCAGTTTCTCTTGTCGAGAATCATCCCTTGTGTAGGAAGAACCGAGCGGGAGTAAAGGTTCTCCCGAATGGCCAAACGTGGAGACCTCAACTGTTGCTATTGTGCTACTCCCTGAAGATTTTGTCACAAGCAAGATCTCTTATGAAGTCTCAAAAACCATTAGACCATCGTAAAGTATTTGATTTTGGAGTTCGATCAATTACTCTCCTTAAATTGTTGTCTTGGCTGTTGCAGTCTCGTGCACATCCTAAGCTCCCTGCAGAAGAAGGTGTTGATAGTGTTGATTCTGATATCGAAATTGATGATGTGTCTGATTCTGAGCAGGAAGATGGGGAAGATGACGAGTATGACCAGCTGCCACCATTTAAGCCTCTTCGAAAAAATCAACTTGCAAAACTCTCAAAGGAACATAGAAAAGCTTACTTTGACGAGTATGATTACCGGGTAAAGCTTCTTCAGAAGAAACAATGGAGGGATGAGTTGAGGAGGATGAAAGAAATCAAGAAAAGCAGGAAGAAGAAGGTCGCTGAAAGTGAGTATGGTTATCTTGAAGAAGAAGAGGCTCCACGTGCATCACCTCCTGCTCTACTACCTGATCTGGTCTTGCCACCTTCATTTGACAGTGATCACTCAGCTTATCGTTACCGTTCTCTGGAACCCACTTCACAGCTCGTTACCAGGTCATCGTTGGACACCCAAGGCTGGGACCATGATTGTGGACTTGATTGTGTCATCGCAGAAAAGAGTCTCGCCATAGCTAAACGATTTCCCGCCGAAGTTTCTGTCCAAGTGACCAAGGACAAGAAAGAGTTCAATATCGTTATAGACTCCTCTGTCTGTGCTAAGCACGGGGACAATGGATCCACCATGGCAGGGCTCGTTATCCAGGGAAGTGAGCAACTTATGTATATGATCAAAGGAGAAGCCAAATTCAAGAACTTTAGAAAGAACAAGATGACTCTTGCAGGGTTAGTGACATTCTTTGGTGGGGACATTGCCACTGGTGTCAAAGTCGAGGACCAAATTGCTCTCGGGAAAAGGCTCGTCGTCGTGGGAAATGCAGGGACTACTCGGTCACAAGGAGACTCAGCATATGAAGCAAACCTCGAAGTTAGACTTAGAGAAGCTGATTTCCCAATAGGCCAAAACCAATATGTTCTGGGACTGTCTCTAACTAACTCAAAAAACAGGTTAACCCTCGCAACCAATCTCCGATCTGAAGTCTCCATCGGAAGACATACAAAGATAGCAGCTTTAGCAAGTCTTGACAACAAGAGGACCGGACGTTTCACATTCAGAACCAGCAGCTCAGTGCAGTTGCAGATTGGTGTCATGGCCATTCTTCCTCTGGCTATGTCCATCTACAAGAGGATTATTCGATCAGGAGAGAACTGAGAATGATCTTTAGGATTAGGGTGTTTTACTTTAAATAGAAAACATTTCGTTATGTGAATTAAGTTGATCTTTTGTTCTATTGAGAAGATCTTCCTAATTCTGTTTTATTTTTGCCTAATTCGATACCTTTGATTGAAATTAGTATCTACGACTTGGACTAAATTATTCGATACCTTAATTTCTCTTTTGTGTATGAAAGTTTCGTTTTTTATTTTTTTTTAAAGGTGAGATTTCGTATAAATATAGCTTGTCAAAGAAATAGAGAAGAAGCCCAAATAAAATAATGGACGATGAAGCAGAGCACTTGAAGGCGGCTTTTGGCGATTCATCGGATGATGACGGTCTCGCTGATAAACCGGAAAAAGAAACCCTAGGAATTAGAGATTCAACGGTATGGGAGCAAGTGGAGGAGATCAATGGTTTATGGCTCTGTAGAAACTTTCTCTCGATTGCTCATCAGTCTGATTTACTCTCCGCCATTCTAAACGGTATTCTTCGGCTCTTCTTCAGTTTCTCATATTATAATGTTGTTGTTGCTTTTAGATTCTATTGCTAAATTTTGTTCATTTTTAAAATTTCTGCAGAAGGTTGGTTCGTTGAAGAATCTATTAACCAGGTGCTAAAGCCTTCTCATCTGTTTCATTGATTTCGTATTAGAACCCAAAATTTCGTTTATCTTCTTCCCCAGTTTCTTAATGTTCTTTCCTTGGTGGCAATGCTAGAGGTTTAGCTTATCCTTAGATCAGAAATCTTTTAAAGCTCCTGCTTATCTGTTTATAAAACGGACTTCTATCTCTAAAACCTTGTTTCTATGGAAATTATTCGATTATATTAATAAGATATATTGACTGATCCAGAATTTCAATGTTGGCATATAGATCATATTAGCGTTAGGTGGTTGGTGTATGAATGAAAAAAACATTGTTTTCTCTTAGGCTGCTTTTGTTTCCTCTTGAAGTGAATCTGCACTTTTGCTGCTAAACTCGCCTGGTTTCTGTTCATTTGTGTTGTTTTCTTATCGAATTTGGTAATACATACGCCTCATGAATAACCCAGATTCTTGTTTTTTTCGGTGTGATGCTTCTTGGTGTCGAGTTTGAGATGATGATAAGCAAACTAAAGCTTCTATTATTATTTTTTTTTTCCGGATTTCTTAAAGGCGATGAGATTTGGTGATCTCCCTTCATGGGCAACAAAACTGTCTGATATCATACGCGAGACTGTAGAATCTGTTGATGCTTCAGTGTTGCCTGCTGATTTACTGTGGAGAGAACCTCTGTTTGACCAGCTCATTGTCAATTTATACCAACCAGGTGAGGTTACTTTCACTTTGCTCTTAGCATCTTTGGAGTAAACAATTTCATTCTTCTTTAGTATAAGAACCACTACATTGACAGCTTGTTATGGTTTCTTGGAGGATTAGAATTAGATCATTTAAGAGAGTTCACTGGGTGTAAGCAGATAATCAGTCATAGGTTACTGATATCACGATTTCATGACAATGCAAAAAACTGGATGATCTTTAACATAGGATGGGGCAAAAAGGTAGAAGATAGTGCGAAAGAAAGTTGTTATGGTTTCATGGAGCATTGAATTAGATAGTTTAAGGCGTTAAGAGAGTTACACAGTGAGTGACAGACATTACATCAAGATTTCATGACAAAATGCAAAAAAACTGGATGATAGTGCAAAAGCTAGAAGAACCAATAGAGTAACAGCTTGTTAAGGTTTCTTAGTGCATTTCAATTAGATAGTTTAAAAATGGTTAAAAGTAGATAATGAGTCATTGATTATTCAGATATTAGATCGAGATTTCTTGACAGTGCAGTGATATTTTATCAGGGGATTTGTGCACTTGTTGATCTGCTGCGTTTTGAAGATGGAATTGCCATTGTCTCTCTGGAGTCACCTTGCGTGATGAGGTTCAGTCCCACAGAAAAGGAAGACGATGAAGATGTGGATGTTTTGTTGAGCCCAGGATCTCTCATTCTCATGTCAGGAGAAGCTCGGTATCGATGGAAACATGAGATTAATCGAAAGCAGAAAGGGTTTCAGGTATGGGAAGGAGAAGAAATTGATCAGAAACGAAGAATCTCCATTACATTGAGAAAGCTATGTCAAGCTTAAGGGTGTGTCAAAGCTTATTTTAATCATTATCTAGGCGACATTTTTGTAGATGTGGTTAATCGATCAGAACTTATACTCTATAGTCTGTAGTGTACATTGGTTAAGTGTTACTAAAATTTTATTAAAACTTATATAAATAGTTTTAAATATAGTATTATTTAAACTGTGTTTATTAGTTAGTAGTTTGATAAATTAAAGTTGAAATTTAGATTATAAGAGAATTTATGAATAAAATATGGTGATATGTAAAATAAATAAAAATGAAGAAGAAAGAATTATGTTGACAAAAGAAGAGAGAGTAAAGTATTACATATGAATTTCATTTAGTTATAACTAACTTTATTTGTTCTGAATTAAAAGAATATTAGTGAATTTTGTTTACCTTTTTGTTGTACAAGTGAAATAAGAAATTCAAATAGCCTTATATACAAGTTTCTTTTTCTTTCTCCTGTCGTTTTTAGTTGTCTATAAAGTATAAACAGAAAGAGAAATTGGGATATAATTGAAATGAATTAAAAAAGAATGTAAGAAAATTTGGCAAAACATTAAACAAAATTGAGCAATAAATTTTGTATAGTAGGTTTCGATACAACCTCATTTTTTCCCATTAAAGTATATACATAAACTATAAGAATCCAAAATTTTGTTACATATTAAAGTATTTGTAAAATTCTTTCACTCTAAAACATATCTGAAGATAATAAATTCCAAAAAGTCATTTGGTAACCTACTACCTCTAATTAGTAATTACTAATTAACAAGTTGAAAATCTTTTCCTATTTATGTTCCCTTTTCTTTTCAACCTTTTTTCTATTTATAAGAACTACAGTATTATGAGTTCTAACTGAAAAGAAAAAAAGATGAGTTGACTTTTCAACGCTCTCCGATTTATAGATCAACGGTTAGGATGATAGATCACACGTCACATACTCTGATATCTCGGCACGTGTCAACGATACTACTAACACAGCACGACCACCGACACAACCGAGTGAAATTAGACAGCCTTAACTGTCATGTCCAAATGCAAGCAAAATCTCTTCTCTTGTAGTAGTAAACTTTGATAAATAACAGCGTGTGTGTCTGAAAAAGTAATTATCAAATTCGATCTTCATTAATGGAAACTTAGATCTTCTCTTAAAAGACCCATTTAGATCGTATAAACAGAGAGAATCTTTTAGAAGAAAAAGAAAGATTGGAGAAAGATGATTGAGAGGTGTTTAGGAGCTTACCGGTGCCGGAGAATCCAAAGAGCTTTACGCCATTTAAAGGTAACGATTCTCTGTCTCGTTCTTACAGTTGTCGTCTTACGTGGCACTATCGGCGCCGGTAAATTCGGAACTCCGGAGCAAGATCTCGACGAGATCCGTCAACATTTCCACGCACGCAAACGAGGTGAGCCTCACCGTGTTCTTGAAGAAATCCAGACCGGAGGAGATTCTTCCGGCGACGGCGCAGGAAATTCCGGCGGGAGCAATAACTACGAGACTTTTGACATCAACAAGATATTTGTTGACGAAGGAGAAGAAGAGAAACCTGACCCGAATAAACCTTACTCTCTCGGACCCAAAATATCCGATTGGGATGAGCAGAGATCCGATTGGCTAGCTAAGAACCCTTCTTTCCCTAATTTCATCGGACCAAACAAGCCACGTGTCCTATTGGTGACTGGTTCGGCGCCAAAACCATGTGAGAATCCTGTCGGAGATCACTATCTCTTGAAATCGATCAAGAACAAAATCGACTACTGTAGGTTACACGGGATCGAGATCTTCTACAACATGGCTCTTCTTGATGCGGAGATGGCTGGTTTTTGGGCAAAGCTTCCATTGATTAGGAAACTTTTGTTGTCTCATCCTGAGATTGAGTTTCTATGGTGGATGGATAGTGATGCTATGTTTACAGATATGGCGTTTGAGCTTCCATGGGAGAGGTATAAAGATTACAATCTGGTGATGCACGGATGGAATGAGATGGTTTATGATCAGAAGAATTGGATTGGGTTGAACACTGGGAGTTTCTTGCTGAGGAACAATCAATGGGCGCTTGATTTGCTTGATACTTGGGCTCCTATGGGTCCCAAAGGGAAGATTCGTGAGGAAGCGGGTAAGGTTCTGACCCGTGAGCTCAAGGATAGGCCTGTGTTCGAAGCTGATGATCAGTCTGCAATGGTTTATCTGTTGGCTACTCAGCGAGACGCTTGGGGCAATAAGGTAAGAACTGGCTCTTGATTGATTTGAAGTTGTGAACTTGATTCCATTTCAGCATTGGTTTGAGCTAAATTGGGCAAATTTTATATTTCGAGTCGTTAAACCAGTACTTGTAAGTCTAAGTCGTTTTTTTGCTCACAAATCACAATATGAGTTGCATCTTGTCGATTTATAACGTCTCTTCATCCATAAAAGATCGGTTTTTGGCTCACAAATCACAATGCGAGTTGCATCTTGTCGATTCATAACGTCTCTTCATCACATAAATATTGTTTTTTTGCTCATAAATCACAATGTGAGTTGCATCTTGTGGTTTCAAACATCTGTGTAAGGTCTATTATTGACGTAAACTCTCAAATCTTTGCTTTGGTTTGGGTTTTGTTGAGCTACTCATTTTAGCCCCTGCATTGTTGTAGGTGTACCTCGAGAGCGGATACTATCTTCATGGTTACTGGGGGATTCTCGTAGACCGATATGAAGAAATGATAGAAAACTACCACCCTGGTCTAGGTGATCATAGGTGGCCATTGGTGACTCACTTTGTCGGTTGCAAACCGTGCGGGAAATTCGGGGATTACCCGGTGGAACGGTGTCTAAAACAAATGGACAGAGCCTTTAACTTTGGGGATAACCAGATTTTGCAAATCTATGGCTTCACTCACAAATCTTTGGCTAGTCGCAAAGTCAAGAGAGTGCGGAACGAGACTAGCAATCCGCTGGAGATGAAAGACGAGCTCGGGTTGCTTCACCCGGCGTTTAAGGCGGTTAAGGTACAAACCAATCAAGTTTGAATCGGATCTGCGTTTAGGATTTGTGTTCTGTTTCTTGCTATATTTATGTCATGTGTCTTTGCTTGTTGTTGTACTAAGATGGATGATAAAAGTATTGTGCAGAGACATCGGTTATTCTTTGGTTTTACTTTGTCTCTACGTCTAGAGTTCTACAACACAATCAAAATGTTGTCTTTCTCCCTTTTTTTTGTTTTTTTGAATCCATTAGAACTGGAGATTTTGTAGCTTCATGGATCAGTAATCAATGTTAATTCAAGAACATTTTTTAACCTAATTTCATACTTAACTAATGATTGACTATTAGTATATAAAGGTCAAAATTTTATTGAACAAGTTACTTGGTTAGTAGTGGTACAGTTTCGAGATCCAATTCATAAATGTGTGTCGATTTGTTAGAATTTAAATTCAAAAATAAAATTTGGCATGTGGTCAGATTCTTTTTGCAGGATGGGTGGTCTATTTTGAATTTTGTTATATCTGAATAAGTGAATGAATATCTTTAATTGATAAGCATAAACTATATAAAATTTTGTATACGGGCTGATATCAGGCCTTATAAAAGCCCATGCGAAAACTATACTCCCGGGCTATATCATTTAGCCTATATGGAGTCCATAATATACAAAAATCCAAGATAATTCGTAGATAATGGTGAAAAAACTAATATATTTTTCAGAAAACTAGTTTGTGGCCAAGCAATTTTTGGGTGGGAGAATCAACAAAGATACAAAAATAAGATTTCTTTCTCCGTTATAAAACCCAATCTCAATTGTTATCTCTTAACTCTTTTAAGTTTTATCTCTCCTTTTTTTGTTTTTGTGTTTTTGATAAAGAGAAGATATAATTAAACCCTAATTTTCATGACTTCAAAAACCCTAGTTTTAGTGAGCCTATCAAACATTTTCCATTGGTGAAGATTTAACATTTGGAGAATTTTGGAAAACAACAACCAAAACACTATTAATTCTTCCCAAAAAGGCAATTAAAAAACCTTTATTTATATATATATTAAAAAATTTAAAATTAAAAGAAATTTTTTTTACAGTTTTTCAAAATTTAACTAAAAAAAAAAAGAAAAGAAGAAACCTTTATTTTTGTTTGCCTTGATAAATTCGTTTTGCATATTGAGAAACGACAGCGTTTTAGAGCGGCACCACTCCACATAAGAATGTTAGAGAGTTCACCAACTCGTGAGGCGAGGGTAATTGAGTCATTTCAGTATATCCTCAAAAAACAAACTGAGGAGATAAAATCCCAAAGCAAAAAGAGTCATTTTTTGTTCGCTCACTGACCTTATCTCTCTCTCCCAATTCTCTCTTCTTCATAGAGAGAGCAGCAATTCTCAATCATAAAAATCATCCACGAATTACACTAAAAAGGTTTTAATTCCTTAAAACCCTTAACCCTATCTCCTTCCTCACCAAGTTTGGTGAAGAGTTCGATAAATTCTCAGTATCAAAGCGAAAATGGACTCAAAGGCGGTAACACCAGAACAAACCAACTCCTCTTACGCTTCTGGACAATCAGGTTTGTTTTCTCCTTCCTCTCTTTATTAGGGATTCAATCTGTTTTTTTGGAAATAGGGTTTTAATCGGATGAAACTATGTTACAGGAAAAACCTATGCTTCCGTTGTCGCCGCCGCTGCTGCTGCAGCTGCTTCTAAGGAGGATGGGGCTGTGAGTAGTACGAAGGATTTGGATTCCTCTTCGGAGCCTGTGTCTGATAATTCGGATAAGGGTGGAGCCGATACTTTATCTGAAGCGGTGAAGGAGAAGGAGAAGCCGAGTTTGGAGGTTGGCGGCGATGGGGATTCTTTAAAGGAGGAGTCTTCTACCCCTGAGGCTACTCCGAAGACGGAGGGTGTTTCTGATGGTGTAGGGGTTGCTGAAGAGAACACGAAAGTTAATGAGGGCGTTGAAGATATTGAAAGCGATGGTGAGAGTAAGGTTGAAAATGGAAGTGTTGATGTTGGGGAGAAACAGGCTTCCATGGATGGAATAGTGGATGAGAGTCTGGAAATTGGGAAGAGTGAGAGTAAAGTGAAGGATGTGGAAGAAGAAGATGATGAGGTAACGAAGGTAGATGGAACCAATGATAATGTTATTGATGTTGACGACAAAAGTGATCATGTTATTGAAGATGAGGGTGTGAAGGTGACCGATAAAGGAGACGTCATAGTGGATGAGTCCACTGTAGAAGCTGTGCATGTTGATGTGGCAAAACCTGGGGTGGTTGTTGTAGGAGATGTAGAGGGAAGTGAGGAGATGAAGGTTAGTGATGATGGTGAAACTCTTGAAGTGGCTAATAAGTTTGATCAAATTGGCCGTGATTATGATGGTGGATTCGAACTCGAGTCTGATAAGGCCACTGAGGAGGTAGGAGAAAAATTGACTAGAGGAGAAGACTCTATCGCAGACTCCTCTAAACTAGTTTCTTCTGATACCAATGCTGCAGAGCCAGAGGTTGTAGCTGTTGATAGTGGGACTGAACCAAAGGATGTGGAAGAAGCTAACGGATCGAAGAAGGGTATGAGTTATGCTGAGGTAATAAAAGCAGATAGTGCAGTAGCTGACAATGGAACCAAAGAGGAGGACAATTTGTTCAGTGGGGTGGTCGATGATGAAGACGAGGGTGTGAAGTTAACCAACAAAGGAGACTTCGTGGTGGACTCATCTGCTATGGAATCTGTGCATGTCGATGTGGCAAAGCCAGGGGTTGTTGTTGTGGGAGATGTTGAGGCGAGTGAGGTGCTGGAAACTGATGGTAACATCGCTGATGTTCGTAATAAGTTTGATCCACTTGGCCAAGTTGCAGGTGGTGGAGTTGAACTTGAATCTGATAAAGCCACTGAGGAGGAAGGAGAGAAGTTGACTAGCAAAGACTCTATTGTTGACTCCTCTGTGGTGGACTCTGTTGTTGCTGATATCAATGTTGCAGAGCCAGGGATTGTGGTTGTCGGGGTGGCAAGGGAGGCTGAAATTAAGGAAGATGATGGAGATGATGAGGTTGAGAAGACCATCCCAAGTAATGCGGAACCTGATGACCTGACTGCTGCATATGATGGAAATTTTGAATTGGCTGCTAAGGAAATATCAGAGGCAGCCAGAGTAGAGCCTGACGAACCAAAAGTAGGTGTGCAAGAAGAAGAATTGGCTGTTTCTGAAAGTGTAAACGTGGGTTCTGTTGATGCAAAAGAGGATTCAAAACCTGCAGCTGAGTCACAGGAAGTTTCCGAAGGGGACAATGCTGCAGAGGGTGGAAACAAGTTCCCAGTCGCAGACATTGTTTCTTCTCGTGAGTTTAGCCTTGAAGGCAAGGAAGTGGACCAGGAACTTTCTGGAGAAGGTGTTATCGGGGTTGATGGGTCTGAAAGTGAAGAAGAAACTGAGGAGATGATATTTGGGAGTTCTGAAGCTGCAAAACAGTTCTTAGCTGAGCTGGAAAAGGCTTCTTCTGGCATTGAGGCTCATTCTGATGAAGCAAACATTTCTAACATTATGTCAGATAGGATTGATGGCCAGATTGTCACCGATTCTGACGAGGATGTAGACACAGAGGATGAAGGTGAGGAGAAAATGTTCGATTCTGCAGCTTTGGCTGCACTTTTGAAGGCCGCCACTGGTGGTGGAAGTTCAGAAGGTGGAAATTTTACCATAACATCTCAGGATGGTACAAAGCTTTTCTCTATGGATCGCCCTGCTGGTTTGAGTTCATCTTTAAGACCTTTGAAACCTGCAGCAGCTCCACGTGCAAACCGTCCTAACATCTTTTCCAATCCTAATGTCACAATGGGTGATGAGAGTGAGATTAACTTGAATGAGGAAGAGAAACAGAAATTGGAAAAGTTGCAGAGCCTGCGTGTGAAGTTTTTGCGGCTTTTGCAAAGGTTGGGGCATTCGGCAGAAGATTCAGTTGCAGCACAGGTTCTTTACCGTCTTGCACTACTTGCTGGGAGACAAACAGGGCAGTTATTCAGTCTTGATGCTGCAAAGAAGAAGGCTGTGGAGTCTGAAGCTGAGGGAAATGAAGATTTGATCTTCTCTTTAAACATACTTGTCCTTGGAAAAGCTGGGGTGGGAAAAAGTGCTACAATAAACTCCATTTTGGGAAATCAGAAGACGTCCATTGATGCTTTTGGGCTCTCAACCACTTCGGTAAGAGAAATTTCTGAAACAGTGGGTGGCGTCAAGATTACTTTTATTGATACTCCGGGTTTGAAGTCTGCTGCGATGGATCAAAGTACAAATGCAAAAATGTTGTCTTCTGTAAAGAAGGTGATGAAGAAGTGTCCCCCTGATATTGTTCTCTATGTGGATCGGCTTGATACTCAGACCAGGGACTTGAACAATTTACCCTTGCTAAGGACGATTACTGCTTCTCTTGGTGCGTCCATATGGAAAAATGCCATAGTGACATTGACCCATGCTGCTTCTGCCCCTCCTGATGGCCCATCTGGCACCCCAATGAGCTATGACGTGTTCGTAGCGCAGTGTTCACATATTGTTCAACAGTCTATTGGACAGGCTGTTGGTGATCTACGTTTGATGAACCCAAGTCTGATGAATCCGGTTTCTCTGGTTGAGAATCACCCCTTGTGTAGGAAGAACCGGGAGGGAGTGAAGGTTCTCCCGAACGGCCAAACGTGGAGACCTCAGCTGTTGCTATTGTGCTACTCCCTGAAAGTTTTGTCAGAAGCAAATTCTCTATTGAAGCCTCAAGAACCATTGGACCATCGTAAAGTATTTGGTTTCCGAGTTCGATCTCCGCCTCTCCCTTACTTACTGTCTTGGCTGTTGCAGTCCCGTGCACATCCTAAGCTCCCTGCAGACCAAGGTGGTGATAGTGTTGACTCTGATATCGAAATTGATGATGTGTCTGATTCTGAGCAGGAAGATGGGGAAGAGGATGAGTATGACCAGCTGCCACCATTTAAGCCTCTTCGAAAAACCCAACTTGCAAAACTCTCTAAGGAACAGAGAAAGGCATATTTCGAGGAGTATGATTACCGGGTAAAGCTTCTGCAGAAGAAGCAATGGAGAGAGGAACTGAAGAGGATGAGGGAAATGAAGAAAAATGGGAAGAAGGTGGGTGAAAGTGATTATGGTTATCCGGGAGAAGAAGAAGATCCGGAAAACGGGGCTCCAGCTGCAGTGCCAGTTCCTTTACCCGACATGGTCTTGCCACCTTCATTTGATAGTGATAACTCAGCTTACCGATACCGTTTTCTGGAACCCACTTCACAGCTCCTAACCAGGCCAGTGTTGGACACCCATGGTTGGGACCATGACTGTGGATATGATGGCATCAATGCAGAACATAGTCTTGCTATATTAAGCCGGTTCCCTGCCACAGCTACTGTCCAAGTCACCAAGGACAAGAAAGAGTTCAATATTCATCTGGACTCCTCGGTGTCTGCTAAGCACGGTGAGAATGGATCCACCATGGCAGGGTTCGATATCCAGAATGTAGGTAAGCAGCTTGCATATGTGGTCAGGGGAGAAACCAAATTCAAGAACTTGAGGAAGAACAAGACGACTGTTGGAGGGTCAGTGACATTCTTGGGTGAGAATGTTGCCACTGGTGTCAAACTAGAGGACCAAATAGGACTCGGAAAACGGTTTGTGCTTGTGGGCAGCACAGGGACCATTAGATCACAAGGAGATTCAGCCTATGGTGCAAACCTCGAGGTCAGGCTTAGGGAAGCGGATTTCCCAATTGGTCAGGACCAATCCTCTTTAGGGCTGTCTCTGGTGAAGTGGAGAGGCGATTTAGCCCTCGGAGCCAATCTCCAATCTCAAGTCTCTGTTGGAAGGCACTCAAAGATCGCGCTTCGTGCAGGACTAAACAACAAGATGAGCGGACAGATTACAATCCGAACCAGCAGCTCGGATCAGTTGCAGATTGCTCTGACGGCCATTCTTCCAATTGCCATGTCCATCTACAAGAGCATTCGACCAGAAGGGACGAACGATAAGTACTCCATGTACTAGATATCTCTGCAACTCCCTCTGCTGATGAATGCAGGAGAAGGATCTTTTTATATTACTGGTTTTTGTTCATGTTTTCATCCTCGCTTTAATAAAAACTTTTGTTGAGATTTTCTTCAAAGTTGTATTTTGTTTTGTTGAGAGGTTCCGTTCGGATTTATCTTGTATCAGTAATTCTTCAATTTCAGTAGCCCTTCTCATGCTGTTAACACTTGAGATCATGGAGCCTCGTTCAATCTTCTTTTGGTTGTACTTGTCACGCTAATGATGTGGCTTGCCTTGTGTTTTCTAATTTGTTACTGAAATTTCTACAGAACACACTAGTTCAGAAGACCTTCTCCCACACGCCAAGTCTCCAAGAGAAGATCCGTGATTAATGATGAAAACACACAAACTTGCTGCTGTAATCGTTTTTGTAATTTATAATAAGGTGAATAATTCCAGAATAAAGACGATATCTTAGTTGTCATTTTCGTACCTGACAAAGCAAGGTGATTTTAAGGATAAGAATGTCCAAAGTCTTTAAGTCAACTTCTTTACCCAGAAGAACAGGTCAAAGGTCCGATTTTTCCAAACAAGCTCACGTTAAAGTCTTTGTATCCTATTCTCACTAATCAGTAACTGCATAGTTTTAAGCATTGCAATCTTTGTATTAGTTAATTAACTAAGCTATTTTATAGAAGATTAGATAATTTCTTTTGATTCAGCAAAGGTCTCTCAACAACAAAGACACATAGACACACAAACATAACCGAAAACATAAACAGAGAACACAACATTATAGAAAAAACAGAGTACTGAGAATTTGGGCAATGATGAGGCAGCCACTTATTTACTCTTGAGTATTATTACTGTGACTGAAGCTGAACCATTTTTGTTTCCCTTTCAGAAATTTCTCACTGAAGGATCTTCTGGGAAGCTGGCCTGTTGGTGATGTCAGCCACCCACTCGTTGACACGTGGACGCTTGGTGAAGAGGCTCTTGGTGGGAGTTCCGAGGAGGTATTGAATCACGGGAATGTGGTGAAGATCGGTCAAAGTGTAAGTGTCACCAGCCAAGTACTTGAACTCCTTGAGCCTGGCCTCGTAGACATCAAGAACCTTTTCTAACTTAGCTTCTTCTTCTGCAACAACAGCTGCGTCTGTGGTCAAGCCATAGATGAGCTTGAATACTTGTTCCCAAGCAAGCTTTGAAGCCACTGGGTCGAAGTGGTGAGATTCGACTTCCAATCCAATGGCCATGATTGCATAGTTAGCTAAGTTCTTTGAGTCAACTGGGAGAAGGTTGGTTCCTTGGGTTTCGTATCGGTGAGCTATGTACTGAGTAATAGCTCTTGATTCTGCAAACAAAACCCATTTCATATTAGTGACTTTTTCTTCTAATGCATATTGTCAAAACGTAACAAAGATAGAAGATGATGCATGGAAAACGTTCATACCAAAGAGCTTGAGATCTCCGTCTTCAAAGGCTGGAACTTGACCAAAAGGCTGCAGTATCAAATCAGAACACAACATTCAAGATCCAGACCATATTTGATTACTACAAGACAGATAGATTGATAGATATATACTTACGTTACGGGCGAGGAAAGCCTCCTTCTTGTGCTCACCATCTTTGAGCTCGACATGAACGAGCTCAAAGTCGAGGTTCTTCTCGTGGAGGGCGATGAGGACTCTTCTGGTGGAAGTGGAAGCAGGGTGTCCGAAAACTTTGATACCGGCCATTGCTTTTTATCACAAGGAAACTCTTTGAAAACTGAGAGAAAGAGTAAGAGATGTGATGTTTTGATGTTGAAGGTGAAGATGATGAAATAAGACACAAGTAGTGATGGTATTTATAACAAGAGAATTACTGCATTCTCGTAAAAGTTTAATATTATTTAGCAGATAATAACGCCTCTATAAGACCGTCGCAACCAATATTGACTAGTCGTCTTCCTCGTGGAGGATTTTTCAAAGTTGAATAGTGTTGATTCACGTTTGAACATTTTTGTTTTTACATTGATTGTGAGATACATGTTTTTTTAAAGCATTCAATGTCGTCAGAGAAAAGATAAAACAATTGCGTAGTAACGGCCAAATGACTTAAACTTCCACCTACTAGTCATGCTTTATCTAGTAACTGCCGTTTCTTGGTTGTGTCTGACCGGTTCGGTTTTGTTTGTCGGTATGCCTTCTCGGTTAAATGGGTTTCTCTTGATGTGAAATTTGATTGAATAACGGTTACACTTATAGAGATGTTCATTCCATGTTTTGGTAAGAAAAAGACAAAACATATTCTGCTTTGGCTTTCTGAATTTCGGTTAAAAAGTTTTATTTTTGATGTGGAAGTCGATATAACGACGGTTACTATAGTAATTAAAAAATCCCATTTGTTTATAGTTTCCATTTTTTTATTTGGTATTCAAACTTTGGTATCGGAAAAATCAACTTTTTTTTTATATCGATGTAAGGCAAGTATGAACAAGTGTATAAAGAATGATAACACAAAAGATTTTAAGAAATGAAATATTCAAAGGATTATTCGGGGAAAAATCCTCTTTTTTGACAATCTGTCGAATAATACAAAAAAGAACAAGAACAAAAAGTAAACAATTTGTAGCCTATCATAGTCCCTTTAGCTGTTCCAAAAGACCTGTCAAAGTCGTCCATTTCTCAAATGCACTAGCCGATGATACGAAAGCTAGCTTTGATGACTCTATATCGTTCTTGTTCACTGCAAAAACAAGGAATCAAAACCAAGTTTCAAGAAGATCTTTACTATGTTTTAATGAATACTTGATTCTTGTGAATGGAAAACTTAAGTAGAAGAAGAACAAGACCTGATGTAATAAGAGAAGCTAATGATGAATTAAATGCTTCCACCTCTGTACTCTCTTCCGGGTTTGTACTCAACTGTTACAAAAACAAAAAGAAAGATCTTTAACGAACATAGTAAGAAAACCATTAAACTAATTGATTAGTTTTTTTCTTTTTTGCCAGGAGCTGTGAAAAGAGTTAAAAGGAGCAAGAAAGACCTTTGTGAAAGCCAAATTAACGGTTTTGACCCATTCGGTATCAATGCCTTTCCCCAAAACCAAACCTGCAGCTGGTAGATCATTGTTCTCAATGGCTTGTCCTACTTTGCTTAACTTGTAAACAAGATCCTGCAAATACCCTGTACACTATATGCGTTTAGTTAGAGAACCAAGAAGACCACAACGCTAAAAAGGCACATTTGTCGCCAAAAGAGCAAAACTTTCTCATCAATTTGTTCTGATTACTTCATGTAGCATTGGAGGAAGATAAGGGAAACCAAATCAGATTAGGGTTCAATGTAAGTAGCATTGGAAAAAACCAATTTAAGTATAAAGACCATAGCACAAAGAGAAAGATTTTTCCCAAAAAGAGTAAGACTTTCCAATCAATTTGTTCTGAATTACTTCATGTTGGGTTGGAGAACGATAAAATAAAATAAAATAAGACTAGGATTCAATGTAAGTAGGATTAGAAGTTAGAACAAACCAATTAACTATGGAGACCATAACACAAAGAAAAAAAACACATTTGTCCTCAAAAGAGTAAAACTTTTCCATCAATTTTCATGTAGCATTGGAGGAAGATTAATGAAACAAAACCAACTAACTATGAAAATTAGAGTAGCCTGTTGATAATTCTGGTTACTGTTACATGTACCTTCGAAGTCTGACTAACAGTTCTTTTTGGGGTTTTCTAAACACAATCAAAGTTTTCAATTTTCTCAACACAGAGAAAATAACGAAACCAAGTTTTGCAATATACGCACAAAGATGAAAAATTTATAGGGAATTCAAGAAGTAATACCCTTCTCCTTTGCAGCAGAGTTAATAACAGCTTGTCTCTCGATCCTCTTTTTCCGATCTTGCTTCACCTTCTCCAGAAGCTCTTCATCGTCATCAGCTTCAAGAATCGCTGCATTCGCGTCGTGTCTTCTTCCCACGAGACCAATCGCAAGAAAGCTGCTCATAAATCCAAGCGACAGTTCTCTTCTGTTCCATAACAGAGACGATGTCTGGTTCTTGTTGTTTCCTGAGCATGCAATTTGGTTCTTCTTCGAAGATGTTGAAGAAGAGAGAGTGGTGCAGAAGAAAGGGTTTACGGTTGATGAACATAGGAGTGATTTCGCCATTTTTGCTTCTCCTCTTTAAAATTTGTACTTGGCATTTTGGAAGGATTGATTTATGTGTTTAGGTGACGATGATGATAAGGTCCTCTCGCTAGATTGTTGCGTTGTGCTGTTTTCCTCCAATCACTCGCTCTCACTATTTTTTTTTTTTTTTCATTTCTTTGCTTCCTTACACTTTTGATTTTATATAAAAAAACATAATTAGTGTCTTAAATTCTTAATTGTTTTTTTTCTTCTTAAAGTTGGAGCACCAATTGCTATATTTGTTTTTCATATAATTGTAGAAAAGGGAGTAAATTACATTATTAATTATCGATTCGAGACTAGATGTTCTCCGAAATAATAAAAAAAAAATCAGAGAAATTTAATACGAATTTTAGATTTTGGTTTTAGGATATGTTATTCTATCTATGATTCAATATTTTGAGTTTAGAATTTATGATTAAGTTTAGACTTTACATTTGGAATTCACATTTAGAATGTTTTGTTAGTTTTAAAAAGAAAATTTATTTTGTTAATTTCGATATATTAAAAAGAAAAGTTTAAACTGTATTGATAATTTTCTTGTTATATTATTTTCTACTTGAATTTTATTAATAGTATTTTTTTTTTCAGAATTCAGTTTAGTTTAGGTTTGATTTGTTTTCAAACTATTACTCAAATAAATTTTGATTTGGAAGAAAGTAAAATATTTTTTGTTTCAAAAGTTTGGAAAACCATCTAAAAAAGTGATGCCTTTTACACACTTTAAAGTTTTAGAATATTATAAGATAACTTGCTAAACTTTATTTTTTTTTTACTATCTAAAAAATGTTTGAATCATTTGATTAGAAATCCTATTTGGGATTTTATCATATTAGTCAGACCAATGACTTCACAACAAAACCAAATTGTCAAATTGGCCTCAACAAATATTTCCACCTTTTACCATTAACAAATACAAACTTCAAGATCCTAAGACTCTACAATCACCCCCAAAATAACAAAAAAAAAAAAACAGATTCTTTTAGGCCATAGAAGCAAATCAATTTTTTTTACTTCCACCACCAAAACTGTCGAAACAAAAACATTTTCCTCATCCTATTATTATAAGCCATGAAAGCTCTAGCTTTGACTGGATCACCATTCAGATACTCAAATGCATACATCTGTTTTGCTTCTTCCAATCCATCAATCTCCATCACTGCTTCCAACAATTCCTCTGTATTGATCAAACTTTTGCTTTGATCCACTGCATCAGCTAGACGACGAATGCTAGAAGCAACCTCTAACATTGCTTCTTGAAATGGATCTAAGTTTCGAGGTCGTTTAGGAGGTTGCCTTAGAGGTTTTGGAGGAGGAGGAAGACCTTGAGACTCTTCATGCATATATTCATCTCCTCCTGCAAATGACTCTGTTCCATCTGTATCGCTATGGTCTTCAGAACTTTGTAAAGGGAATGAAACAGAGTCTTCTTCAAAGTGTTTAATGTCGTTTAGATGATGATTGCTTTCGTTCTTCACCTTGCTATACCGGCCTGGAGCTTGATAGTCACCACACACTATTCTAAGTTCTTCATACATGTCAATTTGCTTTCCTCTAAATGCTTTTGCGTCTGGGTGCACCTAATCCAACCATTTTAGAGATATAATGGTGCACAAGCAAACATGATTTTGAAGTGAACAAACAGGGATTATGGTAGATATATACTTACAGCAATATATCTTTTCCAAAGCTCATCACTTTCACAGTCGATCATTTTTGTGCTTGAATTCCACCAGAATCCATCTAGACTAAGTATTTCTTTCATTACTCTGTACCTTTTCTTGATCGTTTTCAGGCGGTTGATTACTTTTTGGTTATTCAAGTTAAGATCGAATCGAGTATTAACCGCAACACAAGCAGCAGTGTATGCATGCTCGTTGAAGCATTTTTCTATCTTGTTCCCATTTTTCGCCTGGACAGCCAAAGCTTCAATCAGACACTTATCCATTCCAACGGACCAGACAACATTTCTCCCTTTATGCTTCATCTCTCTTCTCTGTACTGGCAAGCCATAATGATCCATTCCTGATTAATTTTCTGTGAAATCCATGGAATATAGAGCACAATAAGCCAATGACAAATTAAATGATCAATCAACAAAAGTACAGTTCTATGCATATCATTATACCATAATATCACAGACAAAAAAAGTTTGGTCAGGTGAATCTGTTCCTAACTGACATGATAAAGCTATCTAATCATATAGCATTCACATGAAATTCCAAGTATAGTAAACTTTTTATATGTGCAAAAAATTTTACTCATAGATGCAACATCCAACAGCAGAGTTCAAAGATTCACACATAACAATCAAAATTTTCAGAAATAACATAACCAGAGTGATCAAGGGAACACATGCAATGGAGTTGTTCTCACATGAACGACTACAAAGACTCTCTTGTGACAGAGAGAGAATATTCCAGCAATAAAGAAGTAGATCATGGTCACATAAAGTATGTACCAGGCACTAAGCTCATACATGTACATATTCCAGCAATAAAGAAGTAGATCATGGTCTCCTAATATAGTTGGCGGGAGAAAGTTCAGTGTTAAGCAAGATTGAAACATATCATCTACTTCAAGCTTGTAACTGCAGAAAATTAAAAAGCCTCAAGGTCGAATAAAGCTCCATTGACATGTAATTCACGCTACTAAGCCTTAAAAACACGAAGTTCTGTACATTTGAAAAAAACTGACCTAAATTCGTCTCTCTTACAGGCATTAGAGTGAGAGCTCAGAAACTACTTAAGCTAGCAATTAAAACCCAAGGCAGTTCAGTAGTAGAACCCTAAACCAAATGAGAAACACACAGAAATCAAAATGCGCATACCTTCGCAGAGACGAAATCAGATTGATGGTGATTGAAACCAAGTGAGATCGCCGATGAACGGAGGAGTCAAAAGTGGCGGAAGTGCAAGTGTGACATTTTTGAGAAGGAGAAGCTCGATTAGGGTTTGGTTTTCCCCTTTCTCTTTTTTTCGTTTTTTTTTTTTGGGTTTGAAAAAAAAAGGATTTAAGTAAATTTTCTCGAAGCCACCTGCCTGAGTACTTGTTTCTCGAAAACCAAAGTCGTCGACGAAATTTCCCCATTAGCGCTTTGATAATACGGTGCGTTTTTAAAATCTTTGAAAATGGACCCAGAATCGTTTTGTTCTGATATTTTCTTGCCTTTTCCCAGAAAATTTCTCTGAACTTTTTCTTTGTTTTTTTTCACCTTTTTATCATTAGCCACGTGGCATCATGTAAGCACAGTGAAAATTCCCCGGGTCGAATATAATGAGTCAGACCCGAAACCACATACTTAATGGGCCTAGTTTGAGTTTGACGTAATTCACTAAGCCCATATCCAATACTTGAAACCCCTTGGGTGGGTTAACGGGTCCAACCCGACTCTTCCCCAAACGTAAACCCTAGCTTCCTCCATCATCCTATATATTGCCGCCTGCAACTTCGTCTCTCTCAACGATTTTTTATTCAACGATAAATTAGCAAAATAGCTACGATTTCTTCTTCTGTTCAATTTGTTTTTTCCATGTTCCTCGTTTTTATTGGTTCAATTGATTTCAATATAGATTTTCTTTGGAAATTTTAATTTTATTTTCACTTCGATTTTTGGAGTGATTAGAGTTTACAGTGAAGGCGGTGATGATGAAAATCTACCTATTTTATGATTCTCTGATTAGAAATTTTTACCAATGGATCCTTCTGAGCCTTCACTTCAATTTGTTTTATCTTTGTTTGTGTTAATCGCAATTCAGTTTTCTCGGATCTTTATCTTTCGGAATGATTTTTTTTTCTCTACGCTTCGTCGAGTTTGATGAGTAAGAGCCAATGGAATGATGATTACACTATTTCGGATATATTAATTTATTGTGTCGACCAAAACTCAGACTACAATTATCTGATCATTTGGCTCTCATTAATCTCATTCGGAATCTGTTTTTTCATTCTTTGGATCTTTTTTTTTTTTTTGAATCAAATTATTGGGTTTGTTTTCTCAAGTTTTAAGATTTTGAACTAAACTGGTTCAAGAGTCTTAAAAATTCTCTAGACTGATTTAAGGCTTATAAACGAAATTAGAACGATTTATGACCTTTTCCATTAAAAATTTAGAGATTCTTTTCTTAAGACTTCATTCGGTATCTTATAAATATACAAAAAGGGAAATTGGACAACGGCTAAATAAACCACCAATTCGAACGTCAATTTAGTATACCACCAAATTTGTCTAATAACAAAAGTAACTATTATGACTGGTACTTGGTTCAGAACTGGTATAGACGAAGATTCTGATTTTCAAATTACTATAATGGGAGGTCGCCATAATCTGATCCATTCTAATAGTCTCGCAAATCGTTTATACCAAATTTTCTTATTACAAAAGTAAGATACATTATCAGAAACACGCTAACAAGACTTTACGTTCGAAAAGCTGAAGATAGTGACTAAGTCCATCAAACCTAGTTTTAATTTATTATCTCTTAATGGTGAATCTTTTATGAGTTAACCTTGAAAATGTGTCTGAAGACGGCAAAATTCTAAGTGAACTGTGAGAAACAAGTATTGGTGATCAAAAAAACCAACGTCCCATATATGTTTTATCGCCATCTTTTGTTTTGATTCCAATAAGGATGAGAAGACGAATCATGTTTCCTCGATGGTTGCTGTTGTTGTCCCCTCATGTTAGGATGGTTCCTACTTGGGCTATGATCAGGACTCCACGACTCGAATCCTGGGTTGCTACTCATGTACTGGTTATTCCCTTGGTAAGAAGAAGCTTGTGATGGCGATGCAATCTCGTTTGCTTGATGTGAATAGTAATTGTTCTGACTCTGCTGGGACCTCCATGAACCCAATGAAGCTGTGCCTAATTGTCCTACCGGTTCCCTTACCGAATACGAGGTTGTTGAGATTGGTTGAAGATGTTGATTGTGATGATCTTTTGGTTGCATATGTTGTTGTTGTCTTTCAGTGTGAGGCAATATGACTGAGTTATTATATGCTGATGGAGCATGTCGTGGGATTGATTGTTCGTTTGTTGATTGCCATTGCATTGAAGTAACATGAGGCTGAGTACCCGACCTAGGAACTGCAGCATCAGCTTGGTTTTGCCTTGAAAATGGATTCCGAATTACTTCTTGTCCCCATCCACTCTGCAAAATGAAACAACACACTTAATTCAGTAATAGAATAAGAAACAGTGAACATCAACATCTTGTAATGGTACAATTGTACTCATCAGGTTAGATCTAACAGCTGGGAATCATAATCTGGTTAACTGATAGGAAGAGCTTCCTGTAATTCTTTAGTTTTTTCTATACGTGTGATTTTTCCAATCACTAATTATCATGTGATTCAATTTGGCAGCACGATCTATCATTACTGTTCCATTTGTCCACGGAATTTGGGGTGCATAGGTTTCAAGTAACGCACCATTCCAGGATTAGTTGATGGAGTGGGAGATGGAAGAGAAACTTTGACCTTTTCTTTAACCTGCTTATTTGAGCTACTGCTTGAGTTAAGTGCACCAGTCTTAATCACATCAAGCAGTTTTACCATATCTTGGCCGGCTAAATTACCGGGTTTGCCAGAAGTCAGTGCATAAACAAGATCTGGGTTTTTAAGTAACGCAGCTAATAACTCAAGATCAGGTTCCAAGGAAGATGAAGAGGTTGTGGCAGCACCAGCAGCAGTTCGCCGTTCATCAAGTGAATCCTGTGGTTCTGTAACACTTTCTTCTGGTGGCTGTTGAGACGGAATTTCAGGGGTCAAACTGTCATCAAAGTCCATTTCCCTGTCCCATGGTTCCTTAGGGTTCAACGGTATAGTTTGAAGAGACTGATATGTTGTTTCTCTTTCTCGCCGGTTTCGGTTTCGCTGAACATCAGCCTCCTTGCTATTACCACCAGCAGCTACTCTCCAGGTTTCGTCAAGTTCCATTCCTGCAGAAAACTAGGCATGAGAATGACACCTGAATAGCCATCAAAATATAAGTGAACTAATGGAGAATGGTATACCTGGTGGCACGCACCAATCAATCTGCTTTCTCTTGCAATTCTTTAGAATAGTTTGTGGACTCATTTTCATCAAAACTCCCACCTTACTAGAAATGCTTTTAGGAGGTGTTGATGGTTTTCTTATTTCATCAGGTTGTACAGGGACATTTACAGCTGGTGAATTGACAGGCTGAACAGCCGATGATACAGGAGTGTCTTCAGTCTTAGCTTCATTGCTCTGACTAGGTGGAGAATCCTTGACTGACTGAATCGCCAAGGGCTTCTCTGGAACAACTGTTCTCGATTCACCAATGGCACTTGGTAAAGGATCCTTTTTACTATTCTTACTCTGCATATAAAGAGCTCGCATCTTCGCTTTCTGAATATCATCAGCAGACATAGGGCGGCTTCGACTTGAAGTTCCTATTCTAACTGTCTGAGGACTCCTTCCAGCAGCTTTTTGGCCCGGTTGCTCCACCATCTGAACTTTCCTGCGTTCTTTGTTATCTACTGCAAGCTAAGGAAAATGACTTTGAGCTGAAAACTACAAGACAAGTTTTATCTTGAGCTAGGAAAAGGACTCTAACATGAAGTGAAGTATCAGGTTGCTCTCTTGACATAGCAGGTTTCACATGTATAACACCAACTCAATAACACAAGTAGCCCAATAGGTCAATATGCTAAGTTTTTCAATGCACTGAGAAAAATTTATGCTAATTGGTGGGTCAATAAAAGAGCTCAAACACAAAGGATACATGATGGAGTTGAACCGAGCATGTGTTTCTTGGTGGAATCATCTGCCGAAGTAAGTAACAGTTTTGGACCCTGGGATGATTTAAATCTCCTGAACCAAAATACAACCAATAATTATGAAACCACCTTACCATCAAACGGGAACCTATTCTCAATGGAAGATAACAATTAAACTGATACTTGACATTCTCTGACCTTCCATTCGAGAGACTAAGTATATCTTCCTGTTACAACACGAAAAAAGGTTTAAGGAAATGATGTGGTTCACATAATAGAAATATAGATTGATGGCTTGCCCCACTTACTGGATTGCTATTATCACTCATGATTTCAGCGATACTGCAAAACAATAACAAATTCTATAAGTAAAATGTCCCTAAACAACAAAATGGAAGGGAAATAAAAAGTTTATAGCCAACACATAAACCACAACTTACCTCTGTTTCAGAAGCAATTGACTCTGCGAATCAATTTGTGAATTGTTACGATTTTGTTTCTTCATTGCTTGGATTTTCGCAAACAACTTGGTCCATCTTGATAACAAACCTTTTGCCCTGTTTGATATGTCTGATCTTCAAATCAGATGATGAAATCGAAGAAATCACAAAACGAACTTTGGCATTAATGAAAGCTAAACAATATTTAAGTTTTCAAGAAATTACACCTGACGTCCTGTAGAAACGAAGTCCATTGACGCTTTGCAATATGGCTGACATATTTTCCGGAGATGCTTTGTGGAGAGGTAAATGACAAAGAACCTGCGTGCTTATATCAATTATATATAATACAACAATTTGAAATTTTTTACAGCAATCCGGCTGCAAATAAATTAATCTTGTACCTTCAGGATAAGAAGTAAGACACTTGTTTGCTCTTCCATAGCAGCTTGACTCAACCATGTTGTAAGTATCAAAACCCCTCCTTTTGATAAAAACCTGTGCACACATGGAAAATAACAGTCAATGCCGGAATATAAAAACAATAAAATCATATAAGATATTGAGTGAAAGAGAACACTCAATTAGTACCAGATCAGTACAGAAGAATCTTGTATCTGTATTATCCACTCCATTAATTTCACCTGGCCTAAAAATGTTTCTTCTTTGCGCAACAGAGAAAATATATTCTCAACGAAGTATTGGTCTGAATCGCTGATGTCAGGTGGAATATCCTCTGGCGGCATAAGTACAACTGCTTCACCTTCAGCCCAACTTATAGAACATGCCTCCGGATGTGTAGAGTTCAAGGGAACGGGATCAACATGCGTTGTGGCATTGTTATTTTCCAGAACACCATTCTCTTGTAAAGCAGGCGTACTGGACATAATTACCTTCTCCCTTGAAAGCCTCACCTGTTTCCTTACTCTTGTCTTTTGAGTAACAAAAAAATCTCGAACCTACCATTGAAGAAATAATAGAGATACCACCAAATAAGGACCTCAAAGATCTAAACTAACATAGAATGCAAAAAGCATTGCCAAACAGAGCACTTATTAAGAAGAAGAAGGCGACACTTGGAAAAAAAGTATTAACGAAATCAATACCTGGGCAACGGTGATGCCAAATAGAGCACTTATCTCTCGAGTTTCCTTCTTACTAATAGCATCTTTAACAGTGAAAACTGCTTGCAGATACTTAACAGCCTTTGGATTCAACAAGTCTCTAGGCCGCTTTCCTGAAACATAAACAAATTCATCAGATAGAGGCATCAAGCAAGTAACAGTTGGGTGTTGGGTGTGAATTGAAACACTAACAAGACTCACCAATTTTAATGGACAAAGCACCAGCAGCCTGCACAAATGAAAACAAAACAGATCAATGACTTTAACAGAGAATATATAAACCATTATCTGAAGGGAGAAGTGACACAAGAGCCAAATATCCTTCATCATATAAACAGCCAAACCATCACCATTACAGTAGGAACCCACATTTACAGATGGGCCAGCAAATAAATTGTGATGCAAAGTTTGAGTTCGTCGAAGTTAATCAGTCACGGTAGAAACGGATAGATCGACCTAGATGAATCTATACCAAAAAAACACCTCTAAGTTTTGCTAAATTCAATACGCTACAGAGAATTTATACCAAAATCCGAATAAATTATCCTTCTCAGCATTGCCCATATCACCAAAACTACTAATACCCCCCCCCCCCCCCAACCCCCTAAAAAAAACCACGAAGTTTCGATACCAAAAAACATTAAAACGATGACCTACCATTTCTTGCGCGAGGGGGTTAACACCGGTGAGTTTGCATTGCGTAACAACGACATCTTGGAACTGATCGATCTGGCTATGGAAAAGCTCTTTCTGTGAAGCCAATAGCTCCATTAAAGACTCCACCGAGCTCCCTATTTCTGTCTCCTCCTTGAACGCATCCATGGCCGCCGACGGAAAACTCGAAGACCAATACGCAATCGGAATTCAAAATGTGCATCAGAGAATTCGTCTATGCCAAGACTCAGTGATTCGAACGATGAGAAATGGCTGAGACGATAAATTCAATGAACATGGTACCTAATTTCAGATTGTGGAAGTCGAATCGGGTTAGGGTTTGGGTTACCTCGTGAAGCAAAAACGAGTAAAGACGACAAAATGAAGGGCAGAAAAGTAAATAATTCTAAAAAGGTTTGCTTATTGTATGAAGAAAAAACTAAAACACAGCGTTTTCAAGTAGATCTGCAAAACAATATTAAAGTAACAAAAAAAAAGGGTAAAGAAATTAAAGGAGTATTTGCTCTGATAATAGTAAATCTTTTGACATAAAATGATACTAATTAATAATATATAAATAATTAGGAAAAAAGGTATAGAAATTAAATATTTGCTCTGATAATAGTAAATCTGTTGACATAAAATAATAATAATTAAGAATATATAAATAATTAAATCTATGACCTGAATAATAGAAGGAGAAGGAGTTTGTTTCCTGAGATATCTTATTTTGCTTTCACCGCCCTTGAGTTCTCAAAGGTCTCGACCTCTTTCTCTGTTTTTGCCTTTCTGAACTATTTTCAGGGTTTTGATTTTCTCTTGCTTATCTTTTCGATCGAAAGAGCTGTTCCGATTCTTTCGAATCGGGAATCGGTAATCGATAATCGTCAAAGGTTTTTTGGGGGTACGCGTAGTCTTTCTCTGATTAGGGTTTAAGATCTCGCGTTATCACTTCTTCTTCCGATTTACGCTTGTTTTTTTCCCTTTTTCTGTTGATTTTGAATCGTTTTGTTGTTTTCTCGTATATCTAGGGTTTATTTTTGAGTTTGTGTGGGATCGGGATTGTTAGGGTTACATCGATCCCTCTGGATTGCATTTGTACTGTGTAATTTCATGATTATTTCATGGATTGTTGTTTCTCGAGTATCTCTATTGATGCTTATACTTTGATTGTCCTCGTTATCTCACAGTCTGATAGTTTGGATTTGTGTTCGATGTTAAAACTAGTTTCGTATTGGATAATGTAGTTGTTAAATGTGTTATTTTTTCCTCTCTTCTCTATCATTTGATTCTGTGTCTTGTTACTGCGTTTCCTAAATTTTGGGTTTCTCCTTGTTCTTGCTTCAGGGGAGCTTTAAAAGGTGTTTCTCAACATGGAGCGGAAGACTATTGACTTGGAGCAAGGATGGGATTATATGCAGACTGGTATTACCAAGCTGAAACGGATTCTGGAAGGGTTACCTGAGCCGGCATTCGACTCTGAGCAATATATGATGCTTTATACGTAGGTTTTATACTTGTTTATTACCTTGTAGCAGTTTGGTTGTATGTAACTGGTACTTACCAATGAGAGTTTTATGTGATTCTCAGGACCATCTACAACATGTGTACCCAGAAGCCTCCTCATGATTACTCACAGCAGCTTTATGACAAGTATCGTGAAGCATTTGAGGAATATATTAACTCAACAGTGAGTTTAAATCTGATTGATATTTTGTTTCTATCTTACATACTCCCCAATCTTAAGATTTTACTTTTGTGAATGGTTTCATAAGCCAAGAAGTCTTGTATCATCTTGAATATTATGTTGGTCAAACCATTTTTCATAGCTTGCTCCTTTGTTTTATATGTTTAGGTCTTGCCAGCTTTAAGAGAGAAGCATGATGAATACATGCTGCGGGAGTTGGTTAAAAGATGGTCTAACCATAAAGTTATGGTTAGGTGGCTATCCCGCTTCTTCTACTATCTTGATCGTTACTTCATTGCTCGGAGATCACTTCCACCACTGAATGAAGTTGGCCTGACATGCTTCCGTGACCTGGTATAGCAATCATTCTTGTGACTTTAGTTTTCTATTGTATTGATTTGTTTTTAATGGTATTCCATTGTTTTGAAATTTCTTTTAACTGTTTCTTGATTTTGTTTGCTTCAGGTTTATAATGAGTTGCATTCTAAGGTCAAAGAAGCTGTAATAGCGCTTGTAAGTATTGCATCTATAATGTGCATTTGTATCCTACTCTTCTTTTTCCCTGATCCATGGTTTAACATGACCTGTTTATATGTCAGGTTGATAAAGAACGGGAGGGAGAGCAGATTGATAGGGCGCTACTGAAAAATGTTTTAGATATCTATGTAGAGATTGGAATGGGACAGATGGAAAGATATGAAGAAGATTTTGAAAGCTTCATGCTTCAAGATACAGCATCTTACTATTCTCGCAAGGCATCTAGCTGGATCCAGGAAGATTCTTGCCCTGATTACATGTTGAAGGCATGACTCGCGATATCATTTTCTACATTTTGTTTTCATTTCACATTAATTAAATGTATTTATAACTTCTGAGCTTTCATTTTACAGTCTGAAGAATGTCTAAAGAAGGAGAGGGAGAGAGTGGCTCACTACCTTCACTCAAGCAGTGAGCCAAAGCTTGTTGAGGTTGTTTATGATACCTTATGCACATCATTATATCATTTTACATGTACTTTTACATTTGATGAAGAAACAGTATATTTTGCATGTGCCTTAATTTTACATCTTTATTTGTAAAAATATACCTTTTCAGACTCCTTTACTGCGTAGTCCGTGCTTATATTATTAAGAAGATTGATATCTGTTTGACATCTATTGTTATCTTTTGGATGCAGAAAGTACAACATGAATTGTTGGTTGTGTATGCAAATCAGCTTCTAGAAAAAGAGCACTCAGGGTGCCGTGCATTGCTAAGAGATGACAAGGTAGAGCAAGTAGTTTTGTTTTTATTGATAGCGAGTTAGCGTCTTTAATTCTTTCTTTGATGAAGTATATTTGTATAATCTCAGGTGGATGATCTCTCCAGGATGTACAGGCTTTACCATAAAATTGTGCGAGGTTTGGAACCTGTTGCAAACATATTTAAGCAGGTTTCTTACCTATCTTCATTCTTTTGTTTTTGAATAGCGAATGGATTGTCTTTTCTTAATGGTCTTCATTCTCTAATTGTTGTACGATGTTAACTGTATCTTGTGAATTGTATGCAGCATGTCACAGCAGAGGGTAATGCACTTGTCCAACAGGCCGAAGACACAGCTACTAATCAGGTTCATATTATTTAACTTGTTTCATTCAGAAAACTCTTCTGTTTCATCTGCTTGGCTTATGATTGCTAAGATCATTTTTATTGTATAGGCTGCAAACACTGCTAGCGTCCAGGAACAGGTAAATATTGTAAACTATTTTTGAATAAAGCGGTTCACTTTGTATTGGGGACTAAATTGTTCATGATTCACTTTTCCTTTCATTGTTTTCAGGTTCTTATCAGAAAAGTGATTGAACTACATGATAAATATATGGTTTATGTCACTGAGTGTTTCCAGAATCACACCCTCTTCCATAAGGTCTGATGTTCTTTCTGCATACTTTTCGTGTGTCTATCTTATTCATGTTTATGTTGTTTTGTTAACCTAAGTTTCTTACTTCATATTGTAGGCTTTGAAAGAGGCATTTGAGATTTTCTGTAACAAAACAGTCGCTGGAAGTTCGAGTGCAGAATTACTTGCGACATTTTTGCACAATATTCTCAAGAAGGGGAAGTGAAAAGCTGAGTGATGAAGCTATTGAAGATACACTTGAGAAGGTACATCTTTTTGTTATACTGTTTTGCTGAAATCACTTGAATTCTCCTGCCATTGGTCCTGAATTGTATAATGTTGTTACAGGTGGTCAAATTGCTTGCTTATATAAGTGACAAGGATCTTTTTGCTGAGTTCTACAGGTTTGTTTATCTCGCACTCCAGTCTTACTTTATCTGTGGATCTGGATTTTTGCTTCTACTCTTTGTTTTTCATGTAAAGTTTTGTTTATACTAGTTTTTTGTGGAGATGCCTTCCAATAATATAGTATTGTATTGAAAAAATTTGGATTACTGAGTTGCAAGCTGTTTTTATGGCTGATTGCAGGAAGAAGCTGGCCCGTAGGCTATTATTTGATCGCAGTGCTAATGATGATCACGAGAGAAGTATCCTTACAAAGCTCAAGCAACAATGTGGTGGGCAGTTTACTTCTAAGATGGAGGGCATGGTTAGTTAGAAGGCCCCTGTGTTGTTTTTTATTTATTTTAAAGCAGTGGTTGCTTTGATGATTTATGTTTTCAATATCATTTAATATGTTGGTCACAGGTTACGGATTTGACATTGGCAAGAGAAAACCAAACCAATTTCGAAGATTATCTAACCAGTAATCCTGCTGCAAACCCAGGGATTGACTTGACAGTTACTGTTCTTACAACTGGTTTCTGGCCAAGTTACAAATCATTTGACATAAATCTACCAAGTGAAATGGTAAATACTCTGTCGAATTTATAGATACCTGAAAAGGAAAAAGTTCGCTCCTGATTAGAGATAATTAATTCTTTGTATCAGATCAAGTGTGTTGAAGTCTTCAAAGGGTTTTATGAAACAAGAACGAAACACAGGAAGCTTACCTGGATCTATTCACTAGGAACTTGTCACATCAGCGGGAAGTTTGATCAAAAGCCCATAGAGTTAATTGTGTCTACTTACCAGGTATTAATTGTTTCTCAGAAAATGTTGGTATATATATATTCGTTCTTTAAATGGCATTTGATGCCACCTTTTCTATCTTTATAGGCTGCTGTGCTTCTGCTCTTCAACACAACCGACAAATTGAGTTACACTGAGATCCTGACTCAGCTGAACCTAAGCCATGAAGATCTAGTTAGGTTGCTTCATTCCTTGTCATGTGCTAAGTACAAGATTCTCATCAAGGAGCCAAGCACCAAGACTGTCTCCCAGACTGATGTCTTTGAATTCAACTCCAAATTCACCGATAGAATGCGCAGAATAAAGGTCTGTGACATATTATTATGACTCTAAAACTCACTGTACTTCACTTGTTAATCTCTTATATTGAACTTTGGTGATTTGCATCACAGATCCCACTTCCTCCAGTTGATGAAAGGAAGAAAGTGGTTGAAGATGTTGATACAGAAAGACGCCACGCAATTGATGCTGCCATAGTCAGGATCATGAAGAGCAGGAAGGTATTGGGACATCAACAACTTGTTTCTGAGTGCGTTGAGCAACTTAGCCGAATGTTTAAGGTAAGTAATACATATATACAAACATTTGAAGATGTTTGTAGTGATGTGTTTCTGGTACTCACTGGATAATTTTATTCTGGCAGCCTGATATTAAAGCGATCAAGAAACGTATGGAGGATTTAATAACCAGAGATTATTTGGAGAGGGACAAGGAGAATCCTAACATGTTTAGGTACTTGGCTTAGGGCAAAACAACTATGGAAGAAGTGGTTGGCTCATGAAAATTAATGTCGTCGAGGCATCTGCTTGTATATTAGAAGTCCATATGGATACTATCCTAAAACAAAATTATCGCTTCTTTTTCATTTTTTTTTCTTTCCTCTCTGATTAAAAATTCGGTCGTGCTTTTTTCTATCTTGGGATGCAACCTGCCTTTTGGGGTTTTTTTTTTGGATATTGAATGGAGATGGAGATGCCTTAATGATGAATGTCTGCTTTCAAATATGTTGATAATTAATAACTTTTATTATTTTTGTATCTTTTTGGTGGCTCCACCCCTTGCTGAGGATATACAACAAATCTGCTAATGAAATATTGAATCCGTTACTGAGCTTCGAAAACAAAATCAATGAATTGTACAATCACAATCAGAAAATTCCGAAACTTTGAGATGACTGAAACTCTTACATATGTCTGGGCTTTATATTGGATTTTGTGCAAAAAAACCATCTATCTTTATTTTTTTTGTGTAAGATAAACCATCACTTCAATATTGTACAACTCAAACCCTTCACCTACGACGTCATCCGCAAGACAGTTATCGAGTGTATTGTTGACGTGTCCAGTAAACCATCCTTAAAACGACGATGTTTTAGCATTTAAAAACATCATGATGTTTTGTTAAAAATCTTGTCGTTTTTTATAAACGAAAACGATGTCGTTAATGTTGCAACTTCAAGTTAAAAAATTAAATTGGGGATAGATTTCTAAATTAGGATTCTTCATATCTCTCTCTCGATTTGGCGATATATCGGGATTTGTCTTGGCTTGAACCATCATTCCATATAACAATAACGATTTAGGTAACTTAATATCTTAAATTCGTCACTTTATCTCTGAATTTCGTCACTCATTTTCTTTGATTTAGGTAACTTAATATCTTAAATTTTCTCAAATTCGTCACTCTTTATTATGATTAATCATGTATAAGTGTGTGAACTATGCCTTAATCGTGGGTTTGGTTGAGGCTGATAGAAACTTTTGTTCCTCTTTCACAAATTTTTTTGTTATTGCGCAAGTATCTCATCGATTTAGGTTTTTACATTGGTTGTGGTTTGAATGTAGATGGGTCTCCACAGTTACAGTTGGAGCTCCTCTGAGGCGGAAAGTTGGGGGTATGTTGAACGACGAATGGAGGTTGAGCGTAAGGAAAATTGTGGTTTCCTTCGGAAATATTACTGTGGTGCAAACCCGGTTCTCGTCACATGTACAGCCAAAGACATCTAGGAGAAAATATGGAGAATATGGGAAGGAAGTACTACACGTGCAAGGTAAGTGGTAGATAGATTGTCTGAACTAGATATATATAGATTGATTGTGTTGCTAATTTCTAGTTGTGCCAATGGTTTCTAAGGGTGGAGGTTGTTGTATGTTGAAGTGGTGGGATGATGATGTGATGGAAGAGTTGCAAGAAATAAAAATGGAGAAAGAAAACTTGGAGAATAGACTTCGGTACATCAAAAAAGATTGTGAAGAAGCAGAGGTGAACCGTCTCCATTTACTGTCTGTAGGCTAGTGAGGAGAAGTATGAGGAGTTGAAATCGAGGTTTGATAAGCTTGTGAGGCTTCATTTGAGCATAGAGGTTAAAAGTTGTATGGCTGTGAAGGAGATGAAGATTTTAACTGCTATTGCTATTTCAGTGGCTCTTCTAGGCTTGGTGATTCTTCTCTTCAAGTAGAAGTGAATGGAAAAATGAAACTCATCACTCTTTTAATTTTACTGATTTGGGAAAGAGTGATTGAGTGTTGTAGTGATGTTGATTCGTTGAACATGTAATTGTTGAAGTAAATCTTTGAAACAAATTAAACCGAGTTCTATTTTGAGACAATTTAAATCGATTTTGATTTGAAACAAAAAAAAAACCGATTTTGATTTGAAACAAAGTAAACCCATTAATTTTTTACACAAATTAAACAGATTTATTTTTTAAAACAAAATAACTAGTAACCGACGTCGTTTTGTCCTTCTTCTTCTTTCTTCTTGTAGTTGGGTCTTCTTCCTTCGATTTTCTCGCCACTCTGAAAAAAAGAAAGTTAGATCCAGATTTAAAAACTTGGATTTACCAATGACATCTTCTGCGAGTTCGGGTTAGCTACTAACTTTTTCCATCCATAGTTGATTTGATGTTCATCAAGAGTAAATTCTGAAATTTTTCTCTAAAGGATTAAGTTATTCAACAAGACACCAGAGGGCTGAGAATGGCAAAGGAATTGCAGATGTGGAGCACGGTCTATCATGAAGACAGCTGAAACCGTGAAGAACCCGGATCGACTTTTCTATTGTTGTCCGTTTGGGTCATACGAGGTAATTTAGACAAGAATAATGGAAAATGTGAAAAGAATGTATTTTATGATGAATAATGTTATAATTTTGTACAGGATAATACCCATTTGTTCAAATGGACCGATATCTCAATGGTTGAAGAGATGGAGGATGTCGAAATGGTTGTTGAGAAACTCCAAGTAAATGTGAGAACCTTAGAGAAAGGTTTACTAGATTTAGAAGCTCAGATGGGTACTCTAGCTATGGAAACACGAACTTGTGAAGCTGTAGCAAATAGCTATGACAAGAAGATTGCTGAAGTCAAGCACATGCTTTGCTGTTGTGAGAAAGAGGTTAAAGTGCTTCGTTGGTCCAAAAATGTGATAGTGTGTGTTTTACTTATGACTGTTCTATATTGGCTCTTTGTTTGAAAGTTGTCATTGTTTGAGAGTTGTCTTAGGAAGTTGTGTCTTTATTGTCTCTTATGTTGATGTTGTCTTTTGAAGTTGTCTCTCTCTTGTTGTCGTTTTGGGAGTTGTCATACAAAGTCAAGTGAAAGTGCAAAAAACCATTAAAAGTCATACAAACATTCATAGTCATACGTTGAAAATAGACATGTTCAAGAAGACAAAGTCATACATGTTCAAGAATATAAAAGAGGCATGTTCAACAAAGGTAGATCAAGGTTGAGATTGATATTCACGACTTCCCACAAAATTCGCAATGTTCAGATAGACTCATGACACCAGGCTGGGATGATGATGATGCTCCACGAGTAACACTACCATGAGTTGTATTATCCTCCATGAGTTGTAGCCCCTCCAAAACTTGTACGTATTCCACGAGTAATAGTGTTGACATAAAATAATAATAATTAAGAATATATAAATAATTAAATCTATGACCTGAATAATAGAAGGAGAAGGAGTTTGTTTCCTGAGATATCTAATTAATTCTAAAAACGATATGTTAAACTTTCAAAATCGTATGATTGAAAGAAGGATTTGATAAGCCTTTAATGGAGGAGATAATGACCAAAAAAAGAAAAAATGTTGTTGGGTTTGGGTAAGCCTTTGATGGAGGAGATAATGTCAAAGCTTATTCAGAGAGAAATGGGAACTTTCTTTGCAAAGTAAAAGAAATTTCAAAACGAGTGAAGTTATTATTACGGACAAAACATGAACAGACAAGTGGGCTCCCGTGTATTAATGAAACGCGTAATGAGAGAAGAAATTTCCAAGAGAAGAATGCTTTCTTTGTTTGCATGTTACATCAAAGAGATGAAAAGATTTTTGTTTTCATGTTCAAGACTTATTTTGAAGACTTTTTTGTCATAAACAGTTTCAAAAACGTATTCCAAAGAACATTAAAGATTTAGAGCCATATCAGTTTCTTTGACAAAGACCAATGTTCTAAAGACTTAGAACATTATCAACTGAGTCTCATCTCGTACGCTACTAAATCTATGACCTCTTTCTCTCTATTTTTGCCTTTCTGAACTATTTTCAGGGTTTTGATTCTCTCTTGCTTATCTTTTCGATCGGAAGAGCTGTACCGGGTTTTGATTGTATTGGTAATGCTTATGTTCATCTTGTTGGTTGGTACAATGTAAATGTAGAATCTTGAATGTATCACGTTTGATTCTGAGTTTAGACAATATCTAAGTGTGTATCTTTGGTTGTGTATGTGTAGGTATCTAAAGTATCTTTGTTATTTTCAGGGTTTGTTTTTGAGTTTGTGTGGGATCAGGATTGTTAGGGTTACATCGATCCCTCTGGATTGCATTTGTACTGTGTAATTTCAAGATTATTTCATGGATTGTTGTTTCTCGAGTATCTCTATTGATGTTTATACTTTGATTGTCCTCGTTATCTCACAATCTGATAGTTTGGATTTGTGTTCGATGTTAAAACTAGTTTCGTATTGGATAATGTAGTTGTTAAATGTGTTATTTTTTCCTCTCTTCTCTATCATTTGATTCTGTGTCTTGTTACTGCGTTTCCTAAATTTTGGGTTTCTCCTTGTTCTTGCTTCAGGGGAGCTTTAAAAGGTGTTTCTCAACATGGAGCGGAAGACTATTGACTTGGAGCAAGGATGGGATTATATGCAGACTGGTATTACCAAGCTGAAACGGATTCTGGAAGGGTTACCTGAGCCGGCATTCGACTCTGAGCAATATATGATGCTTTATACGTAGGGTTTATACTTGTTTATTACCTTGTAGCAGTTTGGTTGGTTGTATGTAACTGGTACTTACCAATGAGAGTTTTATGTGTATCTCAGGACCATCTACAAAATGTGTACCCAGGAGCCTCCTCATGATTACTCACAGCAGCTTTATGACAAGTATCGTGAAACATTTGAGGAATATATTAACTCAACAGTGAGTTTGAATCTGATTGATATTTTGTTTCTATCTTACACAGTCCCCTATCTTAAGATTTTACTTTTGTGAATGGTTTCATAAGCCAAGAAGTCTTGTATCATCTTGAATCTTAAGTTGATCAAACCGTTTTTGATAGCTTGCTCTCTTGTTTTCTGTGTTTAGGTCTTGCCTGCTTTAAGAGAGAAGCATGATGAAAACATGCTGCGGGAGTTTGATAAAAGATGGTCTAACCATAAAGTTATGGTTATGTGGCTATCCCGCTTCTTCTACTTTCTTGATCGTCACTTCATTGCTCGGAGATCACTTCCACCACTGAATGAAGTTGGCCTGACATGCTTCCGTGACCTGGTATAGTAATCATTCTTGTGACTTTAGTTTTCTATTGTATTGATTTGTTTTTAATGGTATTCCATTGTTTTGAAATTTCTTTTAACTGTTTCTTGATTTTGTTTGCTTCAGGTTTATAATGAGTTGCATTCTAAGGTCAAAGAAGCTGTAATAGCGCTTGTAAGTATTGCATCTATAATGTGCATTTGTATCCTACTCTTCTTTTTCCCTGATCCAAGGTTTAACATGACCTGTTTATATGTCAGGTTGATAAAGAACGGGAGGGAGAGCAGATTGATAGGGCGCCACTGAAAAATGTTTTAGATATCTATGTAGAGATTGGAATGGGACATATGGAAAGATATGAAGAAGATTTTGAAAGCTTCATGCTTCAAGATACAGCATCTTACTATTCTCGCAAGGCATCTAGCTGGATCCAGGAAGATTCTTGCCCTGATTACATGTTGAAGGCATGACTCGCGATATCATTTTCTACATTTTGTTTTCGTTTCACATTAATTAAATGTATTTATAACTTCTGAGCTTTCATTTTACAGTCTGAAGAATGTCTAAAGAAGGAGAGGGAGAGAGTGGCTCACTACCTTCACTCAAGCAGTGAGCCAAAGCTTGTTGAGGTTGTTTATGATACCTTATGCACATCATTATATCATTTTATATGTACTTTTACATTTGATGAAGAAACAGTATATTTTGCATGTGCCTTAATTTTACATCTTTATTTGTAAAAATATACCTTTCCAGACTCCTTTACTGCGTAGTCCGTGCTTATATTATTAAGAAGATTGATATCTGTTTGACATCTATTGTTATCTTTTGGATGCAGAAAGTACAACATGAATTGTTGGTTATGTATGCAAATCAGCTTCTAGAAAAAGAGCACTCAGGGTGCCGTGCATTGCTAAGAGATGACAAGGTAGACCAAGTAGTTTTTTTTTTATTGATAGTGAGTTAGCGTCTTTAATTCTTTCTTTGATGAAGTATATTTGTATAATCTCAGGTGGATGATCTCTCCAGGATGTACAGGCTTTACCATAAAATTGTGCGTGGTTTGGAACCTGTTGCAAACATATTTAAGCAGGTTTCTTACCTATCTTCATTCTTTTGTTTTTCAATAGGGAATGGATTGTCTTTTCTTAATGGTCTTCATTCTCTAATTGTTGTACGATGTTAACTGTATCTTGTGAATTGCATACAGCATCTCATAGCAGAGGGTAATGCACTTGTTCAACAGGCCAAAGACACAGCTACTAATCAGGTTCATATTACTTGTTTCATTCAGAAAGCTCTTCTGTTTCATCTGCTTGGCTTATGATTGCTAAGATCATTTTTATTGTATAGTCTGCAAACCCTGCTAGCGTCCAGGAATAAGTAAATATTGTAAACTATTTTTGAATTAAGCGGTTCACTTTTTTTTGGGGACTAAATTGTTCATGATTCACTTTTCCTTTCATTGTTTTCAGGTTCTTATCAGAAAAGGGATTGAACTACATGATAAATATATGGTTTATGTCACTGAGTGTTTCCAGAATCACACCCTCTTCCATAAGGTCTGATGTACTTTCTGCATACTTTTTGTGAGTCTATCTTATTCATGTTTATGTTGTTTTATTAACCTAAGTTTCTTACTTCATATTGTAGGTTTGGAAAGAGGCATTTGAGATTTTCTGTAACGAAACGGTCCCTGGAAGTTCAAGTGCAGAATTACTTGAGACATTTTGCGACAATATTCTCAAGAAGGGGGGAAGTGAAAAGCTGAGTGATGAAGCTATTGAAGATACACGTGAGAAGGTACATCTTTTTGTTATACTGTTTTGCTTAAATCACTTAAATTCTTTAATTCTTTCTTTGATGGAGTATATTTGTATAATCTCAGGTGGATGATCTCTCCAGGATTTACAGGCTTTACCATATAATAGGGCAAGGTTTGGAACCTGTTGCAAACATATTTAAGCAGGTTTCTTACCTATCTTCATTCTTTTGTTTTTGAATAGCGAATGGATTGTCTTTTCTTAATGGTCTTCATTCTCTAATTGTTGTACGATGTTAACTGTATCTTGTGAATTGTATGCAGCATGTCACAGCAGAGCGTAATGCACTTGTCCAACAGGCCGAAGACACAGCTACTAATCAGGTTCATATTATTTAACTAGTTTCATTCAGAAAACTCTCTTCTGTTTCATCTGCCTTGCTTATGATTGCTAAGATCATTTTTATTGTATAGGCTGCAAACCCTGCTAGCGTCCAGGAACAGGTAAATATTGTAAACTATTTTTGAATAAAGCGGTTCACTTTGTATTGGGGACTAAATTGTTCATGATTCACTTTTCCTTTCATTGTTTTCAGGTTCTTATCAGAAAAGTGATTGAATCACATGATAAATATATGGTTTATGTCACTGAGTGTTTCCAGAATCACACCCTCTTCCATAAGGTCTGATGTACTTTCTGCATACTTTTCGTGCGTCTATCTTATTCATGTTTATGTTGTTTTATTAACCTAAGTTTCTTACTTCATATCGTAGGCTTTGAAAGAAGCATTTGAGATTTTCTGTAACAAAACAGTCGCAAACATATTCAAGCAGGTTTCTTACCTATCTTCATTCTTTTGTTTTTGGTTAGCGAATGGATTGTCTTTTCTTAATGGTCTTCATTCTCTAATTGTTGTACGATGTTAACTGTATCTTGTGAATTGCACACAGCATCTCATAGCAGAGGGTAATGCACTTGTTCAACAGGCCAAAGACACAACTACTAATCAGGTTCATATTACTTGTTTCATTCAGAAAACTCTTATGTTTCATCTGCTTGGCTTATGATTGCTAAGATCATTTTTATTGTATAGTCTGCAAACCCTGCTAGCGTCCAGGAATAAGTAAATATTGTAAACTATTTTTGAATTAAGCGGTTCACTTTTTTTTGGGGACTAAATTGTTCATGATTCACTTTTCCTTTCATTGTTTTCAGGTTCTTATCAGAAAAGGGATTGAACTACATGATAAATATATGGTTTATGTCACTGAGTGTTTCCAGAATCACACCCTCTTCCATAAGGTATGATGTACTTTCTGCATACTTTTCGTGCGTCTATCTTTGATACACAATGTTTTAACCCAAAATAATTCTGTAAGTGTACAGACAATCGCAGTAGTATATAAGATATCGAATCCACAGAGACAAAGGTTACACTATGAAATTATAGATTTTAATTTAAAGCTAAGACAAAATAAAAGGGTTTGTAATTTTCGGAACAAAAGCAAGTAAATAAATCGATGTAAAAAATAATAAAAACAAGTACTAGGTTAAAGTGTTTCGCCGGTGATTCGGAGACAAGGCTGAGCAACTATTCAGGGGCTAAGTGACTACCGGTCTAGAACTCAAACATAAAATTAATATCGCCCCACTGTCATGATGTATCGACAACTTTATCTAACAACCTAGACACCGAAACTGTCGTTTGGACCTAGCGAAGTTGATAAGCATTAACGAGCTGGTTCAATCTGTTCACAATCAATCGCAACAATCAACTGTCGTTGGTTACGCACCAATTGCTCACCAATGATTTATCTAGCAACCTAAAACACTGTCGTGAATAAGTTTAACCTAAAATCAATAGACTAGGTGATCAAGCTAATCTAAGCATTAAGAATCCCTATTGGCGAAGACATTATAAATTCCAATACCTATTTGTGGTCAGCCATTAACATTCTAAATCACCATTGAAAACCTTAACCTAGCTAAGGATTTACTCACACATGGCGAAATCAAACACAACAAAGCAATAGAATGAATTCATGATATTATTAAAGAGATTAGGGTTCAGAATTCTTCTCAAAACAAAGTTGTGGTCTCTTTTCCTTCAGATCTTACAAAGAAATAAAAATCTCCACGTGATGTTCTTAGCAAAAGCGTAACTAAAGCGTAAGTATCTTAGAAAATAGAAAAAAAAACAATATATACAGGTCTGGAGGCGGCTGAGTGAAGATTAGGGTGTCCTTGGCGAAAAATTAGGAAAGTTTGGATTTTCCCTTATTTTATTTTCTTTTTTTTAATTAAATGTCGTGAGTGTCCGTCAGAGCGTGCTCGGGTGAAAATTCGACTTTTCTCCAATTTCTGCTAAGTTCCTCCCAGAAGCTTCAATCTTCATCTTTAGCCATCTTTTGATATGTAATGACTCAAAATAAAACTAAAAGATTCGATAAAGACTCAAAAACAACTGTTAGAATGCGCCAAAAATGCAACATATCAATTCCCCCAGACTTAGATCCTTGTTTGTCCTCAAACAAAACTCAGAACTAAGCATAAGAGAAAGGTTTGAAAAATACGGAGACTCACCTGTTCTTGAAACACTGCAATGACCCTTTTGAATTAGTACTCCACATATCACATAGCCAGCTCCAAATCTAACCACCATGTACTTCTCCGTAGACCTTCGCAGCTCACTATACTCCACACATGAATTCGCAACTTTATCCATCAAAGCCTTCATCGCTAGTTTCATCTCTGTAGTCAATTACCAAGGACCTTCTAGACTCTTTCACATACAATATCTTGACAAGAACCACTTAAATTCCACACACTTTTTGGTATTTTTCCTCTCTCCCCCAAACTTATTTCTAAGCTAGCTCATTTTTTTTTTACTAAGGTCCGAGACGCGAGTACTGATGGTGTTTGCCACCGAGTCCCCAGTTCATTCCTTACTGCATATATCAAGTTCCGAGACGCGAGTACTGATGGTGTTTGCCACCGAGTCCCCGGTTCATCCCTATCAATATAAAGCATGTACATATCAAGGTTCCGAGACGCGAGTATTGATGGTGTTTGCCACCGAATCCCCGGTCTATCCCCTCTCTATGCAACTCACATACGTAACCTTATTGCTAGCTAAACTTCTAATAGGGGGAAGAGTACCATTACTTTCTACTGGTGGATTCATATGTCAGATACGAATGATGAGTCAAGCCCTATGGAAATCAGCCACATCGACGAAGTGCAAAAATTTGGCTTAGGCTCGGATGAACTCTGCTGAAAACATGGTGTCCTCTAGTTAACTGGTCAGCCTTTGGATTTTTCATTAGTTCGACCTAGAGGTGGTTCTGTAACAATGGTCACTTTGAAGCAAGGTTAGAACAATATATTCAAGAAATATATCATAATCTCCAATAAGTTTTGACTCAATAAAACAAACTGACTCAATGAAAACATGAAAATGACTCAAAGAAAGCAAAAGAAATAAAACAAAAGAAAGAAAAATGGATTAGTAGCAACACCCTCCCCCAGACTTACTTCACACCGTCTCGGTGTGAAAATAAATTTAGAGTTGGGGAGAAAAATAAAACAAAAGAAAGAAAGATAGTACGGATTATACAATGATGGGGAGAGTAAAAGAAATGTGTTACTCTCTATCGCTGTCAGAGGTGGTGGGAGTATCGGGTTGGTCCTCTTCATCGTCGCTTTGAACCGGTGCCTTCTCTCTTCCTTGCTTCCTGTTCGATCGTGGTATAAAACATCCCTGTGAAACCAATGCTAGTATCCGGTGCATGAGCTTGTTGTTCTTCCGTTGTGACTCCACTATCCACTGCAACTTTTGGTCCTGATCCGCAACTTCAGCTAGATGTGGCAATGTGAACTCACTCTGGTCATAGTGCTGGGTGGGTGGTTGTGGGGTCTGGAAGTCTGGCATCTCCTCGTCCTCCAGGTGAGGCTGAGAGGCTCTCGAAGAGCTTCCTCATCTTGGAATAGGAGTGCGGGAAGAGCTGGCGCACGGATCTGGGCACAAGTGCTCTAATGCTGGTTGGAAACTCAGGTTTTCCGAGGTACGAAAACTTGTGATGGCCATGTTCGGAAGCCTGCAGAATAACGTGTTCCTGTCCCTATCGCTGAAATGATAGGTGGTCTCATCCCTTAGAATCTCACAGTGAATGAGGTAGGTGACATCGATGTGCTCCAGCTTCTCCACACAGGTTGTGGATGAGAGATCGATGTCGAAGTTTCTAAATAATGGCGTGAAAAGACTCCCTATCTGTTTTGTCTTATGCGATCCCTTTGAAGAGGTACACATCTTCTTGCCGACAATGACTGATGCAAAAATAACTCCCCTATTGACATGGGCGTTAGGGAAATGGAGAGCTTTCGAATCCTGCAAACAGCCCCTGATACCGTAATAGAGGAATAGGAGTTCATCTATTCTCATCTTTGCTGCGTCCTCCTTTGCATAGAGGATGTTACTCAGGACTTTCACGGCGATGCGTAAGGCGGGGTTTCTGATTGCCGATTGGCTGGCGGTGTTACCCTTGAAACTCCCAGCAGCTATGACGTCCAATAACAGAGACGCAATGGTGAACTTGGGCAGCGAGAGAGCAGTTCTGCTTACACTGAAACTGTACACTTCGCAGAAATCATGTAGGCTTAGCGAGTATTTCCTTCCTCCAGCAAAGAAGGAAAAAGTAGCTTCAGCGAACTTTGGGTCGGTAGGATTGGTGTAGGTGAGCGAAGCAGAGGCTAGGCATTGCCGCACTAGGTCGGGATAGAGGTACTCGGGTGTTTCAGCCATGTCAAATATTTCCGTAAAATTGATCGCCAGATCAACAACACTACTCAGCTTAAGCCCTTTCAGCGTCGGCTTGTGCAAAAATCGTGTCGGCTCTATTGAAAATTCCAGAAGTTTGTTGTAGTAGTCTGCGTGTTTCTGACTCCATTCATCTTGGGACTATTCCGGCAGATTGTTGTCCGGCAGTTCGAATATAGTCCCCTCATTGCGAGGCCAAACTGAGTATTTGGTGGCATTGTCCGAAGAATCGAGTGTGCTTCTTTGTCTTTTGTTCGCATGTTTAGTCTTTGGGCGCTGAGACATCTACAAAATTTAGCAGGGAACACAAGACAAATGAGGCGCGTATCAATGAGCAAGGTTAAATCGAGAGGATTTCACCAATTCCCTATCGACCAATCAAAATTTGGGATTCTCAAAAATTGAATGCCTCAATTTCTCAATAATTCCAAACACATATAGCAAGGGAACAACATATAGGTATCATAGAACAACCCTAGGTGTAAAAATTTGCCAATATTCAAACCGCAAAACTCACCAAAACCGAAAATGGCTCGACTTGTAAAATTGGGTTTTCGAGAGCGTACCTTGGTTTGTTGCGGAAGTCGATTAGATAATCTTAAAGAGGATGAAAATCCAATCGGTATAGACCCAAGAATTGATGAAAACGGTGGAGATTTAAAGAATTGGTGATTTGTGGGAGAATTTAAAAATCGGAAGAGATATATGGGTGTTGCGAATCGGGGAAGAAGAAGGAGATATAAATTTTTTTTTTTTTTTTTGAAAAGGACACTTACCTGTTTTCGGAGCGGGTACTTCGGGGCTGAGCGGGTGCTCGGGGCTGAGAAGGTGCTCGGGGCTGAGAAGGCGCTTCGTTTTTCCTGAGCGAGAGCTGTTCTTCTCTTGTTTTTTTGTTGTTTTTTTTAGAATGAAATCCAACAGTTAGTAACAAAAGAAATTTAATGGAGAGGATATATACACTTACCGGTGGGTTGCCTCCCACCAATCGCTTGGTTTGAGTCACTAGCTTGACTTGGTTTGTCATTTAGGCTTGAGGAGCATCGCCTAAGGGGATAGATTCTCCTTTTGCGATGGCTGATTCAGCGAGATACAGCTTTAGGCGCTGACCATTAACAACAAACTCCATTCCAATAGCATCCAGCAATACTACAACTCCGTAGGGGCGAACTTCTTTTATTACAAAGGGGCCGGACCACCTTGATCTTAATTTACCGGGAAACAGCTTCAACCGGGAGTTGTACAGCAGCACTTGATCATTCGGTGCAAAGTTCCTGGTGATGATCCTTTTGTCATGATATGCTTTCATGCGCTCTTTGTAGATTCTTGAATTCTCATAGGCCATGTGCTTAATTTCTTCTAACTCGTGAAGTTGCATTGCCCGCCTATCAAAAGCTGATTTGGCATCAAAGTTCAGCTGCTTCACAGCCCATGCTGCCTTGTACTCTAGCTCCACAGGTAGGTGGCATGCTTTTCCATACACCAAGTGAAACGGTGTTGTACCCAAAGGCGTCTTGTACGCTGTTCTATACACCTAAAGAACGTCATCTAACCGTGCGGCCCAATCTTTCCTCATAGTGTTCACGGTCTTTTGTAAAATACTTTTGATCTCTCTATTTGAAATCTCGACCTGCCCACTCGTTTGGGGATGATAGGGCACCGCGACCTTGTGCTTAACACCATTCTTTTTTAAGAGATTGTCAAATACCTTGTTAATAAAGTGGGAACCTCCATCACTTATCACCACGCGAGGCACACCGAATCTGGGGAATATCACCGATTTGAACATCTTCACCACAACCCTAGCATCATTTGTAGGTGCAGACAGCGCCTCAACCCACTTAGACACGTAGTCAACTGCCACTAGAATATTTTGGTTCCCATAGGACGACGGAAACGGTCCCATAAAGTCGATTCCCCATACATCAAAAACCACCACTTCTAATATGAAGTTCTGTGGCATTTCGTTCTGTCTTGAGATGTTTTCTTGTCTCTGGCATGTGTCACACTTAGAGATAAAAGTGTGTGCATCCTTAAACATTGTAAGCCACCGAAGACCCGCTTATAAGACCTTAGAAACAGTCTTAAAGGTGGCGAAGTGACAATGGAACAAAACCCCAGGGATTTCCTCATTAGAAACATATCGCTTAAAAATTCCATCTGAGCAATGCTTGTAAAGAAACGGCTCATCCCAAAAATATTACCTTATTTCGTGCAAAAACTTCCTCTTCCTATTTCCGAAGAAATGCTCAGGTTTTATCTCAGCAGCCAGGTAGTTGGCTATCTCTGCAAACTACGGTAAAGTTATGTTCCCCTTTGTAGAGACCAAACCGTAAAGTCGACCTGGAGTAGGTGCTTCGGTGTCGAGCAGGTGCTCCGCACTGAGCAGTTGCTCTGATGTGGGTGGGTGCTCAAATACATCACATGAATGAACCGTGTAAACATGTACATCCGGAAAGCTATCATCTAGAGGTACCTCATCATCTATCTTCATTCTGGACAAATGATCTGTAACTCCATTTTCGATCCCTCTCTTGTCCTTGATCTACAAATCAAACTCTTGTAGCAAAAGTATCCATCTCAAGAGTCTTGGTTTTGCATCTTTCTTTGTGAGCAAATACTTCAGTGCAGCGTGATCTGTATGAACAATTACTTTCGACCCAACAAGATAGGATCGGAACTTCTCAAAGGCGAAAACAATCGCTAATAATTCTTTCTCGGTAGTGGCATACCGGCATTGAGCTTCATCAAGGGTGCGGCTGGCGTAATATATCACATGGAGCTTCTTGTCTCTCCTTTGACCCATAACAGCTCCCACAGCAAAGTCACTCGCATCCGTCTTAATCTCAAAATGTAGCTCCCAGTCTGGCGATTGTACTATTGGTGCGCTAACCAAGGCTCCCTTAATGGTATGAAAAGCCGCCAAACAGTCACTATCAAATTTAAACTTTACCTCCTTACACAGTAATCTCGTAAGAGGCCTAGCAATCATAGAAAAATCCTTGATGAAACGACGGTAGAATCTAGCATGTCCCAGAAAACTGCGGATCCCCCTAACCGAATTGGGCGGTTGTAAACTCATCATGACTTCTATCTTAGCCTTGTCAACTTCAATACCCTTCTCAGATACTTTGTGCTCAAGCACTATCCCATCTCGGACCATGAAATGACACTTCTCCCAGTTGAGAATATGATGCTTCTCCTCGCATCTTTGCAATACCCTGCATAGATTAGACAAACAAACAGAAAACGAACTCCCATACACAGAGAAATCGTCCATAAATACTTCCATAATATCTTCAATAAGGTCAGTAAATATAGACATCATACAACGTTGAAACGTTGCTGGAGCATTACACAAACCGAAGGGCATGCGGCGGTACCCGAAAGTGCCATAAGGGCATGTGAATATCGTCTTCTCCTGATCGTCCGGGTGGATAAGAATCTCGAAGAATATTGAAAATCCATCTAAAAACAGTAATATGGATGGTTAGCTAGACGCTCTAGCATCTGGTCAATAAATGGTAGCGGAAAATGATCCTTGCGCGTAGCAGCGTTCAATTTCTGTTAATCTATACACATCCTATGTCCGGTTACTATCCTAGTCGTTATCAGTTCGCTCCTATCATTTCTAATCACTGTGATACCTTCTTTCTTAGGAACTACATGCATAGGACTGACCCATTTATTGTCAGATCTCGCATAGATAACACCAGCCTCTAGAAGCTTCATTATCTCTTTCTTGACAACATCCTTGAGATTTGAGTTTAACCGTCTCTGATGCTCGACAGAAGTCATAGATTCATTCTCTAGGTGTATTATGTGCATGCATAAGTCAGGAGATGTACCAATTATATCGTATAGTAAATATCGTAGAGCCTTCCTATACTTCCTCAATTCACACAAAAGCAAGGTAATCTCTAAATTATTTAAATTCGCATTCACTATAACGGGACATGTGGAGTTCGGACCAAGAAAAACGTACCTGAGCGCTGTTGGGAGGGTCTTCAACTCAAGCTTTGGAGCTTTCAGCTCGCTCCAAGAACCTCCGAAGGTTGAAATTTCCGGAGCAGGTGCTCCCTGGACCTCAATTTTCGTGTCTTTTCCCAGGCTCAGAAAATTGTCTTCTTCCTCCACTCTGATGTTAGAATCTAGAAACTTAGCAAATCCATGGGTGTCTTCACTCAGAAAACCGTGCTCACCCTCGAATTTAGTCAAAGCGACTTCTAGAGGATCACTTGCTAAAATCTCTTCAACCACATCATCAGACATATTTGATCCATCATGGATCACAAAAGTCTGTCCATCGATCATCGGTTTCTTGAGAAGCTTACTCATCTCAAACCGAACTAACATATCTCCAAGATGGAGATCCACTATGCCTTCTTCGACATCAATAATAGCACGAGCCGTGCATAAGAAAGCTCTGCCCAGTATCAGTGGGTTCATGGATTCTTTATCAAGTTCCAGAACCACAAAATCTGGATGTGCAAATCTTCGATAACACCCACGGGAAGCTTTGTAGACCGATCCGCAAAAACCAACGAAATCATGGTAGGTTTAAACTTGGTGAAACGCAGACGCTTGGCCACAGAATATGTCATCAGATTCACGTTGGAACCTAAATCACACAAGGAACAAGCAAACGTGCAAGATCCTATCTTCACCGAGATAACAAACCCTCCAGGATCACCTTTCTTTGTCAACACCTTACTCTGAAGTATGGCATTACACTTTTTAGAAAAAATCATTACATTCTCTTCCTCAACAACTTTTCCAGCAACTAACTCTTTCATGTACCTTTTAAGCGAAGGCATCATTTGTACGGCATCAACCAAAGGAAGTTTCACCGTCAAGTCCTTTAACATCTCTTTGCACTTAGCGTATTCCAAATCCTTGCGAGATTTCTTAGGAGGTACTGGGTAAGGTACCCTGGGTACATAAACTCGCTGTGGCAAAATTTCTGGAGTTTTGAGAATTTTTTCGGGGGTACCCTGTCGGAGCGGGTGCTCTGCACTGAGCAGGTGCTCGCTGGATGTTTCTTCAACCCTGTTTGGAACAGTTTCCAGAGGTTTCCCTGAGCTTGAGTCGATGTCTACATGTCCATCTCTCACGGCGAACTCGCTTCCTTGAGCCTGATGCTCGAAAATTTTCTCCTTAGCCTTTTCGTGGAAGCTTGTCATCGTAGGTGGTGCCAGCAACTTTCCACTCCTCAACTCTATAGTATTCACATGATATTCATTCCTGGGCAGTTCACCTTTACTTGGAAGAGTTCCAGCTGGTCTCTTGACAGCCTCGGCAGTTTGAGCCACTTGTATATCTAGCTTTTTCACATGCGCGGTAACAGCCTCATACTTCGCATTCAGGTATATGTACATGTGATCTACCTTGGCATTAATCTTAGTAGACACCTTCTGTTGGTTAACCATCAGGTACTGCATAAGACTCTTCAGCTCGTCTTGAGATGTAGGCGCGGAGACAGCTTGTGGTGTAGCGAATTGGGCGCTTTGTTATTGGTTTCCTCCTTGGAACTGATTCTGATTCTGATTAGAGACATACTGCTTCCCCTGAGTGTTGCTGGAGTAAAACTTCTGGAAACCCTGAGCTTGTGGCAACTGATTCGTACCTCCTTGTTGCGGATAAACTTCGTCTTGTGGGTTCTCGACATTGGTGCTTCGGTAAGAAAGGTTAGGGTGGCTCCGATAATTCTGATTGAACCCACGGTTCTGGACGTATCTCTGACCACTCACATAGTTAACCTCCTGTACTCCAACATCATCATCTTCTTCAAACTCTTAAGATATAGGCGCTGCCCCATTCTCTTCCACAAATTTAACCGGTCTTTGACTCTCGCGTAGGAGCAGGTTTACCTTTGCTGTCAGCTCATCAATTTTTTGAGTGTCCACACTGTTGACTTTCGTGGATCTATCATACTCAGGAGACCTGTTGCTGGAGCTTGAAGCAAGGTTTTCAATCAGTTCGAAAGCACCATCTCTAGTCTTAGTCATAAAAGACCCATTACTCGTGGCATTCAAGGTGTTGCGGTAATCCCATTCAACTCTATCATAAAATATACCCAGAATCTGTTCATCCTTAAAACCATGATAAGGACATTCCTTACGGTATTCTTTTAGTCTTTCCCAAGCCTCACAGAAAGCTTCACCAGAATGTTGTTGGAAAGAAGAGATCATGTTTCGTAGAGCGGCTGTCTTGGATTTAGTGTAGAAGTGGTCCAAGAAAGTGGCACTAGGTTAAGGCGTTTTGCCAGTGATTCGGAGACAAGGCTGAACAACTATTCAGGGGCTAAGTGACTACCGGTCTAGAACTCAAATATAAAATTAATATCGCCCCACTATCGTGATGTATCGACAACTTTATCTAACAACCTAGACACCGAAACTGTCCTTTGGACCTAGCGAGGTTTATAAGCATTAACGAGCTGGTTCAATCGGTTCACAATCAATCGAAACAATCAACTGTCGTTGGTTACGCACCAATTGCTCACCAATGATTTATCTAGCAACTTAAAACACTGTCGTGAATAAATTTAACCTAAAATCAATAGACTAGGTGATCAAGCTAATCTAAGCATTAAGAATTCCTATTGGCAAAGACATTATAAATTCCAATACCTATTTGTGCTCAGCCATTAACATTCTAAATCACCATTAAAAACCTTAACCTAGCTAAGGATCTACTCACACATGGCGAAATCAAACACAACAAAGCAATAGAATGAATTCATGATATTATTAAAGAGATTAGGGTTCAGAATTCTTCTCAAAACAAAGTTGTGGTCTCTTTTCCTTCAGATCTTACAAAGAAATAAAAATCTCCACGTGATGTTCTTAGCAAAAGCGTAACTAAAGCGTAAGTGTCTTAGAAAATAGAAGAAAAACGATATATACAGGTCTGGAGGCGGCTGGGTGAAGATTAGGGTGTACTTGGTGAAAAATTAGGAAAGTTGGGATTTTCAATTATTTTTTTTGTCAGGTCGTCGTGAGCTGTCGCTCAGGAGCTGAGCGGGTGCTCAGCGGGTGAAAATTCGACTTTTCTTCAATTTCTGCTAAGTTCCTCCCAGAAGCTCCAATCTTCATCTTTAGCAATCTTTTGACATCTAATGACTCAAAATAAAACTAAAAGACTCAATAAAGACTCGAAAACAACTGTTAGAATGCGCCAAAAACGCAACATATCAATCTTATTCATGTTTATGTTGTTTTATTAACCTAAGTTTCTTACTTCATATTGTAGGTTTGGAAAGAGGCATTTGAGATTTTCTGTAACGAAAAGGTCCCTGGAAGTTCGAGTGCAGAATTACTTGAGACATTTTGCGACAATATTCTCAAGAAGGGGGGACGTGAAAAGCTGAGTGATGAAGCTATTGAAAATACACGTGAGACGGTACATCTTTTTGTTATACTGTTTTGCTTAAATCACTTAAATTCTTTAATTCTTTCTTTGATGGAGTATATTTGTATAATCTCAGGTGGATGATCTCTCCAAAATTTACAGGCTTTACCATATAATAGGGCAAGGTTTGGAACCTGTTGCAAACATATTTAAGAAGGTTTCTTACCTATCTTCATTCTTTTGTTTTTGAATAGCGAATAGATTGTCTTTTCTTAATGGTCTTCATTCTCTAATTGTTGTACGATGTTAACTGTATCTTGTGAATTGTATGCAGCATGTCACAGCAGAGGGTAATGCACTTGTCCAACAGGCCGAAGACACAGCTACTAATCAGGTTCATATTAGTTAACTTGTTTCATTCAGAAAACTCTCTTCTGTTTCATCTGCCTTGCTTATGATTGCTAAGATCATTTTTATTGTATAGGCTGCAAACCTTGCTAGCGTCCAGGAACAGGTAAATATTGTAAACTATTTTTGAATTAAGTGGTTCACTTTTTTTTGGGACTAAAGTGTTCATGATTCACTTTTCCTTTCATTGTTTTCAGGTTCTTATCAGAAAAGTGATTGAATTACATGATAAATATATGGTTTATGTCACTGAGTGTTTCCAGAATCACACCCTCTTCCATAAGGTCTGATGTTCTTTCTGCATACTTTTCGTGTGTCTATCTTATTCATGTTTATGTTGTTTTGTTAACCTAAGTTTCTTACTTCATATTGTAGGCTTTGAAAGAGGCATTTGAGATTTTCTGTAACAAAACAGTCGCTGGAAGTTCGAGTGCAGAATTACTTGCGACATTTTGCGACAATATTCTCAAGAAGGGGGGAAGTGAAAAGCTGAGTGATGAAGCTATTGAAGATACACTTGAGAAGGTACATCTTTTTGTTATACTGTTTTGCTGAAATCACTTGAATTCTCCTGCCATTGGTCCTGAATTGTATAATGTTGTTACAGGTGGTCAAATTGCTTGCTTATATAAGTGACAAGGATCTTTTTGCTGAGTTCTACAGGTTTGTTTATCTCGCACTCCAGTCTTACTTTATCTGTGGATCTGGATTTTTGCTTCTACTCTTTGTTTTTCATGTAAAGTTTTGTTTATACTAGTTTTTTGTGGAGATGCCTTCCAATAATATAGTATTGTATTGAAAAAATTTGGATTACTGAGTTGCAAGCTGTTTTTATGGCTGATTGCAGGAAGAAGCTGGCCCGTAGGCTATTATTTGATCGCAGTGCTAATGATGATCACGAGAGAAGTATCCTTACAAAGCTCAAGCAACAATGTGGTGGGCAGTTTACTTCTAAGATGGAGGGCATGGTTAGTTAGAAGGCCCCTGTGTTGTTTTTTATTTATTTTAAAGCAGTGGTTGCTTTGATGATTTATGTTTTCAATATCATTTAATATGTTGGTCACAGGTTACGGATTTGACATTGGCAAGAGAAAACCAAACCAATTTCGAAGATTATCTAACCAGTAATCCTGCTGCAAACCCAGGGATTGACTTGACAGTTACTGTTCTTACAACTGGTTTCTGGCCAAGTTACAAATCATTTGACATAAATCTACCAAGTGAAATGGTAAATACTCTGTCGAATTTATAGATACCTGAAAAGGAAAAAGTTCGCTCCTGATTAGAGATAATTAATTCTTTGTATCAGATCAAGTGTGTTGAAGTCTTCAAAGGGTTTTATGAAACAAGAACGAAACACAGGAAGCTTACCTGGATCTATTCACTAGGAACTTGTCACATCAGCGGGAAGTTTGATCAAAAGCCCATAGAGTTAATTGTGTCTACTTACCAGGTATTAATTGTTTCTCAGAAAATGTTGGTATATATATATTCGTTCTTTAAATGGCATTTGATGCCACCTTTTCTATCTTTATAGGCTGCTGTGCTTCTGCTCTTCAACACAACCGACAAATTGAGTTACACTGAGATCCTGACTCAGCTGAACCTAAGCCATGAAGATCTAGTTAGGTTGCTTCATTCCTTGTCATGTGCTAAGTACAAGATTCTCATCAAGGAGCCAAGCACCAAGACTGTCTCCCAGACTGATGTCTTTGAATTCAACTCCAAATTCACCGATAGAATGCGCAGAATAAAGGTCTGTGACATATTATTATGACTCTAAAACTCACTGTACTTCACTTGTTAATCTCTTATATTGAACTTTGGTGATTTGCATCACAGATCCCACTTCCTCCAGTTGATGAAAGGAAGAAAGTGGTTGAAGATGTTGATAAAGACAGACGCTACGCAATTGATGCTGCCATTGTCAGGATCATGAAGAGCAGGAAGGTATTGGGACATCAACAACTTGTTTCTGAGTGCGTTGAGCAACTTAGCCGAATGTTTAAGGTAAGTAATACATATATACAAACATTTGAAGATGTTTGTAGTGATGTGTTTCTGGTACTCACTGGATAATTTTATTCTGGCAGCCTGATATTAAAGCGATCAAGAAACGTATGGAGGATTTAATAACCAGAGATTATTTGGAGAGGGACAAGGAGAATCCTAACATGTTTAGGTACTTGGCTTAGGGCAAAACAACTATGGAAGAAGTGGTTGGCTCATGAAAATTAATGTCGTCGAGGCATCTGCTTGTATATTAGAAGTCCATATGGATACTATCCTAAAACAAAATCAATGAATTGTACAATCAGAATCAGACCGAAACTCTTACATATGTCTGGGCTTTATATTTAATAAAATGGGCCTTTAATTCGTTTAATAATTCAGCCAAAGCCTTAAAGTAAATAGTGAACTGGATTCAGGCTTATTTTAGCAGGCCCAGAGATGTTGTAGTCAATCCTTGAGCCAGGTGAGATAGAGAGTCTAGCTCCTTGGTTTCTCTCTCTCAGATCAAAAAAGGCTTGGGTGTGCGTCTTTCGTTCTCTAAGCTGTCGAAAATGCTGGCTAGGCTCGCTTCTAAGCGTCTTCTCGAGATCCGTCAAGCTTTCCGTCAACCATCCTCTCAGGTATTCTCTAATTTCTTGCTTTCTCCGGCGTTTCCCGATCTCATTTTTTATCTTGCAGGCGTCTCGTAGCTTATCGACGGCCTTAAACTACGTGAGTGTTGGATATTCTCATTGATCTTTTCTTTAATTTTTCTAATTTCACTTGAAATAATTGGAATTTGATTTTTGTTGTTGTTTTGATTACTTAATAGCATCTGGATTCTCCTGATAACAAACCCGATCTTCCATGGGAATTTTCAGAGGCAAACAAATCTAAGGTCAGTGAATAATAAATCGCTTCTTTCTGTGATAATGAAGAAAATTTCTAGTGTGTCGAACGAATTGAGATTTTATCCAGTAGAGGTCAATACGTACACGAACTCCTTTGGTTATGTGATGTAGCTTAGTTACAACATTTCCTGGTGAATTTGTGTGATGAACAGTAATGGTGGAAATAATTTATACTCTTACGGAAAAATGTTGGAATCTTAATCTCTCTTTCCCTACTGAGTCAGACTAGACGTATAGTTAAAAGGCAAAGACTGGCATTTTCTGATATTTTTCTATTGGATCTTTGTGCTTACATACTTTGAATTGGCTCTTTTACAACTGATTTAAGGGAGACTAAGGATAAGGGGGACCCAAATGGCCAACAATTTTCCGAATCTGCTACTTTGGCAGAAATACTGTATGGAAACTAATGATCCCATTTTATGGAATTAAAGGACTGATATATTCTTGTGCATCTTGTTCCAGTTTACTGCATCTTTCATCTCTGGCTGCAGTAATCTTGTATAAAACTGATATCCATTTCCCCATGCATCCAGCTTTCTGACATTCTTCTGTTTTGTCCAAATTGTGTAGGTTAAGGAGATACTCTCTTACTATCCATCAAATTACAAGCAGTCCGCTGTAATTCCTCTTCTAGATCTTGCACAACAGCAGCATGGAGGCTGGCTCCCCGTTTCAGCTATGAATGCAGTATGTTTTTGCTTTATGTATATTTCAGCTTTTTGCTTGCTAATTGAAAGGATTGTGAAGTAGGAGTTTAGAATTATCGTTTTCTTAACATTTCCGGCTTTTATCTGATTATTGCTGTTAGAATTAGTTATAGAAGTTCTATTTTGGAATACAGCATCCATTGATATGATTTTACCAACATAACAAATACAACAAATTTTTGCAGGTTGCTAAAGTTATAGAAGTTGCCCCTATCCGTGTTTATGAGGTTGCAACATTTTACTCAATGTTCAACAGGGCAAAGGTAAGAAGTACTTTCTACTCATAAGCTCAAGTCTCTACTGTACTAGTTATTTCATACATCGCACTCTCAGTTTTCATTTGCCCTTACAGGTTGGAAAGTACCACCTGCTAGTTTGTGGCACAACACCTTGCATGATCCGTGGTTCACGGGACATCGAATCAGCTTTGCTAGACCATTTGGGGGTGAAACGCGGTGGTAAAGATCTAGAAGTAACCTTTCATAAAAAAAAATCATATGATGATGCTCAGTCATAACAATCTTTGGTATTATGTTTTTGCAGAAGTCACAAAGGATGGTTTGTTCTCTGTTGGAGAGATGGAATGCATGGTATGGATTTCGCATCACCTCTATGCTTTCCTGGAACTATAAATTCATGCACACCCGATATTAATATTTTGATATCAAAAAAGACAATATACATCTCATTTACTTGGTTTTGTTACAGGGATGTTGTGTTAATGCACCCATGATCACTGTGGCAGACTATTCCAATGGATCAGAAGGATATACATATAACTATTTCGTATGTCAAATCACATCCAATAACTTTTCTTTTCCCCCGCATTATTTTCCTTCGTTTCTGCAGTTTAAGACTGCAAGAGAAAACTCGTATTCACACTGTCTTATGCTACAATACACAGGAAGATGTTACACCTGAGAAGGTTGTAGAGATAGTTGAAAAGCTAAGAAAAGGAGAAAAGCCACCGGTAAGACATTAAACTTATCCATTGCATTGCATTGGTCCAGTAAAACTATTCGGTCTTATAAGGGTTTAAAGGGATGCTCAATCCGGTTGCAGTTCAGTTTTTTGGATATACAGATTTACTTGTTTCGATTGGATTTTGTTTGGCAAAATAATTCAAAGATATTTGAGGGTTTTAGTCAGTTTATTTGCTTTTCGTTTATGGTGTGTTCAGGCAAGTAAAAAATGACACCAAATCTGTTTATTCTTCTTTGGTTCACTTGTTCGGAATGATTGATTATTTTTACGTAATTTTGGTTAGCTTCGTATCGGTTAAACCCAAACTAAAACACAATTTCTCATTATGTAAATCTTTGTTTCAGCATGGAACTCAAAACCCGAAGAGAATCAAGTGCGGACCAGAAGGAGGAAACAAAACACTGCTCGGCGAGCCAAAGCCACTGCAATTCCGTGATCTTGATGCTTGTTAAGCGAAGCTCTGTTTGCCACCGGTTTTATGTGGTTCAATAACGCAAAGGCTATAGCGATGTTTGACTCCTGTAGCATCAAATTGAGTTTGCATACTCTTTGTAGTCTTCTTGGTTTTGGAATTTAGACCCATTTTAAACAAATTACCGAAAGCATCCTCTTTTATTATTATCTCACTTCCAAGATTTTTGTGAAATTGTAATAAAGACTTGTATGTGTTTCTATAAAGCCAAGAAACAAAATTATGACAATCATCAATTTTAATTGATTTTGCTTTTGAAGTAATAAACTTTAAATGGTGCTAATGGTTGCATTAAAATGAATGAGTTGAAACTAAATAAATGGAAATTGTTTGAGTTGAATCTCTTTAACTCCAAAATAGTAGATGAATGGGTTGAATAATTTTCCTTTGTTTCATTTCAAATTTGAATTTAGATGATATAAGAACACGAACAATTCTTTTCAACTAATTGTATCACCATTTGCACTAATTATATTATACTATTCTTATGTAAAAGATAAATACCTTTTTTTCTGAATCCGAATAGTACACAGTGATATGGAGAACACGAACTAGGAATCCAAAATGTATGATAATCACTTGGATTTTGGAATTTAGAATCCCCACACTAAACAGTAAACACCCAAAAAAAAAGGCTTTCACTTATGGTCTTTTCTCCAAAAGTCTTGATTTATGTTGACAATGTACACAAAAGATAGTTACCAGAGCAAACTTACAATATTATTTTACTACTCCAAAGTTATACAAAATATATAATAATACAAGTGGTGACAAATTACCAAATACTTTTTATTCAATTTGAACATACTAACTCAACAAGGTCCCACACATTCCCACTACTATTACTAATAATACCTCTTCAAGCTCCTTCCTCAACCTCCCACTAAAGATTTGAAAACAAAAGGTTGCTTTCATCAAAGTCCACCTAAAATAAAGGTAAAATGATAACAATAATACTTGATCAAGTGAGCTTTTTGACAAATTTTCCCCTCTACTGCAAATCCTACATTGATTCCATCTCCAAAGCCTTTTTTACTTTTTTTACCTTCAATTATATCAAACAAGTTGGGTAAGTAAGGGAGAAGAAACCAGGGTCATTAGAGCGGAAGCAAAAGCCATGTTGGACCGTTTGATTTCTGTACAAACCACTTACACAAGTCCTATGGTGGAGGATTCGTCTCAGGCTTGACCACTGAAGATGTATCCGGAGGCTGAGAATGGTAAATTGCCATAGCCAATGATATTGGCATCATACAAAGAGCCTTAGATTGAAGAAGCTGCATCGCCGCTCCAACATTTTCTTCCATCAGTTTAGCCACTTGACGTTCAGTCCCATCGTTTGACCATTTCTCCCAAGCGGGTTGCGGTGTCCTTCCACCGTCACCCGTTTCATCCTACAGAGATTTTAAGCAATATTGAATCAAACCCCACTACAAAAGTTTTGATCTTTTCTCCTTTTGCTTAAAAAGTTTTTACCTCAACTGATGATGAAAGAGGCATATCAGTAACAAGTGGAGCAACAGCACCGGCTCCACCAAGTCTGCTCATGCTCAAAACCTACCAAAGTTGACCAAACAGAGATAAATATCATTCAAAAGGATAAGCTTTACCCCATTAAAATTATATAAAAAGCTTTACTTTAGATGAGCATGGACGAATTCACAAGAAACACACAAAAATAAAATAAGAAAAGATTTATTATCTTATCAAAAATCCATCATTGCATACTATTTCTTTAGTGTCTCCATTATATTTTAAAGTAAAGAGACTTCCTTTTTCCTTCTTGCGAGAGCTTTAAGCAACGACTGCATTTTGATATAAAAAGCATTTGATCTAAGAGATTATATTATATGTGATAATGATTGTAATTTAATGTTTGAATATGGTATTATAATCCTAAACTGTGATTAGCCTCCATATGAGAAAACAAAAAGTGAAAATAGACTAAATGCCAAAGAAAACAAAAGCACTTGGACTTGTTTATTCTTCCTCATCATTAAAAACTAATCTAATCAAATTGAAATTTGGTTGAAGAGTAGGTAATGGTGGGACCAGAATTACGACCAGAAATCCATCCAGAGAATTTAAAAGACAAGATTTTTAGATCTCTAATCTTATAAACAAAACAGATTAAGAAACATATTTCAGAGGGAGCAATACAAAAAAACGGCTTTTTCAAGATTAAAACTGTAAAAAAGAGAGAATATACCTTAACTTGGAGCCGGAGAAACTTTACATAATCGACAATCTCATCGATCATAGCAGCTCTATCGGTCTGCAAATGAAGATGGGAGAAACAGAAAGAGTTCAACTTTTGAGAACTCCAAATAACAGAAATGAGAAATGTTCCCATGCCTTGAGAGATTATCTACAGGTATGGCTACAGGTGAAGAATATACCGACCTTGTTCACAGTAGGTACAAGTTCTTGCAGTGCTCTGATCCGTTCTGCTATTCTTTCCCTACGTAGCTGTGGCAAAGTAACATTTTATTCACTCCAAAACAAATAAAGTCTACATCTTTCAATTACTAACAATATGTATATCACAGGGAAATACAAAAAAAAGAATCTGAAGTTTACCCGCTCAGCGATGCTATGTGGATCAGTAGCCTGACCGCGCCTAGCTCGAACCCTAGGGCGGATTGATGTAGGCTGATGTGGTGCCGATGGAGCTGGCTGTTGCATCGGCTGTCCATGGAAAACCTTCCAAACAACACAAACAAGACGAAGAATTAGACCATTTCCAAATAATCAGCTCCACAAGTTGTAAAAAGAAAGCTCCATTTCCAAAAAAATTAAACTTGGGCTCTACTAAACAAACCAAAATCAATTAGATTCAACAACTCTTGAACCCAGAAAAAAAAACACCAAAAGCAAATCATCAACATTGCTAAAAATCTCAAAATTCATACCCAAGACTGGCTTTTTTCAACTACTAACAAAGGAAAACAAAAGCAAAAGTTACCAAAAATGTTCTCTTTAAAACCCTCAAAATCTATTTCTCCCCTTTTCTCACAAAACAAAAAAGTTCAAAAATCAAGAAGTTAACTTACAGGTTTCATAGAAGAACATCGATTGTCAACAACATCATCAGAGAATCGTTTCCCACTTCCATGACCTCCTTCAGGTCTAAGAAAGCCAGGTCCTTTCCCTTGATCCAAACTTAACCCTAAAGGAAACATCTGATTGTGAAACCCAGTTGGTCCACTTCCTCCTAACCCACCCATGTGACTTCCTTCCTCGCCAGAACCCAACTGCAGCATCATCGGCGGTGCTCCACCGCCTAATCCGCCGTCAACTCCAGACAATCCGGCGGCTGAAGAGGATGAGAAGTTAGGAAGGCCGAGGATTTGCTCGAAGAAATCATCAGAAGGAGTTTGGTCAGATAGGTTCTCGTGAGGGTTGTTACTAGTCATTGGTTGAGCTAAAAAACAGAGACTTTGACTCGAACGAGTCAGTATGAGCTACGATAAGCGAGTAAGAAACCTTCAAAGAGCGATTTACATGCGAAAGCTATAGATTTTTTTTTATTTTTTTTATGGATGATATTTGATGCTTTAAAACGAATGAGGACGAAGGAGACAGAGACGAGAAAGGAGCAGAAGAAAAGTGAAAACTTTATGCCCTGTTTATAAAATTATCTTTTTGGTAAAGGACCTTACTTTCTAAGATTATTTCATTTTTGCCACTATCTTCTACGTCTTCCAAACAATATAAATGGGCTGGACTTTTATATTTAACGGGCCTTCTCTTCTTTTTCTTTTAAACTAAGGCTTCTTTTCGGTCATCGTAGTTTTTTCTCTCTTTAAATTTCCTTCTTTTGCTATATATAAAAAGAGCATGATATTTATTCAAATTTAAATATATTATAGTTAATGCCAAAATTAGGTGCATAAAATAAGATCACATACTAAAGTTACAATCTAAGTTATAAATTTATTTACTATATATATATATATATATTTGTAATATGTAATTGTTTATTATAAAAGTAATTAAAAATTAGTCCATAACTCTATATCATATTCCAAAAATAGAGATTTTAGCAATAACCTTTTCGGACAGTAGTGTGATAAAGATAAGTTGACAGTCATTTTAGAAAAAAGATATCAAATGTTAAAACAAAGAGATTCTTATTTTAATAGCATCATTGTATGTAGTTTAGACCATCTATTGCTTCTTCCTCAACAAAACTGAATAACTAGATAATCATGTTCTAAATAATTGGCTTTCTTGGTTTTAACAAAAAAAAATAAAAAAAATCGGTTTTCTTGGAATAAACTTATGACACACATATGAATCAAAATAATTAATGTATGGGTTCATTTACATACACTTGATGCCAATAGAAACACATATAAGGTATAAATTGATATGAAGTCGTTTGCATCATTGTCGCTGAGCTTAAATTCTAGTTAAAACGATTGGAGAACTAGGAAGAGTGTTATCTACAAAATAATGTGAAAACATGAGAATGATTATAAGAAAACAATATGATCATGTTCTCAACAAGACAACTTGGACATTGGATGCATCAACCTCTCTCTTCCACATGCACATTCCGATATTTGTATCTTGCAGAATTTTAATATATCTAAAATCAATTTTTGCATAATTATCAATATTTTCAGTTTAAATTTTAGTGTTATTCGTTGTATTTTCTAGAAATCCTTTGCGTTTTTGCGATGTCAAGAGGAAGAAGAAAAGAGTTTTTTTTTTTTTTTTAATTTTTTGTTTGTAAAAGAGGCTTTTAGTTAGCTTCTAATTTTAGGATTTAGGGAAATTTCAGGCTTAGAATATCAAATTTAATTAGATTAAACGCAAACCATCGAATAGTTTTATATGGTTTGAATGGAAAATGTTAAAATTAAACAATTAAATGGTTTGAAATTGGTTTTCAAACTTAGTGTGATTAGAAATTGGAAAATTTCATTTCATGTTGTTCTCTAAAAACATCCAAAATTTGTATGGTTAGAGTGTCGAACCAAACTTCGTGTGAAGTTGTAAATAGATTTACTCTTTAGTTTTGATTACAATATCAAAAAGAAAGGTAATCTACATAAAAAGAATTTGTTTAGTTTGTATCTAAATTACATAATTTACATGTCATCATCAGTTAGAGCTTAAAGATTTCCTCAGATTACACAATCAGAAAATGAAAAAGAAAGAAATGTGAACCGGAACATAGGTGAGGAAAGAAAAAACAAACAAAAAGAAGAAAATGTGATTATATTACACAACAATTTATTATTAGTGATGAGTATGTAATGAATGCTTTATTTTATGTAAACACGGAATAGAAACGAAAATGAATAGTTGTGGGAAACTGGAAAGTGGAAACGCGTTTCCTAATTTGAGTCACAGTTTGAATAACAATAACTAATTGCTATATATGGTTACCAATTACATTAGACTAATAGAGATTATTTACCATTAAGTAATAATCTATTTCCTTTTTAGCTGACCATTGACAAACAATGCAGAGAACCAATAAATAATAAACTCTGAGGAATCTTTCTCACTCACTCATTTCCTCATTCTCTTCCTCTACCCGATTTTCCAGTGGTACATAAAGTCTCTTCCTTTGTCCGATTCTGTTCCCAGATCGAACTTCAAATCTTTAAATTCTCTTACTTTTTTTGAAGAAAACGACAAATTTGAGAAATGGGTCACGGAGGAGACGGTATGTCGCTTGAATTCACTCCGACGTGGGTTGTCGCCGGAGTTTGTACGGTCATCGTTGCGATTTCACTTGCGGTGGAACGTTTGCTTCACCATTTTGGTACTGTTCTTAAGAAGAAGAAGCAAAAACCCCTTTACGAAGCCCTTCAAAAGGTTAAAGAAGGTACCAAAATATAAATCAAAATCATTTTTTGTTGTTCTTCTTTGTGAGTGGGTTCCACGGATCTTTTGATTTGTAATTCCTTTCGTAAACAGTGATTAGTTTTGAACAAATTGTTATTTAATTTTTGTTTTTTTTTCCTGGGTTATGAATTAGTGGTTTAAACCTTTTAATTTTCTTAGTTTACAAAATCTGCAAAGTATTTGTTCCTTTTTAAGTATTGGAGCAAATTGTTCGATTTATGGCTATATCAGCTTTGAAGCAGCCTGAGAGTCTTTAAAGTTAAATTTTTTACTACTTTTTCTGTTGCTTTTGGTTCAAATTGTTGATCTGTGACAAATCTTTTTAAAATTGCAGAGTTGATGTCTTTAGGGTCAATATTGGACTAATTGTTTGATAAAATCTAAAGTGAGATGTGACTGTATTAGATTATAAGCAGCTTTAGTCTTAAAAGTTAAAATCTTTTACTACTTTTAGTGTGACTTTGGTGAAATTTTTGTTATTTGGGGATTGCAGAGTTGATGTTGTTAGGGTTCATATCGCTGTTACTGACGGTAGTCCAAGGACTCGTTTCCAAATTCTGTGTGAAAGAATATGTGCTTATGCATATGCTTCCATGTTCACGTGAGTCAAGAGCAGAAGCTGAGGCAAGTGAACATAAAAACGTAACTGTAAAAGAACATTTTCAGACTTTTTTCCCTATTGTTGGAACCACTAGGCGTCTACTTGCTGAACATGCTGCTGCCGAAACTGGTCATTGTAGCGCAAAGGTAAACTAAAGTACCTTTAGGGCCTCATTATAGTCTTTTTAGGTGTTCTATAGCTTGTTCTTGATTAAATCAGTACTTACTTTTACTTTCTCGGCCTTGTATTTCAGCAAAAAGTACCATTGCTTTCGGTTGAGGCATTACACCATTTACATATCTTCATCTTCGTCCTCGCCATATCTCATGTGACATTCTGTGTTCTTACCGTGGTTTTTGGAAGCACGAGGGTGAGCATAAAACTATATATAAATATCCTACGTTCATGTATCAACTGATGCAAAATCCTCAGGTGTGAAACTGTGTTTTATTCATGTTGTTTATACGAATGCAGATCCACCAATGGAAGAAATGGGAGGATTCGATTGCAGACGAGAATTTTGACCCCGAAACAGGTAAAAGATTGCTTGAGTTATTCGTTTTATCAGATATATATACAAGATTGATGAAAATGCTAGCGTTTGATCTGTTGCTGTGCCTTTTGTAGCTCTCAGAAAAAAAATGGTCACTCATGTACAAAACCATGCTTTTATTAAAGAGCATTTTCTTGGTATTGGTAAAGATTCAGTCTTCCTCGGATGGACGGTATAGTTCTCTTACATTGCTTGTTTTTGTTGTGGTTAATTGCCCTTTCGAACTATCTGAATGTTGAGATCAAGTCGTTTACTTGACAGCATTCCTTTTTCAAGCAATTCTATGGATCTGTGACGAAATCAGATTACATGACTTTGCGTCTTGGCTTTATTATGGTAAAATCTTTATTATTTAAATAAATTGGGAATTTGTAATCAAAAATTTATTTTGATCACTTAGACTGACATCTATTGAATTTTTTATAGACACATTGTAGGGCAAACCCCAAACTTAATTTCCACAAGTATATGATGCGTGCTCTAGAGGATGATTTCAAACAAGTTGTTGGTATTAGTTGGTATCTTTGGATCTTCGTCGTCATCTTCTTGCTGCTAAATGTTAATGGTATGCTTCACAAAAACTTTTTAACTTTTTTTAAATAGAAATTGGAACTGAAGCTGTATTGTATCTTGCAGGATGGCACACATATTTCTGGATAGCATTCATTCCCTTTATTGTGAGTCCTTTGTCTTTTGTTCTCCATTTTATTTTCTCAGAATGTGCTAAATCTTCTTTCAATTAAACTTAATTTTGTCCTTTCTCTTTTTCTTTGAAAATTTGAAGCTGCTTCTTGCTGTGGGAACAAAGTTGGAGCATGTGATTTCACAGTTAGCTCACGAAGTTGCAGAGAAACATGTAGCCATTGAAGGAGAGTTAGTGGTGAAACCATCAGATGAGCATTTCTGGTTCAGCAAACCTCAAATTGTTCTCTTCTTGATCCATTTTATCCTCTTCCAAAATGCTTTTGAGATTGCATTTTTCTTTTGGATTTGGGTAAGTCAGATTCTTTAAGTAAAAACGAAATTCCCCAAGATCCACCTGAAATGGTTTAGACTAATAAGTATGTTTTAGGTTACATACGGCTTCGACTCGTGCATTATGGGACAAGTGAGATACATTGTTCCAAGATTGGTGATCGGGTAAGCGAAAAGATTTGAATTTTTTTTCTTTCTCGTATTGTTTCAATGAATAGATCTCATCTTAGACTGTCTTTCTTCTTCTCTTTAGGGTCTTCATTCAAGTGCTCTGCAGTTACAGTACCCTGCCTCTGTACGCCATTGTCTCACAGGTAAAAGCTAATTTCAGATTCTTAAGGTTTGGTTTTCGAATTCTGTCAGAAAAATTGACCCCTCTTCTTGTGGCGATACAACAGATGGGAAGTTACTTCAAGAAAGCTATATTCGAGGAGAATGTGCAGGTTGGTCTTGTTGGTTGGGCACAGAAAGTGAAGAATAAGAGAGACCTAAAAGCAGCAGCTGCAGCTGCTAATGGAAGCGAAGGAAGCTCTCAGGCTGGTCCTGGTACTGGTTCTGGTTCTGGTTCTGGTCCTGGTACTGGTCTTGGAGGAATCCAGCTCAACAGGTTGACAAGAAACAATGCAGGAGACACAAACAACGAGATTACACCTGATCATAACAATTGAACACTGATCAGATTTAGCTTCAAGGTCCGGTTTTGTTGTTACACCTAAACTATAGTGACTTGATATTTTTTTTGTTACAAAGTTACTATCTTCGGATTAGAATTGGGAATTGAATGTTTGTATATTGTATGACTTGGAGCATTGTAGTTAGGGATGCTCAGTCTAGGTTTTGGTTTATGGTATATCGAAATCAATGGGAAACCAAATATTGTCTGGTTCGAATTTGTTTTTTTACTCTACTTTTGGCAAATAAATTTAAATTTAAAAAATTTATAGGGATCAATCAAACTTTTGGAATTATTTTTGTTAAAATGATTATTAAACTATTATTTTCAAATCGATAGTTAAATATGGTTTGGATAACTAGTCCAAAAATGTTTAGTTTTAGCTGTGTTACAAGAAAACGAGATATTTGAATATTATTTTTGTAAAACATATCAAAACTCAAAATCATTTAGTAAAATTTGGTTAAGGTTATAAATTTTTAATCAGTTTTGGTTTGATTTGATATTTGGTTATGGTTGATTTGAATGTGCAGAAAATAAAACCGAAACAATATTATTCCTTCGGTTTGGATAATTAAACCGGATTGTGTTGACGTTTTGAACAACCAATCGACGACTTCCAGAGAGTCAACGTCACACAGTACTCACACTCCTCGCGCTACATTCATTTTCTTCTTCGAAAGCTCGCAATGGATCTTCTCAAGAACCCTCACGTTACGGTTGGTCTATCAGAGACTTTCGCTAGGTTAAAGTCACAAGGAAAAGTAAGCAACATCTCTGCAAAGCCCTAAAGTTTCAATTTTGATCTCATTTATTCTGGCTCGTTCTGATCTGGGTTTTTCGATTTATTTTTTATTGTTGTTGAAAACTACATTTTTGTAGGTGGCTCTGATTCCATATATCACAGCTGGTGATCCAGATCTTTCCACGACAGCAAAAGCTCTCAAAGTGCTTGATTCGTGTGGCTGCGACATAATCGAACTCGGTGTTCCATACTCTGATCCATTAGCTGATGGCCCAGCAATACAGGTTCGAGCTACACAAATTCCGTATAATTCAATCACATTCTAATTATTAAAAGCCTTCTCTTTCTTGTCTTAGGCTGCTGCGAGACGTTCGTTACTTAAAGGAACCAACTTTAACTCTATTATCACTATGCTTAAAGAGGTGTATGTGTACTTGCCTCTGTTATTATAATGTAGCTTATAGATGATGAAAGCGTGACTTTGATTGATAGTCTTGGTTTTTAATTTTCTTATTATTCCAAATTCTTCAGATGATCCCTCAGTTATCTTGTCCAATTGCATTGTTTACGTATTACAATCCGATCCTGCGGCGTGGAATCGAGAACTATATGACTATTATAAAGAATGCTGGAGTTCATGGTACATTAACTTTTTCAAGTTTTCTCCCAAGTGAAATGCTATTGCTGTTTCATGGCTCAGTTTCTACACCATTTGTTTCTATTAATTTTTTGTTTGTCTTTTCTACATTAATAGTTTATTACATACCGTGGTGTCTCTTCATAGGCCTTCTTGTTCCTGATGTTCCACTCGAGGAGACTGAGACTCTGCGGAACGAAGCTCGGAAGCACCAGATTGAACTAGTATGATGTTTTCCTCTAGCTGTCAATCAAATTAAGAGATTGCATCTTTCATACCCTTTACCATATTTACTATGTTTTCCTCAAGGTACTGCTCACAACACCCACAACCCCAAACAAACGAATGAACGCCATTGTTGAAGCATCTGAAGGATTCATCTATCTTGTAAGAGTCACAGTTTTGCGACTCTTTAGATCAGTAAATGATGCATGTAAGTTTCATCTTCTTGTGTGTGAATGTTGTTATCGAGCTCTCTTCAGGTAAGTTCAGTTGGAGTTACTGGTACGAGAGAGTCTGTTAACGAACAAGTTCAGTCTCTTCTCCAACAAATCAAAGAGGCAACAAGCAAGCCAGTCGCGGTTGGATTTGGCATATCAAAACCTGAGCATGTGAAACAGGTTTGGCTGCATATGCACTGGATTAGCAATATATTGGCAATGGGATTTGTTAACCCAACTCGGTTTGTTTCACATTACAGGTAGCTGAATGGGGAGCAGACGGAGTTATTGTTGGTAGCGCGATGGTTAAGATATTGGAGGAGTCGGAATCATCTGAGCAAGGACTTAAGGAGCTAGAAGTCTTCACTAAATCTTTAAAGTATGCTCTTGTCTCTTGAATGCACAATGGTTCTTCTCTTAATTTAAATTTAATGCAAAGAACCAGATGGTGCTACTATTGATTCTTAATAATATAACATTCATCTCCAAATAAAAGTGGAGAGTTGTACATTATTATAAAAATTTCGGATTCGGAAGGAGAAATACAAGAATGGCAAAAACAAACAAATGATATAGGCTCAGCGAGCTTGCAGAATGCATATGTTTAACGCTGTGACACGGATTCCACAGAGAAGAGGTACTTCACACGGGAGAGAACCGAATCATGAGCAGGATCATAAGGATGGTCCTTGGAAGGGATCTCCAAGATTGCAGGAACTGGCTTTGCTTTTGTATCTTTTTACCAAATTTGTATTATCTGAAACAAAAATGTGGAAACAAGTTTAGCATTGATAATGAAGAAAGGCAGAATATATACAAGAAAGTAAACAAAGTATATATAGTAGAGGAAGAAGGGGAAGACGAGAGAGCTATAGCGGGCTCTGTTTTCTTTTCATCTTGAGCTCTGTTTGATTTTCTTATGTTTCGTTGGTTTTCTTAGCTATTTAAATTTTTCCATTTACATAAACACTTCACTTTTAGGCTAATAAATTTGACATTTTAACAAGGAAAACTAGATTCAAACCTGCCGTGTACGACAGATCAATTGTTTTACTATAAATGTGTTGTTTTTTGTGTTTTTACTAAATATTTGTATTTTATTCTGGTAAGTTAATTTACTATTTTTGTGTTTCTTTATGGTTTATAAATATTTTATTTTTTTGTTTAATATATATATATAGTAGTTTATTTTTATGGTTAATAATATGCTTCAAACTTATGTCAAATCAATTATGTTATTTATTCTCATTGAAATACTTTAGATCAAATCCTACCGAATTAGATATTAAATTAATCCAAATAAAAAAAATTCTAACTAAATGAAAACCAAAACATATATCGACATCATCTATCAATACCAAAACAACAAAACATCTACGGAGATTAATCGCTTTTGACGGTCTCTTATAACTCATGATGTTACATCGTTTTTTTACCATATCAGATTACTAATTAAAAAACAAATTTTATTATACTGATATATATATTATATGATTAGTTATCCAATATTTTTCTTAAACCTGTCCATTTTGGAACGGAAACCTGTCAGGTCCAGTACTCATCGGGAACTTCTTATCATATAACCAGTCCCTAATCTCATGATTCTTTGTTATAGGAGAAATCAGTTCTAGTTTGAAGCAAGGTCACCTTAAAAAAAAAGTAATCACCGTGTGTAGTCGGTGAAGAGTGGAAGATTATCGTCTTGTGTTTTTACTTTTTAGGATGATTAGGAGGAGTGGCGTTTCAATTGTGAATTCTTTGGTTTCAAAACGAATAGTTACTGTGATTCGATTGTTTCAGTTCTAACTTTTGGCGTGTTTCACCTCAAAATATTTGCTTCCTTCCTTTTTCCAGGGGATGGCACATCTTACTGAGTGCTTGGATAAAGATACAGCTCATTGCTATGGCCCAAACACTTTTAAATTGCACAGGTTGGTTGGTTGGTTAGTTCATCAACAAATCTTTTATTTTTACCCTCTCTTTTCCACTCCATTCTTAAGCCGCTGGAAATTTATCTGGCTGGCAGCCTTCCAGTTGCAAGGCCGGGAGAGCTCCTTGGATTGCTTGGTACACACTCTATCGGGAAATCAACTGCTCTCAAAGTTTTGGCTGGAGAACTGAAACCAAACCTTGGCCGGCTCAATGTAAACATCCCCTCTCAAGTTTCTTTTCTCTCTTCTGTCTGTATTCATTCTTCTTCCTCTTGGGCAGAATCCTCCCGACTGGCAAGAAATTTTGACTCACTTCCCGCATAAAGATTTTCAAAGCTACTACACCCTTGTTGCAGAAGAGAAACTTAAGGTAGGAGGAGGGTGGATTCTTCAAAGTAATTTTAGTTAGTTTCTGTAAGCGACTCACGGTTTGTCTCCATAGGTCGTTGTGAAGCCACAACTAGTCGAAGACTTAAGTTGCTATACTGTCAGAAATCTGATTGAAAAGTACAACGAGAGAGGTATGATGAAGGAGATCTGTGATGATCTGGAGTTGAACGAGTTCCTTAAAGGGAGGGTCAGCCAGTTATCTGCTGGAGTTCTCCAGAGGGTTATGATTGCTGTAGCTGTCTTACAGAAAGCGGATGTGTACATCTTTGATGAACCATCAAATTTCCTCGATGTGAGGCATAGATTCAAAGCTGCCCAACTTATACGTTCTCTCCTCACTCCTGACAGGTTTGATGATTTTGACAGCCATCTTCTCGCCATAGTATCTCTTTCTCTGTCTGTCTTGAATAACATATTTTTGTTTTGTTTTCGTTGCTGTAGCTACGAGATTGTTACTGACAATGACATTAGTGTCCTTGACTATTTGTCGGATGCCATTCACTGTTTCTATGGGATACCAGGACAATATGGTACCGTTTCTGTCCCCTTTAATGTCAGAGCAGGAATCGAGGTTTTCTTGGCCGGGTTTTCTCACAGTGAGAATTTGCGTATCAGGGATGAATCTCTCATCTTTGAGGTAAAGCTTTTCTAATAGTGTCTCCTAGAGTTAATTCACAGACAAGTCATTGATAGTTTTGTCTTTCCTTTTCGAGGCTGCTAAGAAACCACTACGACAGAGTGGCCGGATACGGCGTTCCTTGAAAACATACAAATATCCAGACATGAGTAAAACCTGTCAGGATTACAAGTTGGAAGTGGCGGCAGGGGAATTCATCGACTCTCAGATTCTTGTTGTGCTGGGAGAAAACGGTACAGGGAAGACCCTCTTCATCAAAATGCTGGTAGAGTTCAATGCCTTTCATCGTTTATATACTCTCTTAATTTTCTTAACAAAGATTTCTCTCGATTACTGTAGGCCGGTTTGGTGCCACCTGACGAGGTAGGAGGACTAAAACTGAGAATGCCAACATCTAATGTGTCGTACAAACCGCAAAAAAAAGCCTGGAAATATGATTGTACTTGTAGATGAAAAGAGAATCTGAAATATTTCTTTATTTATTCAATTTTCACTCTTAGTTTTATTGTGATACAATACGTTCATTATATAGAGAACCCAACATTCTTGATCTCTTGACAAATGTCACAATCAGGTTGCTATTAAGGTGTTGAGGAGATTGAATCGGTTGTTCGTCTCTATCCTTGACTCCGTACAACAGCTCACCACTTTTGCTTTTGCAACGGCATCACAACCTGTAAGATTCCCAGCCATTTTCTCCATTTTGTCTCTTTTGTTTTCATATGGCCGTTGTGTGATATTGGGTTTCATGGGCTGTGATGTCTGAATGTAATTGGGCTTTGCTGTAGTTGTCATCTTGGGCCTGTATTGTGTCGTCTTTGTCATCTGTTGCAGAGAAGATCTTATAGGAGCTGAAGCTATTTTTCCATGTGTCGAAGCTGAGACTGATTGTTATCTCTAATAGCCCCCCCTCAAACTTGGTGTGGGTGGGAAATCCACACCGAGTTTGAACCTTAATTCAGTGAAAGCCTTTGTGGGTAAGGATTTAGTAAAGATATCGGCAATTTGGAGCTGCGACGGTATATGCTTGACAACCAGAGTTCCAAGAGCCACCCTTTCTCTAACATAGTGATGATAGAGCTCAAAGTGTTTAGTTCTGGCGTGGAACGCTGGATTCGCAGTTAAGTATACCGCAGAGAGATTATCACAGTAAAGCTCAGGAGTTGAGAGAAGATGGATACCCAGTTCCTTGAGCAAGAAGCCAAGCCAGGTAATTTCTGAAGCTGTATCAGATAAAGTTCTATACTCTGCTTCAGTTGAGCTTCTGGATATAGTCTGATGTTTTCTTGAACACCAGGATATGAGATTTGTACCAAGGAATGTACAGTAACCACCTGTAGATCTTCGAGTTCCTTTACAACCAGCCCAATCACTATCGCTGTAAGCTCGAAGTTTACAATCTGTATCCTTGTTGAATGAAATTCCCATTGTAGTTGTTCCTCTTATATACTTTAGTATTCGTCTGAGCAGATCGAAATCAGTGACTGTTGGGGCATGCATTTTCTGACAAACGAAGTTCACCGCAAACTGAATGTCTGGCCTGGTAAGTGTGAGATACTGTAACTTTCCAGCAAGACTTCTAAAATATGTAGGGTTATCAAAGAGTTCTTCTTCTTCTTCTGCTTCTTTTTCTTTGTCCGTTGACTCTTTGCTTGACTTTTTGTTTAATTGCAGAGGAAGAGGAGTTGAGACTGGGTTGCATTCATCCATTCCAGCCACAGCAAGTAAGTCTTCTGCATATTTTTGTTGAGAGAGAAACAGACCCCCTGGATGATATTGAGCTTGAATTCCCAAGAAGTACTCAAATTTTCCAAGATCCTTCATTCTGAATTCCTTGTTTAGACCATTTAGTAACTTGGATAGAACTTCAGAGCTGTTTCCAGTGATTACCATATCGTCTACATACAGAAGTAGCATAATGATGTCTTTATTCTTGATGTAAATAAATAAGGAAGGATCTCTGTTGCTGCAAAAAAATCCAAACTCCAAGAGGTAATTGCTGAACTTGTCAAACCAGGCTCTAGGTGACTGTTTTAGACCATATAGGGATTTGTGTAGATGACACACATGATCAGGCTTAGATTTATCAATGAATCCAGCTGGTTGTTTCATATAGACTGTTTCTGTTAGGTCTCCATGTAGAAATGCATTTTCCACATCCATTTGCTTGATATCCCACTGCATTATAGTAGCCACATGAAGCACCAATCTTATTGTAGCTGTTCTTACCACTGGACTGTAGGTTTCCAAGTAGTCAATGCCTTCTTCTTGATTGAAACCTTTTGCTACTAATCTTGCTTTTAGCTTATCCAGTGAACCATCTGCATTTAGTTTAGTTCTGAAAACCCACTTACTGCCCAATACATGCATATCTGGTGTGTATGGTACAAGAGACCAAGTCTGTGTCTCTTTGCAGTTTCCAATTTCTTCATGCATAGCATTATTCTATCCTTCATGTTTTAATGCTTCACTAACTGTCTTAGGTTCTTGGTATTTCACTTTGTGTGTGAGTAGTGCATACTTGGGGTTTTGTTTTCTTATCCCAGCTTTAGATCGTGTTAGCATAGGATGATGAGATACTCTGGTTGATGTTGAAATTGTTGACTGAGGTTGAGCTACTGTAGAAGACCTTATCTGTTGATTTGATGGGTCTGTAGTTGGCAGAACTGAACTGTCTGATATACTAGCTGAGGAATTAGAGCTGTTGCCTATAGGATCAAGATCAAGGCCTGCCGTACACCCAGAACTCTGTTCCTCATTAGTAAAAGACAGCCCTGGTTCCAGTGTTTGCAGTTGTATATTTCGAGTTGGTAGGGGAGGAAAGTCTTGAGATGTGACGAGCTGAGTAGAAACAGAATTGGCTGGTGTGATTACTGATGTTGTCTCTCTTGTTGTGTCCCTGACTGGTGAGGATTGAGCTTGATGTGGTGTTGAGAAACTTTGTTGCCATGCTGCAATTAGAGGAATGGTGTTTCTTTGATATTCAGCCTGTTGTAGAGTCGAGAAAGGAAACATTGTTTCATCAAACAACACATGACGGCTGATATAAACTCGGCCAGTTTCAGGTAGTAAGCAACGATAGCCTTTGTACTTCTCATTGTAGCCAAGGAAAACACACTTCAGTGATCGCGGATCAAACTTATTTGTACCATAGTCTCTTAGGGTGGGGGTAGCAAGCACATCCAAACACGCGCAGAGATGTGTATTCTGGAGTCTGCTTATATAGAATCTCATAGGGACTACAATAGTGCTCAAATACTAAAGATGGAAGGAGATTACTCAAGAAATTTGCAGTGAAAAAGGCTTCAACCCAATATTTTTGCGGCATTCGAGCTTGAAACATCATAGATAGTCCTAACTCAGTGATATGTCTATGCTTTCTTTCTGCCAATCCATTTTGTTGAGGAGTGTGTGGACAAGATATAAGATGTCTGATGCCTTTGGTTTGTAAAAGTTGCTGAAACTTTGAGCTAGTAAATTCACCACCACCATCACTTTGAAAGGATCAAATTCTAGTTTGAACAGACATTATTGGAGAAGGACCCCAAAGATCACAATGGATTCTTTCTAAGGGCCGAGAAGCAACAAAAACAGAATCAGAAAAGGGAAGTCTTGAGCTTTTTCCAAGTTGCCTCACATATCTTCTTGGTGCTCTTATTGATAATAGTAATGGCTTTTGTTGATGACAGGTACTGGAGAATCTTCGAGTGTGGATGTCCAAGCCTCATATGCCAGACTTCATTACTTGCACAATGTTGTCTAGTTAAGTAGAAAGCTTGAAAGGGTTTATCCTCCAGTACATACAGTCCATTACGAGTGCTTCCCAGGGTTAGTAACCTCTTTGTTTCCTTATCATTCACACGCATAGCATCACAATCAAATTCAAAAGCACATGGATAATCTCTTGTAAGTTTTGACACAGATAATAGAGATTTGGCTATATTTGGACAGACAATCACGTCTTTAAGAGGTAATGTACCTAATGTAGAGGCTATGCTTGTTGACCCTGTGTGTGATTGGCAAAAAATTTCCATCACCTATCATTACTGTGTCTGACCCTTGGTAAATGTGTGCTTACTGTAGGTGATGAGGTGAGCTTGTAACATGTGCAGAAGCCCTAATATCTGGATACCATTCTTGACCACCTTGTTCTGTCACATCTGTAATCCTCATTGCAGCCAAAGCAGAAGGGGGTTCTTCATACTGGTAACTGTTATTAAACCTATGCCAGCACTTAAGAGCAGGATGTCCTTGTTTCCCACATATTTGACACACAACTTTGTTGTCATTACCATAGGAGCTACGAGAGGAAGAAGAGTTTGAACCTGGTGAGATTTGCTGATGAAAGCCCCTTCCTCTTGTGGAGAAGGCTCCTCTTCCTCGATTCCCTCTGCTGTAACCTCTGCCTCTACTGTTGTTGTTATAGTTTCCTTCAGATCTGATAGTACTAAATGCCATGTGAGGAGTGACATCAGTATCACCATTGTAGCTTGTTAATCTATCTTCATAACCAGTCAAGCGTGGAATCACATCTTCAAAGGTATGGTTGGGATGACTGTCCATAGCTCCTTCTATGGAAGTTTTGATGGGTTCATATTCCCTTCCTAAACCATGTAGTGCAGCAAAGATCTTCATTTTCTCATCAACAGGTTTACCAATAGATGCCAACTGCTCACATATTCCTTTGATATCCTTGAGATACTCTGACATGTTCTTGTCTTTCTTTGATGTAGTTTGCAGTCGTCTTTGAAGCTCAAACAGTCTTGATGATGAGACTCGGTTGAAGTGCCTAGCCAGAGCGAGCCACAACTCCTGTGAAGTTTTTGTCCCCACAACTTCAGAGAGTATGTCTTCTGATAGAGACCCAAGAAGCCACGACCTCACAACTTGATCTGACCGGACCCAGAGTGGATAATCTGGGTTCTGAACCTCTGCAGTATTCCCTACTATGCCAGGAACATGAAGAACTGAGGCTGGTGGTGATATAGCTCCAGTGACAAAGCCTAAGAGGTTCTGACCAGAGAGAAAAGACTCAAATTGGGATTTCCATAGATTGTAGTTTCTTTCTGTAAGTCTCACAGTGACACAGTTTGAAATGTTTAGAGCTGGAAGAGAGTAGAGTTCCATGGATGTATTATCCATAGCTCTGATACCATGTAGATGAAGAGAGAATCTGAAATATTTCTTTATTTATTCAATTTTCACTCTTAGTTTTATTGTGATACAATACGTTCATTATATAGAGAACCCGACATTCTTGATCTCTTGACAAATGTCACAATCAGGTTGCTATTAAGGTGTTGAGGGGATTGAATCGGTTGTTCGTCTCTATCCTTGACTCCGTACAACAGCTCACCACTTTTGCTTTTGCAACGGCATCACAGCCTGTAAGATTCCCAGCCATTTTGTCTCTTTTGTTTTCATATGGCCGTTGTGTGATATTGGGTTTTATGGGCTGTGATGTCTGAATGTAATTGGGCTTTGCTGTAGTTGTCATCTTGGGCCTGTATTGTGTCGTCTTTATCATCTGTTGCAGAGAAGATCTCATAGGAGCTGAAGCTATTTTTCCATGTCGAAGCTGAGACTGATTGTTATCTCTAATAGTACTGTCAGACAACTGCCAGAAATGTGGTACCTTATGAGGTACATCCAACCTCAGTTTGTATCAGATGTGATGGAACCACTTCGGATTGAGCAGCTGCTGGATCGAAAAGTGGCCTCACTCTCGAGTGGAGAAACGCAGAGGGTTGCCATAACTCTCTGCCTTGGGAGGGTGGTGAGTATTTTCAATTTACAATAATAAAGTTTGACAATAAGGAAATGGATGCATATGTATATTTGTGACTTAATTGAAAAAAATTGCACCTGACAGGATGCAAGTCTCTACCTGATCGATGAGCCAGGTACAGATCTGGACGCAGAGCTGCGAATCAACGCTGCAATGGCCATAAAGCGTCACATTTTACGCATGCAGAAAGCCGCAATTATTGTGGAGCATAACTTGATAATGGCGACCTATTTGGCAGACCAAGTGATAGTGGTTGAAGGAAAGCCTGGTGCCAAGTGTACTGCTAACCCTCCATACCCACTTGCCAAAGGGATGAACAGATTGCTATCGGTTAGTCACTTATTTTATGTTTTTGTATTTTACTAATCCTCAGCGAAGCAAATAAATATGTTTGTCTATCCCTAGTGCAGAATCTGAATATCACATTCAGCCGGTATGAGGAATCCTTTGACTTAACACCAAGGGTCAACAAATTAGGGTCGATCTATGACGAACAGCAAAAGGCTACAGGCGACTACTACAACGTTGGATTGAGTGATTGGTAAAAGAGAGGGAGGATACCAATAGCATCTGAAAGGTCTTTCTCTGGAGCAGCAGCGATATATATATATATATATATATATATATATATATATATGTATGTAAAGACATGACCGCCAATTAGCTAAGTTGGGCACTCTAAGAATAAGATTGTAGCTTCTGTCCAGTGTTGTGTGCACCAATTCGGACAGAAAACAGTCCTTGGTTCTGTTTCTGTGTTATTTATGGAATGTATACAATAAACCTATAAACTGATAATAACGTATAATGATGATAAACTTTCAAATGAAATTTCTTAGAAGATGTGATACAAAATATGGTACAACTTTGTCATAGAAGATTAAGATCATGGCTTCAAGTTCCTAACTGCAGCAGCCACATTCTTTGAGAAGTTGATGACTTATAGTGATAACCTATAATTTCACAATCACCAAACAATGTAAACTATAATTGTAGCCAAGTAAACAAAATGTCTAGTACATCATGTTTTGAGTTGTCTCATTATACTTCTTTAAAGACTCTCATTCAATTCTTTCTATTACTAAACAACTAAATGTACACAAAAAAAAAACTTGAGTATAAGCAAACATCATTCATGGAGCTAAATAACTTGGAACAAATAAAAATTTTCATAGAAAGTTCTCAAATCTGGAAAATTATATCAAACAAACAAAAATTGAGTTAAAGCAATAAAAAGTGTTAAATATGAATAAATCAAACTTCTCCAAATTGAATTAAACATTGATCTAAATTGAATTATTTTTCTTTCAAAAAGCTAAAACAGCTACGGTTTCATTTTCTAAATCTCTGAAAAAACAAAAATAAAATCTAGACCTTCTTTTGAAAATTAAAGACAAAACCAAATTAAAATGTCTTAAAGCCAAAAGCGAGAATACTAAATTAAAGATCAGATTGAATACCTAGGCCATAGCAAACATCTATAAAATTTCCATGGCTTGAAGAAAGAGAAGGACATGAGATAAGATTTGGATCAACATTTTGCCTCTTCGAATTCTGAGCTTACAGAAAGAATCATTAAAATAAAATTGTGATGATGATGTAAGATTGTTAAAATAAAAACAAAATTAGTCAAATACATCAATAAAGAAAAGAAATTAGAAAACAATATGTCTATCATACCAGGTCAATAACTGCAGATTTTCTATACTCTTCTTGAACCTTTTTTGCCATACCTATTAACAAAACAAATCAGACCAAAACATTTTGTTAATATATGATAAAACATATAGAATAAATAATAGGAATTAATTAATTTAAATTTTTTTAAAAAACATTAACATTCAAAATAAAAATTAGTCGCTTTGTTTAAGATGTTGAATTGTGTAGAGAATGCTTCTTTATATAGTGAAAGGAGTGAGTAAATGACTATTTATCTTGCAGAGCAAGCCGAATTCAGAAAAATCTAATTCGTTCTTCTTAATCAATGTTTTTCAATTTTGAAAATAATACCATATATGCCTAATATCGAGATTAAAAGATTTAGAATATTCCAATTAGATTTTATTGGATTAAACTGATTGAGAGAATAAAAACAGTTTCTATATTTGAAAACTCTATAATTAATCTGATTATTTATTTAATAAATTAACAAAATAAAATAAAAATTTCAAAATCCGTATATGATATATACAAATCTTTAATTTTTATTTTAAAAAGATGATAAAATTAATGGAATTTTAAAAAGGTTCAAAATTCGAACAGTTAAACCTCTATAAATTAATACTCGATAAATTAATACCTCGTTAAATTAATAATTTTCTTCAGTCCCAAATTGATATTTGGGCCTATTCTCTCATGGAAACATATAATTGGGCCATAAGTTGTGTCAACAACTTTATATTTGAGCCTAATTCTCATCTCTAAGAAAATGGTTAAAGGTCATAGTTGGTCAGGCTTAAGATATGCTTAGTGTGAAGAAGACAGCTAAAGCCAAGAACAGTTATGCACAAACAGGTTTTGAGTTTATCCTTAGGACATTTGAGGTAGAAGAAAATGGTTTTTTTTTCCAGATGTGGTTAGCTCATTGTTTGTGGGGGTTCTTGGATGATATTGTGCGAATGGAGAATAGACAATTGCAGTTTTTGCTTCAGGAACTTCTGCAAACCTGTTGCAAGGCACTTGTTAATCCTGCATTTTCCTCCGCTTCATCTTCCGGCCTAGTTCCAACTGAACCTGATGCTTCTTGATACAACAGCTATGCTCTCAGGTTTTGGTGAAGGATATATTGCCAGTTTGGGAGGATGATTTGTTTACTAGTTCCAATCATGATTTTCTGCCTCTCATTACCTGCATGATTACACATATATACCAAGCAGAGGTCCAAGAACTATCGATTGATATGGTTCTTCATGTTTGTTCGAGGTTGTTTTGCAGCCATTACACAATGACATTACTGTTAATGGATTTGCTGCTCACCTTTTGCAGACGAAACAAAAGGGAAGATCAACCAAAGGTTATATGCTATCTCATTGACCAACTGAAGCAACTGATTCTCTCTACGGATGTTATTGGCTTAAACATTATACCTCATGTTATTAGCTTAGTTCTCTTGGTTGATTCTGAAACTTTACCAAATTTTGCTAGTCATGGTATTGTGTCTGTTGCTATTGAATTCTTGAAGAACAATAAAAAAATTGAGGTGTTTCCGGTTTTCATAAGTGCTTTGCTTCTTATCGTCAACATGATGCTGCGGAGGCAGGTAGACATCTCATTTGAGCCTTTGGTAGAACATCCTGATTCCTCTACCGCTTTCCAGCTTGGTATTTGCATCATCAAGGAGAATCATTTACTAGTGCGCGCAGCAATTCAATTATGTGGCTCCTTGACTAAAACACATGATGTTGCTTTGAAGTTTCTTCGAGAAGGTTGTTTAAAAAAACTGATGATAAGTTATGATTTCACTACCTGCGAGATTGAGGTTGCGGTTTTAATCAGACATTCTTGAAGATCGTTGCACCTTACAATGTGCAATGGCTCTTGAAATTGAACAAACGTTCAGTTATATGCGTGACGTTCATACCTGGAACTTCGTTTGAAACTACGTTGGGGAATTCTTTGAAGAGATGGTACCTGTTATTTCAAGAGATCCGGTTGTTTTTGTGAAAGCCGTCTCTTCTACTTGTCATCTGGTTTCATGGGACACCGATGAAGAGCTTTTCCTTGAATTGTCAAAGGACAGAAAAGAGCCAACATATTCTAAAGAATGTTTCCTTGCTCATTTCACCACAGTAATTGGTGAACTTGTGGGAATTCTTTTGAACATATATAATGAATCTAAAGGTCATGAGGGATCACCGTCCCCAAAATAAATTCTAAATCATACAATTATCATCACAATGAAAAAACCATAAAATCATGGTGATCTGGATACCAAATATGATCTTACATCATTTATTTGGTGTATGATTCTCTCATCTACAATTGTAGGCCTGGGCAAAATATCCGATATCCGAAAACCAATCCGAATCCGATCCGAAAAATCCGGATCCGAATCCGAACCGAATGGATTCAAAATCCGAATGGATTCAAAATTTCCCTACCCGAATAATCCGAACCCGAACCGAACCGAATCCGAATCCGATCGATATCCGAAATAAATCCGAAATAATCCGATATTAACTATACAATATATATATATTTATATAGTTTATATATATATTTTACAGTTATATACACTCATATAGTCATATTTCCTTATCGAGATCTCAATTTTCCTTTTCTTTTTTGATTATACATCCTATTTTCGATTCATATTCGGGTTTTTTGGATTTTTTGGATCTTAGATACAAATCCAAAATAACCGAATATATGTTGGGTTTTATAAAAAAAAAATAAAATCCGAATCCGAATCCGATTAAATCCGATCCGAATCCGATTAAATCCGATCCGATCCGAAACCCTATTATAATCCGAACGGATTCTAAATTTCCCTATCCGAAAAATCCGAAATCCGAAAAATCCGATCCGATCCGATCCGAAAATCCGAATGCCCAGGCCTATACAATTGTATGATATATATTTTATTTTTCATAGCTGTTAAGATATATACATTTGTATAGTCTCTCGACAAGAGTACAAACAAAATAAAAATAAAAGAACGATCAAAATTGAAGAGAAAGAGCGACAAAAGAGGTATAAGAAAAATAAAATTGTAGTTTCGTTGAGATAAAGAAAATAATATATATATTTAAATTCTAAAATGATGTCATTTTATTTTTTCTCATTAAATTTGATAGAGAGATTAGAAAATGTATCAAATATATATATATATATATATATATATATATTATTTTATACAAATAATATGTATATATATAAATCTACAAAAAAAATTTGATAAATTTTTAAAATTAAGAGAAATAAAGAAGATTCATAAATTAAAAATAAAATAAAATAAAAATTGAACACGTGACAGCTACGTCAGCATAAATCTGACATGTCATCCACTTCGGAGAAAATTGGAATTGGAAGTTTAAAATTCAAATGAATAGTTACTTGATATATTTTTTTAGCCTTCTTAAAAAGTGTAGGTATGAATTCAACATAATAATATTGTGCATGTATGAAAAAGCCGACTTCCCTCAAAAAGATTGGCAAAAGCAAAATTTATCCTCAAAGTTTTGGGGGATCTTAGTGTAATCTATGTACATGCCATTGGGATTTTACTCGATTGTGATGCAGAGTGCGAAGAAGGATTGTTTTATGGTATAATCCGTTGGTTTTTAGTCAACAGTGAAGTTGAAGCTAATGAATGGAAGGAGAAGTTTTGTAAAGAGCCTTCCCGGTTTCTACTTCTTGTGTGCAGACGGTCCAGTGAAGGGCGTAAAAGAATCATGGATAATCTTTTAAAGAATATAAGAGACATGGTTGCTGTTAATAGGGTTAATCTTGAATTGGTGGACAAAATTTTAGAGCTGGGTAACAACAAATCAGGTTTACCTCAACTTTTGCAGCCTTTGATTGACATCATCAAATTGATAGATCCTGAAGTCGAAGATGCTCCCAAAATTTTTAGCCATATGTTCAAGTGTCTGAATATAGTATGCTCTGCGATTGAGACTCATGGTAACACAGTGGATAATCAATCTGAAAACCTTTATCTTTGTCTTACTGATTCTATCTTATATAGAGATGGGAACGAAGACAATTATTTCAGTCTTCGCAAACCCGACAACAAGATGAGAATTTGGTTTTGCCTCCTGTTGCACGGACCATTCCTCTTAGCTTTGACAACTTGAAGGCAGTTCTGAAACCTTTACAAACATGTCCTGTAAGATTTAAGGTTTCTCTTTTGCTAATATCAATTAGTTTTATGCCTGATGTTTTCTCCGATGTGACCAGGATTCGGAGCTGGACAATCTACAAAGCCTTTTGTTCACACTATTTAAGAACAGCGACGATACAGGAGCAGCTTTGGTTAGAACTTTGCTAACATTGATTAGGCCAATGATCCAAACTTTGACCGGTACTTTTTGCCAATATTTTGTCTTCTATTTTCTGCAACTTTCAAACGTAGTCTGATTTTTTTTGTTTTATTCCTAAACTCAGATTATCCATTGCTGATGCGGGTGCTTGATGTTTTGACGCCCTTGGTTAGGACACATCCTACTGTTTTGGACACCTTTCTTGTCTCATCTCAGTCATCTAGCCCGAAACCGTCAGGATGTGAAGATGTGACAGACTCAAGGGATCTAGAAATACCTGTAATTCTCATGAAACTGCTTAATCCGCTGTTTGGTGAACCATGAAGCTGGTTGTAGGAATCCTCAAACACATGCTCTCGACACACACAGATTGCCAATTTTGTTCTGTCCCTTTTCCCTTTTCTTCACCAAATGATATGTTAGGAGATATAAGAGTGATGTTTGACGGTGAGCAAGGCGTAGACGGAGGTGGTCTGACCAGAGAACGGTATCAGCTTATGTCAGAGGCTATAGTTGACAATGAATCAGAGATGAAGCTTTTCACGGCTGTTCAAACGGAAGTAACCTATCAGCCAAACCCCGATTTCTACGTTTTGTCACCTGAGCTAGAAGTTTTCACTAAATCTTTAAAGTCTGCTCTTGTCTCTTGAACACACAATGGTTCTTCTCTTAATTTATTGAAAAAGAACCAGATGGTGCTATTATTGATTCTTAATAATATAACATTCATCTCCAAATAAAAGTTGAGAGTTGTACATTATTATAAAATTTTCGGATTCGGAAGGAGAAATACAAGAATGGCAAAAACAAAAAATGATATAGGCTCAGCGAGCTTGCAGAATGCATATGTTTAACGCTGTGACACAGATTCCGCAGAGAAGAGGTACTTCACACGGGAGAGAACCGAATCATGAGCAGGATCATAAGGATGGTCCTTGGAAGGGATCTCCAAGATTGCAGGAACTGGCTTGTTGTAGCTATCCACCAAGAAGCGGATCATATTGGCAATCTACAAGCATGAAAATTTCTCATTATGTTTTTTACACTGTAGAAAGAAGCAAATAGAAATAGAGATCCTTTTATTTCAAGCTCAAAGGACTAATGCAAAGTGGCATCATCCTATGTTTCTTCATACATTTGGATCCAATAGTATATTAATTGCTGGGAAAAAGATAGCAAAACTACCCTACATAATGGTGACATTGATCCATGATTAAAAGGGCGCAAGCAAGGTAGATATTTATTAATGTCAGTAAACATAAGGGGCTCAAATAAAGTGGAGAAGTACACGTCATGACCTCTTTGATAATGACTAAACTAACACATCACAGACATAACAGTTAAGATGAGTAACAAGTACAAGTATACTTGACTTGGAAGGAAACACTTACATATTGGCTTAAAAGAATGATAGCAATATCATCCCTCGATGAGAATTCCTTGAAAGCATCCTCAATTTGTCTCACAGTTGTCTCTAAAAGAAGAAAACAGAAATTGAAAGAAAGGAAAAATCAATCAGTTTACAAGACTAGAGGGTAAATTATACAGTTTTACAGAAATAGAAGCTATGAAAGTTATCTCCTAACAAGACCACATGAAATTGACTTGATGGAAAAATTCAACTAACTTGATTTTATCAAATGGATACTACTTTGAGATAAGTGACATAACTTGATACATGATTGAAACTATCATATTTCCTAAAGATCATTATGAGTTCAAAAACGTACTTGAATCCACAATGAGGTAATTTGTCTTCCTCCTGATGTCAACATTACCAACTCCAGCCATCAAAAATCCAACTACCGTGTCCTGTACACAAAATTATAGACAAGTAAGAAACATTGGAGAGTACTAAAGGGTAAGACCAATAGATAGTTAAACATAATTCTGCCACCAATTCTATACAAGGAAGAATTTGCAAGTTAAGTCGGTAAGACCAATACATAGTTAAACATAATTCTGCCACCAATTCTATACAAGGAAGAATTTGCAAGTTAAGTCTAAAATAAGAGACTAGACATAGTAATTCTGATAAATCCATAGACTACCATCGAGTAAAATCAATTCTTAAACCATAACAGTTGGAAACTAACACAGAAAATTGAAAAGCCCTTGTTATTCAATGATAATACAGTTTCTAGAAAGAATTTAAAGTTGATTTCAACTCCTTAGTTTCCTGATTCGTGCATTAGATGGAATCAACATTCAGTGATAGCAGATCAGATCACCAGTCTGATACTACAAGAATGCTATCTATAGGGCTTAAACACGACTACCAAAACGATTTCAAATTTCACAAAAAAATCCACAACGCACTGATTTAGTTCAGATTAAATCTCAGAGATTCAAAACTCAACCAGAAGATCCAAATGAAAAATCAACAGTATCTAAAGAACCAAATCACGGAACCTCAAATCCACCATCAACATATAAAAAGATGAGTTTTTTCGTATCGATATTACCTCATCGGCGATCATTGCAATAAGGGCAGAGTTGCGAGTAGGGATCGGAGCTCTCCCAGCCATATTTGATTCAACTACACACGAAAGAAAAAAATAAATTATCCAGAAGAAAAATCAATCCAGCGAACACAATTATCGAAATTGGGTAAAATCCTTAATCAATTTCTGATTACAGATCGGAAAATACAGATTGAAGATGGAGAAAAAGCTCTTAGATTTTACTCATTACCTCTTTTCTCTGTTCTTCTCTGTTCTTTCGATTAGATTGATAGATTCGTAATCAGTACCAAAAAGACCACGCGCAAAAAAAAAAAAAAACTTGAAGTCAGAACGTGATCTGATTTTACTACATTACCCCTAATTTCTAAACCTAATAACGATACTACCCTCTTTTAATAATTGCTCTTTGATAGTAAAAATGGCAAAAGTGTAAATAATTACTAAAATAATGCGATTTGAGTGCAAGTCCCATCAAAGCCAGTTTGCCATTATCAAGGGTAATTTTGTCTTTTCATGTTTTCAATATCTCTTTTTATTGTCTCTACTTCAGAAAAACCTCCTGTAATGATATGTGAAGCAGAACAAATCAAAATCCAGAGAGAGAGAGAAAGAGAAGAAGAAGAAGAGTGAGCTCCAATGGCGGATTCTCACTCTCACAACAATCAACTCTCAAAACACACTTCTATTTTCAACTTACGTTTATGGGTCGTTCTCGGCGTTTGCGTTGGAGCCACAATTGTGATTTTACTCGTTCTCATCTCTGTCTGGTTCATTTACAGAAAAGGCAACAACAACAACAAATCATCTCTCGATTCTTCCACTAAATCTAACCATACGATAGTTCCCGTTGTTTCCAAAGAGATTCGGGTCGACCCATCTCAACCAGCCCCGGACACACACCAAAACCAAGCTGTGTCTAACCATAGAGAAGACGATAATAAAATTCACATCGAGATTGGAAAAGATCATCGGATTTCGTATCCGGAACGAGGAGGTTGGACTGGTTCCGGGTCTGGGTCCGGGTCGGGTGATCAAGGTTTAACTTTGTCTTCAGGTCCTGAGGTTTCTCATTTAGGTTGGGGACATTGGTACACGTTGAGAGAGCTTGAGCTTTCTACTAATGGATTCTCAGACGAGAATGTTATCGGACAAGGAGGTTATGGGATTGTGTATAGAGGTGTTCTTGAGGACAAATCAATGGTGGCTATAAAGAATCTGCTCAACAACAAAGGACAAGCTGAGAAAGAATTCAAAGTTGAAGTTGAAGCAATTGGAAGAGTGAGACACAAGAATCTGGTGAGATTGCTTGGTTATTGCGTTGAAGGAGCTCATAGGATGTTAGTTTATGAATATGTTGATAATGGGAATTTAGAACAATGGGTTCACGGTGGTGGATTGGGGTTTAAGAGTCCTCTTACTTGGGAGATTAGAATGAATATAATTCTTGGAACAGCTAAAGGGTTAATGTATTTACACGAAGGTCTTGAGCCTAAAGTTGTTCACCGTGACATCAAATCGAGTAATATCTTGCTTGACAAGCAATGGAACTCCAAAGTTTCTGACTTTGGGCTAGCTAAGCTTTTGGGTTCAGAGATGAGCTATGTGACTACTCGTGTGATGGGTACGTTCGGGTATGTGGCTCCTGAGTATGCGAGTACTGGGATGTTGAATGAGAGGAGCGATGTTTATAGCTTTGGTGTTCTTGTTATGGAGGTGATTTCAGGGAGGAGTCCTGTGGATTATAGCCGGGCTCCAGGAGAAGTGAATCTTGTTGAATGGTTGAAGAGAATGGTGACGAATCGAGATGCGGAAGGAGTTTTGGATCCGAGGATGGTCGAGAAACCGTCGTTAAGGTCATTGAAGCGTACCCTTTTGGTAGCTTTGAGATGTGTTGATCCTAATGCTCAAAAGAGACCAAAGATGGGTCATATCATTCACATGCTTGAAGCTGAGGATTTAGTCTCTAGAGATGATCGGAGAAACTCTGGAGGAGGAGGAGGAGGAGGAATAGAACCAGTAAGGGCATCGCCGAAGCCGAATGTGAATGAATTAGAGGATGATAATGGTAAATCCGTTCTGATCAACAATGACCAATTAGCTTTGGAGAAGGAGAGTCAAGAAAAGGGAGAAGCTTTGGCATTATAATTTTGTTAATTATTTTTACTAGTTTTTTTTTTCTGTGTGTGTACGTATGTGTGTAGATTCTTGTAATTTTGCAATAATCGAAAATGTTGCTTTAAAATATCTATATGGTTTTTTGTTTTTTTTAGGTTCGGTCTATTGTAATGTAGCCTATATAGTGATTTATGTTATTGATGAAATTTATGTTTTAAGGTCTTTTAATTTATGTCTGTAAAAAGAAATTGAGAGTTAAATTACATCGCTTTTGTTAATTGTTTTGATGAGTCCGTGTGAAAAAATATCTAATTTGATAAGTCACATCAGATTTCCTAAGCTTCACTGTTCACCATCTTCTTTGTCACATCTGGTCTGGCCACGCCTACTGTTCTCTTTTACTTCTTTTTTTAGTTGTTCCAAAACAATTTGTTTCCGATTTTGACCATAAATCTATAAAGTTCGAGATAACATGAGGTGTTTTTTTTTTTTTGTAAATTTAAATGTCTAAACATTTTGACCAGAGACCTATAAAATACCATAAATACCAGAGAAATCTAGTTTTGTAACTCTTCATATGTATTTTCCCCTTGATAATTACCATAAAATACCGTTTTATTTTCTTTGGGTGGATTAAATCTTGTTTGTTTGTTGGTTGTTTAATGGAAGTTTCTAAATAGGTTCTTTTTGTAAACCGATTTACTATTATATTAGTGAAATTAGATATCTATTTGTGTTACATACACATCGATAACATTATGAACTATTTCGCTTTTTAGATATCAAATCCACGTATTCAATGCCACTATGCGCATTGAGTTAATGTTAATCAAATCTTTTTTTTCTACTTGTATTAGTCTTTCACCATACAAGAGCAAATAGAGATTTGATTGACATTAACTCAACGGGCATAGTGGCATTGAATATGTGGATTCAATTAATGGGTAGCTCCTTCACAATCATTTTACTACTAAAAATTTAATTAACGTTCGTCCATTTGTATGAGACAATTATTCTCTTAATTATGGCAAATTATCCCTATGTTTTAATAGCCATTTACATATATATATATATATATATATATATATATATTTAAATATTCCTCATTTGATATTCATATCGACTTCCTATATTTTTAAAAATTTTGCACATTATCTTTTACCTAATTTTTTGGGTTATGTTATTATTGAATAACAAATTGTCCCTACATTTTAATAGTAATTTGTATAAATTTCTTTTAAGATATTTCTCTTCCGATTACCATATCAAATTCTGATATTTTTTTCTAAATATTTATATAACCATATCAACTTCCGATATTTCTCTTTTCAAATATTGAATCCACGCATTTAATGCCACTATACCGGTTGAGTTAACGCAAATTAAATCTTCCCATCTTCTCGTACTGATCGCCGATTCACGGTCACTTTACTGTTAATTCAATTAATACTCGCCCACTCTTAGGAGACAATTATTCTCGTAATTAACATATCTAGGTGTAATCTTTTTGGATATCAATATACCCATTTGCGGAAAAAAAAATCGTAGATGATTTTTTAGCTAATTTTGGGTTTTGATATTAACATTGGCAAATTGCTTTATATTTTAATAGTCATTTATATAGATTTTTTCCCTTTGATTTTGTATACATGTCTACAAAAAACGATTTCGAGCAGCAATGTTATTTTGATGTCCACCAAAATAACATAATTGAGAGGATTTTATTTTATCCCCCTGGAGAGATTAATGGGCGTTATAGCAGTAGATATTAGTATTATAAAAACTATAAAAAATCAGAATATATCAAAAGATGATTAAAAAAAAAAAAAAAGAATATTCTGATGTGGGTGGACCTAATGCAAATAGGCAAGAACCCGACAAAAGTATGAGAAAGCAAAACATACACACAAAAAGTGATGAACACTATCTTCTCCATTGACGATTTCTCCGATCCCTTCTGGGAAGCACCTCCTCCTCTTAATCCTGACTCATCTAAGCCTCTTAAGCCGGACCAAGTCAGCCAGAGTCAACCTGAATGGACTTTCGAGATGTTTCTGCAAGAGATTTCTTCATCGGCGGTGAGCTCGGAGCCACTTGGAAACAACAACGCCATCGTCGGAGTTTCGTCTGCGCAATCTCTTCCTTCTGTTTCTGGACAGAATGATTTCGAGGAAGACAGTCGATTTCGCCGCGATCATGAGAATTGGGATTGCGCTGCTCCGCTAACGACGGTGATTGCTGATTCCGATGATTATCATCGTGTTCTCAAGAACAAGCTTGAGACTGAGTGCGCTACTCTTGTAGCTCTTAGGGTTTATCTTCTATTTCCCCTCTTTCTTTCTTTTTTCTAAATTTGATTGCAGTAAGAAGATCTAAATCTCAAGCTCTGATATTTGTGTTGTGTAGGCTGGGTTTGTGAAGCCTGAAGATTCCACTAGTTCTCCTGAAACTCAATTTCAACCATCTCAATCCAGTCCTATTACTCAAAGTAAATTCCTTGTTATCATCTTCTAGCTCGTTTCTTAGTCAAACCTGCAGATTCATGTCTCTGTTTAAGGAATTTTGCTGTAGAAATGGAAAATGGTACTTTTTGTTGGATCATGCGCTTAATATGATCCATCAAGGTTCAATCTTTTTGTGACTTTCTTCTTGAAATTAATCTGCTTTCTGGACGATCAATTAGATTGGGATTGAAATGGATTCTTTTTGTTGGATAGTTCAATATTTCTTTTAAACGTGGCAAAATCATTATATCTGTGCTACTAGTTCTCTTTCAGATATCTCTTTTGAGTCGTACATATAATAAGTTACTATGTTTAATGGTGGTATGTTCTTTGATGGTTCCAGGAGAAGTTGGTGTTACTTCTTCCTCCTTACCAGCTGAGCTGAAAAAAACTGGTCTACCAATGAAGCAGGTTACTAGTGGATCATCTAGAGAAGATTCTGATGACGATGACCTTGATGAAGAGAATGAAACCACTGGTTCCTTGAATCCAGAGGATGTTAAAAAATCTAGAAGGTAGTGTGATTCTTTTTCTCCAGTGTCTTGTCTTTCAAAGAGCTTACCTTTACAGTGAAACAGTTTTGAAACCTTGTTCTTTCCTTAATATTGTTAGAATGCTGTCCAATCGAGAGTCAGCTAGGCGATCTAGAAGGAGAAAACAGGAGCAAACTAGTGATCTCGAAACACAGGTTTTCTATCATATCTTCTCAACACCTTATTTTCTTGTGGTTAAGGATATTGATGAGACCTAATTTTCTATTTTGATAGGTTAATGAGCTAAAGGGTGAACATTCATCACTTCTTAAGCAACTGAGCAGCATGGATCACAAGTATGATGAAGCTGCCGTTGGTAATAGAATACTAAAAGCTGACATTGAGACATTAAGAGCTAAGGTGACAAGACTTCAATATTCTTCCTCTCTCCTTTTTCTGAGCTACCCATATTTTTTGTGTATCTATAATTATAGTAATTTCCATGTTATGTTCAGGTGAAAATGGCGGAAGAAACCGTTAAGAGAGTAACAGGAATGAATCCGATGCTTCTCGGGAGATCAAACAGAATGCCAGCTTTTCAACCACAATCAAACCTAAACCATATGCCAAATCCCAACATTGGAATTCCAACCATTCTACCTCCAAGAATCGAAAACAATTTCGTTCCTCCTCCATCGTTAAACTCCCAAACTAACTCTCAGTTTCAGAGAATAAGAAATGGGCAAAATCACCATGTTGCTCCAATCGCCAACCCGTACAGCTGGAGTACTGAACCTCAGAACGATTCAGCATGGTAAGCTATAAAATGAGTTCTCATTTTAAGACCATTAAAAGCATTTTAAGCTCTATGATCCTTGTTTATACATATCAGATTCTTGTTTCCCTTTTTTTGGCTTATTTTACAGGCCGAAAAAATGCGTGGACTGATGAAACAAGAAGCGGTATCGCGCTATATTAATGTCTCTACATCGTTGTTTGTAAGTTATCAACCATGAGAAAACATTTTGTGAAAATACAGTCTCATGGCTTATATAATACAGTCTGTCTTATAACATTACAAGATTCTTAATGAGAATCATCTTTCTATTTATAGCCTAATAACAGAGTGGAGATCTGTTTTTATCGAATTAAAAAAAGAAAGTTCAAATCATATCCCACATGAATTTTCTAATTTCCGCTGTCATTATATTCCGACAACATCGGCTATTTCCATGGTAGATCGAACAAGCAACCACATTTTGTCTTTCAGAAAGACAAAAAACAAAAAGAGAAACAGAGGAGAAAAAGAGACGACGACAAACAAGTAAAAGAAAAAGGTCGTCGTTCTATTTTCTCTCCTCTTTTTCTTCCTCTATTTCACGGCGTACGTTAGCCAAAAATGGGTTCGAGTAAGCTAAAACGCGCCATAGGAGCCGTGAAAGATCAAACAAGCGTAGGATTAGCCAAAATAGGAGGTCGAAGCAGTTCTTTAAGGGAACTCGAAATAGCCATCGTAAAAGCGACAAGACACGATGAATATCCAGCGGAGGAGAAATATATTAGAGAGATCTTAAGCCTAACGTCTTACTCACGCAACTACGTAAGCGCTTGTGTGTCAACTCTCTCGAGACGTCTCAACAAGACCAAGAACTGGTCGGTTGCTCTCAAAACCTTGATTTTGATCCAACGATTGTTAACAGAAGGCGAACGAGCCTACGAGAAAGAGATCTTTTTCGCGACGAGACGAGGAACGAGATTTCTAAACATGTCTGATTTTAGTGATAAGAATCGGTCTGATTCATGGGATTACTCTGCTTTTGTTCGGACTTATGCTTTGTATTTGGATGAGCGGCTTGATTTCCGGATGCAAGGAAGGAAAGGAAAACGCGGTGGTGGTGGTGGTGGTGGTGGTGGGGATGGTGGTGATTCCGGCGATGAAGATGATCATCGAGAGACCAGTACTGACAGTAATCGGTCAAGATCTATTGTTGTTAAGTCTAAACCGATCACAGAGATGAAAACAGATAAAATTTTCAGCAGAGTACAACATTTACAACAGCTTCTTGATCGTTTCTTGGCTTGTTGTCCAACAGGTAAATCATTAATTAACAGAAGCTGTAAGCTTAAACGTTTCACAATTACAAGTTTTAAATAGGCCTCTCCATCGCAAGATCTTTCCTTGCAACTCACGTTTTTCTAATTCTACTTTGGGATTTCCTGGCTAACAAGTTAGGTTTCTGTAACAGGTAATGCGAAGAACAACAGAGTGGTGATTGTGGCTCTGTATCCGATAGTAAAAGAGAGTTTTCAGATATATTTCAACGTAACAGAGATAATGGGAGTGTTAATAGACCGATTCATGGAACTAGGCATTCATGATTCGATAAAAGTCTATGAAATCTTCTGTAGAGTTTCTAAACAAGTCGACGAGTTAGATCCGTTTTATGAATGGTGTAAGAAGATGGGAGTTGCAAGATCTTCAGAGTATCCAGGATTGGAAAAGATCACACAGAAGAAACTTGATCTCATGGATGAGTTTATAAGAGACAAAACAGCTTTAACTGCACAAACAACAAAATCATCATCAAAAAGGTCTAACAAATCTGAGGAGGAGGAGAAAAAAACAGAGGAAGTTAAAGAAATTCAAGAAGATTTAAACTCCATTAAAGCATTACCATCACCAGAACACAAAGAAGAAGAAATCGAAACGAAGAAAGATTTTGAAGAAGTGGTTTCAAGACAAGATCAAGAAGGTGATTTGTTGGATTTAGCAGGCGATGCGGGTGAAACTACATTAGCGATTGGTGATAGTTTGGCTTTAGCGTTATTCAATGGAGCGGTTGCGACTGAGAGTGCGTCTGGACCAGGGTGGGAAGCGTTTAATGATGATTCAGCGGATTGGGAGACGGCTTTGGTGAAGTCAGCGACGAGATTGTCAGGACAGAAGAGTGAGCTTGGAGGAGGATTTGATAGTTTGTTGCTTGATGGAATGTATCAGTACGGTGCGGTTAAAGCGTCTACGGCTTATGGAAGCAGTGGAAGTGCCAGTAGTGTGGCTTTTGGTTCTGCTGGAACCCCAGCAGGTAACAATCATGTTCCTATAATGTATTTTCAAGTTAAATTTGGTTTTAAAAGGATTGATTTGATGTTAATTGTGATGCAGCCTCAATGTTGGCATTGCCGGCGCCGCCACAGACGGCCAATGGAAGCAAAAGTACGGTGGTGATGGTGGATCCATTCGCAGCGTCGCTTGAGGTGGCACCACCAGCGTATGTGCAAATGAATGATATGGAGAAAAAAGAAAGATTGTTAATGGAAGAACAAATAATGTGGGATCAATACAATAGAAATGGAAGACAAGGTCACATGAATTTCATACAAAACCAACAACAACATTATCAGCTTCAATATTCCATGGGACCTTACTCTTACTCACCTCGCTATTGATATTTATATTAACAAACAAAAACAAATCACTTTTGAAGAGCTTGAAATCTGAAACAAATGTGTGTTAGCTTCTTCCTCTTTCTTTCTTTTTTGGTCCCTCTAACATTGTAAACTCTTCTGGTTAAATTTACTTTATTGTTATAACATTGTAATTTGTATTATAAATTATAGTCGAATTTCCATTAATGTTTCACTAACTGAATTATTTTATTTTAATTTTATAATGGGCAACTTTGATGCATAAGCATGTTTAACAACCGCTTAATTTCATTTGACTATAATTTTTACAGTAACTTAATAACATTTGACTATTTTTTAAGACTTATTTGCTTTGCAGAATACTCGACTGTTAGCTCTATTTACACATATTCTTAAGATAAGCCTCTGAGTTATTGTCAAATTGACCGGTTTCTTCTGTCTCGCTTTGTTGTCTCTCCATTTAGTAACAACATTTAACCTGCAACTCAGATGAAGAAAAATCAGTTGTGAGGTAAGAGATTCAACAAAAGGTAAGAGATATAACCTGAGGTCTTACATTTTGTTATTGATCGACCTCCTAGGTGATTCTGTCCTTAAGTCTCCTGACCATCAGTGATTGCTTTAGATTCTAGTCCTAGTTCTAGATGATGCTTTTGATTCTAAACTACGAAGCTTTTTTGAATGAAGCTTTTAATATCTCAACTGGTACTGTCCATGAAAGCAAATGTCCAGCTGAATCACCGCTCAGTAATTGCTTCAGGTCAGTCGTGAGATGCAGAGCTGTGACCGCTTGCTTATGGAATTTCAACTCCTTGTGTAGAAGCAACTTGTATTCTGGCATCTGGTTCCCCAAATTTATCCCTCCTGTTATGTTGCTAGGTGTTTTGCTCTCGGCACCCACTGGATCAGTACAATGTACCATCCGCCATACTTTAACTGCTCCACTTGGATGACCAGTCACGTACCAGGTTGTTTCCAGCCAGTCAGAAAACGTTGAGCCTGTTACTGATACTATAAAATCAGATGGTACCTGTGATGTGTTAACTACGGCAAGGCAATCGCCATTGATGCTCCAAACCGCGAGTAAAGTTCCAGCAGCAGTTATGATCTCTCCTGTAAGGTCATTTATGTAGACTGCTGAAATGGGAACCGGGAAATTCGGAAGCTGCCTCACAAAACTTAAAGAACTGAGATCCCATATGATAACTGTACAGTCATCTGAACCGCTTGCAATCATCATGTAAGATTGGCTAACACGTAGACAAGTGACCTTGGCTGTATGTGCACAAAGGGCTTTCTCCAACAGTAAACGTCGTGAACCACGTGGGCCATCCTTGTTGACTCTCCACACAGAGACTAGACCATCGTCTGCTCCAGTGACCACAATGCGCCCATCTTGACTAACACCAGCACACTGGATCTGGTTGCCTTCATGGAGATTTTCATGGGTGGATAAGAGCTTGTCCTGATCATAGCTCATAAATCTCAAGCTCCTGTCTGGGAAACCCCATCTTACATATTTCTTATAGCCTCTGGGTTTCAGGAAACAGTTTGAGCTGGCAACAAGCAACTTGTCATGGAAAGTGATGATCTGGTTTATAGATGATGAGAATTTACGTATTTCGCGAGGAACAAGATGCATAGAGTGTTTCAGAGGGTGCGGAAGGATTTTTCTGTCTGTCCTTCTTTTAACGTGAGGTTTCTGGAATAGTTGCTTTGGCGTTTGTCCGAAATGATTAATCTGCGCTAGTATGGAAGCTTTCATCATAGGATCAGTAACTGCATCTACATCCACATTCCCAACATAGGTGTAATGATAGAAAACATTTACAGCTTTTTCTGCAGCCTGAAAATAAACAACCTCATGATTCAATATTTGAGGAATCAAGATCTCTAAGACATGATAGTTCAATACTCTGTTGACTACCAAAAGGAGAACATGTGATGTACCTTTCCTCTCTGTTTGTGCCCAAAGATGAGATCTATCCAATGATGCAGATTCTCTGAAACATAATCAGACTCCAAAGCTTCTCTGTGCTTACGGATGAATTCACGAACACTTCCTCTAGCCCAAGGAGGTAAAAATACATGACCCACCTGAAATTATACAAGGAACTTGCTCATGCAAGGCAAACAGAGAATTACGTTCAAGCACCACTAAAACAACTTCACCTACCTTTTCCCCAGACTGTTTTTCACCCAAATCAAGATTAAATCGATTTTCTAAGAATTCGGGCATGTAAAAGAATTCAGGAATTAGTTCTTTCACATCTGATGTATTTCCTTGTCCAGATGCACTCAGCCAAGTATCTCTAATGTTATTAAAAAGTCGATCAGCATGATCAAAATGACCACCCTGCAGCTTCTGATTTTCAGCACTGAATGGTGGGAGGCGAATAAGGTAAAACAGAACAATTCCAGCACTTGAATAGTGAGAACCGTAATGAAATTTTGGAACCTCTGGATCATCCCAACTTTCATATCTGAAATGAGAAAGGGAAAAGGAAAGCATGAGAAGAAAAAATGAGAAAAGCGCACTAGACAAAGTTTAAGATGCACTTCACAAACCGTTTCGTAAATTCTTCTTCTCCTTCAGGTGTCTGGCAACCCATTGGTTTGTCAAGCTTGCGAAAATTCTTTGGATCTGACAAATCAAGAATCTCACTGTCGTAATCAGCTAGAATCCACGGGAATACTGGATACTGTGTGAGGTCATTGTATCCACGTCCTGCTAGGGTGTTGAGATGCATTAGGTATTGGAAATTGCTGATCTCCCCATTTTGCCATCTTTTCGTGAAAGACTTTGCCATTAATTTGAAAAGACGACTACCCTCTTTATTTTCCTGTTTTGCTGATCCAGAAATGGTTGTATCGAGCCTGAAAAGAAAAGAAAAACAGAATATAAGAACAGCTTCATATACAGATTTAGGAAGGGACTCCATGGAGAACTAAGCTATATAGTGCTCAGGTCTTGAGCTTAGCTTGATTCATGATTTGAAAAAAAAAAAAAGAGAATGTGGAATATGCTCAGAGCTTCAAATAAGAAGCTAAAAAAATGAGATGAACAACAAGATTCCATACATGCTGTTCCTTGGAAGATTCATGGCAACCAGATTTTTGAAGACTTCTTCCCTCTCTCTCTTGTGGAACACAAGGAGATCATTACATCCATCCATGCTAAATATTTCAACAGCAACTGGACGCAGCTCGTAATCACGTTTTAAAATCTCATGAACACTATCCAACTTCCACCTACGCCAAGGATGTCGTAAGTTACCAGTCACACGCACTTTTTCCTTTCCCCAAGCCCCACCACCATATGCCCATACTCTTCCCCCTACAACGCCGGTTTTCGTTGTCCTACTCCATGATGTGCTAGATTTGAACTGGCAATCCAAGCTTCCAGTGAAATGTTTTTTCACACCCAAAGCCTGATCAATAATGGATAACTCATCTTCAGATTCCTTCTCACAGATGCATCCATGAACATCGATGTAAAAATTCTCAATCACATATAGGCAAAGTTCCCCTAGTAAGAAGATCCCATCATGTTTGTCCAAACCAACAACTCTCTCACAGTTATATCGGAACCTAATCTTTTCAAGATGTTCCAGATAAGGTCTGCTCAAATACTCACCATCATTGCTCAGTTCCTTCTCTGATTCTTCCTCCTCGCCTCTGGTTTCATCCATTTTACCAGAAGATGACCGTCTTGAAGATCCAGTCTCATAATTTGTATCTGTGTTGTCGCTTATTGGAACAGATGTTGTACTACTAGACTTGCCACCAAAATCAAGAGCATTATGAAAACTCTCTTCATTTGCACTAGTAGCTCTATCATTATTCCATCCATATCTAACAGAAGGAACATCCTGAAGATCACTTAGCAGGAAAGCTGGCTCAGAATCCATATCAGAAATAACTAGGCCATCTTCATTTTGGGATTTGGGTGGCTCCATTTCTCCAAGTTCCAACTTCCCTTCTAGTAAATTATGGATGCTATCAATTTTTATTTTACATCGTTCAAGCTTTTTCCGCATTCTGTATGGACCTTCAATAGGACAGATTTGCCATCCAAGATCTTCAGATCCTTGGGGTATACACAATGGGAATATACCACGCTCGTGTACAAGCTGTTGGAGATGAGTATGCCACTCACTCTCGGCATGAAGTATCGAACCATATTTGTTTTGCCGGACAACTCTAAGCTCAGCAGACACAGCCTCACGCACTACGTCTAGTGCAGATCTTCGCTCATTTACCTGCTCCCAGTGTTTCAGGTCTAACTTCGACGTATCTCGTGATTTCCTCCCCATCTCTCTCGTACGGCGACCATCCATGCCTTTCATTCTAACATCAGGAAATTTTGCGGAGCCAGCTATGTACTGTATCCACATAACTGCAGCACCCTGCTCCAGTACTTTATTTATAATTTGTTCAGAGCTCTCAAGCCACTTAGAGAATTCTGGAAGATTTCCAGTCAGCAATCTATCAAAACCCCCGTGTAGTACATCAATGTTTTGTCCTCGGCGTGGTTTTTTGACAAGTAAATCCTCAAAAGCAGATTTTCTGTGAACCAGCAAATACTTGACAATATTAGATGCCATTTTTTGCACATTTGTTCTCTGGTCATGAAGTAGAGAAATTAAATTCACACACAGACAGCAATTCAAATCTGTATCAAGATTGCTTGGGCATAATATGATATTCTTGTTTGCAACCAACAATTGAAGAACTGTTGAGATATCAATTCCAGAATCCTTGACGCTTAAATTTGAAGATTGCCTCTTGTTAGATTCAACAAGCAAGCCCAGGCGTGACAGTAGATCCTCCTCTCCAATAGTTATCAAGAACGATGGTAGAAAACAATATAGTATTGCTCTATTTGTGTTCTTCAGGATTGAGTGCACATACGCATCTAATTGCCTGGTTGCTCTTCCTATGGATAACAGACCCTTACCTGAAGAAGTAACTTCTTCAACCCTACCATCTTTGTTAGCCAATTGCAGGATTGATAATAAAAACTCAAGAGTTCTAAGCACTCCAGTTGGTTGAGGAAAAGCGCCCATATAGACACGATCCACAATCATCCAGCAAAATGCATCCAAGTTTGCAGACCATTTTCTTTTGTCTAGTTTTTTTACATCCTCTTCATCATCTCGCAAGAGACGCCTTTCAAGATAATTCATGACTCTGCTAAGGCATAACCCTTGAAATACTAGAACACATTCAGGATCCACATATAAAGGAATCATTTCTAAAATGCTTTCCAAAGCCGGTACTGCTTTGATCTGCTCAGTCATTATGTCAGCACATACCTCTGCCATAAAATCTAGCACGGCACTTGCTCCAGCAGAACACGGCCCACCACCATATCCAGACTCATCAGTTTCAAGGAGAAGTTTTGGGACAATTGTAAATAATGTATGGGCAGCAGATGAACCTTGTGAACCTGACGTTTGATCTGAAGATGCATCAAATTCACTTACTGAGTTATGCGACGGAAGAGGACTTGAAAATATAGAACTTTTGGATTCATTATAGTTCGGGCCTAGCCCGGATACAACTGGAGATGATGATGGAGTGAATGGAACTTTGGGACTTGATTTTTCAGATGAAATGGGAGACTCTAACATCGAGAAAGATTCGGAACTCTGAGAATCTGTTAGCTGAACTTGACTTGAGCTATCTTTAATATCTTGAAATTCCATTTCATTAGAGGCTGGTACAGGGCCAACATGATCAACATCTTGTTTCTTAACATATTCACGAGCTTGAAATGATTTTTTTGAATCCCCTGGCGGTGTTGTTAGAATGTTCTCCACCTTATCAATAGCCACAGAAGCTGAAGGTAAAGACATGTCTTCAGAACTCACACTGGCCTGCTCCTGAGGGAAGCTTCCAGCACTGATGGAGGTTTTTGTGGACTGATCCTGGTGAGGCAATCTAGAGAAAGTGCCTTCTGCATTGCTATCATCACCACCACTTATATTATGCTCCTCTGCTTTCATTGAGAGCTGTTTGGCCATCTTTACAGCATGAGCAGCCCTGCAGCACAACCCAGCTTTTGGTCAAAATTTGCAAAACATCTTGCAGGTCACGTTAACTACCCAAAAAAAATCCTGGTCTTATCTAGGACTTTTGGACATGCAAGAATAGGTGATTACTGGAAAAAAGAAAAAAAAAATACTCTCCATTGTATCTATGCCATGACTCTATAAAAGGGATGCAGAAAAATAATTTGAATCCTGAATAACAAAAGTATGTACACATCTATGTTCAGTAGGTGGGACTGAAAAATATACATTTATGCAAAAGGCATGTGATGCAAACCTGACACAAGAAAAGTAAAGATCAGCACAATTTTGGAGAAATTCTGCGCATCTGCAAGCAGCTGAAAATTGAGGGCACATCTTCGCAAGATCAACCATGAAACGGAGAACAGATGTTGCAGTAGCAGGAGCTGATGCTTTGCCACCCATCAACCGTGCCGCATATGTTTTATGCATTAAAGCTTCCCCTTGAAGCTCTCCAGTCATATCTGCATTGCCCTCAACAAGCTCAGCTACAAGGCTAGCGCTCACCTGTGAAAGGTTTCCAGACTGTTGGGCAAACACTGATTGCATGATCAATCTGTCAAAAGTAGATTTAGCCATGGCAACCACCGAATCCAACAGATCTACAAACTTCAACTCCACATGGCTTCTATCATTCGGTATTAATGCATGAAAGTCTAACATACGGACCTCTGGTAGTCTTGGATAAATAGGTTTTCCGAACATCAAACAGAACAAAATGTAATATATGTCTGGAGAATCATAAAAGCTTTGAAGCACCCGTACCAGCCCAGGATAACCTCCACTTGTATAAAATTTAAGAGAAAAGTTTGGGGAAGAAGCAAGACAAACACCAAGAAGGGTCATGATCCATCTCATACTACTAGGATGCACAGCTTCATCAAGGAAATACGTTATTAATTTTGATGAGACTATCTTATGCCACTGCTCCAGCAATTCTTCTGCTTTTATGGTTACCTGGAGATCAATAAGCATTTCCAAAAGCAAATTTCTCACAATTACATGCTTTCCCATTGACTCCCACATTGATGAGTTTCGTGACTTTATTTCAGGTGGATTAAATGTCATAATCACAAATCTAACCACATTGTCAAGCTCAAAAGTAAGGAACCCATCTTCTAAGATGCATCTAAGAAGAATAACTAATTTTTCTAGGACAAGAACTTCCACATCCCCTCGTTGAAGTGTAACTAACAAATGTTCCACCAGATTGATTTGCCGCAGAATTGTAAGATTGTGACTCCTGTACCAAAGCATTGAGACGAGATTCTCCAGAAAACCAAGTAAGGCGATCTGGATGGAAACAGGGGCTGTCACCCAGAGGGTCCAGTCCAAGAGGACATGTTCCACCATATCTGCATTGGATAAGACGATGCAGTTCGAAGTTTTAACAGGACCATCTCTCATTTCCAGCTCAGATAAATGACTAAAAGAATCTTTGGGCCCCGAAAAATCATCCATATCCCCATGAGATCCAACTGAAAAAGTATCATATTGAAACTTTGACAGACTAAGATCCTCGTAGTTGTTATCAGGTATAATCTTCGTAGGTGACATGCTAATAGTACTTGGTCCCCTCTCCAACTTCTTTGGCTCTGAAAAGAAAGCTTCACATGCAGAAATTTGGAAAAATATCTCCAAACATTGCAAGTCAAATAGCTCCATCTTGGGACGTAGAAACAAAGCTAGTAAATGATAGCCCCTGTATGTTTCCATATCCTTGAAATTCTGAGAATTCTGATGAAGTGCACAGGCAAGCAATGAAAGAGCCATATGTAGCATATCTCTAGATTCGGCAGCCTCAACAAGTGCAAGTACGACAACCATTCCTCCCACAGGGCGGATAGTATCGCCAATCACATTTTGTCTGCAGATACTCACATTCCCCACCAGGCGCCCAAAACGTGGTATTCCTATATAGTTGAGAAACGTAGAATGAAGCAAAATTGAAACTAAAATGGACGAAAAAAGTAAAACGTGAACGAAATTATATGGGATCGTTGTATACCTCCAAGAAGAGAAGCAGCAGTGGACAACGGGTCAACCAGGTTGAGGAGGGAAAAACTTCCAGTCGAGCCCATGAACTCTGAGCATGTTCCATCAAATGCAAAAATAAGTTTCTTACCAGGTAACTGAAATGAAAGATTTCCTAGCCTCTCGAGATCCCATACAATCCCACTACTATCTGCCTTAGAATCGCCTTGGCTATTACTGTCATCAAATTTTTGGATACTAGATGATGACGATATGTTAGTGTCTAACAAGTCAAGGATAGCCATGCTGCCCCCACCACAAGCCTGATTAGGCACGAAACGTAAGAGATATGCATCCTGAAAAAGACCTTTATACCCTCTACCAAGAATGTACATGAAACCAATGCAGCCTGACGTGAGCACCTCCTCAAAAAGATAACATGAGCGTATTTTCCATGTCAAGTCACTAACCCTGGCACAAGTAGCTGGAGTTCCAATAATTACTTGCAAAGATTTTCCCACAGGTGAAGGAGAATACCCCAATTTACCCATGTGCCTTAGTTTTCCATCAATATAAACATATGCAACGCTAGCCTGGAAGAGTCCAGTAAGAGCACTCGGCTTACTATGGACAACAGCAAGGTGATGCCACTTGCCCTCCTCAGTTTCTAATCCAGAAAATGACAAAGAATGTGAATTGCTAGTGGCAAGGGTCAGAATACCATCCTCTTGAAAATAAAGTTCTGCATAGAATGGACTTTCATTACTTATAGCACTAACCGAAAATATCCGGAAAACATTTTGTTCACTTTGTTGCCCACTCAAAATGTGCGTCCTTGATGAATCACCGGCTTTATAGACTTCTGTTTCTTTTCCTTGGGTTGTCAAAAAATTACGAAACTGGAACCAACAAACAAATGAATAACCAGCAGCAGGAGGCCAAGATCTTTCTCCCAGGGACACCTGAACAGAAGCATGCCCAGTTTTGCTCATGTCCATTTCTACAAAAGGAGCCAGTGAACCATGTTCCAATCCTATGTCTTCCATGAGAATTATCTTTTCCATCATACCAACGATTGAGTGACCTGAATTCAAAACCCTCTTTTGCATAACATATCTACAAAGCATTTTGAGCTCGGATGGAGACAATCTGCACCAGAATAAGACCGTATTTTGAATAAGATCAGCCTAGAAACAAACGTACTCACCCTAAGACTATGTATTAGATTCTTAGCTATGGTCAACTACCTGTACGCCCCAAGAACTTCAACAATCTTTAAAGCATGAGAAAGAAATGGAGATGAACCCGGAAGAAAGGGTTGGATAATCTCCAGCAGGAGTTCTACACAACCTGCTCCATTATAATTCATTAAAAGAGACAATAGTGAAGAAGAGAATAATCAACAACAACGATAAGATTTAAAGTTGACTTAGCCAATAATAAAGAGCCCAAAGGGGTCCCTAGGACAAAGTTCTTACCAGCTGACGTGAGGCTTTCCTGGTTGAATGGGCTGGCACGTGCAAGCCTTTCTAGAAGATTCAGAAATTCCAACTGCAGTTTTGGAGTAAAAAGCAACAGTGAACGGATCAGAACTTTGACAGCACCTGCATTATAGATCCTCTGCTTGTCAGGATTAAATTGGCCAGATGGGGTTTTTACAAGAAAGCTTGCTTTTTCACTTTCTGCCATCTCAGCTGAGACCATAGATTCTGATGTCAAAAGCGGTGGAAGCAAAACTTCAAGTGCAAGTTCTAACAACAGTTGTATCACCTGTCTTTCTAGATCAACACACAGCAAACCAGACTCCAACAGAAGATCATAAAATGTCTGAGATGTAATGACACTGTGCAATTTCATCCTGTTAATAGCACTATCACAGACAGCAGCTGTCATGAGGCGCAATAGATGTTTGAATAATTTGATGTAAACCATCAAATGAGACTCATCCCTACACTCTTCTTCCCCTTGGAACGTATGAAGGGTGGTCAATAGAAGAGAGAAACCAGTGGCTTCACCAAAGACTCTTTGAGTAGAGCCATTAACCCCAAGAATACGCCACAGAGCACCCATGGTATCACATCTGGCTTCATAGTGAAGTTTGTATTGATGCCCCGAGATTCCAGTAACCATTTCACTCTTCAACACATCAATAACAGCTTCTAACTCTTCATGATGGACCTGGTTGGATGGTAAGATACGAGTTACCCTTTACAAAAACTACAAGGTTTATGATATCTATGCAACAGAAACCTAAATAGTGGCGGCATAATCTAAAGAGTAAAAGCCTTCTCAAGCTAATAGAATTTGACGTTGTTGATCAGAGAAACAAAAAGATACACTGTAAAATATAAATAATCGAGATCCAGATTCCTTGACTGTAGAGTTACCTGTTCAGTGTCTTCTGTGATTAAACATGACAAAACCCTCAAAACACCAGTACGATGTTCATCAGAGATCAAGAATGGAAGAATAACGGTCACGCCATTGGCAGAACGAAAAGCTGCCTGATTAGCTTCAGATTTCTTTAGTAAAGAGATCATACAATCCCAACCAACAGTTATAGTGCTTTCAATGTCAAAGATAGGTGACTTTCCTGAAGCGGATTCCATCAGCTTTGGTGATGAAATGATGGCATCCTTACTATCTAGGTGTTGTTTGAAGCTCGGTGAGCTAGGTACCCGATTCAAATGATTAGAAAGTCCACTATACTGATCTGGACCCATGAGAAGCTTGTGGTGCTTCAGATCATCTTGTAAGACTTCCAAAACACCAACTTCACCTAGAACTTTCTTGTACAGTAGATCAAAAGATGTGAGCTTTACAAAGAAAGAAAGTATGGTATGCTTCAACTCAGAATTTATTGGCTGTTGCAACAAGAAACAAAGTGACACAAGTTCTTGCTCTGGAACAAAATTTATAACTGTGACCGCATATTCAAGAATTTTGAGGATTAACTCTTGCAGTGAGGAAGGAAAACCACCCATGTTCAGCACAAGAAGTGGAACAGTCCTTAATTCTTGGCACATCCTATAGTTTTCCATATGGCTCGTGAAGATCTTGAACATTCGGTTTGACACTTCAGTCTGAAGATCCTTGTTCTCTGCTTTCAGAAAGATATCTTGCAACATTTGGACAGCTTCAAGGTCTTTAACTTTACCACTTCCCTGTTCACATGTCTCATGATATAGATTTTTAGCAGATAGTGTTTGACTTCTGCTATACCCAGTGGGCTTTGTGTTGGACAATAGTGTGGCAATTTCTCCAGATGACTCAATGGGACCAGTCTGAGCCAAGGTGACAAGAACATCAAGCAATCTGGACAGTGAAGGGCATAAATTTTGTGAAGCAAACTCATCACTTTGCTTACTATTCAATGAAAGGGGTGGCTGTTTTTGACAGTCATCATTTTGCCTAGTATTCAATGAAAGAGGTGGCTGTTTTTCAGTGTCATCGGAACCACTATTTTTGTGAGGAGATGAATGATTGATCGCAAAAACAATATCTTTTGGCATGGAAGATAGAATCAAGGCAAACTGTACAAGGAAATGGTAACCATGTGCATTTCTTATGTCCTCTTTGAGCCTGACCCCACCAGTTTCTACATTAGTCAAATTTGAAAAAGATTAGCAACCATAATCAGAGAATTTTACAAATCCAAAAGTAAGAAGGTGACTGCCAAATATTTCTACTCTCCACTACATTTTCCACAGGCATTGACATATATTGTGTTCTTATGTATTTGTCTAAGCCAACAAATTACCAGGTCTGTATGATAGTTCCACACATTCAAGTAACAAATCCACAATGCCCATTGTATAAGCTGAGTCCCCACAATCCGGATCAAAATCTTTGACAGCCATTAGGAGAACCTTTATCTGCAGAAGAACTCAGCAAAAAAAAAATCAGAAGAGGTAGAAACAGAGCTAGCAGTCATACCACTAACTTGTGCCAGAAAATGTTAAAATAAAAAAGTAACTTTCATATCTAGCAGAAACAAATTATAGGTACAATATTTCTTTCACTCTAAATCCAAAGAGTTGTACTTCGTTACAAGATCTATCTGAGGCAGTTTTTCTAGTGATCCAGCCTCCTAACATAAGAAAACAAATTGTCAAATGGTTTGAAGATTGCTATAAGCATCACATAAGAAACCATTTAAACACCAGAGTGCAGCTATTATATGGCCATGCTAAGATTTTGACAAACAAAAGTATATGCACACAACCAATACTTATTATTAGCTTTAGTCTCGTACTCTTCTAGTAAAATTAACATAAGTCTCCTGATAACCAAATTCTTTATCACGGGAGACCTCAGATAGTTTGAACATAAGCATGAAACACACAAGAACCATAGTGAGGCTTTCTACAGAATCCAATGGCGTACCAGATGGTGTTTGCGTATGTAGCTTGCCGTGCTACCATTGTCATTGACAAGAAGAAGCCCAAGAATCTGAAAGAGACACGATAGGGAATCACAAATGAAACTTTAAGCATCAAAAAATTCGTTCAAGTTTCAATGGTCATGCTACAAAGCAGTTCGCAGCTGTTTCAGTTTTAAAACACATCGCTCGATTTGTAGAACAGGTGAGCAACAAATTACCTGCATTGCATGTCTGTGAAGCTGTATGTTATGGAATGAAACTATGCCTTCTTTATATTGAGAGAAAGCCACGAGAGAACCATTGGCGACCATTTTGAAAAGCAACTGAAGGGAGTCATCTTCAATCAAACTCTGTGCAGCCGAAGGATGGCTTGCCAATGCTTTCATGATATAGATAACACTCCCCTCCACCTGCAAGAATGAGGATGCATTAAAGTCTCAATGGATAAGGCATTGCAGAGTGTACACTTTGGCTAGCATAAAACAGTTATATTGTAGAAAATTATGTTATACATAACTTTGAATAAAACCATTGAAACAGAACCTCAAGTAGCTTGGAGAGTAATACATCTGCCATCTTTACCTTTTCTTCATAATTAACAGTTATTTCACCTTCACTGGCTACACTATATGTCAGAAGCGCATTGAGAGTGTGTATTAGACAACATAATATTCCAGAATCCAGTAGAGATTGTTTGTCGAAAGGCTGAAAAGAAAACACATGAAAGATTGAGTATATAAACCAATACAGTATTTATCATATAAGCCATCAAAGACCCAGTACCCTGAAAGATTTTCCACGGCCTCCACAATTCATGTGAGAGTAAATACCAGTTAGCTATCAGATATTAAATCTCAATAAACTTTTTTTGGTAAACAGTTAAAACTCGTAGTTGAGCTTTGTTAAATTATTAAACGAAGTGAAAAACTGGAAGACATGTAAAAGTCAAAAAACGTACCCCAGATGCAAGAACTTCAACAGCAGTTAAAAGGTTTGCACCATGACTTAAACCCTCCTGCAGGAAAACAAAAATCATAATTAACAGAGAAAAGAAGTTAACATGTCCTGATTCATTGTACTCAGAAGGAAAGGCAAACCTTGGTGACTTCAGAAAAAAACTTTATTACTGTCTCTACATCCAGTGACCTTGTCTTGCTGCTAATTTTTAACTTTTCAACATCTGTCACAAATGCTCTCCCAATGACGAAAGAGAATATATGTGTTTCTACTAACCTGCCATTGAAATAAAATTCTCAATATATCATGTGAAGACTCAGAGACATTTATCTCTTAGTTGACATGGAAATTTCCCTTGGAAAAGAGTAAAACTAGCTCAATATGAATCGCATACAAATAGAAAAACAGAGAGTTAGAAGTGGCTTACACGGTAACTAACTGATCTACGTTAGCATGCTGCTTCGCTAGTTTACAAAACGTATTCACACTCAGATTCAAGGCGGCTTCCTTCTCCTGTTGTGACATATACGAATGATTAGCAGTAGTGATTGTCCAGTTCTTTTTATCTGAACAGAATAAATGATAGTCCATAACATAAAGGTAACATCTATGAACAAATGATAAAAGCATGCATAAGTGCGAAGTATCATACACAAACCTGTTCGGAGCTTGATGAACGGAACTCTTCCCAGTATCTCTTGAATTCCAGTTCCAACTTAAGTTTATCTCGGCTTTTGAAGGTGTAAAGGGGGAGAATCATTGATCAATCAAAGTGCACATCACAAAACTAAATTAACTATTTCTATGGAAATCAGAAAGATATACCAAAAAGGTAACAGCCAATTTCAATTAGTAGTTCTCCCTAAGCAATACAATAAAAGTCTGGGAATTGTTAAAAGTAAAGGTACCACAGAGGTGTTTAAAGTGAAATACCTTGTAGGAGATAATAAATTGAAGTCCTGTAGAGCAGAGACAGCGGAACTAGAGGACGGAGAAGCTGGGGAAGAGGACAGAGGAGTAGTGGTGTCACCGGTGATTAACTCGGCGGTTGGTTCAGCTATTCCGACCTTATCCCTAATATCCTTAAGCATTGTTGCCCATTTCATCGTTCCCCAGTTTCGATTGCAAACACATTCAACCAATGACCACTCCTGACTCGGTCCGATACGACTCAGTTCCGAGTCGAGGATCAGAAATCAACCCGTTTCTTCTAATTTTCCGATCAACCAATAATAAGAAACCGAAATTTATAAACACGAACAACAACCCAGACATCAAAAACTCTGTAAGGTGGTGCAATGTGCAAAGATTAGGGTTTGGTGGCAAAAATACGAAATCTGAGATCCAAAATTGCGATTAGCGATTCAACAAATACTCCAATTCCTCCTTAATAATCTGTGAACCATTGCGGAAAAAGATTTCCATAGGAGAACGCGCGAAAATCGAGATTTATTGAACAATTATCAACGGGGAGAAGAAAAAAAAAAGCTATTTCATTGATGAATTCAACGAAACAAAAAAAAAATTGATTTGTGCTGTGTTGTGTTGTTGTTGTTCTTCGTCTTCGTTTCTCCGCGCCTTGTTTCTCGCTTCAAACAAAGTCAAACTCGTCTCACTTTCTCTCTCACACGCAATTTTCTTTTTTTTCATTTCTCTTTTTTTTTTTTTGGTCAATGTATTTATTTCATTTCCCTAAAATAGATATATTTGAAACAAGTTTAATTAAGTTCCAAATTGTTTATCTTATCGCCCCTGAAATGTTTTCTATTTCATATTCTAACCCAGTAGATCTTTGAAAGTTGGGTCAGGTCCATCTAGACGTAATTAATATATTATTTGTATTAAGAAATTACTTTCATAAGAATTTGAATTAAATCAAATTTCTTCTTCGTTTTTCTGCAATATTCACCGGTTGGCGTTGAGTCCAGCGTCGGTCGTACTCTTTCTATACATAATTTTGGTTTTATCTATCAAAATTCAATATTTGGGGATTGCAAATTGAAAAGGCACGAATCTCATTGTATCTTCTTCTTCTACGGAGGAATTTAATTGATCTCTATTATCGCTCTTATGTGCCTACAAAATCGTATTTTGTACGAATGTTGTACAAAATCTGGTTCTTATCAAATATGTGCAAAATCCGTTGCGACTTCTGTGCAAATCTCGGATGACAGTTGTTATGATCTCCAATGGTGGGATCAGGTATTTACCAAAACCAACTACCTTCTTATTTGGAAGTGGTTAGAAATTTAGGATTATGGATTAAGGAGTACGACGTTTATCATAGATAATAGTTTGATAGATTAGATTGGGTGGAAAATGAGTTGTATTTTTCACTCTGAAATTTTTTTGTTGTCAGTTATTTTACGTTTTTCTTTGTAGAGTTTGATTCCGGTGAAATTATCATTTGTGGTGGTTCTACCAATTGTTTTTTGTTGGTTTATTAAAGTGTAGGCGAAAGAGGAATTCATACAAAGACATTTTTTATTGGATGTGGAGATTGGAGTCTTCATGCATTGGTTTTTTGAGATTTGCGAAGTTAATATGGTACTTCATAGTAGGGTGATAGCTAAGAATAGTAATAGCTTAAGTTCGAGTACGGAGAAGGAACATAACAATTTTGTTTATCTGTTAGCAAGTAAGAAACTTCTGAAGAAGAAGCATAGTTAATTTTGCTTTTTACGTTGTATCGTTCTTTAGTCTCTTTGTTTTAGAGTATATATATATATATATATAAATGATATCTCTGTACTTTTGTAAACTCTTGATCGAAGTGATATTAATAAATAGACGCTAAAAAAAATTGAATTAGCTTGAGTTAGAAATACAATGTTGTACATAAAATGGTGGGTTTGGATGCAAAAACATAGTCAGAAATAAAGAGTATATTTATTTCTAGTATAAAATGTTTAAGATTTTATTTTTATTTTTGTAAATTTCTCTAAATGCCAAATTTGTGTTCATTGTATGTTGTGGCCAAACTATTCATATCTGAACCAACACTATTTTTTTATAAAATTGAAAATTTAATTTTAAAAATAAACAGGTTAATCTAATGTACTTATGTAAAACTACAATTAAATTGGCCAATACTTATTTTGATAAATAATTGTTTCAGCGTAGATCACGATAAATTATATATATAATATAACTTAGATGTCATATTCTCACTGATCAGTGATAGAGGTAATAGATTCTCCGATAAAAAAAAATGTCAGTACGAAATGATCATATTTATCGGCATATCCAAAGAAAACTCTAGAGATAAATGTGTGTGTGAATGTTACGCCCTCAGCAAAGAAAAGGGAAATGTTACTGCAGCTTTTATATCAACCTACGATTTCTCCCATCACTAGCAAAGAAAAAAAAAAGCAAAGCAATAAGAAGTTGTATAGAATGGGGACGAAGAGCTCGTAAAAACATAAAAGCAAACTATATTGATCCCATTAACAATGTTCTTTAGTTTATCTTTTTGACTTTTTGTGGTCGCATGTTTTTTTTTTTTTTTTTTAGGTTTAAAGTGTTCGCATGTTCATGCGTGTCATCGTCAACAAGCTCTTTGACCTTCGGTTTTGTATCCTTTTTATCTTCTCTACTTTATATTATTCCTCGTAGTTTTCTATATCTTTTTTATTTGATTCCTTCTCAGTTCTCACCCTCCTTTTGATTTGATTGTGTATGTCCTTAAGATATATATATATATGTACAACATCTAATTTGTCGTAATATGTACGGTATAAATTATGTTATATTAGAGCATCTTCAATGGTGTTTCTTAAGAGGTTCTTAATGAGTTTCTTAAGATTAAAACAATTAAAATTAAAGCAAAACACGATTTTATGCTAAGAATCGGTTCTTAGCTTAGAGCTTTTAGGATTTTTAAGAATCTCATATGTGTCATTTTTTGATTGGTTCAGAGTTATTAAAAAAAAAAAACTCTTCTTCTTTCGTTTCTCTCTCTCGCGACAACATTTTCCTCTTCATTCCTCCGATTCTCCGCCTTCTCCGATTCGTCTTCTCTTCGTCGTTGGTGCGGTGGCTTCTCCTCCAGCAGCAGAGGTGGTCGTTTCTCCTTCGGTCGCGGTCGAACTCACCGCAGTGGTTTCTCCTCCAGCCGCCGATGATTTCTTCTAGAATCATCTTCTCCGTTTCCATCTCCAATTAAATCTGATCAATCTCTTGCTGGGTTTTGCTTCTTTTCTGGTAAGAATGAATCTTTTCTCCTCAAACCCTTTCTGTTTCTTGCTCAATTTTGCTACTTCTTTTATTACCCTAGCCGATTCTTCGTCCAATTTTGTCCTGTTTCGTGCTTCTTGTTTTGAATTCACGAAATGTGTTCTCTTGCGATTGCTTTTATTTCCAATTCGAGAGGTGAGCCTGAGGATATCTCCAAGGAGAAGGCTCGTTTGGCTGCTATTCACACTTGGAATACTTAGTTATATAACTTGAATTTGATCTACACAATCACCATACTTGTGTACTGTTTTGTATTTTTGCTTGCTTCTGCTGAATGTGGACTAGTAATAGTAGTAAGTTAGTGACTAAAGGATAGTGAAAACTGATGTAATGTGTGTTTGATTGTAAATGAGAAGGTGAATGGACCATTGCTAGTGGAGGATACATGTCTCTGTTTCAATGATTTGAAGGGTCTTCCTGGTATGATTTCGTTTTAGATTCTAAGTTTTATTCATTTACTCTATGTACATTAAAACTAGTCACACATTGTCTGAGTTTGTATTGATTTTTTTTTTGTTGGATTTGATTTTTCAGGGCCATACATGTAAGTTTTGTTTCTTCATTCCTTTCTTGATGCTGTGATTGTCAATTATTAGAAGCATAGAGTTTCTGTAGTTCACTTTGTTGTGATGAAGAGAAAAACTATGGAGTTCATAAGGTTAAAGGGATTACAGACTAGTTGGGTTGGATCAACTCCCGTTCTTAGTTCTTCTAGGCTTATGCATTGTGTATATTCTCTTTCTCATTAAGTAGAGTATGAATTTTCATTTCTAACTGGTTTTGTTTGGATCAGTCGATTCTTTGTGTTATGCTCATTCTAGTATAGATTGTTGTATAGGAGAAAGCAAAGAGGTTTAAAGAGAGTCTGAAGCAACCAAACAAGCCAAGTTCAAGGTAATATCTTATCAACTTCCACGTAAATTAGGGATTGTTTTATCAATCGATCATCCTATATTGAATTTTCTAGATTATGTGTATATATGTGGCTTGTGGCTGATAAATTTAAGTGTTGATGGTTAGTTTTTGGTTATGGTTACAAGAAATTTAATTGCTTTTAATTAGATTAGTTTCCGGTTGTGGTTAGAAGAAATAGGAGAAATGCTTTATTAAACTTGAAGAGATAGATTAGTGTTTAGTTTATTGTGTGTTTGCTTTAAATGGATTTGTTTGTTAGTTGCCATTCATTGCAAAGTGTTATGTCACTTTGCTTTGAATTAAACACAATGAAGACTTTAACACATAAACTCACCTCTAGTTATATATTAACTAGAGGCTTCAGTTTAACCTGACTTAAACATCAACCGAGACCAAACCCTTTCTTTCTTCTCTTTCTCTTCAAACTCTTCCTTCTCTTTAAACACCAAACCAGACCCTTTCTTTCTTCTTTCTCCTTTCAACACCTAATCGATGGATCCTCTTGAAACCAATCTCTATAGTCATGATTCTGGTTTTGTGAACCTCTTAACTAGTCAACAATCAAACCATCCTCTTGAAACCAATCTCTATGATGATGATCAAAACTTATCTCAAGACAAACCTAAGGAGCAACGATCAAGAAGGAAATGGTCACAGATTGAAGACGTGGTTCTCATCAGTTCTTGGCTCAATATTAGTAAGGATTATATTATTGGGAATGAGCAAAAAGGCAATGTATTTTGGTCACGTATTGCAGCTTATTATGCTGCAAGCCCTAAGCTAGCTGGTGTAGAAAAGAGAGAGCCAATGCACTGCAAGCAGAGATGGCAGAAGATCAACGATCAAGTATGCAAATTTGTAGGTTCTTATGAGGCTGCAACAAAAGAGAAATCTAGTGGACAGAATGAGGATGATGTCATCAAGCTGGCTTATCATATATTCTTCAATGATTACAAGCTGAAGTTCACACTTGAGCATGCTTGGAGAGAGCTTAGGCATGATCAGAAATGGTGTTGCTCTTCATATACAAAAGATCATCGACAATCAAAGAGGAGAAAGTTTGATGAGCAATTTTCACAGTCATCAAGCTCTGTCCCACTAAACCATGAAGAGGTTCAAGTTCGTCCACCTGGTGTTAGGGCATCAAAAGCCAAAGGTAAAAGACCTGCGAGCAAGGCAACATATGTGAAAGAAGAAGGCAAAGACCTAGAGGAGTTGAAGAGCTTGTGGGAGATAAAGGAGAAAGACTATGAAAAGAAAGAGAAACAAAGCAAGCTTACAATGCTTGAGAAGCTCATTGGAAAAACTGACCCACTTACTGATATGGAAATGGCAATAAAAAACAAGCTAATGAATGATTTCTTGTCAAATAAATGATTTCTATGTAATATATGTAACATTGTATGCTTCAGTTCTTGTTTGTATGCTTCAGTTCTTGTTTGTATGCTTCAGTTTCCCTATGTATGATTCAGTTCTTGTTTGTATAATTAAGTTTGTGGTCTATGTAATATATTCTCGATTGTATAATATGATATAAAAGGTTTTGATGTTGTATGATAAGTTTGGTGTGCTAAACAGGTTATGATTGATGTTAAGAACCTCAAGGTTCTTAACCAATGGAGCATCAATTTTAGAAGAGTTTCTTAACTTTTGCTTTTAGAATTTTTCTTTTATAAATATAGTTAAGAACCCATTATAAGAACTTAGGGGCTCTTAAGCATTGGAGATGCTCTAAGATCCTTGTCCCTGATTAACAGTGATTACGGTAGAAATTATGTTATATCAAAATATAAGATCCTTGTCAACATAGATGACAAATTATGTTATATATATCCAATAATTGCACATTCTATGATTTATAGATGTACTGTATTCATGAAGTTGTATAGTTCTATAGTATCGATCACAATCAAAGAGGCTGGCTTTGAGAGGACACATTCATCAATCCCTAGAGGTGCAGTTTGTGGGGCTTCATCCAATTATTTTTGTTAATGTAAAACTTGTAAAAAATTAATGTTTTTAACGGACATAATTTTGAAAAGAGGAATTCTAAATGTTCTCCTAGTACGATTATATTTGACAAGAAAATCCAACGTATACTAGAGAACATATTAAAGCTGTAACACTTAGAAAACTAACCAAAAAAAAAACAATCCCTAGAAAAGTAGTAACCAAAAAGAAATGCTCTTTGTCTATGTGCTTGTGCTTCCGATGGCATTTCAGTAATTTTAGAGCAACAAAATAAAGATTCCAGTTTTACTCTCTTACATATTGTGGGGCCCAGAGAATCCCAGATCGTAAGCCTTCTGAAACGACGACGTCGACTCGTGACCATGAGATTCGGTACCGTACGCCGACATAGGAAACGCCACTCCACCTGCGTATTCTAGCATATCTCCGGGTCTCACGCTGATTTGCACTCCATGACCCGTGAGTCCAAGAAAGTCTCTGGTCAAACGGTCAGCTTGCTGCCACGTAGACGTGAACCCATCAACAACTAGCTGGTCGTACTCAGACGACGAAGATGACGTCATCATGACTGGTTCAACTCCAAGTAGCTCGTTGACCGTCGCCAAATGTCGGTGATGACCAACTGATCGCGTCTGTCCTCCGCCGCCGAAAGCAGCAGAGCTTAGAGTGGTCGCTTTTTGAAGGAGAGCCGTCGCGGAAAGAGCTGCCGTCGAAGATGAAGAAACGGCGGCTGTGGAATGTGATGGGTCGACGTAAAGAGGTGATGTGAAGAGCAAGGAAGAAAAAGAAGAAGATTTGTTGAGCATAAAGGGACGATCTTGAAAATTAGGGTTAGGGTTTATCAGATTGGACGAAGAAGATGAGATGATTCTTGCACTTTCTTCTGCTAATGCATCACAAAACGCTCTATGCGTTATGAAACTGTCTTTCCTGTTAATAAAAATATCCCAAAAACAAAAATTAGAATATATATGTAAATACGTTTGATGATGATGATGTAACTGCAAGAGGTGAAATAATTTATAGGTGGACCACTCACAGAGAAGGAAATTTCAAATTTCCAAGAAAAGCTTTTGAATCCTATTATGTAGTAATGGACCAATGCAGTTTACAACACAGCAAATCAAATCATAGATCACAAGATCTTATTCAGCATTATGACGAAGGAGAAGTAACACTATCTCCTTCAATAATGCAACACAAATTTTACATACCATAGGTTGATAAATAAGGCACTTTTATTTGGACAAGAATTATATATGCATGATTCACATTAGCTCTAAAAACTGTAAATTGATTTATGTCAATTCGCATACATAAAATTTGGCTCTTCGTAAATTATTACTTATTTTCTATTGGCCAATATGTATATATATTGTCTTAATCCATGAATTTTGCGACTGCATTTAATTTGAACTCAAACTATATTCCATGAACAGAGACACTAGCAGATTAGTCAAAGAACATTACCAAAAGAAGACAATTGAAATTAGTCACACGAAAGCATTAAATTCATCTATATAATACATTAATATATTCCAAGAGAAAATATAGAGTCACATAATAATATCTGGACTCCCTATCTTTATATTCAATCATAGACAATAATCTAGATTTGTCACAGAGACATCAGTAAGAATATAAAAGAATTTTACCAAAAAAAAAATCAAAGAACAAAAAAAAAAAAATTCAACAAGTAACATAGAAAGATTTTCTCATAAAAAATAAAAATTATTAGAAAAGTTTACCTTGAGAAAATAGTGCCACAGTCACATCTATACTCTCTTGTACCACAGATCTTAGAGTGAGCTTTCCAATCAGATTGAACAGCATAGAACTTTGAACACTTTTCACATTTCCATTTCTTCTCTCCATGTTTCCTGCAAAAGTGTTTCTTGATCCCTGTGAGATCACCAAGAGCCCTAGATGGATGATGATGAACACAGTCTATCTCTGGGCACACATACACTTTCTTCCTTTGTTGTTCTTTGCTGTTCTTCTGCTTCAGCTTCCATGGAAGATTATGGCCTCTCCTATGAAGCTGTAGATTCTGATCTCTCTGAAACCCTTTGTTGCATATCTCACAGACGAATCTGTTTGTTGCTAGAAGTGCCTTTGGTGATAATGCGATTATCTCTGCATCTGGATCTGCCCAAGAAACCAGTTTCACATGAAAACAAAAACACATTCTTAGTAAAAAAGATGATTTTGATACAAACCCTAAATTGTAAAAAGAGGAAGACTTTTCATAAAACCCAAATGAAAAAAGATTCCTAGATTCTGCTAGTAATAACATAATCCATATGAAAAAAGTTCTCATATGAAGAAAAAGAAGAAGAAGAAGGTGAAAATAGGTTCCAAGATTCTACCAGGAATAAAAAATAGTTTCCAGATTCAACTGATATTCAAAAACCCAAATGAAATAAATCCATAGTGACCAAGAGAATAAAAAATGGTGCTTTAATTACCAGGATTTCCAGGAAGGCCTCTTCTTTTCTTGGTCTTGTGAGTCTCCGGATGTGTACAAAGACTAGAAACTACATTGTTCAAGCCACTAAAATCTTGTGTAGTACTGAGTACTGTGTTACCAGAAGAAGGACTTGGTTCAGCAGAGAAAGAGCTTAGTTTATAGGACAAGGAATGAGATGAACACATATCCATGGCTATACGAAGAAGAAAGCTCCAACCAAAGAAAAAAACAAAAACTTGGAAGAAAACTATAAAAAGATCCAAACTTTGGTTTATTCTGATCTCTTAAAATAAAAGGAACTTAGATCAAGTACCTAGAGAGTAAGAAGTGTACACAGAAATACATAATTCTTTGGCAATATATGCAAGAAAACAAAAACAAAAATATTACTTAATAATTTAGTTTCTTGAGGTGTATGTATATGTAAAGTCTCAAAAGCAAGAGGACGATCATGATGGATTATTCTCCAAGGTCGCTATCATATACATATATGTATGTGCTTACAATAAATGCAAAGACTGTTTGATTCCCATTTTTGTATTTGTTTTTCTATGTGCAGATAAATACCACAGAGGAGAGAGACTGTATATGAAAGTGAGACTTTTGACCTTGTTGTCAAATTATTTTTTAACTGTTTCTTATTTTTATGTTTTTGAAGACTCTTCTATTTTCTGCATTACAGAGAAGAGTGATGATTACAGGACCAGACTATAAGCATTTACTTAGAATTGTCTACTAAAAAGAAGAGTAGACCCCAGAAAGAGAAAAAGCAAAGCTATCAATTTGTGCAGTTAATGGAAAATATTGTGAGATGAGACTTAGCAGGCCTAATTTCCTTAAATGGAAGTAATAATTACTTATTTATCAAGAAAACGAATCTTTTCGATTTATTTGGTGTGTATAAAGGAAATGTTTTTGTTTTGTTTTAGTTTGTAAGAGAATCTAAAACACAATTACTTTGCCATAAAAAAACATCCTTCTTATAATAGAGAATACACTAAGATAGGAAAATCTTATGCTAGAAAATTCAAGTTCAGCCATGGGTCGTAGCTTCTCTAAGAAATGCGATACATCGTATTAATTGCAGTGGTTAGAATACTCAAATTTGAATATATTGTTACTTTGCACCAACACATGACTAGTTGAACTATCATCACTAGTTAAGAAATCTAATATTATGCAAAAGTAGTCAATATTTAAAGGAGTTACTAATTATGATTCTTTATTTTATTTTAGTTCAAATTCTTTCGACTCATTACCGAGAATAAAATTTATTGTACTTCTCTAATTCGACTTTTTCATGTGAAAATTTCTATAATTTTTATAATAAAATCATTTTAAATGTTTATTTTTATTTGTGTTTTTATTATGAATTTGAGTGGTGTTACTTTCTACTAAGGTTCCTCGAACTTTATCTCCTTTTTCTTCATAGTTTTTCTCATAAGATACCTAAAATTCGTAAAAGGGTACACTGATTTGAATGAAACTTATTATATGCTATGAAATAAATTAAAACGACTGAAGGAAATATAAACTCATTAGGAAAAAGGGAACATGTGACTGTGTGCATGAAAATAACGTCTCTCCTGTTTACCTTTTCCTTTTTACCTATTATATTATTGAAAATCAACACAAACAGGTATTACTAAAGTACTAGCTAAAATAAATAATTCTTTTTTTATCTCTAATATTGTTAAGGAATTGGATCAACATATTTTTACTTGGGACCAAGGTAGAGATGTCAATCAGACTAACTTGACCAGCCCTAACCAAAACCCACAACTTCCATATTTTTAGCCTATCCTCCTCTGTCCAAAATTTTTCGCACTTGTACTTCAAAGTTTAAATTACAAATTTTTTTTTTTTTCCGTTTAAGAACGAATTAACAATTTTTTTGTCTATTTCGCCTTAAATTTTAAATTTGGAAACACGAATTCATCATCCTAGCCGAACTTGAGTTTCAATCACTCACAAAGATATATGAGAATTGTAAAAAAAAAAAAAAATACACAAAGCAACCAATGCCCTAAAAGCATTTTGGCTTTGAATATCAAAATGGAATATTTTACTTTGTTGAATTTTTATTTCGTCTTCATATGATTTACTCTTGTGGATGATTTTGTGCTATCTTCCTTTTTTTTTAATTTACCTTTTTAAGTTTCTGATTAATCTTCTCATATATCCCTTTAAAAAAGTGTTCATGCCCAAAAGGAAAAAAAATTACTTACCCCACCAACAAGAATTTTTCGCACTCTTTCATCCGTTCTTTAACTTTTTATCACTTGAGATTTTCTATAAATTATATTCCAATCTAAACATAAAGTTTGTTAAGTCGATTTTGACTCCTAGACGTGTATACTACGTCCATTGGATTCACTGCAATAGTCGTGTTTTTTTTTTTTTTTTTTTTTTTTTTTTGGTGTGTGTTAAAGACTGCGATAGTCTTGTTGGGTTGAGGATAGAATCCCTTTAGGCCGAAAACATACGACCATCAATGATAAGACACGAGCGTAACTAAACCCATGCAACACCGAATATTCTTCTTCTTCTTTTTTCCTTTTTTAATTTTCAAAAAGGCTTTTCTGATCGAATTGTGAAAATTTATTTATATGCGATATGTAGGAAAGAAATATGCATAAGTATTCAATTCTTGTAGCCAAAAGAAAAAAAATATATATTATCACAATTAGTCACCCAAATTAAATTGTTGAATAAAAATTATGTGATCAACAAGTTTATAGTTTAGTGCTTAGGATTCATTATTTTTGGAGCTTTTGTTTTTCCTCTGGTGGGCTTTTGTCTACGGTGCCTTCCCGTATTCGATAGTGAATTTAGGTATCCGTCGTCATTTCAATCTATGTATCCTTCTTGATGTTTAATGTAAAAATTTCAGAGAATCAATTTTTTTTTAGTACATTATAAATATTGAAAAACAAAAGTTAAATTATAATAGACATGAAAAAAATAAGTGTATAAATTATATGTTGACAAATTATATATCTAAATGACGTTTGCTAGACTCATAATAAGTTAATGTATTTTTAAACATTTTCTCTTAATTGGCGGAAATTATAGATTTTTTCAAAGAAAGCTCGAGTTTACTACCCATTTTACATACTTTTGTTTAAGTTTATATTAAGTTCAAGTTAGGCCAGAGAAATTTTGGTTCTAAGATGAATCGGAGAAAATGTAAATTCGATTTAAAGAAAACGACAACAAAGAATAAATGAGTGGCGAGAGATTACAAGTTTACAAGTATGGTTTTTTGAGTTTTACAAATTTTCACACTTTACTTTCATCTCCAAGTTTTGTTGTGTTATTGCATTCAAGGTTCATGACTATTAACACGGCTATGGAGTTCGAGCATCTCCTGATGGTTGGGGTCAACCGAGAGCGCTGCACGACAATCCCGCAACGCACTCCCAACATCCCCGATGTGCTCGTGGAAAGCCGCTCGTAAGTGAAGAAGATGAAGATCTGCTTTAAAGGTGATAGCTCGAGATAACTCCGCAATAGCCTCTCTCTCTTTCCGACTATCCATCAACACTATCAAAACCCACACAAAGAACAACAAAAAATCAAGTTTCGGGTTTAAGCAAATTATTTCGCGAGATGAAGGAAAAAAGAAAGAGTAAGAGTTGTAAGAATGAAACAAACCTGCTGCGCGATATCGGTAAGGATAAACCCGGAGAGGGTCTAACCGGGTGACCATTTCGAGATCAGATTTGGCAAGTTCGCGATCACAATACTCGGATCTTTTTTCGTAGGCTGATGCATTGTTTTGAGCCTTTTCGATTAGTCTGGTCATTTCTTCGTAGGCTGCAGCTTTGTCGTTTCTAAGGAAATGGACACGAGCTAGGCCTTGGTGTGCACGTGTGTGCCTCACCTTCAGAGCATTTATATAGCAATCCGCAGCTAAATCTAGCTTCTCGCAATCAACATAGACACTCCCGAGATTGTTCAGAGCCTAAAACAAAAAAACGAATAGCATCATCATAGACTTAATCGGATGTCCAAACCGAATCAAATAGAAACCAACGCCGACATTTTAAAAAACTGGGCAGTAACATAACTGGCTAATACTGAAGAAATCGAACTAAAACTGAACTTACTGCAACCCCAAACTCAACAAACCCAAATTCACTTTCATATTTAACTTGAATTAAATACAAAACATAGTTTTCTTTTCACTGATTAAAACTAGATGTACTCATAGTGAACAACCGTACCTGACCTTTGCGCAACCTATCAGAGGGGCATTTAAGAGCATCTTCAAGAAGTGAGACAACAGTCGAAGAACTTGATGGATCGAGGCTAGATTCTGCTAAGGCATAAGCTTGAAGGAAATAAGCTTCGAATGATCTCTTTATTCTAATGGATTCCTTAGCCTTTTGAAGCCCTTCTTCACAGTGACCCGTATCATATAAGATCCATCCTTCGTAGACCAGACGCTCGTGGTCACTCGAGGCATGCTCTCGGGCTAACTGTAAACTACGCATCGCTGCTTCGGGACAATTCAACCTGTTCAAAACAAAGATACGAGAATGTGATGCTCGGTTAAAGGATGTTCAATTAAGAAAAAAACGATCCAAAACAGAACTGAAGCAACAGAATAATATATTTGATTAAAAACCGAACTTTAACCAAAAAAACAGATAAAAGCTTGATGAGATCTTTTGTTTCTAAAATCAATTGTATATATGATAAAAAACAAAGCTACTATTTTTCAAAACTGAAAACCTGAAAAAATCGAATTGAACACCACTACAGCTTGGTTACCAAATCAAAGGATGAAACTGAGAGTGTTGAATTAAAGATTTACCTTAGGAGAAGCAAAGATTGCCTGAAATAAAGAACACCTTTGCAAGCATCCGATTCAAGCATCTGATAGATAACGGAAAGAGAACCTATATCGTCAACATTTGACCATTTCTCATATAGCTGCATCCAACAATCTGCGGTTGTCCAATTCTCGACATGCTCATACACAAGCGTCCGGAGTTGCCTTGCAGCTACTTTCCCATCGAACATTCGATAGTCAGGGCACAGAGTAAGAACAGCCTGAATATCGCGAAGAGCCGCTTCATAGTCATCCATACCAAGATAAAGACAAAACCGGATCTCCAAGCATTCTAATGCAAGTTTAAATCCCAAGATCCGATTGATTTCTTCAAGCGCAGCCTTGCCATTTTGTTTTGACATTAGACTGACAGCCCTATACATGTAAGGATATGTCAAAGTAGGTTCCAATTCAGTAGCTTTCCCAAGATCTTCCCATTTCTTGTCACCCTCACAATATAAAGACCTTTCCTGATACATCCACCCAAGAGGCGGCGAATCAGAAGAGATAACCGAGCTTAGCTTCTCGTAAGCCCAAAGCCGATGCCCTTGGATGTATCCTAGTCTTGCTAAACCGGCAGCCGAGTACACATGGCCTAAATTAAAAGCGGTTTCAAAAGCTTCTTCGGCCTCGCGGTATTCTTTCCTCAATAGTCTCATACACCCTAACCGATGAAATCCCAATACTTGTTGCCGATCATTATCCGCAAAGTCAACTAATTTCTCCAAGAAACCCAATGTTCTGTCTGACCGAGGATCTATACACATCGAGACTTCGCTTAAGCAAGAGTATAAGGAGAATGAAGCTTTTCCTGCCATGGTTGAGACTTGAGATCTATTAACCCGAGTCAAAACCTCGACAACACGCTCATCAGTCAAACTATCAGGCATCTCATAAAGAAAAACTTGCAGACACGACGCAGCTAGGATTGGGGAGTTTTCTTCGAGTGCAAAGTCCATAAGCTCAATGGCACATTCTATAGAAGAAATCAAAGATGCCAATTCTCTATCACATGCATCTTTGAGTTGCTCGCAGCAAAACTTGTTTGCGAAAACTAAAACTTCCAAAAGAAGGTTCTTGGAGACTCCGGTTAATACACCCGCAAGGCTGAAATCTCTGACAACCCGCATAGCTGATGACGACACATGATTTTCTGACATATCTATCTCGTCAAGAAGCGATTCCGTGAAATTCCCATAAAGCATTGCATGAAACGGAGCCGAAAGACCCGCAATTTTCCGCCTTCGGCAAGCTATCTTCTCTTCTCCTATCTTAAACACAACATTTTTCGATATACAGCGGTTTGTCTTCACAGATGCTGCCTCAGGGGAAGAAGCAGCAATAACTGGGAAATAAGAAGCAATATCCAGCGGCACGAATGCTACAGAATATTTACCACAAGAGGAAAGTAAATCGACGATAACTTCTTCTCCTTGTTTCTCATACCGCAACCATGACCCAAACACAACTTTCTCATGGACAGTTGTAGCCTCTTGCCAAGCTGATTGAAGGCTTCTCGGTCTAAGTTTGGTCTCTCCAAGACCTCTAAACACTTGATACTGCAATAAATACAGAATTGATCTTTCCTTTAAAGGGCAAGTCTCGAGTTCTTCATGAATCTGAGCTAGAACTTCTACATAGTCAAGAGGTTTATAATGCGGCAGTATCTGAGGCTCGGGAACTTTGATAAACGAATCTCTGCACAGTGGACTACAAAAAGACCAAAGATTAATTCATATCCAAAACGTATCAAACTCAATATAAACCATTAAGAACAAGCAGGAAACAAAAAAGACAAACTTACGCAGATGAAGAAGCAGAGGAAGACAGCTTCCCTCTCTCAACTTGAAGCCATGACTGTGGATTCAACGAATTGAGCTGTGATTCTTTACAAGAATCAGATGGGTAAAAAGTCCTCATCTGACATAAGAGATGAAACAAATCCCAGATCTCCAGGATAGCCAGAGGATAATCAAAACACTATTTTTTTCTTCTCAATTTCACACTACACAGCCCAGAAGAAACTAAGTGAAGATGGGTTACTTAAAGGATTCCTATACAAAAAAAATTTGAACTTTGTATTATTGAGATCTTCTTCCAACACCTAAAGCTAAAACATTTCTCTATGAAACCATTTATGTGCAGCAGATAGAACAAACCTAAAAAAAAAAATGGGAACAACAAAACTCACTCGAAATCGCCATATTACAGATACCCAGTAAAGGAATTAAGGGAATAAATCAACAAAATTAGAACTTTCTCGATAAAACCCTAATCTACTAGCAGTGGTAACATAATCTAGTGGCTCAAGTAAAATTGAGCTAAACCCAGAAAAATCAAAGAGAATCCAACAAATCTAGGATGTCTTAGACACCAAAAAGTAAGAATCTTTAAACGAGCGAAACGAAAAGATGAGTAAGGAAGAAACCCTCCAGAGTTGCGCGAGCTTCTGCAATTTCGAACGGAATAAAGAAACCCTAGACAGAGAAGTCCAATGGAGAAGTTCAAGTTTGAGTAAAGTTGAATCGAAGTGAAAGAGAGAGTGGGAAATATTTTCCAAATTCACACTTTTCTAAGACTCAGAGCTCTTTTGTTTCATTGGTAAAAGGGAAAGTTTTTTTTTTCTTTTCTCTTGTTTTTTCTCATTTCTTTTTTTTTTTTTAATTTTCTTCGAAGATCTCCACATAAACAGTAACCAGCACTATCGATTTTCCTTCTTTTTTTCCAAGAGAGAGAGATGATCAAAAACCATTAATTATAACTTTTTCTTTGTCGACATAAATTTTCGGCGGAATTCAATTAGATTAAACAAATCTTTTAAACACTATTTAGATTTTAGTGAATTCAGCTAAATTTATCATTTTATTAAAAAGATTTCAAATATTATTACACGATGAAAAAATAAAGAGATTAACGTCTAAATATTTTATTTATTTTGATATTTTGTCACTATTAAAAATGACAAGATATTTAATTAGCAATAATTTTAGTTACTAACAAATCAAACAAGTTCTGTAATCGTCTGATAAATAGAAGCAATTCAATACACAATGAGGATTCAAGTTCTTCGGAGTTGCGACATTAATCACGCGAATGTTTGAGTTACTTAGCTCATAATCGGTGTTTTTTCATCAGAGTTCTTTTGGGTTGTTTCATGTGCATATTTTTTTTTATTTTGTGTTTTTGTCTGTTTTATGCTTTTGTTGTATTTGTAGTCTTTTGTTATAGATTTTTGATTTTTTTTTTCCTGTAATCGCTGTCATAAATTCAAAAAATTGGTATAAATATTTAATATGTAACAAAAAAAATTCAATACACCATCTTTTATGCGAGGAAAATTTGCAAAACTTCCTTGAGAATCTGATAATTTTATTAGAAAATATATTTAACCAGTAACTAATAACATTTTCGTTTTAAAAAAAAAAAACTAAAAACACTTGCTTTTTGGACACATCATAGAAAAGCTGCGAAGCAGAAGTATCCTTGTCACGGTTCATGCTTAAGCTCCGGTTGCCACGTGTCATCTCCACCTTAACCGAGAGCCTTCATGAACTTTCTCCTGCCTCTTCGAGCAACCGCTTTCCCAGGAAAATCCCAAATTTTCTCGCTTTTTCTCGTTCTGCTCTATTGCAAGCAAGCACCGATACAACTTCCGTTTCCTCTCGCTCTCTCGATCGTGGTACTGAGTAATCCAGGGTTCGAATTTTCCCGCGCTTTCATTCACTTTCTCGGAAAGTAGAAAGACTTTGTTATACCGTAATGTATCAGTGGAACTTACCGTACCGGAAAGATGACGTGGAAACAGGCGGCTACGCAAGGCCGTTATACCCAACGATGCTGGAAAATCCCCAACTCCGGTGGGGATTTATACGCAAGGTATATTCAATAATCGCCTTTCAGCTTCTAGCCACCGTCGCCGTCTCCGCCACAGTGGTCACCGTCCGTCCAATCGCTCTGTTCTTTGCTACCACTGGCGCTGGATTAGGTCTCTACATAGTCATCATCATCACGCCTTTCATAGGTCAAAATCATCACACATTTATACTTGTTTGAGAAAAAAAAAATCGTATTTTTGATCAAATCTCAGCTGAAAAAAGTTTGATTTGTGTGTTCTCCGATGATATAGTGTTGTGTCCGTTGTACTATTACCACCAGAAACATACGGTGAATTACTTGCTCTTGGGGATTTTCACTTTGGCTCTGGCTTTTGTTGTTGGATTGACATGTGCCTTCACCAATGGTAAGACTTCATCAACCAACTTTGGTATTACTTCATTAACCAAAAATTTGTGAGTGAGTTTTTACTTGCTAATGATTCGTTAGGCAACAGTTGTTCTGTTTTAACTTGTTAATAATTCGTTAGGCAACAGTTGTTTTAGCATATTTGATTCTGGTTTTGATCTTTCTTCAATGTTTCTTGTTTCATTATGTATATGTTTAAATCTTGCTTTGTGTTGACACAGGGAAAGTGATTCTTGAGTCAGCGATCTTGACAACCGTCGTGGTGCTTTCCCTCACATTCTACACCTTTTGGGCAGCTAGGAAAGGATATGACTTTAATTTCCTTGGACCATTCTTGTTCGGAGCTCTCATCGTGCTTATTATCTTCGCCTTAATACAAGTAATGCTGCTTATTCCATATATTCACCATTAGCGTTACAGAGAGTGCGAGTTTTAGGCTTAGCCTAAGAAATGTGGCAGTTTCGGTATCATTCTTTTCAGAAGTTAGATACTTCGTTTCATTGTTAGCTAGGTATTACTGAGAATAAGTGTTTTTAGCCTCGTAAGTGTGCTAGTTTTGGTAGCATTATTTTTAGGCTGGAAGTTAGAAACTTGATTTCTTTGTAGGCATTAATCTTTACAGAGAAGGAGAGCTCTAACCTATTGAATGTGGTACTTTAGGTAGCATTCTTTTGGCTAGAAGTTAGGAACTTGACATCAGTACATTGCATTAGCATTAGAAATTTAACATATGAATTATGGTTGCTTTTGATTGAATAACTGGTTTCCGATTCTGGTTTTAGGCTAATAATTATGATATAACATTAGACAATACAGAGAATGAGAGTTGACCAAAAAAAGAAAGAAAAAGAGAATGAGAAAGTTAGTCTATTGGGTATGGTACTTTTGATAGCACTCTCTTTAGGCTTATAATTTAGCCTATTGGATATGGTAGTTTTGGACCTTTTTGTAGCATTCTTTTTAGGCTTACAAGTTGGAAATTTGATTTCACTATAGACAATACAAAGAATGAGAGTTTCAAGCTTATTACATGTAATAGATTTGGATTACATAACCAGGTTTTGGATTTTGGGTTATGTTGTGCAGATATTGTTCCCATTAGGAATGTTATCGGTGACGATTTACGGTTGCTTGGCATCGATAATATTCTGTGGGTACATAGTCTATGATACAGATAATCTGATCAAACGATACACATATGACGAGTACATTTGGGCAGCGGTTTCGCTCTATCTAGACATCATCAACCTCTTCTTGTCTCTTCTTACAGTATTGAGAGCTTTACAGAGATGATGATTATGAGGATGAGGTGAGGCTTCTTGATCTCTATAAATGTTAAAATAAGATAAGTGTCTTTTGTATATTTTGGTGGGTGCAGTTCACATGTTCTTGTGATTGAATATAGTGGGAAGTAGGGAACAAAAAAAACTGTGATCAATAAATGATTATAACGAAAATGTCAAATTATATGTGTTGTGTAGCTAAGGACATCACGAAAAGTGTAACGTAACTCTTTGTTTTTCTCATAAGAGAGATATGAGATAATTAAAAAATAGACCATTGTGTTTAGAGTTTTGGGGTTTATTATTTAGGCTTAGAATTTGGTGTTTGGGATTTAGATTTAGACTATTTTGTTATTTTAAAACGAAAGATTATTTTTGTGATTTTGATATACAAATTAATATAATCTTGATAAGTAAAAAAAAAAAAAAAAACAAAAGCAAAACAATGGGAAGCCTCGAGTTGTGTGTTGGAGAAAAGGAAAAGGAATGTTTGAAATTGTGAAATGCTCCAAATGCAAATCGACAAAGGAAAATAATGGTAACGAGAGTAGTCGATCCAAATTGGGAAGTCTTGTACTAACAGCTCATGTTGCTGCTTCATTTTAATCATGTCTCTTAATTATCTAGTTATTTTCCAAATTTTAACAAAAATAATAATTATTTAGTTATTGTTAGTGTAATATTTTCCCATGTAGCTCCTTGGATCCCTCGTTTGTCAAATGTTTAGCGTCTTGTGGGAAAACCAGCTAGGAAAACAAAAAAATGGATTTAAAAACTTTGAAACTCCCTTGATAATTCTTGATTTTTCCTATGTGTAATTGGATTTCTGGAATTTGTGGCCGCAATGAAAATATGATGATTCATTACGGTGAAATGTACATTATGTGTAACCAACACATAATATCTTGTAATTCTGGAATTTGTTGAAATATGATGATACATTACCGTAAAATGTATTGTGTAACCAATACATAACAATGCCCCAAAACTTTGAAAGTCCCTTGATAATTATAACTTTTTCTATATTTAATTGGACTTATGGAATTGTGGTCGCAATGCAAATGTGATGATATCTTACGGTGAAATGTATGTGTCACCAATAATACACAATGATGCCAAAAAGAAAGAAAAGGAAAAAAATTCTTCTTGCTTTTTCTATATGCAATTGGATTCGTAGAATGTCGTCGCAATGCAAACATGATGATACATTGCGGTGAAATGTATGTGTAACCCTATATATAATACTGGTCCCGTATTTTCTCGATGAGCATAAGAAAACTAATATGGATTACAGGGATTTTTGGTTTCGTACATACTTGCAGTAATTTGTCGTGACCATTTTCAAAATAAAGTTGCCATGGTTTTGATCTCTAGGTATTAACTAATAATTAGCATGGGCCCTGATGAAAATGCGATGACCTATATCCCCTTCCTATATAAACCCCTTCTTCCTTACTCCAAATCCAAATGAGACTTAGCATTTGATCATTCTCATTCTATAAACTCTCTAAAAGCAAATAAAATACTTATGGTTTACATTCCCCTAAACATAGGGGAAAATAACCATTAAATTAAATAGTTAAACAAGAAGATGAGCAACAAAAGGGTATCACAGTATCACCAAGTAGAAATCCCTCCACCACAACCTTTCTTGAAATCACTAAAGAACACTCTCAATGAGATCCTTTTCGCCGATGATCCGTTCCGAAAAATCAGGAACGAATCGAAAACGTCGAAGAAGATTGAGTTAGTGTTGCGACACGTGTTCCCAATCTTGGAATGGGCTCGTGGTTACAATTTGGAGTATTTGAAATCAGACGTCATCTCAGGGATCACAATTGCAAGTCTTGCTATTCCTCAAGGGATTAGCTATGCTCAGCTCGCTAATCTCCCTCCAATCCTTGGTCTTTGTAAGCAAGCTCTCCTCTTCTTCTAATTATTTTAAATTTCTATTACAGAAGAAAAGAGTTTACATTACTTATTTAATAATTCGACGTTTTAACTTTTCAAATTATTAAGGAAATTAACTTAGTTTACCAAAAAAAAATGCAAAACAACAAAATATGTAGAAAGTATATTATTAAGAATAATAAAAAGGTTTCGTATATAATGAGGATGACTGAAAAATATTCGGTTTCGAGTAAGTTTTTGTTTGAGTAAAAATCAGACTCAAATCAAAAGTTACCTCAGTTTAGATTGGTCCTAAAATCATATGTGATTGTGTGTTCATTTTATTTTGGTTAAATTTAATGTATCATGAGAGAAAACTTAACAAAATAAACTTCAACTTGATTTATTTTGGTTAATTTCATATATAAATATATATATAATTATGTGTAATATGGAAACCAATAATGTAGATTCGAGTTTGGTGCCGCCGTTGATATACGCGGTGATGGGAAGTTCAAGAGATTTAGCGGTGGGCACAGTGGCAGTGGCGTCACTATTGACGGCGGCGATGTTGGGGAAAGAGGTAAACGCGGTGGACAATCCAAAGCTTTACCTGCACTTAGCTTTCACCGCCACTTTCTTCGCCGGACTCATGCAAACCTGCCTTGGCCTCTTACGGTTCGTAACACTCCCAAATTAATCACACTCATAAATAAATAAAAAATATTTTTACTATATTATATATACACACGTGAAAATGTCTATGTTTATTATTGTATTATTATATATGATGGAATCATCATTTACTTAAGTTAAAAACGATCATGGCAGAAATCACCGATCGGATGCGTGTCTATATACTATATAGTAATAGTTTTATGTTAATCTGGTGCAAGAGTTATTTTACGTAATAATACTAATCAATGTCGTCTATCATAATTAAAAAGTGAGAAGGGCACATTTTGTTCGGCTAAAGGTTTTTGCCTCGTGCATGCTATGCTAGTTAGCAATAAAATTTTTTTGATACTCTCTATATAAAATCCAAATAAAAACAAGAAGAAAACAAAAACATATATTTGGGAATAACCCATGTTCGATTCTGAGACAAATATGTCAGAGGATAACAAATATAAGTTAAAGATTTTAATCTAACTTTTACAAACAAAGTTCACGTGAACCAAATTTGAAAAATAGATATATAATGCATTAATCAAAAATATAAACACATATTTATTTATAGTTCTATGATAAAATAATCGATGGGAAAATCACTGTACCGAAACTCAAAATAATAGAAAATTGCTAAAAGATTATAAACAGACTTAAAAATCCTATTTAAAAATCGTAGCATATATATAATTATAAAAACAATGAAATTGTAGTAATTATAAACAAGTTTGATGGGTTTATAGTGAATGTAAAAAATCAGGTTAGGGTTCGTGGTGGAGATATTGTCGCATGCGGCGATTGTAGGGTTCATGGGAGGAGCCGCGACGGTGGTGTGTCTGCAGCAACTGAAAGGACTACTTGGCCTCACTCACTTCACCCATTCCACCGATATCGTCTCTGTTCTCCACTCCATTTTTTCTCAATCTCATTTGGTTCGTTTCTTCTTTTTTCTTTAATTACTAGCTAGTAACACAAAATATTATAAGCTAATATTACACATCTGAATCCGTTATATATAACAAAAATATCGTACCAAATTCATATAAATGATCATCCTTTTTTAAGTAAAATTTTATTTCTTTAATTTTGTTTGGCTGAAAAAATAACACTTTAATTTTCATATAATCTTCCTCGGATGAATTTTTTTAAAATATTGTCCAAGATCTGTTGTAATATCCTCAGCTGTTTCTCTAAATCAATGGTTTTCTCTATATTTTTGTTCATTCTCTTAAAATTTTAAATTAATTTAATTGCAAGTGGCATGAGGCAACATTGTTGCTATTATTCACGGGGTGTCTTACCAATATAGTACCAACCCATATATATAAATTCCTTTCGTTTTCCTTAATAATTAGTCTATCCGTATAAGAACATAATGAAATGATTACATATTCATTTAAGCAGAAAATTTGAGTTTTTGGTAATGTATATACAAAATTATTTTAAAATATGCAGTGGAGATGGGAGAGTGGAGTGCTAGGGTGTTGCTTCCTCCTCTTCCTTCTTACAACTAAATTCGTTGTAAGTTTAACTTTCTTAATTAGACTACTAAGTACTGATGTACTATTAGGTTAAATTTAACAAATTAATTAATGTAAGTGAAGAGCAAGAAGAGACCAAAGCTATTCTGGATATCTGCAATGTCCCCACTTGTTTCTGTCATTTTTGGAAGTCTTCTCGTTTACTTCCTCCATGCCCAATCCCATGGCGTCCAAATTGTAAGTTAGATCCTTTTCTTTCGCGTCAACTGCTTAAAACTCACAATTAGGTTTGAATATCTATTTGCTTTTGCGTTTAATTACGTTTACATTTAATATATATATATTTGTTAAAAGTAAACTCACAACTTTGAATAATTTAAACAAACTTATGTTGTAATTGCGAATGACAAACGAAAACGGGAGAAAAAACTTAGAGGTTTGCATTTTGCTAAAATAATTTATGAAAAAACTGAAACTTCTTTAATTATGTTTTGAAAACTTGACAGCTTGGTGATTATTAGTAGTTTGTGGCGTTAAAAAAAAAATCTTTTTGAAAATGCTAATGTACAAATTATATTGTGTTGTGGAAGTAGATCGGAGAATTAAAGAAAGGGATAAATCCACCGTCAATCACACATTTGGTTTTCACGTCACATTATGTGACTATAGCTCTCAAAACTGGCATTATCACTGGAGTCATAGCCCTCGCTGTACGTATTCGTTAATCATTAATTTTTTGGATAGCTAAAAAAATCTTGAATTCAGATTATTAATCTCCACAGATACAAAATTTAAGTACCAAATCATTCTTCATTATTTAATATTCTTAAAAAAAAAAAAATAGGAAGGGATTGCAGTTGGGAGAAGCTTTGCAATGTATAAGAATTACAACATAGATGGGAACAAAGAGATGATAGCCTTTGGGATGATGAACATTATTGGCTCCTTCTCCTCTTGCTATCTCACTACCGGTAATCTAAAATTTTCATTTTCTTTACTTAAAGTTATCTTTGAATTTTTGGTCCCACTATAATCCTTATTCAAGCTTAATTAACACTACATAATTTTGTGATAAAGATAATCAATAGTTAATTATCTAGTATGCATGGTTGTTATAATTAATTAAGATGAGTTTTATTTGGTTTTTGTTTTTAAAAACTCATTTTGTACGATTGTATCAAATGATTACGATATGATGATTATATTTTCTCTTAACATCATTATGAGAATAAATTCTTAATTAATGATTGACAAGAAAATGTAAATGGAAAATTTGACGTTGAAGGGCCATTTTCGCGTTCGGCGGTGAACTACAACGCGGGTTGCAAAACGGCGATGTCAAACGTGGTGATGGCGGTTGCAGTGGCGGTGACGTTACTGTTCTTAACGCCGTTATTCTTCTACACTCCGTTAGTAGTTCTGGCGTCAATTATAATCGCCGCCATGCTCGGCCTCATCGACTATGAAGCAGCCATTCATCTCTGGAAACTCGACAAGTTCGATTTCTTTGTTTGTCTCTCTGCTTACTTGGGCGTCGTTTTTGGTACCATCGAGATTGGTCTCATCCTCTCCGTACGTATTTTAAAATTCTTTACGTACCCTTTAACGAAAGATAAAATCATGCAATGAATATATATGAAGAATTCATTATGTATATGCAGGTGGGAATATCAGTGATGAGGTTATTGTTGTTCGTGGGAAGACCAAGGATTTATGTAATGGGAAACATTCAAAACACAGAAATATTTAGGAACATTGAACATTATCCTCAAGCCATCACTCTCTCTGCTCTCCTCATTCTCCACATCGATGGCCCTATTTACTTTGCCAACTCTAGCTACTTGCGAGATAGGTTATTTCTTTATTTTACAATTAATATATCTTTATTATTTTCGAAATCTTAGTTATTTATATTTATAAATTTTGATAGAATTGGAAGGTGGATCAATGAAGAGGAAGATAAATTGACAAGGAGCGGAGAAAATAGTCTACAATACATTATACTCGATATGAGTGGTAAGCTAGGTTCAATCCAATTTTAACTTTTCAGGCTAGCTAGGTTCTTAGATTGCTTTTTCAGCATGGGTAATATAATATCTAAAGTTCATGCTATTAAGGAAAAATATCATTAAAAATCTCCACCTTAATACATTTTTCCAACTAAAACATCCAATTTTTTGTGTTTCCACATAAAACCTCTAACTAAATTATTTTTCCAAAACAAGCCTTAAAATAATCTAAAATGTGCATGAGATTAAGTTGACTAACGGTCAACGTTATTTCCATCTAATACCGTTAACAACAATAATTTTGTGTCAAAAAGTATTATTTTCTATTTAAATAGAAAAAGCTAAAAATATAATTAGAAAGCCAAAATAAAACAATAAAAAAAATTATGTCTTCTAAATAAAAATTATTTATTTAAATAAATAAATAAAAATATAATTATCTTCAATTATTTTTTCTAACAAAACTTTGTTTTTTATTTAGATTTTTAATTAAATAAATAAAAATACAAATTTATGAACAAAAGAAATAATATTTTTAATTAAATAAATAAAAATTTATATTTTCCAGAAAAAATAGGAAAAGAAAAAATAAATTAATTCATCATAATATTAACAGTAAAGATTAATTAAAATTTAACATTATAAATATTGATTAAATTAATATAGTTATATTATTTACCATTAACAATACTAACAAATAAGAAAAGAAAAAATAAATTAATTGATTATAATATAAAATTTTAATATTATAATAAAACATATTTTAGCTAAATAAAAACTATTTTCTTAATATATATTTTTAATATAACAGTGTTATTTTTTTCTGAAACTACGTTTGTGAACATTTTTCCTCCAGTTTAGACTATCAATTATAGAGTGAGTTTCTAATATTAATATGTGATTGGTAAAAAAAATTAATATTTTTATTATTGTAAATATAACATTTAATTAATGTAATATTCATTTTTTTAATAATTTTCCTATAGAGAAGATAATTTTTATTGTTAATAATAAAAAATACTATTTTTATTATGTTAAAATTTTTTAAAAAAATACTATTTTTATTATGTTAAAATTTTTTTAAAAAATATTATTTTTATATTATTTTTGTTTTATTTTAATTTTACTTAGTTTAAGTTTTTTGTTATGATTTTTTAGTTTTTTCTAATTAAATAAGTTCAAGGAGACAGCGGCTGCTGAACGCAACCGCAAAATGCAGACCGCTTCTTTGTCCTTTTCTTCATCGATACGCTTCTGGGTCGACCATAGATGTAATCCCGAAGAAGAACTTTCGAATTGGTATCTGAAATCTTCGACCTAGCTCGATTCTCTTTCTCTCCTTCAAGTTTCATCAACAAGAACTGAATCCTCTGTATCTCCAACTGTAACCTCCCAAGCTTCTCCGATCCTCTTCTAGCTTGTTCTGATATTCTCCTTCTTCTATCAATATCCTTCTCTGATTCGGCTTTTGTGGTCAGCTTTTGATTGACGTTAAACAGTTTCTCTATTGCTTCCTCTGCTTCTTCGAGCTGTCCTTTGATCGTTTCATACTCGTCTTCTCCTACTTTCTTCTTGTCCTTCTCCACTATTTCAACTTTGCTTTTCAAATCTTCTACAGTGATTTGAAGATTCTCCAGCTTCCGTAAATCAGAATCAAGTCTTTCTAGAACTTTCCTCTTGTTTACTTCAATGTTCGGATCCATGAATCCGTCGAAAATCTCCAATTTATCGACAATCAGTGACTCTTCAGACAAGGATTTACCTTTTGAGGCTGTCTTGTGAGTCTTCACTGGCTTTAGCTCAACAAAACCGTGAAGATCTAACTCTGAAGTGCCTTTCTTACTTATAATCTCATACGATGATCCATCAGACGTTTGATCAAGCACAATATCTTTCATTACCATCTCGATTTCGTGACTCTGCTTCCGCGTTTTGCCGCTTCCTCCTTCTTGCTTCCTCATGCTTCTTCCGTTGCCACCGGTTTTTAATTCTTTGATTTGTTTCAATGATGCCTCAAGCATAGAGTAGGCATTCGAGTTCTCAAGCATCAAAAACTTTTCCTTTTCTATTACTGCCTCTGCAATAGCTTTTGATTCTCAAACACATTTCTTCCAACTTGGGAATTCCATCCATTGATTCAGCTTCCTGGTAAGAAAGATGAGATCAGTTCAAACAATTATCTTCAATAGTTTCAGTTCCATCAAATAATCAGCTTTAGAAGTGAAGGATGAGGAGATAATTTACCTTTGAAAGTTCATCAGACTCACGGCGCACGAAAACATTATCCTCCAAAGATTTAATGCTTTCATTCAACAAAACAATCGCTTGGCTTCTTTTAAGCTTTTCAATATCCAAGTCTTTGGATGCGCTTCTACTTTCAAGATCCTTGCAGGCTTCAGCTAGCTCACGTGTCGTCGCTTCAATCAATGTTTCATGTATAGCCGAGATCTGTTTATCAATGAAGAACGTAGCAGCTTGAGACTCCCACAATTCAGCCTTACTCCTCTCTTTGAAAACCTCTTGATTCAGCTTTTCTTTCTCCAATTTGATTTCTTCAAGTTCCTTCTCCTTCTCACGTAACTGATCACCAGTCTTCTTTGCCTTACCCTCAAGCTTCTTCTTCTCTGTTTCTATACCAACTGCTTCCAACTTAAGTTGCCGAAGCCATTCAACAAGGACAATGTTCTCAATGGCAGTGTGATGGTTTTCAGAAATAAGACATGAGTTCTCTTCCGAGAGTGACTTACAAGCTGCCTCCAACGTCTTCAGCTTCCTTCTGATTGATTTCAACTCAAAGTTCAAACCTGATATAGATTTTTCCAGCATAAGGTTTTTCTGAACAAGTATTTCCATAGTTTCCAGTTTCTTTAGAAGAGCCATCTTTTCGCCTTTTTCTCTCTCATTGCATTGTTTTAAGGCTGAGGTTTCCTCTTGCAACTCTTTGACTGAACCAACCAACTCTACCATGGATTGGTTTTTCTTCCCAACCTGACTTAATTGCTCTTTAAGACAGTATATTTCTTGCTGCAAAGCATTTCTCTGGTCCACTCTTAGTTTAACCTCTGCTTCAAGTTTTTGTCTTGTTTCCTTTAAGCTTGAGACATCCTCTTGCAAACTTTTAATTGATGCAACCGAAGAGAAATTGAGCTCATTGAGACCTTTGTTCTCAAACTTGGCTTGCTGAATATCTTCATGCAACTCATTGTTTCGGATCTCCATGTCTTTCATGATTTGAGACTTTGTTTGAAGTTCCACAGCCAAATTATTTAGCTCCTCTTTAGACTGAGAGTGCAATTGCTGTAAGGTTTGAAACGCGGTCTCAGCTTCTTGGAAACGAAAATGTTCTTCTTGAACACAACTCCACAATTTGACTAGCTCTGTTTGCTTCTCTGTGAGTTTCTGACTTTGATTCCCCAGTTTCTCCAAGAGACCATCAAGCTCAGAGTGAAGATTCTGATTTGATTTCTCAAGCACAAGACATTTCTCCTCAGAAAACTTGAACTTAGCAACTCCATCCTCTATTTCATGGCTAAGACTTTGTGTTTCTTCTTGATCATGGTATAGTTTAAGTTTTAGATCCGCGATTATATTCAGGCACTGTTGGTACTGAAGTTCAGAAGCTTCATTATCTTCAACCAATTTCGAGATTTTATGCTTCAAGTTTTCAACTTCTACCTCAGCCTTTTCAGCCCTCTCATTGATAAGCCTTGCATCTTCCTCAGCCTTCCTCAGTCTCTCTTCAAGATTAGATATTGTTTTCAAGCATTCCCTGTATTGGACAAGAGCAGCTTCCTTGTCAGTTTCAGCTTTAGCAAGACTCCGCTTCAAAGCAAGAGTTTCAGCTTCAGCTTTTGCAGCATCCTTATGGGTTACAGAGATTCCATCTTCCAAATCAGCTATCTTTTGCAGACATTGCTGATACCGAAGAAGGCTACATTCCTTTTCAGACTCTAGTTTGTAGAGAGTTTCTCTGAGCGTTTGGATCTCAGCTTCTGCACTTGCCGCTCTGTCATTAAGTCCCCTTGAGTCCTCTTGGGCGCGCGATACTTCAGATTCAAGATTTGACAATCTCTCCAAATTCTTCACAAACTCTACCAAGCTAGCTTCTCTTTCAGCCTGCATTTCAGAAATGGAGTCTTTTAAAGCCACAACTTCAGCCTCAGCTTTGCTAGCTCGTTCAGATTCCGAAACAATTTGAGCCTTGAGATCATTACTTCCTTTTCCAACCCCATCATTAAAATTCAGTCCCTTTCTTGCTTTTCCATTACTCACAAATGGAGCTTCTTCACTAAAATCTATATTCCTCTTTACAACATCAGATAAAGAGAACCCCAAAGCATATTTTTTCAACTCCTCTTGGTTAACACGAGCTCGGATAGGAGGAAGCATCTCTGGCGTTTGTGGATCAACATCATTAATCCAAGCACCATCATGCGACTCATCACCAAAGATCTCAGGAACTTGGTTAGGGAACGCTTCTGCTATAGTCTGATGAGCCTGATGGATTACACCAGTCGCATGATTATATCTTTCAGCTAATGCGCGATACGCACGATAGAACTCTTCAACAAGTTTCAAAAGCTCTGGACGTTTACGGTAATACATCTCTGCTCGCCTAGCAAAGGAATCTGCATCTTCTTCAAGAACCTTGATCATTTGTTTCACATTATTATCCATATCTGCAAAAGAAAAAGAAAAAAAAACTTAACTAAGGCCTTGATGTTTCATTGATCATAGGCCAAAACATAACACAAGCTATAATGCAAGAAATTAAATTTACAACATTGGAATCAAGAGACAGTAGAAGTAGCTAAGCCTTAAGAACAAAGATACCTGCAAGATTCTCTTGAAGCCATTTAGAATTCTTGGGGGTATTGTGACTATCCCACCACCATGAATACATACGTTTTGATTTACTCTTCGCTGCAATTTCCATTTTTTCCAGCAAATACGAACAGAACACAAGAACTTGTACACCAACCAAACTCTTTCGTCTCAGACTCTTACAACAACCTATTTAACAAAAGTTCCTGAAAAAAACGAAAAACAAGGATTGAACAAGGGGAAAAAAAAAAGTTTTTTTAGAGAAATGTCAAAAAGAAACAGTAAACGAATTACCAAGTCTATAAGATCAGAAGCAGAGGAAAATCATCAGCAAAACTAAATCAACCTAAATTCCGAATAACTAAAGAAATAGTATATGATTGTGATTTTCTATAATATGATTAACAAATAGATAATCTCATCATGCATTTAAACCCAGAGAACAACAAGTTTCGAGAATTTTATCAAAAAAAAAAAAAACAAGTTTCGAGTCAGAAAATCATACGATCACACTGTAAAATGTCGATTATAGTGCATAAAATATAACCAAAATTGTGATCCCAAGGCTTAAAAATAATAATCCAACCTTTATCAAACGAATCGGAAAGCACTGAAGTCGAGTTCCTAATCCCAAAAAAAAAAATGAATAGAAGATTCCTAGAAAGAATCAAGCGCTTAGTTTCTTCTTAAATTATCCTAGAGTAGCTTCAATCTCATATCTGATCATATCTTCTTTTAGATCTCTCTCTCGCTCTGTTTGCTTTGTTAGGCGTTTTTATGCTCTGTTTCAGCTTTTTAAGTTGTCAAGAGTTTTGTTTAGCTTAAAGAAAAAGAGTAAAACTAATGTAAATGACGATACTACCCTTGTTTACGATTTCCTAAAATGGTTTTTCGCATTAAAAATACAGAGTTTGTTTCCTCGGGATTGCGTGGGATATTTGGCTTTTCCTAAATTCATGTAATTTATGCCATATATTAAGCCTGTGTTATGATTTATGAAGACATCTGCTATATTTTTTTTTTCTTTCATTTTTACAGTTAATGCACAGCACTACATTTTCTATAATATGAAAACTTATCTTAGCTGAATAATTTCAAAATATTTCCATGGTAAGAAAATTAAGAAAATTCTTTTTAATCCTTTGACATACCATTTTTATTTTATATAACATTCATAAAATAACATTTGCTAGTTTTGTTTTTTCTTTTCTATTTTATATAGAAAAAAGAGAGAATCTTTAGAAAGAAAGAGAATAAAAAAAGGTTAAAGGCGAAGGCACAGAGAGGCGTATTAGAGGGTCAGCTTTATAGGTCCCACTTACGCCAACCTCTCATATTCAGCCACGTAAGATATCTCACCATGCGCATCTAAATAGACTAATAACTACATGATTTAGGATATCCCCATATCTTAAGTTTGAGTTGGTTGATGAATAAATTTCATTTTAACTTTTGTTTTTCTATTGTTAATTTTAACATTTATTTAACATTGTCAAATCGTTTTTATGAAAAATTTCATTGTAAATTTTGAGTAAATTATTCAAAAAACAAAAATTTAATTCTTGATTAGTATAGGGTTAAGTATGAAATAAAAATGTGCCTTTAGCAAATCAACCTGTCGGTATCGATACGTTGTACTCTACATAGTTATTTGCAATAGCGAACAAAAATGTCCACCAAAGTTTTCTTTCTTGTTGTTGTTGGGCCCTATAGTAATAATGAACCATCATGAAAACTCAGAACAAACATTTAGAATTTGAACTCTCAATTATTATAATCTTCAGCAACCTCTCTACTCGGTCCCAACGTTTATAATTTCCTTTGTTTTTAATCTTCCTTGACATTGTCTCAAATAGTAACTATAGCCTATAACCATAATTAAAGTAATGAAAATTTTGTCTTTTTAACATAACATTTAGAGAAAAACAGAGGAAAATCGTTTTTACGAGATGGCATAGTAGTAAACGTATACTGAAGAAGTAAAGGATGCCCAATGGGTCCATAACGGGCCATTTTCGCGTAAACTCTCTGCTGCAAATTGTTAGAAACCCACCTCCGTCGCAGCATCTCATTTGAGCTTTTTAGTTTAAATTTTTTGGTTTATGTAACATTTACTAATTTCAATAAAATTTCGACGAAAATGTTATTCTAAAATATTTTGCAAAATTTACATGTGCCCATTTGAGTTTTAGATATAGTTATACCAATGATCATCAAATCTGTAAGTACCTTCACGGCTTTACAAAATCTCACTATGCAATAAATAAACGAAAGAGAGATAATAATTTTAGGGAACAAGGGATACATATCCTTCAACATTAAACTTGATAACGTCTACAACAGTCACAAACTACAAAAGACGAGACGTAACAAACGTTTGTGGGAATGCTTCACACAACATTTCCAAACACAGAGACAATACTTGTCACCTTGTCTAACAAAACAATCCAAAGATAGTAGAGACAAAGAAACTAAGCAGCAGCATCAAAAGCAGAGTAGCAGCTTCTCCAGGTCCCTGTAACAAAAAGTCATAAACTTGTATAAGTACAGATTCAGATTCTTTCATTGAGAGAGCTAAGGAGAGCTTCAGATTTACCTGGTGAGCAGATTAGGCAGATTCACGAAACTCCAAAGAGACAACAGTGTTTTAAGTAAGAACTTGAGGAATGTCTTTTCTTTTCTTCAGAAGATGAGGATGTAATGGCTTGAATCTGAACGAACCTTTACCAGTAAAGATAGTCTAAGAGGGTCACCAAAACTTTCCTCTTCCCTTTTTCCTTTTCAAAAATACAGGAAACGAGGCGAAGAGGAAGATCACTTGGCAGGAGAGTAGTTACATTTACATCTTTTAAGGCTGGACAGAAATGAATTACAAGGAAGAGAAAGAAGACTTGAAAGAAGGGTAAAAAGAAAAGATATAGACAAGGAAGGAGATACAAGACAAAGGGATGACTAAGAACCCGAAAAGACGAAACTTGGATGAATAGAACAGAAAACCCAGTATGATTAAAGACTCTACTGCATATACAGGCTAGCTAGATGCTATCTAACCCACTTAAGAAAAATGAGCCAAACGGAAAGAGACGACTCTAAGAAGAAGAAACTATACAAAGTGCAAAGAGGAGAGACGCTAATATTCAAGAATACCAATATGAACTTGGCATTCACCCAGGGTATATGTTAGAGGCTGGTAAATTTTTGGCCATACTATATGCTAAACCAAGAATCAAGTCTTCACTTTTACGCAATTTCAATCTGCTTCCTGAATGTTTCTACTCACTATAACCAGCTGTTCCACCATAAGTAACACCCCAATCTGCATAGAAGATCCAGTAACTGCTGACCAACTCTGAGTCAAAACTGCTTACGTGTTCCTCCTTTCCCATCACCATTAAAAGCTATGAAACAAACTCAAACCCAGCTTGGTGACTAACACCTTATTTCTATGTGCATAAACTAAAACTAACCCCGTTCCCCTCAAGGCTTCTGATCTTCATTCATCTGTAGTCTCAAGCTCAAGATTGAGCATGCGACGAAGTGTCATAGTGGCAAAGACAGTACAATGAAAAAGGTTGTTACCAGATGAGGTTGGAGAAACCGGCGCAGACTTAGCAACTTCACGAATATCAACAGAAGAGTCAGGAGCTGGAAAGCTCAAAGACACGGTCCTCTTTTCCCGGAGAGAAAACTTAGGAATCGGCACAGAAGCAGGCGGAGGCGAGTTGGAGTAAGTAGGTCCTGCCCATAGCTCAGAGTAAGAAAGGCTTCTCCTTTTGTCAACAAACTCACTAGAAGACCTACGGATCTGAGAGCCTTTACTGTTAGCAATTGGAATGGGACTTGTTCTACCGATGTCAACAGAAGGAGGATTGTTAAAGACCGGTAAAACGGACTTAGGAGAACGAGGAGACTGAACTTGAGGAAGAGCTCCTTTGGTTATAGGTGTTGAAGAAGTTCTCTTTGGTCTTGGAAGCAAACCCACTCCAGAATGAAAAGTTCTGCAATTGATTTGCCTAAAAGATTTGGAAGGAGCTGATCTAAAACGATCATGTCCAAGAGACTTCTTCCCATAATATTGATTCCTATGATCCATAGCTACAATAAGCGTTTCCATTTCCAGATAAATCACACTGTCAGCAGTAAAAAGCTTTCACGAAAACAACAACAACACAGAATCTAGTCGCTTAGGCTTAGCTATCGCAAGAACACTTGCTTAATCTGATCAAAATCAAAACCTTCACTTCTTTCTCAATCGAAGCTCGATTCAATACCAGAAAGCCTTGTTAATAACCCAGAAAGTGTCTCTGAAGACCACAGAATCCGATTCACAGCTCGTCTCGAAAGCTGAAAACAAACATTTTAAATCATCACATACTAATAAAGAAAGCGAAATCAGAAGATTAGATCCTGAAAAAGGAACAAACATAACAGTTTCCATAGAGAAATTCACCTAAAAAGAAGTCCTTTGATGGTGGTGAAGAAAAGATGAAATCTGACAGGAATATAAAGACGATTTGCGGTCAGGTCATAGAGAGAGAGACCTAGATAGAGTGATGATTTCTTCTTCACTAGTGATCAATTGAAGAATATGAATTAGGGTTTTTAAGGCTCCATGGAAATGAAGATCCGATGGATCTGAGAAATGAGGAAGCGAGAAAAGGGGAGAGAGATGCAGAGAACAGAGCAGTTGTCTTTAAGTAGGGGCACAGTTACTTCATGATTCTGCTGAGATTGAAGTTACGTAAATGCCCTTCTATATCTTCATTGACCATTTTGTCCTTTCTCCATTACTGTGCTGAGTACATTAATTAAACAGATATTTTCAAGATCATTTGCGTTTAAATCGTAGTATTATGAACGAGACGGTCAAACTTAAGCGTCTTGCTCATTAATTAATTTAGTTACTAGTATTATTCGTGCATGGGAAATTAAAGACTCGATCTACGTGACATTTCTTTGATTTAATTATTTTATGTTCATTGAACCTGTCACCTGTGGATGTCATTATCTTTCTTATCAATTTTAAACAAAGATCATTGTTCTCTTCAATATTTAATTTACAAAATGAATAATTTTGATTATGGACCAATGTATCGGTAGGGTCTTCCAATGAGATATTGCACTTATTGACAAAAGATTCAGACATTGTATAGTTCCACAAAAGTGGAATCATAAAACAATAATTGAAAACCCCTTACAGGTAATTTACCCTGCAAATTCGGAAATTGTTGCACTTCACAATTATAGAGATCCCAATAATATAGTACTTGTTTGTTTTACAGTGACAAAAATAGAATGATGATAATAATGGTGACGATGATAACATGTAAAGGCTCTCGATCATATGAACTACTCGTAAGATTTCACTTCATATCACATTATCATAATTAAAGTCACTACAGCATGATAAGATTTCACTTCATGGCATATAAAAAGTCAATTACAACCATTATAAGATCAAAGCTCATGAGGAAGATGACGAATCAAAAAACATTTTTCATCGGATAAGATAAGAAGTGGCCGTAACAAATATCCTAAATAATTGATTATCATCAATCTTAACACTCAGCCAAAATGCCCTGCAAAATTCAATCACTAAATCATCGAACAAAACCTAAGGCAAATGCATAAGAACAGCTGCAGACCCCTGAAGTCAGAATTTTTCATCTATAACACAAACACAATAATTGTTATTTACTTCTAAATATCTAAATTTAAATAATTGTCGAAAGCAAAAATCTAAGTAACTTCGAAAACAATAACAAAACAATAGATCCACGAAATCATCATAAAATAAAGTTATATATATATATATATAAATAATTTTTAAATAAAGCATAGATAGAGGTTGTTGATATATAGTCAATTTCACTTTCTATGTACTGGACCAATCCTTAAATCTTATCAGCAATTTCAGTGATTTATGTCAATTCACGGAACTTGTTTGAATCAAATGAAGCTTGATACCAATACAAGTATTATTCACTTTTTTAGAAGATAAAAACACAGAACTTTGAATAGAACAGCTTTGAATATCTATTGACTATTGATCTGTCTGCTTTGTATTTGCCTAAAATGAAAATACATAACCGAATACGAACTTGAACCAAATTGAATGCAACCGAACAAAATTGAATATAAAGACTTGGTCCTTAAAGCTTCTCTAGGGTAAAGTCTGAAATTCAGTTTTGAGGTTCGTTTATCTCCATCACCATCACATGTTAAACCATGATAACATGAGAGACCCTATTTGAGAAAAAAATACATTATGACACATGAATATTTCTTGTTAAACTCTTTACAAAAAAAAAAAAATCTTGTTAGTGGATATTAAATAGCTTTTCGATGTTATTATAAAACTTACTATGTCATTTGAATTTTCATGCGATCAATGAATTTAGAAACTGCAAAACTTTTTCTTAGATGTAGTTGAAATTCTACATTCAAAAACCAAGACTTAGACTAAGGATTTTTTTTTTTTTTTTATGAAATTTAGACTAAGGAGTTTAACATTAAGAATGAGATGCACAACTATTATGTATAAATATTTTACCTTTCATAGAGAACCGTCACATGAGAAATCTTACTGATAACAACCAATATGATTGTGAACCAGTCCTCTTAAAGAAAACATCTGCCGAAAGTAGCACATTGTTCTAAAAAGAATGAATAGGAATGCATAACAATGTTTTGTCATGCTAGTAATCTTTCATGTGCATAACATGTACTTTTAACATTCAATATTTTTTCCCTTCATTTCTCAGTTGAATGCTATGGATATTGTCGTAAATTAGTAAAATTAATTTGGATCACATATCCACTAATTCAAATGTTACGATAAACAAACTCTTTTGACCAAATATGGGTACTATTAATCTGTTCGAAACAAATTCTAAGAATATTACTAGTCACGATAAATCGTTTTGAATTCGCCAATCATCTCTTTTCGATCCACCACACAGTGATTTTTCTAGGTTAAGCATATTTGATGATTCGATGGAGTCACAAATACACTAATTTGTTAAGTTTAATTTGTAACTTACTTTATTGAATCACCCAAATAACAATTATAAATTTTATTGAATTATTGAATTCTCATTTATGCAAAGTTCATTCTCTACAATATGAAACATTGTTCACCTTAGATTCTTTTTGGCTAGACTTATATTGATTACTTACGTAATCTCTACTCTCTATGCTATCGTTTCTGCTTATTACTTACATAACCTTTACTCTCTACGCTAGACTCATATCGTCTCTGCTGATTACTTACGTAATAAAAACATAAAAAAATCTCTATTCTCTTATTTAAATTTCAAATATTTGTAACTTAAACCATCTGGATTAACTTAATTTTTCTCCTAAAATAAATTCGATATCAACCTTACATACACTCATTTATAATTCACAATCTTATATATTCACATAACAAATATTTTTTGTTTTTGTATTCTAAAAATAAAGGATAACAAAGAACAAAGAAAAAACTACAGATGTTGATACCATGATTTATGGTCTCCATCATCAAACTCGAGTAGAAGATAATATAAGATGAACAAAATATGATTTCGTTTTGGATAGAGGTTTTGATACCACAAATCGTGATCCTTGTCAAAACCGAAAAAATGTTTTTGACTCCACGAAGTAGTTCTGATCACAACTAAAATATGAAAATACGATACTTTTGATACCATAAATAGTCCGAATCAAAAGCGAAACATGCTCTGAAAGCACCAATGAAGGTCCCAATCAAAGTAGCAAAAACAATAATACAAATGTTTAAAATTTTAATAATCAGTTCAGAATTCAATTCAGAATGCTTATTTTCTTACCTTTTTATTTATTTATGTAGGAAGCAAAATAACTACAGAATCAATCATGATTCCTACAATTTAGGGGAATGGAAAAAAGTGACGAAATGGGTTCCTTGCAAATACATTTGGAAAATTCCTAACCAGTCCACATTGTATTTGCAGAAACATAACTAACAAAATTGAAAACAAGACATTTTATTGGGCTGACGTTGCTTTACGTTGTCCATTTCCTCAAGCCCATTTTCACTTTGAACCTTGCACTTACATATGTAGTGGGTATTCAGATACTATCTTGGTTACATTGTGGTTTTGGTTTGTTTGTGAAATTTATTTTGGAGAAGAAATCTGCTTTGGCGTATCAGGCGGTTCATGCAGTAGTTTTCCACATCTTAAGATTTTACGACGAGACACAAGACATGCATGTGATTTGGTACCACACTCTTCTAGCCTTTATGCAGCGGTAAGGAAGAAGAGTTGTTCATTTAAGGCACACTAATCAAATGCAAAATCACACTAGCTCATGTTAAAACCTCTGCTTTTGCAGGTACAAGCATGCACTAAGAAACGATGATGAAACATGGTCTCAGAATTCTACTTGACAAGCAAAATCACCGACATCTATGACCCTTTCCCCTCGTCTTTATCAAAATTTTCCAACCTTTTTGTTTTCATTTTACTAACCTTGCTTACCATTGCAGGATCTTGAGATCGCAAAGAGGATGATGATCCCATGTTGATTAATTCACATTCAGGTTCTACAATCAACAAGCCGATCCAAGAACCACAAGTCCCAATGGAAGAAGACTTTTTAACATGCTCAGTTGCAGATCCTTAAGTCATAATCTTTGATCTTTAAGACTTTAACACACAAACACAATAATAGAATGCTTAGCAGATTTATACATAAAACTATGAAGCTTACCAATGGGCACTTCCATGGGATAATATAGAGGTGGGCACAAAGCTGATATCCTAATAGTTGATCGTTCTACCATCTGAGAAATAAGCCAATGCAATAGCCAAACAACCCTAAAGTCAGAATCTTTGATCTTTAACACACAAACACAATCATGTAACACAGCAGATTAACGCATAAAACTATGAAACTCATTAACGGGTAAGTAGCAAACAACAATATCAATAATGCATATAAGGAGCAGTCACATAAGCATAAGATGAGTTAGTACCCACACAAGCAGAAGCAGGAAGCAAAGCAAAATCAATCATCAGCTCCATCAGTCTTTCCAGCACCAAAAGGGTCATGATTAGGCCCTAACTCTTCTCCCATATGACGCTGCACAAGCCGTTGCAAATCAGACATAACCTTAGCCTCGCGCTTGGCCTTCTCCTCATAGTTAAACATAGCCAATGCACGTTTGTCTTCGGCACTGTAAACCTGGTTTTCCTTTCTGATACGAATAGCATTCATCCTTTGATGCCTACTTCCACTCATCACATAACCAAGATCCTCAAACTTTTGAATCTCTTCAGCATTAAGACCCACTTCTCCTCTACGTGGGATACGTTTACCTTGCTGCACATACTGTGCTATGGCGTCTCCTTCACCGGGTCTTAAAGCACCACCATAACTGATATGACCATCAGCTTTAGGCAATGGCATTGGACCAACATCAGCTTCTTCCTCTTCATCAGGAGCTGAAGCTTTCTTCTTTGATTCAATCATCTCCTTGAACTTCTTCAACTCTTCTTCATCAAGTTCAAGTTCAGTATCCTTCACTGTTTCTTCTAATTGCGCCTTCGAATCAGTGTCAGAACCATCATTTTCGGATCCTGACTTCGTTTTCTTCACCTTGCTTCGTTTGGAGCTAGTACCTGAAGATTTTTTCCGCCTCTTGCTCTTTGACTTGCTATGTTCATCCTCAGACGACGAAGCACTAATCTCTGATTCATCCCCTTTGCTATCTTCATCGCTGCTCTCATCAGAATCACTGTATCTCGTCTTTCTCCTATGTCCTCGGCTTTTCCTACTACTACGACTGCTTCTGCTTTTCTTCTTCTTAGAACTCTTCCTTCTTCGTCTCCTATCTTCTTCTTCCGAATCACTCTCACTCCCTTCGGATTCACTATCGCTATCATACGATCTCTTTCGCCTACGCTTAGACCTCGAGCTCTTACTCTTCCTCTTCTTAGATCTCAAACCATCAGATTCAGATTCCGAATCTGACTTCCCAGAATCAGATTCAGAACTTGATTTAACGTTCCTCTCTCTCCCTTTGGAGTTATCATCTCTTTCGACGTCCTGAATCTCGTCGGCGTTCTCATCGGAATCTTCGTTCTGATTTCTAGGTGGACTTGGTGTGTTCTCCCAAAAGCAGAATCTAGCTGATTTCCTCATCTTAAGCCGTTTATGCCTCCTGTACTCTTCATGACTCAATCCCTTCAATTCTTCATCGGATTCTGAACTTCTTCCGTTTCGATAATCTCGATCTAAATAGCCTTGATTCTTCCCAAATCTCCTCGGAAGCGAGTTCATCGTCATTTTCGATCCCTAATTCACTCCGACGACGACGAAGAAAACAAAATCTTATCAGATGATTGATAGATTAGGGCTTTGAGTCAAATATATGCGCCTTGTTCTTATTTGGGCCATTAGCGAATAGGCCCAATAAGACACTCTTTCTATACATTTTATTCACGGCCGACAAACATTTGTTTTTATACAAAACACCCTAAAGTTTAATTAGAGTCAATTGAGTCCTCTAATCCTTATCGTCTTTAGATGGAAAGTCTCTTCATCTCCGCCGTGTCTCTGTCGCCGTTAAGGCCTCATACTCACTTTACAGCGCCGAATTCTCGGCCGAAGCTTCACTATTTAAATGCAAAACCGACAAGAATATGCACGAAAATTAGAAGTTTAGGTGGGAATCGGAGAGAGCCGAAGGATTCGAGATTCGTCGATGAAAATGGTTTGGTTGATGACATGGAAGGTTACTTAGACCATCTCTCTCTCGAATACGACTCCGTTTGGGACACTAAACCCTCCTGGTAAATCTCAATTCAATTCATTTCCAGTGATTTGCGTAAATAGTGTTTCTCTCTGATTTGAATTTAGTATTAAGACTCTTAAAGGAAATTGTTTTTATTGGTTCTGATTTCTGAATATGGAGTAGAGCTTAGACAGAGTTTGTTCATAGAGTATAAGTGGATTAATCCTTAGTCTTATTTGCCATTTCAGTGATTTATGGCTACTCAAGAACTAATTTGAATCATATTATTGCTGCTACTAGAACAAGTCTAAATACAGTTACAATTCAATCATTTGTGTGGTAGTTCTTTACTATGTTTTAGAAGATAGAAAGACTGAAGTTTGAATCTTTAATCACCTTGAAACTACAACTTAGATAAGTAACCTTTGGATATCTACTGATCGGGTTTGTATTTGCAACCGAAAGCAAATGTTAGACACCAAACGTTCAAGAAGTTTCCGGTTTCTCATTAGACATATTTTTTCAGGCCTGCGGTTCAATAAGCAAATGGCTATGTTTCTCAGGTGTCAGCCATGGACAATAACGCTAACGGGTGTGTCAATAGTGGCATGTAGCTGGGCGATACTACATTCAGTTTTAGTTTCATCACTCGCGGTTGGTTTAATCGGCGCTTGGTGGTCCATATTCCTTTATGCCTACCCAAAGGTATATGCTTTTTTCCTCATCACAGTCCATGAATCTGATAACAGTTTATAGCTTTAAATACTAAGTCTGAGTTAAAGTAAATATCTTGGTCTAACATCTTCAGGCAATGCTAGTGCAACAGGACTTGTGAACAAATCCTTGGTCTTGTTTTTGAGATTTGTGTTGTTTGTTTTTCAGTCGTATTCAGAAATGATTGCTGAAAGAAGGAGAAGAGTAGCTGATGGTTTTGAAGATATTTACGGCAAAAACAAGACTTCATAGGATCTTCTCAATGCTCTCTCGAAGTATCATTCGTTTCTCTCAAAAATTCTAAATATTTCCTTGTGTTTGTTTGTATATCAACCATCAGCTATGGGTTTATCTCAATTTCATTCACTGATGTTTTGGACACACCAAGCTCTTGATTTTTAGTGGGCTTCAAATTAAGTGCCATCAAACTGAATAAACCAAACTGTATTAAAAACTAATATTCATATCAAAAATACATGTAATGACAAATTAGTAATTGAACCTTGCTAAATTCATCAAAACCGGAACAAAAAACTATATAAGCTCCAACTAACCTATCTCAATTTTTTCACAAAATCGATAAATCCAAATCAAACCGAACCAGCATGTTAAGAGTAGGAAAAATGAGGAAAGAAGGACAAAAATGTAATTCGCCAGTGGTCATGGTCAGAACGTATATATATGGTCAGTACGCTTCTATAAACTTGATTGAAAATTTTCACTAGAACGAGGAGATAGCTTAATCCGACTACGAACGGCGATGCCAAGCGGTGGTAACGGAGTCGGTAACGGAGCCGGTAACGCAGGCACAAGCGGAAATGTTCCGATATATAAGCCTTACCGTCACCTGAAAACCCTAGAAGGTCACACGGCGGCGATCTCATGCGTCAAATTCTCCAACGACGGCAATCTTCTCGCTTCCGCCTCCGTAGACAAAACAATGATTCTGTGGTCAGCAACAAATTACTCTCTGATTCATCGATACGAAGGTCACTCAAGTGGTATCTCCGATCTAGCTTGGTCTTCTGATTCTCATTATACTTGCTCTGCTTCTGATGATTCCACGCTTCGAATCTGGGACGCTCGAGCTCCTTACGAATGTCTCAAAGTGCTAAGAGGTCATACGGATTTCGTTTTCTGTGTTAATTTCAATCCTCCGTCGAATTTGATTGTTTCTGGTTCGTTCGATGAGACGATTAGGATCTGGGAGGTGAAAACTGGCAAGTGTGTTAGGATGATTAAAGCTCATTCGATGCCGATTTCGAGTGTTCATTTCAATAGAGATGGATCTTTGATTGTTTCTGGAAGTCATGATGGTTCTTGTAAGATTTGGGATGCTAAAGAAGGAACTTGCTTGAAGACTTTGATTGATGATAAATCTCCAGCTGTTTCTTTTGCTAAGTTCTCTCCTAATGGGAAATTCATACTCGTTGCTACTCTTGATAGTACTCTCGTAAGTTTTAACTTCTTCTTGAGACTTAGGTTTTGAAGAATGTAGAAATATTGGTTTCAAATGTTCACTTAGGTTTTGAAGTTGCAACATGATTGATTTGGGAAATGAACAAGAAGTAAAGAATCAAACTTTCGTGTCTAGTCTTTGATGAGTTGTTACATTCGTGGTATCTGTTGAACTTCAGAACATTTTGATCCAGAAGAAATGTAGTGAGTAATGGATTGCATTGTAATGTTCTTTACTAATGGATTTGATTCATTTTTTTTTGTATTTGGATGAAATGAACAGAAGCTGTCCAACTATGCGACGGGGAAATTTCTGAAAGTGTACACAGGACATACTAACAAAGTATTTTGTATCACATCGGCGTTTTCTGTAACGAATGGGAAGTATATTGTGAGTGGATCAGAGGACAATTGTGTGTATCTGTGGGATCTTCAACAGAAAACTATACTACAGAGACTGGAAGGCCACACAGACGCGGTGATATCAGTGAGTTGCCATCCGGTTCAGAACGAGATAGCTTCATCGGGGAATCATTTGGATAAAACTATCAGGATTTGGAAACAGGATGCTTGAGAATTCCTTAGAACATGAATATAATATATATTGTGAATCTTAAGAGATTTGTTGTTTGATCTGAACCCACTATTTTGGTGTCTCGGAATGGGATGAAAATCTCTTATAAGTTGGTGTGTATTCATATTCTCTCGTTGTATCATGTTCTCTCCCCAATATGTAAATGATAATTAAAAATTGGAACTTTTTAACAGGAACTCCTAAAAGAATCCACTAAATCATCAAGTTAAAATCTAGCTGAGTGTAAACTCAATAAAATTCTTTCATATTGTCCAAGATGAGAGTGAGGAGGGGATTTTCAGAGGTCTAGAGTCTAAAGTTACGACTGAGCAGAATGATCAACTGATCAAACCAGTCTCCGTATCAAAGGTGAAGGCAGTGTTTGAGATGGCTCTAGTCAAATGTCCTGGACCAGATAGAATGACTGGAGTCTAGGACCAGATGGTATGACAATGGTCTTCAAGATGGTGCCAGAGTTTTTTGAGAAAGGTATTTTGAATAGAAAGATTAAATGAATTATGAAACCAATATTTGTCTAATACTTGAAAAATCTCACCGACATAAGGTATGTGACTTGAGGCTTATAAGGTTATGAAACTTTGGTTATAAAATCATCTCAAAACTATTGGCCAAGAGATTAAAAAGCATTTTACTAGAATCACAAAAGATGCTCTATGCTCTGCACACCAAGGATCAAATTGCTTCATGATGAAAGGCTTTATAGTGGACTTTGTTGAGAAAACCAAGAAACGTGTTATAACTTGTGAGTAAATCCATTTGCAAACACATATCAACTTACAATGTGCCGAATGAATTTGAAGTCTCCTTTGATAAGTGAAGCCAAAAACTGCACAACATCTTTCTGGATATCGAGATACGTTTTCAGAAATCACAAAAGTTGAGACACATTAGGCATACGATGAAAAATTTGTGAAACTTTTAATGTGTTTAACTATATACTTAATTACCCTATCTAAAAGAGGACAATCACGCAATATTACAGTCTTGAGTGGACTAGAGTCTCTACAGCTATTTATCATATCCCTGACCATCAACATTTTCGTCATACATAATAAGAAATTAAACACTTAAGATATAGTAATTAATGTTTGGTCATTCAACACAAACCTCAAAAACCAACCGGTGATTCTAGGCCTTCTAGACAGATTCATGTAGTTAAGTTTAGGAAAACCCTACAAAAGCATTTTGTTTTTATTTTATTTTTTTGGGTTTTGTAAACCAATGATATATAGGAAGAGAGAAGCCATATATATACCTCAGTAAGAGTTCGGGCTGCATCGTCCTTAAGATCAAAACCTTCGAGGGTTAGGGAAGTTATGACGGGACAGGAGGAAACAAATTCCTCGCAGTTGAACACGATACACCTGTCCACACATATCAGATAAGCTTGACCTTTAAATTAGAGAGGAAACTTAATTTCAGTGGAAAAGCTTTAAACTAATTACCTGATGCAGTAAAGCCTAAACTGTTGTGTAAGAACAAACGATCTAATATCGAGTGAGGATTTTTAGTGAGCGTCTTTAATACCTCCACTAGAATATGTTTCCTGTGACTTGAAACACAGAATATTGCAAAAAAAAAAAAATAATAATTAAATGGCAAAGTAACAATGAGATGTATGTTATACGCTACATGCCAAAACAACTTACGAATTAAAAATCTTGAGATCAGTGAGATTTGGACAGACTAACAACATATCACATAAGGACTTTGTTCCTGTCGATTTGAGATTGTAAAGGTGTAGGCTTCTCAAGACGCCCCTAGTTGATTAATGGAGAAATATAATTAATACGAATCACATCAGATTCAAACAATATCCCTTGTTAAGTTAAATTAACTGGTAAATCAAGAAAATACCCATTAAACCCACGCTTAAGAATTAGTGAGGAAAGACAAGATCTTGTGACCAAAGAACCTTTGTATAAATATTTAACACGACCGAGTTGTACAAAAGAAACCATTATTAAAGAGATGATTACATAAACCAATTAAGTTCAAATACAAAAGCAGAACAGATTCTTTAAGACTAGAGGACAGTAAACAGATTAATACACAATAGATTCTCACCCTGAGTTCCTTTCCAGCTCTAAGGATCAGACTACATACAACTTCATCACTAATGCGTTTGGTACGGGTACTTGTTAAATTGTTCTCAAGTCAATGTGAGAGTAACATAAAGGGTCTAAAAGAACATTCGCGGAACATAGTGCAACATGCAGAAGCTTTCATCAGAGACTTGGTATCAAGCATGGAAAAGATCTGATTATGCATTATAAACACACAGTACGTGAGATTAGACTATATATCACTCAAGAAAACATATATTAGGATTATCTTCACAGAATTGAGATTGGCCACTGCTTTAATGGTGAGTTCATATGAGAGGGACCCAGACTTGGTGTTGTAGAGAGTATCGCTCATTCGGGAGACGCGTTTGGTGGATTCTTGAAGAAACAAGGCGAGGTTTCTTGTACGATCGATGAGAAGATCTTGAATGGAGTCATCACCGGAAGCTTCGGTAGCAAGGGAGAGAACTTGACCTAATACTCGATCCAAGGAGCAATCAATTGAATGAGGAGATTATCGAATCGAATTCGCTCTGGTTGAAATCTGTAGCAACGGGAACGGAATTAGGGTTTTGGATTGAGGAGGTAACGTCATGGCAAGGCCGCTTAGGGTTTGGCGGATTCATGATAAAACAGTGTATTTGGGACCTAATTTCGCACGCAGTTGCATGGTATTTATGTGGTCTCACATTTGAATTTCTCGATTTTTTTATTTCGATTTTTTTTGTTCTTTAATTAATCTTATATATTGGCATTTTATCCGCAATTATTATTGACTTGAATAAAGCATCAAAAATTTTCCATATATACTTAAATTAGAGCATTTTAGTAAAATAATTAGTTTTCAAAAGCTTATTAGTAGATGTTTTACTTGATGTGTGAGTAGTTTGTGTTTCCGTATTTACATGTGGACATTTTTATCCTTTGATTATAGTTTAGGTATTTTCGAATTATTATTTGGCCAAATGATAATATAATGAGATATTCTGGCTATATTTTTGGAGTAGATTCCTTCAACAAATCCAAAATATTTGAAAGGGTCTTTAGGCAAATTAAATAAAAGATTTTTCAATTGTTCATTTTTTTGTGAACAATTATAAATTAATTAAAACAGTTCAGAAATCCAAACCGACAGTAATATAGAGTTTACATGAATAATAAATTGCAAATAAAGTCCAACATGGTAATTTATCTCATTTTAAATTTAAATTATGGAAAATTAAAGAGAAAGAAAAAAATGAGAACAAATTCTTAATTTTTTGGAGATTCTCCATGTGTATCAATAAAAGAAGGTCAATCTGTCAGGGTAGACCAGATAAAAGGAATCTGTTGCAAATGATACTTGGGTTTTGCAATCAGATCAGTCAACGAGTGAAATTGCTCCTTTATTATTTAGCTTTTGGAGAAGACAGAAAAGTGAATTGGAACCAAAGGTAGGTTCTGTTGGAAAAGCACCCAGAATAAACAGAGTATTTAACCCACAATATCAAAATTTTCTAATTCGTTAATAATTTATTATGTTTGTGCAAAGTTCAAATATCCCAACAACAAATATTAAGCAACAAAAAAAAAATAACTTCCCGGGGACTAGACACTAAATAAAGTACTAAAAGGATTAACAACACTAATCATAGAAGATAAGCGTCATGATCGTCCATGTTCTCATCCGATCCATCGTCCGAGTCATTCTCATCCGATCCATCGTCCGAGTCATCATCCGAAGATGACTCTTCATCATCGGATCCATCGTTCTCAGCTTCCGTCATCTCTATGACCCTTAACTCTTCTTCATCGCAGACGGGATAACGCTTTTCTGAACTGATATTTTACAGACACAAGCCCATTTTTAAACTCAGTTACTCGAATGATTATTTTAAAAGCCTTTATAATATGGTAAGCTACGAAAAACCTTGTCAATGCAAAATCTGCCACAAAAGTAACATCTGATCTTTCTTCTTTCAACCTCTCCACAGGAATGCTATAATATATGAAATATAACTCAGTGAGTCATTAGTAAGATGCTAATTGGTTAAATGTTTAACAATCTAAATAAGAATAGGAAGGATCTATCAGTTACTTTGGTTTGTTCGATCTCTTGCCCCTGTCTGAAGCTAACCCGCTGTTACTTGAAATATCCTATTAGAGTCAACCAAGCAGAAGAAGGACAAGGAAGATGACTAAGAGTAAACCAAGTTATACCTTTCACTTCATCCACAGAATTTGGCATAAATTTTATAACAACTTACAATGTGCCGAATGGATTTGAAGTTTCCTGTGAGTAGTGAGTTGCAGAGTTCCAACACTTCTTTCTGAAATATGAAGGTTAGTGAGTGTTGAGTTGAGACCAAGACTGATGAAACAACCAAAAACTTGTTTATGCTTAATCTTTTACCTCCTTTAGTTTAGGGCAGTTGCGCAATATTAAAGTCTTGAGTGGACTGTCTTTGCAGCTAAGTCCCAAATCCCTACCAACAATATTTTCTTGCTATGTGAAATTTTGCTAATAAAGACTTATGGATGAAATTTTTCTATTAACATTTTGTGTTTGCACCTCAAAAAACGACCCTTGATTGTAGGTGATCTGGACAAATTCAGGTACTTCAGTTTACGACAACTCTGCAGATAGCATCCAAATATTCTTTTTGGGTTTTGGGAAATGACATAGATGGTACCAATGAAGAGAGAAGAAATACCAGAAAAATAATAACGGGGTCATACCTCAGTAAGATTTCGGGCCATTTCATCAGTTAGTCCAAAACGAATGAGCGTTAGAGAAGTCAAGTTAGGGCAGTTGGACACAAACTCTAACAAGGATGATCCTGTTTTAGTCTCTAATGAACCTGTCACACAATAAGTGAGGTTGAGCAAACCTGGAAGTAACAAAAAGGAAAGCTTCACAGTGGAAAAACTTTACTTGGATAACCATAGGTCTCTAAGAACAGGTGCTCTATTAAGCGGCATTTTACTGTCAGCGACTTAAATAGCTCCTCAGATAGGTTATACCTGTCACATGAAACAGGAAACAACGAAAAACATGAGAACGTTGGAATTAGCAGAATTGAAAGTTGACAGACATTGAAGTAGTAACAATTAAACGAATAGAAGATGACAATATGAAACCTCTGGGAAAAGAGGGAAAAAAATGCAGAAATTCCTAAAATTCAAAATATACAAGCTGGCACTCCAAGAAAACTTACAATCCAACAATCCTCAGATCAGTGATATTTGAACAAACTGACAATGCATCGGATAAGGACCTGTACTTCATCGGTCTGAGATTGTAAAGCCGTACGCTTTTCAAGTGACTCCTAGTTGAATGAAGAAATGAAGATAACAAGTTAGAAGATAAAGTACACATGAAGTGATAGAGATTCTTAATCACTTTCAAATGCACACATGAAGGAAGTTGACAAAGATTTCAAGATATAAATAATAGGATTATCTCTTGATTGATCTCAGGCTTGATTCTTGGTTTCAAGTTTTTTTCCGCCTAAGGCATTAGCCACCATAAACAACAGAGTTTTAAAAATAAGAGGGCATGATGAGAATGTACTGGGATGTTTTTCCTGTCAGTGAAACCATTACACTACTTCTACAAGTTCGTTTCTCAACCTTAACTCCATTAGCTAAGTTTAGACCGGACAAGACAAATAAAAATAAATCAAACTGGTAATCAAGCCACTACCCAATAAAACCATGATTATAGGCTAACGGTTTCAGACAAGCTCCGCTAAGCATAGATGCAGTAGAATCATATCCAGCTGGGCGAACAACACGACCAAGTTTGAGGGATCTGCATGCACAAACGAAACCCTGAGAAATAAATCCATACACCAAGTTCAAATACAAAAGCAGAAAAAAAAAGAAGCTAAGAGATATAAGCAGATTGTTCTTTCATCATCTCATTGGATTCAATAGGTTTAACACTATCAATAAAAAGAATTGAAGCACATTGGTTGCTTGAAAGACACAAAATTTTCACCTAAGTTCTTTTCCAGCACGATGGATCATAGTAGACACAACTCCATTATCAGCAAATTTAGAAGACGTTGTCAAGTCGATCTGGGAGTAACATAAACGTTCCATGCCACATTTGTTGAACATGGTGCAGCATGCAGCTGCTTGCATCAGAGACTTTGTATCAAGCATCGAAAAGACCTGAATCAATCCATTTCAAAAAAATCATTCAAGAGAACACAGATCGTCACAGTAGATTCAATAACGCAGAACGGTCAAGTTTCCACGAGCAAATGCATAATTTGAGAATCATCAATTGCTGATATCGAGGGAGAGATCAGACGATGAAAAAAAAATCCTAAAGCATCACCTCTATTTCAGAAATTCACGATTTGTTTGTTACCTTAATGGTAAGTTCAGGAGGGAGGAACCAGGATTTGGAATTGTGAACAGAAGCTCGTTTCCGGAAGCATCGTTTAGTGGAGTCGAGAAGAAGAGAGGCGAGTTCGAGAGTGCGATCGACGAGACGATCCTGAACGGATTCATCATCGGAAACGGAGGCGAGAACTGTATCAAGGACTCGATCGAAAGAGCAGCTGATGGAGATCGGAGAGGAATCTGGAAACGAAAGGAGCGATGAGATAATCAAATCGACCTGGCTCTGATTGGAGCCGGGAAGAGAAAGGACCGAGCTAGGGCTTTGAGTAGTAGGATTTGGAGAATCCATGGAAGCCAACACGTTCTTGGCTTCGTCTCCAAATCTCCCGTTTCTTTTTTCTTTTGTCAATTTTTTCATTTCTCATTTCTTTAAATTTTTTTACTAAATGTGAATTTCCTTATTGGGATATTTTTGTGTCTTGTAATGATTTTGCATAACCAAAAAAAATAAAATAAACCTGTAAAACTTTTAAGTATGTTGTATATTTTGTTAAGAAAAAGTCTCCAAAAGACACTACAATGTTCTCACACACAGATTTTAGTTTTCTACGTCTATATAAAGTATAAACGAATGAATGTTTTCGTTTTAATTTTTACTTCGACAACTTCGGAAAAAAAATCAATATTATTAAGAAATAATACAACCAGTCTTGTCTCTTTATTATTCTCACTTTAGTATTCCATTAAAGAAATCAATATATTGGTAGCAAATGAAGAAATAAGAAATGCCAGAAAACAGAAGAAGCCATTTATATGAATTTGGGGATGTTGGTAAAGAATTCTACCAAGGCTGATGATGATTCTTTCTTGATCTACCTGTTACACAATAGGTAAGCTTAGTGAACAAACAAAGAAAGCTTCACAGTGGAATCAAAGGTATAGTATATTTAGCTGGGCGAACTACATGACCAAGTTCAAGGATATGAACAAAACCCTGAGATATGAGTACATAAACGAAGTTATAACAAACTACTAGGAACTTGGAGGAGCTGCCAATTAGTGTAAAGCAAATTGGATTCTAGTAGATTAGATGCAAGTATCTAGAACCATATATGGTTTCCTGAATACACAAAATGTCACCTGAGTTCCTTTCCAGCCCGTTGGATCATAGTACACACAGTTCCATTATCAGCATTTCTGGCAGACCAACGTCCATGGAACATTTGTGGAACATGGTGCAGCATGCCATAGTATTAGAGACTCTGTATCGAGCATCGAAAGCACCTGGATTTGCATTAGAGACATAATGTATGAGACATCACTGAAGATAAAGCAGGCTCAAAGTTTCCCACAATGGATTCAATACACACAAAAAAGTTGCTCAGTTCCACAAACACTGCATAATCTGAGATCTCAATTTCTAACATCAATGGTGAGATTAAGTAGAAGACATCATTCTACAGAACACATCCATAAACCCCCAGAGCAAAAATGGAACAAGGCCGTAGAACATTGTGATTTGTGTGTAAGTAATAATTTGAGAATTCTCAAGGAAAAGGTTTACCCAGTTACACGAACAATACAAGATTGAGAATCCTCAATTTGCTTACATCAATGGTAAAATCAGGCGGGATACACCAATGCACAACACTTCCTTCACCTTTCGCCAAACAAAGACAGAACCCATTTCCTTCTCTAATTGGTCAATGGTTAGATTGAATCAAGATGAAATGGAAACGCCATCACATCACCAGTAGTCTCCACAAGAACATGAACCATCCTTAAAATGGTGAAACCTGTTATTATCCCTCAAAATAATCAATCTCCCTGTGATTTTCGACATATACTTGATGGCATTGTGGCAATCTTCACACACACGCAGATTCTTTATCACACGGATCGGTCTCCCTGAAGACACATGCATTAGTCCATAAGCTACAGCCAGTCTCTCGCTATGGTATTGAACCATACGCTCCTTCTCTTCTTCTTCCACATCATGAAGAACCACACTCGTCTTCGAAACATACCCCGCTTTCTTCATTCTCAAATCCAGATCCTCCAAAAACGCATAGATCTCGTCTTTCTCAGGATGAAACTCATCCCCAACCGAGAAAGTATGAGTCTTGTTCTGAATCTCAATCCAACTGTACCCTGGAACTTTCTTCACCCCTTTATCCCGCATTCTCACTCGCAGTTTACCTACATCTCCCCATCGACCCGAAGAAGCGTATAGATTAGAGAGAAGAACATACATACCGGAATTGTCAGGTTCCATTGCAAAAATCTTATCTGCAGCTGCTTCAGCTAGCTCTGTGTGTCCATGGACTCTGCTTGCACCAAGTAAAGTTCCCCAAATTGCAGCGTCTGGCTCAAAGGGCATGTTCTTCATTAGATCGTGAGCTTCATCTAGAAGCCCAGCTCGACCGAGAAGATCGACCATGCAAGCGTAGTGCTGTGAGTTAGGCATTACGCCATAGTCTTGAGTCATCATATAGAAATATTTCCTACCTTTGTCTACAAGTCCTGTATGACTACACGCAGATAATACCGCCACCAAGGTAGCATCATCTGGCTTCAGTCCTTCTCTCTTCATCGACTCGAAGAACCTTAAAGCCTCTTTTCCAAACCCATGCCTTGAATAACCTGCAATAATTGTGTTCCAAGAGACAATGTCTTTCCCAGTCATCTCCTCAAACAAGTGATTGGCTTCTTCTATGCTTCCACATTTGCAATACATCAACAAAAGCGCGTTCCCAACAAAGCACCCAGTCTCATACCCACCTTTAACCAATCGTCCATGCAATTGCTTTCCGAGCTCAAGAGCAACAACGTCTGCACATGTGCTTAGAGCAGATGAAAACGAAGACCGATTCAATCTACCTCCTTCTCTCTCCATTTGTACAAACAAACGCAGGGCTTCATAGCTGTGTCCGCTTTGCGAATACCCTGCAATCATAGCTGCCCAAGAGACCGGATCTCTCTTAGGCATTTTATCAAAAAGGTTCTTAGCTTCAGAAATTTTTCCGCACTGAGCATATCCAGTTATCATCGTGTTCCATGTACTAACATTGCTATAAGGCATAACATCAAACAATTCCTTTGCCATCTCCATTCTCTCCCCCTGCACATATCCTGCAAGCATGGCATTCCATGACACTTCGTTTCTCTCTGGCATTTGGTCGAATAATCCTCTCGCTTCTTCCACCATTTGGTTTTGTATGTATCCTGACACCATTGCTGTCCATGTAAAGACGTCTCGAACAGGAGACTCATCAAACAGTTGCCGCGCCTCATCTATTTTCCCGTTCTGTGCATAACCAGTGATGATCGTATTCCAGGAGACCACATCTCTCACATTCATACTATCAAAAAACTGTATTGCCTCAACAATCTTTTTCTTCTTAACAAACCCACCAAGCAAACAGTTCCACGAAACCAATGCCCAATTCTTCCTTGACCAAAACAATGCACAAGCCTCCTCCAACTTACTGTTCTGAACATATGCAGAGAGTAATGCATTCCACGATACTTCGTTCTTCTCAGGCATTCGATCAAAAATCCGCCTTGCATCGTCAACACACCCATTCTGAGCGTATCCCGACAACATCGTATTCCACGAACAAACATCTCTCTCAGGCATTCTCTCAAACAATTCCCTTGCTTTTCCAAGATTCCTGTTTCTTACATACCCTTTGATCATCACATTCCACGAAACTAAATCTCGTTCAGGCATTTCATCGAACAACATCCGGGCGCGTTCAAACTCGCCATTTCTCAAGTAACCAGAGATCATGGCGTTATAAGAAACGGAGCTCCACCTAGGCATGCTATTGAAGACAGAAAGCGCTTCGTTGCATCTCCCATTGCGCATGTAGCTGCTTATAGCTACATTCCAGTCCTTTATATCCGAGTCTCCAGATTCATTGGGAAGTTTGCTATGTGATTTCTGGATTTGGGTTTGAGTTCTCTTCGATGAGTGGAAATTTGCTACAATGTTTACGTTGCATCTTCTTTTGAGTCTGTTTAAGGATGTATGTTGCTGCTGAACTCGCCGTGAAAGAGCACGAAACACCTCAATTTGCATTAGAGACATTATTGAAGAGAAAACATTCTCAAATTACCCCGGTAAAACGATCGTCTCAGTGGATTTAATATATAACACACAAAAAGTTTACTTAGTTCCACGAACTATGTGTAATCTGAGGATTTCTCAATCTCTAACATCGATGACGAAAACAAGACCGTCTAAAAAAAATTATTCTTTTTTTCCCGACTTCAAAAAAAATCAATAAATTGTAATACATTAAAAAAAAAAAAAGTATATTTTCAGATGGGAAAAAAACAGTACATAAGAAAAAAAAAATTAACATAACTAAAATTTTTTTTTAAAACAATTGAAAGTTATTTATTTGGTAGATTAATAGGTTATTTAAATATTATAAAAATAAGGGTGTAGGAAATTATGGTTTACCCTATAGCTGATGGTGATGGCGGATGTTTAAACAATAAACAGAAACCTAAATCAATTAAAATTAACTAGAATGTGTAGCTTTTGAATAAAAATTACAAAAAGATATGCATAAAGATTACCAAGTAGAATGCATAATCTAACAGACAAAATGCTTTTTAAATCACAGATGATAGAAAAGAAAAGAAATAGAAAATACTGCCTAGTATTTAATTATGTTTTTCAACAAAAGGAAATAAACAAAGAAAGAAGAGATCTTTATCGCAATTTATTAAGTCACAAGTCGTCTTCCTCAGATCCACTGCCCGAAGAAGAATCTCCTGAGCTGAATTTTACAAACAACAAATCATTTAACTTCAACTCCTAATAATTATTTAAAAAGCCTAATAACAAATTGATCAACCTTGATGATGATGATGAAGATGAAGAAGATGATGATGATGACGATGTTGATGATGCTGGTGATAATGCTGGTGATCTAAAATCTGCCACAAATGTGAGACCAGGTCTTTCTTCTTTCAGCTCTTCCAGAGGAAACCTACAACACAATAAATCCGTTGCGTCATTAACCGAATAATGGTTACTGTTTGTCAAATGGTAAACAATTAAAAAAAAAACGTTACTTTGGTGTGTTACATCTCCTGCTGCCATAAATCAATCCGCCGTCATTTGAAACGTCCTATTGAAGAAAAGGATCGTGAGTAAACAAAATCACCTGTCACCATTAGATTTTTACCAAACCTAGTAATGTCCTATGAAGAACTTACAATGTGTCGAATGAATCTGAAGTGCCCTACGAGTAACAAATCCAAAAACCGGCAAACTTTTCTCTGGATATCCGTGATTCAAAGGGTCAATCAATATTGTGACATTAATATGAGATGAAACAACAGTAGAAAAACTGTGTATGTTAAATTACTTTACCTCCTCTAGAGAAAAGCAATCTCGCAATATTAGAGTCTCAAGCAGAGAGTCTTTACATTCATGACTCATATCCCTACCACAAGAAAAAAATCTCTGCCATAAGAAATTTTGCTAAGAGAAAAATACTTAGTAGGAAATCAATCATTAATGTTTGCTCAAACAACATGAACCTCAAAAAGCATCCTTTGATTCTAGATGTTCTGGATAGGTTCACGTACTTAAGCTTACGCAAACCCTGCAAAAAAGCATCCCAGTATTTTGTAAAACATTAAATAGCACCAAATAAATTAGAAGAAATACCAGAAAGCCAAAAGAGCCATACCTTAATAAGAATGTAAGCTTTTTTGTCACTTACGTCAAAACCTATAAGAGATAGTGAGGTTATATTGGGGCAGTTTCTCTCAAAGGACGAACCACATATAAAGGTCAATCTACCTGTCACACATTAGGGTCAACTTCAGCAAACATGGGAGGACAACAAAAAAAAAGTATCATAGTGGAAAAACTTTACCAGGTCCGTTCTCTTTCTCTAAGAACAGATGCTGACATTTTCTTGTGAGCAAATCTAATACTTTATTTAATGAATCAATATTCCTGTCAGGGAAAACAAAAAGATAGCAGAAACTGAGAAAATGTGACAAAGCTTTCATGTTAGTCCAGCTTAGGACTATTGTAACTAGCCTATGAGGTGTATAGACTTGGAAGCTCAGCAATAGACGTTTAACTTGGTTGGTTAAGTGGGGTAGGCTTAAAAGGGAACTAGGTAGATCAGGTTTAGGCATTCTGGATTTTCTAGGGTTTAGGTTAACAGCTGAAATCCTCTTCTTTACCAAAGTCTCTCTATGGTGTAGTTCTCTGGTGACTGAATACGCAAATTCTTGGATCTTATCAAAACGGTACAAAAGGAACTTGTAGATTATAAAATGACAGGTATAAAAGTAACAAATGAACAAATAATGGGAAGCATAGATGATGAAAAGCAAAAAATGAAATGGAGAATACATGAAACTCAAACATACAAGGAATATGGTAAGCAACAGGTAAGAACAACTTACAATCCAACAATCTTCAAATCAGTTAGATTTGAGCAGACTGATAACACACTACATAAGGACTTGTTCTCCAACCATTTGTCATTGTAAAGGTGTAGGCTTCTCAAGAGATTCCTTGTTGAATTGAAAAAAAAAAAATCAATAATACCAATGTAGAAGATACCCTAAGAAATTAGTAGAAACCAATAGAACCAATTTCTATGTAAGGTAATAAAGCCAATACCCAAGAAAACCATTATGATAGGATAGTGGGGCAAGACAAGATCCTGTAAGCAAAGATTTCGTAGATTCATCCGGGAAACCAACTTTAAGGGATCTGCATGCAATGCATCAACAAAACCCAGAGAGTTGATTAGATACACCAAGTTCAAATAGATAGAAAAGACGATTCGGGTTTCATGAAGACACAACATCTCACCTGAGTTCTTTTCCAGCATTAAGGATCATACTACGCACAACTCTATTTCTAACATTAACATTTCCAGTTGTCAAGTCAACATGGGAGTAACATAAAGGGTCCACGGCACATTTGTTGAACATGGTGCAACAAGCTGAAGCTTGCTTCAGAGATTTTGTATCAAGCATCGAAAAGACCTGAATAATCCATTATATAAACATAGTACATTAGACATCATTTCCATACAGATCAATCATATTACATATATGGAACATCATTCAAAGCCTAATCTGAGAATCCTCAATCACTTACCATCTATGAAAAATCATTCAATAGAGCATATCCCACAAACATTCCCTAAGAAGAAAAGCCCTAAAATATGGTCTATAGGTTCAACAACGCAGGGAAGTGGCGATTTGTTACCTTAATAGTGAGCTCATGAGGGAGTAACCAGGAATTGGAATTGTGGAGAGTGGCGCGCTTTAGAGAGCACCTAATGGTGGACTCATGAAGAAGCGTAGCGAGTTGGATTCCACGATCGGTGAGACGATCCTGACCGGATTCATCACCGGAAGCTTCGAAAAGCTGATCAAGCACTCGATCAAATGAGCCGCCAATGGATAGCGACGAGGATAACGAAGGCAAATCCGGCAACGAAAGGAACGAGGAGATAATCAGATCGACGTGGTTCTGGTTGAAACCGGGAACAATAGGGAGAGAATTAGGGTTTGGGTTTCGGCCTGTGGAGGAAGAAACACAAGGGTCTTGGCGAAGTCGCTTGTTGGGGTTTCGAGCTTCCATGACGGTAAACTGAAACGTCGGAATAGAAAAATACTCCGACCCTCTAGACTTTTAAAGTTTTTACAAGGAATGACACTTCTAAAACGCCGCGTTTAACTACCAGGTATAAAACGCCGCGTTTTGGGGAACCAAGTTAAAACGCAGCGTTTCTGGAGTTAGAGATTGTGCGGGGGAAAAATCAATGTTGTTGTTCCAAAGAAGAGTGAATTCAAAAGGTAAACGTTAGAAATAATCTGTTTCGCACTTTCATCAATGGTCACCAACGTTGTGACGTTGATGCCAGGGTGAGGATCACGTAGAATTTAACCATAGTCAGCATCTCCACAAGGAGTGAGATCGAAAATAGCGTTTGATGGGTCAAGCCGTCAAGGCTCTAGTGCTCTTTCTTGAGCAAGAAGAGTGTGTGTGTGACGGCCATCGCATAAGTGTAGTTGACTTCCGGGAACGGAAGCTGTTAAAATGAATTGTCCCACATCGAGACTTGGAATGATTTGTGGACTAATATATAAGTGTTGTAGCAATTCTCCTCTCATGAGCTAGCTTTTGGGTGTGAGTTAGGCCCACACTTACTAATATGGTATCAGAGCAGGCCCAATTTCTCGATTGTGGGGACCACCCGTGGATGTCCAGTCCCACAAACTTCACGCTTCAGATGTCCAATCCTGAGCATGAGGGGGTGTGTTAAAATGAATTGTCCCACATCGAGACTTGGAATGATTTGTGGACTAATATATAAGTGTTGTGGCAATCTTCCTCTCATGAGCTAGCTTTTGGGTGTGAGTTAGGCCCACACTTACTAATAGAAGCTTCAACTCAAACATTTCTTCATAGTAATGTTGTCTCAGTAACCACCACGTGATACCGCGCTTCTTTGTTAGATCAACCAGATTAAAGTGTAGTCCGAAGCTTCTCGCATAATCCACAGCTTGTGCGTGCGTGTTTGGGTCCCAAACTTGGTTATTAGGAAGTCCGTCTTGATGTCCTGTAGGAGGAAGAACTGGGACATAACATGCCTGTCGTGTGAGGTTTGCGATGTTGATAGCGCCCAGCTGTTGGATTGCAAAGGCGAATGGTGCGACCACTGGTAAGACTGAGCTTGCTTTTGGCCTTTTTGAGAAAAACTGAATTGAGCATGTCAGGGAATTCCGTGAGAAGAGCACGTAATTTGAGATAAGTCACGATACATGCCCCGATAGTTACTTCATTCAAAACTTGTATGAGTCGACTATCAGTTTTGCTAAAACCTATGATTTACATAAACTCCCTCATTTTTTGACGAAAACAAAAAACTCCCAAATATTTTTTTTAACAAAGAATAAAAGAGAAATAACATTACTCCAAGTCGTTGTCATGCTCCTCCTCCTCCTCCTCCTGCCTCGTCCTCCTCCTGCTCCTCCTCCTCGCTACTATAATGAGAACTCCCGGAAGAAGTGCCATCTGAATATACCTCTCCTGTTCTAATATATTAAAAAAACACAACCATTTTTCAATTCAATTACTTTATGTACTACAAATTTAAAGCATAATAAAACAACTAAATTTATTGATGAACCTTGATGATGACAATGATGATTGTGATTCAAAAATTGCCACAAATCTGACATCTGATCTTTGTTTTTTCAGCTCTTCAATAGGAAATCTACAACAAACAACAGTGTCACATACATATATAAATAAAGTTTTAAAAATAGGAACAAATCATTGACAAAAAAAACTTCAACAAATCAGTCAGTTACCTTGGTTCAAAAGTTCTTTTGCGTCCATCAGAAACTAAGCCGTGGGCATTTGATACGTCCTATAGGAGAAAAAGAAGAAGGCATTTATAAGATAACAAAAGTTACTTGTGTCATACGCAAATTTACGAAAAACTAGCAACTTTCCTATACGAACTTACAATGAGTTGAATGGATTTGAAGTCTCTGGCGAGTAAAGAATTCAAAAAATGCAAAACTTCTCTCTGAATTCCAAGGTGCGGTCAAAACTCATGACTGTGAGTCTGTGACTTTAAGAATGATGTTCAAAACTTTAAAAACTTGTTATGTTTTATATCCTTTACCTCCTTTAGAGTATAGCAGTTGCGCAATATTAGAGTCTCCAGTGGACTGTCTTTGCAGATAAGTCCCAAACCCCTACCACCAAAATCTTACACCATAAATAATTCGCTACCAAACACTTACGATATCATCATTAACATTTATTCAAACGACATGAACCTCAAAAAGGAGCCACTAATTTCAGGCGATGACGACATATTAATGTACTTAAGTCGACGAAAACCCTGCAAAAGCATCACAATATAATTTCGGTTTTGTAAAAACATATTAGATGGTACCAAACGAAAAAAGAAGAAATAACAAAAAAACTAGAGGAGCCATACCTTTATTAGTTTTTGGGCTATTGTGTCATTTAGCCGAGAACGTAGGAGAGTCAGCGAAATTAAGTTGGGGCAATTATCTATAACCTCTAACAAGCTTGAATCTGTTGTTGAAAAGCCTATACTACCAGTAAGAAAGTAGATAACTTTGAGTAAACACTCAAATGAATACAAAAAAAAGGAAAGCTTCAAGTGGAAACATTACTTGCTGAAATGTGGGACTCTAAGAACAGGTTCTCTAGCAAGCAACAATTTCTCGTGAGTGAAGCAAACTCCTCTACTGGACTTAACCTGTCACGAGAAACACTAAATAACGCAAAAAGCAAAAATAATCTACCACAAGGAATCAGTAGAATTTAAAGTGGACAGACATTGAATAAACAAAACAAAAAATCAAAAGAATAGAGGATTGTGCCTCCGGGCAAAGCAACAATGAATTTCAGGGGATCCAAGACGACTTACAATGCAACAATCTTCAAATCAGTGAGATTTAAACAGGCTGACAACACAGGAGATAAGGACATGCTATCCATCATGTTGAGAGAGTAAAGGTGTAGGCTTCTCAAGAGACCCCTAGTTGAATACAAATGTTCACTGAACACCAATTATTCAAGCAAAAAAACTGGTAAAAAACATTTTCTCTATCTAGTTGTTTCAGACAGCTCAAATCAAATTAATATAACAGGTTTGGTACAAAATAATTCACTTGCATATATTGGTAATCAAGTAAATACCCAGCAAAACCATGATTAAAAGTTAGTGGGGTAAGACAAGATCTTGTGAGCAAAGATGCAGTATATCCAGCTGAGGGAGTAATGGAACCAAGTTTGAGGGATCTGCAAGCATAAACGAAGCCTGAGAAATGATTTTGATACATAGACCAGGTTCCACCACAAAATATAATAACCCAGAAAAAGATAATCTCACCTGAGTTCTCTTCCAGCCCGATGGATCATTATACACACAACTCCATTATCAACATGTTTGGCAGCAGTTGTCAGGTCGATGTGGGAGTAACATACACGATCCATGGCGCACTTGTTGAACATCGTGCAGCATACAGAAGCTTGCATGAGAGACTTTGTATCAAGCATTGAAAAGACCTGAATATGCATTAGAAACATATTATGTGAGACAACACTCAAGAAAACACATTCCACAAACAAAGTACAATTTGGGCATTCTTAATTTCTAACATCCACTATGAGATCGGGGGGAGAACACAGCCCTAAAACATTCTCTACAGATTCAACAAAGCGGGTAAAGAAACAGAGCAAAAATTCCAGGAGCAGATATATGATATGAGAATGCTGGAATTGTTACCTTAATGGTTAGTTCAGGGAGGAGAGGCCAGGATATGGAATTTTGAAGGGTGGCACGTTTCCTGATGCAACGTTTGGTGGACTTGTAAAGAAGCGATGCGAGTTGGAGAGTACGATCCAGGAAACGATCCTGATCGAATTCATCACGGAAAGTTCCAGCCTCTGAGGGGATAACTTTATCAAGCACTCGATCAAAAGAGCATCCAATGGAGAGTGGTGAGGAGAACAAAGGCAAGTCCGACAACGAAAGGAAAGAAGAGATAGTCATATCGATGTTGCTTTGGTTGCAACCTGGAGCAATCGGCAGGGAACTAGCGTTTTCTATGGAGGAGGTAACCGAAGGGACAAGGCAGGGTCGCTTGGGATTGGGAGTGTCCATGACACGGAACGTTAAAAAATATTTTATTTGAGAGGAGTGAATGCAAAACGTAGATTTTCTATCCAACGGCTCAAAATTATTTTCTGAGATATGTCTCACATTCACTGTAAGTCTGCAGCAAATTCTTCATCCCTGAAGCTAAATCTACAAACACAGAATGATAAAATACATGTCAATGTCACCATTCATACCAAAAGACTAATGTTTGCACATAAAAGATGAAACTGGAGAGGTGATCATTGATACCAGAGAGCAAAACGAGATCTCATGAATATAAAATAACTTAACAAGCTCGAGGTATTATCTCAGAGTTAGCGAATTTCAGTTATTGGGCACAAACTTTGCAAAGTCTGGACCTAATAAAAGGTTGTTCTTTAACTGTCACATGTTAGGATGCTTTTAAAATAAGGATACTTACAAGTTACAAGTAAACAATCTTCAGATCAGTGTAAGATATTCGGACAAGCTGACCATTCATGGTAGTTAAACTCTCCTCAGTATTCTGTAAAGGTGTTAACTTCTCACGAGACTCCTAGTTGAATGAAACAAAGAAAATACAGATCATATGAGAAGCCAAATGCTCCAAGCCCCGAAAGAACAATCGAAGGTAGAGCAATATTTTCAGAACATTACTTGCTAACATCTAGAAGAATTGGAAGATATTATTTAGGTAATGTGTGCAGTTAACCCAATTAAGTGCAATCCCAACTACACTACTCTAGCTGACCCAAGTGCATTTTCAACTACAAATCCTAGAACGCACAAGCTAATCATCAACCTTTTCTCCAACAGACTTTGTTTAGTCCATGTGGGAGTAGCATAAACAGTCTATGGCATACTTCGTATAAACGTTCGGAAAGATCTGAACATCAAGATAAAGACTTCAAAATTTTCCTCCGAAATAAGGATAAACGATCTTAAACATAGTCACAATAGATTGAAAAACGCACAGAACAAGGTACACGAACAATGCATAGAATATAGATCATGGTTTTCAAATCCATTGTACAGAACAATTTTGAAAACTATCTATTGCTTACGGTAACGCGATTCCACGGCACCGTTGGCAAAATCAAGAAGACGCTAGCCGAATTAGAGAGTACGATCAACCAACGGTGAGTCCGAAATGGAAGGAACAACAAGATCACCAGGGAGACGTGGTTCAGGTTGAGTTAGGGAACAATCGGGACCTCGCTAGGATTTTGGATCGGAGAGATGAACACTGAATTGGAAACGAAAATTGCACTCCTCTTTCGTCGCCGTCGTTCGAGGCGGTAACGGTCAAGTGGGTTTGAGAGACGATCGGCGAATTTAAGTTCCGAATCCTTAACCCGACCGTTTGAAATTGAATTCTCGGGTTAATGATTTTAGGTTTATATTTTTCTACTCAATCGGCCCTTCATAGCCCAGCACATGATGCTTTCCATGTGACGTTATTGACTTATTGTTAGACAATCCGGTTTGGTATCCATTTGGTTTTCTGATTTTAATCTTGTCAACTTTACAAAAACTGAAAACAAATAATCCATTTTTTCAATTTTATAAATAGTTTACTGTTTAAGGATCATGTAACCTTAAATTTGTTAATGAAAATTTAGACGATATAAAGAAAAAAAAATCCATAGTTCAATTTGGTGTAAATTAATATGTGTATAATATAAATTTCTTTAAAATAGTTTTTGTAAATTAATATGTATAATCTAATTTATTATATACACATAACAAATATATACATTTTGGTTTAATCATTTTAATACTTTAATTTGACTCTGTTTACAATAAAGTTTTGGTTCGGTTTTGATTTGCCTTGTTTTAAAATAAACAATTTTTATTTGGTTTTGGTTAAAAGTTAAACCATTTCGGTTTATAAACACATTTTTTTCTTAGAAGCCATAAGATCCATAAAATGAAATTAACAACAAGAAAACATACAACACGAGAAAAATTATTAAACACGAAACCCATTAAAAATTAAAAATCAAACATAGTCATCTCCACATGATACTTTTTTAGTTTTGTTTATGGTTTTACACATCTTACAAATCATAACTTTGTTTCCCAGTAAACTTAACTTCAATGGGACTAACATTTTTCCCAATAGATCTCATATTGAGACCAACACCTTCTCTTCCCGGATTCGCCTTCTCTGGATAAACTCCATCTTTAGGATGAAGGTACTGAACCTCACCATTCGGAAACACTCTGTAAAACTGATAGGTAATCTTGTACTTGGATCTAAGTCTTGTCCCCAAAGCTAAACACTGTTCTTTCCTCGCTAGCTTCAGCAGATTCGGACCTTCTCTCATGATCGCTGCTCCTCCTGTTGGCATCTCAAAGATCTGTTCTTTTGGTGAGTTCCATGTAATAACATAGAATTCTTCAACTTGTGCTTTACGGAGAAGACCACCGGTGCTTCCCGCGAAGATCGGAGATGGTGTGTTTGGGTCTAGCTGTGGTGGCGTGAATCCCACCGGAGCTTCTTTTTTTACGGCGGGGGCTGCAGCTGCGGCATCTGTTTTCTCGGCGCGGATTGCTGTTTTGGTGAAGGAGAGGGATTTGGGACGGTGGGTTGTTGAGAAAAAGTGGAGTTTTTTAACGCCGGAGGTTGCAGCGGTTGTTACGGCGGCGCTAAAGATCCCAGCGGCTTGAGTTGCCATGTTTTGTTTTTGGGGTTTGTGTCTTCTCTAATGGGTTAATGTGATATGTTTTGATGAGAAGAGAAAGAGAGATAATATTGTGAAATGAGAAGCTAGAGTTTGTTGGATTGAGTGGATAAGGTAACCAATAGGAATTCAACCATTAGATTTTTCTCTTACCCATCTCATTCTCATCCTATCCTACGTCGTTTTTGCCTTCTTTACTTCTTGTAAGATTCTGATTCTTTTTTTTTTGCCAATTTTAACACTAAACCCGGAACATCATGTAACTAAGGGATGCATTTGGATTGATCATCTATATATTTTGGGCCTTAAGCTTACATGTTTGAATGAATACTTGGGCCTCAATCAAACTTGGGTTTTCCAAGATTGTACTACATAATATGGGTTTCAATTGGGTAGTGATCGTAGATGGTTTCCTTCCCGGCTATTGGATCACTCCAGTCTTCTATTTGCACTGATCCGAATATGTGTTCTGTGTTGCTTACTCTACGTTTTCTTTTTCAGTTACCTCAAAACCACTCCTCTCAACCCCATTATGGCAAAGGAGCGAGAATGCTAGCTAGCTAGCAACTTGGAAAGAATGGGAAAAGCTAGTGCCTTCGTCAATCACACTAAAGCAGAGCACTCAACTATAGCAATGTATATGATCAGCGTAGGCTGGTAAACCAATAGTGTAAGATCCATTCAAAAGTTGAGGTTGTCTCTGACAAAGGAAAATCAGTCACTTAAGGAGAAAATCTTCAATATAGTCAAGTATTTTAGACGTTTGTTTCAAAATCCCAAAGCAATAAGGACGAGAATGATCTTTGTCAATTGGAGGTTACGCTTATCTTGTTAGGTGTGTTTCAGATGCTACATGCAATGGCACAAAATTTCTCTCGGTTTTTCCAGATTTATATACTTTGTATACCCAGAAAAAAAAAAAAAAAACTACTCAACCAAAATATTTGGTGTATGCAGGATTTAAAGTTAAGGTATTAGTAACCTATGGCCAAATCACATTATTGTTGTATTTATGGGTGCAGGAGGAAGACTATAATACTTTACATGAAGATTAAGAAATCATATGGCTTAACATTTTAAAATGGTTTATTTTGTCAAGAAAAAAACATGTTATGTGTGTGTGCAATGTGTCTCACATGCACTCGTACTTAATGACATAAATATCAGGGGAAAACAAAACTTGCTTTTATAATAATATATCATAAATCCAAAATCCAAAATCCAAATATAAAACATTCTTACGGTGACCCAGCAAACAAAACAAAACATTATCATAAAGCGAGAGAAAGAAAGTTTAGTTGAGATAAAAGTCCAAAACTAATATAGTTTCTAAATGTAAAATTTATGTGTGTAATGTCTCTCCATTTATGGCTTGGCCCATACTATTGCTATTTTTGACCATCAACTTCAAATTGCTTTATACTCTGTGCCTATTACCCAACTTTTTATAGTTTTGTCCCATAGGGTCCCAATTCAAACCAAACATGTCAATCGCGAGTAATTCGGTTTGGATATGATTACTAATTTATATAGTATCATAAATAGTTCAAACAAAATTTAGGATTATAGGTGAGGGCCAGAGGGGTTCCATTCAAAATCATGTTAGTTAACTTAACATTAATTTGTTTTTTTTTTGGTGTTAAGAAGAAGAAAAAAACTCAAAATATAACTAAATGTAAATAAATCTTATTTTACATTAACATCATTATAAAAAGATTATATATTTAGTTTAAAATGTTTGCTTAAATTATTGTGGATTTGCTTATATTTTAAATGTTCACCATCAAAAACAATAAAAAAACCGCAGCTGAGATTTTATATTTAAACAAACTAGAAAAATGCTGACGTTAAAAAAATAAAAAAAATAAACTAGCAAAATGCTAAATTGGACAATCAAAAGTATAGAACTAATCCTAAAAATAAATAGTAGTGCGTAGTTTTATCTAACTATATACATGGCGGAGTGGTTAAAACCAATTGTCGATAAATAATACTAGGTATTACCTGGTCAACCAATGATATGAAATTCAACCATGTATGACTATGATGCTGATAACTAAGAGCATGTCCAATGGAGACACTCATTAAAGGTGTCTAAAATAATAAATTATTAAGTAGATTGTTTAGACACTTTTAATTGAATTTATGTTTTGCACCCTTCTAATGGAGACACTTAATGTAGGTGTCTAAAAAAAAAAAATTAATTGTAAATAAAATTTATGTTAATAAAATTTTAAAACATAGTACATTTTATTAAGTCTATTATATAAAATATTATTCATACATAAAACGATAACATTTGAAAAAAAAATATTAAAAAAAGAAACGAAAAAAAAATCTTAATTATTATTTTGACGTCCGTCAAATTGTTGTCATATATGCTCAACCAAATCATTTTTCAATTGTTGATGCATTTTTTTATCACGAAGTCGAACTCGCATGCCCATCATATTGGCTACATTTGTAGGCATCTCTGTAGAATACATGAAATCCCCTTCTGAAGTTCTGTTTCCTTCTCTGAGTTCAAATTCTTCGGTGTCAAACTGAGTGTATTCAGCTCGTTCGTCTTGTACTATCATATTGTGCAATATGATACATGCTCGCATAATTTTTCCTATTTTCACTTTATCCCAAAACAGAGCTGGATTTTTTACTATAGCAAATCGAGCTTGCAAGACTCCAAAAACACGTTCGACATCTTTTCGGGCGGCTTCTTGCCGTTGAGCAAATAACCTTGCTTTGTCACCTTGTGGAAGTGGAATAGATTGGATAAAAGTAGCCCAGTTGGGATAAATACCATCTGTGAGATAGTAACCCAAATGATATTGACGGCCGTTGACAAAGTAATTCACATTTGGAGCTATACCATTTAATATATCATTAAAAACTGGAGAGCGGTCAAGAACATTGATATCGTTTAGGGTACCTGGTGCTCCAAAAAATGTGTGCCATATCCAGAGATCTTGGGAAGCCACAGCCTCTAAAACGATTGTTGGTTTTCCAGATCCTCGTGTATATTGTCCTTTCCAAGCAGTCGGACAATTCTTCCACTCCCAATGCATACAATCGATGCTTCCTAGCATCCCTGGAAATAATCGTACCTGCCCAATATGAAGTAGGCAGTCAAGATCATCTTGTGTGGGTGGTCTTAGGTACTCCTCTCCGAACACGTCTATTATTCCCTCGACGAAATGTTCCAGACATGATAGCCCAGTACTTTGAGCGACGCGGAGGTATTCGTCGTACGCATCAGACGCACCACCATATGCTAGAATACGAATTGCTGCTGTACACTTTTGTAGTCCAGAGAGACCGAACCTTCCGGTAGCATCTCTTCTTAATTGAAAGAAACGAAATCTATTTGTGAGTTGTTCGACAATATGCAAGAATAATGGCTTCTTCATTCTAAAGCGACGTCGAAAAATACGAGGCGGATATGTCGGAGCTTCACCGAAATAATCGTCCCACAAGTGGTTGTGTCCTTTCTCGTGTTTCCTATCAATATATTCACGTTTTTTTTTCTTCCTTGCTTCCTGAGGTTCACTATAATCAACGCAAAGATCTTCGAATGCTTCATCAAAAGATTGATCAAAAGATTCCTCGAATGCTTCTTCAAACATGCCTTCAAGTTTTTCGTCAAATAGATTATAAGACGAAGATGTCATATTTGTGTGAGCTTTTTTTGTTTTGGAAATAGAGTGTTTTGGAAATAGTGTTTTGGAGAAAATGATTTCTTGAGATAAAGAGGATTGAGTTTTTCAATCACAAGTGTTACGTTTATATAGAAAAATTGGTGTTGGTATAAAGTAAAATTTGTGGTTTTGGTATAAAGGAAAAACTTGTGGTTTTGCTGTAAAGGAAAATTTGTGGTGTTGGAGTAAAAAGACAAAAGAATAAAAGACAAAAATTTCTGCAAACCAAATTAGATTGATACGAGACATAAATATTACAAACCATAATGTTTCTTGTACAAACCATACGAGACAAACATAAATATTACAAACAAAATTACAAAACATAAACATTACAAAACATAAACTCTTGAACTCTTGAACTCTTTCAAACCATTGCACTTCTTCTCTTATTTTTGAACCGATGAACCCTTGAACTCTTTCAAACCATTGCACTTCACCTGACCACAGATTTAGCCTTCCATACCTGAACAGACAAGAAAATAAGAACTCAGTGAGTACAAAAGAACAAGAACTTACAGAAAACATGAAACACATAAACACATGAAATAAAGAACACAAAAATTACTAACTTACTAGCGTGACAATATGTCTGTTATGAGCTTGTTCTTTAAAGCTAATTCTATTTCAGAGAGTGGTTCCGATTTGGCCAAGAGACTATCAAGCAATTTTTTGTCTGAAAGCTTATCCTTGAGAGCTAAATCCTTCTGCTTTAACTCCCACATGGTCTGGAAGTTCAACATCTTCTCTTGTTGATCCATAGTCTTGCTGGCAGGCCTTTTACCTTTGGACTTTGTTGCCTTCACACCAGGAGGACGAACCATAACCTCATCCTCTGCATTGGTCACAGTCTGAGAGCTTGAAGATTGTGCAGATCCTTCCTCACATTTTCTTCTTTTTGCACTTCCTTCACCTCCACCCTTACTGTAAGCATTGGCACACCATTTCTGGTCATGCCTAAGCTCATTCCAAGCATGCTCTAGGGTGAATTTGACGTTGTGGTCACTGAAGAAAATTTCGTGAGCCAATTTCAGATAATCATTATCATTATGGCCACTTTTCTGCTGACTTCTTGCAGCCTCATATGCTCCACAAAACTTGGAGACTTGATCATTTATCTTCCTCCACCTTTGCTTACAAGTGACTGGCCTCCCTCCTATCGAAGCTGCAACCTTAGGACTAGCAGCAAATAATGCAAAGCAACACGTGCCCAAAAGGCTCCTCGATTTTTGCTCATTTGCCACTACAAAGCATCCTTCATCGGTGTTTAACCAGGAGCTGATGAGGACAATGTCATCTACGTGTGTCCATCTCTTTCTCTCTTTACGCTCCTCATGTATTACTTCCTGTAGGTTTGGATCATCAGAACACTGAGTACTAAAGAGTGGGACATGGTCTGATGATCCAAATGCTAAAGAAATGGGTTGAGGGTTTTGGTTATCTTTTTGGCTGGTTAAAAGATCTATGAATTTGGCAGACTGACTAAAAGGATTAGTATAATCCATAACCTAAGTTTGTGTTTTTGGAAACTGAATGGAAGAGAAGAAAAAATGTTCTAATAGATGAAACAAAGAGAATAAGTTATGGTTTTAGTTTTATGGTGAATTGTTCATTATATATGAAATGGGTTCTATGGTTAGTGTATCAGCATAAAAGAAGTACATGTTATTAATTATTTTAGCATTCAATTACAGAGTGAAGTCTGTACCTAACCTAAGGAGAATTAAGTTCATATAGTGTAATACATCTATATCAATCTTATACTACATAGATATTTCCTACCAAATTGAATTTATATGTTGATTTTTTTAGTTTTCTTGTCTCATGATACTTAAACAAAAAGGTTACCTACAAGCATTCATCACAAATTCATTGAATAACAGTTACCTACAAACTAACAAGCATTCATCACACATATACACAATAAGTGTGATGTAGACACATACCTAACGAACTAACCAGTCCTAATTCAGCTCTAACAGAAGCATTTATTGTCACACTGTAACTAACCAAACAATTATATACTTTAACTCTTAACCTAATCAAAAACTACCACAAACAAGCCACTAATGAAATGGATTCATGTAAAAGAATGTACAAGTGGCTTGAGTTTACCCGGTGCTTGAGTTTACAGGTGGCAAAGAGGTTGCTTCTTCTCAGAATCCAAATCCATATGCTCTACATCCCTGAAATTGATCCAAGAAATGAAATGAAAGATACTGTAGTAACTCTACCAAGCAAGACAAATACTAAAAATCAACACTTGTAACTAAAATTTGAAGATGTGGATATAATAATTACCAACCAAACTTTGAATAATGGAAAAAGTCTAAGCCACACGAATGATCTAGGAATAGTAAATATTACAAAAATATAGACCACGGAAGAACAAACCCACAGCTCCGAAAAAGATAAGCATGCAAAAGATTCAAAATTGAAACCATTAGAGATCATAGATATGAAAATATCTCGATTTCGTAACAAGTATAACAATTTCAATCTCAGGAAACTTCAATTTCAAAAAACCCCTAAATTATGACGAAACCCTAATTTTCCCAAATTGAAAACCCTCAAATCAAGAACAACAAAAACACAAAACCCACGAAAAACAAAAGCAAATCGAAAGAATAACATACCTAATGAGTTTGAAGACCGCCGCTTGCTTGATATGTATTGGATTTAGCCGGATTTCGTTCTAGCGCCGGAGAGAACGAGAGAACGAGAGAAAAAGAGAGAGAAAAGAGAGAGAGAAGTCGCCGAAAAAATAAAGAAGACTCGCGTGCTTTTTTTATTTTTTTTCTCTTCATTTTCATCTTTCCAATAAGAAGTCACCACGTCACCGGATCTTAAGATTTAAGAAGTGTCTAAAATAAGACACGGATCTTAACAATTGGGCTTCAGTTTTCAATTAATTCTAATATTAAACACTTAAGACCCAGTTAAGATCCACCAAATTTCACCATTGGACATGGTCTAATGGCGAAAAAAGAAACTACTTATTCTGGATTATGCTTATATATTTCACCAGTTGAACTGAAATCTTCTAATTTTTTTTTTTAGTTTTTACGCTAAATACTGTTTGTAACTGGAATAAAAATACTCTAGTTTTCTGTTTATTTTACTCTAAATTTTTACAAGTGACACCGTATAGTTTTTTTTTTTTTTTTTTTTTGAAAATTACACACCGTATAGTTAGATTAAAAGATAAATATATATGTATGGATTACCAAGAGTTTTGGACCTTACTACAAATTTAGTTTTCTTTCAAATGACAAAATTTGAACTCAGCTCATCCCCAGTTTAAAATATCGATCCTTCTCCAAAGTTATTAATTCCTTTTCCTAGAATTGTGATGCTTTCATTGCCTACGTATATATTTTCTTTCCAACATCAAGACTCGTATATGTGAGTTGTGACTTTAAAAGCTTAATCTCTTCAGAAAAACCTTCCCAAAAATTATTAGTCCCCTCCCTAATGCCATTATGCTTTCATCGTAGACATGTAAAAAAAATATGTATCCAATGAGAATCTAGATAGATATGAATGCATGACAATGTCTTCTAAGTTAGTAATTGATGTCCAAAGAAAAGAGAACAAAACATAGTCATCAAGATCATGTGTTCTAGAGTGGAGCTTGTCTCTGCCACACTATAAATCCTTTTCAAAGGCATGCAAGTCACGACAAATGAAAACACACACACCAAAAAAAAAAAAAAAAAACTAATTCATTCTCTAGAAAAGTGAGATGTTTTTTTGACATGACCAGTGCATGAGTCTTTGGCTCTTATCAACAACCCCCACTATACATCAGTTCCTATGTTTCTTTGCAAATCGCATTTAGATTATGGCCATTCATATATAACTCTTTTGAAGATGGGGAAACAAAAATATTCAAAGACTTAATGATTAACAAGAAATTCGGATATGCCAAAAACAATTAAAATTTGAAGTTAAAGAAAACGGAGGAAAGTAAGATACCCACTCCAAAGTATAGACAAAGAAAATCATAACTTTGGAGCTCAGATTTATAGGAGAAAATTCTTGTGAATTTTCTCTAGTTTTTTTTTATATCAACAAAAAGATATATAAAATGTTGCATTTTTAATCTTACCCTGGACTTTCGAAACGTTGGACCGACCCTAAATAAAAATATAGTACTTCAACTATATTTGAAAGTCTCAAACTGATAAACCATCATAATTATAGTCTAAAGTCTAAACTAACTTACCTACGTTATATATAGATATATATGTCTACGTTCATATATCAAGAAAAAAAAAAAAAAAAAAAGAGGTTGGGCTATTCATAGCTATTCCAAGGTCTGATTTGTACATTTGATCTAATTTGCTCTCCTTCTCCACATTCATTACACTTGCATCTATGGATTGGATACATTGATTATTTAATGGATCGATGATGATGAGGTTATAAGACTTTTTGAAACAAGACTTTGGAGATGTGGGTTTGGAGATGATCATCACCACATGAAGCAGAGTAGTAAAAGACTTTTGCTACATCGAGAAACGTGATGCTGACGTCACGGAATGTGTCCCTCTCCGACAACGCTAACTCAACCATTTGCTCCATCCCCTTCTCCATTCTCCTTGTTGTCTTCTCCTTCTCATCGTTTCTCCTTGCCTTCATTAACACAATGAATAATTGATTAGACTCAAACCTGTTACATCGAATGAAACAGTAACATCGAATATATCATTCGTTTTCAGCTGATTAAAAAGCAAAGAAACTTGTGGTTTTGGTCATCGGATTTATAGAATCAATTTTTTAATGAAAAAATAATACATTGTCTCTTAATCATGCACGATATTTTCGAAAATGTTATTTGTTTGGAGTTTTTTTTTTCTAAAGATATATTCTTATTACCAATTAATAACTAACCTTTAAGTATTGGCGAGGAGGATAGATTCGATTGATGATTCCCGAGAGACGAACGAATTGAGGATGAGAGAAGTCAGTTAGGTCAGTGTTCTTCATTAGAATTATCATCTTCACCATGAGCACTCCTTCTCCTTCATCTCCATTTATTTTCCAATTCTCAAGCCATTCTCCCCACTATATTATTTACATTAACCGATAATTAATCAAATACTTACATATATAAAACAAACATCAATGATATACCCTAGAAAATTATATGTTTAATGTATTAAAAAAAATTAAGAAATTAGATCTATATAATGCTTTTCAGCCACACATTAAGCAAAGTCGATTTTATAAGAAAAAAAAGAAAAAAAAATCAATTTCGTTCCTTTCAATATTTAACAAGTGAGGTAAGTGTTCTCATTAAATTTTGTTTTTACTTAGTATTCAAATTTGTTTTCTTCTCTCATAAAAAATACAACTTACTATTCAAGTTTTCATACGAAAATAAAATAAAAATAACCTAAACACATGAGAGAAGAAAACGCGTACCGATTGATAGAGGAGATTGTTAACGTCACGGCCATGAGACATGAAAAGGTCGAAGGACATTTGATTCAAAGTTCCGATTAAGATTCCGACAAGCTGACTCGCCTGAACCGATCCTGCTCGGTCCAATCTCATCCCCCTGATTTTTCATATGCATCATGCAATTTCATAATATAGACAAATTAGTCAGTCAACTGATCCTACCAGAACTTTCTTTCTTCTTTAATTTGACTTCATGACATACTTAAAATTTACAAAAGATTATATCACACATAAATCTCAAAAATTTACTTTTGTTTGTTTGTTGAATTGGAACTTTCATTTCTTACAGTTTCGGCCTCCAGATGTTTTTTGGTTTTGTTGTTATACACATCACCAAATTTTATCCTTATCGAATGAGAAATTAACCAATAAACAAAAATTATGTTCAAATGGTTTTTATCTATTTTGCAGAAAACGCCATGTAATACTAAAGAAAATTGTCTGCACATCAGTTCGATGAAACCGACATTTTTTTCTAAATTAGATCAACTGAACTTATCTTTTTGAATTAATTAATTAATTAATTAAAACTTTTTTCTATGGCTTGGTTTTTTCTGCCGCAACATAAACAGAACCCTAACGAGTAGGGTTAAACGTAAAGCCACTAGATGGGAATAAAACTAGATTTTAGAGATTTAAATAGTACAAGCTTTAAAAAATAGATGGACAACGAAATATATGCCAAACAATTTTGGATGTCTAAATCCGGAAAAAGGTTAAGTCAAAAGTTACTTAATCAAATTTAAAAATCGCTAAAAAATCATCGGTTAAGTCAAATGTTTTCAAATGACGTATAAATATGTACATAGATCATGTAACCTAGTGGTTTATGCTAGTGTAATTAATTTGGTGGATTCACAATATATATACATATATGTATGATCTTGGCAAACTAAGTAAGAGAAGATATAAAACATATGTGATATAAAAGAAAAGAAATAAAGAAGGTTCGTTTAGAAAAAGAAAAACGATTGAGTGATATAAAAATATGTATTCATAAGCGTAAATTTTTTTGTTGGAATAAAATTATAGCAAATTCATAAGCGTAATTTACCTGTCATTGAAGTGATGATTACTTCGAGCATTGGCAATATATTTATGAAACTGATCGAAGAAGCTTCTTCTGGAGTCAGAGGATTCCCCAAGAGAAGAAGAAATGGCTTTAACCAATACACTTGACTTAGCCCAAACCATTCTCTCACGTGACCTCTCTGAGTCAAAGATAGTTGCAGCCGCTAAGTAGTAACACTCGAGAAGCTCACCTCTGCTCACGCCACACTCATTTAATCTGTTTTCTTCATACCACCTGCGTACAAATTTACACTACATTAAATTATTTTATTTTTATAAAATAAACGCAAGGTTTAAATGGAATCAACGTTTTGTTTTTTTCAGCCACTAATCAAACTAACTTTTCTTATTAAAAATTATTGCAGTTTGAGCGAAGTAACTTCTCCTTTTCAATTTATTAACAGAATACTTGGAAAAAGAAACAGCTTTATTTTTAAAAAAATATATAAAATATCCAGTAACCATTTAGAGCCATACTTATTGGAAACAAATGAAGAGTGAAGATGATATTACTTTTGGAATGTGTCCCATTCGAGCTGATGCAGAGCTTGGCAGTTGTTGTAATCTTGTTTTGCTAGTTCCAGATATTCATTATTGTTCACGTATGGCATCCTAAAATTGATTTGTCCACCATCATTATTAATTAATTAATTCATCTCACAATTAAAATACTTGCAATTGCAAAGAGAAATAAAACATAGAAATACTACCACTAATTTTTGTTAAACATAGAAAACACACCAACATGTAAGTGTTACGTAATATTAAAAAGTTTAATTTCAGTTGGATGTTTGCAGTTGATTTGCTGCACCCAGATTAAACTCACCTAGGTCTTATAAATAAACAAGAAGACCAAAATATCCTTATCTCTAACACATACAGTACATGGTCATGTCATGCATGCGCATTTTAACCATGGTCAGGTCATGCATGCATTTTAACATTTAGTCCAATGCATTTGTTTTGGATTCATTGGTCTATATTAAATATAACAAAATTTAAAAATAAGACGTACCTATAAAGTGTCTTGCCAATCCAAACGTCGTTTTCTCCACCATATTGCTCAATATAGAATCTCGTCTCTACTCGAGGCAAGCTTGCGTACCATGGAATCTCTAACGCAAACCCAATCTAACATGGAAAATATTATATCAAGGTAAAAAAAAAGTAAGCAAAAAAAAGCCAAACACGCTTTGTCGTTTTCCTTCTCCATCAGACGACCCAAAAACGGCATGCAGTGGGTATGCGTAAATGTAATGTTTTTTGGAACCATTTGTAATATAATGTGTAATTTTGGTCTTTATATATATTGCATGTAACGTACCTCGCCAGGTAAGTCTTTCATTATAATCCATTTATCTATTAGCTCGCCTCTCTCTTGTTTGTCTTGTAGATAATTAAAAGAGAACTTTTTGGCGTTTATCAATATCTGTTCCCTTGGAAATGCCAATTGCGATGCCCGGTATAGATTGAACATACCGGTCACCGCTTGGTTTGATTGCCCCGCGAAGCAGAAAAACTCTCCTTCTTTCTCAAAGTTCTTGAATACATCTAAAATTCAAACCCTTGTTATAAGAATTTCACATCACGAAAGAACTTTTGCTTTAGTTAAAATGTTTATGTATATATTAACAAAAATATGAGTTCTTACCCGCGGAAACTTGGTATCCATGAAGTCTTAAGAGCCTAAATGCCATGGCTGTATCGTCGATGTCTTGGACATGGGAACATCTAGCCCAACATATGCCTTTGTCTGTCCAATATCTGATATTTTATCATCATCATCATCATTAGAGTAAAACTTGTTTAGCATACAAATATGAAGTTAATATACAAATATAACGTTTTTACAAACCTGTGAACATAGTCAAGACACTCTTTAATCTCTTCTTCAAAGTATCTTGATATCCCTAACCGTTGTATCCGATCCACAATCCATATGTGTTCGAAAAGATCCACGGGAAAAACATTCGGAACTGAAAAAAACAATCATTACTCAAACAAATAAGTAGTGAACAAAAAGTAGAAGTTATGCGGCACCATACGCATGATGCTCGTAGAAAAAGTGGATAAGTGGGTAGATAATTATATGAACAAACCTCCTCCATTGAAACGATTGACGGCATTGTGGAGATACCCGAGACAATTGTTGTCACGGGTTTGCATGAATGCGAAAGCCGTAGAGGAAGGAGAGAAGAGGAAAGATCCGTCTTGACATTGAAGTTTCAAGAGCTTTTCCCAATCTAAATCACGCATACCCTCCAAACTATGCAACAACGTTGTTGGTATCTTGTGCATTATCTCCTTTGGTATCCTATAAAAAACATGTCACACGTACGCCCAAAATTAATTCATGTCTTAGTCAATATATAATATATATTACGTATGCAAATATATTATCGTATAACTCTTTTTTTGGCTTTGAGTGAAGTACATTGGACCATATATAAACTTTCAAATAACATACATAGAATATTCAAATTGTATATTTCTGGCCCAACACACAAACCTTTTTAGCTTTAGCTCTTTCTTGGCGTATATATCTTTTAAGACCGGAGAATCGTAGGGTACATCGATGTTTATTCCTCGAGCTATCTCAAGTAACGAAGGGAATGCTACTTCGAATCCGATTGGCATATGCTCATCGTTTTCTTCTCCTAGCTTTCCGATATTTTCCCGGAAAAAAGTGATTCCTGCACTAGCCCATTGTTAACGTATACTTCAAAGTAACATATATAAAATAAATAAAATGTCAAATGATATGGCCTATGGGTATGAATTAATAAACTACTAATTTAAAATCTAATATTTTGAATGATTACAGAAAAAACAAATTTTTCAAATTTTTCAAAAGAAGATTGATGTTCTAACTTATTAACACTATTAAACAACGTATATATACTTTCTTTTTAGCCCACTAAAAAAAGTTTGGATTTTTTTGCAGAAAGTTAAGATTTTATTTTTGTTTTCCTTTTATTTATTTTTTTGAAAAAAATAAATAATTACCTTTGTGGCACTGATGAGGAAAGAGATTCCATGATCTTAGAGCAACGACGCATGCAAGTGTATTGATGAGACGATCATGATAAGAGAAGAGACAAGCATCACCCCAAGATCCATCGGAGAGTTGGTTATCGGCGATCCATTTAACGGCGGAGGGGAACGCCGGAGTTTTATCTCCGGCGTCGATTAATGCAACCCAAGCTGTGTCATAAGCCGATATCGTAATTTCACCGTCACTTAGGTTTCTCAAAATCGATTTCACACTCTTCACTGCTTCTACGATTGCATTATTACCTACCTACAATTCAAATGCACAAAATTATAATCAGCTCATAATAATCATGAAAATGTTGAATTTAAACAATGATATATAATTTCATGTGTGTATATAGTTTTGGCATCTTTCGGACTAAACATTAGAACTATTTTTTGATGGAAAGGTAAAAAGGAATAGGGAAAAGTTTTGGAAAATTAAAGTATTAATGTGGATTTTTTTATATATATATATATAGTTATTATTGGCAAGAAAATTATCGCAAAAATGTTGCCTTTAAGAAAAAGGGAGAAATTTTGTTTGATATGAAGAAAAAGGGGGAAATTTGTTTTAAAAATCACCTGAAGAGCATCTTCTTCTTGAAGCTGTTGCCACTGAATTAGGGGCAGATCATGTTGAACTTCCAGAGGATTAATGTATTCTAGACAGAAAAACAAACATAGTCTTTAAGTTTTTAATATAAAAAGTGATTAATCTTGAATTCTATTAAAAAAGAGTTGATAAGTTAGACCTTGAGTTCGAAGCTTTGAACAATATATGGAACAGCTTCTGGGTTTGTCTCTAGCGACATCGAGAGGAGATCCTGTATAACGAATAAAAATTAGAGAAATAAGCAAAGTATTAATAAAATAATTTGCTTACTAAGTTATGATTAAATAAAAAATCACAAGTAGTTTTTGTCGTCAAAACATTAGTTTATTAGGCTTCGAAATGGGATCTTTTGTGTTAGCAATTATAATAAGATACGAGGTCAATCCATTCGCTAATGAGTACTAGATTCTCTAAACGTACGTCTGTAATAATAAATTCAAACTGAAGATTTTCTTATATCATATAATATTATACACGTATAATGGTTTAGAATATGTTTCCACGTACTACTTATATATTAATATTTTATTTTAATTTATAATTCATCGAAGACAGGAAAAGACATTCTTTCGGGGAAAAAAATCCAAAAATGGTATTATTCGTTTAGGGAGAAAAAATCAAACATTAAAATTTAGGAAAAAAAAAATATCAGACCATAAAATTAAGATATTATTGAAACGATACAAACAAAGCGGAAAAACCAAGAATGATATTGTTCGCTCGGTTAAAAAATCATCAAGAACACAAAAAGACATAAACATATTTGCAAATTGTGTGAGATATTTATATAAAACAGAGAAACCCCATTTGGTATTTGAATTCAAGAACCCCAAATTTCGAAACAAATAAAAATCGAATATTTGGGAAACAAAGAAAAAAAACAGAGAGAATTTTGGAGAGTAGTTAATGTTTCGAAAATGTTTTGAAGAAAGAAAAAAATAAAAATCAAAAGGAGAGAATCATAGATGATGATGATGATGAGACATATCTCACGCGTGAGAGAACATAAAAACAGAGTCATCACTTTTGTTTTTGTTTTTGTTCTCTCCTCTCCTCTTCTCTCTAGGGAATTTCAATTTAATTAAAAAATAATCCATGTTTTCGTCGAAAACTCCAGTCAAAGAACGGTTCATGATTAAAACCCACATGACAATTTCGATCATAAAAACATCAAAGAAAAAAAAGTGAAAGACTGTTTTTGTGATCGTGGGGTATCTGACAAAACAGTGAAAAGAGAGAAAGAGAGAAGTCACACACCTGAGATCTTAAGGAAATAAGAAGAATTAGAAGATATTGTTGTTTTAGTGCTGAGAAAGTTTGTACTTTGAAAAGAGTTCAGAGCATGATATTCAAGAGACATGGCTTTAAAGCTCTGTTTCTGTCAATTGAGTTAGTGAAGAAGAGATGAGAATTGAGAGAAAGATGAGCATAAGTGAGAGAGAGAGAAGTCTTAGTGGGATTTATATAAAGACAGAACCGACTTCACATTGTTTGATTTTACTCTAGAGAGAGAGAAGAGAGAGATTGGATGATGCATGGAATGTGTTTTTGTGGGATCTTCCATAGCTATGGAATTCAAGGGGCAAAATTGGTTTTTTTCCTTTTTAGTTTCCATTCTCTTGTATATGTACTTTCTCTGTTTCACAATACATGATGTTAAGGATATTTTACACAAATTAAGAAAATAATCATTACTTTTTTAATATATATTATTTTCTCTTACCAAAAATTATTTTAATAATTATAAACCAATAGTAACATAGTTCTTTTCAATCATTACATCTTGATATTTACAATTTATCAATAAAAATAAAGTAAAAAGATTAAAACATCAAACTTTCTGAAACAAGATAAAGTAGATAAAACATCATCTATTCTGAAACGGAGGGAGTATTATACATCTTACCAAAAAAATAAAATAAATTAATGGAATAAAGGTGATATCTTCGAAAGTACACATACGAGGGCTTCTCAATCATATCATATCTCACAAATTATTTTTACAAATAATAATAATTCTAAGTAATATATATTTTTTTGTTTACCGGAAAAGCTAAATTAATTAATTGATAGATTTGTTGTGTGACAAGTCATATATTAATATTGATTAAATGGTAATGTAATTGTAATCTATTTGGAATTCCTATCTGGTCAAGTTCAAGTTATTTTAGATTCCAGTAAACATTTGCGATTTCGTCCTTGTACATCTTAAGATTCTAGTTTCTCTCTATCTTTTTTCCATTTTCATGGATTCCATACTTAAAAAGAGGTAGGTGATAAAGTTGCAGATAAACTACTACACGTGTAGTTATGTTACTGCATTTTCCACTATTTGAAATTGGAATCATAATTATTCAAATAGAGTTGAGTTTAAAAAAAAGAGAGTGTTTTTCGGTTACGTGACACGTATAATTTTCATTTTGTACATATGTTAATTTCCGTTACTTTCATTAAACATAAAAGAAACAGCTATAAATTACCAAATACAATCATTAAATAAACAGTTATACACCATGCAGGATATTGACCAGGCCGTGCCTATGTTACTACTTTATAAACTTTGGTTTAGGATTCTTAATTTTTACATAATTTTAGAGCCCTTAAATTTTGTAAAATATTAGTAGTATTCGGCTTTTTATCATTATTCTTTATTTTTCTAAACTAATTGTTAATGAGATTAAAAAAATTAAGGCATCTAACTTTTCTTCTTCTCATGTTTCTATCATAACCACTTTCTTCAAACTCTAAAATTTCTAGATTCTAATCATCTCTTTTCTTTCTTTTCTTCAGTGTTTACCATCACTAATCACAAGTAAGTTTAGTTTATACTATGTTTTGTTAGTATATAATTTTAGAAAAATTGATTAACTAAACTAACAAGTTTTTTTTATAAATTATGTAACCTGCAATTATTTTTTAAAATTTCAGAATAATGCCTCCAAAAAGTATGAAGAAAGGACCGTGTGAAAACGATAAACGAAAAAAAAGACCGAATAGATGCACTCATTAAATCTCAAGAGAATGGCTTGTTCAGGTATTTCAAAAAATCTGAAACTCTTGATGCTTCTGTAGAAAATAATGATGAACAACATAATACTGTTGAAGATGATGGAATGGATGAGAATTTGGAGAGAGAAGAAACAAATTTTCAGGAAAGGAATATGAATGCAGTGGATGAAGAGAATTTCAATGATGTGGATGAAGAAAACTTCAATGAGGAAAATGATGAAGATAAGACTGAATGTGAAAAGGGTGATGATCCCACAGAGAATTGTGGATTTTTGGATATGTATGATCCTGGAAACTGGACAAACATAAAAAAAAGGATAGAATGAATGGAGAGATTTTATGGTTATACAAGGTCCAATAAAAAGATTGCATGATGGTTATTGCTTTGAAAAAGATGGTCTTAAGAGGCATTTCTCGCATCGTTATTATACAATAAAAATAACTGATGGAAGAAAACAAGATTGACGTTGGCTAGTTTACTCAAAAGCAGTAAACAAAATTTTTTGCTTTTGCTGTAAATTGTTCAACCAGAATGACAAAACTCAACTGGGGTCTGTGGGATTCAATGATTGGAGAAACATTTTGAAAAGGCTTAAAGAGCATGAATCTAGTCGAGAACATATTGTTTGTATGAACCAGTGGGTGAAACTAGAACTCAGGTTGCAGAAAAATCAGACTATTGATAAATATGCTCAAAATGAAATAAAATAAGAGAGAGCTCACTGGAGGCAGGTGTTGATTAGGATAATTTCTGTTGTAAGAACTCTTGCTAAACAAAATCTAGCATTTCGTGGAAGCAACAGAAATATCGGAGAAGACGGTATTGGAAATGCTTTAAGTTTTATTGAGATGCTTGCTGATTTTGATCCAGTGATGATAGAACATCTTATGAGGTATAAAGAAGATGAATCTCAATATCACTATCTCAACAACAAAATTCAAAATAAGCTGATAGCTTTGTTAGCTAATGAGATAAAATGAAGGATTATCAAGAAAATTCAAGATGCAAAGTACTTTTTTGTCATTCTTGACTGCACTCCAGATATTAGCCACCACGAGCAAATGACTGTAGTCATTCGTTGTGTAGATGTTTCAGCCACTTCAACAAAGATCGAAGAATTTTTCTTAACATTTTTAAAAGTTGATGATACATCTGGAGAAGGACTTTTTGGTGAGCTTCAAGACGTGGTGGCTGCTTTTGAGTTGAAGATTGATGATGTCAGGGGGCAAGGTTATGATAATGGCTCTAATATGAAGGGAAAATATAAAGGAGTACAGAAAAGGTTACTAGAGATGAATTCAAGGGCGTTTTACACACCTTGTGGTTGTCATAGTCGTAATCTTGCACTTTGCGATATGGCAAACACTTCCTCAAAGGCAATCTCATTTTTCGGAATTGTTCAGCGAACTTATGTTTTTTTTACATCTTCAGTTAAGCGGTGGAAAATAATTGAAGATCAAGTGGATGGTCTAACACTCAAGGCGTTGTCACATACTCGATGGGAAAGTCATTTTGAAAGTGTTAAGGCAATAAGATTTCAAGCTTCTAAGATTATGAATGCTTTAGTTTACATTGCTGAGAATAGTGATGATCCGAAAGAGCAGAGTGAAGCTGAATGTCTAGTAATAAGTGAAACTTATGGAATTGGAAGTTTTGAGTTTTTAGTTTCCATGGTTATTTGGTATGATCTTCTTTCTATTGTGAACATTGTCAGTAAGAGTTTGCAATCCGAAGATATGAACATAGATGTTGCTATCTCTCAATTTAAATGGCTAGTTTCTTATTTTTAAAAGTATAGAGATTCAGGTTTTGAGAAAGCAAAATTAGAAGCTAAAAAAATTGCAGATTCCATGGAAGTTGAGGCTATATTTCAAAAAAAATCCAAGAGAATCATCAGAAGAAATAAAAATTATGGTGAAGAGTCAGAGAAAGTTGAAGGAAGTATGGTATTATCACTAGAGGAAAGCTTTAGAGTTGATTACTTCATCCAGATCATGGATCAAGCTCTCTGCTCGCTTGAGACAAGATTTGAACAATTTCAGAGGTATGAACATATTTTTGGTTTTTTGTTTGATTTGAAGAAATTGCAATCGGCGAGTAATGAAAGTTTGATGGCATCTTGTACCAATCTTGAAAATTCTCTGACCCATGGTAAACATTCAGATATTGTTGCTAAAGATCTGTTTTGTGAACTAAAACTTTTAAGAGAAGTTTTGCCAAAAGAAACTAAGAGGCCTATTGAAGTGTTAGGTTTTTTGGAAAAAGTTGTAGATTGTTATCCTAATGCATGGATCGCTTATCGAATATTGTTGACGATTCCAGTTTCAGTTGCATCAGCTGAAATTTTTTTTTCAAATCTGAAGTTGATAAAGTCATATCTTCGCTCGACTATGTCGCAAGAAAGATTGAGTGACTTGGCTATCTTGTCTATCGAAAGGGAGCTGGTTAAAAGTATTAACTTTGAGAGTTTAGTTAATGATTTTGTAAGAAAGAAAGGAAGAAAAATTATGTTTTAGAATTTTTATTTTAGTTTTTACTTTTGCGTGTATTTTTTGTTTTTTGGATAATGATAATTATTTACCAAAAAAAAATTTATATGAAATAAAGCCTTTTTTGAAACACCGTGGTCTTTTCAACCTTAGGAACAGTTCTGATATTGACTAGTGTACATTAAATGGATAAGCATAAGCTTATAACAATAATAAAAAAAAATACTATCATTTTGGGGTTGGTTCAATCTTCAAACATTATCATTTAGGAATGGAAAATATTTTAGAACTGGCAAATTTTCATTTGGAAAGTGATTTACAATTTATCCAGACAGTTTAAGTACATCAATGAAATGGAATCCTATTGTTTGGAAAAACGATAAATCATTGGACAATACATGATTGATAGAACTTACACAATATATATATATATATATATATATATATATTAGAGGTCTAAGATAATCCATTTTTTCTTTTGAATAGTTAATATAACCTTTTTTAACTTTTATTGCCTACATAACTTACTTATTTTCTAGCAAATTTCATAATTCCAAAATTGTCCTCTTGATTATTTTTTAAAGAAAAATGGTAAATATATTAGTTTCTGTAATATATTTAAAATTTATGTAACTAAATTTTTTTATACCTAAATAATTTTAACATTAGTAAAAAATAAATAAAAAACTTAAAACCTACTTTAAAATTATTTTATTCCATAATATCAAAATTATCCTTTCTAACTAATAAATATTTTTGAAAATAAATTATTAATAAATTATCATTTTAATTAATTATTCTCTTTTAATTCATATTTATTATTAAAACTATAATTTTCAATATTTATTTTTACTTAAAATATTTGATTAAGTTAAATAAGAAAATTTTTAAAAAAACTTAAAAATCGTCTGCCAAATATTAGCAAAGTTTATCTGCCAAATATTAGCAAAGTTTGTTAGATGTCCGCAGAGTCTGCCATATGTCCGCAGAGCCTAATTAATTTTACAGATAAGATCATTTTAGATTAACGTTCATTTCAAAATAGGTTATTGTGACAAATTACCCTATATATTAAAAGAATTAGTTTAAATACGTTTTTTTTTGTTGATCGCACATATAAAAATTAAATATCGGTTTTAACATATCATTACATCAGATTGCTTAGTCCACTTGAGCCTGCCGATATTGCAAACAGGCATCTAATTTAACGTAGAAATACAAACGAAACACATCAGATTGCTTTAGCCCACTTGAGCCTGCCGATATGCTAAACATGCATCTAATTTTACGTAGAAGTACAAACGAAACACAAAGATGAATCATTGAACAATATACATAAAAGAAAGAGTGTTTTTCGGTTACGTGACACGTATAATTTTCATTTTGTACATATGTTAATTTCCGTTACTTTCATTAAACATAAAAGAAACAGCTATAAATTACCAAATACAATCATTAAATAAACAGCTACACACCATGCAGGACATTGACTAGTGTACATTAAATGGATAAGCATAAGCTTATAACAGTAAAAAACAAATAAATACCATCATTTTGGGGTTGGTTCAATCTTCAAACATTATCATTTAGGAATGGAAAATATCTTAGAACTGGCAAATTTTCATTTGGAAAGTGATTTACAATTTATCCAGACAGTTTAAGTACATCAATGAAATGGAATCCTATTGTTTGGAAAAACGATAAATCATTGGACAATACATGATTGATAGAACTTACACAATATATATATATTTAAATAATTTGTTTGAATACGTTTTTTTTTCTTGTTGATCGCATATATAAAAATTAAATATCGGTTTTAACATATCACTACATCACATTGCTTAGCCCGCTTGTTCTACGGACGAGCCTGCAGATATGCCAAACATGCATCTTATTTTACGTAGAAGCACAAACGAAACACAAAGATGAATCATTGAACAATATACATGTGGGTATGTCGAGTTTGTGGAACATATTTATGGAGAAGAAAATCTTGAAAACGTTTTATTTTGAAAACATTAAACAATTGATCATCTAACTAGCACACATATGAAAATTAAATGTGTATTCGAATAGATAGCCACAATAGTACCACCAAAATTTAATTTCTGTTTTAGTTTTACAATTGAATCATACTTTTATTTTTAAAATATTAATTTTCGTAATCGTTTTTCTTCTAAAATTGCTATAATTTATTTTCTGTTTTTGAACTTGATGACCAAATAGATAAAGGCCTTTTTAGCATATAATTGATAAAGCCATTTAAATAATTGGGCCTAAGAGCATGATTATAGGTGGGTAATATAGAGGTAATATAAGATTAAATCAATTAAATTAAATCAAAATTTATATTTACTCTCTCCAAAAGTTCTAAATATAAAACCTATCTTACCGGTAAATATAGATCTCTATTTCTATCTCTCTCATCCTTTCTCTCTTTTTTTATCAATCCCAATATAATTAATATTATAAATTCATATATTACCCCAAATATATTTACCACCTATAATCATGCTCTAAGAGTTTCAAAAAGCCTGTGAGATGTCATCATTCAGATAGTTAGAGGGGATAAGGGGTTTAGAAATTAATTTTTTTTTTAAACTTTCTGTTTCGGAGTTTATCAGCGATGTTTGCTCAGTTAGCGCCATCGCCGTCTCCTTCGCCGGCGAACCTAAGCCATTTCGTTCACCGTCGTAGCTTCCGAAAGTCTACATACGCTGTCTCCGCTTCTCTTCTCACTGCAAATTCCTCTCGTCCACCAATTCAGGCAAACATTTTCATCTAATCGTACTTCGTGCTCTTGTTGTTATCCGAATAAATGGAGAAATCGAAAACTTCTTTTGCAGATTGTTGGAGGAAAGGATTTAAATTTGGATGTTACAAGAAAAGATGATTCAATTGGGTTCACATTAGAGCCAAATGAAGAAGAAATTGATTGGATGAATTTAGAATCTGATATTCGTCTCTGGACTAGAGCATTACGTCCTGTTCAGGTAAATCTATTTATGGATTTTATAGTAAAATTTTGTTTTTGAATTATGAATTTGTTGGATTGTTGTTTATTGTGTTGCTCTTGACTTTACAGTGGTATCCAGGACACATAATGAAAACTGAAAAGGAACTTAGAGAACAGCTTAAGCTGATGGATGTTGTGATTGAAGTCCGTGATGCTAGGATTCCTTTATCGACTACTCATCCAAAGGTTAGAGTTTTGCATTTAAAGGTCTTCGATCCCGTTTTTAGATTATGATTGTGGTGGGAAAAGGTACAACATTAAAGCTGAAATTGGTTATATCGAGTAAGCATTATTTAGGATAGCTTTTCATTGGAGGAGAAATGCATATTTGAGTTTCTAGGAGGGGACATTAAAAAATGTCGTATCTTCTCGGTTCAAGTGAAGTTTCTATCTAAAAAAGTAAACAATTTTTATTTTTGGCTTGGGGATACAATCAATTTCTTCGGCCTTTGTTCAGTAGGAGCAAGTTATGTCTATGACAAAACTTTTGTGTGGTTCAATGATGTGTGTGATTACTTTTGGGGTTATGTCTGTGGTATTTTGTAGATGGATGCGTGGCTTGGTAATAGGAAACGGATATTGGTATTAAATAGAGAAGATATGATATCGAACGATGATCGAAATGATTGGGCTAGATACTTTGCAAAGCAAGGAATAAAGGTCATTTTCACTAATGGCAAACTTGGCATGGTATGGTTTCTATAAGTTTAATCTTTGGTTTGGAGTTGACTTTTCTTTTTCTTGGAATCGTTGGTTTAATAATCTCTGGCTGATGGTTACAGGGAGCTATGAAGCTAGGTCGGTTAGCAAAAAGTTTAGCAGGTGATGTAAATGGAAAAAGGCGAGAAAAAGGACTTCTCCCTAGATCAGTGAGTAAAGTGTATCATGATCCATCATTCGCTGTTGCAAGATTTATGATTTCAATATAAGTTTATTTCAAATGGTGCAGGTTAGAGCTGGAATAATTGGATACCCTAATGTTGGAAAATCATCTCTGATCAATCGTCTATTGAAGCGCAAAATTTGCGCAGCAGCTCCAAGACCAGGTGTAACTAGAGAAATGAAGTAATAACGCCTTTTAAAAGCTTGCTTTTTAACTCAGGGTTTTCACAAATACAGTCAAGATCCTTATCTTCTGTAACTGGTAATTTTTCTAATCTTACTATAAACAGATGGGTCAAGCTTGGGAAAGATCTTGATCTCTTAGATTCACCTGGAATGCTTCCTATGCGTATTGATGATCAAGCTGCTGCTATAAAGCTTGCAATTTGCGATGACATTGGAGAGAAAGCTTATGACTTCACTGATGTTGCTGGAATCCTTGTACAGATGTTAGCACGGATTCCAGAAGTAGGTCAGTTTCTAAACATCACCATTTTTAGAGTTACTCTTTTCTCATGTTCCCGCACCAAAAACAAAACTTAACATTCTCTTATGTTCTTTTCGTCTTTAAACAAAAAGGCGCAAAGGCTCTTTACAACCGATACAAGATCCAGCTAGAAGGCGGCTGTGGTAAAAAGTAATGAAACTTCATTCACAGATATCTTGGCAACCATTGTTCATGGATTCTTATTGATTCTCTACTCTTTCTTTTGCAGATTTGTGAAGACGCTTGGTCTTAACTTGTTTGGTGGGGATAGTCATCAAGCTGCATTTCGAATACTGACGGATTTCCGCAAAGGCAAATTCGGGTATATCTCGTTGGAGAGGCCTCCACTGTGATTTAAGAAAGGTTTATAGAGTTAAATGCTCAAGATTATGAACTAGAAATGCATATATATGATGTTTTAATGAATGCATATCTGTGTATTTTAGATTCCTAGATATAGAAAAACTGGGCTAAATCTGTATGGTCACTAACTAATGTACTCCAAAGTTCGATATGTATGCATATTTGTTTATGTAAAATCAGGAAGTTACATGATATATGATTATATTATTTATATATTTCAAAACTATTGTATTAAGATTTCATTTTTTTGCAAATGTTATGGTAGTCCAATGGATTAAAAATCTGCTTTCAAAACAAATTTCACAGTTTTACTCGATGGTGTATATGATATTTCATGTTTCTGATTTAATTGTTTTGGTAACTATTACATAATGAAACGAAAACTAAAAAAATATTAAAAAAATTTGCGATTTCTCTTGATATCTAAACTAATTACTAAGCTTTTACAAGTTATCAAGATATGTATTTTCATTTTTTTTTGTAAATCTTATGACATTTGTTTCCCATTATTATTAATTGGAGAAATTGTAGAGGTGAGAAACGACCGTTGGATATGAAAGTGGGACCTACTAATCCATCCACTAGAAACTATACTAACTTCAAAAGTCGTCGACCAAGTCCCACTTCTAGATCTACTTTTGTCTCTGTCCATTATTTATTGATCAAAAATAAATAAAACAATCTTCCAAAGGAGTTAGAAAATCAGAACGTTGGACCAAATTTCCAGATCCTATTTAAAAATCTCTTCTTTCACAATCTCTCATCTTCAATAAACTAGCCGTTACATCTCTCTCTATCTCCTTCTCCATCAATGGCTGCTTCTGTAGAAACTTCATCACCTACTCATACTCACAAAGTAAGTTCTTCTTCTTTCTCTACTTCCATCAAGAGAAAAATCATGGGTTTGCTTCAAAATTGAAAATTTCATGAAACTACTTTTTGTTTTTTTTTTTTTAACAGAAAGGAACAAGCTTGATCATGGTTTCTTCAACTTCTTTAGAATCTTCTCCAACGTTTAGTCCATCTTCAGACAAGCGTTTCTGGAGCAATCTTCGTAACAGGATAGATGTTCTTCTCGACGAAAAGAGCAAAGATCTCAAACCCATGACCAATTCTCTATTCATAGCTCCAACGATCTCTGGAGAATCAGAGAGAGCAAAGAGATTGAAGAATGATTCTATGCTTTTGCTTAAAGGGTTTGATTCGGTTTCTCATACTCTGTCTCAGCTTTCTAGTAATCTCGACAATGCCCTTCAGGTATACTAAAATCCTTTTAATCTGATCTGAAATTAGGATTTTTTCATCTGTCATGATTGATCATGCTGATACAAAGTGTTTTCTGTAAAATCAGGGAGTTAGAGAATTGTCTAAACCACCTACATTATCTGAGATACTCCACTCAAATCTCAAAGCTGATCATATACAACAACAACTGAAAGAAGAAGAAGAAGAAGAAGAAGAAGAGAGTAAAGGGAAGAAGAGAAAACACGAATCTGATGTTGAACAAAACGAAGATTCTTCGAATGAAGAAGAGAAGAGGCCAAAAGAGAGGAAGATCATGAAAAGGGCTAAGAACGTAAGTCTCAGTCTTTAGTTACTCTCTCTCTCTCTGTGTCTTATTGTTTTTTAATGTTGAACTGTTTCATAAAAATTGAATCTTTATTTTTTGTAGATTGCGATATCCATGGCAGCGCAAGCGAATTCGCTTGCAAGAGAGCTTAAATCCATAAAATCTGACTTGAGTTTCATCCAAGAACGTTGTGGATTGCTTGAAGAAGAGAACAAGAGACTCAGAGATGGGTTTGTGAAAGGTGTTAGACCTGAAGAAGATGATTTGGTCAGTACAATCTCCCCAAGCCGTTCTGTTTCTGCTCTGTTATGCTCTGTTCTCAATCTTATGATTTTGATTCTATGAAACAGGTGAGGCTACAATTAGAAGTGTTGCTTACGGAGAAAGCAAGATTAGCAAATGAAAACGCGAATTTGGTTAGAGAGAATCAGTGTCTTCACCAGATGGTGGAGTACCATCAGATCACATCTCAAGATCTCTCTGCTTCATATGAACAAGTCATTCAAGGTTTATGCTTAGATTTCTCATCTCCTCTTCCTCAATTCGATGATGAAGAAGAAGATGATGAAACAAGATCTCTCGATGTCTCGAAAGCCCTCAACGAAATCTTTGAAAAAGTAGAAGAAGAACAACCACGTTGATAAACACATTATTTTAGTTTTTGTGTGTTTCGCAACCCTAATATTTTCCATAATTGATTTAGCTTTTGAGTTTTCGTTTTGAGCAGTTTCTTGGTCTCTAAGATATAAAGTTGTAAACATCCCTCTGTTTGTTTGTTGTAATAATTTGGTCACGTATGATGTCAATTAAACAAGCTTAATATGCTTTTGACCCTTGAGAAAAAAGGGACTCTCTTGTTGTTTACTAAGACTACTGTTTCATAACAAATGACAAGTGCTCTGTGCTGTCTTTGAAAACATGAGTTCTGACTTGGCCCAGCCTGTTTTAAAACTGGATGGGCCAGATAAAGCTAGCTGTTTTTCCTTATATTTTCATGTTAGTCACATATTACTGATATGAAATCAGAGTCAAACTAATCAATTGGATTTCAGATTTTCTTAGAATTTTTGGTTAAAAAAAAAAATAGTGAACCAATGTAAAAGTAGTTTTGGTTTGAGATTTCAGTTTTTAAATGGGATATAATTTTAACTTTCAAAGTAAATTTTTTCTTTCCTTTTTTATTCTGTTTGGATCTAGTTTCGGCTTTTTGGACTTGAATATGTATTACCATTTTAACCAAATTAATATAATGTGTTTTAGGATATTTTTCCGGGTTGATTCGGTTTATTTGGATTGAATCATCATATATGAGTTGCTTAGGATTCATTTTGAAAACAATGCAGAACTTGATTGCCCGAGAGTAATCCTTCTCTAGGATTTGTTGGTACATGTACCTTTTCACATCACATGGTAATTGTGTTATTTGACTAATTCCGGCTAATAAAAAAAACACCAACTTAGATGTATGGTAAAGAAGTTTGACTAAAAAAAATAAAAGAAAGACACATATATGGTAAAGAAGAGATTTTGACCCAAAAAAAAAGTAAAGAAGAGATGGAACCAAAAAGAGAAAAATTGGTAGTTCGATGAGCTTTCTTATCGCTAAAATCAATATGTGAGTTGATTTTGATTTTGTTTCAAACAATCACAGTTTTGTACGATTGTCTTTCTCAATTCGATTTTAGAGTTTCAGTTGATTTTAAAATTTTATTTTTGGTCAACAACATAATGAATCCATTATGTAGATTTCTACAAACATATTCTAAAAATTAATCTAACGGAATCTCATTTACTATAATTTTGGAGGTTTCATATGTATAGACTATTAGTTAATTAGTTATAGGTTAAAATAAAAGTTCCCATACTGTATTTGAGAACATCCCAAAAACAAAACAAACAAACTTTTTAGACGGTTATACTAATATTTTAACTTAGCAACTCAAATTATGGAAAAGAAAAAATACCATAACTCAAAGATAACTCTAAAAATGTTACCATTGAGTTAGCATTTAGATTTCTTTGATTTATAGGTTTGATAGGTTTCTTTACTTAAGACAAACTATAAGACTTTATTTTCTGAAAAAAATACTTCCTCGATCTAATCCATAATTTACAGAATAAAGTCTATTTAGTGCTTACCATTAGATTAATAATCTAAACGTACGTTGTTATTTTTCTAATTGAATTCACAACTTTTCAGCTAATGATATGTATCATTGATAACCCAACCTTTTTAAGGTTGTGATTAAACAAAGGGATGAGAATAGTCAAAAGTTAGAAACAAGAATATTCCCAGTTGACAAGTTTGTGTAAACATGAAAGAGATTCCACCTTACTTTGTTGCTACTAAAAGATTATAAAGACTTACAAAAATTAAAATAACTCAATAGTTTTGAAGGATCTTAACTCAGCAGTGGAATGTTGATGATGCAAAAGAATCCTTTTTTCTTTCTTCTTCTTCTTCTTCCGCTGATTGGTTTGAACAATCTAGAAAACACCAATGGAAGCAAAAAGATCGAAAAAGTAGAGAATCGTACATATTCTTCTTTAGCTTTTTACTTACTTAGCATATCTACTAATCCATTAACATATTTTACTTGAGCTTTTAAATCCATTAATACCTAAACCGTGGGTTGTGTAACACATAGTCTTTGAAAAGTTTCCTTCACTTAATTTAGAAACTTCTTTTGCCATTATATTTAAATCCAAATAATTAAGTCGACATCAAGGCTAATACTCATTGCGTTTCATAATAATTATCGTTTAAAGTTTTCTAACACATATTTAAAAAACAATTAAATTATCATGTTACTTTTAATTAATATAATATACAATTTTCATTAGTTAATAAAATAAAGTAGTAGCAATAAAAACTGAAAATTTTATTAAAAAATCTGCAATGAAAATATAAAACTACACTTACTTTGAAATAAAAATTAAGTTCGAAATGACACTAATATGAAATAGAAGGAGTATATAAAATTATCATAAATGCATCAAATGTCATAAGACTCATATATAATAACTATGGAGGAGGCGTTAATTCGGTATCCATTAGTGCACGAAAAGAAAGAACATATCCCTTTAATTAGATGTTGCACATTAGTTGCCATTAGAGAGCATGTAAGTGTTTAATTTTTCATCATACATGTGAGTAAATGTTTAATCATAAGAAGAAACTCTAAAACCAGTAATCGTTTTTCGCCAGCTATTTTTTTTCGTGTTTGAAATTATTGGTTATTTGTAGTACTACTGGTCATAGCAAACATTTGATGTTACAAAACTCGAAAAAAAACATTTTGAAGTCTGAAAGATGTAATTAAAACAGAACAAAAAACATCTTCAGTTATAAGATTTCTACACTGTTCACATCTTAAGGTTTTCCCATGATTTTTTTGTGAAACAACCTTAAAAATACATATGCGAATTAACGAAACTCAAGATAACCATAATATATAAAAAAGATGACCATAAAAACTATATCTTGTTTTAAAAAAAAAATCATATATATTACAAGTTTTGATTTGTAAGTTCTGCGGTTTTTGCTCAATATGGTTCTGTTCCGTTACTGGCAAAAGGCAAAACTATGGCACATTTACTCTGTTTTCTATATATTCGTAGTCATAGTAAATATTCCAATTGAAGATGCTTAAGAGTTAAGATCCATTCATTATGGGACCCATGCCAATTGAGGATATAGATGCATCCAAAAAAGAAATATGAGTTAAGTGAATTGTTTGGAACCTTTAAGTCTTTAACTCAGCATATAGACAATTTTTTCTTTAAAAGCTTAAGAAATCTAGTTTATGAAATAATTTAATTCTGATAAACGAACTTATTTCTACATTAATAGTTGCAATTTTGACTGAGGAAAAAAAGAGAGTGAGGACCTCTTGCAAATAAATAAAAAAACCCTTTAACAAAAAAATAAAATAAATTACTACATATTCAAACTTATTTCTAACTTTAATTAGCATGAAAAAAAAACTCATTTCTATCTTTAAAAAAAATGAAAAGGGGCAATTTTTTGTAATTTTTTTGTTAATTTTGAAAAGGATCAATCTCTTATCAATGGTTTAAATAGAACCAAAATCCAATCTACGTCCAATGCTAAACTTCAAAGACGTCGATGCATGACCTACTTTTTATTAAAATATAATTTGGCATCTAAGATCACTGTTTGGTGGTTGTTTATTTTCCTTAAATAGAAAGTTATTCTAATTATAAACAATGAGAAAATGCTTTCATTTTTATTTCACTCCACTAGATTAGTAGAAAACTTCTTCTTGTGTCAGTGTTTTCCTATAATAGCATTCTATAATTTTTATTATTTAACTATTTATTTAATGTACCGTTGACCGTAAGGATGTAAGAAATCCAGATATCTTAATCTAGATCCGTTAAAAAAATTAAATTATAAGATAAATGTTAAAATAAAAATTTTTGTTTTATTGAAATTTAATTTACAATAATATTTTTATGTGATATTTTCAAAAGAAATCTGATATACTACTAGAAAAATAAATAAACTTAAGTTTTGTTTGTATTGAAAATATCACATAGTAATATAGTATATGTAAACCACTTTTAAATAAATATTTTATAAACATATGAATCCGAAATTGGGCATCCGAACCTTAAAATCTTGATATCTAGACCTAGTACTAATGGATACGAGATGTTACTATCCGAATCCGAATACAACTCTTTCAGATATCCTGATTGAGATGATAATTTTACCCTTAGTTGATGTCATTTTTTAAGCTATTAGGAAGATAATTTTCATATTCTTATTTCTAACATTATAATTATGCATGTGAGTGTGATAAAATATGTGGCTATGAGATTGGTTGGGAGAAAAAGGCCATATTTAGAAAACCTCTTATGATCTACAGAAAATAAGATCCAGTAGGCAGTAAGCACATAGAGAAGTGAACAAAATAATAGTACCATTTCCAATCATATATAAACATTTTGAATTCTACTTGAAGACATAACCAGAAGAAGCTAAGTGCTTTATTTTATAGATAGGCAATAGGTTGGTGAACTTCTTCAATATGAAATTTTCACTAACACAAAAACTTTATTTTTAGATCCTACTGTGTTGAACACTAATCAGGGTATATGCTTTTTTAATCAATCAAATTTGTTATTAAAAAATCAATAGATTTTCAACTCAAATTCAATATACATATAATAGATTAGTCCATGCCTCTTCTTTATTACTATTGTATAATTTTGAACCAAATTATATGTTAAGACTACTCTACTTCAATCAATCTCAGCTTCTGATATCAAGTAAAAAAACACCTTGAAAGTTGAAACGCATCTAGGTTTCTTGACAAATGACAAATACAATATCCATAATGCAAGTTACTATTCTTTTGAATTATCAAGTCGATTCGTTACACAAATATCCAATATTAATATATATATATATATATATGTATCCAATATTAATATATATATATATATAATTATTTTGATAGAATACATTGTTAGGGGTAAAATATATTTATTTAACAAAAAAGGGATAGAATACATTTTTAATTTTTAGTGTATGTACGTGGGTCGGTATTAATCAGAAATGTAAATAATCAGAAATGTTTTAGACTTTTAGTTAGTGTGGAGACTTGATTGGACCGCAAAGAATAGGATAATTTGGAGAAAATATTTAAAAAACTGAAAATAGGTTTCAGTCCACGGTGCTACATTTCTATTAAAATTAAGTAAACTATATATATTTATTTTTTTGTCAACAAGTAATCACTATATTTAAATTTCTAATGATCCCTTTGTTTGTTTTTCCTAATGATACCTTTCCTTTTTGTCCTTAACCATTATTAAATTCTATAATTCGTTGACATAACAAAAGCTTATTTTTCTAATATAATATTCTTAAACCAACGATAGAAAATTTTTTGGGTTGACAAGATTATTATCCTATATCCGACCCAAAAATTTTTCTTTCTATCATATCTGTTGTAAAATTGTAATAGTTATTCATTGAAGGCAGTTAAATATACTTTAAGTCCAACATAAAACACAGTATATAAATCATTCATTTCAATCATTTGGATAATTAAAATGTCTAAAATTAAAAGAGTATTAAAAACTTAAATTTACCTAAAATCTCCAAACATTATCCAAATTATTCGGAATACCATATCCGAATATGAATCATCAAATTAGTAAAAATTCATGTAGCAATTTGAGTTATCCATACATTCCAACACGTATAACTGTATTTTTTTATGTAACCTCGAAGTTAATACGTATATTTAATAGGTATAACCGTATTAAATATCTACATTATAATTTATATGCATTTAACATTTAATTACTGTTATTATAGCTGATATGGATTATGGACAACCGTAAAAACTGACTGATAACAATCACTTCATAAAGAACAGAATCACAAAAACAAAATAAATAAAAACAAAAAATAATAATTTAGTTATAAAACAAGTGAAGTGATATAATATTTGTATTGTTATAATTAAACTTACAGAATAACATAATATCAATTTTAAATTAATCATGATTGTACATTTCTACTTGATTGCTAGTAATTTGGGAAATGCCAGAATCATTTTGGTATTAATTTATACATAGGTTACCGATTTTTACCAATCCAACTTATACTACATAAAATAAATTAAAGTTCATAAAACTATATTGGAAAGCATAAAATGATCCCTAATCTAAAGTAGACTCTCATTATAAATACACACTCACCCCTTCTACTATCCTTCATCTTCATCCCCATTCTATTTCTTCTTCTTCTTCTCTTTTTCTCTCTCTCTTTTTTCTCTCTTAACGTAACAAAAAAAAAACAAGTGGTGGTATCTCAGTTGCTCGAGGTTGGGTATATGTCTGCCTTGAGATCCGAGTTCGAATTCACTTGGCCATCCAACTCACAACGAAGCTGTGCAAAAAAAGAAACTGAACCTAAGAGGATTAATCTGAGCCTAAGACCTGGAGGAACCTCTGGATTATAAAAAAAAAAAAAGTAACAAAAAAAAAATGTCCGTAATTGTTCGCCAAGCTTACCAAGAACTTCCCAAGAAACAAGTAAGCCAAAATGCTGACGTGGGTGGATGGAGTTTCCTACAATATCTCTCTGAAACTAAAGCCATTGTCCAAAACAGAGAAGACGAATCAAAGAAACAAGCTTACGTCCACCCAATTGAGAAGCGTTCCGTAGCTAAACTGAGCCTTGAGATGTGCACTGAGAGCCTCGGGACCGAGAATGGGAGTGAGAGTGGAGACGAGATCTCGTTGCTTGCGTTCGAAGCAACCAATATCCCAATGATTCCTCTCACTACGAAACCTCAAAAAGAAACTAATATTGTTATGACCCGTTTTCCTCCGCCGTTAAGCTCCGTCAACGGATTTAACTGTAGTCGTACGGTGAGATCGTATAAGGAAGACGGTCGTCTTATTGTTCAAGCAATTAGAGTTTGTTCACCACCTCGTTGCTTTGTATCTGAACGTCGTGAAGGAAGGCTTCGTCTCTGTTTATCGGAGAACTCTTCGCTTGGCCAAGATGGAGAAGAAGAGTTTGAAGAAAACGAATCCGAATTTGAGGCTCATGTAGAAGATGAAGACGAAGAGAAAGGAGAAGAAGAAGACAATGCAGAGGAAGAAGAAGAAGAAGAAGAAGAAGAAGAAGAAGAAGAAGAAGAAGAAGAGGGACATTGTGGGGAATAATGAGAACTTTGAGGGTGAAATTGGAAATCAAAAGTTAAGTAGAAGGCCAAAAAGGAGATGCAATGAAAATGGATGTGAGCCTAAAAGAACCATACTTAACTGGAAGCAGCAACAATTTTGGGTGACCACTTGATGGGAAATTCAAGCCAGCAAATAAATTTATTTTTATGACAATAACTAGTTATATGGCATATATATATATATATATTTTTTTTTTTTTTTAAGTATGATTTAGTATGGAAAATGTGTGTTTTCTCAGTCCCATTGTATTACTACGGCTTCTAATTCTACATAAATAAATGTTAAAACGAGAGTTATTACATAACATGCCTTCATCAGTTTTTAATTAGCACTTAACTTATAAGTAATCTTTGAGGCTTTAATTATTCATATGTCAATAGTAAAAATTTATGCGAAGATGCTATATACACAATTTTTTAAAAAATAAAATATTATATTAATTAAACCACCCAAAAAGATAATTGGTTAATATTTACAAAAATTAAACCGGGTAGAAAAAAAACCGGATTGAACCGGACTCAACACACCACCTGAAACCCTAATCGCCATCAAGAGGAGTCCTCATCATCTTTTCCAGAGATCGCGAATCAAGATGCTGAGAAGCCCAATCATCCGGTGGCGGCTAACCATTCAATCCGGTGAAGGGGAGTTCTCCATGGGGACCAACATGAGAGAAGGTAGAAGGATCCGCCGCGGTTCGAAGCAAAACACCCTCGCCACCGTTGAACCACCGTGGGAAGGCAAGACGTACGAGACAACCACCTGAAACACACCCTCCACTCGCGGCACAACCCACTGAACTACCGGACGACTTTCTCTGTGAATCTAAACCTACACAAGCTACTTCGGTGGCATACATCAGTCCAATCGAATTCCGTCCACCCTCCCGTCGTCCTCTAAACGGATTGGCTCTACATAATCAGATCTGGCCAAGAGCGCTTCTTCTGCAGCCCATACCGGTCACGGATCCACCTCGCCCGATGGTTTCACCACGCCTCAGTGCCGACCGAAAAATCGTCAAGTTGCACAACGGATCTATTCCAAACTTAACCAGGAAGTGAAGCTCATGAAAGAAAAATTAATAAACAGACCCTCTCACAATAGACAATACCGGTGAAAAACGAAAGTATCAGAAAGGCAAACATAAGAAAGTTAAGTGGATAGCGTTTTTTGACAATAATTGGGCCTTGTTCTCAAAATTTGGATTTTGCTATATACACATTTACACACCATTACATACAGTATATTAAAACAAATCTAACGTTGTGAATCTTTTAATTTGCCAAAAATACATGAGCCCCAAAATACATTGACTAATTCGTTGAACTTGATTTATCTGGTTTTATAAAATATGTAAATGAGGACCGATTTTAAATCAATCCATTGAGCAATAGGGCAACCAAAAACAGAATTAACTAAAACATAATCATAATTTAGGTTAACATTCCCCCCAGGAACTACAATATTAGAATTTAAAATACACATCCAAATAGAGGTACTTTGATGTATATGAGCGATAAACTGGAACTTGCACAACCACCAAAACCGTCTTTTAGCAGTGTAAATCAAATAGTCGAACATATCTCCGATTCAAAAAAGAAACATTTTTGTAATTTTTTTAAAATATACATATAAATTAACGTCTATATTAAGAAAAAGACTACTTTAATAATTTTTTTGAACTATATCTCTAGGTACTTTGAGACTGACCCTTAGGGCCACCAAAAATTTGAGCACAAATTAAGACAAAATGATATGAAAAAAATAGTTTAACCATTGAACCATCAAACTTTTTCATTATATTTAACTTTCCGATGGATGTACCGTCATCTTAAGACACTCACCTTCATTATTGTTGCTCCTTCATTATTATTGCATATAGCTACATCATAACTTTTCAAATATTACTCAATGAATTTCTCATTGCTTGGTATGTGTATTTTATAAGCATAATTTAGTTTGTGCATGAGATGTGCAATTAAAATGGTTAAGTAATGAATGTATATCGAATTGACAAGCAGCAATCTATCTCTCTATGGTTAAGAACATGTGGTTATGGATATTGAAAATGGTGATAGTGAATACTTATTTATGGAGAAAAGAGTAAGATTCCTAATTTTTTTTTGTATTGTCAATTTATGTTTTTGATTATGATGTTAATTAACTATTATTAATTAGGTGTTGATTTGTCTACACGATGGTAGATATTTGGTTGGGACTGTTTCAGCCAGTATGATGATGTAGCGTTGGTGATTGTCGATCTCCATGAAGTTTCTGGGATCTCAGCAGCTATATTTGGGAATTCACGTATATAAATTAAAAACATTATACGTTTCATGAAATATGTTTATAGTCATTCTTCTTTTTTGTTATTTTGACGAGAATTTAGTCTTTTCGTGTGATAATGCTATTACCTCTAGTTCAAAATAGTTTCACCACAATTTAAACGAACGACCAAAAGTGTAGATTATTACAAGGATTCTTCTCAAGTTTTCAAGTCATAAAGTATATTGTTGATAGAGTTTGCTGCAGCAAAATGAAGAGTACAAAAATTCCACATCTCCTCGGGCATGAGTGGGAAAGGCAAGAAGGAGCAAAGAACTTGAACTTATCTTGAAATGAAAAACAAACGCAAGAGTCAACCATTTTTTTAGGACATTCTTTTCAACTACACTCAAGAAAAAAAGGAAAAAGGATAGCCAGTATGCTTCATTCTTTTATTATAATGGCTTTAATGATTTAAGTATTTAATTCGGTACATCAATGATAAAAGTTTGTATATCAGAAAACTGTAAAAAAACAGCTGAGAACTATTAGGTGAAATTGGTTTATATAAGACTAACTCTATTCAAAATAAATTCTCAAATTTTTAGTTAATTTGACTTCTAGTAGACTCTTATTAAATAGATTTTTCTTATGAAAAGGTTGTGACTGTTGGGATCTATCAACTCAATTTTAGTTTTCTTTTTCTATCCAACCAAAAATACAACTAACTAAAAGAATAATGGTAATACATTATTAGCCTTAGTAGCACCATTAACTATAATATTGTTGCGATTATCAAAATTTGTAATAGAAATCAGTGCACAAAATAAATATCTTAGTAATCAGATTGTGCTTTGTATCTAAGAGTTGTAAAAAACGAATGATATTATTGGCAAGATCAACTAGCATTCTAAATTTTCATTATGTACTAGCCTAACATTCTAAAGCACTTTCTGTTTGAACCACATCTACCACATTTGTATTACTTTTTCCAGAAACCAGTTCTTGATATGAATACTCTTGCTACAATTTTAAACAAGAGAAACTAAATAAATATTGTTTATGAGTGTGATTAACATTTACAGTACTATTATTGTAGATCAAACTCTCTGTCACAAATTTGTAGGTCTTTTGCATGGACATAGCTATTTTACAATACTAGTATAAATTAATAGGAACATAAAATTTGTAGGTCTTTTGTAAGCGATCTCTCTCTACTTTATTGATATTCTTCCCTCTGTCTCGACCAAATTCGTACTATATCAATCTTAAAATACAATCAAAATAGATTGCAAGTATATAATTGAGCCAATGAGAAGTAGACAACATTACGATGTATTGTCCAATCTTACAAATCTGAAGAGCATACTTTCTTCTCTGTTAACGAATAGAGGAAGACGATTCTCTATATATAATATGCCACTTGACTTGACTCCGCTTATAATTGACCGAAATCTAAGTAAATCTCATCATGCATGTATGATGTACCCATCCTTTTTGGTGCATAAACCATTCAATTCTTAAAAGTTTTTTAAAAAATGGATTTCATATACGTATTTTTTCAAAATACTAACTAGTGATTAGAATTCATACGGATTCAAATCTGATATAACCCATTTCCCCTCTTTCCAGACTACATTTTTAATCCATTATATTTTTCTTTGAACCCGAGTTTTAACCGTGATGGTTCTTTTAAAAATGCACCAATTGGTTAAAACTCTTATTGTGAATGATTGTTAAAACTTAACATAGACTGGATTGTTCATGTTAAACTTGACTGTAGCTCCCTTTTCCGTACGTTGACTATGGTTGTGATCTTAAAAATTAAAAGCTATATATATTACTGGCCTTAGAAAAATAAAAATAAAAGATAAAAATTTGGGTTGTGACTTGTGAGTGGTTTTATTGACTGTTAATTAGAGACATTTTTTTTCATAAATTCAAAACTTGATTGGTTAAATATTTTATTACAGTAATAAACTCAAAAGTTTCAATATCCCAATTCGTTCATAGATTTTGTATGATTTCTTAAAACTAAATTAATTAATGAAGCGAATAATCTCACATACATTACTGTTTGCATACAAGATAAGTAGTGATTGGTTGTATCAACATTTTTAAGTTTTAACTACAACTATCCCGCATGCATAAAAACAAAACCTTTTAAACTCTATTCTGGGCCTGGATGATGTCAAATTTGATTTATTTTCTAAACGTAACTGGGTTCAGTATTTACCATTGGGCTGAGACTAGGCCCAATAAAAATGGACTCGAACACAGTAAGCAAGGACTCAAAACTCAGCACAGAGACTCAGTAGTTAGTTAGAAACATGAATCAAAACATGTTGGTTCGCTCAGCTCGGCCAACCCTAGCCTCCATTTGCCGCCTTTTCTCCGCCGCCACGACGGTTGACACGGCGGATAGAGCCGTGGTAAAGACTCGCAGCGGAGGAGGAGGAGGAACATCGACCAATAAAAAAGAAACTGTAGTAGGAGGAAGAGACACATTAGGAGGAAGACTATTAAGCCTTGTGTATACGAAACGCAGCGCCGTCGTCACTATCCGTAAATGGAAAGAAGAAGGCCACTCCGTTCGCAAATACGAACTTAATCGGATCGTTAGAGAGCTTCGTAAGATTAAACGCTATAAACACGCTCTTGAGGTTCGTAATTTCTCAAATTGAATTTCATAATTTTTGCTCTGATTCTGTTTCAAAACTCTGCAAATTTGAAATATTTGATTTTGAGTTTCATTGTGGTAAAGTGTTTAGTGTTTTTTTTTTATGTGTAGATATGTGAATGGATGGTTCTACAGGAAGATATAAAGTTACAAGCTGGTGATTATGCTGTACATTTGGATTTGATTTCGAAAATTCGTGGTTTGAATAGTGCTGAGAAGTTTTTCGAAGATATGCCGAATCAAATGCGAGGTCATGCTGCTTGTACATCTCTTCTCCATAGCTATGTGCAGAATAAGTTGTATGATAAAGCTGAGGCCTTGTTTGAGAAAATGGCTGAATGTGGTTTCTTGAAGTCTTGTTTGCCTTACAATCATATGCTATCGATGTACATATCGAAAAGGCAGTTTGAGAAAGTCCCGTTGTTGATTAAGGAGTTGAAGATGAAAACATCTCCTGATATTGTTACTTATAATCTATGGCTGACTGCGTTTGCTTCTGGAAATGATGTTGAAGCTGCGGAGAAAGTTTATCTTAAGGCCAAGGAAGCAAAGCTGAATCCAGATTGGGTTACTTACAGCGTGCTAACAAATTTGTACTTTAAGACTGATAATCTCGAAAAGGCGAAACTTGCTTTGAAAGAGATGGAGAAACTAGTTTCTAAGAAAAACCGAGTTGCTTATGCTTCTCTCATTAGTCTGCACGCGAACTTGGGCGACAAAGATGGAGTTAACTTAACTTGGAAGAAGGTTAAGTCGTCTTTCAAGAAAATGAATGATGCGGAATACCTCAGCATGATATCTGCAGTGGTGAAACTTGGAGAGTTCGAGCAAGCCAAAGATCTGTATGATGAGTGGGAGTCTGTTTCTGGAACAGGAGATGCTAGAATCCCGAATCTAATTCTTGCCGAGTACATGAACAGAGACGAGATTCTTTTAGGAGAGAAGTTTTACGAACGAATTGTCGAGAAAGGGATAAACCCGAGCTATTCTACATGGGAGATTCTCACATGGGCTTATTTGAAGCGTAAAGACATGGAGAAAGTATTAGATTGTTTTGGGAAAGCGATTGATTCTGTGAAGAAATGGACTGTGAATGTAAGACTGGTTAAAGAAGTGTGCAAGGAGCTCGAGGAACAAGGGAATGTTAAAGGAGCAGAGAAGCTAATGACTATACTTCAAAAGGCTGGTCATGTGAACACTCAGCTCTACAACTCCTTATTACGTACTTACGCTAAAGCAGGCGAAATGGCACTCATAGTTGAAGAGCGAATGGCAAAGGACAATGTAGAGTTAGATGAAGAGACTGAGGAGCTTATAAGACTAACCAGTCAAATGCGTGTGATTGAAATCTCCTCTACTATTTCGTAGCCTGAAAGAGTTTCGGTCTGCAACTTCCACAAACCGAGAGATTGGTTCAAAGAAAACCATTCTCTTGTGTCCCGAACTGTCGTAAAACTTGTCTTGAAGCTATAATAGTGAGCTTGGTTGGACAATTGGAGCTCGAGGAGAGTAATCTGTGAATGAAATGGCTACAAAGATCACTGGAGTTTTTCCTTATTTTAATTTATTTTATTGTGTTTTTGTTTTCTCATTTGAATATGATTAAAAACTCTTTTTCATTGTGGCAATTTTATATCTTTGGTTCTCTATAGTTCTGATGATGTCAAATGATTTTTGAGAGGTTGACTAACTGAAAAACCTACTTCGACTCTTCTTGTTGGGTAGTTATGACTTGTGTTAGCTTATGTAAGCTTTAAAGACTTGTGTCCAAAGTGGATTTGTTCATTTCAACAGTTAGTCAACTATTTTTAACTATGACCCAAATGCATATCTACAAAGCTTAATATATATATATATATATATGTTAATTCTGAATCTTCACCTACTATTAATAAATTTTTTACCTAAATATGGATGTCCTCCATGGTTAAGCTACATTATTCACCAATTATTATAATTTTATAAGAGATTGTAGCTTTTTAAGTAAGTAGGTCTGGTAAACTACATTTGGGTATTCATAAAATTTTAGCGTTGGATGTGTTCGAATCTTATTCCTCGGTTTATATTAATATAAGTGTACATGGTTAATTGTAAAACTATAATTGGCAGGTTAGAGCAGCCCATACGGATTATCAATTACTAAAATTTCATCCTCAATTAGTCATGTAATCTCACGACTAATATTTGATGTAGAGCCCACTTGGGGTAAGATTATCAACTAATAAAATCTTCTTAAAAAAATTCGAAGAACTTGGGTTGGTTGGTGAAGGTTGTTAAGAAGAAGTGGCGCCGTTGGTCATTTGATTTTTCTTATCTTTCTATAAATAAATAAAGAGATGGATTATGGGATACTAGACGACTATAAACAAAAACAAAAAACTATTACTTTTTATTCTGACCATTTTTATATTACAGTTAGCTTTTATATGCAAGTTAACAGAAAAAAAAATTGGATTCAATCGTCTCAAGGTTTTGGTTCTTATAAGAAGAAAATGTAAAGTACTTGGGTATACCATAGAATATTAGTATAGGTGTGATTTATTATCCACTCGAAGAGTATAAATTGTATGGAAATTAATAGATGAAAATTTAAAGGCAGTGTAAAATTATGTATTCATCTATTTTCCATTCTACCAGACTACCAGAATTTTGTTGGAACTTAAATATACATTCTTATTAAATATTAGCTGCAATATTTTTGTAGTTTAGTTGTATATCAATTCCATTGAGATCGCATAAAGAATGAAAAATCTTAATTTGTAGTTTAACAAAACCCTTATATATTTGTAGAAAGTTATAGTCCTTAGGAACAATTTAAATAAAAGCCTTCAACAATAAACAATGTAATAAAAAACTCGACGGAGGGCGTTTACTTAATACAACTCAACCCACTCCCCGACATGACCTCCTTAATCTTTCTTAGAAACTATATAATGTAACAAACCAATAGAAAATATTTCTAAATTTGTTTAGGTATATCTCCGGAGATTAGTCTCGACTTCGGTGCAAAATCTATCGTTTAGAAACTTTTTTTTGAGAAAAAAAATAAAAATTAATAGTCAAATAATTTAAACTAATATTGAGTTAATTACCACGTGGTTATCACCCTGTTTGTATGAAAAGTGTGAATTGTAGATAAGAATAGAAACCTTTCTTCCATGGTAAAATTTATTTGTAGTCTAGTAATTTTCATTAATGATGGCGTTAATATGAAATGTGTGAGTTGCATGTAGTCAAAAATATAAAACTCTCTATAGTAAAAAAGTTATATGGAAACAAATTTGTACTCTGTCTCTAGTAATTTGACTAATTTGAATTTCCATAAATATTGGCGTTACCACTTAATTACCACACGGTTACCACGCAGTTCATGTGAATAATCGAAGGGAAAAAAAACTTTCTATGTAGAAAATTATATAATTCTTTTGTTTTGTTTTGCAATTTTGAATTGACAGCTTATGTAACTCTCGTTTCATCCCAAATTCAAATAATAAAATCAATAGTTTCCTTTTTGTTGTTAATAGAATAGTTAATTCTTTAAGTAAAAATAAAAGAATAACTTAATGGCGGCATTGAAAACCATATACTATCTTTTTTAATGTCAACATATAATATTATCTAAAAAAAACAAAAGTTAGCATTCCAAACAATGTGTCGTCGTCATCGTCTCTCCCTCTACTTTACAAACCCATCGTGAGTAATATTTATAGTTAAGATTCAGGTCAGAAGTTGGGGAAAAATCAAACCACTTCTCTTCTTTCTTTTTCTTTGTCAACAAAGTAAAACTTTCCATTGATCCTCTCTTAATGTTCTTCTTCTTCAAAGATTAAATTCGAAATTCATTTTTCTTTTTCGTCAGTTTAAAATGGGTGACATTATTGGTCACAAAGATAGGCAAATATGGTCACCCTCTCATGTTCTCCAAGATCCTTTGTTTGATCATTCCAACAAACATCAGGTTTGTATCATGCATCTTATATCTAATTAAGTTTCTCTATCATGTTTATTTTTCTCTTCTAATTCATATATGGAAACCGTTTTTAAATTTTACAGTTGCAGAAATCTGTCAAGAACCACCATCACCACCGCCACCACCACCACGGTAGCGATGGATTCCGCCGGGCCGGCACACCTCATCTCAGAGAAACATTTCCTTTGGTAATTTTTGGATTTTTGCTTTTCACTTTTCTTTTAATGATTTTGGAAGAAATATCGGTATGGGCATTATTATCTACTTTTATTCCGTATATGATTGATTTATCGTACATGTTTTCTTATGAAAATATTTGGAAAAGAAAATCAAAACTAAAAAAATTGTGTATATATATTTTTGTGTGTTGAAGAACTATAATACAAGGCAAAAGCAACAATGGCAAAGAAATAAAGGAGAGGACCGTATGCAAGCATTTTTCTTGGTTTCGCCGGGACGTACAACTTCTGGTACCGGAGTTTTTCTTCCGGCCACCGCTTCTCATCCGCCCACCAAAAAAACAGGTTATTTATCAATCAATCAATAGTAATTATGTATGAACTAAATAATGCATAATGTTTTCTCTTCGTCCCATTGACATAAAAGAAATTGTGAGTTGTTTACGGTTTTTTGGTCAGTCCGTCATTAACCATATAGACTTATTAATGTATGATTTGATGTTACAAATATTTGATGTTTGACAAACAAAATGAAATGGTCACAGCTTGCTCGCCGGTGCTTCTGCCGACGCGTGTAGTTCAAGCACTCAATCTCAACGTTCACAACAATGGTATCCATATTTCTCCTCATCCAGGTTTTTATTCCGACCATTATTCCTTTTTCTTTTGTCCAACCGCTATTTAGGGGATGGCGTTACATATAAGTTTGAAATATTTATAGTTTTTTTTTGAAATTGTAACAATTTTTTTCATTTGTTTTTTTGTAATGTAGAAATTCGAAAAAATGATTCAAAGAAGAAGAGCGAAATGTTGGTAACACCTATGAAAATTGAAGTTGAAACTCCGATTGATTCACCGGAGAAGCTTCTCCCGGAGGAATGGATTTATTGATGACCCGACCCGACCCGACCCGACCGTGGTTGCCATTGACTACCTTTACTTATGAATGTGGAAAAGTAGAATCAAATAAAATAAAATGAAGGATTCTCTGTCGATTCTTGTGTGTTGTATGCTTCGTTACCATTGGATTAGTAATAATATCCAAATAAAATCACCCCATTTGTGACTCTCTATATTCATATTGTGTGATATCCCTATTTTCAATTTTCCTTTCTTAATTTGCATAATTTAGTTGTTACAATTTCTAATGGATTTTAGGGGAATTGAATCAAATCCAAGATGACTCGATGCGAACACCAACATTACTATTGGGCCATTGGCCTAAAAGGCCGAATCAAGAATAGTAAACTTTTTTTTTTTTTTTTTTTTTCATAAAACACAATTTATGTATTGGAATAACATTATCTTGAGCAGAAAATTAGTAATTTAGTATCATTATAGAACCGAATAATGTCAAAAGAAAATTCATTAAGATGTTAATTGCAATATACCGGAACATATAAAACGATTCCACAAAATTATGCGATTAATGAAAATGTGGGATGTTTTTACTTTACAGCTTACATAATGAAATAATACATTTTCATCAAGAACAACTATATCCAGAACCAGAAGCTTACATGAGGAATTCAACAATACAATAAACAAGCAAAACACTTTGGACCAGAAAGCTTACATGAGTTGAATTGTTTTTTTCCCTCTGGGGTTGTTTTTGTTGAATAGAAAAGTTTGAGGTGGGTGTTTTTATGTAATCTCAAAACAAATCGGGGTATAAATAAACATTCGAAGAAGTTAGAGACCGTCGGTGTTAAGTTAAGCAGAGTCTTTAATTTGTTAAAAGAAACATAAAGGCCCAGTATTTTCCTCCTCCCGCTCTAGCTTCTCGCCATTGCTGTTTCGAGCTCTCCTCAAAGCCCTAAGTTTTCTTCTCTTCATCTCTCCTCTCTCGCCATGAAGCTCGTCAGGTATGATTCCTTTGTTTCCCTCTTACTCGGATTCTCTCTTTCTTCTATTAATGGACTTTAGTTCGAAATTTTGAGTTTTCGCTTTCCTGCTCTTCGCTGTTTGATTTCATATCGGGATTTTTTTCGCAGGTTTTTGATGAAATTGAACAATGAAACAGTTTCAATTGAACTTAAGAACGGAACAATTGTTCATGGAACCATTACAGGTACACTTCTCTTTATTCCCAGCTCTAGTTGGTATTTAGGGTTTTGCTTTAAAAATCTGTGATGCTTCTTGTAACATGGACCTGTGTTACTCTAAGTTCCTCTTTTTATGGTTATAAACAATGGACGCTCTCGTATTTCACAAATTCTAAGATGTATTTTGAGTTTAGCTAGAGTCTTTGCCCGAGAAAGGCTTTGTCGAGTCAGAGGTAGATGATATACAAGATCTTGCTTTAGAATCGAGGTTTATGTGATAGTCTAGTTCTTCTTTAAACTTTGATCACCCATGAGATAGTTTAGTTGATTCTTTGACGTTATAATCACTGGAGCTATCTTATTTTCAAATTCTGAGGTTTAGTTCTGTAATTAGTGATAATACCTAACGAATTTTAGTTTAGTCAAGTCTTGATTTTTTTGCCTAGAAATGCATTGTGGGAGTGGACTCTCTTGTTTGCAAGAACTGAATGGTACTGGTCGAGTCAGACGCAAATGGTATATTAGATTTTGCTTTAAATTTGAGGTTTATGAGATTGCTTAGTTCTTCTTGAAACTGTGGGTCACCCATAAGCAGCACCATACCAGAAGAAACATGATCAATGAGTAAACCAAAGACATATCGAATCCCATAGGAATGAGTTTAGCTCTCGAAAGAAGTCCATCTTCTTTGTCTTTCTTTGTTAAGAAGGTGTCTTAATTTTTACAGAACAGTTACCATAGCCTGTTTCAGCTTCTCTTGTAGTCCAATGCAAGTGGTCGCTACTGTTAATGTTTGGTTTCATTTCTGCTATCATCTTTTGTAGATTGAAATCATCAATCAACTCACTGACCGGTGCTATCTGCTTGGGATGACTTAATGCAGGTGTAGATGTTAGTATGAACACTCATTTAAAAGCTGTGAAACTCACTTTGAAAGGGAAGAATCCAGTTACATTAGACCACTTAAGTGTCAGGGGAAACAACATTCGCTATTATATTCTTCCTGACAGTTTGAATCTCGAGACTTTGCTGGTCGAAGACACTCCAAGAATCAAACCCAAAAAGCCAACTGCAGGTAACATATCATTTCTTCTTCCTCTAAACTATGCCTTTGGGTTTATTGCCTACTCTAATCTTTTTGATTCTTCTTATTGGTATCAGGGAAGATTCCACCAGGTCGGGGACGTGGTCGTGGAAGAGGCCGTGGGCGTGGCCGTGGTCGTTAAGCATTTTGCAGTGCATCCAAAAGTTTGGTCCTCTTTTTTTGTAACAGCAGGATTGTAAAAGATCTATCTTATAATGAGATTTGATGTCATGAAGACAAATTCTTGTTATCTTTCAGTTTTCATAATTTGAGATTTGATACGTTATTGTCAAACTTACATCACCCAATGCCGTTTTATTATTATTGATTTTTATCAACTAATTACATAATCAATCTGATAAAACTTAAGAGGGTTCGAGGTCAAAATGTAGAGACCTTTTCTCCAAGAATTAGGCACAAGTCAAAGATTAAACTAAGATGGAGCCTCACATATTTGCCAGCGAGCAAGACTCTTTGTTTCTCTTATCCTAATGAAGAGAAAAGAGGAATCACCGCGTAAGCAACGAAATCAAATTTGTTCATCTTGAGAAATTTGATGTTTCGTATGCGCCTACGATCGAGAAGTAAGAAAAGGAGAGTTGATCCCATGAAAATGCAGGTTAGTTTTTTAACCTCATTGAGTCCTAATTTAGGAGCAAAGAGTCGACTGCAGAAGTCATAATCAGTTCCTTGAGGAGGAGCAGCGGTAACAATCATCAATTTTCCAGGGCATTTCATGATATCATCCATTCTTGGCTGCAACTTAATGACAGATTCCCAAGATGAAAGCACAACCTGTAATCAAATGAGATAAGAACAGGAACAAATAGAAAGCTTTTACAAGTTTTGTTTTAAGAATCTGAAATGCATACGATGATGATTTGGTTTTGATCCGTTGAAGCTCCTTTCAAGGGTTTAAAGATGAGTTCATCAGTTGTGGTTTCTTGAACATCGAAAATGGTAGCTCCGTTCAAGGCTTCAGAGAAGATGGAGAATATCATTGGAGCTGTACTCACAAGTTCTAATCACAGGGAAGTTCACTTTGATCAAGAAAGATTTTTTCACGTCACAATCAGATAATCTTTTAGCAGTTAGAATCCCCGAGTTGGTGGAGAACTCGACCGTGTCACAAGAACCAACCAAACCGTTTGAGAAAACACACTGCTGCTTGGTTCCCCTTGAAGGCTGACTCAGTGAATGCATCAACCTGTTTTAAGCAAAAATTCATAGATAAAACTGAAAGAAGAAGAAGATACATTACCACGAAATACTTCACAGCCAAAATCATTGCCATTGATGCTTTTGTTTGACTAAAGCTATATTTGTTATACCATTTTATAGAAAACACAATAGTGGAAAAGCCAAAATTATTCAACGTTTTAAAAAGACATATTATTGAAACAAATCTGAGCTTTAACTTTCGTTTGTTATTTATTTTACATCTGGACTCAAGTTATATAATGAAATCTACAGCTTTTTCAAAACTTGAGTTTTATATTGAGCAAAACAAAGATCTAAGGAAGTGACTACAGTTGATGGCACGTTGACGGTTTGTTCCATTATTCTTATGCTAACCATGTGATGCTATCAGATGCATAGCTAATCAAAAAAGATTTGGTTAGCCAAAAAGAAACACCCGAACAATGATTATTGATTGATTATAAATATGGTAAAATTTGGTAGGTAGCCTTAAAATCTTTTTAAATTGGGTAGATAAGGCTCTAGTGATGTGCCAATGCACAATGTTGCATGACCATAGAGATCCACTTAGAAAAGAGAGCGAGAATGGTCAACATATTCACAAACTCTTAGTACAGGTTACAGAGTTACAAACATTGGTGTGATTAAAGCCCAACTACAACTACAAATATATATATATATATATATATATGTAAGTATCCAGAAACCAATGGACAAGTTCAAATAATGTCTAGTGCCATGCTTACTCTAGAGTTGAGTATATATCACAGAATTAAGAATGGCTCATAGCATGGAGAAACCAAATTAAAGGAAAAGTAAGATTTTCTCGAAACTTAAGAAAGTGCAACTATTAGGATTGTTGACTAATAAACATTACAGATAATTTCATCAATCCAATAGGAACTCAAGAGTACATTCCATGTGAAGGTCTTTGTTTACTATAAAGAAGATTATCAGAAAGTTGTATCATATCATTTCATTGACTGTCGAAGTCAAGATCAAACTAAGACAGAGCCTTCCATCACAGTCACAGATTTTCCACTGAGCATGACTCTCTCCTTCTCCTTATCAAAATGAACTTTCACATTTCCACTCCTAGGTGATGCCTAAAACCAATTCCCAAAACCCAAATCATAGTCAGTATGGTCTTTACCTTATAAATTTTGGTAGAGAGATATTGAGAGAGATTACCGCGTAAGCGAAAAAGTCACATTTGTTCATCTTGAGACTCCAGTAATGTGCTAATGCACAATGTGCACTTCCACAGACAGGGCTCTGAATTAACAAAAAAAACAAGCAATAGATGTAATATGAAGTTCATGTCTTCTATTCATTAAAATGAAAATGCAGACTAGTTTTGTAACCTCATCGACTCCTATTTTGGGACCGAAGACTCGGCTAATGAATCATAGGCAGATCCTTGAGGAGCAGCAGCGGTAACAATTAACATTTTACCGGGACATTTCGAGATATCATCCATTCTTGGCTGCAATTCTATGACAGATTCCCAAGATGGAAGCACAACCTGTATTCATATAGATAACAAAAATTTCTTAGGAACATATCATTGCTCAGATTCGAAGTCATATAAATGAATGAGGAAAACATTTAGAGCATTTTCAGGTCAATCTGTTTTCAATATGAGCACACATGAAGAAGCATAAGAATATTGTAACAAAAAGTAAATAGTTTTCGAAGTTTCTTGAAGTGTATAGACGATGATTTTATCGGTTGAAGCTGCCTTGGCAACTCCATTCAAGGCTTTTGGGACGGTACTAGCTGTTGTCGTTCCTCTTATATCAACAATGGTAGCTCCACTTAAGGCTTTGGAGAACATGGAGACATCATTGGAGTTGTACTTGTTGGGCCACAATTTACCAATACATATTGGGTCTATAAATTGTGTAAAAATTGAATTGAAATGAGCATGGGCCTAAAGTGGCAAAGCCTCATTTTTAAGTGAAATGTGGAAATTGTCCCACATTGCTTGGAAGTTGAGTTTTAAAGATGTATATATATGGTCATGTTTATATATGAGTTTAAATGACTATGGGATGGGAAAATAGGAATCACACGCGCGTGCCGCCGCCGTTTGTGCTCGGCACAGGTCGTGGGTCGTGGCAATGGGCCTCTCGTGCGCGTATTTTTCTTTTTGGGAAAAATTCGTAAGGAGTTTCTGAAGCCCTTTAAGGAATGAAGTCCATTAAAGAATTTGAACCGAATGCATATTCGAACGAATATTCCTCTGTTAGTGCGATGAGAGATTTGCGCAACAAGCGAGGAATATTCTCCGAATATGCTCCGGTTTGACACACATATATATAAATACACATTAAATGTAAACGTAAATGCAGATGCAAACATAAACAAACAATTGAGACCTAGATAACGTGTATTTTTTTCTTCAAAAAAAAAGAATCCCAAAGATTGTGACAGAATGAGATTACATGTTGTTTTTTTTGATAAAAAAACAGGAAAGAAATCCATGAAAAATAACACATATATTATCCGAAAACATAGAGATATCGTATCACGTGAAGAGTGGGCTTAGCTGACACCAACAAATATTTGAAAATAGTAAATTTAGTCTCATTTTGTTGCTCCAAGACCAGTAATGTACACATTGCCATAGAATATATATATTGTTTTCATATGTTTTTATAAGAGCTTATTTTGTAGCAGAAGTTCAACATTATTGCTAGACTTATATAGAAGCAGTACTCTGCAACAATCACTCCCTTTAAGTTCATCAATCCAACAGGAACCAAGAGACACCCATCCTCTATGTAATGAACTTTCCCTTTGTTCATCACAGTCACACACTAACAGCGTTGTCACTGAGCAGATGTCCATGACTCTCTTCTTCTCTTTAATAAAGTGAACTTTCAGTTTTCCACTCCTATGCTAAGCCTAAACCCAATTCCCAAAACCCAAATCACAGGCAGTAGAGAAATAGTGCTTGGGTGCAATGTATCTGTTGCTGATTCTGTAACATGTGTTTGCTCTTTAGCTTATTAGGTTTAGTAATATACAGAGAGAGGGAGAGAGAGATCACCACATAAATAGAAAAATTGTTCATCTTGAGACTCTGTAATGTGCTAATACACAATGTGCACTTCCACATACAGAGATCTGGATGAACAATTTATTGACACCTAAATAAAGTGTTTTCTTCAATTAAATCAAACAAGATCTAATAGGTTACCCAAAACGGGAAAAACAATAAATATTTCTTGTAATAACTACAATAACGACACTAGAAATCCATGCAAAATGAACACATGGTTACTAAACATAGACATATTCTAGCCCACCTTATGTGAGGTGGGGTTAGTCACCAGCTGACACTAAAATATTTTGGAGAATACATTATTTGTAAGAACAATTTATTTTATTCTTTTGTAGAAGAAGCCAACAATACATCAGCTCAGATCAGACCAAGACATGGCCTTCCATTACAGTTACGGCTTTGCCTCTAAGGAGAACCCTCTGCTTCTCCTTGTCATAATGAATCCTAATGGTTCCACTCCTACGTGAAGCCTAAGCAGATTTCCAAAAAAAAATCAAAATCATTCTCCAGGAAACACTACAAATTACTCAAAAAATTAAAGAGATTTAAAAGAGAGATTACTTGGTAGGCTAAGAAATCACATTTGTTCATCTTGATGCTCCAGTAATGAGCCAATGCACAATGCGCACTTCCACAAACAGGGTCCTGAATAAAATGTGACACAGTTCTTTAATTGGTGTTTTCTTCACTTCTAAGAGCAAAGACTATAATGATATTTAGACCATATAGTAAGATGCAGCTATGGTTTTACCTCATCAACTCCGAATTTAGGAGCGAAGTACCGACTGTAAAAATCATAAACCGATCCTGCAGAACCAGCAGCTGTCACAATAATGCCAGCGTAAGGGCATTTCAATATATCATCCATTCTTGGTTGCACTTCACTGACAAATTCCGAAGACGGAAGCTCAACCTGAAAAGCAAGTGCATAAGAGAGTAAATCAAAATTCATACAAAGATTAGAATGCTACTAAATACTAAAGCAATTCCAGAATATCAGGTTAATCTATTCTCAATATGAGCACACATGAAATTAAGTATCTTGAAAATCCAAAACTTTAGAAATCATAGATATAACAAGTAAAGATTTTGAATAGAAAACCAAACAAAACAATCGAAATTACGATGATGTTGTTTGTCGCAGTAGCTTTTGTATCAACAATGGTAGCTCCATTCAAGGCCTTGGAGATCATGGAGAAAGAGTCATCATCATTGAGATTGATATCACAAGTTAGAACCACAGGGAAATTCAACTCGATCAAGAAGGTTCCTCCTTTCACTTCACCATCATTGAGTTCTGAAGTATCTGAAACCCGTTTGGCTGTAAGAATCCCTGATCGTGTAACAAACTCAACGTGGTCTGAATCAACCAAACCAAACGAAAAGAGACAATGAGCAGACGCCAAAGTTGCATGACCACAGAGATCCACCTACAAAATCAATGGAGAAGCTCTAAATAAAGGATCAATTTTTTCTCTAACAATGAACAGTCCAAGTTAAAAAAAAAAAAAAAAGCTCAAAAGAAACAAAATTGACGAACCTCGGCTAAAGGGGTAAACCAACGGAGACTGAAGCGAGCTTCGAAACCAGAGATAGGAATAAGAAAACAAGTTTCTGAGATGTTGAATTCGGCGGCGAGTGACTGAAGCCACGTGTCATCTCTCTCGTTGTTGTCCTTGAGAAAACAAACGGCAGCTGGGTTACCTTTGAAAGCCGAATCAGTGAAGGCATCGACCTTTGAACACCATTTTCATTCGATTTATCAGTGAATGAATTATTTTAATAACAATTTCTTAAGAAAAGAGAAGAGATTAATAGATTACCACGAAGTATTTCACAGGTTCAGGCTTCTTCTTCCCCATTATTCGATCTTTTCAGCAAACTGACGTTTTTTCTCCCGTCGCCTTTTGACTCCATAGCAGTAACATACTGGATGGCCCCTCAAGACACAAAAATTCTCAAAAAAAAGTAGCAACGAAAAGGAAATTACTTGAAACTTGGGGGTCTGAAGGAAGATTTGTTTTTTCTTTTTTTTCTTTTTTTTTTCTTCCCAAAAAGAACATATAATTTTCCAAAGTATGGAGGAAACATATATACCTTGTATTAGATTCGTTGTATTTTAGGTTTGGGTTTAGAAATTTAAAATCTATTGGAGTATTTTAGAATTTCATTTCAGATTTAGTTCGGTTTCATCCGGATTCATAGACCCGAAATATCAAAAAAATAAATAAAAGAATGGTTACATTTGAATGAAATTTGGTTAAATTTTCATGATACAACTTGAAACTTTACGATATTTTGGTTATTTTAGATATTTTGAATATTTTGCTCTAAAATAATTTAATTTTTGGGTTTATAATTGTAAAATAATTTAATTTTTAGGTTTATAATTGTAATTTTAGGTAATTAGCTTATATTAAATCTAAATTTAATTAATGTTATTTGGAAATATAATTATATTTCATATACCCATTCAATTTTTAAATAATTTTCGTTCAATAGAGAGATAAACCTCAAATAGAGGATTCGACTCAGCATTTTCTTCCTCTGAAATGGAAGACTCAGTAGACTCAAAGCTCGATGTATTGGAGGAGCTTTACCGAGCACCTCTTCAATCCATTTCAGCTTGGGAATGTCTGCCTCCACAACTGTTTTAGATGTATTAGTTCATGTCACATATATGATGCAGGTTATATGATTTTGGGATACCCATTCGGTTTTTTGGTTCGGTTCGAATATGGTTTTAATTTTTTAAATATAAAAATCTAGAATCTAGTTCGGATTGATACATTTTTCAGATAGATTTTGGTTTGTTTTTTTGGTTTCGGATATTATGCTCAGATCTAACTTGTATAATATATTTCTTTTTTTTATATTATGCGAAAAAAATTGGTGAGAGAATACCACCAAAAATGTTCTAAGTTATAAGAAAACTATTTTTTTTTGTTTTCGTCGTCGGTTACAAGTTAATTAATTAAAACTAAACAATGATAATTAATAGACAGGTGTAGAAAATGGGCTGAGAAAGCTAACTCATAAACCACGGCGAGACTGTATAGAAGAAATCCTAGTTAGTAGACATATGTGGGCCAGCATTATTCTGAGCCCAAATTAGAAATATTTCTACTGTTGTATTGGGCCAGGATTATCTTCTCTCTACCATAAACCCTACTTATGCCCTTGAAGATTCGCTGGGCCTAGGCCGAGGTCGGTTGTAAACTCAATTACTTGACCAAAATGCCTTTGTTTCATTCAACGAAATTACCGAAATTAGCCCTTTATTTCTTAGCCGCGTAAGTTTTCTCTTCTCCTAGAATAAGAAAACAAACAATTAAACTCTTAAACAATTCTCAAAATCTCTATCCACCAAAAAAAAAATTCTCAAAATCTCTCAATCCGAATTAACGCCTTTTCAGCTCCCTTTGCTCTGTCAATCATCTCCTCTGGGAAGGTCCGTGTGCGATCTTATTGTTGCTTCTTTCGAATTTTGAGAAATTCGTGAAACATTAATTGATCATCTTGTTCAAAATCCTGATCTTTTTATTTCTGTGTTCATGTTGATATTATTCAATTCCCGAATAATTATCTTGATTCTAAAGAGGAGATTTTATTTATTCTGATGAATACTTCGTGATTTTCTTATTGAAATACCCAGAAAAATCGCAACTTGGTACATTCGTGTATCTCTCTCTTCTTTGTGGATCGAAATTAGGGTTTTAGTGTTCGTTCTTAATGTACCTACGCGAGTTTGAATTTTTGATGCAGCCATATTCTGTTTTCCTAAGTAGTTTCCTCCAAGCAGTTTTTAGGGTTTTGCATAAGGGGCGTATGATGTAAATTCTTATTTGTGATTTTACTGGTTATATGATACTTAGCAGAGAAGTTATTGTCTTTTTGTATTAATAATAATGGTTTGTTTTGCTTTGCTATGCAGATTTACTTAGTTCGTCACTGATGGGTTACAAAACGGTTTATCGATCTCTCACCGAATTATTTCCGCAGGTAAGCTCTTATCTTTATCTTCTTTTCACTCAATTTGAATGTTGATCATGATTGTGGTTATGATGTCTTCACAAAACAAAGGGTTTTTCATAAACTTAAGACACTAGGTATTGGTAGGTTTTACGAGATGCTTGTGTGTCGATATATGTTGTTGAGCCTTAGTATACATTTCCCTATATACTATGGGATGATTGATCAAGTAATCTCACATCTCAGACGTTAACTAACTTATGGATTCTGGATCATCTTTTGCTTGGTGTTTTGGAAACAACTTATGATCTGATTATGACCACATTATACAATACAATTTGATACAGATTGATACAAGGATTTTAAAAGCTGTTGCTATTGAGCACCCAAAGGATGCTAATGAAGCTGCAGCTGTAGTTGTTTCAGAGATTGTTCCTATGTTTTACCCTAATTTGGCTGATAATTCTACACAACCTGGGAACAAGACACCTGTAAATTTGCCGCACGGAGGTACTTGTTTTTTTCTTTGATAATATTAAATATTTATGTTCTGTTACTCGGGAGTTTTGTACATACGAGTTTGAGGAGATATGCTAATGAAATGGCTATTGGTAATGCAGTAGAATGTGATATGCAAAATGGTGCATTGACTGGTTCTGAGACAGGTGCTTCTTCCTCAGGAACTATCCCTCTTGCTGGTGGTTGTGACCATGAAACAAGGGCCCCAATTACTGAACTGCCTTCTAATAGGAACCAGTTGACAAATGTGATGCCAAATGTTGATCTTGATATTCAGAGCAAAGCAAAGTTCGGATTGAGCGGATCGGTTGAGTCTGGAGTGGTTTCCTCAGAGCTCCCTGCCTTCATTCAGGCGAGAGCCAAATTGACTAGCGATGGATGGCAAGGTGTTGATTTTCACAATACCGGTAATCAAGCAGAATCAAGCACAAGCATAGTTTCAGAAGATGATTCAGCAATTGCACAGAAATCATCTCGTTTTCAATTTGGAATTGGGTGTTCAGATGATGTGAAAGAGAAGTCAAGTGGTTCATTGGCTGTTGAAAATAGCGGCGCAGAGTTGAGTAATTCAGATCTCCTAGACGAGACATCAAAGGGCTCCTTGGCCGATGAAAATGGTGATCCAGAGCTGGGTGGTGCTTTTAGCTCTGTTGTTGGCAGATCAACCCAGGGATGCAACATTGTTCACCTTGAACAGATCATTGAAGATGCCAAAAGTAACAAGGTATGCTAGTGTATAGTTTGAACATTATTTAATTTCCAGGAAATAATTATTTTTGGGGATATGTATTCAATAGGAGTGTTTCTTTAATGATATCTCAACATCATTTTTTTCTTTTTATTTTGTAATGATGTAGAGAACCTTGGTCACGGTGATGGAGTCAATTATGAATCTGATGAGAGAAGTTGAACTTCAAGAGAAGAATGCAGAAAAGGCGAAGGAAGATGCTGCTAGAGGAGGCTTTGATACTCTTGACAAGGTCGAGGAGCTGAAGAAGATGCTGGAACATGCCAAGGAAGCAAATGACATGGTAAATTTTTGTTACTGATATTGTACTGATACGTGTTTGTTAATGTGCTCAGATTTTCAATAGAGAACTAATCATCATTATGTCACAGGACGCTGGAGAAGTTTATGGGGAGAGGTCAATTTTGACCACTGAAGTAAATGAGCTTGAAAATCGCTTGCTCAACTTATCAGAAGAACGAGACAAGTCTCTTTCTGTTCTTGATGAGGTCAGTGCAGGTCACACGAATTAGATTCAACTTGTTTTTCTCAATAATTCTGTTTTGTTCACTTGCAGTCCATTAATCCTCGCTTAACAATACACTATTGACTTCTTCTGTTTTACACTGTAAGATTTTGCTGATTGCGTCTCTGTTTTACTTTTAGATGCGTGGAAGTCTTGAAACAAGACTAGCGGCAGCGCTGGAGATAATAAATGCTGCTGAGCAAGAAAAGCAGGAAAAAGAAGGTTCTGCACGTAAGGCCTTTGCTGAACAAGAAGCGATCATGGAGAAAGTTGTCGAAGAATCAAAGCTTCTACAGCAAGAGGCAGAGGAAAATTCCAAGGTAACATCACTGCTTTGAGATTGCCACGAATGAACGGTTCTGAATCTGTAGTCATAATTAACATATCTTGATCTCTTTCTACAGCTGCGGGAGTTCCTTATGGATCACGGTCGGATTGTTGATTCCTTACAGTAAGTCCTTTCTCGTCTCTAGCAATTTAAATAATCTCCTTGTGAAGCATTGGGGTGAAAAGCTGTCAATTATAAATAAATTATCAGACCACGAATCAACTTGGCAATTTCTTCGCAGTTAAAGACAAGGCACAGCATATGGAATCTGTTGATATATTTGCTGTTTTAAATGCTTAAAGTCTTGTGGTGAATCTTATCTGCTAAGTGATATTAACTTGTCTGTACTTTCTTGTTACTCTTCCTTGAACAGAGGAGAAATATCTGTGATCTGTCAAGACATCCGACACTTGAAAGAGAAATTCGACAACCGAGTGCCATTGAGCCAATCAATCTCATCAAGCCAGACTAGCTGTAAACTGGCTTCTTCTGGATCATCCATGAGGACCTTACTGCTGGAGAAGCCTTTTGAGGCATCTTTTGAAGCACCTGAAGCCTCGGACAACAACAAGAGCCCAAAAGCTTTGGTTAACAAGGGAAAAGACAAACATAAGGAGCTTCTGGAAGATGGTTGGGACATCTTTGACAAAGAGACAGAACTGTAAGTTTCATTCCATCTCCTTGCAGAAGCAGAATTGGTGCAAGAATAAAGGAGATATGAAGGGCTTTTGGGTTCAGCATTTATACTCCACTTTACATCTTTGAGTTAATCTACCTTGAGCTTTGTTTTTTTTTTAATTTCTGTGTATAGTTTTCTTTATCTTTTTCTTAACTCTATGGAATTGAGATAGACGAGCCAAAAAATGTTTTGCTAGTTTGTAATAAAACTAGAGGGTTTGGAATGGAATTTTGAGAGTTTGGAGAAAAGTTGGAGAATTTATAAACTATTTACATTATTACAAGAAAATGTTACTAAGATTTTGCAATGCTTATGATAAGTTGATTTCCCTCGAGCTTAGGTGATAAATTCGAAATCAACATTTTTTTTGGGGGAAAAAATCAACAATTTAGTTCAGAAAATAATAAATATCGATGACGACAAAAAAAAAAAAAAATTATCGATGAAAGAGCTCAAAAAATTGAAGAGAGAAGCAGAAAATTCGGAGAATAGATAAAGAAATGTCGTTAGGAGAAGCAGAACAATTAATTGTTTTCTTGTATCCTCTTCGTTCACAGAAATCTTCAAAGTTAAGATTTTTAAGGGCCATTTTCTCTCGTTCTTCTCCTCTTTTCCCGGAATTTCAGTTTCTGACAATCTTTCCCCCCAAAACACGAACTCTCCTTTCTCGGGGGGAAAAAAAGCCCTAGCTAGTCGCCACCAGCATTAGAGAACATTTGGTTGAAATTACGTAAATGAGAAAAAGATGGCTTCTGTACAAGACATAGGTCTTTCAGGAGCAATAAATCTAATGTCTGCATTTGCTTTCTTGTTTGCATTTGCAATGCTGAGACTTCAACCTGTTAACGATAGAGTTTACTTCCAAAAATGGTATCTCAAAGGGATACGAGGAAGTCCTACACGTTCCAGAGGAATCATGAACAGATTCGTTAATTTAGATTGGACAACTTACGTCAAGTTCTTGAATTGGATGCCTGCAGCTCTTCAAATGCCTGAACCTGAACTCATTGAACATGCAGGTCTTGATTCTGCTGTCTATATCCGCCTTTACCTTCTTGGGTACGTTACTTCTTTTGAATCCCATTTATCTTTCTAGTGAAGCACTCGCATGTTTTGAACCTGAGCTCATGTGTGCAGATTGAAAATGTTCATCCCTGTAACATTACTTGCTTTTGGAGTTTTGGTTCCTGTTAATTGGACAGGAGAAACGCTTGAGAATATCGATGATTTGACATTCAGTAACGTCGATAAGCTTTCAATATCAAATGTTCCACCGGGATCACCGAGGTATTTAGAGACATGTTAACGCATAATTCAATAGTGGTTTCTTTTCTTTTATGAATGTGTGTGATGGTTATGTGCAGCTTTGTATTTTATCAATCAACTAAGACGGCTGGAAGTTTCTTGGTTCCAGGTTTTGGGCTCATATAACTATGACATACGTGTTCTCAATCTGGACTTGTTATATATTATATATGGAATACAAGACTGTGGTTACTATGAGACTGAGACATCTTGCATCTGAAAGTCGTCGTCCTGATCAACTCACTGTGAGTTATTCTATCTTCTTACTCAGTTCAGTTTTTCCTTGCCAACTTCACTGTTACTCAATACATTGTTGAATGATGCTTTTAAGGAAAATGTTTCTCAGTGCTCATTTAAGTATCACTTATTCTACTTATTTTGTAGTTTTGGAATTTGAATTGGTGACTTGCTTTTTTCTACTCTTGTTTGTTCTTTGAAGTAATGGCCGGCCATTTATGCTTTTGACAGGTACTTGTGAGAAATGTTCCTCCAGATCCTGATGAATCAGTAAACGAGCATGTGGAGCACTTCTTTTGTGTAAATCATCCTGATCATTATCTTTGTCATCAGGTATATATCTTGAATGTTCCTCAAAACCACTAATAGAGTGAGACTTAGAATTATTGCTCGATGCATTTTTCTTATATGATGTTGTTCTTCCCATCCCAGGTAGTGTACAATGCAAATGAACTTGCAAAATTAGTGGCACAGAGAAAAACTATGCAAAATTGGTTGACTTACTACGAGAATAAATACGAGAGGAAGCCATCACATAGACCAACAACAAAGGTACTTAACCTTCAATGTTTCAGCAAAATGACTCTTTGATTTCAAAATCTCTTGGGTAGTTATTTAATTTATTATATAGACAGGTTATGGAGGTTTTTGGGGAACTACAGTTGATGCAATTGACTTCTATACTTCCAAGATCGAGAATCTTGCTGAGCAAGTATGTATACACACTCACCTTTCAAAACTAGTCTTCTAAACATTTTCATCTTCTATCCTAAGTTAAGCAGTTGCATTCGTATACAACCACAGGAAGCTGTAGAAAGAGAAAAGATCATGAACGATCCTACAGCTATCATTCCAGCAGCATTTGTTTCTTTCAAATCACGTTGGGGAACAGCGGTTTGTGCTCAAACTCAGCAATGCCACAATCCCACTAAATGGTTAACGGAATGGGCTCCCGAACCACGCGATGTTTTCTGGGATAATCTTGCTATTCCATATGTTGAGCTCTCTATAAGAAGATTGCTCACAACTATTGCATTGTTTTTTCTTATTTTCTGCTTCATGGTTCCTATAGCTTTTGTTCAGTCTCTTGCTAACCTTGAAGGCATCCAAAAAGTTCTCCCTTTCTTGAAGCCCCTTATAGAAATGTAAACCTTTCAATTGTTTTCTTGAAACTTGATCTGTTTATGCCATTCACTTATCCTCTGCTTAATGCAGGAAGACTGTAAAATCTGTAATCCAAGGATTTCTTCCAGGAATAGCGTTAAAGATTTTTCTCATTATACTTCCAACTATTCTAATGACAATGTCACAAATCGAAGGATACACATCGTTGTCCTATTTAGATAGAAGATCAGCTGAAAAGTATTTCTGGTTCATTATTGTCAATGTCTTTCTTGGAAGCATCATTACCGGGACAGCGTTTCAACGGCTTAAATCTTTCCTTGAGCAACCACCAACCGAGTAAGTACTTGAAGATGTTACCATTATGATAACACATTTATAAACACGATTCTTTCTCTTTTTTACTTAGGATCCCTAAAACAGTTGGTGTGTCAATCCCAATGAAAGCCACATTTTTCATCACTTATATTATGGTCGATGGTTGGGCTGGAATTGCAGCTGAGGTACTCAGAGTGGTTCCATTGGTCGTTTTTCATCTGAAAAACACGTTTTTGGTTAAGACGGAACTAGACAGGCAACAAGCAATGGATCCAGGTCATCTAGACTTTTCAACAACCGAACCACGGATTCAGTTCTATTTCTTGCTAGGTCTTGTATACGCTGCTGTTGCTCCCATTCTTCTTCCATTCATTATCGTCTTCTTTGCTTTCTCCTACGTTGTTTTCAGGCATCAGGTACCTTAAAAAGCTAAACATATCATAGTGATCTTCTAAAGTATATGCATTTTTACGTCATTATGTTTTATCTACTGTTGCAAGGTTATAAATGTGTACGACCAGAAATATGAGAGTGGTGCTAGATACTGGCCAGATGTACATATACGTTTGATCATATGTCTAATAATATCACAGCTTCTAATTATGGGTTTACTCAGCACAAAGAAATTTGCAAAAGTCACAGCTCTGCTTCTTCCTCAACCTATCTTAACCTTTTGGTTTAACAGATACTGCGCAGGACGGTTTGAATCAGCCTTCTCAAAATTTCCCTTACAGGTGATGATGATGAGTCAAAGCTCTTGCAGCAAAATCTGTCTTCAAAGACTTTTATATTACTGATTCTTTATTAACAGGAAGCAATGGTGAAGGATACACTAGAGAAAGCGACTGAACCGAATCTAAACCTTAAGGAATATCTAAAAGATGCTTATGTGCATCCGGTTTTTAAAGGTAAGGATTTTGACCGACCACGAGTGGTTGATGAGGAAGAAAGCAATCCTCTTGTACCGACTAAGAGGACTTCTTTAAGTACAAGCCGATATAACTCAGAAGCTAGTAGCTCTGCTACAGCCACTCCTGTAGTCAACATGAACAATGGCTCTCCTAGGTTAATGTAGGCTCGCTCTGTTTCGTTTCTTATTGCTGTTGTAATGGTTCAGATATTTTGTTTCATGATGTTAGAAAAAGATAGAAGCTTCATTGTTGTAGATGTTGGAGGGAAATTTTGGATATGTAATTGTTGTTTTATTATTTGATTAAACTCTCAAGACTTGTGATTGACTCATTGTTGGTTCAGCTTTGTCAACTCAAAGAATCTATAATAACTTCGTCGACAAGTAAAATTACTCAATGCGTCGTCGTTTGGTCTAATATTTTTTTCTTCTCTTTTGGGTCTAATAATCTAACGTTGATTCCAAAGGAAGAAAAAACAAAACTTTGATTAAGAAATGAAAAGGATCCTAAAAACTCAACCAAAGTACGTGTTAGCGTGTGTTTAAGAAACCTTTGCAAAAAGTGATTTTTATATATTAAAAATTTTCAAATAATATATTTTCATGTAACAATTGTTTTTTTCATTTATCAATGATATATGTTTTCAAAAATGAATAATATTTAAAATTGTCTTCAAATAAATTCTTTAAAAAGTGATTTAATTTTAAAATGATGTTATAAAAAATCTTTATAGATTTATCAATGTGTGTGTATAAATACGAAATAATCGGGATATACAAATTTTGTTTTATTAATCGACATAAGGGGTTTAAAGTTTTTGATATTTGGGGTCGACATAGACGTATATTAGTTTTGTTAATTGCCAATAAAATATAGGCCGCAAAAAAATCTTAGCATTGAACTGTCTTCTTCTCAAACAGCCAAAATCGAGAAGATTCTTAAATCTCGTTTCTGCGGCTTAGGTGAAGTCTTAGCGATAAGCTTTGTGTCTTCTTTACCCCCAATGAATTTTTGAAAGAACAATAGAAGAGAGGAACCCAGTTTTCTTCTAACAGATTAAAATTTCGTTTCTTCCTCTTCAACAACAAAAAAAAATGATCAAGCTTTGTTTCATGACTTCTCATGGCTATTCAATCCCTGGCCTTGGTCTTCCTCAAGAGCTCTGTAACAGCGAAATCATCAAGGTAACTAATTGATTCTTCAGAGTCATTCATTTTGAAATCGAAGTTATCAAATTTATATCTATCCTCTCGCGTTTGATTGAATTATGTGTTGGATTTGATTACTTTGAATGATTCAATTTATCTCGGTTCGTGTAAAGTTTATGTCTTTCGTTTATATCTTGTTGGATTTGAATGTTTGAGTGCTTAAATTTATCTGGGTTCATGTAAATTTGACATCTTTGATTCGCCTTTTCATTCTGCATCTTGTTTGATTATGTTATTGTCAATTGAATGAAGCAGAATAGCCGGTCTTATCTGGTGAATCCAGGAGCAAGACAAGAGATCATACCTGCAAGCTCTTTTAATCTGAATCATGAACCTTTGGAACCATGGAAACCAGTTTCTTCATTTAGCCAATTCGTGGAGATTGACTCAGCCATGATGAAGCCTATGCTCATGGAAGTTCATGGTAAGCTTAATTGCTTCTGTTTTTTTTATCAAATTGGTAAATGAATATTCTGAAATTAGCTCCCTTTTTTTTTTGTTTCGTCCAGCTCCCTTAATTTACATGAACTTGCTTTATGGTTGATACAGAGAAGGCACCAGAATCTCTGGTTTTGAGCTTTGGAATCGCTGACAAGTATGCGAGACAAGAAAAGGTTATGGAGTTTCTTCTGTCGCGGTCAGAAGAGTTCAAGGGAAAAGGATTCGATATGTCGCTGCTTAATGAATTGATGGAGCTAGAGGCTATGAAATCCAGTTCTCAGCTACTACCATATGATGCTTCCTCTGTTCTTTACTTGAATCAAGAATTAGGGAAACCGGTTTTGGATCTCGTTAGGGATATGTTGGATAATCCAGAGTTCTCAATGCGATCGAATGGTCATGTTCTGTTCTCCTCAAGTAGCAGTCCTGAGTTGAATGATATATTTTCTATTGCTTCTGAGTTCAATTTTTCAAGGAATTCAACAAAATGGAGACAGCTCTCACCGCTTATCCCACATTTCGAGAGGTAAAAGTTCCTCACACTAACTTTACGTTCCTTTGTGTGTGTTTCATTTCTTGGTGTTAAAGGTTTTTTGCTATCTCGTTTAAGCAGATTTGAGTCATTTGACAGTGAAGTATTAAGACCAGCTAAGCTGAAAGCAGTTACAGTACTAGCACCTTTGAAGAGGTAATCTAATCTCATTTTTATTGCTTTGATGACTTTCTACTTTTGCGCTGTTAGTGTTCTCATATTCGTATTCTTTTTTTATTCGATAAAGTCCTGAGAAAACCAGGCCCAAGCCTTCACCAAGGAAACACAACACAAAGCGAAAAGCTAAAGAGCAGGACCTCTACAAAAGAAACCATCTCCACGCTTACGAGAGCCTTCTGTCTTTAATGATAGGCAATGATCATCAACACAAACACACAACAGTACTCTCTTTACAGAGATCATGCAGAGAGCTCTCAGAGCTTCTGACTCAGTTTTCTATCAGTGTTGCTGGAACTGGAATCGCTGTGCTCTTCTCTGTCATCTGTAGCCTTGCTTCAAGGCGTGTACCCTTTTGCGCAAACAAGTTCTTCGACACTGGGCTTGGTTTCAGTTTGGTAATACTTTCATGGGCTGTGAATAGACTCAGGGAAGTGATTGTTCATGTCAATAGGAAAGCAAATAAGCCATGTTCAAGTTTGAAGGATGAAGAAATCATAAACAGTGTGGAGAGAAGCATCAAGGAGGTTTACTTCAGAGCTGCCACGGTGCTTGCAGTGTTTGCACTTAGGTTTGCATGTTGAAAACTCGCTGTGAGAGGTTAAAATCTTGATTACCACTCCATGGAAAGCTTAAAAGGTCGTTTGTAAATGACTAAAACTTGTTTAGTACTGAGCTGTAAATGTGAAGATGATGTTGTGTTGTCGAACCTAAGATCAAGAGGTCAAGAATTTTGAAGAGAAAATAAATGTTTTGCAAGAATCTCTTTTATTATATAAACGAGAAAATTCTTGTATACGTTAAGTATGCGTCATACTGTCAGATACACAAATGACACATGATTTTAATAGTTCTCTTTTAGTTGACAAATTTTACCAATTTTGAAATTCATAACTGAACAATAATACTCTTTCTATTGACTAATAACTTTTTCAAGAATTTATTGGATTTCAAAGAACAAAAAATCTCATTCATTGATGATATTCTCTGAATATTTTGACTGAAGAATTCAAAATCAATACAGAACAAACCAGAGATGTGAGAAAGAATTGGAAGTGGCATTTTTTTAAGTTTCACAAAGTCAAAAAAAAAAAAAAAAGACGTTTCGTGCCCTCTGCCCTAATCTTTCTTGTTGGAAACTTAAATATTTAGGTTTCTCTCTGTTATTTCATCTATCCGAAATCTCAAAGCAGCAAAATAAAAATATCATAATTGATGGATTCCTAGAGAAAAAGCTTTAACAAAGGAGAAGAATGTGCTTTTGAGTACACTCTCTAGCTCATCACTTTCGATACAACACCAGCTCCAACTGTTCTACCTCCCTCCCTTAAGGCAAATCTTTGACCTGTTTCACAAGAGAGAAGTGAGGAACAAAAAAATCGGAAATCGATCTAGTTGGAGTATCAAAAGAGTGTATGTAAGATTGTTTTACCTGTTTCGAGTGGGACAGGCATGATTAGCTCGAAAACTGCAGTGACATTGTCACCAGGCATAACCATCTTCACGTTTTCGGGTAATTCTACTTTTCCAGTGATATCTGCAGTCCTCAAGTAAAACTGAGGCCTGTAGTTAGAGAAAAAAGCAGTGTGACGTCCTCCTTCGTCCTTTGTGAGCACGTAAATCTCTGCTTCAAACTTCTTGTATGTCTTGCATGAACCAGGCTTAGCAATCACCTAATAAGCAACCGCAGAGAAAAAAAACTTTAGTAAAGTTGGTTTTACTATGTTGGTCTTTCTTATTCGATCATCCAGTAGTCATAAGGATGCCTAAGCTTACCATTCCACGCTGAATGTCTTCTCTCTTTAGCCCACGCAATAGAAGTCCTACATTATCACCAGCCTGCATAACAGAAGCTAATCAGCATCTTACATGCCCAGATCTTATCTTTGTAAACTCTCGATATTGGCTTTACCTGTCCATTATCCAAAATCTTCTTGAACATCTCAACCCCAGTTACAGTCGATTTCAGTGGAAGCCCCTGAAAATCAAATCTCGCAGTTATGCTATCGAAAATCCTAATATTTTAGCAGAATGAACCCAATATTCATGCACACTCACATCACGTAAACCCAATATCTCAACTTCTTCGCCCACTTTAATGGTTCCCTGTTCAATACGGCCGGTTGCAACAGTTCCACGTCCCTTGAAGAAAAAGAAAAGTATTAAAACTTATTTTTCAGAAGAAAAAAAAAAGACTAAAGCAAGAAACAATAAGGATGGAGATTAGAATACTTGAATTGAGAAAACATCTTCAATTGGCATCAAGAAAGCCTTGTCGAGCACACGAACTGGGTCAGGTATGTATTCATCAACAGCATCCATTAGCTTTAATATAGCTTGCCTTCCAATTTCATCGTTTGTACCCTGTAATGCAGACAGAGCAGATCCCCGGATGATGGGAATATCATCCCCAGGAAACTTGTAGAAGCTAAGAAGTTCTGGATGGAGACAAGAGTTGATGTCAGAAAGCTTGTAATTACTTCATAAGCTGAAAGAAATAGATTCTGTGACATAAAAAATCTACAAACCACGTAGTTCCATCTCGACAAGCTCCAACAGCTCAGGATCATCCACCACATCAACTTTGTTCAAGAAGCACACAAGTGATGGAACGCCAACCTGTGGGACATTGGATAATTAAAATTTTAGCAAATAACCTAACCCAATTGAGTAGCTTTCAAGTGTTTCATATTGTAATGATGCGAACCTGGCGTGCAAGTAGAATATGTTCCTTTGTTTGCGGCATGGGTCCATCTGGACCTGAAACAACAAGAATTCCACCATCCATTTGTGCAGCTCCAGTAATCATATTCTGAAAGTTAACAACTGAAGCATTAAGGCTCAAGTGTTTATCAAAGTATTTCCAAGGAAATTCATACACTGATGCATGTTGCTCCACAAAACAACTCACATATACTATATTATAATTCATTCCTAGAGAATAATCCCTTCTAGTAGTAATCATAGTTCAAAACCGTATTCACTGACCACTAAATTGAAGTCCGAACTTTAAAAATGCATAACATGTAATCTTAAAATGAAATATACCAAGGAGACACCATACTAGTTACTATTTTCTAGAATCTGATTATTGACAACACCCATATGAAGTAAAGAGAGTAATGGCATCTTACTTTAACATAATCTGCGTGGCCAGGGCAATCCACATGAGCATAGTGACGCTTCGCAGTCTCATACTCCACATGAGCCTACAGAACCAAGTAACATCAAGTAAAAGACTAGCAAAACATATAAAACCTAATTAAGAGATGAGCTAACGAGAGAAGAAGATAAGAAAAACGGTGGCAATAGTAATTCCTCTCTTCTTCTCTTCAGGAGCTTTATCAATTTCATCAAAGGCAACAGCTTTAGCTTTACCCTCCTCAGCAAGAACCTAAACATAAGTATGATCGCTCATCAATGCTTTGACAATACTTTGGAAACCAAAATAGAAGAATATATATATAAAAAAAGGTACCTTAGTGATAGCAGCAGTAAGAGTGGTCTTGCCATGATCAACATGCCCAATTGTTCCAACATTTACATGAGGTTTTCTGCAAACAACACCAATTTCACATTTTTATAAACTCATCTCCAATACCAATTCACTCAAAAATTCAAGGAAAACAAATGGAAAGAACACTCACGTTCGAGTAAAAGTAGCCATCGATCTCCAGAACGAGGCTCCGAAGCTAGAGGAAGAGAGATCATCTGCTCCGATTGAATGAGAGATCGAGTGAGAAGAAGGAAGGACACCACCGCAACGCGAGTAGATCTGGGAAGAGAATGGAAGAAGACGCTTAGAGTTAGGGTTTCGAAGAACAACGGACACCATTTTGACTTTGGACTAGGCTGAGGCCACAGAGTGAGAGAGATGGGGTTTTAGTCGCCTGAGTAAGGGTTTCTCTTGAAATCTCGATCCTAATCCTCACCCGACCCGACCCGGATAAGCCCATTTTAGTATTCCCTTTTTTACTATTATTGGGCCTTGGTTTCTTGTTTAACAAATCAAATTATTTCCTTAGCCAAAACTTTTCGTTTTCTTCTTTACTACTTGTTGTAAACTAGAGAGAATTATGAGGGAATTTCGTGTGTTGTATTATTGATAATGAGGTTCCAATATAACCTTTATATAGGAATCAATTCAAGAGATAAAAGGTAAATCCTGTTCGGAATAGGAAAAGTATAAACCGTCTTAAGTCTCATCGGATATGGAACTGATGGACCAGAACTAGAGTTTGACAATCCACAATGATTTATAACACTACTGATAATTTCTTCAACTAGTTGGGTTCGAGGATTACTTATAATTTCCCAAGTGTATATGTTTCTTGGATTGTTATTGTTATACGGTTTTAGACTTTGCGGTCTAAACTCTCTTGTGTAATTAAATTTAGACAAAAAAAAAACGAAGTGAAAATTTTATATAAAGTGTTTGCTTCTATTGATGATTTTACAAGTATACAATATGGTATTGAAATGAAAGAGTTTCTAGTTCTTTCCCAAGAAAAATGTGCCTATCAAAAAATGACATTTATCTATCAATTAATTTTGATCATTTATCATTTGACTTGTTAACCATTAACTGTTTGATTCATTCACGAGATAAGCATGTGAAATCTTTTGGACCTCGATCGTGAAAATGAATTTGTGAGATCCGACACCAATTGATAGCCTCCCAGTTCCAAAGTTGAGATTTCAAAATTATGAAACTGGCGTTCAGATTAAAGAAGTTGCAAAGAAAACTCGCTTTGGGCTGAGTTCGAGGTAAGTATTTGCGAAAGGTTGACTTGAGTTAAGTTGCAATGTGGCATCAAGCCTTAGATTTATGTTGAGGTGACTGAAGATACAACTCTATATGAAGAAATAACTCATCTATTAAAAACTTATTATGATCCCAGTTTAAAAAAATGTTTATATCCAAAAGTCTAGAACTCCCAAATATACTTTTCTTTTTTAAGTAATATAGAGTGTACAAGTTGTCTACAACTACAGTCTATAGATGAAAGAGCTCCACAAATAATTAACTTACGTTTTCTGAATAGACATTTATGTCGGGAGAAGTTGTATCTCAAATGTCGAAGATATATTAATGTGTTTACAAAATTTCTTTGTATAGTTGATGTTTCTCTTAATTATACTTTCGAAAGCAACGGTTCCCACTGATCCACGTCGTTGCATGATAGTAGCTCGTATAATCACATGCGTTGCCGTGGACCGTCTACTTTATTTCTTAATATCTATAGCTAGTCGATATCAATCCTATTATTTCTTGACATTAAACAAATATATTTTTTTTATTTTTTGATGTTCAGCCAAGAGTAAACTCAAGATGCCATTAACGATGATGAAGCCTTTTTACATGAAGATCACGATTCTCCACCACTATATCATCAACAAAGCATGAGAGCTTTTACGTCTCAAGAATTAAAGTTTTAATTTGGAAACTAAATTCTGAAACCAGAGGTTTGGTTTGATAATGCATCAGAAATGCATACTCGTGAAAAGATGTGAATTCACTTAAAACTCACATAATGTATTATTACTGAATTTACAGAATTATGAAATTATGAACATAACCCGTGATTCTATGTAAAATTTCATTAACAAAATGATAAATCATATGAAATTTTGGAGCATTAGTCACAAATCAGTTTCATAGATTAATCGTGGATATTACAAAAAAAAAGAAAAAAGAAAAAAATTAATAAAATGGGGTCTTAATTTTTGAAACTATTTTATCAAAAGAAAAGAAAAACTATGTGTAATTTTGTTTACGGAAAAATACATAATGCATCCTAATCATCTGAAAAAAGATAATAGCAACGTCAATATTGAACAACTTCAGCGATTTGGATTTTCTATTTCGTGAGTCAACCAAAGTATTGAATGATAATTAGCTGCCATCACAATATAGAGGTTTCTTCTACAACTCGATTAATGAATATACATAGTCCAGAATTTGAATGCTAACTGCCATCACAATATAGAGAGATCTAAGATCATTAGACCTACAAGTGGACTAAATAGTAAATACACTTTCATCTTTTATTAGAATCTATTATTCAAAATAATATGATTATATCGGTATTTATATGTTTTACGTTTGCAACATAAAATACTACACAATTTGCGCTGAACAATATTCCAAAATATAAAGGGAGCTTTTGTTTTCCGGACCACATGGGAATGTGTTACCAACTATCTCTTTACTTTGACATGTAAGATATGTAAGAATCTTCTCAAGGCTTTGAGGCTCAGAAGAGAAGAGCATATTTTCCATTTTATCGTACCTTTTAACGGCAAAGGTTAAAAGAATATAACTTTTCAACTTTAATTGTTACGTTTTATTATATATTGCTAGTCTTTTTTGATTAACTTTTGTTATATCTTAGCTTAGAGACTAAAAGCTTAGTTTTGGATGATTATCCAGTAATACCCGTTAAGCTATGTATATGGTAATTAAATGAATTCCGCATATTTATTGTAGATCAATCATAAAAGTTTATAAATAATGATTTATCATGTATAAGATATGAAGTTAACTATTAGAAATTCTTGCATATTATTAGTTCAATCATTTATATAATCTTGTATGACCCTTAATTATAAGATCGGATTATAGTGTGTTTTGTCTATAAAATACAAAGATCATATAAATTACTAAGCTAATAATATGCGAGAATTTCTAATTTCTAAATAAAACTATACACCTTAGCTAGATATACAAAAAAGTTCAATGTCATCGAAATCACTATTTTTTTTACCAATCAAATATATTTCCACAGTTGCACTACAAACGTCGACAGTATGTCAATCTAATAACAAATATCTATATTTATATGCTGTCATAAGAAAAAACAAATATCTATATTTGCATACATAATTATACATCAAATTCATCATTTTTATTCCTCATCCTCGAGATAAATTATTCTTAGCCATTTGCAAAAATAGAGAAACTATTCTTTTATCTTTCTTCTCGTAAAGCCCGTGGCTCATATTCCATGAATAATATATAGTTATAAACTTTACGCCAATCAATACTTAATGATTAATAAAATTAATAATTGTATATAATTGTATCTAAAGGGGCATAATAAATAAATATATAAGCTATACTTTTACTTGGTTGGACCATTTTCTCACATGGAAGGACGGTATCTACATCTATACACGAATAATGCGATAGCCACATATTCGACATGTTTGAAGTATTTACATATAGCAATAATATATTAATGGGAAAAAAGCTATGTAAAGACTTACTTCTTTTAGATAGCTCAAACTTAGAAGAATATAAAAACTTAATTACTTACAGTCCAACTCCAACACATGTAACAATATTCTCTTAGAAAAAAAGAACTTTATGTTAGAGATAAAATAATATTCAAAAATAAAAAAATGTCACAAACACAAAGGCTTCCCAAGAAAGTGTCTGTACACACCAACAAAAGGCTTGTTAAGAAACTGTCTGTACACCAATTAAATTCCCAAAAATTTAGAGATAAAATATTGTTGTAGCTACATACAAATATATTTAGTGAACTTTGTGTAGTGATATAAATTTAATTACGGTCTTAGAGTTTATCTGTATATATAGAAGATCCGATATATAAAATGTGAGTTAGAATATCTTCATGGATCATTAGAAACTTTCTTATGAAAAAAAATGAGTAACACTTTTATGGGTCACTAAGGGTTCGTAGTTAACCCCATGCCTTATGCCTCTTTTGAGTGTGTGCCATAGGTAGTGGAAAAGGGAATCTACTGATGTTAGAGGGTAGAGATGTTCCTGCGACCCACAAATCTGGTAGTTGTAGGCCCAAATTTCATCTCACCCCACCATTTTGCAAGACTTTTCATTTGGCTCCCATAATTTTACATTTCGTTGGTCTAACCCATCATTCATTGTTCCTAACCTTTTTTGACAAGGCTTACATAACCTTTTGCTCTTTATGGGTCCTTGTTATAATTAGTCACACCATAAAATTCAAAAAGAAAATTGGTCAACACAATCAAATTCAACTTCTTTTTTTCAACGCTAAATTTAAACAAAATTCACATATATAGATAGATTAATGTTTTTTTTTAATATTTAACACTAAATATTCAAGTTTTATCGTAACTCCTTAGCAATAAATTTCCTGCAGAACAACCATGGATAATAAGCATGAAGTACTTGGATCCAAATCTAATAATGTTTACACTAGAAGCCACGGATGAGTATCTTTTAACTTTTTATATTTTGTAACTGTCGTATTTAATATTATAATTAATCACGTAGAAGGGAACTTTCTAACTTTTAGTCGATTGACTTGTAAACAAAGGACGAAGTCAAATGAGAACAGCGACAATAGTATAAGGTCTTAGACTAACTAATATATTTTATACTATTTTTAACAAAAAAAAAACTAATATATTTGAGATACAAATCAATTTGAATATTATTTTATACGTCACCTCTTAGATCATCTTCCACGGGCCTCATGGACATGGACATTGACATCATGACTCATGAGTTTGGTTTGGTGTAAAGTTAAAAAACACATTACACGAAACGATTAGTTTATTACATTTCTATGTATATCATTTACTTAAATAGTAAATAGAATAACAAATGTTAGCTGCAGTTACTATAAATGACGAGAATAATAGCATATACCCAGAAAAATGCAAGGAAAAAAATACAAAATGAGATGGTGTATATAAGTTATTTTTCTTAATAGCAACTATTTATATAGAAAAGAAGAACAAAATGGTAAAAGAAAATATGATCTTATCATGTTCTTTCACATAAAATTTTGACAGATAATATTAGATAAAATCGTTATATATTACAAAGTTTCTTTCTATTAAATAGTAATTTGAAAAAAGTATATTATTCATAAATGTGTATTAAAATTTTCATATTTGGTAAATATCACAAATTTCCACTTGAAAAATAAATATGATTTACCCTTTAAACGTAGTATTATTAACGAGTGATCTCAGACATCGAAAGAACTTATAGCTCAAAACATAGAACTCCTACGGTTTATTTAGGAAAAAAAAATCCATCGTAATTTATTTACGTATAAAAAAAATTATTGACAAACTAAAAAAGTAAAATATCTATAAATAGTACTATCAACCAGTTGATGGGCATCTAATGTTTTGAAAAAATTATATCAACAACGAAGTGGCTATATATTCCAAATCGAATCATCTCACTGCAATTTTAATTTTAGATGCCAAGGATTAGACTGAATTCATCTTTCTTGGAATCCTTTGATTACTTATATTAAAAAGAAACGATAGTAGTGTACCTTTACAATTCAGAATAGATCATAATTGGAGGTCATTTTATGTAATACGGCAAGATCACTTTTTTGTTCTTCGCCGTCCTTTTGTTGTTCTTTGTCTTTCTTTTATTTTCTCAACAAACTGTTGTACGCGAACATCAAAAAATAAAAAAAGTAGACCATGTCACAACTTTTGAAAGAAGTGAATATAATAGAATCTTTTAAGCAACGCTTAATTACACCGCTATTACTTTGAAACAAATGTAAAACATATTCCATCCATTTCTATATCTCTCTCATTATTTTTTAATAATGATTTTTTTGTCTCTTTTGATAAAAATTTAATAATTTATTTTTCATTTCAAATTATTTGATTTTTTACATTAAAACATAAGAAACTAATTCATTTACAAATTTAGGGTTTAAAATTTCAGTTTTATGATTTAATTTCATCTACGTAACAAATAATTCACACTTTTTACAGAGGTGTAACTCATATCATTTTATAAAAAACTAAAGACGAAATTTCATCTCCAAATCTTACCATCTGCCATTCTGCCTAATTCATCAAAAGAAAATCACGAAATTATTCATATATCGGTGTAATACCAAAATTAAACCCTTTTGTCCCAATTTATTAAAAAAAAAAAAAACTGGGTGGAATAAGAAACGGGCAAAGGCCAGAAGTTTTGCCACGTCAGCCTTAAGAAGGTGCCACGTCATCTCCATAAGTCTCTCCCACCTGTACGGATCCCTTTCCCGGCTGCTCCAATATATAATGGAACCAACCCACCTAAAACCTTCTCATTTCTCTGCATGTACTCCGACCCGACCCGGCCCACATTTCTAACCCATTTTGTATTTTCTCTTTTCGCCGCCACCGTCGACAACGAGACAAAGGTTACTATATTGAATAACTTATTCTTCTCCGGAGTTCTGTGCCGATGACGATTGCGGCAGCGCTAGCACGCCAGACAGATCGATCAGCCTCTGGTTTTACCCCTGCTTTTGCGACGACGCCGAAGGCGGTGACCGTTTCTGTTCAGGTTCCGCCGGGAGCTGTTATTTCTGAAGGATTGGGGAAGGATGCGTTAATCTCGTGGTTCAGAGGCGAATTCGCGGCGGCGAACGCGATAATCGACGCTATGTGCTCGCATCTTAGGATAACTGAAAGAGGAGGAGATGACGAAGCGGTTTCTGGATCGGAATACGAAGCGGTTTTCGCCGCGATCCATCGCCGGCGTCTCAATTGGATCCCTGTTCTCCAGATGCAGAAGTATCATTCCATCGCTGAGGTCGCGATCGAGCTACAGAAAGTGGCGGCTAAGAAAGCGGAGGATCTGAAACAGAAGAAAACGGAGGTGGAAGATCTGAAAGTTCAGAAAACAGAGGAGGATGAGGCGGCGGCGGAGGAGGTGAAGAAAGCATGTTTTAACGGCGATAAAGTAACGGAGAATGAGCTAAACGGAGATGTAGTAGACGTCGAAGATGATTCTCCCACTAGTGATATCACTGATTCAGGTAAGTAACTTCACAATTTCTTTTAACAAACAAAAAAAAACTTCACAATTTCAAAATTCTCTGAGACTGACTGAATCTTTTTATTTTATTTTCTTGGATCCATAATTTCTATATAATTTACAAAAAACAATGATCGATTTTCATCAGCTTAATCTGATTCTGATTCTTTTTTCTTTTAGTTAATTTTCTTATTTAAAACTCTTAATAGCATATTCTTTAAAGTTTGGTCATTTTGATTCTCTGTACACTGTGTAAACTGGTTCTGTGGTTGGTGACGATAGAAAACAAACCTCCATTAATATTATGGGACTGGGTTGAAAATAAATAAATATTATTCCTTGCTTAAGAAAAAAAATAACAATATTTGATCAAATAAGAACAAATACTATATTTCTCAGACTAATTCAAGTTTCACAATTTAAGTACGTGTTTCCCTCTACTGGATCCGAAATGCATTCTAAAAGATTTTGACTTTTAAAATTTCTTATTCGTTATTTTAAAATTATTTTTGCTGTCAATCTGTGAGATTTTATTTCTACAGATTCTATTTTTAGAAACAATTTTACCAAATAATAATCGGATTCTTCCTAAATAAAGATTTAAGAAAGAAATCTTTTTTTTTAATATAATAAAGAAATAAATCTTTCGTTTCTTTTGCTGTTCCACACTAAACACTCACACAGCGTATTTTGAAAAATACTAAACATTAATTATAGCTAAACTTTATTTTATTTACTTTCAACGTGTTTGAAAGAGAATATATTATATTAATAATATTTGTTGCCATCTATGATGTGGTTTTAAGCTAGAGATTGGACAAATTAAAGTATTTTTTTATAATCCTCTACACGTAAAGTAATATTTAGGGAAACAAAATTATATCGTAAGTTGGTAACTGTATTACTCTAGTAATGCAAGTATACATAAATAATTCAGGCTCGAATCGAGACCTTATTATTACTTAAAAAAATAAACACAAACTTTCATGAAAATCGTACAAAAGTACAAATCCGTTGTGATTATGTTGAAAAAGCATAATCTGAAAAAGTCTCTCTGACTCTACAAGAGAGATAACGCAATAACGACGTCGTTTTTGAAACGTTTCGTTGTTAAGATTAGGATTCCATTTCTCAATGTAGTAGTAGTATAGTAGCAACAATTTTGTTGTCTTCTGCTTTAGTTGATGTAACTGTAAAACGCATCAAAGGTATCAATCTTCACATTGATTCGCGTGTGATGATTTTATTGCATTTTTATTCGAATGGTGGGCTCTTAGCAGCCGTTGGATTAATCGTGGTCCCCACGATTTTCCGTGCCGCCCTTTATTTTTTCCTCTTCTCGTCCCGAATGTTCGAATCCCTCACGACTCACGAGCTTTTTTTTTTTTTTTTTTTTTTACTTTTTAGCTTTTTGCTTTTTGTTCACGGCTATAAAAAAAAGTCACAAGTCTAAAAAGATTTTAAGTTTTTTGAAAATATCTTTTTACCAGTCTTGAGAATTTTTTCGTGATGTGTGTGTGTGTATTTATTCACTCGTGTTAAAAGTCCAAGTTTAGGTAGAGACACGTGGACGAAGCCATAATAGACTTTGTAGTCTTGTCTTCTAACATTGAAAATCTCTGACTTTCTCCGATACATTTTACAAGGAAACTATAAGTTCTTAGAATGGTCCATGAGATCATTCATGCATTGGAGTAGAAATAAATTGTCATTACTCTTAGTCGATTGTTTTCACACTAAAAGCCAAAGAATTTAATATCACATGAATCAATTTATTAAATATACTTTGCAATTAATATTGTGTGTAATCAAGTATGAAACAAAAACTTTAATTTTTATGGTTTTTTTTCATAGGTTCTCATCAAGATGTTCACCAAACTGCTGCTGCGGATAGTCCACAAATTATATGCCAGAGTCATGAAGATTGCGATGCACGGTCATGTGAGATCAAGCCTATCAAAGGTTTCCAAGCCAAAGAGCAAGTCAAAGGCCACACTGTGAGTACTCAAGTTTGATTTGAGGGACGCATATGCATATGATTATTGATCAAATTAATGTTGTGATGATAGGTGAATGTTGTGAAAGGACTAAAGCTGTATGAAGAATTACTTAAAGAAGATGAGTTATCTAAATTGATAGACTTTGTGGCAGAGCTCCGAGAAGCTGGCCAAAACGGGAAGCTTACAGGTAACTTTTTTCGTACGCGGAACACCTTAAAGATTTTAAGAGTTTTTCGGGTGCTTACACATGATGAATGCAGGTGAGAGCTTTATTCTGTTCAACAAACAGATTAAAGGCAACAAGAGAGAACTGATTCAACTTGGTGTCCCCATCTTTGGTCATGTTAAGGCGGATGAAAACTCTAATGACATCAACAACTCTGGTAAGGAATCGCTCTGATCCGCAGGACTCAGTCTAAATGGTTTGATGCAAGTGGTTGCCTTGACCGATGAGACTTTGTTGGTTTGCAGTTAACATCGAGCCAATTCCACCACTTCTTGAGAGTGTCATTGATCACTTTGTCACATGGAGACTCATCCCAGAATACAAAAGACCAAACGGCTGTGTCATCAACTTCTTTGAAGAGGTATATACATCACCATGGATCACCATTCCTTATGTTTCAGCTTTTCTTTAACCTTCGGGATTACCTCTCTTGTTGCAGGGTGAATACTCACAGCCTTTCCTCAAACCACCTCACTTAGAACAACCCATCTCTACTCTTGTCCTCTCTGAATCAACAATGGCCTTTGGACGCATTCTCTCAAGTGACAATGAAGGCAACTTCAGAGGACCTTTAACTCTTTCTCTCAAGCAAGGGTAAAAAACATCAAAACCCTCTTCCTTTAACTCTAAGATAAACGTCGATCTTGCTTCATTAACATTTCTCGACCTGATCCTTGTAGATCTCTCTTGGTGATGAGAGGGAACAGTGCAGACATGGCAAGACATGTAATGTGCCCATCACAAACCAAAAGAGTAAGCATCACATTCTTTCGTGTTCGAACTGAAACATATCATAACCATTCACAACCCAACAGTCCTCACAACGACGGTGTGATGACAATGTGGCAACCCTACCCAATGACACCAACTCCATTCCTCAACGGCTATGATCATTCTATTGACATGATGCCAAAACTTGGAGTCCTTCGTCCTCCAATGGTCATGATGGCACCACCACAGGTTCAACCAATGGTATTACCAAGTCCCAATGTGATGGGAACCGGTGGTGGTACCGGCGTTTTCTTACCATGGGCCTCAGTTAGCTCAAGAAAACATGTGAAGCATTTGCCTCCACGCTCACAAAAGAAGCGGTTACTTCCGCTTCCTCCTGCTGCTGCTTCTTCTCCAGCTGGAGAATCCACCTCTGAGCCTGTGATCAGTGTAGGTTGATCATAAGCCTAAGCCAAGCCCTTGAGTTCTTCAGCAAAACATGCTTTGAACTGGTCTATGTCCAAGCCATGCTCTGTTTCTTCCACTTCTGTTCCTGTTTTTTTTTTCTTTCTACAAATTCAGTTTAGGTTAACTCAGGGTTTATAGATAGAACTAAGTTGTTTAAATTTCCCAGAGGCATGTGTTTTCTATTTTGTGTACGATTTTATTATCAGTATATTCTCAAAATGTTACCTTCCATTGCCATTTTTAAACAAAAGGAGGTAAAGCAAAACATCAGCACTTCAAGACCCATAAGGCTCACTTGAATTGAGTTTCAATGATCCAAAACCAGAACATAAGTTTTGTATTTTTGATTATTTTTCTTTTCAAGATTGAATAATATAATATTTTTTTCGTATGTTGACAAAGAAGAATAGATAAATCTCTTTCAAAAATAGCAAATTGAGAAGAGAGCAAAATAATAAACATCAAGATTCCATGGAAACAGGTCATTAGTTAACACATTATGAGGAAAATTTTGTTACAAAAAATCCCAAGTTAACATCATCTTCTCTCTTCACTCTTCATCAGTTTCCATTAAAACACATATGGATGTGTTCTTTGAGACTCAGAGAGGCTCACCATTCTCCATTGAAGTGGGCTACTGGGATACAGTGTTAGCTATCAAAGAGAAGATCGAGAAGTATCAACATATCCCTGTTTCCAAACAAACCCTTTTCTTCCAAGGCAATGTTCTTCAAGATCACCTTGATATCGAACAATGTCAGATCCTCCACAATTCTCGTCTCCAACTCTTCATCTCTTCTCCCGGTAACAACGACCAAAACCGAAATCTTAACCGCAACAATCAAGTGGTCAAAACCGAGCAATCTCCACCGTCAAACTCAACAGAACAAACCATTAACAGCCTTCAAGATTCGACTATGATGGCAATGAACAACAACAATAGCCCCAAGAAGCTGAGGGTAATGGTGCTGCCGAAATGCGGGACTAGGAAGATTCCGGTGGAAGTGAACGCAGGAGATAACGTTGGAGAATTGAGGAAAGAGTTGGCTAAGATTCAACAGAGGTTTCAGGTAAATCTGCCTCATGAAGGCTATTTCTTTATATACAAGCAAAATGTAATGGATGATGACCGGTCATTCCGGTGGCACCGTGTTGATCACGGTGATACAATTGAGATTTTCAACGGAAGTGTTTCCGGTGGCTCTTAATATCCTCAATTTTTTTGGATTCATAAAATGTATTTTTTAGGTAATTGTATTCCCAAACAAAAAATATGATAAACAATGTTCAAACCTAATAAACAAACTTGTTCAAGAAGCTAAATCCTTAATGTTCATACCATCATCTTTTAACTGATCATGAATCTATCAGTCTTTGTCGAAACTATGTCGTTTCATACTTAAGAAGATCTATAACGTGTAATTTACCAATAGTGACATATTATCGGGTCAATGGGTCGGATCTATCTTTTTTTTATATTTGAAACGGTGCGTATCAACCCATTTCAAGTTGTCGCATCGTACACAAAAGAATGTTTAAGTAACCGTTGGATATATAACTGTTGACAGTTAAGATTCTTAGACTAGGGCTTGAGTGTTATTTAAACCAAACTACGAATAACAACTTTCTGTCACAAATCATCACTTTCTCTCTTCACAAGTCTCCATTGATCTTGAAACACCATTGGTTCAATTATGGACGTGTTCGTGGATTCTTTAGACTTACCATCGTTCTCCATTGAAGTGGGTTTGTGGGATACAGTGTTAACGATTAAACAGAAGATTAAGAAGTCTCAAGGTTTCCTTGTTTCCAAACAAGTCCTTTTCTTCAAAGGCAAGGTTCTTCAAGATCATTTTGATATCACACAATGCGACATCATCCAAAACTCTCGTCTCAAACTCTTTTTCTCTCCTGACGATAACACTAATCAGAACAACGATCAAGTGTCTCAAACCGAGCAACCTTCTTTATCAGCATCATCAAATCCAATTGAACAGTTTGCTAACGCTACTCAAAGTTGGTCTTTGATGGTTAGGAGAAACAAAGATCAAGTGCTTCAAACCGAGGAAACTCAAGGAACGTTAAACTCAAGTAACGAGTTCCTTGGCATTCAAGAATCTCCGGTGATGGTGGAGGGTAGAAACGAATATCAAATGCTTCATCAAACCGAGCAATCTCTAGTACCGTCAAACTCAGTTGGAACGACCATTTATGGTCAAGATTCGTCAGTGATGGTGAGGAGCAACTACGATGAATCACGATCGTTTAAAGAAATTGAAAAGTTACTTGACCTTGAAGACAATTTGCCGCCTGTGACGGTTGGGAGCAGCAGCAACACGAATCAGCCATTAGCGTCAGACAAAGGCAAAGAGATCATTGAGATTCCAGATTCGCCTGTGAAGAAGAAGATCAAGACAAACCCGATGAAAATGAGAATAATGGTGAAGCTAATTAAGGAGACCTGGAGCATTCCGGTTGAGGTTAACGCAGATGATAACGTTGAAGAACTGAGGAAGGAACTTGTTAAGATGCAAGAGAGGGGTCAAATAGATCTGCCTCAAGGAAGGTACTTCTTTTTCCACAATCAGGCTGGATTGATCGAGGATCAGTCATTCCAAAGCAACAAAGTTGCTGACGGTGATACAATTGAGATTATCCACGGATTTGTTAATTGAGACTCTACAAACCACAAGAGTTCCAAGTTTTAGTGATTAATGGAAGATTAAACTCTATGTAATCGCCTCTTTCCTTATTGCTTTTACTCGTTCTTGTATCTATCAATACTACAGTTGCTTTTTCATATATTGCTAAACAAATTGATATTTTAATCATGCTTAGCTCCCTGTAATCTCTTCTTTCCTTGCAACATTTATTTATTTTATTTTTTACTTAAAGTTTCTTGCTTTATTCAAACTGAACCCAAAGATCACAATAATTGATTAAAACCAAAAACTTCATTATGATTTCAATATAAGTTTTTCATTCAATACGATGCTGCTGAACTGTTCTCTCTTATCACCAAAATCTTGGTTTTACATGGCGAAAAGTGCACCATGGGATCAAGTGTCTTTGAATGAGACTTTGACCTATACTGCATCGCTTTTACGACACGAGATGCATCCGTTTTAAATAAAATAATAAATATATTTAGTCTTTTTAAACTAATAAACTTTTGAAATTTGAAATAAAAACCCAAGTAAATATATAGAATCAAATGCCAAAATGACCTCCTAATTTAAAATTGTGATTCCCATGATCTTATTTCCTTCCCCATTTATGAGATACACATAACCTTCATTAAGATCATGTGGATCTCACAAAAAAAAAAGGTCAGTTCAGTTTTTGGTCCGATATATCCACATGTAATCATATCATCATTAGCTATTATTATTTTTAAGGTTCCAAAAAGTTCTTTAGCTAGTTATATTCCCATACATACAAGTGTAGAACAAAAACTATGATAAACATTGTTCAAACCAATTAAACAAACTTGTTTAAGACCAATCTCCAAGAAGCTAAATCCTTAATATTATCTAGGGGACGAAGAAGCATCATAACATCAAATGTTTTTTTCAGTCCGATGACAAATCTTTATTAAAAAATATACATATATATATATATGTATGCAAATGCTTGTTCATAGCAAGAGAAGACCGTTCCAAACACATTGGATGTCTATTTAGCTTAACGATGCAACATCAATGGCAATATTGTAAATCATAATATTCATCTCTTCACTAATAACCATGGCTTATAATGTTTTTATCATTTGTTTATTTTAAACGCTGCGTTTCAACACATTTCAACTTTCTAGCTGAATCGTACACAAAAGAAAAGAATGCTTAATTAAATTCAAACCGTTGGATCATATTTGTAAGGAGAGCTATTGACGGTTAAGATTCTTCGAATAGGGCTTATTTAAACCAAACTAGGTATAAACACTTTGGTGTTTCGTCTATCGTCACAAATCATCACTTTGTCTCTCTCTCTCTCTCTTCTTCACCAGTCTCCATGACTCCATTGATCTTGAAACAGCATTGATAAAATTATGGACGACGTGTTCTTGGTGTTCGTGGATACTATTGTCTCATCGAGGCTGGTCTCATCGTTCCCCATTGAAGTGGGTATTTGGGATACTGTGTTAACGATTAAACAGAAGATCGAGATGTCTCAAGGTGTCCCTGTTTTCAAACAAACCCTTTTCTTCCAAAGCAAGATACTTCAAGATCATCTTCATACCATACAATGCCACATCCTCCCAAACTCTCGTCTCCATCTCTTCATCTCTCATAACGATATCCCTAATCACAACTACAATCATCAAACCCAACAGATCATTCAATGGCCGGAGAAGAGGAGGAGCACCAATCAAACCAAGCAATCTCCAGCACCTTCAAACTCAACCCAACAGATCATTCAATGGCCGGAGAAGAGGAAGAGCAACAACACTCAAGTGCTTCAAACCAAGCAATCTCCAGCACCTTCAAACTCAACCCAACAGATCATTCAATGGCCGGAGAAGAGGAGGAGCAACAACACTCAAGTGCTTCAAACCAATCAATCTCCAGCAGCAAAAGATCAACTTTCCGAGTTCTTTAACAGTGAAGGTTGGCCTTTGATGGAGGGGAGCAACAACGATCAAGTGCTTCTAACCGAGAAAACTCAAGTATCGGAAGACACGATTGAAGAGTTTCTTGACATTCAAGATTCGTCGGTGATTGTAACCGAGCAACCTCCAGTAGCGTCAGACTCATTTGGAGAGGCCATTTACGGTCAAGATTCGTCGGTGATGGTGAGGAGCAACTACAGTGAAATTCAAGATCATTTTCCGCCTGTGACGAGGCCATTAGCGTCAGACTCATTTGGAGAGGCCATTTACGGTCAAGATTCGTCGGTGATGGTGAGGAGTAACTACAGTGAAACTCAAGATCATTTTCCGCCTGTGACGAGGCCAGTAGCGTCAGACCCATTTGGAGAGGCCATTTACGGTCAAGATTCGTCGGTGATTGTAACCGACCAACCTCCAGTAGCGTCAGACTCATTTGGAGAGACCATTTACGGTCAAGATTCGTCGGTGATGGTGAGGAGCAACTACAGTGAAACTCAAGATCATTTTCCGCCTGTGACGAGGCCATTAGCGTCAGACTCAGTGCAAGAGATCATTAACATTCCAGATTCGCCTGTGAAGAAGAAGATCAAGATTGGTCCGATAAAGATGATAGTAATGGTGATGCCATTTCAGGAGAACAGGAGGATTCCGGTGGAGGTTAACGAGGGTGATAAAATTGAAGAACTGAGGAACGAGCTGGCTAGGATGCAAGAGAGGGGTCTAATAAATCTGCCTGAAGAAGGGTATATCTTTATACACCAACAGAGAGCATTGGATCAGGAGGATCAGTCATTCCGGTGGTACCAAGTTGGTGACCGCGATACAATTGAGATTTTCCGAGCACATTACTGAAGTTTTGGTCATTAATGGAAGCTTAAACTCCTCTTTCCTTACAGCTTTAAGTCTTTCTTGTAGCTACAATTGTCTTCTCATGCATACAACAATAGCCTAATATACAAACTCATCTTTCCTTACAAGCTTTCAGTTTCTTGCTTTCTTCAAACTAAATCCAAACATCACATTAATTGATTATAATCAATAACTTCAGACAAGCTAATGCTGTGTGTATGGAAGTTTAAACCAAAATCTTTAAAGTTATGGGTTTCATAAGTTCTCATCACCAAGATACATTAAGCTTTTGGGTGGTTACAATGTATATATTTATTTTAACCGCAAATGCAATCACTTGAACTGAGTGGTAAAGATTGAGAGTTCATATATCCATTTACCAATATACCAGCATCTACATACTCTACTGTTACAAAAACTTAGCTATGATTGATTTTACTATTTAAAGATTCTTGGACTTTGCTTTAAAGCTCGTCTTTTTGCGATTCTTGGACGCATTGCTCATCCCAATAGTAAGGGAACTTCAACCTCGCAGCAGTGTGTGGCATAAACCAGTCATCGTACGTGAAGCTGTTAGAAAAAATGATACTTCATGTGATTTGTTAAAGGAAAGGACACAGTCCCATATAATATCTATAAGCAAATTCTTGGAGAACAATGCTACATACACTTTAATAGGCGGCCGAGATATGATAACCAACACCTGCAGGTCCTCATGACCGGTGTTCTTTACCTGTTAGAACCGTAATAGATGATTGTGAGCTAGTTTCATATGATAACCCAAAAGAGATTTTAGCAGAAGAAAAAGCTACCTTCCTCTAATTTATATGGATATACAACATTTGCAAAAAAGGTCGGTTTTCTGATAATTGTCTCTAAATGTGACATAAGACATGCAGCACATCTAATACTAGAAGTTGCTCTTATCTGCTCAATATTACTTTCAAAGTATTAAGACTCAAGGCAAGAATGAAATCATCTGAAACGGTGTGAGAGGCAAAAGACATACCAGATGAGCATCATTGATCGGTATATGAAGTGTACTGTTAGCAAAGATAGGAAATTCAATAGGCTTCCCAGGGAAATTTCCATGTGTTTCAGCGAGATACAGAGTACCACTGCCCTTAAGCACAACGAAAACCTCTTCACAGGAGTGTCTGTGAATTGGTGTCTCTGAACCTGGAGCAAATGTTTGAAGCCATATCTCAACCTGAAAAGCCAAAACGAATCAGTGTTAACTGTTATCAAGTGTGAGCAAAATCTCCAACACAAATACAACCATGAAAAAAACAACTTAAAAGGAAACATCTTTAAAAACCGCAATGGCTTTGAACATTACCTCTTTCATTCCATGCAATACAGACCCAGCGACAGTCATATGGGAAAGACCTGGTCTTCCATAGTTATCCTGAGGAAGGTCACTAATATTCCGCACTATTGGCATGCCTGGATTCACCATTCAACAGTCACAATTTCTAAGTCTCTAAGCTATAGATCAATGAAATTGCAGAGAACCTGAATCAAATCAGCAAAAAAAAGTTCACTACAAAGTTAGTTGTCAGAAACATTTCTGCAGATTAGAACACAAGAGATTGAAACAAAATTTGGTTCTTAGATCCTAATTTAGGCTAAATCATTCGTAAGTTGACCCATCAGCAAGTGAGACCTTAGATTCAATCATTCTAAACAAATATAAACAAGACGAAATCTACATTCAGAGCATTATCTCCTTGAAGCAATCGTATGACGAGTAGAGGGAGAAAAAACGAGAGACTCACCATTGATCGGACAGGGAGCTCCTATAGTAGTTTCAGAGAAGTAGAACAGAAGAAGCGCGACGGAGAAGAGGGTGGCGATCGGAGATGGCGAAGCGTAACCAACCGGAAGTACGATCATTTTCTCGATGCTCCGTCGTTAGATTTCTCAGAACTGTTAAAATGACTTGAGATGCTATTTCGAAATAGCCCACTATCTTTTGTATTTTTCTTTACAAGTCCCCCAGTACTATTAAATTTATCAGAAATTACTCTTGTTCATATTCGATAACCCAATATCAAAATTACTTAATTTAAAATTCAAATAATCAAGAGAATAAACAAGAGGAATGATATTTTATTATTAATTTTTAATCACAAATCACTCACCATCAAAGTAATCGTAGTAACATTCAGTTAATATGGGAAAATAAGGAAACATCTAAGAAAATAAGGAGTAAAACGTAAATAATTCGGATAAATCATTTCAATGGAGAGAGAAAAACTTGTACGTAGGGTTTATGCAAATGCAAATACATGCACAGTATGTAGGGTAACAAGAAAGGGTAATTTGTCATATACATATTAGTTAATTAATCTTTAATTTCATATAAAGATTTAAATTTATCACATCTTAAAGTTGTATGTAGGGATGCACAATCGTATCCGATTTACAATTTGGTTTTTCAGTTTTATAAAACCTAAAACCATATAAAATTATTTGTAATTCGATTTGGTTTTAGTTTTTGATTTGACACAATTTGGTTTTGGTTCTATTTGGATTTTATTTTGACTATATCTAATCTTATCCTACTATATATATAACCAAACAAGCCATTACATTTAATTATAATATTTTTTTTGGTCAACAACATTTAATTATAATATTTTTATTTATTTTAAATCAAAAATATAATTTCTTATTGAAAAAAATTGTAGCTAGTACTCTACGAGATAAATTATTAAATATTAAAAATAAAAATCTAGTCACATTTATATGTAGAGTATTAAAAACTTTATCAAGTTAGAAAATCTTGTTAATCAAAAATAAGAAAAAGTTAGATCTTCTCAATGTAAATTTGAAAATTGGTCAATAAATTTTATCTAATGATAATTTCGGTAATAGCTAATTTTTTTAAATAGCACAAAAAAAGTTTTTGTGCCACATTTAGCACACATTTTCATTTAGGTCACATATAGTATTTTTCATTAAAAGGTAATTTTCTTAACACAAATTTTCTAACCTCATATCTTTAGGGTTTAGGGGTTTCTAGACTCTAAACCCTAAACCCTACCCCCTAAAAATTATACTCAAATTCTAACATAATTAACCCAAAAAAAAATTATAACCTTTATAAAATGTTATTTGTGACCTAAATGAAAATGTGTGCTAAATGTGGCACACAAAATTTATTTTTATTATTTTAAGGAATTTTTCAACTTCCTTTACAAGTCATCACAATTTTTTCTTTATTCTTCATCAGTCTCCATTAACACTATTGATCATCGTCGACGGTCAGCAAGATTCGACTCTGACGGATAAAACCGAGCAATCTCCACCGTCAAACCCAACATAACAGATCATCGAAGGTCATCAAGATTTGACAAATTTTGAAATATACCCTATATTTTAAATTTTTTGAAATATAAGGTATATTTCAAAAAATGACATTTTTTCTTAGTTAATAACTTAAAATTAAAAAAACAAAAATAATATGTTTTGGTTATTTAATTTTTACAATTAAATAAAAAATATTTTTCTAAACTCTAAACGAACGCGATTTGAAATTGGGATCACTGGAATTGTGAGAACAGAGACGGGTTAATGGGTCGGATCTACATTTTTTCTTATAAACGCTGCGTTTCAACCATTTCAAGTTGTTTCGTACACACTGACTATCAACGGTTGGATCATTTTAGTAAGATGAGCTACCAACGGTCAAGATGCTTCGACGAGCCAGGCCCAAACCCGACCCATTTGACACGTGAATCAGATAATATTTAAACCAAATTGCCAAAATGTGAGGAGAAGTTTCGGTACAAATTATCACTATCTTTCATTCTCTTGTCACTTTCTTCTTCACCAGTCTCTATTAATCTTGAAACACCATTGATACAATTATGAAGGTGTTAGTCGATACTCGTACTGGCAAAAATATGTGCCTTATTGAAGTGGATTACTCCGATACGGTGTTAGCTATCAAAGAGAAGATCAAGAGGTGTCTACGTGTCCCTGTTTCCTATCAATTTCTTTACTTCAACAACAAGCTTCTTCTTAAAAACGATGTTCATGCCGCAAATTTGAAGATCGGCCCCAATTCTCATCTCGAGCTCTACGTGCCTCCTAACCGTAATCACCCTATTCACAAACTTCATCAAACTGAGCATTCTCCAGCACCGTCAAACTCAACCCAACAGATCATTCATGGTCATCAACATTGCCCGGTGAGGATGGGGAGCAACAACACTCAAGTTCTTCAAACCGAGCAATCTCCAGTACTACCATCAAATTCAATTGGCCAAGATTTGTCATCTATGCCAAGTTTGAGGCCAGAGACAACCCAAAAGACCAGTCACGTTCAAGATTCTCCGGTGATGGTAAGGACCAATCAAGAACAGCATTTGACAACCGAAGAGATCACTAACAGTCAAGATTTGTCATCTATGATGAAGATGCCAAGTTTTAGGCCAGAGCCAACCCAAAAGATCAGTCACGTTCAAGATTCTCCAGTGATGGTAAGGAGAAAAAACAATCAAGAACAGCCTTGGCCAACCAATGAGATCATTAACAGTCAAGATCCGTCGGTGATGGTGAGGAGAAACAACAATGAATCACGGTCGTTAAGTGAAATTGAAGAGTCACTTGGCATTCAAGATTGTTTTCCCTCTGTGACGGTTGAGAGCAGCAGCAGCAACACGAATGAAGTGTTTCAAACAGTGCAATCTCCAAAAGCGTCAAACTTGTTCACAGAGTTCGATAACATTCCAGATTTTTCATCTGTGATGAATATGCCAAGTCTTTGGCCAGAGATAACCCAAAAGATCAGTCACGTTCAAGATTCTCCAGAACAGCCTTGGACAGCCGAAGAGATCAGAACGGTTCAAAGTTTGTGGCCTACTACGAGAACCAATGAGATCATTAACAGTCAAGATTTGCCGGTGATGGTGAGGAGAAACAACAATGAATCACGTTCGTTAAGCGAAAATGAAGTGTTACTTGGCATTCAAGATTATATTCGCTCTGCGACGGTTGGGAGCAGCAGCAGCAACACGAATCAAGTGTTTCAAACAGTGCAATCTCCAGAAGCGTCAGACTTTTCCAAAGAGTTCATTAACATTCCAGATTCGCCTGCGAAGAAGAGGATCAAGACCAGCCCGATGAAGCTGACAGTGATGGTGAAGCCATCTGAGGAGAGCACAAGTATTCTAGTGGAGGTTAATGCAGGTGATAACGTTAAAGAACTGAGGAAAGAATTGGTTAAGATGCAAGTGAGGGGTGAGTTAAATCTGCCTCAAGAAGGGTTTTTTCTTATCCTTGAAAATAGAATATTGAACGAAAATGAGTCATTCTGGAGGAACGATGTTACACAAGGTGATACGATTGAGATTTTCGCCGAATATTTGACCAGTGACGACTCTACAACCACAACAGTGCAATCTCCAGAAGCGTCAGACTTTTTCAAAGAGATTATTAACATTCCAGATTCGCCTGCAAAGAAGAAGATAAAGACCAGCCCGAAGAAGCTGACATTGATGGTGAAGCCATCTGAGGAGAGCAGAAGGATTCTAGTGGAGGTTAACGCAGATGATAAGGTTAAAGAACTGAGGAAAGAACTGGTTAAGATGCAAGAGAGGGGTGAGTTAAATCTGCCTCGAGAAGGTTTTTTTCTTATGCACGAAATGACAATATTGAAGGAAAGTGAGTCATTCGAGAAGAACGGTCTTACTCAAGGTGCTACGATTGAGATTTTTGGAGAATATTTTACCAGTGATGACGACTCTACAACCACAAGAGTTCCAAGTTTTGGTCATTAATGGAAGCTTAAACTCTGTGCAGTCACCTCTTTGCTTATAGCTTTTAGTCTTTCCTTAAACTCTGTTCAAAGTTTACAGCTTTATGCAAATATGCTATAAGACATGTAGTTACCGATATAAGCTCTGTGCATTCTTCACAAAACTTTTCAATCGGTTGGTCTAATTGACATTCCTCAATTATCTGAACATTACAGGAACAAGTATATACAAAGATCAAATGTTGAATCTTTGTTAATAAAAAAGGGCAAAAGACAGAAAAGTTTTTTGCTTTATTCAACCTAAAACCAAAAATCACAATAATTTCTTAAAAACACTCTGCAACTAATACTGTTTGTAATTTACCTGAGAAAGATGAATCAAGCTAAAAGATTTTAGATACGCGAAATTGAAACTGGGGAAAACAGAGACGGGTCAACATTTCCGGTTAATGGCCGGACCTAGTTTTTTAGAAAAACGCTGCGTTTCAACCAATTTTCAAGTTTTATACAGAAGAACGTTAAACTTACCGTTGGATCATTTTAGTTATCGACGGTTAAGATTCTTCGATGAGCCACGTCATCACTTTCTTATGGTAAATGATATAAAAACCGATTTGAAAGGAAACTTTCTTTACAAGTCACACAAGTTCTCTTTCTCTTCATCAGTCTCCATTGATCTTGAAACACCATTGATACAATTATGAAAGTGTTCGTCGAGATTCCGAGTGTCTCGTCGTTCGAGATTGAAGTGGATCACTTGGATACGGTCTTAGAGGTTAAACAGAAGATCGAGAATTCTCAACGTATCCCTGTTTCGAAACAAACCCTTTTCCTCGACGGCGTGCTTCTTCGAGACGATCTCGATCTCGAACAATCCCAGATCGCCCACGAATCTCGTCTCCAACTCTTCGTCTCTCCTGACCATAATCCTAATCCACCGTCAAACACAACAGAACAGATCATCGAAGCTCATCAAGATTCGCCTCTGACGTCTCAAGTGCTTCAAACAGAGCCATCTCCATCGTCAAACTCAGTCAAAGAGATCACTAACATTAAATATTCGTCTATGAAGCCCAAGGAGTTGACCCGGACGAAGAGGATGGTCGTACACGTTTGGCTATATTCCGGTGAGATTAGAGCTCCGACGGGGAATCAAGTGGCTGTGAATATGAAGACGAAAGATAACGTGAAAGAACTGAGGAACGAGTTGGTAAAGATTCAAGAGAGGGGTGAGTTAAATCTGCCTCAAGAAGGGTATCTTCTTACGCACAAAAATAAACTATTGAACGAAAATATGTCATTTCGGGATGCCGGTGTTGATCACAACGATACAATTGAGATCCTTCCTCTACATTTAACAATTTACACCATGGATAGCAAATTTTTAATTCCATACATATAGAACAAAAGCTATGATACATTGTGCAATGAAACAAGTTTTGTGGATTTTATCCTATTTGAAGGTTTAAACTCTATACAGTCTCCTCTTTCCTTATAGCTTTCAGTCTTTCTTTAAGCTTTCTTGCTTTGTTCAACTATTCCTAAGACAGAATGTAATTACCAATATGAACTGAAAGAAGAGAAACTATGTTGTTGTTGAATTACTTGCTTCTTACGTTTCACTTTAAGCTCTCTGCATTCTCCAGAATTTTTTTTCCGATGGGATGGTCTAAATTGATATTTTTTAAAGTTCCTCAATTATCTGAACAAGTTTAAAGAACAAATTTTGAATCTGTTTTGACAAAGAAAAGGGAAAAAGACACTGAAGTTTCTTGTTTTATTCAAACTGAAACCAAATATCACATTAATTGCTTAAAAACACTTTGCAACTTTTATTGTGTGTAATGCAAGTATGAACAAAAATAAGTTTAGGGGTTTCATAGGTTCTCATCAGGATGGTCATGTGAGATCAAGCATATTTGAGGTTTCCAAAGCCAAATAGCAAGTGAAAGGCCATATGATTGGTGAAATTCGATTTCTCCTTTTGATGGAACATGACAAAAGCTGTAAGAAGTTCGAGTTAGTTTGATTGAAACTCAAATTATCAATTCACCATTCAACAGTCATGAACATCAGAATCTCTAAGTATCTAAGCTAAATATCGATAAAATTGCAACAAATCGATCAGTACCATATCTCAGCAACCAAAGTTCACTAGAAAACGTTCGAAAACACTTCCACAAATTCGACCACAAGAAATTGAAAGAAAATTTGGTATTGAGAAATGAGGCTCTTTGATCTGATCTAAGACTAAATCAATCGTAAGTTCAGCACATTTTGGCCCATTTTGATGATACTTTCTTGTTCATTAGTCACTCACTAACGGTATAAAAGTAATCGTGGACGTATGGGTTAATTGGAACATTCCAGATAATATATTGGACAAAAAGGGAAAATACTAGAAAATAAGGACTAGAGCGTCAATAATTCGGATAAATCATTTCAATGGAGTTGTTGTGATGAGGATACTTTATTCCCCCTGAGAAAAAAACCTTACCCGCTCCTCTAAAACCCTCACCTTCTCCGATATCTTTCCTCGTCGCCGGTGAGATTTCCCTGTCAATTTCACTCGCACGTTGATCCAATTCTTCTTCTTCCTTTCCCTTTCCTTAGTTTCTGTAGTTTGCTTTTAATTAGGTTATATATCTTTGGTTCGTTCTACCACTGAAAATGAATGTTGATTTTTTTTGGAGGAATTGTTTGAATTTTAGTGTTTTCTGAGCTATTATCCAGTGTAAGTTTCTGGGTTAGTCCGAATTTCTATGATTTTCTCGTTGATAATCATCAATTTTGTGCTTCCGTTTTTGCAGGAGAGAATGAAGATTAGGTTCTGTAGCGGCTTCACAAAACCTGGGTTTTTGCTAGTTCACTTTGAACCACCATCGTTTTTCTGCGTTAGAACTCGGTCACTCTCCGATTTCACTTATGGAAACTTGTGTAACCACAAGAAGAGACCTGGAATTGGTTTAGCAATCCAATGCGCTATTGCTAATCGGAGATTTTCTTCACCGAAAAGGGAAAGGTCTCGTTCTTCTTCTTCGGGAAGGGATAAGGATAAGGGAAGAGAGTCTCAGTCTTTGTATAGTCGTCCAAGTTTGTTAGAAATGAATAAGGAGAAAGCTGCTAATCGTGCTAGGGTTTATGAGTTCTTGCGTGGGATTGGGATTGTTCCTGATGAGCTTGATGGGCTTGAACTTCCTGTAACAGCTGATGTGATGAAAGAGCGTGTTGATTTTCTTCAGAAGTTAGGGCTTACCATTGAAGATATCAATAATTACCCTCTTGTTCTTGGTTGTAGTGTGAAGAAGAACATGGTTCCGGTTCTAGATTATCTCGGGAAATTAGGCGTGAGGAAATCGACATTCACTGAGTTTCTTAGAAGATACCCGCAGGTTCTTCACTCTAGTGTTGTTATAGATCTTGCACCAGTGGTCAAGTATCTTCAAGGACTGGATATTAAACCGAGCGATGTACCTCGGGTGCTTGAGAGGTATCCAGAAGTTTTAGGGTTTAAGCTCGAAGGGACTATGAGCACATCGGTTGCTTATATGGTAGGGATAGGTGTAGCTAGGAGGGAGATTGGTGGTGTTTTAACTCGGTACCCTGAGATTTTGGGAATGCGGGTAGCTCGGATAATTAAGCCTCTTGTGGAGTATCTCGAGAGTCTTGGTATTCCGAAACTGGCTGTAGCTAGGTTGATTGAGAAACGGCCTCACATTCTCGGGTTCGAATTGGATGATACAGTCAAACAAAATGTGCAAATCCTGCGAGATTTCAATGTCAGAGAAATAGCTCTTCCTTCTATAATTGCACAGTATCCTGAAATCATAGGGATCGATCTTAAACCTAAGCTTGAGACGCAAAAGAAGCTACTTTGTTCATCCATTGATCTAAATCCAGAAGATCTCGGCTCTTTAATCGAGAGAATGCCGCAGTTTGTTAGCCTCAGTGAGTCTCCCATGTTAAAGCACATTGATTTCCTTAAGGTTTGCGGATTCTCGATTGATCAAACGAGGGAAATGGTAATCGGGTGTCCTCAAGTTCTGGCTCTGAACATCGGAATAATGAAACAAAGCTTTGAATACTTCCAAAAGGAAATGAGAAGACCACTTCAAGATCTGGTGGATTTCCCCGCATTCTTTACCTATGGACTTGAGTCCACGGTAAAGCCGAGGCACAAGAAGATAATGAAGAAGGGAATCAAATGCTCATTAGCTTGGATGCTTAACTGTTCAGATGAGAAATTCGAACAGAGAATGAGCTACGACACAATAGATGTAGAAGAGGTAGAGTCTGATTCATCATCTTTTGACATGAGTACATTGATGCAACCCGAAAGAGAAGAAGAATCTGATTCCGAGTACGAGGAAGAAGATGATGATGAAGACGAGGAGTTTGCGTAAAACCGGAGTTCGAATGAAGGTCCAAATGCAGAGTAAAAGTTTGTGTCTGTTGAATTGGTCAAAGGGAGAATTGATTACATTGAATTTTGGAACAGATTCTTTGTTGATCAGATCATCTCTTATCCTTTGTATTCGATTCTTTGTCCAAAGCGTTGATGATAACAGAAAAAATGTACGAGACAAGTGTTGTAATGACTACAATACCCTCAGGGGCAAATCAGTAATATTGAATGTTTTTCCAGCACCAACCCTCTTTGTCACCAAAGAAAAGCTCACGATCAAATTTTGTTCGGCTCTTCCATCTTCCAGCCACGCACTTCTCCTCTTCCTCACACTGCTCTCTCGCTCTCTCTACAATACTCTTTATATATATATATATATATATATATATATTTATCGATCCCTCTCTCTCATCCGATTCTCTTCCGATCGTTTTCTTCCCGCCGTTTCCGGTCAGTTTACGCTTCGTGATCAGAAGATTTCGTTTTGTCCTGATTCGATGTAGTTTCTAAATTGCATTCCGATTGAGCTGAAATTACGTTTTTGGGGAATTGCGTATTGATTTGTTCTGGGATTTAATTAGTTTTATCCCAATTGTATTGGTATTTTCTACTGGAATTGGAATCGTCTCTGTGCGTTTGCATTATCTCAAAGCTTTCTATCTTCTTTGTTGTTTTATTGAATCTGTCACAAGGGATATGGTGTATCGTTTTTTTTTGTCTTTTATAACTTGAACATTCATAATCTCAGGAAAATTATTGCTTCCTTAATGGTTCAGAAGCAAGAAGAAATGAATGAGTGTGGTGCTTTTAATGGTGGCAAAGTGGGAACATCTTCAGTGTCACCACCGCAAGAGAAAGGAAGGAAGAACAAGAGAAAGTTAGCTGATCCTTCTCAACAGAATGCTGCTTCTTTAACTGAATTCCCTCCATATGAGTTACATTCACTGAAATCTCAAAGCCCTTTCTGTGAAAATGATTCGAACGGGCAGCTGAAAGTGGAAGAGTCTGATTTCGTAGGATGGGATGATCCGTTTGCTTGTCAACTCGAAGAACTATTGTCATCAAATTTGCTCGCCCTCTTCCGTAGTGCAATGAATCAGATTGTGGATTGTGGGTATAGTGAGGATGTTGTTCTCAAAGCTATTTCAGGCAGTAGGCTTTACTGTGGGGGAAATGATCTCGTGTCAAACATTGTCAATGATACTTTTGAGTTTTTTGAAGAGTGGGAAAAAAGTTACTGGTTCGAGGGACTATGTCTTTGAGGATTTACAACAGCTTGTTGCGTATACGTTGGTAGAGAAGATAAGTCTTGTTAGGGAGGTTAGGCCATCGCTTTCAACAGTTGAAGCAATGTGGAGGCTATTGATGTGTGACTTGAATGTTTTGCAAGCCTTTGAAGTGGAAGGAGATGGATTGGAGGGCTCTACGGGTTTCAATCCGAATAAATCATCGGAAACTCCAGCTGCTGAGTGCAATCCTCCAAAAACTAGTGACTCAGATAACCCAAAGGCCCTAATGTCCAATAGTCAAAGCAATCAGAGTGAGCCGGTCAAATTTGGGAACTTCCCAAATTTAAGCAACTCCAAAAATCCTCATGCTAATGGAGCAACACCAGGAAAAGAGGTATTTTCTGTTACCACTGCTTCTGGTGAAGGCACTAAAAGTGCATCCCTGACTTCTGTTTCTGATGAAAAATTGGTATCTTATCGAAAAGGCCGTACCAAAAAAGAAATGGCCATGCTCCGGCAGAAATCATGCGTGGAGAAGATTAGAACTTATAGCAAAGGCGGTGGATATAAGACAGCAAAGTTTGCCTCAGTCGGTGGTTTCCTTGTGGAGAAAAGAGGGAAACCACCTTCTGATTTAATGTCCGTTCAGGCAAGAAATTCTTCATCGAAAATTACAACAGAGGTTGTGAAAGTTCCTTTAGCCGAGAGTAGCAGCACTCTCTCAACTAGTAACACTACTAAGTCAGATTCGCCTGCGTCAGATGTAAAGGAATGTGTGACTGCATTACCTGCTATTAATGCTCCAGCACCAGTAGTTTCGGAAAAGAAGTCTGGTTCTGAGCATGAAGAAAAGGCTTCTGTGTCTACAAAGCCAGCACCAGATTACTATGCTGCGATTCCGTATGATGCATCTCTGGGAATATATGTTCCTCGGAATAAGAGAGATGAATTGATTCTAAAGTTAGGTCCCCGAATGAAAGATCTGCAGAATGAATTGCAAAATTGGACTGACTGGGCTAACCAGAAAGTAAAGCAGGCTACTAGTAGACTTCTTAAGGACCAACCTGAGCTTAAGGCACTAAGGAAAGAAAAAGAAGAGGCAGAAGAGTTCAGGAAAGAGAAGCAGTTATTGGAAGAAAACACTATGAAAAGGAGGTCTGAAATGGAGTTTGCCTTGAATAATGCGACCAACCAGCTCGAAAAAGCTAACAGCACAGTTCGCAGGCGCGAGCTGGAACAATCTCTGTTAAAGAAAGAAAGAGAAGCTGCTAATATAAGAGCTGTGGAGTCTGCTGAGAGCTGTAGAGAAGCAAAGGAGAGAGTGCAAAGATCGTTGAAGAATACTCAGTCGTGGGAAGGACAAAAGGTTTTGTTGCAGGAAGAGCTCAAGAGTCAAAGGGAAAAGGTTGCAGAGCTGCAGCAAGAAGTTGCCAAGGCAAAAAATCGCCAAAACCAAATTGAGGTTAGCTCCTTTTGTAGACAAAAAGCCTTTGCACGTTTTAGGTCTTCTCGTCTTCGGAGCTGTATTTTATTATATGGTAACTGATCATATCCTTTCCTCTACAATTCTTTTTTTCAGGTAATCATTTCATTCATTTGGCTGCAATATTCACATTTTGCTTTTTGCCCAGTACTTTACATTGTCTCAAAGGGGTTAGAGAGCAATTGGAGGGAAAATATGTTTCCATCGAGAGTTTATTCTATATATTTGTTGTGCTGTGTTCTTTGCATCAAGAATTAACCATAGTTGTTGATTGGAAATGATGTTTCTGATTAACAATGTAGTCGGTATGAGAAAGATTGTAGTCTAAGTGCAGAAGTTATGATCAAGATAACTAATGAAACTCAGTTGCAGGCTACTTGGAAACAAGAAAAGGCAGCTAAGGGAAAACTCGCTGCTCAAGCGGCTGTGCTAAAGAAAGAAAGAGGGAAACTGGAAGAACTTGGAAAAGCAGAAGAAGAGCGGATCAGAACAAAAGCAGAGAATGATGTGAAATACTACATCGAGAACATCAAAAGACTTGAGAGCGAAATCTCAAAGCTGAAGCTCAAATCAGACTACTTGAAGATAGCTGCATTGAAGAAAGGCAAAGCAATGACGGTAACAATGGCGGAATGACTCATAGCACCACCACAAAGGCAAACACAAGGGAAGCGGCCAACGTGTGGGAGAATAATCACGGGACAGAGTCGAAAATCAAGAGGGAGAGGGAATGTGTGATGTGTTTGACTGAAGAGATGAGTGTGATTTTCTTGCCTTGTGCCCATCAGGTTCTTTGCTCTAAATGCAACCAACTTCATGAGAAGGAAGCCATGGAAGATTGTCCGTCTTGTCGGGCCAAAATCCAGAGGAGGATTCAGGCTCGTTTCACTCGCGGGGAAAGCTTTTTCTCAGCTCGGATTTTGAATCAATATGGCAATGAAGGTTTTGCTTTGTTTTTTTTTTTGTCTTTCTCTCTTTAGACTACTCTATTTACACATTTGTAAAGAGTGACTTCACAATTGCTCATTTCTATATATCCCTCAAATAATAAATGGAAGAAACTCTGTCCACTTTCTCCATCTCCATTTCTAACTCAAATAATAAATGGAGTACTCTCTGAGGTTCTTTGAAAATAATCTTTAAACAAACTATGCGTATTATGATGTTCTTTGAATTTGGTTCATTTTACTTTCACAAGAATTTACTTTTGCCTTTGTAAGATTTGCATTATTTTGCTAGTTGGCTGGAAGTCCTAAATCTGACTTATCTCTACTTGATCGTCTGTTTGGGTTTTTGTGTCTGTTCACTATAGTTTCTTCTTCTTTGTGTTTGAATATGACTACTTTAATCAATATATACTACTATCTGTGGCTTTGAATTTGCTTAATTTTAGTTCTGTAAGAGTTTACTTTTTCCTTGGTGATTTATTTTATATCTCATGTTAAATCACTTACAAAACAAAAACAAAGAAAACTGACTTACTTTTTGCTTATCTTTTTAGTTTGACTTTTGATTTTATCGTTTAGAGTTTGACTTTTAACTTTAGAACGTGGTCTCAGATTAAAGCCACGAGAAGTACCAGAGGCGCAGAGTTGGTTAGTTCTTGCCTCTTGGCAATACATTACACATAAGTTATTACAAATTAATATGACCATTGATCCATATGATGCTTTTAGATATGATATGGTTAGCGATTTTTCATGTCAATGACTTCTCTACATCATTTTAGAGTAGTACTCGTTGTGTGTTTAGCCATTTTTGTAAGTAATTATGAAACACAACCATATGTGACGCTTTTTATCATCACTACGTGTGAGTGAATCAACCTTTTAATTAATAATTTTCCTTCAATAAAATACACAAATGGTGGAAGCATAATTCATTAGTCTCCTAGGCATATGATTAGCAAGTACAAAATCTTAGTTTCTACGACATAATTGTTGACAATTGATAATGGGGATATACATATATAGATATAGTTCGTCTTTGCAAGTAGTCATTGAATTAGATATATAGGGATTGATGCGTCCAAATGTGCAGTTAAAAATTGTTCTAAAGCCCCGTTTGCTCATCTAACATTTCCATCCAAATACTCTACCTGAATGTTGTTCGTTTCAATTTTGAGTTGTTCATCTAGATGATCCATTTCAATGAAAACTTTTATTTGTTTTTAAATTTTTTGTAAATCTACATCTCCATCTAAATGTTTTTACTAAGAAAATGACTAAAATGCCAAAACCATAAAATTGCAATTGATAAAAATCGCAAAAAAAACTTTTTTCCCGCTAAAACCTCAAAAATCTCGGAATTATTTTTTCCGCCAAAATCATGCAATCACAAATTTGGCAATAAAATCACAAAATGACATTTTTCCGCCAAAACCGTAATATCTTGGAATTACATTTTCCGCCAAAATGTGAAATCACAATTTTGGTAAAAAATCAAAAAATGATATTTTCCGCTAAAACCGTTAAATCACAATTTTGGTAATAAAATCGCAAATGACATTTTTCCATTTTTTTCTCCAAAACGGCAAAATTTTGGAATTACATTTTCCCGCTAAAACTTTGAAAATTATAATTTTGATAAAAAATCGTAAAATGACATTTTTCCGCCAAAACAGAAAAAAAAATCTCATAATTACATTTTTTTTTTGCCAAAATCGTAAAATCAATTTTTTGCAAAAAATCGTGAAATGACGTTTTTCCGCTAAATACTGCAAAATCGTAGAATTGTATTTTTTGCCAAAATCGTGAAATTATGATTTTGGCGGAAAAAGTAATATCAACAAACTTAATGTATAATACGTTTCTAAAATTTATAAGAATAGTTCATTAATATTTATAAACATAATTACAAGTTTAATAAATAATTATATCAATAATTATGAAAATAATTATATCAATTTTTATAAATATAATTCAAAAAATAAATATAATTTTATTTATGATAAATTTATTATTCAAATATTATAAATTATTGTTGATGTAGATATTTTAAAATCAAATTAAACCAACAAAACAAATATTTGTAGTTGGAGGTATATTTGTAATTTACTATTTTTGACTGAACATCCAATTCGGTTTATCTAGATACACCTAAAACTTTTGCCTAATTTCTAAAACTCATTCAGATGAACCATTTAAATGCTTTATTTTTAACATTAAACGAATATCAATTCTCAATTCCATCTGAATGATCCATATGAATGATGAAAGGAACAGCCCCTAAGTTGAAAATTTGTTAGACTACTCCAGTTCAAGTTAACTAGATCCTTGTGATCATAATAAGTGATCGAATTTGCACTCACTGTAAAGGTAATCATTATATAAGCCGTAGTTTTGTCGTTAGGTGTAACTTTGAAGCATTTAGAAAGAAAAAAGAAACAGTAGATGGAGTGAAAATGACTAGTCATAGAGCACCACTAACATTTATCTCATTAGCTCTCTCTATCATCATCGTCAACAACATCAACATCATCATCATCAAAGATCTATTAGTTTTTGTTTATAAATTTTAATTTCTTACAACTTTGGTGAGCACATCGGTGCAGTGTGATCATGACGACTGAGAGGATACAAACACACATTCCAACAGGTGTGCAAATTCTCTATCTGTGGGACCATAATTTTGGAAACTTAATAACAACTTCTTTGGTTTTGATCACTTGGAATTTTCTCTTCTGGCTTCCTTACAGAAGTAGAGATCCACTTATACAATCTAATCCCATGCAATATTATAGCATATGATATTAATTTTAAACCAATATGTATTGATAGCTCAATTGATTTAAGACAAAAATATATATTTTATGCTAAGTCTAAGAAGAAACACATAAAAATCCAAAGAGGATTATCGTCGATCAGTTATTTATTAGCAAAACTTAAGAATTACTGTGATAAATTAATTAATTAATTTGCGGCCAAAAAATAAAATAAAATACAAGGAGCTGACGTGGCACTGACTTAAAGCGCACTCATGTCACGTGTTACGACCCCCACCACCATGAGGCTTTTCTTTCCTCCGAAGCTGCTGACGTGTCACCCTAACCTAAGGTTCGGACAGCCGTTTTACCTGTTTCATATTCCCGACATAAAAATACGTTATTTTTATTTTTTCTCTGACACAAAACTATAACAAATGTAAAAAAACGTTATTTTTCCCTGTTTCTCACTTGTAGCATTTACTACTCCTTTCTTCACAAACCTCTGATCACAAAAAGCAGAAGAAAAGCAAGAGAAAGAAGAACAAGATACTACATTCAGCTCTTCATTTCGCTTCGCTTCCTTCTTAAGCCATTTTGATTACTCTTTTTGTCTCTCTCACTTCTCTTCGAAGAAATCTTTTTTTATATTCCTTTAATTTTGCCTCCTTTTTTAGTCATTTGCCATCACTAGTGTCAAAGTTCGCCATTAAAACACTCACATAAGCTCCCTCAAGAACTCACAGCTTCATCTTATCCTAACCCATTTCTCAACTTTAAAGCTTGTCGACTTTGTGTATATAAAGTCTCTGTTTTTTTATTTACTGAAGCTGTAACGGCTACTATGAGATTTGCTACTCTGTTTTGGGTTTTACTGCTTCTTCTTCGATTCGGGTTATTCGTAGACGCCATTATCGTCCCAGTTGATTTCTTGGCTCTGCAAGCGATTCGTAAATCGCTCGATGATTTGCCAGGTTCCAATTTCTTCGATTCTTGGGATTTTACCTCTGACCCTTGCAGCTTCGCCGGAGTTTACTGTGAAGGTGATAAAGTCATCGCGCTTAATCTCGGTGATCCAAGAGCCGGTTCACCCGGTTTATCTGGTCGGATCGATCCGGCTATCGGAAAACTCTCTGCTTTAACCGAGCTCTCAATCGTTCCGGGTCGGATCATGGGTTCGTTACCGCACACAATCTCCCAGTCAAAGAATCTCCGATTTCTTGCTATCACTCGGAATTTCCTCTCCGGTGATATTCCGGCGAGTCTCGGCGAGCTTCGGGGACTCAAAACACTCGATCTGAGCTACAATCAGCTAACAGGGTCTATTCCTCCGTCAATCGGATCCTTACCGGAGCTATCCAATTTGATTCTATGTCACAATCACTTGAATGGATCACTTCCTCAATTCCTCTCGCAGACTTTAACACGAATCGACCTGAAACGCAACAACCTCACCGGTATAATGTCTCCGACGTCTCTTCCGCCGTCTCTACAATACCTCTCACTCGCATGGAACCAGCTAACCGGACCAGTAAACCGGGTTTTACTCAGGCTAAACCAGCTCAGCTACCTCGATCTCAGCCTAAACCGGTTCACCGGCGCAATCCCCGGTGAGATCTTCACCTTCCCGATCACAAACCTTCAATTACAACGCAATTTCTTCTACGGCGTGATTCAACCGGCGAATCAGGTAACAATTCCAACCGTCGATTTGAGCTACAACCGATTCTCCGGTGAGATTTCTCCGCTTCTCTCCAACGTCCAGAATTTATATCTAAACAATAACCGGTTCACCGGTCAAGTCCCGGTTAGCTTCGTGAATCGGTTATTGACAGCGGGTATACAAACACTATACCTCCAACATAACTTTTTGACGGGAATACAAATTAGCCCGGCGGCGAATATTCCGGTGAGTAGCTCGCTGTGTCTGCAATACAACTGCATGGTGCTGCCGATACAGACGTCATGTCCGGTTAAGGCCGGTTCGCAAAAAACCAGACCAACAACTCAATGCAACGAGTGGCGAGGATAAAAATGTCATTTCCAACGGTTATGGATATTCGGGTCTTTCTCCGGTTATTTTGTTATAATAACTTTCGAGTTTCGAGGGTAGAAACTAATTATTTGTTTATTCGTTGGTGACTTTTTGTGAATGAGAATTAGACGATGTATGTGTTTTTTTGATAATGCATGTTAAATTTAAGTGTATCTTTTTTTTTTTGGTTTTTAATGTTAAGATTTATACGAAAAGCTATTCCATCCTACTTATTGTTACTTACATATCCGCTCACAATGGAGAGAAATTCATGATGGAACCATAATAGTTTGTGCGACAGAATTTGTAGAAAATTACAAAAGGTGAGACAAACAACCGAAATAATATTCTAAAAGAGAGGGAGAACATAAATCCTGACTGGGATAAGAGAGTAAGCAGGCCCGTAGAGTCCGATCGATGCTCAGTTTGGTGGCTGAGGCGGTGGTGGACATGTCTGAGAAGATCCGAGCATTGAGCTCCTTACAAACTTCATAGATAACCGATTGGAGAAGCAATCTGATGATCTTTTTCGCATATCCGGCAGGAGCCAAGGTAAGTGGTGCACTCATAGACCATGAAGATGTAGCTGCCAGCTGAAGAAGGGGATTTGGCATAACCCTACTTGTGAGGGAGATCCAGATTGACCTTGCAAACTCGCATTCGAAGAAGAGATGTGAATTGCTCTCCTCTTGCAAATTGCACAGCACACAGTTTGCCGGGACATTCATGCCCCAACTTCGCAGCCTATCACGCGTGGGAAGATGATCAAGTAGCGCAAGCCAATGAATAAAGGAATAGCTCGGAATGGCCTCCTTGAACCAAACAGTTTTGGCCCAGGGAACTTGCGGGGCTGTGACTCTAATCTGATCCCATGTGCCTTTAGTAGAGGAGTTTGCATAGGTACCTTCAGGTAGTCTCCAAAAGAAGGTGTCTGAGCCTCTAGAATCATCCGGTGGCATTATGGAAGTGAGGGAGAGTAGAAGCGTCTCAGCAGCAGCTGATCGAGCTCCAAGTAGAAACCAATCCCCATCTCTTGTTGCCTCCACGACCTTGGCATCCTTAGGAATTCTGAGATCCCGAGGACCTGCATTTCCTAAATAAACAATAAGTGGCCTAAGCTCAGTCCAAGAATCATACCAGAAGGAAGCTCTCCTGCCATTCCTCACGAGAGGCTTGATCTCGATGAGCTTGCGGACATTCCAAGAGAAACGCTGTGATGTTTCCATAGCCCAATAACACTTTTTCCAAAGATATATTTGTGCAGCCATGCATACCATAAGGAACCATCCTTGGAAAATAGTTCTCAGACCTGCTTCAACCTGAAAACAGTTTCAAAATCCTCGAGCTTACGAATCCCAAGTCCACCCTCACTCTTAGGTTTGCATGTCGCTCCAAGATACTCTAGCTCCTGGGGCTGGAGAGGTCGAATTTTTCCAAAGAAAAGCAGAGCAAAGAGAGTCTACCTTTTTGTGGAAAGCCTTTGGGAGAACAAATACCTAGCTCCAGAATATCACCATCCCATATATTATTGTGGAAACAAGTCTTATCTTATCCGCATAAGAAAGAAATCTTGATGTCCATGAATGAAGCTTGCGTGTGATTCTTTCAATGAATGGTTGTAGAGCAGCCATATTCAGTTTTCCTGGGAACAGGGGTAGGCCTAGATATCTTGTGGGAAGGAGCCTTGGGAGATACCGGAACCAATACATACAGCCCTGACTTCCTCTTCACTATACCCACTGATAAAGAGCTCAGACTTGGCTGAATTCATATCAAGACCAAAGTAATCCCTGAACCTGTGCAGAGTATCAATGATGCCTAGCTCAGAAGTCAAAGACCCATCAGCAAAGACTAACAAATCATCAGCGAAGGAGAGGTGGGTCAGCAGTGGTGAAAAGCAGAGGGTGGTGCTGAAAGTAGCCTAGGCCAGCCGCGCAGTCAAGCATGCGTGATAGTACCTCCATTACCATTATAAATAGGTAAGGAGAGATGGGATCACCCTGTCTCAGCCCCTTCTTTCCTTTGAAGAACCCAGCTAGCTCTCCATTAACACAAATGGAGAACCTTGGAGTAGATATGCATTCTTTAATCCAGTTCCTGAAAATGGGAGGAAAATCTTGTGCTTCCAGCAGTTTAAGTACAAAGTCCCAGCATACCGTATCAAAGGCTTTCCTCAAGTCGACCTTCAGCATCGAGCTTTTAGGGCAAGAAGGCTTGGAGTAGTGTTGGATCAGTTCTGAAGCCAGCAGTACATTCTGTCCCATGCTTCTTCCCTTCAAAAAAGCAGCTTGGTTTGGGGAGATACATTGCTGTAAGAGGGGCTTCAAGCGATTAGCCAATATCTTGGAGATCACTTTGTACGCCAAGTTGCAACATCTGATGGGCCGAAAATCCGTTAATTTACATGCCTCCGGTATTTTAGGGATAAGGGTGATCAAGGTAGTGTTAAGATCCTTCAGCATCCTTCCATTCCTAAAGAATTCCTGAACTGCAGCTGTAAAGGAAGGACCGACAATGCCCCAAGACGATTTGAAGAACTCAAGGGGGTAATCATCAGGTCCGAGACATTTGTCCCGAGGCAGAGAGAAAAGAGTAACTCGTACCTCTTCCGTAGAGACATGTTTCTGTAGCTCGGTGGCCTGAACCTCTGAGTACCTGAAAGGTAACAAGTCCCTAAGCTCTTGTACCATACATGGAGAGAAAGGCATGTCCGTGAACCCAATAATAGACTGGAAGTAGTCAGCCGTGTAGCTCTTGAGCTCTGGAGCTGAAACGATCTTCCTATCACTGTGATCCCTCAAAAAATGGATGTGATTCTTCGCTGTTCTCTGAATAACCATTCTGTGAAAGTATGATGTATTCTTGTCCCCAAGATGGAGCCATTTGACCCGAGAGCGTTGCTTATATAACTTCTCGTCAGCCGTTAAAAGCTTGACCCATAAGACCCTAGCCCTGTGCTCCTGCCTTGCCAGATCTAGAGAAGGGGCTGTGAGCAATTGCTTCTGTAAGTCAGCCACTACATCTGCCTGAGCTTTGACCCGCTTAGAGATACCACTGAAGTGTAATTTGTTTAACCTCCTCAGATTCGGTTTGAGCCTCTTGCGAGCCCTCACAAGCTTGAACTGGTATGAGCCTTCCACAGTAGTACAACTTTCAGTCCATGATTCCTCAATAGTAGCCGCAAACTGAGAGTGATCGATGAGATGATTGTAAAACTTGAATGGCTTCCTGGCTGCCCTGATCAAATTTGGAACCTGAAACCAGCAGACTGCATGATCCGATTGACTTGGTTCCTGGAACTCAGCAAAAGCATCGGGGAACTGCTCAGCCCAAAACTCATTGACTAGCGCATGATCAATCTTTTTGGAGAAAGGGTTGGTTTCGCTGTTGTTTCACCAGGTATAAGGCAGGCCCTTAGATGCGGCTTCAAAAAGGTTGGCCCCCTGCAAAGCTAGCACAAAATCATCCAAACCAGAAAGATCAACATCAATAGATTGATATTCCGAGTGGTGAGCTGCTCGGAGTATCTGATTAAAGTCGCCAATCACAGCCCAAGGCTTGGTGGCTAGAGGTGTAGAGGAGCTGATCATTGAAAGGTCCTCCCAAAGTGGCAGCCTTTGATCTACCTGGTTAAAACCATAGGCAAAAGAAACAGTGAAGTTAATGTTTTCATATTGAATGAAAATCCCACATGTTACCAGCTGTGCAAAGGCATGATAGACAATGAGGGAGACTCGTGGATCCCACACCACCACAACACGAGCAGTCGGATGATACTCAAAATTACCATAGTACTTCCAGCCAAGAGGAATCGCGTTCTTTATTCTTCTAGAATTCTCCGGTTGTATATGTGTCTCTAGAAAAGAACCAAAAAGAGGCTTGTGGGTATTAATCCACTCCTTGATCATATTCTGTCTTCTAAGGCTATTTAGCCCTCGCACGTTCCATCCAAAAAACATTATGGATATTATTGGGAGTTAGTAGCCTTGCGGCTACTCTTCTTGTTGGAAACAAGGAGAAAAGGAGCTTCAGCCCCGGGGTCCAAAGGTGGTGTGACTTCCTTTGCATTAACGGGAGCCCCTGCCTGATCTGCGTTTCCAGTGCCAGCCGATTCCTTATCAATCGCCTCATTTTGGACTGGTGGTTCTACATCTGGAACAGGGCCGGAAGCATTTACAATCTCTTGTTCTGTCTCAGCACCAACCCGACGAGTCTCATCTTCTACTGTCACCTCTGGCCCAATTGTCTCAATACCTACTTCTCTGCCTGCCCTGCTCTTGATTTCCCTCGATCTTCCCTTTCTTGAGGTCGATCTCTGGCGCTTTCCTTTGCTCGCGGAGCGCTTGGCCTGAGCTGCAGCGGCAGGAAATGGTTTCCTGGGACAGTGGTGAGGTCCATGGCCAAAATCTGAGCATATGCTACATTTAGTGGGCAGCCCCGGGTAGGTGACGTCCACAGCGAACTCCCTACCATCGTTCATCCCTGAGATCAACTTTGTAGGTAGCTCTTTCAACAGGTTGACCTCAACCAGTATTTTCGCTACCTCGAAGGTGTCTTTTCTTTCAATTTCCGGTGCCAGAGAAATCGGCTTGCCTACACCCGTTGCTATCCTGCTGAGACTTTTCTTGTGGAAGAAGAGGTAAGGTATCCCTCGGAACTCGACCATGACGCGAGCCTTAGTGAGAGGCGGTTTTTCTGGTGTGAATTCTGGTGACCATGGCGCCACAAACATTGGCTTGCCTGCGATACTCCATAAATTCCTGCTCAAGAGGATTCCTCTTGTCCGGTGGTTTGGAACTCTGAGTAGGAACGTGCCTTCACCTATCTTGTGAACAAAGATTCGCGGTCCTGTACGAGCCCATAGCGCGTTAACAACCCCGATTATCCTCCCTATTTCAGGAGCTTCCCCATGAAACTGAGTGTAGATGTAGTCCTTGAACTCATCCTTCGCCTCTTCCACGGTTTCGTCTGGGATTAGGATGAAGGGGACCCCTGAGACATGTTCCGTAGGGGTTCCAATTTCCTCAAGAGCTGTCGATTCCTTCAACTTTTGGGCCCACAAAGTAGGAGTCCGAGCGGAAGATTCTGAGGCTACAGTGACAGGCAACTGCAGCGACGAGGAGGAGGAGGCAGATTCCGCAGGCGCGGAAGTTGGGTTATCCGGACCCGGGAGAGAAGGGTGAGGTTCATGGAAGGAGCAACTCGGAGTGCTCAGCTCTTCCCGTGAATCTTGTGCGAGGAGATTCAGATCTAGATCTGGCACGTTTCTCGATGCAACCCGATCTGAGGGCTTAGACGTTGGAGTTGTTAGAGCTGCTTGCTCAGGAGCTACTATCGCTGATCCAATTTCCTTGGCTGCTACAGACGAAGCTGCAGAGATGGCCGGAGGGGCTGGACCTTTCGCGGAGGTTGTTTTCGCGAGGCTCTTGGGGACGAAGTTGGCGCGCGGCCATTTCGGCGGAGGCGGAACAATTGGCTTGGGCTTCTTCTTCTTCGGTATCTTGAGAGGCGGTGCCGGTGAGTCACCGACCGGCGTGTGACGACAAGCTTCGGAGTTTGGTCGTTGTCTTCTTCGTCCTTTTCCTAAACATATAGCCTACAAAATAATCTTATTATATGGCTTCGAATAAAACGAGCAATGCTTATCTCGTTCTTTCATTCATTTTCTTTTCCAAGTATATTTTAGTTATTACAATTCTTGTTTTTTCTGTGTGTCAAATTCAGCATATCAATGTAAGCTGTAACCTAACTACTGGTAGTTTATGTAAATATGTCAATGTATTGGCCAGTGCCAAGAAAATGTTTTAAGGAAGAAGGAGAGAGAAGAGATGATTGGTGATGCTTATAACAACAAATACATGTTCGAGATACAGAACATAGAAAAATACAGAAACAATAGAGATTCAGCTATATACCAAAAATTTACTAACAATGTAATCTACTGATCTTGGACTTGTAGAATCACAAGAAAAGTGTAGCACTCTGGATTGTGGCGTATATACACTGGTATATACCAAAAGGTAATACTGTTTGATGGTACTTTTGAAGATCTTTAATACAACAAATATATAGCTGATGATCATTATAATCCCAAAATATTAGTGGTATTTTTGAATCTATTTTAATTTGATGGTAGTTTTTGTAAAAAAAAAGTGTCATTTTATTAAATTCCTAAAGATAAAGAGAGTGAAATTAAAAAAAAAACAATACTTTATTTTCACTCTGTAAAGTAATGTCTGAAACCAAAACAAACTTGTGTATCTACAATATTTTTACTACATTGTATACATATAATATATAACCTTTTAAAAATGGTTGGAGAAGAGAATGGTTGTATTACAAGACACTTTCCACAATCCACACACACACACCATAGTCTTCAAATACCTTTAAAGCCTTATTTGATGATCCTCACTTGTATTATATTATTTATCATCATCTTCTTCTCAACATTTCTTATATATATAACTTACAGAGACAGTATGTATGTGTAGATAGATGTATCAGTAGTAGAAATGTCTCCTACGGACCCTCTTCTTGCTCATGATCGGCGCCTCATCACTCCCAGGGAATTCCCATTTCACAAGATCTCCGTCCCACGAAGAGCTTATAAGCGTTGGGTAATATGGATGCCAATTACAGTCTCTTACAGGTGAGCTATGGTGCTTTAGCACTGCCACTTTGTCTCCACTTACCTAAAAAACAGATTATGATTCCAAGATCAGTCAAAATACAGAAACAATAGAGATTCAGCTATCAAACCACAACACCAGTTAGTAATGAACATAGACCATAAAGCGCTACACTTTTCTTGTGATTGTGTCTCTTGAATATGTTTATGGGGATTTAGGGTTTACCAAGTCGTATATGTAGACGGAACTGTCGTTGGATCCTGTGTAGATGTATTTTTGGCCAGTACTGTAAATAGAAAGAACAAAAGAAGCCAACACAAGACTTAGAGAAATATGTATTGAGAGTTTCTTCATCAAGCTTGGAACATTATGGAACTTCAAAAGAGACTGACCTATGCGCTGGAGAGAAGTAGCAACGGATGAGAGTACGCAACACTGAGTGACCTTTATATGTAGATACTGACTGATCGGATGGGTGCTTTAGATCTCTTGCCTCAGGAGGATAATCCATCCATCTGTAATCCCATTCATTGTTTCTTTGTACCTCATGCCTATAAAATAGAACAATAAGTTTCATCAAAAAATTCCTTTGTCATACACCAACAAACAAGATGCAACCAACAATGCTACATGTTGAATACACTTTACTGTGGAAGATTGTTTACCTTGCAGGTGCGCTTGAGGACATTTTCCTGATATCCCACAATTTGATGGTTTGGTCTTTGCCGTTCGATATGAAATAGCGACCATCTCCACGGCTATCAATAAAGGTAACACCTTCGAGGTGTCCCACTAAAACACCAGCTGGCTTATCTCTACCAATGAAACAACGCCTATCCCACACCTATTCATGTAATGAATATTGAACAAGATCCTGTTACAAATTTGCTTATAAAGACAGTCCAGAAACTTATTGTACTATTGTAGCAACAAAAACAATCACCTTGCAGAGATTATCATCACTTCCAGATAAAATCAGGTTTCCACTTTCATCAGCAAAGCACACAGTATTTACATCAGACTGCAGAAACGGAGAAAATGCTATCAGTGCTAAAACGATAACATCACCGCTAATCCACAGGTACAAATCGTCTCAAATGATTTTACCGTGTGTGCAACAGCTCGAAGTGAAACTCGATTTGCTTCGAGATCGTAGACATAGATGGAATCATCACTGCTCCCAGCAACAAGTTCTCGTCCATCAGTTGAAAATTTCACAGAGAATATTCCAAAGGAGTACCCTCCATCTTCATCAGAAGAGAAATCTAATCCATCATGGATCTCCTGCGAAAGACATGGACCTCAAATTCATCTAACCACATTAATAAGATATTGAAACAGAAATTTAAAAACGTGAATCAAGCAGAGATTCCATTCCATTATAATATTTTGCTCGTACTAACAAATATTGTGGTTGCATACCGTGACATTTGCATGAGACTCGGTTGTACTGGATCCAACATCGACAATGTGAACAATAGGTGACATGCTTGCGTAAACCTGCAATATCAAAATAATTCATTATTCCTTTCTTTGGAAGATAATCACAAAGTTTTTATCTAATAAGATCCCATAAAGACTAGACAAAACCACATACTTTGCATTACTATGAACGATATGAATTGAATCAAGGCCAAAATTTTCGTTTTAAAATCATATTGGAAATTTTCATCAAACATGAATAAGTAGTTGAAGATACAAAAATTACCAGATTTTGCTGATCAGGGGATAGAGATGTATCAGTAACCGTCCAACGTAAGCTTTTTGCATGAATATCCTTTTGAACCTTCCAGCCCTTCTCTACATTGTAAATCCGAATATGGCTTCCCTGAAAGAAAATGATTTGATTAAGAATGCAAGATATGAAGATTGATTCTATCCAGGAAATGCTTCTCAACTCAGGAAATGAAAAAGCCAAGACATGCCTAGAGAGACTATTATCTGTTTCCTAAACTGATAAAGACTAATTACCAGGATGAATCATTTACCTGAAACCCCGCAATAAAGAGAGAGCCATCAGTTGAAAACTGAGAGACATAAGCTCGGCTATTCATTTGATCTACAAGCCAAGGACCCTTTACAGGCAAATATCTGCTTAGCATATGGCAACAATCAGCGGCGGAAAACCTTCCTCTTCCAGAGAAATTACTTTCTCGACCAGCCAACATCCTCACCGTCGACACAGGTAATTGATGTCTCCCAGGGACTTCACGGCTAAACCGTTGATGAGGACTAGATTTTAATTTAGTGATCTGGCTGATTTCATGGTCTAACTCTGCCAAATGTTCACTTGATCTCTGACTACCACTACTATTACCAACTCCACAAAAGACTTTTCCAGCATCACATAGATCGGATTCTATCTCAAGTCTACTCATTGCATAACCCATTTCATCAGCAGCAAACTCACTTGGTCCAAAAAACATTATAGCAGATCACCACCATTGATATTCTCTTGTATCACAGTTTCATTCACAGTTCTCTTGAACCATAGCTTACCTGCGAAAGTCAAAATATTCCAAGTTCAATCAATAACACATTTACACACTAAAACACTCTCTGCCATTTTAACCCAATGATGAAGAACAAAATCAATTAAAACAATCGGCAATTACGATAATACAGCTTCATCAATCATCAATTGAACAATCAACCTACGGGAGATTAAAAAAGAAGAAGAGGAATTAAAAACCCTAATTCCAAATAAATCAAAGTCGTCGTCTTCATCTGCGTACTTAAGAATGCAGAGAAATAGTATCAACCCTAATTATTTCAGCATCGAATTAAAAATGCACAAAAGTTGAAATCACCAGAGACATCGGAAGAACCCAGAAACAGGATCACTCCAAATTGAGAACTTTAGGAGAACCGTGACCCTAAATCGGATCGTAAATTGTGAAGAAACAAAAAATAAAGGTCAGGTTTTTAGATGATTACCCGTACGAAGGAGACAACTCTCGTAACAGTACGCAAAAGCTTCTTCTTTTTGCCCTTTTGAATTTCTTGAAAAATTTCGCCTTTTTCAATAAATTAATGAGCGGATATGGTTTTTCTCGGCGACGTGTGTGTCGATGAAGCGTGCAAAAATGTGTTGCCACGTTTGACTTTGTACATAGACAAGTGTGGTGGTCACTCCAAATCATTGCTATAATATAAAACAGAGTATAAATACTTTTACTTTATTAGGTTTGTAACACTTTGTTTGATCATAACTGATGACCTCATATTAACGTATATTGTATAATACACTTATACCAAACCTCAATCTGTGGAGTATAACTACACATGCAATTCTGGAAAAATGAGATTGCATTTGACAAAAGATAACACAAATACTACTCAGGTTCAATATCTGGTTCGTAGCACAAACAAAGACATCATGCTACAACAATCAAATGGTAAGAAACTGTCTTGTCTTGTTTCATGACCGATCTTACTTATAGTAGGAAACTGTCTTCTTTGACAAAACCTTGAAGTCATTGCAGAGGATGTTGTTATGGGAATTAGTTAGTATATGAAGAACTAAACTTGAAATGAGAGTAGAAGAGAGTTTACCTGCATTCATACATCATCTTCCATTGAATGTTCTAAACATTTATCTGTAAGTAGAAGACAATGACCAAATGTTGCATTGTTATTGTTCATAGTAAACCTGCCAGAGCATTTATATACAAAGCAATAGTATAGTTTGTATTTACAATATAACAGATTACCCAAAGTTCCTTTTTTTGTTTTTCAACCTTTACAGACAATGTGGTATAATATGCATATGGCAAAAGAAACGACACAATACTAACATCATCAGAGCTCACAACACCATGAACACCAATTATTCTTCTTGATGATGTGATGATAGTTTTTACGCCTACTACAGTCGGATGGTGCACATAACTGTGGTCCTGAAATCGAGCTGGTGATTAAACGGTGGCTTTGTGACAATCGATCTCCAAGTTTTCTTCTTTGGATCATACATATGAATCATTAAAGATCCAGCATTGCTCCGTTGTCTAATATGCCTCGTATCCATCAGATTATATCCATCCAAAAGAATCATAACATGTAATTCACCATTCAAAGCAACAAAACCAACTGGCTTATCATAAGGAGCTTTCTTTGGCACACTTGATTCCTTTTTCCAACGATTCAAACCAATCTCATACCTAAGAATCCAATCTCTATCCAACATGAAAAACACCGGCTTTCCACAATCAACAGCAACAATCTTCCCTAGCTTAGGTTTCTCTTCTTCTCCCCACATATCTCCAACCAATCTCCATTTCTCACCACCATTTCTCCCTAGCTCCATCACTGCAGCGTCCTTATAGTACTCATCAACAGGAAGAATCCCAGACACAGTTCTTGATCCACCATATCCACCCATTACCCAAAACTCTCTATCTTCCTCCTCCTTCTCCTTGTCATTCCCAACCAAGAAACCAACACATCCTGCTCTAAACCTAGGCAATTCATCCATTTCTCTCCACTCATCTTTCTCAACATCATAAATCTCTGCCGAACTCATTCTACTTCCAGCAGCACCAAACAACGTGTGCCGTGATCCTCCTCCCGCCACAATAATCCGATCCGATGAACCAGGCATCACAGCGCAAGCAAAGCTGCCACGTGGAGACAACATCGGAGAGAGCCGTTCCCAAACCGATTTCACGAAATTGTAACGGAATACAGTAGAAGTAGGCAAAGGAACGTCAAGAGGAAAAGACCTAGTGTCGAAAGCAGATCCACCGAGCACATAAACGTGAGGACCAAGAGCCACAGCGACGAAATTGCAGAGACCGTAAACGTGAGGATTACAAGGCATGAGAGGAAGCGATCTCCAGGAGAGAGTCACGGGATCGAAGAGAAACGGAGAAGAAATCGAAGGATCCTGAGGGAAGATGCAAAGGAGATCGGAGAGAGTGTTTCTGTTGTTGTTTTCGCCGTCTCGTCTATGGCGGAGAGAAATTAGGGTTTTGGAAGAGAGAAAAGCGTACCATGATTTACAAGTCGATTTGAGACGAGAGATGTGAGAGTAAGGGACGAAGGAGAGAATCAGCCTCGCGACATCGTTGGATAAGCCTGGAATTAAGGTCAAACTAGGATCGATTCGAGGCTTAGGCCGAGGAAATGAAGATCGAGACGATGAAGACGAATACGACGATTGCAACCGCGAAGAGAATATAGGCAGAGGCATGATTTAGGCCGGCGGTGAAGAAAATCCGGCGGGATTTGATCGCGATCAATGAAACAGAATCATCATCGCGAAAGACTGATTCTGATATCCTGATTCCTCTTGTCTTGGCTGACAAAAATAAAATTTTGGTTTGAAGTTTGATGGATGCATTACTATTTTTGTTTTGGGTGTGTAACCAGTTAAAATCACAACGTGGACACTTATGATTGGTTTAAACATTAAGAAGGGTAAATAATTATTACTCGAATCAGACCAATACTTGGTCAAACATGAACATCAATCACTGCACTAATATTTTACAAACGTCACTCTTAAATTTGTATTTTTGTTTTTTTTACTGTTGCATTTGAAAAAGATTGGACCTAAAAGCGCTTAAAAATCAATTAAAGAGCTTTGATTTCTCAAATCCGAATGTATTTTGCGTTATTTATGATTATTGAATTGTGACCCCAAAAATAAATTGTGAAAAATGGGAATACGATCAGAATCAGATGTATGCAAACGATCTTGGGTCAAAATCTAGTTGAGGTGTTATGATCCGGATTTAGATTATTGGATCTAAGTTGGGCTTTTCTATGATGTTAGTTTAAGCCCATTTGTCTGCATATCTTTTAATTTTTTGTAATCACAAGTTCACAAGGATAAGCATCATTATGAATTTATGATTCCTCAGCTTAGAAAAACAAATCTGACTTGAACTTTAAAGGAGACTAACGTCATGAAGAAGTCATGTCCGTACCATTAGCCACGTGGACTTTTTTGTTGGTTTAATTCCACGTACTTTTTTATTTCGTAAATTCGATCTACCTCTCAACTATGTTCTAGAAACACTATTATTAATTGGCGTCGTAAACGTCAACACAATAATTTCACTACATTACTGTACATGTGCAATGCACACAAACTTTGTTGATTTTCATACACTACACAAGACTTAGGACCTCCAACAAAACGGGATGACGATCTATTTCCCTATCAGAACTATCGTATAGCATCAGATGCATCCCAAATTAAGGTTTCGTTCTACATATCCTTCAAACAATAGTTCCAAATCTGTATTTCCATGAATTGAAAGTTGCAGATGTATATATCCTCAAATTCAAAGTTCGAAACTTGAAAACCCATAAACCCGAATTTTAGTTCGTTTAATATTTTGAAGGTATGTGTTAACCACCTAAACCGATTTTAAATCCACAAATATTTTTTTAATTAATTTTAATAACTTTTAATTGTTTATATTCATTTAAAATATTTTAAAAGAAAAAATAAAAACAAATTGTCTTCTTCTTCGTTGCTTCTTCTTCTTCGCCTATCTTCCCAATTAGTTGGTTTCTTGTTTGCTCAACTACAACAGCAAATCACTCAATACTTTAAACCTTCTTCAATCATATCTTTTTGTTCAACTTTCTTGCAGTCGAGACCTGAAGATATGAGCAATCTCCATGTAATCCAGGAATCAGGAAGTAAGTAGAACACAGACCAAATCTTGTTCTTGTAGAATTTTCAGTCCTTGATAAGCTTTGTAATGTAAATTGTTGATTTGTAATCCCAAATTGATAGTCTTTACAATAAAAAAAAAAAGCTTAACCTTTACGGAAGAATTAAAAAAATCTCAATTTACAGCGAGATCATCATCCATGAAACTGATAGATAAGATCCAAAGCTCTCAACTTGGTGGCGTGTAGGTCGAAATCAAACCCATAATCACGGCCACTTCTCTCTTCCGTCGCCGAAGTCTCCACCACCGCCGATGACGGAGACAGTGGCCGCTTGGCTCTCTTGTTTCTAATGAAACACTCTCGCATCTTCTCCTCCACCTTCTCCACCGCCGAATTTTTATCATCCTCCTCAGCCTCTCCATTCTCTTCCTCGCCTAATTGCATCGGATCGACAGAGGAGAGTAAATTCTCGGCTTTCGCCGGTGGGATTGAGGTTATGAAAGCAGAGAGGCGGTGGTGGGCGATGCGGAGAGCGGAGGAGATTTGGACGAGCTGGTTCTGTTCCTCGGTATTTCCGATTTGATGTGCCATTAGAGTTGCTTGCTCCAGCGATGATATCAGCTCAGCTACTTGCTCTGTATTTCTCATCATCTTATTATCGACTCTCTCTCTGTATATCCCCCAGACGAATGGGTTTCACTCCACTCCCAAACGCCCTTGCTTCTCCAATCGATCCACCTCTTCCAACGGAGAGAAAGAAAAGTCAAAGAATAAGGAAGAACAATGAGGAAGAGATAATGGTAGCCGATGGGTGAAGAAGAAGACAATTTTTTTTTCTTTTAAAATATTTTAAATGAATATAAACAATTAAAAGTTATTAAAATTAATTAAAAAAAATATTTGTGGGTTTAGAATCGGTTTAGGTGGTTAACACATAACTTCAAAATATTAAATCAACTAAAATTCGGGTTTATGGGTTTTCAAGTTTCGAATTTTGAATTTGAGGATATATACATCTGCAACTTTCAATTCATGGAGATACAAATTTAGAACTATTGTTTGAAAGATATGTAGGACGAAGTCTTAGTTTAGGCTGCATCTGATGTTATACGATAGTTCTGATGGGTAAATAGATCGTCATCTCCAACAAAACATATAAATACTAATCACACAAACACAACTCAACAAATTCAAAAACCTTTAAATTAAGTATACTACAGAGGTTTTTTGATATAATTTGAAACTTGGAAACACTAGAAATGGATCCTCGAAACTCATCGGAATTAAGCTCCAGCGACGGCACAATAAGCTTGAAGAGTAGAAGGAGCTTTATTACCAGCTTCAGTGTGATAGAAATGAAAGAAGTCTAGGTAATCAAAGGGTGGGAAAGCACGTGGATGCTTCTCGTCCACAAGTTCTTTTGGGGAATCAATGATATAACCAGGTTTTGGACACGTGAATATTGCTGCTGTGTATCTTGTCCTTTTCTTTTCCGTTACTCTTACTCGGTGGTACGCAGGAGGAATTCTACCATTCATAAGTACCTGCAACAACAACAACAACAACAACTAAATTATGATTTACTCTTCTTTTTCTTTTTTTTTGTAACACGAAGAGATATCATGATCAGAAGAAAGAAACACATGCATGATAAATAACTCTTTTATTTAAGACATGCTTTTTTTCCGATAAAGACATGTTTAGAAGACTAGAAGTGGATTTCCACTGTAACAACAAGCAAATAAAGAAAGACAAACGAAATCATATAATTTTAGATGTGCTTTGAAGTTAAAGCTTTAAAATGATAGCGAGAGTGATATAGTGGATTCAAATCCTCCACTATTTTTTTTTTTGGCCTTTCGTTTGTTTGTTTATTCGGTTTTAGTTTGCTTTTGTCTTTCTCTAATTTATAAACGGCGATTTACTTTTAAGTTTTAACAATTATTATAACATTTCTTCTTATGGGCTAACAATTATTATGATCGATTGTTTATTCGGTTTTAGTTTTAAGTTTTAACAATTATTATGAATGATTACATACTTATTTACTAAATTGCGCCAAAATTTAGTAAATAAGTATGTAATCATTCATGCTCAACCATTTCAAAACTTGCATGGAAGCAGAAATAGAAACGTGTGGAAACGTTTGAATCGCTTAAAAGCTTTTGATTAAGAATAATTTAATACTTAAACAATGAAGAGAAATTCTTTAAAAATGGACCATTTCACAAATATAAAAATGAATGACATTTTTGTTTGTTTGATTTAGTATATATTTAAAAGATATATAAAAATATTAACATTAATTAATACCACCATCGGCATTAACATTAGCATCATCATTAACACCACCAGTATTAGCATCACTATTAGCATCAACATCACCATTGGCATCAGCATTAACATCATCACCAACACCAGTATTAGCATTAACTTCATCACTAACATCGGCATTAACTTTACAATCAACAGCATCCGCACCATGATCAGTGTTAACACCAACATCAACATTATCTTCATCAGCAGTAGTATCAGCATCAACATCATCAGGTGGTGCAGTATACTTCATTAGTCGCATGCGGTAATTTGAAGATTTTAGATGTTCATCAATATATTTTTCTATCCCATAACTCTCCATAATCATTTTTCTTAGCATTACATCTATTTCCGCTAATTTATCCGAAAACAACCGGATGGTTTCACTGTTTCCAACACACAAAAAGTAATAAAATTATGAGGACTCAAATAAAATTGATGGAAATAAGAAAATATGCGTGAACGTATATTTTTTTTAGTTCACTGGTTTTATACGATTTTGATTGAATTAACGTTGGTACAAAATAGCGGTGGTGAGTTCACTGGTTTTGTAACGTTGTTACAAAATAAAGAAATTCATAAATGTAAGTTTTTTTTTTATGTAAAAGAGAAAAATATATAGGAAAAAATGGTCACTTGTGCAAGTTGCAAAAACAGTGAATTTAATTAGGCCAAAACAAATACAGATTAACATGCTTTTAACTAAACAAGGTATTTTTATAACGTAGTAAGCATTTACGAACATTAATGTATTTGTAAAAGTACAAAAAAAATAACCTGATATTCTTGTTACCGTCAGGCCATAGCTGTTGAGCAAAGTCGTCGACGTTCTCCAAATTATTAGGATTTTGTATCCCCAAACTCTCAGAGAGATTGTTATGATTCAAATATCCCACGTAAGGTTTCGGGCACACGTTTCTTTTTTTTGGTCTCAACTGGCAACAAGAAAAGCTCTTCCATGGCTTTCACAGTCGACTTCTGAAGCTCCAATGACACTTTATCATATGAGGCTTCGAAACAACCGTACTCTTCGAGAGCTTTACGGACATCACTCCTCACTTCAACCCACTTTGAGCTTCCTGGTTTTAGGGTTTCGTCCGCAAGATCGATGAGTGGAAGCTTAGGACTGCAAGAATCCATTCTTCTTTCCTTCTTGATGCAATCGAAATACGTTAGCAGATGTTAGCTATATTAGCAATAAATAATAATAAAGAATACATTCAGAACTCATAAGAAAATTACCTTTGGATTTTCTCTTGGTTATTGTTCTTTAGTTTGCTCTAGGAATTTTTCTTGCTTCCGTGATAATGAAGTGTCGGATTTATAGAGAATTATTATTCACACTTGTCCACATGCATGTATTTTTTTACTTTTTCACTTTTCAGTTTTTTGGCTCTTTCCTTTATATTAGAAAAGGCACATGTAGGATTAGAAAGATAAAGAGGGAGGAAAGTTGGTGATCAACAACTCAACGACAAACTCAACCTTCCTCATATGTGAAAAGAGGAAAAAAAGAAAAAAAGAACGTAACCTTACGTTTTTACGTACCTAACTAACTATCCCCTAATTATTAATCTTAATGCAACACCTCGGCTACCGTTTGTGAGCATTCACGCTCTCTCTCGTCTCGTATGTTTCATTTTCATCCAACGGCCGGTGTTATTCTGAGAGGCTTGAAAGATTTTGTTATTGTCTTTGTAAATAATTACATAAGTCTTCTCCGTGTACACGATATTAGAAATAACTTTATGATATGTCACACATCTTATTACTATTCTAATCTAACTAAACTTAACTCTGAAGTTATTTATGAACCAGTGACAAAAAAATAAATGAATAAGTGACGAAAAAAATAAATGTACTTTGGTAACATAAATAACCAAATCAATTTTTTTAAACCTCTTCATATGCATTACCAGGATGTTACACTTAATTTAACCATTGTAAAAGATTATAAAGTTATTTTGTGGTATCGTTACCATTTGAATTATGAGGCAATATTGTTAGAGTAATTATGACGAGAAAGAGGAGAGAGGCCCATTTTTAAACGAATTAACATCTTTTTGATTGAATAATGGTTAATATTTTTAAAGTAATTATGTTTGGGTATCGAATCATCATTTGAAAATTTGAGGGCAATACTGTTTTTTTGTGAAGAAAAGTAATAAATTACTAATAATTAATGACGAGAACCATTTTAAAGAGAACATCTTTTTGATTGAATAATGGTTGATACTTTTAAAGTGATTCTGTGGTATCGTTATACCATTTGAATTATGAGGCATGGAAGATGATGAATCACCTTCGCCATAACTAGAAAATTTATGGTTTATTTTGTGAATAGTAGATATTTTATATTTAGACGGGCTAGCTTTAGATGAATGCACCAAAATCAGCGGTTATAATCCTATTCATGTGCCGAGAAAGCTGTTATTTATAACCTATAATGTTTTCAGAAACATTTTTCAATCACAACCGAAACTGTTTTTGTTAATACAAATATGTTTCGAATAACATAAACTTTAAAGGTTCTGGAAATTATTATGTGTTTTATATATTTTAATGGTCATTTTTAGTTTATAAGTTCTAAAAATCAAAGAATCTAGACCATAATCCAAATTCTTAACCTCTCTAACTTCAAAATCTAGACTTCACCGCAGCTCGTGTCTGCCCCTCCACAAAAGCCTTTCTTTCCCATCCCTTACATATACTCTAAGAAGATAAGAATCACGTAACTAAAGACTACAAATTTGAGAAAAGGGAATTTCGCGTGTTGATAAAATGGTCCAAAAATAATTTATAGTTGCCCTTTTTTTTGTGCAAGAATGTCATTCTGACATATTTCACACATATTAAAAAAAATTTAAATATACAAATTAGAATTATTGAAATGCAAATATTATTAATTTTGAGTGAAAGATAATTCTAGAAATTTGTCTTAAAAACTGCATTGAAAATATATAAAGATATTCTTTGTGAAACAAAAAATTTACTCCAACGTTCTTTGAGAAATGGAGGGAGTATTTGTTTAAAAGAAATGACCAAAAAACAAAGTTCTAATAAATCGAAGTACCCAAAACCTACTACAGTAGATATTCTTATTTAAATATCATAAATAACATACTGACATATATACATGTTGGCTGCAAGCAACAGCGTAACGGTAGTTATTAATGGTGGCCATAAATGTCAACAAACGCAATTATTACGTAATTTATCTTTGTATAAACAAACTATGCATCACAGCTACTAGTCACCTACTAACTAGTAAACGCTACTAATTAACTACTAGTTTTAGAAATCGATTCCACCAAAGTATTAATATGGCCAAAATCAAAAACCAAAAACACCCTCAAAATTCTCATAATCAAGAAATGGATTCAGACTCTGTTCTTCCTCTTTCTGAATCTTTTCAGCTCCCAGTAATCGATTTATCCGACCAAACCCTAAAACCAGGAAGCTCAAAGTGGGATGAAACGAAGACTCATGTCTGTAAAGCTCTAGAAGAGTACGGTTGTTTCGAAGCCTCCTATGATAATTAAAATGTCGACAGAGCTTAAGAAGTCTGTTTTTCAAGCCATGGAAGAGCTTTTTGAGTTGCCAATTCAGACCAAACAGAGAAACGTGTCTTCGAAACCTTTCCATGGATATCTTTGTCATAATCTTTACCAGAGTTTGGGGATCGATGATGCTACTGTTCTGGAGAAAGTCAACGACTTTACTCAACAATTATGGCCTGATCATGGCAACAAGACTATCAGGTATGAATGAATGTGAAGTCAATCATTTAGGCCTTTTTATTTATTAATTGCATTCAAGAAAACTAAATTTTCCATCATTTTTTTTTTGTAAATTTACGCATAACGTTTTGATTATTAAAACGCAAATATTTTTCGTTTGCAAAAATTCTTTCAAACTCTTAAAAATAGATTCAAAAATTAGGTTTGATATTTGTGTTTGAAATAGTGAGACGATTCACCAGTTCTCGGAGCATTTACGGGAATTGGATATGATGGTGAGAAGAATGATAATGGAAAGTTTTGGGATAGAGAAATACATTGGTGAACATCTGAACTCTACAAATTATCTTCTTCGATTGATGAAGTATACATCACCTCCTGATGATCGTTTAGAGGAGACCAAGTTTGGTTTACGTGCTCATACTGATAAGAACATCCTCACAATACTTCATCAATATCAAGTTGATGGTTTGGAAGTGAAGACCAAAAATGACAAATGGATCAAAGTGAAGCCATCTCAAGATTCCTTGGTCGTTATGGTTGGGGATTCTCTCTGTGTAAGTCCCTAACTAATTCCCTTTTAATAACATTTCTTCCTACACACACTTCTTAATCATATCCTTGTTGATGTTGCAGGCATTTTTGAATGGTCGATTGTCATGATGATGGGAAAGAAGACAAGGTATTCGACTGCGTTGTTCTCGGTTCCAAAAACAGGACTTGTCATAGATTCACCAGAACAACTTATCGATGAAGAACATCCACGTATATTCAAACCCTATCAATACGACGATTTCCTTCAATTCTTTCAGACAGAAGCTGGACGTCGAGCTCAATCTCCTTTCCATGCTTTCGCTGCCCTCTCAAACACTTAATTATGTTTAACTTCATGTTTGAAGCTGTGAATCTACATTTCTTTGGTTTTCTTTTTTTTTTTTTTCTTCATGAAAGTTATTATTTGGTTATTCAATATGTTTTCACATGAATATGCATGCATACATATAGAAGAGATGCACAAGAGAAATATATCTCATCTCGCTAACAAGTTTATTTTAGGGAGAAGCAAAAAAAAGAAAAAGAAGGGACTATGTCATTCTCATTCTCAGGTGGTAAGTAAGTTATGTTACACATGTGCGGCAGAGTATATGAACACTACAAACTTTTGAACCATAAATCTTACTATACTTGTATAGAGTTGTACCCAAAATCCAATTTTTGTTGGTTCCAATTTGACATCATGACTTGGAAGCAGAAACCAGGAATGCAATCAGATTCAAATGTATGCAAGCGAGCTTCTGTCAAAATCTGGTTGTGGCCTGCCTCGTGTTGGAGTCGGCGGTCTCTGGATATTCAGCTCCTGCGACAGATAAATTGTGTAGTTACCGGTTCAGTGTCTGGTTCGTAGCTTAAACAAAACATCTAAATACATAAACTTTACTAGGACTGTCCCAAAGTGAAGACTTTTGGAGACTGTATTGGTATGCACACTTTTGTGGCTGAAACAAAGTCATTATGCAACATATGTAGATGCTAGGAAAATGTCTTGTTCCTAGTTCCAGAACTATACATGTTTCGGGTTTAGGCCAAATGTTTCTTGGAACAGGAAAATAAATAGTCTCTTACAATAAGTTTCAAGTTTTATTATTTTGGAGAGTGTGGTTGTATGATGGTAGTAAAAGTGTTCATGTATGGATTTGAATTAACTTGAACAGAATGAGTAGTTAAAGTGTTGTTACCTGCATCCAAGCATCATCTCCAGAATGTTCTGGAGAATTCTCTGGAGATAAGATGGGAGGTGGAAGAGGATGAATTAACTTAGGAACAATCACCAATCCTCGGCCAACCACCAATATAGCTCCCGCATTGTTCGCAGTTCCTGTTTAGAAAAGCATCACAACGTTTTTTTTCCTTTAATTCAAGCCTATCCAAGAATACAAACATACATGCAAGATGAAAATTTTGGTAGGTTTTGTTTCTCCTCACCGCAGTAATTTGTGGCGGAGAAAAGTGTAATCAACTGTCCTTGAGCAAACCTTTCGAATCCGTCCATTACACATTCATGGGCCCTAATAATTAGCTGTAGTTTATTCTTCTTACAGAATTCTGTGACTCGATCAGGCTGCAATATCAAGACTACGCTCTCAGTGATTGTCCCCCAAAAATAATATTAATGAAAAACGACAATAAGAGGGGGTATAAAGGTGTTTAACTCCAAATGTGACAAGACCAGGTCCTCTGGCGTTTGGTCTTAAACCCTCAATACTATCGTTCTCTGTAGGATCAGACCTGTACTTAGAAAAATGACATTATGACTCGGGGATGTCAGAAATAGTGATCGATATGCAAGCAGGAGCAAAAAGGATGGATTACCATAATAAGTCCATTAGAACAAGGGATCCAGCGTCCATTGTTATGGGCCTTTCAATCTTCTCGATCTGTTCCACTGAACTGATTGACCTCCCAATTCCACCATGCATGCATATAATTTTATTCTCAATGAGTGCAGCAAGGGGAAGATGATTGAAAAGCTGATTAAATCTTGTCCATGCCCAGATACCATCATTCTCTCCCTGGTAAAAGTACAGAGCAGGTTTAGTCTTAGCAAAAAGCTAGCGAAAAAGAAATTGTATATTTCTGCAGAGAGGCATGTACCATTCTTTCTATGCATTCAAGACGGAAACCAAATAATGCATTAATGTCAGCAGCCTCGTGATTTCCACGAATCAAGTGAACATTCTCCGGATATTCAATCTGCACAGGAATATCTCAGAACCAATAAAAGCAAAAAGCACAATTTGAATGAAACTAGTAATATGGGTGATCTGAAATTAGGCACCGTCTTGCCTTCAATGCAAGCAGCAAAGTTATAGTCTCCAGGCTGTGTTGTCCCCGGTCAACGTAATCTCCCAAAAATAAATAGTCAATATACCTGAGGCAAATACGTTAAAGATTCAGTGAATATCTTTTAGCAAAACTCCACAACATTCAATCGTTTGCTTATACTTACGTGATGTCTCCAGCTGTTGAGGGAAATCCATATTCATCAAACAGCCGCATTAAATCGCCAAACTGCCCATGGAGATCGCCGAAGACTTTAATAGGAGCTTTTAGCTGAAGAACCGTTTGTTCATGCATAAATATTTGTTCAGCAGCATAACAGAGTTCCCCAACTTCGTACGAATCCAAGAAAAACTTCCTATTTCCAGGAGGTTTCCAGTTTCGAGGTCTCAACAAAGCAGAAATGACCTGCAAGGAGCAGCATATTAGTAGATATCAACTGTGAGTCTGTGACAATGTCCAGGAGGATGAGAAGATTGCAGAAGAATGATACCTTTTTATGCAGGCCTTGAGGAGACTTCTGTCTCGTGAACTTCTTGGTGGGTTGTGGCACGTCGCTATTATTCATGGGAACCATCCATGGCTCTCATTCTGAAACTGATCCAAGCTTAGCTGTCTTACCATGCCGCCCAGGCTGCCAACTGTCTCCTTTGCTACCACAACCTATAAAATGTGATAGTTTGGTAATCAAATAGGTGAAAGATAAGATATAACAGTTATTAAAGCATACATTGTGTTGGAAATATTTCGAACTAAGCAACCAAATATATCTTAGGCATGAAAGATCATTCTATAAAAAATAAAAGAGAGAAATGTAATATTAGGGATTAACATACAGCTCTCGGATGTAGCCTGACATCTCTTTCAGTTTCAGTACCATCAGTTGTAGATTCTACAGTTGGCGAGCTGGCATCCGAGGCAGGGGGTTCTTCATCCAGACTAGCAGAATCTAATTGTGCAGCTCGCCAAACAGAACTAGCTACCTCTGCTTCAGCTGCAGAAGCCTCCGTCAATTTCTCCAACGAATTTTCATCCAAGCTGACAGCGTTTGGAAGAAAAGAAAGATAAGTTATGCTAAAACAACTAGATACAGTTAAGTATAAACAAAAGAATGTAAGAAATGGGATAGACCTCGGTCCCTCAGACATGGAGAGGGCAGCATCAGAGCCCGAAGGAGGACGTGCGGGATAAGAAAACCTGGGAGTAGAAGGAGAACTGATGTCTGACTGGAATGTTGAATTTTCAGCGACTAGAAAATCGTCAAGCAACACATCTGAGCGGAAATAAAATTACCGTAATTGTCATACTCTGAGGAAAAGATATATGACTTGAGACATTAACTTAAACTATGAGAAATGTAAGTGTGCCACAAAAGTATATGTACCACAATAAACTTAGCCATTTTGTTGTATAAAAAGCAAAATATCAGGCTTACCTCCTCTAAGACCACCATGCACATAGATCCGGATTCCAACTGATGCGGCGCCATGGCGACAGCGTCGCATTAGTTCAAAAGACGGATCTTGGTCGATTTGTCCCTTACTGCCGCGTGCAGAAGTAACTTGCCCATTTCTATCCAACCATACACCGGCGGCAGTATCAAGCACTGCGCGAAGAAAGATTCCGTAACAATTAGAAAGATAAAAAAATGGAGGGAGTTAAACCTATGAGCAGTAGCTGACCATCATCTCCAGAAAAGGCTTGTGAAACAAACCCCAGATAAAGCAGCCATTAAGTCTTACCTGCAACAGATGCTTCAGCATCTATCATGCGGCCTCCTCTCAGCACACCTCCACTGACATGTAATCTTGCACCTACAAAAACCTGATATGAAAAGATATCAAAGAACTCATTGCAATGGCTAGGATTAGAGTATGGTATTGTAGACAAAATCAAGTCCCTCATCACTCATTTCGTTTAGAAGGAAAACAATAGTCAACTCAATTTCTAAAGCTACAATTTGCAGTCCTCTGTGATACTAGTATTGGTCAACGCTTCAGAAGTTTGTTTTTCAAAACTAGAGTGTGATTTGGTTTACCGCGGCATGTTGATATCTTGGAGAAGGAGCTACACCTGGCGCCAGAGTCCATTCCCACTGACCATTTCTATGCATTAATAGCCCATAAGCATCTCCCAATGGCTGCAGACACACGGACACATAAGTGAATATGCCAGAATTCATGAAGAAGACGAAAACATAACATCTAAAAATTTGAATCTCATTAACAAAATAAGCAGAGCTCCGGGATTTGAGATTTCTGTAACTTATCTAGCCCTATCCTAGGAAAAAGGAGTCTACTAATTTCTGCACAAGAAATTAAAAGAGAAAAAAAGTATACCACTCCTAAGGTGTCTCTTCCACCGCAGAGCAAAAACATGCCATCAGAACGAGCACTGCCAGTAGCATACCTATGCAGAAATATCAAAATATAAAAAAATTCAGTTGAAGAACCAGTTGGTATACAACAGCCATTCAAAATAACTTAATCACTAACATTCTAGCACTGGGTCGGTCACCGTCTGGGTTCAATCTCTGCCATACATATGGTTTCTGAGCTGTATCCAATGCCCAAGCGTCGGAAAGAGCTCGTTTACCTGTATTCATACAGAGCAGGACAACGTTTTGTTAGGATATCTGGATTCTTTAAGAAATAAACAAGAATAATGAAAACTAAAAGCTTCCATATAGAAAAACAGAAGAACAAAAAAAGACATATTCTTACCATCATTTCCAGTGACTGTGACAAGATACCTCTGAGAAACTAAATCCATAACATGGCCATAGCGAGGGCCTGGACCCTCCCCTTGAACAACCACCCTGAACACGCATTAAATGAAATAATATTAAAATCAATCAAATAGATAGCAAAGAGAGACGGAACTGGTAAATTTGTAAAGGATCCCACCTGTGCCACTTGAACTTATCATTAGTCATATCAAGAACGTAAAGATCATCAGTAGAATGCCCGGCCGGACCAATGCCACCCTATTAATTAGACAAGCATAAGTATATGCCAAACTAATAATCGATCAGAAGGCTTTCACATTTGCACATTGCAAGAAACAATAATTGGTTTGATTTGATCAATAAATAACCTGAAAAACGACCATGGTACCAACTGCAGCTGCGGCGTGAGCAGCTCTAGGAGACGGAGGCTCACCGGCCGGTTTAAGCCTGCACAATTCCATCAAACCAATCTATGGATTTTTCAAAAAAAAACAAGATATTCTTTAACAGTGAAGACAATGTCTCAATTACCTTGTCCAGTTCCTAGTCAGAACATCATAAGAATGGACCGTATTGGTAACTCCAGCTAACCCTAGAAAAAAATCCCAAGCAAACATCAGGCAACTCCAGATCAAACCAAACAAAATTCGAAATCCGAAAATGAAAATTTCAATTTCAATTGGGGGATACTTACTGATCCCAGGTACAGAAGAATTTCCACCCTCAATAGCGGTGGCGCCGCCGAAAAGTATGAGTCGAGGGCCATGAGTCTTGGTAGCTGCAACAGCCGTAAGTGTATGAGCGCATCTAGGACCAGGAGCGTCTTCTTCATCATCCCAAAAGGTTTCTAGGGCTTTGTACTGAGGAGCTGGATTTAGCCACTGTTTCGAGGCCATTGAAACCACTTTGCGCGTATAAATCGCTCCCCACAACAGCAAAAATGAAGCAAAAAGAAATGAAGAAAACGAAACCTAGAAAACGAATCAATACTACGGCAATGATGAAAGAACTTCGTAGAAACTTCAGATCGGAGGAAGTAAGACTTCACGGCGGATAACGGTGGCGAGTCACGGCGGACTCTGTCTTCTTCGCTAAGTAAAACTTTTTTTTTCCCCGAGACTAATTAAAAAAAAAAAAAAAAAAAAAAACGTCGCTCCGGCGATTTTTGGAGGACAGCGTTTTCTGTGGATAGAAAAGGCGTTTGCACTGAGCTGTAGTTTTTAGTCTTATTTTCTCTAGTCAACGGCTTTTTGTGTGTTTGAAATGTCGAGAATACCCCTGACTCTGTGAGATGAAAGGTTATTTTTTTGCCTTTTAACGGCTGATTGATTGGATTTAGAGGGATCTGTAATTTAATTATGTGCATACAATATTTGCTAATTTTAATGTACGCTATTTGAATTTTAAATAATTATAATAAAACAAATTTAATAACATTATTATATTATGTCATTTAGTAGTGGTAGAAGACACATAATGTAGACAATTCTAAGAAAAGCATGTCTAATTTAACACTTAATCAAAACTTTTTTCTTGAACGTTTCATATTAGTTGTCGTTCTAGATTTTAAAACTCGTTTCATATTAGTTATCGTTTTATGTTTTCAATACATATGTTTGATAAGATTTCCAACTTTATTCTTCTTGTTTTAATGTTTTGATCAATGAAATAATATCAAATAAACATTAATTAGTGGTAAAACTGAAAAATTAAATATTTTCTTAATATGTGTGAAACAACCTTAAACGACAACTAATTTGAAACGGAGGAAATATACCTTTTAAAAAAAAAATTATTCGAATAACTTATAAGATATGGCCTTATAAACTACTACTGTTTCCAAATATTCGAATAATCATTAATTAGTCATTATGGAATTCATTGTCTAAAGCTCAAATTGATTACTTCTTCGATTTACGTTCATTCAATGATTTCTATATTCTAAGTTAAAATTTGACTTATTATTCAATATCAAAATCTACATTAGAATTTAACATATTGGAAGCAAAAAATTACAGAAACTCAAATATAAGAGTAAACATTGTTATTTTAAAATTCAAATGTCTAATTTTATAATCACTAAATTTTTCTAAATCTTACATGAATTTATAAATTAGTTAAAAATTATGAACCAATAAAAAAGATTAGTATTCTCAAAGACTAGAGAAAGAGAGAGAGATACATAGATGAAAAGAGAATCTCTAAACAGTTAAAAGACCAAAAACCTAGTGATCAAATTGGAGCCTGTTGATATCCCAAGCCACTCTCATTACTCCAAACCTCGAATTCGCCTCTCCAAAAGTCCTCCCAACATCATCAGAACCATAAGGGATCAGCCTTTGGCTCCAATCATAAGACCCACTAAGCTCCATCACTTCAACTACACAAACCTGTCTTGTCTCCAAGCTTAAACCGTACCATTCACCATCTGTTTTCACCACGATTCCTTTCCCGATCTCGTCTCCTCTTTCGTCCATAAGCCTCACATGTTGCTCTTTCTTTATCCCTTCTTCTGATGATGAAGATGATCTCATCGGATTCTCTCCTGTTTTCGGGTTTCTTGATGCAGTTTGATCTATATATGGTGTTGTTGGTTTCTGCTGCCAAGTGTTTTCATCTCCAGGACTCTCTGGTAAATCCCCTGAGCTATTGTTATCATGGACTGGCCCCGTTTGCTTGTTTGCTCGAGCTAGTTTCGCTTTTCGGTTATTCAGCCTGAGGAATAAACTATCAATGTCAGATCAAGAAATTGTGATTACGAGAAACAAAAAAAGAAGAAGCAAAGTACCAGTTTTTCAACTGCGAAGATGTGATAACCTCCGAACCCTGCAAAATCGTGTAATCAACAGTAAGGGGCAGAGTTTGTAATACAGGTTGAAAATTAAAGAGAGTAGAATTGTTGAACTCACAGTTTGACTTAATCTATCAGCCCATAACTGTATTGAAGCTGAATTCCGCTGCATATCAGGTTCTTCAGCAAGCGCCTTCTCGATCATCCCCATTTGATCATCATTCATAATACTACGCTTCCGTCTCTTCCTCTGCTTCTCAAACACAAGGAAGGCTTCAGATTTCTCATCCTCCTTCACCTCTCCCGACCCACTCCCTTTAAACAGCTTGCTCATAGTCTGAACCAACTCTGCATCTTCAACCCGATCAACCAGACTCTTCCCTCTGTTAGAGCTTGTATCTGAACCACTGGTTTCAAGATTGCTTGCATATGCATCGCTCTCTTTTAACTCGTTCACGCCTTGCTTTGTCATTGTACCTTCAATTCGAACATCAGAATTCTCTGAAGTTTCTCCATTGTTAAGATTCAGAGGCTCTTTTCTCTGCTGCTTACCAGATAAATTGCCTCCTGTACCTTGAATATCCTACAACAAACATAACATTATACAGTTAGAAAAAGACCGCCTGTTGTAGAAATACAACATATAATCGACATGAGTAAAACCTTATGACAGTTATTTGTATCAGTGTAACTAAACAGATAATCATAAACAAAACCAGACAATTGTAAAAGCAATGTAGAAGAGAGCAATAAGCTTTGTCATCTTCACCTGTACTTGACTTTCCTCAAACTCAGAAAGGATTAGCAGTTGCAACTGGTCACAGAACACCCTGCATGAGACAATATCGCGAAAAAATATATATCAACGGCGATATTAAACAGCACAGCTCGAGAGTTATAAAACCTTTAATATAGTCATAGGTGACATGTAGAATGATTGAAGAGGGTTTCTGTCACCTGAAAATCAGGAAATCTTCCTCAATGAGAGAACTAGGGATCAAGGATTCTGCATGACGCAACAGAGAACCTACAAATACAAATATCAATCATAATGAAATCACCAAAACATGTGTATACATGATATAATATATGCGTCTTGGGATAAAGATACACACATAGGTTTCTGCAAACACCAGTGCCTCTCTGTGCCACCGGGGTATATGTAGAGCATGGTAACATAGTAACCAATATGCTTGAAGGATCATTTCGCAATCCACTCATAAAATTCTGAATGAAACGGTTCCTATCTTGTTCTGCAGATATTAACAGCAAATACACATAGTAACAAACGAAGGCAAACCAACGATATAATACAGGAAAATGAAGAAGGTAGTGGCGGAAAAAAAAAATCACCTTGGCAGATGTTGGGAATGAAGCAGTGAAGATTAGCGATCACTTTAACAAATAAGGATGTTCTTTGATGTGCGTATGAAGCCATGCTGAGGTTATTTTGTAAACTGAGCTTGAACTGAAGTGTGGGCTGTTGCCCGATAGATGAAAATACACTTAAACCCCATCCGGCTGACGTAAACAGATCGTAATCCACATTCGCATCATCCTCCCTTGAAGGAAGATCAGAGGAGCACAACATTGACAAGAATTCTCCATGAGAGAGACAAAATACCGCGCTGAGAACCTTGCTCTGGAGATAAGATTTAAACATCAGTCACACATCAAATTACAGAATTTGGGTAGCGCAATTAGATTATAATCAGAGCAATGACAGTTCATAGATTGTATCCTGGATAAAGAATCAATATGTACCCAAAAAAACAAGAGACTTTTGCAGAAACAGAAGTTAACTTAATTTGAAACTTACAAAATGATCCATGAAAAAAGGTCGAAAATTTGAGTCATCCGTCAGCACGTCAGTCAAGCGCAAAGCGTTAAGTAGCACAAAACCCATTGGGTAGTCAGGAGAAGCAGTAGCCTTGGAAGCTTTAGAAAGGCCAAGCGTCAATAATTTAAGAACCTAGATTACAGATACAGCATCACTAAATAGGTCAATGCTAACTTCACATAGATAACTTTCCTGGAGAGAATTTGGGAACAGAAAAGTGCAAAATGTAAATTTCACAACATGGGCCATTTAGGAAACTGTAGGTTTAGACACTAGAGTAGAGCTGATTATCACTAAGCCAACATGAGCATTTTGCAGTGAGGCTTGATCTATGACTAGTTACAACGTATCAAAACCCACAAAATTGTCAATTTGAATTGGATCTCCATATGTAGCAGTGCCAACCCAGTTGTAAACGTTTTTCAAAATCTAGAAGGAAAACATCCTATAGATTTTAGAGCAGAGCCTCTTGTTAGGACTAACCTCTGAAACAATAGCTTCGGCTAAATGCAAGTTTCCTGCATCTGCAACCTTGTCAAGGAATGAGACACTTTCTGCCTCAAACACATGCTGCAACTGCAAGAACATGAATTTTGGTAAGAATAAAAGGACTTAAATAGAGAAATACTAGGAAAACTTTCGACAGACTTACAATCGAAAGGACTTTTGCTTTCATTCTTGAAATGGATGCTATCGTTATGGTTGCTCCAACAAATGCCAGTGTAATATCCAGTGATAGTATGGATTGAGATAGCATAAGAACACCACCATTTCCACATAGCTCCTGAAAGAAGAGTATAAGAAAACCTACTTCTGAGATTCGTTTTTCACAACATTACCAATTTAGTAAAATGGATTAGTGACAACTCGTGATAAATGTACAAGAGGCTAGTTAATCTAAGATTGATGCATCACAAGCTTTAAACACCAAGCATTAGAGAAACCTTGTTATTAGCGAGACGATCTCTAAACAGTTTTTGTTGGCATAGAGAATGAAGGAACTGCAAAGCAGCTTCAGCTTGTTGACAGTGGAAGTTAACCTCCCCTACAGAACTCGGCCCTGACCTTTCTGGGACGTCAGTTGGTCGATACATCAACTTCTTTGTCAAAGATCTCACAACATTGTGAACAGCTCCAAAGGCACTTTCTATAAACATATCAACCTAGATGAGAAAAACAAGAATCAGATCAAACTAATCCAAAGGCAGCAAAAAACAAGATCTCAAAGCATAAGGTCATATATTATTTCCTCATGTAGGCATTTCAAGCACATCATGATAAGGTCATAGTTTCATACCCTGCGTTCGGCAAGCAAGACTTGAACAATATCTTGGGAGATAGGAGAGATAAACCCGTGAAACAGGTGGAGACAAGAAGCCACCAATGTGGCCTCTATCAATGATTCTTTAACTGAATTGCAGCTTTCCTGGAAAAACAAAAAGCAACAGACATGAATCACAACTTGAGAGAGAAACACGAAGAGACACAAAGAGAGTTTTTTAGGAAAATAACCTTTCTATCGTGGCTAAGAATTAGCATCACAAAGAACACCAGATGAATCATCTCTCCTAATAATTTCACATCATCAAGCAAGACCTATCACAATATGCAGCAAAACAACAAAAAGAAACACACATTTTCTTAAATACTTTTCCATAGTGAAAGACACATAAAGTCCATTATTTTTTCAAGTTCATAAACACATATAATAAAGATGGAACCTGGTCGAGTTTAGAGTGACGAGATGTTAGATCACACAACGTCTGCAACAATCTGATCCCACACAATACATATTGGAATTTTCCTTCTTTATCAGGACCCATAAGCACCGCAATGAGGTGCTTAGGTAACATTTTCACCATTTTTTCTACATCAATCTGAAAAGAGCTAAAAAATCAGTAATTTACGAAAATTTTGAGAAAAAAAAAATTGAAAAAGCAAAACTATTGCACCTTGTGTGGTTGTCCTTGTCCAGAATTATAGCAAATAGAGAAATCTTCATTATCTTTAAGCAACTTGAGAAGCTCCACAGAGTTTCTCCAATGCAAACCCTTCACAGCTTCTGTCAAGAGTCTAGGCTGCAACAACCCATTCGCCATTGTTATAGTGACTGAAGCTAATTTAATACAGCGACAGAGCAATCAGAGGCTAGAATTTAGTGTTGTCTACTTGACTGTGATTTAAAGCGTTACAAAAAGACAGAGAATGAAATAAGAAATCAGAATGATTGGGTAAGAAGAGGTGAGAATCATGGATAAGTTTTTTCAAGATATAGTGGCAGAACAGTAAATTTGCAAAATCAAAGGAGGTAAATTTATATAGATATTATGATACTGTGTCTATCTCCTTGCCATAGATGATGATGACACAGCTTAGCTTATCAGATTATTTGATTCCCAGCGACAATTTCAAACCCTAACATCTTTTTTTCGCCAAATGTTCGAAACGATGAAGACAATCACGTGAGAGAACACGTGACTTTTTTTTTTCAAATCCAAAGTCCGTTTAATCAAAGCCCAACGCAGCTTTTTTCTTTTTATCGAAGCCCAAAGTAATTTCTATTTATAGCCCAACTGAAAATCCAATTGTTTAGTCAACAACATTTGCAAAGCTAATAAGCTTATTAGATGTTCGTTTTGCTATTTCTTTTTTTTTTTTGTCATCTTTTTTTTTGATAAAAGGTATAAAAAATCAGTTTTTGTTGTCATCTTGTTCGTTTTGCTATCTGAGAATTCTAAAACAAAAAACAAATAACCATCAAATCATTTACCAATCATTAAACATTTTTTTATAAAAAACTTACCGTAATATTATCAGATTATGGTGACGCTGTTGTATTATTTGATACTCTTCTCTCACTTCTTTCACTTCTTTCATCTGTTTCTCTTCTTTCATTTGTTTCAGTTGATGGCTCGTCTCTTTCAGAATAATTCTTTTGAAAGAGAACCAAAAATAAAACCTTTTGTCACCAAAAGAGAACCAAAAATAATTCAGAAATCCACATAAACTGAGGAAAGAGCAATAAAAATAAATAAAACCAAATGTATGATATAATTTTAAATCTGAGTTTCAAATGTATCTATTAGAATAAAAATGGTGCAAAGCCAACCTGAAGGTTGATATGCAAAAACAACCAAATGGCAAATCATGCAACTTAGTTTTTTTTGCGGACACTCAACAGCAAATTAAAATTATGTAACTTCATATACACACACATACATATATATATATATATTTAGATCTTTGGTGACTTCGTGATTAAAAACACATAAATTTTAAAGATCTATCATTCTATAAATCTCAGATTCGTGGCATATATGTAAAAAACATAAAAAGAATTAACCGTTTGAAACTATATAATAAATTCGCTGCTTATTTAATCTAAAACGTCCAAACGCATATTTTACATCACACAAATATATTCAATTATTTTGATTTCTGAGGAAAAACTCATAACAACAAACGGTTAGGAAGTGTATTAGATAAATAATTTGGAGAGATATGAGTTTTAATGAGATTTGAGATAATTTGGTTGAATTTTGGTGAATTAGAAATTTTGTTATTAAATTCTCTAAAATATAACATAAAATCATGAAATTTTGATCTGTGTAGGTTTAACTAAAAAATCCCATAAAATCTTAGCTGAAACTTTAAAATGCGATTTTTAAGATATTTTCAATAGCAGTGGATTTGATTGTATATTTAAAATCATTAATCTAATAAAACTTAATTTTAAAAGATATTTTAAAATTCATGTTTCAATAACACATAATTTATCGTTTTAACTGAAATCTCTCCAAATTTGTGATTTTAATTGAAATCCTCCAAATGCTTAGTTCAAATAACGCTTAATTTGATTTTTACATTAGAACTTGTTTTTTTAATCCGGTCGGATATCAGAATCACATTTTCAATAAAGATCTAACAGATTAAACTAATTTCATTTCATCTTATAAATAAAAGGGAAGATCGACTCACACGAAACAAATATTTTGGAGGCATCTTCATCGTTCGCAACATACAACAAAAACCCTAGCAGCGGAGGATTTCAAATTCTTTTCTCTTTTTCTTTTGTGTGAATTATATATTTATAACAAATACTATTAAACCAGTTTTGCTAATAAATATTAGTTATCAAAAATTTTACACACTTATTGTGATATGATTGGTCATTCATATTACATGTTGATATAAACTTATCTCAACCATATGTTTTTAAAAAATAGTTTATTATTTTATTTTATTTTTCAGTACTAAAATTCAAAGTTTATTATAGTGAAAATGAATTATTTGGAAGCAAAAGTCTTATTATTTCTTATTTAATATTGACTTATATTTTTTAATTCATCACTATCTTGTGCAACCAAGTGAAAAAGTATGCGAGTATGCAGGTGGACACAATTTTCTGTTCTAAGGATCTTTGGTAAGACTTATGCTCTTTGCTACTTAGATTAAACGTGTTTGAGTTGTCTTTGGTGCAGAAAATATATCATTAGAACCAGTTCCAGCTTCCCCTTTTTTACAAAGCAAAAGAGAAAAAATAAATGTCGAAATGGGAAAAAAGACAAAGAAAGAACTGAAATAAAGTTTTTTTATGTCTAATGTCCAGATAATTTATTGAGCAGTTAGCTCTATCCGAAATTTATGGTGAACTATGTAGAAAACTAAGTAGTTTTTGGGTTAGTGGCGTATAAAACTTTTTCTATAAAAATATGATCTTTAGAGACTATATAGGAGAAATGGTATGTATATATAAAAAAATCTAAAAACTAATTCTAAATTTAAAAACTAGTGTTTAGATTCATCTCAAAAAAACATTTTTTTTTAGGTTTTGAATAGTGAAATCTCAAATTTGAAGTTTCAATATTTAAAACCTCAAAATTTAAAGTTTTGAAGAAAAAAAACTAATAAGATTTTAAAGTTGTTTTTGAGATGTTTTTAGGTTTAAGCTTCGAGCTTTACAGTTTAAAAAAAATATGTGGAATACAGGATAACAGGAATAATGAAAAAAAAAATTGTCAATCTGACATAGAAAAAAAAAGGATCAAGTAGATCCATCAGTGAAATGCCACGTCAACAACATAGATAGAGTGGCAATATTGTAGATGTAGAGAAGTTATCAGGGTAAAACGTGATTCCAATAAAAATCATAAAAGCATAGTCCAAGAGGGAGAGAAATTTGAAATGAATGGACCGTTAGTTTGAAATCCAACTAAAAAGACAAAATTCAAAACCAACCAAAATTAATTAATAATATTTATAAAAAAAAAAAAGATAAAATAAGAAGAAGAAACCTTTTCGAGAACTTCAAAATCAAATTCACTCACTCTCATCCTCTCTCTTCCAAACACAGAGAACGAAGAAGAATAAAGAAGCTGCGAAAATCTCCATTGTTCGAGACCGATCTTTGTCTCTTCTCCTGTGAGTAGTTTCTAACTTCTTTCTAGAGCAATGACGGGACTAGTGATGATGACTAAAGGCGGAGGTTGTGGCGGAGGAAAAGGAGGAAGGCGAAAATCTACGGCGGAGGAGGAAGAAGAGGAGCAGAATCAGCAGCAACTGTCTCTTGTTGAGTTTCTTTTGACGGCTTTGCGTAAATCGGTTGTATCTTGCCGTGTAGATAACCGTCAAGACGACGGCGGAGTCGGAGGAGGAAGCGGTGGTGGAATTTCCTCCGCCGTTCATCACATGGAGATCGGATGGCCAACAAATGTTCGACACATCACTCATGTTACATTTGATCGATTCCATGGCTTTCTTGGTCTACCACATGAGCTTCAAGTTGAGATCCCATGTCGAGTCCCCAGTGCTAGGTATTAACTGTTCGATTGGTACTTCAAAATCTCTAGGGTTTAATTAATGGATTTGTAATTATCTTAAATTTGCTCTTGTAATTGGATCTTAGGTTAAATATCAAATGTTCTAAAAGCTTTGATTCTGTGTGATAAATGCAGTGTGAGCGTGTTTGGTGTATCGGCGGAATCAATGCAATGTTCTTATGATGAGAAAGGAAACAGTGTTCCAACTATTCTATTACTTATGCAGCAAAGGCTTTATTCTCAACAAGGTCTTAAGGTAATTGAAATTGGAAAATCTAAATTAAGAATTTTTTTTGATATATCTGTATTCACCTTTTTTGTTTTATTGTTGTTGTGTGGATGAATAGGCTGAAGGAATTTTCAGGATAAACCCTGAGAACAGTCAAGAGGAACATGTAAGAGACCAATTAAACAGAGGTATTGTTCCTGAGAACATTGATGTACATTGCCTGGCTGGTCTTATAAAAGCTTGATGGTCTTTCTCCTGAGGAAGTTCTCAACTGCAACACTGAAGATGAATCTGTTGAACTCATAAAGCAGTTGAAGCCTACTGAGTCTGCTTTGCTTAATTGGGCTGTTGATCTTATGGCTGATGTTGTTGAAGAAGAAGAGTCTAACAAAATGAATGCAAGGAATATAGCCATGGTGTTTGCTCCTAATATGACTCAGGTAAAAAAAAAAACTTAACCTTGTTCAGTATTGTCTAATGTTTTAAGAATCACTCAAGTTTACTAACATTTGATTATTAACTGTAGATGACAGATCCATTAACGGCTCTTATGCATGCTGTTCAAGTGATGAACTTGCTTAAGACTCTCATCACGAAAACATTAGCTGAACGCGAAGAAAATGCAACCGGATCAGAAGGATATTCTCCATCCCACTCATCCAATTCCCAAACTGACTCTAATTCTGACAATGCACAAGACATGGAAGTCAGCTGTGAATCACAAGGCTCAGATTCGGAATGCGGAGAAGACGAAGAAGAAGAAAAGGAATTAGAAGAAGAAGAAGAACAGCAACAAGATGATCTCAGCCGATGCTCCACCAAGGAAGATGAAAACGAAATAGGATCATTAAGCTCAATAGAGAAATGCTTCTTGAGTCAGCTCAACAACAATGCTAGAGTTTCAACCACAAGTATCCCTGAAGACTGGAGCCCTAAAGCATCTCCACAAGTATCATTCACAGACAACAAAAACAACACTATGAGCTCAAGTACAAGCGACTAAGAGGAAGCCATAATCTTCATTTTCCACGTTTTCACCTGTGACAACCTCATTTCTCCTTTTTCTCTTAAATCTGCTGCAGAGAACAAACAAGAAAGAAAGGAAACTGGTGGTGTCTGTAAATCAATACAGAGATTGTTGTTGTCCAATATGTTAGGGTCATAGGGATTGTTGTTGAGAATTTAGTCTGAATTTAGGGTTCAGCAAGGGCTGAACCTGTTTGTTGACTGTTGTTGTAGTCCCTCTCCATGTTTGTGTGTGCGGTTTTGTTTTGTAGCAAAGATAATCTGATTGTTCTTTCTCTTTGATTTTGTTGAAACAATGAATGTTTTTTTCTAAAAACACAAGGTATCATCAAAATAAGGAAGGAGAAAAATTCAATGAATTTAATGTTAATAAATCATAAAAAATGTCTACATGAATTTCAATGATACAAATAAATTACAAACTGTTATTTGCAGAAATTAAAAGAAAAAAAAATCATCCATTTTGAGTTGATTGGAAATTTTTGACCCACAATGAGATTTGGATTTATACACAGATGGATCCATTCAAGATCGGTTCAAATCATGAACCGGGTCGACCCATTAGCCTGATTTTTTTTTGTTTTTTTGTTTGTTTTGTCTGTCATGAACTTCAGCCTTTTAGGAGTTTAAGGAAGGATTACTATTGTGTTGGCCATTGTTGTTGTCTCTCTTAAGCTGGACTTTCAATTTCTTACCGCCTAAATGGCGACCATTCATCATGCTAATAGCGCTCTGAGCGGCTGCTTGTGAGTCATAACTAACAAAACCTGAAACCAACAAAAGAATGCTTTCTTAATATCTTCACAAATGAACCACTGTTGAATAGCACAAAAGCGAGGCGAGCTTACCGAAACATTTGCTTACACCAGTGGCTTTGTCTACAAAAACCTTGGCGCTCAGAACCATACCGTAAGGTTGAAACGCACCCGCGAGTTCTTGATCCCCAAATTCCCGAGGTATGTTATAGATAAACAGATTCGCACCTTCTGGACCTGAAGAACCAAAATGATAGATATTTCAGGTCTAAAGGAATGAGAGAAGAACAATAATAAGGTTTTCGACACTAACCTTCGGTTTGAACCACAGAATTCAAACCAATGCCTAAAGGTGTTGACATGCCACTGTTGCCAATGCCAGGTGATATGGATCCAGGAGTACTTAAAGGGCGAGGACTCACAAGTCCTCTAGGATAAGCCAATGGATAAGGAAGACCTCGTACAGCGGGATAACCAGAGCCCATGTAATTTGCAGGAGGCATAGGGAAGTTTCTACGGGCCAAACGAGGTGGCACAGAGTCAGGCGACGTTCCTTGTAACACGTTGTTATTACCTTGGTTTAGTTGTGCAATCATATTTGGAAATGCAGCTTGGTTCTGAACTGGTGGTAGCATGTAACCATAAGTTCCAGGAGCCTGCTACAGAAATGGAAAAGGAGAATTTTTTTATTTTAATTACAAAGGTGGATGAAGCAAATCTTATAAAGTTTGAACTAAAGCAACATTAGACTAGCTTACATGATAACCATATCCATTATATGGTGGAGCATAGCCCATAGGTAATGCTCCAAACAATGAGGGATTTGTTGGATCAGCGTTAGCTAGTCGAGCGGTGTGAGATTGAGCCTTTTGAAGTCTTCTTGTGTGTCTCTCTCTTTCTGTGTCAGCCCATTTGACAACTAAAGGAACAGTCGAACCCTAAAAAGGAAAACAATGAAATTGTCACACTAGACACAAGTCTGTGATATTAAAGGTTAGTTTTCAAACTAGCAAAAGCAAATTACCTCCATTTTATGTTTGCCGTTGATGGATTCCATGGCAGCAACAGCTTGTTCTTTTGTCTCATACTTAAGAAAAGCACATCCTAACGACAACAACAACAAGAAAAAATATGTCAAAACTTGGTTAAGCCTAGAGGGTGAAAGAGATTGAATGGATAAGTATTTAAACCTTTGCTAGTTTGTTGAGCACCTCTTAGAATCTGTAGATCCTTAATGGTCCCATACTTGGAGAATAAAGATTGAAGTTCAGTTTCAGAGACATTCTTTGGAAGCATACCAACAAAAAGCTTATGCTCTGGATTGCAGAATAAAGTAACAACACATCCATCAGCTGATGATACAACCACTGAAAGAGGGTAAACTAGATAATGAAATCACATATACAAGCCGATGAAATCACGTTACCTAGCCTTTCCAATTCGCCATCTGCATACTTAACTTGCAATAGACTTGATGCCTGAGAAAACATTAAAAACAAAAAACATAAGTTAGAGAGACCGATAAGGATCTAAGCTTGATAAGCATACCAAAGTTTACCCACACAAGGCCACAGAACAATCTCAATAAACTACACTCTCAATGTTACATTTTTGCCAAAGATTTCTCAGATTTTCATGAAAACTAACACTTTGCTTCAATTTAATAGTGAAATAAAAGAGTTTTCTATTGTGTTGACACAGTGATCTCAAAACAGCAATTTACTAGTTTTACCAATGATTCCAGTTTCTTGGGTTTGAAGAAATCATTTCAAAACAATGTCATAAGAATCATAAAACCAAAAGATTCTATTCTGATTCGGGCAAAATAAATTGATGTTGATACCTAAATAGAAAAAGAAAACGCTTCGTGCGAAACATGAATAGCAATCACAATTTGCCAATTCTGGAATTAAACAGAAACCAAAACAAGTACAATGCAGTTCCAATAAATAAAAAATCTCGGGATTCTAAACCTGACTAGAAATAAAACTGTGCGTTAGGGAAGTTCAATTATTAACAAAAAAAAACAAACATCAATAAAATTCAAGCAATCTGAAACAAAATAAAAAATAAAAATTCATAATTCCCAGAAGAAAAAAATAAAAGACAGAAAATAAAAAAGAAACAAACCCCAGGCAATGTCTTCTTGTTATGACAAGTATTGACCAACTTATCTGCTTCTTCTCTCGATGGACATAGCACAAAACAACATCCTAAATCATGAGAAGAATCACAAAAACAAAAATTAGGGTTTCGAAATTCAAATAAATCTCAACGAATCATGCGAATCAAGCACCACATTCTCCAAATTAAAAACCTTCAAAAAAATCGTAAATTTCCCAAAAATCGAAGACCAGAGAAACAGAGGATGAAGAAGAAGAAGAAGCAAAAAAAAGAAAACCTCTCGAGGCGCGAGTAATCTTGTCCTTGATGATATTGACCTCGTCTACGACAGCGAACTCTTGAAACAATGTAAGAAGTTGAGATTCCGACATATGTTTCGGAATTTGTCCGACGAAAAGCTTAACGCTTTCTTCTTCTTCATTCTTCTCCATATTCTCCTCCTTCGTTTCCGCCATTGTTGTCTCCGTCTCTCTCTCTCTCTATTGACAAAATGGTCGTCTTCTCTCTTTCTCTCTCTCCTGTCTTCGTCGTCTTCTCCTTCTTTCCTCTGAGTTTTCTCTCTCTCTACAATTTTTTTTTTTTTTTGGTTTCTAAAATTTATTTATTTAGTTGAACCAAAAAAAGAAAAGGAAAGAAAATCAATTATGAAGGAGAGGAAGAAAATGGTGGAATTTGAGAAGTTGGGAATTAAATTAAAATGTGGACAATAATTGCCCTTTTTGTTTCCATTAATTTACGATTTTGCCATTACAGCTGTACAAAGAGGAAGGAGAAGCTTTACGATGCCAAGGAACACCTCGGATGGTTTTGTCTCGTTATGGAAATACGTACAAAAATACCAAAGTACCCTCCCCTTTTACCCGCGTCTTATTGTGTTTCTTTTCTCTCTCTCTCTATCGATTTTTTAATTCGAAAATGTGTTTTTTAGTCAAATGTGTTTTGTTTTGTAATTAAAAGAAAGCTGTCAGTTTTATAAATTATTAGGATGAGATTTTTAAACCTCTTGTTAGATATTTAAAATCTAAAATAAACGAACATTTTGAACAGTATGAGGTGTTGAGACTAAAAACATCCATCTACTTAAAGAATAAAAGTATTTTTTTTTCGATGCAGATAATAAATTAAATATTTTCAAATTTAATAACTTTTATTTCTTGCATAGTAATTTTTATCAACAAATAATTATACATTTCAAAATAAAAATAATACAAAACTTTCCTCAAAAATTTTAATATATAAAGAAAATACATAAAATTTTAACGTAGTTTTTGACAAGATCATTTCAAATTCAATAATTTCATTAAATTAGTTTTTGATAAAACTAGTCAAAATATTTTGTTTGTTGGTCAATGTTAGATTCTACCATATATCAATCTTTCAACGAATAATAAAAAATAAAATAACTTTCTCAAAATTTATAATATAAATAGAAAATACATAAAAATTTAACATAATATTTGACGGAATCGTAGTCAAATTCAATAATTTTATTTAAGATAACCTTCCTTTTTTGCTAAAATTAGTCAAAATACTTTAATCATTTGTCGATCAATAGTTATATTCTACCAGGCATCAATCTGTTAACAAATATAAGTGTCTCAAAATTATATAATTACATTTTAAAATAATACTTTTACAAATTTTACTTTCAAGTGTAGTAAATTATTTTTTGTTGTTTAAAATTGTTATTTCAAATATTTTATATATTTTAAAACAGAAATATGAAACCCAATAGCTTGTTCTCAATCTCTACTAGTATATATGGAAGATCTAGAAAAATATAATACAATTTTTAATGATGTCCAGGTGAACATTTACTTCTTTATTTATTTAAGAAAACTTTTTTATATCAAAAAAATTTTTTTGATAAAAAAAATAAAATATTACAGTTGTGAATCGTTGAATGTTTTGGTCATTAAATTCTACCATATGGTAGTTTCTCAACAAAAAATTATTTATGTGCCATTGGCCCATTGTAAAATATTGTGTAATACATTATTTTTGTATCATCTATATAAAAAGTTCAAACAACAATGTGCAGGTGCCCGATAATTTTATTTTTACTTTTTAGTATTGTTTTTATAGTTTTATTTCATATATTATGAAGTACTACTTCTTGTTATTAATTTTTTTTGCAATACATTATATCAGCTCTATAAAAAGTCCAAACAAAAATATATAAGTATCTCATAAAATTTTTTTAGTTTTGTGAATTCTTTTATATAATATTATTTTCATATGTTATAATACATTTTATTTTTAGTTTTGTGGATTTTTTTATAACTCCTTACAAGTCTCATAACTATATTTAAAGTTTTGTCAAGAGTATCTCTATAATTTTATTTTCAAATGTTTGGAATTCTTTTTGTTATTTGTTTTTGTATAAAAGATTGAATTATTTTAACATATAAATATGAAAAATGAATTTCAATTGCTTGTTTTAAAACATTAAATAGATATGAAAAATAAAAGAAAGTTTAACAAACTTGACATATTCATTTAAGATAACCGTTTTAGTTTTTCAAAAAACAGTCAAATTACTTCTCAAAATATTTCATAAAAATTTCATGAAAGTTTAACATAATTTTCATCAATGTCTTATTTTAATTTAATAATAATCTATTTTATTTTCTGATATGGGTAAGAATACTTCAAATTCATAACAAAACACATCATTAAACATTAACAAAATCCTTTCCAAAATGGGTTTGAATAACCGAATGGAAACATCGATGGAGCAACCTAAAACTCATACATATGAGAGATCCATGTCATCCATTAAATCTCTTTCACCCTTTGTATCTAAAAAATTATTATTTTTCACTCTTTTTATCTTATAGATATTTTAACCTTGTATTTTTCTGCAAAGTATAAAGTTGAAGCGAAAAAATGGTTTTTCTTTTCTTACTACAAGAGGTTTTGTAAGAGCATGAGACGGTGGTGGCAGAGGAGGAGGGAGAGGAAGGAGGAGAAGTAGGTTTTGGTTTTGATTCACAGAGGATACAAGTGAAAGGACGACAAGGGAACCATACGAGGTCACTTCCGGTGTCTAAGTAGAGAGAGACAGCGGAGGAAGAAGAGCCGACGGAGAGGGAGAGGAGGTAATCACTACCGGAAGAAAGAGAGAGTGGAAGTTGTTGGTTTTGGTGTTTGTAGTGGCGGCGGAAGCGGGCGGAGGAACGGGTGGAGGATGATTTGAGAAGGTGGAGAGGAGAGGAAGAGTGTTTTGAGGTTAAGAGTGAGTGGGAGAGAGGGAGGAGAAGAGGTGATGATGATGATGAAACAGAGAAGTGGAGAATTGTTGAGTAGAGGAAGAAGATGAAACATGTTTTCATGGATCCAACGAAAGTGGTTTTGAATTTTGAAGCAGAGGAGGTCGAGTTTTATGTAGGACAGAGCAAATACATATATGAAGATGATTTTAAGAAGTAGATTATGTTTTGCTGTCAATTTAACAAAACTAGATAGATATTTTATTTTTCATGCTCGTTTTTAAAAAAAGATGTTTATTATCGTAATTTTGTAAATCAAAGAAAAGAGTTAGAGCATGCAAAGTTAGTCCTACATATAGAAAATTAGATTTGGACAAGAAACTAACCAATTACATATTGAAAACGTAATCGGATGATGGGATTGTTGTGGTATTTGATGATTGGGAAAGTCAACTACATTGTTCATTGATGAGAGGGAGAGGTTGCATGCAACCATACATTTCTACATTTATTCTATCTACGTTTGTTTTTTTTCCATGTAAGTATTTAGGTTTACAATTAAAATTCAATGTCATTCATTTAATTGGCTATAATATATCCAATCCAGAGATTCATACCTTCGGATGATTATAAAATAAATATCAATGTTTGAAATCCTAACGTATCATAATAATTTTGTTGAAATTGTTAAAAATAAGGGGAAAAATAATGTCCATGCCACATAGACAAGCTAGGTGGAGGTGGGATATTGCCAATTTGCCATGGACAGGGTTAAAGACTAAAGAGCATAGAAAGGGAGAAACGTACGTGTAATTTACTCTCCTCCACACACACACAACTTAAAATTCTCCTTTGTTGTGGTTTTGGGTTGTGGTTTCGGATTTGGTAAGATTACGAGTTTCGGCTTAGAACTTCTTAATATTAAAAAAAAAAAAATTGCTGTTAACAACTAACAAATTACAGCATTTGCATAATGTAACCGTAAAACCAAACATGGCCAGCTAACTCTTTTAGTAAAACATCATTATTTTAAAACGTACATAACTAAAAAAAACATTCAAAGATTTTGTAAATGGATAAAGACGAAAAGAGTTTGATCCCCAACCATAGATCTCAAAAATATAAAAGAGGACAACCGAAAGGTCACTGTCCAATGGCAAAATCGTCAGAAAAAATAGAATGGCAAAATCCGTAAATAAATGCGAAACCGAGGAGCAAACATAACCCTGACAGACTGTCCCGCCAACGCGACCAAAAAACAAAGACTCGAGCAGATCCAACTTGCTCCTTTCTCCAACGCCACAAAATTAGTTTCTTCTATTTTCAACAATAGACCCCTGAATTTATTCATCTTTTACGTTTCAGCCCTACAAATGTTTTAACGCGAATGTTTTGTATAATTTACTTCTTACCAAAAAAAAAAAAAAACCACTCTCAAAATATCCAGCGTATTCTTTGTCTACAACCAACTTCCACCATAACTAATCTAATAAGAATAATTTCTAGTTTTGGATAATTGGTTAGTATTTAATTAAAATACAATTTGTACTCTTCGTGATAGAGACTAGTATAATTATAGTGACACACACTTTGTAATATACAAGTGATTCGACATAACCACTACGTCCTTATTTTTATTTGGATAAATATAATTTTAATTAAATGTCTATCCAATCGAATCAACGAAAAGACTCAATTTCCATCACGCTTGGGTCTAGAAGACAATAAGAACATACCAACTACTTTTCTCTTTATAATAAAAAGTGAAGAATCTAATTCCGATAACCGTACCAAAACATAATTTAACTGAAAAAATTGTAGAATTACATAATCTTTTTTATTTTTGTCATGAAATGATGGAATCATAGAGAATAAACATTTGTTCAATTGATAATGTCTAAATTTGTATCCAATTTAAATAAACACATATTAAAGCACTACCAAATAAACAATAAATAAACATTTTATTAGAAAAAAATCTCACCTAGTGTGATTTTTTTATTATAAAAAGAATGGAGTAGAACTTATCTGGAACTGAAAAACATTGGCACAAACCGGTCAGTGGCTACATTGTGTGAAGTCCGGCGAGTGATCTTAGCTTCTCGCATAGTATGAACGTGATCATCGTTTGTGGCCCGAGCCGTGCGAAAATTGCAAAGCCTCTGTGTAAACCAAAAAAAAAAAACGCTTATTTAGTTATTTATGTCTTACGAATTGTATGAATATATATCCTCAAGAACAACAAAAGGTTACTCTTTCTCACCCTTTGTAAAGTGCCAGAGGTCCTTCTTTGAGAACAACCTGAAGGATCATACACATTAACGTTCTACGCAAGCAATGCCTAATGAAAATATAACTCAATGCATAAAAAGAAGGGCTCGAATACATTACCTTGTAACCGCAATGAAACCCGTTTCTGTAGATTCTGGTGCTTTCAGGACCTTGTTGCAACATCAAGCGGGTTTTAATCATGTCCATGGGCGCGGTTATCAGTGTGCTTACTACACCTGCAATCACACTTGAGCTTCATTCATCAAGTGCTAGAGTGAGTTAGTTTTTGGCGCATCTATTGATTTTGTCTGACAAAATATTGTAACAATGACTGTTAAACTTTTACCACAAATGAAGATGAAACCCTTCTTTTAAAGAAGTCCGATTAACCAGAATCTGCAATTACAAGAAACTTTAGAAGCTGGAATGTTAGAAAGCAGCAAAATGTTTTGAATCAAGAAATGGTCGAGAAGCAGGATAATTTGACAAATTCAAAAAAAATACACATGGAAATTACTTCAGTGTGCTCAAAAAGCGGAAAATAGAGGTCTTAGAATATGACCCGTTTGGTTTCATCGTATGTTGCAAGCTGTGAGGCAGTTAGCGCTGCAGCTCTAACCATGGCAGGACCAACTCCTTTCCATAAAGCTCCTATGCCTTCTTTAGAGACTATTTCCCGCACTTCTGCAATAGGAACTGCTTTTGGATTCATTTGCAACCTTACCTAACAAAAGGCAAGATTGATATGTGTCTTCAAAAACCAAGAAAGAGATCTAATCTAATGAACAGAATCGAACCAAGGTTTCATCTACCTTCACAACTTCAACCGGGTTGGTTAATGCCGTGGAAAACGCCCCAGCAAATGCGCCTGATGCTATCTTGACCAAGACATTGGTAGACCCAAATGCCCAATCGAAAGAAACCTTGGTGGGTTCATATAATCCCAATCTGAGACCTCCGTAAAGCACTGATCTAGTGAGAGCAGGAGTCAACCCCAAGTACAAAGACCTAGGCCCTTCATTCTTCAATAGTTGAAGAAAGATTCCATTCTGAAAGCATTTCAAAGAAATCAAATCTAAGTTAGGTTAACATCCCCAATAACATCAAGAGGAGAAAGTTCCTTAAACATTATTACCATTCCAATTAAAGGACCCTTTTGGCCGACATGCTGCATCTGCAATCTTACTTTTAGTACATCTGGAAATGAAAAAAGCGAAATGAAAACATTTAAGAAGACTATGAAGGAAAAGACAACCATTTTCTTCTTAGTCCCTAACCTTAAAATGCCACATTATATACCCATACTAGTTCAGCAGAGACTTATGCAGTGACCAACTACAAGAGCAAGAACATATTGCGACATTATCCAAAGACCACTATCGTTCCAAAGAGAAAACTTGAAAATGCATCAAAAAGAAAAAATCTATCTGCGGTCAATTGCATATCTAAGAACTCGCCAATGCAATTTCTTTGCTCTCCATTGGAAAATCCAGATATGGAATTACAAACAACATTTCTAAAATTGGACTAATACAAAAAGTATGAGTGAAGAAGAGCATCAGGATCTAACCGAGAGGATGAGTCACGCCGGTGGCTAACGCGACGGACATTCCACTTGTGCCAAAATGGGACACCACCTTTGAAAACGGCGGAAGCAGATTCTGAGGCTTTCTCAATTCTTCATTCCCTTCAAGAACTACACAAATCTCCACACATCACCCAAATTATAGGTCAACAAAACAACGGAGAAAGATAATCTCGATTTAGCATGATTCGCGAAATTTTACATGAAATGAAACTAATTGGCGAAATCAATAGCTTTGTGTATAGAGTATGCAAATGCAAATCAAAAGATCAGATGAATCTAGGATTGAAATTATGCAAATGCGAAAAGCAAACATCCGACGAACCTGGGATTGAAGCCACCGGCGGGGAGATATCTCCGATCATTATTACTTTTTTCCTTTGTTTAAAATTTTTCCTTGGGATTTGGTCTTTGCCTATATATTTCTCGTGCAAAACGACGTCGCTTCGTTAGGAATAGTTGTCCGGTTATTAACAGCCGTTAGATATCATAAATGAATCTGGACCGTCGGATTGAATCATCCTTCTCATTAAAATTAGGCAAAGGTAAATTTCGACTCTCTCTGCACTTTCTTCTTCCTCTCGCTTCAGAAAGCTTCTGTCTCTCTCTCTCTCGCTCGCAGAGTTCTTGGAATTTTCTGAACGATGCCCAGGTTTAGGGTTTTAGATCTTTGGAGTTATAGTGATACATAGATAATTATGTAGTTCGAGATTAGGTTCTAATTACTTGTTTATTTTGATTTTCGCAGGTATTACTGTGATTATTGCGATACTTATCTCACTCACGATTCCGTAAGTCTAAATCTAAATTCTTCTGTTTGTTTTATTTTCTTGCGTCGTAATCGGAGAGCTCGTAGTCGCTGATGAATTTAAGTTCAGTTGTATTGAAATCGATCTCCGGCGGTGTCGGCTAGGTTTCCGATTTAGATTCCAGCTTAAAAGCTGTATGCTATTTACATATACATGTAACACTGGTTCGTTTCTTGCCTTTTGACTGGCTTGGCTCAATTAATTGGTAAACATGATTTTGTGCTTGGAGCTAATTTGAGACCATTTTTTTTTGCAATTTGATCTTCTTTTTACTTCACCAATTCATATTGAAGTTTATCAAAATGGTTACATTTTGTTATCAATGGTTTTGATGCTTTTGGTTTGATTAAGAATCTAATCATCTTTCTCGTATCAGTAAAGTATTTGTATTTTATCTCTTTTCAGCCATCAGTGAGGAAGCAGCACAATGCCGGTTACAAACACAAGGTACATATAAAGTTTTGAATGTTTGAAGTGTTTTTGGATGATGTATAGAAGACTTTTCTTAATGTGTAGTTTGATAATTTTCAGGCGAATGTGAGAATATACTATCAGCAATTCGAGGAACAACAAACCCAAAGTTTGATTGATCAGAGAATTAAAGAGCATCTTGACCAAGCTGCAGCGTATAACCAGGTTGGTGCTGTGTTTAATCAGCATATGCTCGCCAGACCTCGCCCTCCAATGATGCTACCACCTGGAAGTATGCCTATGGGTATGCGACCTCCTGTTCTACCTAGACCGATGATGCCTGGTCAAGGTAAATATCTCATACTAGAATAATACCCGGCTTACTGCGTGGATTTTACATTAGAAAGTTTTAGTAAACAACTTTAATAGTAATCTTTATCCATAAAGAACTTCATCCATATAGGTGATTTGAGAAACATCAACAATTTGAAACTTTGGGGTTAAATTGTACAGATAATCAAATATGAGATTTGATTGTCACTTGTTGTGTATCATGACTCTTCAGACACTTATGAAATTTATTTCATCCATTTAAACCATGTCAGTCAAACATCCATTAGTATGTTTCATATCCATCTTCTTTGTACACAGTTAGTTGAAGTGAAATGTAATATTGTACCTTTTGCAGGTTACATGCCTCCTCCAGGAGTACCACAGATGATGGCACCACCTGGTGCTCCTCTACCTCCGCCTCCACAAAATGGTATTCTGAGGCCACCAGGAATGGCTCCCATACCGGGTCAAGGTGGCGCACCACCTCCTAATTATAATGGACCTCCTCCTCCTCCACCTCCTTATCATACAAATCCAGCTACTCCACCAAGTGGTAGCTTCAACAATCCGAATCATGGTGCTGAATCTCCTGAAAGCAATGAGTAGAGTTAGGTCTTATGAGTCATTTCTCTCCTGCCAAAAAATTTCAAAGCTCTTGTTTAGCACACTATCTTACCTTTTCAAATCCAATTTATGTGAAGAGCTTTAGAACTAATGTATGTGAAATGCGTCAATTTTATGTGGTAGATTAAGATTATTATATCCATTAAACTGATGAAAGGGAGAAAATCTGAGTTTTTTAAATCTCTTAAAACAAACAGGTTTATGATTGATTAAAATGCTTCATTCATTGCTTGCACCAACCAGTAGATCAATAAGTAGGAAGATGTGGAGATGCTGCTGCAAACTTATGTGTTTCTTTGGTTCCTTTTGTCTACAACTGAGAAGAGACCATGCCTGCAACAAGAGAGAACCAAAGAATTTTAAGGAGATATCCATAAAAAATGGTTAGTTTGTAGTTACACCAAATAGGATTATAATTCTGAATTTTAGTGATCTGTGATTGCAAACCTGGCATATTCCAGTTTCTGAATTACGATTCCATTCAGTAAAAGCTCAGAGGTGTAAATTATAGCTCCTACATTACAAGTTTTTATTGAAAGATTACATCTATTAACTTAAAATTGTTTATTTCTTAGTATGTTTCATAGTGTAAAATTGGCATAGATGTTACCTTGATTCATGAAAGGAAGACAGAGATCTCGATCGTCTTCGCAGGAAAGAATCAATAGATCATCCTTAAACTTTCTATCTTCTGCAGCAATTATCTCACTTATATCCACTACCTGACAAGCAACTCATAACCATTCTGAAGAAATGCTAAGATGTCTATAAAACAAAATCTCCCAATGGAACTGAGTTGTTGTTACCTGCCCTTGAGTCAACTTCACTAAGTCAGCAATCATACCTCTGTTTGGCTTAATGTTGGGAGTGATGCAGACTTTTAATCCCTATGAATAAATGTTCACATGATCTCTAATATTTGGGAACAAATTTGTTAATGAAGCTCTGAGAAAATGTCAAATGAGGTAGATTATGACCTTAAGAAGGGGATGCTGCTTCGCACGGGCCAATGATGTAAGCAAGCAGAACCCGTCTTTTTCCTTTTTGCTATCCCTTAGGATGTAACACTTCTCATCCATCAAGCATCTTGTTTGCCCACAGCTCTCCAGCCATAGAGGTGTAACAACAGGTTTACCAAGGGCTATGGCTTCCAACATATTCCTTGTCCGAGCAAATCTATCTGCTATGAAATGTGTTGAATCTGCTGAGGAAGATGCGGGAGAAATTCCCAGTCGAACCATAATCTATGGAAGAAAAGAGAGAATTCTTGATAACCAATATGGTGGTGTATATACTAAGAGTGTCAAAATTGATAAAAAAAGGAGGAATAGGAATTAAACCTTCTTCTGCTGCTTGATTGTTTCATCATCCAGATTCTGGCTGAATAAGACTCGAACATGAGCCAAGTTTCTTCGTCTCCTTAGGTCTTTCCACATGAAGTCGCCTACTTTTTCTGGTCCTCCAAGTCTTGTGAGCTCCTTCACAAGGAATGGCCTGGGTAAATCTTTACTGCAAGGGCTTTCACGAGTTCCGCGAGATATTTTCCTTGAAGATGCATGCTTTGAAACATCCGAATCATTGACACCTGATTGGCAAGAAGAGGTTTGTCTTGTCCCAGTTAATGATACTTGTAACCTGCTTGACAAAGTGTTGGTTCTGCTTCTGTCTTTAAATGAACTAGCACCCCAAGATCTCCTAGGTGGAACGTGATGCCTTTGCATAAGACGTGATCTTTTGGCCCTGGGATGCCTCCATTCACATAAGTTGAGAAGGCATGTTATTGCACAGACGTTTGTACCAGTTCTCTTTTCCATGGTAAATTTTCTCTTCTTCTTAAAGTTTCTTTCCTTGTGTAGAGCACTAAGCGGACCACTCGAGTTGTCTCTTTCAGGTCCATTTTCAATGGTATCATTGTTTCTTTTAGAAAGATTACTAATTTGATCCCTCCTTCCTGAAGTGCTCCCAGGAATTGGGTCTGATTCACATACTTCTTCTTTAGTGCAGGAAGCATACAGTAAATCGCTCATTGCTTCAGCAGCAATTTGAGTATTTATACCGATGTCAATAAAGTCTTCCTCGGGTTCCAAGTGCTCCATTGATGCCTTATCCTGAAACTGAGCATCATGAGCATCCATCTGTGAGATAAACATATTGCCCTGGCTAAAGCCAGATCCTTGTTCTGTCTTGTCATGTTTGGCATAACTATTTTGCATAAAAAATTTCGTGGGATGACTTGAGACTTTTGTATTCTCACGAAGATCAATAAATCCTTTCTTCACTCCAGGATCACCATCTGCAACATGATGTTCTTTTTTCTTGAAGCATGTAATGCTTGCACGAGTGACTGGAGAGTTTTGAGGGTCCCTCACATCACACTGATCACTACCCCAATCAAAGACACTCATTTTCCTAGTTGGACTTCTGGTCTTGATTCTTTTGGCCAGAGATTGACATCCTTTTGCACCTGAGACAGGAGGTGACTTCATTCTCCAACTATTTTCCGGAAGATCCACTGGGGACAAATTAAGATCTTTTTCCATCAAAAATTGGTCCACAAAACCAAGGGCAGCTGCTTGTGTTGACTCTCCTGGTTCCTGAGAATCCAAAAACTCCAGCCCTGGACCATCACTATTAGCAGTAATCCGCGAAGAACCTTCCAAATTGGTCACCATATCGCAATCGGATTCTTGTTTTCCTTGAAGAAAGAAATACAGTACGATTGATCTGAGACAATACAAAAAAAGATGATGGATTCATCATAACAACACAAAGATATGTTTACCTGTTTTGACATTCATGATCATTTGATCCATCAGACTCCAAAAGTTTATCTGCAGCTTTGGAGCTTCGTTCCTGCAAACATGTTGATTCAACAGGAGCGACACTTCCATTTCCTCCATCTTCATCCTCACTATCATCCACCACTTCGTCGAAACCTTCAAATTCCAGGTCCAGTGTTTCCTCATCACCACAGTTTCCGTTATCAACGAGCTCCGTATCTTCGTAGAGATTTTGAAATGGGGTTTTAAGTAACGAGCTATCAAGCACTATTGCTTCATCAATCGGCTCAGTATCTTGAAATTCTTCGCATCCCAAAATCCCATTAACCTCAAACCCTAAGAGAAATCCAGAAATGAAAATTTGTTCATTCGTAACCCATTCCGTCAAAATTCGAACACTGAATCTATCACCTCGAAGCTATAGTAGTCTAGATAGAAAAAGAAAATGATCCGTAATCATAGAACTCACTGTGATCCGAAGAAGCCGAAGGAGACTCCGAATCAGAGGCGAAAACTTCAGTATCGATTTGATTTACCATCGAAACTCGAAATATAAATCGCCCAATTCGTGTAGGACTAGAATCCGAGAAGAAACCCTAGAGATTCCATTGACGATAACTGGCGTTTTTAGTCGGGCATTGGCGGGAGAGAGACGAGTGGAGAGCTATGTTGAATGGTTTTGAAAAGGAATTCTGCAAATCCGATATTTTTAAATGTCACTTTATATTTAAATGTTGAAAGAAACGATCAACAAGGGCGTTTAAGGGTGCGAGAGGTCCCGAGTTCAATTCTTGGAACGCCCCTTATCTCTATTTTTTTCTTTCCTTCCTTTCTTCTTACTATATTCTTATTCCTTTAATCTTAACTTCAACTATGCTTCGAAAAAGAAAAAGGACTAGTATTGTTTTTATGCTTCCAAAAAGGAAATGAACTACTTATTCGACACATCATACGTTAAATCCAATTAAAACAAATAATATTTCCTCTATGTATTCAATTCTTCATCTGGTCAAATGACTATTTGTGAATGTTACAACTTGTGTGATTGGCACCATCACTTTGCTTTTCTTCCTCTGTTTTTTTCCATCCCTTGTATGTGAATTTGAACTTGCTAACTTTAAAAAGAAACTAATAAGAGATAATTATTAAGTAACACTGATAAATTAAAAAGAAATTGAATTTCATAGTTAAATTTATTAGATTATGGGTTTTCAACTCAAAATCAATTGGTAACGAGTGGATTTGATTATATCTTTCATATACTACTTAAGATCTATACTCACATTAATGTGGAACATTATCCCTAATAAAATTTACCGACAACACATGATATTAGAAATTTAGAAAAGTGTAACTTTGTCTTGATATAAGTAATTTGTTCTCATAAGTACGTAACACATGTCACTAATTCGGACTTTAAAATCCTATGATAAAATCATTCTTATTAGGTGGAAAACCATTAGGTAACAAATGAAATCTAAACCAATTTGCAAATATGTCGTATGTTGTAAAGAAAATTTATATGTTATTTATTCACTCTTCGACTTTATATCTACCAGTACCAACAAAACGATACATCTCATTAGGTGGAAAACCATTAGCTAGGTAACAAATGAAAGTTGGTAGTATGCAATCCAGCAAATGTTCTTGAATAATAACATTTGTCTATTGAATGTTAGATATACATATATATATATATATATATCAAATTATCAATTAGCTTTCTGTTGTCTGTCGGCACATGAAGATGGTATTGGTGGGTACGTAATATAAGTGAATACGTAAATATAATTCATTAATAGACAGCTCATAATAAGCACCAACACATGCCATAGCATTTAGACAGACGTCCCCAAAATTCTGTAAAGGTTTAAACTAAAATACTCATTTTAAATCAGTGAATGAAGATTTCTATTAAAGATTAAGTTTATGTGGTTTAAATGTCTGTTATGAAAAAATGCAAAAAAATATTATGATATAAGTATTTAAAGATTTCTATTAAAGATTTATATATGTAGTGCAAATATACCCTCAGTCTATTAGACTTTAACAGTCTTACTTTGGGAAGAAATCATCAAATCAACACATGCTTAACTTAGATAACATGTTCCTTTTTTGGTTTGTATTCATTCGTTAACAAAATAATAAGAATCGAACTTTTTACAAAACACTTAGATGCTAGTATGCTACTGGTTCAATCACAGCCCCATTAGATTCTCTTTTCTTCATCTCTCTCTCCTTAAAGAGTTAAAGGCCATAGCTTTATGTATATCTCTCCCTATGACTCTATATAATCTATTTTAGACAGAAACACAGAGACCCATCTCTTCAAAGACTCGAACTTAGAAGTTAGAAAACGACAAAGATCGATCTATCTCGGAGCAATACACAAGCCATGTTTCAGATTGGGTCAAGCTCATTTTCCAATATTTCTTCTTCTCCATTTCTGCAGATTTAACAAGAAACAATCAATATTTGTTCTACTTTTTCTGTTATATATCTGAAATAGAAAAAATGCATTAATCAAGAGATTGTACGTGGGCAAGAAGTTACTCATCAAGGGAATCTCCTCATCTGCATCATCTCATTCAAGTTCAAGGCAAGTCCCATCTTAATCCCGTTCAAAAAATAATCAGAATTTTCCATATTCCAATATGATAATGATATTATTTTTTTTAAGAATGTTAAATAAACCCAAACCTATAACATTTTTAAAAGTTGAGTGAATTTGCAAGATACCAAAAATTTTAAAAAAATTTGAAGTTAGCAAAACAAGAGAGAAAGAGAGAATTTTTTGACCATTTTACCCCTCTAAATTATACGTAATAAATAAAAAACAGTATTTTCAATATTTTTAACTAAGGGATTATAGTTCTTTTACCATTATATTATTATGTTTGATATTTACGAAATTACGACCGACTGAAATCTTTTGAAGTCTTATGGTAAGTCTGTATCATAATTACTTTATGTGTTGAGGAAAATATTATATATATTTTTATTAAGCCAAAAAAAAATGATTAACATTTGGAAACGTTATTTTTTCTCCCCTTGTTAAATCATTTAGCGTCTTGCAAAAATTTTATACAACATTTTCTATTTTATTTTATATCAAATGAATCTTGGGATTAATGACTCAAACAGTGTGTATATATTTATGTCGTTTTGTTAATGTCATACATAAAATAATTTGATTCTGCAAGTTGGGTTGCTTTCATTTGTCTTCTTCGACAAAACCTAGGGGTGGACACAATTATCCGTTACCCGTCCGCTCCGCTCGACCCGTTCCGTATCCGCTCCGTAAAAGCGGGTACCCGCCCCGTGCAAGTCAAGTAACAAGGCGGGATTTTCAACTACTTGCAAGTAGCGGGGCAAGTATCAAGGCGGATTTTTTTTTTCCGTTACTTGCCCCGTTACCCGCTCCGTAACCGTTACCCGCCCCGTAACCGTTACCCGCCCCGTTACCCGCCATAATTACTCGCAATTACCAGCCCCTATACCCGTTACCCGCCACAATTACTCGCAATTACCTGCCTCTATATCCGCTACCCGCCACAATTATTCGCAATTATCCACCCCTATACCCGCTACCCACCACAATTACTCGCAATTACCCGTCTCTATACCCGCTACACGCCACTATTACCCGTAATTACCGTTACCGCCCGTTACTAAAAGCGAAAAAATGTGGGCAAGATTGCAAGTAGAATTTTATTACCGTTTTGCCCGTTTGAAGCGGGGCAAGTATCAAGACGGATTTTGAACTATCCGTGCAAAGCGGGTCAAGTAGCAAGGCGGGCAAATTTTGCGGGTATCCGCCTTGTGTCCACCCCTAACAAAACCTTATCTTGAAGTTAGAAAGCTTTTACTCTTTCCACCAGCTAAGGATTATCAAATGTGTGTTATGAACGTATCAGGAAAAGAAGAAAAATAAAACGTGTCACGCCGAGGTACTGCAGAAGAAAAAACTGCAAAATCCGATCCAATTTATCGTAATCGATTAGTTAACATGTTGGTTAACCGTATTCTGAAACACGGAAAAAAATCATTGGCTTATCAAATTATCTATCGAGCCTTGAAAAAGATTCAACAAAAGACAGAAACAAATCCACTATCTGTTTTACGTCAAGCAATACGTGGAGTAACTCCCGATATAGCAGTAAAAGCAAGACGTGTAGGCGGGTCAACTCATCAAGTTCCCATTGAAATAGGATCCACGCAAGGAAAAGCACTTGCCATTCGTTGGTTATTAGGTAACAAAAGAAAAGAGGAGTTCAAATTCAAAATTGAGAAGATACAAACTTGAACATAATTGTAAATCTAAACCCATTTATAACTAAAAATCAAATCAAGTATCAACATTAAAATTCGATTAACTATTATTTTAAAAGAATTACTTTGAAGTTATTCTTTATATGTAAAAAAAAAAACAAAATCAGCCAAACCTTAAGCTTTTTTTTTTTTTTTTTTTTCTGCCATATGATTCCAATGTTCATATATGTATAGAGCCTATAGATATAAGACCTTAAACTGGGAAAATAATTTTAAAAATATTGCATTCTAGATTTAGAAATACAGTATGAGAAGTCTTACCTACATACTACTAAAACCTAATCGATAGTTGACACCATTGTAAAAGGAAGCTAGAAGGCAAAGTAGCGCTCATCACAGGAGGAGCAAGTGGGATTGGCAAAGCAACAGCCGGAAAATTCATCAGCCATGGAGCTAAAGTTCTCATTGCCGATATCCAACCGCAGATTGGGCAAGAAACAGCTCAAGAACTTGGTCCAAATGCTGCTTATGTCCAGTGCGATGTGACCAATGAATCAGACATTGCTCACACGGTTGATTTCGCTGTCTCACTCCATACAAAGCTCGACATTATGTACAACAATGCTGGTATTCCCTGCAGAACGCCTCCTAGTATCGTCGATCTTGACCTTAATGTTTTCGACAAGGTACTGATTTATAAGAACATCTGAAAGAACGGCTTGGGGTACATTTAGTTTTATATGATCTTCTTAATGTTACTGCAGGTAATCAACACAAATGTCCGTGGAGTTATTGTGAGAATCAAACACGCTGCTCGTGTGATGATCCCGCGTAAATCCGGATCCATCATTTGCACAGGGAGTGTCACAGGGATTATGGGCGGTTTAGCACAACATACTTACAGCATCTCAAAATCAGCTGTTATTGGAATTGTAAGATCAACAGCTTCAGAACTATGCAAGCATAGGATAAGAGTCAACTGCATTTCACCCTTTGCAATCACAACATCATTAGTGATGAACGAAATGCGACAGATTTACCCCGGGGTGGATGACTCGAGGCTGATCCAGATAGTGCAGAGCACGGGAGTACTAGATGGAGAAGTTTGTGAACCGATCGATGTAGCTAATGCAGCGGTTTACCTTGCATCGGATGATTCAAAGTATGTAAATGGGCATAATCTTGTGGTAGATGGAGGATTCACAATTGTAAAGAGTTTAGATTTCCCTGCACCTGATCAAGTGAAATAACAAACTCAGATTCATAATTTACAAACAAAATGTTCTTGAACCTTCAAAGAAACTAAACTAGAGTAGATTAGAGTAGGCTGGTTTCAACTCTATCAACAATCAAATTTATAGCTGCATTAGCGGATGTGAAAGCTCCATGGAAGCTTTCTTGGTATGAAATGGAAGTTAAATCTTGAGCCATCTTCAACAAAATCTCTCCCATGTCAGTTTCTTTCTCTAGCAATGAAGTGTAGTAAGACTTAGCAGCTACTTCACTGATCTCCACATTGGTTGGCTCAGGGCAATACTCATCATCTAACCATTTGTGCAGAGTTACTCTCAACCACTCAGATTCCTGATCAAAACATTTCAAGATCAGCAATCGAATGAATCATACCATATCATCGAAGCAAACTCACCTAATTCAGCATTCGAGTAAGCAATGTTGGGGAGATATGAAAATAGAAGCAGAGGAATTGCAAAAATGTAAAAGTCAATTGCTTGAAATTGACGTTTGATGGAAGCGAGAAAGCACCTCAATGGCCTTGGAAGGTAGCAACCACTCGTCTGGAATCTTGAGGGCTTGTACAACTGATTCTGGGTCTTCCTCTCCTTCATGGATCGAAGATAGAGACCTTTGGAGCTTCAATGACGGAACTTTCGGCGCATATGTTACCGGAAAGCTGATAGATCTTCTCCGAAACGTCGCCGGAGAATCAAAGTGTTTGGTTAATGAGAAAGGATGTGAGTAAAAAGAGATTGCGACGTTTTGGGTGACATAAAAGCAAACCCACGAGCTCATTCTTCGTATCGCGGTCGTCACTTCACTTCGCTGATTATCTCGAGATCAAAAAAAAAAAAAAAAAAAAACTTTTTGATGGCTGCAATTGAATTGAGCGAGGAAGATAAGATGACGTCATATTTACATTAAAAGGCTGCTCGTGACGTGGCTGCCCTATACGACGACATTCAAAATTGTTAAAGATACTTACATTAACTTCGCTGATTGTTGCTAAAAGCCAATAGAGAATAAACTATTGCTAATTACATTTAACTTCGCTGATTGTTGCTAAAATTAAGAATAAGACCCAAAAAATCGAGGGACAAATTTGGTTGACTAGATATTTCTTCCTTATCAAAATTTCAACCATTCTACTTACAATTTACATTGTTTTCCTCGAAATTATGGATTGGTATTAAATAAAAAGGAATGTATTAAATATATAGATTATGAGTTATAATATAAGTTTTTTTTGAAAAAAGATAAATGATTATTGAATACGGCAATACCAAATCTCTAGTTCATGTTATAAGTCATACAAAAAGCACCCAACCTCAAATAGAATTCTAAGAAAATACTAAACAAGAACGCCAAAGGAGAAAACAAAAGAAATAACAATTGAAATGGAAGCAAAAGAACACCAAAGCAAATCCTAATTATTGAATTTGTAAACAATAAATTCACTTCTTTCTTTTCTCTCATCACCTCTTTGTAAACTCTGCTTTCTTCTCTCAATCTCTCTAATTTTTTCTTCATCTTCTCCATCTCTTCACCATTATCGCCACTCTTATAATCAACCACTTCAGACTCTGTATCTTCACACAACTCAGACCAAGACTCGTCGCAAGTTGATGAGTTATTATGTCTGGTTTTAATCAAGAGATCATGTTTTTGTGCCAACGAGCGATGCGAACGGTATAAATCTTCGACCATGGCAATGAGTTTTGGCCTTTTCTCGTAATACATCTCTGCTCGTTTCGCGAAAGAATCAGCTTCATCATCAACCTCATTATCAATCGCTTTCAGCATTTCTTTCGTCTTTGCATCAAGCTCTGTGATTTTAATTATGTTAAAACATCCAAATTAATCTTTACACAACTAACAAAAGCAAAACAAGAATGAGTGAGATTTTGTGATTGTTAAAAAGATGCTTTAGAGTTAACCAGAGAGAGTAGAGTTAAGCCAAGTAGACGAATTTGATGTGTTGTGATTTTCAGTAATCCACCACCACTTTGATGTCTCCTTCATCTCGTCTTCGCTTGTAATTTTTCACCTACTTCGATTTGTGACAACATGGAATGCAAATAGAGATCTAAACGGTGCCGTATCAAACCTTTTTTCTTCTCTTCTCTGTCTTCTTTTTCTCTTGTGCTTTAATGTTTTGGTGTGTTGTGTTATATCACTTAGGAGTTTACGTGGCCTCCTATTTATTTGAGTACGAACACGTACACATTTTCGTTGATGTGGCGGCGTAAGAAATGTTCTGATTTTGTATTTAGGTTTGCACTCTTAATGAGATACGTAGTCGTTGATAGAATATATATATATATATATATATATATATATATATATATATATATATATATATATATATATATATACGTGATCTAATAATATTTTCTGTATGCAGATTTAAATGGATCAAAATCACCCGATATTTTTTCTTATTTTCAAAACATTCTACTTTTAAACCTTAATTTTCTCCAAAGTCAAAACTATGAATTGGGTTCCATGAATTGGTATGATAACGAGAGGTATATATTTAAGGTATTATATTCTTCAAATGTAGTACAAGAGAAAATCAAACGGATCTTTTATGTTAAAACTGTTGGCTACTAAAATTAAGGGAAACAAAAAAAATTCAGAAAATGTTTGGTAACATGGATTTTGTCGGCATTATGATCTCCGATCTTTATATATTTTAGTATCTTTTAATGTTTAATCTTATGTATTATTTTACTATGTTGTAAAAATTTCCATCTGCTTTTAATAGAATATCCTTTATCAAAAAAAAAAACATGGGCTTTGTCCAATGAACAAGCTCAATACAATGAATTCTTTTGAGCAGATTATGCAGCATCCTTAAACTATTGTGGTGCTTTTCGTAATTATAAGTATCTGTTGGTAGTTCTCTGAAAAAGAAGAAGGTGAAACTATAAGGGTATAGTAGCAATTTTAATAAGGTCGGGATTCCCACTTCAGACTTCAGAGTCGCCGCGAATTACTATTAGGGTTCGTACATTCTTCCCCTTTCTGGCAACTCGATCAAATCACCGGAAATTTTGAAAATTCTCGTAAAAATGAAGAAATTTAATCAAAGAGATGAACAAGAGACTGATACAACGAATAGCTCGAAGTTGACGGAGATGAAGAAGAGGAAGAACATGAAGAGATTGGGAGGCAGTGGTCTTTCTCTTCAAACTTTTGCTAACTTGAAATCCCAAAACAATCGCTATAACCCTTCTTTGATCAGTAAGTGATTCAAATTGAAAAAGATCTCTCTTTTTTATTTTTTTATTTTATTATAAATTCTCATCCTTTTTGCATCGAAATTTAGCTAGCTACTTTATTTCTGCTTTAGGGTTAGGAGGAACGTATTTAAGGATTAGGGATTTAGGATTTAGGATTAGGATTATGTTATGAATGCTTCAATATGGTTTGTTTTGTTTTCCCAACCTCTTAGCTTAATTGGTGTCTCTGTGATGTGTATCGATGATTAGAAGAAAGTAGAAGATATCAATTTCATTGACTATGTTTCTTTGGTGTTAGTGTTACGCATCACAAGAGAGCTATTTGGAGTTACTTAAAGTGTGTTTCTTATTGTTCCATGATTTTGTTGGGTTTTCCTTATGACAATGAGACTAGCCTTGAACTAAGATTGAATGAGTTTTCTTTTGCGCCTTTTCTCTTACCAGAAAAGCAAAAAGAGTTCTACAAGAATGCGAAGTATGTGAGCAAGTTTAGGAAGTCGATGAAGCAGCAGAACGTTCATGATAAGAATGAGACTGGAGAGAGTAGTAAGGTAAATGATAATGATGATGATGATAGGCAGAAGGGTAAACCTAAAAAGAGAATCGGTGTAGAGGATTTGTACAAGAAGACTAAAGAAGAGATGGAGAAAGTAAGGTTGGAGAGAGAGGCGGCATTTCAGGAGAAGAAGAAAGCGAAAGAAGAGGCTGAATCTCGGAGGAAAATAGCAAAGAGCAAAATGATGAGAAGGACTCGACATGGTCAGCCTGTTATGAAATACAGAATAGAGCATCTTCTTGAGCAGATCAAGAAATCTGCTGGAATGGACTAAAGCGCTTGACTGGTACAGGTAGATACAGTGCAGATCAAGAACTGGAATGCTCGAAGTCGAAACCTTTCTTTCATCTCAGATACTGACCTATTTCTTAGTGAGTTGCTTTGGGTTAGCATTTGTAGTTTTTTTACAAAGCTTTGCACTTTCCTTACTGTTTAGCTCATGAGTTTTACTTTTTGTTTACAAACTTTATGACTAGAAAATCTTATAAAGTGAGAACTTTTATTCCAAACTTTAGTACAAACACAAGGTTTTGTTTAACAGAGTACAAGCTATGAAATGCTTCTATCACTGATATTCTAACATCTTAGTGAAAACAATATGAAAGAGAAAAAAATGGAAGGTAAATATCTCCCACACCAATGCCTGCAATAACAACTCAAAGATGGAAAGGAAGAAAAATGGCTGAAGCAGCTAGTTTACTCTATGGCTAGATGAGAAACTCCGATCTCGGGATTCTTGTGTATTGTCCACACAAATTCAGGCATATCCAATCTTGGTCCTGCGACTGTTCTATATATGTATATCCTCTCAACTGGAGAGCTCTCAGGTCTTGTCTCTGGAGGATGTTCATCAATGACTTCGACATTGAGCCTTGGCATTTTCTGACTCAGAAGCTTGCAAGCACCAAAACTTACAAAGCAAGATGACAACCAAAGGGATCGCATGGTTTCTAGTTTCGAAGCGTTCTCCAGTAGTGCAGTGTCTCCAAAAGGGCAATCTCTTATCTCAAGCTTCTTTAAACTCTCACAGCCTGACAACAAGTGATGGAGCATCAAATCACTGTCTCCAGCAAATGCTACTGATAGCATCCTAACCTTCTTGGCATGTTTCGCAATGTATTTAAAGGCCTTGTCAGTGAGGAGACCAGAGACAGAGAGCCGTTGAAGATCCTTGCATCGCTCAGCTATGGCTTTGAATCCTTTATCAAGTGGCTCATGTGTTTTGTAATCTGGAGCAAATGGCTCTATCACACAGAGACGGAAGCACTTGATATTCGGACGGTTTCTTGCTATGGTAATCAAAGCTGCGTTTGTGAACTGGACACAGAAGTAGAGAATAGACTCAAGCTTTGGACAGCCTTGAGACACAAACACCAAGCCTTGTTCCGTCAGAGCTACGTTTGTTGCATCGAGGTCTGGTACAGATGGAAACACCCTCAGTTCTCGCAGTTCCTTGCAACAAGAAGCAACAGTTTCTAGACCTTTGTCCTCTATCAAGTCCATCACCTGCAGAAAATGTCTCATTAGTAAGAACCAACATAATTGGGAGACTCAAAAGAATCTTGAAAGTGAAGATCAAATCCAAAATACTAACCCAAAGCTTCTGCAACTTCGAGCATCGACGAAGAAGCTCGACAAGATCAGGCATCCGGACAGTAGCGTAGCTCAAGTTCAACGAGGTAAGACCAGGACAGACAGAATAAAGAGATGGAAGATACTCAGGGAGAACATCCCAGAGACCAGATAAGCTCTTAAGTTGCTTACAGTTAGCAAAAGCTTCTGATAACTTTGAAAACGCTTCTGGTTTCAGTTCAGCTGAGAAAGAACCTGTGCCGAGCTCAGTCAGTTGTGGAGCACGACGAAGTAAGCTCTCAAGTCCATCAACAGTCACAGCTGGATTCAACTTGAGAGACTTCAGGTTAGGGCTTCTGCTCACGAGACGCTCTAAGTCTGAGAGTTTAACCTCTGAATCTAAACAAGAGAAGTCAAGAGAGAACAGAGAAGTTGAAGTTTCTGGGAAATAGCTAAGCCAATCTCCTCCTAGATCTTCAACAATGCACTCTCGTAGTTCCAGTACTCTCAAGTTTCTATTTTGAAAATGAGACAAACACAAAAAACCAAAGTTACTACTATGAGATTTAACTTACAAAAGAAGAGTCTTTTATTAGTGTTCGAACCGAACCTGCAAGTAGCTGCAATAGCAGCGATACCATCAGTGGAGAAACCTTCACAAGAAGTCAACACAAGAACTTTAAAATCCTTAAAGGAAGCAGCAATCAACTCCAAGCACTCATCAGTCACCACCATTCTCTTCAATCTTATCTCCTCAAGGGAAGGGCTTTTCTTGGCCACGGCTTCAATCCAAGGCCAAGCATAACCACCCCAACCATCAGGAACCAAATTATAGTCGGCGAAGTGTGGCTTCCCCTTCAAAGTTAAAGATCTCATCTCCGGGAACCGTCGTGCAACCGCAGCAGGACTGATGGCATAACAGTTCCCGACAAAGACTCGCTTCCTAGTCTTCCTCTCTGTCTCGAACCATGACTTGCAGACCAGAGAAACTGAGTTCCGGTCCTCGTTGGAATCGATGAAGGAGATGATATGCTCAAGAACCTTAGATGGTAATCTGAGATTCATCGGAACAGAGACAAAGAGAGAGAGAGAGAGAAAGAGATAGAGATGGAAAAGGTTTGAGATTTGATTGAGTAAGAGTGATCTAAATCTAAAGAATGAAGCTTTTGGTATATATAAAGTGTGCAAGTGGAGAAAGACAAGAGTATGACATGACAAGAGAATCGAAGGAGACAATGTCCATGTGAGACCATTAATAAAGTTGAGCTTGCACCCATGTGCGTCTACGTAGGTCTCACTAAGATAGTTAGTTGCCTTAATCATAATTAGACTACTGATCATCACATGTGTAGTCTCTTTGATATGATTCGTGGATCTAATCATTTTATAGAATACCCAATTCACATATGATCTCAGATTTGGTTAATTAGTAAATTACTTAGGATTAGTTCTTTTCTGTTTAAAGTAAGTTCTTTTCTTTTTTTAAATATAAGTGTCTATCGACATTTAAAAATTTATTTGCTCATTTGCTCTAGTATTTTAATTTATCGACATATCATACCACTATTTCTAATTAGCTAAAAAATAAAAATAAATAATACTTAATAATGTAACAGATGATTAATATATATATATATATATATATATATCTTACCGCTGTTTTTAAGTTTTTAACCAATCAATTTACATCTGAATTACTTTTCATACGTATCAGTGTATCACCATATTTGGACGTTAAAAACATTTTTATTATTCTTTTTATTTCTTTCATAGAAACATTTTTATTATTCAATCCGAGAAGATGTCGCAAGCTACATAAGTGTCGCACCAGTGTTATCATCTCGTATCACTAGTTTTTGTTTTTTTTTGTTACAAAGCATAAATACAAGGATGATTGATAGAGTAGCAAAGAAGTTTACGATCCCAATTGGTCTAGTTCCTAAGCTTTAATTTTGGTATCAGATTGGTTGAGATTATGTGGAGATTGTAAGAATATTTGGTTTAGTGAAAAGGTGAAATGGAGCCAAAAAAAATTAGAAAGTTCTTGTCTTATCTACACGTGTCACATATTGAACACATCCAACAAGAGAAAGATGTGTCTGAAGCTCCGTCGCTCGCACGGCGAACCCTCTACTCCATGAGTTGGTTTAGCCACTCTCACTAAACCCAGAAAAACGTCGTCGTTTTATTGATCAATCACCAATGCTGATGAAAAGTCTTCACTTGTTGTCTTCCTCAATCTTCCACCGCTTCGCTTCTCGTAGCATCGCGTCTTTGTCTTCTTTACCCAGAAGAAAAAATCGAGTCCGTACACGTAATCCTTCGTTTTCTTTCCCTTTCCCGTCGATTCTCTCTAAACCCATTTCCTCAGGCAAGGTCTTATCCATGGCGGAAGAGACCTCGTCTTCGACCACATCTCAGAAATATACCAACCGTTTAGCCGCCGAACACAGTCCTTATCTTCTTCAACACGCTCATAATCCGGTAATCAATTTGCTTTCGTTATATCTCTTCTATTAAAGTATTCATCTTTTCTAATATTCATACAAGGTCCTATAGATAAAGAGAACGCATTTGTTTCATTTAGGGCATCTTCAGTTTCAATTAAGTCATAGCTGGTTTAGTTTGTAGATAGCTTTCATTATTAGCTCAAAACATCGAGCTTTTTTAATTTTCTGGATTGATTTTATGGTTTATGTGAAAAAGGTTGATTGGTATCCATGGGGAGAAGAAGCTTTTGAACTAGCAAGGAAAAGAGACGTCCCCATCTTCTTATCAAGTTGTTTACTTTATCCTCTCTTGATCGTTTTAATTGCTGCTGGATTAGATGTTAGATGTTCTTAATTGCTTAAGTTTATGACACTAATTTGGTTCCATTTTGTTTTCAAAATCTCTTTTTTATATGGAATCTTGAAGTTGGATACAGTACCTGTCACTGGTGAGACTTCGATAATTTTTTTTTTTCTGATTTTGAGTTTGACTTCTTCTTTTGCCGAATCCAAAGAGTAAGAGAATGAATGATATATTAAAAGACTCTGGATTTATTAGTATAATCATTGTTCTTTCCTCATAGGTGTAAAAGATTTCAAAATTTGCAATCTATGAATTCGTCTTCTTGTTTGAGATGTCAAGAGTAGAGAAGCAGAGCAAGAATGATCTTATGTCCTATTTTGAAATGTATTTTTGAGCAAGTGTTAATCATGTTGTCAGGTGCCATGTGATGGAAGTTGAGTCATTTGAAGATGAAGAAGTGGCAAAACTCTTGAACGATTTGTTCGTTAGTATCAAGGTTAGATTTGTAGGCGGAAAAATCTCTTCAGGCTGTGGATTATCAAATGACAGTTTGATGCACTATATCTGAGCTAGTTGCCGTTGAAGCATTTTGCCAACTTTTTGTTTAACATGTCTGTGCAACAGGTGGATCGAGAAGAGCGGCCTGATGTCGATAAGGTAAACCACTCTCTGCAACAGAAGAACACTTTAATTCAATAGCTGTCTTGAATAAACCTCCCCCCCCCCCCCCCCCCACCCCCAAATTTAAAGCCTCATATATTTCTGTGAATCTTAGCTTCAGAAATATCTTTTCTATTTGGCGCAATCATGTCATGTTACGATTTATGGGTCAAATTAATAGCTTTTGTTACTTTCTTGGAGAAAACTGCGTGTTGGGGTAACTCCAGTTAGAGGTGCAAAACCATAGAAACCATAGTAGACTTGTACTGAATTAGTTCTAGCTGGATCAGTGTGTATTAAAGAAAGTAGTCTTGACTATGTTCATGGACTTACAATTCTTTTTACTGGCACTTTTAGGTTTATATGTCGTTCGTCCAGGCTCTGTATGGTGGAGGCGGGTGGCCATTGTCGGTCTTCCTTTCACCTGATTTGAAGCCTTTAATGGGTGGAACCTACTTTCCTCCAAATGACAATTATGGAAGACCAGGATTCAAGACTCTCCTTAAGTAAGGAAAACCATTCTTGGCTCAAAATAGTGAAATTGGTTTTGTTTTCAGTAAAGAAAAGAGTATGCATTTGGAAAAATGGGTTCTTGGTGAAAACTATAGTGATTCAACTATATTCTCCATGTTTTCTTTGGCTTTGGTTCAGGAAGGTGAAAGATGCATGGGACAGTAAGAGGGATACGCTTGTGAAGAGTGGTACATATGCTATTGAAGAACTGTCAAAAGCTTTATCTGCAAATGCTGGAACCGATATATTGCCAGATGAGCTTTCTCGGTCGGCTGTGAGTATATGTGCAAAACAAGTATGATTTGACTCTAGTGTACTCTTAGAAAAATACGTGTGATTGATACATCAACATGAAGAAGCCTTCTAACATTGAGTGTTTGTGTTCAAGCTTTCCCGAAGCTATGATTCAGAATTCGGTGGGTTTGGATCTGTACCAAAGTTCCCGAGGCCTGTTGAGATCTAGCTGATGCTTTATCATTCTAAAAAGTTGAAGGAATCTGGGAAAACTAGTGAGGCTGATGAAGACCAAACTATGGTTTTATTCAGCTTGCAAGGTATGGCAAATGGAGGGATGCATGATCACATTGGAGGCGGGTTCCATAGGTACAGTGTCGATGAATGTTGGCATGGTGAGACTTTAGATAGTATCCTACAGTATCCAACAGATGAAAAATAATTGAAATTGATGCATTTTGCTTTCTTTTTTGGCGCAGTTCCGCATTTTGAGAAAATGCTTTATGATCAAGGGCAGCTAGCAAACGTCTACCTTGATGGTTTTATCATTACCAAGGATGTTATGTATTCTTATGTGGCGAGAGACATCCTTGATTATCTGAGAAGAGACATGATTGCACCTGAAGGTGGAATATTCTCAGCTGAAGATGCCGATAGCTTTGAATTCGAGGGTGCAAAGAGAAAGAAAGAAGGAGCTTTCTATATATGGACCAGTGATGAGATTCTTTTCTTTGACGTATTCATCAGCTGAATTGGGTTGCTGTCTGCCTTCTGTATACTGACATTATTTTTTTGTGTTTGGTTTCAAGATTGATGAAGTCCTCGGGGAGAATGCAGATCTTTTCAAGGAGCATTATTATGTTAAGAAATCAGGTAACTGTGATCTTTCGAGCATGAGTGACCCGCACAATGAATTTGATGGGAAGAACGTGTTGATCGAAAGAAATGAGCTCTCTGCCATGGCATCAAAGTTTAGCCTCTCCATTGAGAAGTATCAGGAGATTTTGGGTGAATGCCGAAGAAAGCTTTTTGATGTCAGATTGAAGCGACCTAAGCCGCACCTAGATGATAAGGTAAGAATCTTTTCTTTTGTTTTCTTCTTCTACTGTTTCTTCAGCTTTGTTAACTGTTTAAGATTTCTTTTCTTAGATAATCGTGTCGTGGAACGGTCTTGTTATCTCGTCTTTCGCAAGAGCTTCCAAGATTCTTAAGGCTGAGCCTGGAGGCACCAAATACAGCTTCCCTGTGGTGAATAGTCGGGTAATGAACTCTACAACCCTCCCTTCGAATTCTTTTTCTATGGCTGATTCTTCTTACTTAAATTCTCATTTACAGCCAGAGGATTACATAGAAGTTGCCAAGAAAGCAGCTCTGTTTATCAGAGAGAATCTCTATGATAAGCAGTCTCACAGATTACAACACAGTTACAGAAAGGGACCATCCAAAGCTCCTGCCTTTTTAGACGATTATGCTTTCTTGATCTCTGGTTTGCTTGATCTCTACGAGAATGGGGGTGGGATCGAATGGCTTAAATGGGCGATTGAACTTCAAGAAACCCAGGCAAGTGAAATCTATGTACTAGTCGATATGTTAAAAGTTTTTGATTTTGCCTATAAAAGTTAGATGAGTTATATCTTGACCGAGAAGGAGGAGCCTACTTCAATACTGAAGGACTACACCCCTCTGTTCTTCTCCGTGTAAAAGAAAATCATGATGGTGCAGAACCTTCAGGCAACTCTGTTTCTGCTATTAACCTTGTGAGATTAGCTTCCATAGTTGCTGGAGAAAAAGCTAACTCCTACCTAAACACCGCACAGCGTCTCCTGGTAAACAAACAAACAACTAACTCCATTTGCTATTCACTGAGGCTCTTTAATTAAACGATTATTGAGTCTCCTTGTTGTTGTTTTTGCAGGCAGTCTTTGAGTTGAGGTTAAGAGAAATGGCGGTGGAAGTGCCATTAATGTGCTGCGCCGCGGATATGATCTCTGTTCCATGGAGGAAACAAGTTGTATTGGTTGGTTCCAAGTCTTCTGAAGAACTTAACAACTTGCTTTCTGCAGCACACTCGGTCTATGATCCTAATAAAACGGTAAGGGCTTCATATTATCCAAATTTCCTGATTCAAGATTTGTGATTTTGGGTGGTTTTACTTGGCAGGTGATTCACATAGGTCCTTCGAGTTCTGATGAAATGGAGTTTTGGGAAGAGCATAACAGTAATGTAGCTGAGATGGCGAAGAAGAACAGAAACTCAGAGAAAGTGGTGGCTCTTGTTTGTCAACACTTCACTTGTAGTCCTCCTGTTTTCGAGTCTTCTTCTCTCATTCGCTTACTCTCCAAGTAAACAAAAAGAGATTCCATGTTCTAATCGTTGCTTGTGCTGTAAGGAACAACATCTACGTCTTATCTGTAACAGAGTTGATAGTTAAAGAAGATAAACCGAACTAAACCAGACTTAACCGGGTTTGATCAAAAACCAGAGCTCGACTCTACACTCTTCTCCTTCTACATTCAATTTCTTCTCTCATCGTCTCGATCCTTCTCCGAGTTTCTTCACTCTTCACTTTCATCGTCCCGTAAAAATATCTGCTTTTAACTTACGATGTTCAGTCTCAATCGAGAAAGAAGTTCCCGAAACCGAAAGACCTTTCACTTTCCTCAGAGACTCAGGTGGTGTTACTCAATCTTCTTCTTCTTCTTCGTCGGTTAGGGCTCGTTTCGAGACAATGATAAGAGCAGTTCAAGATAAAGTCTGTGAAGCCATTGAAACCATTGAAGCAGTTGAAGGAGGTCACTGGCGGAGGCGGAGGCGGAGGCGGAGGCGGAGGAATCAGTCGTGTTTTGCAAGACAGAAATGTCTGGGAGAAAGCTGGAGTTAATGTTTCTGTGGTTTATGGTGTTAATGCCTCCTGAAGCTTATAGAGCTGCTAAAACCGCCTCGTCTGAGCAAAAACCTGGCCCCGATTCCGTTCTTCGCCGCCGGAATCAGCTCGGTACTTTCTCTTTTCTATCTCAGATTCGTCGACATTGCTGTTGAATTGGTCTTTTAAGGTTGCTCGTACATTCATGTCGTATTCCAGGTTTTGCATCCTAAGAATCCTTTTGCTCCGACTCTGCATTTCAATTATCGCTATTTCAAGACTGATGCTCCAAAGGGTAAAACTTTAGTTCTCTTAGAGAATTGTAAAGTTCAAATTTTATGGTTCGATAAAGCATTTGATTGCGAATTTTCACGTGTAAATGTTCCTGGAACTACGAGGCAATGGTGGTTCGGTGGTGGGACTGATTTCACACCTGCTTATATCTTTGAAGATGACGTCAAGCACTTTCATTTGGTCTTTAAACCTGATCCCTTGTTCTGAATGTTTTTATAGAGGGTTGTGATTATGGTTATGGAGTTGCTCATTTAAAAAACTTTATTTTGTAGGTTCAAAAGCAAGCGTGTGACAAATTTGATCCGTCCTTCTATCCTCGTTCAAGAAATGGTGTGATAACTACTTTTACATCAAGGTATGCAGTTAATTTAACGCCTTTTCTGATTGTTCTTGTGAGATCTTAGCATTTTGTGGTACTAAAGACCTTAGGTTTAGAGTCTTGTATGTGTAGGGATAGATAGATTTAGAGCCTCAATGTTTGGTTAGGTTGATGCAGTGATAAGTTGTTGCTTATGGTATTGCCTGCAGCATCGTGATGAGAGGCGAGGGCTTGGAGGGATATTTTTTGATGATTTGAACGACTATGATCAGGAGATGCTTCTGTCATTTGCCACTGGTAGTGACCAAGAGAAAGCTTATGAGATTTTGTTTTTAGAAACTTCCTAGTTGGCTAATTCGAATAGTGAGGTGATTTTTGCAGGATGTTCAAGCTCAGTGATACCAGCTTATATACCCATAATAGAGAAACGTAAAGACACACCATTTAACGAGCAACACAAGGCATGGCAACAATTGCGAAGGGGGAGATACGTTGAATTCAACTTGGTAATTGGATACTTACTAGCTTTGTTTATATATATATATATATATATATATATATATATCTCTTTGATCGTTTAAGAAACCTCCTCTCATGGTTTGTTACTGATGGTAAAATAATAAAGGTGTATGACCGTGGAACAACATTTGGTTTGAGGACAGGAGGGCGAATAGAGAGTATTCTTGTCTCTCTTCCGCTATCCGCAAGATGGGAATAGACCATGTAAAGTTTCTTATCATGTTATCCTCATCAACAATATAAATCTTGATTCATTTTAGCTGAGTACTGATGGTGTTTCTCTCTTGTTGAGGATGCAGAAACCAGAAGATGGAACTGAAGCTATTAGATGCTTGTATCAATCCAAAAGAGTGGATTTAGTTAATTTTGTGGTAATTATTCTCATTGTTTCTTCTGTTAATTTTGAGGTTAAAAAGGTAAAGCCTTGAAAGGGTAAAGCTAATGAAGGAGTAAGAAAAAAGAAAGTGTAATGAAGATATGAACATGCGTCTTACACTGTAAATTTGCGTCATCTCATCATGAGTTACTGACAAAAGAAAGGTCATGATGATGATTATGGAGTATAGTATAGTACCATCTAGTGATGATGATGTTAAAAGTATTTTTACTGACACAGTTAAAAGCATGAGTCTGACTGAGATAAGAGCCGTTGTTAGCTCAAAAGAGCCGAGCCTCTCGATGCACACGCACGCACGCGCGTGGTTATAAGTAAAAAAACAAAGCCACTTGCTCGGTAAATGTTCACGAGACAGAACATAACAAAACAACAACACAACTCTTGATTTATATAAAAAATCGTTTCGAGTTTCAACCAATCAGTCTTGTGTAATGTTAAAACATTTCGGATTAAGCATACGTGAATGTCTTTCATTTGTCTTGATTCAAGAAACGCCCGTGATTTTCATTCAAATCTCCAAACAAAAACGCCGTCGTTTTCTCTGTCTCTAATTGCGACAAAGAAACAATTTATTAGTCCCCGGATATACACACACATACATAAATTGTGTACTGTATACACACACAACACAAGTTTGACAATGTTTTAAATAACCAAAGCAGAGCAAAGGAAGATATTTTATTTAAACAATTGACGTCACAATCTGGCATATCTAATCCATGTCTGCAACATAAAAACAAAAAATTGAATTCCCCCAAAAAGTAAGGAGAGAGAGATAAAGACTGTGTACCAATCAATTTCTTTGTAAGCAGGTAAAGATTTTAAATTTAGAGCCAAAAGAGCCAAATGTGTACAGCTGGATCCAATCCAATGCAATGAAAACATCTTAGCTGTAAAATGGTCCATCTCTATTCTCTTTTTTTTTCTTCATTATTGCACCCAGAAGAATCAAATTATATTCATTTACTCCCTCTAAAAAAGCAATTAAAGTCTCTGTTTTTTAGACAGAAGCATAAATTCTTGTCCTGTGTGTAGTACTAAGTGGAGCCCCACTGAGTGATGCCCTCACAGTAACGGCTACATTTCCCAACTCTCTCCTCTCTCAACTCTCTCAACTCTCTCATCTTCTTCTCTTGTTTTGAGTGATATTATTTCATCTTTACGAAGATGGGTGTTTTTTGTCCATTTATTAATGTCCTAATTCACACGTCGAATCCAACGTGGCATCTGTCTCCATTGTATGCCTGCTCATTCTCACTCACACTCCCCCGCCTTTATAAAGCCCTACTCTTTCTTTTGTTTCCTTCATTGAGTCAATCGTGTGAGACTGTAGAGTGAAAGGTTAAGTAACAGAGAGAGAATTTAAAAATGGTGGGTTTGGATTGGTTCAAGTGTATAGTGATGATAATGGTTTGTGTTATCTCTTGTGGTGGTGGACCTGTTTTAGGAGTTAAATTCGAGGATCTTTACCGCTCTAGCTGGGCTATGGATCATTGTGTTAACGAAGGAGAAGTCACAAAACTCAAGCTTGACAATTACTCTGGTACATATTATTAAACAACCCCTTGTTCTCTCTGTTTTTGTTTGCTCTGTTTTTCTTGGGTTCTTATTTTAAGGTTGTTTATGATTCTTTTCAGGAGCTGGGTTTGAATCGAGAAGCAAGTACTTGTTCGGTAAAGTCTCTATCCAGATTAAGCTCGTCGAAGGTGACTCAGCTGGAACAGTTACTGCTTTCTACGTACGGGAACTATTCATTCTATTGCTCTGTTTTTCGTACACAGATTGATTGTAATGTTATCTAACAATGTTTTCTCTTATAGATGTCTTCCGATGGTTCCAACCACAACGAATTCGATTTCGAGTTCTTAGGGAACACTACCGGTGAGCCTTATCTAGTCCAGACCAATGTCTATGTGAATGGAGTTGGAAACAGAGAGCAAAGACTCAGTCTTTGGTTCGATCCCACCACTGAGTTTCATACTTACTCAATCCTCTGGAGTAAACGTAGTGTTGTGTAAGTTTCTCTTAAACAAAGTCTCAATGATGATAATTTCTTATGAACCCATTTTAATGATTCTTTAAATTGCAAAAACAGATTCATGGTAGACGAGACTCCAATCCGAGTCCACAAGAATCTTGAAGATAAAGGTATTCCATTTGCTAAAGATCAAGCAATGGGAGTTTACAGTTCGATTTGGAATGCAGATGATTGGGCTACTCAAGGAGGTCTTGTTAAAACTGATTGGAGTCATGCTCCTTTCGTTGCTTCTTACAAAGAATTCCAAATCGATGCTTGTGAGGTTCCAAACACAACTGATCTAAGCAAGTGTAGTAATGGAGATCAGAAGTATTGGTGGGATGAACCAACTGTCTCTGAGCTTAGCCTTCATCAGAATCATCAGCTTATTTGGGTTCGAGCTAATCATATGATTTATGATTATTGTTTTGATGCTACGAGGTTTCCTGCTACTCCTCTTGAGTGCCAACATCATCGTCATTTGTAGTTTAAAACTCTATGTTCTTTTGTAACTTAGTCAAGCAAGATCAAGAAAATTGGGATCAAAAGATCAATCATGTGGCTCTTTGATGATTCTGTTTAATGTATAAATAATCAATTTTCTATTTGATTTTGGTGAATTTGTTATTATTTTTTAATGTGGTCTTAGCAGAAAACGCGAATTTTATGGAAACAAACTCAACGCACTTATTGTTAATGACTTTTATGGTTTGTTTTGAATGTTCCAATCAAAGGAAACAAAAAAAGCAAAAAAAGGACACTCTTTTAACAATGGAGACAAGATCTGTGAAACGGAGGAAGAAGAAAGAAGAAGAAGAAGCAAATGAGTTTTTTGTAGAAGAAATTATCGAAGTAGATACAATCAGTGACCTACCTGATTCTCTTCTTCATCAGATTCTTCTCTTACTTCCTCTAAAGACCGCAGCGAAAACGAGCTCACTTTCCAAAAGATGGAGATCTCTCTTTCTCTCATTGCCTGATCTTGATTTCACCTCCATTAACGAATCAAAATCTTTCTCTTCTAACTCTATTTACCAAGTGCTTTCTCTTTGTCATCATCGTGACTCCAACAATCTTAGATCACTTCGTTTTCGCGTTCCCATCACCTTCACGAGTCTTAATTCATTGATTCGTTTAGCTGTTACTCATCAGGTTCAAGATCTTGACATTGAAGTTACTACCAAAGACTACTTTAACTTCCCTCGTTGGATTGTGACCTCTCAAAATTTAAGAGCTTTGAAGCTTAAATCATTTTACCCTGGTTTTAGATTACCTCCTTCATCATCAAGCCTTGGAGGTTTTCAAAAACTCACTTCACTCTTTTTATCTCTTGTGATTCTGCACAACCAACCTTGTCTCTCAGATTTCTTCACTGATCCAAGCTTTCCTCTTCTGGAGAACTTTAACCCTAGAAGATTGCTTTGGACTCAAGGAACTTAAGGTCAGTTGCCGTCTTCTCCAAGAGTTTTCTCTTAAGAACTCTTTAGAACTTGAGGGCTTAGAGGTTACTGGTAATAAGCTTCAGAGACTTAAGATTGTGAGTTGTTTCCATTCGTACTCAGAAAAGATCTTTGTGAAGATCAACACACCGAACCTCAAAACTTTCTTATGGAATTCAAACGCAGTCACTACTAGATTTCATTTCTTGGACAAGTTAGGTTGTCTGAGAAAAGCTTTCGTTGGAGTGTTTTTTCTTCCTCAAGATCTCAATTCTCAGACACAGAGCTTATTCACTCTCTTGTCAGGTCTCTCTAATTCCTATAAACTACAACTTGGAAATCAATCCGTGGAGGTATATACACATATTTACACTTTCTTCTTCTGCAGTTTGTTCTTTGCTTCACAGTTTTACTAATGCTGTGACAGGTTTTGTCAAGCAAGAAGGGGCTATTAAAGAATCATCTTCCACCGTTTCACAACATGAGAACCTTGAAACTGCAAACACGTTTCAACACACACAATGTTCAAACACTGTCATGTCTGTTCAAGAGCTGTCCAAAGCTAAACATACTTATCCTCAAAATTATTAATGATCAAACAAGTGAAAGAAGGGTAAGAATTGAAAGAAAGAAAGCTCTTTTTATTTTCTAGTTTTAAATGAACTGTCTTTGATTTTGCTTATGTTTTTCAGCAATGGAATAAGGATTTGTGGGATATTTCTAACTCGGAGATTCAGTACTGGGAATCTCAAACCTACGAATTGGAATCTTTCTTGAACCACTTAGAGTTTGTGGAGATTCATGGATTCTTAGAGTGCGAGGATGAAATGAGCCTCGCAATCTTTTTGCTGAGACATGGAAAGGCTTTGATCAAGATGACACTTCGATCTAGTTTCCTCTGTAGAGACTCACTCCGGAGACAAATGATAAGGTCACAGCTAACGGGATTCTCCATGGCCTCTTCCAAAGCCAAAATCTCATTCCATTAAAAGTTTCTGCATAATCTCTGTTTCAGGACTCAGGTTGATTAGCTATTACAGTTTCTTTTTCTCTTGAAGTCTTATGCTTATTGAGAATAATTACAGAAAAGCTAGCTAATTGGCTCAAGTGAATGTTGAGAGCTATTATTATCTTCCATCTTCAAGAGTTATGGTAAGCTCATTTTGGGAACAAGTTTCTGGTTTGGTAGATGAAGAAGCTTTGCTTGATGAAGGGCAACGTCTAAGGACATAAGCCGGTTGTTTTGGATTTGGAAGAGTAGCAGCTTCGCTGCTTCCAAGCATGAAAACAACATTTGACATTGTTGGACGATCATTAGGATCTTCTTGTATACAAAGCAGTCCTACGTTCAAGCACTTCAAGAATTCCTCGGCTTCGCATGTTTCCTGCAAAGCCTCATCCAATAACTCAATCCCTCTTTCCGCTTTCCAGAGATCCCACGCCTGCACATTTACACACGTGTTTCTCGGTCAAGTTTTAAATACAACTAATGTGGATAAACAATTTAGAGTCTCAGATCCCTCACATAGCCTAGAAGGCTTAATGATTTCTCTGGTTCATAAAACCCGGTGTTCCTCTTCCCGCTTATAGTCTCAATCACAACCACACCGAAACTAAAGACATCTGATTTGAATGAGAAAAGACCTTCTAGAGCATACTCTGGAGACATGTATCCACTGCAATACAAATACACCAACATGTTTTAATATACCATAAAATACTAAGGAATGGGATGCTAAGGCAAATTGAAGTGTTAAGAACTTACTAGGTTCCAACAACTCGATTAGTATTGGCTGAAGTTTCACTGCCTCCAAATATTCTAGCCAAGCCAAAGTCAGAAATCTTGGGATTCATCTCCTCATCTAGCAGAATGTTGCTCGTTTTCAAATCCCTGTGGATGATTCTCAGTCTAGAATCTTGATGCAGATAAAGAAGTCCTCGAGCGATTCCTAGAATGATATTATAACGCATCTTCCAATCCAATTGCTGGCACACCTTTCGGTCTGAGCAAGAACCAGATATTTTGGATTAAGAACTGAAGAAAGACTTATTAGAGAAATGACAAGACTATTGGCTTACCAAAAATGAAGAAGTCTAAGCTTTTGTGTGGCATATATTCATACAGTAACAGTTTTTCTTCTCCAGCAACACAGTAACCAAGAAGTCGAACAAGATTCCGGTGTTGGAGCTTGGCAATCAAAACAACTTCATTCTTGAATTCCTCCAGTCCTTGACCCGAGCAGCGAGATAGCCTTTTCACAGCAATCTCTTGATCTCCAGGAAACATGCCCTGAGTCACACAAGCCATGAAACATTTTAAGTTTCTATTAAGAGGAAGTCTAAAACCAAAAGCAGATCGAAAGATGAAAAACACATTCAAACCTTATAAACCGGTCCAAACCCTCCTTGGCCTAGCTTGTTTGCACTTGAGAAGTTGGATGTTGCAAATAGGATGGTCTCAAGCTCAAAACAAGGAACATCAATGCCTTGAGTATCATCTTGTTTAAACCTTCTCGATTCAATCAAATCTTTGATATGTCTCTCACTATCACATAAATGAAGTCCTCTTGGTATGCTTCGTAGTTCCTTGTTTACTTTTCTTCTTTGCAAATATACATAAGAAGCAGTGCTTGACAGAACAACCAGAATGGCTGCACTAGTAAAAGTCACCACAATGATCAAAACCACCGGTGTTTTAGCTTCCCCATATCTTCCTCGAGCTCGTTCTACATGAGAGCCATCATTAAACAAAACGATACATCTTTGAACTAATAGTTTGAAATGATTTTTGTTGTCATGTCCTTACCTTGAGTGCAGTTTAGACTGAATCCATCCCACTTAAAATCATGATTGCAGAAGCACCGCCTCTTCCCATCTCCAGATTTACTGCAAGATGAATTAGGCCAGTCTTTACAGTCTGCAGATAAAGAGCAAGTTGGCTCAAGCGGAGGATCCCAATGAATCTCCACTTCAGTTCCACCAGTAACCATATCTGCATTGCACTTCCCCGTGAGATGAAAAGGCGAAGATAAGTTTAACTCTGAAATTTTACTCATCTGGTTTTCAGTTGTGCAGTTTGCTACCACATCTTTTATTTTCATTAAGAATCTGTGAGTATCTGGATTGATACTTGTAACATTGTATAAGCTGTTAGATACTTTGAAAATGACTTGACCAGTAGACATATTGCAGTTGAAACTAAGGTAGTTACTGTCGCCACATCCAGGAGCTGTGCTCAAGGGATAAGGAATAATATTCGTGCCGCAGGTCAAGCAATCTCTACTGGTCGACTCTGCAGAATTTAACAGCAATTTAACCATCAACAGTTGTATATCCTAAATTCCTAATGCATTTTAAAAGCATTTCATATATTTCGAAATCAATAGAGATTGTTTACCTATATCAGGAACTGCTACGCGGATGAATATGTTGCGGCTACCTAAATAGCCTTCCTTGAGATTATTGAGATCCTCCAACCAAATCCAGCATTTGGGATTGCTTTGAAGTGTAACAACTTCTTCATATGAGTAAGCTTGGCATTGGCAATTATTCAAACACTCTGCTCTGCATTCTTTTTCATTATGTGCATCGAATTGCGAATCCGGACTTCCTACTTCAACCACACTCAGATTCAAGAACATGTCTCCCACCACAACACCATCTTTACCACAGATCTTTGACTCTCTGGAACATCCACCAGAAAAATCTCCCTTGGCCCATTTCTCAAGGAAATTAGGCCTAAAACCTGGCAAGCACTTACACATCTCCTCATTCTTGCTGTTACAGCTACCGAAGTTTCCACAAGCATTGTAGACACTACATTCATCTCTTGGTTCAGCCCAAATCTGTGCCCAGAATTTTTCTCCATCTAACCTGAAGTACTGAGCTTGACCAGAGGAACTCATGATAAACCTTGTATTGGTATACAAAGATGTGAAGAGAGAAGGCACAGAGGCATTGTGAATAGTTACAGTCTCTGTGAAATTGGAAAGAAAATAAGAAATTGCATAAGGCATCTCGTCGGATCCGATGAATTTACCCGAAATTCCGGATTTCCAGTATCTTATTGATCTTTTCCAAATGATGAACTGCTTATCTTCTTCTTGATTCATCTCAAAGGTGAAATTTCCAGGTGATGGATCGTTGAAGCTTCTCCATGATGATAAAGTCATATTCTCATCCATCCTCATCCCTGGGAGAAACGTATCAGTAGGATTCTGAAAACTCTGCCATACCACATTTGCTTCATCTCCATCTTTCATCAACACAAGATTACCATTATCCATTAGCTTTACCGTTCTCTGCGCAGAGACTGAGGAAGGTTCAACATAAGTGTCCCAATACACTCTTCCCTTTGAATCAATGACTTCAAGATTTCCATCTTTAGAGATAATGAGAGTGCCGGAACGATCAAGAACTGGAGCTTCACGGTTTGCTACCCAAACAACAGTAAGTGGATGTAAATGGTAAAACCAAATCCCCAAGTACCTTCTTCCATCGAAGCTTCCATTAGGAGTGAAGAAGCCGAGCTCGAATCTCTGACCAGCTGAAACAAGAGTGTCTCCGTGGCTATCATTGATCAATGTTGAACCTTTGAGCAATGTCATGGAGTCTTGAACTGCAACAAAGCAATCTAATCGACAAACTTTCAGCAAAAACATATAGAAGAAGACAGATAGTATCATTTCTCTGACCAGTACAGACCATGTCTTACTCATCTGATATCTCCATCTTGTCTTCTTAAAAGCTCAAAGCGTGTCCGAAGAAAAAAGAAAAAAGTTTGCCTCAACGTCAACGAGAGACCCACCTCGAAAAGTATATATGTGGAACGCAGCTAATGATGTGTTTTAACTTTTAAGATGTTTCCAAGAAAAAGCAGAACAAGTCTCACTTGAGCATCTGAACAAAAAGCCATGAAAGTAGTAGATATTACTCTACACTCTCTTAGCTACTGTATGTATATACACAAGTGATCAGTTCACGCACTTTGTGCACTTTTTCGGCGATGGATCTACATATAGTTTAAAAAGGATCCAAAAATACGTATTTTATGTATTTGTTTTTTAAGGTGACAGAGACAAAGGGGATACCTAAACATGAATTATTGAGAAAAGGAGACACTGGTGTTGAAGAAGTCAATCTTTTGTCCTTATTGGTTCTTTTAAAAGAGTGGAGATTGACCCTGCAAACTTTGTTAACCAACTTTTTTCCGGAAATTTTGTGAGTTTTGACAAATGCAGGACTCTTGTCTTTGAAAAAAAGTTTTGATTTAAAAAGCATAAAAGGCAGCTTCACCTCTGATTAAACAAAAGAGAGTTGTAACAATGTCACTATGAAACGTTACTGTTGAAAGTAGATTCAAACATCAATAGGATTTAACACTGAATAAACTTTGTCTCATGCCTTGTTTGTTTATTCCTCTGGATGTTTCATAGGTATACCTTTAAAGGGTATAACAGTTTTAAGTTCCTAGATGGAAATCCTTTTGCTCACAGGTATTGTTTTTAGCCTTCTTGTTTATGAGAGTTGGATTGGTTCCCCACATAGACTCTTTAACTCCTCTTCCAAGACTTTATGCAAATTTGCTTCGGTTCGCCGATAAATCCATGCATTAGCATCACGGTCCCAGTCAAATCTAGAAGGGCCACTGCACCAAAACAATACGGAAAAAAAAGGAAGAATGAAGATGACATCAATGTAAATCTAAGATGTGGAAGCACAAGGTCAAAAGGTTTCGTTTTTCCAATGTCAACTACGAATACAAAAAACCACAAGATACAGCAGAACATGATGATGATCAAATGCGAAATTCATTCGATTTAGACGCCTAAAGTTAGCAACTTTCAAAAGAAAAGCAAGAATCTTTACCTCACAGGTGAAGACATCCAAATTTGTCGATTAGGAGTTTGCTTATTCAGTACATATGTGCCTAAAGATCCAAGCTTAAGGGTAAGAACTTCATTCTGTTGAAAACATTAAAAGAACTGACTTAAAGCACACATGGATTTCGAAAAATAGGAACAAGATCGTAAATGCATAAAAGAGTTTTATCTTTACCCCATAATCTATGTCAAAACCATCAATCTGAACAGTATCACCATAATCCTGAACGTGAATCATGTTGTTCCAGTAAGACATTGTAACTAGGAACAAAGTATAAGGCTATTACAATCTAAAAGGAAAACGTAAGAAGAACCCTAGAAAGGAAAAAAGTATTCAGCTTTAAATACCTCAATTTTCTCAAGAAGGTCATCTATTGTGAAGTTGGCTAATCGGTGAAACTCATCCTCCTGCAAAACCGAACTGTTTTTTTCTTTCCATTGGTTCATAAGTTTTCATGAAATTAACGAATCAGATACAATAAAGGATATCAAATGAGGATTAAAGTACCTATAATCTATAGGAGCAGGACCTTGAGAAGAGAAGCTTCTGGTAGTAAAAGAATCTTGGCGGATGCGAGATTCTATTCGCCAGAAGAAATCCAACGGCTCGGTGGTTTTCTGAATCAAATAGCTTGAAGATCTTACGCCATTGCTACGAAGAAGGGCTGGAGAAGGCCTGAGAGACCTCGTCAATTTCCTTAGAAACCTTGAAGCTGTAGCCATGGCGGTTCTGTCACAAAAAAACATTCGACTCCTTTCTTCTTATTATTCGTTGTCCAATTTAGGCCCATAATTAGGCCCAAACTTAGGTGTACCTGGTTCAAGTCTTTCCGATGTTACGGTTTAGTAAAACCGGTTCGGTTCTAAAGAGATTTGTGTGCGAAGAGGAGTTTTCTATTCCCCTCGATACACCATCTCATGAGTCATGAAGCAAAAGCTTTCCCCCTTCGATTGTCCCATTTTCATCGAATTTGCAAATGCCTGATGCTAAGCTTTCTCTTATTCGAGCCCTTTATGATGTCATTCATTTTATGCATAATGCTAAGTTTACTCTTTTATTAGAAGAGTGTCACACAATGTATATTGAATCTAATCTCGCAGGTACCGAAAGAAAATAGCAATTATTGAATGAAAATTTTTAAGGTTATATTTGGATGAATCGGACGAAGTGTGGTAATTTTTTGAGAAAATTAGGCGAGAAACAATAAAATAGGTATATTTATTAAGTGTTCGGCAAGACCCACGGTGGCGGATGCACGTTAACAATAAGAGGATCATATGACCCAGGTTAAATATATATTTTGGTAGTTTTGTAACTGAAATTAGCTTTATCAATGGCATATTTGGTCATTATTCTGCTTTTTGACACCCCTTAACCAGATTTCAAACCATTACATGACTCCTTTTTCATTTTTTTTTAGTTATTCTCATGTTAGGCCATGGAAATTATTATACAGTTTTTATATATCCAATTTCATTTTCCATAGATGTTCATATTCCTTGTTAGTCATCCAAGTTATCATATTGTAATTGGATATTTACTTTTTGTTGCTTATATATCCATTTCATACCACTCTATTTTTGTTTGTAGATCTGCACAAATCGTTTTCTATTTTTACATAGATCAACATGTATATTATTAGATATCCAAACCTTTTATATATTTTCTTTGTTTTTGGTAATGGGACCGATTCAAAATCCCGTGAAGATAAAATGTGTTTTGTTTGAAATTTGACAAAGTGTGAGACTTGGATGAAGACAAAAAGGCACATAGAATTCTCCATGTTTTATGTTTAGCATAATATTCCATTTAGTTAGTTTAGGTATAACATGAGAAATAGAAATCTAAACTAGATGGTGTTTGGGGTTGGACTTGTATACATTTGAATAGATACTTATACATCCATTTGATGATCTATTGTAAGTCCATTTTATTGAAGTCCCTATTTTTTAATAACCAAAACAGTTTTATACTTTTATTTTTTGAATATCATATACGATGGGGCTGATTTGAATAGTATATGAAGTATTTATTAATTTAGGTTTAACATTGAAATAAATATCTAAATTCGGTTTTATACATAATATCATGTTTAGCGTTGGAGCAGGCCCGGCCTTAGGCTAAAGCCCATGAAGCAAAGGTTTTAGGCATCACATATTTATAATAATTTTAGGGGTATCATATTACCAAAAGTTCTGGTGGTAGACTGGTTTTAACTACCTCTTTCCTCTGTATAAGTGACGAGTTCAAGTTTAGGTAGTCTTAAATTTTCTTTTAACCTTGTTTATAAATGGACTTAAAATTTTTATTTGCTTTAGGCATTAAATTAGTTAAGATCGGGCGTGCCTTGGAGACATGTCTATTACATATTTTATAAGATGTTTATATATATTTTAATGTAATATATAATTATTTATTTATTTACCTCTCTAATTTTTTATTAGATTTTTGTGACAACAATGCTCGTGTATTTAATGTCAGTTACATCTGCTTTTCAGCTATGTACGGGTTGAGAAGAAGAAGAAGAAAAAAATGAAAGTGGAAGAGAAAGAGAAAGAGAAAGTAAGAAAAGAGAAAATAAAGAAGAAGAAAAAGGAAGATGAAAGAGATGAAGATGAAGATGAAGATGAAGATGTAACAAAAAGAAGATGGAGGAGAAAATGGAAAAAAAAAAAGAAAAAAAAAAAGAAGAAGATAAAAATGCATTCCTTAACTCCTCCTCAATCCTATGGGCATGAGAAATATTCTTTTGGGAAGTAAATGGGACTAGGCCCGCAATGAGGCCCAAACTTAGGTCTATCCGGTTCAAGTCTTTCCGATGTTCCGGTTTAAACAGAACCGGTCCGGTTCTCTAGAGATTTGTGGAAGAGTAGTTTTCTTCTCCTCGCATGAAAATCAGAATTTTGAAGAGAAGGAAAAAAATCTGGTTTTTGGAGCTGATTAGGTTTTGTTCCTTCAAAACCTGGGAATTTCAATTTTGCTATGCACTCAGGTGAAATCCGTTTCTTCTTCTCTTTCAATTCTCTGTCTTTCCTTTGTTCGTATATTTTTGCGTTTCTTCTTTTTTTGCGAGAGAATAGTTTTCAATGATCCTGAGTTCGTGTTGTCTGTTAAATTACAATGTAACTCCCATTTTCGTAGTTTTAATTAGTGAAATTTATCCATGGCATTTGAAAATTTTGAGCTTTTTTGTTAACTTGATGGTACTAACAATGAAGCTAATAAATTTCAAAGTTTTCGTTTGTTTTGATTGGGTTCAGATGGTGTTTGGCTGATGAGAGAAAGGTCATAATTTACTGAAATTAAACCCCTTATGTGAAAGTTGTGTAGATTTAGGGTCTGAAACACACACAGAGATGATGTAGATATCTAGGCTTTGTTTGATAGAGCAAAAGGGGTTTCCTTGTTTCACCATTATGGATGAATCATGCTATATCTTCTTATCTTTTTAATTTTGAAGTGCTGTTTTTGATAGATTCAGGTGAGGCGCCTGCTGATGGCGATAAAGCTTCCACTGAAAACAGCAAAAAACGGAAGCTTAAGACTCCCATCCAAGTTATGGCGCTTGAGAATTTCTACACTGGTAATTTATGACTTTGTTATTTGCATCTGTTCCTTTATGCCAAGTTGTATATGCTTTACAGGTGTGATTTGTTTTTTCTACAGAGCATAAGTATCCGACCGAAGAAATGAAGGGTAAGTTAGCAGAGGAAATTGGATTAACCGAGAAGCAAGTTTCAGGTTGGTTCTGCCATAGAAGGTTGAAAGACAAGCGTTCTGTAAAAGAAGATGGTAACACCATTGGGAGCCAAGATCGGTCTAGCGTTGTTCTCCAGGATCGTGGAAGTGGGCTTAGGCAGGATTCATGTGGTAGCACTAAGCAAACAGATTATTGGAACCCGAAGCCTAGGGAAGTTGAAAGTCAAAGGCTTTATGGGGAATCTTACATGGCAAATGCTGGTGGTGAAGATAGTACATCTTCTGAACGTAGCTCATCATTACATAAGAATCTTGTCTCTAGCAAAGATGGAATCTGTGATGTGGAAAGTTCTAGATATGTTGCACATAATGACGTTATCCAGCATCCTCAGGTCGTGAGAAACTATGGGTATAATAAGCCTTCAGGATACTTGAAAGTGAAGGGGGAGGGTGAGAATGTTGCTATCACTGCTGTAAAGAGACAATTAGGAAGACAATACCAAGTGGATGGTCCACCTCTGGGGGTTGACTTTGATCCTCTTCCTCCTGGTGCATTTGAGCCTCAGACTAATGCTATAGTTCAAGGTGAGTCATGATCAAATGTTTCAACTTTACCTTAAATCTTCTGGTTAATGGTGTTATGAGTATTGAGTTAGTGGTTCAGAAAAGCTAAAATCATCTTCTTCGTGTGTCAGATTGTGAATGCCTTTACCCATGTCCAATGGGATTTGATTGCTTTTTCTATCAACTGTTTTGTCAGAGCCAATCTATGTTGGGAATCAAAGACGGTCTCACCCTCCATATTTTACTGGAACTAGAAAGAGCTTTAATCCTGGTCCTGTAAGTGAACTTTCAGAAGCTTTCTTCTTATATATGTTACATACCCATTGAGATCATAAACTAGAATCTCAATCTGTCATCACATTCCTTGGATAAACTATCTTTAATTTGTTTTCTCTAAGGTATTAATATTATACTCTAATCCGTTTCTTTTTTTACTGTCTTTGTAGAGCTATGAATTAGCTCGTAAGTCGAAGATGCATTCGCCAGATCTAGATTCGGAGGAGGATGATGATGATGATGATGATGATGACAACATAGTGGTTGGAATGGAGCCTGGTCTAAGAGCTAAAAAGAGTTTTGGAGAACCAAGAGTGAAATCCCCTTCTCTCAGTTTCTCTAATTCAATCCCTAACCACAAATCGTTTAAAGAGACATATAAAGGTTTACAACGAGAAATCCCTGTAACTAACAGCAAGAAGAGTCGGATAAGCTCTAAAACTTGGGCTGAAGGTTCGAGAAACAATCTGATTGCCAACTACCATAATCTTTCTGGAAGCAATACTGAAACCAATCAAACTCATGATTATGATAAACATATATTCAATGGTGGACGCAAGACTGGATATCTCACTAAATCTTCAAAGCTGTTGCCTCCGAGTAGCAGTCGATCCCCTGACTCAATGGATAGAGGTCAATCTTCTGGGATGGTAAAGATTTGTCCAAAATTACCATGTCTATAGGTCCTTTCTTGCCCTTTTATGGAAATATAAGCTGTGTTCTGTGTGATATCTTCTTTTAAAGGCGGGAAAGTATCATGGAGACAGAAATCAAATGAAAATGCATAGAGAGAAATTGCATTCGACTGATGAACCACCGGTGAGTTTGATGGTTAACTATCTTAAAGATTTAGATATTGATGTTGTGTTTACAAAGTTTTGGAGGCTCTACCAGGTTCTTGTTCTGATCTGTAACGCTTGTTAATAGGTTGTCAAACGAGTGAAACATGGCTATCTTCAGCAAGTTCATGCGCCAAAATCATTATACAACGAGATTCTTGAACGAAAAGGCCAGATAAATCGGTTAGTAACCAATGCAACGCATTTGTTTTCCCAAAGACAGATCAAATTGGCTAATTGGATCATACTATGTTTGTAGGTCTGGTGTGGAATTACACTCTAGTTTCAGCGGGGACGAGACAGCAGAATCTAGCTCTTCTATGGATTAAGTCAAGGTACAAAGGAAGATTAGGAAATTCCGGTTTGTATATATATATATATATGACGAAACCAGTTTAGGATGTGAAAAGGTACATCGTGTAATTGGTAAATGGTAGAGCTCTCCTCATTTTGGTACATCTATAATATGGGTACCAAAGAGATAAAAGTGACCAAGTATAAGCAGATTGTAATGGCCTATATTGTTTCGAGTCTTTTGACTAGCTCCTAAACCGTTACCGGTTATTGTAGTTGTTGACTAAGTTGGTTTGGTTCAGTGAGACAGATTGACAAATTGCGTTTGTGAAAAGTAAGGCTCATTTGATAAAGCTCATTTCAGGCCCAAAATAATTTGATAATCCGGTTAAGTACGTAAAAGGCGGTCCGGTTAATAATGTGTGACTAGGAGCTTTCGTCACATGAGAAAAAATCAGAGCCGTTGACTAGTTTTGGTAAAAGTATGTGGTACAATTTTGATTCAGCCAAAAAAGGTTTCTTAGGGTTAGCGTGGCTTTGCTTCAAAGTCTCTCCATTTCAAGATAAAATTTTTGGTTTTTCTTCAACTGATTTTGAATATTTTCGCTTAATCCCTCTGGATTTCAAATCTGGGCTCTGCTCTCTGGTGAGAATCTTTTTATTCTTTCTTCCTCTTCTCCTCTCTCTCACGATTCCACTGTTCTCCGATTCTTTGTTTCGTCTTAGTTCCTGTGAGTTTTCGTGACGACGGTTTCGTGTTTGGTGGCTATTTTTATCACTCTTTCGTGTTTCGTTATTGCGCGTTTTGTTTTGTTTTGTGAACTTGTTGACCTTTCTTTCCTTTTGTCGAATAATTTGTTGTTATCTTGTCGTCGTATTGATTCTGATTCGATTTGGATGGTAGGTCTTGAAAAAAACGATCTCCATGGATATAACTTGGATTCTGTTTGCTCTATACCACTTTTTGTTCTTTCCTTTTTTTTAATCTGAATTGCAAGTTGTTAGCTTTTTTAATTTGACTTTTAAGTTTAAAAAATTGTTCTCTTTCTCTGTTGTTTAATCAGGTGAGCAATTAATTTGGAATTTTAAGGAACTGGGCTTTCTTAAGCTCAAAACAATTGTTCTTCACTCTGGCCGCTTCTGCAAAGACGTGTGCTTCTCGCACCTCTGCGCAGGTGTGGGGTGGCCTTGAAGTGGTGACTTCACTCTGTATTCCAAGGATTTCTCTAGCTTCTATCATTTGGAGGCTCCGTCGTGTTTCAGAGGGTCTAACCCTTGATTACGGCTAACATTTGTTAAGCCACATGATCCTTCAAAGCTTGTAGAAACTTTCCTTTCTATTCTTGCCAAAAAAAAAAAACGTAATTTGATCTTATTGTTTCTAGTTGTCGTTGTAATTAGAAGAACAGATTCTGTTTTAGTTGTTTAGTTTCCTTTGTTGTTTTAGTTGGTGATGTAGTCGATGTTATTAAGTTTGACACAATGGTCAGGTTTTCATGCTTCAACTCTCATATCCCCCGCCATAAACCTAAGGTGAGCTCAAACATCATTGCCTCTTGTCTTTTGAACGGTTGTTTTACATTCTCTATGCAAGATTCCTTTGTTCGATAAAAGACTCTTGCTATGTTCTGGTGATGCAGAAATCTGGTGAAGGATTTTCAGAACGACTGATCAGAGAAGATGGGTCTAAATCAAAAGGATTGAGCTCAATCATATTTGGGAGAAACATTGCTTCTGGTAGTGAAAACTGCAAGCCTGCTGGCTCTATTGCTGTTGACCGTGTCTGGAAGTCTGAGGAAATTAAGCCCAGTGGCATTCTTGAGCATGATATTGTGGCACATCAAGTACGGCATCTCAAGAAAAGTCAGTCTCATGGAAATGAACTATACTTGGATGGGAGGGATGCTCCAGAGAATGGAACAGATGATGGTATAGATCGAATTACTTCTCCAAATTCTCTTGAACAGGATGGTACTCTCGCGGTAGGCAGCAGCAATCGTGTAGAAGGAAGTCCTAATCTGTATCAGAAAGCTCCTCGAGCTTCAGTTTCTGCTTACCAGGGTTCAGATCAAGCACTCTATGGGTCTGTTTTCTCGGTTGGAGATCTTCATCAGACTGATAGAGACAGCCATCAACTCGATGATACCTCCTTATATGGTGAACAGATGGACAACTCAAACAGCCAAACACCTCATGATTCACCTTTGATGGTGAGGTCGAACTCAATGCCTAATATTGCTGACTCGGCATCTGGGAAATCTTCACCTTTGAAATACTCTTCTCACCACTCTAGATCCTCTGATGACCTTCGTGCTCTAGACATGCGCCAAACAGATAAATCTATCCATGATGATGATGAAGAGGTGAAGCAAGAGCAAGAGCAAGATTGGGACTATGATATGCATAAATCTGGAGATAACAACAAGGAAAATCTCGTGGAGGACAGATATGATTATGCATATGATTATTCTTCCTTGGCAAAAGATTGGATAGTACCACCTACAGATGAGCTAAAATTAACAAATTTCCTTGAAGGAGAAACATCAAACCAGCAAGCAGAACTTCCGGGAAAGGATTTTAAATTCAAACGTATCGAGGATTGGGTCAATGACCTTCAGCATGTAAACTTATCTGAAGAAGCCGATGAAATAACAGGGTATGACGATGAGTTGCCAAAGAATCCGTCGTGTTGAATGAGCGAACAACAGCTTCTGCTAAAGTAGATGTCATCAAGCTAACTCCTGGAATGGAAGCTGCAAAAAAGTATATATCCTCGCTAAATGCTTCTGCAACCACAGCCCAGCTGGTTAGTCATGGTCTGGTTGTGATACCATTCCTCAGTGCATTTGTTGGTCTGAGGGTTCTCAATCTCTCAGGAAATGCAATAGGTAGAGCTATATTGCCCCTTCTTACTAATCTTCTGCATACACTGATCGTTTTTGTTTCGTCTATTTTTACTGGTCTTGATACATTTTCTAGTTAGGATAACTGCTGGTGCTCTTCCTCGAGGACTACATGCGTTGAATTTGTCAAAGAACAGTATCTCGGTGATCGAGGGCCTACGTGAACTCACTCGGCTTCGAGTGTTGGATTTGAGTTACAACCGAATACTGAGACTTGGTCATGGTATAGCCTGATCTTTGCTCATCTACATTCTTTAGTTATCTGCTTTTTGATGAAAACCATGTTTGATTTATTTCGCTTTTCTGTTCTCTTGTTGACTTAGGTCTGGCTTCTTGCTCTTCTCTGAAAGAACTATACCTAGCTGGGAACAAAATCAGCGAAATCGAGGGTCTTCATCGTCTCTTGAAATTGACGGTCTTGGATCTACGCTTCAATAAGTTTTCAACAACCAAATGTCTCGGCCAGCTTGCTGCAAATTACAATTCTCTTCAGGCTATAAGCTTGGAAGGTAACCCAGCTCAGAAGAATGTTGGTGATGAACAACTGAGAAAATACCTTTTGGGACTCCTACCAAATTTGGTATACTATAACAGACAAGGCACTAAAGATGCTCGGCTCGGGACAAGCACACATCAGATGGACCGAGGTCTCAGATCAGAGATCAAAAACAGTAGCCGGAAGAGTAGCCATGGTGCATCCAGTTCTCACAAACCTGGTTCATCCACAGCTCGTAAATCACCGGGTTTGCAGAAACGGTCTAAAGAGAGAAGTAGCCGTCTTCCACCTGTGGGACACAAACTATCTCCAGCTGCTTATGAGAATCATTACGTTGCTACAGGTGATAGATTGTCTAGTCTGAGATCTGAGCTCTCTATGCGAAGAAGTCGAAGTGAAGGAACTCTTGGACCTATCTGATCTCTCTCTCTCACATTGGCTGTGATTTCCTTTGCGAGGTAACAATGAAGATGGCTATATATACACCCTTACCTTTGTTCATGTTCATCTTTGTGTTTTGTTGTTGTCCATTACAATTTACATCAGAAGCTTTGAATTCTTGCTTCTCAATAATGTGTGAAATTGGAAACCATGTTATACATTCTTTTCAGCAGAGTCTGAGATATATTGCAATAGACTTAGGAGGGTGTATTGAACAAGTGATTTTTGGGGCGATTTGTATTAAAATGACAAATTATGTGTTATTCAAATATGAATTTAAAAATATTTTTTTAAATCAAATGTTATTGAATTAAAAAAAATTAATGTATAATCAAATGCACTGTTATTGGAAATGGTTTAAGAATTAGGTTTAAAAGTATCAGTAGAGATTTTAAAAAATTCTTTAAATACAAATATTAAAATCTCATTGTTTTAGGTGAGAATTCTGAGAATTTAATAACAAAATTCATACTTCACTAAAATTCAACTAAACTCAAATATCTAGTTCAATACATCCCTTATCCCTTAGAATCTCTTTGTCTCTTTCGGAAATCTTAAATGTTTATGGGCCTGACTGGTTCTTGTATATAATGATATTGGGCCATTTACGATAGAAATGGGCCTAATGTGGGTTAGTACAAGGGAGTGTGACAGTAAGAACAAAAGCAATTGAATGATTCAAAACGGTAAGGTGGTCCAAAGAGTATCATATTGCCTGCCTGCGACAGAGATTCTGGCAACTGGATCCATATAACTCGGATAACGAAGTCTCATAAGACAAAATCTTATTCCTGAATATTGAATCCAGTTTTTTCTCGTGACCACATTGTTCAATATAATTTACATAACCATAGGACCGTTATATACACAAGAACCATGTTTATTGATTATTCTCCCCCAAAGTGAAACAACTTAACTACTCCACAAACCAAAACTGTAAATACAGAACATGATACATAGATAGATAAATAGATAGATAGATAAAACTACCACAGATTGGTAACTTTTTTTTTGAGTTTTGTGTTGTGGTCCACAGGAACAAGAAAGAAACGGAACCTGAGATTTCGTCTTTGATCATTCATCACTCTCTTGTCTTCCATGAAGAGAATGCTTATTTTGAAGAAGAAGATGGATGGAGAAAAAGAAGAAGCAAGCAAGTGTCCTTTTCAAAAGGGGACCAGAAATTGTTTAAAGTAGCTAAGTGATTGCATCAGTTGAGATTATGTCTTGCATAAACTGCCTTTTCAGCTTAACATCGACGAGTACTTGTTTTCCTCCTCTTTGGTGAAGAAGCTATGATTGTAATACTCTTATCGCTTTCGCAGCTCGAGAATTGTTGATCAAGCACATTTACTGCTGTCTCAGTGCTTCCTTCGTTTTCTTCAACTATCTCTCTCTCTTGTATTGCTTTGTAACACTCCATTAGCTCATCCTGCAACCACGTTTAATGCTTGTGAAAAAGCTCGGTCGAGATCATTTACATGTTTCAGAACTTTTACCTTATTTACATATGTGCATTGGCAGATTCTGTTACTGAAACATTGAAACTGTAGAGGACAGAGCTGGAAAGAAGCAAAGAGAACTGCAGCGGCTGCAATCACTGATGGTTTAAACTCGAGGAATTTGATATCTGCAACGTTTTTCAAAAGATTTTAGACAAAGCAATACATGTGATTGTGATTGTGATTGTGATTGAAGATAACTTAGATTTTTTCTTTTTACCATGTTGAAGATCGAAAGTAAGATCAATGGCTTGAGATTTGAGAGATTGGTTTATTAGTAAAGGATCTTCTTTGAGCTCAAAGAGACTAATGAAAAAGGAGAAAAAGGAGAAAGGAGTAACAGAGCGCATTCGCCATTTAAGAGCTCCTAAAATCACATTCTCCATTCTCTCTATCATCTGAGCATCAAATATCTCACCTTCCACCTGAAAAATTCAATGTTTCTACACACTTTAAAACACATTCACATGGTAAAGATTCAGTCTTTTTTCATGATTATAGTTTTTTTCAGTTACCGGAAGATCAGAAACAGATATCTCTGGCTTTCTCATTTTGGCAGACAAAGAGACACAAGAAAGAGAGATAAGCTTGAGAACCCATGGCTTTGATTGCTGCTTACAAAACAAAATAATTTAGTCAACTCTCAGATGAAACAAACGACAGATTCTGTCGGAAGATTCTGTTTTTACCGGCATATCTTCACTAGACAAGAACCTGTCTAAATAATTCACCGCAAGGTACGTCAGAGATGGGTCGTCGAATTTTCTTGAATACTGCGAATTTCAATACCAAAAAAACAAAAAGTTAAGTTTTTTCGATAATGATTCAGTATTCAGAACACTAAAACCCAGATTTTTTTTGTGGAGGAAATTGGAATATTGGGAAAGTTGTAAAAAGACCTGAAAGATAGAAGAAATGGCGTGGTTTCGATTAGAGAGAAGAAAAGGAGAAGACTTGAGGCTATGGAAGTAATGAGAAGAAGGCATGTGTTGAAATTCAACGAGGAAGAGAGAGTGTGGTAAAGTTTGATCATCTGTGTTGTCGTCGTTGAAGTTATTGTGGAGAGAAGAATGTGAGAGAGGATGTTCGAGATGAAACTCCATTGATTGATGCTCTAGTCTCTCAAGCTTCCTTGTGTTCTGAATTGGTGTTTAGAAGATGAAGAAGTGAGAGAGAGAGACAGAGAGAGAGACAGAGAGACATTAGAAGAGAGAAGTTGTCTTTATTGTGAGAGACAGTGGGGTTTTGGTCTTTTGAGGTATCTCACTCATTTATCTAATTAACAACATATCTCTATAATTATATTCGGCTATTTCTCATTAAGAGTAAATATTCTATCAAAGATAAATCAAATATTTTTCAACTTAAAGGAGATTCTTTTTCTAAAAAAATATCAACAAAAAAAGGTATCAGTTAAAAATTGTTTCTATTGAGTTGATTAGTTTGTATTGAAACTATATCAATGAAAACATCATTTATGTAATACTTTTAATGATTTAATTAGTTATTTATTATAAAGTAAGGTTTCAATTTTTTAAAATCTCGTTTTAATATAGAAAAATATAAAACACCATATTATAAACAGTAAAAAAATAAATTATATTAAAAACAAAAATCAAGCCAACATGAAAACTTTCAAAAAAAATCACACATGGATGATCTAGTTATATATATAGAATTGAGTAATTAAAGTTTTACAAGGCAGTTGTATATTTTGTGTTAATAAATTAGATCACCCTAATAAACCATACGTAATTTTTTGTTTTCTGTGAATTTGGTAAAATTTAAATCTTCCAAATGAATGCATGCTTCACAAGCGACAGCTAATGTTGTTAAAATATGATAAAATATGATATCATCAAACCATATTGTTAACCAAATTACGTAAGTAGTCATTAATAGGGTTTATGTACTGTATTCTTGTATTTCTATAGAACCCCATTCTAAGATTCGTCACTTTGGAATCTCGTCCTAACAGTTAAAAACACTAATTAACTTTTGAAATCTTAATCTTTTTTTTTTAGTCGTCATACATTGTTAATTAGGTTGTGACAGCTTGGTTTCCTTGTCCTAAGTCTTTGTACTCGCCTTTTGTTAGGTTTTGAATTTCCCAATATTTATATATACTCAGATAATTTTTAAGCTTTGAAGTCAATAAAGAAAAACTGAGAAGTCAATGAACAAACTGCCATGTGAATACGCCATTTCAACAAACTTTTTTTTTTTTTTACTTTGATCTTTTACTGTCAAAGCCTGACTGTCTAGTTTTAGACGAGAATTAGGAAGAAATTAACAAAGAAATCAATATATATATATATATATGCTAGGGAAATGTGAAATACAATGACCTTTGAAATTGTAGATCTGAACAAAATGAAAAAAGCATTGACTGATCATTAGTACCTAACAAAGATAAGATGTAAGGAAAATATAAATTATGCCTGTAACGTTAGGAAAAAAGCTTTTCTATTTTTGGGGTATTAGCTAGTTAGGGCATCTCAAATCTAACTCTATATTTCTCTCTAAACTTTATTATAGAGTAAAATCATCTCTAATCTAACTCTATATCTCATTCTAAAATAGAAGAATGGATAGAATTACTCTATATTTAGAGTAACTCTATTTTTTACTCTATTTTAGAGTTAAACTTTTTTATTTATACTTTAATTCTTTATGTTTTGAATATTTGTATTTTATCTCCTAATGTCACACACTTAATTAAATAAAAATATAAAATAAAATTAAGAAACATGAAATTAAAATAAGCAACATAAAATAAAATAAAAATAAGTAACATAAAATAAAATAAAAAATAAGCAACATAAAATAAAATTAAGACAAAAGTAGTGATTTAATAATCCGGTAAATTGCTTCCAGATTCACCAAGATCATTAAAATATTGTCCAAATAAAGTAGATGGAGGAGGAGCTTCTTGATCATGTTGTTGGTCACGTCGCTTTTGTAAAATTCGTGCTTGCTCAGACTGAAAATATGCACGAACATTTGGATCTTGCACCGAATTTAAATCACAAAATAAATTTTTGTTTTCCTCCTTCAGCTCATTCAAAGCATAATTCTTATTTTGAATCTCCAAGTGATTATATAAAGTCATTATATTTTTTAATATAATGAATGTTTAATTTAAATAGTATGATAATTTATGGAAATTTGTGAAAATAAAATATTTGGGGTCAAATTGTAAATTTTAGAAATAAAAAATTTTAGTAGTAAAATAAAAATAGAATATACTTAAGAATATTCATTTTTAGAGTAAAATATAGAGTAATACATTGGAGAGAAACCCTATTTTATTTTAGAGTTATTCTATTTTAGAGGAAAAAATAGAGAAATACATTGGAGATGATCTACCAACAGAAAGTGATTATAAAAATATAGACGTTAATAGAGAATATATATATATATATATATATATATATGAATTACACAAAAATAAAGAATAATGAAATTAATGGATATTAGTAAAGATTCAAAGTTTGTTGAATAATGAATATAACACCCAAATTCTCAAGGGCCACCTACTTTGTTTGAACTTTAAAAGGATGCTTCTTTGCTTTGCTTTTATTTTCTTACTTTCCTCCATACATTAACAATATTGCAAAATTGTTAGAGTGACAAAAATTGTTAGAGTGACACTCCATACATCCTATGCACTTTAGTTTTACTCTCTAGCAGGTGCTCAGTAATTTAGTAATTTTAAATTGTTGATAATCTAGATAAGACTGGATTTCACCAGATGCACTTTAGTTTTAAACCACCTCATTATTATTTTTGATGAAACTTAAAATGTTTTACCACCTCATTATTTAATAGGTTGTTGTCTACTTTGTGATTAATTGGTACGAAAAGATTCGGCTACAAAAAATAAATTAAAACAATACTTATTTCTAACCAACAAAAATAGAAAACCACTCCCAAATCTATAGAGTATATAGAATCATAGATTGATATTCCAGATAATTAATCAAAATAAAAACAGCCAAATAAACTTCAAATTCCCTGCTAAAATGTTTGTTTCTGCAGTTGCAGTGTGTGGAACAGAGTGAGATCCACGACCAAATCATGATGACATTGTATTACAAATTTTCATTAAATTGCATGACTAGTATATAGTATATGTTATTCCCATTAATATGCGTTACTACATTTCAAGTAAGACGTGTCAATAATAAGTTGATTATCATTGGAAACCTTTATATAGATCGGAGAGATTTGCATTGACCGGTCATCTAATAGCCACAAGGATTCATCATGATCAACGCATATACACACGATAATTTAAATTAAGAAACCTTAATGAAAATATGTATGTTGCACGATTTTCTACTCTCTCTATATAGTTACCAAATGTATAAGCAAGACAGGTGATTTGTTTATATGTTTATTGTAGTATGAATAATTGAATCCGATGAGTTTTATAATTTCCGGTGGAATCCAAAGCTTCGACATGCATATAGTAAAAATTTAATGTTGATAACGGAGATTGCAAGTAATTGATAATTAATTGTGAAATTGACTAATGGATGGGTTTGCTAAATTCAAGATTATTAGTTTACTTTTTTTTCGTTACCATTTAACAACTTTCATTATACAGTACTATCTATTAATATAGACATGAAACATGAATGAATCCATTATCCTTTTTTTCTATAACTCGTATGTTTTTAAGGATTGCAATTTAATTACTTTTGTCATGTGTGTATATACATAAAGCATGGGAGATTGGGAAGTTCTTTTCTCTTTTAGTTTACCCATTTAATAATATGAAGAAAAAAAAAGAAGATAAAAAAAGGGGAGCAGACGAATATTTAGAAGAAGCCTCAGAACCTTTATGAGCACACTTCTTTGCCTTGGGGTGCCTTGCTTCACCATTGCGCCATCCCTCTTTTTTGGGTCATCCTTTATAGTTGTACTTGTATATTTAAATTATTATTCATCATTAGACATGCATAGTATCCTAGCCTCCTAGGTGAAATAAATCTAACTTAAAAATTTCATTTTTTTCCCAACATTCATACAAACAAAACTATATGATTAGTTGTCCAATCCGGATTGTAAATATAAAGAAAAAAAAACTCAAATGAATTGATATATAAATTTCAAATATTCAAAGCTATCATATTTCAATCTAATCAGTCGCATCCTAAAGTCAACCGTTTTAACCCGAGTGTAAATACTTTGAGATTTTAGTGTATTTGATGATCCGATATTTGTCTATTTTATATTGCAATTGCCATATGAATTTTGGAAAACATGACCATCAAATAAAAAGTATTCTTTCAAAGTAAACGACAAAGTATAAGTTATTTATTAATTTTTGACATATTGAAAGTAACCGGCATGTTTTTTGATAACATATTTTAAAATAATCCTAGCTAGTATTTGAAATTTTAAGGTGTGCTATTCCAAAAAAAAAAAAACATCAAATGCAGCAGAAATAAGACTAATGCAGTTTATAAGAAATACAAATAAAATTTACTTACTGGAATTCTATGGACTATCGTGTAAGTAAAATCAAAAGAAGAGACTGAGATATGATATAGTTTTTACTCTTTTAATTGTTTTAAAAAAATCGGGTACTACTCTTATCAACTTTTGATATAATCTTGCACGAAATAATGAATTTTCAATTTTCAAAAAAATAATAATAATGAATTTTCAAGGTTTGAGATATGATGCATTGTAAGAAAGAGGAAAACAAAGATATGATGCATTGGATAAAGGGAAAGCCTAAAAGCACTCCCGCAATTAAATTTATTTTAATTTCTTTTAAAGTTTTACGTTTTTTTAACATTAATGTATTCGTTTTCGTGAAAATATTAAAAAAAAAGAACATTCGCATGTTCTGCTTTTTTTAACGACTACCAAAATAGAGCCGACTAGAAAATTCATTATAATACAAGAGAATGAATGTTTATAAACCATTTAGTTGGTATAAAACGCATTTTCAATAGTTTAAATTTACAAGTAAATTCAATAGTTTAAATTTACAAGTAAATTTTTCATTGTTTGTTTTATACAATCATTGATCATTTAAAATAAAAACTAGTCACGTATATGTTTGTATGTATTAAACGCACTAGCTGTATTGCAGGTTTTCAAGCGTTGAAAACTCTTTATTCTTTAACATATGAATTCCAAAAACAGCATTTTAAAGATATATTGTATCCACAGAAGAATTTTGTTTTACGATAATATTCATGGAAATGAAAAGGGTACTACTACTTCTATCAAATTTTCTTATTATTAGGATGCATTTGTTATATATTGGACCTAATTAAATACAAGATTTGAAACAAGATACTGTATATATAACGGTCGAAAAGGTTATGAATGTTTTAATGATTCATTATCCATAGCATGTATATGTATCTCCATTCCCTTGATATGAGAACTATACATGTATGTATTGGGTAAACATGCATGCTATATTTGCATGTAAGTACGAACTTGTGAAAATCAAAGACACTATAATCTTAATATACAATTTAGGCCTAATACAATTACATTAGGACTTAGAACTTAAAACCAAAAAAGAAAAAACTTTGGACTATCAAATATAATAGTAGTGAAAATATTCAAGGCAAAGAATGGCACTGGATATGAGGAGATTATCTAATATTTGCGTGCCTAATTAATAATGTGAAACCGATTAGCTAATTTAGAAAGAAAAATTTGTGTAGGGGATTATCGATTTTAAATTGAATAAGGAAAAAAAAAAAAAAAAAAAAGAGAAAGCAAAGAGACACACATGCAAGCACGTGATGAGTGCATGTCTCTGAGAGTCTCACGCCATGCACATTTCATCATATCCTCTTAATTTGCTTCGTTGACTCTCTCTTTCTCTCCTATTTTAATATGGTATATAGCCGTATAGGCTGAAATGATTTTTATCAACCCACCAAGGCCCATTTGTTAGCCACATTTATTCTACAAAATTTACAAATTATAATTACTAGATGACTATACGCTTATACGCTGTTATGGACGAAATTCTTTTCATTACCACATCGAGATTCGAGAAGAAGTTAATCGGTATGATTAGTAGTCCATTACCACGACAGTAAATTAACATGCCGCCAAATATATTATCAAACAACAGTACTACAAGTCTACAACCAATCAAAATTATAAACTTGCACTCTTTGTTATATTAAAACAATTAAAATAAATGAGAAATACATGTATTCATAGAGAATATGGGCCTAATAGCTAATAACCCATAAAGTTTCTTAATTGGGCTGTTTAAAGCCCATTAAAGATTACGTCATCAAGAAATCCAAAATCTGAAATTATGTGGCTATGTGAGAATCAAAGGTTTATCTGCTGCTCTCTCTTCCAGTGGTTGTTAAAGCTCTCTGTGTAATCTCACTTGTCATCCTCCGCCATTACTTCATAGCTCCTCACCAAATCATCTTCAAGCTTTCGATGACTACATCAATGGCGTCCTCTTCCCTTTCCCCTGCTACTCAGGTTCACTCTTTGATCATTCGAATCGAAAACAAACTTCTTTCTTGTTTCATAAGTTTCTGATATTTAGTTTGGCCTGATCGTTAGAAGAATCAGGTCTCTTTAGCCAGTTTTGGGGAAGATTTTGAGTAATTGGATTTTTTAAAGTTTGTATTTTTTTTTTTGTTTGGGTGTAGCTGGGTTCGAGCAGAAGCACTATGTTGGCGATGTCGCGTTGGTTGGTCGTGAAACCAACGAGGACGAATCATCAAATGGTGAGAAAAGAGAAGATTGGATTGAGAATTGCTTGTCAAGCGACAAGTATTCCTGCAGACAGAGTTCCAGATATGGAAAAGAGAAAGCTTTTGAATCTTCTTCTTCTTGGGGCTCTTTCTCTCCCTACTGGCTACATGCTTGTTCCTTACGCTACCTTCTTTGTTCCTCCTGGGTTAGATTCCTTTTACTCTGTTTCTCAATTTGATTTGAATTTTGTTCTCAGTTAATGAGATTCATGGATTTTGCTCTCTCTTCTTTTTTGGAACATTGATTGCATTAGGAAGAAACTCTAGAGAGTCTTTGTATTATTTCTTGTGTTGGTGAAGTTTGAATTTTTCTCTGTCTGTTGTTATAAAGCCCTAAGTAGCCTGTGAATATTAATCTCTCCTTCGATTATGAATCTGCTCTTGTGTGTTGTTAGCGTTTAGTTTTGATTCAGTCCAATATGTAGTAGTAAACAATTCTTTGGTGTACTGTGAGATCAATGAGACTTGGTTTCAATCTCTACGTTTCTTTGAAAAATGTAGAACCGGAGGTGGAGGTGGTGGTACTCCAGCCAAAGATGCACTTGGAAACGATGTAGTTGCAGAAGAGTGGCTTAAGACTCATGGTCCCGGTGACCGAACCCTCACCCAAGGATTAAAGGTAAGAAGATGAACAAGTTATTTAGCCCTCCTTGAAACACTAGTTTAAGATCTCATTAAAGGTTCTTGCATCTCAATGAGTGTGGATTTTAATGTTATAGGGAGATCCAACTTACCTAGTTGTAGAGAATGACAAGACTCTAGCAACATACGGTATTAACGCAGTCTGCACTCATCTTGGATGTGTTGTGCCATGGAACAAAGCTGAGAACAAGTTTCTCTGTCCTTGCCATGGATCCCAATACAATGCCCAAGGCAGAGTTGTTAGAGGTCCTGCGCCGTTGGTAAGTCAAATACATTACACACACACTCTTTTTGCGTATCTCGAAAGTGAACTGTCTAAAGTAAACTTCATTTTCATGGAACAGTCACTAGCGTTAGCTCACGCGGATATAGATGATGGCGGGAAGGTTCTTTTTGTTCCATGGGTTGAAACTGACTTCAGGACTGGTGATGCTCCATGGTGGTCTTAAAACTCTACAACAACTCTTTTGTGAGAAAGAAAACAAAAAGAAGAAGAAAGACTTGAGTCTTTTGTTTGAATGTTCTTATAATGTAAAAGTTGTCTGTAATCATACACTTCCTGGCATTACTCTGTGAATTCTTGCCTCTTATATCAATATTATGTTCATTCACTTCCCAAGTTGCTCGTCTAATTTCAGTTTTTCGTAAGTGTGTTTTGGGTGTAATTGGATTTGGTTTGTTAACAAGAACATAGTTATAGACGTCTGGTGTGTTTTGAATGTAGATAAATGTTTTACGGTATCAAGCAAACAAAGGCCCGTATAGCTCAGTGGTAGAGCGTCAGTCTTGTAAACTGAAGGTCCGTAGTTCGATCCTGCGTGTGGGCATTTTTATCTATTGCTCTATTTATTTTTGATTTTATAGCACCCTTAGTTTCATTCATTTTTTTTCACGAATGTTATATAATTTTACTCACCATTTTGTTCCCCACCACAACATAAGCGATCTCTTAAAGCTCTTGATTTCGTTGGTCTAATTATCCCAAATGAGAATGTGAACCTATATCATTAAAACCAAGGTATTAAAAGAATTAGTATTTATGTTGACATATTTTCTTTATTAAGAAATTATTATCTTTGTTGACATATGCTATTCTTAATTGTTTTCTGTAAAATAAATTTAAAGACTTCACATAGTTGGGACAGTACCACATAGTTGGGACAGTACCACATAGTTGGGACAGTACCACATAGTTGGGACATGTATCACATAGTGGTTCACCACTCCAAAGGATTTGGTCTTTTGCCGGCTAATTAACTAGTTAGTTTAAAACTTTATAACTCTGATAAAGTAAAATATTACTTTGATTTCAATTGATGTTTATTGGATCTTGTTAGTTCGGCTGTAAAGTAAATTCAAATATAAATTTAATTACTTCGGACTGGTTTAAATAAAGGAAACTTCTTCATTCGATCATTTAAATTAAACAAAACTTAAATAAATAAAAACAAGATATATTAGTATTGTATTAATAAACTTCTGATGAATAAGAATGAACTAAAAAATAAAATAAGTTTTTTGGGTTGAAATTTATAGAACCAAACAACTTTTATATGACTTGGATACAATGCCACAAGTCTCCTATAAAAGGCCCAACATTTTCTCTCCACCAACAATAAGACAAATCTCTCTCTATCTCTTCTATTTTTGTCTGTATTTACATGTTATTACCTCAACATTTTGGCTAAGATTTTCCAACAATTCTGTTTGACATTCTCCTACGTTTCAGAAACTACCCTTATCGGGTCTCCAAGAGGCCAAGAAAGGACCCCTTTCTCGGCTTCTCGGAGTCTCTCTCTTTTTTTGTTTCTTCTTCCACACGCAAACAAACAAATGGATTCCACAGAGCTAAAACGTGTGTTCCAAATGTTCGACAAGGACGGAGACGGACGGATTACTACGAAAGAGTTGAGCCAGTCATTAAAGAACCTCGGGATCATAATACCTGAAAACGAGCTAACCCTAATTATCCAAAAGATCGATGTTAATGGTGACGGTTGTGTTGACATTGAAGAGTTTGGAGAGCTTTACAAGACAATAATGGTGGAAGATGAGGACGAGGTAGGAGAAGAAGACATGAAGGAAGCGTTCAACGTTTTTGACCGGAACGGAGATGGGTTTATCACGGTAGAAGAATTGAAAGCGGTTTTATCTTCCTTGGGACTCAAGCAAGGTAAGACATTGGAAGAATGTAGGAAGATGATCATGCAAGTGGATGTTGATGGTGATGGTAGGGTTGATTACATGGAGTTTAGACAAATGATGAAAAAGGGTCGCTTTTTTAGCTCTGTGAGCTGATGATTATATCCTCAATTCACCATTTTTTATTTTTGGTTATTTGTTTAAACATTTACTCTCACGGTCTAGAAAGAAAAACACATGTTGTAGACGATTTCTCATTGTCTAGACTTGCGAGAGCACATTGTAAAAAATTGTAGATTTACAATGTTCTAATCCGATCATTCTGTTTATATTCGCTTAACCTTAATTTCTGAAAATGCGATTATATATAGTAATAATGTAGTTGTTGTAAAATGATAAAAAAATCTTTTCATAGTGAATAATAATTACGTTTAGACCATAGATAAACAATTACTAATAATTAAGGCTAATAACCTTAAACGACAATACAAATCTTATAACAATATGCAACATTACAAACACTCCATTTCATAGATATCATTAATATGTTACATTGATAACATTGCAACAAATTACTCACTCGGTTTTGTTCTAGAGGTTATACTTCTGTTTATCAAAGAATTTTTCAATGTGTATTTTCAATACAATTCCCTAATTTATCTTAAACACATAATATTTTTCCTTCGGATTTAAGTCATAATCTAGTTATTAAAAAGGAAATGTGAGTATAATTTAACTTTTTGTGTAAAGTAATAGATATGATTTAACTTATCAAGAAACTCGTTAGTGTCAGTTGTTAACTCGGACTATCCCTAGTGTAAATTGATATGATTCAAGAAAGCCGTCGTTATTTGTTAAATTGGACAATTGAGATTTCTTAACTTATGCTCAACTATGATATTAAAGCAACATATTATTCGATAGAATGCAAGAAATCATGTAGAGTTGATTGTTAACTCAGACAGTGGTGTTCTTGACGTCTATTGGTTTAAAACACATGACAAAGGTCGAAACCATAGAGGACGTATGTAAGATAATCCAAAAAAAAACACAAACCAAAAACTAAAAAATAAAAATCAAAGAAGCCTCAGCTAAATCCATTAACTTCATAGAAATTGAAGTTTCTGCCAAGGGGTTCTCCCTGAAAACAGGGTCTCAGCTCCACTGCACCTCGGAAATTGGATTATATCATCATCGGCAAACAAAATAATTTCACAAAAATTAAAAAAAAATTGAAGAAAAGGCTCAGATTTATATACAGCTTCTTCTATCAAGAATTTTCTGAAGCAGAACTGGCGTAAAGCTGTCAATTTAATCATCAATGCCAAAAACATATAACCATCAAATAAAACACAAAAAAAGAAAGGCTCATATTAAGAAATTCAACCATAGTTTTCCGTATACTTCATAGACAAAAAATCTCAGAAGCGCGGATAATTTTGTAATCATAGCCTAAAATCTTTGATTTTCTTAAACTAATAAAACCCGATTCAATAAGCAATTAACACAAATCTAGACATTACTTTGACACAGTTAAGCCGGATAAAAAACGAGACAGAACTGCAACACGAATGGCAACAATCTAGCAGGAGCTTTGGGGCTTAATTCCTCATTAATTATAAATCAGATTAGCCCGGGAGGCTCCTGCGAAACTTGGATTATATCAATAACCCTAATATCTTATAAAAAAAAACAAATAAAAAGAACCCTAATTTTACAACGAATCGATGAGGCAGAGATGATTCTAGGAAACTTCACGCGGCTCTTATATAAAGAGCATGCGTTGATTAAAAAGCCCTAGCACTAAAACACCGTCTTCAAATTGTCGAAACTACCCCCGTTTTTTTATTTTTCCTTTTCCGTTGTCGGTTTAGTTATAGTATTTGGGCTTTTCATACGAAGCCCAAATTCAAATTTAAAAACCCGAAAGCTCCCCAAAGCCTAATTAAATCAGAAAACCCAATATGGATGAAGACTCTAGTAATGGATAAATTGTGATGTTAAAGTGACTTGCACGTAAAGATACGAAACCTAAATTCTCACACGTAAATTGTTTTTTAAATAATGCTGGGTTCGGCGGCTATCACAGACCGTGGCTCTCTTACCTATCTAGCTTTCAGGTCTTCCTTTCTTTTTTCTTACCTCTCTGCTTTGTGATCTCGTTACGTCTTCGCTTCGATTTGCTATGGACTTCTGTATATGTTAAATCTCGCTCTCAATTCTCACATATTGCTACAAAATCTATGTGGTTTAATTTGATTAATTTGTAATGCAGAAAGTGATTTCCTCGTATTAGAGGAAGATTCTTGCTATGGTAGCCCTTATTAATAGTGTTTGTGATCATAATAATTTTATAAAGCAGGAATCAGAGCCCATATCTAAAGAAATATGCCAAACCAACCAGAGTGTGTTTCTCCAACTTTACTCCATTCCCCAAATGAAAATGATCTGTAAGCCCACAAAGACAGATTGTTCCTGTATTAGGTATATACTATGTCATCTAATTATTGAATCTTTCTTTTAAAACATAACTTTTCACACTGAAAACTAATCCCCCAAATTATACAGCAAATGCGCATGTGGACTTCGCGTCATCCAACCAGCTCTTTGCTCATTTTTGGCCACCATTGGATCCCGGTTCTAGAAGAAACCAAAGACCAAGAAAGCCTGTGACTGTGAAAGCATATTACAAAGATGACAACTTTTCAAGAATCAAATTACCTAAATCCGAAGAGAGACCTGAATGGTGGTTGATGATCTTGGCTTGTGTACCTTATTTGGTATCTCTCCAAACGTCTGAAATTGGTTTCCTCATGAAACCTTTTCTTGAACAACACGGTGGCACTATTGGAGAAACGATCATAAACATGATTCCAGGAGCAGCAAACGGATTGCAACACAAGTTCTTCAAATTGTATTCTGTCTTAGGGCTTGCGTGGATTGTGAAGAACAGAAATTTACCTCATTACTTTAGGTTTCATATGATTATGGGAATGCTTCTTGAAGTAGCAATGCAGATCATATGGCGCACGAGCGAATTGTGTCCATTGATTAACTACAATGGAAGGTTGGCTATGCATTATCATATGGTGATGAGTTTTAGCTTCATTTGTGTGCTTCTTGAGTGCTTACGCTGTGCAATAGCTGGAACCTATCGTCAGATTCCTATCATCAGCGAAGTTGCTCACATTCACACGCGTATGAGATAGCTCAAGTAAATGAATCTGCCGGCTTCTTTTTGAGACTTGGGAAGAAACGGTATATTTGAATGATGTAATGACTTTTATTTTGACTCCAAACGCATATGCAGCTGCTTTCAATGTAACTTCATCGCCCCACACGGAGTTATTGGACATGTTCTTTACATACTTGGAGAATTACATTTTATCAACAAATCCTTTGTGTAGTTTTGAATGAGATTTTAAGTTGTTTAACGATTTCTTGTGTAACACGTTTATGACAATCCGAGGTTTTTTTGTTTGTTTGTTTGTTAAAATTAGATTTATGGTCCTTTTTACTATCCACGATTCAAAAATATGGCAACAATCCCATTCCCCTCTAATTGACAAGGCCATCATTCGTTGTCGGTTTGATGTAAACCGGCCTAGTTTTGTGAGATTTGGGCTTTAATTAAAAGCCCAATATGGTGGAGTACTTCAGTTCCACACTAAAACCGACCTAAAAAATATAGCCACCTCGTCAAAATCAGGCAGCTTCATATTTCTTGCACGTAAAGATACTTGTCACCAATTTTTTAATTTTTGATTTTTTTTTTTTAAGTCGAAACCTAAAAGCCTAGAAGGTTCTCGCCGGAGAGGAAATTATGCAGGGTTTGGCGGCGACCACCAACCATGGCTCTCTTACCTTCCTCCCTCCCAGGTGACTTAATCAACTCATCTTTTCGTTTTCTCCTTTTTGGATCTCGCTGCGTTTTTTTAGTTCTCCTTCTCCGATTTTGGAGTTCTCGTTCTATTGCTGATTTGTGTTGCATCGATTGATTTTTTTTTTTTTTATATCACGGACTATTTCGATTTGCTATGATCTTATATATGTTAATTTTCGCCCTTACGAAAAAAGCACTATTCGAAACTTTGAATCGTCAGTTTCATAAAATTTCGAATCAATTTGCCTACAATTCTTGAGATTTTGATTAATTTCTCATGAAAAAACTGGACTTGGTGTTTCTGTGAATGGGGTCTTTTTTGCTTTAAGATTTAAGTCACAAGGTTAGAATTTGTCTTGCAGCCCAAATGATATCATTGCGTTCTCCAGTTTCTTGAGTCTTTGATGTTCAATTCTTGCATATGCCCTTGTTAGATACTTTCACATAGATTGATGTTGTGCTTACATATTCTTGATCATCATGATGTATTTAAACCAGGAGCCATAGTCCAATTTCAAAGAAACTTGTGACTCCAAGGGTGTGCTTCCCCAATGTTGATCCATCCGCAAAATTAAGATTTTCAGCAAGTTCAATTTCACTGAGATGCCCCCGAGAGATTGCTCCTCTTTCAGGTATTTTTTGGATTCAAGCTTACTCCTTTGAACTAAAATCTTATCATTACAATATAATCAACTGTACAAAAAGAGGACCTTTTTAAACCGTTATATAAGCTTGTCCTGTACCATGGGTTTGAGACTTGACAGCTACTTCCAGTGCTCTTGTTATTAAACTGATCCCAAATGTTAAATTCTGAAGCAACTGCATCTGTGGACTTTGTAGCAGCAACAGAATCATCCAACCAGCTCTTTGCTCATGGCTTGCCACCATTAGCTCCCGGTTTGAGAACTCACCGGAAACCAATAGAGCCTGTAAGAGCGTTTAAAGATGACTTCTTCAAAATCAAACTGCCTAAAATTGCAGAGAGACCTGAATGGTGGTGGAGGACACTGGCTTGTGTCCCTTATCTGATCTCTCTCCAAATATCTGATGTTGGGTTCTACGTCCAACCGTTTTTAGAAAAGCACGATGCGATTGGAGACATGATTTATTTCATCCCGGGAGCGATAAACAGATGGCCGACCTGGTTCTTCATGGTCTACTGCTACTTGGGTTACATGTGGGTGGTGAAGAACAAAGATCTCCCTCATTACTTGAGGTTTCACATGATGATGGGTATGCTTCTTGAAACAGCTCTTCAGATCATATGGTGCACAAGCAATTTCTTCCCGCTGATTCATTTCAAAGGACGGTTTGCGATGTATTATTGGATGGCCATCGGATTCACCTACATATGTCTGCTTCTTGAATGCATACGGTGCGCTCTTGCTGGAGTCTATGCTCAGATCTCTTTCATGACCGATGCTGCTTCCATTCACACCCTCTTCAACTTGGGAGGTTTTCAGAGACCACTGAGATGAAAGGTTGGTCTTTTTGGTGTTACATACTTGAAATAGGAACAAGTCTTAGGCTTCTTTTTCCGGAGGAGGTTTGTTGTGTCTTATCAAGTCTACTCTTATGTGTATTCAGTCTTTTAGCTTAGTGTCAGTGTCTCATTCATGTGTAAAACAGAGCTTTAATCAATGTTTTAAAGCCGAATAATCCGTTACGATTTGTCCGTGATTTCAGGCTATGTCTATAGCTTGGTTAAGTCTAGAGATTTACGAAAAAAGCTGGAAAATACCGTGATTAAAGAGTGTTTAATTTGGGTTGGAATTGTTGGAAGTTAAACTTGATTTTGGATCAAGTTTAATTATTGGGCCAAACCCAATATATAATCTAAGTTCTAGAGTCTTCTCTAGAAATATCAACACCTTCACCTCCTTAAAAAATTCTAAAATTTTTATAGAATCATCTCAACCTCTCTCTACCTCCTTAAGAATAAAAATCTAGATATTTTCATAGAATTATCTAGATAATTGTAATAAAATAATATAGATATTATGGTAGAATAATCTAGATATAAGATTGTAATATTCTAGACATTTTGTAGTTTGGAGGCTATAAATACCTCCTTACCCTCTCATTTGTATTTTAGTTCAAGAAGTTTTAAAAAGCTAAGAAGTTAAGAAGTGAGTAATAAGAAAGAGTTGTAAAAGAATTCAAAGCCTTCCATTACCTATATTTCTCTTCTAAATACTTAAACACTTTCTCCATCATAATCTTAAAAGTTTTTTCTTCCAACAAAGTGGTATCAGAGCTAGAAGATTCACATCAAGATGGCGAACAATGGTGTTCTCTTCCAAGTCCTGATGCTTACAAAGAGCAATTATGACAATTGGAGTCTACGAATGACGGCTATCCTAGGAGCACATGACGTGTGGGAGATAGTCGAGAAAGGCTTCGTTGAACCGGAAAATGAAGGTAGTATATCTCAAGCTCAAAAGAATAGTTTGAGAGACTCAAGGAAGAGAGACAAGAAAGCTCTCTATCTAATCTATCAAGGATTAGATGAAGATTCGTTCGAGAAGGTCGGCCAAAGAAGCATGGGAGAAGCTTCGAACATCCTACAAGGGTGTCGATCAAGTCAAGAAGGTACGTCTTCAAACTCTAAGAGGAGAATTTGAAGCATTGCAAATGAAGGAAGGTGAACTCGTCTCCGATTACTTCTTAAGAGTTTTGACGGTTACGAAATGGAGAGAAGTTAGACGATGTGAGAATCATGGAGAAGATTCTTAGATCGTTGGATCCAAAATTAGAGCATATTGTCACTGTCATAGAAGAGACAAAAGATTTAGAGGCTATGACAATGGAGCAACTTCTTGGATCATTACAAGCCTATGAAGAAAAGAAGAAGAAAAAGGAAGATATCGCCGAACAAGTACTAAAGATGCGGATTGATCATGTTAAAGAAGGAAATGGCCAAAGTTATCAAAGAAGAAGTGGTGGTCAAGTACGAGGACGAGGTCGTGGATATGGAAATGGACGAGGTTGGAGGCCCTCTGAAGATAGCACCAACCAAAGAGGAGAAAGCTCATCAAGAGGTCGTGGGAAAGGAAATCAAAAATCAAGGTACGATAAATCTAGTGTCAAGTGCTATAATTGTGGGAAGCTTTGACATTATGCTTTTGAATGTATAGCTCCCAACAACAAAAGAGTCGAGGAGAAGGTCAACTACGTTGAAGAAAAAATCCAAGAAGAATACATGTTATTAATGGCTTATAAGAAGGATGAACAACAAGATAATCATAGATGGTACCTTGATAGCGGTGCAAGTAATCACATGTGCGGGAGAAAAAGTATGTTTGTGGAGCTTGATGAATCGGTGAGAGGAGATGTGGCCTTAGGAGATGAATCAAAGATGGAGGTTCAAGGTAAAGGAAAAATTCTCATCCGATTAAAGAATGAGGATCATCAATTTATTTCCAATGTCTACTATATTCCAACCATGAAGACCAACATCTTGAGTCTTGGACAACTCTTAGAGAAAGGTTATGATATTCGATTAAAGGATAATAGCCTTTCTATAAGAGACCAAGAAAATAATCTCATTACAAAGGTGCCGATGTAAAAAAATAGAATGTTTGTCCTTAACATTCAAAATGACATTGCACAATGTCTCAAGATGTGCTATAAAGAGGAGTCTTGGCTTTGGCATCTTCGATACGGGCATCTCAACTTTGGAGGATTAGAGTTGCTTTCGAAGAAAGAAATGGTGAGAGGATTACCTTGCATCAACCATCCAAATCAAGTTTGTGAAGGGTGTTTACTTGGAAAACAATTCAAAATGAGTTTTTCCAAGGAGTCAAGCACAAGAGCTAAAAAGCCATTGGAGCTAAAAAGCCATTGGAGCTAATACACACGGATGTGTGTGGTCCGATCAAGCCAAAATCTCTCGGTAAAAGCAACTACTTCCTTCTCTTTAGTGATGATTTTTCAAGAAAAACATGAGTTTATTTTTTGAAAACTTTAAAAATTTTAAAGCCCATGTTGAGAAGGAATGTGGCCTTGTGATCAAAGCCATGAGATCCGATCGTGGAGGAGAGTTTACATCCAAAGAATTTCAGAAGTATTGTGAAGATAACGGCATTCGAAGACAATTAACGGTGCCAAGAACCCCTCAACAAAATGAAGTAGCGGAAAGGAAAAATAGAACTATTCTTGAGATGGCGAGGATCATGTTAAAAAGTAAGAAATTACCAAAGGAGTTATGGGCAGAAGCAGTCACGTGTGCGGTTTATTTATTAAACTGATCCCCAACAAGAAGTGTCTCAGAAAAAACTCCACAAGAAGCTTGGAGCGGAAAAAAGCCTGGTGTTTCTCACTTAAGTGTCTTTGGAAGCATTGCTCATGCTCATGTATCGGACGAGAAGCGAAGCAAACTAGATGATAAAAGTGAAAAGTATATCTTCATTGGTTATGATACTAACTCCAAAGGCTATAAGCTCTACAATCCGAACACGAAGAAGACAATCATAAGTCGAAATGTTATTTTTTAATAAGAAGGAGAATGGGATTGGAGATCAAACGATGAAGATTATAATTTCTTTCCACATTTTGAAGAAGATGATCTCGTGCAACCAAGAGAGGAGCCTATTACACCACCAAGTTCACCAACAAGTTCTCAAGGAGAAGAAAGTTCAAGCGAAAGGAATCCACGTTTTAGAAGTCTACAAGAACTTTATGAGGTAACCAAAAATCAAGAAAATCTTACTTTATTTTGCCTATTTTCGGAGTATGAACCCATGGATTACCAAGAAGCCATTGAAAAAAGACATGAATAAATGCAATGGATGAAGAGATCAAGGCGATAGAAAAAAATAGTACATGGGAGTTGACTTCACTTCCAAATGGGCACAAGGCGATCAGTGTAAAGTGGGTGTACAAAGAAAAGAAAATTTCTAAAGGAGAAGTAGAGAGATACAAAGCAAGATTGGTGGCTAAAGGCTATAGTCAAAGAGCCGGAATTGACTATGACGAGGTATTTGCTCCTGTTGCTCGTTTAGAAACGGTTTAGACTAATCATTTCATTGGTGGCTCAAAACACGTGGAAGATACATCAAATGGATGTTAAGTCAGCCTTCTTAAATGGAGAACTTGAAGAAGAAGTTTACATTGAGCAACCACAATGCTATATAATCAAGGGACAAGAAGATAAAGTCTTAAGGTTGAGTAAGGCACTTTATGGGTTAAAACAAGTCCCAAGAGCTTGGAATATTCGAATTAACAAGTACTTCAAGGAGAAAAATTTCATCAAGTGTCCAATGCACTATATATCAAAATTCAAAATGGTGATATATTGATTGTAAGTTTGTATGTAGATGACTTAATATTCACGAGTAATAATCCAAGCATGTTCGAGGAGTTCAAGAAAGAGATGACAAAGGAGTTCGAGATGACAGATATTGGATTGATGTCTTACTACCTCAGAATTGAAGTGAAACAAGAAGATAATGGAATCTTCATTACTCAAGAATGCCATGCTAAGGAGGTACTTAAGAAGTTCAAGATGGAAGACTCAAATCCAGTTAGCACGCCGATGGAATGTGGAATCAAGTTATCAAAGAACGAGGAAGGAGAAAAAGTGGATCCGACACTCTTTAAGAGTTTGGTTGGAAGCTTACGTCATTTAACATGCACAAGGCCCGATATCTTATATGCAGTTGGAGTTATTAGCCGTTACATGGAGCATCCAACAATAACTCATTTCAAAGCGGCAAAAAGGATTTTTCGTTATATCAAAGGTACCATAGACTTTGGCCTATACTATTCTATTTCTAACGATCACAAGCTTGTTGGATATAGCGATAATGACTGGGGTAGAGACGTAGATGATCGAAAGAGCACAAGTGACTTCGTGTTCTACAATGGAGATACAACGTTCACATGGATGTCGAAGAAGCAACCAATCGTTACATTATCCACTTGTGAAGCAGAGTATGTAGCGGCTACTTCATGTGTTTGCCATGCTATTTGGTTACGAAACTTGTTAAAGGAGTTAAACTTGCCACAAGAGGAGCCAACGAAAATCTTTGTGGATAACAAGTCAGCAATAGCATTGGCGAAGAACCCCGTCTTCCATGATCGAAGTAACCACATTGACACACGATATCACTACATTAGAGAGTGTGTTAACAAGAAGGAAGTGCAGTTGGAGTATGTGATGACAAATGATCAAGTAGCCGATATCTTCACCAAGCCTCTTAAACGCGAAGATTTTATCAAGATGAGGAGTTTGCTTGGAGTAGCAAAATCAAGTTTAAGAGGGGGTGTTGGAAGTTAAACTTGATTTTAGATCAAGTTTAATTATTGGGCCAAACCCAATATATGATCCAAGTTCTAGAGTCTTCTCTAGAAATATCAACATCTCCACCTCCTTAAAAGATTCTAGAATTTTTCTAAAATCATCTCAACATCTCTCCACCTCCTTAAGAATAAAAATCTAAGATATTTTCATAGAATTATCTAGGTAATTGTAATAAAATAATATAGATATTATGGTAGAATAATTTAGATATAGGATTGTAATATTGTAGACATTTTGTAGTTTGGAGGCTATAAATACTTCCTCACCCTCTCATTTGTAATTTAGTTCAAGAAGTTTTAAAAAGCTAAAAAGTTAAGAAGTGAGTAATAAAAAAGAGTTGTAAAAATAATCAAAGTCTTCTATTACCTATATTTCTCTTCTAAATACTTAAACACTTTCTCCATCATAATTTTAAAAGTTTTTTCTTCCAACAGGAATGTGTTGATCAATTCAGCTCTATAATAAACGTCTTTCAAAGACCATTTTATTCACAAGTTAGATCGGCTGGTGAATTTAAACATTTTAAACAGGCTTTGAATATGGATCAATTCAGCTATATTAAACGTCTTTCAAAGACCATTGTAATGAATTCACAAGTTTGATTTGTTCTTGTTTTATCAAGCCTATTACTCATAAAAGTCCCAAGGTCCACCGGTTTAATTACATTGAAATTTTTGGGTTAAGTGGGCTCCATGTTTCCACAAAACTTAAAAAGTGGTCGTTAATGGAGATCACGTCTCTGCAACATGGTACCAACCAAATCACAATATCGTAATTACATTCCATCTTCTTAACAAAGTCTTCCTTGGTCTTTAAACCATTGACTGATTCTAAACACAGCTCATAAAATGTCTATTTAGTTTATACATTGGTTTCAGACAGCTCTTAAAGGTTTCTTTAGCATCATGTCAATCATCTAAACCACCATTAATGTTCCCCTGCCCATTTTCAAGAAATTTAAACTCATTTTTTCTCTAATTTCTTGATCGTCGCCATGAACGACCTAATCTCAAGCTCATTCAAGAAATACACAGACTTAAACCAACAAGTCCAACTCGATGATATCGAATCTCAAAACGCTTCTCTCGATTCGGGCAACCTCGATGAGTTCTTCGGATACGTCGAGAGTGTTAAAGAAGACATGAAAGCTGTCGAGGAGATTCATAAACGTCTCCAAGATGCTAATGAAGAGTCCAAGACCGTACATGATTCCAAGGCCGTGAAAAAGCTTCGTGCTCGTATGGATTCAAGTGTTACAGAAGTCTTGAAACGTGTCAAGATGATAAAGTCGAAGCTTGTGGCTTTGGAGAAATCAAATGCTGCACAGAGGAAAGTCTCTGGTTGTGGTCCTGGCTCGTCTGCTGATCGAACCAGAACATCGGTTGTTAGTGGTTTGGGGAAAAAGCTTAAAGACATGATGGATGATTTTCAAAGACTACGAACCAAAATGGCTACTGAGTACAAAGAAACGGTCGAGAGACGGTAAGTCTATGATTTTCTTTCATTTGGGTTTTACTATGATTCAACAAAAATCACAACTTTTGTACAACAGAACAAAGTTGGAATCTTTCTACAGTTTGATGATTTGATCTTTCGAACTAAGTGATGATTAATTCAGTGACATAACGGCTACAAGACTGATTTTGCATGCTCTAGGATTCTCTGTTTATCTAATAAAAGTTTGAATCTTTTGGGTTTTGAGGAACAAGAGATGGTAAAGAATTGTGTGTTTTGGTTGAATATTTGAAGGTACTTCACAGTAACGGGGCAAAAAGCGGATGAAGAGACTATTGAGAAGCTGATATCGAGCGGAGAGAGCGAACGTTTCCTCCAGAAAGCGATACAGGAGCAAGGTCGCGGACAGATCATGGACACATTATCAGAAATTCAAGAACGACATGATGCGGTTAAAGAGATAGAACGGAGTCTGTTGGAGCTGCACCAAATCTTCCTCGACATGGCTGCTCTTGTTGAAGCTCAAGGGAATATGCTCAACGATATCGAATCAAATGTTTCAAAGGCGAGCTCTTTTGTCATGAGAGGGTCTGATCAATTGCAGATGGCTAAAGAACACCAAAAGAGCTCGAGGAAATGGACTTGTATCGGCATTATACTCGCAATCGTTCTTGTTATAGTGATTCTTTTCCCAATCCTCTATACAAATGTACTTAAACCTTGATTTCGAAAGAAAACATTTTGTTTTCTCCAAACTCTTTTTGTTAGAGCCCTTTCAATTTCTTGTATTGAATCCAGAGCTGAAACAAGAGTTTAATTTGAAGCTCTCTCTACCTGTTCTTGCTATTGTAATTGCTTCATCTCAAAAAATTTGGGCGACATTTATTGTTTTGTATAACTTTATATTGAAACCTATGAACCTATGAGCAAAACATAAACAATGTACAATTTTGAACCTTGAATCACTACCTCTCATGAGCATTGTTTTCTTCTGAATTCATCAGATAAAAGTGTCTGAACAAGCTCCTTTAATCTCTCAGCGCCGGGGCCTGGTTTCAAAACTGAGTCGTCGCCCCGAACTGAGCACGGATCAGCACCGTTTTCTGCGCTACCAATGCACCAAGCTCCTGAGGAAAACCGGTGAGAGCGGCCTAAGAGCTCTCTATCAATCTTGTCTAATACAGGATCGTTCTTATGGAACTTTCGAGCAAAAGGGGCTTGGCTTTTGACCATCTTGTCGAAATCCTTCATGGATAGAGAGTTTGGATGTTGCTTTGGAGGATAGTCCCAAGAAATGTAGTGCAGGTCATGCCCAACGGCGGTGCTCTTGAACTCTTCAGTGTTGCATATGAGTGTGTGGAAATATCCTTCTGGAGAGGAAACAAAGTTGGTGTAGTACATCAACATCGTCCTTGGGAAATTATCCCATCCCAAGATTGAGTATTCAAGAAAAGACCGTGTCAGGACTACCCATGCTGAGCCTGCAAGATTAAAGACAGGACAGATAAATCATCTTTCTTTCATCCATAAGACCAGTTTATGTAATGTGGACTTGAAGATGCTAGCTAACCTGTGAACAGCTTGAAAGATGTGGGAATTGATCGGTGTTGAGTAGTCCAAGCAATTTCAGTTTTCTTTGATAGGTAAAGACCGGGATCAACAATGATTGATTTAGCCCTTTGGTTCCTGTAAAGGACCATGATAAGCATATCTTATTCACTATTCCGGGACAATCAGTTACTATTTTAGCGGTTTATACTTACAGTTTCCACCCAGTGAGCTTCATATGTTCAATAAAATTGACATTCTGAGACAAATTCGCGAATACATACAGCAAATCTGCAGTATCAGAAAGAAGAATTAAAAGAGCCACTACTATGTATCAATGACCAAAACATTAAAAGTTCAAAACAAAATCACTAATGCAGGACAAGAGCACATTTGAGTAAAACTAACCATCTTGTGTCACGAGAGGATAATCCGAAGCACTAAGGTTGAGGAACCAATCCCAATCCAAGCTTTCTCTAAGCAAAATCGCCACAGCCTGAAGCGTACAAGCAATCATTGTAGGGCCTTTGTAAGTAACCAGATTAGACTGAGACATAACACGAACATTCTCAACTTCACGGAAAGTAAGATCACTCTTCACAGACATTGCAAGCTCAAGCCTTTCCTTAGGTGGAGCTTCAAGATCCAAATGCAGAATATACTGATTTCTTGGATGATACACAGCTTGCAAAGTCCTCATCATTCTATGACTATCACCTTTTGTCCCTGAGATTAGATAAGCTAACCTAGGAACCTCTGAAGAATTCAAATTCTTCGTTGAGTTCAAAGACTTTCTCAAATGTGATTCTACAAAGTAATCTTTAGATTCTTCTGAGACATTATCAAAAGGCAATGGTTCTTCCTCATAAGAACTATCGAATTGGAGATAAATGACAGACATTAAGAGAGTAACCGACAAGACTAAGCTTGCTAGAAACGGGATCATCCATTTTCTATCTCTGAAAACCCTAAACCCTGAATGTAAACTAACGTGTCTCTTCACCCTCGCTAATGGGTCTCTGATCCAAATCAGCTTCCTATACACTTTCCTCATTTCCTAAAAAAACACAGAAGCTCAAAACTTTCTCTTGAACACCTAACCAGCAAATCAAAGTCTTGATCTTTTGTACAAATAAAGACAAGGGTCGATAGAAATTACCAGAACTTCAGACACCCGAAAAAGACAAGACCCAATAGAGATTTTGCAGCAGAGTTTGGGTGAGTTTATTGCCAGAAATGGGGAAAGTTCAGTGAAAATGACAAAGCCTCAACCAAAAGCTAATTAATAGAAGACGAAAGTTGATAAGAATACCAACAACCAATGCACCAACCGAACATAAAGAAAAGGTTTTTCACTGTTTATTGCTTTTGGCATGGCAGCGAAAAAGCTTGGTTAGTCCTAAGCTTAGTCAGATCTAATAACTTAATCGGAGTTTCAATAACATGACAAGACAAGTCCCGCATCCTTAAAAAAACATAACGAGACAAGTCTTTGGATAAAGACAGATGGAAATTAGGGAAGAAGCAGTAGATGAACGCAGCATAAGAGTTCTCGCAGCTTTGCAGACAAAAACTAGATAACGAGGGAGACAGAGAGAGAGAAAAAGATTTCAAAATCTTTGAAGAAGAAACTTAAATGGTCCGAGATGAGTTGAGGTTAGATTCGGAGCGGTCTGAAGAGAGAAATGGAGAATCAAAAGTGATTAATTTTAAATTCAGGGTTTTCCGTGGATAGCTTAAATTGTTGGCAAAATCAATATGATTTTAATTAATTATCATGTTTTATTTCTTTAATTATGTTTTAGCTTAATGTTTAATGGAGTCCCTCTTAAAGAAAAAAACGTTGAAAAAGTTAGAAACTGAAACTCTCTGACACGCAAGAAGGCGCGTGACCGATGTGACAAGTGGGTAATATACAAAGTGGACACTGTTAAAAAGAGGATCTTTTAAAGGAGACTAGAGTGAACTTTTACTGAAAAGGATCCGTTTTAATTAGGAGTTAAGAGTGAAGAAAACTTCTTTCTCTCAGACTTTTGAATGGATCTGACTAGAAACGGTCATCAACTATGTTAAACTCTAAGAATTTGCTCAAAAAAAGTTTGAAAATCATGTCAAGAGTAATGGATACGAGTAAAACGGTAATCAACATTTAAACTATATTTAAGTTGTACAAGTTAGCTAATCAAACATTAAAATTATGTCAAGAGTTTAAGGAAAGGGATTGGAATACATCTCAGGCCATGGTGCTACGTTTGAATAAGGTTGGTACATGTTTGAATTCAGACTACGTGATTGGATTCGGCATTGGCAATACTTGAATTAGGAATCATTAAGCCCATCTGGTGAGCCACTGACTGTTTTTGATATGTGTTCTGATTGATTAGTCTCAGGTCTCCGTGGCAACGGTTGAAACTGAGAAACCAGACCACCTGTTCCAGGAATGGCTTGAGGCCTCACAGGAGACATTTAAGATTCAGAACGATTAGGAGACAGTACTGTTCCTGCAATGGCTTGAGACATCAAAGGAGAAGAGTTTGGAGACAGTAAGGTTTGTTCTGCTCCCTGGTTCATAGACCTTCACAAACCCAAAGCCTTTTTCTTATTTCCTAAGTTACCCTTTTTTTGTTCACTAGTGATCCCCATTTTTGCCCTCTTCTTCTGCATTTTTCTGTACTCAGCTTCTTTTGTTCATCATATGAAAACTCATTCTCATCTCCAGATGACACATCGGCATCGCAACCTTTCTTGTTATATTGAACGGAATCTTCGAGTATGAGCAAGACATGTGTACCTTGACTAATAATCCCTTGAGGCACTTGGTTCTCTGATTTGAGTCTTAACAACTATAGCAATGTTTATATACAGTCGCAAAGATCTCATCCACATAACCCAATGGAAGTCTAGTTTCAGTTAACCACAGGAAAGAACCTTTACATAACAGCAGCTTATTATGGTTCTCTTTGCCCTCAACTATCACTTGCCTTTCATCTGAGAGATTAAATCACAAAGCCATTAATCAATTTAATGTATAAATATTGTAGTTTTTACAATTCAGTGTATAACTATTGCAAAGCTAAAACATAATCTACCAGCAATTGATACACACCACATAAGAACCATCCAGTAAAATTTGAGATAAACGATTGACATGATATTGTAACCAAAACTATCTAGAAACAGTGAACATCAATTGTCTTTGAAAATCCAAATCCTAAACCTTAAAATTTTCTGATTCCTATGCATTTTCACAATTTTCACAATTTGAGATAAACAATTTTCAGAAAGCCATTAATCAATTCCTATGCATTTTCCTCATTCCTTATAACCCTTTTCCTATCCAATGAATGGAATTGACTCAGACAGGTGGAGAACATTTTCAGACAGAAGATCCAACCAAAACAGTCTCTTCAACACCTAACAAGCATCAAAGTCGTAATCCTTTGTAGACAATGTTAAGAAATTGACCAAAACCAATTCAAGGGTTGACATGATTACCAGAATTTTAGAACAAGAATCTAGAGATTTTGCTGCATAACTGGGAACAAAAATTACAAAATTCCAATTACTAAGTAACAAAATTATAAAGTGATATAAATGTAATGACTTAATCAGTTAATTGAGTTGAAGAACCGAACTGAAAACAAAACTATGCAGCAATAGTGAAGATCAGAACTTTACCAGAATTGGGAACAAGATCCATTGGACAACGAACATCAGAGCTGCAATAACCAAAAAGTTTGGAAATCTAGGGTTCGGAAATTTTTGGGATCGATCTGGAAAAAATTGCAAAAAACAATTTGAACCATTCTTCGATTTGAGCGTGTCATCCTTGAGCAGGGGCCATGCTAATCGTTTATTGGACTCCATTGATATATAAACTCAGCTTTTTCTTTCTTCCTAAGCGATGTGGGACTTTTAACAGGGTAAATGGGCTCGTTTATTAATAGGCCTAATTATATTTCTATATCGGCCCATTAACATTATTGACCACAACTAAGAGGCCTCTTTCTGATTATTCGTAGAGGAAAATAAAACGACGCCGTTGCAATAGAGAGACAGAAACACAAAGGTGAAATCTGATTTAATTATCATGGCGCATCATCCGTCCAATGACATACACGTGGCTTTATCAACGAAGAAGAATGTTTTTGAAATTTCTCTTCCTATGTTTAATCTACCTAAACATTTTAACGTCAGTTTCATAAAAGAAATGAAATTGAAAACCTTTGCTAGAATTGCCTTTAAAACTTCAAAATCATGTCCAGAGTCGTTAACAAGAACCAATCAGCTATATCAAGGCTGCTCCTTTCGACCTATACCACCAATGTGTTATTGCGTTTGCTGCATTTGGTGCGTTTGAGATTGAGGAAGAGAATATATTGATGCTAAATAACTTGGGGAAACTCACTGAGACCTACAAATGTTAATTAAAGCCTCCAATAGGTTCTTCTAAACGGTTTTGACCTACAAATGTAACTAAAGGCTCTGTTAATCCTAGAATGCTGCATCTGATTTGACCTTTGGATAATCTGATATCCTGTTGGATGATGATGATATTGATTTGGTAGAGACAGCTATGTTTCTGCTTCTGATCTTCTCGGAGGCATCAATTCATCACTCTGTTTTTGTTCTTCTTGTTACTTGTTCTACACGTTTTTGTTTCTTCGCTTTTTCTCTTTGTTGCTATCTTCTCCTGCAGTTGTTAATTCAAGCAGAGATATTTCTAAGAAATCAAACAGAAGAAGCAAAATTACTATACAAGAAGAGGTAATAATTTCGTTAAGATACCAACTGAACAGGATGCACATGTACAAGTGGAGGAAGCTGCTCCTGCAAAATTAAACAGGTTCTCATAGTTTAACAAAACTTGTGAAACTAAAGGAAAAGCTAATAAATTAGTAATGGCTAATGACCTTTGAGATTGTGGCTTCTTTGGTTCTTAAACTATCGTCTACACTCTTCCTCACGCCCTCTTGTGATCATTCGAAGAAGAAAAGCTCGAAACTTGGAGTTCTCCAAAACCAGTCGAGGCAATCAAAATCAGCAGAGGAATCTTTGAAAGATTGAAAGATCAAGAGGCTTCTTTGAAGTTTTCAGTTTTCACCTTGGGATCATCTTGATTAGAAACAACGGATTCTGAAATTTTTTGTAATATTATACGCACTTTGACTAATCAATGTTAGCATAAACAATCAATGATTCTCCCTTTACTTGTTGAAAAAAACTGGACTTTAAGAGATACTGTGAAGAGTTCCGTTCATCAAGCTCCCTCAGAGCCGTGCCAACGTATGTTGAGGCCGGAGGCGGTTAACAAAAATACTTAATACATATAACACAAAAAAAACTTCGAAGTAGTATACATCCTTTTAAAAACCTTGGGGCAACAAACAAAATAATAGCTCTAAAAACACACTTTCCTTTATTTTATTAAAACTCATTAACCAAGTTGATAAGAAAACCTACATTTTTAACTGAGTTTCTCTTGTAACATACTCAAATAATAATAAAAGCTACTATTATTAGATAAAAACGAAAATATAATGAAGAATTTTATATGTAGTCAGTTTAAAAATAGAAAAGAAAAGAAAAGTCTAATCGGAAAATTTTAGATTGTGCCTTGTTTATTCAAAGGTGAATTAATAGGTTAGTTATCTTACTTTTATTTTGTAATGTTTAATTACAATATTAATCTCTATTAGTAATTATCTACGATAAAAACTCAAGTTTCAATGTCAAAAAGGTAAGTTTACATTCCATTCAGTTTTTTTTTTTCAAAGGGCCGTAGGCGAATGTGTCTTTTTTTCTCCACTTAGCCACGGGCCTGAGCTCCCTATGATAATTCAAAATCACACGCATGAATGCTATATCATTTGTATATACATGTTACCTTTATGTTTTGTATTGTCTTCTGATAAAAACAACCGGCTAACCAAATGGTGGTGGTGTAGTGGTTCCCATTTGAGGAGGAGTTGTTCTTTTGGTCTAGGCTAGGGATTGATTCTCCTCAAACGCGAAATTCTCTAAACCACTTCTATTTGGCCAGTCGAAATAGTGACATGCTTTAGACCATTAGAAAGCCCGGTGAGTGAACTACTCGACGACTACACTTATTACCATAGGGGAGTAATCGGATGTTAAAAACTTGAATCACCCCAGTTATCAAACCAAAAAAAACAACCGGTATGTCACGACTGCTTATCATTCATATAAAGAGAAAGAAGCCACCTTGAATCTGAGGGTGAGTACATTTTGACTTTGTAGACTAGTGAATGAGCATGCTAAGTAGATCGATTAGTTACCATGTAAGCCATTGTTATCTCTCTCTCTCTCTTTTTTTTTCTTTTATTTATTTATTATTATCTGTATGTATTCTTTTTTAGTTAGTTTATTTTTTTCTCAAGTGTACATTTGCATGTCAAGTAGGAGATAATGGTCTCCAACCCTTGAAATGAATTTAGCTTTTACAACATCTATTTTATTTTATTTTCAGTTTTCCCGTGGTTGATATTGTAACTGTTTACCAAAAGAAAATGAGTACTATTTGATTATTAAATTACTAATGTGTAGAATTTTATTTTCAGAGTTAATTCCTTTTTTTTTAAGTATGCTTACTATTTTTTAGTTAAAATGTTAATTTGATTACTGTTCTAATGTTATATTTCTTATAAAACTAACTTTTGGAAGAGCAATTGACTTTTTTTTTACGATAAAAACATTCCATTAAAAAATCAAAGTACAAAGAGTATTACAAAGTCGAATACAAAACATCAAATTACAAATTATTATATAAACAGATATATGCGTCATACACTGAAGATAAAATACTAGAAAAATAAAATTGAACTTTGCTTTTTCGAGATAAGCCTTACACGCTAACAACCATTGTATGTTGTTATCTTCTTTCTTTTTTATTTATCTCACTTTGATACGATGTGTATGCCAGATTGGCATTGCTTCTTTTGCTTTCCAAACTGTTGTCTCTGGTTTTGGGAGATATCCAAAGGCATTCCTCTGCCAAATTACTTTTTCATTAAGCCATTGTTTCCGGCCGGCGCTGGCTGTTTCGGCGTCGGTGGGCTTCCTCTTTTTCTCTAGTTTTTCATATTCACTTCCTATATAAATTTAGATTTTGGAAGAGCAATTGTCATTAAGCAAAATAAAGTGCAAACAAAACGAAAACAAGTATAGAATTTGTTCACATATGCGTCATCATCCAGCTTCATATGCTTTTCTTTACTGTCTTTATGCATTTGTAACAATAACGTAGTAAACATATTAGTTAAGTTAAGTTAAGCTAGATTGTTACCTTCAATAAGTAGTTAAGTAGTTTAGAGTATTCTTCCAAACACTCTTAGATGCCTTTACATAATATAACCATATCCATCATCACAGATGAAACAATGAAATCGAAGAAAACAATGCAATCAAAGTCCATTGTTCCAGGGTAATCTAAGTATCTTTCAACAAAAAATATTATTTTAAAAGCAAAATCTTGTAGAACAAATATATTTGTAAAAAGGCCCTTAATTTATTTTCAAAAAATGAGGCCTAGCTAGGCCAATGCCTCAAATTTTATAAGCTAGGCACGACCCTGAAAACTATCATGGTGGTTGTACATCATTGGAGTTTCTGTATTGAGAGAATGTTGTTGTTGCATACCAAAAGGATGGTTGAAATAGCTTTGACATGCAAACAATGTTGATCCTTGTGCTCCACGGTTTGGTTCGGTAATCTGATTGCTCCTGAAATTATGCTGCGGGTTGTATATCAGTGGCATCATTGGAGCTAGAATTGGGTCAAGATTGGGAACTGGCTGGTACATGATTGGAGCTAGACTTGGGACAAGATTGGGAACAATGCCCATTTGGTTCTGCTGATTAGTCTCAGGTATATGGTACATCATTGGTTGATAATGCATATAAAAAGGTTGGTTGAAATTGTCTTGACCACGGTTTGGTTCTGTACTCTGAGTGCTCTTGAAATGCTGATATTGAAGCCGAGGAAGCTCAGCTTCAAATACGTCAAATTCATTTTTTATTGGATCATGAAATCTCTTGTACAGATCCTCTTCATCAATATGTTGTGCAGATTCTAGGAAGAACGTGACAGGAGTACCTTAAAATCTCTTGTACATATCTGAATCCACAACATAGTCAGGTTTCGTTACAGATCCAAAGTAGTACCCAACCACACGACCCAATGGAACTTTTGTTTTAGCCATATACAGCATTGTACCAACATTCAAAGTTTTATGATCTCCCCCCCCTAGCAAGTACCATATGTTTGTCTAATACCTGTGTTCATAAGTTGCGCTTAAACTCAAGCATGAAACTGCTAAGAAACAAAAAAAAAAAAGTGTAAATTCTCTAGAGATTTTACCATATTCACAACTCCAACAGGAACATTGGCGTGATGCGCTTCAAGTTACGTTTTCATTCTAGGTTTGGTGGCTGCATATATAGTTACGATTATTTGTTATTGTATATCTTTTAGTACTTAACCTCCTAGATCTTCTTTAGTTTGGTTTTATCTCGTGTGTAACTAACTATGACAGTTTCGTTTATTTTGGTAAAGTCCGGTTTGGTATGGTTTATTGGACCTTTGTTGATTAGTAAGTAGAATGATTCGGATAAATATGTTACACGCACAAATACACAGTCTCACACATACTTAAAAAGAATACAACACAGACTAACTTCTATGAGCTTTAAATAGAAACAAGTTCAAAGAATCGAGTAACACACCATTTTACAGTAGAGGTCTTCAACGAACAAAGATTCACAAAAAGAAACTCTCCACCAATCGAATTATCGCCGAATGGAAGCAAGCACATTGATCTTTTTCCTTGACCCAATTCACATGATATAAGCCTCTTCTTGGCTGCAGAATCAGCTCTTTGACTCCTTTTATTGTCTCTTGAAGACTTGAACATCTAACCAGCATCAAAGTCTTGATCTTTTTGTACACATAAACACAGAGAAAAGTTAAGGGATTGACCAAAAACAATTCAAGGGTAGACAGGATTACCAGATTTTCAGAAACCTGAGTCTCCAGAATTCGAAAAGGATATTGACCAAATAGAGATTTTGCTGCAGAATTTCAAATTCTCAATAGCTAATTAAAAAAGGATAACTTTCATAGTTTATAAGAACGCCAACAAACCAATGCAAAACAAAAAGGCTTTTTATTGCTTTTGGCATGGCACCGTAAAAATATTGTTTAGGTCCTAAACTGAATTAAATGTAATGACTCAATCGAGTTCAAAAACCAAACTAAGAACAAGGACATGTTTCGAGTAAGTCCTTTTAAAAACCCAAGAGGACAAGTCCTTTAAAAATGATTGATCTTGCAACATTGAAGATCAAAACTTTACCGGAATTGGGAGCAAAATCCATTGGAAAACGAACATGAGAGCTGCAATAACGGAAACAACAACAAAAAAAATTGGGAATCTAGGGTTTGAGAAATTTCTGGAAAAAATAGCAAAAAATAATTCACAGTTTCTTAGCGTAGAGATTGTTGCTTTAATTGTTTGGAAAATCAAAATCCGATATTGGATTGGATAAAGGTGATGGTATTGGTTTGGAGGAGACGGCAATGTTTCTGCTTCTGATATTCTCGGAGCCATCATCACTCTGTTTTTATTCTTCTTGTCACTTGTGCTGCAAGTTTTAATTTGTTGACTTGTATTCATTCTTCTATTTGTTTCCCTCTTCTTCTGCATTTATTTTTTGTATACTATTAATGAAGAAACATATTTCATAGTGACATTCACAAATTGAACTGGTGGAAGCTCTTGCAAAATTGAAACAGATTTCAGAGTTTTAACTTTTAACAAAACTTGTAAAGCAGAGCACTTTGAAGTTGTTTGGTCATTTACACACTTTGTCTCACCCTATTTGTGTGATCGAGATTTCACCATCATCAGACTTAGAAGAATCCAAGGTTACCAGGATTTCAGAAACCAGAATCTAAAGAATACAAAATTCGAACTACTAAGTAACAAAAAGATAAAGTGATAAAAATGTAATGACTTAATTGAGTTGAAGAACCGAACTAAAAAAAAAACGATGCTTGGAGTTTATCTATTTTATCCTTTAAGAAAAACATAAGAGGAAATGTTGGGAACAATGAAGATCAGAACTTTACCCGAATTGGGAACAAAGTTCGATTTGTTAAACCCATTGATTAGTAAGTAGAGAAATATTGTAAACTCTTTAACTCCTAAACCTTCGCTAATGGGTCTCTGAGATCACACCAGCTTCCTCCACTTTCCTCATTCCTATTTTTCAGCCAGTGAATGAAAATTTTGAAATGTTCGAACAAGGAAAATATTGCTCTCCAAGGAAAGAAGATCAGATCAACACAATCAATGGCTGCAAATCCATAAACTCCAACGGTTAGATATCTTAATCATAGTATTGATTCGAATTGCTGATCAATTTTTATTATTCTCCGTTGTATCATGTAGATAATGCACATAAGGTGCTTGTAAAAATGCCTAGCGATGAAATTGAAATACCCTTTATATGAGGTTGTAAAAATAGAATCTTTAAAAAGACTAGAGTGGATTTTCACTTAAAGCTACTGAAATATAGTCCATTTGATTATGGGTCTTTCGTCAACTATGAAGACAAGTTTGGTATCTTGAAAATTGCTAAACTAAAACTATCTAGAAGATAACTTTAAATTGTAAAGGATTGAAATTGAATCCCCTGTTTTATTTTTAATCTGTAGACAAACAAAGTATTTGCTAAACTAAAACGATTCAGGAGAAACTCTTTCTTCTTCCACACTTTTTGAATAGATCATGACTAAACAGTTAATCAACGTTTCAGAATCTTCAAGAAATTACAGAAAGTAAGCATTTTGTGAGAAAACTTTGGTATTCAAAACAGAAGAGAACTGTTCCTTGTTCCACACTTATGAATAGTTCCACACTCATCACCAACAATTCCTTTACAGATATCAAAATCAATCCAAAGTGCTATTTTGTGAGAGAGTATTTAGTAATGAGAAATTAAAAACTTGAAAATCATTTCAAGAATCGTTTCACCTAGGCTGAAAAATCATTCATATAAAGAGAAAGAAGACACCTTGAATCTGAGTGTGAATACATTTTGACTTTGTAGACTAGTGAACGAGCATGCTAAGTAGATCAGTTAGTTAGCCATTCTTAACTCTCTCTTTTTTTTTTAATTACTATATGTCTGTATTCTTTTTTAGCTAGTTTATTTTTTTTTCCAAGTGAAAATTTGCATTTCAAGTAGGAGATAATGGTCTCCAAGTCATGAACTAATTTTACAATATCTTTTTTTTTTCTTTTTTACTTTTATATGTCTTCCAGTTTTCTCGCGGTTGATGTTGCAATTGTTTACCCAAAGAAAATGAGTACTATTTGATTATTAATGTGTAGAATTTTATTTTCGGAGTTCATTCCTTTTTTTTTTAAGTATGCTTACTATTTTTTAGTTAAAATGTTAATTTGGTGACTATTGTAATGTTAAACTATATTTGATATATATTTCTTCTAAAACTAACTTTTGGAAGAGTAATTGACATTAAGCAAAATAAAGTGCAAACAAAACGAAAACAAGTGTAGAATTTATTCACAGCTAAAAATTTGTCAATGCGCGTAATGGATTTCAGAAGAGTAATTGAGATCAAGCAAAAACAAATCTAATAGTTCAAACAAAAACAAAAACAAGTCATTTGCGAATAACTTAAATAATTGGTTTAGGACAAATTATAATAAAAAATTTACTGATTTAAGACACTTTGGCCTAATTAATTAGCAGACTCCTCAGCCTCTTAGGCACACGGTTCTTCATTGATGTAATAGCATTGATTTATAGAGCTGGTAAAAAACCGAGCTCTTTTAAAGCATCGTTGAAGAGATTATAAACAGTCAAAATGTAAAAGTGTTGAGGAAGTGTAATGTTTTCAACGTCCCACCAAACAATGAAAGGTCTTGGAATAATCCGTTCCAGCATCAAAGTCGTTTCCAAACCATTAATTGTAATACCATCCCCTTGTTGAACTTGTAGACACTTATTTGGATCAGCTTAATGGTTGGTGAATTACAGCATAGGCAAAATTGAATTGGTTGAGCTGAACCACTTTACCAACATTATCAACGAGATTTACGTAGTTAATTCTTTAAAAACACTTTAAAAACATCCTCGTAGACATATGCGTCGTCATCCAGCTTCATATGTTTTTCTATACTGTCTTTAAGCATTTGTAACAATAACGTAGTAAACATTTTAGTTAAGTTAAGCTAGATTTTTACCTTCAATAAGTTGTCTAGAGTATTCTTCCAAACCCAGATGCTTTCATTTTATCCTCATCACTAAACTCAATCTTGACAAGCTGTTAATAAAACAATTAATATATCAGATCCATAATAAAAAAATAATGACATAAGCAATAAACTCATAGATAATATACCATATCCATCACAGATGAAACAATGCAATCGAAGTCCATTGTTCCAGGGTAATCTATCGGATGTTCTCTTGGGATGACCAATTTGATCTTTGGGACATTGATGACAGAATGAGCCTGGAAAAAGAAATAAGAACACACATTATATAGTAATATAATTCTAAAAAGTTACAGAAAGATCAAGAATTATCATCATAAAAACAAATCGTCAACAACCATTAAGCTGAGCCAAAATTGGTTTTTGGAAAAAAAAATGACGAAGATGAAGTAGGTATACTAGATTTCTTAATTTGGAGGTGAACTCAAAACTTGAATGAGAGATTATAACAAAATAAATTTTCTAAAAATTTTAGAAAAACAAAAACGAAAAACTCTTTCAAAAATCTACAAAACATTCAAGATCGGTATTATCAACCAATAATTAATGTGCAGAAGCAGAACATTTGTATGTGTATACCAAATGAGTAGATCAGTTAGTTACCATGTAAGTAATTCTTAATTATAATTTTTTCTTTTTCTTTTTGATTAATTATAATTTTTCCTTTTTCTGTCTGTATTCTTTTTTAGCTACTTATTTTTTTTCCAAGTGAAAATTTGCATGTCAAGTAGAAGTAGGAGATAATGGTCTCCGAACCTTGAAATGATTTTAGCTTTTACAATATATATATATATATATATATATATATATATATATATATATATATATATTTTACATGTCTTCCAGTTTTCCCGCGGTTAATATTGTAACTGTTTACCAAAAGAAAATGAGTATTATTTGGTTTTTTAATGTAATTAATGTGTAGAATTTTATTTTCAGAGTTAATTATTTTTTATGATTTTTTTTAAAGTATGCTTACTACTTTTTTTAGTTAAAATGTAAATTGCGAAGAAACAGAGTGTGACAAATCGAAACAGAGTGTGAATTTTGATTACCACAGATAAATCTCCAGCAGGATGAGTGACGTGATGCGGTTCTTGATTGACAATTACATATGGATTTGGAGGAAGGTTCTGAAAAACATTTAACATTTATGTCATCTTAATTACTTCCTGATCAAGCATATTCAAACGAAAGGAAATGAAAAATAATCTCTTTGGATGCATTCTTTATCTCTCCTTTCACCGTTTCTTGAGAAAGAAGAAACCGTTTTCTTTCTTCTTCTTTTTTTTTTAAAAAAGAATACAAAGAGAAAGAAATGATAAACAATGTTGATCCTTGTGCTCCACGGTTTGGTTCTAAAATCTGACTACTCCTGAAATTATGCTGTTGTTTGTACATCATTGGCATAGACTAGATTGGGAACAATGCACATCTGGTTCTGCTGATAGGTCCTCAGGTCTCATGAATGGCTGCTCTCGCTGGTACATCATTGGAGCTTGACTGTAGAGTAGATTAGGAACAATGCCCATTTGGTTGTGCTGATTAGTCTCAGGTATCTGGTACATCATTGGTTGATAATAATGCATATAAAAAGATTGGTTGAAATTGTATTGACCACGGTTTGGTTCTGTACTTTGAATGCTCTTGAAATGCTGATATTGAAGCTGAGAAACATGAGACATCTCAATTTGGTCGCCCTCAGCTTCTTCTTCTTCGTCAAAGAATTCAAATTCATTTTTTACTGGATCATGAAATCTCTTGTACAGATCCTCTTCATCAATATGTTGTGAAGATTCCACGACGAATGTGACAGTTGTACCGAGAGGGACTTTATCTGAATCCAATCTCACAACATAGTCACAACTCCGACAGGAACAGTGGCGTGATGCGCTTAAAGTTACGTTTTCATTCTAGCTCGGTGGCTGCATATATACTTATTACGACTATTTGTTACTGTATAATATCCCTTAGTACTTATCCTCCTAGATCTTCTTTAGTTTGGTTTTATCTCGTGTGCAACTAACTATTACCGATTCGTTTATTTCGGTAAAGTCCGGTTTGGTATGGTTTATTGGACCTTCGTTGATTAGTAAGTAGAATGATTCGGATAAATATGTTTACAGACACAAATACACAGAGTCACACACATACTTAAAAAGAATACAACACAGACCAACTTCTGTGAGCTTTAAATAGAAACAAGTTCAAAGAATCGAGTAAACACACCATTTTACAGTAGAGGTCTTCAACGAACAAAGATTCACAATCGAATCTTTCGCCCAATGGAAGCAAGCACATTGATCTTTTTCCTTGACTCAGTTCACATATATAAGCCTCTTCTTGGCTGCAGAATCAGCTCTTTGACTCCTTTTATGTCTCTGGTTTAGTTCCTTATGTTGTTGTTGTTGTTTCTCAGAACTGAACATCTCTCGTTTCCACGAATTCACAGAGATGATCTGATAAAAAATGCTTCTTTACAATTCACTAGTCTGCGATAGGTTCCCCCGAACCATGACGCTCTCTTCTGATCATATCTAGTAGATCTTGAACAACTTCAGACATCAATGGTCTGAATTCTGGTTCAGACTAGCAAATATAACAAAGAATAAAACACTTTTGGTCAAGCAGAGACAATCACAAACATCTAATCACAGTTTCTATTTGTCAATATGTGCTTTACCTGAACACACCGGGAAATTATATCAGCAAAGTGTGACAATGACTTTGCAGGGTATTTTCCATTAAGAGATGGATCAACCATATTTCCCAATGCATCGATATCGTGAAGCTGAGGGATTGCCCACCTCACCAAGAACTGCTCTCCTCTACTCCGGTCCCTATAATCGACTCATTGATATGAATACACACTTAACTGGAAACAAAACAAATCTAAGCGAATCGAACAATGTGATGTGCATACCTATCATAGGACATTCTACCAGTCAAGAGTTCTAACATAACAACACCAAAACTATATACATCACTCTGCCATGTATAGATTCCAGAGTCGAACTCTGGAGCTCCATATCCGTAAGCAGCTAGCAGTTGTCCTGACAACTGATTATTATTACAAGAAATCGTTTAGTTTTACATCTTGAAAATTTTCAAAGCCATCAGAATCGAGCTCATTGGGTTTTAAGTACTTTACCTGACTCACAGAGCCTGATGATATTAGTGGGGCCAAACCACAATCTGAGACAAGAACACTCAGGTCATCGTCGAGTAGAACATTGGCTGATTTGAAGTTTCTGTGTATGATAGGTGGTTCACACACCTCATGCAAGTATCTTGAAACATTAAAAAAAGTCAGCAATCGGGTGAAAAACACGGTTGGAAACATCCATTTTGAAGTAAAACAAGAACTTACTCAAGGGCTCTCGCAGCTCCAAGTGCCATACTGACACGGGTATTCCATGAAAATTTCTTCTTGAATTCATCGTCTGAATGCAACCCATCTTGTAGCATACCATTACTGCAATATTCGTAGACCAATAGTCTTTGATCGTGCTCAGCACAGTAACCCACAAGTTCAACAATATTGGCATGGCGAATCCCGTCTATACTGTTCACTAGTTCGATAAATTCATAATCCTGTTGTTGCTCAGAAGCCCTCTTGTCCAACTTCTTGACAGCCAACAGCTGTAAAGACGAAATTTAAAGATTTAAGATTCAGAAACAAAGAAAATTTTTTGAGCCAAAAATGTATAAATTCGGTGCATCATACCTTTCCGTTGGGAAGCCGTGCCCTATAAACACTCCCAAGCATGCCCGAGCCAAGGAGATTTTCTTGAGAGAAGCTCTCTGTATATTGTTGAAGAGATGCAATGGAATAGTGCTTCACAGAAGTCACGGGTAAGCGAGTTTTAGGGGAAGGCTTTTTAAAAGGTCTTTCAGGAGACACAATTGGCATAACGGTGACCTTCTCAGCCAGTGGAGGAGGAGGTGGTGGTGGTGGTGGAGGTGGGGGAGGAGGCATCAACATTGAAAAGTCAATATCTTGACTTTCTTGTCTTAATATAGGCGCAGGTCTCCGCAACCTCTCAAGGTCATGTAAAACCTTTGGTTCCTCCCCAGCTTTCTTGACGGGTTCCCTTTGAGCTGTTCAGAAGCACAATCCCAACATTACTTAAAGAAGGACCGTAGGAACCAATAGACAAACTTGCAAATTCCAATCTTACCTTTTTCAGATCGAGCAGGTGGTGGCAGTACCGGAGGCCCGCTTTCCAGAGCATTCTCTCTGCTTCCTCTATCAGCACCAACTTGATGCCGTTTGAACACTCTATTAGCATGTTCTCTTCTTCTTCTTGCGCATTTTGGCAAGAGCAAGAGTATTGCCAAAACCAGAATAACGAAGGAGAGGACGCCAGCAAATGCTATGAGGACTATCCGTTTAGTATGTGAAGAGTTTTGTCCTACAGAATTCTTGGAGCTTGATCCTTCTGAAGCAGAAGGTCCATCAGCAGCTTTCCCTCGTTTCCTCTCAGTTGGAGAAGGTGGAGCTTTAGAGAATGGTTGTGTTGGTGCTGGTTTTGTTGGAGATAGAGATGGGGACAATGATGGTGCAGTCGTCGTGGAATTAACCATGGTGGAATTGAACTGGTTCCCTTCATTTCTGGATCACCATTTCAAGCATACACAAGGGTAACTGTAAGAACCTGAAATGCCTTTATAGGATTAGTAAACAGTAAATTAGAGAGTACTTACAGGAATTTCGGAATGCTTAGCAGTTTTTCCGGTATGGGTCCAGAGAAGAGGTTATTCTCTATGTTTCTGTTTCAAGAAGACAACAAGATCTAAGACTCTTGCAAAATTATCATTTCTTAAGAATATAACAAATTGTGAGAGAAAGAAACATACAAGTCTTGAAGAGGAAGGCCTTGAAGAACGTCCAGAGTTCCTGAGAGCTGATTGTTCTGAACACGTCTGCAACACTCAAGATTATCAGCTAAGTGAGAAAGAAACCAAAAGAGATTCAAAACTTCTTTCTTTGTAATAACCAAAACTTACAATGTGGTAAGAGTTGATAAATTCTCCATCGAAGGAGGCAATGTGCCGCTTAGATTGTTAGATGATATATCACTGCACAAAGATATCAGATCACAAAACAATCCATAGAAACAGTAACTTTTCACCAAACTATAAAGAAGAAGAAGCATACAGATTAATCAGCCCGACAAGGTTTTGAAACACGTCGGGTAGCTCTCCTGAGAGAAGGTTATCGTTCAAAGACCTGAAAACAAATGGCAAAATTTTCATCAGCACGAAGCAATAAAAAAAGAACTAGGAAGTAATCTGAACTTACATGTCATTTAGAAAACTCAATGTTCCTAGAGATTCCGGGATGCTTCCGGTGAACTGATTAGCTGAAAGAAAACTGCCAAAAGGTAAAGACCATTATCATACAAACTGTTCAAAGCAACAAACCCTATTCAAAAATTATACATTGTTAAGGTGTATACATACAAATGCTGCAATGTAACCGGTAAATTAGAAGGTATGCTTCCTCCAATGCGATTGTTGCTGAAATCTCTGGAGATAAAACAAAGTAAACAAAAAGCAAATACAAAAGGTTACAAGAAACATCCAAATTGACTTGTCAAGATTGTCATATTGTGTGTCTATATACTTACATTCCCCTGATAGAAGTGAACTTAGCTAAGTTGTCACCAAGCTCTCCTTGCAAATTTGCGGCATTTACAGTTCTGTAAACATTCAGAACAGAATTAACAGAAAGAATAAATGATAGATAAGATAAGATAACTCAAGAGTTGTTATCTCAGAAAGAACTTACATGCTTATTATATCTGAAACATTGCAGATAATGCCTTGCCAAGCTTCACCACATGGGTCACCACCAGAAGCAATCCAGCCAGGAAGAACAGGTGCGCCAAGCGCAGCGAATAATCCATTAATTGCAGCCACTGATTCAATTACAACAATGCTGATTACTCCTCATAAAAACAGTGGAAGAAAATCTGAAAATCCTCAAGCAATACACACAGATCTCATTCTAAATTCAGTGAGACAAAATGTAAATCTAGAAGCCAAAAATTACAGATTTTCTTGGGGAAAAAGTTCTTACCATCATCAGGGTTAGTAGCAGCTAAGGAGATCGAAGGAATCCATATCAGTAAAGACAAAAGCAGAGGTAGAAGAAGACAGTAGATCTTACAACACCCCAACTGTGTAATAGATCTCTTAGCAACCATTGTTCCAAGTCAGAATGGACTAAAACCAAACATTAATCGAACAAAACCATGTCTACGAATCTGTAAACAACCCATCAAAAAACATCATGAAAGCGACAAGATCCATAACAAATCAAAGGGGGATTAAACAAGTAGCAATCTTGAGAAGAGAAAGATAAAAAAAACTTACTGGAAAAGTAGAGGAATCGCCATCAAAGAGCTTAATGGTTGGTGAATTAAACGAAAAACGAAAAAGGGTAAAGTCTTTTCCTTTAAATTCTAAAAACCCAATCCTCAATAAAAATGCAAACTTTTTTTGTTTCTTAATATGTGGGTGAGAATGAGATTTAAGACGCAACGTAAGAGTTAAGGTTCAATGAACTTTTGTCAATGAAGTAAGTTTTACCCTCAATAATTTGACACTCGAGAATCTGCTCTCTTATAAGCTCGACACTCGAGGAAATTAAAATCAAAGGAAAACACCAAAAACCCAGAAGGAAAAATTGTGGGTTTTTCAGGGAAATACACCGAAAGAAAAATTGTGGGACCAAAACTAAGAAGAAAGAACTGGCGAAATTCAGAAATTGAAATTTGAGTCTAAAGAGTCTTCTTCTTTTACTGAAACAACAAGGAAACTGTGTTCATGGGTTTTATTTTTTTTATTAATTGATTTTAGAACAATCTTGACCAGTGTTACTATTGCTTCGGATCATTACTATAGCCTATGATTGATTAATGAAAAAACTCTATTAATTAATCAATGATTTAACTCCATGATGTGTACAACTGTATCCCTATATTTTGTTTTGGGAGCAAGTTGCGTCTTGGTCTTCTTCAAGATTCTAATCCGACCAGAGACTTGTTTCAAAGTTGTCAATTTTTTTGACAATAACGAGAATTATTCGATGTTAGTTATTATACCGGACGATGTCTCAGTTTGGTTAATCGGTATAACGAGTATATAAACCAAAAATGTTGGAGAACACGCGCTTGGAAAGAGCGACTGAAGGAGATGAGAATCGACGGTGAAAAGACGTTGAAGTAGTAACGGTAAAAGACAAAAATAGCCGCAAGGATAAGAAATTAAAAAGGTTAAAAGTTGGAATTGGATTCACATTACTGTTTTCTTGCTGGCGACTGTCACGTGTTCTTCACTGTCAGATGACGTCACTCATTTTCCCACGCTTCCACATCAGCTCCTCATCCACTCTCTAGTCTCTTTATTTTTAGGTTCTTTTTTAAATCTGACTAATTAAGTATAGAGTTCATTTGTTTAATCACATCACCATGGCATTGGTTAAATTAAGTATCATCAAATAAAATAATGCATTTTAGGCGCTAATGTTTGTGTCGTTTTATTCAACATATTTGTCTATTTTACAGTATTGAGAGTTTAAAATGGAATCTCAATCTTTTTGTGTGTTTGTGCTTTGAATCTGTTCTTGATAGCATTGGAATCTTTGGCTTCCGATAAGGGATTGTATTAGTCTTTATATATGTGTCATTATGTGTTTTCATTGTTGATTTTAGAATAAAAATTCGTTATATTGTTATCCACATTGAGAGTTTTTTTTTGGTTTGTTAAAAAATCCACATTGAGAGTTGGATCATGATGGGCCAACCAACAAATATGCTGATATTTTTTTGCTTGGTTGATTATGGCCGTTGGAATGTGATGTGTCCATGTGTGGAGCTCTTCTTTAAAGTAAAAATTGGCAAGTCTTGGAGTTTTGTTTTGTTTTTATTTTTAAAATTTGGTGGCATTGAACTAAATTTTTTTTTTTGATTTTTGGGTTTATATTATAACTAACAATTCCAAATATGTCTGGTCGAAACTCTTTCCCAATTACAATAGACTCAAACCTCAAGAAACCATAAACCTAAATTAGTCACGACCAAAAGGAAAACCGGTCGGTAACCAAAGTAACCAAACCAACTACCCGACGCCTAAACCGGGAGAAGTTCTAATTTGCAGATGAAACCGCAGCCGCCAAACAAAAACCACTCCAAGCACTAGACTTCGTCGGCACAGAAAACCACCGCCGGAAACGGCGATGGCACAAGACCACCGTCTCCGCTAGACTTTGAGAAGGGAGAGAAGCGAAAAAGAGAGACGTCATAGAGTAACCACAAGGCCACCGCCGCAACCTAAGACAAACACTGTCGAGAGATCTAGAGCCGCCGCAACGACAGGCGGAGGGGCGCTTCACCTACTCCATGATGCCGAATGCAGCAGCCGAAGAGAAAGAGGACCATTCAATGGAGAAGACGCCAGAGAAGACAACACTGACAGTGACGAATTCGCTATCCTCTAGCGAATCAGTCATGCCGGCGAAAGAACCGAGAAACCTCTTGCCGAAACCCATTCGCCGCAACACCACTGCCCCGACTTCAGATCCACAACCAAAACCACCACGGCAAGCTACATGGCACCGGAACACCACCACAACACCTCAAACCGCTACCGCATCGACAACGAGGAGAGAGCCGCTCCCTGAGACCAAACCCTCACAGATCCAGGGAGGAAGCTTCACCAAACCGCCGCCGCACCGACGATAAGATCCACAACCAAGAGAGAACGGCGACCTACAATAACCGGAAAAGAGCACTACCAAGAGATAAAGTGCGGTGGAGAGGATTTTCGAAGCTACAATCACCGGAAAAAGGAATAGGGGCGGTGGCTAGCAAGAGATGAGAAAAATTAGATCCACCGCTTATAGAGTTTTCTTTGTGAGTGATTTTGGGAACGATTGGCCCTAGTTTTTCTTTTTATGGATATAGTAAAACTTCTATAAATTAATAATATTATAACCAATATATTTTACTATATTTTATTAATTTATGAAAAGTATATTTAAGTTAAATTATCAATTTAGGATTACAAAAAATTATTGATTTATGGAGATATTAATTTATGGAATATTAATTTATAGAAGTTTAACTGTAGTTAACTAAATTGACAGTCTTGGAGGTTTTTTTTTCTTTTTTAAAAAAAAAATTTTTGTGGCATTAAGTCTTGGAGTTTTGTTGAAAAAATAAAAAGAATATTCTGATACGGCGATTAATTAGATGGTGGGTTTCCTTTTTGATCGTTGAAGCAATTGATAAGTTAACATCTTTAAATATCTGGATGTTTTTGACTAATTTGTTTGAATAAATAGGTAGACGTTAGTGGCATACGTTAAAGAGATTTGAATGTGTAAAAGCTTCAGGTCTTTAAACATTCATTTACTAGACTATTCAATTTTAGATTTCGGTCTAGTGATATATGATGAATTTGAGAAAACACTTTACTAATTTTTACCATTTATGATAAATTGGACACTACAGTATACCGAAAGCTTAATAGATATTTTTGTAGAATGGAATTGAATGTATTGCTTTTTCCACCTGGGGATGTGATTACGTTCATATGTTATATTAGTAGTTTGTATTTTTAAAAACACAATATATTAGAAAAGTAGGTTATCTTAGGTAATTTTTTAAAAATAAAACATAAATTATAATATCAACCGAAAATGCAAGGAAACTGTATTTTCGTTCATAATTTATAAATATTGTGTTTTTTAATAATTCAATAAAATTAGAACAAAAAAATAAAGAGGAGAGGGGGAGGGGGAGGGGGAGGGGAGGGGGAGGGGGAGGGGGGTTGATTTTGCAAGATAGCCAAATTTTGTAGTAAAATTAAAAACATTATGAAATAGTGAAATAGCATGAAAATAGCATGTATGTAATCGAATAAATTAATCTAATGTGTTAAAACATATACAAAATCTAGATAAATAAATTAACTTATTTGCAATTTTCTCCGTTGTTTTTGCAAAGAAAAAAAAACTACATATTTTTTTCAGAAAACTAAAAAAATAATATTTTAACTAATTAATGTAAACATCTTTTTTTTATTTTCACTATGATGCAAGTTAGATGGTTATGGATCATCATTTATGTTAGATTTCAACTTTTTAAAAAAATCTAATCTATACAGATTTAGTGCCGTAAACATATTTTTGTGTGTAATTTCTCTATACGCATTCCGTGTTTAATAAAATTAGCCCATCATGATGAATAATTCATAAATTCGTTTGTTTTTATATTCCACAATGTCTCTCTCTTATATTTTTTTGTTCATTTCCTTAAATGGGCCGATCTTGTTAACTAACAACAACCTAATGATAAGTCAGGACTCAGGAATGTTGTAAACAAAAAAAAGAAGAAGATAAGTTTCTCTGACAATTGGTTCATCATTTTAAATAATTTAACTAAATTAAAAGAAAACCATATATGATATCTGTATTTCTCTGACACTCGGGTACAAAGATGTATATTAACTAAAAGAAAAAATTAACTAAATCATAACTATATATATTAGATAAAGAAAAAATTACTGAATGTCGAATAATAGCTCAAAAATGTTATGCCCTATCAGCTAAAAATGGGGCAATTTATTTCGATTTCGATAATTTACTCTTCTATTCCAGCTAAAAGAAGTAAATATTGATTAAGAATCTGAGTAAATGAAACAGAAAAAAGATGTGACCTAATTCTGAATATATTCAAAAATAACAAATGTTAACAAAAAAAAAAGTTCACAAATAACAAAAAGAGTTTAGGAACTTTTTTTCTGGGTCAGGAAAGTTTCGTACTTTAAAAAGCGATAACAAATCAATACGAAGAAAAATCTAACTGAATTCTAAAGGTTGGGCTTATTTTTAGGCCTAGTCTCAACATATACAAACCTACGTTGGAGAGAGTCAAAGCCCAAACAGAGCCTTTTCTGCAATTAGACAAGTCAACATATACAGCATCTATATATTTATGTGTATGTATAGCTCGGTTACTTTCTGGTTAGTTGGGTACAATGTAAACGCAAGAAATGTCAAATGTGCCACACTTTGGTTATAGGGACATAACAAGTCCTGCCTATCAAACAGTTAGTTGTCTTCTTCACTTTCCCAATTCAACATCTTATAAATGCTTCTTTTTTGTATTTTATTTTATGGTCGATTAGGAGGCCACTTGTCTTTGCCTTTGGCTTTTAAATGCGCCTATATAGTATTTTGTTTTTTTTTTGTCGTCAGTGTATATCTAATAGTATTATACATGTTTATTTTCTATTATTTTACTGAGTTTTACATTATTATTTTTACCAAACTAGACCACTTTCATTTTCTTTTTCCCTTTTGGTAGTGTGGTTTTTGGGGTTTTAATGTCAAAATTTATTTCCTTGATAAGAAGTTACAGAGAAAGCGCCATTTTTTTTAATTTAAACATGCATGATGCATGTGTTTCACAAATTTTTTAATTTGTAAGTGGTGACTGGTGATTACGAGAATGTTGCGTTACTGTCTTCACTGTGTTAATACCAAAATTCAAACCTACGATAAGATATCATTGAACAAACAAAAAATGAAGACATTTGTCCAAGTAACAAAATTTAGACACTGCATACTTTACGGAACCAAGGAAACAACATAATTGTTTTTTTATTTGTTTGGTAAACGAACATAAATTGTTTTATTATTCCTTGTAAATCGTTAAATCTGAGGTACACTAACACAACCGCCATGGAATCACAAAGACAAAACCACCAAAATAAACTTAGAATCATGTTTTCTAGTCATAAGCCGAACTGCGAAAGCTCTTGATAGTAGAATCATTAAGTATGTTAAGCATAACGGAATTGGTCGTACACCTCGGAGTCTTAAACTGGTTCAAGCCACCAAATTTCCCAACGCATCGTTCAGCCATTTTCCCAAACGTGCCTCGTTCCACCACTCGTAGCTCGAGCGGTCCGATCGAGTTCATGCGCCTTGACACAACATAACCATAATCCACAAAAGCAGCATCCATCTTTCTGCAACATTCTTCAAGAGCCTTATCCTCTGCTTCTCCTCGGATTTCCCAGTAGATTAAATAGTGACCGGGTTGAGCTGTAACGTCCGCGTGGCTTGTAAAGTCAACGACTTCGGCTCGTGTGGTTCGGCTCAGAAGCTGAGATGCTTTGTCGACCACTTTCTGAAGATCCTTCTCTGTGTTCTTGTCAATATTGATTGTTAAAATGAGTTTTCTTCTGTATATGAAACTTAGCTTTGGTGTGCCTTTGTGAAAACCGGTTACTTCAACGATGTCTCCTAATCTGTACCTATAAAGACCTGAAACAGAGCACCGAGTAAGAGTAAAAGGCAATAAAACAGAGGAAATTACAAAACAGAGGAAGCTTGATGATTCTGAAAGGGTTGCTTAATTTGGTTGTTAAGATTGATTAGGGAAAGTGCAGTGGTTTACCTGTGAAAGTGGTAAGAACAACCTCGTACTCTTGTCCGAGTTTGACTAGAGAGAGCGGCACAGGTTTATCTTCGACAAATTCACCGTCACTACATAAGTCTTGATGATTCTGCCGCCTATCAATTGGTATGAACTCGAAGTAACTACAAGTGGGAACAACAGCAAAGCTCACGTCTTCTGAAGGAAGCTGAGGATCAACGTTCACACCGATCCAGCTCTCGATGGACCCATAATCTGCGCTAACCAGAGGCAAACCGCCAGCGTAATGCCTCACCTTTTTCAAGTAAGGAAGCATGGAACCTGTCATGATTGAGGAGATGTATTTTGCATTTGGCCATAGCTTTGGAATCAAACCAAACCATCCAAGATTTGATTCCAGCTCTAAGCAGATCTCTTCGATATGAGAAGCAAGAGACGGGTTTGGTCTGATCAGAGTCAATACAGCTTTTCTCAACTTTGGAAGAGTGATTCTTGAGCTCAGATTGCCTTCTTTGATGTCAGCACATATCTCTCTCCAGATTTCTTCGAAAATGGAGAAAGCTTGGACAATAGTGAAAGAGAAAGCAGAGGCAACAAACTCTACTTGGGTGGAGAAATGGAGACCAAGTAGGAGATGACAATACGTGCACTGCTCGAAATCACCTCCGGAGATGACCTCGTAGGGGGCTACAAGTGAAGGAATTTGTTTTCTCTTGCTTAGTTTTAAACTCTTTGCTCGCATAGAAATGTGTTGTGGCCGTTCCTACAGTTAGCCTCCTTGCGTCTTAAATCCTTTCCCGACGTATATAAATCCAAGAATCCTCCCTCCTTCCCTTATTGGATAAAACCTTTAAGATAAAGCATAGTAGGAATTGATTAGCGAATTAAGAACTTTTTAATGGAAAAGAAAGGACAAGACATGAAAAGTAACCTTGATCTATAAGCCGCTGATAATCTGAAAATCTGAAGAGTACTTTGCTCGCTATGGCGAGTAAATGGAACATACTTTTGTCTCCCTTCTGTTGTTCCAGAGCTGCGTCAAAAAGAGTAAATAAGGATCAAGACACACATAGAAAGATGTATATAGAAATATACTTGAGGGACAGAACAGTGATGGGTTCTTGAGTAAGTAAAGGAGAAGTCTCTCCATCTGCAATTCTTTGAATATAAGGATCTAAATCAGCATGTGAAACAATAGGCACCAAGGAAGTATATAGAGTTTCCAAGGTATAATCGTCTATTGCTTCTACATCAACCGTCCCAAGCCATTTCTTCAGATACTCCACTCCAGAGTTGAGCTCAAGAATCCGGCGCAGTGTCTGGCTTTGGACCTTGCATGCTTTCTCCGAGACATGCTCAAACCAAGCAATAACATCATCATGCTCAGCTTCTGAAGTTTCCATCCAAGACTAGCCTTTTAAGGCACTACTAAATCTCAGCGATTCAAAATGAATAGAAGCCTTAACCCAACATATAGGAGAGCACTGTTCATTGACCACTCTCTGTCTTCAGACAAGAAAAGTTATGATATTTTTCTTTCCTTGTTGTATTGTTGCTCTCACCTTTTTTGGGGCTCCATATTTGCCTTTATAATATGTAAAAACATATCAGATACCTCCATAAATGTCACGGGAATTACCGTCCACTAGTTGTATCTTCATTTATTATAAGAAGCTATTAATGAGTTTCTACAGACTTCTAAGAGTATACTAGTCACAACATGTGCTCCAGGAACAAACCTTAACCACAATGTATTTTGCAATATCATCCAACGTGGTCCCATGAAAGACTCTCTGCCTCCTAAAAATCAAAACCCCAACATCATGTCAAATCTCTTTCAACTAGTAATAATAATTCAATGAATACAGTTGGTATATGGGCAAAGATTTAATGAAGAGAGCTCATATAAACCTATTAAGCAATCTAGCATAAGAAGATTTTACTTGTTCCTAAAATGTGTCTAACCCATTGATTGCTGTATCTTTCTCAGCATATATCTGGATAAGCATGTAGGACCATTCTTCTACTCATCACATGTTGCTTAAGATAAATTTTTTTTAAGCAGCCTGGCTCAAGGTTCAGAGGCCCACCACCACTTTCAACGGGTCCAACATTAAAGATCCCATTCCGTATATACACAAAAAAAATTCCACCATGACTTATACAAGTCAATGAATCTTTTTAGACTTTTCTCCCTTAATATCTTCTTGATTGGTAATTAATTCCCTAAACATCTTATCAACCTCTGTAAAGGAAACGAATGGCTGCACGTTAATCTCAATATTAAAGCCAAAAACAGAATATCTCCAGCTCATCTCATCTCCAAGATACCATACAAAAAACGTTGGCGGTTCCTGAAACATTCAAAGTGTTTCTAGAAGCTAGAAGCTATTACCTAACCACTCCAGAGCTGGGCACTCGTGTTTGCATCTATCAAGCGTGGTGTATTGCCAAAAACCACATAAACCTTCAGGTAAATTTCTTGATACACAGGAATCAAAACCTAAATCATTGTCATATCTGAAAAATCTTATCAGTCTCCATAGCTCTAAGTTTCACCATAGCTTTCAAGTACATGCTTTCTCGAATCAATGAAACATAAAAAAAGCTCACAAGAGAATTAAGGATTCGATCCCATTTTCTCTCATCATCAGCTCCTCTACCATCCCAAGCTTTAAAAAAAAAACCCAAATTTTCTAATTTTCACCATAAACCTAATCTTATGAACATTGTTAGCCAAAGCCAATACATTCACCAAGGTGCCTTGGAGCAGAACCCGTCTAGATTAGATTCCTTGGAAGCCGACAAGATCCGAATCATCCAACGAATCTACGCCTCCAATCTTTTGTGAATTTCTTTCAGCTTCCGTCTAATTCATTTGATCGGAATCTTTCCCTAACTGCCGTACGGCGGCGACGACCACAATGAATGTGTCTAGCTTTTAAACTTTCAGCACCGATAACAATTGGTCCTATGGTCTAGTGGTCAGGACATTGGACTCTGAATCCAGTAACCCGAGTTCAAATCTCGGTAGGACCTTTTTTTTCGGCTTCAGTTAGGATTGAAACCATCGGTTATCGATTTCAATTGAACCGAGACTCGGTTTGGCTCGGTTCCGACTGTTTAGTCACCAAAGTAATTTTTTTTTTGGTCTTCCTAAAAACTTCACCTTTGGCGGTGAGAACCAACGAGAAGGATAAAAAAAGTATCTTCCTTTGAAACGTGTAAGTAAGCCCATGGCAGCTCTCTGTTGTCCGACCATTAGCATCGTCTCCGGGAAGCTTTCTCCACGGATTAAAACCCTCAAACAGTTCCCCAGACTCAACTATTTTAAGTATCAGAAACGATTGATTACAAAGAGAAGAAGTTTGATCGTTAGATCGATCATTGAAGACAGAGAAGCAATCGATGTGAAAAGTGAAAGTTTAGAGCCAAAAGAAGAAGAAGAAGAAGAAGAAGAAGAAGATAAGGATTCTGATCGGTTGATGAGTCGAGGAATCAACGCAGCCATAGTTCTAGCCGCCGGAACTGTTGCAGTTACGAAGTTATTATCTATAGATCATGATTATTGGCATGTAAGCTTAGAGGTCTTTCTCTTCTGTGATTGATTGATTCTCTTTGTGGGATTATATAAATTCATATAATGTTTGTTTACTTTACTTCTTAGGGTTGGACTCTGTACGAGATACTTAGGTTTGCACCAGAACACAATTGGGTTGCGTATGAGCAAATTCTCAAAACAAACCCAGTTTTGGCCAAAATGGCAATAAGTGGAATTGTGTATTCTCTAGGAGATTGGATTGCACAAGTAAAAAAAACTTAAAACCCTCTACAAAGCTTCTCAATTTTGAGTTTTCTCTGACCATTTTGGCTGTAAATTTATGCAGTGTTATGAAGGAAAACCGTTATTTGAGTTTGATCGAAGTCGTGTACTTAGATCAGGTCTTGTTGGATTCACACTCCATGGTTCACTCTCTCATTATTACTACCAATTCTGCGAGGTAAAAGACCACTTTTTGCTTATGTCAAGATCTGTTGTAATAACATGTCGTTGATACAATGGGCTGAAAGCTAAATACATTTCTTTTTATAAGGCTCTGTTTCCTTATCAAGAATGGTGGGTAGTCCCTGCAAAAGTCGCCTTTGATCAAACAGTTTGGTCAGCGATTTGGAACTCTATCTACTTTACAGTTTTAGGGCTCTTGCGTTTCCAATCTCCAGCTGAAGTTTTCAGCGAAATCAAGACCACATTTTGGCCAATGATCACTGTAACTAACAGTCCTTGCCTTTGTAATCATAGAAAAGCTTGACGTTAATCTCTCTTTCTTCTTTTTTAAAAACTTTGTCATCATTTTGTTTTTGCAGGCAGGCTGGAAACTCTGGCCATTGGCTCACTTGGTTACATACGGTGTCATTCCTGTAGACCAAAGGCTTCTTTGGGTGGACTGTATTGAACTCATTTGGGTCACTATATTGTCTACGTGAGTCTTCTTTCATCTTTAATCTTTTTTTTTTCCTTTGTATTTGAAAATATTGGACATATGAGCTCGGCGACTATCATGAAGAGACGTTGTGTTACTAATATTGGTTGCTTGATCTTCATTTTGAATTCTTGAAGTTACTCAAATGAAAAAGCAGAGGCGCAAGCATTAGAGGAAACAAACTCCAATTCTCACTTTAGCGAGGTTAAACTGTTCCTTTCTTTTGAGAATCTCTCTTCAAGATAGAGTCTTGAGCGTTTGAATGTTTTTCTAAGTGTTCTTCTGTGCTAATTTGTATCTGCAAATACTTGTCAGGATTAGGCAATATTGCTATGTAGATTCAAGATTCTATATACTGGAAGCACAGGTGATGAAGAACATCAAGCACATGTATATATACATTTGATTCATCGATTCCAAGAGAGAATCGATGTGGCAAATCTATTGTGCAATACAGATACATCAAACACTGAACTCCAGTAAAAAAACAGATCGAGCTACTGACAATGCTCAAGCATAACAAAGAAATTACCATTTTTTAAAGACCAGTTCTCACAAATAACATTAAAAGCTAATCTCAAGTCTTCGACTTCTCTTCAGAGAATCTCGGAAGCTGAACGAGTGAGTTCACGCGTGTGACGCCTTCTAGACCCAACCAGTTTTGATCTCCTACCGTTTTCTCATCCTGTGCATCGGTCTCTGTATTCACATTACTGTAAGTCTCATTTTCTTGATCCGATGATGACCTAACTGTGAAGTTTCTTTGGAGACATGGTTCTGATCTTTGCCCATCATCTGATTCTACTGCATTTGTGGCTGAGGAGAACCCCTGTTCATCATAATCTGACTCAGAATCCATTTTCCCATCCAGAAACAAACACACAACTGCACAATCATCCATTTTCGAAGTCGGGTACTTCAGTTTCCATTCACGAGCAGCCGAGTTCACCAAGATCCTAGCCGCTGATGCGCGGCTAGAAGCTGAAGCTACAATGTCCACAACTTCGTCGTTGCTTAACACATCCCATACCTGTTCAATAAAGCTCACAAATCAGTAAAGCCTTTTTCTTGAGGGCTCATAGGCTGATAAGATTTACTCGCTTGCTTACTCCGTCTGAGGCAAGAATAATGAATTGATCTTTGTCTGTAAGAACACGGTGAGTGAAGTCAGGTATTGAAATGACTCCATACTCTTTTAGACAGAAATCACCAAACGCCCTAGCCATGGCCAATCCAGGTGCATCATCAAAAGGTAGCCAGACTCGTGGCACCTCTGGCTCGTCCTGCAGCGCAAAGACTCGACCTTTACAACGTTTGATCCTCTCAGCTTCCCCTATCATACCCACAAGATAGTAACATCCTAATTAGATCAAAGCAAATATGTTTGAAAAAAGATGGCAAAAAAGTGTTAGCATACTCGGTAAATCTGGCTTCAGGTCAACAGTTAGTTGAGTCGCCACCATAGAATCGTTACTGTCTTTCGATCCAAGGATGGCCCGAGAATCCCCAATGTTTCCCATGAAAAGATTAGACCCCTGGACAATCAAAAGACATCAATTTAGATCACAGATGCTTGAACTGAAAAGAGAGCTCTTTTGAGTTTACCTGTTTAAGAATTGTAACAGCAGTGCTGCCACTACAGAAACTGTCCAAATTAGGATGAGACCGCAGTTCTTTATCCATGGCTTTAAACGATTTCAAGAAAGCTTCTCCCCACAAGCCTTTTAGTTTATCCTCATCAGATCCTTCTTTAACAGCTTCTTGGACAGCTGATTTGCTTGAGTTTCTTCTGAATCGAGTTACTTTGGGAGTGTTTTGCTTCGTCTGAAGCGTCTGAAAGAAAGACTGCAACTTCACAGGCAACGTATCTCTCACTCTACGAGCAACAAGATGACCATAAGGACCATGACCATCAAATACACCACAAAAGGTCACATCTTCAGACATAAAATCCTACAAAGTAACACCAAGTCTCGCTTTATAGCTATCAATACTGTTAGAAATACAAAAGAAAGAGACTGAAGAACTCACTTCCCACACTATCATGGCATCTTGATTAATACCCTTGCGTCCTTGTTGAGTGAAAATGCAAGAGCTCCTGCTCTTGCTACTGGAGATGATCCGATTTGGTATAGAAGACAAGTTCTGCAACGAGACGATGTGGTCTGAAAACGTTCTCTTCGCTCTTTTGCTCACACAGCAACCAATCCCGAGAAATGGTCGAGGCACAGGCTTCTCTCCATTGCTCCAGCTGCTGCACGTACTCTTACTACTAGTCGATACACAACCCCCCATTGTTCAATCCCAGACAAAAAAAAAGACTCTTCTTTTGCACCTTGAACAGATCTCCAATGTTATGCTTAAGTAGAAAATTTGGTCAAACAAAGAGCTGTTTACATGAGTGTTTTGTTGAATAGTATATAACTTTCTTGGTCAACGATAATCCATAGATTGTGACCTGAAAGCAATACAGAAAAATGATTAATCGGATAGTTAAACAGCAGTTTCAATAAGATCACAAAGACAAATAAGTCTCAACAAGTTGTAAAGACCAAAATGCTGCATGTGAACTTAGCAATAGAATAGAGTATTTTTTTTATCACTGACACATAACCAGCAATAAGGCTCTTATTAATCTATGTTCTGCGTCTTGTTTACTAATCCCTGTGACTAAATTAATCTAAGTAGGACCTACAAGAAAATAAGAAACATACTGAAAAAAAATCAAGAACAGAGTTTTCCCATCTGCCTAATTACATATGATCCAGATGGATTCTTATGAATAATTGAATATTCTTTGTCTGGTTCATTATACTGTACATCTTTCACATAACCATTCCATATTCCACTGGCGTAAATCATCAATTTCCTCAATGTTTTCTAAAGAGAGACCAAACCCATGAGGTAGTTCTTCAATGTTCTTAGGAAAATGTCACTATTTGTGGATACTGAGAGCTGAAAACATCTTGAAACAGATCAAACTCAAGAAAATCTAGCTTTATTTGAAGATACTTACAAACATATATCTATCTCTAACAAGAAATTGAGAAAATCCAAATTCTCAATAGAGTTTTCACTCGCTTTCTTTGTTGCTATACATATCAGGAAACTATACACGTTAATGCAAATTCTGAAAAACAGAGAGATTCCAAAAAACAAAAAAAAAGCTACCGTTTTTATGTAAAGCGAATCACTTTTTAGGAATCCAATGTAGTAAAAGTGAATCGGAGAAAAAAAAACTATTATTCTGAAAATTACTCGGAAACCAAACTAGAGCAGAGTGATGATGAAGAGGAGGAAAAAAAAAACGAATTATATCTGAGCAGATCACAATAACCGGACGAAACAGAGGCCTTAAACATAGTAACAATGGCAAACCCACAAAATGAAACAAACGATTAGAGATCAAATGTCAGAAATATAATCGATTTAAAAGCAAAAGAACGAACCTTTGTGTGGGTGTTTCTGGAAATCAAGAACAGTTGACTGATTCAGACAGAGAAACAGAGAGTGAGAGTGAGAGCCAGAGATAGAAAGAGAGATGAAGTTACTAATTTCTTCTAGCTATACAGAATGGGAGAGATAAAGAGAGAAAACAAAAGGGTTTATTTTTAAAATTTCACGAAAGAGATTAATATCAAAGCTGCTTTTGTGCTTTCGCTATTTACTTTTCAACTATGAAATGAAATTTGAATAGTATTCGCAAACTAATCAAAGTCCGGACACTCTCCATCACATAATTTTATTACTTTCTATTAAGAAAAACAAAAACACTCAAAAAAGTATTATATTTGACTAAGTGACTTATTAGTGATTGAACAGTTCACATGTTAATATGAACAAGATTCTGGTTTTCACAGTAATTTTAGTTCCACAAAAAAAAAAAAAAGTGAATTGCTCGATGCAAATTAAAAGAAAAGAAATATTTGGATCAAGTTTATTTTTCTTGATTGTGGCATGCTAATGATGATAAGGATGGGCCTGAATCTAACTTTGAGCATCACTAACAGTAATACCTGTTTCCCCTTACCTACATTATTCATCCTTTTTTCCAACTATTTTTGTTTAATTTCATGATGTTTCTTGTCCAATCATTTTACGCATTTACACTACTACTGACTTTTTCAGTCCCTCTTTTTTTTTTTTTTTTTTTTAGTGTATGTATATATAAATAAATGTATGCAATATGCAATCCACCAAAAAAAAAAATGTATGCAATATGCAAGTCACAATTCATCCACTTGGCTTCATTATCTTTAAACTTTTTTGGTTGTGTTGAAATATGTATGTGAATGTGTAATACTCCTTCATGTGTTCATACTTTGAATTGAAAGTTCATATATCAAATATCAAATCCCTTTTATTTTTTAATATATCTTTTTTCTTGTTAGCTTTATTTGTTTTTTTTTTTAATATATAGTTTCCCTCCTTTGTGTTTCCTAATTAAAGCGACACGATAATCTAGATGAGATTTTTATGGGCAAAATGTTGTTCCTTTTCTCCACATCCTAATCCATTTCTCCTTTTTCTTTATGTGTTGTTTTGTTAGACTCTTTTCTATGTTGTTATTTGAAATAAAGCTTACAATTATTTTAGATTGGGATTCAAATGTATCCTCGATATTCTTTTGCAAAGTCTTGTTATCTAATGTAATTGTGTAATGTTCCTTTGGCTTTACAAATCGATGGAACCAACGTTACAAACTTACAAGTTATAATCAATGGTTTTATGAATATATCTCATTTTTGTTTTCTTCGAGATTTTTTCCCCATTATTTCGCATTAAAATATTCATAATGAGCAGAAGAAAAAAACACATGACCGGCTTGGTAGGTGGGTATAACTCTTAACATATTTATTACAATTTCCCCGTGTTGACAAAACTTAACGAATTTCCAACTTAAAAAGCAAATTCATAAAACAAGAAAATAGAAAGATATAGGAAAATAAGTAATAAGGATATCGTGTGCTAGAAGAAAAAAGGGAGGGCATGATGATGGTCATCCCATGTGTAAGATAGCGATTGAAGTCATGTGGTGGTGGGTCAATTTCACCATATGTTATATATATGCTCTAAATCGTATTATCAAACTATATAACACATATTACATAACGTAGCTCGAAGAATGATTATTCAACTCTGATCACTCTTAAGCTTGATCATTTGCCATATCGAGTTAGTTTACTGTTTACCAGTATTTACGAAATATCATATTTCCTGCTACGTTTTAATAGCTTTGTATCAACGCTTTAAATTTTTCATTTGATTATATTTAAATAATGTAGAATTTTGATGAAAATGATATGCTGGTGAAAATCTAAATTAAAAAATCTTCCTAAAAAAGGTTTTTAAACCAAGAAAAAAATAGATGATTTTCGTTTGTTATTTTATCTCAACTTCTGCATCTAATTTCCCAAAAACTAGAACAACTTACATAAACCGGTATAAATTCTAGATTTCAGTTGATCACTTGATGAATTTTAGGTCTAATGTCTGCATGACTAGTCAAAGCTATCGTGAACAAAAATATTAATGTTAGTCTAATCTAATTTGTATAAAGTAATATAAATCCACTGCAGATTATATGTAGAATCGTGGATGGTTTCAATATGTTGTTATAGCTGAATTCGTTAAAAATGTCATAATTTGTGTGTGTTCTTGTTCTTGTTCTTGTTTTTACTAATTTTAAATCCGAAACTAGATCGGGACAAAAAAAACATGTGTAGAGACATGTACCAAAGTTGACCCAAGAGGCCTTGTGAGTCTCATTGGGTTTACAGAAATCATCGGGCCTTTTGGGCTAAAAGATAAATAAAATAGCCCAAAACAAAACTTGGTTTAGGCCCAAATTCATATCTTGTACCCTAAGGTCCAAAGCAATTGATGTGGATAACAAATATCGCCACGTGGTAAAAATCCAACAGGTCCAGCATTGAGATTTTGCCACCAGGCCCATCACTAGTACAAGCGTCACTCTCAATAGCCTTCGTTTTCAGTGCCCACCCAAATCACGACGATTACAAGCCATCAGGCATCCCGCCGCCTGATAAACCGGCCATTTACCATTACCAACATACCGGTTTTCTCGATTTACATATTCGGTTTAGATTTATCAAATATATCACCACGATTAGTAACCATTAACATTTGATACTCACATACTTTACCTTTTAAAAGTTTGGGTTTGAGCTCTATCCCTTGAGCTATATCACATACCTGAAAGGCTGAAACAGGAAACAAAAAAAGTGATAAACTATAAATGAGTTAATTAAAGTTATACTAAAATACAATAAATAAATATATAGTATATATATATATATATTAAGGAATTAAGTTTTTTTGGTGGGTCCAATCCAATAGCAACTGCATGCCATCTGTAATTTACTTGCGACGTGTCACGAAAACTACCACATGACGCAAAGGCCAAAACCACAAATTTCAGAAAAGTTGGTACATTTCCACGTAATTGACATTTTACATGTGATTTGGTTGTGACTACCGTATTACCGTTCAATAACGAGATATTATATTATACATGCATAGTTAATATTTTGTTTGCTCAACATTTTTCAGACACCTAATTCTTAATTAGTTAGTCACATTTTTTTTTCAATATTTCGTTTTCACAACATTTATAGGAAAGAAAAAATGGCATTTGATTAACTATATCTTTATTTACCGTTCAATGACGTGATATGTATTGTCGACATTAAGATATTATAACTACTTGACTACTACTACTTATTGTCTCCGTCTCACAAAGTAGCCAAGTAGATATGTATTGACTATTAACTATCATAGGTTCTAGTAGCAAATCCGCAAAAAGATCCTGAATTCGAGCGCTATAGATATTATTTTCTCTTAAAATGTCGGTGTAAGGCCATATGCTAATCTAATAGTATATATTAAGATTAGTTATTGTTATTTACATAACTTATACTTTCTTTTGTCTACAATGTCACATAAAGAAATCTCGAATCAAAGTTCCCTTTTCATACGCAGACTCGTGATATTATACCGATTAAACCAATGTCACTAGACTCACTACAAACACAAAAAAAGGTTCTCTTTTAGATTTTTCTTTTCTAAATGTTGGCACTACCGAAGAATTCATCGATCTAATTATTGTTATTATTTTCTAACATCAATCTAGTTATTGTGTTATATCTAACAACTTATGTCTAGCTGATATTCTTACTTTTTTAAAAAATATTCTGTAAAATTGATTCAAATACATAATTTATAACTTTTATATTCTTTGGATCTTTTACCTAATATGAATATTATATATGATAAAATCTAAAATTGATTGAAAATATAATAAATAAATACACCTTATTAAAAAAAGAATAGATAATTATAAATGTATGTACTGTTTTAATCACAATCACGATTGACCACTATGGATATGAATGCTTTAAATTAAATAACAAAAATACAATTGATTACATTACAGATTCTATGGAGTAGTGTGGACTTCTTAAGGATTATATTTAATAAGGTGTATTATAAAATGCATGCATAAATACCAGTAACCATCAATTTTTACAAACTAAACTATATTGCCGAGAAGCCTTTAGTCTACTGGCACCTTCGTTCAAAATCAAAACCATTTGAAATTGAAAACTATGGGTTGAAGTTCTTAAAAATATATTATAGCCCAGCAATAATAACCCAACTAATATAGTATCGAAAATTCCGATCTTTCAAGTTTGGACGTTTGAGTTAGTATACATATGTCCACGAATTTGTATATTTATGATATATTGATATTAGTCGGTTTACCTGTATAATCCTAGAAAATAGATAAAATAAGCTAAAAACATATTTTCAGGACTAACATTGAACTTTCCTTCCGACGACTTACATTGTATTACGATGGCTAATCAAAACACACGGTAGAAGTAGACACAAGAGTATTAGAAAATTTTTGAGTAAAAAGTTAGGCAGCCGAATCTTTTATACACCACTTTTCAAATACGTAAACGAATAGCGTTTATTAAATATCAACAATAAAAAAAGATTCACATGTCATAGAACTATAATTAATGTGCATGCTGAATTTATGCTCTGATACTTTGGCATTAACAGATCAAAATCTTCTGATTTTCTGAAAATATAACTTGTGTATATTTTCAATAGATTTTAAACTATATCCACTCTAGCTAGTAAAAAATGTATAGTTTTCGAACAAAATCTCGAAAAGTTCGTTTCTTCTAGTATATTTAGACAACATTGTACATGTACAAGGTTTATAACTGTTAAATGTAATTGACTAATTATTTTTGCAATCTTTCTAATCGTATACTTAATAATAGAATCGATGAGGAATTAAGACTTAAGAGATTATAAATAAATAAAACAAAGCACGTGAGCTGTGGCCTGTGGACGAGGAAAATCGTCAAACTTTGAATTTAAGATAATCTTTGATTAGGTGTACTCTTAATATAAAAAAATCAGAACCTTCTTTTTCTCATATTTGTCCTTATCTTTTAAATTTTTAATTTTAGGGAAATTATTGATCTATCTATATTTTATTCATTTTCTAAAATAAAATAAAAAAGAAAAGAAAAACCCAAAACAGAGGATTTTGATCAAGTAAAAGAAAGAATTTTTTGAAGAGAAAGCAATCAACTCTCACCTTTATATATATAAGGGAACCCCATCTCTGTCCCATATCCCAGATACACACTGTTTTCTCCAAGAATTTTCCGAGAAAGTCTTTGAGTTTTCCGGGAAAATAATTGTCCTCATCATCATCATAAAAAAAAAAACTCTGTTCTGATAAATTGGGTCTTTTCAATTATATTCTTGTCAAGTCTGCATTTTTCTCGTCTCTGTCGGGTATTTTCTCTCTAGCCTTCTCATTAGTTTGATTTTAAATAAAAACACAATTTACCGAATCAAGTTTTATATTTTTTTTGAGAGTTTTCTCGTTTCGGTTTTTCGGTCATAGACACAAACAAACAACCGCAAAATCGGCTCTCTCCATAGAAAATTAAAAAAATTAAGACTTTTCTTTCTTCTGCAAGTAACTGAGCAGATTTCGGTTTTTTTTGTTTTTGTTTTTTAAATTTATAAAAATTCTTGTCCATAAATTCCGTTTCCCTTAAATTCAGCTTTCCTAACGTCAAAACTCAGACACTCGCTTGCGTGTCTCCTTCTTAAAATCTCCATTAATCTCTCTTTCTTTCGTTTCTGGGCTATTTCAAACCAAAATCAAGAAACCTCAATTCTATCTCTCTCTCTCTTACAAGAATCATGGTGTTTGGAAAAGGGTCAACCAAAATATCGAACCTTGACCGATTCCTTCATTGCACAACACCTATAGTGTCACCCAAATCTCTTCCCAAGGTTTGAAACGTTCTCTTGTTCTGTTTTTTTTTTGGTCTCTTAATGGTAATCATAATTTGTTTTAAATTTAAACGATTCTTGGTTGAATTTGCAGGCGGAGTTTAGGAGTTTGAATCGGATATGGCATCCATGGGAGAGAGAAAAGGTAGAGTTTTTTAGATTGAGTGATCTTTGGGACTGTTACGATGAATGGAGTGCTTATGGAGCTGGTGTTCCAATTCGTCTCTCTAATGGAGAATCTCTTGTTCAATATTATGTTCCTTATCTGTCTGCTATTCAGATTTTCACCTCTCGTTCTTCCTTGATCCGCTTAAGGTACTCATAATTAATAGCTTTAAATTGCCCCTTTGATACGTTTCTCAGATTGATCTTTAGATGAATATTTTTGAATATGTGGAGACGATGTGTGATCCTTTTGGGTTGTTTTTTGATTAGGGATGAGTCTGAAGATGGGGAAAGCGAGACGAGAGATTCGTTTAGTGATTCATATAGTGAAGAAAGTGAAAGTGATAAACTCTCTAGATGTGCTTCTGATGAAGGACTTGAGCATGATGCTCTTTTGCATCCTAATGATCGGTTGGGCTATCTTTATCTGCAACACTTTGAGAGATCAGCTCCTTATGCTCGAGTTCCTCTCATGGATAAGGTAACTCAATGTGGCTCTTTTTTCCCTCATTGGTGTAGCTTTGATCTTCGGTTAGTGGGACTAGTCACTTGGTTGATAGGCGAAAAAGTTCTTAGATTATAATGATCTTGATATCATTCAAGACTTGAAATGACACATGATGATTTTGATTTCAGATTAATGAATTGGCTCAAAGGTACCCGGGATTAATGTCGTTGAGAAGCGTGGATCTTTCCCCGGCAAGTTGGATGGCGGTAGCTTGGTACCCAATTTACCATATTCCAATGGGAAGAACCATCAAAGATTTGTCCACTTGTTTCCTCACTTACCACACTCTTTCATCTTCTTTTCAAGGTATAAACCTTCTCAATCCTCTCGGATTCAAGTTTTTCAATGTTTTATACCCCGCAAAAATGTAACTGTTATGGTATTGATTTACAGATATGGAGCCAGAAGAAAACGGCGGGGAAAAGGAGAGGACCCGGAAGGAAGGAGAAGGCGTAACTTTGCTTCCTTTCGGGCTAGCCACTTATAAAATGCAAGGCAATGTTTGGCTCTCGGAAGACGATCAAGGTCAAGATCAAGAGCGAGTTGTATCGCTTCTAAGTGTTGCAGATTCTTGGCTCAAACAGCTAAGAGTCCAACACCATGACTTCAACTACTTCTCAAGAATGGCTCACCGTGGCTAAAACAAGTCCGCCGCTATACCGATGATTTCAAATGTAGATTTTTGTATCTCTTTTTGTTTTTCTTGTTGGTCGCAAGTGAAGAGGAGACTACGTTTTTTTTCCCTGGTTGCAATACCGTGTTTGTCCAGTGGTTTGAGACTTGGAGTAGCAATGGCAGCGGCGAGGAGGCTCAAACCGCTGACTGAGCGTTTCCTTAAACGCAATTACAGCGGTTGCCGCGTTTTGGGTGTAGAATAGCTTTTGAGTCTTATCAATGAGAGATATCGTATATTGTAAGTGCTGATTTGTTGAAAAGAGTGTTTTCTTGTTTCTTGATAATATTGATTGAGAGGGTCTTGTTTGTTCTTTGTACCTCATTAACATTTTAATGGAATAGTAGAAGTAACCATCTAATCATCTTTGTAATTGTTGTTACACAAAGATTCATTCTCTTTGTATTTTTATTGATCAGTGGATGATGGATCATGTATTTGATAGAACAATACCACCCTTGATCATCATAAAACCATTTTATATTCATAGAATACCTAATCTACTATAATTTGACTATGATACACCATGGCTTTTTTTTCCTACTCGTGTAGAATTTCAATTCATATGCTATTAGATACAAAACAATTTGGACTAGCAATATTTTTTTTATGGAATATAATCTACTACAGTTTAACGTGTGTTTTAATTTTAAAACCGTACATGGTAAATATCTAAACGAAATTCATTGTACAACATAGAAAGTAGAAATTGTAGATTTTGTCTTGAAAATATGATTATATGAACTTAAGGTTTTAGAAAATACCTAATTAAATGGATTAATAAAATTAAAAAGAAAAGGCATGTTATAAAATGGAAAAAAGTGGGACCTTGTGAGGACAAAAATGTCAAACATGTGACGGAGAAAAATCAAGTAACGTGGACCTTAGATGGTAAATTGACTTGATGGAGTGTTCAGTATTTGGTCCCTCCACCGATTTTTCTAGACCTTCGAACTTTTTTTTGGGTTTACTTAAAAATGGAATGAATTATTTCCTAACAATTAGATAGGAAAAATCATTTAAGTGGTCGGCTCATTTCATTTTCCCGTGATAAATAGTATATTAATTGAGCTTTAATAATATATTACTATTATTACTTGCAAACAAAAACAACCTAAAGAATAGAAGAAAGTGATGTTTTGGGGCTTCTTCTCGACCTGAATTCACGTTCTTGATGTGATGAGGACTGTAATATTGCTTTGTTTATTTGATGTCGACCAGTATTGCTTTATTTTCACACTTAAATATCTCATTTTTTGATTTTATAATATAAATAGTCCGTTAGTATAGTAAAGACCGACTTAGAGGAAATGTTCACATGTGCAGATTCCGTAACGAGACTAACAAAATTTACTTACAAAATTCTTTTGTTAAATTGTTTTCTTACAAAAAAGGAAAATTTGAACGGGGTCCGGAAAATTTTTGAGTTGGCCTGTAAGTAATTCTCTTTTAACAAAAGAAAAAGGTAATTCTCATTCAAATCTAAAAAACATTTATAGTTATGTCATTATAATTTAGTTACATATATATATATTAAAAAAGGACAAATTATATATTAAATTTTTTTTTAATCTGCGTGAATATGCCAAAACGACACTATTCATAAAACGTAGGGAGTATTAAACAACATAGAAAATACGTATTTTTATAGATATGTCTGTAGATAAATGTTATCTTTAATATTTTTTTGATAAATGACATTCATTATAATAGTTAACCAGAAAAATGACTTTGAAATAAATTTATAATTCAGGTGAATTGTAGAAATTAGTTGTTGATAATACATTAAACAGAACGAAATCATTCTTTTTAAAAAATGTTACCACACTTGAATTTCTATTATCCCATTCTTCTTCATCATAGTTGAATTGAATTGTTGGACTAGTTAAATACATTATCTTGTTTGGATATCGATCTGAGTTTTATGTAACACTCACGAGGAGATATGATTAATTTAAGAAGACGGTTTAGATGATGTCTTATCTAATAAAATCAACTATAAACCACTAACCATACCACAGAAATAAAAAGAGCGCAAAAGTCTAACCATATACAGTATTTAATAAAAATAATAAAAGATTTCAACAACCAACAAGACACAGACATTTGATAATACGAAAGTCAAATATGCGGTTTCATATATATCCACTTATTATATATCTTTCTGTTTATGCTCCACATTCGCATTATACATAGACCAACAATAGCGTTATCTGTTTGCGTTATTTCTTTCTATCTTTTTGGAAAAAGGTTACCGAACATGTTCTTGTCCCATCATTATATGATGATGATCACAAACCTATCCTGGATTTGTTTCTATATTTTTTTAATGTTTTCGGTAGCATTTTTCGGGGTCAGCATAAATTTTGGACACGTAGTCGCCATATGTTTTTCTAAATAACAACATATAATGATTTTGGATGATGTTATAACTAGTCATTAAAAAATAGGCGTAGATGAATGAAATGTTCAATCCTATAATCGCCTAGATTTTCACATGCTTTCTCCGTTTTAAAATGGCTAATTCAAGGATTATATAGTAGATTTAAACAAAAAGAATATACTAGAGATTGTTATATTAAGGGTTGATAATTGTAAAAGGCATACCATATACATCCAAAAAAGTCATCTTCCAAATATTTTGGACACATTTACAAACGACGAGTTAATACACACGAAAATGGTAATGGTCCTAATGAATATATATATCAGACCGGAACGTCAACTCTGTCAATATTTTGATGTGTTGAAGAACCAGAAAGTCCTTATCACTCACCTCTGAAACTATAGATTAGAAGCCTAAAAGAAGCCATCTTTAAGCTAAAATACATTCTCTGTATATTTAGAATACTATTCGGTACTTTTGGGTGGTCCAGACTCTTTAAATTTTTCTATCAGCGGTGAAAGCAAATTGCTCATAAGAAGATCGAATTAGTGACAGAAAATAATAAAAATTCCATCACTGTATTGATGATTAATATATGCTACATCTTAAAACTACGTGTCAACAACCCAATACTACATTGTCATCATTGGTTCGTTAAAGTTTGGGAATTTTAGCGGGGATGTTACATGGTTCAGTTCTTGAAAGAGACGTAGGTTTGGTTAGACATGTTGTGATAGGCGTAAATACAGCATATTGTGGTCCGAAACCAATTTCTGTAAAGCAAGTGGCCAAAGCAAAAACGAATCTAGCCCAGTTCTGTTCTGATCGATTTGATCCTGATTTTGACAGACAATGTTCGTGAAAGAACTCCTTCAAAACCGATTATTATTTACTTGAAAACGTTTAATCATCTAACACCACCAATACCTTTGTTCTGAGGTTGAATGGGACAAGTAGCTCAAAGATGGATGGTAAAGTTAAAGTTAGGGGTCTACTGAAGCTGGAACAAGAACACTCGTCTGTGTTTGAGAATCAACTCTCCCAAAACAAAACTGAGTGTTGAAGAGAAGGCAAAGAAATTGTGGGAGATTAGCAAGAAACTAGTTAGTTGATTTAAACATGCTACAGGAACTTTACCTATATCATTCCTGGGAAGTACTATCACAATCAGTAATATTAATTAATAGCGTGGACAAAAAGGAACTCTAAAAACTTTGTCAGGGGTTAGTTGCTTACACTGTGTCTAAAGAAGCTTTGGAGCAGGTTTCATGACTTGTATCAAGCGCACCAATCTTTAGACACCAGGCAAACAAAGCTCCCTAAGAATGAAAGCTAAGGCATGAAAGGAACAACAAAATATCAGCATTAGACGAACAATAATAAGAGTTAATAGCTCAACCACAGCACGCAGAGACTCACAAAGAAGATTGAAGCATTCAGTAAACTGAGAATTCTACAAGTATCTGGTGAAAACACTCCAGCAAATCAATATCAGCTTTCGCAACTGAAGAAAAACATGAACGGCTAAAAGTTGAGCCTGCAAAGAGAAAACAAGAACTAAGGAGTAATGTGCTATGAGCAGAGCATGATCATGAAAAACAAATGGAACTTGTTACTCTCAAGCAGCCTTCTCTTCCTTGCTCAACGCAATCACAACTTTCTTCAAGATGTTTTCAATAGGCTGGTGAGCATTCTCCACTGCTTTGGAGATGGCTTGCCACTTCTCACCATGCTTCGGCTCACAAGCCACACATTTGGACAGGATCTCCTTCTGGGTCTCCTCAGAGCCATGTTGAAGTTCAAATTTGTAGTACAATGCCCAGAAATCACCTATGTTTGGTGCAAGGGTAACAGCCCGTTGAAACCATGTTCTGGCTTTCTCCACCTTCTTGTCTTGCCAAAAGAGCTTAGCGACAGCTGCAGTGACATGAGGGTCGTGATCACACTTCTTCAAAGCATCCAAACTCTTTGTTCTCCGGCGAGGACGAGGCGCCATTTCGATGTCTGCAGCCCAGAGGATACCACTATTGGGACACTCTTGCAGAGCCTTTGACATCAAGTGCTCTGCTTCTCTCTTGTTGTCATGCCTCAGTTCAGCACGAATCGCAGCTAACCATAGCACAGCCGCCTGAGGATTCTTCTTCCTGGCCGTGGTGAGAATAGCCCGAGCTTTGTTCAGCCCATTTACTTTCTCTTCAAGACTAGCGTGCGAGAGCCACAGGGGTATGCAGTGGGGACAGTGCTTCAAACCAGAGTCATAAGCTTTCTTGGCCTGTTCCAGATGCTTGAACCGTTCCTCGAGCTGCCCAAGCATCAACCAAAGCTTGAAGAATGTTGGGAATTGCTTCAAGCCTTCATCAAGCAATCTCCTCTCCTCCTCTACATTGCCAAGTTCCCTCTCAACAATGGCTGATTTCATCCAGACCCTCGCAGTCCCTCCTCTTTCCCTTGCTTTTGCAAGAATCATTCTCGCCCTCTCCGGCTCCTTGTTCTCAAACTCGAGCTTGAAAGCAGCAAGCCAGATTTCCTCAGAGTCGGGAATTGCAGCATAAGCCTCTTGTAGAATAGCACGGGCTGCTTGAACATCTCCAGCAAGCCACTTCTCTTTGGCACCCATAAGCCAGAGAACCTCAGCCTGAGGGACATATGTAACAGCCTTACGCAACAAGGCATCAAGGGACTCCCTACTCCCGTGGCTTTTCTCAAGCTGTGCCGCTTTAAGCCAGATACTTTTCTTGGTCAAGAATACAGTAAGAGCATGGGCGTATATTGCCCTTGCGGTCTCAATGGAACCCCTCTTCTTGCACTCCTCTGCATCAGCAACCCAAGTTCTCTTTCTATCCTCTTCTTCAACTCCAATACCGATTGTGTTCTTAATAATCGCCTGGCACGTTGCAACAGACCCGGCTCTCTCAGAAGCCTCAGCCTCATTCATCCAATTTTCCCGATCAATAACAACCCCTTCTCTCTGCAGAGCCTTTATACCCCTCTCAATAATCTTTCCCACCATAGCCGTGTTCCCAGTAGCTTCCTCTAGCTTAGCAGCGGTGATCCAAATTGCAGGCTCCTTAGGGAGCTTCTCTTTCGCTTTATTCAACACCTTCTTTGAATTGTCGTATGTTTCGAGCTTCGCAAGCGCCACCCAAAGCTCCAGATGCAAAGGGCAGCATTCCACAGCCCTGTGAAGCAAAATCCTTGCATCTTCCTCATTAGCCAACCCAACAACAGCCTTCCATAGCCTTACCGAGTCTGGAATATGCTCCAGTCCCTTTCTCAACACCCTACTCTTGTTCTCCACATCATGCTCCAGCTTTGAAGCCTCCAACCATAGCTTCACTGAATTGGGTATTAGTTTAACCCCCCTTGCAATAACCGCCTTGGCATCTTCTGGATTGGCTAACCTACAAGCTTCAAGCCAAACATCCTCATTTTTCGGGCACTCTTCGCAGCCCTTCTGAATCTGAAGCCTAGCTGCTTTTATCTTCCCATCCATTTCCTCCACTCTAGCTGCAGCAATCCAGCCATTGGGATTCTTTGGATTCGACTGGGTAAGACTCTTGTACAACAATCTAGCTCTGTTGCGATCGTAAATCTCTTCATCAGTGGTTCTTTTCATACTCTTCAAGTCAGTTAAGTATCCTTTAGGATCCACAACAGTTTGGCCCGAAACTGAATCTGATAACCTATCAAGCTTCAGAGACAACACCGTACCTCTTCCCTCACCGACAGCAGTCAAGTCTGTCACGGGAGTCTGTGACCATGGTGTCTCAGACCCACCAGCGGCTCTGCTTTTTGGGTCTAAGGCCATGACGAGCTCTTTCTCCTTCTTTGCCTTCTCCAAAAGTGTATCAGGAATAGGCACAAAGCTCTCAAACTTCTTCTTCTTGTTCCGTAGCGAGTAATCCCCAATCTCAGGAATACTATCCCATTCATCAGCAGACAAAGTGTGTAATTTCCTCTTCAAATCCGCAAACTGCTCAGTAATTTTAGGGTTCGAGGCTCGGTATTTCTCAATTTCTTCCTTCAGCTTCGCCTCTCTTCTATCCTTCCTCCTTGAATCCATCCTCTGATCAATAGACTCCCAGATCGCATCAGCCTCTTTGTCATCCTCATCGTACTCAGCATTAGAGAACAAACCCGCATCATTCCCTTCAAACTCATCAAACTTCTGATTCTCATCGTACCCCTTATCCTCAGCTTCTTCATCGTCATCCGCCTCACTTGGCTTCCCTCCTCCACGACCTACTCCTGGAGCAGCCGCTGTAGCCGCGGCGGACCGATCAGGAAGATCCGGTGCAGCACGAGCAGGACCAATATCAGACCGGGTAGTAAACCCTGTAGCACCACGACCCAAACCGGCGACATAATTTGACGGAGGCTTAGAATTGAGGAAATCGAGACGAGGCTTCGGCGGAGCCGCTCCTTGCATCCCACCTAAAAGCGGGACATGGATAATTACAGTAGAGAAACGACAAACACCGAGATCGGATAATAGGATCGAATCGGAATCTTTGGAATCGCCGCACACACGGCTAGGGTTTCGCATACGGAGCGAGTAACGAACGAAAGATTGTGGAACATCGTTGCGATGGTGGACCAATTGTTCGAAGGCGGAGATGGTGGTTGCATTAGGGTTCACATCGATCGATAGAGTTTTTCCGTTGGGAATCGAGAGGAACACCATCGTACCCTAATCAAGATTATCGGGTAAAAGTAACAGAACGATAGTAAAATAGCGGTGACCACGAATATAAAGGGATGGATGAAACAGTTGGCTCGGAGGCAAAGGCGGTGGTACATGTAGCGGGCTTGTTAATGGGCTTCTTAGGACCCGTTATTGGCAAGGCTCTGTTGGTATAATTAGAGTTTTTTCCTAAATTCGACGACGTATAATGCTGCCACTTTGGTATTTTGTTTTTCAAAATGACGTCGTTTTATCATTGATCCTTGAAGAAAGAAAAATAAAAGTAAATGCGGTGAGCGTGCATCGAACACGCGACCTTCAGATCTTCAGTCTGACGCTCTCCCAACTGAGCTATCCCCGCATTTTGATAAAAATTTCAGTAAATACTATTTAATAATAGTAACATATGAAACAAATGAAAAATATGAGACCATAACCTTTTATCACGGAGCTTGCAAAGACGTTTCATTACCTTCTTCTCAACTTCATGTTTGTTCTAGTATCATGTTGCTTTCGTTCGACTCCCGAAATCAACAACGAAGCTTCAGAAATAAGAAATCATTCCAAAAATATCATCAGAAAGAAAACTAAAAAATTAAGAAATCAGAGAGAAACCGCTAGCTGTTAATCACGTTGTTTCTTGAATAAAAATGATTGGCTTGCGCAAAACTCCACCAGATCTTGGCTTTCTGTCAATGTGTTCAACAATTTTTTCCGGCAATGTTTGAGGAGGAATTCGACAGTGGCTTGGAGTTGAAGCTGGAGAAGGTGAAGAAAGAGAAAGAAAAGGAGAAGAGGAAGAAACATAGGAAGATGGAGAAGAAGAAACGCCGTGAAGCCACTGTCGGTCTCAACAACCGTGAAGCCATCCTCAGCAATCCCAAGCCACCGAAGAAGGAGGAGGTTGGTAAGAACTAAAACATGCTATCCGATTCTCACTTTTTCTCACGGAATCTCGTTGTTCGGGTTGTTTTTGAATACATTTTGAAACTTTGAATAAAAACCGATTATTATTTACTTGAAAACGTTTAATCATCTAACACCACCAATAGACGATTAAACGTTTTCAAGTAAATAATAATCCGTTTTGAAGGAGTTCTTTCACGAACATTGTCTGTCAAAATCAGGATCAAATCGATCAGAACAGAACATGGCTATTTTCGATAAAATAATTTTGTTGGTAATGCGTCGAATAATTTATGACAGATTTTTTAATAACATTGAAAATCCGTTGAAAACTATTTACATATTTTAAAGTGTTAGAGTAATACTTTAATGTTTGAAGTTTAAAGTGTTAACATCTAACAGTTAAAAATGCTATTTTTTTCACAAAAAAAATATATATATGCAATTTTCCGGTTGATAAATTACAAGCTTCGAATATTTACGCGCTAAGCGAATTTTAGTGGAACCAACAACTTTGGTCAACTTTTCCAACATAGTCAGTCATTCTCCGTTAGACAAATAAAAAAATTATTGTTGTCCATCATGTTGCATGCTTGTTTATCAAAAATGCAAGCTGTATGTTAATATTGTTTAGCTAGTTGAAATAATTATAGATCACGCCATTTCCAAGTAGCCTTTCGTATATCAAAAGCTGCATCGAGATTGATGGCTCTATCAATTAAACATAAATTGGGGATTATTTTATTGATTAAGGACTTCTCAATATCCATATTGACGAGAAAAAGCCATGTCTATATATTCCTGCCTCGGTCCCAGAGGAATATGCAAATTTTATGGGGTGATAAATTTACAATCTTTTCTTCACAAAAAAATAAGTGCTATCTATCAAATCTTTACGCGCTAAGCAAATTTCCGTGGAAACAGAACAAAACTGGTATTTATTTTTCTTTACTTGAATTAATTCTTCACTCCACAAATGGTTCATACAACATAAACGATAAAATTTCATTGGGTTCACTGTTATAATAGCAAGAAATATTTGCAGGTGTTGAGTTATTAATGGGCAGGCCTGATGTGGACTTGGATCGACGAGTAGCAAGCGTTTCGGTATTTTTTACGGATATACCATTACCAAGAAACGATGTCAGGTCCGCATATTCTTTCGATTTGTCCACTCTCTTCGACGAAACCAGTGAAACTATATCAATGGATCCAAAGACAATGGCTGCAGTAAGAGCAGGTAATGACAAGTACCTGAGAGATAACATTAGGCTTGCTCCTCCAACCTTAGTGAACGATAGTGGAAATACAATGCTTCATCTTGCTGCTTCATCGGGCCACGCAAGCTTGGTGCGGTATATAATAAATGAATGCCCAGGTTTGCTAATGAAGTCAAATCTGATGGGTGAAGTTGCTCTCCATGTGGCAGCACGAGAAGGCCATCTGGATGTTGTATTGAATCTAATTGATTTCATAAAAGATATATCTTGTAATGACCGAGGTGTTGCAAAAAAGATATATTTTGCTAAGAACAAAACCAAGACACTGCTTTGCATGTTGCCTTAAAAGGGAAACATAAGCTGGTAGCTTCATATTTGGTCTCTGCAGAAAAATCTTTGTCTTTTGTTGCGAACAGCGATGGGTTTTCTCCCTTGTATCTTGCTGTTGAAGCTGGTCAGGCAGGTCTAGTGACAACAATGTGTCACGGAACAAATGATTTAAGTTCAAAGGTTGGAGGAAGATCCATAGTACATGCAGCATTGAAGGCTAATAGGAAAGGTTTGTTGTTAATTTCTACAAAACATATCTACACCTATATAAGTTTCTTGTTCATGCTACTTTTAATCCCAAAAATATCGTCTTAAACAGATATACTTGCTGCTATACTTAGTAAAGATGCAAGTCTTATCAACTTGAGAGATGAAGGAAGGACTTGTCTTTCTTTTGGAGCATCCATAGGATATCATGAAGGGTTTTGCTATCTTTTGGACAAAGATCTAGACAAGGTTTATGTCAGCGATGATGATGGCTTATTTCCAATTCATATGGCAGCCAAGTATGGTCATGTTCAAATTCTTGAGGAAATTCTTAAGCGTTGTCCAGTGGCACTTGAGTTGCTTGACAGAGACGGTCAAACTATTTTCCATGTTGGGGCGAAGCATGGGAAACTTGAAGTCATCAAGTTTATCCTAAGATGTTATAAGGACACAAACAAGAAAAGGTTGATTAACGAACAAGATATGAATGGAAACACACCGTTGCATCTAGCCACCAAAAACTGGCACCCTAAAGTTGTGAGTATGTTTACTTGGGACCACAGAGTTGAACTGCAAAAAACAAACAACAATGGTTTCACAGCTTTAGATGTTGCCGAGGAGAATATTGATTCAAGCTACTTAATTCATCAGGTAATATGAAAAAGATGTCTCCCGCAATATTACCATGTTTATAGAAAATTTCCATACTAATCCTTGTATGCTGTATATACAGAGGTTGACTTGGATGGCTTTGATCAATGCTGGTGCACCAAGAGGTTCCAATCCAGTTTCAGAAAATCTTAGATCTTTTAAGAAGCCAGATGGTGTAAAGTACAAAGATCGAGTCAATACTCTTATGTTGGTTGCAACTCTTGTAGCCACCATGACTTTTACTGCAGGATTCACATTACCAGGTGGGTACAACGGCTCTGTTCCCAACTTGGGAATGGCCACTTTGGCCAAGAAAACAGCTTTCCAAGTCTTTCTTGCATGTGACACAATGGCGATGTACTGATATGTCGAGTTTTAACCCAAAATATTTTCTGCAAGTGCACAGACAAACACAGTAGTATATGGGGTATCGAATCCACAGAGACCAAAGTTACACTATGAAATTATAGATTTTAATTTAAAGCTAAGACAATATGGGTTTTGTGTAATTTTCGGAACAACAACAAATTAAATAAATCGATGTAAAATAATTAATAAAAAGCACTAGGTTAAGGCGTTTCGCCGGTGATTCGGAGACAAGGCTGAGCAACTATTCAGGGCTAACTAACTACCGGTCTAGAACTCAAACATAAATAAATGTCGCCCCACTCTCGTGATGTATCGACAACTTTATCTAATAACCTAGATACCGAAACTCTCGTCTGGACCTAGCGAAGATGATAAGCATTAACAAGCGGGTTCAATATGTTCACAATCAATCGCAACAATCAACTCTCGTTGGCTACGCACCAATTGCTCACCAATGATTTATCTAGCAACCTAGAGCACTCTCGTGAATAAGTTTAACCTAAAATCATAGACTAGGTGATCAAGCTAATCTAAGCATTACGAACCCTATTGGGGAAGACATATAAATTCCAATCTTATTTGTGCTCAGCCATTAATAACCTAAATCACCATTGAAAACCTTAACCTAGCTAGGGATCTACTCACATATAGCGAAATCAAACACAACAAGGCAATAAGATGAATTCATGATTTATTAAAAAGAATAAGGTTCAGGAAAACTTCTCAAACAGAGTTGTGGAATGATCGACGATAGGAGAATAGAGATCCAAAGCTGGGTAATACAAATCCAAATCGAAAGGGTAGAAGAACAAAGTGGTGGTGTATTAGAACCAAAAATAACCTAGAACGAAAAACTGAAGTCTGAAAGAGGACGTGATCTAAGTCTGAGGCAGATGGCCTCTTTTTATTCTAAAAATTAATTAAAAACGCGTCCCTAGGTAAAATAGGAAGGAGCAGGTGCTCGCCAAGTCTGAGCAGGTGCTCGCGCAGGCAAAAAAATCGACTTTTAGCTCAAAATTGCTTCTTTTGCTCGAATGTGCTCAAATATCTTCAATAAATGCTCCAGAGCCTCAAAATACCTGAAAAGACACAAAAATGACTAGAAAAGATTCGAAAACAAGATAAAAAGACTAGTTAAAATGGGACAAAATACTAATATATCAACTCCCTCGGACTTAGACCTTTGTTTGTCCTCAAACAAAACAAGATCAAGAACTAAGAAGAGGTTTTAAAAATCACGGGAACTCACTTGCTTGTTGGAAAAATTTCAAACTTCATACCTTCTTCACTGGACCTTAGGACATGTACCGTAATTAGCCATGGGGTTAATAACCTAACCTTAATAACTCACAACCCAACAGAAGTTTCAGAATCCCCACTGTCATCTCTTACATAGATTAACGAAATGAAAGTGCAGTGGTCTTACCAGGAGTAATAGATCCAAAAGGTGCCAAATTCTTCTAACCAAAGACCCTCTCCCATATAACTTTCCTTTCCCCTCTTTCCCTCTTTCCACGCCACCATCTTTCTGTTTATTCTTTACAGCCATCAGTTTTCATTTGTCGATGCTTCACCCTTTATCACAGCCATCACTTTTCTGATGCTTCTTCTTTATTTTGTGGGACGAATCTCCATGAGATCACAAAGGATACACGGGTCTATGCATCATCCCTTGGTTCACTTCGATTTTTAGTTTCCCTTACAACAAGCTTTCCATGAGGTCACAAAGGATACACGGGTCTACGCATCTTCCCTTGGTTCACTTTGGCTTGTTGCTTTGAACTTCTCCTTTTTATTTTCTTTTTCTCTTCTTTTCTTTCTTTTTTCTCGGTGTAATGAAGGGGAGAGAGAGAGAAATATCATACTTTGTGGAGAGTTAAGTGGTCTTGTTAGGCTCGCATCGGTCTTCCCTAATGAACATCAAACCCCGAGAAAGAAATTTGAGATCAGATTAGAAACCGAATAAAAATTAGAGATGACATTGGTTCAACCTAATTTCCGCTGAGTGTGAGCTTTGGAGAATATTTAATCCGCCCAATGCCTTTCCGATACAGAACTTTGGCCAAGCTGTGAGTCATACAAGTAATCCTTAGTCCAAAAATAAATCTAATAGATCAAGTTCATAATTCCCAAACAAGCTTTTGACTCAATAAAACACTAAAACAGACTCGATAAAATAGTTATAAAAGTAAACCAAGCAGCAGGACCTGATTCACTAAAAATCTAAGACTCTTGGGACTGACACAATAACAAGACTCAATAGAAAAATAAAATAAAATAACTAACCGCTCCCCCAGACTTAAATCACACCGTCTCGGGTGTAAAAAAGAATGAGAGATTGGCGACAAATAAAAAAAAAAATTAAAAACACACACGGATAATACAATGAAGACAGAGGGTAAAGGGGGATATCACAGAGTAGTCAGCGGTGTCATGCTCGCCATGGAGCACCTGGCGGAGCAGGTGCTCGGGCCAGTTCTGGGGTGCTCGGATTTTTTTTTTTTTAATATGATTAAAAACTGAAATCACAAATAAAAAGTTAGCATCGAAAGAAATTTAAAATGAATTATATACAAGAAACCTTACCGGTGGGTTGCCTCTCACCAAACGCTTGTTTTAAGTCGTTAGCTCGACTTTGTAGACTGTTTAGGCGTGAGGAACATCACCCAAGGCGACAGTGTCACCTTCTCCAATGTGTGTATCCGCAAGATATGGCTTGATCCTCTGGCCATTCACCACGAATTTGTCGCCTTTAGCGTTTAGCAACACCACAGCTCCATGTGGTCTAACCTCTTTGATCGTAAAAGGGTCAGACCATCTGGACTTCAGCTTACCTGGAAATAATCTGAGACGAGAGTTGAACAATAATACCTGATCGTTGGGAGAAAAACTCCTGGGGATGATCCTCTTATCATGGTAGGCTTTGTTTCGCTTTTTATAAATCCTTGAGTTGTCATAGGCGAGATGCCTAATTTCCTCCAACTCGTGCAGCTGCATGGATCTCCTTTCAAATGCTGGTAGGATGTCGAAGTTGAGCAATTTAATAGCCCAGGCCGCTTTATACTCCAGTTCCACCGGAAGGTGGCATGCCTTCCCATACACCAAATGAAAAGGCGTTGTCCCCAACAGAGTCTTAAATGCGGTCCTATACGTCCATAGAGCGTCATCCAACTTTTTAGACCAATTCTTACGCGTGATGCTTATTGTATTCTGTAGGATACTCTTTATCTCCCTGTTGGATATCTCGACCTGACCACTAGTTTGAGGGTGATAGGGAGAAGCTACCTTATGTGTAACACCATTCTTCTTCAACAAGTTCTCAAAGACCTTGTTTATGAAGTGTGAGCCTCCATCGCTAATCATCACTCTAGGGACTCCAAACCTCGGAAAGATGACACTCTTGAACATCTTGATAACCACTCTAGCATCATTAGTTGGGCTAGCCAGCGCTTCAACCCATTTAGAAACATAGTCAACAGCCACTAGAATGTACTCATTACCGTAGGAGGATAGAAACGGTCCCATGAAGTCTATACCCCATACGTCGAAAACCTCAACTTCCAGAATAAAATTCTGGGGCATCTCATTTCTTAGACTGAAAACAAAATCGAAAATCAAAGGTAACGCAATTGGTCCCCGGCAACGGCGCCAAAAACTTGATATATCAAGTTTTAACCCAAAATATTTTTTGCAAGTGCACAGACAAATGCAGTAGTATATGGGGTATCGAATCCACAGAGACCAAGGTTACACTATGAAATTATAGATTTTAATTTAAAGCTAAGACAATATGGGTTTTGTGTAATTTTCGGAACAGCAACAAATTAAATAAATCGATGTAAAATAATTAATAAAAAGTACTAGGTTAAGGCGTTTCGCCGGTGATTCGGAAACAAGGCTGAGCAACTATTCAAGGCTAACTAACTACCGGTCTAGAACTCAAACATAAATAAATGTCGCCCCACTCTCGTGATGTATCGACAACTTTATCTAACAACCTAGATACCGAAACTCTCGTCTGGACCTAGCGAAGATGATAAGCATTAACAAGCGGGTTCAATATGTTCACAATCAATCGCAGCAATCAACTCTCGTTGGCTACGCACCAATTGCTCACCAATGATTTATCTAGCAACCTAGAGCACTCTCGTGAATAAGTTTAACCTAAAATCATAGACTAGGTGATCAAGCTAATCTAAGCATTACGAACCCCTATTGGGGAAGACATATAAATTCCAATCTTATTTGTGCTCAGCCATTAATAACCTAAATCACCATTGAAAACCTTAACCTAGCTAGGGATCTACTCACACATAGCGAAATCAAACACAACAAGGCAATAAGATGAATTCATGATTTATTAAAAAGAATAAGGTTCAGGAAAACTTCTCAAACAGAGTTGTGGAATGATCGACGATAGGAGAATAGAGATCCAAAGCTGGGTAATACAAATCCAAATCGAAAGGGTAGAAGAACAAAGTGGTGGTGTATTAGAACCAAAAATAACCTAGAACGAAAAACTGAAGTCTGAAAGAGGACGTGATCTAAGTCTGAGGCAGATGGCCTCTTTTTATTCTAAAAATTAATTAAAAACGCGTCCCTAGGTAAAATAGGAAGGAGCAGGTGCTCGCCAAGTCTGAGCAGGTGCTCGCGCAGGCAAAAAAATCGACTTTTAGCTCAAAATTGCTTCTTTTGCTCGAATGTGCTCAAATATCTTCAATAAATGCTCCAGAGCCTCAAAATACCTGAAAAGACACAAAAATGACTAGAAAAGATTCGAAAACAAGATAAAAAGACTAGTTAAAATGGGACAAAATACTAATATATCAACTCCCTCGGACTTAGACCTTTGTTTGTCCTCAAACAAAACAAGATCAAGAACTAAGAAGAGGTTTTAAAAATCACGGGAACTCACTTGCTTGTTGGAAAAATTTCAAACTTCATACCTTCTTCACTGGACCTTAGGACATGTACCGTAATTAGCCGTGGGGATAATAACCTAACCTTAATAACTCACAACCCAACAGAAGTTTCAGAATCCCCACTGTCATCTCTTACATAGATTAACGAAATGAAAGTGCAGTGGTCTTACCAGGAGTAATAGATCCAAAAGGTGCCAAATTCTTCTAACCAAAGACCCTCTCCCATATAACTTTCCTTTCCCCTCTTTCCCTCTTTCCACGCCACCATCTTTCTGTTTATTCTTTACAGCCATCAGTTTTCATTTGTCGATGCTTCACCCTTTATCACAGCCATCACTTTTCTGATGCTTCTTCTTTATTTTGTGGACGAATCTCCATGAGATCACAAAGGATACACGGGTCTATGCATCATCCCTTGGTTCACTTCGATTTTTAGTTTCCCTTACAACAAGCTTTCCATGAGGTCACAAAGGATACACGGGTCTACGCATCTTCCCTTGGTTCACTTTGGCTTGTTGCTTTGAACTTCTCCTTTTTATTTTCTTTTTCTCTTCTTTTCTTTCTTTTTTCTCGGTGTAATGAAGGGAGAGAGAAATATCATACTTTGTGGAGAGTTCGTGGTCTTGTTTGGCTCGAATAGGTCTTCCCTAATGAACATCAAACCCCTGAGAAAGAAATTTGAGATCAGATTAGAAACCGAATAAAAATTAGAGATGACATTGGTTCAACCTAATTTCCGCTGAGTGTGAGCTTTGGAGAATATTTAATCCGCCCAATGCCTTTCCGATACAGAACTTTGGCCAAGCTGTGAGTCATACAAGTAATCCTTAGTCCAAAAATAAATCTAATAGATCAAGTTCATAATTCCCAAACAAGCTTTTGACTCAATAAAACACTAAAACAGACTCGATAAAATAGTTATAAAAGTAAACCAAGCAGCAGGACCTGATTCACTAAAAATCTAAGACTCTTGGGACTGACACAATAACAAGACTCAATAGAAAAATAAAATAAAATAACTAACCGCTCCCCCAGACTTAAATCACACCGTCTCGGGTGTAAAAAAGAATGAGAGATTGGCGACAAATAAAAAAAAAAATTAAAAACACACACGGATAATACAATGAAGATAGAGGGTAAAGGGGGATATCACAGAGTAGTCGCGGTGTCATGCTCGTCGCCCATGGAGCACCCTGGCGGAGCAGGTGCTCGGGCCAGTTCTGGGGTGCTCGGATTTTTTTTTTTTTAATATGATTAAAAACTGAAATCACAAATAAAAAGTTAGCATCGAAAGAAATTTAAAATGAATTATATACAAGAAACCTTACCGGTGGGTTGCCTCTCACCAAACGCTTGTTTTAAGTCGTTAGCTCGACTTTGTAGACTGTTTAGGCGTGAGGAACATCACCCAAGGCGACAGTGTCACCTTCTCCAATGTGTGTATCCGCAAGATATGGCTTGATCCTCTGGCCATTCACCACGAATTTGTCGCCTTTAGCGTTTAGCAACACCACAGCTCCATGTGGTCTAACCTCTTTGATCGTAAAAGGGTCAGACCATCTGGACTTCAGCTTACCTGGAAATAATCTGAGACGAGAGTTGAACAATAATACCTGATCGTTGGGAGAAAAACTCCTGGGGATGATCCTCTTATCATGGTAGGCTTTGTTTCGCTTTTTATAAATCCTTGAGTTGTCATAGGCGAGATGCCTAATTTCCTCCAACTCGTGCAGCTGCATGGATCTCCTTTCAAATGCTGGTAGGATGTCGAAGTTGAGCAATTTAATAGCCCAGGCCGCTTTATACTCCAGTTCCACCGGAAGGTGGCATGCCTTCCCATACACCAAATGAAAAGGCGTTGTCCCCAACAGAGTCTTAAATGCGGTCCTATACGTCCATAGAGCGTCATCCAACTTTTTAGACCAATCCTTACGCGTGATGCTTATTGTCTTCTGTAGGATACTCTTTATCTCCCTGTTGGATATCTCGACCTGACCACTAGTTTGAGGGTGATAGGGAGAAGCTACCTTATGTGTAACACCATTCTTCTTCAACAAGTTCTCAAAGACCTTGTTTATGAAGTGTGAGCCTCCATCGCTAATCATCACTCTAGGGACTCCAAACCTCGGAAAGATGACACTCTTGAACATCTTGATAACCACTCTAGCATCATTAGTTGGGCTAGCCAGCGCTTCAACCCATTTAGAAACATAGTCAACAGCCACTAGAATGTACTCATTACCGTAGGAGGATAGAAACGGTCCCATGAAGTCTATACCCCATACGTCGAAAACCTCAACTTCCAGAATAAAATTCTGGGGCATCTCATTTCTTAGACTGAAAACAAAATCGAAAATCAAAGGTAACGCAATTGGTCCCCGGCAACGGCGCCAAAAACTTGATATATCAAGTTTTAACCCAAAATATTTTTTGCAAGTGCACAGACAAACGCAGTAGTATATGGGGTATCGAATCCACAGAGACCAAGGTTACACTATGAAATTATAGATTTTAATTTAAAGCTAAGACAATATGGGTTTTGTGTAATTTTCAGAACAGCAACAAATTAAATAAATCGATGTAAAACAATTAATAAAAAGTACTAGGTTAAGGCGTTTCGCCGGTGATTCGGAAACAAGGCTGAGCAACTATTCAAGGCTAACTAACTACCGGTCTAGAACTCAAACATAAATAAATGTCGCCCCACTCTCGTGATGTATCGACAACTTTATCTAACAACCTAGATACTCAAACTGCGCGACCTAGCGAAGATGATAAGCATTAACAAGCGGGTTCAATATGTTCACAATCAATCGCAGCAATCAACTCTCGTTGGCTACGCACCAATTTCTCACCAATGATTTATCTAGCAACCTAGAGCACTCTCGTGAATAAGTTTAACCTAAAATCATAGACTAGGTGATCAAGCTAATCTAAGCATTACGAACCCCTATTGGGGAAGACATATAAATTCCAATCTTATTTGTGCTCAGCCATTAATAACCTAAATCACCATTGAAAACCTTAACCTAGCTAGGGATCTACTCACACATAGCGAAATCAAACACAACAAGGCAATAAGATGAATTCATGATTTATTAAAAAGAATAAGGTTCAGGAAAACTTCTCAAACAGAGTTGTGGAATGATCGACGATAGGAGAATAGAGATCCAAAGCTGGGTAATACAAATCCAATCGAAAGGGTAGAAGAACAAAGTGGTGGTGTATTAGAACCAAAAATAACCTAGAACGAAAAACTGAAGTCTGAAAGAGGACGTGATCTAAGTCTGAGGCAGATGGCCTCTTTTTATTCTAAAAATTAATTAAAAACGCGTCCCTAGGTAAAATAGGAAGGAGCAGGTGCTCGCCAAGTCTGAGCAGGTGCTCGCGCAGGCAAAAAAATCGACTTTTGGCTCAAAATTGCTTCTTTTGCTCGAATGTGCTCAAATATCTTCAATAAATGCTCCAGAGCCTCAAAATACCTGAAAAGACACAAAAATGACTAGAAAAGATTCGAAAACAAGATAAAAAGACTAGTTAAAATGGGACAAAATACTAATATATCAACTCCCTCGGACTTAGACCTTTGTTTGTCCTCAAACAAAACAAGATCAAGAACTAAGAAGAGGTTTTAAAAATCACGGGAACTCACTTGCTTGTTGGAAAAATTTCAAACTTCATACCTTCTTCACTGGACCTTAGGACATGTACCGTAATTAGCCGTGGGGTTAATAACCTAACCTTAATAACTCACAACCCAACAGAAGTTTCAGAATCCCCACTGTCATCTCTTACATAGATTAACGAAATGAAAGTGCAGTGGTCTTACCAGGAGTAATAGATCCAAAAGGTGCCAAATTCTTCTAACCAAAGAACCTCTCCCATATAACTTTCCTTTCCCCTCTTTCCCTCTTTCCACGCCACCATCTTTCTGTTTATTCTTTACAGCCATCAGTTTTCATTTGTCGATGCTTCACCCTTTATCACAGCCATCACTTTTCTGATGCTTCTTCTTTATTTTGTGGGACGAATCTCCATGAGATCACAAAGGATACACGGGTCTATGCATCATCCCTTGGTTCACTTCGATTTTTAGTTTCCCTTACAACAAGCTTTCCATGAGGTCACAAAGGATACACGGGTCTACGCATCTTCCCTTGGTTCACTTTGGCTTGTTGCTTTGAACTTCTCCTTTTTATTTTCTTTTTCTCTTCTTTTCTTTCTTTTTTCTCGGTGTAATGAAGGGGAGTGAGAGAGAAATATCATACTTTGTGGAGAGTTGCGTGGTCTTGTTTGGCTCGAATAGGTCTTCCCTAATGAACATCAAACCCCTGAGAAAGAAATTTGAGATCAGATTAGAAACCGAATAAAAATTAGAGATGACATTGGTTCAACCTAATTTCCGCTGAGTGTGAGCTTTGGAGAATATTTAATCCGCCCAATGCCTTTCCGATACAGAACTTTGGCCAAGCTGTGAGTCATACAAGTAATCCTTAGTCCAAAAATAAATCTAATAGATCAAGTTCATAATTCCCAAACAAGCTTTTGACTCAATAAAACACTAAAACAGACTCGATAAAATAGTTATAAAAGTAAACCAAGCAGCAGGACCTGATTCACTAAAAATCTAAGACTCTTGGGACTGACACAATAACAAGACTCAATAGAAAAATAAAATAAAATAACTAACCGCTCCCCCAGACTTAAATCACACCGTCTCGGGTGTAAAAAAGAATGAGAGATTGGCGACAAATAAAAAAAAAAATTAAAAACACACACGGATAATACAATGAAGATAGAGGGTAAAGGGGGATATCACAGAGTAGTCGCGGTGTCATGCTCGCCATGGAGCACCTGGCGGAGCAGGTGCTCGGGCCAGTTCTGGGTGCTCGGATTTTTTTTTTTAATATGATTAAAACTGAAATCACAAATAAAAAGTTAGCATCGAAAGAAATTTAAAATGAATTATATACAAGAAACCTTACCGGTGGGTTGCCTCTCACAAAGCTTGTTTTAAGTCGTTAGCTCGACTTTGTAGACTGTTTAGGCGTGAGGAACATCACCCAAGACAGTGTCACCTTCCTCCAATGTGTGTATCCGCAAAGATATGGCTTGATCCTCTGGCCATTCACCACGTAATTTGTCGCCTTTAGCGTTTAGCAACACCACAGCTCCATGTGGTCTAACCTCTTTGATCGTAAAAGGTCGACCATCTGGACTTCAGCTTACACGAAATAATCTGAGACGAGAGTTGAACAATAATACCTGATCGTTGGGAGAAAAACTCCTGGGGATGATCCTCTTATCATGGTAGGCTTTGTTTCGCTTTTTATAAATCCTTGAGTTGTCATAGGCGAGATGCCTAATTTCCTCCAACTCGTGCAGCTGCATGGATCTCCTTTCAAATGCTGGTAGGATGTCGAAGTTGAGCAATTTAATAGCCCAGGCCGCTTTATACTCCAGTTCCACCGGAAGGTGGCATGCCTTCCCATACACCAAATGAAAAGGCGTTGTCCCCAACAGAGTCTTAAATGCGGTCCTATACGTCCATAGAGCGTCATCCAACTTTTTAGACCAATCCTTACGCGTGATGCTTATTGTCTTCTGTAGGATACTCTTTATCTCCCTGTTGGATATCTCGACCTGACCACTAGTTTGAGGGTGATAGGGAGAAGCTACCTTATGTGTAACACCATTCTTCTTCAACAAGTTCTCAAAGACCTTGTTTATGAAGTGTGAGCCTCCATCGCTAATCATCACTCTAGGGACTCCAAACCTCGGAAAGATGACACTCTTGAACATCTTGATAACCACTCTAGCATCATTAGTTGGGCTAGCCAGCTTCAACCCATTTAGAAACATAGTCAACAGCCACTAGACCGTAATCACTACCGAAGGAGGATAGAAACGGTCCCATGAAGTCTATACCCCATACGTCGTAAACCTCAACTTCCAGAATAAAATTCTGGGGCATCTCATTCTTAGACTGAAAACAAAATCGAAAATCAAAGGTAACGAATTGGTCCCGAACGGCGCCAAAAACTTGATATATCAAGTTTTAACCCAAAATATTTTTTTGCAAGTGCAGACAAACGCAGTAGTATATGGGGTATCGAATCCACAGAGACCAAGGTTACACTATGAAATTATAGATTTTAATTTAAAGCTAAGACAATATGGGTTTTGTGTAATTTTCAGAACAGCAACAAATTAAATAAATCGATGTAAAACAATTAATAAAAAGTACTAGGTTAAGGCGTTTCGCCGGTGATTCGAAAACAAGGCTGAGCAACTATTCAAGGCTAACTAACTACCGGTCTAGAACTCAAACATAAATAAATGTCGCCCCACTCTCGTGATGTATCGACAACTTTATCTAACAACCTAGATACCGAAACTCTCGTCTGGACCTAGCGAAGATGATAAGCATTAACAAGCGGGTTCAATATGTTCACAATCAATCGCAGCAATCAACTCTCGTTGGCTACGCACCAATTGCTCACCAATGATTTATCTAGCAACCTAGAGCACTCTCGTGAATAAGTTTAACCTAAAATCATAGACTAGGTGATCAAGCTAATCTAAGCATTACGAACCCCTATTGGGGAAGACATATAAATTCCAATCTTATTTGTGCTCAGCCATTAATAACCTAAATCACCATTGAAAACCTTAACCTAGCTAGGGATCTACTCACACATAGCGAAATCAAACACAACAAGGCAATAAGATGAATTCATGATTTATTAAAAAGAATAAGGTTCAGGAAAACTTCTCAAACAGAGTTGTGGAATGATCGACGATAGGAGAATAGAGATCCAAAGCTGGGTAATACAAATCCAAATCGAAAGGGTAGAAGAACAAAGTGGTGGTGTATTAGAACCAAAAATAACCTAGAACGAAAAACTGAAGTCTGAAAGAGGACGTGATCTAAGTCTGAGGCAGATGGCCTCTTTTTATTCTAAAAATTAATTAAAAACGCGTCCCTAGGTAAAATAGGAAGGAGCAGGTGCTCGCCAAGTCTGAGCAGGTGCTCGTGCAGGCAAAAAAATCGACTTTTGGCTCAAAATTGCTTCTTTTGCTCCAATGTGCTCAAATATCTTCAATACATGCTCCAGAGCCTCAAAATACTTGAAAAGACACAAAAATGACTAGAAAAGACTCGAAAACAAGATAAAAAGACTAGTTAAAATGGGACAAAATACTAATATATCAACTCCCTCGGTCTTAGACCTTTGTTTGTCCTCAAACAGAACAAGATCAAGAACTGAGAAGAGGTTTTAAAAATCACGGGAACTCACTTGCTTGTTGGAAAAATTTCAAACTTCATACCTTCTTCACTGGACCTTAGGACATGTACCGTAATTAGCCGTGGGGTTAATAACCTAACCTTAATAACTCACAACCCAACAGAAGTTTCAGAATCCCCACTGTCATCTCTTACATAGATTAACGAAATGAAAGTGCAGTGCTCTTACCAGGAGTAATAGATCCAAAAGGTGCCAACTTCTTCTAACCAAAGATCCTCTCCCGTATAACTTTCCTCTCCCCTCTTTCCCTCTTTCCACGCCACCATCTTTCTGTTTATTCTTTACAGCCATCAGTTTTCATTTGTCGATGCTTCACCCTTTATCACAGCCATCACTTTTCTGATGCTTCTTCTTTATTTTGTGGGACGAATCTCCATGAGATCACAAAGGATACACGGGTCTATGCATCATCCCTTGGTTCACTTCGATTTTTAGTTTCCCTTACAACAAGCTTTCCATGAGGTCACAAAGGATACACGGGTCTACGCATCTTCCCTTGGTTCACTTTGGCTTGTTGCTTTGAACTTCTCCTTTTTATTTTCTTTTTCTCTTCTTTTATTTCTTTTTTCTCGGTGTAATGAAGGGGAGTGAAAGAGGAATATCATACTTTGTGGAGAGTTGCGTGGCCTTGTTTGGCTCGAATAGGTCTTCCCTAATGAACATCAAACCCCTGAGAAAGAAATTGAAGATCAGATTAGAAACCGAATAAAAATTAGAGATGACATTGGTTCAACCTAATTTTCGCTGAGTGTGAGCTTTGGAGAATATTTAATCCGCCCAATGCCTTTCCGATACAGAACTTTGGCCAAGCTGTGAGTCATACAAGTAATCCTTAGTCCAAAAATAAATCTAATAGATCAAGTTCATAATTCCCAAACAAGCTTTTGACTCAATAAAACACTAAAACAGACTCGATAAAATAGTTATAAAAGTAAACCAAGCAGCAGGACCTGATTCACTAAAAATCTAAGACTCTTGGGACTGACACAACAACAAGACTCAATAGAAAAATAAAATAAAATAACTAACCGCTCCCCCAGACTTAAATCACACCGTCTCGGGTGTAAAAAAGAATGAGAGATTGGCGACAAATAAAAAAAAAAATTAAAAACACACACGGATAATACAATGAAGATAGAGGGTAAAGGGGGATATCACAGAGTAGTCGCGGTGTCATGCTCGTCGCCCATGGAGCACCCTGGCGGAGCAGGTGCTCGGGCCAGTTCTGGGGTGCTCGGATTTTTTTTTGTTTTAATATGATTAAAAACTGAAATCACAAATAAAAAGTTAGCATCGAAAGAAATTTAAAACGAATTATGTACAAGAAACCTTACCGGTGGGTTGCCTCCCACCAAACGCTTGTTTTAAGTCGTTAGCTCGACTTTGTAGACTGTTTAGGCATGAGGAACATCACCCAAGGTGACAGTGTCACCTTCTCCAATGTGTGTATCCGCAAGATATGGCTTGATCCTCTGGCCATTCACCACGAATTTGTCTCCTTTAGCGTTTAGCAACACCACAGCTCCATGTGGTCTAACCTCTTTGATCGTAAAAGGGTCAGACCATCTGGACTTCAGCTTACCTGGAAATAATCTGAGACGAGAGTTGAACAATAATACCTGATCGTTGGGAGAAAAACTCCTGGGGATGATCCTCTTATCATGGTAGGCTTTGTTTCGCTTTTTATAAATCCTTGAGTTGTCATAGGCGAGATGCCTAATTTCCTCCAACTCGTGCAGCTGCATGGATCTCCTTTCAAATGCTGGTAGGATGTCGAAGTTGAGCAATTTAATAGCCCAGGCCGCTTTATACTCCAGTTCCACCGGAAGGTGGCATGCCTTCCCATACACCAAATAAAAAGGCGTTGTCCCCAACAGAGTCTTAAATGCGGTCCTATACGTCCATAGAGCGTCATCCAACTTTTTAGACCAATCCTTACGCGTGATGCTTATTGTCTTCTGTAGGATACTCTTTATCTCCCTGTTGGATATCTCGACCTGACCACTAGTTTGAGGGTGATAGGGAGAAGCTACCTTATGTGTAACACCATTCTTCTTCAACAAGTTCTCAAAGACCTTGTTTATGAAGTGTGAGCCTCCATCGCTAATCATCACTCTAGGGACTCCAAACCTCGGAAAGATGACACTCTTGAACATCTTGATAACCACTCTAGCATCATTAGTTGGGCTAGGCCTTCAACCCATTTAGAAACATAGTCAACAGCCACTAGAATGTACTCATTACCGTAGGAGGATAGAAACGGTCCCATGAAGTCTATACCCCATACGTCGAAAACCTCAACTTCCAGAATAAAATTCTGGGGCATCTCATTTCTTAGACTGAAAACAAAATCGAAAATCAAAGGTAACGCAATTGGTCCCCGGCAACGGCGCCAAAAACTTGATATATCAAGTTTTAACCCAAAATATTTTTTGCAAGTGCACAGACAAACGCAGTAGTATATGGGGTATCGAATCCACAGAGACCAAGGTTACACTATGAAATTATAGATTTTAATTTAAAGCTAAGACAATATGGGTTTTGGGTAATTTTCAGAACAGCAACAAATTAAATAAATCGATGTAAAACAATTAATAAAAAGCACTAGGTTAAGGCGTTTCGCCGGTGATTCGGAAACAAGGCTGAGCAACTATTCAAGGCTAACTAACTACCGGTCTAGAACTCAAACATAAATAAATATCGCCCCACTCTCGTGATGTATCGACAACTTTATCTAACAACCTAGATACCGAAACTCTCGTCTGGACCTAGCGAAGACGATAAGCATTAACAAGCGGGTTCAGTATGTTCACAATCAATCGCAGCAATCAACTCTTGTTGGCTACGCACCAATTGCTCACCAATGATTTATCTAGTAACCTAGAGCACTCTCGTGAATAAGTTTAACCTAAAATCATAGACTAGATGATCAAGTTAATCTAAGCATTACGAACTCCTATTGGCGAAGACATATAAATTCCAATCCTATTTGTGCTCAGCCATTAACAACCTAAATCACCATAGAAAACCTTAACCTAGCTAGGGATCTACTCACACATAGCGAAATCAAACACAACAAGGCAATAAGATGAATTATTGATTTATTAAAAAGAATAAGGTTCAGGAAAACTTTTCAAACAGAGTTATGGAATGATCGACGATAGGAAAATAGAGATCCAAAGCTGGGTAATACAAATCCAAATCGAAAGGGTAGAAGAACAAAATGGTGGTGTATTAGAACCAAAAATAACCTAGAACGAAAACCTTAAGTCTGAAAGAGGACGTGATCTAAGTCTGAGGCGGCTGGCCTCTTTTTATTCTAAAAATTAATTAAAAATGCATCCCTAGGTAAAATAGGAAGGAGCAGGTGCTCGCCAAGTCCGAGCAGGTGCTCGCGTAGGCGGAAAAATATACTTTTAGCTCAAAATTGCTTCTTTTGCTCAAATGTGCTCAAATATCTTCAATACATGCTCCAGAGCCTCAAAATACCTGAAAAGACACAAAAAGGACTAGAAAAGACTCGAAAACAAGATAAAAAGACTAGTTAAAATGGGACAAAATACTAATATATCAACTCCCTCGGACTTAGACCTTTGTTTGTCCTCAAACAAAACAAGATCAAGAACTGAGAAGAGGTTTTGAAAATCACGGGAACTCACTTGCTTGTTGGAAAAATTTCGAACTTCATACCTTCTTCACTGGATCTTAGGACATGTACCGTAATTAGCCGTGGGGTTCATAACCTAACCTTAATAACTCACAACCCAACAGAAGTAACCCATCTCCCTTTTGCTATTAATCAAGCAACAAATTCCAATAAGGAATTCAGGCCCAAGAAGAGAAGAAAGGACACCAAGTTGTACCAAGTTGTACCAAGTTGTACCTAGTCGTACCAAGTCTTAGTTGTACGTCCAAGTTGTACCAAGTTGTACCTAACGGCTATATTTCTATGTTCTATAAATATGTAACTCATTGTAACACTTTATAACAACTGAGATAATAAAATCTCTTTACACTTATTCTTATTCATCTCTATTCTTAATCTGAGCATCAGCTCTTACTCATTAAACTCTGAATTCTAACATGGTATCAGAGCATTGATCCATAATCAAGATCTATCCTTTGATTTCATCATTCTCTTTCTCAAGTTTTGTTTTTCTCACCATTGTTACAGCCCAGAAATTTCAGAAACTGGTTCTTGAAGATTCACGTCTCCTCTTTATCTCTTTTGCATCTACATCATCTCCTTCTTCATAGTCAAAGCTTCCGCAGCATTCACAAGCTCTACAGAGCTCCAAATCAAAGGATTTTTTTTTTTAAATTCAAATTTCTACCCGTTTTTGTACTGTTCACTGTCTTCTCCGAAAAATTTCTTTGGTTTTCCTGGAAATACATCCTTCTAACTTCCTCCAAAAGCTCTGAGATTGATATATATATTCATCCTAGACGAGCTGTGTGAAGTTAGAGTGGTTTATTTCTGGAGATCTTTCAAAGAACATTTTACCAACTCCGAGATTGAAATTAATTCATCCTAGATGAGTTGGTGAAGTTGAGGCAGTGTAGTATCAAACGGTTAGTCATATTGGTTTAATCATGGAGGAGACAAAACCAACCACAATAAGAGTCACCCTAAGAGGAGAAAATTATCTCCTATGGTCACGATCCACAAAATCCAACTTGTACGGACGTGGCTTATGGAATCAAATTGAACCAGCCAAAGGAAAAGAGCTTCAAGAAGGGATGAAGAAGCTCGGGAAAAATGGCTACAAAAAGATCAAATGGTGCTCAGCATAATCCACAGCTCCTTGAGTGATTCAATATTTGAATCTTACTCATATTGTGAGACAGCTCAAGAACTCTGGAAAACTCTTAAGAAGGTGTATGGAGACATCACCAATCTCTCTAGAGTATTTGAAGTAAAGAAAGCTCTCAGCAGCCTCACTCAAGAAGATCAAGATTTTACCAAACACTTTGGTAAATATAGATCACTACTTGCTGAACTAGATATGCTGAGACCAAGCACAATAGACCTCAAAATTATAGAGGAAAGAAGAGAGCAAGATCGAGTGTTTGGACTTCTCCAATCTCTCCATCCAAAATTCAATGATCTTATAAAGCACATTTTAAGGGAGGAGAAGCTACCAAGCCTTGAGAACGTCTGCTCTCAAATCCAAAAGGAGCAAGGCTCCTTAGATCTCTTCAGCAAAGGAGAGTTGCCAACGGCAAACAAAGGGTTTTACAAACCCCCATTCAGTTCCAACAAGAAAGGAACAACAAAGCAATGTGAACATTGCAAGAACATTGGGAAATTCAACCAAGGGAGAGGACACACCAAGGAGGAGTGCTTTATCCTTCATCCTCATCTCAGAGCCAGCTTCAGAGCAAGGCAACAAGCGAATGAAGCAAATGCTTTAAATTCTGCTCCAGCTGCTCAACCAACTACATCACTCGGTCTAAACCAAAATACTCCAAATGGCTATTCTAATCAAGCCTCCACTTCAGAGAACAACGGCATGATCACCATGAGCAGAGCAGACTTAGAGGCAATAATCAAGACCATGCAAATTTGCAAGGAGTCTGGTATCACTTTTCTAGCCTCTAACTCTTCAAAAACTCTTTTAGTAGATTCAGGAGCTTCTCACCATATGATTAAAGATCCCAATCTACTAAATAATATTCAAAACACCTCTGGTCATGTTGAAATTGCTAATGGAGTTAGAGTGCCAATTAAAGGCATAGGAAATTTAAACCTCTTTGGAAATGAATCTAGTGCCTTCTATATGCCTACATTTAGCAATAATTTGGTCTCGGTAAAAAGAGCTACCACCGATCTCAATGCTTATGCTATATTTGGACCTAACAGCTTTCATTTTCAGGATATTAAAACCAGTGAAGTGTTAGGCAAGGGAAACACTAAGGGAGAGTTGTATACTCTAGAAGATCTCAAGAACCATTCTAGATGCTCCAACTCTGCTAGTTTGCCGTTTATTAATTCCTGTCATGTAGCTAGTAGTTCAAATGATTTTTGGCATGCTAGATTAGGCCATCCTCATTCTAGAGCTTTAAAATTAATTATGCCCAATGTAGTCTTTGATAACTCTAAGTGTGAGTCTTGTATTTTGGGAAAACATTGTAGAAGTGTTTTCCAAAACTCCTTATCAATATATGAGAATTGTTTTGATTTAGTTCACTCTGATATTTGGACCTCACCTTGCCTATCTAGAGATAACCTAAAATACTTTGTGACATTCATAGATGAAAAATCAAAATATACATGGGTCACATTGTTACCTTCTAAAGATAGAGTATTTGAGGCATTTTGCAACTTTCAAACATATGTGACTAATCATTTCAATGCTAAAATAAAGGTACTAAGATCGGATAATGGAGGAGAATACACAAGCCACATTTTCAAAGCTCATTTGGCAAATCATGGCATTCTCCATCAAACGAGCTGTCCTTACACTCCACAACAAAATGGAGTCGCCGAAAGGAAGAATAGGCATTTGATGGAAGTAGCAAGATCAATGATGTTCCACAAAAACATGCCAAGGATATTTTGGGGAGATGCTGTCATGACCGCATGCTACCTCATAAATAGAATTCCAACAAAAGTCTTAGATGACTTATCATCATTTGAGGTATTAAACAAAACCAAACCTAATATTAATCACTTACGTGTGTTTGGTAGTGTTTGTTTTGTCTTAGTGCCAAGTGATCAAAGGAATAAGCTAGATGCTAAAAGCACTAGAAGCGTGTTCATTGGATACTCCACTACTCAAAAAGGGTACAGATGCTATGATCCAAGCACCAAACGCATCATGACGTCTAGAGATGTAAAATTCCTAGAAGATCAAAGTTATTTTGAGAAGTAGGGCTGGGAAAGTGTGAAAGACTTGGCTGACTCTACAGCAGATCGAGCAGCCTCTCTTCAACACATTTTAAGTCACATGGGTCTTCCTCAAATGAATAAAGAGCAAACAGCTCCTGAAAATAATCAAGATGATCAGATTCAAGAAGAAGAGGTAAATGTTCCAAATGCGCAAGAGAATGACGAAGGAGTATATGAACAAGGGGGAGTTACTCAAGAAACTCCACCACAAGCTGATATTCAGGAGAATGAATATCATAAGGAAGAAGAGGCACCAGAACCAACCTTGAGGAGAAGCACACGCCAAAGATTTGCACGTCAAAGATTTAGTCCGGACCATTGGAAACAAACCAGGGTCTATTATAATCATCAAGCTGTGGCTCACCCTATACAAGCTCAGTGTTCTCTTGCCCTCTTACCATCAGACCATCAAGCATTCCTTGGAAAGATAGAGCAGCATTACATTCCTAAGACCTACGAAGAAGCAAAAGAAATCAAGGTCTGGATGGATGCTATAAATGCTGAGATAGAAGCAATGGTTAGAAATCACACTTGGGATGTGAATGATCTACCTTCGGGAAAAAGGGCTGTGACATCTAAATGGGTATTCACCATCAAGTATCACATCAATGGAGAAATTGAAAGGTATAAAGCTCGCATGGTTGCAAGGGGATTTACTCAAACTTATGGAGAAGACTATACGGACACATTTGCACCAGTGGCTAAGCTTCATACAGTTCGAGTGATTCTATCATTGGCAACCAACCTATCTTGTGAATTATGGCAAATGGATGTCAAAAACGCATTCCTCCAAGGAGAGCTTGAAGAAGAAGTGTACATGAAGCCTCCACCGGGTCTTGAAAGTTCAATTCCTCATGGCAAAGTTTTCAAACTTAGAAAAGCTATTTACGGGTTGAAGCAATCCCCAAGAGCCTGGTACCACAAGCTAAGCTTCACATTAACAGCCAAAGGATTTAAAAGATCGGAGGCTGATCACACCTTGTTTACTTCTCAAAGTGCTCAAGGAATCATTGTGGTCTTGGTATATGTAGATGACTTGATCATTTCCGGAATGATCAAGCAGGTATTAAAGAAACCAAACTTTTCCTTAAATCTGTATTTGATATAAAAGATCTAGGTGAACTTAAATATTTTCTAGGAATAGAAATATGCCTCTCCGGAAGGCTTGTTTCTATCCCAAAGAAAATATTCACTTGATTTGCTTACGGAGACAGGAAAATTAGGTTCTAAACCGGCCAAGACACCACTTGAAGATGGCTACAAGGTCAGGAGAAAGGGGGAGAAAGGACAAGAAGATCCACTTGACAAACCATATGAAGATCCAGCCCAATACCGACGGCTTGTAGGTAAGTTAATTTACTTAACCATAACAAGACCTGACCTATGTTTTGCTGTGAATCAGGTGAGCCAACACATGAAAGAGCCTTTGGTACACCACTGGAATATGGTGGGAAGAATTCTGAGATACATCAAAGGATCACCAGGGCAAGGTGTTTGGATGGGAAAGAATGATAGTACTGAAATTGTGGGCTATTGTGATGCGGACTATGCTGGAGATACGATGGATAGAAAATCCACAACCGGCTACTGCACATTCATTGGAGGGAACTTAGTAACCTGGAAATCCAAGAAGCAAAAAGGTCGTCTCATGCTCAAGTGCTGAAAGTGAGTATAGGGCAATGAAGAAGCTCACAAATGAGCTAGTATGGCTAAAGGCGCTTCTAAAGGATCTGGGAATTGAGAGCACAAGTCCCATTACCATGCATTGTGACAATCAAGCAGCAATTCACATTGCTACCAATTCAGTCTTCCATGAACGAACCAAGCACATAGAAGTGGATTGTCACAAAGTTAGAGAAAAGATCATTGAAGGAGTAATCCTCCCATGCTACACAAGAAGCGAAGATCAGCTAGCTGACATATTCACCAAAGCTACAAGTCTCAAAATTTGCAACCACATCTACAGCAAGCTTGGACTAGTAGATCTCACTCACCCTTGATCATGCCTCTCCATTTCCAGAGACACTACAGTATTTTGCTCACAAGGAGTTTTTCCCCCCGGGTTTGTACTTGTGAGGTTTTTAATGGGGTAGTTGTGGGGATTTGTTTCTGGAAAATCAAACTTAGTCTTCACACTCACTCCGACTAAGTTTGAGGGGGAGTATTAATCAAGCAACAAATTCCAATAAGGAATTCAGGCCCAAGAAGAGAAGAAAGGACACCAAGTTATACCAAGTTGTACCTAGTCGTACCAAGTCTTAGTTGTACGTCCAAGTTGTACCAAGTTGTACCTAACGGCTATATTTCTATGTTCTATAAATATGTAACTCATTGTAACACTTTATAACAACTGAGATAATAAAATCTCTTTACACTTATTCTTATTCATCTCTATTCTTAATCTGAGCATCAGCTCTTACTCATTAAACTCTGAATTCTAACATTTGCTTGGTTATTTCATTTTGGGCATTGGTGCCCAGAGGCGTGCCTATGGTGTAAATAAAAAGACATTCGCCTTAGGCCCCAAAATATTAGGCAAGTTTTAGGGTCTGAATGTTTAAAAAAATATTTGGTATATTAATAAAATATGTATTTAGTGTGATTTTTTTAGTTTAAAATTTATTTTCATATATTAAAAAGATATTGTTACTAATTTTTAATATTTTAACAAATTGTAATTAATTTTAAATTTTAGTATTTATATCTAGAAAAAATATCCGAAAATAGATATTTTCAAATATTTATTTCCAAACAGCGTCTCCTAAAATTGAAAAAAAAATCATTCCAAAGGGACTTTGTTTAGAAATAAATTTCTGAAAATGTATATTTTAGACTATGAACCTTATATATTTTATAGCTTAAGAAAATCGTACAAATTTATCTTCATAGACTAAAAATAGTGTTTATTATATCTAGTTTATTACAAAATATGTTAAATTTTTATTACAACACATATTTTACTACAAAGATATACAAAACGATTTATTTATTTTGTTCGCCTTAGGTCTCTAAAATCCTTGGCACGGCTCTGTTGGTGCCATCTTCCTTTTGTTTTTGTTGCTGCTCCTTGTTCCTTACGTGTCTCCATATACTTATACCCAACCCTTTCTTCGACGTATCTTGTACTACCCTTATTTTCTTATGCTTATGGCTGCTGGTGACAATGGCAACAATAATGACTAAAGATTTCAGGCTTAGGAACTTTCATGCGTAAACAACTAAACAACTTCTTGATTTGTAAAGAACTGTATGCGTCAATGTACACTGCATCAGAGCTTTCTGTTTTGAATTAATAATACCCTGTTGCTTTTTAAGCGGGAAGAATCCATAAATTAGGACTCAAAGTCACCGAGGCTTCAAACCATACATTAATTGATAATTTTTCAAGTAAAAAATTTTCAGCTCCAATATTTGAAAAGAGAATAATACCACCGAAACAAAAGTTGCATGTCTTCAACATAAGAAAACGTTTTAAAAGTCATAGGACAGATATAATTTGATTTCCAAGGCAAACTTCCTGAAACTAATTCACCTACGACCAGCACCGCAGAATTCAAACTCAAAGCTTTGAACAAAACCAGACAAAGGAAACTGATCATTTTTGAAGTCTTGATCTTTAACCAAGAAATGACCAACGGAAAACTCGCGACGAGCATTCCCCGTCAATGCCATCCCTCCAGTATGCAAAGAAAACCAACACAGAAAAGGGAAACCGCAAAAAATAGCGGAAGAGTAGCGGACTAAACGTATAAGGTGAAGCGTAAGGAATGATGAGCAGAAGTAGAGCCATGAGATAGAAGCCACCTGAAGCCAAGACAAATATAGCCAGCCAATGATGCTGTCCCAAGACCAGGTATAAGCCAGCAACAAAAGCCAAAGACATGGCGATAATAGAAAACCCCAGAAGCGGCACAATAAACTTGAAGGTGGTCAGCATGCATTTCAGGTCAGCCAATTGTGTCCCTATAAGAGCAACTGTCGATATAACAGCACTATAGACGGCAACGCTATTGCAGATAACAAAAGCATGAAATGCAGATTCTCTGAAAGAATGTTTGACATTTGACTTGAACTCTGTGCTGTTGTAACCTAGTGGCACACTCAAGCCTGCAGCAAAAGCCATTGTAGCCACCAGTGTTGCCACCACAAGGAGAGTGTTTACTCTATCCTTGTGAATTTTTAGTATCAAGTCCTCATCTGTCGTAGGACCAGGAACGTCTGCTTTCAGATGAACTCGTGGAGCTCTAGTGGTACCGGCAGACACCAATGCCACCCATATCAACCACTGGAAATGGGTATAACATAGAATATGTTCAGTGATGTTAACCATAGAATATGTTCAGTGATGTCAACAGCTTTAGATACAATGAAAATGTGTACAAATAGATCCAATGGCGTATAAAAGCAGGCCAAACCTGTTGGAGTGAAGGAATCGTTGCCATATGATCCTCAGCTGCATCTAAAGTGGTGAACCCTTTGTAATTTAGTATTTTCAAGTCAACTCTATTATCATGTATGAAGAGACTTACAACCTTGGGATGAAAATTTATGCTGGCTAAATGTAACGGTGTGTTTCCTTCTACGTCTTGTTCATTGATTAACCTTTTGATCTCAGCTTTTCTGAGCAGATAGCCAACAGCTCCTGCATTCCCGTTTTCAGCAGCGACATGAAGAACGTTTTGACCCTGTGAGTTAAGCATCTCTATTGTGTCTGGATGGTGATTTATGATCACCTTGAGGGCTGAGGTGCAACTAGCAATGCAAGCTGAGTGGATGGGGAAAGAACCATCTTCATTCTTAATGTAAGCAATCTGCATAGAACTTGAAAATCTGGTTAGCATATGCTGCACTCCAATGTCATATCCAATGGATGCTGCAAAGGCAAGTGCAGTTCTTCCATCTTCATCCCTCGAGTCTATTAGGTCCGAGTCACTCTCCAATACAGCTGTCAGTATATCTGCCTTGACAGTAAGAAAAAAAAACGAATACAAAGGATTTTTAAAGACTTTTTTCATAGGAAAAAAGATCAAGTTCACTGGATCAAGATGTACAAAACTGACCAAGATTCTGACTTTTCACTGCAGCACACAAAACTGACTTCCCAACAAAGCTTGCATCCAAACCCTGTAACATATGCTCCACAAGTGCAACATGTCCAGCTTCAGCCGCCATGTACAATGGAGATACATCCTCCTTATCCAGAAGAAAGCAAGTGCTCTGATCTTCACGAACAAGTTGCAAAGAAACAGATACATGGTTTCCTTTCAGGGCGAGGTGCAAAGCAGTATCCCCATCACTGTTGTAAACTCTGAAAATATTTCCAAGTGTTATCTGCTCTGATCCAAGCACGATATTTCTATCTTGCGGAAGCCGTCTTAGAGATTCAATAAGAAGGTCAACAATCAGATCGTGTCCTGCAGCAGCTGCTACATGGAGAGCAAGGTCTCCCTTGTAGTTTTGTCTCACCAGAAGAGTCTGATAATGAGAGAAATTCGAAACGAAGTTACCATTTAAGTTAGGGTTCCAACTTCTAAGAACGTTTAGCTCATGGTCAAGGATACGCCTCACTAGTTGGTCATGACCATAAATAGCAGCAAGGTGCAGGATCGTATTCCCCTGAAAAGTGACCTGATCAAGAACAGGAATTTCATTCTGCTGCATAACTTTTTCAAAGTCTTGCACCTTACCCATAACCACTGACCTATAAGTCTCAGGATCCATAGATCTAATAAAGTGATCTTACTAAGAAAAATGATAAGTAGACTAGGAGCTGTTGAACATTCAAACCTGAGGTATAGACCCCTCTTCCTTAATGATATGTTTGACCTCCTAAAGGATGCTGAGAGTTTATGCTTCTAACTCTGAAACTCTAGGAATCTTCAGAAGTATGATGTTATTCATACTGATAGTAGATGCTTATGATTATCTTATACAAATACAAATCTTGGACTTGTTGACTGTCCATGCTTTAGATATTTTGAAAACTAAACAACAAATGTAGCAGTAAACAGCTACAGCTGGTGTGTGTTAAAGTAACATGCAACTCTGGGAACAAGAAGACTTATAATAATCAGAAGAAATATCTAACATGTTCATTAAAAAAATAGCATTGGATCCTTATTACAGATACAGATGTTCGTTTCCAATCTGATGGAGAAAATAAAACTTGTGGTGGGATGGTGATAGACTGATAGTAGAAGCTTTCTCCATCAGATTGGAAACGAAGATCCATTGACAGCAAGCAAGAGAATCAAGGTCCAGCAGTTTTGATTAATTAACCGTTACTAGGTTAGAATCAAGAATGTTCTCTCAAAGTTCATTAAACTCGGTAGAGGAAGTAGGGAAACAGATTGAAGCATTAGGAAGACAAAGAACCTTGAGTTCTTTCAGTACTCTGTCGAAGTTCACATGATCTACCCTTGGTTTATCATAGTTAACTGCATATATGCGTTGGATAAACTGAAACATCAAAAATTGTTATTAGTTACAGAATAACAGTTAACTTACAATATCATGTTCTTATTGCTCTACCCATGGGCTGAATTATACAAACATAAAAATCTTGTGAACTGAGTGACCATAAGCTGTTTTTATATCAAACTGGTGACCTCTGTGCCTCAATTCTATCTAGATAAGCTTCAAAACTGTCCATCTAACAATCTACATCATCACACAAATAGTTTCAGTTCCCTGTCACTTGGAACGCTGTTTTCTTGACCAAAGTTGCCATCCCCAAGTTGGGAACAGTACCGTTGTAACCCCCTGGTAGTGTAAATCCAGCAGTGAAAGTCATAGTGGCTACAAGAGTTGCCACCAATAGAAGAGTATTGACCCAATCTTTGTACTTTCTACCATCTGGGTTTTCTGTAACTGGAGTGGATATTATCAGTTTGGGACCTCTTGGTGCACCAGCAGATACCAAAGCCATCCAAGTCAACCTCTGTAGTATCCCAAATAAAGAAAATTATATACATACATAAGCATTACAGCTTTATAATGAAAACTTACACACCATACCTCAAAAAATATGTAGCTCGAATCCATGTTCTCCTCAGCGACATCTAGAGCTGTGAAATCGCTATGGTTCAGTGTTTTCAGGTCAAATCTGTCGTCCCAAGTAAGCATACTCACAACTTTAGGGTGCCAGTATTTGGTGGCCAAATGCAATGGTGTATATCCATTCACATCTTCTTCATTAATCAACTTTTCCTTGTTCTTATCCATATAATCTCGTAGGATAAACTTGATGACTTCGAGTTTTCCATTCTTTGCTGCAACATGAAGAATATTCTGGTCATCTCTGTCAAGCAACTCAAGTGTGTCTGGACAACGTTTAAGAATTGCCTCAAGAATTTTGATATGGCCATACTTTGCTGCCATATGAATCGGAAAAGAGCCATCATCATCGCTGACATAAACACTGTCTAGAGCTTTGTCTAACAGATAGCTAAACCTTTCATAATATCCTATGGATGCTCCAAAAGAAAGACATGTCCTTCCTTCATCTCTCAAGCTCATAAGAATCGCATCTTCACTAAGTATAGCAGCAAAGATATCTGCTTAAAAAGTTTTTGGCATTATAAATAACTTGAACAAGAAACTTAAAGGAGTACACAAGGTTTGTCGAAAGAACACCTTTTCTCTTAGCCTTCATAGCCCCATGTACTATGGATTTTCCTCCCACCTTTGAAGCTAAATTACATGTGCTACTTGATCCATTATTTGAATTTTGCCACATTTATTACGCAAGATCTGCCTGTCCAGCTTCAACAGCTAAGTATAAGGGAGAAAGCCCATCCTTGTTCGCAACATAAGAAAAACCTTGCTCTGCACAGACCAAACAATAAGCCACCTCCATATGTTTCCCTTTAAGGCAAAATACAAAGCGTTGTCTTGGTTTATGTTCTTAGCAAAATATATCTTTTTTTCAGCACCTGGCTTATTATAAGGTACATCTTTAATGAAACTAATCAGAGCCTCGACAACATCAAGATGCCCTGCACCTGCTGCAACATGGAGAGCAACTTCGCCCATCAGATTTGACTTCATTAGCAGACCTGGGAACGCATAGAGTATATAACACACTAGGCTGGTGTGACCCGCTGCCGCAGCAAGATGAAGCAGTGTATTGCCACGATCGTCCACTAAGCTTAGAGCAAGCTTTACATCAATTTTCATAGCTCTCACGTAAGTTTCATCACCTGCTCTTACTGCTCTAAGCTTAACATTGCTATTACTGTTGCATTAGATGCCAGGAATAGAGTAAACAGTTACAGATACCGTATCTTATAGCTAAGATGTAATTGTCGGAACAAGTTGTCTTAAAATAAAGTAAAATATAAGATAAGCAAACCAAATCACAACAAGCAAACCAAACCACAACAGTACCCTATTATTTCTTTGATTAGTCAGAACGACAAGCAAACCAACAGCAAGGAAAGAAATAGAAACGAAATGTAAAATTTAACAAATACTGACTGAATCGAAACACTCCATTACATAATGAGAAAAGAGAGCTCTCCCTTAAGTACTTTCTTTCTTTTGGATGGGATTGTTACTTGAGATCTTCGCAACAGAAGCCAACTCATCGCTGCTTTCATCGACAAGCATTAAAAATAGCATGAAATAGGGACCCAAGAGAAGAGAACTGCCTGGTATATGTAGAGAAACATGAGGGCCAAGGAGAATGAGCATTATAAAGAAGAAAATCGCAGATGTAACGTTGGCGAAGATCACAAGCTCCTTAACATGCCCAAATGCAACCAAAACGCCACAATAGAATGCGGCCGACATGCATATTAGAGAGAAAAACAGCGATGGTAAGGCCACATTTAAAGATCTGTGAACAAATGCTGGATCGCCCAGTTGCGCCCAGATTAGAATACATATCGTCATGATGGAGCTTTGCATTGCCAGAACGTCAAATATCATAAATTTGACGAGTTTGCTGTTACTAGCTAAATTGCCCTGCCCGAGTTCGGACCAGAGCTGTTAAAGCCACCTGGTACGGTAAATCCAGCAGCAAACGTTACGGCTGCTACAAGAGCAGCCACCACTAGAAGAATGTTGATGTAGTCTTTGTTTTTGTCACCAGCTGGTGGATATGATGATGGTACTTTTATCATTTTGAAAAGCATCTGTGGCTGAAATGAGTATGCGTAAAAGTCTAATAACACCATGAGTGTCATCCTCTGAAATCCAAACAAGAGCAAAAGGCCTATAAATAGTCGAGAAGATACATAAAATTCATAGTTTCTATGTGGGATTATGGTGGGAAGTTGGAGATACCTCTCGAAATATGTAGTTAGGCTGCATAGTTGACGTGGCAATATCCAGAGCTGTTAAACCATCATTGTTTCGTGTGTACTTGTTTTTTCTCCTACCGAACCAGGAAAGGTAAAAAAGAGTACGAGGGCGCCAGTTTATGGTAGCCAGGTGCAGAGGTGTATTCCCATCCACATCTTGCTTCTCCGTCAGATGATTCTTCCAGAAATAAAGGAAGAAAAAATTTGCAGCTAACCCACTCTCTGCTGCAATGTGAAAAATGTTCTGATCTTTTCTGTTAAGCAGATATAAAGAATCTGGACAACGTTCTAGAATCTTTCTGAAAGCCCTCGAATGGCGTTCCTTTACAGCAATGTGGATTGGAAAGGATCCATCTTCATTGCATACGTAAACATTCTTTGGGGACCTGTGTAAGAACTTGCATACTCCATCATAAAACCCTATGGATGCTCCAAATGAAAGACAAGTCATTCCTTTTTCATCTCGCACGTCCTCAAGATGGGGACATGCTTCAAGAATTACATTAAGGACATCTGCTCAAACATGTGGAATATATGAATAACTAGCATACTTTGGAACATCCGTCTCAAAACTGGTGGAATATTGAAAAAAAATACAGCTGCTAATGGGTGAAAAGTCAGAACAAAACCTGTATTCTTTGCCTTCAAAGCGACGTGTACTAGATCTTTCCTCCCTTCCAACTGCGAATCTATGTAAGACCTCCTCTCTGTAGTGTCTGTAATCTTCAGCATTTCTTTCAGAATGTCTGCACTTGCAATTTCTACTGCCATATGCAAGGGAGATCTTTTATCTTTATTCGCAAGAAACAAAGTCTTATGGTCAGCCTCTACCAGAAAAGTAGCTATCTTCAAATCAATATTCAAGGCCAAGTGTAAAGCAGTATTTCCATCTTTGTCCTTGCTAGCATAGACATTTACTCTCTCCTTGTCTTCTTCAGATAGTTGATCTGAGACAGATCTTAATGTCGCAACAAGAGCCTTCACAACAGCTAGATGACCAGCACGAGCTGCCACATGAAGCGGAAGCTGATCCCTCGAGTTTGGCTTCAGAAGAAGACATGGGCATTCAGAGACTATCTTCTTCACTATTTCAAGATTACCACAAGCAGCAGCAACGTGAAGAACAGAATCTCCTTGATAGCTTTCGAGACATGCCATTGGCTTATCGTAGCTTGTCACTTTCTCCCGCCATTCTTTCTCCCCTGCGCTTACTGCGCTAAAAATCTCAGGACTCATTTGCACATACTCTTTAGGTAAGGCGAAAATATCGGAAATTTTGATATTCTTTAAGAAATCTGGCACAGATTCGGTGTCTACCATTTGAGGCATGTCTTCTCCTCCGGCTTCACGGAAACCTAGTGAACATAGTGTTCGAAAGATTCCGCGCTTTTTCAGATTAATGGGGAAGTATCGTCGGTGCTGAGGCACATTCGCTAACTGCTGTGACTCAATTGTATCTCGACGTGATAGACAACTGGCCATCTCAAACCTCAATCTTTGCAAAAATTATATATTTTGAAATGAAAAATTCAGTTCTGGACGCAAGAAAAAAACACACAAAAGTCAACCTTACAAAGAACAGGAGTGTAGAGAGGTTAACCAAATGGAAGAAGCAGATGAGAAAAATGATAAGACGATTTTGATGGGAAAGAGAGACTATCCGTTATGTGACTCTACGTTGGGTGTGAATTTGCATTGCCATTATATAGAGGGAAGAGACTTACCAAGTAGACTAAGAAGTTCATGTATTTACCAAGTCAACTGTCTGTAGTTGGTTCTTCTCTTTAATGACCTTTGACTGAAACAATACCAAGGGACTAGATGGCTAATAATAGAAGGGGATCGGTCTTAGGAAACCAAACCGAACCGAAATTAATCGATCTAAAATAGTTGAATTTTTTGTTAATAATAATTCGAATGTTTGGAAAAATATTTCATCCAACCAAGCTGTATAAACAAAATAAATATAACTTCGTCGACCATAAAGTTTACGTAAGTTAATTTATGTCTCAGTCAGATTTTCGAGTTTAAGATTGGAGTTTGGTTAATTTTAATTTTCATCCAGTTTAGCACGCCATTTGATGGAAATCGTTAGCTATTCACGTAAAAGGGAATATAATTCGGTTTTTAGATTTTGTTGTATATCTACATAGGCCTTGATTGGTATGGTTTGTAGTAAAGCAATAGGTGTAAGAAGCAGAAACATTATCCAGTAAACGTTACACTAGATCCATTTTTCCAGATTTCTTACCATGGTCAAAAAAAGAAAACGATAAGCTAATAGAAGTGATCTAGATTTTTAATATGTTAATAATGAACAAAAATTTTGACAGCCATTAAAAATGAATTTACAATATAGATATTTAAATTAATTTATTTATGTAAAAACAAAATAAAACAGAGTACATGGGAAGCATAAAGAAAACAGAGATAAATCCGGAACCAGAAGATATGTTTTCGACTTTTCCACTTGAATCACACAGAGGTTTGACTAGAGCCAGAGGGGTGATATGTTTCAGCATCGTCTTCATTAACAAACCGCAATAGAATCCAGAAATAAGTATTGTTCGACAATACTACACGATAGCCTGGAATATATGGGCCAACGAAAGGGGTAAGTATTAAAAAGAGCATACAAATAAAGACGAAAAGCATAATGTTAATGACGACCACAAGAAGAATACTGCGACTTGTAGCAAGCACGCCAAAATAGAATGCGAACGACATGGAGTGTAGAGCCAAGGACAGTGATGGTAAGGCCAACCGAAAGGCTCTGTGAACAAGTTCTGGATCCCCCATTTGAGCCCAAATAAGAGCAAGTATTGCTAGAAGAGCGCTTTGCGTTGCCACAACGTCAGCTAGCATAAATAAGACGAATATTACGTTACTGGCCAAAATGGCCATGCCCACGTCTGGACCAGAGCTGTTAAAGCCTCCGGGTACTGTAATACTAATGTGTCAGCGTTTTAACCCAAAATATTTTTTGCAAGTGCACAGACAAACGCAGTAGTATATGGGGTATCGAATCCACAGAGACCAAGGTTACACTATGAAATTATAGATTTTAACTTAAAGCTAAGACAATAATGTTGGTTGTGTAATTTTCGGAACAGCAACAAATAAAATAAATCGATGTAAAACAATTAATAAAAAGCACTAGGTTAAGGCGTTTCGCCGGTGATTCGGAGACAAGGCTGAGCAACTATTCAGGGCTAACTAACTACCGGTCTAGAACTCAAACATAAATAAATGTCGCCCCACTCTCGTGATGTATCGACAACTTTATCTAACAACCTAGATAACGAAACTCTCGTCTGGACCTAGCGAAGACGATAAGCATTAACAAGTGGGTTCAATCTGTTCACAATCAATCGCAACAATCAACTCTCGCTGGTTGCGCACCAATTGCTCACCAATGATTTATCTAGCAACCTAGAGCACTCTCGTGAATAAGTTTAACCTAAAATCATAGACTAAGTGGCCAGTTTAATCTAAGCATTAAGAACCCCTATTGGCGAAGACATTATAAATTCCGATCCTATTTGTGCTCAGTCATTAACATCTTAAATCACCATTGAAAACCTTAACCTAGCTAGGGATCTACTCACACATGGCGAATCCAAACACAACAAAGCAATAAGACGAAATCATGATTCTTATTAAAGAGAATAAGGTTCAGGAAAACTTCTCAAAACAAAGTTGTGGTCTGATTGACAAGAGGAGAGAATAGATCCAAGGTTGAAGTAGCAAAATCCAAAGTGATACAAGCAAGAGGTAAAAGAACTAAGGGGAAAAATCCCCAAAACCAAAAGAACGTAGAATGAAAAGTAAAAACGAAGATGTCTGAGTCTGCAGGCGGCTTAGGATATTTATTTCTCAAAAATTAATTAAAAACGCGTCCCTAGGTAAAATAGGTTGGAGCACCCTGGGGAGCACCCTGGCGAGCACCTGCTCCGGGTGAAAATCGTCTTTTTGCTCCAAATTGCTTCTTTTGCTCCAATGTGCTCAAATATCTTCAATACATGCTCCAGAGCCTCCAAATACCTGAAAAGACACAAAAAAACCAAAAAAGACTCGAAAACAATATAAAAAGACTAGTTAATATGGGACAAATTCCTAACATATCAAATACATGCAGTAAAAGTTACAGTGGCCACAAGAGTTGCCACCAGTAAGAGTACATTGACACGGTCTTTGTACTTGTTAGCATCTAGAACCTCTGATATGGTTCTTAGTGTCATCCCACTGGTAGCTATCTTTTCATAACCTCTTGGTTTGTAAACGGATAACAAGACCATCAAAGTCATTCTCTGAAATTCCAAGAATCACGAAAAAAACAAAGATGATCTAGAGCTGTTGAGACACATGCGAGTCCAAAGAGAGACAATGGCAAGGCTGTTGGAGCCACGAACTGAGCAGGCATCCCGGGAGGAAGCATGGATTGACTAGGTAATCATGAGTTAGGGATCGGAAGTGGTGCTGGAAGGTGTGTCTCTCCCTAGACCATTGAGTTGAGTCTTGCTGTCAAAGTCTCATTTGCTTTGGCAAGCTCTCCTTGGGCAATTGACATCGACTCCACCCGCTGCTCCAATATATCAAACCGAGCTGAAAGGTTGATGGAGGTCAAGGATTGAGCAGCCGGTGATGATCATTTCATTTGAAAAAGCAAGCAAAAACCAGAAAAAATACCAAAGAGTCTCCAAGTGTTGTCCCCTCAAATATCAAATTGTGGATGTTGGATCCGGAATTACTGATTGGATTTTGATTAAGGGATTTAACACACAGATATCAAATTGTGGATGTTGGATCCTAAATTACTGATTGGATTTTGATAAAGGAGTTTAACGATATTTCTGATTTAAAGAAGAATTTGAACAAAATAATTATTAAAATGCACTTGCACCTTATGAAATATAATTATTCAAAAAAATTACATTGGCGAGATTAATGAAAGTGACAATTTGGTTAATAATGCACCCACTAAATACTAATAACACTTTTGCAATATTTTCACCCATAAAAAAAATTCTAACTCCGTCCATGGCATTGCATTCACCCAAAAAATAAATATTTGAATTTTTTAGTGCAACATAACAAATGAAAAGTTTGTGGATCTTGAATAAATACAATCGTCGCAGCTGTAGATCCGCAACTCATAAAATGCCAAAGTTGTCAATGAGAAAAAAAAAAAAAAAAAAAAACAGCTCATCGATTGTTAAAACAAATTTTAAATCTCAATTATAAAAAAATCACCAAAAAATTTCAATATCTAAGTATATTGAAAAAATCAATGGTTGACAAGATATATCAACGAAGAAGAAGTAAACCGCTGACAAATAGATAATGGAAGAGGGATGCTTAATTTTTTCTTTAAACTAAAAGTCTAAAACTAAACTAATAGATTAAGAAACAGTAGAGAACGGTGGCTGGATGAAGTGAATAGAGGAAAAAAAGAGGTGAAAGATTGGCTCTCTTCACGCTTTTGCCAAACCTTCACAGCTTACGATCAATCTCATTTAGATAACTTCACGAGACACATCTTTTGCAGTTTTGCTGTGGTTTTTTTCTTTTCATGTTTCAATTTATTCACAACTGTATGTTAAAATAAATCAGAAGCCGAATCTTGAGTTCTTTTAATCAATTTCCCTTTTTGTGATAAGGCACAAAAACAATTAATTTATGGATATTTCTTGTATCGTCGGACTAATTCTCCTGACGCGTGGTCGTGGTCTCGTGGATCAGTTCCTTTTTTATATCTTCGACAAATACTTGGTGTGATTGGTTTTGGCTAATACACATTAATTATTTCTGTAGATTAGTCGTTATTCAACTTTAAAGACGTGAAATGTTTGTATGTCTGTCAACGTATTTGTACTCGTGTTTTACTATATCTATATGCTATATATGTTCACAAGGATGAAAACACATTTATCGTGTAACTTTGAAAAGTGGAACAATGATATTTAAATAACGATTCAAGTGATTTCATTATATATAAAGCACATTAAGAATATTAAGAACAGAATCTCCTCAATCGTTCTTGAGGCATGAAAGTGGAGTTCCATGGCTTCTCAATTCTCTGGCCACTCTTTGTTCCCATCACTCAATGCACTAAACATCTCTGGTTTCATTGGAACATATTCACCAGGAAGGTCGAAAATATCGATAAATCTAAGATTGATAAAGAATTCTCCTTCGGCTGGAAGGGAATCTTGTGAACTGAGTGAGCATAAGCTGTTGTGTGTCATATTCATGGGAAAGGATCTTCGTTTCTGTTGATCATGAGACACATTTGTTGACCTTTGTAGCTCAATTCTATCTAGATAAGCTTCAGAACTGTCCATCTAACAATCTAAATCATCACACAAATAGTTTCAGTTCCCTGACAGAAGCTTGATGATAGGAGGAAGAGAGACTCACCGAGTGCACTAGTAGGATATCAAGAGGAGTTACTAAAGCTGGACTAAAGTGACTCTCTTAATAGTTAATACAGGCCCTTAATGTCTAAAGTATCATGTAATTTAAAAGCCTGGTTCTTATTTTTCTACACATGGGCTGAATTACACACACATGTACAAATCAGGCCTATTAACTTGGCCTTTCGTCTAAGACCACCACACTATCTTCCAGACCAAATCTACTACACAAGATGAAAGTAACCCAACACAAAGTCCGTAGCATTAAGCAACTTTGACTTGTTACCAACACAAATGTACATTTTCTTTTGACTATGTTTCCTTACACTTGAAGAAAGTGAACAGTAGAGAACCAAGCTAGCTATGAAGAAACCTAAAACAAGAAAAGACACAGAACAACACAACACATGAAGAAGAAGAAGATTCTTCCCAGCGATTTATCCGCCTGCATTATCCGCCGTCTCATCCTCGGCCCGCTTGTCCCTGCTAGATTGTAAGTGTCCGGATACGCAAATATATCCATCACTTGTGTTCCAAACAACCTCGTAGCTACCATTTCACCAACCATCACCATCACTGGATCCAAAACTGCAGAGTATGATAAACTATTCGAACTCATTACCCCTGAGACAGGGTAGTAACCTTGCTGTGGGTTATTGAAATGAACCCGTTGTGATAACCTCAGATCAGTATTCGAATAAGGCGAATTCGGCATTTCAAGTTGGTAAACCGGTCCTAATGGTCTTCTAGGCACACTGGTTTTACCTTCTTCTTGAGTTGTGCAACGGCCACGGCCATACAAAGGAACCAATGTAGAATGAGACATTTTGGAATTACAAACAGGACACTGTCTATGTCTTTGGTATTCATCACTTGTTGAGAAGCTATGTACATTAAGCCATTTGTGAATACAGGGCCAGCAAAAGAGATGACCACAGAGAGTCACAACAGGTTCTTGCACTGAGTCTAAGCAAATATTGCAGTCGAAATTCGACTCATCAGAAGGAACAGAGACTGAGATGGGTTCAGGTTTCTTGCTCTTGAAACAAAATGCACCTTCTCCATAGAGTTCTCCAGGTACAGTAGCATCTTCAAAAGGTTGATCCATGGCCATTGGTACAAAGTCTGCAAAAATGGGTTTTTTTCTTTTTCAGCATTAGATCCAGATTAATGCAATAAGTTCATAAAAAGGTATCGATAAGATTTACATGTGAAGCACACAAAAAAGCCTATTTTTTTGTCTAGATGAGAATTAGGTTATCCAGAAATGTTTAAAGGATTAAAAAAAATTCCAGAAAAATCTAAAATCTTTATCGAAGATTGAAAATTTTGAAACCGATGAAATTAAGAAAAAATAAAAACTTTGGATTGGAAGTTAGAATCTTCCGGAAAACTCGTAACCGAATAATCAAAATATTCATTTTGATCATCGTCAATTTAAGTTTTTAGCTTTAAGAAAACAACAAATTCGATTCAAGAAGAATCGGTAGACAGAAGTCAAAGTCAAAGTCATCGCCTCCAAAAAAATCAAATCTAAGAGGAAACAAAGGAAAAAAAACAGAGAACCAGACAAGCGGCGGCGTTTGAGGGAAACCCTAAGCACTGTGTCGATCGATGGCAGATTTGAGCAGAAGATTTTAAAAGAGAAAGGGAGAGAGGAAGAGTGATTACAGAGAAGGAGAGAGGAAAATGTGGTATTTGTAGAAGCGAGAGAGAAGCAGTAAAGAAGAAAGAGATTTCAATTTATATGAATTTTAATTTAATTAAAATACTACTATATACTAATCCGGAAGAAGATATTATTTATATGCCTCGAATTCGAGAACGCAATGATATATATCTTGATGACGTGGCGCTGTCAAAGATTCATCTCTTCTTCATGTATCTATTATCTTTGTTTTAAGTTACACTTCTATCAAAGTTCAACTATATAAAATATGATTCGCCTCAGGTTTATTGGCCACTGGTTTTTCAATTTCTCCAATATCAAATTTTAATATTTTATTGTTTTTTACTTCTTAACGTGATTGGATATGAGTTCGAATCTCGAATGTTGACGTTTTAAATTTACGTTTTATAAATTCCATGAGTGAGTGGTATCATAGGTTGATTAACAATAATGTGATATAGATTAAAGTTGTTTCGACATTAGACAAACAAAAATATTTATCTAGTACTAATAGACAAAATATATAACTTCTTTTTGACACAGTAAAGGACATGAAGACTTTTATTTATTTTCAGTTAAAATATTTTGCTAATGGAATTATGGATTAATGGGTTTGTCTTCTCTGTAATGGTAAACTCTATAGAGTTTAAGTGTATCACAAAACCCTTATCTTTTAATTAATTTGGTTGATTTATTAAGTATATTTGTTATTAGTCAAGATTCACACAATTTTGATTTATTATGCTGCCATTGAAAATAAATGTGTAAAAACTTTTTGTGGGTGAATGCAATGCACGTAAAAGAAAAGGGATCTGACATTTGTGCCATGACCGTTACACATAACATTAATGAAGGGTTTATCTGCTGCTCTTTTTTTTGTAAAAATTATAATTCAATTTTTGTTTCTTCTACATTGTTGTAAGATTGGCTCTCTTCACGCTTTTCCAAACCTTCACAACTAACGATCAAATCTCATTTACATTTTAGATATAACCTCACGAGACACGCCTTCTTCTTCATTTACTTTTTTCTTTTGATGTTTTAATTTATTCACAACTATGTTAATATTAATTAGAAGCCGAATCTTGAGTTCTTTAATCAATTTTCCTTTTTGCGATAAGGCACTAAAACAATTAATCTATGGGGATTTCTTCTATCCTCGGGCTCCTTTTTCATATCTTCGACAAATATTTGGTGTGATAAGTTTGGCTAATACACATTAATTATTTCTGTAGATTAGTCGTTATTTAACTTTAAAGACGTGAAATGTTAAACCCTTTATCAAAAAAAGAAAAGACGTGAAATGTTTGTGTATGTATGTAGTAATCGTGAAGGAAGAATATAATAAAGGCTTTAAAGTGTTCATGTTTATTCTAAGTTTCTAACAAACTTGACTATCATAAACATGTCTACCATTTTAGTGTTTTCTTATTTATCTAATCAAACTGCAGCATTTTTGGTAGGAGAATCTGGCCGACACTCAAAATCAAATGATTAAAACATTGTCTTCTTGTTAATTTAAAAACATCAGTCAAGTATTCGTATAATTATGCATTATCAGACAAGTTAAGAACCTCAAGTGGGGTTAGATTTAACAGAGTTGTCGATATTTTGGCTTTGTTTCAATATTTCACTCTTGTTATAATTTCGATCATTGTGATTTTGTTCCATTTATATTTCAAACTTGTTAGGTCACGAAAGTTTATACAACCAAAAGGTCACGAAAAAACCATTTTGTAAAGGCCATATGATATCATAATGAAAGTCGATACAAACAAAAGTCACGAAGATGCATTTATAAAAGTCCAAATGATAATAAATATTATAAATTCGGAGTGCACCTTTCTTTTGACCTTATCTTCAGCCTAAATATACAATTGTCGAATTATATGTTTTATGTACATATGTCTCATTACATATAGAGGACGGCAACAAACAAAAATAAAAGACATTGGGAATAGAGAGAGGCTTCATCCGATTTACTATTCCGTTCATATCTATCTGATTTGTTGGCTTTTGGGATTTCTGGTTTTTCAAGCTAACAATTCAAAATAAAAATGATTCTACTCTATATAAGTTTGCTACGGTATGTTCTTACTTGTTAGCAAACACATTTTTTTATTGATTATACGAAAATTATTCGTTGCCTCGACAACTAACTAATATAGAATACAAATGTTTACATAAAATAAAATAGCTTTTGATTTTGAGAAAAATTACGTTTCGCTATAGCTCGTACGTGGTTCATGTACCTAAAACTCATTCGGTTATCTAGTAACAGACGGTAACAACAGGTTTAGATTAATCGGTATGCTTTTTCTTTAGATTAAACATAGCACAAATATTTATATATGTAACATGTTAACCCAAAAAAGAATAAGAAATTATATAGTATGATCTAATACGAGTCAAGTTCTATGTCAGAGTGAAAATTAGGATATCAATCGGATGGATTGGCCCGTCTAATTTCCCGAACTCAGTCCAGACAGGTTTTGGGAACATTTGAACTTTATCAAATGATTATTTTCTTAGAATTTCTAATCTACATTAAAATATATTTAAAACAATAGAAACCAAAACCTTGACAGGAACTGTGGATCAGTCCAAAAACCCCATCCCTTTCGGCTTCATTCACTTTGTCCCTAATTGACATATCCTTATCCATAAATTGAAAACACATTAAACTATGGTGAATTTCTCCACTTGTGCAAAGTCAAAGAAATATTTAAAACGTAATATCTTTTGTTCGTGAACAGAAAAAGAACTTTTTCAAATTTTAAGTTACCTTTCTTTAGAACAAGTAAACCCTTGTAGTCCCTTCGCGTACATTCGTTATTTAGAGTATCACTTAATACAAAGTGTTGATAAAACCTTAGCGTGTGGTCATCAAAAAGTTGTAGAACCGAACAAGTTTGATACCTTCTAATGACCTAAAAGAGATTTCCCTCTTTGTTTTCTTTTTCATGTAGATCCTTTCATTAGTCTAATCCAAGATTGAGCTTTGATTTCTTTAGTTCCACATCTCAGAACCGGTAGCAATCAATCACATTAAAACATGACATATTATTTATCCAGGTCTAGATGTTCAGTGCTGAAGAAAGATACAGGGGAGGAAGCAGATAGCTATAAAGAAAGCTGACTTACAGAGACAATGAGAACGAGAGAGAGAGAAGAGACCTTACAGACTCACAGTGAAATTTCATTATTGCTGCAAGAACTTGTCAATGCTAGAAGTGAGTGAGGTTTTGGGGACTGCACCTATGATTGTATCTTTCTTTTCTCCGTTGACAAAGATCATGATCGTTGGGATGCTTCTAACTCCGTACTGGCTTGGGGTTGTAGGAGAGTCATCAGTGTTTAGTTTGTAGAACTTGATCTTCCCGGTGTACTGTTGTGCTAGTTCGTTCACCAGCGGGTCAATCATCTTGCAAGGTCCACACCATGGTGCCCAAAAGTCAACCAGTACAGGCCCTGTTGCCTTAAGAACTAGAGACTCCCATGTCGAGTCATTGACCACTGGAACTGCAAAGATTGATAACAAAAAAGAAAAAAAAAATCAACAACTTATAGCTAAGACTTTTAAAATCATGAATGAAAGCAAAATGAATTAGCCAAGACTAAAGGATAACATGTTTCATGAGTTAACCAAAGAGTCAGCTGAGCCTTTATGAGGATGCTGTATTTTACTACAGTAATCTTTAAGTGAAAGTTTCTTTAAACAAAATTGGGAAACTAGTATGAAGTTTATGTGACTCAAAAGCAGTTCAGTGAAACTTTATGTATTCACAGGAGATGAGAGACCGATGACTGAGTTTGTACTTGTTCAATCATGTCAATGAGTAGCAATCTAGCAGACATCCCTGATAATCTCACGAACCACATTATCATAAATGACTTAACTGACTAAAATCTTAGAAAATCAACAATATTGAATTGATAACCAAAATCGCTATCTTCTGATATACATCCCAGAATCAAGACATGTTTACTCTAAAGCAAAATAATCGCCAAATAACTCAACAGTTTCTTGTCCCAAATGTGTGTGATCCAATCAAGAGATTATTTAAGTTTGTTCTACTTTAAAAATTGTGAAAGAGAATTTATACATTTCCCAGATAAAAAATCAACAAAAAGAAGAGATCCTAAAAGGCAACCTCCTTCAGTTTGTTCCTAAAACGCAAAAGGCATGATTTGTTCCTCTAACAGAAACCTCATTTTCAGCAGATATTTTCTTAAACCTTATACTCTCCTAAAGAAACTCTTCTTCTAGATTCACTAATCTGAAACTAGTTACAAGTTTTTAGTAGATTACAAATGATAATCTAAATGCGTACAACAACAACACGAATTCGGGTACTAAATCAATCATAAAACACTACATCAGTTCATAGATAGTATCAAAATCCATCAACCAGCACGAATCAAGCCTAGTTAGTACCAATAACGAAGGAAATATTAACCAAAATCGAATAAGGAAGAGGATTATAAACATACTGTCAGTAGTAGTTTCCTGAGCTTCACAGACGACGGCTCTTCGTAGTCGAGAAACCCTAGGATGAATCGAGGTCAACGAAGTCGGAGAGAGAGAAAGACGGATTCTCAATCCTGATGATTCCGGTAACACGGCGAACATCCGTCGAGCAGATGGTGAGGATACGATCTTCGTATCTGAACGGAGAGAAATCGGAGGACGAGAGGTACAAGTGAAAGCAGCCATGGCTATAGAGAAGAGAGAAGCACGAGACGAGAGATTCTCCTAATCCCAAGTGTAAAATAATATCCAGATACCAAAAATAAAAGATAACGAAACTATGGAAGAGAAAGTTAGAGAAGTCGATACTGAACCAGATTTTTTTTATATATGAAACACAAATAATGCTTCTTTTTTTTTTTTTTTTTCTACTTGAAACAATTATATTTACGGCTGCAAAAATAAATAAAATATTTGATTCTTTTATAAATTTAAGGCAAATTTTTTGATTCGTTGAGCTCCTGTAGATAGATATAAAAGGAAAACGCATTGAATTCCAAATAATTTTACGTTTGGGTAAAAATGGTGCTCTGGGTTAGCATTTTATAGGCCCAGAAAAGTTTTTAGATATATACTTTATTGGGCTTATGTTAGGCCCATTTCGATATGACGACTCGAAATTTTTTCTAAACCGTTTGTTAATGCAACACAAATCCACCGCATGATATATTAATACGCTATTGGCCGTCGCTTGCTTATGATCTTCATATATTTGAAAGCTATTTTTTTTTTGTTGGGTTAAGATTTGATGAAAGCTAAATCTTGGTAGAATTTTAATGGTTTATACTTTGAACTAAAATAGTGAAAATGATGTGATCCGCACTAAAGAGTTGGAAGAGGAAATGGAAGCTTATGGAGATGAGGAAATCTAACAAGGAGCAAAGGATGCATTGGAACAGCTTGAACCGGAGCAGTCTGTAGCCGAGAAAGCTAAGAAAAAATAGATTAGCTCAACAAATACGTTTGATCCGGAAATATTAAGAGGATCTCTTGAACTTTGGAGATTGTTTCAGGTCCACATTGGTCATGATACACGTTCGAGAAAGCTAGTGCATGGCCATATGATCTACTTGCACTCTTTTTCCCTTATCTCGGTTTTGTCCCATTGGGTTTTCCGAGTAAGGTTTTTAATGAGGCTTGTGGCTTATATGTTCATCTTTGCCATTGCCTAGTTCTGATTCATCAAGGCCCATTTAGATGACATTTTGGGCGTCCCTATATCTTATTTTTCTATCTATTTGAATTCAAAATTTCTCTTTTAATTCTGCATGGTCTTTGTGTGAGTTTACGAGGCATGTCTCGTAACTCTACACCATTTATGTCTCTTCTCCTTCTTCTCTTCGCCTCCTTTTCTTTATATTCTAATCTGAACTCATTGTATCAATTATCAAACTTTTATTCTAAAACTCTTTTAACTTGTTTGATCATTTCTTGCTTAAAGTGTCGGGTCTTCATTTCTTCACACCTAGCAAACCGATAGTCTAAGGATCAGTCATAGTCCTTAAGAAGTATCACTCACTTCCACCCCTTGTTCGAAGTATTGGGTCTTTACCCTCTCTTGGATAAGCTTGAAGTCTAAAGGTCTTTCACAACCTTTGAAAGTTTCGCATCGATCCATAAAACTCATCAGGCCATACTCGCCGTTCACATCATTTCATCATTTCCGCATCCATCATCTCTTCACTCCGACCATCACAACCTCTTGGAGAGCATTCAGGGACGTGATCCTCACCAGGATCATATCAGAAAAAACATAAATTTTTTCCATATCTAAACTAGTTTCTATAATTGGCTTAAATTATAAACGTAGGAGAATGTTCCATTTCTTCTCTTCATGTGAATACAATTTTAATAGGTCACCTACTCCAAGACACTCTAATGTTTCGATAAACTCACAAAAGTCATACAACAAAACTCTAATTTTGCTTTTCACTGTATTTTTACTTTTAAAGCAAGGCTAGATCAATAGTTAGAACTTAGAAGGAACGAAAATTCAAATTACGTGGTACAATTAAGACTATTTGTTGGTAATTTTATCAACAATATACACTGTTCACGAAACATACGATACAAATAGATTCGATTAAATTAAAAAAAAAAACTGTCAACTTTAATACGAGTCCAGCAGACAAAAACACCGAAGACACACTTACAAGTTCGGACAACAGCTCAATGAAAAAATGATATTTGTTTCTTCTATGATGTCATCGTTCATGCCAAATTTTGAATTTTTTTTATATACACAATGTGCGGTCGAAATTCAATATCTTTTGCAGTTCTATGAAACAAAAAAAAATTACAGATTTTCATTTTTACTGCTCCACGTGTCATAAAGACAACAAAGAGAAAGATAAGTCGTGTGTTGAAAATCGGACGATGACGGTGAATATAGTTGAAAAATCTCAACTAACAACACATCCCACTCAATTAATATATAAATTATTGATTACCAAATAGTTTATTTATTGAGTCTATTTGTTTGTGTTCTACACTTCTCTCTAATGTTTATGTGTTCTTACATTTTTTATCTGCTTCACGTAAAAAAACTAGAAAACTAAATTGATTGATGAATCGATGGTGAAGTTGACAAAGAGAATAGGAGGGTTTGTGTTGAGACTGGCGGCGTTTGCTGCAGCTCTCGCAGCTTTGATAGTTATGGTCACTAGCCGCGAGAGAGCTTCCTTCTTCGCCGTCTCTCTTGAAGCTAAATACACCGATATGGCCGCGTTTAAGTATGTACAAAATTTCTTCTTATTTTTGTTTTTATGTGTGTATTAATTGCGTTTCATATAGAAATGTAAATTATAAATCTTAATTATGAGTTATGTGAATATGTGGTAATTGGATTAAAACATGTTTGGCAGGTATTTTGTGATCGCAAACGCTGTCGTGAGTGTTTACAGCTTTTTAGTTCTGTTTCTTCCAGAGGAGAGTTTGCTTTGGAAATTCGTCGTCGTCTTGGATTTGGTAACAATTTATATTTGTTTTAGTTTCTTTTTGTTACTAGTATATATAGATTTCGTTTCATGCATTCATCTGCATATATTTTTAAGTTATTAAATTGATGTTGCTAAGTAAAAAGTGATGTTGTTATTTTCTGGTTAATTTTTAGATTTTAACAACTGATTTCCCTAATAAAGTTAGAAAGCGTTCATTGGAAATTCATCGCATATCAACGACATTGTTTATTTGAAACAGAAATGCAATGACATTAATATTACCACATACTTTGCAGCTTTTAAATAGTGATTTTCTCGTTATACTGAGTTTTGATCCAAATGGTGTAATTCAAGAACTGTAGATTATGATATACTAATTAATGTTAATTATCCATATAGTGATTATCAGTCCACCTGAATTTTAATCCGAGTGTAGTGTTATAAGTGAAAATTTAATTTCTCGATTATATTATTTGAGACACGACTTATGAATATTACTTGAAGAGACGAAGTTGAGAATTTTTGTGTTTTTTTTTTAACAAAACGTTCGAAATATTGTTAAGAAAGGTAAATGCGATGAAGTGTACGTTATGAACAAATGAATGCAAGTTTAACACAAAACGACTGCAAATATTGTAGATTGATTGTCTAAATTAAAATTTCCATTCCAATATAACTTGATGGTAGTTTGTGTTAGATGGATAGATGAATCGTTGGGAGAAAAGTTAAAAAAGACTTGAATGTGTACCTAATTAGTATTTGTGTCTTAATAATAACTTTTCTTATCGTTTGTTAGGTGAAGATTAGCTCAAAACAATCCGTTTCATTTTAGTTATTATATTAATTTTTGTCATTAACCGGTGATAAAGGTGATGACAATGCTGCTGACGTCAAGCTTATCGGCGGCATTAGCGGTGGCACAAGTGGGAAAGAAAGGAAACGCAAACGCAGGCTGGCTCCCGATTTGCGGCCAAGTTCCAAAGTTTTGTGATCAGATCACCGGAGCTCTAATCGCCGGCTTCGTCGCACTTGTCCTTTACGTTTTCTTACTCTTATACTCTCTCCATTCCGTCGTTGACCCTTTTCTTCTCCAGAAATCTTGAATCTAACTCTTTTTTTTTGTAAGTCTCTCATATACATAGACACACAACACAAACACAACCTTTGCTCAATATCGATCTAAGACATAGTTTGTGTATTGTGGTTATATAATTTCTCTATATGTGTCGAGCTTTCCTCGGTTTTTGTTTTTTCTTCTTTCTAAAATATCTCATATGACCATTTCAAAGTCTTATTAGATCCCAAATGAGATTAGATTATAATTTACTTATTCGTATTGTTATCAAGCGTGCATCTTAAGTATATATATATATTGGTTTAAAAAAACTTAAATTTGTGTGATTTTTGGAATTTAAGGACCATAAAAAGAGTTGGCTGAAAACACACAAAAAAAAGACGAATGAAGAAGATATATTTATGTGGGACATAGTCTTTTGTGTGCATCCAAGTTATTTTAGTATCGCAAACCGGCCAGTGTTGAATGGACATTAATTTATTGTAACAAACAAAAAGATGATTAATTCCATCGTCGGGAATTTAATGTTAAAGTTGCTCTAAATCGTTCGAGGATATATACATTTTTCGAATGCTTAGTGAAGCACATGCGACCATTTGTTGTGTCAGAACAAAAGGAAGATTCCACCTTATGGACTATATTTCCACATGCCTATTTTAAAACATCCAATAAATTATAGTCCCAGAAGATCATTGTAATAGGACTCCCTTATAATAAAAAGATGAGTAGATTCACTTGCTCTTTTATATTGCTTGGTCGTTTGACTTGGCAGTAGCGATGTTAAAAATGAGTTTTCATCCATTGGGTATCCCATTATTCATGCAAAATTTCAAATCTATTGCCCTACTATTTGAAACTAAAAACTGATGGGCTTAAAATGGGCGAGTACCCATATTGATAGGATTTAATATGGGTTTACCTTATTGGGTTATGTGTATCCACTGGGTTATTTTAAAAATTTGATATGTTTAACACAATATTGTTTGAATAATTAGATTCTTTAGTAATATATTTAAAAACTACATTTAAAACCATAAAATCTTAGAATTTAGTTTGTTTTTTCTTTTTCAAAACCGTGAAATTGCACTTTTGACAGAAAATAGCGAAATGACTACTCCCGCCAAAAATTTCATAATTGTGATTTTTTGCCAAAACTGTGAAACCGCAATTTTGACAAAAAATCGTAAAATAATGTATTTCCGCCAAAATGTAAAATCTTGGAATTATTTTTTTTTACCAAACTCATGAAATCGATTTTTTTTGCGGAAAAATCATGAAATGACGTTTTCCCGCCAAAAACGAAAAATCACAGAATTACCTCTTTATGCCAAACAAAAAATTTTGGAATTGAGTTTTTCCGCCAAAACTGTAAAATCTAAATTTGACGAAAAAATCGTGAAATAACACTTTCTCGCTAAAAACATAAAATCATGGAATTATGTTTTTGTTCCAAATAATAAAATTTTGGAATTGAGTTTTTCTTTTCCGTCAAACCCGCAAGATAACAATTTTGGTGGAAAAATTATGAAATAACATTTTCCACTATAACCTTAAAATAATATCAACAAACGTAATGTCTAATACGTTTATAAAATTTATTAAAAAGTATATCAATATTTATGAAAATTATATATATATAATTATATCAATATTTCTAAAATAAATTATATCAATATTTCTAAAATAAATTATATCCATATTTATAAACCCAATTCAAAAATAAATGTACTTTTATTTATGTTTTTTATCCACGACAACATTCCTACTTGGCAAGATACATAAATCAGAATAAATTAATATATAAAATTTCTCAAAACACCAAAGAGCTATTACTTTTTCTTTTAATCGGTAAGAAATGACAATAATAGAAAATGACGGAATAATCTTCCACACGACAATTTGTTTATTTTAGCTGTTTAATTTGTATGAGTGGGACATTTGAGCTGAAGATATTATATTCTATATATATTCCACATAAAAAAAAGGAAAAATGTCATTAAAACCTCGAACTTTCAAAATATGGCCATTTAAACCTTCAACTTTGTTGTAGGCCATTTTAAGTATAAACTTTCATTAACTACGTAAGAAAAACACAAATTTATTTTTGACCAAGCCAATTAGCCAAGCCGTTAAATCCGATAACGAAGCAACTAACAGATGTTAATCTATCGTTAACCAGTCTCCGTTAGTCTCAAAACGACGACGTTTTGAAGAAAACTTCAATAAAAATCAGAAAATCAAAATCCCCAAATCAATTTCAAACTCCAAACCCTAATTTTGATTTCTCTCAATCAAAATCCCCAAATCATTTCGATTTCTCAATCAATCAAAAATTATTCATCTCTAAATGCCGAAAGTGAGACATAATGGAGTGGTTAAGTTTGTCGGAGAAGGAGATGAAGCTCAAGCTCCACTGCAAGTCGAAACAGATTGTGTCGTCGGAGATGGAGATGAAGCTGAAGCTCCACCCCAAGTCGAAGCAGATAGTGTTATCAGAGATGGAGTTCGAGCTCCACCAGAAGGCGTTCAAGACACTGATGTCGAAAAGGAGGTCCAGACTCGATGTCGAAATGGAGGTCCAGCTCAACCGGTTATAGCTGTATCGGAGTCTGTTGCGGAGTTAAAGGCCGAGCTCCACGACGTAAAAACAAAAAAAAAAAAGAGCTGAAGAGGTTGATCCTGAAGATGATTGTGTGGTGTATGGTGATGAAGACTGCAACAATGTTGATGAATCAGTAGGTGGTGGAGAAAATGATGATAATGAAATGCACGGTTGTTTAGGTGTTGATGAGCATGTGAACATTGAAGATGACTTCCCAGATGTTGTTATAGAAGAAGAAGCTGGTTCTGATGCTGACAGCGGTGATGATATATTTGATGAAGACAAGATGCCAGATCCTTTGTCATCTGACGACGAAGATGAGCTCGAAGAACATAAAGATAAAGAAGAGGCAGGTCGTAGTTCTGTTAACGATCCAGATGGTTTGCTAGCAGTTGGGAAAACATACAAATCTCCTGAAGACTTCAAGCTTTCAGCGTTGATGTACTCTTTAAAGACAAGGTATGATATCAAACTTTATAGGTCTCAAGCTACTGTGGTTGGTGCGAAGTGTTGCTATGTTGATGATGATGGGCTTAAATGTCCATGGAGAGTGTATTGTTCTTATGAGAGGAGGAAGCATAAGTTGCAAATAAGAGTTTATGTCAATGAGCATATTTGTGTGAGGTCAGGCTATTCGAAGATATTGAAGCGGTCTTCTATCGCATTTTTGTTTGAGGAAAGGCTGAGATTGAATCCAAAGCTTACAAGACACGATATGGTTGCTGAGATTAAGAGGGAATACAACTTGGAAGTGACTCCAGACCAGTATGCGAAGGCGAAGACCAAAGTGATGAGTGCAAGAAAGGCTAGTCATGAATCCCATTTTGCACGAATATGGGACTATCAAGCAGAGGTTTTGCAGCAGAACAAAGACTCAGAATTTGAGATTGAGACAGTCCCAGGGCCAGTGATTGGAAGCAAACAGAGGTTTCACCGTTTATATGTTTGTTTCAAATCATAAAAAGATTCTTGGAAACAAACATGTAGACCCATCATAGGATTAGATGAAGTTTTTTAAAAATGGGATATAAAAGGTCATGTTCTAGCTGCAATTGGAAGAGATGGAGATAATAGGATAGTTCCTCTTGCTTGGGCAGTTGTAGAAATAGAAAATGATGATAACTGGGACTGGTTTTTGAAACATCTCTCTGCAAGTTTGGGTCTTCTTAGTATGACTACTCTAGCTATTATTTTAGATAAACAATTGGTAAGCCTTGTTACTATTAGGACTGGTTTATTTGTGGTTTTTGCCGGTTTCTAAACTGATTTGTTTGTGTTTTTTTTTGCAGGGTCTAGTGAAAGCTATCCATACCATACTTCCACAAGCTGAGCATCGACAGTGTGCAAAACACATAATGGATAATTGGAAGAGGGACAGCCATGATCAAGAACTACAATGTCTTTTTTGGAAGATAGCACGCAGCTACACCATAGGAGAGTTCACTGATAATATGGCAGAGCTAAAGAATTATAATCCTCAAGCCTACACATCTCTGCAACTCACTAATCCACTTACCTGGTCCAGAGCTTTCTTTAGGATTGGCACTTGCTGCAATGACAACCTCAACAATCTAAGTGAGTCGTTCAATAGAACTATTAGACAGGCCAGGAGAAAGCCTTTACTCGATTTGCTAGAGGATATCAGGAGGCAATGCATGGTCAAAAATGCAAAGAGGTTTATCATAGCTGATAGGATGAAGACAAGGTTCACAAAGAGAGCTCATGTCGAGATTGAGAAGATGATAGCTGGGGCACAATATTGCACGAGATATATGGCCAGAAACAACATACATGAGGTATATCACAATGATATTGGCTACAGTGTTGATATGGTTGAGAGAACTTGTGGTTGCAGGAAATGGCAGATGATTGGAATCCCATGTATTCATGCTGCAAGTGTGATTATAGGGAAAAAAGAAAAGGTTGAGGACTATGTCAGTGACTATTACACAAGGACAATGTGGCGAGAAACATACAGAGATGGTATTAGACCTGTCCAAGGGATGCCATTGTGGCCTAGATTGAATAGGTTACCTGTCTTGCCACCACCATGGAGAAGAGGCAATCCCGGAAAACCACCTAACTATGCTAGGAGGAAAGGAAGAAATGAAACTTCGTCTTCTTCAAATAACCAAAAGATGTCAAGGGAAAAGAGAATCATGACATGCTCCAACTACCACGAAGAAGGGCACAACAAGCAAGGTTGCAAAAATCATAATGTTGTCAGTCTACCAAAGAAACCAAGAGGTCGACCACGAAAATATCCAATTCAGGTTTGTTTTCTGATTTCTAAACCTCACTGAAATCATGTATATTTTTCATATGACTCATCTCACAACTGAATTAGGAACCACAAGAAATTGGATCACAATCACAGCCTCATCAAGGATCACAAGGATCACAGTCACAACCTCATCAAGGATCACAAGGATCACAGTCACAACCTCATCAAGGATCACAAGGATCACAAGCACAACCTCATCAAGGATCACAAGCACAAGGAGCATCACAAAGATCACAAGGACGAGCATCACAAAGATTACAAGCACTAGCATCACAAAGGCAAGCTCACGGATCAAGATCACAAGCAGAAGCACAAGGATCACAAGCAGAAGCACAACCACCTGGACAAGGATCAGGAGCACAAAGATTTAGTAGAATGGCTGCATGGTTTGAGTGTTCTAGACAGATTTGAATCTGTTATATCTTCGGTTTTTTGTTGTTGTCTGAACCTATTCTATTTTGTCTCGGTTTTTTGTTCATGTTGACTGGTTTGGTTCATGTTTGAATATTTTATGACTGGTTTGGTTGATTGAAAAATCAAAATTGATTTTGGGAATTTTAATTAGGGTTTGAAGTTTGAAATTGATTTGGGGATTTTGATTTTCTGATTTTAATTGAAGTTCTCTTCAAAACGTCGTCGTTTTGAGACTAACGGAGATTGGTTAAAAATAACGGATAGATTAACATCTGTTAGTTGCTTCATTATCGGATTTAACGGCTTGGCTAATTGGCTTGGTCAAAGATAAATTTGTGTTTTTCTTACGTAGTCAACGGAAGTTTATGTTTATAATAGCCTATAACAAAGTTGAAGGTTTAAATGGCCACATTTTGAAAGTTCGAGGTTTTAATGACATTTTTCCCATAAAAAAAATGTTATATTCTATCCTTTTAATGAAAATATTATAAAATGAGAAATATTACAGTAGGAATTGGAGAGCATGAAGGAGGGGTCCCATGTGCTTCGAATTCAATCTAAAAGCAAATATGAAAAGGAGTTTTTTTTTTTTTTTCATCAAAAAAATTGAGGTTTTTAGGGTTCTTGTTTTAGCGTCCAAAGCGGCCATAGTTGCCGTTCAGCGACTTTTCCATTTTTTTTTTAAATGCTCCACTTGTGCTTTTTTTTTTCTTCTTACAACGCACTTGTATTGATAACTAGATTAATAAAAAAAAAAAGTTTTTTTAAAATTTTACTAATTAAAAAAGAGTTACCTTAAATAAAAATTAGAATGAAAATTTTTATTTTAAGAAAGTATTAGTTATCATTATCAATATTATTTCTAGAACTAAAATCTTCATGATTTCGTAATTTTTGTTAAAAAATTATTTCACAATTTTACGTAATAGATATTTATCCCGCAATTTAAAGATCAACTGACACGTATTGTGATTCTGTTAATTAGAATTTTGATACATATCAAACTCTCGTGAAAACAATCAAAGTTTATATAGTAAAATAACAATATTATTTAGCCCAAATTTTATTAGTAAATGATTTTTGTGGATAGTTTTTTTTTTGTTTTCTACCATCGTTAGAGATAGTTTTGAAACCTCAAAATAAATAAGTCAATAATGAATATAATTAGTATTTTTGAAGGATTTTGGAGTTGGAATTGGAACCTAAAGGCTAAAGGATTTACGGAGCGAACAATACTGATTAACAAAGTTACGGGCGTTCTAATCATCATCAAATAATCATCTGAACAAGCCTCAAGCCAATTTTGAACCGCGTTTTACTTGCAAGTTATTATAACACATCGATGCATGCATTTTTTGTAGAAAAATATTTGAACCGAAAGGATAAGAAAGTAATTATTTTTATAATAATAAAGTTCAATCTGTAAAGCTCTAAATTTGTAGCGCACAAAAAATATTAAAGGTCTTTGATATTAGGATCGAAGATATGATTATTCATATTTCCTGTCCATTAATGCTTTTATTTTTAATTCTGACTTTCTTTCTTTTAACTTAAATTGTAAGGAAACGAGTGAGGTTGAAGATTCAAAGACATTTCTTAGCATTAAAAACAACAAATGTATTCTATAAAAAAAATTATAAGTAAAAGCACAAAAATATAATTTTTGTCCAGATCTAAAATGACACAATTTCACTAATTTGGACAAAAATCTAAAATTTTCGTTAAATATTCAAAGTGATGCACAATTTTATTAACAACAATAACCATATAAGAATTTATCCAATCAATAAAAGAACATTGCAAATTTTATTTGATCATTAGTATATTCATTTTTTGAGGTAATGATTTCATATAAGGTAAAAGGATCTTTAAGAAATGGAAAATTCAAATTATATTAAAAATAATACAAATTAAAGCCAGAAAAAAGGAAAAAAAAGAAAGAAAAAAAAGAAAGAAGAAACTGAAACGCGGAAAGGAGGCAAAATCGTCTCGTCGTCGTAGTCGCCGTCTTTAGCTAAAAAGAAAAATATCGCATCGTTTCGATTTCTCCATTGTTTTGAATCAGTCAAGCTTTTTCTCCCACAAATTTCCGAGATCCACCACATGCTACTATGAGCCTCCGCCACCGCACCGTTCCGTCACAAAACGGACGGCCGTTGGCGGCGGATGCTGCCGGAATCGAAGAGGAGCCCTATAATATCATTCCCGTTAACAATCTCCTCGCCGACCATCCTTCTCTCCGTTTTCCCGAGGTTCGTGCGGCCGCCGCCGCTCTTAAAACCGTCGGAGACCTTCGTCGTCCGCCGTACGTTCAATGGCGCTCTCACTACGATCTTCTCGACTGGCTCGCTTTGTTCTTCGGTTTCCAGAAAGATAATGTTCGTAACCAGCGTGAGCATATGGTGCTTCATCTCGCAAATGCTCAGATGCGTCTCTCTCCACCGCCGGATAACATCGATTCTCTCGATTCCACTGTTGTTCGTCGGTTTAGGCGGAAACTTCTCGCTAACTACTCCAGCTGGTGTTCGTATTTGGGGAAAAAATCAAACATCTGGATCTCAGATCGGAACCCTGATTCGAGACGGGAGCTTCTCTATGTTGGCCTCTATCTTCTAATATGGGGAGAGGCTGCGAATCTTCGGTTTATGCCTGAATGTCTCTGTTACATCTTCCATAACATGGCCTCGGAGCTTAACAAAGTCCTAGAGGATTGCCTTGATGAGAACACCGGTCAACCTTATCTACCTTCTCTCTCCGGCGAAAACGCTTTTTTAAACGGCGTTGTTAAACCTATTTATGATACAATCCAAGCTGAGATTGATGAGAGCAAGAACGGGACTGAGGCGCATTGCAAGTGGAGGAACTACGACGATATCAACGAGTACTTCTGGACGGATCGATGTTTCAGTAAATTGAAATGGCCGCTCGATGGGGGAAGCAATTTCTTCAAGAATAGAGGCAAAAGCGTTGGGAAAACAGGTTTTGTGGAGCGCAGGACGTTCTTCTATCTTTACAGGAGCTTTGATAGGCTTTGGGTGATGCTTGCGTTGTTCCTTCAAGCTGCCATTATAGTTGCTTGGGAGGAAAAGTCGGAGAGTGATTCAGTGACGAAGCAGCTGTGGAATGCTTTGAAGGCAACAGATGTTCAGGTGAGACTTTTGACTGTGTTCTTGACCTGGAGTGGTATGCGACTCTTGCAGGCTGTACTGGATGCGGCTTCACAATTTCCCCTCATTTCTAGAGAGACCAAACGACTTTTTTTCAGAATGCTGATGAAGGTTGTAGCTGCCACAGTTTGGATCATAGCTTTCACTGTTCTGTACACGAATATATGGAAGCAGAAGAGGCAAGACCGGCAGTGGTCCAAAGCTGCGAACACCAAGATCTACCAATTCCTTTACGCTGTGGTGTTTTTCTTGGTGCCCGAAATTCTGGCTTTGGCTCTGTTTTTAATCCCATGGATAAGAAACTTTCTGGAAGAGACCAATTGGAAAATATTCTTTGCTTTAACTTGGTGGTTTCAGGGAAAAAGCTTTGTGGGTCGAGGTTTGAGAGAGGGTTTAGTGGACAACATCAAGTACTCAACTTTCTGGATCTTTGTCCTAGCAACAAAGTTCACATTTAGCTACTTCCTGCAGGTTAAGCCAATGATTAAACCCTCGAAGTTACTATGGAACTTAAAGGATGTAAAATATGAGTGGCACCAGTTTTTCGGCAACAGTAATAGGTTTTCTGTCGCATTGTTATGGTTGCCAGTTGTGTTAATATACCTGATGGATATCCAAATTTGGTATGCGATATATTCTTCGATTGTTGGTGCTGTTGTTGGGCTGTTTGATCATCTGGGGGAGATCAGGGATATGGAACAGCTTAGGCTGAGGTTTCAATTCTTTGCTAGCGCTATACAGTTCAACCTAATGCCTGAGGAACAACTCCTGAATGCTAGAGGCTTTGGTAACAAGTTCAAGGACGGTATTCATAGGTCAGTCGAACATGCTACTGATATTTCTGTATAATTTACTGTATGAAGCTTGACGATACAAGCTATGAAATTTTAATTTTGTTAAAGCAGATTCTCTGCATTTAACTCCTTATTGTAATAACCTTGTGGTTGTGTACTATATGCAGATTGAAGCTAAGGTATGGATTTGGGCGGCCGTTTAAGAAACTCGAGTCTAATCACAGTGAAGCCAACAAATTTGCGTTGATCTGGAATGAGATCATCTTAGCCTTCAGAGAAGAGGATATAGTTTCTGATCGAGAAGTAGAGCTACTGGAGCTGCCAAAGAATTCCTGGAATGTGACAGTTATTCGCTGGCCTTGTTTCTTGTTGTGCAATGAGCTTTTGCTTGCCCTGAGCCAGGCCAAAGAGCTGGTAGACGCTCCTGATAAATGGCTGTGGCACAAGATAAGCAAGAATGAGTACAGGCGCTGTGCTGTAGTTGAGGCATTTGACAGCATCAAATATCTATTGCTCTCAATCATTAAAGTTGACACTGAAGAACATTCCATAGTCACGGTTTTCTTCCAAATGATTGATCTTTCTATTCAGTCAGAGCAGTTCACCAAGACCTTTAGAGTGGACCTTCTGCCAAAGATTTACGAAACGTTGCAAAAGTTGGTTGGGCTGTTGAATGATGAGAAAAAGGATAGTGGGCGGGTGGTGAATGTTCTGCAGTCTCTTTATGAGATAGCTACACGACAGTTCTTTATTGAGAAGAAGACAACCGAAGAACTATCTAATGTAGGGTTGACTCCTCATGACCCAGCCTCAAAGTTGCTGTTTCAGAATGCGATTCGGCTTCCTGAGGCAAGCAAGGAAGACTTCTACCGGCAGGTTAGGCGGTTACATACGATTCTCACCTCTAGGGACTCTATGCACAGCGTCCCTGTGAATCTAGAGGCGAGGCGGCGGATTGCTTTCTTCAGTAATTCCCTTTTCATGAACATGCCTCATGCACCTCAGGTTGAAAAAATGATGGCGTTCAGTGTTCTGACACCATACTACAGCGAGGAAGTTGTATACAGCAAAGAACAACTCCGAAATGAGACTGAGGACGGAATTTCAACCCTGTATTACCTGCAGACGATTTACGCTGATGAATGGAGAAATTTTAAGGAGCGGATGCACAGAGAAGGAATAAAGACAGATGGTGAGTTGTGGACAACCAAGCTGAGAGAACTCAGGCTTTGGGCTTCCTACAGAGGTCAGACTTTGGCACGTACAGTTCGGGGGATGATGTACTACTACCGAGCTCTGAAGATGCTCGCTTTTCTTGACTCTGCATCTGAAATGGACATTCAGGAGGGTGCTCAGGAGCTTGGTTCAGTGAGGAGTTTGCAGGGAGAAATGGATGGTCAATCTGATGGGTTTGGCACTGAAAATGATAGATCTTCCCTAAGCAGAGCAAGTAGTTCCGTTAGTGCGCTGTATAAAGGCCATGAATATGGGACTGCATTGATGAAATTCACATATGTTGTGGCGTGCCAGATCTATGGGTCTCAAAAAGCAAAGAAGGAGCCTCAGGCAGAGGAGATTCTGTATCTGATGAAGCAGAACGAAGCCCTCCGTATTGCATACGTGGATGAGGTACGTGTGGGCAGAGGAGAGACTACTGAGTATTACTCCGTTCTGGTGAAATACGATCACCAGTTGGAGAAGGAAGTGGAGATATTCCGTGTGAAGCTACCTGGTCCGGTGAAGCTGGGCGAAGGAAAGCCAGAAAACCAGAATCATGCAATGATCTTTACCCGTGGTGATGCTGTTCAGACCATTGATATGAACCAAGACAGCTATTTCGAAGAGGCTCTCAAGATGAGAAATTTGCTCCAGGAGTACAGACATTATCATGGGATCAGAAAACCAACTATTCTTGGTGTCCGGGAGCATATATTCACAGGCTCGGTCTCGTCGCTGGCCTGGTTCATGTCTGCTCAGGAGACAAGTTTTGTCACTCTTGGTCAGCGTGTTCTTGCCAACCCGCTGAAGGTCAGAATGCATTATGGCCACCCTGATGTATTTGACAGATTCTGGTTCTTAAGTCGAGGCGGCATCAGCAAGGCTTCCAGAGTCATAAACATCAGTGAGGACATCTTTGCCGGGTTTAATTGCACATTGAGGGGTGGAAACGTCACCCACCACGAGTACATTCAGGTTGGGAAGGGTCCACTATTTGGATATTTCTAACTAACTATATTGCTACAACGATCATATAGTTCTATTGTTGTTATAACTATGCTGTTACACGTTCTTTATCTCCTAAACTTAATGAAATTTGCATATATATTCAGGTTGGGAAAGGTCGGGATGTTGGATTGAATCAGATATCGATGTTTGAGGCTAAGGTAGCCAGTGGGAACGGGGAGCAGGTTCTTAGCCGAGACGTGTACCGGCTCGGTCACAGGCTTGATTTCTTCAGGATGTTGTCATTTTTCTACACAACGGTCGGGTTTTTCTTCAACACGATGATGGTCATTCTTACTGTTTATGCTTTCCTTTGGGGCCGGCTTTATCTGGCTCTCAGTGGAGTTGAGAAGTCCGCTCTAGCAGACAGTGCAGACAGCAACGCTGCACTTGCGGTGATCTTGAACCAGCAGTTCATCATTCAGCTAGGTCTGTTCACAGCCCTACCAATGATTGTTGAATGGTCTCTCGAGGAAGGTTTCCTACTAGCAATATGGAATTTCATTCGAATGCAGATTCAGCTTTCATCTGTCTTCTACACATTCTCAATGGGGACCAGAGCTCACTATTTTGGTCGAACCATTCTCCATGGTGGAGCAAAGTACAGAGCCACTGGTCGTGGATTTGTTGTTGAGCACAAGGGCTTCACTGAGAACTACAGACTCTATGCACGCAGTCACTTTGTGAAGGCCATCGAGCTTGGGCTGATCCTTATAGTCTATGCTTCGCACAGTCCAATCGCCAAAGACTCGTTGATCTATATCGCCATGACTATCTCCAGCTGGTTCCTCGTGCTTTCATGGATAATGGCCCCTTTTGTGTTTAACCCATCAGGATTCGACTGGCTTAAGACAGTCTACGACTTTGAAGATTTCATGAACTGGATCTGGTACCAAGGCAGAATCTCAACGAAGTCCGAACAAAGTTGGGAAAAATGGTGGTATGAGGAACAAGACCATCTGAGAAACACCGGGAAGGCAGGGAAAATCGTGGAGGTCATCTTAGACCTCCGGTTTTTCTTCTTCCAGTATGGCATTGTATACCAGCTCAAAATTGCAAACGAATCAACCAGCCTTTTGGTCTACGTGTTCTCATGGATATACATCTTTGCTGTGTTTGTGATTTTCCTAGTAATCCAATACGCCCGTGACAAGTACTCTGCAAAAACTCACATAAGGTACAGGCTTGTCCAATTCCTCCTGATCGTGCTTGCTATACTGGTGATTGTTGCTCTGCTCGAGTTCACGCATTTCAGCTTCATCGATATCTTCACGAGTCTTCTTGCATTCATCCCAACCGGCTGGGGAATCCTGCTGATCGCACAGACTCAAAGGAAATTGCTGAAGAGATACAGGATTATATGGAACGCTGTTGTCTCTGTTGCTCGCTTATATGACATATTGTTTGGGATTCTCATAATGGTTCCAGTAGCGTTCTTGTCGTGGATGCCTGGGTTCCAATCAATGCAAACGAGGATATTATTCAATGAAGCTTTTAGCAGAGGACTTCGCATCATGCAGATTATCACTGGGAAGAAATCAAAAGGCGATGAAATCAAAAGTTAACAAAGTGGTAAATCTCCTTGTTCCCAATACCTTATGTTTTATGTCGGTTTGAATCCTGAATTCCACACCAATTCCGGGCTTTTAACTTGTGTAGGTCTCAAGTAAATGGTAGTTCAAAGTTATTGGTATGCAGCGATGGAATCAGTTGGAGGTTAGCTTTCCCGAACCGGCAAATCTAAGTTCAGCTTCTTGTCCATAGAAAAACTCAAATACCCATTGATTTGTCTTGTTATTTGAAACAGGTTTTTGGAGATGTTGGATGAGGAATCGGAAATTTCTTAATTCGGTTAAACAGGTTTTGGAGATGTTGGATGAGGAATCGGAAATTTCTGAATTCGGTTAGATTGGTTAGTAAGATACATATATTGTCAGTGTGGGACTCTGATTCTTGTATGGTTTTGTCTAAAGGTACAGCGTTTGTGTAGTAGGCCTTTTTGTGTATTTGTTTGTTCTACATTACTTCTCTTTCTCTCGTTGTAGAGCTTTAGAGCATTTTAGCTTTATTTAATTTGTTTTCTAATGTCATTTTGAAGAGCTTTATCCACATTTTCACACCTTTTCTTAGTTGGTCTGAAACAAGTCCGACTTCAGTTTCAGATGCTTAACCATTTCACTGCTCGTGTCTATATTTAAATAAACATATTATCTACTTCTGCTTGTTATAAATTATTTCAAGAATCAGTCAAAAATTTAGATTATTGGACCACAAGGCCACTATGTCGGTTATGACTTTTCTATTTGGATCCTGATCTTCTTGCTCGTTTATAGAAAAATAAATAACAGTATCTTAATCGGGGGGAAATAACAGGAAAAAAAAAAAAAAATTGTGAAAGCGTAAGAGCATTTAAAGCCACGTGTCAAGAAATCGTCAAGGGACCAACTTGTTTGTCTGCAAGATCTATTCATTTTTAACAAAGCGGCGACTGTGATCTAACGGGAAAAAAATCGAGAAATTATTAATAATAAATTCAACTACTTCTGGGCCATCATCATACTCTTCTTCCATCTCTTTTGATCTTATCATTAGAGTCAATCACTCAAAGGAAGCTACTAGGTCTTCACATTGACTTGGATTCGATTTCAAATTTTGTTTAGTAGAGAGCAAAAAAGAAATGGAAGACCCTTTGATTAGTAGAGAGCGTCGTGGTGGTGGTGGTACGGATCGGATTGTTCGTCGATCAGAAGCTATCACGCATGGTACTGCGTTTCAGAAAGCTGCTGCACTCGTCGACCTGGTTCTCTATCTCTTTCCCCCTAATTTCATCCGACTTTTCATTAAGTTTCTATATTTGGATCACATCGTCTGTTTCGAATTAGAATAAAAGTTTCTTCGTTTACAGTATTCGTTTTGGTCACAAAAGGATTTGTTTCAGCTGATTAGTCAATGTTTTGTTTGTGTTCTTTTAGAAATTAGCATAGCATTGTCTTGTTGAGAAATGAGAATTGGAATAGTTTATGTCTGAAACGCTTGATGCTTCTTCGAGATATGTTCTCTTTGTCTTTTTGCTGATTTTGGAAACCTTTCATCTTTTATGTGAATTGAATTTGTGGGTTGACTCTGGTAATGTGGTTTGTAGGCTGAAGATGGTATTGGTCTCCCCGAGCAAATACTTGATCAGTCAAGCTTTGGGGAGTCTGCAAAGTATTACTTCGTCTTCACACGCTTGGATCTGTTTTGGTCACTCAACTATTTTGCTCTGCTTTTCCTTAACTTCTTTGAGGTCAGGACATTTCTTTTGGTAAAAAGACTTTAAGAACATCACAACTTGAAAGTAGTAATAATACTCTTGCCTGTCTTTTGCAGCAACCACTGTGGTGTGAAAAAAAGCCTACACCGTCTTGCAAAGATAGAGATTACTATTACTTGGGGGAGTTACCGTACTTGACCGATGCAGAATCCATTATCTATGAGGTAAGTAGTGAATTTATGTCTTGTTGGCCTTTGATTTTCTCTATAGATGCATACATTTAGTGTAGATATGCTCATGAGATACACATAAATCCACTTGAAATTAAAAACTTGAATTGCCTTATGTTTGTTTTCCTTAATTTTGAGAAGCCTTGAATATTTGTTCAAGACTAGTTTATCTCGTTTAATTAGTTGTTAAGAACTTAATTTCAACTTAAACATCTTATTGTGGATGTGTATATTATTAGGACTGGCCAAGATCCTGTCTCATTGTGCTGAAATTATAATATTTTGCGCTGTCCATATAGGTGATTACCCTGGCTATACTCCTTGTACATACTTTCTTTCCGATATCCTATGAAGGGTTACGAATCTTTTGGACAAGTCGCCTGAATCTAGTGAAGGTATTTCCTTATGCCTTCACAGTTTTGTGCTTCTCTTTGTTGAAATTGGACAGAAAGTAAGAAATTGATTTCCTTTTTTTGTACAAATTTTTGTCTTCTTCTTGATTCCAGGTTGCTTGTGTGGTAATTTTGTTTGTCGATGTGCTGGTTGACATTCTATATCTATCTCCGCTCGCTTTCGATTTTCTTCCTTTCAGAATCGCCCCATACGTGAGAGTTATCATATTCATCCTCAGCATAAGGTATCCGTAGATATCTGCTTCTTTATCAACTACGTGGATCATATATCGTTACATCTATAGAAAAAGAAGGAGTAGATCATGTCATGTATGGTATATGTGCACGTGTGATTGTTTCACCTAGTTTTTCTCCTATTATTCACTAAGTACAGCTCTCACCATTCCCTCAAGTTATGTTTCTTTAATTCTTGTACAGGGAACTTCGAGACAGCCTTATCCTTCTGTCTGGAATGCTTGGCACATACTTGAATATCTTGGTCAGTGGCCTTCCCACTCATTTTTTGACGTTCAGATAGGTGGTGAACTCATATTGATTGTCATCCTTTGTTTAAATCCTGAATATTTTCACAGGCTCTATGGATGTTGTTCCTTCTATTTGCTAGTTGGATTGCTTTTGTTATGTTTGAGGACACACAGCAAGGCCTCACGGTCTTCACTTCTTATGGTGCAACTCTTTATCAGATGTTTATTTTGTTCACAACATCCAACAATCCTGATGTCTGGATTCCTGCATACAAGTAAGTATTAGATGAAAATCTATTTTTGTCTCAGTTCGCTTGTATTGAGTTGCATCCAGTAATTTGAGCGTCTAATTTGTTCTGTTTTGTAAGGTCTTCTCGCTGGTCTTCGGTTTTCTTCGTGCTCTATGTGCTAATTGGCGTCTACTTTGTCACGAACTTGATTCTTGCCGTTGTTTATGACAGTTTCAAAGAACAGGTTGATTAGAAATTTGATGTTTGTGTGGTTCTTATGTCATATCTATTTGTTTTGTAGCTCGCAAAGCAAGTATCTGGAATGGATCAAATGAAGAGAAGAATGCTGGAGAAAGCCTTTGGTCTTATTGACACAGACGTAAGTTCATAGTTCACACACGCATAATGATTAAATTGACGCTTCGGCTAAACACTTCATGAAAAGGAGTCTTTGTATAATTTCTTCGTTTTTTTTAATGTTTTTAACAGAATACCGGGGAGATTGATAAGAACCAATGCATTAAGCTCTTTGAACAGTTGACTAATTACAGGTATGTTGCTATGATCTTTCATACTTTTTTGTTTTTCCATGTAGCGAAAGAACGATATACGGCTTTTATATACTTGTTCATTGTTTCTTCCCTTTTATTGTGTTAACTTGTGAGACCTGATACGCTGTCCTTTTTCCTTACATTCAGGACTTTGCCGAAGATATCAGAAGAAGAATTCGGATTGATATTTGATGAGCTTGACGATACTCGTGACTTTAAGGTAGAGATCTGCGAAGGAAGTCTTAGGTGGCACATATGATAAGGAGATACACGTTAAAGATGTACTATTCACATTTTTATTCATAGCAGTTGCTTATTCCTTTTTTGTTTGTTTCCTATTGAGCAGATAAACAAGGATGAGTTTGCTGACCTCTGCCAGGCCATTGCTCTAAGATTCCAAAAGGAGGAAGTAGTAAGTCCACATATACTTTATTTTCCTTCTCTTTCAAAATTTACTTACCTCCACCATAGGTTTACATTAGCAATCCTTTGTTTTTTTCATTGCAGCCATCTCTCTTCGAGAATTTCCCGCAAATTTACCATTCAGCCTTATCACAACAACTGAGAGCCTTTGTTCGAAGCCCCAACTTTGGCTACACTATTTCTTTCATCCTCGTTCTGAATTTTATCGCTGTCGTTGTTGAAACAACGGTATATCTCATTCCCATAAAGTTTATTTCCTTGACATGTATTCTTAATTCTTTCATAAGCCACAATAGTTTTTGTATGCAGCTTGATATTGAAGAAAGCTCAGCTCAGAAGCCATGGCAGGTTGCTGAGTTTGTCTTTGGTAAGAACTTGAATAGGTTTTCACTACCTTCTCTTCATTAATATGTTTTCTTTTATTTGTTGCTTTGGGAAGTGTATTCTATGGTTACTGAGAAATATGATGAAAAGATGAAGAAGAAAATAGAAGTTAAGCTGTTTCCTGTGTTATGACCCTGAGTAAAGTACTTTTTCAGATTAGTTTTTAGATTGTAATGGCCAACTTTTATTGATTGCTTTTTCAGGAGTTAAATTTTGTTCTTTTCATGTTTTCACAGGTTGGATATATGTGTTGGAGATGGCTCTGAAGATCTATTCATATGGATTCGAGAATTATTGGAGGGAGGGTGCAAACCGGTTTGATTTTCTAGTCACATGGGTCATAGGTGACCTCTTGAAGCAGCAATTTCATCTTGTTTTACCGATTGAGGGATTGGTGGCTATGCTGTATAATTGATAATCTTTGTATTCACAGTTATTGGGGAAACAGCTACCTTCATAACTCCAGACGAGAACACTTTCTTCTCAAACGGAGAATGGTGAGGAATAACTATGACATATTTGTTACAATGGTTTTCTTTTTTACTAATCCTGACTCTGTTCTCTTATGTCACTGATAGGATTCGTTACCTTCTCCTTGCACGAATGTTGAGACTGATAAGGCTTCTTATGCACGTCCAGCGATACCGAGCATTTATTGCAACGTTCATAACTCTAATTCCAAGTTTGATGCCATATTTGGGGACCATTTTCTGCGTGCTATGTATCTACTGCTCTATTGGCGTACAGGTAAACCAGACTACTGAGTTTTTCTGAGAAAATGCATGCTTATTTATGTCGAAGCCTTGGTCCTTCTCTTCGTTTTTACTTATACTAAGCCTCTTTAAATGCTTCATCTTACGGTTCATCTGTTTGTTTTAAGCATCACTGAATAGGCTCTTTCATGTTTTTTTCCCTGTGGTATCTTTCACGGCTTCAATTCCCATACCAGAAATTAACCTTATCTTCATTTTATTTGTTGGCAGGTCTTTGGTGGGCTTGTGAATGCTGGGAATAAACAGCTCTTCGAAACCGAATTGGCTGAGAACGAGTATCCTTTTTGGCTTTATGAAAACATTTTGTATGCACTCAACAGAGTCTTACTTTGTAGACCTGTTCTGTTCCTGTGGTTGCTAGTGAGTAGTTGAAGCACAACCAAGGGGTACTACCGTTACAAGTCCGGTTCCTTCGTGAACGAAGTTCAGAATCAACAAGGGTTCGTAGATTTATTGTTAGGACAGAAAAATTTCCAGTATATGATCGTTTCTTGACTGGAAAAACTCAGCTATCTATTGTTTAACTTCAACGACTATCCCAATGGAATGATCACACTCTTCAATCTGCTAGTTCTGGGTAACTGGCAAGCCTGGATGGAGGTAATATCACTCTTCTGTTAGTCCCAATTTTAGACTCATTATAGTTTCCAACAAGAAGCATCAGGAGAGCAATGCTAGATGTGCGACTATAGAGAGCTTCCTTCTTATTGCTAATCACTATGGTTCAATAGTTTTTAATACTATTAATTAATGTTGTTTTCTTCAGAGCTACAAAGATTTGACGGGGACGTGGTGGAGCATAACGTATTTCGTCAGTTTCTATATCATCACTATTTTACTTCTGTTGAATTTGGTGAGTTTCACTGACATCAACGCCTAAGAGATCAACCAAACTCAATTTTTTCGCTTCTTAGATTGACTAATTATGCATGTTTGTTTCAGATTGTTGCCTTTGTCTTGGAGGCGTTCTTTGCTGAGCTGGATCTTGAGGAAGAAGAAAAATGTCAAGGACAGGTTAGTTATCGTCATTGATTCTCCACAAAGTTACTACACAGAAAGGAACCTTTGGTTCGGGTTTTAACCGGATCTCATTATTGTTTGTTGCAGGATTCTCAAGAAAGGAGAACCCGGAGTCGATCGGCAGGGTAAGTAGAGAGACAGAGAGATCAAATCTTGGTTTTAATTTAATTTCACTCTAGAATCAAAATCTGAAGTGATTTTTGTTGTGGTGAAATGGTTAAAGGTCGAAGTCTCGGAGTCAGAGAGTTGATACACTTCTTCATCACATGTTGGGTGATGAACTCAGCAAACCAGAGTGTTCTTCTTCTAACACATAACAAAGCTCGTTGATTCTATAGAGATCAATAGAATCTAGAAGATGGCTACATTTTTCTTCTTCTTTTGGGTGAAGAATTTAATATAAAAACGATTGTGTTATATTGTTTTGTGGCTTCTCGTGTGCTTGTAGTGTTTGTAATGACAATATGAGCATCAATTTCTTTGACCCTTTTATGATTTACTGACTTTGACTTTTTAATTTTTTTTACATGCAATTGATGTTAGTAAAATTCCGAAAGAAAAAGAAACTGGGGGGGGGGGGGGGAAACAAAAGCACACTTGTAAACTTTTGAGAATAATATTTACTTGTACATATCCGTGACTAATTATTAAGATTTTATTTGTTTACTAACTTAATGGTAAAAATAAACTCATAAATTATTCGGCTTAGGCAAATCTAGGGTTTTTGTAAAATCTAATCATGGCTTCGGAATCAAGACAGAGGCAGAGACGGCGCAAATCGCTTCTGCGTCGGAGCCCATAGAGACTACCACCGAAGAATCTGCAGTCGTCTTTTCCGAAGGAAGATGATTCCTCCGACGGCAAAGAAGATTCAGGCGAGAGCGACGAAGAAGAAAGATGATGATTACGAAAGCTAAGAAGAAGAAAAAGAATATGATGATAACGAAAGCCAAGAAGAAGACGAAGATGAGGATGATGAAGAAGAAGTAGAAGATGATGATGAGGATAAAGAAAGCGACATAGTTGACGATGGAGATAGCATAGTGGACGATGGAGATTCAACAAGCTCTCAACCAGAATATGGAGTGGATGACTAGGATGAAAGACTCTTATACTGACGAAGAAGATGAGCGTAAAGCTCGTCTTTATCGACGGAATCTCCACTTTAGCCATGTTCGTATAAATATTCATATTATACATTGTTCAAATTTCAGTATATCAAATGATAATCGTGGTGAATCTGATTTTGGAGATTTTAGGGTTTTCTGGTGGAAGAAGGGATTCGTCCACGTTTCCTCTGGACAGTGAACATTCTCCGGTTTAAGGAAGGACGCAACTTCAATACGCACTAGACATGGCTAAAATGTGTCTTCGCAAATACAATGCCTTAAACGTAATTTTTACTTGTTGCAATGTAACATTTTTTTATTGTGTTGGTTTAACTTTGATGTGTGAAATCAATTGTTTTGTTTTTTTTGTTTGGGTGTGTTTTCAGGAAACCGAGGTGAAGTTGGATCCGGGTTTTTTTACGGGTAGGTGGGTTTCGTATATCACTTTCATGGCTAAAGAGTCTGAGGAGCAAGATACTCTTGTGGAATATCAAGCCAAGGTTGTAAAGAAATTAAAACGCAAGACTTATCCTTTCTTTTGCAGGCCAAGTCCCAAGCAAGATCAAGATATCTTAGTCTAAAATGATTTTATGCTTTATTTAAGACCTGTTTTATGATTATGAGGTCGTTTCTTCCTTCTTGTTTTGGATTTCTTTATGTTGGTCCATGCTATAATCATCAAAATGGGTTGTGATGTGAAATACATCAACCTGATGATGTTAAAAACAGTGCAGATCTCATTCCAAAATCATAATTTTTTTCGTTTAAACAACAAGTTACATTTTCTAATGTAAATGCGCTTGATTTTTTGAAAACATGTTTGGTTTTAGTCTAAAATTTGGCCAATCCAGTCCACTCTAATTTTGATAGAAGGGGCTGATAATAGACTGTTCTTTAACAATTTGGTAACGATATGTGAGTATGCGTAATGCTAAATGGTTAACTGTCATACAAAACACAAGTGGTATGTATATTAAAACAGTCTGATAACATCAGTTTTACTTTTATATGGACTATGAATATTTACTATTTCAATCGTAACAATGCCATCAATTGGTCAAGTCCTGGGAACCAAACAAACGGCTCAAACGCCTTATTTAGTACTATGCTAAATTTTTACATCCACACGACTAATCATTTATAAAGAAAAAACCAATAATCTGACTCCACATGAGATTCCCTCGTCCTGATCAGAGTCCCATTTCCAGTCAAAACAGAACAAGTAAGCAAATCAAACGGCTCAGAAACTACATACCTTGGTCTCCTTAACTCATCTTTCTATCAAACTGGCCAAATACATATGAGAGAGACACCATATCATTTAATAGATTAAGCTAAAATGGACTAATACCTTCAATAGTTTTGGTTTAAAAGCTGAAATTGTTTTTTAGGCGAGCTATTAAATTAAAATCCCCAAACGAAACTTGATGCCTAGGGTTTCGGTTAACAGAGAGTCGTTAACGACAAAGTAGCAAAACTTGATGCCTAAAAAACCTAGTCAACGAGAGTTGATGATTTAAATGGCCTAGAACAAAGTTCATGTTTAATGACCTAAATTTGAAAGTTTGTAATTTAAATAACATTAAAGATCACCAGAAAACGACGTCGTTTTGTCACTAACAAATAGTCTTTAACGACAAAGTAACGTCTGTCAATGGACTTAACGTCATGTCCAATTTGGCTGGGTCAACGAAACTTGATGCCTAAAAAACCTAGTCAATGAAAATTGATGCTTTAAATGACGTAATACAAAGTTCATGTTTTAAATAGCCTAAATTTAAAAATCTGTAATTTAAATGATATTTTCCCGTTTTATTTATGGCTAATTTGATGATTATGTTCTTTTAAGATATCTAGTCTAAAATGATCTTTTGCTTTATTTAAGGCCTGATTTTATGATTATATGGTCGTTGCTTGCTTCTTGTTTTGAATTTCTTCTTATGAATGTTGGTCCTAGCACTATCTAGTAGTTTAAGAGTGTTTAGACATACGTACTATGTATAAGTAAAAGTTTTGATGGTGATCAAAAATATAAGAAAACTCAAATAAGAAAAATATGAGTGAAAAGTAGAGTACTGAAAACTAAATCACTTATCACAGGGTAAAATCTAATTAAGAGCTCTAATCAGTCATCTTCACATTCGGCCAACTAATGATAAAAATATAACCCCAAGTTAACATAAAACAGATTCTACCGAATACAAATTCAGTACATTATTTTTATTTTTTCTTACACTAACTCTTCTTTTGATCTTTATGTTAGCTATTTGGTTATGATTACCACATTTCAACTGATTGGACAACGTCAGAGCTGTTCGATGACCCAATTGATCAATTTGAAGGTATTTGTTACACTTACATAATTAGAATTTTAATTGTTATACTTAACCGAAACTAGTTTTTGTTTATAATTTGGTGTTTATTATGTCTATAGACACTTGCGGTTATGTTGTTTTCAGCCGCCTTTTACATGCAAGTTACAATAAGGATAGACCCATCACTGAACGCCGGAAGTTATCATACAGAGATTTGGCCAACACATCAGAGGAAAAAACAAAAAGACAACGTTTTTGTTCACAAATTTGAACACACCGATCAAATACTTGAGATTCATAGAAATGTGAGTGAATTAATATTTCTAAAATTCATAATCTATATATTCTACATTATATAGTATTACTTAAAAACTATTTGTATATGATATAATATCAGGACCTAGAGTTAAAGACCAAAGGAGATTTTGACAAACAGCTAGATGCTACCAGAAAAGTTGTTTTTGAAAAGATGGAGACAACTCCATTAGGAATTATTATAAAGGCCTTGCCTAATCTCTTTGATGTTGAAGGAATGGTAATTAAAAACTAATTTTTTGTTAATAAAAGTTGATATATAATATATTGTTATTATTTGTCATTCTAATTATTTATTTTTTATAGGACATCTATCATTTACCAGCTGTTACAGATGAAACTTATGAGGAACACGCATTGCTTATCGTAGCTAAAGACGTGACAAACACGGGATTACAATTTTTGGTGGTCCAAAATTCATTACAATCATGATGTATACATGACAAGCACCATATCATATTGCATAGCTTGGAAGCCAAAAAGCATCTATGACTATTCTAAACATGTTAGAAATAGCTAAGAGAAACCCAATAGCGTAGAGCATAATGGTTTTCAAGGCTTTGGCGTAGGAGCAGGTCTGCAGAGGATGGGATGTCTCTTTCTGTCAACAGTAACCATACACTTTGCTTGATACTCCACAGGAGGTCCATCCAGCTTCTCCTTGGTCATAAATGTAATGTATGACTTTGATCTTGCTGAAGCGAGATAATAACCTCGCACAACTTCAACAAACATCACATTCAAACCCTAAACGCACAATTAACAATCACTGATTCAGATTTAGATACTCGGGTGAATGATAGACAAAAAAGGTGAACTAGCCTTTTCTTGGTTGAGTTTTTGGAGGCAAACATGGACCATATCTTCCCAGAACTCTCCAAAGTTTTTATCCGTAAGCGCTACTTGCTCCAAACAAAATGGTCTGATGCGGTTGTAATAATAACTTGGCCTAAGCTCTGGATCCCCGAAAAATCCCTAACCACACTAGAAATTACAATACATTCCACCAGAAATTACAGTTTAATCTCTAATTTAAAGCATTAGGTCGTACCTTGCTCTCGATCATCTGGCGTTTATAGATGCGAGTGTGTTCTAAAGACTCCTCGTCAGCAGGTTCATCATCGGAAGAAAGTATGGGTTCTGGAGAGGAATAATACTCTAAACCATCGAAGCTGTCCACATCCCATTCAGGCGCCATTAAAATATTATATTTAGCCTCGTGCTCCTCAATTTTGCCGCCTTCTTCTTAATTCTCGTCCTCCTCCTCTGGCTCGAACTCGGCTTTACGCTTTGTCAGGTAAGAATTGAAAACCTCCATGAGTTCCGCCGCGTCCTCAACCTTGACCGAAGATGCTTCCCTCTCCTTCTCCAATTTGCGAACCATGATGATTGATGATCGAGCAATCCAGCCCTCGAACTCTCTTCGTTCCAATCAAATTGGGAAACTGAAAACTTTTTTTTTGTTCAAACCTTTGCATTGATAATTAAAGACTCAAACTGCACCGACAACCAAAGTAATTATCAAATAGACTCTTCTTTTACAATTTGGTAACATATGCGACTATGACCCGTAATATTAAATGGTTAACTGCCATACAAAACACAAATGATATATTATAACAGTATCCAGTCTGATGCGTACAAGTTACAATTTCAGTTTTACATGGACTATGAATATTTACTATTTCAATCGCAACAATGCCATCAATTGCCAAAAGAAACTACCAGACAACTTCCTTAACCAACCTCTTCCTTTTGAAGCACTATCAAACAATCATTTTAGAACAATAAGACAAAATGACATACAAAAGAAATTACCTTCGATATTGGTCAAGTCCTGGGAGCCAAACAAACGCCTAAACGACTTATTTAGTACCATGCTAAATTGTTATATCCACACGACAAGATCATTTTTTTTTTAAAACCCAATAATCTGACTCCACATGATATTCCCTCGTCCTGATCAGAGTCCCATTTCCAGTCAAAAAACAGAACAAAAAAAAACAAGTCAGCAAATCAAACGGCTCAGGAACGACATATCTTGGTCTCCTTATCTCAGCTTTCTATCAAACAGGAGAGGAAACACCATGTCATCAACAGATTAAGCTATAAGCAACTATGATACATTTATATATCTAATCACATTTGAATCTTGACATATCACTCCAAAACTGGCCAAGAGCAACCCAATATATACCTTTGATCTCGGTCCACAGCGATAGTTACCTCTCATAACTCCAACCAACTCTACATTCAAACCCTTAAACCACATCCAAAACGTTTATTTTCAGTGAACCGATCGGTTTACTACTATGGAACCGAGAACCAAAGTAGTTATCAAAAGCTACCGATTGGCCAATTTGTCAAGGCCTACTTTTGTCAATACTTCAATAAATAATATAATCAAGACTATACTATTTTATTAACTAGATCCGAGCAAACTGAAAAAAAAAAAGCAGAATAAAAAGAAACACATAAAGGACATCTATGTCCCACCGTCCGAGTCAAGTCTTCTACCAAAGTGAAAGGCAGAGCCAATTAAGAAGTTAGATTGCCTTCAATCACCTTCAAACGCAAAGCCAATCTTCTCTCATCCCACTTGAACATAGTTTCCCCAAATTCTTCCCCAGTCCGATCGCGGATAATGTATTTGCCTGATCCTCCTTCATCTTTGAATGAATAGCCTCTTGATGCCATCTGACTAAAACTTAACACATTTCTGTTGAGATTCGGAACAAAAAGCACATTCTTGATCGTCTTCTTCTTCCCTCCCTTCATCATGATTTTCACATCTCCTCTTCCTTCTACCATGATAACTATTCCATCGGTCAATCTAACCTTAGCTTTGTGTGTTCTATCAAGAGTGGTGAAATACTTCTCATATGGAGTCATGTGAATCAATGCTTTAGCATATATCATCCAAATATCCTCATCATATGTTAAATCACCTAAACTTACCTCCGTTGACAGGACATACTCAGATATAATTTCTTCTTCATTCAACAAAATGTTGCAGTCTTCTTTGTTGTGACTATTCTTGTAGCACACGTCACAGCACTTCTCAGACTTGGATTTAAGCCTCAAATTATTCATATCTATGAAAATTAAAATACAGACCATCGAATGATCCTGGGATCGACGTGAACACCTTCATAGAAATCTGATACTCCGATTTCTCAATTTTCAAACGACTCAACTGTTTAACGATTTCCATAATCCTATCGATGTAGAAATCTAACGATTCTCCTTCATACCTTTTAAGTTCTTCGAATTGCTTTTCTAATCTACATACCGTTACCTTTTTTGAGTAAATCTCAAACATCTTTGGCTGAAGAAGATGAAAGAGTCTTCCTGAAAGACGAATATGTGAGAGATGATTGTAGAATCTGGAGCGCTTTCATGTCTTTAACCGCGAGATCTTTCCATTTTGAAAGTTCTTGGACTTGAATCTTCGCTGCTAACTCTGGAATCTTCGATGGATCTGGCGGGACTCCGTTTTCAACAACATCCCAAGGTTCTTTCTCGATCAGTGTAGTTTTCGTGGTTTGAGCCCAAGTTTCGTAGTTCAGTTCATCGGAAAAAACGTGTTGTGCATTCGCCGCCATAGTGTAACCGTCGTGGATTTTAAAACTTTCTTTTTTCAGTATCTATTGGAGAAAGCGAATAAACTAATCCCTCCCTGAACACATTCTCTTCTATTTATATAGTGACATTATACCTAACCGTAACCCTTTTAGGTTCCGTTAAGGTTTAATGAGATTGTATTGGGTAAGTGTCTTCTTTCAAGACACGTGTAAACTTAATATGATTAAATTTAAAAACACATTCGAATTTGATTCATACTATAGTTAATCATTCCATTTGATTTAAATCTGAATTTTTGTTAAAACTGTTTCAAATTAAATGGAGTAAATCCGGTTCGGCAATTCGATACTATATATTAACCAAAGGGAATTGTGTAAACTTGGGATCTGGTTCAATCTAATTGGAGTGTGTCGGTTAGGTGATTCATTTACCCCCACACGAAAGCTCTTCGCCTCTTCCCATCCAGTCTTTTAACAGTTTAATCCGCCAAAAGATAAAAATCCCTAACGGATGCACTAATCAAGAGGCACATTGATTTTGAATTTTGATTGTGTGATCTCCATTGAAGTTAATATCAAAGTAGAATTCATATCTTTCAAAATCCCTGTGATTACTCTCTGTAATTATTTCCTATCATTTATTTCTATGGTCTCTCATTTATTATATGATTCTGTAGCTCTACTATATATATAGCTATGTAATTCTCACACAATAGAATATTCTTACATCTCTAACAAACAAAAAAAAACCAATATTCTTACATTCAATATATATCATCAAAGATGACTAAAGGCTAAAGCCATGGTTCTCGTTATCTTCATGAGTGTCCTCATTTTAGGTTTGATTTACTTTACTTTTAAGCTTTATCATTCTCTAAATCTATTATTTTAAAAGATAAATTAATATTCATATATTTCGGTGCGGCTTTAAATTGTGTTTAAACTATATATTAGGTACGAAAACGATAGAGACGCAAGGACAAGAGATGTGTCATGACATTGTAATGAAAACAGATTGTGACGATACAACTTGTGTCGCCCGGTGTAAGCAAAAATGGAAGGGAAGTGGCTTGTGCATCCAAAATGTAGATGTAAATAGTTGTTTCTGCACATTTTCTTGCCAAATTTGAAATGTTTACTTTTGTTATCTATAAACTATATAATTCTATTAATAATTAAAAACTATAATTTTTTGAGAAATTAATAATTATAAATTTAAAGAAATATGTTTTTTTTAACCAACAATTTATCAAAACTTTTAATAAACCCTAGAACTCCAAGAAAGTGAAAAAGTAAAAATATCTTCGAGCTCTCGAGGAGGACGATGATATAAAATTTGCCTATAAATCTTGTAGTTATCATCTATGTTCTATCTATGAAATTTGTCACATATTTATATAACTGTCATCTAAATTGGACTCCCATTGGAGGCTCTATAGTGCCGACTATGAATGTCCAATTCATGCGGATATTTTCTGAATCTTTTGAATTTTAAGAAATATTAATCAATGCAAAAAAAATCTATTTTGGGTTCGATTAGGGGTTTTGGTTTCTAATAAAATATCTGTCTAGTCTTAAAAAAGAATCAGATAGCCATTTAAACTCTACAAAATGCATTCCAATTTGCTAGGGTCAAACAAACTCGATCCACCTAAAGAAATCTAAGCAATTCACATAATATGACCTTTCCATGCCAGTTCTTGAGATGCTTATTTTCACATGATCTCTCTAGCAAACAAAGAAATGAATGACCAAAACCATATTCTAAACTGAGTTGAACCCACTTCCTGCACAGCTTCGAAGTCAAAAAGCATCGATAACATAAACATCTATAACACGTTTAGCTGGACAGAGCAAATCCCTTAAGAGGAGGAACCCATACCTTAAGGCTTAGGCATAGGAGCCGGTCTACAGAGGATGGGATGTCTCTTTCTGTCAATAGTAACCATACACTTGGCTTGATATTCCACAAGAGGTCCACCTGGCTTCTCTCTCGCCATACATGTAATGTTGACTTTGATCTCGGTGAAGCGAGATAATAACCTCTCACAACTTCGACGAACTCCACATTCAAACCCTAGAACCACAATAAACAGTCATAAATGATTCAGACTAAGCTACCCAACTAAACTTTGAATGATGGATTAAACAAACCCACATAAAATAAGAAGAGGGAAAAAGTGAACTAGCCTTTTCTTGGTTGAGTTTTTGGAGGCAAGCATAGTCAATCTCTTCCCAGAACTCTCGAAAGTTTTTATCCTTAAGCGCTCCCCGCTCCAAACTAAATGGTCTGATCCGGTTGTAATAATATCTTGGCCTTAACTCGGGATCAGCGTAAAATCCCTAACCACGCTAGAAATTACAATCGATTCCACTAATTAAGTTTCATGAATGATACTCTAATTCATTGAAACTGTCTACATCCCATTCAGGCGCCATTAAAATACTAGGTTTAGTATCACGCTCCTCAATTTTGACGTTCCCATCACTGTGTTCTTCGATTTCACCATCGCGCTCTTTCTCCTCCTCCGGATCGAGCTCGGCTTTACGCTTTCTCAGGTAACAATTCCGATCTCTTTCTCGAAACAAACGAAAAGGAAAGAAAAGACGAAACAGAAATCATGGATCAACTAAGCCCTCTCGGGGACTTGCTTAAGAATAAGAAAGAGCAATCTCATGTAAATACCATGGAATAAGGTTTTATCCTATTCATGGGGATTCCGTAAATATTCCATTCCAAAAATCAAAAATTGGTTTTTTTTTTGAGATTGGATGCAGTTACTAATTCATGATCTGGCATGTACAGAATGAAAATTTCATTCTCGATTCTACGAGAATTGACCACCATTGAAGAAGATGCTTCCATCGAATCTTCTATCGTCAATTCGTCATTGTCTCGGCTTTGTATTGATTGAGAGACATGATCGAGTAACCCGAAGTCCCTCTCTGCTCCAAGCCAATTGCGAAGGTGAAATCCCAAAAGGAATTATGTGTGATATTTAGATTTGTTTGTGCCTCCCTTGACACCGGATTCGAATTCACCTGGTCACCCAACTCACAGGATCTAAGACTTGAAGGAACCTCCATACGATAAAAAAAATATATATATATTTAGATTTGCTTGCCTCAGCTTTTGATCCGCATAAAATCCCTAATCACACACGTTGTACTATAAATAACCATCTCAATTTTCAAGAATTTATTTTACATGTTGTAGACGTTGTACTACGAAACTAAAAATTTATAATCTTATTTTCATATGGAAGTGTTTTTTTCTTGAAAAAATAAAGAATATTATTCATAATTTATACCACGTAAATGTGTTAAAATTTGGTAACATATTAAACACGAGTTACAATTTAGTTAATTAGAATTTTGTCACCTGATCATAACTAAATGTGACGACAAAAAAAAAATCATAACTAAATGTATTGAAATTTGTGTTATAATAATATTTTTGTTATTTTTAATAATATAGAAATTTAGGAAAGCAAATTTTCCAAAACAAAATACTTTAGCAATTTCACATTACTTTCAATAAAGTAATATATATTTATGTTGATAAAAAATGTTTTACACTTGTTTTTTGTTATGGTCCTGGGATATATATTTACTACTAAAAGAGATTATGTTTATATTCAGTTAAATTCATTTTCAACCTTTTTAATTTGTCTATAAATTATATTTGTATATAATTTTAGGAAAATAAATAGAGAACCTAGAAAATACTAATAAATCTAGATTTAGAAGAAAAAAAGGTTTTTCTAATTAAAAAAGTTGAATGGAAAAGACAACTTTTTTGTCAGCAATCTCAAATTCTCAACAAATACAATTAACAAATATAGAGCCGTTGGCTTTTAAGTCAATTTTGGCTAGACCAGAAGAATATCTTAATCTCGAAGATGGAGAAGAATCAATGTGATGATGATCGATCGGCTCTGATCTTTCTCGGAACAGGTTGCTCCGGTGCAGTTCCCGATTTCAGATGCTTACTCCAGCCGTCGGATCCTCCTTGCCATGTCTGTTCTCAGTCCCTCTCTTTACCACCTCACCTAAACCCCAATTACAGGTCAAATTTTGTTTGAGTTTTAGTCTTTTTAGCTGCGGAGATTGTGAAATTTAAAATCTTGTTGTTGCCCACGAGGACCCTTTTGAAATTGGGAGTTAGTGAAAACTCTGTTGGAAAAATTCTGTCTTTGTTCTTCTTTGAATTTAGGTTTTAACTGATTTTAGGTAAATGATGCAGAAACCAATTTCTAGTGTTCTTCTTGGGAAATTATTCCAGAAATATTTGGGTTTAGCAGACATTCATTGATCCAATCTTAAATCTTGAGTCTTGATTCTCTGGTTTTGGCAGATGCAATACATCGCTCTTGATTGATTATTGCTGCGAGGAAGAAGATGGTAGACATTATTACATACTTATTGATGTTGGGAAGAGTTTTAGAGAGCAAGTCCTTCGTTGGTTTACCTTCTATAAGATCTCCCGAATCGATTCTGTTAAGCCCCTTTACATGATATCTTCTTGATTTCTTGAATCTTTATTTGTCTGAAATGAAATCTCACTTTTACTGATTAATCATTGTGTGATTTGTGTAGATCATTCTAACTCATGAGCACGCAGATGCGGTTCATGGCTTAGATGATATTCGATCTTTTCAACCTCGCGGTTCAGCCATTGACACCAGTCCTCTTCCCGTGTTTCTATCTCAATTTTCAATGGAAAGGTACAACTTTAGATTGGTGTTCTCTACCTATCTCTGTATCTCAAGTGTGGCTTTTCAATTAGTATTTCTCTTTTGAGACTTTTAAGGCAGCAAAATTGTTCATTCTCGCGCAGTATTGCAACGAGGTTTCCTTATTTGGTTGAAAAGAAGGTTAAAGATGTGCCTAGACGGGTTTCAAAGCTTGACTGGAGGATCATTGAAGAGAATTGTGACAAATCATTCACTGTCTCAGGCTTATCTTTCACGCCTCTTCCGGTTAAATTTCTTTTTGACTTTTGAGTAAATCAAAACACTCTGATTCTTGTCTGATACCTTAATCCTTTAGCTTTATGGTTTGCTTTAGGTGATGCATGGAGAGGATTACATTGCTTTAGGTTTCCTCTTCGGCAATAAAAGTAAAGTGGCTTATATATCAGATGTATCACGCATTCCACCGAGTACCGAGTATGGTAAGAGCTAATAATGCTTTCAGCTAAATCATTTGAATTGTCTATGAAACATTTGAAAGATTGATCTTCTTATGAATCTTTAACTAAGCAGCTATTTCCAAAGCCGGGGCTGGACAGTTAGATCTTCTTATCCTGGATACAAATATACCATTTAAGGTTATATCATTTCGTAACTTTTGTTTTCCGCTTTTCGTTCTTGAAATCTTTTGTTGCTGACCATTTTTATGACAATAGAGAGGACTACAAGCCACACACATCTGTTTCCCTGAGGTTTGGTTCAATGTTTTTCTTCATTGTCAAACAATGTTTCACTATTCTGAGCCTTGAGTTTCAATATTCTTGTTCTATAGGCTCTTGAAATCTTAAAGAGGCTTTGTCCGAAGAGAGCCCTTTTAACGGGTATGACACACGATTATGATCACCATGAATACAATGAGAGACTTGCGGAATGGTCTCTAAGGTACGCAATGAAACAATGCTATATCATTTCAATAAATCGACATCGCTGAAAGCTAATGGACTATGTTAATTTCTAGGGAAGGAATCCATGTACAGCTTGCTCACGACGGATTGAGGCTTCCAATAGACCTATGAGCAAGTTGCTAAATCAAAAGGAGCGAGAAGTCTCAAAATTCTTGTTACCTAGCTATATTACTTTTATTAAAAACTTTCCCAAAATTATATGATTAGAATCTGAATATTTTGATACAAAAATGAAACCTCTGTTTATTTACTACTTCTGGGAATGATTCGAAATCTTTAAACCAAGTTCTTGAAACAACTTCTCTAAATTTGAAATCTCATTCTCAAGATTCACTTCATCTTCTCTTGTAACCTTTTCATGCAAGTCGGTTAGTCTCTGAGTCCCAGCATTCACTTCTTCTGCATAATCTCTAAACACTTGTCTCATTGATCCATTTTCCTCTTGAACATCTTTGTATCTCCTTTTCAGAGATCGATATCCGTCAATAGACTTGAGAAGCTGTTCAGACAACTCTTTATTTCTTCCCTGAAGAGACAAATCGTTGTCTCCTTGACCACCACCATCTTCTTTCTTCTCCTTATTGTGCTCTGCCGCGCAATTCTGTACTTTCTTTAGTAATTTATCATTTTGAGCCCGGAGGTCACTTATAAGCTCCTCCATTTCACCCAATTCGTGAGCTTTTCTTGAAAGCTCCAAAGCCATTATTTCTTTCTCCTTCCCTAAACTTGAACACATCATTTGAAGACTCTTTCTTGCAGCCATACTCGCGCTTAGCTCTTTTCTCAGCTTCTGAATATCATCAAGATCGTGCTGTGGCGGCTTCATCGCATTCTTGTTTGGATGATGACTCGGTTTCAGATCTGTGTTGCATCGTCCAAGCTCTTTTTTTCCGGATGATGATTGTTGTTGAGCTTTTTGGATTCGTGTCTTTAGATCATCGAGAATCGTCATCATAGTGTTGACTCTTTGGACCTTCCAATCATCATAATGCTTCGAGGTAGCTTCGTTGTGATCTTGAACGAGTTTCAACAGTAGCTTCACGTTTGTTGTGATTCCTTCAAACCGAAGCAAGAACACATTTAACATTTCTTGTCACGCAAGTCACAAAATTGTTTTCTTTCTCAAAACAGAAAATAAAAAAAACTCTAGATTATTAGATGAATATGATTGATTTTACCTTCTAAACCAGAATCTCCATGAGATTGGTTCTCTGTGGTTATTGTTGGTGATGTAATAGATCCACAATCAGAAGGAATTAAATCCGGCGAAGAAAATGCTCGGAGACGGCTCATTATTTCCGTTCAAAAACGCCGACGGGAGAGAATCAATCAGACAACAATGGAAGAACAAAGGAAGCTGTTGGAAATTTGGACAATAACAGATTATGGTTGTTGTATTCCATGTTTTGTGAGGCGTAATTAGTGGAGATAATCATTTTGCTTTTTGACCCTTTTGGCTCGGCCTTTTTTGTCAACTAAATTTATCTGTCTTACCTCATTTCTCGCTCTATTTATTTTTCTTCCTTCTATTTTTTAAAAAGTTTTAACATCGAATATTAACGCATCTTTGCAAGAGTAAGCCCAATATGTTCCAATATCGAATGTTAACGCATTTTTTTTTTCTTACTTAGAATTTTTTTAGTGTCACTTGTTGCATTTTTCTTGCCTGGTGAATGCATTTTTGGACGTGACTTACAAGTTAGAGGTCATTTTGTTGAATCAGTGGTTTTGGTAAAGCAGTTTTCTTTGAGATTTTTGATGCACAGCAGCACAGATATAAAGGATCATATTTTTAGGTGTATTTTGTTCTACGACTACTTCACGACCGAGTCTTATTCTGATATATAATGCTGCTAAAAAAGTTCTTAGCAGAATTTTCAGCTTATTGAATGATATATTCTCTCATAGACAATATATCATTGATTCATCGTCATAATTTTTAAAAGACTCCTTGTTTGTAACTCATTATTCCTTGTTTTTCCATCATTCTATAAGATGCCTATGCTCAGTCTATCACAATTTTGTTTTGCAGATCAAGTAATATGAGACGCCTTAAACTTGCAATGTGCTATCCACTAACTGGCGAGGGATTTGTCAACGCAGTCATGAAACTCTCATTCCTTGAAGACCTTGAGATTTCACACTACTATCCAAAAATTGATGTGAAAGCTATTGGCCAGTCTTGCCCACTCCTGAAGACATTGAAGCTAAACCGCCCTTCTTTCAGCGAGTACATTGTATGTGATGATGATGCTCTAGCAATTGCTGAAACCATGCCCCAACTATCCCACCTTGAGCATTTTGGCAACAGACTAACCAACTCAGGCGTGAACGCCATTCTTGACAACTGTCGTCACTTGGAACACATTAATTTACGATGCTGCTCCAACATTAACTTTGTCGGGCTGCTCTGAGAGGATTAAAGATTTGAGACGCCCTGACGACTCTGTCCCTGATTCCCCAGTTGACGACACTTGTTCCGATTTTGATTCAGAAGAAGAAGAAGGCTATTACTCATATGACACTGATGGCATTGAGTAAACGGGTGATATCAATGATCATTCTGACATATCTAACTCTTATTATGGCTTGATAAGCATATACGGTTAGATCATTTTGAAGAATGTACTGACCATAACAGTGGCGAGTGGTAATGAACTTGTTTATGTCCTCTTTTCGGTAAGTCCGTAGTTTCAGTTGACTTGTGTATCTCTCTTTGCCTTAGTAAAGTTTTTGAGAAGAACAGATTTAACACGTTTTTCGAGCAAGTCGCAAACTTTAAAAAATCAAAGTTATACATATTGATATTAGGACTTGTATCTTTAGCTCAACATATAGAGCACATAGGCCATAAATAATTACGTTCATCAACGGATGAGTTCAAGTTAGATGTTTCTAACTTTCGAACACAAAGTCTAACAAAATTAAATCGAGTTCAATAAAAGTAACAGATTTTTGCTAGTGAAAAATTATAGTATCAACTACCAAGCAATGCTTAATGCGTGGTTGTAAATGGCGATATGTGGAAGTGGCCTTTTTGAGTCTTCAGCACTCAGCAGCTATCGAGTATTTAAGGGTTTAAGCCCAATAGTTTTTTCGAGTATTGGACCTAATCATACTTGGACGAATTACATAATACTACGAGGACTCAGACCAAAAATAAATACAAATAATACGAGGACCAAATTATAAATTACAGAGCGAAGTCAGAAGGCCCGAAACTACACTTCACTTATAATTTCACTGATTTGACTCTATCCTCAAAAATGGCTTCCTCCAGGGGTCAGACTCAGAAGAAAAGAAAGGCTGCGTCGTCGTTGCCTACTTCTGTGCCTCCGCTGATGAAAATCGAAGAGCCGAGAAACTGGGCGGAGCTTCCGCAGGAACTGACGTCATTGATCCTGCATCGGCTTGGCGTGGTTGAGATACTGAACAACGCACAGAAGGTTTGCAGATCTTGGCGACGCGTTTGTAAAGACCCCTCGATGTGGCGTAAAATCGACCTGAAAATTCCGAGAAATCGCCAAATCTCTGTTCTCGACATCGCTAGCTTGAGAAATCGCGTAATCTCTGATCTCGTCTTCGTCAGCATGTGCCATCACGTCGTTGATCGCAGTGAGGGCGGTTTGGTTGAAATCAATATCAGGAACTTCGTCACCGATTCTCTCCTTAACTACATCGCCGATAGGTTCTCTTCTCTCTATCCCTAACCACTCTCTTGCACTCTAATTTGATTGATTTAATTGAATTCTCCGAATGTTGTAGTAGCAGTAGAAAAAGATCATCAGGTTATAGAACTCTACTGTAGAATTTGCTTAAAGGATCATTAGAGTTTAATGTTAGAGAAAATTTAGAAAAATACCCTATTTTAGTTTTTATTTTATTTGAAAAATACCTTATCTTCATTTAGTCTATTTTTAAAAGAAAATACTGTTAGTGTTTTACTAAAACACATTTTTAAAAATGAATATAATTTTTAGAAAAAATCAATTAAAATAAATAAAATCGATTGTATGTTTTATTTTACACAAAAAATAAATATTTATTTAGGAAAAACACAAAGAAAATCTCTTTAAAATCCATTAAATATCTCTTAATAATCGGCTAAAATAAAAAATATCTGAAAAAATCACAAGATCTTCATTTTCCCCCAAACAGTTATCTAGACCAATTTTTTCTAAACTCAATAAGCTTCTAAACAATTTTATTTTCAGGTGAGAAATAATGATTTTTTTTTTATCAAATGGAATTCAAATGAAGATTCTATTTTTTGTTGTTGAAAAATTCATATTTGATTCACGTTGCTTAATGGGATACCTTGCAGTTTAATTTTGTTTGTTGATGTTGAAACATGAACTTAAGAATGTTATAGAAAAAATTGATATCTTGTGTCTTTTTATATATTGTATGTAAAAATTAAGATAAACATTATAATATATAGATTTATCTTTTATTTTTATTTTATTTTTCTGATTAATTTTTAGAAACTTATTTATAGGGAGATTTTTATTATATAAAATCAATAAAATATCTTTATCTCAAAACTTTTTTAAAATTATAATAATAATTTTAATTATTAAGAAAATTCGTTTTTATTTATTAAACATAAATGACTTGTAAATTAAATAATGGCAAAATTGTCATATTATATATATAAATATTGATTTAAAAAATAAAAACGAAGAAAGTATTTTTTAAATTATAAAACATAAATAGGATAGTTTGCAAAAATCCCTTAATCTTATTATAAACAACGTGACTATGATTCTAAGGTTGTTACATAGCAATTTCATAACAAGTTCTTATGAAATTGATCAATACTATGAGAACTTGTTAACATTGTTTGTGCTTCTTAGATTATGAAATAACTTTACACGCACTTATTTGCAGATCAAGTAAACTGACAAGTCTTGGACTTGCAATGGGCGATCCAATGTCAAGCAAGGGATTTGTGAATGCAGTCTCAAAACTTCCATTGCTTCAAGTCCTGGAGGTCTCACTCTCTTGGTTTAAACTGGATTTGAAAGCTATAGGCAATGCTTGCCCACAGCTAAAGACATTGAAGCTAAAATCCTCAGGTTACAGCTCCTCTAGCATCAAATGTGATGATGATGATGCCCTAGTAATTGCCGAAACCATGCCCCGACTACGCCACCTCCAGCTTTTTGGGAATGGACTAACCAACACAGGCTTGAACGCCATTCTTGATGGTTGTCCTTACCTGGAACATCTTGATTTGCACCGCTGTTTCAACATTTGCTTTGCTGGGGATCTCGAGAAGCGATGTTTTGAGAGGATCAAAAATTTTAGACTTTTGAACTTTTAAGAACCTTTGGAGATATGTGGTAAGTATCTCCTGGACATGCTATTTATTGTAGAACCTAAGCAAAACTCTTAACTATGTTCGTGATGTAGTAGTTGATTTTGGTTGTGTTGTATTGTATCATGATATCATTAGGTAAGAAGTCGATTGTTGCAAGTGTGATCTCCCAAGATACAAGACTTGTAGATTGTTTTCTTATTAATGATACTCGCTTTGGATCATTTTGAAGAATGCAATGGCAGGTTGTATTGATAATATCAATATCAGTGACAAGTGAATATTGATGATGAACTAGTACATGTACTATTTTCTGTAAGGAGATATTTCTGATACGAAGTCTGAGAAACCATATCAAATATGCATGAACATAATAAAATTTTTGTTAGATGCTATCTTATATTTTTACTAAATTTGAAACGAATCGGAGTTGTGGTACCAGTGGTGTGGTTTCCTATTGTTTAAAAAAACGCCACGCGCCTAGGCAACCTCTGAAAAATTCAGTAAAGTTTAGAGCGTGGTTGTAACTCGCGTTATTGTGCGAATGGGCTTTGTTGAGTCTTCATCTATCAAAGAGGATTATTATGGACTTAGGCCCAACATTTTATCAAAGTATTGGGCCTAACTGTACTTGGCAGTTGGCACGAGTTGTGTATATAACTCACACTAGTCACTACAAAGATAACTTCTTCATGTCTTTATGTCTTAGATTTGAAAATTGTAACCCTAAAAACGGTTTCCTATTCTTCTCCGTCGTCTACTTCCGTGCCTTCGCTGATGAGTGAAGAAAAGCCGAGAAACTGGGCGGAGCTTCCGTCGGAGTTAACTTCTTCAATCCTGATCCGTCTTGGCGAGATTGAGATATTGGAAAACGCTCGGTAAGTGTGTAGATCATGGCATCGTGTCTGTAAAAACCCGTCAATGTGGCGGAAGATTGACTTTGACAACCGAGATGACGTGGCAAGCTTTAAGTACAACCTCGAGTTGATGTGCCGTCACGCAGTTACTGATGCTCTCATCAAGTACATCGCCGACAGGTTTTGTCTCTCCCTCTCTGTGACTCAAACGCATGCTAATTTAAGTTTTTTCCAATGGAATTTTGAGGCATGCTAATTCTAGGGTTAGTGTGATTTGAAATAATCTGTTGTTTCGTTTACTTGGAAGAATTGGGGAAATTATTATTAGCGCTTATGATTGTTTTTGGAGGATTTAGTTTCATTCATTTTAACTAGATTTATTTTTCTTACCTTGTCTCCTTTCAAATTCAATTTGTTGAAAAAGTGGTTTTGTTAGTCAAATGTTCTCAATAGGGTTGAATGTTTTGGTTTCTTCTACATTTTCCTAAATTAAGCAATGCAAAGCTTATTTTGGAGTAGCAAAACTTCCACTTGATTCTCATATTGTTATGCTTCTGAGATCTAAATGTTTGATCTATTAAAAAGCGATCTTTTGCATCTTTATATTTCTTCTTCTTCTCTAACTTAAGTTATGTTTTTAACTTTTACTTACGATGATTTGCAGTTCAAAGAATCTGCTAAGCCTTAGCCTTGTACGGTGCTTTCGCAACGGTTTGGGCAACTCCCTCATTTGGAAAGCACCGTACAAGTTCAAAAGTTTAAAAAAAAACTATTAAACATCATGGCTTATATGAAAAGTGGATGTCCTAAAAAAATAGAAAATTTAGACTATGAGTTTTTTGCAAATTTTTAAACAAAAACTAAAAGCCTTTTCTTTTGACTTTTTGAGTCTGAACGTGAGATTATTTTTTTCAAATTTTTGATTTATATTTTATTTTTATTTTTTTGCAAAATCCAAAAACCAAAATAAATAAAAAAACCAAAATCTATAATCTAAATACCGATGTAAAAAAAAATAATCTAAAAACTACTTCAAACTCTCAAACATTGATGGCCTATAGCTTTTGGATTTTGGTATTTGGATTTTGCAAAAAATAAAAATAAAATAAATGGAAAATTTGAAAAAAAAAAGTCTCGAAATTTGTCAAATTAAACTCATAGAATCTGAAATTTCTATTTTTTTTTGGAATCCACTTTTCACATAATCTTGATTGGATAATTAAATTGTTTTTGGAAAATCAAAAACGGAAAATCATGGGAAAAACTAGTACTATTCAAGTCCCAAATTTAAACGTGTAAATTCTGGTCAGAGTAAGAACAGATTTTTAACATGTTTCTTGCCACCCAAGTCACTACCTCTTTCAAGAAAATCGCCTTCTTCTCCGGTTAAGAAGGAACAAGATATTCGATTTACCAACCTGCAATTTTGATTGACCAGATCATTAACCCTACTTGTGAAACGTGATTGGTTCAGTAATTATCGGCCCAGGCCCTTAATATTCATCATAAACTGTACTTGACTTGTTATTTAACTGATTTGACACTCAGAAACTGGTTTCTTCCTTCCTCTTCGCCGTCGTCTACATCCGTGAGCCTCCACTCATGAAACGCAAAGAGCAGAGAAATTGGGAGGAGCTTCCGCCGGAGTTGACGTCATCGATATTGCTCCGGCTTGGCGCGACCGAGATACTTGAAAACGCTCAGAAAGTTTGCAGATCGTGGCGACGCGTCTGTAAAGACCCTTGTATGTGGCGCAAAATCGACATACGAATCCCGAGAAACATTGAAACCTGGAAGTACGATACCGAGGTCATGTGCCGTAAGGCCGTTGGCCGTAGCCAAGGCGGCTTATTGGAGATCAACATTGACGGCTTCGTCACCGATTCTGTCCTCACCTACATCGCCGATAGGTTCTCTTATTTCTATCCCTAATACTCGCAAGCAAAGCTAGTTTTGATTGGCTTCATTGAAATTTCCAAATTGTTGATTTGAGTGATAAGAATATATGTTTGTTCCTTTGATTCCTTACTTTTCATTTTAAAAGTTGGAAACGACTAGGATTCTAAGATTGTTATTTCGTTATATGCTTCTAAGTTGATCAGTACTATGAAGAAAATTCTTATGATTTAATTTAACTAATTATTTGTCAGATCAAGTAATCTAAGAAGCCTTGGACTTCAAATATGCTATCCAATGAGTAGCAAAGAACTTGTGAATGCAGTCTCAAAACTTCCATTACTTGAAGAGCTTGAGGTCTCATACTCATGGACAAAACTGAATTTCAAAGCTATAGGCCATTCTTGTCCACGGCTAAAGACATTGAAGCTAAACTGTTTCAGTTACGAGCGTTCTCGTAGAAAATTTGATGCTGATGCACTAGCAATTGCTAAAAGCATGCCTAAACTACGCCACCTCCAGCTTATTGGGAACAAACTAACAGACATTGGCTTAAACGCCATTCTTGACAACATTCCTCACCTGGAACACCTTGATTTACGCCAGTGTTTCAACATTAACCTTGTTGGGAATCTAGAGAAGCGATGCTCCGAGAGGATCAAAGAGTTGAGACGCCCCGATGACTCAACCGCTGATTATCCATTTGATATATATTTTGGCGATTCAGGTGTTTACTTGGACGGTTCTGACATTGATGACTAAGACGATTCGGACTACCTGAACAAGGCAGAGATCAGTGGGCGAGTGGTTGTGAGTGTTGGAATCCTTTCATGTTCTCTTTTCTCTTAATATGTTCGTAGTTTCTTTCTGTGTCCTTTAGTTCCATTATAAACTTTTTAGATGTTAAGATCTTGTGGTTTTTGAAGTAGTTTTTGGCTAGTTTTGCAATAATCCATTTTGTAGTCCTTCAAGATTTTGAAAAAATAAATTTGTCTCAAAAATAGGGAATTAGTTTTTAAGTGTTTTAACAATTTTTCAAAGAAAAACCAAAATCCATATTTTAGGGTTTCTCCCTCAAAAACCATTGATCACATTATTTCATTTTTTTGTAAACAAAAATATAATCCATCAACATAAAACCAAAAACTAAACATACTACCATTCAAGATTTAAAAAAAAAAAATCTATACCAAAAATCAAAAACCAAAAAAATCAAAATTTAAAAACCAAAAATCAAAATTCAAAATTCAAAAACCATTTTAAAAACTATAAACATTCATGCCCTAAATTATTCGGATAAGTTTAATTACATGGCCCTAGGCCCAAGATGTTATTTTAGTAGGCTTGGCCCATCTTATATTCGTAAATATAAAATACTACGAGGACTTGAATTGTAAAGTAGAAAAGGATTTTGACAATTTAATTTCAGAATGGATTCTTCGTCTCCTTCGCCTCCGGCGATGAAGGACGGGAAATATAGAAATTGGGCTGAGCTTCCGCCTGAACTGATTTCATCGATACTTCACCGGCTTGGCGCGATTGAGATACTGGAAAACGCTCAGAAAGTGTGCAGATCGTGGCGTCGCGTCTGTAAAGAACCTTCCATGTGGCGCAAAATCGAGATGGTAAATCTCCCAATCTGTGATTACGACTATGTTAGCATGTGCCGTCACGCAGTTGATCGCTGCCAGGGAGGATTGGTTGAGATCGAGATTTGGGAATTCGGTTCTGATGATCTCCTCAATTACATTGCCGATAGGTTTCGTTTCTCTCTTCATGTTTCTCAAAAACTCGCCAATTTTGGTTTGATTTCACTTAGATGAATAGGGTTTGCTAATTCTAGGCGTAGCTTGAGTGATTGTGAATGTCACTTGTGAGAATTGGAGAACAATATTGTTGGCTTATGATTGTTCTTACAGGATTTTGTGTCACTCTTTTGAACTAAAAATCAATCTTTTGAATCAAAAGCACGCCAATTTTGTTTTTTTTCAGTGAAATTTTGATTTCAATTTGATGAATGGGTTTTGCTTATTTCTATTCGTAGCTTGAGATATCGGGGAAATTATTGTTACTTTTCATAGGATTTTGTCACTCTTTTTAACTAGAAATCAATATGTTGAATCTGTAGTTTGTTAATATATTGTTATCAATGGAGTTGGACGTTTTATTTCCTTCTACATTTTACCATTTTAAACAAGGCAATTCTATTTTTCACGTTTGTGACTGTTATTCCTCTGTTCTTTGGAATTTTGGAGTTGAAAATATTTACTTGATTCCAACATTGTTATGCTTCTGAGGTCTAAATCTATGGATTCAGGTTCCTCTTGTGCTTTATAAAGAGATCGTTTGCATATGTATTGTTCTTCTTTTCTATCTTAGGTTATGGTTTTAGACTTTTTACACAAAATTATTTGCAGGTCGAGTAATCTGAGAACCCTTAGACTTGTAATGTGCTATCCAATAACAGACGAGGGTTTTACCGAAGCAGTTGCGAAACTTCCACTGCTTGAATACCTCGAGGTTTCACACTACTCATTGTCAGGAGAGTCTTTGAGAGTTGCAGGCCAGTCTTGTCCAAATCTCAAGACATTGAAGCTAAGCTGCACCCCTGACCCCAGTTTTAATGCTCTTGAGTTTAATAATGATGAAGCTCTAGCAATTGCAGAAAGCATGCCTGGACTACGCTACCTCCAGCTTTCTGGGAACAGACTAACAAACACGGGCTTGGACGCCATTCTTGACGGTTGTTCTCACCTGGAACAACTCAAATTACACAAATGCTTAAACATTAATCTTGTCATGGATGTCGAGAAGCAATGTTCTGACGTGTGACACCTGTGATCTGACGTTATATCACGTTTGTCACACCGTTGATCGCAGCTAGGGCGATTTGGTCGAACTACACATTGTGAATTTAGGCAAGCATGTTATGATGGTTTTCACTTTTCATGGAAACCTCCGAATGTTGTTTTGAGCGAAAGTAAATGTATTTATTCCTTTTTATTCGTGAGGGTTGATTAGGGAAAAATTTTGTTAGCTTAAAATAGTTTTATCCAGGATTCTTTTACTTACCAATGTCTGCTTTGCAAGTTAGAATTATCAACAAGTTTTATTTTTCTTTGATTTAGTCTACGTTTGGGGTTTAGATGTTCGTCTATCTATGTTTTACGACTAAAATTTCTTCTCGTCTTGTTTTATATTCAGAAGGTGTTGTTTTGTTGATGAAAACAAATAGTAAGTTATTAGGAGATGATGATCATTAGATTATGGAATTCTATCATAGACTTGCTAAAAGCATCATTAAATTTTGATCTTCTCAATTTAAACAAGACACTTTTCACCAATCAAAACTATATGATTGCATCGGGTAAAACAGCATGCATGTGAGGATTATGCACAAATAAATATATCTACTTATAATTATAAACTCTGCTTCTTTTCTAGTTTAATCCCATTTAACCTCATTCGAGCTTTCATACTGGTTCATCAGAGAAAAAAAATTGAAAACTGTAGGCCAGTCTTGTCCAAATCTAAGGACGTTGAAGCTAAAATGCATGAATATTTACATTGAGTGTTGTGATAAGGTTGCTCTAGATGTCGCTGAAACAATGCCCGGTCTTCGCCACCTCCAGCTTTTCGGAAACAGATTATCCGAAACCGGCTTAAACGCCATTTTTGACAATTTTCCTCACTTGAAACATCTTGATTTACGCCATGTGTTCCCAACGTTAACCTTTTCGGGGATCTGGAGAAGCGGTGTTCTGAGAGGATCAAAGTTTCGAGACGCCCTACTGACCCAACCAATGATTACCCATTTGATATCATTTTTGTCAATTCAGATTTAGATGATGACGTGGACAATATATATGGCGGTGACGACTTTGAGTATACGATCTTGTCAACTTATGAACTCGTTCATGTCTCCTCTGTTCTCATCTTTGTTGGTAGTTTCAATGTTGTTAATGTTATTTCCTTTGAACTTTGAACCTTTGAAGCTTTGAGCGCGTGGTTGTAGCGATAACGGTACTTTTGGTCTTTTTTTTTTTCAATGTGTACGTTAAACCATCGGTTCAGTTTAATTATGGGCCTAGGCCCAAGATAATATTATTATTTTACTTTATGTCCCGAACTAATATCGTAAATATGTATCACCATGAGGACCTAATTGTAATTTAAGGACGAATGCGAAAGTTTTGAAACTACTTCCTCTTACATTCCTTTCGTTGTTGCCGTTTTCATTTTTGTTTTCCTAGCCGTTGTCTTCGTCTTTACTACCTCCGGCGATGGAGAACGGAGAATATAGAAACTGGGTGGAGCTTCCGTCGGAGTTAACCTCTTCAATCCTACTCTGTCTTGGCGCGATTGAGATACTGGAAAACGCGCAGAAAGTGTGCAGATCATGGCGTAGCGTCAGTAAAGATCCTTCGATATGGCGGAAGATTGACATTGACAACGGAAATGATGTAGTAAGCATCAAGTATGACCTCGAGCTGATATGCCGTCATGCAGTTGATCGTAGCCAGGGCAGTTTGGTTGAAATTGATATTCGGTACTTCGCTACTGATGATCTCCTCAACTACATCGCCGATAGGTTGTCTCTCTCTCTATCTATCTCCCACTGTGTCTCAAAAGCACGCTAATTTTGGTTTTGTTTAAGGGATTTTGATTTCATTCGTTGAATGGGTTATGCTAATTCTAGGGCTAGAGTGATTGGAAATGCATGCTGTTCATTTTTACTTCTGAGAATTGGGGGAATTTTTGTTTGCTTATGATTGTGTCACCCTGTAAAAGTTCTTTATCTCGTCTCTTTCCTTATAATGAATCTCTGATGAATGCATTTTTGAATTGAGTTGTTTGGGAATATGTTGAATCAGTGGTTTTGTTAATGAAGTTTAATGTTTTCTTTTCTTCTCTTCTACATTGTCCCAATTTAAACAATGCAAAGTTTATTTTTCACGTTTTTGAGTGTTATTCCTTTCTTCTTTCGAATTTTCGAGTTGAAAATGGTTGACTTCAGGTTCTTCGTGTGCTTTCTTTTGTTTTTTCTTCTGTATCTTAGATTATGTTTTTAACTTTTACTCACAATTATTTGCAGTTCAAGTAATCTGAGAAGCCTTACAATTACAAGGTGCATTTCAATAACAGATAAGGGAGTTGCTGAAGCAGTTAAGAAACTTCTATTGCTTGAAGAACTCGAGGTTTCATATTGCTTATTTTATGGAGAGTCTCTGAGAGTTGTAGGCCAGTCTTGTCCAAATCTCAAGACATTGAAGCTAAACTACTCTTGCATCAAGTTTCCAAATATTGCGTTTGCGTTTACTGATAATGCCAAAGCAATTGCAGAAACTATGCCTCAACTACGCCACCTCCAGCTTTTAGGGAACGAACTAACCAATACTGGCTTGAATGCCATTCTTGACGGTTGTCCTCACCTGAAACACCTTGATCTACGCCAATGTTTTAATATTAACCTTGTCGGGGATCTCAAGAAACGATGTTTGGAGAGGGTTAAAGATTTTAGACACTCCGATGACTCAACCCATGATTACCCATTTGAAACTAGCTTCCCTGATATTGATTCAGATGGTGACTTTGACTTCAACTATTTATGTGGCGGCTATGGCATTGAGGGCGACTATGACTCAGGTACCATGGACTATTGTTGGGAGTAGATATTGAATTTTCTTAACAATGCAGAGACAGGTTGTCTTACCTGGGCTTGTCAAGTTCAGTGGCAAGTGGTTAAGACTTATGAACTCGTTCATGTCTTTTTTTTTTCTCTCTATGCTCCAAAACTACTTCACTTCTTATTTGATTTGAATTTTTTGATCCTCAGAAAGTGATTCCTCCTCTTCGTCCTCATCTACTTCCGTTTCTTCTCTGATGAAAGACGAAGAGCTGAGAAACTGGGCAGAACTTCCGCCGGAACTGACTTCATCAATCTTAGTCCGGCTTGGCTCAATTGATATACTGGAAAACGCTCAGAAAGTTTGCAGATCGTAGCGTCGCATCTGTAAAGATCCCTCGATGTGGCGGAAGATTGACATGGAAAACCTCGGAGACTTGGGAAGCATGGGATACGACCTCGAGATCATGTGTCGTCACGCAGTTGATCGTAGCCAGGGCGGCTTGGTTGAGATCGACATTTGGTACTTCGGTACTGACGAGCTCCTCAATTACATCGCTGATAGGTTCTCTCTCTCTCTCTCTGTGACTCAAAATCAATTGTATTTTGGTTTTCTTGAGGGAATTTTGATTTCAGTCGATCAATGGGGTATGCCAATTCGAGCGTTAGATATGAAATATCTTAGTAGTTTGAGTGATTGGGAATGCTTTCTGTTCCTTTTACTCGTGAGAATTGGGTAAATTATTGTTACCTTATGATTGTGTTTGGAGGATTATCGTGTCACTCTTTTTAACTGGAAATCAATTTTCTGAATCAGTAGTTTGTTAATGATGTGTTCTCAACGAGGTTGAATTTAAAAACTAGGCAACATTTATGTTTCAGGTTTGTGACTGTGTTAATCAATAATCACTTGCTCTTCCATTTTGTTATGTAAAATATCCGCATGATTCTAACATTGTTATGTTTCTGAGGTCTAAATGTTTGGCTTCAGGTTCTTTGTATGCTATAAAAAAGGTCATATGCATCTTTATCGTTCTTCTTCTCTATTGTAGTTTATGCTTTTAACTTTTTACACAATTATTTGCAGGTCGAGTAACCTGAGAAGCCTTAGTCTTATAATGTGCTATCCAATAGCAGATGAGGGATTTGTCGAAGCAGTTGTGAAACTTCCATTGCTTGAATACCTCGAGCTTTCACACTGCTCATTGTCAGGAGAGGCTCTGAAAGTTGCAGGCCAGTCTTGTCCAAATCTGAAGAAATTGAAGCTTAACAGCAACCCTGACCCCAATTTTAATGATGATAAGTTTAATAATGATGAAGCTCTTGCAATTGCAGAAAGCATGCCCGAACTACGCCACCTCCAGCTTTTTGGGAACATACTAACCAACGTGGGCTTGAACGCCATTCTTGACGGTTGTTCTCACCTGGAACACCTCGATTTACGCAAGTGTTTAAACATTAACTTTGCTGGGGATCTCGAGAAGCGATGTTTGGAGAGGATCAAAGACGTGAAACGCCCAAATGACTCAACCGCGGGACACCCATATGGTCCCGTTCCTATGAATGCTAACTATGACTACAACGACTATTATGGGTACTAGATATTGAATCTTTCTAACAACGAAGAGAACAAGTGTCCTTCTCTTTTCTCTAAAATGTTTGTAGTTTCCAGAAGCTTTAAGCGCGTGATCGTTGTTACTCGGCGAAAACGATGTGTTGGTTTTTTTTTTGCTGTAGTTATATTATAGGCCTAGGCCCAAGATTAAAGTAGGCTTGGCCCAAATTAATTTCGCTATTATGTGATATACAATGAGGACCTAATTGTAAAATTTGAAACGGATACGAAGTCTTGAAATGAAACTACTTCACTTTCACTCTCTTATTTATAGGATTTTAACATTTTGATCCTTAAAATGGCTTCTTCGTCTCTCTCGCTGTTGTCTTCTGATTCGGCTTTGCCTTCGGCGATGGAGGAGGACGGAGAATATAGAAACTGGGTGGAGCTTCCACCGGAACTAACGTCATCGATCCTGCACCGGCTTGGCGGGATTGAGATACTGGAAAACGCTCAGAAAGTTTGCAGATCGTGGCGTCGCGTTTGTAAAGACCCTTCGATGTGGCGTAAAATTGACATGCATAACCTCGGAGACTTGGGAGATATGAATTACGACCTTGAGATCATGTGCCGTCACGCAATTGATCGTAGCCAGGGAGGTTTGGTTGAGATTGATGTTTGGTATTTCGGTACTGATGAGCTCCTCAATTACATCGCCGATAGGTTCTGTTTCTCTCTCCCTGTGACTCAAACTCTCCCCAATTTTTTTTTTTTTTTCGTGAGGAATGTTTGAATCCTTTGTTTAGAGAACTGAGTTTGATTTGATTTCAGTCGTTGTTATGGAGTTTTGCTTATTCTAGGGCTAGAACATATTTTGGTTATAAAAAAGTTGTTATTCCTTGTGAGAATTAGGGAAAATTTTGGTAGCTTATCATTGTTTTTGGAGGATTTTGTGTCACTTGAAAATTTTGTCATTGAGTTACTGGAGAATATGTATACATTGAACATTAGTAGTCAATTTGTTGTGTCTGTGGATTTGTCAAGTGTTTCTCAATAGGTTTGAATGTGTTATTTTCCTTGTACATTGTCTCAAATTCCATTTTGGAGTAGAAAACATCAACTTGATTTTCAGATTGTTATGCTTCTGAGGTCTAAAATGGTTGACTTCAGGTTATTGGGAATGCTAGGAATTTATATGTTTTGCATATTATCGTTCTTTTCCTATATATTTGATTATGTTTCTAACTTTTATACTGTAACTATATGCAGTTCAAGTAATCTGAGAAGGCTTAAACTTGCAATGTGCTATCCAATTACAGATGAGGGATTTATGGAAGCAGTTGTGAAACTTCCATTGCTTGAAGACCTCGAGCTTTCATACTGCTCATTGTCAGGAGAGTCTCTGAAAGTTTTAGGCAAGTCTTGTCCAAATGTGAAGACATTGAAGGTAAACTGTGCGGGTTATAGGCAACCTCAAAATGAGACTAACGATGATGCTCTAGCAATTGCTGAAACAATGCCCAGACTTCGCCACCTCCAGCTTTTCGGGAACGGATTATCAGATACGGGATTGAACGCCATTCTTGACAATTGTCCAAACCTGGAACATCTTGATTTACGCCAGTGTTTTAATGTTAAGCTTGTTGGTGATCTGGAGAAGCGGTGTTCGGAGAGGATCAAAGTTGTGAGACGTCCTCATGACTCTACTCATGATTACCCATATGATGCTACGGTTATCGATATGGGTTCATCAGAAGATGACTACCCTTATGGCTTCTCTGATATCGATCTAATGTCAGACGGTGATTATGATGATTACTATGATCTTTCAGGTGCTAGTGACCATTCTGACTTTGACCAGTTCGATTATTATGATGATCTGCTTTTCTAGATGCATCGGATCGGATTTGCACAGGGAAATCTTTTCGAACTCGTTCATGACTTCTTTTAAGCATGCTCGTAGCTTCAATGGACTTTGTATGTCCTTTTGTTATGTGACCTTTAGTAATTATGTCTTTTGCTTTCTCTTTCTACAATATCTAAAACTCGAGAAAAGTTTCAAAGATGGTGATTGTTTCATCTGCATTTGTGTTTATTCCAAAAAATTGCTTAAAGCTTGTTTTGTTTGAAATGCAAAGATCAAAACTATGATATATAATAAAACTCTTTCCTCTCAGTAAGCAACCATCAAAACTCTAATAGAAACATGAATCGTCTCTTTGATCCTTAATGCCTCATGTCGAACAAACTCTGAGAAAATTAATGAGGTTTTGGCACAAATCCATCAACCGCGAAGTTCCTTGAGGCTGAAGGAATAGCTAAGCGCACACCATCTAGCTCTGGTCTTGCAATGACTTGGCATCCGAGTCGTGACCTGTAACATATTTCCGGGAACATATGATACTTTCTCATAGAGTAAACAGATTAAACTTTCGTTTCTTCTTTTAAGTAATAGAGAACTTTACGTTTCTGTGAGCCCGAAAGCAAGATCAAGCATATCATTCTCTTCATCTGTTGGTTCTTCAAGTTTGTTGTAGTATTCTGTATCCTGTAAATACAATTTTAGTTAGTTTCAGGGAAAGCAGAGGGATCTATTAATGATGGAGGGATATGTTCACCATCACGATCACATGACACGTTGAACACGCTAGAGAAGCCTCACAAGCCCCTGAAGATTAAGTAAAAGCAATCTGTAAATTCTCAATTCGACAAGGGGTCAATCTGAGAAACTTTTGATCCCATTTAAGCTATGAGAAGAAGCATTCGAAAACGAGAAGAAAATGGAAGAGAGGTCTGTGCCTTCGAGGTCGATATCATTTTCATGAGCAGCTTCGAGCACGGACATTCCAATTGGTACTTTAACAGGAATTTCCTCTCCGTCCTTATCAACAAAGATAATGGTTATCCTGAAACAAACAACAAAATTTCGATTAACTATCAGGAAGAAATATTTGCTTTTGAATGTTGGATGAATACAAGAATTGAGAATTTGCTAATATAGTTTCGTATTTAACAACAACTTCTAAACTTACTTCTCAGTTGCTTCATCACCATTCTCTGAGGAAGTTGTGGAAGACGTACAAAACTTATGGCTCTTCAAGAACCACGCTTCCTGAGAAGTCCTAGCTTGCCTCAGTACCACTGGCTATCGAAAACATGAAACGAGGAAAATTCAACCATCAATGTGGAAAATAAAACAGACCCTATGAGTGACCAAGCCCAGATTTGTTGTTAATTCATCCATATAAGAACCATTATATAAATCACCTTATTTCTCAGCTACGAAATCTAAGTATTTGCTTAGGCCTTTGAGCCAAAACCAAACCTTTGACTCTTTCTACCTATTCCTGAATCAACTCTTATTAAGCCTAGTTTGAATACAAGCATATAAGTGGACGTATTAGAATCGTTACTAACTGATCCATCTAAATCCAAATAAGGCGCAGATAAGCTGCATTTCATTCTTCTGCAATTAATCATTTCATGACAGCACTCATTATTGACAAGTTTCTACCTAGCCAGATAACAGAGTGATCTCTAACAAAGAACTCTATTCTAAGGTTTAATCAGAGTCTATATATGAAGAATTAACACACAATTATGTCGCAAATGGAAATTTCGAGAATAAAAAATCGAGAACAAGCTCAGACTAACCGAAGATGGCAAGTATTGGCCATAAGACCGTTGTAGATTCCTTGTCCCATATGTTGATAAAGATCCCTCTGCATAAACAAGAAATATAAAGAGCAACAAAATCTTAAGGCAACATTTTGTAGAGTTATGGCAAATTTAAATGAAGAAAAACTCCCACAAAAAAAAACTCTAATACGCAGTGTGAAATCCAAGAGAGATTAGAAAATTCATTCAAAACCAATATAGCAATCGTTTCAAGAGCATCCATTTTTAACGCAGATAATACCTCTGGCGAGCTGTTTAACAATGGTAGACCCGAATCTTGAGATCCTATGACCGAGCATCGTTCACTGCCGCTCTGAGAATAGCTGAAACCTCGAAAGAATTGAAATTTAACCTAATTTGAGTACGACCAAAAAACGAGGCAACACCAGAATTTAACCAAAGTTCAAAAGAATACCAAACGCACCAATATGAGATTAGAATTAACGGTGCAAAAAAAATCCAAACTTGGCAGAATCAAACGCAATTCAATGTTGTAGAGAATAATCGAGGGAAGAAAAAATCATTCACTTTCCGAAGATCCCAAACGAAGAAGAGATTAATCTTAAGCTCGAAGATGAAGACAAGGTTAAAAGAGAGGCTTTGTATTAAATAAAGAACATAGACAACCTCAGAATCTCAAATGTTTTCATCATATGAAGAAGACCTTAAACCTTTTTTTCCTTCTTAATTTGGTAATATTTATTTCGACAATGTCTCAGACCGAACCGGGTCGTACCGGTCCACAAATTTGATAATGAGAAACCAATAAGAAGTTTGCCTCTAAACAATTATTTGCAGAAGAAAAGACAAATAGAAAGACAAAAAAGAGTTTAAAATAGAAAGAAAGATGCAGACGCCATTAAAGTTCCAACATCAGAATCTAAACCTTTGCAGAACAACAATGGACTGAGAATCAAAGCCATCACTTATGGAAGAAGACCAAAAAAGCTCAAGCAACTTCATCCAACCTCTGATTCTCGTTCTGAAACTCCTCTTCTGCTTTCTTAAAAACCTGATCCCAACCACTACCAGAACTCACGTCAAGATAATCATAAGGAACAGCTGTTTTCAAACCAGGAAGAACACTGCGACGGCTCTCAACAATCCTCAATTCCATTTCATCACATTCTCCATTAATCTCCTCAAGTTCTTCCCATGTATACATCAATGGCAAAGAAGAACCACACCAAGTATTGAAATCTATTAACTTAACCCTTCTCTCCTTTGTCACATAAACATCAAAAGTGTAATTCTCTGATTCAAATTCCAATCTAATGTTATCTTCAAAGAACTCTTCGATCAATCCCTTGAGCAAATCCTTGTCATTGACAAGAACAGGGTAAAATGTAGTTACCTCACGCTGGCAAATTCCAACAAGCTCGTTTGATTTCACAAAGCATCTAAATTCCATCTCAGGCTTCAAAGAAGGATACCATTTTCTCAATGCAAGGAAGAAACTTTGTGGCCTTGACGAGATTTTATCAGTACATGAATCATATGCGTTCCATAAATCATGGATTAACGAATCTGAGGAACGAAACAAGAGAGCAATCTCATTGAAACAAGTGCAGCTAAGATTCTGTGATGGACTAATCCAAGCTGCATCTTTTGGTGCACTCCAATTCAGCTTCGGGAAAATTGTGCCACCTAGGGTTACGATTGATTCCTTAATCTCGATTTCGAGTTGTGGAAACGAAGGGAGCTTCAATGGTGGCTTTGCTTCGTCATCTGAACCTTCGGAGACTTGGAAATCATCTTCTTCTTCGAAATTGTGGACTCTATTGGGCATTGCGTCCTCGTTTGTTACGGAATCAGGGAGAAGGAACGGACCAGAATCGTCGGTGAGATAGTTGATGAATGACTCTGGAAGTTGGTGGAATTTGGTTTTGATGGTTAAAGATCTGAACTTGGGATACCAATTCTGAATCTGGCATCTGTTAACTTCTTCTTCCTTCATCGCGACGAAATTGTGAATAGCACAAGCTTCTTCTGGTGGCGTTGATGGAGGTTTTAGGGTAACACGGTAGAATCCCTGGTGGTGAAGTAGAAAGGTTTTGTACTGATTTCGTATTGTAGGCCGTGTATTATGGGCCTACATACAAGCCCATCTTAGACGTGAACAATCATGTTTTTTTAAATGATTATTTAAACTGATATTAGCGGAATCATTAAAAATATAATTTTGATATCTTAAGATGAAATCTATTTGACGACAGAAAAAAAAAGATGAAATTTATTTAAAATAATCCTTTAAAGACAAGTATTGCTTGAATGCTGAATAAATAACATACGATGATGATGATGATGCAAAGAAAAATATTTGATGTCTGAACGTAGGAGGGTTATAGATTAAAGGTCTAGAATTTGCACATTATATATTTAAAAAATAATTACTTTACTCTTTACATATGAAACGAGAAAATTTTGATTATATTGCCCTACTGGAATTTATGTAGTATTACTAATTAAGATATTGAAAATAAAAAAAATGTTTTTTTCGGACGTAAGGAAGAGGCTTCTAAGGCTTAAAGATTCTAAACCCATGAACAAAGCCAAGAACAAAATCAAAGCTTAAGTGCTACAATACCAAAATCTTTGCTCAGGGAAAAAGATTTCGGCACAACTGATCTTGCGAAGATTGATTTTTTCCGGCCAAGATGTTAGCTAGCTCCAACAACAGAAGAATAATAAAACTCCTATGTATATCAGTTGTAGCCACCGTGGTTTACACTCGGATTGAGACCTTGCGGCTGAGACTTCCGATCTGAATGAAAATGAAACACTATACATTACATTTTTGCGACGGAAAATGTTTACAATAATCAAAAGGAATAATGAACAAAATATTAAATTTAGGACTCTTACTTGGATACATCATAGGAACATTTTCCGTAGCCTGCAAGCAACATTAAAAAAAAAAACTCATCTTAATTTTGTTATTCTTGTATTACTATCAAGATTCAAAGTCACATATTACATGTCGTTGAAAATTGAAATAATGCCCATACTCTGAAGTCTGATCAATAATTCTAGTAATACATATCAATGTACAATTTTATGTAATTTTTTCATAACTTCTTTGTTCATAATTTATTCATGGATTCGGCCATGTATTAAAATATTACCGAATACGAATATTAAAGTAGTGCAAGTACTTACTAGGGTTGATCTTGGTGAGTGTAGCTGTTCCACCGAAGTAACAAGCGATACGATTGTTCCCATTGGTTTGGTAATACGCATTAAACGCAAAAGATGCGTGTGACACGATCGTGTCCGGTTCGTAACAATCACCATGTCTCTCAATGACCGAGCAATCCACTCTCCCAATCCCACAGGCCCAATCAAGAGCTCTCTGTAACTCAGCTTGAGACGCACCTGGTCGAGCCACACACCATAATGTTCCCTCTAAGAACGTCGTGTTCCCTTGTGGCCCTACCAGTGACTCTGGTCTGATCGTCATCATTAGCCTTGCAGCTACACATTCTACATACGTGATCGATGACAAAAAAAAACAAAATACTCCTTAGAAATTTAACACATAAGAAAATAAGTTGCAGTTTGCAATACCAAATATTCTATTATGATTATGATTTTAAAATTTTCATTTGATTGACTTTAAAGGATTAGGAAAAACTAGGGAAACAAACATTAAATTTTGTAAGGAAAAATGAAAACATATATCGTTCTGACAACAAAATATTCTAAAATTTTAAGAAAAAGAGTTTTTTCCCCAATAAATGGAGACGACGAATAAGATGATTTACCTTGGGAGAAGAAGTTTAGAAGAAGGAGAAAAATTAGAGAAATACAAAATTGAGTTCTCATTTTTAGATGTTTGAAATAGCAAATATACATATAAAGGGAAGAAAGAATCTAGATCATCACACCACCAATAAGAAGAAACGTTATATTATGGTGCACAACTCTTTAAATATGATAACTAATTGAACGAGAGCTTTGAGACACGAGAGGTGTTGTGTTTACTTATTACAAGAGAACCCAATTAAATGAGAAAAGAAGAATCTAGATTTCTTAAGGAATCAAAGGTGCCTTCAAGAGAAGTAAAATGTTCAGTCTTATCTTTTTTTTTTTTTAAACAAAAGAAAACAATCGCATGAGATCTGTAAGTGTATAGGAATATTACTTTCCAATCTATTAACCGATTTGTTTTGTGTAATACATACGGAAAAGTTGAGAAAGAGACGTTTACAAGCAAAGAATTTGCAGGAAATAGTAAAATAAACCACACTTAAACACACAATAATTTCGTAGAAAAGTAAATTAAATACCCAACGAGAAGTACTAAAATCTTTATATAAGCAAATTAAATATTCCGATCAATCCAGGGACCAAAAAGACATTTCGGTTTGCTTCCTGGTTTAGAAGATAATACTTTTAACAAACAAGGAGTTATTACAAAGACAACAACTCAATCAAACAAACTTCAAAAGCTGATGATAACAAAACCAAAAGAAGACTTTTAACTCGAGAAAGCATAAAATAAATAAATAAAACAAAGCCATTGGCATTGATTGATTAGCTCAGTGAAGCCTAGTGAGCTCTTCAACTCTCTTACACAACTCTTCCACTTGAACATTCATAGATTTCGATATATCCTCCATCTTGTTCCTACTCAGATCCAGAAACGATTCGATTAAGTCACCATCCAAGAAATTCCTCGCTTCCGCGGTTCTTTTCTCGTTATTAAACGACCTCCATTGCTCGTGGCTTAATCCGCCAACTCCTTTAATCACTTTCCTCAAACTTGACTGCAATTTCTCCAAGAAAATATACTGTTCTTGCGGAAGTGAAGCTATTACTCCAATCACTCCATTGACTGTACCAAAGATGACAGTTGGGACCTGACCAATCTCTGAATCAGGTAGCCTCATTACTAGAGATCCATGGCGGAATCCGTTAACAAATTCTCCAAGGTGATACTCTCCAACTACCTCTAATCTCCCTCGCTCTTCATCTGTAGCACCTTCACTGTTCTTTTTCACTGTTAACAGATTGAAATTGTTCTCAGCACCGAGGTAAATATCATCATCAAGTATCTCAACCGCTGACATCCAATTCGCATTGTAATCCCGAGCCCGCTCCTCGATTGCACCTTCCTCGTGCTTTAAACATTCAAGAATCAACCATCAGAACAATATCAAATGAACAAAGAAGATCAGTTTATAATCACAAAATCTTTTGTCTAGAAATTATACCTTGTAGATCAATAAGGAGATTGATTTCATGAGATCACCAACAACGATAAAGTCTCCACGGGTCTGTACATAGAGAGCTAGAATGTGTCCGTGATGTCCGCATTCAGACTGCAGTTCACGAGAGCCATCATCCCGCAGCATCCACTTGTACAATTGAATTTTCTGATTAATCGCAGCAAGAAGTTTTCCATTAAAGGCATTGAGAGAATAAACAGCTCCTTTGGTTTCTTTCTCGGCAATAAGCTGCAACCTCCTATCCTCAACTATGAATACTAATATCCTTCCCTATATTCACACCAAAAAAAAAATCAAAGACCGATAAAAAAAAAAAGAAATTTGTGTGAGAGTGATAATGTCCCTTAGTGAAAAAAGATACCTTGGTTGGTTCATTTTCCTCAGGTAAAACATATGCGGTTCCAACACAGTAATAGACATTTTTATCATCTGTGAACGAGCAGCTCAGAATGGAGCAACCGTATTCGAAGGCATCCAATGGGTAAATTGACATAAACTCAAAACTTTGGTCATCTAAAAGACGGACAAAATGCATTTCAGATTCTTCGGCATTTGTCTGGTTTCCCAAACTGCAGATACCGAATGTACGCGTCTGCTCCTGATGGCAGATTCGACGAGCATGCTCTCCAAGGGGAATAGTGCGTATGTGAAGTTTCTGAATATCATCAATGGTGCCAATCGTAAGTTCACCTTCCCTGGCAATCGCTAAACTGCTCATAAGAGAGAACAGAGAATCAGATTTCACAGCCATTTAACTCCGATCAGGAACTGGAAACCGAAAGCAAAAAAGAGAGAGAGAGGATGTTTAGTGTACCTGTCAGGAAAAGCAGCAGAGTTGAAAGGACACATATGACTAACTTCTTTCAGATTGACATTGCTGTATAACAGTTTCTTGTTGCTGCTATAGATTACGGTTGGTCTATCTGATGCAGCAAAGACATGTGTGGCGTTTTTTGATGAAAATGTACGCAGAGTTATAGGCTGAGTCCCGAGTGATACTTTTTTTCTGTCTTTCAATTGCCCGGTAGTTGTATCCAACCGGAAGTTCAAAAGATGGCCATCTCCAAGGGCACAAAGCAAGTAAGATATCTGCATCATAAAATATGTTAATATCTACCATAAAATTTTAATTTGGTTATAAGCTTATCTGATGTAGGGTCCAATGGAATCATACCCCTTCAAATGCACAAAGAAGAACAGATCGGGGAATTATCTCTCCTCCTAGTTGCTCTTTTGTAATAAGAGTCAATTCTGGCAGCGAAAAAATTCTCACACTTATATCTGTCCACATCCCAACTGAAGCTAGCTGACTGTAATTAGGATTATCGCCGATAGGGTTTATATCAAGACAGGAAACCTCGTACTCCAAAAGGGCATGTTTTGCTTCCGTCAACTTCCCATCTCCAATTTCTAGATAAACCAAATGACCACCTCCAGTTGCCAAAAGAACCTAACAAGTAAATTAAAAGGTCAATTTACAAATGTCTATTCCAAAACGTGTTGTATGTCTAGACACTCAAAAGTCAGATTCCTCTTTCATGAAAAATATTTTAAATATCGCGGCTACATACAAGAATACTAAATCAAATCCAGAATGAAAATACAAACCTGACTGGCATTTGCAGTAGCAACATTAACAGTGAATCCAGCTGGAGCATGCCACTCATCCCGCAATTCTCTAGTTGTAGAACTGACTAGTCTAACAGAATTTGAAGTAACCTGATCCAGAACAGGCGGCAGTTAATTTATGTTCACTAATAGAGAGGAGAGACCAGACAACTATTTCAGACAAGAAACCAAGCTGTAGCAGCTATCAGATACATTGATTGTCTTTTCAAACCCATAGCACAAGAAAAACTAACCTGTACAAGTTGATTGCACACAGCATCATGGCAAAATAACGTCTGTACTTGAGACAAGAAGCCCTCAATCTCTGTTTCTTCCAGCTCATCCTCAAGATTCATTGCTAATATACGAGTTTCACTGATAAAGCTAACTACGAGGAATGTGTCGAAGGCTTCATCAATTGAAGATTTCAATGACCACATTCCTTTGATACCTTGAAGTTCCACAGAGGCCTGTAACACAGCGGAGTCTTAAGATAGAAACCAGATGAGAGAATTGTGCATAAAAGACATTGAGATTTCGCGTCATAAATCCAACCTGTTCATTAATTCCTATCCCATTGCGAACTATGCGGAGAGAACCATCCTTAAATGCTCCAGAACAAGTTACAACCTGACCTTGCCCCTGTCTCTCGAGGTCGACTACACAAAAGTCGACAATAGGCCCCAAGTTGATATACCTTTCCAAGACTTCTACATATGAACCTTTTGCATCAGGATGCAGATTTAGCTTTACTAGCTGCAGTTAGAAAATGAAACATGGAAACACTCAGATGGTTGATTCTACTTTTCCTAGTAACCAGAGAAAATGAAGGAATTTTTTTTTGAAGTTATTTTTTGCTGTGAACAAATAAGAAGAATCGAAGTCTAATCTTGAGAGGATAATTACAGATGAACAATTGGACACAGCAAAAAAAACTTAAACAACATCATTTAAATTCTGGAGGAGCAAATTGAGAAAAACTGTGTAGTGAGATCAAAATCATCCCTAGCACACCTGAGAATCGCCATAGCTTGAGCCAACAAAGACAACGGCATTGTCAAGGTATGATATACTCGATGCAATAGACGTCTCACCCAGAAGCTCAATTTTGAGGCCAGTGACCCTTCAGAGACAAATAAAGTTAGCATAAGCACAAAATAAATAAGTTCAGTAGAGCTTTCAATTATTCAGAATATGGAAGGATGTAAGGGCATGACACAAGGACACTCACTTTTCTTTTTCATGTGTTATAACAAGCAGATGAATCAGTCCGGCATGGTCACCAAGAAGATACCTAGAGCCATCCACATCAACTCTTCCATATGCTTTAGTTATAGACTGGACACGCAAATTGAAGGTCACATCAAATTAATAAAACAAAAAAGGGTACTCGCAGAAATCTCAAAGAAACTGTTTATGAAATACAAATCAGGTGAGATTACATGAAGAACTTACAGGTCTTATTGGTATCGCTTTGAATGCATTAGCACTGCAATAGACAATTGTTTCTTCACCAATAATAAGGACGCCACAAAGTGGTGGTGGTACTGGAATCAGTAAGTCAGCACCATTGTCGAGATTGTTTTGTGACCATGGACCCTCGACAAAATCCTTTTCTTTTAGAGAGACTTCATATGTTTTGACATGACGAGCATCTTTGTTGTCCTAAGAAACCAAGCATTAGTTAGTCCCATCGGAGAAACTTTTAGATTGCATCACGTACATCAGTTTACATCATCAAAATAGATTTTAAAGTAAAAAAGAAAGACCTGTTTAAATAACTACCACTCAAATAAATTGAGATAAAGTTACTTTGCTTAAACTCCATCAACTACCAACAGTACAGATATTAACAAACTCCAAAAGAGTTATTTCTACAGTAAACTCTGGTAAGACTTTAAAATAAAGAACAAGGTTTATACATGCCTAATAAAAAAAATTAAATGCATGTACAATAATTCTTCCATAGCACATACATGTCAAGATATTACCATACCTGATAAAGTACTGCAATTGTAGGCTTTGCACATCCAAACAGAAACTTGATATCCAGCACCTGTAATTCCTCCAACCTGAAATTTAGGCACCACATTCGATATATCATTCAGTTTTAAAATATCCTCAGAATACCCATATCGTAAAGAATCTAGAGTACCAAGTCTATTTAAGGATTTACAAAAGAACAGTGGCGGACCAACCCAGTAAGAAGATAGGGGGTAACTTGACAACTTACATACCTCTTTTCAGTTTTGTATTTATGTCTTTTGTTATTTTCGAGAAAATAACAGCATTTTTTACTTAGTATACCCTTTTCATAAATGAAAATAACATCATTTTTGTTTCATTTGTTTAGTGTTTATGAAAATACTATTATGCACAAACTTTATGATACAATTTTCAATATTTTATGACCCCAATTAAATTAATTTCTAGGTCCGCCACGGCAAAAGAGTCTGATGCATGGAAACAAGTGTGCAATACAACACATGGATAGGTGACATCTAAACTGCAATATGATACCTGAATAAGAGAGTACCTGATATTAAAAGCTTCCTTGAGCTGTCCCTTATTATCAAATGGAATAACCTAAAAGAAAAACCAAAGAAACAGAACGCATTATCATACATTGTATAAACAGTCAGATAAGTGGAAGTTCAGTAACACAATATAATTCAGCAAACAAGCACATATGACAGATTTCTTATAGAACAAAACTATACCTTGAACAAGCCGTCATACAGATGGAGTCCAATTAATCTACAATCTGGATCAATTATGCCAATCTACAAAAGCCAGTGTCAAATCAGAAGCATGCTACATCCCCGCCAATCTCTTAACTACAATACTTACTTTTAAGTAAGGAAAGTAAAACTTTAAGCACTCTGAAATTCACAGTGTAAGAACATATTTAATACCTGACCGTTGTCTGTTGGTCGGCCAATACGATCAGAAACATCCCCCATTGCTCTGCAAAACATCATATAGAATGGTCATCTGATATATTGCTTCTTTTAATAACGAGTAAGGAGTAACAACTATGCGAGAGCCAAAAATGATAAGATTAGGGCAAGTGTGATCATAAATCAAAAGAAAAATAACACAACTGGTTGGTTAACATCAATTAGATGCATGAAAAAACATTATATTTTGGAAACTGTACCTTGTAATAAGCTCAGAGGACTCGGCATCCCATTGAAGAACACAGAATTTGTATCTCTCAGTTGCAATGAACAAAAAGTCTTGTGCTTCGCCCTGCAAAGAATGGTGGACAATATTATCAACATTGTAACTTACTAATTAGACCATGATAAGAGATATATACTCACATGGGGCCGGAACAATTCCAGAGTAGCGATTCTTCCATATATAGGAACATCCAGCATAGGCTGCAATATAGGAACACCAGCAGAGTTTTATGTTACTAACAAAACAAAGCATAGCAAAAATGTTGTCTAATTTACACTCTAAAGTCCAAGGAACTTAAACTTTGAAAACTAAAGATGAAAAACAAGATAGCAGTTTTTCCTTATTGATGAAACAATAATCCATATAAGCCTGAGAGAATAGAGACGTATCTAGTACCTGAAGTCCCTGTGGGGTAAGCAAATGGATCTCAATTCGAGTACATTTCCTGCAAACAGATCAACACTACTGTTAAACTAACAATATAATGGATCTGATTCAAAAGATGATATAACATTACGGGACAATGCTAAATCGAAAAATGAGATAACTTTCAAACAAATATTCCGAACTGCTAGCAAACGTATATACTTGAAAACCCTCCATACCGAAAAAGGTACAAACTTCAAATTTATTAGTGAACCCTCTTTAACATGTAATTTAGTTCAGAGCAGTTACCAAAAACAAGTCTTAGAAACATTATCCACCACAATAAAAAACTCAGCGAGACTAAAATCCCAATACTCATCTCCAAAGTGTGAGAATTTCTCGAGAGAGACTTCCCTCTACGATTTTGTTTTGCAAAGAGAGCAAACTTATGAAAATTGAGCCGTGATGGGCAATAGTTTCATTGAAAACCCTAAACCCAAATCAACAGCTAAAAACAATACAAAAATGAAAACGAAATGAAAATTTGATAAGAAAGAGAAGCAGAGAAGCTACATACGCAACAATGAGATTGAGCTCTTGAGGACTAGTGAAATTGCCAACACAGGAGTGAGTGACACTGGTCGGTTTGTGAGCCGTGACGACGTAATTCCATGAGCTCATCTTCTTCTTCCTTCTCCCTCAGAGAACTGGAGTTTCACTGTGTACGCGAGGACCTCAAAGAAGCTTCTGGATTTCTCCAACGAGCTTTTAGAAGTCGGTAAGAAGAGAGAGAAACGAAGAAAAGAAAGACAAAAGAGGCGAAAATCGAACAAGGAAGAAGAAAGACACACCTTTTCGACAGAGACTTGCCGGTTTGGTATGAAATTAACAATTCGATGGTTGATCCGGTTCGGTATAAATTCATTTCCGGTTAGTTGTCGGCTTGTAATTAAAGGCCCAACTGCTATAAATAAATGACATGGTTAATGGGCTCAAGATAAACTAGCTAACTAATGGGCCGGGTTAGTCCGGGTCGACCCGAGTCCGGATGAAAACCTAGGTTTTGTAAAAGCGAAGTGAGATTTTAAAGTTGTAAACTTTCCGACCAAATATACAAAAATGTTTCCTGCTTCTTCCGTCGCCACTAAACCCTGAGGCTAAACCTAGACGAGTCAAACTGCATTAACGTTGAACCCTAAGAAAGAAAGAGAGAAGAATGAAGAACAAGAGCGAGAAGAGGAAAGGTGGAGGCTTTAAGAGAGGCGGTAAAAAGAGTTCGATTGATAACGATCCATTCTTCGAGCAAGAGACGAAGAAGCGGAGAAAAGTCAGTTACGATGACGATGATATCGAGTCTGTGGAATCTGATGCGGAAGAGAACGGATTTACAGGCGGAGACGAAGATTCGAAAAAAATTGAGGAAGTGGAGGAGGATGAGGATGAGTTTGCTGATGAGACGGCTGGAGAGACGCGGAAGAGATTAGCTGAGGCGTTTCTGAATAGACGTAGGGAAGCAAAGCGGAGAGAGCGTGATGAAGATGGTGATGATGATGAAGAAGATGACGATGAGGGTCTTAAGAAGATTTTGATGCAGAACCAGCTTGAAGAGAGTGGTAGGGTCCGAAGAGTTATTGCGTCAAGGTAATGAAGAAATTTTGGTACCTTAATGTATTCAAATTCGAATTCATAGATTTGAGATTGTTTGTAATTTAGGGTTTATGAGTAGTCAGTATTTTAGTGAACTGATTTAATTGTGATAAAAATTAGTGATTGATTACATTTATGAGGTCAATTTGATTGGTTATAGTAATACTTATTAAACCTTTTTTCATGATTCAGGGTTCAGGAGCCACTAAGTACTGATGGGTTTAGTGTTATCGTCAAGCACCGACGATCTGTTGTATCGGTAGCTCTATCTGATGACGATTCTAGAGGATTTTCAGCCTCAAAAGATGGTACTATTGTGCATTGGGATGTAACTTCTGGAAAGAGTGACAAATACATATGGCCAAGTGATGATATTCTGAAGTCTCATGGGATGAAATTGAGGGAGCCTCGAAATAAAAAACACAGCAGAGAATCTCATGCTTTGGCTGTTAGCTCTGATGGTCGTTATTTGGCCACTGGAGGAGTTGATCGCCATGTTCATATATGGGATGTTCGTACCCGAGAGCATGTCCAGGTAATGATTAATCCGGTTCTTGTGGTTTTCTATTTGTTTCATCAGTTCTTGCTCTCAGCATTTATAATTATGTGTCTACAGGCCTTTCCAGGTCATCGAAACACTGTTTCTTCTCTATGTTTCAGACACGGAACTGCGGAAGTCTATTCTGGTTCATTTGATAGATGTATCAAGGTTTGGAATGCAGAAGATAAATCGTTTGTAGCTGATATTTATGGACACCAGGATGAAGTTCTAGCCGTTGATATGCTACGGAAGGAGCGTGTACTTTCGGTTGGAAGAGATAGAACCATGCTGTATCATAAGGTAATAGGTTGCTTACTTTTTATTCTCCATGTGAACACTATTGGGAGCCATCATTGTATGGTTTCCTTTCTGTCATTCTGTATTTGTAAGTCTTGTTATATGATAATAGGTGCCTGAGAATAGTCGTTGGGTCTATCGTGCTCCTGGATCGTCTCTTGAGAGCTGCTGTTTCATCAGTGATAATGAGTACCTGTCTGGTTCGGATAATGGAACTGTTGCTTTTTGGGGCATGTTAAAAAAGAAACCAGTGTTTGTCGCCAAGAATGCACATCGCGATATAACAGATAGAATTACTACCAATGGAATCTTAGGTAAAACTTCATTTAGTTCCTCTCCATCTCATCTCTGTTACTATTGAATCTTAACATTGTAGTATACAGTTACAAAACACTTTGTTTTGTTGCAGCTCGTGATGCTCTGCATTAAGTAACTCTTTTTTTTGTTTTAAACAGAAAACGGTGATCATGGACCTGTTAACGCTAACTCTTGCTCAGCAAGTTCTTGGGTCAATTCAGTTGCTGCTTGTAGAGGTAGTGATCTTGCTGCATCTGGAGCTGGTAATGGTTTTGTTCGTTTATGGGCTGTTGAGACTGGAGCAAATGCCATTCGACCTTTGTACGAGCTTCCACTGGTAAATTTTCTTTCCCTAGTTATGTTCTTCAGTTCTTTTGATAAATCTGGAGCTGGTAATGGTTTTATGGGCTGTTTGTGAGTGTGATTATTTCATACCTCACAAACATTTAGCATGCAATAAACCTATTTGCATTTGAGACTGTATTGATTCTTTTTGAAAGAAAAAAGCATTTCACTAAATCATGTAATAATCCTCACAATCCCTTTTGGTCTTACAGACTGGATTTGTGAACTCTTTGGCTTTTGCAAAATCGGGTAAATTTCTGATTGCCGGTGTTGGACAGGTATGTGATCCTCTCTTATCTTCTTTTATTTTGTCCTCTTTATCTATTTTCCTCCTTTGTGTGAATGCTAATCTCAAAACTGTTGTGTTTTGTGAAATCGATATGGCAGGAAACGCGATTTGGAAGATGGGGCTGTTTAAAGTCTGCGCAAAATGGTGTCGCAATACATTCCTTGAGGCTGTCATAAGTATCGATTAAAGAAGCGTTGGTACTAAAATTTTGAGCAACAGATCAATCTTAAGTTATATAGGGATTATTACAAGTCTTTGCATGTCTTGAAGTTTTTGCTCCCTTTTTTGTTTGTTCTTTGTACCACATTTTAATATGAGAGAGAACTTTAACATTTTGGGGCTCTGATGAATCAAAAAGGATGAAAATCCCATATTTTTCTCTCCCAATAAAAATCTATAAGGCTCATGTTTCCCATTTGTTTCACCTTTGGACTAATGAAAATATCTAAGAAAAAATCGTAAAATCCAGACTTGATTTATTATTTGTCAAGATCCAACATGGCTAGCTTCAGAAAGTCTCGTTTGCAAGTAAGCCAAACATCTAAATGCATAACTCTAGTGAAGCTTGGAATCTCTGTGGACAGGTTCGTGAGGTTCCCATTTCTGGCACTTCTGGATGAATCAGGTCTGTTGCTGTTCCATTCTGAACATAGCTTCAACTGGATAAGAAACCGCAGAAAGCATTAGGACCGTACAGAGAATATATACATTCATGCACAGATACAAATCCGGATTCGACGAAATCGAACTAGAAAGTCCAGAACAGCAAACACACAGCCACACATACGAAAGCACAGAGAAGATTGACTAGGAAAACGCAGACAGTTGATAAAGAACTCACAAAAGCACAAAGAATATAGACCAGGAAAGCTCTAAGCAAAGCGTCCACACATAAATAGAATACCACAATATGAGGACTTGATTGATACAAGAAAAATGTAAACGGGATAGAAAAGAATAACTAAACAAAAGCAGAATAACTCAAAGAGCCATACATAAGACTCAAGCCTACACGCCAAGAGTCACCCCAGAGAAGATAATACTTCCAGAAGTTACCAATTCAGCTTTTGCAAACACTAGCTTAAATACAAGAGAGTAATTTCCATTCATCTACTTCACCGGTTAAAAAATGCTAACTTTCGATAAGTATCATACTACATGAAATCTAACCCGCCATAAAGTTTGAGCTATCTTCTACAACAAACTAAATTACTAAACCCAAGATTTAGAGATCAATCCTGAATTCTATATCCTGATTCGTTCTATTGGTCGGAAAAACAAACTGTCAAAGCTCATCTCCAAAGAGAAAACGATAAGCAAAAGACAAAAGCTCTACCTTTAAAATGAATCATCTCAACTTCTCTTTGCTTGAGCTCTTCTTTGCAGCATCCAAAACCTTGTCTAGATACCCTTCAATAGGCGGTGTAAGAGTAGCCATACCTCGATTCGCCGGAAATGGTGTCAAATCAGGCTCTAATGCAGCCTGCTTCAGCTTCTCCGGCAATGCTTCAATCGCAGCTTTCTTCATATTCAAAAGCGCAGTTTCAGCTGCACGACGCTCTCTATGCTCTCTCATCATCACTTTACTATACTCCTTAGCCAATTTCTCTCCATCCTCTTCCGTCAGCTTGTATTTCGGTAACTCATCAGCTTCAAAAATCCCTAACGAAATGTAATCTAAACCTGGCGTCCCAATTCGGATCGGTTCTTCAGTCACTCCCATTGAGGCAGCTCCTCCTTTCTTCTGGGTCTCCATATCTCGTTGCTTCTCTTTGCTAATCAACCCTAGCTTTTCACGTTGTGCCTCGCGCTCGAGCTCTTTGGGTGTTAAGTAGCGAACTGGACAAGGAGCGTTTAAGCATTGCTCGTAAAGCTTCTGCTTTTCATCGGAGATTCGTCCTTTTCCTTTAACCGCTTCCTCTCCATCTCCAACTCCTCCGCCGCCTCCACCACCACCACCTTTTTTGGTGGAGACTTTGTTACGCTTCAATGGCTGACCTGTCTTCAGCTTGGCCTTTCCTTTAGGGGTTCCGCTTGCGGAACATCTCTGGAGAAGGTGGTAACTCAGTGATTCAATGATCGGTTTTGGTCTCGTAACTCGAATCATGCTTCTGATTTTATCTGAGTTTCTTCTGATTTCTTCTAAACTTTCGTCTGAAAATGATGTTTGAGAGCAGATTTAGGGTTTTGACTCAGACTGTGGAAGAATAAAGAAACGACGTCGTTTGTAAAAGTAAAAGCTCAGGTCAAAGCAAAAACGACGCCGTTGTCAAAGAAAAACGAAGTCGTTTAACTGTAAGTTCAGCTTAAAGTGAGGGTAATAATCTTGAAGATTGCGAATTAAGATGGGAAGAATCAAAAAGATCCAAAGGTTATGAGTATGTATAGGCTTCACTAATCTACACTCTGATTCTTGTTTTATGGATCTCAGGTAACATTCTGTTCTATTAAACTTAGGATCCGGGTTAGAGGAACGGATCATAGTATTCACAACGAATCATAAGAAGATACTCGATCAGGCGTTGGGAAGAATGGACTTATGGATTATTGCACGTCATTTGTTTTCGCTGCATTGCACCTCAAAATCTAAGATGATGCTGAGAACTTAGAGCAAGAATCTGGATGTTATGCTTATTGAGTTTCCTGTATTCAGAAACTAAAGAAGCACAAGCATTAAGCAAAGGAAGTAGTTATGTAGTAACTAGTAACTAACTAGTTGTTTTAACAGAAAAATATGCAATTATAAATCCTCCACGAAATTTGCTGAATTCAGTCTACTGCAACTTGTGAAGTTTCAAACTTTCAACAACAGTCAACAAGTTTGGCTTCTTGAAATTGTAACACCTAAATATCAAATAGGAGTTGAGTTCTTTTTTTAATGCAGATAGATACAGAGAATTTGTTGAAACTTCTCTTAAGAGACGTAGTGTCTTTTAATTGCAGCATCCCCAATAAAATAATCAATAAGAGTTACTCCCTAAATAATTTGTCCACTAAGATCTCTTGAAGAGCCAAAAAGTTGAGAAATTGCAGACAGTGTATGGGCTGTTTTGTTGCGACTCTTCTGGGCCTTCAAAGGATCTTCTTCTTTCACCTTTTTTACTATAAACCCAGAAAAATCCTCTGTTTCTTTTGTTCCTCAATCATTTTTTCTCGAATGCGATTCAATTATTATAATTCTTCTGGAGAAATTCTTATCTTTTTTTCTCCACCATCATGGCTCTCTCAACTCCTCTTTCTCAGGTTTTTTGTTTTGCTATTGTATATACTCTTTTACCTCTTTGGTACCTGAGATCATTTCTGGATATAATGAAAGTTTTGGTTTTTGATTTCAGATGTCTGTTACACTTCCAACTGGAATTGATGGGTCGAGCCGATCTATGGTTAAGGTGAGCAAAACCGATCTAGATTACTCAATTACCCAACTTTGTTGTTTCAGATGCTTAGATGGTCCTGAAAGTTTTCGTCTTTATTTCTGATGTCGACTTGTAGTGAATTTGGTATTGAAAGGTACAGTCTTTACAAGTAGAAGATGACAAAAACTGGATTTTTTATCTACTGAGAAATGAAATTGGAATCCTTTGGGAAATTTTGCATCTCATCTAGAAAGTAGAAGAAAGAAATTTCAATGATTTGTGTTGTGGTAGACGTTGACCTTTTGATTCTGTCTCAGGTGCAAAGTATAAGCTTCACTGAGAAGTCAAGAGGTCTTCTGCTGAGACTAGATTCGAAATCTAGAAGCTTAAGTGTGAATAAACGGTCCACAATATGTATGTCACTTCAGCAAGCAAGCAGATCCAAAGTCTCAGTTACTCCTCTAGAACTCGAGGATCCCAAAGAGACTCCGCTGAACTTGTACCGGCCCAAGGAGCCTTACACAGCGACGATTGTTTCAGTTGAGAGAATTGTTGGTCCACAAGCTCCTGGAGAGACTTGCCACATTGTAATTGATCATGATGGTAATGTTCCTTACTGGGAAGGACAAAGCTATGGAGTGATTCCTCCTGTAAGTGCTTCACTTGCAAAGTGTGTTCCTTTTTCTGATAAATGATTCGCCCTCTCGATTTGGTAACATGTCTGGTTCTATGTACTCTATTCTTGATTTGTAGGGCGAGAATCCTAAGAAACCTGGTGCGCCTCACAATGTTCGCCTTTATTCGATTGCATCAACACGGTATGGAGATTCTTTTGATGGCAAAACAGCTAGTCTATGTGTTCGTCGAGCTCTTTACTATGATCCAGAGACAGGAAAAGAAGATCCATCCAAAGCTGGTGTATGCAGCAACTTCTTATGCAATGCCAAACCCGGCGATAAAGTTAAAATCACCGGTAAGTTTATGTGTTTTATAGATATAGAACCCATTCTTTTTGTTGAACTTGTCTGGTCTAAAATGTTTCGATATTGTTGACAGGTCCATCTGGAAAGGTAATGCTTTTACCTGAAGATGACCCGAAAGCTACTCACATAATGATTGCCACTGGAACTGGAGTTGCTCCATTCAGAGGATATCTACGGCGTATGTTTATGGAGGACGTTCCTAGTTTCAAGTTTGATGGACTCGCGTGGCTCTTCCTCGGTGTGGCTAACACAGACAGTCTTCTCTATGATGAAGAATTCGCCAGTTATCTCAAGGACTATCCAGAGAATTTCAGGTACGACAAAGCGCTGAGCAGAGAAGAGAAGAACAAGAAAGGAGGAAAGATGTATGTGCAGGATAAGATTGAAGAATACAGCGACGAGATCTTCAAACTTTTGGATAATGGAGCTCATATTTACTTTTGTGGGCTTAAAGGAATGATGCCCGGGATTCAAGATACCCTAAAAAGGGTTGCTGAAGAGCGAGGCGAAAGCTGGGAGCAGAAACTAACTCAGCTTAGGAAGAACAAGCAGTGGCATGTTGAAGTGTATTGATAGTCTATCTGTTATTTTCTACATTTTCTGCAACTGAATAATCGGGTGATGATCCATTTCATGGATGATAAGACTAGATAGCTCCGTTTGATTTGGTTCTGTGATTCTTGTATCTTATTCTTCAGCATATGAATTCCGATTGAAAGGTCAAGTTATTGCTACGTGGCTTGGTTTAAGGTTCACATATCAACACCATTGTCAAATTCACATATACACGATCGTCTTGTGAAGCCTTGAATACAAAGAAGTAAAGAACCAAGTCTTGTGTTTCTTATACCAAAATTTAGTGACTACTTCCTTGCTAGCATCCGTGTTAATAATATACACAAATATATAAATCTATTGAACAATGTTTAGTCAAAGTTCTTTGAAATAAGGGCAGGCATCAACTTCAGAGCGATATCACTGTAGGGTTGGTCCTGTTGCACATCTATAAGTCCTTTAGACTTCAATACCTGAATCCACTAAACAACCCATCTCAGTTAGAGGCAATGTTGAGAGAGATACTAAGAAGGAATCTGTATTGAGAATTCATCACCAGTGTCTCGTAGAACATTCGAGCAGCTATATTCCTTGTCTTTCCTGCCAAGATCTTGCTCAAACTTAGATCTCCAGAAGGATGGCTTGAACTGGAAGGACTACTCGCATAACGTTTTTTAAGATGATGAGCCAAGGCTCTGCAATGTTCAACGAATGTTGCAAGTTAGTAGAGAAACACTAGGCTCATAAAGTTACATGGTTTCTGGAATCTTTATATACATTGTTCTCTCTGACAAAGCATCAGAATCTTGAGTAGCTGGTGATTCTTACCGGTGTATTACCGCCTAACTCTAGGAAATAAAGTTCCTGTATTGCACAGCCAAATGGTATTTGCTAACAGTGTTAGCAAAAGCACCAAGAATAGTATAAACAAAACACGCGAAATCGTGAGAGAACAAACCTCATCCATGATTTCAGGCATAGCTAAGAGCCCCGAGTTTCTAAGTCCAGGCAGATCCTCTGGAATAGTGGAAGGTGAAGGTTTTGTTCTATAAGATCCTGTCTGTCAAGTTTCAGGCTGAGTGGTAAAGTCTTTGGTTCTAAAAGGTGAAGATCTTGGAGGTGGTGACGGCATGTAGTCATGGAAACCACCATCCCTGAAATGTTCAATATCTATGTCATCATTATTAGATGACTGAGGAGATTGTGCTTCTGTTGCTACAGACCCTGCACGCGCGGGTTGAGAACCTGCAACGCCTTGGACATCTTCAGCTTGCTTACCTGAAGACAGCTGAACTGTACTGTCTGGATTAGTAGAATCAGGAACTTTAGATTGTGCTTCTGTTGCTACAGACCCTGCATGCGCGGGTCGAGGACCTGTAACGCCTTGGACATCTTCAGTTTTCTGAAGTTGAGACTGCTGAACTGTAATGTCTGGATTAGTAGAATCAGGAACTGTAGATTGAGCTTTTGTTGCTATAGACACTGCATGCTTGGATTGAGGACCTGCAACGCCTTGAACATCTTCAGTTTGCTGAACTGTAATGCCTGGATTAGTAGAATCAGGAACTGTAGATTGTGGAATTGGAGAGGCCAAGTTAGTTTCTCTTTCAGCTTCTTGGGTAGGAGATGATACAGATGCAGGTTCTGGAAAAGTTTCATCAGAAACAGCAAGATATGGTTTTGAAGCTACACAGTCCTTTTCAAAGAAACTGCTTAAAACATCTGAGAAGCCTGAAGATAAACATAAACCATTCCTCAATAACAAAGGGCAAAAATGAAGATAAAACCGTCGAAAATATAAGAAAGAGTCACCGGAATTTTACCAGTAAACAAGGACCTATTGAAAATTTGACCCTACTTTGATTGGTTATCCATTCTCCAAAAACCTAATTTAGATGAAGGCAGCTTCTTTCTCTTACGATGAGTATTATTACCAGGACCCTCAATCATTTTTTCACGATACTGTTCCAAATTCTTTGATCAGTATGCAACAGGTAATGAAACAATCAAAGTCATAGGAAGCAATGGAAAAGTTATTACTCGTTACTTAATATTGTGGTCTTAGTATCAAAATGCTTCCTCTTCCTTGGTCTTGTTTGTAGTAGGGGAGGAGGAGTTGTTGGCTGAAGAGACAGTTGAGGTGAAGGATGCACTAAACATCAAAAACAAAACAAGAATATTTCAAAAATATAATAAGATAGTGCATATAATTATGGTTAAAGTATAAAATGATCACAGTATATCTGTTGTTTACTCACCAAAATTTGTATGTTCTTCCTCAGAACCAGCAAAACTTGGAGAGCCTGAGCCAAGCTCAAACGTCGAATGTCCTCTAGAATTTGACACTTCCTCATCAATAATAGGGATAGTGGGTTCTTTATCATTCAAGATTTCATCTAAAGATTCAGTGCCTTCAACTCTAAGATTCTGTTGTTGTGCAACAAATGATGGAGGGACACAGGGCTTAAACCGTGTGCAGCATCACGCCTTTTCTCAATATCAGGAACACTTCCAGGAGAATTAGCATTGCTTCTCTCGGTACTGGGAGTGAAAGCTTCTGTCAAGTTACTTGGTCTAGGAACATAGGTTCTAGTATGTAGAGAAACATTGAAGTCTCCTAGCTCATTGTTTGGTCTTGTCTCATAAGCCATTTCAACATAAGTTTCTCCAAGATGCTCATTCACAGAAACTGTGGACTGGCTGCTTAATTCATTAAAAAAAAAAGAGAGGTAACAACATTAAAATGTAAATCTTTGAACATATAAGAAACAGGTGTAGTAGAGGAAATATCAAAACTTGAAGAGCCTCACTCGATATCCGTTGGGCTAATGATGTCCTGTAAGAAGCACATACAAAAAAAACTTTACTTCAATAACATATTCTCTTGAAGACATGAAATAATCAGAATCAACTTCAAAAGTCATAAGACAGCAAGCAGGAATCTCACCTCGTCTTTGAACCTTATAGCAATATAAGGATCAATGCCAGTAGGAATTTGATCTGCAAAATTGACATCAGCATTATAAACACCTCGAATCATATGGTATGATGCATCTACAACAAAATCAAAAAAGAAAGGCAAAAAGTACCTTTGAGAGTGATATCTTCCAAAAGACAGTTATCGAATTCCCTAGGATTCACAAGAAAAAGAATATAGTACAATGTTAAGATCTCTCTCAAGCTTTTATTACATATCAAACTCCAATAGAGAAGTGATCAAAGGATGAAAGATACATCTCGAGTGTGCCATCATCCTCCAAATTGAGTGTTTGAGGCAAAGTTAAAAACTCAAATCCCCTGGTTTAGCAACCCAAGTTCTAAGGATATTACAATCACGTGAAAGATAATCGAGTTTCTTTGAGTATATTCGCACAACTCCAGCTAGAATGTGACCTGACATTCTGTTTTGACATTGGTAACTCATGTAACATTATAAGATCTGCACAGAGACAAATTACATATCTTAAATCAACAATCCTGCAATATGGTCATTCATAGAGAGCGTTTAATAAATCAAAATTATTGAAAAGTCAAAACTTTAACAATGCAGTAGATAGTCAAGCGCAATCATGGTGAATGCACATGTCAAACAGACAAAAATGATCATATACTGTTAAAGTTTATGAATTTTCGAAATGGATACAATCAAATCAAAGGGGAACAAAAAAAAATGCGAACTTTGATCACAAAAGCAAAAATCGAAGAGTAAAGACGAACCAACTGTTTCAGGGACGTTCGTGGCTATGTATTGACACTCCTCGACGAAATCTTCCACGTGAGCGGCACACCACACTGTCACCACTGAACTCTTCGAAGGAATAAAAGACTTATTATGCGGATTAAACATTTTATTCCGAATTGAGAGAGAATGAAGGAGAAACGAATCAGTTTTGGGGCAGATACAGAGATGAGAAGGTTAGGGTTTTATGTGGTCTTGGAGAGGAAGAAAGAGTTTTTTTAGTGGCGCGGGAAAACATTTATTGGCGCTAAAATAAGATGTCATTTACGTATACGAATATTCATTTGGAAAGTATTTAGTATTTCGTTGAAAAAAATTGTGCCGAAAAATCTAATATTTAGTTTCTCTCTTTGCTCTATTTCGACATCCTCTAAAGGCAAGTTCAATTTCGTAATTCAAAATTTCCCAATATAATTTTATAATGCTTTTTACAATGCCAAATTCGAATTATGAGAAAATTCAAAACAAATTTATAACCACCACATTATGTATATAAAAATCTCTGTCTATTTCCATCGCTTTGATTTTTAAACGTAGTCACCGAAGAGATTTTAAGAAGATGATGAATATAATGTTTTATTGATTCATTATTCAACTTAGCCATAGCTATTACATTGTGTAAGCCTTATGTAGACTTTGTTATGAAACCCTAAAGCATCACTTAAGGATAAGATCTACAGCTATTACATTTGCTTTTTCACGCGGCTATAGCTGTCAAAACATTGAACCTGTTATGAGTTACCATCGCTGAATCCGTACTGCAACGTTCCTTTGGTCGTCTTGTTTTGTCTTCAGGTGAATCAGACCGTTGCAGAGCATCTTTGTTACAGGGCTTCACTTCATTGCTTTGTTGAATGGGCTTTAGTGAGGTTTGGCCCATCTGCTTGATCACGAGAGAAGCCTGGTGCTGCTGTTTTGATGAAAGGACATCACTTTGCAGATCCTCTGTCTGATGCAGAGTGTTTCCTCTGATAGTCACTACTACTTCCATGGATGATGGATCCATCAGCCTTACTAAATCCCAAATGAAATTGAGACAAAGAGCTTAATTACTAGTACTAAATTACTTCCTTATATCCGTGAAGCTTCATGCCTCTGCTTCTTTAATTTCAGAATCAACACTCTCTATAGTCATCTTCTTGCTTTCAAGAAACTCAACAAGACCCTTAAGCGTAACATCCGGGTCCTTGCTTACCATAAGTTTCTCTGTGATCTCAGCTGGAGTTGCTTTCACCTCAAGGAACATCTTCTCAACACGCTCAAACAAATCATGTTCTTTGATTCCAAGATACAATGCAGCGAGTTTCTTGAAAACAATAGGCGTGCAATAATCCATGAGTATATGAACATCCATTCTTCCTGGTCTCAGCAACGCAGGATCGAGTTTCTCTTTATGATTCGTTGTGAATATTATGATCCGTTCCTCTACACAGCTTGACCATAACCCATCTACAAAGTTTAATAGACCAGCAAAAGTTACCTAAAAACAAAGAATCAGAACACCAAAATCAGAGATAGTTTGTGTAAATTAGTGAAGCTTTTATATATATACTCATAGAAACCTTAGGTTGCTTCTTCTTCTTGTCATGATTCTCGTCATATTCTTCTTCATCTTTATTTTCGTTTCTACAAGAAGCAGCCGCTCCACCGCAATCAAGATCTTCGATGAGAAGAATCGAGCGGTTCTCAGTCGAAGTAAGAATCCTTCTAAGCGTTGCATCATCTTCAACACTCTGAATCTGAAGATCATAGATACTATAGTTCATGTAATTGGCAATTGCAGCAACAAGGGATGATTTTCCGGTTCCAGGTGGACCGTAAAGAAGATATCCACGTTTCCAAGCTCGTCCTACGGTTTTGAAGAAGTCTTTTCCATTGGAGAAAGCGTCTAGGTCATGGATCAATGTGTTCTTGAGCTCAGGTTCCATTGCTAAGGTTTCAAAAGTTGTGTGATGTTGAAAGATTGCTGATTCCCATCCCTAATCATCTGGACTGTAACTGTAAATATTGAGATTCTCTTTGTTTTCCAATATCCTCACCGATGATTTCACAATGTATGTGAAGTAATCTGACATTATCTTGTCTTTAAACTCATTCTTACACGTCAAATGAAAGTACCTGAAACCAAAAATCAACATCAGATCAGACAGAAATACAAATCAATTACAAGATTAAGCATAGATTGACCTAATTAGAGCCTACTCAGATTAGAGTAATTGTATTGAAATGAAAAATCCCCAAAACAATGTCTGAATTCAGGGAAAAAAAGGTAAATAGACTCGGGTGAAAGAAAACCCCCAAAATTTAGGGGTTTTGGTTTTACATCACCAAATTTTAGGGTTCTATAATGAGAATATATAACGTCAGAAATACAAAATAATTACAAAATAAACCTAATTAGAAGAGTGATTACAAAAAGAACCCAAATTTTAGGTTTTCATGTTGACAAAATATCGGGTTTGGTTTACTCTGGTAATGGTTCTCGTAATTAGATTCAGTGATCACAAAAAAAAAAACAAAAAACAAATTTTCATGTTGAGGAAAGTTACCGTTTTTGTTTACTCTGGTAATTGTTATTATCTTCTTCAGAGAGAAGAGTCCATTCAAGAAGGATCCCTTCGAATTCATCGATGATTTTTGAATTTGCAGGGACTCCAAATTTTAGTTTAGCCATAGGATTCTTGAGGTTGCTCGAACCAACGAGGAGACTTCCGGTGGAGATTTTGGGTAAAAGGGTCGACAAGTAAACTTGAGCTGCACGGAATGTCTGATTCGTTACGTAATCCCACTGTTCCTCGATTCTAAATGTGAAATCGGAGTTGAAATAAGAAGAGAAGTAGTCTGTGAATTTGGAGGTGATAAAGTCACTGACATTGGTTGGAATTATCTCATGGAGAATGGTTTTGAAGAGGATCATGAAAGCAGAGATAGATGTGTAATCGAGAAAATAGCAGAGAGTGAAGGAGTTTTAGTGAAGAAACTGGACGCCATTGTTAATCTATTTTGAGGTGTTGAAATGAAGATGATGGATGATTAAGCAAGTGAATGTGTGTTTTAAAAGGAGATGAGAAAAATTAGGTAGCAAGTCTTCAGAGTTACTATTTTAGTTATGGAAGCTTAGAGAGTAAGTTCATCCATTCCTATTACGGAAAGGGATAGTGGGATACTACTAAGAAACGAGTTTTCAATCTTTGTAACCACCACATTGCTTGATATTTCTTTTTTTCTTAAACAAAGAAAAATGAAATGTGTGGTGGGATTTGAAATGTTCTCTTTCGTGGGATTATTGAACTCTTGGTTGAGTTCTTGAATAAATTGCAACAAAAACGCCATTATTTTGATAACTAAATGGATAAAAAGCTCACCTATGAAGGGAACCAATCTCGATGGTTTTTGAATCTCTTTGCTTATCTCGAAACCTATATTCGAAGATTTTTGTTCGATTTTTAGCATCTGTGTTTTTTCTTGTAGTCAGTATAGGCTTTTGGACCACGAGAGTTTTCTTTCACCCTCTTTGCGACTTTCTTTTTTAGGGATTGGGTGTCTTCTCACCGATCTTAAGATTTTTCTTTGAAGAAATAAAGATTTGGTGTTCGTTCTTGAGCTCTGGATTCGGCTTTTGAACCACGAGTCTTCTATCTCGCCCGACTTGGAACCTCCCTTTTTCAAGGAATGGGTGCTTCGGCATTTCAGGAGCAAGTTAGGATTATCAAAATCCCACAAAATCTTGGTATTCTCATGAGGCAATTTATCTCAAAGTGGCTGGCGATATATCATTGGTTATCTTTTCGCCAGTGCGAGTGGCTTACAAAGTATAACTCACTATCTTTAGGGTCTTTGGACCTCTTTATCTATTTTATTGTACTACCATATTCTCTTATCGTATCTTTTTCCGGGTGATATGGTTCACTAAGAATACATCAATTCGTGTATCTTCTTTCTCTCATCAACCCAACCCGTGTATGATACCTATAATTTAATAGAGTTTGATGACAAAATAATAATAATAATAATAATAATAATAATAATAATAATAATAATAATAATAATAATAATAATAATAATAATAATAATAATAATAATAATAATAGTAATAATAATAATAATAGTAGTAATAATAATAATAATAATAATAATAATAATAATAATAATAATAATAATAATAATAATAATAATAATAATAATAATAATAATAATAATAATAATAATAATAATAATAATAATAATAATAATAATAATAATAATAATAATAATAATAATAATAATAATAATAATAATAATAATAATAATAATAATAATAATAATAATAATAATAATAATAATAATAATAATAATAATAATAATAATAATAATAATAATAATAATAATAATAATAATAATAATAATAATAATAATAATAATAATAATAATAATAATAATAATAATAATAATAATAATAATAATAATAATAATAATAATAATAATAATAATGAAGGAAACTAATCCGGGACCGTATTAACAAGCATGGTCAAACATATAAGATATAACCTAGAGAAAAAAAATGAACAAAAGCTTTAGATAAAAAGAGCAAAAGCTGGCCACTCAGTTGAATCTTTCTACAAAGACAAAGAATCTGATAATAATATTTTGTTAAAAACCAAAACCAGTTTAAACCGACCGAATGAGATACTTTCTTTTGTATTTGGTTTCTTCTATCTAACCAATTAAAAATCAATACCGTTGAAGCAATGCCGGATTGAAATGAGTTTTTTTTTTTTTGGAACTTTTTTTGAAATTTAACAATTTGCTATAATTTTTATTTAAAAAAGGCGCAAAATTTATTACCAAAAAAAATAAAAAGGCGGAAGAAAAATAAAAATATAAAAAGAAAAGTGAGCACGTTGTTGTCATTTGCAGATGATAATTTGCCATTTTTTAAATTGTAAAACACCTCTGAATTCCTTGTCTATCTATCTTCCCTTTTCTCAAGATTGTAAGAACACCAAATTCTCTATCTCTCTCGATTCCAATTCCATTTGTGTTTTTGTTTTAGCATTAGATAGCTAGTTTCCCTAATTCGTCAATTGAAACGTTCTTCATTGAATGTTAGAAAAGATCTTTTTTTTTCTTCTTTCCTTAAATTTTGAATCTCCGGTGTCGGAATCCAAACACATAAGGATGATCTTTATCGGTGCCTTTTTATTTAAAAACTTGTAACTTTTTTTTCTGAAAACTGACAAGAATGTTCGCGTTTAATCGTAATTTAAAAAAAATTTCTTTAAGAAATATTGGAACTTTTTTAATATTTTGTGTTCATTTCCTATAATATTTTTGTGTTCATTTCCTATAAAATGTTGCGGTGTGCACAGAAGCCTCGGCACTCATATCTCAAAGGTGATATAGCTTCTTTGCTTTATTACATTTTGGCTTTCCATTTGTTGTCTCTTCTCTTTAGTACTCAGACAAATTCATCTCTTTTGTTATGTATGTGAGGTTTTACCCTCTCCAAAGGTTCAAGGTTTCAATGTGTTTCACGCACAAGATGAGATGTAATACTCTGTTTGTTTTCCTGAACAAAAGCAGAGCAATGTCGCAAGGAGAAGAAGAAGATAGAGCAAAAACTGATAAATGATGCAGAGATAAAAAAAGATGATGCAGAGCTGAAAGTAAAGAGGAGCACACAGAAAGTTTAACGAGTTCAGTGTGCCGGAGTGGCAACACCTACATCTCGCCGGGACCAGCCCGGAATCCACTAGAGATTGTTCTCAATACAAGATTTCTCAAGTTATCCCTTATCCCTATCTGTCTCTTGTTCTCACTCTCCCCTTATGTTCCTTACTCACTAAATATCTTTATATATGATAGAGATTAGGTTACAAGACAATGTCTCTCTCTTTACTCTCACCAAACATTGTACGGAACTCTCTCTTTTACCTTGGTGTAGTAAAAGACAAACATACAAGAGATAATATCAAAGGACAGCTCATCAACTAAACCAAGAAGTGAACCAAAACCGAATTGACAACCAAAATCCTAACATATCTCCACCTTGGTTGTGAATTCTTCCAGCATATCTCTAGCTTCCAGGCCCCGGAACTTGAGCTTCAACACCTGAGACTCTCACATCAAGTTCTTCATCTCCTTAAACCGACATGATCTTTGCTGCATTTAACTTACGTTCAATGCACTTAAGCTGTGACGACTCACACTATTAAACCTGAGCCATCAACACATCTTTAGATAACCAGAGTTGTGAAAACAGCTTTAATACACACTTGTATTTAGCTCAACTCTTCGTTGATCAATTCACGATGCCTTCATAACTTATACCTGAGATAACCACTCAGAACACTTCGTTAACAAAGTCAAGAAACACCTCCAGCTTGTTAACTCAACAGAAAAAAAACTCCATAAGCCTTACAACTTATAAACTGTTCAATCACACATTCTCCGCCATGTCGTCTTGATTCCCTTGCTAGCTTCTAGAATTTCCTCATGCGCATTGAGATCAAAAACCCTTGACTTTACTTGAATCAAATGCAGAATATTGAACCACCTTCGTTTCAAAAAACCAGAAACTCTTTTATTAACCCTTGTAAACAATCTCAACAGCCTGTTAAGAACCACTGCATATCCTGAGATTACCGTCACAACAACCTGTTTAAACAACCCAAACTTGAACAGAACTCTTGCTCAATTATCTTGTTTAAAACAGAACAATCACCAGCAGATTTTGAACACTATAAGCAACCTTAAAACCTTGTCTCATGTCAACATAACCTTGTGACAAAACTGAGACAATCATGTACAACTACTTCCACACCAAATATATAACCTTTGATGTCTTCTTTAACTGTAAATAAACCATGCAATACCTCAACCAGTATACATGACTCCACCAAACGACTTCAACCTTGCATCATTCAATTTCAGACTTAAACCAAAGCCTTGTCTTCTTTATCATTCAATTTCCAGACTTGAACCAAAGCCTTGATACTTGAAAATTGAAAATACTACACTTGAATGACCAGCAACTGTCTTTCTTTGAGAAGATATTTACATAAACTCCTCATGGTGCAAACAAACAACTTTACACTCCCTTCTTGTTGTTTTCTTCCAAATGCAGTTTGATTTTCTGCATTTTCCATCCTTTATAAAACTTCCTTCAGCTGCAAAAAATACAACTTTGGAATAACATGAATACCATTTTGTATGCACACTGGTTTCATCTTCTTGAGGTAAATAACCTTGAGACAGTTTCCGCATCACATGCACTTGTCTCTTTTAATACACAGAACTTCCATGGATCTTTTCAGCCAAGAGTATTACTCCTCTAACTCTCCCTTGAGCTAACATATAATTCTTAGACCCAAGAGGATCTACTCTGATCTGAGACATCTTATGAGCATTGCTCCACCTGAAATTAATCATATCTCTGAGTTAAACAACTCTTCTTGTTTCTTTGATCCACTCACCTGTTCTGTGTAACAGAATGCTTAGCCTTGGATTCCTTCTTCTTGCAGCCACTGCAACTAATCTTTGCAACTGCAGAACCACCAAGGACCTTACTTTAATTTTAGCAACCTTGTCTTCTTGTTACATGGTGCATTCTCCATGTTATGATGATGTTATAACTTAGGTTGAACACCATCAAACCATGTCTCAATCCTATAGAGCATAGGATCTTATACTCTTTTTCAAATAATCAAAATCCTCTTTGATGCCTGCAGATCTGATTTAATCTTCTTTGAAAATAAAATATTTCTCCACCTAAGATAAGAATGCATTCTTCAGTTAGGTCCAACAAACATGAATCTTTGCTACTGCAACCTTATCAAGAGCTTACACTTCTTGAGAACAAGAATTCACAAATCGACTTGCTGACACTAAACAACGAACTTGCAAGCTTCACTGTGTTCCTTCTGAAAAATAGCAGTCATAGCTCCATGTTCTCTAGTGATCTAGCAACTGTAGACACACACATTCACAAGAACAAGCAACTACACATAGACAAAAAACCTGTAGCAGAAAACCCCATTTCAAAGAACTCGCCCAGACTTTGAAGTTCTAATTTCTCTTTGACCAAAAAAAAATAACTTAATTTTGCTCCATACTCATTCTGCATCTTCCTTCCAAACTGAAATCCAGAAAACCCTTTAATTGATACTCAACAGCCTAATACCCATAAAACTCAAGCTTTTAAGACGTCCCTTAGTCCCATGAACTTTATGAGTCTCCGAGGCTGTGACTACAACACCACATGTATCAGACTTTAGCAAACTGAGTTAAATCCCAAAAATACAGTATGAATACCCAATACTGAATCTTAGCCAGTCCTTCGCTAAATCAATATAGATCTTGTGTTCCAACGAGATTTCAATTCCTGTAAATAAGTGGACCTTGAGCAAAATCAGAAACTTCAACAAAGAGCATCACAACTACCTTGTCATTTTAGCTGAAATAGACTTGATGTCTCCCAGAGCAGTCTTGATGTTGATATTTTGATTTTGATATACACCTTTGAGTCATAGAACTTAGACTCATGTTTTCCACAATCAAAGTATCAAACTGAAATTTGTGAAAAAAAGGAGCTTACACTACCCTTTTTCACCACCCCGTTTAAACAGATCATCTTGAACACTAGCTTGTACCGTTGTTAATATAACAAGACACGCCGCCTAACACCCATGATTAGGAAGACTTTCGATAAAACCCATGATTCATTCTCATGTTTAAACAACCATTCACCATGCTCTTGAAGCACACTCTTTCATCTCTGAAGAACCTGATAATCAACACTGAGATTAATCCTGCACCAAACCTTCACTAAAACCTTTTTCATATCTTGAAACCTTCATTGCATCAGACCTTAACATGCTAGATTAACCCAAGCAAAAAACAATTGAATCCCAATTCTGAAACTTGCCAAATCCTTGTTAGAGGTCAACGTACAAACTCTTGTTTCATCAGATTTAGATTCCTTTTACTGTGCAGATCAATGTGCCTTGTGATTCTTAGCAAATTCCCATCATTAACCAGTCTTCTTCTTCATGAGTTCCTTCAGCTCGCAGTTGTACAAATGAGGACACATTCTTGCAATAACCATCACAATTCAGTTGTCTTCCTCCAAATCACTTTCCCAAATCCAAAACTTTTCGTTTTCGGCCGGTGAATCTTCAGACCACCTTTAACGACCTCAGTGCCTCGCGATTACAAGTTATACTCCAGTCTTCACCTCTTTCTGATATCATCAGACCAGAGATAATACACCACCGACTAGAATTTCTGTAATTCCGGTGAGTTTTCCATCGCCGTCAACTTATGTCGTCGTCGACTTCTGTTCCTTGAGCGTTAAGCTCATCTCTCTACATGTATTGGGCTGTAAGTTATCAAGCCCAATTGTAGAAAACCAAGGAGAAATACAATGGGCCAGATCTTGAAAAATATGAGGCCCAAATCACCATTTACGATCTCTCTTGAACAACTTCCAGTGAAGCTCTCTCTGGTGTCTCCGGTGTCCAGCATTCTCGCTAGTGTTCATATCAGCTCGAGTCGGGTGTCTCAAGCCCTAACCCTCAAGCTTCTTCCCCAAAAGAGTTATTACTCTTTTTATTCAATCCAGATCTCTTGGTGATTTTTCAAGGACTATGGCAATACCGTCTCCAATCTCCACGCACCGTCTATGCAAATTTCCCAGAGATTTATGGTTGCTATCGTTTCTACAGTTTCCGTCAGTCACTGAAAACCTAGCCACCAAGACTCTTGCCGGAAACATCTTTGTCTCGCTCACAGAATCAAACTTGTCCCATGGCTTTGCTCTGTCTCTTTAAGATCTGACTTATATCAGGTCTTATCTCTTCTTATCCGACTCGTTCAGCTTCTACCCAGTGTCGCCTTATCTTTCACGACATATCCCAGAAACTTGAGTCTATTCTGCCTGAATCTTTGCATCTACTCTGTCTTCAAGCTCTCGACAAGCTTCCTCTACAAACACAAGGTTTCGACCGAACCTTACTCCTTTGTCTTTATCTTCTTTAAGATCTCTAACCCTTTGCTCTCTTGATTCCAAAACTTTAGAACTAATTTCTTAGCATCTTTTTCTCTTGTGCTTTCATCAGATCAAGGCGTGATAAAGGTGTCGACTTTCTTGACAAAGCTTGGTGCTTTTCTTATAAAGCTTGCACCTTTCTTTGTAGTGTTTGCACATTTACGATAACCCTTCAACAATCTGATAAAGCTTGAGCCTTTCTTCGCCAACAAGGCTCTGATACCACTTTGTGAGGTTTTACCCTCTCCAAAAGTTCAAGCTTTCAATGTGTTTCACGCACAAGATGAGATGTAATACTCTGTTTGTTTTCCTGAACAAAAGCAGAGCAATGTCGCAAGGAGAAGAAGAAGATAGAGCAAAAACTGATAAATGATGCAGAGATAAAAAAAGATGATGCAGAGCTGAAAGTAAAGAGGAGCACACAGAAAGTTTAACGAGTTCAGTGTGCCGGAGTGGCAACACCTACATCTCGCCGGGACCAGCCCGGAATCCACTAGAGATTGTTCTCAATACAAGATTTCTCAAGTTATCCCTTATCCCTATCTGTCTCTTGTTCTCACTCTCCCCTTATGTTCCTTACTCACTAAATATCTTTATATATGATAGAGATTAGGTTACAAGACAATGTCTCTCTCTCTACTCTCACCAAACATTGTACGGAACTCTCTCTTTTACTTTGGTGTAGTAAAAGACAAACATACAAGAGATAATATCAAAGGACAGCTCATCAACTAAACCAAGAAGTGAACCAAAACCAAATTGACAACCAAAATCCTAACAATGTAGTTACTCATAATTTGGTTTCTGCAGGTTTTGTCTGTGACACTTGATGACTGGTCAGTTGAGGAAGTCGATTCCATGATTGAAATTAGAGGAAATGCTTCTGCTAATTCAATTTACGAAGCCTTTGTACCCCAAGCATACTCTAAGCCTGGACCTGATGTTAGTCATGACCAACGTATGAGATTCATTAGGTAAGATACCAAAAAACAAAAAAAAAACTTTGTGACAGGACAAATCTGTTCTTGTTGTTTAGTGAATTAATCAAATCCTTGAATCTTTGTTCAGATCAAAATATGAACTCCAAGAGTTTCTGAAGCCAAGCTTGCGGATTACATCAGGAAAGTGCTCCAAAAAGAATTCAGCTTTTCTTACATCAAGTCTTTCTAGAAAGATCATGGATAGTTTTCGCACAAATTCATCATCAGAGAAAATAGTATAGCTTCTAACTTGCAAAGTTAGCATTCTCTTTATAACTTCTTCTTGCATGTTTTGAAATCGGTAAACATGACAGTTTCAGGAAGGGATGGTAGAGTTTATTGGATTGTTGAAGGTGACTATTAAGAAAGGTACTAACTTAGCAATCAGAGACATGTTGTCAAGTGATCCATACGTTGTCTTGAATCTAGGGAAGCAAGGGATTTGCTTTGTATCTGTTTATTAGTTTAGCATTTTGTGAATCTTGAATAAAATTGTTGTGTTTCCTTGACTGTTCAGACACTTCAGACAGCTGTTGTGAATAGTAATTTGAACCCGGTATGGAATCAAGAACTCATGCTGTCTGTTCCTGAAAGCCATGGTCCAGTGAAATTGGTAAAGCAGATTTGTTTTATAGTGATGTTTTTTTTTTGGTCATCGGTAAAGCCTATATGTATATCTTATGGGGTTTCTATGTGACTGCAGCAAGTGTATGATTATGATACATTTTCTGCTGATGACATAATGGGAGAAGCTGAGCTTGATATCCAACCTTTGATAACATCTGCAATGGCATTTGGGGATCCTGAAATGTTTGGGGATATGCAGATTGGGAAATGGCTAAAATCGCATGATAATCCACTTATAGATGACAGTATCATTAACATTGTTGATGGCAAAGTGAAACAGGAGGTTCAACTCAAAGTTCAGAATGTAGAGTCTGGAGAATTAGAGCTAGAAATGGAATGGCTGCCTCTTGACCAATAATTTACCAAATAGGTCTCGTAACCGTTTATTGATTCATTCTTTGTTTGCTCTGTCTCTCCATTTGTTGGAATTTTCTCAACTTTTTTGCAGTTTTTATCTCATTTTCAGAGGAAAATGTATTTTTGATGTTTGTACTAACCCAATGAGATAAAAACAAAGAATGATGGTAAAAGAGAAAATTCCAACAAATGGAGAACTGCAAATATCTCATTTTCATGGTTTTGATTGATGGTAAAAGAGAAAGAAATATTCATTTTACTTGCATACAACTTGACTTGTGAATGTGATCATCAGAGTCGTTCCTTCAAAGCTCCAAACTATCCACTACAGAAACTTTACAGAAGATGATATCAAATGTGTCGTCAGATAAAACGCTTTTGAATGAAGAAACCTCATCTCCCTCAGGACCCTCACTAATCCAGAGATGCCTATCGATACACTCATCTTGCAGTTTCCTCTCAGACATTTTATGTATTGTCTGTCTTTTAAATTGCAGTGAACTTTTCATCTTAACCACAAACCGTCAGCTACGAATGTAAAACCGTCAAAATTTTCAACCAACTCATTACCACTTACAAAATTATCCTTACAAGTTACAACCTAAAAGCTACACTTTCAAATAAACTTTGCAGATTGATATCGAGAAAAGCTCAGAACAGTGTATGGAGCTGTAGCAAACTCAGGGAAAGGCTTAACAAGGAAACATGCACATAAATTAAGAGACAAAGGAGAATAAAGAGGCCAAGCAATAGAGAAGGTCGATTCGTTTAGTCTTTAGAAGAAACGATAGATAAGAACGCAAACATAGTTCATCAATTATTTATCAGAGGCTTTACAAGGCCTCAAAAACACAAAAGTACCAAAGTTTTTAAAGACGGACGACACAGAAACATACGAACTTAAAGAACCGACACATTCTGAAGGCTTTTTAGCCTAGCAACCACCACGGAGACGAAGGACCAAGTGAAGAGTGGACTCCTTCTGAATGTTGTAGTCAGCAAGTGTGCGACCATCCTCAAGCTGCTTTCCAGCGAAGATGAGACGCTGCTGGTCCGGTGGGATACCTTCCTTGTCCTGGATCTTAGCCTTCACATTGTCGATGGTGTCAGAGCTCTCCACCTCCAGTGTGATGGTCTTTCCGGTCAAAGTCTTGACGAAAATCTGCATACCACCACGGAGCCTGAGGACCAAGTGAAGAGTAGACTCCTTCTGGATGTTGTAGTCAGCCAAAGTGCGACCATCCTCAAGCTGTTTCCCAGCGAAGATGAGACGCTGCTGGTCCGGAGGGATACCTTCCTTGTCTTGGATCTTGGCCTTGACGTTGTCAATGGTGTCAGAGCTCTCAACTTCAAGGGTGATAGTCTTGCCGGTAAGTGTCTTCACGAAGATTTGCATACCACCACGGAGACGCAAGACCAAATGAAGGGTTGACTCCTTCTGAATGTTGTAATCAGCCAAGGTGCGACCATCCTCGAGCTGCTTACCAGCGAAGATGAGACGCTGCTGGTCCGGAGGGATACCTTCCTTATCCTGGATCTTGGCTTTGACGTTGTCAATAGTGTCAGAGCTCTCGACTTCAAGGGTGATCGTCTTGCCGGTGAGAGTCTTAACGAAGATCTGCATACCACCACGTAGACGCAACACCAAGTGAAGGGTTGACTCCTTCTGAATGTTGTAATCGGCCAAGGTACGACCATCCTCTAGCTGCTTGCCGGCGAAGATCAACCTCTGCTGGTCCGGTGGGATACCCTCTTTATCTTGGATCTTGGCTTTCACGTTGTCAATGGTGTCGGAGCTCTCCACCTCGAGGGTAATGGTCTTACCAGTCAAGGTCTTGACGAAGATCTGCATACCACCACGTAGACGCAAGACCAAGTGAAGTGTAGACTCCTTCTGGATGTTGTAGTCAGCCAAAGTTCGGCCATCTTCAAGTTGCTTTCCGGCAAAGATCAATCTCTGCTGGTCCGGTGGGATACCCTCTTTGTCTTGGATCTTAGCTTTGACGTTGTCGATGGTGTCAGAACTCTCAACCTCCAAAGTGATAGTCTTTCCCGTCAAGGTCTTAACGAAGATCTGCATACCACCACGGAGCCTGAGCACTAAATGAAGGGTCGACTCCTTCTGGATGTTGTAGTCGGCAAGAGTACGGCCATCCTCGAGTTGCTTTCCGGCAAAGATCAACCTTTGCTGATCAGGTGGGATACCCTCCTTGTCTTGGATCTTAGCCTTAACGTTGTCGATGGTGTCAGAGCTCTCCACCTCAAGGGTAATTGTCTTTCCGGTAAGGGTTTTGACGAAGATTTGCATACCACCACGAAGCCTGAGGACCAAGTGGAGGGTGGATTCCTTCTGGATGTTGTAGTCGGCCAACGTACGGCCATCCTCTAGCTGCTTTCCGGCGAAGATAAGCCTTTGCTGATCCGGAGGAATACCTTCCTTATCCTGGATCTTGGCCTTAACGTTGTCGATGGTGTCAGAGCTTTCCACCTCGAGGGTGATGGTCTTTCCGGTGAGAGTCTTAACGAAGATCTGCATCTGAAATTCAGAAGAACTAAGATCAGTCATCTATTACTTGCAAAATTAGGTCAAAACTCAGATCAACTGCAATAAAAGTCAGCAAATAAACACCAAAACCCAATCGCCAAAACAAAATTCAGATCCGATCAAAAAAAAAATACCAGATCTGAAAGTAAATCATAGATCGATGCAAAATTGAGAAGATAATTACCGAAGAAACTCAAATTATTTGAAAAAAAAGGTATCGATTAAGAGGATATCTCAGATCAATGAGTAATAACCCAGATCTACAAATAATATGAACCCTAATCGACAATTCAGATGAGATCTATCGATGAAACTCAAGTATTTATCTTCGATCAAAAAAACCCGAATCAAAATCAAAAGAAAATAGAATTTAGAGCGATCGAGAGAAACAAATAATCGAAGAACTCGAATCAGAATCAGAAATTTACCTTGATTACGATTGAGAGATTTGAGAAGATGATATTATGTTTTAGTAATTCGATTTAGAAGAAACTGAATTGTCAAGGAGACGAGGTCTTAGGGGATTGATTTATAGAAAAGGATGAAGACGACTCGGTCACGAGAAAGGTAAGGCGGTGAAGCAATAGCCAATAACTATTCGACACGTGTGTAAAATGACGTGTATTGAGCGTTGTTTACACGCTAGGTTTGGCTAATTAATTTTCTTGCCTTAATTTTAGGTTAGGAAAAGTATTTGTGCTTTGAGCTGATAAACACGACCCGTGTGCCGGCAGCAACCACTTTAACGCCGTCTATTCCTTACTTGTCGACAACCACAGATTTCTAACGGCTGTTACAAGAAGCGGACGTTGAGATTTAACGATCGTCACGATTGATGCTATTATCCTTTTATGTTTTTAATCAACGGTGGAGCTGAAAATTGCCAATAATTGAACCATGGGCCCCACTTTATTGACGCTATCTCGTCTTTTCTAGAACTTCGTGTTCTGTTTCCTTTTCTTTTCCTTTTTCGTTGCAAGTGGGCTTTAAATTTTCTTTTCTTTTTTTTCGGCAACAAGTGGCCTTTTTAGTTTTGGATTTTTTTTGGGAAAAGTAACTTATTTCTTGTAAAACAAATTGTGAAATAATCCATATTTTTTTATTTTTTTAGTGTTAATTGGGATATTTACATGATATAGTACATGATTTTTCCATCAAGTAGGTGAACGGGGCCTAATTAAAAGGCAAGTGGTTTCGGTAATTTGGTTTAATATGATTTAATCCACATATCCAGTGGACCTTGTTTGGGCCTGGACCTTTTTTGGGCTTGGACCATAGTTAATCTTCTCGGCTCTGCTGTTGCTTGAGGAAGAAGGAAACTTATCTGGTCGTAGATTGTGATTCTACTAAACTTCGTAACAGAGCCGTGCCTCTAGTATAATGTCAAGAAACATTGGCCTACGGCCCCAAATTTTTTTTTTAAATTTGTTAAGAGGCCTTCAAGTATAAGTTAGGCTTATTTTAGACATATTTGAATTAATATAAAAATTGAAAAACTAAAACTTAGAAAAAAAAGGAAAACAAAATCAAGAATTAAAACAATTACCGAAAGAAGTTACAAGGCCTATTGAAGTGTTAAACTTTTTGAAGAAAGTTCAGGATTTTTATCCTCACTCATGGATCGCTTATCGGATATTATTGACGATTCGGTCTCGATTGCATTTCTTTGAAAGGAGTTTTTCAAAGTTAAAGTTGATCAAATCTTACCTTCGATCAAATATGTCACAAGAAAGATTGAGTGGTTTGGCTACTTTATCTATCCAAAGAGGTTTGGTTAGAGAAGTTGACTTTGAAAAGTTGATCAATGATTTTGTGGGAAAGAAAGGAAGAAGAATTCCCTTTTAAACTATCTTTGTGTTTGCTTCTTTAGTTTTTTTTAATGTCACACGACAAGATTTATGCATGACACTTTTCTTCTTGTTGGTTTTATTATTATATACATTTTTATTTAATATGAATTGGAAATTTTTTTTTTTACTATCGCCTACGGTAACATTTCACCTTGGCACGACTCTGCTTCGTAAGTCTGGTTTTTTTTTGTTTGATATGATCAGCTCTTTTCCTTGTATCAGAGATATGATTCTACAGTATTGCCATTTAGGAGCTTTCTAAATTGTTCTTCTGGAAAATGTATGTATCCTCCATTGACACCACACATACATCAAATGTTTCTGGTGGTGTGTTCTCTCTCTCCCTCTTTCAATTGTAGGTGCTAAATCATTCAATTTTGCAACACCGATTGGAATAAATGGATACTCAAGCTAACATCATTGTCTGTTTGATCTTGATTACTTCTTCCTATAATGTCAGGTCGTTGAGGAATTTCATAAAGGCCAAAGTTTTTTTGGAGAATGCACAGAGCTAAAAGTGAAGCTTTAATCGCTGCTTTTGACAAGGAATGAGTCTAAAACAATAGAGTTTATCTTCTTTCAGCTCGTATTGGTAATTACATGTCTTAGCATATTTTGCAGAAAGCTGTCAACTTTGAACGAAACATGAAAGCTTGAAGAAAGACTGAAAACTATATGGAAAGAGAAAAGCTGTCAACTTTGAACGAAGCATGAAAACTTGAAGAAACACTGAAAGCTATAAGGAAAGAGTTAAATCCACAGTCGAATCTTGAATGTTAGTGATCTCTTTGACTGAGTTTGACTGTTGGGATTTCTCCGTTTGAGGTACTTGAAGCGTCACAGTCGAATCTTGAATTTTAGTGCTCTCTTTGACTGAGTTTGACTGTTGAGATTGCTCCGTTTGAGGTACTTGAACCGGCACTGTCGAGTCTTGAATGTTAATGTCCTTCTTAACTGCGTTTGACGACGGTGTAGATTCCTCGGTTTGAACCGTCACAGTTGAATCTGGCTTACCGTTGATGATCTGTTTTGCTGCGTCTGACGGTTGAGATAGATCGTTGTTCGTCACTAGCGAATCTTGACCATTAATGACATCTCCAATTGATTTAGACGATGCTGGAGGTTGCTCCGGTTGAAGAACTTGATCGTTGCTGACGAGTAGTGAGACTCGAGAATTGTGGAGAATCTTGCATTGCTCGATATCAAGATGATCTTGAAGAACATTGCCTTGGAAAAAAAGGGTTTGTTTGGAAACAGGGATACGTTGATACTTCTCGATCTTCTTTTTGATCTCTAATACTGTATCCCAGTAACCCAATTCAATGCAGAACTTTAAGCCATTCTGAGTCTTGAAGAACACATCCATAATTGTATCAATGGTGTTTCAAGATCAATGGAGACAGATGAAGACGAGAGTGAAGAGAGATAGCCAAAGAAAATGCGGATTTGGTTTTATATCATTTAATTTCTATCAAATGGATCTCATTTGGGCCTGGCCCATATTTACCTTTTTAGTTACGTGTTTCTGAAGTTACTGAAAGCCTCGTCGAAGAATCTAAACCGTCGATAGCCTTTCTTACAAAACTGATCCAACCGTAAAATAAGTATTCTTTTGTGGGCGAGAAAAGTTGAGATGGTTAAAACGCAGCGTTTAAAAAAATTAGATCCGGCCCATTAACCAGAAAACTTGACCCGTCTTTGTTCTTCCCCAATTTTCAATTCGCGTATATCATCGATTCTACAGACTTTAGCTTGATTCATCTTTCTCAGGCGATATCATACCAAATAAATTCTTCTTTGTTCTTCGTCGTACTTCCTCGGTTAGGGTTTCAATGTAACTTATTAATGAAGTTTCGACTAGGGTATTCCTTTTTTCGTGTCTTATTTGGTTGTTCTATTTCGACTAGATAAAATTGATCTACAGTTGAATAAAACTACAAGTTCCTGGTTAAACTCGAATGCTGAGAGAATTAATTTGCCTTAATTTGGTTTAAATATCATTTTGAACAAATTTTCATTGAAGACGCTTTGATCAACTCTAGCTCATGCCTTATGCTTTCTCTCGTTATGTCCTGTTTTTGTGTTGCTGTGTGTCCAAATTGTGTTTGCTGCAACTAGAGTTCTAGTTCTGCGTATTTTCGGAGTATATCAAACTTGTATTACTGTCATTTTGTCCTTTTTTGTCAACAAAGATTTGACATTTTGATCTTATACTTCTTCCTCTATGTCAGATCATCCGATCAGAAAGTTTCTCTGGACTAATGCACAGAGCTTAAACCTTAGCTTGATCGCTGCTTTCAACAAGAGTTTATTTAATAACAAGAAACCTCAAGAAAGACTCTGAAGGCTACAAGAAAATAAAAGACTGCATAGAGAGTTAAATCTTCAATCTAATAAATTCGACATAACGTTTTTGGTTGCAAAATGTATCATATTTTTTATTCTATGTATGGAAATACAATCGATGTCAAGAAGAAGAAAAATGTATGGAAATGAATGGAAATACAATTTTGCTAGAGACCTTTTCTTGAATCGAAAGAATTGTCACTTAGAAGAGCTTACGGGTTATGAACGATCTCAATAGTACTGAGGAATCTAACGCCGTTCCACTGGAATGACTGATCTTCGTTCAATACTCTCCCTTCGTGCTTAAAGACGTACTCACCATCAACATTAATTACCTTCGATCTCAGTCTTCTCACGTGATCTGTCCTGTTCACAGTCGTCAATATCTTCTTCTTGCCTAAATATGACAAACGTACTGCTATCTTCGGCATAGGGACATTCTTTGGAATGTTAATGTTCTCATTAACTGAGTTTGGCGACGTTGTAAATTCCTCGGTTTGAACAGTCACAGTCGAATCTTGATTACTGTTGATGATCTGTTTTGCTGCCTCTGACCGTTGAGATTGATCTTTGTTCCTCACTGGCGAATCTTGAACGTTAGTGTTCTCTCTAACTGAGTTTGACGACGATGGAGATTCCTTGGTTTGAACCATCAGAGGCCGAGCACTATAAACCTTTTCGATCTCGTCGGCTGACATAGTCCATTCTCGCCTCGCAAAGTAGTCTTCAACTGAAATGAACGGTTCTGGAGATTGCTTTGGTTGACGCACACGCACTTGATCGTTATTTAGATTAGGGCTCTTTTCAGGAGAGACGAAGACTTGGAGACGAGATTCTTGGACGATCTCGCATTGTTCGATAGTAAGTTTTTCTGGAAGAATAGCCACGCCGTTGATGGCAAGAACTTGTCTGGAAACAGGGATATTTTGAGACGTCTCGATCTTTTGTTTTACTAATAACAATGTATCCGAGTTATCTACTTCAATCTCGAACGATGAGCCACTCTGAGTCTCGACGAACAACTTCACAACTGTATCAATGGTGTTTCAAGATCGATGGAGACTGGTGAAGAAGAGAGTATCTGAGTATGAAGAGAGATAGCGAAAGGAAATTATGGCGTTGTAAAAAACGTTTCCTCGTATAATTTGGTTTTTATATCACTCAATATAGTTCGTATCAAATGGATCTCATTTGGGCCTGGCCCATATTTACTTTCTTGGTTACGTGTTTCTTAAGTTAAATGAAAGCCTCGTAGAAGAATCTAAGCCGTCGATAGCCTTTCTTACATAAATGATCCAACGGTATAATAACCATTCTTTTGTGGACGATACAAATTACAATGGTTAAAACACAGCGTTTTAAAAAAACAAATTAGATCCGGCCCATTAACCCGAAAACCCGACTCTGTTCTTCCCAATTTTCAATTTCCGTATCGATTCTACAGACTTTAGCTTGATTCATCTTTCTCAGGCGATATCATAACAAATAAATTCATCTTAGTTCTTCGTCGTACTTCTTCTAATAGGGCTTAAATGTAACTTGTTATTGAAGTTTAGACTAGGGTATTCCATTTACTAATCAATCGTTTTACAGTTGATTAAAACCACAAGTTCCTGGTTAATATCGATGTTGAGAGAATCAATTTGAACTAAACATACCATAAGCCATGGTTATTAGAAGGATTCTGCTTCGAACAGGGTTTTTTGTTTTTCTCTAGTCATTCTATTAAAGTTCTAGTGAAGAGATGAAAAAATATAGAAGCTAAGCTTGATGGCTGCTTTCAACAAGAGGTAAATTCAATAACAAGTTTCAGCTCAAAACTGTAATCGGTATTTACATGTTATAGAGTATTTTTTGCAGAAAGACTGTGTGAAACGGAAAGCAAACTTTTTAAAATCAAGAAACTTCAAGAAAGACTGTGAAAGCTACAAGAAACGAGAAGACTGCGGAGAGCTAAACCTAATTCAATCCACATAACGATTTTTGTTGCAAACTGTATCATAGTTATTTTTCTATGTATGGAAATACAATTTTGCTAGAGATCTTGAATCTAAAGAATTGTGACTTATAAGAGCTACGGGCCAGGAATGATCTCAATTGTATTGAAGTGACTAACACCGTTCCACTCGAATGACTGATCTTCGCACAATACTCTCTTGTGCATTAAGAAATGCCCATCTCGAAGCCGGCTTTGATTCCCTAGTGCACTCCGAATCAAAGTTCTCAGTGTTCCCACATGATCCGTCTTGTTCACAAAAAACAGAAAGATCTTCTCAGTATCATTCTCACCTAAATATGGTAGCGACACCGACACACATACTGCTATCTTATTCATAGCCGAATCTTGAACGTTACTGTTCTCTCTAACTGAGTTTGACGTCGGTTGAGATTCCTTGGGCTGATAACTATAGATCTTTCTGATCTCTTCGGCTGTCATAGGCCAACCTTGCCACGCAAAGTACTCTTCAACTGAATTGTACGGTGCTGGAGGTTGCTCCGGTTGAAGCACTTGATCGTTGTTGTGATTAGGGTTCTGTTCAGGAGAGACGAAGACTTGGAGACGAGATTCTTGGACGATCTGGCATTGTTCGACATTAAGATCTTCTCGAAGAATAACCACGCCGTCGACGGCAAGGAATTGTTTGGAAACAGGGATATTTTGAGACTTTTCGATCTTCTGTTTAACTAATAACAATGAATCCGAGTTATCTACTTCAATCTCGAACGATGAGCCACTCATAATCTCGAAGAACAACTTCATAATTGTATCAATGGTGTTTCAACTTTCAAGAATCAAGATCAATGGGGAATGAGTAATGTCAATGAAGAAGAGATAGAGAAAGGAAATGATGGCTTTGTAAAGAAAGTCGTATAATTTGGTATTAATATCATTTAATTCACGTATCAAATGGATCTCATTGGGCCTGGCCCATATTTACCTTATTGGTTACGTGTTTCTTAAGTTAAATGAAAGCCTTGTCAAAGAATCTAAACCGTCGATAGCCTTTCTTAACAAAAATGATCCAACGGTAAAATAAGCATTCATTTGTGGACGAGACAACTTTAAAAAGTTGAAACGGTTAAAACGCAGCGTTTAAAAGAAACTAGATCCGGCCCATTACCCCAAAAAAGTTTACCCGTCTTTGTTCTTTCCAAATTTCAATCCGCGAAAAGATTTATCTTTCTCTGGCGATGTTCTATCTAACCAATTCTTCGTCGTATTTCGATATTAATTCAATGTAATTTGTTATTGAAGTTTTCCATTAGAATTTTCCAATTTTTCTAGTTTATAGTTTATGTTGTTGTTCTTTCTAGGCCGGCTCAACATATTTTTCGGCCTAGGGAAAAAAAGAATTTGACCCCTAAAATTTTTGTTTTTAGGTTTTCTACTAATTTTTTTTTTACAATTTTTTAAGTAATATTCTTATAGATTTTTTTTTAATGAAAATCAAAATATATACATATAAAATATATTTTTGGGTCCTTTTCAATCTAAATTGTTTACATATTTTAATTTTTTTGATATAAAAATATATTAAAAAATCGGACCTCTTAATTAGTAAAGACAAGAGGAGACACGTGATTGGACTCCGTATCGTCGCCCTTCAGTCCCTTCCCCCAAATGAGCCGGCACTGGTTCTTCCGCTAGCTTGAGAAAATTGATCTACTGTTTAAAATCAGAATTTTCTGGTTAAATCCGATGTTTAGAGAATTAGTTTTGAACCAAAAAAAATGATAAGTAATACTGTGAGGATTCTGCCTCTATCACTTTTTTTTTTCTTCTAGTTATCTGCTATATTCCTTATATTAAATTTCTTGTTAAGAGATGAAAATTATGATCTACATATGGAAGCAACTCCATATTCTTTCTCTTAGATATCATTTTAATTTGTAAATAACCATTTTTTTTATATTACAAACCGAATCTGCCTTATATATGTTCTCTAGCTCATGCCTTAAAGAGTTTTAGTTGTGCGTCTCTTTGAGCATATCAAACTTGCAAGGAATATAAGAATAGTAAATGGATACGTAAAATTCAATAACAAGTTTCAGCACTAAATTATAACATATCTTAGAATATTTTATAACTATAAAACCTTTATTTGAACCCAAAGAACTGTGACTTATAAGAGCCACGGGTCAGGAACGATATCAATTCTATTGAAGCGACCAACACCATTCCACTCGAATGACTGATCTTCGTACAATATTCTCTTTTTGTACTTAAAGAAATACCCATCTCGAAGCCAACTTTGATCCCTCACTCGATTCTGAACCAACGTTCTCAGTTTTCTCACGTGATCCGTCGTGTTCACAAACAACGAAAAGTTCTTCGCACCTGAATATGGTAGCAACACACGTACTGCTATCCTCTTCATAGGAACATTCTTACGCGAATCTTGAATGTTCTTGTTTTTCTTAACTGAGTTTGACGACGACGCTGGAGATTCCTCGGTTTGAACCGTCACAGTTGATTCTTGATTACCGTTGATGATCTGTTTTCCTGCGTCTGACGGTTGAGATTGATCGTTGTTCCTCATCACTAGCGAATCTTGACCGTTGATGATTCCTTCGGTTTCCTCAGGGGGGAGATAAATTTGAATATTCTCGAAATCTTCCGTTGTCAAAGGCAAATCATCACTGTAAATGATATCTCCAATTGCTTTTGACGGTATTGGAGGTTGCTTCGGTTGAAGAACTTTATCGTTGCTGAAGAGGACTGTGACTCGAGACTTGTGGAGAATCTTGCATTGCTCGATATCAAGATGATCTTGAAGATTATTGCCTTGCAAGAAAAGGGTTTGTGTGGGAACAGGGATACGTTGGTACTTCTTAATCTTCTTTTTGATCTCTAATATTGTATCCCAGTAACCCAATTCAATGCAGAACTTTAAGCCATTCTGAGTCTCAAAGAACACATCCATAATGGTACCAAAGGTATTTCAAGAGCAATAGAGAGACCGATGAAGGATAAAGTGAAGAGAGAAATCCTCTTCTTTATAGAAAAAAGAAGGTAACTCTCTCCACATGATTGACACGCGGAGCCAGCCCCGAGCTAGTTTGATATTTTCGAGGCCACAAACGAAACTACATATCATTAATTTGGTTTAAACTTTAAATATCATTCTAAATGCATGATTGGTTGGACTTTAAATATCACTGTAAGTTGATACGTTTTTTTTGTAAAATTTTTTTCTCTTTTTTACATATTTTTTTCTTTTTCTTTACACTTTAATTTGTTTAGACGTATTTTATTACATTATACTTTAAATTAGAGCCAGCCCCGAGCCAGTTTGATATTTTCGAGGACACAAACGAAATTACATATCATTAATTTGGTTTAAACTTTAAAGATCACTCTAAATGCATAATTGGTTGGACTTTAAATATCATTGAAAGTTGATAGGTTTTTTTTTGTAAATTTTATTTTCTCTCTTTTTACATATTTTTTTTCTTTTTCTTTACACTTTAATTTGTTTAGATACATTATACTTTATATGCGTAAGACAAAAAAAAATCTATTTACTTTGTTTTTACTGATTTAGTTTCATATACATAATATGCTATATTTACACAAACTATTACTTGGATTTCATATAAAATTATATATAAATAACACATATACAAACAATTGACAGAAAATGATAAATAATATAAAAATATATTTTACTTAATTATTATACATAATAGTGACCGAAAAAAATATTATACAATATGATAGAAATTTTATCAAAATATTGCATTGAAACTACAAAACGACAATTATTACAAAAGGGATCTACAAAAACACAACATGAAAATCATTACAAAACAAAATTAAGTTCTACAAAAGACACACAATATGAAACTTATTTAAGTTCTACAAAGAATTGTTACGTAAGAGCCACGGGTCAGGAACGATCTCAATTACATCGGTATGACCAACACCATTCCACTCGAATGAATGATCTTCGTTCAAAATTCTCTCTTTGTGTATGAAAAAATACCCATCTTGACTTTGATCCCTCAGTTTTTTCTGAACCAATTTTCTCAGTACTTTCACGTGATCCGTCTTGTTCACAACCATCACACGGTTCATCGCAGCTTTAGGCTTCCACACAAGTACTACTATTCTCTTCATAGGGACATTCATGTTGCTCTCTTTAACTGAGTTTAACGGTGGAGATTTCTCGTTTTGAAGTTCTTGAACGGTCACAGTCGAATCTTGATGACCGTTGATGATCTGATTTGTTGCATCTGACGGTGGAGATTGATCATTGTTCCTCACTGGCGGCGAATCTTGACCGTTAATGATTCCTTCAGCGAGAAAATTTTGAATCTTCATGATATCTTTGGTTGTCAAAGGCAAATCCACACCGAAAACGATATCTCCAATTGAGTTTGACAGTATTGGAGGATTCACATTTTTAAGAACTCGACCGTTGTTGACAAAGACTCGGACTAAAGATTTGTGGAGAATCTTGCATTTTTCAATATCAAGATGATCTTGAAGAACATTACCTTGGAAGAAAAGGGTTTGTAAGGGAACAGGGATACGTTGATACTTTTCGATCTTCTTTTTGATCTCTAATATTGTATCCCAGTAACCCAATTCAATACAGAACTTTAAGCCATTCTGGGTCTCGAAGAACACATCCATAATCAAAGGTGTTTCAAGAGCAAAGAGACTGATGAAGGACAAAGTGAAGAAAGAACTATCATTAATTTGGAAATGACAACAAGAAATGAAAAATTAAGTGAAAAACATGATTACTATTGGATTAGTACTATGATCGTCATACCTTTATACCATTGAACGCGCAAATGAAAGAGATGAGAGTGTATCTTATTAGTCTTTCATACATCACTTATTTATAACATTTTGGGTTAACTATTCTACACTACTAATTTGCTACTTACCAAATTTTAATTTCATATTAATGTGTTACTAAATTATCTTTAAAAAGAGATCAAACTATTTGTTTAAGAATGTTTTTATTAACATCTACATTCATGATGTATGGTTTGACTATAAACATTTGCCACATGCTATTTTGAGTAATCTAATAAATAAAGAAAATTTGATGTAACAAAAGAACTTTGAGTTTTACATATAACTATATAAGTTTTTTTGTGGTCAAAATAACTATATAAGTTATCTTGATATTAATTGTGTTTAGCTCACATTTAAGGGTTGGAATTTAGTAGGTTTGAACTAGAGCTCACGTTTATCGAATTAGGGGTTAATTAAAAATGATAATGATGTCTTGATTTAACTACATTAAAAAAAATCTTAATTGTAAAGTTAAAGCTTGAACATTGTGGGTATTAAAGTGAAGCTTGATCTTAGCTTTTGACAAGAGGCAAGTCAATAACACAAAATTTCTCTTTTCACAGCTCAAAGTTGGTTCTTCTTAATCACATTAGCAGAAGGCTGTGAAACAAAACAACAAACTTTAAAAAGGAGAGTTAAAGCTTGAAAATTTAGTGTACTATTAAGAGCCACCGGAAACACTTCCATTAAAGATCTCAATTGTATCGCCATGATCAACCCGGTGCCACCGGAATGACCGGTCATCATCCATTACATTCTGTTTGTATATAAAGAAAAAGCCTTCTTGTGGCAGATTTAACTGAAACCTCTGTTGAATCTTAGCCAGTTCTTTCCTCAATTCTCCAACGTTATCCCCTGCATTCACTTCCACCGGAATCTTCCTAGTCCCGCACTTCGACAGCACCATTACTCTCAGCTTCTTCGGATTGTTGTTGCTGTTATTGTTGTTGTTGTTGTTGTTATAACTTCTTGATATCATCACAGTCGAATCTTGATGACCGTTAATGATCTGTTGTTCTGTTGAGTTTGACTGTGGAGATTGCTCTGTTTTGACAACTTGATTGTTGCGGTTTTGATCGTTGTTATTGGGAGAAGAGGTGAAGAGTTGGAGATGAGAGTTGTGGAGGATCTGGCTTTGTTCGATATCAAGATGATCTTGAAGAACATTGCCTTGGAAGAAAAGAGTTTGTTTGGAAACAGGGATGCGTTGATACTTCTCGATCTTTCCTTTGATAGCCAACACTGTATCCCAATAACCCACTTCAATGCAGAACGATGAGCCTCTCTGAGTCTCGAAGAACACATCCATAAATTGTATCAATGGAGACTGGTGAAGAACAGAGTGAACTCAAGTGAGAGGAAAATGATGTCAACTTGGGACTTTTTGTAACGAAAGTTTCCGCATTATGCGTTAACTAAACGACCTATTTTCATGGAAATCTAGATTTAATTTCTAGTTGTTTAGATCTCTTTTTTCCAGTAAGATCATCGTGCCAAAATATTTGTGTTTTTAAAAACAATTGAAAACTACTCTGTTATGTTTTAGCATAAATGGTCCGGTTTCTCCCGAAGCCCACTAATAAAAGAGAAGTGTCTCTCGGCCCATTTATCCGGAAAATCTTACCGATCTTGAGTGGGGTTGGGCATTCGGATATTCGGTTCGGGTTCGGTTCGGTTCTTTCGGGTTTCGGGTTTTCGGATCTAAGCATATAAGTCCCATTCGGGTATTTGAAAAAATCGGTACGGTTCGGGTTCGGGTTCGGATTCGGGTTCGGATTCGGTTCGGTTCGGGTCTGAATTTATGAATGTAACCAAATGTAACCAAATTGTAACCAAATGTAACCAAATTATAACCAAATGTAACCAAATTGTAACCAAAGTACTCGTATGTACCGTATTTTGTACATGTATGTTACCAAAGTATAACCAAAGTATATGTATGTACCATATTTTGTACATGTATATACTTGTATTTCGGGTATTCGGGTATCCGTTTGGTTCTTCGGTTCGGTTCGGTTTGGGTTCGGTTCTTCGGGTATAGAAGTTTAAGATCCTTTCGGGTATTTTATAATTTTTGATTCGGGTTCGGTTCGGTTCTTTCGGTTCGGTTTCGGTTCGGATCTAAAGAACCGATATTTATGCCCATGCCTAATCTTGAGCACTTAATTAACACTTCTTCATTACACAATTGGAACAAAGGATAAATGCCATGATCAGGATAGATTTGCAGTATCATGTATATTACATCTATAGTTTTTAATCAGCACTTTTGCGCCATTAATAAGCTAGTGGATAACTTGAAAAACGCCTATACATTGTTAGTCAATGTCTCTTCAAACACACTTGTCGACCTTAATTTGTTACGAATAAGGTCCACTATATAACATTTCACAACTTCGAATTCGGATTCTCTGTTATGAATTCGTATATCTTTAATTTTAATGTCCTTGATTTTTAAATTGTAACAATGCTTTTGGGCTATTGTATTTTTTTTTTCTTTTTTTTTGGGGTGAAAAGGGTTTGGGCTATTGTATCTTACTCATAAGTTTAATTGGAAAACGTTGCAATGAGCCCAAAACATTGTTCTGGGGCGTAAATTCTGTATCATTGGAACAAAATAAAAGACAAGTATATAACAGCGTCAATAGATTGTATTCAGAAACTTTATACGATTCTCTTAAAAAACATTAAAACAATAGAAAAAGGGTAAAAAAATTACCAAAGTTGTAATACAATGTGTTCACTTTACGTTATCTGATACCTTTCTTCTCCAATCACTTCAAGAACTATTAACTTTTCTTCTTCATACATAACTCCTACACTCCAAACTTTACTCCTCAAAATCTCCCATATTTTATCACCGGAAAAAGTTCATCAGAAAATCATCAAAGTACAATGACACCAGACCGAACAACTATCCCCATCCGGTCCAGTCCCGTGGCTCGAACTCAACCCATGAAGCGTCACCATTCGGCTAGCTACTACGCGCACCGGGTCAAAGAAAGTCTCTCAACTCGAATATCGAAATTCATATGCACAATGTTTCTATTGGTTTTGTTCTTTGTAGGCGTCATTGCTTTCATTCTTTGGCTCAGTTTACGCCCTCATCGACCTCGGTTCCATATCCAAGACTTTGTAGTCCAAGGTCTATACCAACCTACCGGATTCGAAAGCGCAAGAATTGCTTTCAATGTAACCATACTTAACCCAAACCAACACATTGGTGTTTACTTTGATTCCATGGACGCTCTCATATACTACAAAGATCAAAAGATCGGGTCAAGCCCGTTGCTAAACCCGTTTTTTCAGCAGCCAACTAACACAACAATTGTGACTGCAACACTTACTGGATCTTCCTTAACGGTAAACAGTAACCGTTGGACAGAGTTTACTAATGATCGAGCTCAAGGAACCGTGGATTTTAGGCTCGATATTGTTTCGAATATTCGGTTTAAACTCCATAGGTGGATCAGTAAGCACCATAGGATGCATGCTAATTGCAATATCATGGTTGGACGAGACGGTTTGATCTTACCCAAGTTTAACCATAAACGGTGTCCGGTCTACTTCACTTAGATTTGATTGAATGATTGATTTGTTGTTTGATGTTTTCTCTTTTGTATTTTACTTTTCCTTTTGTTTTGTTTTTTTTTTTTTTTTTTTTGATAATCCGGAGGTTCCTCCGAGCCTTAGCGATTAATCCTCTTGTACTTTTTGAACTTGTGAGTTGGGTGGGAATTCGAATCCGGATCATACCCAACCTCAAGCCACTGAAATACCACCACTTGGTTTTTTTCTTTTGTTATGATTTTACTTTCTTTAAGTTTTTGTAATTTGGATTTGGGAGTTTGTTTTTTTCTCAGTAAATGTATGATCTTTGAGTTAAATATATCAAAGAAAACATTAGCTACAGATTTGGTAAAAGTCTTTAACAAAACAAATTAACTTATTTTTTCCCTTCGAAAATCAACATATCCTATGTAATATTTTAATTGGAAACGATGACTCTATACAGTGATTTGTACAATTGCAAAAACCTTTGACCAAACCTGTTTATTTAATCCGATCATTATGTCAATGATAACGAAATATATATTATCTTGAAATTGACTTGCAGAACATTTGAATTTCATTGTTTGAACAAGTCTAACCAATGAATATCGATGCTTAAACATACTAATCTGATTAAACAATCTTAATCATCAATGAGGACTCCAATAAAGTTCCATGAATATTAAGAAACTCAATCATGATCGATCTTTTTGCAGTAATCTCAAAGAAACAGAGCAATAAAAAAGAAAAAACATGTCTTCTTGTTTCAAATCCTCTGTTTCTCTGATCTTAGTTTTCTTCTTTATGAGCTTAAACACAGTTTTACCTGCAACAGATCCAAATTATCTCTACCACATATGTCCAAACACAACAACATTCGGAAGAAACAGCACTTACTTAATCAATCTCCGAACCGTTCTTTCGTCTCTCTCATCTCCAAACGCAGCTTACACGTCGCGTTTTGATAACGCAACCGCTGGTGAAGATAATGATAACAACAGAGTCTACGGCGTTTTCCTCTGCCGTGGCGACCTCTCAGCTGAAATCTGCCGTGACTGCGTTGCGTTTGCGGCCAAAGAAACGCTCCAAAGGTGTCCAAGAGAGAAAGAGACAGTAATCTGGTACGATGAGTGTATGGTAAGATACTCTAATCAAAGCATCGTAGGGCAAATGAGAATTAGACCTGCTGTTTTCTTGTGGAACACGCAAAACATCACAGAGAATCAAGTGAGTAGTTTCAACGAGTCTTTGGCTGCTTTGTTGATCAACGTTGCGGTGAAAGCGGCTTCGAGCTCCAATAAGTTTGCTACAGAGAAAGCGAATTTCACGGTTTTTCAAACGATTTATAGCCTTGTACAGTGCACACTGGATTTGACGAATCAAGATTGTGAGAGCTGTTTGAGACAAGCTATTAATTGGTTGCCGAGATGTTGTGATCGAAGAATTGGTGGAAGAGTAATCGCTGCGAGTTGTAGCTTTAGATATGAGCTTTATCCATTTTACAATGAAACTTTTACTGAGGCTGAGGCTGCGGTGGCTCCTTCCCCTCCTCCGTCAACGGTGGCTGCACCACCACTGAAGTTTCCTTCACAAAAAGGTGAATTCTTGAAACTTATAGAAACATAAATCTCCAAGATAGTTTTCTTGATGAACATAAAAAACAGAATCTTGTAAAAGGGTTGTTCTGCTTCTTATGTTTTTTTGGAATTTGTTTAGGGAAAGGCAAGAGGTCTAAGGTGATAGTAACAGCGGTGGCTGTACCAGTTTCTGTCTGCTTGTTACTTCTTGGTGCTGCATATTGTTTACAAGCAAGAAGAAGAAGGAATAAGCTCAGTGCTGAAACAGAGGATTTAGGTAACACCAAAAATGGATTGAGCAAATTCTGTAGTTTGCTAGTCCAATTTCTTGAGAATTCCCTCTTTTTTTCTCATGTAGATGAAGATGGTCTTTCATCAACAGAAACACAACAGTTCCAGTTTAGTGCAATCGAAGCAGCGACAAATAAGTTCTCAGAAAGTAACAAGCTTGGTCATGGAGGATTTGGTGAAGTTTACAAGGTATTGAATTCTTGTGATCTAATTTAACATAAGAAAACAAAAACAAAAAAAGGTTTAATGCTTTTGTGTAAAACCATTCAGGGTCAGCTTATAACAGGAGAAACAGTAGCGATAAAGAGACTATCTAGAGAATCAACACAAGGAACTGAAGAATTCAAGAACGAAGTTGATGTGGTTGCAAAGCTACAACATAGAAATCTTGCTAAGCTCTTGGGATATTGCTTAGATGGAGAAGAGAGAATACTTGTTTATGAGTTTGTTCCTAACAAAAGCCTCGACTATTTCCTTTTTGGTATATAACAAATCATCACTCATTTTCCTCTGAGAACATGTATGTTTTCTTATTAATCATATTGTTTTTTTGTTTGTAGATAATGAGAAGAAGGGACTTTTGGATTGGCAAAGAAGGTACAAGATCATCGAAGGGATAGCTAGAGGAATACTTTATTTACATCGAGATTCTCGGCTTACGATCATTCACCGTGATCTTAAAACGAGTAACATACTCTTAGATGCAGACATGAACCCGAAGATCTCAGATTTTGGTATGGCAAGGATCTTTGGTGTTGATCAAACTCAAGCCGATACTCAAAGAATCGTTGGTACATAGTAAGTTGTTTCTTCTTCTTGTGATCTTGACACTTCATTTAGTTATTCAATTTCTCATTTTGATTCAACAAGATCTCTGTGTAGTGGTTATATGTCGCCGGAGTATGCAATCCACGGGCAATACTCAGTGAAATCAGATGTTTATAGCTTCGGAGTCTTGGTTCTTGAACTTATAACCGGCAAAAAAAACAGTAGCTTCTATGAAGATGGTGGACTTGGAGATTTAGTAACATATGTGAGTATATATATAACCAATCAAGAACTGTTTTCAAAAACAATCTAAAATTTGGGTTTTGATGATAAAAAAACCCTCTGCAGGTGTGGAAGCTATGGATAGAGAATTCACCATTGGAGCTACTAGATGAAGCAATGAGAGGCAATTTTCAGACAAATGAAGTGATCAGATGCATTCAGATTGCTTTGTTATGTGTTCAAGATGATTCTTTAGAGAGACCTTCAATGGATAACATTCTTGTGATGATGGACAGCTTCACTGTTACTTTACCAATTCCAAAGCAATCTGAGTTTCTTCTTCGAACTATGAGACAGTCTGATCAATCTGCAACAAGCAAGTCTTTGCCTTTGTCTGTTGATGATTCTTCCATCACTATCATTTATCCTCGTTGACTTCTTTTGTGTACTTAATGCTTGTAAACAATGTTTAGGTTTTGATTGAAACAAAGCAACAAGTTATTTAGTTATGTCCAAGAAAACAATTACATAACTGAAATAGCTCTCTGAATATGACAATCAGGGAGATTTCCTCACACGACATTGCCAAGATAGCAAGTCTGCTCACACATAAAACGTTCCCAATTTGTATGAATATAAGAGCTTGGTACAGAAAAATCTATGTCAAAACCCACAATCAAAATTACAAACCTCTAAAGCAATTGTTAAACAGATGAGAGAACCACCAGCTCTTAACCATAACTAAGGCGAGAGTCGAGTTTTGCGGAAGTTTGTCTGCAAGGTATTCCAATCTCGCATGCATTCACTCTAGCAGCAAACCGAAGAGAGCAAAGGGACTCTCCAGTAGAAGATGGATCAGGTGATATGTTCACAAACATTAAGGTCTTTGAGTCACCTCCTAAACATGGCTGTTCAAAAATGATAAGTCTCTATTATTAGAATGATGCAGATAGACAAAATATGTGGGTAATGATAATTCAGGAGTCGTAATGCAATCTAACCTGGAGCAGATATGTTAACTTTGAGTTTCTGAAAGGAACATGATCCTCTTTCTTTGCCAATGCAAATATAACATCACTCAAAGCTGACAAGCTTTTGTTTATAGCCTGGTGAAGTTAATAACAAAGATTAGAAGGTAAGTCCAAAAACCCCATGGGTATAACTTAGAAGACTGTATATTAAAAGCTAAAAACCTGTGTCTCCTTTAACCGTTCTCCTGTTGCCCCACTTCTTGAGAGTCGCTCACTTCCAGCAAGATCAATTAAGTTAAGAACACCTTGTACCTGCTGTTCAGTGCTCTGAAATAGGGAAAGAGTGATAGTGTTTTAAAAAGAATTTCAAAAGTGAGGATAATATTTACCAGAAAGGCAAAGATATTAACCTCATTCACACCAGAAATCCGTAGAGTAAACACGAAATGACTCCTTGATGACTGCTCATTCATATGAGTCTTACCAACGGACCTGCAAAATAACTTGTAACTTGTAACAGAACAAATAGAGAAACAACAGTGTAACAATATTCTCAAAATCCATGCCATTTTGAACAACCAGATATGCCAAAACTGAAGACAAACCTGCTCTGAGCAGCCTGCTGCAAAAGTGAGGAAATTTGTTCAATGTTACATACATCTATTATAGTCAAGTCACTAACATGAGTGTTTCCATTAACATCATGTGTGATTGTATACTGTCTTCCAGAGGTGGTACTGTCTGCTCGCACAGACTCTATAGCAATTGTTCGGTTTGTAGAAAGCAAGTCTCTGATGGACTCATTGTAGATCTCCAACATTGAGACCTACAAATCAACTTAAATCAAAACAATGCTACCAATGAAAGCATTCAACAAAAATTAGAACATTCAGTTAGAAATATATATACCTGCATCTTGTATTTCCAGCCTTGTACACTAAGAGACTGACTGGTTTTGAATATTTGTTCAAGTGATCGAGGGATCAGTCCTTTCTGTTCTGGCCTTTCAGGCCTGCCCATCATGGTGTAGGTTTTGCCAGAACCTGTCTGCCCGTATGCAAAAATACAAACCTGTGTCCACAAAGAAAAAGGGATCAATCAAACTGTTGTCTGCATAACTTGGACAAAATATTTTAATGAAGTCAGCTACAACTACATAAGCACATTATCCATAATTCAAATACTTTCATCTAACTAGAATTTGCATATTAGGATGATAAGAATGATAATAAACCTTGTAGCCATCCAATGCGCTCTGTACAAGCTGGGATATTTCAAAGAACACTTCCTCCTGAGAAGCTCCATGGTCGAAGACCTTGTCAAAGGTGAAAGGATGCTTGTTACCACTTTGGACCACGTCAATGCCTCTCCCAAGAGATTCAGTTGAGGTAGGATAGGCAATAACGCTGGCCTCTTGGCGTCCTCCATCATCTGGTAGCAAGGGGCGCACTCGGCAGAATACGCGTATGTTTCCTTTGAGTTCCTGAAATAAAAGCTTTGCTTAGCGCACATAAAGAAACCCACTGGAACTTAAAATGTTTCCAGAAGGACGTTTTCTTACAAGAATGGTGTTATGAAGCTTCTTCCGTAACAATTCTCCTTCACAAAGTTGATGCTCCGTGTCTGCAAGGCGTTCTTGCAGTTCTTGCATACGTTGTTTCTGATCCTCAAATTCTGTCATTGTATGAGACATAGATGCATCTACCATCTGTAGAAAGCAAATAAAAAGTATGTCAGTGTAAAGAAACAATTGGCAAAGTAAAGAGTATATGAAAGTTTACTTGATCACACCATTACCTTTAGCTTTTCTTTAGCAAAAGCTAATTCTTGCTCCAACATTTTTATACGCTCTTTTTGCAACGAACATGTTTCCTGAACAAGAACGACATTGTCAGACAATTGAATATAATAAGGCAATGATGCAAACTTTGACTTCGAACTAACCTCCAAAGATCCTGATTTTGCTATCAAAATGTCCAACTCATGAGATGACTTTCCAACACTCTCCTTATACTTCAGGATCTCATCAGCCAGCTTTTGTGATTGTACAACTTGGTGATCACGATCATCTCGTACTTGTTGAAGCTCACTCCGAAGGTTCTTAACTTCCGTCAGCAATGAATCCTTTTGTTTTACTGCTTCATCTTGTGAAACCTTGATCACAAAAAGGAAATCAATTAAGAAGCAATGAAACCACTCACAAAAATCACGTCTGTAGTAGATGTAGGATACTTACTCGGCTCGATGCTAGTTGATCTTGTAAAGATTTACTGTGACCTCTTAGTGTAGTAAGGTTCTCCAGTATACTAGACTTTTCTTTTTCAGCACGAGTGTGTGCCTCTCGAACTGCTTCAAGATCAGTCTGGAGTTTGGTGTTATAGTGTTGCAAACTTGAGTTGTACTCTTGCAGCCTTTTGTACATATCTTCCAGGGATATCACCTAGAGAGAAAAAAACATCCGCTTAACAGAACAACTAAAACCACAAGCTAATAGGAGTAACAGAGAATGATACACATAAACACAATAGCGAAAAGAAAATCTTATGTACCTTCTGCTTTGCAGCCATTTTCTCTTCTTTAACTTTGTCAAGCTCTTCTCCGAGAGAAACCTGAAGCTTCTCAGCTGCAACTCGACATTCTTTTTCTCTTCTGTGATTTTCAATTGCATCCTAGTAGTCATAACCAATTAAAAGAAACCAAACTTGATCAAAGATTCATTAGGAGATGAGCTGCGGAATGGTAAAAAATTCTTTGAGCAATGAAGCCTTACCAATTTACTCAACTCCTCCTTTGAGAACTTTTCCTGTAATGATGCTATGTTCTCCTTCATTTCTGCTATTGTTGCTCGTAGCTCTTCCTCTTTGGTCTTTGCATCCAACTCTATAAGTAATTAGGAACACACATCCATATTCAGTGTACACACAAATTGATGTGAAGACAAGATATACAGGAAACTAAATCACCTTTATCACTGTATCTTTTCTCTGCAGATTCCAGAGAAGACCGAAGATTTTCCTTCTCCAGGACATGGGTTTCATCCACTTGTTGGAACCATCTAACACAAACCTTCAGCTTCTTGATAATATCTGTCATTTGCTCAATCTTGCCCTGTAAGTACCATTGAAGAAAAAACCATTTTTTCAGTGAAACGGCAAAAGAATTTATCTGAACTCTCCTAGAATCAAACAATTGGTTATCGGTTAACAAACCTTGGTATCAAATTTTCCAGCTTTAGCTCTCTCGTTAAGCAAAGCCAAAACTTCATCTTTAGTAATTTCAACTTTACTACACTCCTCTGTGCTGCCCACATCGCTGTTCGCCGTAACATCTTGTCTATTCACTGTTGAAAGCACTTGTCTTCTTCCAGTACCTTGCGTCTCCATTCTCTTTCGCTTGTCAAAGGGAATGCTCGAGAGACCTTCCTTTTTCTGAAAATGCATATCAAAATTAAGTAAAATCACAGCTTTTATATCAATTTCTCAAGGAGACCTACAGCAAATAAATGCAGATTCCGGTGAATCAAACGGATCATTAAACAATTAGATCGGATCCAATCAGCTAAGAAACACAAAGATGATGATGAGAACAAGTGGATGAAGAAGAAGAATCTCACGGCGTTTGGACTGCGTGGAGGGCGATTCTGGCTACGAAGTGGCATCTTCGATAAACAACAAGATAAAAACTTCCGATGATTCCTTCACCTTGTGCTCGTCAATAGCATCAAAATTTCGAATCTGTGCTAGGAGAAGGAGTTCTACAAAGATTCTTGAAGAGCCCTCCGGTTGAATTACAAGAATCTGGGAGAAATTAGACCTTGTTTCTTCTCAATCCGAGACGGGAAATTAGGGTTCTTGCTTCTTCCCTAATTGGGGATTTATGATTGAGGACTGAGGAGCCTGTTGTTTGAAATTTTGAAAATAGATCTGGCGTACTCTTGGTAAAATTATAACGGTACTCTTGACCTCGATAATATTGTAATGATGATTCATTAATATTTATTTAATTGAATAAAGTATAGGCTCCATATTGGGCCTCTTGACATAAATCTCGGCCCATATATGTTAAAACTAATCCATATTTTCGTAGTTTTTTTTTCTAGCAATATAAAATGTGGGAAGTAGGATTGTCCAATTCGGTTTATGGCTGAATTTTGTTTTTTTTTTTTAATTTTTTTTGTAACGTCTAAATTTTTCAAAGATTTAAAAACCTTTTTATATTCTATTGAATATATATATATATATATATATATATGTGAGTGGGATTTTACAGTATTAAATGCTGTTTTTAGTTGATGTCAAAAAAAAATGTTATTTTTAGTTTGGATTGCATTTATATTCGAATGTTTAGCAAGCTTTGGAGAATTTAATTTTAATTTTTCTTTATTTTGGTTTGGTTAAAACTTAAAAGTTAGATTGAATTATTTAAGTTGCATTTTGCCCGAATATTAAAGAAAGAAAAAAAAAACAATTCAGTGACACAAAATTACATTACAGTTCGGTTTCTAAACCGGTTTTCAATTTGATTTTCTTAGGTTTAACGGAACTGCCACGTGAAAATCACACTCCGGCTACGCTTGATCTCAATCCTATGTGGCAAAACTGAGAATCAAGATCACACGTGTCAATATATTAATGGCTAAAATCGTATCCGAGTTATCTAAAGAACGACATGAATCAGATAAGATATTGTTTGTCACAGAACCAAAAACCAAAATTATAACTGAACGAATCTCCACTAATCAATTATTCAAAGCAGAAACAAAAAATGGCTCAAGCATTGACCTCGATGGCTGGCTTACGTGGCGCATCTCAGGCTGTCCTTGAAGGAAGTCTCCATATCAACGGCTCAAACCGTTTGAACACTTCCAGAGTCACGGTTGGGTCTCAGAGAACCGGACTTGTAATCAGGGCTCAGCAGAACGAGTCAGTACCTGAAAGTAGTCGCCGAACAGTGATTGGGCTCGTGGCGGCTGGTTTAGCCGGTGGTTCATTCGTTAAAGCTGTTTTCGCTGAAGCTATTTCGATCAAAGTTGGTCCTCCTCCGCTTCCTTCCGGTGGCCTCCGTAAGTAAAACTAAAGTCTTGGTTCATTTTATAAATTTTCGGTTTGATTCAGATTTGGTTTTAGTTTTTTTTTTCACTTAAACCAAATGAAAATCCGGTTCATTTATATTGAACATCCTCTAATTGTTAATATTAACCGCGTAAATCATATACACAAATAACATATCCTTAATTGTAGATTTTATTTGTTCATTTGGGTCATCTAAACATCTCAAAAACCGGTCTTAATTAGATTATAGAGATCGGTTATGTTTGATTGATTTGTGGCTTTAAATTGTGTGCATATGTGAGCAGCTGGAACTGAAAACTCAGATCAAGCAAGAGATTTTGAATTAGCATTAAAAGACAGATTTTACTTACAGCCATTATCACCAACAGAAGCTGCAGCTAGAGCCAAAGAATCTGCTAAAGAGATCATTAACGTTAAGTCATTGATCGACAAAAAAGCTTGGCCCTACGTTCAAAACGATCTCCGTTTAAGAGCATCGTACCTACGTTACGATCTTAACACTGTTATCTCCGCTAAGCCTAAGGAAGAGAAACAGAGCCTTAAAGAACTCACTGGCAAGCTCTTCCAAACCATCGACAACGTAAGTTTTTTTTTCCGTTAGGGTTTGTTTTTTACAGGTATCTTGGTGAAGAAGTTAGAGTGTTTTATCATCATATATAGACTTCTTGTGGATTGATCTGAAATGGTTTTTTTTTTCTTGATTTTCTTATGTGGAAGCTGGACTATGCGGCGAGGTCAAAGAGCAGCCCAGATGCTGAGAAATATTACTCAGAGACGGTCTCAAGTTTGAACAATGTTCTTGCGAAGATCGGTTAAAGAAGATAGACTTGCTTTGTAATGTGTTGATGTTGATGTTATTATTATTATTATGCAAGTACTTTGTCTTTCTCCTCATGTTCTTGTCTGATCAAATCGGTTATTTCTAATTTCAGTTTCAAGATTTAACCAATACATATTGGTTGACTCTTTAGCAAAACACTCTCTCCCACTCCCTACCTACGTACCCTTACTACGAATGATGGCTAGCTAATTGCCTAATTCTATCTTAATGAAAAGCATATTTTGATCCCCCCCCCCCCCCACTCCCCAAAAAATAACATGGAATTGAAACCTTATTAATTGGTGTTTTTTCCTTTTCTTGTAAGTTATAACAAACCAATTCGTAGCTTGTTTTGATAGTAGTTTCAGAATTCGGATTGCAACTTTTAATTAGAATTCATATATTTTTTCTTTACAAAATTAATGGATTGTTAGCTTGTTTTTGATAACAAATCACCTTCTGCATGTCACAGTTTTAGGTAGATAGTATAAATATAAATGTGATTAGGTCAAAGGCCGAGGACACTTAAACCATTAACACTTTTTTAAGTTTTTGTTTCTTCTTGTTAATCGTTTCACTTTTTCTTTAGTTTTCTTCCCACTCCACGAGGTACTTTATACTATAATTAAAACAATGATTTTTAACAAATTCTAAGATATGGCGACGAGGAGATTAGACCATGCATGGTCTTGTAATTGTCATGTTCTAGAAGTCAAATAAACAAGTTATATTTATGCTTAAGATAAAAACGTTGAATGGTTGATATCGGAAATTTGCTTCTTAAATTAATATTCTATCAAACTAAAAAGGTGTTAGCCTAATGGTAATACAAGAGGGTTGATTCTCTTGTGCACCGAGTTCAATATTCAATTGAAATGAAAAAATATTTTTTTAAATCGAAATGGAATAAAGGCTGGATCTCGATACCAAAAAAGATTATGTACTAAATATCTAGAACCCCTGTGATTTATAAAAAAAAAAAAAAAAAAAAAAAAAAAACTCTATCAAATGGAAGTCACATCCAAATTTGCTTTGATCTCCATTAAATTAAGAACCTTAACACACCAAAATCCACTACTTTTATAGATAAAATAAAATCTTAAACTCTACATCTAAAATTTGATGAGATGATGACCAATAAAAAGTTGATGAGATGGATAGTATATACGTACACGGATTATTAACTAAACGAGCAATGTCAAGAATTTGTAATTAACTTATAATTACGTATTACTTTAACAGGAAAAAACTTATAATTAAGTAGTTAGACATGTTTAGTTCAGGGAATATTTATTCCTCGAAGCCAAATTGACTTAGACTGCAAAGCTGATTATTTTAAAAAAAATCTAGATATATATATATATATATACATCTACAAGACTACAACATATATAATGATATAATTTGAGGTTAGATATGTTAAACAAATATTACAATTAACTAATACTGGAGTTGTGGTTAAGGAGTCAAATCAGATGACATGAGCATATATTATTCGTGGTATATTAAAAGAAGATTTGGGAACATTTCCAAAGTAAAAATGAAGACAAACCCTAAAACCCAAGAGAACTCGATTGGGTGGTATGACTTAATCCACACAAAACGTATTATCGATTAATTAATTGTACTTGAATGTCAACATTTGCTACTTTATCAACACCTGACCTGACCAAACTGTTCTCGGTTGATTTTTAAAACTTCTAAATTCCTTTTTCTCATCCCAGAAAAGAAATGTTTTGTCAAATAATGTTCAAAATATCCAAGTCTTCGTATTGAAGAACACACATATAAATATATTTTTAAATTCAAGCTGTTTTTTTTTTTCTAGTCCATTGTAATTAACTTATGCAAATTTAAACAAATAAAATTAGAACAAAGCCATATAAATTGAGATTACGGATTTATTACCTAACCAATTTTAAATAGACAACCTTTTACTAAAATCCAAGTACAAATTCCTATTTTGCTTTAGCAAAAAAAGTAGCTATTCGTGTTTTTATTAAACAATAAAACTTGTTCAACGTGGACTTTAGTTTAGTCCTACCAAGGACCAAATATTTAATAATTCTGATTGTATGCAAAAGATTTTTTTTTTTGCATTTGTGTTTACTTGTGTTATAATATTCTTACATTGTAAACAATTTTTTTTTCTGTCAAGTATATTTTGAAAAATATCAACGTAAACAAAATGTTTGACATACTTTTTATTTATTTATTATTTTCAAAAAAAAAACTATTTATTTATTTATTTATCTACGCTTTGTATTTACAAAATGATTTATAATAAACACATTACTTTATCATATAATTTAAGGTAAACACGAACACAAGAATAAGTCCAATAAGATACGTTTTCATAATCATCAATAGTAAAACATATGGTAAAGAGGGTAGCTAGAGATATTATTTAACAATTATACTATTACGTTTAAATTATAAAATATGGATTCATGCTTACATATAAATACATGAAGTAACCAATATCATGTCTCATAGAACTTCAACATTTCCAAAGTAAACAAACAAAATATAATTAATTAAGAACATGACGGAAGAGTTTGAGATCGCCGGAATTTCCACCAGAACTTGGTGGAATTCGCCAGCTAACACCGCCACCGTATTCTCCGGCTACTCGCTGCCACGTTCCACTGAGATTAGCCTTGATGTCGCAACTTTAGGATGGCAAAACTTCGATAACAAGATTAACGATCATAATGATGATTTTATGAACATGTAAGTCCACATGCATACATATATACAAAGTACAATATTGGACTTTCTTTAATGGCTTTTCTTTCTTCTTGTATTTCTTGAAGGCATAATAGTTTCTTCGAAGGATTATTCGATCCTAACGAGCAATTACCATCGGATTCTTGGCCAAAATCTACTATTCCTAACGCGAAATCTGAGATGCTTGAAAGCTTCCCATTCTTAGATAACATGTTCTTGATCGATTCAGAAGCTGAATCTTTCTTGGATCATGAGATCAGAATCCATAAGTCTAAGGAGCAAATTACACAAGACTGCAAGAATATTACTTCAAAGGCACGTGACAAACATTAAAACCTAATATTGTTTTGTTTTGACTAGTATTAGAGTTAATTAATTAACATTACAATATATGTGATGAATCTTTCAGAGGAGTGAAAAGACTGAAGAATTAGAAGAGAACAGCGATGAATATTCACCGCGATTACTTAAAAGACCAAGACTCGAGACACTATCTCCATTGCCAAGCTTCAAAGTTCGTAAAGAAAAACTCGGAGATCGAATCACTGCGCTTCAACAACTGGTTTCACCATTTGGCAAGGTAAATTAAAAGAATATTATTTGTTTTTTTTTCTCGTAAGGATTCGGCCTTTTATTTCATCTGATTTAAGCGCAAAAGATTTAATCTCTTTGCAGACAGATACAGCTTCTGTTCTCAACGAAGCTGTAGAGTACATCAAGTTTCTTCAAGAACAAGTAACAGTAAGTTCAAATTCTTTACTATACGATTTGCTATCAAAATACATCAATTAATTAACATTTAGTTTGATTATTTAATTTTAAAAACAGGTATTAAGTAATCCAGACCAGAACACCATAGGATCTGTTCAACGACAGCAGGTACTTAAAATTAGTTATATGTTAACAACTCTTTTTCTTGTCCTTTTGCTTGTGATATTAAGAATCTTTTCGAAAACTAATCATCACCAATTAATAATTCTTGAATTGATTATTATAGTGTTCTGACAAGAAATCTATCAATTCTCAAGAAGAAGAAGAATGTAGTTCAAGAAGACAAGTAGATCTTGCGAGCCGTGGGCTATGTCTGATGCCGATCTCAGCTTCATATCCGGTGGCTGCAGCTGCGGCTTCGGCTGCAGAGATGAACACATCTGATTTCTGGAATCTTCCATTCTGTGTAAACTTATAAATTAGACAGATACATAAACAAAAAAAACAAATTCTCTTCCTCATTAAAAAAAACAGAGAAGGGATCTTGTAAAGTTTGATGTTTTTAATACAAAAATGTATATGGCATGTACTAATTCAAATTTCAAACCCAATATTGTTTGTTTGGGTTAACTTTTCTTTTGTATATATTTTTTCCTAAATGAAAGTACAATTTTAAATATATTAATGGACACAAAGTAACAACTCCCAAGTAGAGAGAACCCTCTTAAGTCTTAACGTTAGCCAAAGCCTAAACATACACAATTATCTGTAGTTTCACTTTCTCCAAAGTTAAACACACACACACACACAACATTAATAATAAAGTCACAAGAAATGTAAATACAAAATAAATAGAGTTTATTGCTTCTTCTGAACGAAGAATAAAAATGAAAAAAAAAACTTTGGTATTGGATTATTGTGGTTTTGTGTGACCGTTTAATTTGAAATGGTACATAAATATGGGTGAAAAGAGCGAGACAATATAGAGTTTCTGGTTTCCTATCTCCGGTAATAAAAGATTCTTCACAGCTTGGATCTTACTTGCTGAATAAGTTCTCTTCTCAGGATTTTACCAGCCGTAGATTTTGGAACAATCTTAATGAAGCTCACTCGACGCAATCTTTTGTAAGGAGCGACCTGATGAAAGCAAAAACGATGGTTTTGTGCTTTAGAGATGACAAACAACACATTGATACAATTGATTCGAAAGACTTGGTTCATAAGTTTATTATTAACCTGTTTGGCTATGAACTTTTTAATTTCTTCTTCTGTTACTGAGCTATTTGGTGATCGGACAACAAACGCAATTGGAACTTCACCAGCTTCTTCATCAGGGAACCTGCAACATGTACAAATGTTAATGTATTCGGACAAGGAATCAACTCAGTATTTTCTGCTGTATTGAATTGTAGATCATATGACTCACGGTATAACAACAGCGTCTAGTATTTCAGGATGCGATACAAGAAGACCTTCTAGTTCAGCTGGAGCAACCTAGATATATCAATCAAGCCATTCATTATGATTTTATCTATTTCAATTTCCGCGGTTTGGAAAAGGAGAAGACGAATGAAAGGAATTGGGAAGTGAAAGTGAAACCTGGAAGCCTTTGTATTTGATTAGTTCTTTGATTCGATCAACAACATAAAGGTTACCATCCTCGTTGAAGTAACCAAGATCTCCAGTATGTACCCAACCCTTTTTATCTATTGTTTCTTTAGTAGCCTGAGGGTTATTGTAATAACCTGTAATCGAATTGGTTTACATGAGATTCAAATGCATAGATATGTAAGGCTACTATATATGTAGGAATGAAAATTTCAAACCTTTCATCATATTAGGTCCTCGAACCCAAATTTCGCCTAATTGATTAGGAGGCTGATATTTTCCAGTTTCTACACTAACTATCTGAGCTTCAACTCCTGGAGAAAGCATTCCAGCTGAACCAGAATTCCGTTTCCCGAGTCTCGGGTCTTCCACAGAGACAATTCCACACGTTTCAGTCATTCCATATCCCTGAAGAAATCCCAAAAAAAACCTCTTTTGTATCATTCAAACAATCATCAATGACAACAGACAAGATCTGCTACAAACAAAACTGAAATAGCGCAAAATCTTATAAAACATCGATGAATTAGCTAATATCTAAGTCTATCAGAAACTCAGAAAGAATGGACTAAAACCAATAACAGGATCACAAAACCAAGTTTGTTTTTTTACCTGCATAAGCATAACATTAGGGATGTTTCTTCCACAATCCTCCATCAAATCTTTCCCAAGTGGAGCAGCTCCTGATCCAATGTACTTAAGTGAAGAAAGATCATACCTTTTCACAATACTTTGCTTAGAAAGAGCAAGAAACACAGGAGGAACAACCCAAAGATGAGTGACTCTATACTTCTCAATGTTCTTAAGAACCATCTCAAGATCAAATTTCGACATAGAGATCAAAGCGCTTCCTCTCTGAAGCTGAGAATAAGTAATTATACTCAATCCAAACACATGAAACATTGGAAGAAAACACAAGAACACGCCATGATACTCTCCCATAAGATCTTGATCCATCGTCACCATTAGAGAAGCTGCTATGTAATTCCCATGAGTTAACTCAACGCCTTTGCTTGTTCCTGTAGTTCCTGATGAATACAACAGTGTAGCTGTATCTGATTGTTTAATTTCAACAACCGGAAGATCGGAGACTGGCTCGGAGAGTTCCATGACGTCATTGAAACTAAGAATCTTCGAATTCGATCCATTAGGAATCTGTACGGAATCGTTAGATCCAAGTAGCACAACAGGGAGATCGAAATCCTTGATTATATCGAACAGTTGACTAACGGAGATAATAATCTTCGGATTGGAATCTTTGATCTGTTTCGAAACCTCATTAACAGTGTAAAGAGGATTCGCGGTGGTGAAAACGCCGCCGATGGCCGTTACGGCGAGGAAACAGAGAGGGAATTGGTAAGAATTAGGAGCGAAGATCAATACGACGTCGTTTTTGCGAATGCCTAAACGGTGAAATCCGTGAGCGAGTCTATAGACGGCGGATTTGAGCTGAGAGAAGGTTAAGGAATCGCCGGATTCGGAGTCGATAAGAGCAGGTTTTGATGGGTAAGATGATGAATTACGGAATAAGAAAGAGACTAAAGATGTGTTTGGATCTTTAGGGAGAACGAGCTTGGGACGAAGTGATCGGTAAATACCGTCTCTGCCATAGCCGGATTTCTCCATCTCCGAACTCGGAGGAAAGAGAGATAAGGAAGTGTGTGTGTGATGAAGAAGAAGACTTCTCTGATTTCTCCACGCAAACGTTGCATTATATGTATATCCAAAGTTCCAAACTCCTAAATCTTACTACTACTAGTATTTTATTTTTTTTGGTAATCAATCATAATCGCATAATTCTGATTATTTTTATTATTTATTGAGTATACTGGAAATGTCAAAACAAAAAAAATTGTAGTAATAGACTCATTAGGTGGTCGATGACCTCAAAAAACCAATACTGGAAATAAGTAAGAAAATCACCATGATTAATTCATTTCGTGGTTTAGAAAATACCGTATTCGATTTTATAATTATGGTTTAGAAATTTTGGGTTTAGCTCTTATAATTAGGCTATTATATAATTAGAGCATATGTATTGCTAGTCTTTTGCTCTCCAAGCTCTCAAACTTTTTGAGATATCTACAATATTTTATCAAATATTAGATTCAATATAATTCATTTACACATCTGTTTTCTTAAGCTAAGAGCATGTGCATATGTTCTAGTATTTTACATTTTTGTTAATCATAATCACATAATTGTGATTGTTTTATTACTTAATTTAATTACTAAACTGCAAAAGTCAAACAAACAAAAATTGTTAGTAATAGAATAATAGGTAGGTTTGCACAAATAAATAAATAAAGACTAGGGTAAATCGTTGACCCAAAAAAAAATTGGAAATAAGTAAGAAAAATAAAAATCACCACGACGAATTCATTTTGAGGTTAATTAAAAAAAAGGATTTGCATATAGTTTATAAATATTAATTAATATATATATATATATAATTGGGATAATTATTATAAAAATGTGAACCCATATTGTGAATCCTAAAACTCGTAATCGAATATTTACTATTGTTTAAAAAGATTAAAGATTTGACTTTCGTATGAAGCTAAAGACCTTAAATGTTTGAGTGAATCGAACTGGATTTATTGATATAATCGGAGGTAACATGTTATAATGAAGTTCGGAAAAACGAATACAAGAGACGGGCTCAGGTAAAGAGCTCAAACTGCTAGTAATGGGTGGAATTCTTCGTGCCATACGGGCCGCCGTATGCCTTGGGTCGTACCTGATGCATAAGCCCATTAACAAATTGGGCTTCTCAATTGTCGAATCTATGTCCAACACATATGGTTTAATGGTTAAGACTTGAGAGTATCTCCATTTTTAGGGACGGTTTTAACTTTTAAGCCTCCATGACACACTGCTAACCAATAGAAAGATATAAAAAAGATGAAGCGAATTTTTATAGTTATGATTTCGAGATTTTGACTTTAGATCTTCGTCATACGAGCCAAGCGAATTTAGGGTGCAGAGAACAAATATGAAAGTGTTTAATAATACTGTACAGTTTGATTTTGAACACATTTATAACAAATCACAAATGTACTTCATTATTTTTATAAATTGTTTATTGGTTTACATTGTTCATCAATAGTTTATATTTGTAGTACAAAATTGAAAAAAATTACACAAAAAGAAAAACTCAAAAAATGTAGATAAACAAACAATATTACACAGTTTCACTTCACACAGTAACGTAGAGACACGACACGAAGAAAGACGAAGATGCGATATTTTCAATTCTCTTCACCAGCTAAGAGGCCCGACCCGGATCCGAATCCGATTCGGTTCTGTATTGTTGTTCTTCTACGCCAGGAACAACCATACCAGGGTGATGATGATACATTTGAACCGGGCCGGGTGTTTTCATTCCATAATAACCCGTCCGGTTTACTCCATCAACTGCCATCATAACAGGCCTAACCGTTCCACCATATACTTGACCCGGACCAGGCATCTGATGAGGCTGAGGTTGGTGGTATCCGATTGGTACATGATGGTATTGTTGAAGATACTGGCCTTGCATTTGAACCGGATGTACCATATGATTTCCCGGCTGAATCATAGGATTACCTGGTTGAACCGAACCAGGAACGTAATAAATTGGTGATTGGTGAACGGTATGACCCTGGTAATGAACCTGTGGGCCAGGGGGGTATTGCCATTGGGAGTTAACCGGGTGATTACTCTGTTGAATTACTTGCTCCGGTTGAGGATCGGCTTTAGGGGTCGAAACCGGTTCTGAACTTTCCGGTTTAGTAAAAACCGGTTGTGTAAGTTCCGGTGTAAATGATCGCATTACAGGAGCCGAAGACGTTGAACCATACGGCGAAGGAACATCGCGACGAGGCGAACCAGGATCCGAAAGCGTCGAAACTTCTCGTTGGATCTTAGCTCTGGGATCACGATCACGAAGCTCGTGAGGCGGAGCAGTTTCATCAAAATTATCCAATCCAAAGAGGTAATCAGGAACTTCCGAGACGATCGACGAGACTTCAGATCTGACGCGCTCGAATACTCTACCGGATACGCCGTTAGATGCGGCGGTCGCAGCGGCGGAGGAGCCGAGATTGAGAGCGTCGAGGAACCATTGCTCTCGATTAACGGAGCTATCGAGGAGAGAACTGATACTACTTGCTCGACTATCGTTATCTTCTTCTCCGGCGATGTTTTTGGTAAAGAGGAAAAGACGAAGACGAGAGGCGCGTGGGTTTTGATTCTGTGCGATGCGGTCGTATTCATCCATCATGTTCTCTACATCTTCGTCCGTTGATACGGAGATTAACGCGTCAAGATCCTCGTTTGGTAGCTGGTACTTCACGCTTATGTTGCTTTCACCTTATCCAAATATTCCAACGCGACAATCATCATAATTATTCCCATTCAAATATTTTAAAATAAATTTATTACTTTCCCGCAAAATTCCAAAATCTTGTAGCCAGTAAATATCTGCCCAATTTCCAACAACTAATTTCAAAATATTTAAATGCTATTTGAAAATAACCAATAATTCACTCATCTCTTAGTTGACAAAAATAAAATCATATGATTCTGATCCATTTTCGTATTCGGTAAGATAGTGATCGGCATAACTTCTTCTAAAATAAACGAATTAATCGTTATCAAATATTCCAAATATAATGATCGACAAAATTCATATTAATTTAATCCAGTTTTTATATAAATTTAATATAATTGATCCAATTCGTATTATTATTAGAGTGATCTGCATATTCATACTTGATCTACAATCGATATTTATGTTCCTACTAAATAATTTTCAGGAATTCGAAATTATCCACACACAAAAAGTCCCTAATCACTTTTCAAGATCATGACGTGATCAATTTGTTTGTTATGATTCCGATTTTGACGATTTTCTAATCGAAAGGAATGATTAGCTTACCGGAGAGTTTAGCAAGTTTACTGAGAAGAGATGCGAAAGTAGTATGACGATGAACGGCGACCATACGATTGTCACCGCCGACGTAACAGAGTTGGTTATCCGGCGGACGAGGCAGGATCCTTCCTCCAAAAGTGCACATGAAGCGTACACGTGGCTGTTTATCGTACTCCGATCTCGGCGATGACGCTAATGAGTCGTTGTCCAGTTCCGGCGGAAGGATCGAAGCCATTTATGCCCCCGTTCTCTCTCTCCTCTTTGTCGCCGAGGATTTTGGTAATTTTGGGGATTTTGTTTTATGATTCGATACAACGACCATATAAATTATTAAAGGTGAATGTCTGGGAAGAGCATATGTTAGAGAGACGGGACTGTCATGGACTGCATTATCACAGCACGATGACCTGTGTTCACTTAGCAGTGTTTTCATCTATTTGACTATTTTAAAACTGAGTTAAAATAGTCACCATGAATATTAACTGTGAATCTTTATTTATTTATTTTATAACAGAGTTATTTAAACCTTGTTCCTTAGACCATCATTAATGGAGACATATGTATGTGGGAAGACATAATCAATGTCTTCCCAAATATTGCCACGTGTTGCAACGTGATTCGTTGTGACTATAAAAAAATCAATTTTTTTTTAAATTTTTTTTTGGGAAGACACAATTCCCAAATCTGCAATGTGGATGTTCACTTAGTAGTGTTTTCATCTATTTGACTATTTTAAAACTGAGTTAAAATAGTCACCATGGATATTAACTGTGAATCTTTATTTATTTATTTTATAACAGAGTTATTTAAACCTTGTTCCTTAGGGTAAGTGTAGTTTCCATTTCCAAATATTTTAATATATTTAATAGCATGGATCTATTTCTGCCAATCGAAAGCAAATTAAAATTTATAAACTAGTACAAACTATATATATATATATATCCTTATTTATGATTGTTGATGTAATTTATAATTTTATCATGGACTTGAATAACAAACTATGAAGAAGAACATATTTTTATTTTTTTGTGAGTAAAACTGAATGGAACGAAATTTATTTAATAAAATTATAATGAACATATAACATGAAATTAATTAAATGTATACCAATGTTTACAAGTTATAAAATGTCGTGAATATTATATTATCTATAGAGACGCTTCTTAATATAAATTATTAAGTAATGAGCAAATGGTTAAGATAATAGCGGTCTTTGAAACTGCTGGTAGTTATTCTGTTCTATATGACCGACGCATCCCAGCCGTCAAATAGCTACCATCCATAAATTATATGCTCCTAATCATTCCAATATCCATTGACTCCATGATATATTGTGAAAATTTTAACGATTTAAAATAACATATAATTTAAATGTACAAACAAATTGTACGTATTCTATATTATCGATCTTCAACAAATTTTCTGACGTCGCCACAAAAACAAAAAATATATGAAAACAAAATTCCTGACTTTATATTTATGAAAACAAAATTCCTGACTTTATATTTATTAAATTAATCTAGCGCCAGGAAACAATATAATCAGGAGTTCGTAGCATATGACATGGAGCTGAGTTGGTTAATACGATGGGAGATCAAATAATCCTGATTTTCATAATAATTAATTTGAAGTCCATTTAGGTTTATTTTTAAACAAAAAAAAATGTCCCTGTAGGTCGATTTTCTTTCAACTTTGGATGACGTTTAGTTCGACTAAATAATAATACTAACGAAAAGAAGAGATTGACCAAGGAAAAATAGGATAATTTTCATGTCTTGCAATTAGTAAGATTTTATTTGTTTTCCGGGTATGACTAGTAAATATAATGATATACGTAATTAAATTTTGGCACCGCTTATTTCAATTCTTAGCATTTTTCAAAAATAAATTACATAAGAACTTGTTTTAATTCGGAGTGGGAATAGTTATAGGTATGAGTCGATTTATCATCTATCTTGATTCAGAATCCGATCCGATAAATAAACAGTATCCAGATCTGTTAAATACATTTTAGAAAATATATTTTTACATAGATTATGTGATGTTATATAAAATTATACTAGTATTGGATTCGCGCTACAGTGCAGATAGATTTTTTTTTTGGGAAATTTGGTTTGCATTTAAAAATATAGTGTCAATATTAGTAATTTGTTTGTAGTTGTTTAGAGTATTTTAAATTTATTTATTTGATTTAAAATAGTGTGTAATTAATATATAACAAATATGAATTTGTTTGTAGTTGTATAAGTAAGTATAAAGTTGTTAACCATTGAAAAATATAATGATATTGGTTTTAGTGGTTTGTAATTGTGTAAGTAAGTATAAATATTTTGTTAAATATTTTTAATATTTATTTCTTTATTTTTTCATTATGTAATTATTAAACAACAAAGCTCAATGTGGTCCATTAATTTAATAAGGTAGATTTAGTCTATTCAAATTACGGACAAAAAAAAATACTCTCAAAACTGAATTTAGATAAAACACTCAAATTTACTCGAGGTGTTGATTGAGCATAATCATTCATCTCTATGATTTACTTCAGTTTGAGTGTTATTAAAATCGCTAGCGCGTGGCCCTTCTTTTTTTTTTTTTGTGTTATTATTTAATATGATTTTATAAAATTTGTTTCCATCAAATCTAAAATAACTCGTGATTTTTAAATTAATCCGTATTTTTTATAGTAACCCGAGACTTTTAAATTAACCTGTAATTTGTTATAGTAACTCGTGATATTATTTCTAAAAAATAGAAGTTATATATATAAGTTAAATGAACATGATTTTGTGGTTTTATTCGAAGACAAAATTAAGTCAAATGTTAAATGAATGAAAAAACAAAAATAAATTGATTAATGTTTAATATTTGTTTTTACTAAGATAAATGTGGTATTTTAGAACAAATATGAATAAAGGTACATGCAATTATAAACGAAATAGATATAAAGTAAAATAAGTAAAAAAGAGGTATTTGCTCTGTGCTCCCGACACCAACAGCAATCTCTTCTCAATGTAATCTCTTCTAAAATTCAGCAGTATCACAACTTAAAACAAAAAACTTTGTTTTCTGTTTCTCTGTTTTATCATTGATAGAGCGTGTAGAACAAAAAATGTTTCTTCTCCTTTTATTAAGAAACTATTCAAACGATTCTTTAACCTACAGCGAATATGTAATTAATCCTGTACCGAATCTTTTCTTTCTCAAGAAAGAAAGAATTCAAACTATCTTGATAAGGAAATCGTTAGAGAATAATAACTCAATCAAATATTTCTAAAGTAAGCAAATATTACAATCTGAATTAAAGATCAGTCATAACTATTTTGATTCTAATTTTTTTTTGTGTGCAACTTTTGATTCTAATTTTAAACCATATAATTAATTATTCTACAAAAACCAATCAAAATTGGTAACTTCTGAATCTTAAGATAACTTAAAATCATAATTCCCCACAAGATTATCCTCAATAATCTTCGATTTCTCGATTTCTGTTTACCTTAAGATTTTTCATTACCTTAAGAATATTTTTAAGCTTCTTGCTTCTTGCTTCTTCTATGCAGATTGATGATGATTCCAAGAATCAAAGGCTAAGCAACAAAGAGTTGTTGTTTCAAAACATAAACTATGCAGTGAATATATTCCTCCTCTACGTTTTGACATTATCTATCGTTCCCGGGTTTTTATACGAGAACACGGGACAACATGGACTAGGTACATGGTACGCGCTTTTCCTAGTAGCTATGTACAATTGTTGGGATTTGGTCGGAAGGTATACTCCACTAGTGAAGTTGCTCAAGATCAAGAATAGAAAAGGACTCACAGTTGCCGTTTTGTCGCCCTTTTTGCTCATTCCAGCGTTCTACCTCACTGCAAAATGTGGTGATCAAGGATCGATGATTATGCTCATCTCTGTTTTGGGATTGACTAATGGACATCTCAGTGTTTGCATTCTCACCACAGCTCTATTTTGACCTTTTCCTAAATAGAAATTATGGATTTGATTGTTTATTTCCATGTGTGGTTTACTTAAAAAGCAAACATGATGCTTTCATAGTTTTCTTTGTTTGAAAAATAATAAACACGGAAGGCAATTAATGAAATGAGAATGCGATTTTAATTGTTTCTAACGCAAAATATTGTTGTTTGTATTTGTATTTGCATTAAGAAGTACTATATATTTTGTTCTTTCTCATACGTACGTTAAAAACAAGAATCTTTTGCAAACTATAAACGCAGCCACGAAACTCAAAATGAAGTTTATCTTTTTTTCTTCTTGCGTTATACGTTTGCATTTATAGTTTGCAAAGATTATTCTTGTTTTTTGAATATATACTAGAATATTGTGGTTTTATTCAAAAATAAACACAATATTAATAGATATAAACGTAAACTCAAATAAAAATGCAAAAGTTTTATGTTGTTTGCTCTTAAATTTTTTTTTTTGACCAACAATTTGCAATATTTGCATGTACATGCAACAAATACAAAAAAAAATATATAAACAATTATTTTGTTATGATTTGGTATTAAAAAAAAAAAACTTTTTTTGTTCTTGTGAAGGGGCCGGAGCAGAATGCGTTAGGGAATTTACTGGTAATGTTTCTGTTAGGAGGAGTATTTGCAGGAGTTGCCTTGGATTGGTTATGGCTTATTGGTAAGATGAATGCCTTTTGGGTGATAAACTCGATTCCTGACCACAAAAACAAAGACTGATCATCAATGATTTGTTTAATTGGAGATTTTTCTTTCTTGTTATTCGCCACACACACACAAAATTAAAAAAATTATAGCTTGTAAAATTGTAACTTGTAAGTGTGAAGATCACGTTTTATCCTTATTTACTAACCTGCAAGTGTGAGGTTGAACTAAGGACCAAAAGTTACACATTGGGTAGCTAAGATGAAATGATTTTGGAGCTTTTGATAATCAATCATTAACGAAACCAACTACCAAATAGAGAACATTGATCATCTAATGTTCTTCCAAACATTTATGGTGCTTTTAAATTTATATTCTTTATGATTTTTTTTTCTTTTGAGTGTTAATTTTCTTTTTTTGGTTAAACTTTGTTGTTGTATTAAATTGACGTAAAGGGACGATTAGATAATGGAAATAAAAGCAAAGGTGCCAAACCAAGATCAGACCTTAGGGTATGCCAACCTTTTCAGTCTTATTTCTGTTCTCTCAAATTTGCTGTCAAACCATAAAAATCTATAATTATTTTTCTCAATCATGTCCATGTTTTAAGAATCTTGTTTTGATTCTACATGAAAGCTTGGCTCGTAATAATTTCAACAAACTCGTTGACTAGGCTAAACCCTCATGTGCTAAGTTCCAAGTAAGTATCTATAGCTTTTGTGCTCAAAAGAAAAAAATACATCATCTTGTGTTCGATCCAATTCTTGAATCTTGAAACAGGCTTGTGTTTTTTTGAGCTCTTTGTAAATATTTTTAAAATGGCGGATAGATACGAGAACGAAGCTCCTGAAAAGCTTCAGGTAAGTTTCCACAAAACCTAAAACTCAGATCCAAAATCTTTCACCGTTTTCCTCAAATTCTTGTTTATGAATGAATTTAAAAATCAGGGGAAGTATCAAGCAATGGTTGTTTGCTGTATTCTTGGAATTGGATCTCTCGTTTCTTGGAATAGTATGCTCACTATCGCAGACTACTACTATCAAATTTTCCCGGTTCGGTTTCGGTTTGGTCAATTCTCCTATTTGAAATTGGTTCTTGAAATCCGATTTTTTTTTGGTTATCGAAGAACATGTTACCTGTAAATAGTGACCAACAAAGTGAAAAACAATTCTTCTTCATTCGCTAAAGTTTATACTATTTATTAATAATATTTGGTATATATGAACTTCACATAATTCATCTTCATTCCTTCTTCTATAGGAATTGTATAACAAATTAATTTATTCCTCGTCAGATTTTGGAGAGGAAGAATACTGAAAAATATATATTTTTATAATAAATAAATTTTATTTGAATAACTAAAACATAGGATTTCAATAAATTTGCATAAAACATAAAATGCAGATGAATATTTTTAACAAATTCTTATTTCGTAAAAAAATTTCAATACTAATTAATTTTAAGATATATTTCTGGTATTAAAATCTAAAATTAAATTCACAACAAATCCTATATTATGTCTTTAATTTAAATTTAATATTGATAAAACAAGAAATTTTTAAAAAATGAATCTCATGTTAAAATGATTTTTAATATTAATTGTGTATGATAGATAATAGATGATGATTTTTATATTGATATTTGTTTTAAATTAAATCTAAAAACTCAATTCATTATGATGGTCAGCTGGTCACCATTTATTCTAATAGTTTTTGACTAAATTCTCATTGCTTCTCACATTTTATTCCTCTTCCTTAGTTTTCTTTATTCCATTCACTTTTGATTCATTCACATTGTTCTTTTAGTGATCACCGATTTGAGCATATGTTTCTTGTAGGCTTATCATCCTTCAAGGGTAATAACACTTGTATACCAACCAATGGCGCTTGGAACCATCTTGATTCTCGCATACAATGAATCGAAAATCAATACCCGAAAACGTATCCTGACCGGATACATCATATTCACAATATCTACATTCTTGCTCATAGTCGTAAGTTTTCATTCATGTTTTACTCTCAACACTAATCTTTCTTATGGAACTGGATTTTGATTATGGACTCAAGACTTAAAACCTCAAAACAGTTGGATTTGACAACAAAAGGGCGTGGTGGAATCGGACCTTATATTGGTTTATGCACAATTGTTGCTTCTTTTGGTCTTGCGGATGCTACCGTTAAAGGAGGAATAATCGGTGATTTATCTTTGATGTGCCCTGAACTCATCCAGGTTTACCATTTTCAACAGATATATATGTCTCTGGTTTTGATTAACCGATTTTTACTAGATATGCTTCTTCTTGCTTCTTTGTAGTCATTCATGGCCGGTTTGGCTGTAGCTGGTGCTCTAACCTCAGCTCTTAGACTAATAACTAAAGCAGCCTTTGAGAAATCAAACGACCGTCTACGAAAGGGAGCAAGTGAGTTTTAACATCTTTTAAACATTTTCAGTGTTTAAAAGTTTCATTTCTTGTTTTTTTTTTGTTTCCCCCTTTTGCAGTGATATTCTTAGTAATTTCAACATTCATAGAATTCCTCTGCCTAATGCTATACGCTTATGTGTTCCCAAAACTTCCAATCGTTAAGTATTACCGAAGAAAAGCTGCTTCTGAAGGATCCAAAACAGTTGTTGCTGATCTTGCTGCTGCTGGTATCCAAAATCAATCAGATTTGGTACGTAACTTCATATTTACTCAAGAATCTTTTCTTTCTTGGTTTCTTTAAAATAATTCTCCAAGAATCTTTCCTTTCTTGAATCTTTTCTTTATCACAGATTATTCACTCTTAAACATTGTTTTAGCTTCTTGATTTTCTATGCAGACTGATGATGATTCCAAGATTCAAAGGCTAACCAAGAAAGAGTTATTGCTTCAAAACATGGACTATGCACTGAATCTATTCCTCATCTACGTTTTGACATTATCCATTTTTCCTGGCTTCTTATACGAGAACACGGGACAACATGGGCTAGGCACTTGGTACGCGCTTGTTCTTGTAGCAATGTACAACTTTTGGGATTTGGTCGGGAGGTACGCGCCGCTGGTGAACTGGCTGAAGGTTGAGAATAGAAAAGCACTAACGATTGCGGTTTTGTCCCGTTATTTCCTGGTTCCAGCGTTCTACTTCACCGCGAAATATGGTGATAAAGGATGGATGATTATGCTCATTTCTGTTTTGGGATTAACTACTGGACACCTCACTGTTTGCATTCTCACTATAGCTCCTAAAGTATATAAGGTAATCTATCTACTCTTCCTACAAAGAGTTTGATTGTGTCTTTGCGATTGCGTTTCTATTTAGGGTAGTTGCAGTAAATGACCATTTATTAAATTAGGTCAATGACTATATACTAATCTTTGATTTGCACGAAACACAGAAATGTGTGTTTTCTAAATAATGTAACATTATATTATATATAAAAAATATCACCTTATTTTGCTCAATAGTAACATCCCTCATATGTATATTAGTTGAGATTACATTTTGGAGTATTAATCTTTAACTTGAATGAAACAAATCTTTTTGATATATTTAAAATACCAACACTTTTATAAACAATCAATCGGTAGCTGCATATTTATTATGATTTTGTATGTTGTGAAGGGTCCGGAGAAGAATGCGTTAGGGAATTTGCTGGTGATTTTTATATTAGGAGGAGCACTTACAGGAGTTTCTTTGGGTTGGTTATGGCTTATTGGTAAGAAAAATGCCTTTTGAGTTCTCATCAGCAGAGATTCACAATATCCTTTTGTGTAATTATTTCCGGTGAATCCAACCTTGTTATGGCGGCAATGAGAAGATTGGTGCCTCAAACATATATAACTGTTTAGTCATGAAAAAAAAACAAAAAAAGAAGAAGAAGAAGACAATGCTAACACGTAAGAATTGTAATAACTATTTTAGGTGAAGTCTTATTTCGATGGTTCACCAAATTGGTAAATTTTATTTCCTTTGTCCAACTTCACCAATCTATTTGAGGTGAAGTCTAGTTTTTGCTTGTATCACCTACGACTATTTTGTACCCATTAAAAGGTATTGTTCGATCATGGATTTTAATTTTAAAAAAAAGAAGTATAAACTACATCCAAACATAATTCATTGCTATTGTATAATCTTTTTCTAAACTCTTTCCTAAAAGTGTTTGTGATATTTTTGGAAAAGAATAATAATAATAATAATAATAAACTTTTAAATATGTGATAATTTAAATCATTTCAAATCATTTAAAATCCATTACTTAAAATGTATTCAATAACATTGGATATGTTTCTAACAACAGTGGATTTGATTGTATATTTTCAAATTATTAATCTAATAATACTTAATTTCATAAGATTATTTAAATTTTCTATTTAAAAACATAAAATTTGTTATTTTAATACAATCATTGATTAAATACATCTCTCCTATATTTGATAATTTTGCAACCAAAAATATAATTGTTTTACTCAATAATATGTGGATATTAATCATTACATGAATTTTCTCCGGGAAAGTTTTGCTTTCAGACTACACCCTCTTATCGTAAACCAAACATAGAAACTAAATCCTCAAAAGCTTTCAAACTTTGATTTCTTGAATCTTTTTTTGATACTCTTTCCTTTTCTTTTCTTGTGGGTTTTATTTCATCCTCTCAAATTCGCTGTCAAACCTTAGAATCTGCAATTATTTTACTCGCTCATCTCCACGTTTTTAGAATCTTGTTTTGAATCCATATGAAAGCTTTGTTCATAATAAAATCAATAAACCCGTTGACTCGGCAAAATCCGCGTATACTAAGTTCCAAGTAAGTATCTGACATCTGTAGCTTTTTAATCTCCAGGGGAAAAAAAAAACACATCATCTTGAGTCCGATCCGATTCTTGAATCTTGAAACAGGGTTTATGTCGTTTTGAGCTCTCTGTAACAATTTTGAAAATGACGGATAGATACGAGAACCAAGCTCCTCAGAAACTTCAGGTACGTTTCCACAAAACCCAAAACTCAGATCCAAATTCTTTAATTGTTTTCTGAATCTAAAATTCAAATTTTTTTGTATATGTCTTAATTTGAAAAACAGGGGAAGTATCAAGCAATGGTTGTTTGCTGTATTCTTGGAATTGGATCTCTCGTTTCTTGGAATAGTATGCTCACTATCGCAGATTACTACTACCAAGTTTTTCCGGTTCGGTTAAATTTAAGATTCGAAATTGTTTAATAAAATCTGATGTTGATGTTTTGGTTATCAAAAAATTTAGAGTTGATGTTTCTTGTAGGATTATCATCCTTCAAGGGTACTCACACTTGTATACCAACCTTTTGCGCTTGGTACAATCATGATTCTCACATACCACGAATCAAAAATCAATACCCGAAAACGTATCCTGACCGGATACATCATATTCACAATATCTACATTCTTGCTCATAGTCGTAAGTTTTAAAATAAGTCTTATTCTTACATTAGTCTTTCTTTATGGAACTGGATTTTGATTATGGACTCAAGATTCTAAAATACTCAAAAACAGTTGGATTTGGCAACAAAAGGGCGTGGTGGAATCGGACCTTATATCGGTTTATGCGCACTCGTTGCTTCTTTTGGCCTTGCGGATGCTACCGTTCAAGGAGGAATGGTCGGTGATTTATCATTGATGTGCCCTGAACTAATCCAGGTTTATTAACTTCATAAATTCAAGGTCACTCTGGTTTAGATAAACCGGTTTTACTAAATATACATCTTCTTGCTTCTTTGTAAGTCATTCATGGCTGGTTTGGCTGTATCTGGAGCTCTAACCTCAGCGCTTAGGCTAATTACTAAAGCAGCCTTTGAGAAATCAAACGACGGTTTACGAAAAGGAGCAAGTGAGTTTAACATTTTCTTAAGATCTTACAAGTGTACAAGTGTTGAAACTTCATTTCTTGCTTACTCTTTCTTTATTTTGTGCAGTGATATTTTTAGCTATCTCCACATTCATAGAGTTTTTATGTGTTATGCTATACGCATACGTGTTCCCGAAACTTCCTATCGTTAAGTATTACCGAAGAAAAGCAGCTTCTGAAGGATCCAAAACTGTTTCTGCTGATCTTGCTGCTGCTGGTATCCAAAACCAATCAGATTTGGTAACTTCAAATTCCTCAATAATCTTCCATTTCTTGGTTTATTATTCCTCAAGAACCTATCTTTCTTGATTATTTATTCTCTTTCAAGATTCTTCACTCTTAAAACATTCTTTTAGCTTCTTGATTCTTCAATGCAGACTGATGATGACTCCAAGAATCAAAGGCTAAGCAACAAAGAGCTATTGTTCCAAAACATAGACTATGCACTGAATCTATTCCTCATTTACGTTTGTACATTATCCATTTTTCCCGGATTCTTATACGAGAACACGGGAAAACATGGGCTAGGCGATTGGTACGCGCTTGTCCTAGTAGCGATGTACAATTGTTGGGATTTGATCGGGAGGTACACGCCCCTGGTGAAATGGCTCAAGATTGAGAATAGAAAAGTGATCACAATCGCGGTTTTGTCACGTTATTTCCTCATTCCGGCGTTCTATTTCACTGCAAAGTATGGTAGTCAAGGATGGATGATTATGCTAATTTCTGTTTTGGGATTGACTAATGGACATCTCACTGTTTGCATTCTCACCACAGCTCCTAAAGGCTATAAGGTAAATCTACTTTAACCTTTTCCTAAATAAAAATTATGGATTAGATTGTTTGTTTTTGTTATGTTTTGGAAAAAATAAATAAAGTTGAATGTTATTTTTGTGAAGGGTCCGGAGCAGAATGCGTTAGGGAACTTGCTGGTGATGTTTCTGCTAGGAGGAATATTTGCAGGAGTTTCTTTGGATTGGTTATGGCTTATTGGTAAGAAAAATGCGTTTTGAGTTCTAATCACTCCAATATTAATTGGAGGTTAATCTCCTTTCTTCTTATGATTCTTTGTATATCCTTAATTAAAAACAGAGGATGTATAATTACATTTGCTATGTATAAATATTCCTATTACTGATTTCTCGCAACATCTGCCACAAAGAAGCAGCTGAAAAGAAAGAGCTTGCTAAAAAGAGCTTATTGGCAATGAAAAACAAATCATAACACATGTATATGCTGATTAGATAACTATACCTTATACATACCTTATGTAATGTAATGTAAATGTTCCTGATAAGTAGAAAAACATAATTGAGCGCAACGTTGGTGTAAATTGCTTTATAATCTATCCAACAATAGGATAAACGAAAAGGGAAATTACATCAACGCTGCACTCAATGATGTTCATTCAAACCCAGGAAAAATGATCTTTCTTACTCTTTTCTATCACCTTGACAAATGAACACAAACATAACTTATAAGACATTATTGTGTGTTTGGTTTAAACGCAGTACAATGCTGGCTTGTACTACTGTTTACGATTTCACAAACCGTACTAGAATCGTATATTTTGGGGGTTCCAAGTGTACTTTTGTGCTTTAGATTAAAATTAATAAAACTAATTAGTCTATTCGTAATTAAAATTTAGGATAATCGAAGTTTGTGTAAGTTACTAAAAGATCTGTTTTCGTGTGTACTGCAGCGAAACACCAACTTTGTGTAGTACACGAGATCATCTCTACGTCAACCATGTCGTTCTTTGTTTAGTTTCTTTTTAGGGCCAATCATGAGTACCTTTAACTACTTTAGTAAATTCGAAGCAAATATATTCTCTAGGGAGTATGGTCATGAACACTATTCCCTTTCGTACTCGGGTATTCTCAACAGTTTACATAATTATACGGTTTACGTCGGTTGTTCTATAGTAAAATTCGATTTTGATTAAGTTTGTGCTACGACATCTTTAGATGAAAATTCCATATATAGTATATATTAGCTGATGTCTTCCTTGTAAAAGTTATGACGTTGAGCTGAAATTAAAAGCAATAGAAACTATAGAAGCATATGTTGACTAAATCGAAAGATAAACCAATAAATTATATATATGGTCACTAACTAATGACACTAATGATTATGCTAATACTCCATACCAATAGACAAAAGAAAACGATCCGATTGGACTAAAACAGCTCCAACTATTTCGTTAAATGAATAAAGCCTCAACTATAAATCAACCAAGCCTTTTAAATCCAGCGTTAATAGAGTTTAACGTGCAGTTACTGCTTATTAACAATGAGTTTTACTTTTAATGGGGTTTCGTTTATTGAAATTGTTAGAATCTTATCTTTTAAAACTAAATCGCATACGGTCGTTCTGAGTTTTTTTTTCTCTATTCCAATATATCCAAAAATAATTTAAAAAGTGTGATGGCTAACTATGAGGTGTAATGACGTACTGTTCGGACCACACTAATAAGTAATAACACCATGTGATCATAGAAGCTTCTTTCTTTATTCATAAATCAAACATATGTATAAAGTCCACTTTCGGTTTTGGCGACATTAAATTGATTCCAAAAGTTTTATACATCCTAGTTGTGAATTCTTTTTATTAGTAAGTCACTTGATCATCTAGGGGAAACTTTAGATTCTTAACAGTTCTCGTGGACAAGAAAATCAATAGATAATTATCTACATAATTGCACTAGTCATTTGGTAAGCACCCAAACAAAGTGATGTTAACCAATGGTCAAATTATGATAGTGATATTGAGTCCAATAGATCATTAATCATTTGTTGATTAAAAGGTCGATATGTAGAAAAATTTGTAGATTTTTCCTTCAAATTCTTACAAACGATAACACTGATTAGCATATTAGATGAAATTTAAGTCTAGTTCAGTTTGTCCAATGTAATTCATAAAATCAAATAAATTTCTATAATAGATTATAACATCATTTTTGTATAATGATAGATCTTTAATAGATATAGTGTAATAATAATAAAAAAATGAAAATGGTAAAATACAGCCGTATATACTTACAAGAATTTTAGCAAAAAAAAAAAAGTATTTTATAAGAAACTCCAATATTGAAAATCCTGGTCGCAAAAAAAACAAAATATAAGAAACTCCAATATTGAAAATCCTGGTCTCAAAAAAAAAACAAAATATAAGAAACTCCAATATTGAAAATCTTGGTCGCAAAAAAACACAACACAAGTTGTATATCGAGGACAAAAATGTGTTGTTTGTATGGGACGAAATTTGAAAACAGCTTTTGGGATCATGTAAAACAAAATTTGTCTTTTTAGTCCAAATGAATTCATATGGCACCGCCCAATTTTTTTTTTGCATGTCTCGACTTTGTAGGTTTTTCTTTCTTTATACCCACAAGTATATTTAATTAAAATGTTTCAGACTTTATGGTTTGATTGACAGAGAATATTACCAATGTTACATCAAAATACCGAAATGACAACAATAAGACTAATTAGACTAATCTAATAGTAGTTTTTAAATAGACCAATCTAATTTATTTATTTTCTTACCGCAGCTTGAAAAAAAAAGAGAGAGACGAAAAGCGTATAAAAGCCAGTCTGGAACAAAGTGGTCAACTGAAACAGCTAATCCCAAAAAATGCCGACGTTCAAACCAAAGTAGGACCCACCGGTTCGTGTTTACACGTGCTTTGTCCCACGCGTCCCCACTCTTAGATGGCTTCTCTCACACCACGTGTAAAAACTCAAAAGTGATCATAACAAACCGTGAATTCAACTAAAAACGAGCTTCGTTGTTTTTCCCAAAATATTGCTTACGTGTCTCTTCTTTTTACAGGTGGCAGCTGGCCATTAGATACTTTCTCGTGATTGACCTCAATTGTTTCACGCACGTATGCTAACGACACGTGTACTTCTCACGTGCACACTCCAGCCACTCTTGCTGGTTTACCTTTTCTGATGAAATCCTTTTTTCTTTCATATCAATAAAAATGTGTGTGCACAAAAAAAAATCAATAAAAATGTTAAATGTTATCACTGAAATGTAAGTCTTTTTTTTTCTTTTTTTTTCTAAATAAATACTGTATTTATCTTTCTTTTTTTCCTCCCAAAAAGGGACATCGTTTTGAAATGTAAGTTCATTGTGCATTTTCATTTTTTTACTGTATTATTTTCAATAATCTACTGATTCTTTTGTAACTTTTTGAAATGGAAGATGGACCCTTAAGTCAATCCAAAATATGTAACAAGACATAGACATATATAGTAAAAGTCAAATGATTTTTTAATTACCAATCATTTATCTTCCTTTTTTCTTTTGCTTGGCAACCATTTATCTTCCTTTCTATTTCGGTGAATTTGAGCACCTTACATATCTTCGAGGCATATTTAATATGATCGCTGGTACGATCTCCATGCATTTATGTAGAAGAAAAGCCGACCAGAAATATTCAATAAAAGATTAGATACCAATAATGGTAACTCCATCGTATTAAGTATAAACAATGTTATGAAGCTATCTATTGTTTATTGGTGGGATGTTGCTTTCCCTTTGACGAATATACTATATATATTTTTAAAACAGTATCTTACATAATGAAACAAAATCTAAATAACAAATACTACAATAATATTTTCAAATAACACTATCACAATGGTTTTTTGTTTCTTGAAATTGCAAAAAACCATTAACATCAAACGAATAATCAGGAATTTCAGAAGTACTCGCAATATTATTACTATAATAACAACTCTCTTTTTCATCCTCGGTGCTGCAAGTGCTACTATTGATGTAAGTTGTGGAACTTGAGTTTAGTGGAGTCGGGCTCGAAGAAGGTGTTGTCAAGACCGAAGCAAAGTCGGAGTAATAAGGCTCTAATACGAAGTTAGATTTCAAATAATCATCGTCGTGGTTCGATGGGAACGAAGGCACTGAATCTTGGACGGTCTTCATTGGCACGAGGTTTTGGACTTCAGTGAATTGATCCATAATAGGGAACCAAGATTGTAATTCTTGATTACCAATCATGTTGTAACCGGTTTGGTGTTGGTTTACTTCGGTTTGGTTCTCGTGTGTATAGTGGTGGTTTTGGTTTGAAAAGAGAGAGGTAGCGTGTTTGAGTATCTCGGGGTTAACTAATGGCTGATGATGACCATCACCCATCATAAGCCTTGACATGTTCATATGTTGATGATGATGCTGATGATGATGCGAAGCGTTGTATAGAGATGAGTTGAGAATGGAGGAGATATCGAGTAGATCAAGACGTGGACTATGTGTTACCGGATCGATTCCCATTTTTAAAAGTCTTTTTCTGATGTGAGTGTTCCAGTAGTTCTTGATCTCGTTGTCTGTTCTTCCTGGCAAACGAGCCGCAATTGCAGACCACCTATACGAAACCAAACAAAGTCAGATCAACCTTGGTATGTCCATGTTTTCATTATCAACATATATATCACTAGTCTATTCTTATCGTTTCTCACGTCAATATCTCAATACTAGAAAGTTCATATATTGTTGTTTCATAATTCTAGATCATAATCCGAAGCAAAGATTTATACTACGAGATATGTAACTATTAGAGAAATTTCGTAATGACAAAAACATAAATTAGTTGAAAATACATGTATATATGTCGAAAAATGGAAAAAATCAAACTCACTTGTTTCCCATGATACTGTGAAGTTGAATAATGGTTTCTTCTTCTTCGAAAGAGAATCTTCCACGCTTTATGTCTGGTCGGAGGTAGTTGGTCCACCGGAGCCGACAACTCTTACCACATCTTTGTAACCCTATAATCAAGATTATTCAAGAACAAGAAAAGCTTTAATAAACTTTAGAAAACAACCAATGGAATATAAAAAAAGTATGATTAGAATGCAATACTGAAAATATGTATACGAACCAGCATTTTTGGGAAGAGTTCTCCAATTTCCATAACCATGTTTATTGATATAATCAATGAGCTTTTGATCTTCCTCAGGAGTCCATGGTCCTTTCTTGAGCCCATTCTTCTTCTCGCAACATGGTGATCTTCCCATCCTTTTGATTAATTATTACTCAATGGAGCCAATTTTTTTTTTTTTAAATCAATGATTGGTTAATCAAGAAACAGAGACTAGGGAGAGAAAGAAAGAGACGTAGGGTCCTTAAAGAGGAGTACGAAGTATATATAGGAAAAGAGATAAGAGACTCTTATCAATTTTTCATAAGAGGAAAAAGGTGCAAGTCAAATTGATTCGGTGCCGTCCTCTGTTCATCGATTGGGCTACGTGTCCTTTATTTTTCCAAAATAATTGTTTGTCAAAAAATATTACTTGGCTGTATATATACATCTATACATATTTTTTTTTTGAGCAAAACACATCTATTGTTTTTTAAAGCAGAAAATTTTTCTTATAAATTGTACACTTTTTTTTGTGCTACATAAATTGTAGGCTAAGTTCTACAACTATATAGTGAATTATGATTATGACTAAAACTCTATTAATTAAGATTGCCACTAAATTACGTACTATCATTCGGTTTGTGTTTGAATGTTTTTTTCTTTTTCTTTCTTTCCTGTATTAGTTATAACTGTGCATGTGAATCTGATGTGACACTGCGTACAAAACTTTTAATTTGGGTAACCGATCGAATTTAATTTGCTTAAGTTAGATAGTATATAAATCATTTATACATTCTTGTTGATTTCATTAATAGTAATGTCGTCTCCTCTATATTCTATGGAGATTTCATCCAACAAATATCCTAATTTTGAGTGGATATGTTTCAAATTGGACTTCATTAATTTTACAGTCTATTAGACTTTACGCTAGTTAAAAAAAAAGAAGGAAAAATAGATAAATTGTATTTTAATATTGTTAATAAAGACGTAAACAATTGTGCGTACGATATGAATCACGTGATTTTGGGGAGGTTTGTAGTGAAATATTGATGTACCCATAAATTAATGTACTATTAGTTTGTGCGATGATACTTAACTAACCAATTGATTAATATGATTAAAAAAACACGATGCAATTACAATCTTAAGGGACAAGGACATCAACGAGGAGTATCGCTCTCTATAGGTTTAGGCTATTTTCACATTAGCTGTCGCCAAAATTATGATGCCACGTACTCACTTCTCTCCTCACAATATCAAGTTTTCAACCAAATCTCTTGTTTTTTCCTTTGGACTTTTTTTTCCATTTTATAATAGAAAAAGAAAATACATAACAGTGGATACTAATTTCTAGAGTTATAGGGGAAATATGAAAACAGGCACTTTTTTGGAAGTATGAATTGTGGAAATGAAAAAATTTAAAATTTTATATCATTGAATAGCTAGGTACCTTTTGTCAATTTATAAGCAAATACATAAACTCTAACACTGACATATAAATCCAAGGAGGATTTTAATTGCAAAGTAAAAAAAATACTTAAAGAACAGCTATTTTCGTATGTACTTCTGAAGAAACTATTTTTTTAAAACTAATTTTAATAATTTACATGCCTACTACCTTTTATAGGCTCTAAATTGTAGAAATAGGTTTAAATCATAAGGTTTAAATTTTTTGGTCAACCTCTTCTAAACTCCACTGAAGGAAGAAGAAATATAACAATAGGTAACAAATACCCAACAAAAGGCAATGCATGCCCAAACAAGAACCATACAATTGGTAACTAAAGCTAAAACTAGGATAGATTGAGAATGACATTTAATAAGAGAGCCTAACAAGGTCCTAATATCTCATGAAATCTTATAAGCTTCCTGAACTCCAATTCTCGTTCCTTCTAAAGCAAGAAGGAGAACGAGATCTTTAACAACCAATAAAGCTAAAGAAAATGCACCAAAGGCAGAGGAGAGACAATGTCGGGAGGAAAAACCTTGCAATACCGACAAGTCTTGAGCCACGAGTCCTCTCACTACAAATGAGACTTTTGGGCTGAATACGAACCTTCGAAATGCCACTAAGATGGCCACAAAGGCTGAAGACACAAATCTGAAAGCTGAGGAGCTTTGAACCAGAATAGTGAATCGAGCAACAACAAGATAATATTGGTTGTTGAGCAATCATAAGGTTTAATTTAATTTATGAGCTGGAATCATAAGGTTTAATTTATGAGCTGGAATCATAAGGTTGACATGTTTATTTGATCACTAGGTATCGCCTAAATTTGTATTTTTGTTCAAGCATTTGCATAGTTTTTTTTTTTAATCAAATTAGTAATCGAACCCTAACTTTTTTGGTATAAGCAAGAATATGAAGAAACATACTTTACTAAAATTTATTTTTGGAGTGTTTCATTACGTTCAGTGCAGAAGGTCCATGAATTTTTTAATATTTGGTTTAAGTAATGTGATTTTCTAAACACTAAATAACCAGCTCTCAATACGTTTTGGTCAAAATTGTTTCAAAGGAGGCCGAACGATCTATTGGATGACTAATATGTGATGGGTCCTAACACCCTAATCAGCGGGAGAAAAATTAGAGGTCACAGTATCGGCTCGGCTTCTCGGACAACCCCAGTGGAAAATGCATTTACTGCGATCGTACGAAGAACACTTGTAAAATTATTACTATTACAAGTTTTATTTCTTTTCCAAGAAAACATTTTCCACTACTAAATTCATGAGTTTGATATACACAATGTATTAAATATATACAATACTCTACATTTAGCTGTTCCTCTCTGTCTCTCTCTATCCCATCAAACTTTTTCCACAAAAAAAATGAAGACCAATCTTTTGGACCTATTAGCTTTTTCTACATGAGATTTTGAATACCTGATTGTGAATTTATGAGGCTCCCAAATTCCAAATTTAAATTTTCGATTTTGAGTTATCAACCTTCTTCCTCATTGGGTAGATAATTAGTCATTTTGAAGTAAATATAAAATGACAAGAAAATTGATTGGTACATTTTGCATGTCGTGACGTCAAATCGATTATACATTTTAGGAGTCTTAAACAAAAAACAAAATTTGAGGGCATATCTATACACTAATATTTTATTTTACAAAAATTGGAGCCTATTTGTATATAAAATTTGGTATTAAAAGATTAGGAGCCCTAGACCAATATTTCATTGTGATATGCCATAACCGGCTCTGATTATATCCCTCTTATCCCAACCGCGAGTTTCTTTCGAGTTTTGACACTTTATATTTTACATATTATCACATTAATGTGAAATAAATATAGAACTTTGAGTTTTTTTTTTTTTTTTTGAGCATTTCTTTCAAAAATTATATGACCATCGAAATTATAACCAAAACTAAGAATCACAATTTACCTAATCAATTCATGCTTAACACCACTAATTAGATATTTGTTGTTTTAATGTTATGGGATTCAATTTCGATTCCGTTACCACGCATAGGGGAGGCTCTATTTTGTGGTAAAAAAATGTCTTTGCAAACACATATATAGAAAAAACGTTTAGAACTCTTAGTTTTAGACTGTTAGGATATTAACTACTGCTAATTATTTGAATTCTTAAGTAGCTCAAACTCTAGAACAAACTAAGTATAATTAATGAATTACAAATGGATTTAAAGTTTGGAATCTATATTATTGGCGGATATGGCCTTGTGCACAAGTTCAGGCAAAGAAAACTTGTTACGAATATTCCAACAAACAAAAGCATCCAAGTAATAAAAATACATAGGGACAAAATATAGTTAATTTATCGACAAAATGTTCATATAATTAGGAAGGACGATCGAATCAGTGTCACATTTATGTTATTATACTACAACTAAATTTAATTATATTATGTTAATGTCTGGTTCCTTACGACTGAAGAATCTGTCGGGTCTTACGACAAATTAGAACTTCACAAAGTGCGAAATTATGTGAATGAACAAGTATATTAGTTTATAAAAAGGGGAGAATAGAATTATATTACTTTACCAAATAAAAAATTGAAGGAATAAATAACTAAAATAGATTAGAAAGTAGCTAGTGATGCTATATTAGGGTAGTAACCTGTCAAAAATCTAGAGGCTTTGCTTGCGCATGAATTTGCCACAAAGAGTAGCCTACGTGTTAATACATATAGTTGACCAAATCTTATTTGTTGATAATGTTTGAGCAATCTATAAATGTATTATATATATGCTCATACAATTACAAACTCATTACGGATAAATCACTTAGAACTCAACTCGGGTTTTCTTCTCTTTTTTTTGAAATGCAACTCGATTCGTTTAAGCGCAATAGAAACGGATGCAATTATGAGAATTTACGAAAACAGATGGTTTTCACACATTTAAATCGAATTTTGTAGAAACCTGCGCGAGTTCATGTATTTTGCATTAAATTAATGATATATGTGTAGTCAATTTTTGCCCTCTATATTATCTATTGGTCTCTTTCAACAATTATCTATACTAATTAATTGTTCTAACGAAGTCATTACTCGTATCAAACTACAGTCCCAAATGCTTGGCAATCCTTGGTAGAGCTTACTCGCTGTAATGAAGCCACATGGACAAAAGAGTTAGGCAGTAACAGTATGCAGCCACAAACACACACATATATATATATATATAATATGCATACCTAATTTTTTTAATATAAAATATGATTGATTAGTATATGTTATAAAATAAAATCGAGTCACGTAGAGATATCGTCGTATTAAAATTCCATAATTTTGTTACGTCAGAAACGAAGCCCATTGAATCCTAAATAGTTGAGAGGTGAAGACAAAGACCAATACATGTACACGTTATATATATATACATATATATATATATATACAAAACTATAATATGCGACACGATATCGGAACGGTTGTGGAGTTGATGTGCCACTTAATTACATCCACGTTATATTTATTATTAACTAATTACTATAACATCTATTATATACAAGATACATTTGAATTACTAAACTTAGTGGTTTCTATTCTTGGAGGTTCGTTTGATAATAGAGGTGATGCTAATAATACTAAAATACTGATCTAGAATTTAGTGGAAAGACAAAGACATTCATTCCTTAGAGAAATTACTAGAAAAGGAGAAGATCTCAATTCTGATAATTTCTTTCATCAAGTAATAGATCCAAAATTTTGAAAAGTGTCCTAAACTATGTACAACACTATATATAGCACTATATTATGAATTTTAAACTTGCTAAAAAAATTTTACGATATACTTCCCACACGTATATATCTTCGGACTATATATATATTCTTCTGGAAAAATCAAAAGAAATCATGTGGGAAACGTGGAATTCATCATCTTTATTAACCAATATTTAAAATTGGATTACAGTAAAATCTCTATAAATTAATAATATTAGAACTTTAAAATTTTATTAATTTATAGTGATATAAATGAATAAATATTGATTTATAAAGAGATTAGTTTCGATTGGTTTACTATTTAAAATTTTACTATAAAAGTTTTGAAAATTTGAGTTAAGATAATTGGGTTAATAATTATATCTTTAAGTTAATCATATATTTGGGTTAATAATATAAGATATATATATATATATATATTTGAGTTAATAATCATATATATATATAGTTAATAATCATATTTTTTGTAAGTTGTTGTGTTGTGTTTCAAACTATCAAGTTGTACATCTATAACTTCGTCATCAAAATAGTCAACATTTTTTATAATTTTTTAACTTCTAAATATGTATCATTTTTATTTTTCTAGTCTCATAGGTTGTTGAAATAGAACACATGAGATCATTAATTATAAATTTAAATTTGGATATGTCATTTACATAAGTGAATTCATAGTAACTTTTGCTATTTACCATAAAAAATCTATTAAATATTAAATATTCAAGTTAAAACTGTAAATTATGTCAACAACTATTGTTAATGGATAAAAGATAAGTTACAAAATAGATTATCAAGAAATGTTATATGGATATATTATGGTACCAGAAGTGTCACTTGCGTGTTTATCCCGTATCTTTTTAGATATTGTTATTTTAGAGGTGTCTTAGTGGTAAAAAAAACAATTCTTGTAATTTTCACCATGCAAAATCTAAAAGTTTCATATCCAAAATTTTGCTTCTACAATTATTTATTATAAAAACCAGAATTTCAATGATGTTAAAAAGGAAAAAAACAGAACTCGAATACCAATGAATTTACAAAGAGAAGTAGTTATAAGAAGTTATATAAATTATGATAAATACTAGTAATATTTTACAAACCACGAGTCACGAGAGTAATTCAGCAAAAAATATCAATTACATATACTTTCAATAATTTATATGACAGATTAGACAAAACAAACTCCGAAGTAGAAAAATTATAGTGATTGATCTGAAAAATCTGTTTCTAGTGGACAGTATGAAAAATATGTGTAAAAATGATCTTAGAATCATTTAGTATAGAGAGTATTCATATTTCAAAGAGTTGGTGAAGCAGAAGAGATCATCTCCAGAATCTGATTATGTAAACTTCCGTTGCTAACTACAACACCACCCGCCGGAAAAATGAGCCTCCTTTCTGATTGATCTTCCTCCAAATTGATTTCATCTCCTTCCCAATCTGTTACCTGAGGAGACAGAGAGATGATATATCAAGAAACTTAGACCGCGGAATAGACTCAAGTATTCGATCTCAGACAGATACCATGATCATCAGAATGAAAAAAAGTTTGTTCTTTTATTAGGCTTTGTTAGATTTCTAAGTTCAAAAAGAATATCAGGAGTAAAGAACAAAGCAAACCATGTTGTAGTCGAGTTTTTAAGACTCTTATGGATGAAATGATTTGAAGATATATAGTAGACAATGTAAAAAGATTACACCAACCTTTCCTCCGGCTTCATGAACACATATGATCCCAACAGCATGATCCCAAGACTACACATGTTTAAGACAATCTCTTGAGAGGAGAAAATTTTGAATATAATAACAAAACTAAAAGATGTCGTTGTGCGTAGATCCAGATCAAATACCTTTATCGTTCTCTGAGTTTTCGCTCGGAGAAAGAAAACCGATGCTCTACCAGAAGCTACCATCAAATACTTACACAAACTGTACACAGATAAGGAAACTGATCTGAGTAGAAATTTTATAATTTTCATACAAGCAAGTATTATCAAGTGATAGTTTCAGCTCTAAAGAAGTAAAACTGATCATTACTACTTCTTGATGGACAGTTTTGAAGAACAATAATGTGTTTTAGTAGAGAGATAGTAAGTAAATACCTTCCACAACATGTGGGTAAAAGAACGATCTCTTTATGCTGTAAGTCATCTGAATCTATTCTTGCGCCGAACAAACCAGAGAGAGGAAGTGATTCCCAGGTTTGGCTCTCTGGTATACAAAACCTTGCTTTGTTCACTAAAGTACAAGGATCAACAAAGCACCTTGTCCAATCACCGGATACTTTGCCAGAGACATTTTGTAACCTCTTGGCCCACGTTCCACAGCCAATATGCGAGAGCATTAGGGTTCCAGTGGATCCATCTGAAATATCTCCTGGCCAGTTTGGACAGCCCATGACCCCTAGCACAATTTCATTATCTACAACAAGGGCCAATCCTACCTGAGATTTATGCATATGAATTTATGACGATGAAAGAGAATATCAAACTCATATCCAACTCATACATATGCATGTAAGAAAATTTTATCTTGTTCATAACTAGTGTTTTTCCAGAAAGTAATTTTAAAAAATCGAGTACAGCTAAGCAAGGAAGTTTTTGAGGATGTATCAATCCCATAAGATAGTTTCAATAACTCTCACAAGAAACATTTTACTACATATAAAGGAGATCAGAATCGCACGGTTAAGAGACATACCACATATAAAGCTTCATCTCCTTTAAGAAAACCCCTGGTGCCATCAATTGGATCCAAAATCTGCATAAAAACAAAGGACCTAGTATTAATAAGCCAGTTATAGACAGCATGAAACAATATATTAAATAGTATCATATCTTCCATTTTGTGCCAATTTTTCTGTTTCGAGGGGAGTCAATTGAGTATTACTCATTTCTCATTTCATGTCTAACTTACAAACTTCAAAAATGACAATCTACTGTGGATGGTAATATTTGATCTATTAAGATTCACAGGCGCATCATTGAGCTAATGGCTAGAAGATAATATGTAAGAATGTAACAGAGGAAACTTGAGAACTTTCATATAGTATGCTAAAATGTAACATACCCAATAAGTAGCTGGTTTGTTGCAAAACGTGTAAGCATCTTTTCCACCTCTGTCAATTGCTTCAAGTACATCAGAATCAGACAACTGATTCTCTTCAATGCTTGCTTTTGATTTGACTTCACTTACCACAGAGCTTACAAGGTTATTAGCACGCACGAAATGAGAATCTTCTTCAGCCACCAAAGGTATTGAAGGAAACAGTTTCGAAAGCTCTACAATCACAAATAAACAAAAGATAAGAACTTTGATAAGAAAAAGAGTTCTTCAGCACAAATCAAGAAAAGCCTAAACTAGTTGACTCAATTTTACTAACCCAAGCTGATTAAAGCTTGCACTCCAAAATCAGCAATTGTAACTGGAGTTTCATCATTCTTCTCAACTATCTTCTCTTTAGATGAAAAAAGCGATCTTTTGACCTAAAGAATTTGTCAAAAAAAACAAACTTTAATGGACGCCGATCTGAAATTGAGAAACAACGGAGGTGAAAATTGAACTTACATCGACACAGAGACGACAAGCTCTATCAACAGCATCAATGGCGGTTTCGAGCTCTTTATGATACTTAGCTTGATGCTTAGGAAACGGAAGATTAGCCCTGAGAGATCAAATCGAAAACGATGAGATGTGTTACAGAGAGGAGAAGTAGAAGATGGAGAAATCGATTTGAGGTAGAAGAGAGAAAGAGACCTTACGAGGAAGTATCGTCTACGGAGAGGTGTAAGGGAAGGTTTGAATACCGGTGAGAATCTAACGGCGGAGAATCGAGCTCCGGTGTCGAGAATGTGCATTGCGGCTGATATGTACGGCGGAAGTTAAACCGGTAAAATTAAACCGGTTTGTCTTTAATAAATGAGCGTTCCAATTTCGTTATCAAACAAGTGAAGTGGATAATGATAGAGTTACGACTACAAGTAGGCTTTTATCTTTTTTTTAATGGTCCGAGAGCTCTAAACAAATTAATTAGGTTTTTAGTCATGTCTTTTGTTGTTTGAGATTTTCAATGCTGCGTCAGAGTCGGATTTTTATGCAGAATCAGATTTGAAACATAGCTCTGTTATTTTTATTTATGTTTCATAAAACTGATGTTAGAGTTTTTTTTTTTTTTTTTTTTTTATCTCACTTCTATATTTCTTCCAAGCACGAACATGAGTTTGAAACAAGAATCTCGATTCGTTTTTGCATAAACATGATATCGCCATATAGGTCTTTTCAAGTTCACGAAATGGATTCTTCTGGGTTTAATTCTAATTTGTTTCATTGTGGAAATCTTTCATTCATTCTGTTTCAGATTCAAAATTTTACCTTCGATTATTTTGTCAATTTACAAATTCAATTGTTATGGTTCTTTTCACTGATTAAGAATTAGAAAGTCAGTCATCATAAATGTAAAACTTAAAACAAAATAGGAGAGCTTTCACGGAGAAAGCAACAATGAAATGTGCAAAGTACCACTTGTGGAATTGCAAGTCATAAAGAGAAAGCTCTCCGAGATGGAAAAAAAATTCCTCACATTCTAATTAGTTGAGGGTCTTACGGGTTTAAGCTTATTTTTTTAGAAATTAGCGGGTTTTTTACGGATTTGGATTAGTAAATGCCGAGTTATCGTAGGGTTGGCATCAATTGGGTTGAAAAACCATAGTAGGAAACAAAAAATGTGTCCAACTAAAAACAAATTAGTTTAACTTTTCTAAAACGCATTATATGTAGTATGAGAGAGAAAACAAAAAAATATCTATGAAAATATAATAAATATTTTACTTATATTTCTTATTCAACCTCCCTAAACCTAGCATATCGTTTGTTTTTCTGCTTCCGCAAAACATCTTTTAAGTTTCTCCAATCCTTTTAAATCTGGTAGAAGTGGCGATCCTCCTTTTGTTTTTCCTCCCAAAGAATAAAAAGGACCAAATCAATGTTCGTTGCTTAAAAGAGGTAAAAACAAAAATGGAGGCATATTTCAACATTTTTCAAATCAAAATCCACATTCTTGAATCTCAATAGACAGCTTATCACTAATAGTACAACATTAATAACAATAGTGACTCACCTTGCCATCTTTGAAGAAAACATTGTTTCTTTAATGTTGAGTGTTTGACCACATCTAAAAGAAATCGGTCCATCAATCTTTTGTCTTTGTTCTATAAATATGTAGGATTAGTTTTTTTCATTAGGTTTTAGGGTTCATAGCATGATTGTCATATTGATGATTTAAATTGATTGTTAAGGGTGGAATTTAGGATTTTTCATGCACCAAAAATGTTCAATGAATTCTTGAATCAATCCAATGAAAGTTAGATGTTAGAGATTAAAGTATTGTTAACCCACTTAAATTGGAGCTGATTAAAATTTCACAACTTAAATTGGAGTTGATTTAATTTCATATAGTTGTGGAATTTAGTAATTTTGTTTTCTTGTTTAGAGTTAATAGCAGGAAGTGATTAGTTTATCTTTATGACCCATGTTCTACTATGGTTTGTCATTATTGTCCTCCAATTATTTGACTTGTTTGTTTTCAAATATCTTTGAAATACTTAAAACCTAATGCCTTTAAAATCATAGTTAAGCCATTATTATTTTTTCTATAAATAATCCTATCTAATTGTTTTGGTGTAATTTAACCGAAAGAAATGAAAAAAAAAATCACATGGATCAAATGGAAACATATGTTATATCAAAAAGAGAGGGTTAGAGGTGATGACTCAGTACTTTGACACTATGAGGAAACAATTTTTGTTCAAAGCATTCGATATGCTTGGTGATGGCTCAATATCTTTTGCTTACTTGTTCAATGTTCGGAATATCTAATAAAATACCAGCAAAACTGTGTTTGGCATTCTGGACTAGTACAAGTCATATGTGGACAACCTGAATCTCTATAATAGAGATGGCCACACCGTGGGCAAGGTTTATTATCGGAAGGAACTCTGGCACTCCAAAGTGACATGTTTTCACAAAATGCAGAAAAATGAACTGGTCAACAACACTATGAGGTAATATATGTCTTACCTCCTTGTGATGTCCTCTTTGAGAGGGGTTTGAACTTCAAGGGTTTCACAATAACAGACTCGACCAACTTTGTTGTAAGAGGTTTCAAGAGATTGGTTAGGACACTAGCAAAATTTCGGCCGACCTTAATTGATAAGACAGTAGAAGAATTGGCAAAATTGGCAGCTGTGGAAATTGTTGCTTTTCTAACTTTAATGTACGTTGGATTTTTTTAGTGTGTATGTAAATGATTTATTCACAACAAAGTATGAAGCTTCAATGCTTTGGGTAAAGCAAATGTCTGAGATAATAGGCTTTGCTCCATAAGAGAAAAAAGCCTTACTAACTTTGTTGTTAATTCTCTGATCAGATGTGTTTGTGCTGTCTTCACCAGCCCATGTGCCTATTCAATCTTCTGTTCACTACAAAAAATGCATCAATCAAATAAGTCTTCTTCTGTTCAGAATCCATTTTTATCGAAAGAAAGACCATGTTGGCATGAGAAACCCGTTTGCAAATTGTGTTTTGAGTTTGTCAAGGGACCCATCTGCATTCAGTTTCACTATGAATACCCATTTACAACCAAAGCTTGGATGCATTTACTCCCAACAAGTTGATGATTATAAATTTGAGTTACTTATTAATAATTGATGCAAAATTTATAAATTAACATCAATTACAATAAATGATATATATACTAGTTATTTGACATCAATTAAATAAAATTGATACTAATTTATTTTGATTTGCATCAATTAAAAATATATATACAAAATAAAAATTAACATCAATTTTCAAAATGATAGAAACTTTGCATCATTTAAAAAATTATGCAATTTGTTGTCTGACATTTGTCTCACATCACCAAAACAAGTTGGAAATAAAAAAATCCTCTCTATAAATAATCTCATCATTTTAGAATAAGTTTACTTAGGGGTGGACATCTCGGTTTAAGTTCGGGTTCGATTCGGTTAATTCGGTATTAAAAAAACTCTAACCAAACTCAACCAAATTATGTTAATTGCGATCAAAAAGTTTATTTAAAATGGATTCTAGTAATAATAAAATTTAGTCTAATTATGTATTAACCATGAAATATAAGAACTTTTAGATGAAATTCACAAAAGCATAGACGATGTCGAGGAGTGGTTGCAGACTACTCAAATATGCGACAATTTGCTTATTTCACTTATATTCATGTTTACCACCACTCAATGGATAGATCCCATGTAATTACTATGTAGTTTCCACAGTGTTGATATACAAATGCTTGTCTTGTAAATGATTCCGATAAATGATTCCACAGTGTAGATGTTTGTAAATAAATGTGAGAAATACCAAACATCTTATAGAGTATATCAACGTAGAAACAACAAACAAATACCAATAAAAGACTTGGTGCATGACTTATAACAATGGATCAAATTTTAAACTGGTTCAGGTACTGTATAACACGGATGGTAATTAACTCAGTGGCAGACAAGATTGCCACTTTACCACACACCCAATGGTCTTTATCAATGATTTTTATGTAAGCATCGTTTGCTCTTTTCAATCATGTACAAACCTATTAAATATGAATGTAATCAGATATTAACTGAAATAAAATTTAAAAAAAAAAACTTGGTCAAATTCTAATAGACAAAAAGTGACTTAAAATTTTTTTTAAAACGTTATCTGAAAACGATTAATGAAATATCATAATTAATGTCTTCGTCAAACTTAAACATGGTATGATTCATTATTATCGAGAAGGAAAACAAACGAATCAATTTCTCAAATGTAATTTTCTGTGTTCTCCTTTTATTTCATATCCTCATCAATCTTTTGTATCTTTCATTTTAATGAAAACCGAAAATGCCTTTAAATTTTTTTAATTAAAATTATTTAAATTAAATTTGCACTTACCGTAAGTACAACTTGGTACCAGTTGTACTTAGTTATAACCATTATGGGTACAATTGGTATCAAGTTGTACCGAGTTATACTTGGAATTGGGATTGAACCTTTAGCATAACCATTAACCTTAAGCATGAGACTCGAATCATCGAGCCTTGTGTTTTTCGTCGAAACATTTACAATTCAATGCTATTTAACCCTTATTTGACCAATTTCTAATTTTATTAAGGGTAAAATCGTAATTTTATAGTGAATTTATAAAAAAAAAGATATAACAGAATGTCATTTTAGATTAACGTTCAAAACAAACGCAGATATTAATAAAAAAATGAAAATGACTTAACAGAAAAAGTAAGAAATAAAATATCCATTCCTCCTTCGATCATATCCATACACCAACATGTCGCGAACCTTCCTTAACCGCCACGTGGCAGTCACTTATCAAACAGCAATCCCACCATTCGTCGAGCCTCCGGTTTTAACCGTCTCAGCCGGTAGTTTCTCCCAAATCCTCTGGCTCAGTCACTCTCCCTCTATATAAACAAAATATCTAACACTCTTCAAAAATTGAAATCTCTCTCTTGAGAATCTGAAAAGCCAGATTAGCTTAAAGATCTTGTAGCAGATGACCAGAGTGATTAGTCAGTTTTCCGGTAAGTTGATGAAGGATAAGTGTGTCACGGTTAGTAACGGCGGAGATACGACGACTTTACGATCTGCCGTTAAAGAATCTGCCTCCGCTAGTACCGCATCACAGCAGAGTTCAGTCGCGTCGTCGTCGTCTTCGGTGCGGAGGTTTAAAGGCGATCTGGATTCGAACCGGTTTAGTGCGGCGGCGATCGAGAGGCTGAGACAAGCGGAGGAATCACTCCGGACGGTCATGTTTCTGAGCTGTTGGGGATCTTGTTAAATCTGTTAATTTTGAATTTTATTTTCTTTTCTCTGTGAATATTTTTTTTCATTTTCCTTTGTTTCTTTGTGTTTGTATAAAGCTTATGTATAAATCGAAAAGAATGGTTTGTTTTCATCAAATCATGTATCAGTCAATAAAACTAGATTATAAATTTTCATGGAGATGCCGAAATGAAATAAAAGAGAACGTTTCTCACTTTATATTTTCTCTAATGCAAAATTTATTTGGTAAATTTGTCGTTTCCTTGATGTAGACTTTGATATAGAAATACTAGAATTTGACCTCTTCTCTTATTATCCAAATAAAGTTTAAGAATATTATAATACAATAATACAGTAAGTAATTCGATCTATGTATATAGATTAGTTGAAAGAAAGAACAGAAAGATAAATTATTCATGTTTCATATGGATTTTTGAGTCTTCATGCAAAATATTGAATATGTAATTTTGGGCTTTAGAAAACTCCACCTTAAAATCATGGGCTTTGTAAAAATTATACAGATAAAATAGCGTTACAAATCTAACCGTTTTCTTTAGAACGCAATCACCAAAAAATCTATCTTCATCGCGTTTTACTTCTTCACCTTCTCCACTTCCGATGACTTTCGCTTAATCAGAAAACACCAACGCGGACTTGAAACCAACTCATCAAATCCACTTTAATCCTTCCCCGTTTCACATCCGATTCTCCGATGGCTTTAACGGAGGAAAAATCCGATTCCGATGGTCGACGTTGGGGCTTATTCAAACTTCCTTTTCGAAACTCCAACGCTCAAGCTACCTCCTCCTCTTCTTCTTCTTCTTCTTCCAATGCTACTTCTTCTGCATCATCTTCTCATCTCAATCAAAATTACATTCATCAATCTCGCAATTTTCGATATCACGCACCTCCTGTCGTCGAAGGATTGAATCAAAACCATCATCAATCCGCAGCCACGATCCCTTCAATGTCATCTGTCGCGAGATCACTTCTTCCAACAAAACGCCGATTGAAGCTTGATCCTCCCGCCAAACTTTACTTCCCTTGTGAGCTTACTACTCTCCATCGAATCTGCTTAGAATCGACTTTGTTCTGCGTTTAGATTCGAAAATGAATTGAATTAGTAGAATTTGACTTTTCAATTATTATTTTCTGAGAATTATTGAAATTTCGATTTGGTTTTGGATCATAGTGTGATATTGACTTAACTGGTGTAGCTTCTTCTTGGGAATGATGATTATTGGATATTGAAGATGATGACGTTGAATTAGTAGAACTTGACTTTTCAATTTTCTTATTTTTCTGAGAATTATTAAAATTTCGATTTAGTTTTGGATCATAGTGTGATATTGACTTAACTGGTTTAGCTTCTTATTGGGAATGATGATTATTGGATATTGAAGATGATGATGTTGACTTGTTATTGACTTATTTCTGGATAATAAATACTTAAAATTGATACGTTACTATACAAATTGTATAAGCCATTGAGCAAATTTAGAGTCTTGTCAATTTCAAGATCCACTCTTTTTATTGATGATCCATGTTTCTTGCTCGGAACTTATGAAATTTGTAATGTGATTGTAATAATGAGATGGTTTATGAACTTTGTTTGAAGATGAGCCTGGGAAGCAAGTCAGGAGTGCCATTAAGATTAAGAATACGAGCAAGTCACATGTAGCTTTTAAGGTTTGTTCTGGATCAAGAAAAAAGTTTTGATTACGGTTGTTGTCACTTGTCATCGGTTTTTTTGATCTGCTGATTCTCTTTGTTTCTTCAGTTTCAAACAACGGAACCAAAGAGTTGCTTCATGCGTCCGGCTGGTGCTATTCTTGCTCCTGGAGAAGAAATTATCGCAACTGGTATTTGCTTCTATCTTAATCTTCTCTTGTATATGTGTTGCCATTATCTGTTTGATCAGGGTATTTCAGAGACTATGTGGTGACTGATTCTATGTCTTGTTGAATTCTGTAAGTTTTCAAGTTTGTTGAGCCTCCTGAGAATAATGAAAAGCCCATGGAAAAAAAGAGCGGGGTTAAGTTTAAAATCATGAGTCTGAAGATGAAAGTCCCAACGGACTATATGCCTGAGCTGGTATGTGAAAATGGTAGTAACTGGTCAGGATTTGAAAGAAACTTTTGTCATGGATTAAGCAATATTGGATTCTCTTGTAGTGTTTTTGCAGTTTGATGGATTAAGCAATATTGGATTCTCTTGTGGTGTTTTTGCAGTTTGAGGAGCAAAAAGATCATGTCTCTGAGGAGCAAGTAATGCGGGTAGTATTCTTGGATCCCGAAAGCCCTAACCCCGTAAGTCTTTCTTCTTCTTCTTCCGGTTATTGTAGCCATCTTTTGTGAACTAATTGGGATCATTTTACTTCTCTCTTTCACTCTAAAGATGATGGAGAAATTGAAGAGTCAATTAGCTGAAGCGGATGCGGCAGATGAAGCACGCAAGAAAGCATCAGAGGGTATTATTAGTCCAAAGCCAATTGGAGAAGGACTTGTGATAGATGAATGGGTGCAAACTTGATTCTTTTCATGTCCTTATTATAGAGCTTAATCTTCTTTTAAAAGTTTTGTTTTGTTTTATATGATAACAAAGTGTGGTTCTGATGTTTAATATGTTTATCTTCTGTGATTACCAGAAACAACGCCGAGAGAGATACCTTGCACAGCAACAAGGAGGAGTAGACTCGGCTTGAAACCAAAAAGATCACCAAGACAAAAAAAAAAAGTGTATGTATGTTGTTGTTTTTTTGTTCTGTGCCCAATCAAAATGTGTTGTGTGAAGATTGTATTTATGATCAAATTTTCCTTGTAATTCCAAATTTATTTGCAAAAATACCTTCTGTCGTTTCTCACATCACCACAAAATAAAAAATAAAAAATCGAAAAATGCTACGAAAAAATACTTATAATATAAGGTCCATGGACACTTTGGTGTAGTTTGACGAGTGTAGATTTCTAATGGGCTCTCCCTTTCTGACCTTCCCCAAGCCCAATAACCACTAATCTAAAATCTTAATCCTTAAATCAAATATACTTTGAAAATCTTTAAAATATATTGTCAATAGGAAACTAGATTAATTAGGTGTAGCATTATCCTTTCTATATAAAGAGGCGTATCGTAAACCTTTTATCATTATGAGAGTAATACAATTCTCCAATCAAAACTCTCATCATTCTATTAGTAAAATAGTCAAACATTATATGTGTTCGTAAAATTTACAAAAGCATGAAATATTGGAAGAGAAAAGGACTTATTAACTTGTCTACAATTTTGCTTTAGAAGCAGTTTCTAAGATACGCATGTTATTGCTTTCTCCAAAAGGAAACTTTACATTCTTGTTTAAATTTGTGATGGCTAACTTTTTCCAAAAGTATTGCATTAGGTTTAGTGAGCTAAGAAATTTGGTAAATTTATAGTTTACATTAAATAACTTTTTTTTTAAATTTAATCAACAAGCCGTTGTAGTCTAGTTTGGTCAGGATACTCGGCTTTCACCCGAAAGACCTGGGTTCAAGTGCTGGCAATGGCATAATAACTTTTTATTTTATTTTTAAAAGTTTGATTGGTTTTTGTTTGGTTTAGAAAATAATATCATTTTGCTCTGATTCGATTTAACGTTAAATAAATTTATTCTTTAATTTAATCAACAAGTCATTGTAGTCTAATTGGTTAGGATACTCGGCTCTTACCCAAGAGACTGAGGTTCAAGTTCTGGCAACGGCATACTTTTTTACTTTTCCGTTACCAATTTACTAGATTTTGTCTACTTTTTATAAAAAATTATCGTTTAGCTATGGTTCAATTTACAAAAATAGTTCTATTGTTACTTTTAATCAACAATATCGCTCTCCTCTAGTTTGGTTTAACTGCTAAAACCTCTATCCATATCATGTTGTTCTAGAAAGTTTAAACTAACAAACTCAAAGAGGGAAAAACCAATGAGATATCCGAGCGGATATTATGGAGCTCCGATAAACTTAGTTCTTCAATTTTCGTATCCATCTTTTGATTTCGTTACGTATGGACCGAACTACAGGCCCATCTAATAAAACTTTCTTCAAGGTCCCTCTAATTGGTATAGAAGGTTTCGCACTGTTGGAGTAGTGTGGAAGGAAACTCGAAAATCAATCGGAACCACTAAACGTCAGTTATCATAAAACAATAAGAAAAACTGTGACAGCTTATAAGAAACAATGATCTTGTTATATGTTACTTGGACCTCTACTTTGTCATCAATACGAAGCTCCATATGGTAATAAGCCCTTATTGACCTAACAATATATGAATTTGCAGAAAATTATTGAATTAAAATAGTAATGAATAGTTTTTAACTAAATGCTACCAAACAGATTTCGAGTACTACCTGACTTCAAGCTAATAGAAACTGATCAGCTTCAGCTTCAATTTTGTCCAATACTTGAGCAAACTTCTTTGGTTCCAACTCCATTAATCAGAAAGCTCAGAACAGCTAGAAGAACTGAGTTACTCGCAAACAACTTCAAATCAGACAATGGACAATGGAGAGCCGACGAGCGACGTCGTTTTCTTGGACAAACATATCCTAACGACGACAGTTTACTCATTAAGCAGCGTTTCAATCCGTTTACCCGTGGACCAACCTATTTTAGGCCCGGTTATTTTTTCTCAGAGCTCTAGTATTTTTATTTTTTTTAATCTACGGGAGTTCCGAACCTTTTGCCCATAATCTCTCTTGGTACCCGGAGCCAGCTTTTAGTTCATTCCTATATAAAGAATGCATCTCCGTCTCAAAAGAGGATTGAACCCGGGGCACAAGGAAACCAACCCCCTTGTGCTACCAGAGCTCATTGTTAGGCAACGTACTTTGCACAATCAGAGCTGCGCTAAAGTCCATGGCCTTTAATCTCATTTTAGCATCCCTAATTATTCAATACATAACTCATTTAGTTAAATGGTAGTGTCATAATTCGAGCATTAGATAATCATTTGTTTCCCCTCCCTGTGGTATATATTTTTGTCAATAAAAGTTTATAAATCAAAATGATTTTGCATACCAACACTTATTATGCACTTGTCAAAATCAATTATGAAGTCCAAGACGTGAACATAGAAATATTCTTTAGATCTAAGTCGATCTTGATTTGGTTTTGGTCGATCTCTTTTTATCATGGTTCAAAGGTCTAAACTGCTCTCGCTTCCCTATGGCATTTATCTTTATTTTCCTTCTTCATCGATTCTTTTGAAAAATGTTCATCCGTTTGGAAAATTAATATTTCTATCTAATAAAATATATTTGAGTTGATATGTTCAACTTCTTGTTTACGTTTTTCAACTTTTTAAGACTTTCTCTTTGTTTTGATTTTACTTTGTTTCAAGTTAATATTTATTGTTTACTCCCAAATATGAACAAGGGACCACTTTTGTTGGTTTCATTAGGTCTTATAACTCATGACCGGCGCTGACTGTCGTAGTTTCATACTTGACCAAATCTAGCCCGCTTAAGAGGGTACAATAATTTGACCTGTCCAATGACTCTCATGTCGTTACTCAAAGCTAAGAAATTGTATATTTTCCACTTTAAATGAACGTCAACATTAATAATATTAATAAGGACTTAATTACGAAGCAGTTGCAAAGAAAATTCCCTTGCAATTTCCACAAATACGTAGATGCGTGTTGAGCAATATGTGCCACAAGAAACTTTATATACATGTCTTGTTTTGCCCTAACCCGTAAATTAGAATCACTTAAACCAGATGGCAAAAAAAACAAAAAAAAAAACTTCATTTTCTCCCAAGAGATTCCATAGATGGCCAAGGTACGTTAAAGGTTACATGTATTAAATGTCTAAAATATATACAGAGGGTTTTAGATCTAACCTAGCAATTAGTATTATTTTTTTCAAGAAAATAAAATCCTATTACTTACCATTATAAAATATTGGAATTTTCATGAGCAGAAGATCTTGATGTCGGTTAATATGAGGTGTCAAAAATGTCGTTCAGAAGCTCTCAAGATCGGAGCCAAAACCACTGGTAAAATATATCTTATTAAAACTCAACTAGACAAGATTTGGATTTTGCCAACAATGCAAAATAAACCAAAAAATCGTGAAAGTTAATTTAACCATAAATGACTGAATTCTTTTTTTAGCAGTAAAATATAGCAGAATATGTGAAATATATATTATTATCAATCACAATCGAAATATCTTTTGAACCGGCACTTGGTTATGTTATGTTATGTTATGTAGCAAATTATATATTGTTTTGTTTAATTATCTTGCTAATTTGAATTTTCTCATGTTTTAATAAAAAAAAAACAAATGGAGCAGGAGTGACTTTTGTGGGATTAGAAGGAGAAGAGAAAGACAAAGTGGTGGTGATCGGAGAAGGAGTTGACGCCGCCGGTCTGGCTGTTCGGCTTCGCAAGAAAGTTGGTTTCACTGATATTATTAGCGTCACAGATGTTGACACTTCTTGATATTAATATCTTAATTCTATAATTAAAACAAATATACTTTTACAACTATTAGTTATGTAATTCCACATTTTTTTCAGTAATCATACCATTTTACATTATCATATTTTGTCTCTTAGCCACTTTAACAACAAAACAATTTTGTCACTCGTAACGTTTTCTAAACAATTTTTAAATTGTTTTCCTTTAACCATACCGTTTTTCAGTGATACCAACTAAAAACAATTGAAGCTAATCCACGATATTAGATTATTGGGATTACGAATCCTGTAATTCAAACACCAGTAAAGACGATATATACTTTTACATACTCCGTAGTTTCTTATCATCTTGTATCGTTTGTGATTCATTCTCTTTATCAAACTAAGATACGGTTCTATTATATTCTCTTGTCTAATATTTCAGAAAAATTCCAAGATATCGAAGGCAAAAATAAAATAAAGACAAGAGGAAGAAATAACAAATTTCTATTTTGTCATCGGCGAAAACAAAATTTGAGGAAAAAAGCAGATAGTGATTAGCAATGATATGGCCAACGAACGAGGCAATATCACCTCGTTACTTGTGGTCATTATTTTATTACAAATTTAAAGCCGACTTCGATTTTAAAAGAAAAACAAAAATCAAAACTTGTTTCTCCTGAGAAAGTTAGCGTATGGAGACGTGTACGAGGAATTGAGGGTTTTAAATCAGATGCTACTTGAATCCCTACCAAAGATGAAACGCCTCATCCAATCTGAAACCACAAGGACTCTCGTGCGCCAGCTCACTTGTTTACTGTTCCAAGTCAAAAACCAAGTAGGTAAAATTTTCAAACCATTTTTACAATGCGTGTTGTTTTGGATTTCTAAGAAAGTTACAAAAGAAGTGACAAAGTTAATTAATGTTACCTGGCGTATACGGAATACCAAAGCCACTGGCTGCTATGTCCTATAGAAACCCAATCTCCTGGAAGTTCTGCTGCTGTTTGTTCTCCTCCCAATGGTGCAAAACTTCCCAAATGCCTATACCTGTTACCAAAAACCAAACCGGATTTTACAATCACAAAAAAAAAAACGTAAACCGAAAAAAGAGAAGAACCAAACTGATCTCCTTCAAATTAATGTCGGACCAAACGGACCAAGACGGTTTCAAGTTGGTTACTACACTTCCTAAACCATCATAACAAAACACTACACCTCACTGCCTACAACACCAAGTAGACTAACAAAGTTGCAGAGCCGTGTTTTTCGAATATCCCCCTCAATTTCCATATTCTCATTTACTATTTAATAATAATGAGTCAGGCTTACAGATTATATTTTCTACGTCATAGGTTTGGTTTGGTTACGTCAACAAATAAAGAAAGATATTGATTCAAATTTTTGGGAGGGCTAACCTGAAGGGGCGGAAACGGTGACGACCTTCTCCTCTCATCCTAATGGGACCTTCTGGATTCTTCTCGCACTCTTCCATGCGATCAAAGCATTTAGCTAGGTACGTTCCTTGCTGCGCAGCCACCTTATTAAAAAGCCACAAATACCAAACTGATCATTCACCCAAGAATCCAGTAAACTATAGTATATGTGTGTGAGTTTGTGTTTCAACGAAGATGAACAGAGAGACTTAAATAGCTTAAGTTCAACTGACTTATTACCTGTGCTGTAGCTGGAAGAAACTTCACTTGTGAGTCAACCTGGGAAAGAGCGGATTTGAATTCTTCGATCTTCAGTTCGATGTTCTTCTTGGAGCCATCATCAGTTTCGGCTTCTTTTAGAAGATCTGCAATGCCACTCATACGTTTACTCTTCAAGTAGAGCTCCACTTGAGGGTATCTAACACAAATGTCATCCATTGCTTCTTGAAACTCTTTGAGAGTCAGTGTCCCAGACTTGTCTTTGTCTGCTTTGCTAAATATCGCAGAAACATCCTCCTGCAACATGAAACCATTGATGGTTTTGGTTTAAAATCCAAAACTTAGTCGAGAGTTTGGGAATACAGAGAAGCTTTAAGTTACCATGACTTTCCGCTGGTTAATTGTTGCGCAATCACCAAGGGCATATATGTCATCACATCCTTCAACCCGAAGCCATTCATCAGTTGCCAGAGCACGTCTATTACCCTGCAATTACGAAGAAATTTTTTTAGAACGAGTTGATGAAACATGTTTGCTAGGAAATATTGAAAATTGTAATGTATGAGTTTATCTAAGCCCAATACTTTACCTGACCAATTTGTTTCATAAAATCGTTAATCACAGGACGAGTTCCAATACCAGTTGACCAGACAATCATTCCATAAGGAATTGAGGAAACCTCTCCTCCTTTGGTTTTAGCAGATATATCTTTCTCATTCACTTTGGTCACCATCGAGCCAAGTTTCACATCAATACCATCTCTACTAAACTTTGCTTCGGCAAAATCAGTGATTCTCTTGTCAAACCTGTGAAGGATAAGTTTCATATTATACAAGGGTTTTTATGGAAACATGAAACTTAAAGATTGACCACGATTTCGAGACTTTAGAGGCAAGAAATTTCACATGGTCAGGATGTGGTCTGCGGCCTCTAGAAGCGTGATGTGCACTAGATCCTTGGCTCTAGGATAGAGTTTGACTAGATCCTCATTAACAAAATCATGCAGCTCAGCAGCAAACTCAACACCTGTTGGCCCACCACCAACAACCACAAAATGCAGGATCCTCTTCCTCTCTTCATCGCTTAGTTCTGGTAGACTTGCCTTCTCAAAGGAATCAATTACAGTTTTACGGATTCCCTGAGCATCTTCAACTTCCTACAAGGAAACCAATAAAAGCCTCAAAAATTTAAGATCAATAGAAATGATCAGTCAATACATACTTCCATATGCTTTTAACCACTAAACTATCATTGCTTATAAAACAACATACCAAACGGAGCAAAGAAAACTTACTTTCAGAAAATGACAGTTCTCCTCCACTCCTGGTATATTAAAGGTGTTAGACTGAGCTCCAGTCGCAATTACAAGGTAGTCATAGTCAACAGAAAATTCCTTCTTTCCATTTGAAGTAAGGCCTTGTTTGGATCGGCAGTGAACTTTCTTGCTTGCTGGATCAATTTTGAAACATTCTGCCTCCAGGTAAGATGTATCAACATTTTTCTGCTTGCCAGGACAGGAAAACAAGCATGCATAAGCAATGTTTCAACAAAAGACAATATCACACTTTGCAAATAGAAGAAGCATCAATAACCATAACCAAAAAACTTACGCATCTAAAACAACGATCTGCTAGTATACCACAAGCTTATTCACTGTTATAGCAGTTTCGAGTCAGTCTACTCATGATAATATGTTTCAGAGAAATACAATGGAGTATACTAGCAAGCAGAATAGGAAAATAAGACAGAACTTCGACATAGAATTAGCCATATTTCCAGCAAAATTACCTTTCTTCCAATGTTTCGAATCGGCTCAACAACACTGCGAGCTTCAACAGTTCCACAAGTAACACTAGGTAGCAAGGGAGTGAAAGCAAAGTAGTTTCGAGGGGATATAATCTGAACCTCGTATGAAGAATTATTCAAATTCTTCAAGAAACTAGTTCCAGCCCATCCAGTTCCGAGCAGCACAACTTTCTTCTTCCTGATTCCAGTCTCAACAGTAGCTACACCATTTGTGCCATAGGTTGCGTTTGCTTCAGAAAACGCTATAAGTCCACCACCACTATAACAATAAATCATCAGTAAAACTCTAAATCTGAATCAATTCTTTGCTTTATAGACACAGATCACAAAGAAACCGAGAAAACTTAACATTATTATAAATCAGAGATCTGAAGAAATCAACAATCATTTCACGGTGTCAGTAAATTCCCGAGAAATCATCCGATAAACAATATTTATAAGCACTATAGAACTCTCTAGCATAAACGCTTAAACGAAATTACAAATCCAGATTACGATTTTGTTAAGAATATGAAATGCGTTCTTCCTGGAGATTCAAAATGTAGAAAAATCAAGTGTTGCGTGAATAATACAACATAGAGAATCTGTTCAATCGTTTTTTTTTCTTTTTCCTGGAGAATAAGCATCTCTTCTACTATGTAGTTTCTTCAAACCAAAGCTGAAACAAATCTAAAATCGAAACGAACACAGCGAAAAACGCAAAAGAAACAAATAACACATAAAATGGAAAATAGAAAGGTATAAATCGTTGAAGATGACCTGATCGTGGAGACGACGATGATCCTGGAAAGAGAAGGATGATCTTGAAAAGCTTTTGAGAATCTCTCGAAGAAACTGAAATTTCTCATTTTCGCTAGTTCTTCGATCCAATCGCTGAGGTGAAGATCTGTTTACAGTAACGCTAACGCCAAGAGTCGTGGAGGAATGAAGGAAAATGAAAAAAAGAGAGAGATCTATAGAGTAGACGAATTGTGACGGTGGACAAGTCGAGTTTGGCAAACGTCTGGTTGAACACGTGGCATCCGTGGAAAATTCGAGTCAAAAATAAAATTTAAATGGAAACAAAAAAGAATATTCCAAGGTTGGGATTGGTGGAGAATTATTTTTCAACTTCTTAAAAATTTTCCAAGTATTTTTTTTTTTTTGATAAAGGAAATTTTCTAAATATCAGTATAACAGTTTCGTCACGTATTATTTATGACATCTAAAAAATATTAATAGTGTGAACCGAGGAAAGGAGTATTAAAAATATATATGATCTAGATCTAGGCTTGGCCTCTCTCAATCTGGCCATGTTGTTTTATATTTGTTTGGAAGTTATTTCAAATTTTTATGGACAACTTACAATACGTTCCAATAAACTGTGACGACTTTGATTATACAAATACCATTAGACAACAAATTCAAGTTTACTTGCTAAATTAAAAATATTAAAATTAGATACTTGGTGAATCAAATAATAGTCAGAATATGAAAAACTTTGTATATAACAACTTTGCTTTCGTATGAACTTACAAGTTTGCTTTGTATATACGTGAATCGTGACGACGTTAACTATAAAAGTAATCTTTATACAACAAACTTCAGTTCATTTGTTAAAACAATAGAAATATTAGATACTTGAGGAATTTAATAATAGTCGGAATATTTTATGTAGCCGAATATAAAATGGTATATAAAATATAAAATGCGTTTTCTATTGGTTTCGTATATACAACGCAAAAATATTCTTATTTAGTTTTTTTTTTTGATAAAATATTATTTAGTTATTTACTAGTATCAAGTATCAACCCATTTTTAATCGGCATATTGTGTATGTTTTTTTTTTTTTAATTTCGAAACAGAGAAATTTCATGGGGAAATATCGATCTCGATAAGACCCTCCTCCTCTGCAAGAAAGATCGAAATTTAAATCAATTTGATTTTGCTTGATCATCTTATTATGGCAACCATTGAAATACTCATCGAGTTTTATCTCAATCAACCCTTCTTTCCTTCTTCATCCAATCACAATTCACTTTCTCCGGTTAAATTCAGTCACTCATAACCGGGAAATCCCTGTCTAATTCGGGACCGAAATCCAAATCAAATTCCGGTTTAAATATTGATAACCACTATTTTGTTGGTCAGTGGCAAAAAGTCGTTTTTGTTCATTCAACTCTTCTTTTATTGACCATTAAAATATTATCTCACTCATGCACAGAACTGGCCTTTGGGCCAAGCCCAACAAATATTGACTTGCAGTTCTAAAATACTACTATAAATCAATTTCAGCCCTTTTGGCTAAAGTTTTTTTAATCTAGTTGCTGAAGTATCATGTCATGAGTTCAAATCGTTAAAAGTTTTTCTTTCGCTTGCAACCATATAAAATTTAGGATCGGCTCGGCTAATGTATGACGATTATTAAAATCTAAAACTAAAGTTAAACTACAATCCAAAATCAGTATCGGCTTATTTAAAAATGAAGAGTAAATTATTTGGTTGGTCTTTGTCAACTTTATGCATGTTTACGTTTCAATGATAGATTGTTGATTGTGGTTGTAACAATAACTAAGAAAGGTAATTAACTAAGGAAGTGACACTTGGTTAAATCCTAATCTGTTACTCGGCAGATTAGTGGAGGATGATGAAGTTGGTGGGTCATTAGTTATTATGAATTACAAAATAAAGAATGATTAAGACTAACAAATTTGATAGCGAGAGCTTGATCGGTCACCAAAACATTGTTTGGTGAAGACTGACCCACACTTAGACCTATATTTGACCTTCCTCTTTATAGGGTCCGATTGGACCTACCATATTGAGTGTTTTTTTTTTTTTTTTTTTGCGATGAGAAAAACTTGGATTTTTTTTGTTAAAAGCCTTAGGAAATACTAGCATAATGGAAAATGTGGTTTGGGTGAAAATGATGGTTGACTAGTAATTTAATTTGACAAATCGGCAATATATTTTAATATAGTATAAATTAAAATGGTTTTGTAATCCAAATCGGCAATATATTTTTTAACAAGTAATTGAATAATTAAAGTGGTTAAATTTTTTAAAATACATAGATATTACAACTTTTATAAAAAAAAATATACAAAAAGAGATATTTTAAAAATAAATTTTATTTTAGAAACTCCAACTAACGGTTTACTAAACGGACAATAGTAAATCTTCTGTTTAGATGACTTTTCAAATGTTTTGTTTCAGCTTCTAATCGTATGTTTTAATTATCTATTTTAACTACTTGTTTTAACGATATATTTGATCCTTTCGCAATTGATAAACAAAGAGATTACTAAACGGATGTGTTTTCAGTCAAAGCTTTAATTTTATATATGAATTAGATTATCTTAAATGTCATGTTTAAAGTTTGAAGTAAAACCAATGAATTGAGATAATTGTATGCTTGATAAATAGAAAAATAACGGAATCAAGGAATATAATGAAACAACATAAACACGAGAACTACTCATCACCTTACAACTGAGAAACCGTGAAAAAATAAACAATGATATTAATGGTAAAAAAGTCTACAAAATGGTATAACTAATCGCTGAACAGTTGTATTTTTTTTATCCAAAAAGACCAAACTTTTGAATTAAACACAAATGCGGATGATCGGTTTGTCAACATTGGGATTTGAAATTTGGATGTCGAAGATAAAGATGCCACGAAAATATTTAACTATAATCCAATTTTTGCATTATATAAATGTAAAACCACAAGAAACGTTGGAATCATTTTCGACCAACCATGTGTCATAAGCTGGCTGGTTTGAACTCCACACAAAATGATCAATATATTGGCTTTGCAAGAATATATGGTTTAGGCTCGACCCACGTAGTTCGGGCTAAAGGCTCTTTAGTATCATTTTTTAACATGAAAAAAAAGAATGGATGGTTCTATCAAACCTACAAAATTTCGAATACGACATTTTGTTTAGAGAAAGAGAGAGAGATCATGGGTCGATGTCTAGATCATAAAAATAGCTGTCGGTGGTGGTTTCATGGTTATGTATATATAAAAGTTCTCTGAACTTTCGTGAAGATACTTTTTTGCTATTTTTATTGTATTTGCCTCTCTTTTTCCTCTTTTCCTTTCTACATCCACATGTGGAGAGCAATGTAATAAATAAAAAAAACAATCCATTTTGAGTGAATATGCATATATGATATAAAGTCTGCATAATCATTTCATCTGACAGACAACTGATTTATTTATATAAAAAATTTAGATTCATTCAATGTGATCACTTAAAAGGAAAAAAAGTTAAGAAATCTCATAATTAAAAAGATTTTTAATAAATAATAACATATATGTTACCATGTTTAAGTAACATGCTAATTGCTTATTAAGTGTGTGATGTCAATAAATATCCTCTCTGTTTTGACAACAGTGTCGTTTTGACACATTTAACATGTATTAAGAAATTGTTTAAATCATAATAACATAAGTGCAAAAGATTTTTAAATTTGAATGAAAATAAAATTTAAAAATTAGTTTAAAAAGCTATTTGAAAATATAAAACGATATTTCTTTTAAACACAAGTTTAACTATAAATCGATATTCATTATGAAACAGAAGGAATAACATGCTATATTGAAATGTAGCTAGTTTATACACATACTAAAAAATAGCATGTTATTTAAATGTATATATGTTCACGTGTTTAAATAACATGAACATGAATTTTTAGAAAATAAGTTTATATTAAAATATGACAAAAATATAAATTATATTATATATTTTAATATAAACTTCTTTTTAACAGAATTCATGTTACAATACTCAAATAACGCAACTAAACCGTATGTTTATCCATTTTGGATGAGAAATCCAATGTTTACTATGGTAGTTTTTTTACTTTCCATTTGATCAATTTTTTCTCTCATTTACTGGACATTATCTTGATACTTAGGTAAATTCATTCAATGTGTTCATTAACTCATATAAACAAGAAAGGCAGATGTTAAAACAAAAAAAAACAAGAAAGGCAAATAGGAGAAAGTCAAGAAATAGCAGAATTAAAAAGAATCTTGAAATTTTTTTACTGAAAAAGGACAAAAATCAGTACTTAGGATACTCTGATCACAAACCCAAAAATAATAATTAATTGATAGATATTCCCTCCGTTTTATATTAGTTGTCGTTCTATACTTTAAAACTTGTTTCATATTAGTTGTCATTTTATGTTTTCAATGCATATGTTTGATAAGATTTCTAATTTTGTCCCTCTTGTTTTAATGTCTTGACAAATAAAATAATATCAAATAAACATTAATTATGGGTAAAACGGAAAAATTAAATATTTTTTTAATATGTGTGAAACAATCTTAAACAACAACTAATTTGAAACGGAGGGAGTAATATTTAACCTTTCTGCAAATAATTGTTATATTCACATGATCAGTAAATAATAATTAAAAACTTCAATGATAAGAATAGAAAGAAAAGCAAAAGCAAACTCTATGTTTTGTTGTTTCTTCATGTTCTGCACAATTAGCTGATCCTTTTCTCTGTAATCTTTCTTCTTCATTTAAACAAAACCACAGAGATCTTAGACAAGTCAGATTCGCGATTAATATTCCTCCTTCGACTTGGTGCACTAGGAGGCTCAATTTCACCTTCTTGATTACTAGAATTCGAATTTGAATCTTCCTCGAGGATTAATAATGCGTCTCGAAATGGCAGTCTCTTTTTCGGTGTGCTATAATCAAAATGCGACTTCTTTGCTTCCACTACCTAAATTCATAAACAAAACAAAACAAAAAAAGCCATTAACTTTTGCTTAATGATCAAATTTAGTTTTTCAAATTCGGAAAACAAAAATTCAACTTACAGCTTTTCTTATTGTTTTAGATACACGTTTTAGTGTCGATAAGTCCTCGTGATCCACATGACAAAGTACTCGAATCTGTGAATTTGATTAACAAATCAAATCAAATTAAATCAAATCAAATAAATTTACCAAAATTAATCTCAATTAGAGGGAAAGAGAGAACGATTTAAATTAAATGAACTTACCAAAATATCTTGATGCAGAGATTCAAGAGAAGACCTATCAGATTCCGCCGTTTCATTTCTTGGTCTCTTCAACTCAACCTTCACCGGCGGCGAATCAATCGCCGGAGCTCGATCAGAATTAGAATTGGTTTCTTGATTCGATTTCGAAATGAGAATCCTTTTCCTCCCTAATCCTCTAGTAAACCTCACAAAACCTAACCCTAATCCCTCTTCCTCTCGATCCAACTTAATTACAAATCCTCCATTTGAAAACGACATAACTGAGATAAACGGAATAAAGAAGCAATCCAAAGCTAATGGATCATATGCAGAATCCAAAACAAGATTTACAAAGAAAAATATAAGTAGATAGTGTAAATCGTCTGAGAGAATCTTAGATTAAAGATTTGATTAGAAATTTAAATTAGGAAAAAAAGATGTATTAAGGAAGAAGAAAAAGCTCGGTGGATCAGCTTATAAATCTTCCAATGGAGATCCTTTTTTCCGCGTTAGACGGTGAATAAACTATTAAAGTATGACACGTGGCTTTTTATGATTGGTTAAGTGATTAAGTGGTGATCGTGGTCGGTCGGTCTTTTTCGGCTGGCTCTTTAAGGGCAGTGTCGGGTTTTTACACTGCTTCTTTTTTTTTTTAACACGGTGTGAGTGAAGAATCATGTGAGGTAAAGCACACGGATTAATCGGTGCACCGAATCATAGTGAGGAAGTTGACTTGTGTTGTGTCTTTGGATTCCACTGAGATGGTGGCTGACGGCGATTACCTGATTCTCCACGTGGGAATAAAGTGTTTAAAGTTTTTTTTTTTTGGAAAGTGTTATTAAATTGCGAATATGCCATGCTTTGCAGTTAAGGATTTTCAATAACTAGAAATTGGCAAATAAAAGTTGTATTTAAAAGTGTTATAAAAGTTTGGAACTTAGGGATAGTCAAAGTTATGCAACACAGAAAATGAGAGTATAAGCGTCTGAATTATTGATGATGGAACAAATTGTTGGCCTTCTTCGTTGCTCAAATATTCATTTCTTCTCGATTCTAGTGATGTCAACTGAAACTAAACTAGAGTATCAAAGAATGAAGAATGCCCTTAAAATATGTTTGTACTCTTTTCGCGTAACAGTGTTGATGTTGAAAAACAAAAGACTGTTACCAATAAACGAAGAAGGAAGATAAAACATGGTTACCAGAGAAAGACCTAGCTAGCTTAAACGATAATCAGGTATACTGTTCTAAGATTTGGGTTCATAAGTTTCTTTCTATAGATCTTTTTTTCTTTAAACCCAACAAAGAACAAGTTACCCAAAATCAGACAGAGACAACAATTTCAAGAAATAAAACATGATTAATTAGTATCAGAGCGAGCGATAGCTAGAAGAACGATATAGAGGAATCCTTGGGTTTTGAGCTTTTTAGGGTTTAGCAATGTGAACTTTCCAAATCCTTCTTTTTCTTTCCCATTTATATCATTGTAACCTTAAACTCCAAATACCAGCTGGCGTGATCGTGAGGGTGCTGATAAACAAATGGGCCTTTAATTAGGTTCTAAGAGCATCATTAACGCAGGTTCTTCGATGTGTTTCTTAGATATTTTTTCATTTAAATTAAAGATTAAATGCTATTTTACTTAAGAACCGATTCTTATTTGGGATACTTAAGAATCGGTTTTTAAGGTCCACGTGTCTTCTTCTTCTCCATCTAGTTTCTCCTTCTTGTCTCCACCATTTCCCTTTTTCCGATTTCCCGTCGTCACCGGCGCGAAGACCCATCTCACCTTCGTTAAACCTTCCGATCTCCGCTTCACTCCTTACAAGATCTTTGTGGCTCCTTCGTTTTTCTCTTAGTTCCGATCTTCGCTTCACTTCTTACGAGATCTTCGTGGCTCCTTCCGAATGCAATCTGCGGCGGCGAACACAACGATGTTTGGAAACCGAACAACACAAATCGATACCAAACCGAAGAAATAGAAAAGATGAAGCAGAGCAATTGTGTCGTCTTCTAGCTCCGTTTCTACACAAAAAAATTTACAGTCTCTCTTCTTCTCCACCTTATCTCTCTATCATTCTTCTTCGATGTCATTAATGCAACATCCCTTTCAACGGAATCATTCGGATTACGCTAATGAAATCATCACACAACTCTCTTCTAAAACTCGCTGCTTTTTGTCAGTAACAATTCTCATATCTCTTGCTGTTTTGATTTTTAATTTTCATTAATTCTCTAATTTGGGTTTATCTTACTCTCTTGATCTCTGTCTCTCATACTTGCAGGAGCACGGTTCATCAACATATAATTTCCCCTGTTTATTTTCGTTGTGCGGGTGCTACTTCAATGACGCCCACAACGTGTTCGACAAAAATCTCCAACCAACGTACTGGTAAAACGAGCTCTAGCCTGATTCCAACAAGACACAGAATAAATCCTAAGAAAGAGTTGCTTTGGTATTGTTAGAATTTAAGATCTTATAAGCTCTTGGGAACATCATAACGAATAAAGGTTTATACATTCTTGTGTTAAGTTGATCGATTCTGTGTTAGCTAAGTAACATCATAACAATCAGAGTTTAGAGTCTTTAGACGTGTTTGTGTAGGTAGGTAACGATTCTCTTAAAGTCTGAAACTTTTATTGGTCCATTGGAATTGATGATTACATATGGACACAGTGGAATGGATGGGATTTTTCAATTCAGTTGCTGATGGACATGAATGAATGGATGGTTGTGCCACTTACGTTTCCAAATTTGAGATATCTTAAGCTGAGAATAACAGCTCAAATATCCAGAGTTCAAGCCCATCAACACCTCAACTTCCTACTTATGGTTCTAAGCGGCGAAAGTCTAGGAAAGGAATCTCTCACCCAGCTCCACTGAGTTAATGAGATTGGATCAAGAAGAAGAAACAAGAAATGTGCGAAGTCAACGATGGGTACTGATGAATGATGAGAGTTTGGATCCTGGAGTTTTGGGAGTTTTATTATTGTGTTTGTATATGTAAAAATATTTTAAGACATCTAATGTGTTTGTAAATATTCTTGTTGGCAATTGAACCTTTGTGAATTTGTTTTTGCTACGAGAATGGCTATTTCTTCACATATTATTGTGTTGCATTTTGGTAATTGGTTAATTAGAATGCAAACTGAGGAAATTGACATTGGTCAGCAGCTTAATGAACATGAATAATGATATTGAACCATTTTGCCAAGATGAGCTTGCCTTGTATCGACAATGTGCTGAAAAGAGAGTAATGTTGTCTAACAATATGCTTAGATTGTGTTTCTATAAAGCTTTTCATATCTCATATCTCATATCCATTTCCTTGAATTTTTTATTTTTCTTGTAATCCTTCTCTAGGACAAGGTATTGAGAGTAAGACTTCAAGAGAGTGAACACAAGTTAGGATTTTCTATGCATATTGACCTTGCTAAGGAAAGGATTACTCAGCTTGAAGCTGAAGCCACATAACCGATCGCCGACAGATAATAATTGAATGTTGTTTTGCTTTTATTTTTGAAAATCTATGTTTAAAATGTAATATTTTTATGTAGCTATGTTTAATTAATAAAATAAATTCTATTTAAAAAATTATTAATTTTTTTATTTTAAGAATCCCATTAGGGGTTCTACCAATAAAGCAGCAAAAACAGAAGTTTCTTAACACAGTTTCTTAACTTCAAATTTATATTAAAATAGTACTTAAGAAACCCATTTGGGTTTCTACCAATAATGATGCTCTAAGAACATTGCCATATAAAACAGAACAAACAAACAAAAAACCATCATTTTCCCCAAAATTGGAAAAAAAATGACTACATATTTGAAATGTGAAATATTATTGAATATCACCTAATTATATATCTTTTGCTGGACTAGATAGCTATAATCTTTTGTTGGCGTAGCTTGAAAAGTATACCAGTCTTCGCGTATAAGTCTTTTTATTTTATTCTTATACAAAAAAATATTTTATTCTTATGCATTGGAATCACCTTTCTTGCTTCTTTCCAGACCTTCTCTTTTTACACCTATTAAAAAAAACCAATCAAACCATCTTTGTTATGGTTAGTATAAAATAATCCCAAATTTTTCGTTCCTTGTAGGTAACGAAGTATATGTTTAATCCTGTTCCAGTGCCTTTGGGTAGGACATGAGCTAAATCTTGATAATAAATTCACGGCAAAACATATATCTGGCCTAGTGTGGCTCGCCAAATACATCAAAGCTCCTATGGCACTTAGATATGGCACTTCGGGACCAAGGACGTCTTCATCATCCTTCTCTGGACCGAATGGATCTTTATCCAAGTCAAGGGATCTCACAACCATGGGGCTAGACAATGGGTGAGATTGGTCCATGTTAAATCTCTTGAGTACTTTCTCTGTATATGCCGTTTGATGCACAAGGATTCTATTATTCATGTACTCAAGTTGTAACCCCAAACAAAATATTGTTTTTCCTAAATTTTTCATCTCGAATTCTTTCTTTAGATATTCGACTGTTTGAGAAATTTCCTCAGAGATTCCTAGGATATTCAGGTCGTCTACATACACCGCGATGATTACAAACCCCTTAGTAAAAAATTTTATGAATACACACGGATTTATGGGGTTGTTCTTATAGCCCTCTTTGACTAGATATTCACTTAGTCTATTATACCACATTCGACCTGATTGTTTCAATCCATAAAGACTCTTATTCAACTTTATACAATTCAATCCATAAAGACTCTTATTCAACTTTATACAATGTTGTTCTCGAGAACTTTCTTTATCTTTGAGCTCAATTCCCTCTGGGACTTTCATATATATTTCATTATCCAGTGGACCATATAAGTATGCGGTTACAACATCCATTAACCGCATATCCAAATTTTCTCTTATGGCCAGACTTATTAGGAATCTAAATGTTGTAACATCCACCACAGGGGAGTATGTCTCCTCATAATCTATTCCTGGTCTTTGCGTGAATCCTTGTGCAACAAGCCGTGCTTTATGTCTCACGATTTCATTATTTTCATTCCTTTTCCTCACAAAGACCCATTTGTGTCCAACTAGTTTAATATCAAGAGGTGTCCGGATTATACGACCAAATACATTCCTCTTCCTTAATGAATTTAACTCCACATTTATAGCTTCTTTCCATTTAATCCACTCTTTTCTCTGAGTGCACTCTAATATTGACGTGGGTTCTAGATCCTCGCTTATATCCATAATGTCAAATGCTACCTTGTATGCAAATATTTCATCAATGTCGACATTCTTTCCATTCTATTGTTTTCCAGACATGACATAATTTATTGAGATCTCATTATTGTCAAGAACTTCAGGACCTTGAAGCTCGGCGTCCCGAGTATCAATGTTTGGTTTCTTTGGTTCATTTATGTCTAGGGTTCCAATAACCTCGGAGTCTCCCATTGCACCTTTCTTTGATTTCCGAGTGTTCTTATCCTTGAAACCTAATGGTCTACCTCTCTTTAAGCGCGCTTTAGATTATGTAGCAACTTGATTGTGTCCCTCTTGGACATCAATTCTTATTGGTGCATTAACAGCTGGTATATATGACTTTGTTACTCTCTTCGGTTCAGCAAAGGAATCTGGCAATTGATTAGCTAGCTTTTGTAAATGTATAATCTTTTAGACTTCTATTTCACATTCTTTAGTCCGAGGTTCTTGCCATGTTAAGGATGTTTGATTCCATGTAATTTCCTTTACTAGTCTGGTATTATCTCCTCCTAATGTTGGATAGTTGGATTCGTAAAAGTGACAATCTGCATACCTGGCCTTAAATAGATCACCCATGGTTGGCTCAAGGTACTTAACTATGGTGAGAGAATCATATCCAACATATATCCCCATCCTCCTTTGAGGTCCCATCTTACTTCTCTGTGGTGGAGTAATTTATACATATATGGCACATCCAAATGTCTTAAAATGGGATATGTCTGGCTCATGACCCGTTAGCAATTGTGATGGAGAATATTTGTGTTCACTAGATGGCCTGATGTGAATTAATTCAGCTGCATGTAAAACTGCATGTCCCCAAGCTGAGACCGGGAGTTTTGATCTCATTAGTAATGGCCTCGCAATTAGTTGAATGCATTTGATAAATGATTCGGCCAATCCGTTTTGTGTATATACATATGCCACAGAATGTTCTACACTTACCCCATGGACATACAATAATCATTAAACGCTTGGGACGTGAATTCACCAGTATTATCTAGACGTATAGTCTTTAAAGGAAAATCTGGAAAGGGTGCTCTTAGACGAATTATTTGAGCAAGTAATATCGCAAATGCCAAATTTCGAGTTGATAATAGACATATGTGTGACTATCTCGTGGATGCATCAATAAGTACCAAAAAATATCTAAACGTCCCACAAGGTGGGTGAATTGGTCCACAGATGTCACCTTGTATTCTTTCCAGAAAATTCAATGTTTCCTTATTCACTTTTACTGGTGATGGCCTGACTATGAGTTTCCCTAGTGAACATGCTTCACACGTGAGATTCTTTGGGATAACTCTTCTTTCTTTTAATGTGTGCCCATTTGTATTTAATAACAATTTTCGTATCATGTTAGAACTGGGATGGCCAAGCCGGTTATGCCATAGAGTGAAATTTTCGGAAAACACTTTGTTTACCGTGGCATTTGCTTATATCATATTTATCTTAGCACAATAAAGGCATGTAGATATGGCATGTATGGTTTCTAGAATTTTCTTATGGCCATTGGCGAGTTCAAATATCATAAGGAATTCTTTATTCCCTTCACCCTTAGTTTCAATATGCAAATCATTCATTCGAATGTCATTCGAATGCATCACTTATTTTTAGATGTGTACCCTTAGGTAATAATATGTTTGCTTGACCATATCCTTATATTAAATTAGCCATACCCGCTATGGTACATATATTGGCACTTTTGAGTGTGAGATTCATGAAATATCTTTTGTCTCTTAGAATCGTGTGGCTTGATCCACTATCCACCACGAAAATATCCTTGTCATCACTCATTCTTCAAAATCAATAATCATATTTTAGAGACTTAAAATAATATCCTTTCATTAAATCAAATAAATCCAAAATAATAGCAATAACAAGTAAATTCAAGAACATCAATCCAAGCAAATAAAAACACCAAAACCAAATATAGAAACTAAATATCGAGATCAATTTTATTCTTTTAGACAATCTGAAGTCTCATATTGCATTAGATCATCTTGCTCATGATCAAAATCATTTTCATGATCTTGATGGACCAAATTTGCTTCCGTATTCTTCCCTTTAATACTCTCTTGATAGAGGTCAATCAAATACTTGGGAGTTCTACATGTTTTGGCCCAATGATTCCGCATTCCACACCGATGGTATCCATGCTTGTTGGCCTAGTTTTGTGGCTGAAAAAAATTGCCACGGCCTCTTCCACAGCCTTGATTAAAGTTGGGTTGATACCCTCGGCCTCTGCCTTGTCCATTAAACTCTTTATGGATATGGTTTGTTTCTTTATTTTCTTCAGCGGCCGTAAAAGCTTCATGGAGTGGGGTTGATCCGGGAGGTCTCATTTCACTATTTCTCATCAATAACTCATTGTTTTGCTCAGCTAGCAATAAACAAGAGATCAAACTTGCATATGTCTCGAAACCCTTTCCACGATATTTTTGTTGTAACAATACGTTACTTGTGTGGAATGTAGACTATGTCTTTTCAAGCATCTCTTCTTCAGTTATTTTCTTACCACACAATTTCAATTTAGAGACAATCTTAAATAGGGTCGAGTTATACTCATCCACGGATTTAAAATCCTGGAACCTTAGATTCCTCTATTCATACATTACCTTTGGTAACATCACCGTTCTATGGTGATCATATCTTGTTTTCAACTCGTTCCAAAGGTCAAGAAGATTTTCAATTATCAAGTATTGATCTTTGAGACTCTCAGTAAGATGATGGCGAATTATCATAATTGCCATGTATCAATTTCTTTCATTCTCATTATTATTCTCAACGATACATTCGCCAAGTCCTTTAGACTTTAGAGTGATCTTAATATCCAATGCCCATTGTAGATAGTTATCTCCCGAGAGAGTAAGGGCAGCAAATTCCAAGTTTTGGATATTCGACATCTGAAATTAGGCATCATATTCTCTTAAGTATCACAAAATTTTAATATTCATGCATGGTGTAAAACAATTTACGTGATAATATTCTAGCAACCTAGCATGCTCAAAATACACTTTCAAATTATCATGCAAGGTTTTCATGCAGCTTAAATATTTATATATTGATCAGATTTTAATTTGTAACAATTATTATCATGCAACCGATTTAACAAAATAGCAAGGTTATGTAAAATAAATTCATGCGATAATAATCTAGCAAAATTATATGATCGAATTTTCATGCAAGATCTTAACATATCTATGTGCTTTGATCGGATTTTAATTTATGATAATTAATCATGCAATCAAATTTATCAATCTATTAACAAAACAAAATAATTTTCATGTGATAATCGGATTTAGCATGCGAGTTCTAAATATATATGCTTGTCGGATTTTAATAAAATTTGTGACAATTATTATCGATCAATTTTAATCATGCAACATAATCATCAATCAAACAAACAATTATATGCGGATCAATTAGGGTTTATACATATATGTTCAATTTCTATATTAATTAGGGTTTCATAATTATTTAACCAAATTCATAACCTCATTGTGAATATCAACAAATAAACAATAATTAATCACACAAGAATATACGTGTCTTGTGACACTCCAGCAATCATACAATTAATATTGAACATGAAAAACCGAACATGCTATATAATTGGGTTTTATCGGAACAGCCGGATCATACATCCGAACACATGACTTCCGGTTAGCCGGAACAACCGAGCATCGGAACATATATCCGAATATAGATCATCTTTTAGGGTTTTGGAGATTTCCTAATTTAATTAGGGTTTACCGATTTCATGTTATATATGTTCTAGGGTTTTAGAACTTACCTTAGAGATTCGGTTTGAAGTGGAAAATCACGAATTAAATATCTTCCTCAAGAAATATGTTCAATCAATCTTTTCACAACCCTGTTACCATGTATTGGGGGAACCGAGTCTCAGAGTGAAGTAAGATTGACTGGTTTCAAGAGATCTTCTTTGTTTTGTTTTGATCCGGTTGCTTTGTGATCGGCGGCGAGATTAGGGTTTTAGATGCGGCGGCTGCTAGCTAGGGTTTTAGAGACTATCGTGCTGATAACGTGTTGTAAACTAGAGAGAATTATGGAGAAATTTTTTTGTGTTGTATTATTGATAATGAGGTTCCAATAGAACCTTTATATATGAATCAATACAAGAGATAGAAGGTAAATTTTATTCAGAATAGGAAAAATATAAACCTTCTTAAGTCTTATCGGATATAGGTCTGATGGACCAGAATTAGAGTTTGACAATCCACAATGATTTATAACACAAAAAAGATTCTTTTATTTCTTTGGATTTTTTCAAAATAATAATAATAATTCTTTGGGTTTCATTGTTAAGGCCCATCAGAGTTTTGATTATCATTTTGATTCCCAAATTTTAGCATTAAATGGAGCTGGTTCATTAATAATTGTGATTATTTTTGGTTTAGATAAACTTCATACTGTATAAACAAAATATGGTACACACAAGCTCATTCTCAACTCCTAAAACGTGCAAAATTGTCTTGGATTCACCACTAAACAATAATAGTAAAACAAAGACTTGCACACAAAAATCAAGAAACAAAACCTACATTGGTTTCAATTACCAGCTTTAGGCAAAGCTGCCATAAAAGTGTTGTATGATGACTCCAGATCAAAGTGAAGTTGCCTTGACTGCTGTTCCGTAAGTTCATCAGCTGCTCCCATCTTAGACAACCTCAAAATCCATTCTTTCATCTTCGTCTTCCCTTCGAAATCCGGCGGTAAAATACTCAGTTTGTTGAGAGAAGCCGATAGATCAGACAAAAGAGGATAAACATGATCAACAGCCACCATGTTCAGTTTCAAGGAATCCATTGATGTGATGAAATTCTGCACACATTCAGCAACAATGGATGCAGAGTTCGACGTAGATGCTGCTACGGTAGCTCGGTGTTCCACTGTGGCAGGAACACCTGATGTCACTAAGCGGTATATAGCAGCTGGACAGTCCATTTTGTATGTGTCTGCGAATCTTTCGATGTTTGGCACCGTGTCTTTGAGTGTAGCGGATAGTGTTTTGAAGTGGACAATGAGTTTCTGGCATTCAGATTCGTACTCGGAAGGAGAGAGTAGGTCTCTGATATAAGCTTTCTCGAGCTTCTCTGTAGCTTTGATGATTGCAAAAAGCTCAGCAAAATTCTCATACATCTCTCTTTCGCGCTTACCGTTCCATAACTTGACCTCCATCATCTTTTTTTATCTTAGAACAAGTCAATCTATCGAGAAGAGAATGAGACACACACAAGAAGCTTCCTCTCTGTATCAATGAAGACGCACACAGACCAAAAGTTAATATTCTCTAATCAACAAAATTTAAATAGAAGAAGAAATAAGCAATTAGAATCATCTTAAAATTCAAGTTAGAACTCTAATGCTCCAAACTTAGATTTTATCAAAAAGTAAAGACCAAATAGAATCATCTCTAACCTATCAAGAAACTGATTTCTTCAGTAAGTTTCTCCAATAGTTAGATTAAAGCAATGAGAATTCAGATTTGATCCTCTAACAGACCCAAGTTAAAACTCTAATCGCCCAACACAGTAACAAATTTAGCAGATAACATCAAACAAAAGAAGACTCATACTTCAATAGCTTGTTATATCTCAGTCAAAGCAATCAATCCTAGATTCCTTGGTCTATCAGAGTCAAAGACCAGACAACAAAGGAGATGTTACTTACACAGGAAGGTCTGAAGAGAAATGATTGTGTATGGGCACAGAACTCGCTCCCATTTGGAGCGGATCAAGGAATCAATCTGCACCGGTCTTGATTCAAGTCTCGTGTAAGGTGATGGGTCGATTAAAAACCTTAATTTCAAGTGAAATTAGGGGAAATTTAACAAGTATTGAATCCGAAAAGAGTGATTTGGTATTGCTCTATAAACCCTAAATCATAAACTGATTAAACACAAGGTAATCTCTGAAAAACCATCTTAGCGAAGAAGATTCGTAAATCATACGACTTTGAAAGTAAGAGAGGAAATAACTGACCTGAGAAATTTCTGATCGGACTAGTTGTTAGAAACTTACAAGTATAAATAATTGTTGAAAAAAAAAAACTATAGCAAGTATAAATAATTAATTACTAGGGCCTAATCCGCATCCTGCGGAGAATATAGTTTTAATTTTAGACTGGATATTGGAAACCGGCCTAATAAAAAATTTTAGAATAAATATATGATGTATTTTTGTTTTGAGTCTTTAAAATTTAGCTTATATCATTTTATTCAAATTCAAATCCATTTTTCATATTCTGAAAAAAAAATTAGAAAATTCTCAATTTTATAATTATTATAACATTTTTTTTTCAAAATAATTATTATAATATATTTAATAAAAAAATAAAAAAATAAAAGTCCGGATCGGGATCATGGTAGTAAAATTTCGGATCTAGCGGATCTGGATATCCGGAATCGGGCTAGAATCCACTAAACTTATGCTTATTTTAATCTTTTATTTATATCTTTATAATATATTTATTTTTTACAAATGTTTCACATGTGTGTGCTCAGGCCGAAACACATATGATTAACAGATTAAGTACTCACTTGCATATAACCATTAATCCTAAACTCATGGCAGATTTGACTAGCCAAAAAAGCAGAATAGTCAATACAATTGTGCCACCACAATGCGTAGAACGATAATCCATCTTGACTTCCAATACGACTATGGATTTGAGATACATAATCATTTTAGACAATATGTGATCAAGTAAAATCAAGATAATGTACATATAATATGTGAATTTGGTCACAAGATTTACATAGCTAAAAGACATACACACATCTAACCATATATGATACAATAAAGACCAGTCTCCGTTAATTGTTGAATACTATCAAATCTTATAAACATTTTATTGGTTTTCATCATCGCTGCGACGACGAAAAAAGCTTGGGACGTCTTAGAGACTCCAACCTCTCCAGTTTCATTTCATCTTTGAATTTTGTAATGAAAGCTTCGACTCGTGAATTGAGCTCTTCTCTTCCCATCGATAACTCTTTTTCAACTTCACCCACGACGGGATTTTCTCCATCAACTTCTTTCCCGTGGCCGGCGCCGGCGACGGAGGAGGCTTCCTCGCTCGTGACGGCGACGGGCATGAAGATGTGGACATTTTTGTGTCCTTCCTGGAGATGACGTCACCGTGCCACGTTTTAGGTTTCCTCGGTTGTTTCTCGGCTTTGACTCTCTCCCACATTTCCTCCATGGTCTCGGTCTCGTCACCCGATGTGTCATCTGATGATATAGTTATATATATGAAGGTGGATTTAGTTAATACTTTTTAGTGGTACTAAACCAAATTTCACTATATTCATTGTTAACAAAAAAACAAAATCCACTATATTCATTGTTAACAAAATTTCACTATGGTTAACAAAAAAAAAAAAAAAATTCAATATATTCATTCTTTATTACGAAATCACTCAAATCTACTTTATTATATAGCTGAATCATTTATATTTATTACCCTAAGTCTCAGACAAGATTAGTCGGAGGACTCTCGGAGCAATATATATATAGTCTATATGACTATATATCATTTTCTTCGTAAAAAGAAGAAAAAAACAACGTTTAAACTTGGGTTAATATATACGACAAAAACACAAAAGCATAAAAGATGAGAGATTGAGAGCCTGTTTTATCACATGCAACTACTGATACTTGGAACAAAACTCCGATTCAAAATTATTTCTTATCGAAATTGTAAATATATAAACAAACCTTTATCTAATATATATATATATATATATATATATATGTATGTATGTATAACACAATAACACATCAAGTCTATTTTTGATAAAAGAGCTTGCGGCGAAACTCCAAATATTTTGAGACGGCGGCATGTAAAAGATACCTTGTGGAAAAGTCTTTAAAGGAGCAGTAGGTGGACGTCGGAGACCGACGGGCTTCACAGGCGCCGTTGACGGAGAACGAGCCCCAAGAGAAGAAACCCTATAAGATCCTCCAGTACTCTCTGATCTCACCGGAAACTTTGTTTCCTCACGAACCTTATTATTGTATTGATCAGACGAAGAATTAGATGAGTTATTGGAGGAACCGTCACGGTCATGGTCATGATGATCATGTTCATAACGATGGTTATCATCACCATGGTGATGTTTTGTGGCCGGAGAGTCATGAGATCCGTTGCCGAAGAGTGAAGTGGAGGCTGCGAGGGCGAAGATGATGCCGTTGATGATGAAAAAAGGTTTTAAAGTAGGGAGAAAGAAGCGAACTCCGGTGACTGAGAAGTTTAACACCGATGAGATCATCAGTGATATGGCTCCGACTAATACTGAAGAGATGATCAATGTCCTCGAGGTTGACATTTTTTTCTTTTCTAGTTTGTTTTCTCTCTTTTGTGTTTTTTTTTTTCCCTCTATCTTTATATATAGAGTCCTATTCGTCCCAATTAACATGGGTTTGCACATATAAAAGAAAAACCAAAAGGTGATGAGTGAAAAATAAAATAAAATATATATTTTATCAAAACAAAATGAAAAAAATATTTAGTTGATCTATACCATTAGTTTTCTTTTTCTTATCACTTTGTATGTTCTATTGATTAATGTTAGATCTAAATTAATTTCCTTTTCCTCCATAGAGATTATATTAGAGACTTCAAAACTCCTGTTCTATATTTTATAAATTCAGTTGACCAATGACCAAATAAAAATCTTAAGAAAATTTGATATTCAAAGGTTACAATTGTTTTTAAGAAATTTTACCTTTAACATATACATTGTTCAAAATTTTAAAATATCATGATAAATAGAACAACACTTTTTGTAGCACTTCTATCTCTGCCTGCATCGAATCATACCAAATTCTATATTACTATTAAAACTATCTTAGTCGTGCCAACTAAAATTTTGGTCAGTAATTGGAACATAAATCAATAGAATAGCCCGAATTTGAGAATTGCATGGAAACATGATTTAGGTATATGGACATTTCATGACCTACGTCGATCGAATAGTTTAAAGATAGTTGGGGTCGAAGAACATGAAAATGGATTTAATATGTAACTCATGTCGACATTAATTGATTATTTGATTAGGTCAAGATATTTATTTAGTTCTATCATATCTCACGGCAGAAGATATCTTAATCTTATTTTATGATTCTTTATTGAAATCTACGAGCTAGATAAGGCCGATAAGTTTTTTTTTAAGAGACGACGAAGAATTATTACTTTACAATTTTGTGTCCTTAACGATTACAGCGTTGTAAATCTGGCCCCAAACTATTAAAAATATCTAACGTGGATAGAAATTCCAAGGACTAATGAAAGTTCACCGAAGACTTGGATGCATTGAACTATAGGTACTTTTGAATATAAAATGAGAGAAAAAAAATATTGCTGCAACTTTCATATATTGTTATACATGTTTATTATATGAGCAACGTAAATTTGGATGGCGACCTAATGATATTTGGCATTTGCTATTATTTAACTAATTTAATAATAGACAGCTTTGGACAATTCAATATTGTGGCCTTTGAGAAACTTATTTTTGATTTATTTAAAAGCCAAGGGCCAATGAAAATTTCACCATGCTTACAAGTTTCTAGTATTTCAGTGTGTGTATATATATATTAATTATATATGGTCCTTAGTCTATACGCATATGAAGTCAAGTAAATATAATACATTATTTATACTCCTGACGTTGCATGACATTACTGTGTGATCATGTTGTAGACATGCATGATAAATATATAATGTATACAGTACACACGATCCTTTTAGATTTAGACCCGTTTGGTATTTTATATATGCGTACAATGAACCAAACCGAACATAATGTATTGAAATTCATTGAAAATTTTTCATTTTTAAATACAAATATAACCTAAAGATTTATTTTAAAAAATTATAAATTTTTTTTCTAAACCGAAATCACATCAAATGAAATTTATTTTTGCAATGGATATCGGATCTTCGAATAAAATTATACTCTATATATGTATCATGCATGCATATATGACATACATAAGTTGTTTGGGCCATCAATTAGGATGTGTGTTATGTTTCTACAATTGACAGGATGTATACTAATTAATAAATAACTATGATATGTAGTTTAGCGTGGAAAATTTGCAGCTAATTTAAAGAAAAATCAATCCCATGGAAAATGATGGGATGGAGTACGTTCGGGGGGCCCTTACGTGTAGATTGGATTTGCATCACCTAATACACATATCATAATGAGTCATGACGTTGACCAGTCAAATCAAAAGTCGAGGGACAAAAGGATTTGCATTGCAATATAATTTGAATAATTGAACCTTGACTTATAAATTTTCATGTGGAAGATCATAAATTTAATATTCGTCTTTCATAGATATTCAATTATCGACTACGAGTCTTGGACACTCGTACTGGTAATATTCATAATTTGTAAACAAGAACCGATTATGGCCATGAATGTTTGAGTAGTCACGTATCAATTTGTGGTGGTTAAACATTTTTCAAGGGTAAAATTGTGGGGTCGAAATCCTAACAATATATAAACATGGCGTATTGATGTGCTCATATATGTGCATCACAAGAGAAAAATTATATAACAAAATTTATTTATATTTTAGGGTCCAATTATTTTGTTAAACAAAAAACACAAACAGGGTTGATGTAGTTAACAAAACAATTGTATATGTTTGGGTATATTATCGAGTCGGTCGTATAAATAAAGAGCAATAACTAGGGTTTATGTCACAATCCACATACTTGAATCGGTAGCTCCTTTCACAGGAAACAGATTTAGGTTTACGAAGATTGTCCTTCGATCCTATGTTTTTCTTCTTATATTTTCTTCAGCTTGTTGAGCTGATTTTGATAAATGGAGTTAGAAAACCTAATTTAAGGACTCATTAATTTCAACCATTAAAATGAAAATCTTAGAAAACCTAAGAATAACAGCTAACCTCCAACGGTAATACTCAGGAGGGCTTTGCTCCTACGACGCTAATTTAAAACCTTTTCTAGTCTCTCTGCTTCTGCAATTTATAGCATAACCCTTCAGGAGAATTAATTGATACAGTGTTTTAATAGAATCAACAGTGATTTTAATAGTCAACGATTTCTATCATTTCAAACTTTCCTAATAATAACCAAAAGAGATAGTGAGAGAGATGAAATCAATCTTTCTAGGATTTTCGAACGACTGATTTTTTTTTCTGAGTTTTATTTTTTTTCTCATTCTCTGCTAAAAAGAGTTGAAGAAAAAAAGATCTTGCATTTCTCGGTTCGTCATTTGCTTAAGAGAATCATCTTAAAAAATATTCAAAAAAGAAAGAGATTATCCGATCTCTTTCTTATGGATTCTCCTGATTAAATCAATTTTTTGGCTGAGAAATCGATTTTTCGACTTCAAAACTCACTATGTCGAGCGGCAGGCTTTGCGGCTTCACGCCAATAACCTTCTGCCGCAAGCTCTCAAGATTGCAGGTTCTTTGTCTTTTACATTTTATACCTTAAATAATTGTTTTCTTTTTAAACATGTTGTGTATAATTTTTCTGCATGAAATTAATTAAATTTAGCATCTTATTTGTTAGTTACAAACACTAACGCCAAAATGCAAACGGTTTGCTTTTACATTTACAAAATTTGTTAAGTAAGAAACTGAAAACGTTTTACATTCAAGAAATTTGAAAAAAGAGCTTATTCGTTACATGTTAATGCAAACCTAGAGATTGGCGTTTGAAACACTCGAAACCCTATTTTTTCCAACTTTTGCATTAATTCACACGGTTAAAGACAATAATATTCTTGTCTTTGTAATGTTAATTTCAGGTCGCGAGAGCGCTTGCTCTAAAGAGACTAATCAAGGGCAAACACGAGTTTAGACGTGCATCAACGTCAAAGAAAAATGTCGAAAAAAGGAAAAATAAAGAGATTAAACGCACAACTTCACAAATATCTTCGGTTGCTGAAGCTTCAATTCTACAAAACAAGTTGTTGCTTCAGGCGACACAGTGTCGTCTCCTTTGTCGGTAAAGAATGAAAAGAAGAAAGTGAATACACCAAGAAACAACAATGGTGGAGTTGAGGAAGAACATCTTTGCTTTCAGAGATATGATTGATTTGCCTTCTCTTGATAGTTCTTTATCTGTCACCGAGGTCATTTCTCTTAACATTATCATAGACTAGGAATAGGCTTTTGAAATTTCGGTTTAGGTGATGAATTTGGATTATTCGGTTTGGAGATATCTACACTGATTTTTTCCATTTGGAAAATTTTGGTTCGGTTTTTGTATAAGTAGATCAAAGTAAATACTTATATTTTAATTAATATTATGTATTTATGTTTATTAATTAAGAATAATAAAACTTAATTAATTTGGTTCGGTTCAGGTATATAAAACTCGGTTTTTGGTTTAGGATATAAAAGGTGGGTGTCGAATTTAGACAAATCACAGTTTGGATTTTTGGTTCAAAATTTTTTTAGTTTGGTTTGATTCGGTTAATATGTTCACCCTTAATATCATAGTGTGATAAGATCTTTATGTAATTTTTGTTGCTGATTTTGTAGATCATAAGACACACAATGAAGGATCTACAAAAGCTTTCTCCTGAGATTGTAACCATTAATCAATCTTTCGAAATGGAAAGAGCTGATATGGATAAGGTACACACAAGATTTAAACAGTTTTTTGAGTTACGTAATGAACATTCCAACAACACAAAAATAAAAACATATCTTGAGTTTGTTTACTTGATGAGTCTTGTTGATCTGATTGATGAATCCCAGAAATGCCCCAAAAACAGATGTTGATTTTCTTCTATGAAGATCTCAGAGCTATTGGAGATTCTTGGATTATGGATAGTGATTGGATTTATCGATCTAAGTACAAGGACAGTGGAGTTGGGAAGAATAAGTCAGATCGTCTCGGTTTGTTCACTAAAACACACTTGTTGAGTTATTTAGTTGATGATCTTGATATTGATAAACTTATAACTCTTCTTGACTCTTTGTTTTGTTTGCAGTGGAGCATGTATTAGCAGCTCTTGATGGACTAATAAAGATGATAAAAGAAAGATTTGGTATGATGGATCTTGAATCTGATGGAAGAAAAAGTTTTAAAGCAAAAGGTGTTTCATCAGAAGCAAGAAGAAGCTTTACAAGATCTGTTTCTTATTCAGAAAGTTACATTTCTTTTTATCCATCTCCATTAACACCAAGATCAGTACTTCCTGGAACAATGATGATGTCTAGTAGTAACTCAACATCTCCAAGTCTATGGAACTTAAGAGCTCAAGCTTTGGATAAGTTAAGCCCTGCTGATTTGAAGCAGCTTGCTATGCAGATTTTGTCAAACAGAGATTCAGAGAGTGTTAATGATCTGAAGATTGCTATCGTAGAAGAAAACGAAGAGAGTAACAAGTTAACAGAAAAAGAAGAAGAAGAAGATACTGATTTCTCTGTTTTAGAAACAGAGGATCATAAGGAAGGTTCTGAAACAGAGCATGAGACTGAAGCAGAGTATCATATCGACGGCTCTGAAACAGAGCATCATATCGAAGATTATAAAGCAGAGCATGAGATTGAAGCAAATGATCATAGTGAAGGTTCCGATACAGAGCATGAGTTTAAAGCAAAGGACCATAGTGAAGGTTCTGAAACAGAGCATCATATTGAAGGTTTCGAAACAGAGCATGAGATTGAAACAGAGGATCATAGTGAAACTTCAACTTCGGAGACTAACACTTCAGAATCATCTCAAAAAGAAGACTCAGTAAATCAATCTCCTCCACCACCACCACTTCCATCACCGCAAACGCCGCCACCAACAGTCTCAATGTTCAACACGAAATCTCCTCTTGTCTCACAGCCACCACCGCCACCTTCATCACCACAACGGGAACACAAAGCTCCGGCTCCTCCACCGCCGCCACCTATGTCAAAATCATCTGAACGTGGAGTTTTTTGTGAATTTCCGAAACAGCAATCTAAAAATGGAGACAATGCTCCGTCGATGCCGGCACCTCCTGCACCACCGGGTAGTGGAAGATCCTTGCGTGCCAAGAAAGCAACTAGTAAATTGAAAAGATCAGCACAAATTGCAAATCTCTATTGGGCGCTCAAAGGGAAGCTTGAAGGACGTGGCGTAGAAGGGAAAACAACAAAAGCATGTAAAGGGCAAACGAATGTTGCAGAGAAATCTCCTGTTAAAGGTGCAAGATCAGGAATGGCTGATGCACTTGCAGAGATGACAGAGGTAAATGACTTGCGTCACAAGTCATATATATATATATGTTTTGGGTTTTAACTAACTCTTTCATTTGTGTTACTAGGTCGAGTTTTTTCCAGCAAATTGAAGAAGATGTTCACAAATGCGCGAAATCAATCGAAGATCTGAAATCTTCAATAAGTAGTTTCCAGACTAAAGACATGAAGGAATTGCTTGAATTTCATAGCAAAGTAGAATCAGTTCTTGAGAAACTAACTGATGAAACTCAAGTAAGTTTTTCTCTCCTTGTGTGTTTTGAATCGACTCGGGATTTCTCTCAAAATATAAAAACTTTCGTTTGATTTGTTTAGGTTCTCGCGAGGTTCGAAGGTTTCCCTGAGAAGAAACTAGAAGTAATAAGAACAGCTGGTGCCTTGTACAAGAAGTTAGATGGGATTTTAGTTGAACTCAAGAACTGGAAAATTGAGCCTCCATTAAACGATCTTCTCGATAAGATTGAGCATTATTTCAACAAAGTTAAAGGAGAGATTGAAACGGTTGAGAGAACAAAAGATGAAGAAGCTAAAATGTTTCATAGATACAACATTAACATCGATTTCGAAGTTCTTGTTCAAGTCAAAGAAACTATGGTTGATGTTTCATCAAATTGCATGGAGTTAGCACTAAAGGTAATATATATGTGTATACATAATTGATTCTCTGCGATGAAAGACTGACTCTTTATGTTTTCCAGGAGAGGAGAGAAGCGAACGAAGAAGCGAAGAACAATGAAGAAAGCAAGATGAATAATATGAAAGTAGAGAGATCTAAGAGGCTATGGAGAGCTTTTCAGTTTGCATTCAAAGTTTATACATTTGCAGGAGGTCACGATGAACGAGCTGATTGTTTAACAAGACAACTTGCACATGAGATTCAGACTGATCCTGATCAAACCGATTCATCGATCATGTCCTGAAAACCATAAAACAAGCTTCATCACATGCTTTACTCTTAGAAACAAAGAAGAAATTGATGCTTGAAGATGGTTACAATACTACTTTTTTGTGTGTCTCTAGTTTTGATTTTGGACCAATGCAAAGAAACAGAAGACATTTTTTTTCATTTCCTATATATATAATTACATGACATAGGAAGCAATCAAGGAAAGATCTTATGAAACGAAAAAGTCAACGCAGTGGCTATCATTGAGATGACAAGTTTCAAAAGAATCCTTCAAAGTCAACGATATTCTCCTCTTCAAGAACAATATCTTCCATGATCTTCTCGTTATTATCTCTATGATCCTCTCTTTCTGTGTCTCCTTCGATCATATCAATGTCTTCTTCTCTTTCTTCTTCTTCTAGAGGTTCTTGAGAGAAGAAAGCTATTCTCTTCACTTCCCTTCCATCTTCTGTCTTAACAATCGAATCTGTCAACATAGATCAATTAGAGTCAAATTAATCAGAAAAGACAGAGCACTAAACTTGAGTTGATGAGGTTTTGTAATAGAACAGCTTACTTAGCTTTCTCTTTCCTAATGAAATTTCATCTTCATCATCTTCGGGTTGAAAAATATTTTGCATTTCTGGGATCTCTTCTTTGTTTACTTCCATGAGAGAAGAGCTTACTTGTTTACTCTGGTTATGAAAATACATAGAACCTTTGGTTAAAGGACTTGCAAATTAACTGAATAGCGCGGTCTATTATTATAGTTGTAAATTGTAATAACTTATTTTTTATTCATGTTTGACCCAAAAAATGAAAATAACATTATATACTATATTCAAACAAAATCGATGAACAAGTAAGTATTAAAACAAAATATAATACAACTACCGAAACCAAAGTTTCAAACCAAATTTTCAATATTCAACGGTTACCAACTGTGATTACAAAATATTAGTAAGTTTTTGCTTGGTAATGACAATAAGACTTGACAGCAGATACTACTCTGCTTAGTAATTTAGCTGACATAAATCGTTCATATTCAACTATTCTGCAAATTAATAACAACATTCGGCTCTCAAGAACGTTCGCATACATACTCGTGAAACCAATTAGCTAAAAAGCTCAGAATTTGAAGTCTTTCTTCTTCTTCCCTTCTTTATCATGTGTTTTCCGCCTCCGTTTCAATTCATTCTGTAAAAATCATAAATCCAAAACTCCAAATTATTATTTTTATTCCTAAATACTATAAACCGTTACTGAATTCTTTTTTTTGGGGGAGTTTATCAAAAGCTTGTATAACACTAGTACCTCTACAACCATGTCACTGAAGCTCTCTGGCCTATTCCGCAATTTCTCTTCTTCCCTTGCCTCCTCGTATCTTCAAGAATCCCATTGTTAAGTTTTTTTGGTGGTTAATCAAATACACAGTAAAAAAAAAATCAACTGTTTTACTACTTGGCAGGTAAAACGTTCTCCATGGCTTCTAACTCTTCTGGCTGTAAACTCACCTCCACTCTGTCTGTCTTCTGTCCTCTCAGCAAATCAACCTGTTCCACGCCATAAACCGTCACTTGTCAATTGTTATAACAGCAACTTAAGGATGCTACAAATCCATAAACACCGAACAACAAATCTCCAATTCGCTACCAATATACTTCTTAAGCTATACAGTACGCCTAATTACAACAACCCTACCAACATCATCAATGCAAATTGTATTGTAGCTAACATATTATGAGCACTTTTTAAATTCCCGCTTCTTATTCCCATCTAATACTTAATTACTATTCCATTTGGTATATGGTAAAGAAACAAGAGGCTAGTCTTTCAAATTTCTAACACATCAATTACAATTCGGCCACAAATTGCTTACCCTTTTGGCTCCTGTCTTCTCTTGAGTACCAGTTCTAATGACATATGTATATACGACTGGTTCCCAGTAATGTTCCAGGAGCAATATTTTCACTCTTTTCTTCAAGTACCTTGAGAACCAAAAAAAAGAAAGAAAAAGTAGCATGGTGAAATATCTCCTAGTATCAAAATAATACTAATTCAAAAATCAAGAAGATAATATGAAACTGGGGACTTATAATATAAGTTTTTTTCACCTGATAAAGAGGCCTGTCAGGCTCCTTCCTCTGCTCCTTACGAAGTTCTATAGCGTCAGGTGTCTCAACGCCAGTAGGAGTGCTGAACGGAAGGGAACAAATAAAAGAATAAATACAAAGAAAAACTTGTCAAATATTTTACATATATATACTACATACTCAAAATCTGTACCTTGACAGAGTATCTACAGATTCGATGCCATCTTCCATTTCCTCTTCGTCCATTTCTTCTTCTTGTTCCTTTTCCTTCTCCTCTTCTTCTTGTTCCTCTTCCTCCAAATCACCCCAGTGTTTGCTCTTGTCAATAGGCTCATCCTAAGTTATTGACCAGATAAAGATTTCATCATATAACTTTATGGTTCAGCAAGAACCTTACAATTTCTAGTTCACTTGATTACTACCACACCAACTATCTATTTGGCTATGTAGCTTCCATATATAATATTTAAACCTTACACGAGTGGGCATGCATAACACAGTTATTAAAGCAAAGCAAAACGGCTACCTCGTAGTTAGGCTGATCTTGCTGCTGAACACCAAAGACATCTCCATAGAATGGACGCCCAAACTGTATAACAAAAATAAATAAAGAGAAACAATACAAAAATTCCCTAAATGAAAATAATAGTTATGTCATTAACGGACTAAGTACTGGGAACACAGTAAAAACTCTTACTTCATCCACTGGAGGTTTCCCCCAGCCACCAGGATGAAAACCAAAGCTAGCTCCGAGTGGAATAGGAGCATTTAAACCAGGAATTTTCAGATGTGGGTATGACGGAGGAGGACCATATCTCTGTTTGATACATGTTAAAATCAATAAACAGTTCCAAAGAAATCAGAATCACCAAGAAGATAAATCACAACAAACTCACCTGCATATTAATTAGCCATGGGGGAGGAGCACCTTCTGGCATACCAAGAGCTTCTTTTAGGTCATGTGACAACATTCCTGGTTTCATTTCCCTCAGCTTAACCTATTAACAAGATGATAATTGGAATCACATACACAAAGCAATAAAGGCAAACTATATAATCTCCAAGAAATGAAAAAGAGGATCACAATAAAATACTTCGAATTCTTTCCCTTCGAAATACAGTTCACCAAGAGATGTCAGCTTAGGCTTTGTTTGGTACTTAAAGAAGGCATCATGGAGGACCTGAGAAGGTATGATATAACATCACTTATCAGTTAAAGAAAGAACATGTGAATATGTTCTCGTCAGTCACCACACAACAGAGATCTAATTGAGGAAAACCTGATAGTCAATGTCCATCTTTCCCATCTTTGGTTGCATACGCTCACGTTGCTTTTTCTTTAATTTCTTATCATCTTCTTTCTCAATATAAGCCTGCATATGGAACACAAATGGCAATTAGCTCGGCCAGTATAAGACATTAGCAACTTATCCCTAACCTGATCAAACTAATAGAATGACAGGCGGTAAACATATCTGAAAATGAGATCGTTAAATTGATGAAGCATGAATTGAAATTTGAAGATTAAATTGCTCTCATGAAGGATGGCAAGAAATGCAACAGAATGTGTTTGATATTGGGCAGAAGTATATCACTCGAAACCACAATCGAATGAACACTATCAGATAGCTAGTGGTGCTATTTAGTTCAGTGATATTTGTATCTTAGGGTAAAAAAGGGTGGCACTGCCTAGATCAAAGCCTAACATCACATCATTGATAAGTTGAAGTGCAATTGTAACTTTTGCTAAATACTCCAATGTTTTTACCTCAAGCATAAGAACTAAACACCTTTTACAGATAATATGAGCACATCAATAGACTAGTTACATCAAATGATCATGAGAAGATACCTGTCTAATTTTCTCTATTCCAGTAGCAGCAATAAAATCAGGAAGGTGAAGCGACTGCTTCTCAATACCCCGCTTTCCCTGCATACAAGAAACCCCGTTGAGATGCCACTAAATTAAGAAAGAGCAATCATTACAATTGCTAACACAAAGACAAAGGGAATGGCATGTAATTTAACCACAACGTAAAGTTCCAAGTTACAAAAGAATAAGCATCAAGTTTTCCAATTGCAACAGCATTACCAGTTCCAATCTATTGAATTCAGATCAAGTCCATCATAGTGTCATATTTCCAGTAAACAATAAGAAAGGCAATATTCCCATAGCTCAACTCAGACAACAACAAACTATAAATGCAATGTGTGCAGACTATGAGTCCATTAGAGTAAAATTAAGAAAGTTGAATACTACTCAGGGAGAGACACAATAGAGAACATCGATCATAGAGTCAGTAGATATACTAAGCCTTAAAAAGATTTTTAAGGAAAAGAATTATACCTCGACCACATCAGGCCTAGCAGATACCTGCTTCAGCTCAGCAATTTTCATCCTCCGTTGAAGCTGAGAAGAAAAAATTCAAAAATTTAAGTGCCTAAAGAGGAAGTAACGAACTTGGAACAAAGAAACCTAACTCATTGAATACTCCTAAGAGGAGGACATATTGGAGAGTAATAATTAGCTTAAAGATGAACCTTTTTCTTCTTATTAGAGATGCCTTTCTCCTTGTTCTGATTATCTTGATCTTCCTCATCTGAATCTGAATCCGAATCAAGCTTCTTTTTCACATCTGCCTTTTTCTCGTACTCATCTTTCTTATCATCCTCCTAACAAAAGAGTTCGTTAAGGTTAAACATGGACTGAGGTCATCATAAGGAGTCAAAAATAGTAATACCTCAGAGGCAACAGATTCCCGAAAATTAAACTTGTCGAAGATTTTCCTAAATTCATCATCGAAACCATCTTCAAATTCTGGCTGTTCTGGAACATACTCCACTACAACCTCCTCGGAAACCTATTGGAAAAAGATCATAAACACCACAAAAAGGATCAATCGACAAAAGAAAATACATGATAAATTAAACAGCACAGACAATGGTGTATATGAATAAAACCTAGGAATCTCCAAGGTCGTGAATAGAGAGAGCGAAAAAGGAACAAAATGTGACCTTTTGCTGTGGATCCGCGTTCTCCTTAGAATCAGAAGCAGCAGCGTTCCCTTCTTCTATATCGACCTCAATTTCGTGAGACTTCTTCGAGGAAGCCGTAACGTTAGGGGTCGGGAAAGTATCGCCGTTGTGATCAACGCCATTATCAACGGTTTCGACGGTCATGTTCGTCGGAGTCGTAATGCGAAAGAGAGAAAGAGCTAACTGAACCAAGAATAAAACTCGGTTTGGTTCGGCTAAGTTCGGTCCGGTTTTAAGTATTTTTGTCATTCTTTCGATTCTGCGATTTCATTCCCAGGAAAAGAGGAGAAAGAGTGTCAATATCTGTTCATTATTCCCATATTTGCTCAATTGGATTCACTTTTTCTGACTTGTGAGAGTTAAAAACTATTCTTTCTCTCATGTTTTATTTCTGAAAAAAATTGAGACTTGAGAATTTGTGTGTGTCGTTTATTAATCGCTTCTTTACAAATATATATACTGAGTTCTCCTAGTATCGTAACCTAGATACAACAGTTTTAATATACGAGATATCTTTGGGAAGTTCCGTATCTTGTGGAGATCTTATTTGACTTCACAACTGCAGAATATATGGCGAATAATCGAATCTCCAATCTTTAATCTTTTTGAATCTCCTTCACCCCCCCCTCAAGTTGGAGCATATAGATTTCGGATGCCTAACTTGCCTCTAAACCACATGAAGCCATCTTTTCCGATAGGTTTAGTAAACACATCAGCAAGTTGAGTTGTCGTTCCAACATGCCGAGCAACAATGTTCTTGGACACAATCTCATCTCGGATAAAATGACAATCGAGCTCAATGTGTTTAGTTCTTTCATGGAAGACAGGATTAGTGGCAATGTAAATGGCAGACTTACTGTCGCAGCACATGATCATTGGCTGATCGTGTCGAATGCCAAGAGAGAACAAGAGTTGCTTCAGCCATTTGAGTTCTTTAGTAAGGTATGCCATTGCACGATATTCAGCTTCAGCAGATGACATATTAACAGTTTTTTGTTTCTTCGTTTTCCAAGAAATAGGCGAATCTCCAAGCTGAACAATGTAACCCGTGACCGACCGACGAGTTAAAGGACAAGTTCCCCAATCAGAATCGCACCAACCAGTAATTTGAAAGCTGCTATTCGACCTTAGTAAAACTCCTTGGCCAGGATCTGCTTTTAGATACCGCACGACCCTAAGTGCTGCTTCCCAATGCTCATCTCGTGGCTTTTGCATAAACTGAGCCAAAACATGCACTGAAAATGTCAAGTCAGGACGTGTTACCGCCAAATAAATCAATCTGCCCATCAATCTTCTATATCGCTGTGGGTCATCCATATAAGGTGAGGTAGACAGCGCCAGTTTGTGGTTTTGTTCAAGCGGGAAGCTAGCTGGTTTGGCTCCTAGCAGACCAGTCTCTGAAATTATGTCAAGAGCATATTTTCGTTGACAGATATAGATACCAGTCGAGTTCCTTGCTACTTCGATGCATAAAAAATATTTCAGAGGGCCCAAATCCTTCATGTGGAAACATGAAGCAAGATAATCTTTGAAGTCTTCAGTTGCTGTTAATGAACTTCCCGTTATAACCAAATCATCAACATAAATCAGAATGTGAATTTGATAATCGTGTCGTTCCAGAGTAAACAACGAATAATCAGCCAATGACTGCTCAAACCCATACTTCTTCAAAGCTGTTGTTAATTTCTCAAACCAACACCTTGGTGCCTGTTTTAACCCGTACAAAGATTTGCAAAGTCGACATACCTTATTTGGATCAGTCACTTGAAATCCTGGAGGCATCTTCATATACACTTTCTCATGAAGATCTCCATGTAAGAACGCGTTGTGAACATCCATTTGATGGATTTCCCAACCTCGTTTCGCAGCAACATCTAAAAACATTCTCACTGTGCCCATCTTCGCTACTGGGGCAAATGTTTCACCGTAATCTACACCCTCTTTCTGTTTGTTACCCAGAGCGACTAATCTCGCTTTATAGCGCTCAACTGTTCCGTCGGAATGATGTTTTACCTTGTAAACCCATTGACACCCGATTGCTCGCTTTCCAGGAGGCAAATCTTCCACTGTCCAAGTTTTGTTTTCTTCCTGGGCGCCTATCTCAGTTCCCATAACCTTCCTCCATCTTTCATCTGCGACAGCTTGTTGATATGTTTTTGGTTCCTTTGTATTGACAATTTTTGCAACATAAGCTCGATGAGATGCAGAGAATCTTTGACTACTATCTTGATTTTCAATTGGATAAACAACAGATTGAGTTGTTGTCTTTTTAAGCTCACAAGAGACCGAATTCATAACAAAATCCCGCAAAGTTACCGGTGGTTGTGTTTTTCTCTGACTTTGTCGTAACTGTTATGCCGGTGGCACCGGAACTGGTGGTACCACGTGATGATTCACCACAGGTGTTGGTGGCTGAATCACCAGAGCCGTTGGAGGCGCCGGAGCAGACGTAGTCGGAGTTGCCGAGGAAATTGACGGAGCTGGCAGACATGGTGTATTACCGAGTGGATTTAATTCGGCAGATGGTGGTGATTCACTCATCGATGAAGACAAATTATTGTCTGAAATGATTATTGCTTCAACAGGCCTTCCAGAATTAGCCTCATTAGTTGAACCCAAAAATGATGGGCTTGACATTGGGCCTAAACACTCTTCTAAAATCAGACCATCTGAAATTGGAGCCCAAAGTTCTTGATTAATTTCTTTCGTCTGAAACTCTGCGTCTTTAGTCTTCGTCAAGAATGGAAACTTAGATTCTGAGAAGACTACATCACGCGACACAAAAAATTCTTCTTTCTTAAGATCATACAACCGCCAAGCTTTTTTTCCATGAGGGTAACCAACGAAAACACACCGTCGACTTCGTGTTTCAAACTTGTCACCGCCGCGATCACGATTGTGTGCATAACACAAAGTTCCAAACACACGAAGATGTGAATACGATGGTTGTTTGTTAAACAATTTTTCAAACGGTGTAGCATTTTCTAAAACCGAGCTGGGTGTACGGTTTATCAAATATGCTGCCGTTAGAACACATTCCCCCCAAAACTCTATTGGAAGATTGGATTGAAATCGCAGAGCTCTCGCGACGTTGAGGATGTGGCGATGTTTCCTTTCTGCTCTGCCATTTTGTTCCGGTGTGCCAACACATGAGGTCTCATGAATAACTCCATTCTCTTGAAAGAACTTTGTTAAACTCAAGAATTTTGAGCCGTTGTCACTTCTAATTGTCTGTACTTTGGTTCCAAATTGACGTTCGGTTAAAACAAAGAAATTATGCAACTGTATTAGAGCTTCTGTCTTATCTTTCAGTAAATACAACCAAACGGCTCTAGAATAATCGTCAACAACAGTCAAGAAATATCTCGCTCCTGAGTGCGGAGGTGTTCTATACGGACCCAGAGATCACAGTGAATTAACTCAAAAGCTTTCAAAGTTTTATTCATACTCAACGGAAATGAAGTTCTTGTTTGCTTAGCGCGGAGACAAATATCACACGCCTTATTAAAATCAGAAGAAACAGAAACAGAAATCTCATCGGGAAGTAAACCAACTATTCTCGAAGCCGGATGTCACATTCTCTTATGCCATAAATCGTAATTATCCTCCTTTGTAGCAACAGCAGCTGCGACTTCCAAACCACAAAAATGGAAGGTTCCTCCAACCCTTTTACCTGCTCCAATCACCGTCCTCGTAATGCGGTCCTGAACCACAAGAAAGTGATCAGCTAACTGCACTACACATCTATTTTCATCCATCAATTGTCCTATTGAAATCAAATCGGATTGAAAATCTTCAACATAAAACACAGATTTCATCACTAAACCAGAACCAAGATGAATTGTTCCTTCTTTAGTAGACACTGTTTGTCTACCATCTGTCAGAATAATCAACATCGGAGCCATGTCTCTTACATTTGTCAATATTTCAAATTTTCCCGTAAGATGATGAGACGCCCCTGTATCCATTATCCAAGTGAGAAAAGAAGACATACCCGTTAACTTTTCAGTCTCGACGTTCTTTCCGGAGTTGAGAATGTTCTTGATAGTCTTCCATTGATTTTCTGTTAGTCCATTAACCCCGTCCCGATCTCTGTCCGTTATGACGTAATTGGCATATTCCGTGTTTTCGATGTTTGGGACATACACTCGATTCGCAAAAGTATTTCCGCGTCCTCGTCCTCCACTTGAGCTCGCACCACCACGACCTCTTCCTTGCAATGTTCGGCTTCGAGGTCTTTCACCCCACCATTCGGGATACCCAATCAAGGCATAGCAACTTTCAGAAACGTGTCCGCCTCTGTTACAGTACTTGCACAGTAAACCTTTGTTTTTGTCTTCACTTCTATTGTAACCTTGATTGGATAAAGCCTTCGTGTTCACTGCAAAAGCACTAACCTCAGTGCTTTCTTCTTGATTTTTCACTCCATTGCGAATCAAGTCCTCCTCTTGTCTCACAATGTTATACACCTCCTCCAAAGATTGCACCGGAACCCTTGAAATCAGACTTGATCTCACCGTTCGAAACAAATTATCATCAAGTCCGAACAAGAACTGATGCACCTTATCTTCTTCACGATCCTGCTCTTGAATCGTCTGAAGATTACACTCACACTTGCCACACTTACATACACGCAATGGTCGATGATTTGCAACACTGTCCCAAATCTTCGTGAGTTTTCCATAGTAGGCTTCTATGGCTAAACCTCTCTGCTTGCAATAAGCTAACTCAGCCTTAATCTGTTGAATTTTAGGCCCATTGATCACAGAGAATCTCTTCTTCAAATGATCCCAAAGATCCTTTGCAACATCTCGATGTGAGATGTTTGAACGAAGCACCGGATCGATCGTCATTTTTATCCAAGACACTAGTAGTGCTTGAATAGTCCACCAATCTTCAAGATCTGAAGAGCCTTCACCAGGTCGTGAGATTGACCCGTCCAAAAATCCAAATTTCTTTCGAGAGCACAGTGTTGTCTTCATCCCACATGCCCACTCCTCATAATTTGATCCTTTCAGAAGTGGATGTGATATAACAGCTCTTGGGTTGTCTGCAGATGTCAGGTCGTAAGGAGATATTGTTCTCCTTAGTTCAGTTGTCGGGTTCGTGGTCGTCGCCGCCGCTGCCGTTGGGTTCGTGGTCGCCGCTGCCGTCGGAAGATCATCGTTGGCCATTTTCAATCAATTGAGTAATCAAAAAGAATTTTGTTTTTGAATGTCAAAGTTCAAGCTCTGATAGCATGAAAAAAATCGAGACTTGAGAATTTGTGTGTGTCGTTTATTAATCGCTTCTTTACAAATATATATACTGAGTTCTCCTAGTATCGTAACCTAGATACAACAGTTTTAATATACGAGATATCTTTGGGAAGTTCCGTATCTTGTGGAGATCGTATTTGACTTCACAACTGCAGAATATATGGCGAATAATCGAATCTCCAATCTTTAATCCTTTTGAATCTCCTTCAATTTCCTCTCTAATTTACAATTCTTTGTAATCACGAGAGATTCCCGTATGATTCTCTTGAATTAAGCAATAAATCAGAATCAGAGATAACAAAACGATTTTAGAATCTCTTAAGAAAATTTTGAAAGACATCAGAAGATCTCCCCAGAAGCAAAATATGTGCATAAGAGTAAAAGCAAGAGTCACCTAACAAATGCATGAGCCAATCTGTACAAGACCAAAAACAAATAGTGCAGTCATTTTAAGCTCCCAAATATGGTAATCTCACAATAATCAAGAACCCTGCAAAATGACAGAATCATCTATTAATTGTATGGCCTTGAGAAATAAAATCAGTCAAAGTATCTGTTACCAAAGCAAATATAGAATGCTTCATACCTACGTGGAGGATATCAAATCGAGCTACTATAAGCTGCTTCAAGTGGATTTGTTATTTCCAGAGAGAAGGATAGTGTTGACTTAAAGCTCCCAAAATGTCGCAAAACCTTCTCAGAACAGTTCATCTTCAACAAATCTAAGAATCCTACAAAAGATGATGAATTAGTCTTTTTATTGGATGTCCTTAAGAGTAATCAGTAACATATAATAAAAGATTTGATACATATCATACCCAATATTTTGCTTCAAGTGGACTTTTTGCCAGCGAGAATAATAGAAATCTGTAAGCCTCTGCTAAAGGCTTCATTGAACAGAATCCGAGTTTGCATATTCTGAAAACCAGGCAACCATGAAAGCAATGCAACTGGAGCCATAACTATTAACCCAAAGAACATGTCGTAAAGGCGAGCAACAGAGATTACTGTGTCCCAAACCACAGTTGATATCAGAAACGGTCTAAGTACTTGAGCTATCGAAATCAATCCCCAGCCTGTAGGAACAAAGGCCAATAGACTTATCAACAAATCAACAACTGTAAGTTTGGTTAAGTGCAGCATCAAGACGACAACGAGAACTGTCAGGACGATTACTAAGAACTGAATGAATCGGTATTTAATATGTTCCTTGACAGAATATCTTTTCTGAGCATAGATTGTTGTGATGTATATGGCAGAAATCCCGATGATGCATCCCCAAGAAACCAAGTATACACCAATGCTGGTATTCTTCTCTGAAATGCGAAGATGGTACACAATACTATACTGGAAAAAGAAGAACCGAAGATCAAGTATAATCTCAAGCAGTTTCCCCCATACTCCGGTTGTTTTCAGATGCTCTTGTTCCTCATTCCACCACGTAAACCAACTTTGATCTGCTTTCGTAAACAAACCGCCTCTAGACCATAGCCAAGCCATGAAATCGTCGAAATCATTCACTGTTTTTAGCCAATCGAAACCAGATGGGTTAAACAGAAATGGAGAAATAATCCAAGACGTAATAAGGAACCAGCTCGAAATCGTCATTAGTATGTAAACAAACGAACTCCTAGCCAACGGGCTGTAAGCCGCATACACCAACAAGATAATCGCGAGCTCAATAGCCTTGATGAAATGAGTTCGAGCATACAATCTGTAGTTCTCAGCAAATTTCTTATGCTCCACCACAAAACCTCTTCCAGTGGCACGATACTTGGCTCCACCATGGAGTATAGTCCGACCAAAGTAATGGCTTCTAGTTCCCATGGAAAACGTGTAGAAAAACGATGCAAGTTGTAGCTGCATTGTTATGAAGTCCCAAACTGCTGGAAGAAACCCACGCTCCAGTGAATTTTCAAGAATCATTGGAAGTGCAGTGAAAAGTCCTAGCTGAATAACAAATTGCTGATTCAAGATTGTACCAAGAGCTTCATTGCTGATACTCCTATCCTTTGCTATTCTCTCAACACCACTAAGTGCTAGATAAAGCCGACCCCACAAGAATGCATAAACAGTGAATACTATCAACATTGTGTTGAAGTAGTAGCCAACTGTTGTGTAGAAGAAAGAGAGCATTCTAAAAAAGTCCAGCCTGTGACCTAACCTGTAAACGTCTCTGCTCAATGCTTGCTCACCGTTACCACTAGCTACCTTGGCCTCGAACATAGAGATCTGATTCAAACCCACATCCCTTCCTTTGCCTACCTGAATGTATTCATGGTGAGTCACGTTCCCACCTCTTAAAGTGCAATTGAATCCAGCAAATATATCCTCACTGATATTTATAACTCTTGAGGCCTTGCTAATTCCACCCCGAGGCATGAACCAAAACCGATCAAATACATCCGGATGACCATAATGCATCCTAATTTTCAGTGGGTTGGCAAGAACACGCTGTCCTAAGGTTACAAAACTTGTTTCCTGAGCAGACATGAACCATGCAAGTGAGGATACCGAACCAGTGAAAACTTTCTCACGGACTCCAAGAATGGTAGGCCTCCTAATGCCATAGTAAGTCTTGAATGATTCCAACAAGTTCCTCATCTTAAGCGCCTCCTCAAAATGGTTATCTTGATTCATATCAATGGTCTGAATCGCATCACCTCGTGTAAAGATTATAGCATGGTTTTGATTTTCTGGTTTTCCCTCACCAAGCTTCAAAGGGCCTGGCAGCCTGATACGATAGATCTCCACCTCTCTCTGAAGTTGTTGATCAAATTTCACAAGAACCGAGTAGTACTCGACCTCACCCATTCCCAGGTCAACCTCATCAACATATGCAATACGAAGGGCCTCATGATTTTTCATCAGGAACAGAATCTCCTCAGCTCTATGATCCCCTCTTGCTTTATGCTGTCCATAAACTTGACATGCCACAACATATGTGAATTTCATCATTGCACTCCCATACTCAGACCCTTTAAGCAAATGGGTTATACCACTAGCCATTCTACTAATTTCCTGAGAAGCTGTTGGTTGCAGTATGTTATCCCCACCATCATTTGCGTAGTAAGAACGGCGTGGCTCGGGGGCAATCTGAGTTCCCATCCTGATGTCCATTTCAGAAGCAGAATCAAGAAAGGCAAGCTTCTTCAAGGCACTATAATAATACAGCATCCCTCTCACTGTTCTGGACAACGTTTGTCCCCTGTATGAAGCCCAGAGGCGAAGATCTCTAACCTTCTTTAACCAAATATCATTCTCATTTTCCGCTCCTTCTCTACGCATCCGCTCCACAAAATTCACCCATTCATCTTCATAAATTTTTTGAAGGTAGAATAAGGTGGATATTCCATCCTCATTTTCAGCTCGAAGCATTTCTTGTCGATACATCACTTCCTCGTCATAGTAAGGAGTCAACACACTGAAAGCCATCATTTTTTCTACACTGGGAGCCTGAGGCATGTTCATAAAGAGAGAGTTGCTAAAGAAAGCAAGCCGCTCTCTGGCCTCAAGATTCTTCGGCACATTATGCATTGGATCTCTTGAAGTAAGAATTGTATGGACCCGCCTTATCTGCCTATAAAAGACAACATCATTAAGAGGAGGGAGATTAATGGCATTGACGAACAGCAACTCGGTATCTGCATCCAAACTAATGGGCGCCAAGCCAATCTGCCTCAACTGTTGAGTGGTCTTCCTACTTCTTGGTAATTCCCATGCACAGAGTTCATACAGAGCTTGCAGAATATTCACAATCCTGAATACTTTTTTTTCTGGGTCCATCAGACGCTCAAGAAGTGATATTAGCTTCTCATGAATCCGGAGTAATACTGTCAGGTTATATACATCAGTTACCTTTTCGTTTTCCACATTTTCATCAATTTCCATAAACAACTTGTTCAGTATGGATTCTTCCTCTGTGCCATTTTTAACAATTTTAAGAATCACATATTTGATGCTATCAAAAGCTTCTATAACAGCACAACGCCTGTACTCACTGCTGCAGATTTTCAACCAAAGCCAGTGATCAGGAGCATCACAGAGCTCGTTTGCCTGGCTTAGCGCAAGTAGGAGCTCATTGCAAAGGAGGAAACATGGCCAACGAATAACCTGAATATTCCAACAATTAGGCGGCAACTCGAGTAGCTCAACCTCCCTGTCACTGATAAGGTCTTCCTCCCTAAATGTGAGGATTATCTCATTCCAAATCAGGGCAAACCAAGTTGCTTCAACTTGATTGGATTCGATCTTGTTGAAAGGCTGACCAATTCCATATCGCAGTTTCAGTCGGTGAATAGCATCACGAACCTTCTTAAGCATTGTTGCTTTAGGGCTGAGAAGATGCTCTTCAGGTTTAAGGTTAAACTGCATAGCACTTGCGAAAAACTGAAATCTAAGTCTCAACTGATCAATGCTCCGGATCTCTCCCAAGTGAGAAAACAGACCAATTGTGGCACCTACAAAGGATGAGTAGATCGAGTACCAAATTTGCAAATCCATCAGGTAAACCAAAATAACAGGGAGCCAGAGCATCCCTACTGCGATCCTGTGAGTGCTGCCAAAAAACTCATGCCAGTTGTACGTCGCATTCTCAAGGTTCAGTAGTGCCCTGGTCGGAGCAATGAGCGGCTTGATTTGTAAGAAGTAACTGAATATGAATTTAGTGGCTAATACAATGATCCAAAATACTGTATACTTAAAATTGTCCACCAGACCTTCCCTCATCCCACGACCAACAAAAGTCTTGCTATAGAACCACCATGTTAGAAAGTACACAACTCCAAGATTCAGCTCCTCTACCCAGTTCCTTATCCAAGGAACAATAAACAGTACAAGAGCCAATAACTCAGGCATAACATACACTAAAACTACCTTGAGAAACGTGATAATCCTCTCGTTTGCAGCTCGAGACCAATCACCATCTGCATTCTTCTGGCTCCAAATCCTTGCGTAGAAGACCGAAAACAAAACTGTCCATGCCACAGACACCACGAACTTCAAAATCAGTCTGACGAAAAGCCAGAAAGTTTCTTTTCCCACCAAACTATACTGAGTACTAGCATCGAGCACAGACTGGAGCAATCTCAATCCCGCCCAGGTAATGAAAACAGTCAACAATGCAACCTGCGAGTAAAAGAACAGATAATGTCTTTATATACCAACACAAAACACACTTTACCATATATATATATCAAATCAAAGGAAACGTTTTTAGACCTCTACATCACGGTCTTGCCAAGGAAACTGAACATCACTTGTAGCAACAATAATAGCTGCCTGCAAGAAGAGAAGTAATAGAATCCATAATCGATCAAAGCTTCTATAGATATTCCAAAATGATCTCTGCTCCACAAAACCAGTCTTCCCTACTCTACTGCTTTTAGGCGTAGTATCAAAGAAATTACTGGTATAATCAAGAGGCCATTTAAGGCTCTTCAAGGCTCTCTTACTCCAGAAATACTCATTAATGTCGTCGTAATTTCTCCAGGCGGAGTGTGGCTTCGTCCCATTGTTGCTACTCTCAACCTCCGTCTTAAGCGTCCTGTAAATCGGCATGACCACGCTCTTTAAGAAGGCGCAATCACCGGAGAAGGAAGGCCAGTAAAGCATTCCGGTCATATCATCAAACTCTCCGCCGAGAACTTTGTTGAGTTCCATAGCCATGTGATGAAAAATGTAGCAGAGACACTCCGGCATGAACCGTAGATTCGCAGATTCTCCCCAAATCAAGAGATACAGAGCGACATAGAGTAGCTCAGGGCGGAGATTCAAAACGGCGTTGGTTTGATGACGGCTTTGGGTTGGGCTGGTGACGTGGCACCTCACTCCGAGGAACGAGCACCAATTAGTATAGTTACGGAGCAGCTTCTTCCGAAATCGACGGAGAACAGTGGGATCGAGACCGTCGGGATGACGTGGCGGCGGTTGTAGCCGCATTTGGGAGTTAGCTAAGTGGAGAACGAGATTCTCTCGCTGATTCCGAACGTTATCCATGTGGAAACCAAAGAGAAGACCGAGCCAGTCCATCAAGTCCATGCGAGGTGTGAAATCAACGAACGGAGGTTTCGCCAGGTCTCCGACTACTCTAAGCGCGGCCGCCGCTGCTCGAACCTCCGGATAACGCAGTGACGGATGTTCCGTTACGAAATCATGGATCGGAATGATATTGTACACCTCCGGTAACGGCGCGTGAAGCTGGTCATGGTCACGTACGGTGGCCACCGATGGCCGCTGCTGCCTTCTCATCGCCGGCTAACGGTTTCTTTACTTAGAATCTTTTCAAAACTATTTCATTTTTTTTCTTTTATTTTCTTGAAGTTTCAAAGACTGTGACAAAACGAAACTGTGCATAGAGATGATATTACCAAAAATAAAAGAGATAAGGATGTGTGCATCTTGTCGTACAATAATACATGTTCCTCGAGCTATTGATCGTTTGATTGATTAAAGACTTTTATCAAAGATGTGATCGGACGGTTGATATGAGGTAAACGCAGTGTCCACGAAACGGAGTCGTGTAGGGTTAGTGTAGTGGTAAGACACGTGCGAGTACGCGCGTGTTAGAAACTCGAGGGAATCACTGAAATCGAGAGAGAGAATGAAGACAAGAGCGCATTATATCCGTTATATTATGCTTGTGGGCTCCAAAACGGCAACGCTTCGATGAGATTTAATTAGGGGAAGTGTTAAAACGACACCGCATTGATGAGGATTTAAGATAAAACTGGAAAAGGCATGTAATTAGCGTAACTAGTTATGGTACTTAGGAAAAGGCATGTAATTATCTTAACTAGTGATGTATATACGAAAGCGATGGCACTTTCGCGTTTGTATCTCGTAGATAATTAATTGGTTAGCCAAAAAAAAGAACATAATTAATTAGAACGTAATGAACAAAACTCTTTTGCTAAACTCACGGTCTAATGACGTTTTCGGATACCACAGTCGAATCAAAAAGCATTTGAGAACAAAAAAAAAAGTGAAAAACAAATATAAAGAATCACGTTCTCAGTTGGGTTTTGACCCCCCCCCCCAAAAAAAACAACTTTTTAGCAGCCCCAACATCGAGTATTTGTGTCGTTTAATTTGTCTTGTTTTGTTAAGTATCAATCTTTAAAACATTATTATAAGATTCAAGAGTAGAACTTTATGCTCTTCCCAATGATAAAAAGCATTTTTCTTTTACCTCCCTGGCATCTATATGCATTATTTTGTATGATTACATGGGATTCGTGACAATTAGGATTATATACAAATTAGACCATGCCAGAATATATATATATATATATATATATATATATAATTTTTGATAAAGCCATGTCAGAATATGATAACAGCTTTATAATGAAACTGACTATAAACTTATATCCCTTTTGTTTAAGAATCACAATTTGTTCTGTAACACGAAAAGTTTCAAGCTCTTTGCTTATAGTCTGTTTGGATCATGTATCAAATTTTGAATGAAATTCATGGCGGATATAACATAAATGATCTAGTTCATAACTATATCACCATTTCGGATTCGATATTTACTAAAACTTAGATTCGAACTCAGATACGATGGCAGCAAAACATCATTCATTGTCATTGGGATGAATCAGTTTCACTATCTTTGATTTTATCAAAATGTTTTTATAATCTTTTTTGTTTTTTTTGTTGATTAGTAACTATTTAGTTTTTTTTTTCACTTTTGACACAAAACTTATTAATTCTATATTTTAAATAGAAAATTTAGAAATAAATTGAAAATATAATTTTTCAAGACAAAATGAAAGCAAGAAATTAACATTACACGTATAAACTTTTAACAAAATAAAAAAACAATACACGTATAATGCAATGCGTTTCAAAACCGTATTTACACAACAAGAACAAAAATAACTACATTCTTGAGGTTCTTGAGGTCTCTTAAGCCTTTATATTCACTATCACCTCCCTTCTAAAATTGAGCTGTTCCAAGATGATACAGACACAGACAAAGACTGAAGTCTGAGTTGCTCTATCGTCGGATGCAACGAGTTTCCATACCAGAACTCTTGCGAGCTTCCGCGAGATCCCATCTTCTTAAGCATCCATGCCTCAACATCTTCATTACTTTCCGCTTCAAAGACCTCCGATTTATCACCTTCAAACACTTGAACCACTTGTCTCATTGACGGTCTCTTGCTTGGATCAGGATGTGCACATAGCAATCCAAGCTGCAAAACTCTCTCAGCCTCATCAATGGCTTGTGTCATCATCATACGTGGATCAAGCCCATTTAGAATCTCACCCTTTTCCATTAATCCCCAAACCCAATCCATTAACGGTTTCTTCCCTTCTTCAATAGGTCTCCTTCCACACATTACTTCAAGAACTAGTATCCCATAAGCAAAAACATCGGTTTGTGTCGATGCACGCCCCGTTTTAACCACTTCAGGAGCTAAATACCCGGCTGTACCAACCACCCTTGTGGTCCTCATGGCTTGCTCGTGTCCATGAACCCGAGCTAACCCAAAATCACTAAGCCTCGGTATCATATCTCTGTCAAGTAAAACATTACTCGCTTTAACGTCTCTATGTAAAACCTTAGATTCCCATCCTTCATGTAAATACAATATCCCCGAAGCTACACCTTTCAAAATCTGAATCCTCTCTTTGCAGCTAAGCGTAGTTTTCTCCTCATCGCATTCGAAGATCCATCGGTCTAAATTTCCATTCTCCATGTAATCATAGACCAACATGAAACTACCGATCTCCTTCTTACACCAACCTCTTAAAGAAACTAAATTCCGATGCTTTAACCGCCCAAGACTCGATATCTCAGCTACAAACTCTCTCATCCCGTCACTATCCTGTGAAATCCGCTTAACCGCAACTTCCACAACCCCTCCTTGTAAAAAACCTTTATACACTTTCCCATTCCCACCAATCCCAATCACATTCTTCTCATCAAATCCTTTAGTCCCTGATTCAATCTCCTCATACGAAATCCGATGAGGCCAATACTCCAATTCCCAATCCTCCATCAACGCTCTCTTCCTAGCTCTCTCTAATCTCTTTCTCACCACAGCAAACAACACCAAACTCACCAAAGCAACAACTAATAAACAAACCAATACCAAGACAGAAACAAACCATGTCGATTTTAAAATCGAGTCTTTTGGTAAAACAAACGAAGGCAAACCAGAAGTGATCAAACTATCACTCAAAGAGAAATCAGAGTTACTAAAACTCCAAGCTAAAATCTTATGACTCTGAACTAATCTCCCTGTAGCTGCAGTGAATCCAACAAACATCTCTTCTTCTACAGCACCAGAGAGATTCAGAAACGTACTAAGTAAAGGAATCTTAGGTCTAATCTTACCAGCTACCTGTATAGTAACATTGACTATAAAATCTCTATAATCAATCCAAACTTGATAATTTCTTCCATCGTTAAGCTTCAATGGCTTAAAGACTCCATCTTTCTCAGACCAATACCCAGATGTGTTAGAATAAATTGAATGAAGAGAATTAACATCGATTCCAACATGATTAGCATCGATGTCGCTGAATTCTTGATTAGCAAAGACATCAAACTCAACTCCAAAGACATGGTTGGTAGAGTTACCATTGTTGGTCAAATTGAATAGACCTAAATGTTGAGCAGAGCTAGACCCATTGATTCCAGTGGAAGGTGTAAATAAGAAGACGATTCCATGACCAGGAAGAGTGTTTTTGTAAGGAGCCATGGAGAAGATGAAAGAAGTAGAGAAAGGTAAAACAGAGGAAGTCACTGGATCTTTTGTTTGGATGATTTTGTTGTATAGAGCACGACCAGTAGCAAACGATGTTTGGTTTGTTAAAGTCAGGATTTTGGATTCGATTGCGGCGATTCCAAAGAGGGAGACGTCTGAGGAGGATGAGGAAGAGACATTGAAGCCGTTGAAGATGAAATCAACGGCTGCAATTGGGTTTATTAGAAGGATGAGAGAAAGGGTAAGAAGAAAGATAAGAGCTTTCATAGCAGAGGAGGAAGACGAAGAAGAAGGTATGAAGTGAAGGTTGTTGTCATAATTTGGGAATTGATATTGGGTTAAAGAAAGCTTTGAGATAACTAGGACAGTTGTTGAAAGAGAAAGGTGAAAGCTTGAGGCAAAGGTTTGATTTTTTCTTTTAATTCTTTGTTTACTGATTTTTTACAGTCAAAGTTTGTGACTTTTTGGGATTTGGGTTTGTACTTTGGACTTTATATACTCTTGGTTTCGTCGTATATACATAAACGTACGCATTAATGATTTTATACAGACGGAAGAGTCTTGAAATAAATCACAAAGTATTATAATTAGTTCTTCATATTTGGGGACTGATTAAGCTTTGAGCAACAATGATACTTGTCGAAGGGGAAGTTGGAAGCTTTCGTGAAAGGTTTGATTTCTTCATTTACTGTTTATTCCCGTCAAAGTTTATGACTTTTTTGGATTTGTACTCAGTGTTATATATTAGTAGTTTAATGCATAGGGAAGACTTGGAAAATTCCTCATTAAGAGGAAATATCGATTGTGATATACAGTAGGTAATATACATAATGCACTAGTTATTTTTGCCAGTATACAAATATTTTAGTATGCTAAACTTAAGAGATGATTTTTGTATGCAAATCAATATGTAACACGTAATACCGTTTTGTCAAAGCTATCTACGAAAAAATGGCAAATTATTTAAAATTTTAAATAAATATCATGCCACAGGAGTTACTTACAGGGACTAGCGTTATATCTGCTAATAAAAGACTTCAGAAATTAATTTTCAAAAAAAAAAAAAAAAAAAACTTCAGAAATTGAAATACGAAACGCATTTTTGTGGATCATGGCCACTTCATACCTAATCAAACATAAAAAGAGGTGCGTTGATCTAAAATGTTCATAAGCAAAATCTACCGATCAAGTGGACATATGTATATCTAACCATACTGTTTTAATGCAGTTACATTACAGCGCATCTATCATAAACATGCTGCTAACAATTTTCTACGTCTATATATATGATGACTGATGAGAACAAAGTTTTATCATTTGTTTATGTTTGTTGAACAAATCAACTTTCAAATTAATCGCGAGTAATGAAAAAATTATGGTTGTTTTCTTTTAAGTTGTAGTTAAATATTGAATATGATTTTACAAGTTTGAGTAATCAGTGGTTTAATTGATTTCAACAGTTTACGGATTGCATTTTACCAATTACTCACTAAGTTTAACGTAGAAAAGCTAAACTTCTTTTTTTTTTTACTGAAAAAGTTTATAATAGTCCAATTCCAAAACCTAATAGTGCTAAATAGTAGTATATTTAAGTCCTGGCATATCTTCATAAAAATATTTCCAAGTAAACTAAAGTAGAGAAATTTCAGGAACTCTAGTTATTGCAAAGAACTGGGATAACTGGATGTATCAAATGTGAGTTTGACTAATAGAAAATTCAAAATATGACAGCTATTTATATCACGATGCGTTGAATTTTTATAAATGTCAAGGATCATATCGATATGAAAGAGGACCTCCAATAACGTGGACCCGATTTTGAACTTATTATAGTTTTCACAGATAAGATGTGAGATTTATATACACATTATCAGACATAAACGTATAACCTCTAAAATATTAATAGCAATGAAATACAGTATTATAGAAAATTTCCATGATGAACATTGATACCCCTATTTTGAATGGAGGATATAAAAGCAATATTATATAGCTTACGTCTTGCAAAATATCTTTAACAATAAAAGTTTAATGTACATGGACAGTAAAACTTTTTTAATTGATAACGTACATTATATATATAGGTTTGAAGTTGTATGATGATGCTGATGCAACGACTTCACTAACACAAACTATTATACTCAAAAACAAAAACAGAGTAAATGAATCTGCCAATTGCCACTTCGCCCAACCTCCATTTCTTTATGCAAAGTCGTCAATATCGAAAGCACAATTATTAAGTTCGTTGACTTTGGTTTCGCTTGTATACGAAGTTAAGGTTTCTTTAACAAAACAAAACAAAAGTTTACAGACCAACCATCGTTGTTTTAAAAAAATAAAAATAAAACCTAAGATCCCAATTAATTTCCAGAGTATTTACAATGTTAGGAAGTTTTTATCATTTGAAACATTTAAAATGATATATTATAATTGAAATTGCAATGAAAGAATTCGAACTCCAAATAACTCATTCAACTAACATAAACTAGTTACAGTTTGATTATAGGGGATTATATCAACATAATGCATTATTTACAAGATTGGAATGACCATTAAAACTTTCATGTATTGTCCTTGTGTAAAGACATGTTCATCTTTCTGATCCTGGAAAAGTTTCTCTTACTCGGATTTTGGTATTTAAACATTATCCCTTTCTTTTGATATCAGTGCAGTGAGAGACTGAGCATGTTTCAAGAGTGTTCTCTGTCGTCATGTTTTGTCCTCTCTTCACTTACTTCTTTTTGTTTAAATTTTCCAACTCCTTGACCATTTTCTCTTTATCTTAAAAATATACAAGTGGATCTTACGGAGATTGTTACAGTCTTTAAACACTTTGGATTTTTAGGATGTATGCCAAGAATTGTACTTCTTCTTTTCTTTTTCCATATTATTTCCATTCACAAATATCTAAAACCTTTTCGTCAAAATTGTTTGTCTGGCTGTCTATATCTTGATTAGTTTTCATCTGATCTACCATAGTAAATTTTACTCATTCATGGACCTAATCAAAATATTGTATTCATGATCGAATAGTTTATGCTCCTCTTGTTTTGTGAAACCCATCACTTTGAGATTATGGTGAGTCGTATACTTAAAACCCTCTTCTATTTTCTCGTTTTTACTTGTATATGTCGTCTGTTAATATAGATCTCCGTTGTTCTATAGTTCCAGGGGATAATTATGTGAAACTTACTAGGATGTTATTGGATAGTGGAAGATCTTGTTACAAATCAAGAAGGATTTCCATTATTTCAAATTCAAGATAAAAAAAAAACAGAGTCAAAGTAGTTGTCAATGTGCTTTGTACGAAGCTAATTCTCATAAAAGAAATGAATCGAAGAATTTCTATATAAAATTTTAAAAAGGATACAGAAGAATTTTAAGAATATTTTTCAAGTTATTAGTAATCGGCAAAATTTGGTTGGACTTGATGAATGCGCAAGTGAATCAACCCATGACGGAATCTTTAGAATACTCCAAGTTGCTCGATATGTCTTTTACAACCGTCGATCTTTAGAATCCGTTCACACAATCTAACGGTCCTTAAGAGATCCCCTAGATGGTTCCGTAACGAATCTTTAGTAAATCTGTTGGGTTTAACCAATAAGAGCTCTCTCCTCAATCTGAAGAAATCACAGAAAAGAGATAGAGATGGAGAGGACACTGCTTCAATGGAGATTATTGCCTCTTCTTGCTCTCGTCGTTGCTTTGTTCTCCGTCTTCTTCGCTTCTCGCTCTTTCCAGGTTTTGATTTCTAAAAACTGCCTTCTCTGCTTACCGATTCCGATGTATAATAATAACTTTTGTTAATTTGTTGTAGCAGGAAACGCAGGGGAACAGATGTAGTCTTCTTCCTCATGATCATTTCTGGATCTCAAGCAAACGTATCGTCACACCAGATGGTCTCATCTCTGGTTCTGGTACGACTCAAATCATTATCCATCTGTTAATGATTAAGAACTTAGGCCAATTTGAATAATCAAACACTCTACTGTGAATCCTGTGCTAAGGTCTACTGTTTTTATTAAGACAACAAACTCTGATTTTATTTAGTTGATCAGTTGAGGTGAAGGGAGGCATTATTGTATCGGTGGTGAAGGAAGCTGATTGGTATAAGAGCCAAACAAGTAGAGTGAAAGTGATTGACTATGGAGAAGCTGTCCTCATGCCTGGTCTCGTTGATGTGTATGTCATCTTTAACCATTATATCCCCCTAAAAGCTTGCAACTTTACTTCACCTGCCTCTTCTTTTGTGTTGATGTAAAAGGCATGCTCATCTTGATGATCCTGGAAGAAGTGAATGGGAAGGCTTTCCTTCTGGAACTAAGGCTGCTGCTGCTGGTAAATTATATCTCTTTCTCTTACTCAGACTCTTCTGTTTTGTTTTCTTTAACTTCTTGATATTGTTTTTTGTATGGCAGGGGGAATCACTACATTGGTTGACATGCCCTTAAACAGTTGTCCTTCTACTGTATCTCCAGAAACTTTGAAACTCAAGGTAAGTGATTCACTTTAGTTTTCCAGTTGGTAAGGTCCACACTTTAGAACTTTCTGGTTTGTCTGAAGTCGAGCAATGTCTGCGTTTTTACAGATTGAAGCTGCAAAAAACAGAATACATGTTGATGTTGGTAAACACTCTTTGCAATTAAACTTTTTACCACATCTGTTGATTAAAGACAAAACGTGCGTTCCCTAATATTTTCTTTCCATTTTCCTCCAGGTTTCTGGGGAGGTCTGGTGCCTGACAATGCACTCAACTCAAGTGCTCTTGAGTCTCTCTTAGATGCTGGAGTTCTTGGTCTCAAGGTGAATATCATGTGTCCTATGAAGCTTTTGGCTGTGACTTCAGGTTTTAAGAGTTTTTTTTTTTTGTCTAACATGACTTCTCTCAATCTTGGTTCAGTCCTTTATGTGTCCTTCAGGAATCAACGATTTTCCAATGACAAACATTACTCATATAAAGGTTTTGTTTTTTAAAGTCTTATGATCCTTTCTCATAATTCAGTAATTATTACAATATCTCTGATTAGCTCTTTTACTGGCCATATTGTTTTGCTTCTGCAGGAAGGACTATCTGTATTAGCTAAATACAAACGACCATTGCTTGTACATGCAGAGGTCGAAAAAGACTTAGAGATTGAAGATGGCAGCGACAATGATCCTCATTCTTATCTGACTTATTTAAAAACCAGGCCAACTTCATGGTGAGACATTGAGTTCTTTCGTTCCATATAAGTTCCTACAGAATGATCATTGTACCTGAAATGAATCTTTATTTGACAAATTAGGGAGGAGGGAGCAATTCAAAACCTTTTATCGGTTACTAAAAACACTAGGATTGGTGGTTCTGCAGAAGGAGCACATGTTCATATTGTGCATTTATCTGATGCCAGTTCTTCCTTGGATTTGATTAAGGTATTTACGATTTCGAGCCGTTAAAGCACTATCTATCATTTGGGTGTACCTCATTGCTAAAACTGTGATATTTTGTCTTAAATTTGGTTGGATTTAAGGAGGCAAAAGGCAAAGGGGACAGTGTTACTGTTGAAACATGCCCGCATTACCTAGCTTTCTCAGCCGAAGAGATTCCAGAAGGCGATACTCGCTTCAAATGCTCCCCACCTATACGCGATTCAGCCAATAGAGAAAAGTTGTGGGAAGCTATGATGGAAGGAGACATTGATATGCTGAGCTCTGATCATTCACCTACAAAGCCTGAACTCAAACTCCTGAGTGATGGTAACTTCTTGAAAGCATGGGGTGGAATCTCGTCTTTACAGGTTAACATCTCTGACAAGTCAATATTCTTAGTAATGATGAGAGCACAAAAAAACTTATGGAATTTGTCTTGGGACACAATTGCAGTTTGTTCTTCCAGTAACATGGTCTTACGGAAAAAAGTATGGAGTGACGCTCGAGCAAGTTGCTTCGTGGTGGAGCGATAGGCCTTCTAAACTCGCTGGATTACACTCTAAGGTGCCTCATTATAAAAAAACATACAACTTCAATATTCTCTATTTATGGCAGCTTATAAGTACTTGTGGAGAAAAACAGTTGTGTGATGTTTAATTACAGGGAGCGATTACGGTTGGGAAACATGCAGATATTGTTATTTGGGAACCTGAAGTCGAATTTGATCTCGATGAAGATCATCCAATTCACTTCAAGCACCGCGTATGTACACAAGTTTTTAACCAGAAAGATACCAATTCAGAGCTAATGGTTCAAACCAAAGTGTCTAATCTTTATGTTACGTTTGCTACTTGTGTTGACAATAGAGTATCTCAGCTTATTTGGGAAGAAGATTATCAGGCAAAGTGGTTTCGACATTTGTGAGAGGGAACTTGGTTTTTGGAGAAGGCAAGCATGCTTCTGATGCTTGCGGGTTTCTGCAACTCGCGACTTGAAACTAAAAAAAGGATGAACAGATCTTATCGGCACCATTGTAACAAAATGTAAATAGGTGATTACGCCAATAATCGCTGGTGTTTGAAATCAAGAAACAATAGAGTTGTTCTCTTGTTGCGAGATTTATTCAGGTTGATGCTGTAAAAAGTAAGTAATGAGTGGAGTCTTTTACCAAATTGCAAGCAAGGTTAAGACTCTCTTAAGCTTGTTGTTGGCTTTAGTTGATGTAAGTGGATTCAACAGGTGTAATTGGTTTGGTTATGTAATATGTATAATGTAAATAACCAATTTACAATTGATCTTTTAACAGGGTTTCCAAGCTAATTGTGTGTGTATAAAATGGTGATATGGTTTCTCAAAGTTCCGAGATTCTAGTATAACAAACATAGCACTAGAGGACATGGCAGAAACTAAAAAATGATTGAATCATAATATGGTTTAAGATCACATATACACAACAATGAGACTAAGCATAAGGACTGATTCTCTACAGTCAATCACTTTCACTCGTATTCTTTGCCTCTAATTCCAATCTGCTTCCTTCACCACTGTCACAATGATGCCTCTGTTCACCTTTTGAGCAACCCAAATTATGCCAATCAAACCATTACATCAGCATCATTAGAGTGTTTCTACATGTACTAACTTGTCAAAATAAGTTCCAACATATACTCTGTTTCATCTTACAAATCCAATTGGAGAGGAGGGATGATTTCTACAATGTCTCTAATTAGTATCTTAATTCGTAGGGTTTAAGAGAATTAGAGGGCAATTAAGGAAATTGTTTAAACTAATGAGTGATTAATAATTAGAAATTTAGCATCACATTTCTCACAAAAAAAGCCCTAATTCTTTTCGTAAAGTCCTTTACTTTTTACATAAATCTCTTTCCTTTCTCTCCAGAAACAGAAGAGTTTTCTCCATCACAAAAAAAAATAAAAAAATATTCGAGATTCTTCCGAGAGAGAAGCGACTCTGTGTAATCAAATCGTAGATCACTTTTCTCTTCGAAGATGAGTGGTACGGTGAAGGATATCGCATCAAAGTCGGAGCTTGATAACTTGCGCCAGAGCGGCGCACCAGTGGTGCTTCACTTCTGGGCTTCGTGGTGTGACGCATCGAAGCAGATGGATCAAGTTTTCTCTCATCTCGCTTCTGATTTCCCTCGTGCTCATTTCTTTAGGGTTCGTTTAGCTTTTTTTTCGGAAACCTTAGAACCAATCGATTCTCTTCTCTATTAATGTGGTTTTTTGACTGTTTTGAGTTTTGTCTTCTTAGGTAGAAGCTGAGGAACATCCTGAGATATCTGAGGCTTACTCTGTTGCTGCTGTGCCCTATTTCGTCTTCTTCAAGGTAAAGTTATTGTTTTTGTTTTGATTAGTTTGTGTCTTTGTTAGATTGCTTAAACTGTTTCTCTAATTTGGTATAACAAGAAGATGATTCTCCAAACAATCTAGCTCCAGAATCAGAAGAAGACATATTAGTTGTACTTCATTAGTGTATAACCTTGATGAAATCAAACTTAATGATTCTTCGTTTTGCTTTGTTTGGTTGCTATTAATGTGTTCAAAGCTTAAATCTTTCTCGCCGCTCTGTAGAGATTGTTTTCTAAGTTGTTACATCTTCTGACTGTGAATTCTTTTCTTTGTTCTCATTAATTTCTTATTAAAGGATGGAAAAACTGTGGATACGCTTGAGGGTGCAGATCCATCAAGTTTAGCCAATAAGGTTAGCAAAGTTGCTGGTTCTAGTACTTCTGCAGAGCCTGCTGCTCCTGCAAGCCTAGGGTTGGCTGCAGGGCCAACGATTCTTGAAACTGTGAAGGAGAATGCGAAAGCTCATTCTGTATCCACCGCCGATGCTCTCAAGAAGCGTTTGGAAAAACTCACTAATTCTCACCCTGTCATGTTATTCATGAAAGGTACACCTGAAGAGCCTAGGTGTGGGTTTAGCAGGAAAGTTGTTGACATTCTGAAAGAAGAGAAGGTTGAGTTTGGAAGTTTCGACATACTTTTGGACAATGAAGTGCGAGAAGGTTTGAAGAAATTCTCTAATTGGCCAACCTTTCCTCAGCTGTACTGCAAAGGAGAGCTTCTTGGTGGATCTGATATTGTAATAGCTATGCACGAAAGTGGTGAACTAAAAGATGCTTTAAAAGATCTTGGGATCACTACAATTGGTTCAAAAGAAACTCAGAATGAAGCTGGAAAAGGAGGAGAAATAAGTTCAGGCGACACAGGCTTAAGTGAGACGCTCCGAGCTCGTCTCGAAGGTCTGGTCAATTCCAAACCAGTTATGTTGTTCATGAAAGGAAAACCGGAAGAACCAAAATGTGGGTTTAGTGGGAAAGTGGTTGAAATCCTCAACCAAGAAAAAATCGAGTTTGGGAGTTTCGATATACTTTTAGATGACGAAGTTCGTCAAGGGCTAAAAGAGTATTCAAACTGGTCAAGCTATCCTCAGCTCTATGTGAAAGGAGAGCTTTTGGGTGGATCAGACATTGTTTTGGAGATGCAAAAGAGCGGCGAGCTGAAAAAGGTTTTGTCTGAGAAAGGGATCATTGGAAAACAAAGTCTTGAAGATAGATTGAAGGGATTGATAAACTCTGCAGAAGTAATGCTTTTCATGAAAGGTTCACCAGATGAACCGAAATGCGGATTTAGCTCCAAAGTTGTGAAAGCACTGAGAGGAGAAAATGTGAGTTTTGGATCGTTTGATATATTGACTGATGAAGAAGTAAGGCAAGGGATTAAGAATTACTCAGACTGGCCTACGTTTCCTCAGCTTTACTACAAAGGTGATCTAATTGGAGGATGTGATATCATTATGGAGCTAAGTGAGAGTGGTGATCTCAAAGCTACTCTATCTGAGTAAGTAATATAGTCTCTCTGCTTTTTGCCTTTGGTGAGACAGAAAATTCTGGTTCTGGTAATAATATGAGTTTAGGTGTTTCAGACATTGTTGTTACTCAAGCTTTGTCTGGTTATTTGTGTTGCTGATTCTATCAGATTCATGACTTTTTTTGGTCTCCCTTGTATCAACATAATCTTATTTTTGGGTTGTGTAAAACACTTTTGCTTTAGATTATTTGATCAAATAGTAAGAAACTAGAAAAAGTTCAAGACCTTAAATTCTCGGATTAAAAACAAAAAAAGCTCGGTCCGACGGCTAGGATTAATTCCTATCTCCGGGTCTCGGTGTATCGAGTGCCAATCAAACCGATTGGAAATCAATTTAAAACCTCTAAGGTATCGAGATTGTGAATAAACCAAACTGCAATCGAGCATAAACCAAAAATTTCCAGAACTAAACTGAATTGAACCGAAAAACCAAAATTCATCTTAATGTTCTTTTATTTTAAAATTAAAATTCTTGTTTGTATTTCAATGACTTGTACAAAACCGAACCATAATTTTTCGAAACCAAATTGAACAAGAAATTTAAGAGTTCTAATTCGGTATAACATTCTCCAAAGTCCAAACCAACCAAACAAAAAAGAACCGATAAACCGGAGAAACCAAAAGTGTTTGTATCTTGTTAAAATATTAAAATTCGAAAAAATTGAACTTTTTTCAATTCGTTAAACCCTAAACCCTTTTGGTAGTTGTGTGCCTCCATCCTCTGAGCCGCGTTTTCTCTCTCAAGGTCTTAAAAAACCTTTCTACGACATTCTTCTTCTTACACCATTTGTTAATCCTAAATTGTTCCCTTCAAACCCTAATTTCTTCTTCGAAGCAGTACTCTCGAAGATGGGAATTTTCGAACCGTATAGAGCAATAGGATACATAACGAGTACCGTTCCGTTCTCCGTCCAGCGCTTAGGCACCGAGACTTTCGTCACCGTCAGCGTCGGCAAAGCTTTCCAGATTTATAATGTAACGCCTCCATCTGCATACTGTTCTCTTCATTCGATTCCTTGCTTTTGATTTTTGGTTAATTTTCCCCCTCTTGTCTAATTTGCTTGCAGTGTGCCAAGCTCAATTTAGTCATAATCAGTAAGTGTTTTTCCTTTGTCTGAAGACTAAAGTTTTGTACTTTGAAACTTTTTCTTGCTAAAGTTTATTCATTTAGGATTGGGTTTTGTCTACGTTTGTCTTATAAGGTCCTCAACTTCCAAAGAAAATTAGAGCTCTAGCTTCTTACCGTGAGTACACATTTGTTGCTTTTGGAAATGAAATTGCAGTCTTTAAGCGTGCTCATCAGGTATGTTTTCATAAATCTGGATCACAATGTATGTTTTTTTATATCTATGGGTAGTTGTTTATAGTTGGAGTTCTTGTGGCTATCTTTTAGGTAGCAACTTGGAGCAAACATGTTGCTAAAGTTGACTTGCTACTCTTGTTTGGAGAACACGTGCTAAGTCTTGATATAGAGGGAAATATGTTCATATGGGCGTTCAAAGGAATCGAAGAACATCTAGCTCCAATTGGAAATCTTCAGCTTACTGGAAAGTTTACCCCTAGCTGTATTATTCACCCAGATACTTATCTGAACAAGGTGAGTCCTACTTAGTGTCCTCTTTTGACAAGCCTTTATTAATCTTTGCAAATTTCTCATACGTGGAACCACATGAGTAGGTTCTTGTAGGGAGCCAAGAGGGTCCGCTGCAGCTTTGGAACATCAATACTAAGAAGATGCTCTATGAGTTTAAGGGTTGGGGTTCATATGTCTGTAGTTGTGTTTCATCCCCTGCCCTGGATGTTGTTGCCATTGGTTGTGCTGATGGAAAGATCCATGTGCATAACATTAAATTGGACGAAGAAATTGTAATATTTGAACATGCCTCACGAGGTGCTGTTACTTCTTTGTCTTTCAGTACAGGTAAACACCAAGGACATGTTGCTCGTTTTGTTGAATCTATGATTGCTTCTTGGTTTTATTATCTTTTGAATCGGATTTCGTAGCAGGTTATAGTTTATCAATCTTTTCTTGCTGATATCCTACGAGTTTAGCTACTATAAAAAGAGTCTTCCCCTTTGTCTTTAAGTGGAGCTAAATATTTGTTTTCCATTACATAGCTTTACCATATATGCACTCAATGTTTCATGAACTATAATTGTGCACACATGTTTCAAGCTCAAAAGATCCATGAGTATCGGTTTTAACTGTACTAGTAGCTTCTGGTAGTATCCTCTTCAATAGCTAATGAAAATTAGATACTTTCCAGTGTTAACATGTGTATACTGTCGTGTTAGATGGACGTCCCCTTCTTGCGTCGGGAGGTTCCTCTGGTGTCATAAGCATCTGGAATCTTAACAAAAAAAGGCTTCAGTCAGTCGTTAGGGATGCACATGACAGTTCTATAATCTCATTGAATTTTTTAGCAAATGAGCCTTTGCTAATGAGTGCATCAGCAGATAACTCAGTCAAAGTAAGCTGAGATTTTTCTTACCTGTTGAACTTATTTACATCCCACTGTGCCACATATAATATTTCTTTTATGCCTCGTATCTGTAGATGTGGATTTTTGACACAAATGATGGTGATCCTCGTCTATTGCGCTTTCGCTCTGGGCATAGTGCCCCTCCTCTGTGTATCAGGTAATTTTCTTGGGCGTCCACATCTTACTAAATTATCTGATTGCTTCCATTTAGCTTTTCATTGCTTCTTTATTTGTGAGACTCTATACTTTTTGGTGTGTAAGTAGCATTTATGATCCCTGTTCGTTTTTAAAATAACTAATATTGTTAATCCTGTTGATAATTTTAAACTTCCACTTATTGATGAATTTCTGCCACTGTGACTATCTTTGTAGTGATTAATATTTGTGTTTTTTTTTAAAAGAGTGTTTTCTTCATTGTGGCTATATCGAGGGGATGCCAATAAAGGATCTTGTAATTATATCTGGTTTCTACTTGTGGTAGGTTCTACTCTAATGGACGACACATTTTGTCTGCTGGCCAGGATCGTGCCTTCCGCCTGTTCTCTGTCATCCAGGTAAGATATAATACAGATTTAGCCTCCCTTGGGCATCCATTAGGGGAACTGATAATCATAAACGATTGTACAGTTCAGTATTGTGAGATTAATTCATTAACTAGTAATAATTTTCCTCATCACGTACTGGTTTAAATGCAAATTTTACAAAATTGTTTAGTATTTCAGTTAGATGTCACTTGCAAAAATTTAGTGTCTTTTCTTGTCTTTCACTCACCATATCTTACAGTTCTTTTGATGGGACTTTCTTCACCAACGTACTTGTTTGATTCTCCATGAATCTGATTGTTCTCTTGCTTGAGTTGATTGTTTCACAATCTGTGTGGTCTGTATTCTTTCTATAGATCTGATGTCTATTGATGATAACAGTCTTTATTTTACATTAATAACTTCTTCAGGAGCAACAAAGTAGAGAGCTTTCTCAAAAACACATATCTAGGCGAGCCAAAAAACTCCGACTGAAGGTATATCCAGAGGATTTCTTTTGATTTTTCTTTAGTTTTTCCATTGCCAGTTGGCATGCTTTAGGTGGTTTTGATATGATTTAACAAATGCCATACCTTATATATTAGATTCCCTCGTTTCTAACATTTGTGCTTGGAAATTATACATATCTTTCGCTTATATTATTTTTCTTCTCTCTGTAGGAGGAAGAGCTGAAATTGAAGCCTGTTATTTCATTTGATTGCGGTACTTATCTATTTAACTTGATTGTTACCTTTTTTTGTTTCATGTAATTATGTTGCTTGGTTTCTTTCAATCACATTCTTAATGTCATGGTGTCTGACCAAAACAAGCATTGAAACCAATTGATTTCTACAAAATGTGTTGAGCAGTAATTAGGTCTAAAGTAGTTGGCTCTCAATAGTGGAAATGATTGTTGGTTAATCACTATGGAGAAATTACCTTTTTGTGAAGTGATGTTTTACCTTATGTTGTCCTATGAACTAGCATGTTGATGATGAGAAAATCGCATCTCCCACAACTCATGTTATTTTCTGGTTATACAACCTAATAACTGTTGTTATTTTCTCTCCAAAAATTGAAGCTGAAATTAGGGAGCGGGATTGGTGCAATGTTGTCACTTGCCATATGGATACTGCAGAAGCATATGTATGGAGACTTCAGAACTTTGTTCTTGGAGAGCACATCCTCAAACCATGCCCTGAGAATCCAACACCTATTAAGGTTCAAGATTGAACTTGACTATCCTTACTTCTGACTTCTATCACTCTTCTGAACAAGAAGTAAAAATGCTTTAGTCCTTATAGGTGGAAATTGATTACTGTGAGAACTAGGACTTTGGATTATTGATCTCCCTTCCATAGGTTCATTTGAATAACCATTTCCTTGTCACAAAAATTGAGTTTAGCTACAATTCCTTTTAGTGTTCAGGGGTTCTTGGTATTGAGGTAATAGAGGTCTTTTTTCTTCTCTCTAGTGGTTTTTGAACTCTTGAAATTGCTTTTCTGATAGGCATGTGCAATCAGTGCCTGTGGAAACTTTGCAGTAGTCGGAACAGCGGGTGGATGGATCGAGAGATTCAACCTCCAATCTGGAATCAGCCGGGGTAGTTACTTGGATATGTCAGAGAAAAGAAGTTACTCCCATGACGGGGAAGTTATTGGAGTTGCTTGCGACTCCACAAACACACTCATGATAAGTGCAGGATATCATGGGGACATAAAGGTTTGGAACGTTTTCTTTGTTCCTCCTTTAAATAATTAATTGCTTAGTTTGATTTGGCTACCTCTCAACATCGACTCTAGTTGATATTTCTGGTCTATGACTCAAAATAGGCTGTCTGTAATATTTCATTTGTGAAATATAGGTGTGGGATTTCAAAAAGCGGGAATTAAAGTCACGGTGGGATGTTGGATGTTCATTGGTTAAAATTGTCTACCACCGTGTAAATGGTAAGTTATCTTAATCTAACTCTACTTCTTTTTCGCATATCATTTTTTTTTCCGTCATTTTCTCCTTGGCTGCCACAGTATTGCCTCTGATTTTGCTAATTCCTCATTACTTGGTAGGTCTTTTGGCTACGGTGGCAGATGATTTTGTTATCCGCTTGTATGATGTTGTGGCACTAAAGATGGTTCGTGAATTTAAAGGTCATACAGACCGTGTAACGGATATGTGCTTTAGTGAGGATGGAAAGTGGCTCCTCTCATCTAGTATGGATGGAAGTCTTAGAGTTTGGGATGTCATATTGGCAAAGCAGATTGATGGAGTGCATGTTGATGTGCCAATCACAGCATTGTCTTTATCACCAAATATGGACATTTTGGCCACTGCCCACTCTGATCAAAATGGGGTATATTTATGGTAAGTTCTCAAATCAAGCTTCCATTTTCTTAAAAAAATCTCTGTTACAATTAAAAATTGTCTTTAATTTTTTAATGATTTCACTGTCTCCCCTTGTGACCTGTCAGGGTTAACCAATCCATGTACTCTGGGCTTCCAAGTGTTGATTCCTATGCTAGCGGTAAAGATGTCGTAAATGTTAAACTGCCTTCAGTCTCTGCGTTGACATCCTCTGAAGCTGATGATGATATGGAGAAGCAAGTTGTAGAAAATTCTGGAGCTCAAAAAGCTAGCAGTTTCTCAATTTCCAATAAGCAGATCCCAGAACTTGTTACTCTGTCTCTATTGCCAAAAAGCCAATGGCAAAGTTTGATCAACTTGGATATAATAAAGGTCTGCATATTCTCTCATTCTCAACTTCCATTGATGGAATTTTCTTTTGTAGCCTCTGCCTCTCTTTTTTTTGTAAAAATTAATCACAATATATGTTTGATGTTGTGTCATAGGCCCGCAATAAACCAATTGAGCCTCCCAAGAAACCTGAGAAGGCTCCTTTTTTCTTGCCCTCGATTCCCTCGCTTTCTGGAGATATATTATTCAAGCCAAATGACTCAGAAGCTGATGGGGAGAACGAGGAGAAGAATAAAAAGGACCAGAATGGCATGAAGAAGTTTGATGCCTTGGAATCTCCATTCTCAAAACTTCTTAAGTTCTCATGGGATTCAAAACACTGTAAGTGAAGTCTTTGTTTACGTTCTTATAAGGTTAATCAAAGCTTTTCTCGTTAACGAATGCTCTGCAATACTATTCTGAGCTCCATATACATTTTGCAGTTTCAGATTTCACTGAGTACATAAAGAGTTTATCCCCATCAGCTCTTGATGTGGAGCTACGGATGCTTGAAATTATAGATGAAGAAGATGAAGAAGAGCTTATCAAAAGATCTGAGTTTATATCAATTGGGCAACTTCTGGATTACTTCATCAATGAGGTTTCTTGCAGAAACGACTTTGAGTTTATGCAGGCGGTTGTGAGATTGTTTCTGAAGGTAAATTAAATTTCATTTCCCATATAACTAATGAAACAGTTTCTTTTACAAATTACAGAGTTTAGGCTTTGTTTCTTTTTTTCGGGTTGAGAAATTTGACTCTGAACAAAACTCTGTTTATCCAATGACAGATCCACGGTGAGACCATAAGGTGCCACCCGAGTTTACAAGAGAAGGCAAAGAAGCTTTTAGAAACTCAGAGTTTGGTATGGCAGAAAATGGAGAAGCTTTTTCAAAGCACAAGATGCATAGTTACCTTCCTTAGCAATTCACAGTTTTGAAGAAGCTTATTTAACATATTTCTCTGTTTTTCATATTGTTCTGTTTTTAACAAATAACAGTTTTGAAAAAGCTTAATGTATTGCCCTGTATTTTAGCATTAAGATGTATTCACAGAGAAACAAATAAAAAACGGCGAAATTATTCTGAATTGAGTGAAATGATTTAAGTGTTTGCTTAGATGGACTCTATAGATGGAGAGATAACTTCCTAGTTATATATATGATTTTCTAAGATTTGCAATACAAATGATTAATTTCTGTTTTTTTAATGGTAAGAAGTTGTTTTGAAAACTAAAATTATGAATTACAACGATTATCGTTTAAATAGAAAACAATTGTTAAAAATAGATAACATATGTTTTACTATATAACCCTCCTAGATTAACCCAACATTACTCACCGAATCATCATTTTGTTCACAATTATAAACAGAAAATAAAAAACCCTATAATACACATTTAGCATTCACCATTATTTCAAAGTGTACATTATGGCGACTCAAATTTTGAAAAAAGCATGCAATGTTTTCATGATTGTAGCTATACTTATGATAATATATTTGACACACATTGTTCATTCAATCAATGCTGAAATGTGTGTCAAACATTGCGTCTCGAATCAATGCATGAAAACAACAAAAATCCCTAATCCTACAATTTGTGAAGAAGCTTGCAGAAAACTTTGCAGCCAACAAATGTTTGTCCCTCCAAAAGATAATAAGAAGTCCTCCATAATCTGTAAAACGTTTCCTAATATATGTTAGTTTCGAATTACGGAGACTCATGTTAATTTATTTCATAACTAATATAAAATTATGTAGTCTTTTAACAAAAAATTATAAAACTATGTATATATACATATATATATATATGTCTGTTTGATATCACTATAGTAGTTGACATATTATTTACGTATTCATTGTTCTCATGAAATAAAATTTTTCCTTCCTTCTCTGAATTTTAAAATAAACCTATGTATCTACAACTACAAAAAACATTGGTTTTAATGAACAGCATAACTGAATATATTATGAAACTGGTTTGCAGTTTTGAACGGTGAGACCATAAGGTGCCACCTGAATTTACAAGAGAAGGCAAATAAGCTTTTAGAAACTGAGAGTTTGATGTGGCAGAAAATGGAGAAGCTTTTCCAGGGCACAAGATGCATAGTTACCTTCCTTAGCAATTCACATTTTTGAAGAAGCTTTGACATATTGGCCCTGTTTGAAAGCGGCGAAGTTAATGAATGGCATTTTCGAGTTGAAAAAAAAAGAAATCTAAAAAATTTTGAACTCTTTGAGCAAAACCATAAACCACAGATTAAAATTCTAAAATCTAACTAAGTTTCAATAGAGATTTGCGATCATTCCAAACTTATATCTCTCATTTTTGGTTTTTATTATATAATTAGTAATATAGACCTAAACCATTCTATAAGATCACAAGATTTCGAGCTTAACAAAAACAAAATTGGGGTTCGATCAGATGATTAACTCTTAACTGATAGATTTACTATGTATCTTTTGGTATATATATATACTTAAGCCATTCTAAGATCACAAGATTTGTCCTTGAATAAAGTTACAAAAATGAACGAATTAAACCAGCCCCAAACAAAAAACAAAAGTTAAAGTTTGATGTAAAAGAATAAAGTATTGTAAGAAAAAGTAGAAAGTAAATTAGTCAGACTTGTGAGTAGTTGTAGTTGAGAGCTTCCTCTTCATTCTGCTAAAAGGTCCAACTCTTATATCCATAATAAATCACTTGTGACCATGACTTATACGATTCCAAGCCTTCATAATACTTTCCTGCAATCTCCTTCACCAAATGCAACTTATTTCCGGTATCCTCTGGAAAAAATCATGGTGCTCGTTATGGTATCCAACAATCCATGTTAGCAGATTCAGTGGACCGTAATACAAATAAGTCTCTTGATTCGGGTTAAAAACATAATGTTCTGATATAAAATGTCCCGCGATTGGATGCATTCCACCTCCAAAAAATGTCGATAAGATTAGATACGCGAAAGGTCTCCATCCAGAGAAGAGAACCATGGAAACATCTAAACCCATTTGAATAAAGAAGTTGATGAATTCCCAATAACCGGGTGGTTTTGGTTGTAAATTATATCCAAGACCATGTCTAGAACACTTGATTCAACAATTGTTTCTTAATAGATTGATGAAACACCTAAACATAGAGACACGGAGAAGAACATCACTAACCATTATCTGCATATATAATTCCTTTGTGCAGATGATCCTTGATCTATTGATTTTTTCTTCCCTTAACCCTTTCCTTGAGTGGATTTTTTGATGGAGAGAATCCTATCGTTTCTCTTTTAATTCTCTGTTTTTTTCTTGTTGTAACTGTTATTGTGTTTCTCACATACTTTTCTAATCAATAACTACTTCTATTTATACCTAATGAAGAGTTATTGACAATACACCTTTTAATTACAACATAATATTATACATATATAAATATATGTATACCTTAATGAGAACTATACTTTATCATATGTTGGGTAAGGGAAGAGGGTTATCAATACATCAAATTCTAACACTCCGTAACCGAGACCGATCCATCATGGTATTGACTTTAATGTATTAGAACTATAGACTTTAATATGAACTTGAACTTTAATTATTGAACCGTTAATACATCGGCCACATTAACAGAAATATTCTTACATTCTCCCACTTGGCCGTTGTGTTAAATTAATAGTCCAATATCTATAATGTGCATCTTTTCAACAAGCTCAATAAATTTTAAGTACAGTAAAATTAGAGATAGCTGAGTCATGGCGGTCGCCCATCATTTACTGCGATAGGTCCCCTTCCAAGCACCACACACCAACTCTAACTTCACTACTTCTTTAATATCAAGATTAATCTTAATTCTCAAATTCCTTAATGTTGAGATTAACCTTAATTCTCAGCTATGTATGTTATCTTAAAACCTTAATATGTACATAACCATTATAATAACATATTTTATTTGCAGAAAACACAAACTTTAATTGAATTCAACTTCGAGTAACAACTTTACAATAGCATAATTAATACAGCAAGATCTTTTCTAAGATACCCATTCTCTCTACATGGCCAATGAAAACACCGGGTGGTAATCCTTTAGTTAACGGATCCGCTACCATCATGTCCGTTCCGATATGCTCAAATGCTACTCTGCGTTTCTGCACTTCTTCTTTCACAGACAAACACTTTATCTCCATGTGCTTAGCACCTTTCGAGTATTTGTCATTCTTTGAGAAGAAGACTGCTGCGGAATTAGCACAATAAATTCTCAGCGGCTTGGCTATATTGTCAACAATTCCAAGTCCTGAGATAAAGTTTCGCAGCCACAATGCATGAACCGTAGCCTCAAAGCAAGCTACGAATTCGGCCTCCATGGTGGAAGTAGCAATGATAGACTGCTTCCCACTCTTCCATGATACTGCTCCCCCAGCTAATAGGAACAGATAGCCAAACGTCGACTTCCTGCTGTCGACGCAACCCGCATAGTCTGAATCTGAATATCTGACGACCTCAATACTGTCGGATCTCCTATATGTAAGCATGAACTCTTTGGTGCCTTGCAAGTACCTGAGGACTTTCTTTGCAGCTTTCCAGTGTTTCATTCCGGGATTACTTTGATATCGACCCAGCACACCAACAGCAAAACTGATGTCTGGCCGAGTACATGTCTGAACATAGTTCAAACTCCCAACCACTGAAAGGAATTCCCTCCATTTCTTTACGCTCTAACTCATTTTTCGGACATTGCTTTTCATTGAATTTGTCCTCTTTCTGAATTGGAGCCTTTCCTACGGAGCATTTGTCCATCCCATACCTCTCTAAGACTTTATCTATGTATTTTTTCTGAGACAAACTTAACAATCCTTGTGATCTATCCCGAATGATTTCTATCCCGATCACATAGGATGCCTCACCCATATCCTTCATTTCGAAGTTCTTAGAGAGATATTTCTTTATGTCACACAACATTCCCCTGTCATTCGCAGCTAGCAATATGTCGTCAACATACAATACAAGAATGATAAACTTGCTCCCACTAACTTTCATGCAGATGCATCAATCAATGATGACCTCTACAAAACCGTATGACAAAATGATATCATTAAACTTTAAATACCATTGTCTCGAAGCTTGTTTCAATTCGTATATTGACTTCCTCAGCCTACACACTAGATTTTCTTCCTGTGGCCACAAAACCTTCAGGTTGGTCCATATAAACTTCTTTCTCAAGATCTCCATTGAGAAAAGCGGTCGTTACATCTATTTGATGAAGCTCTAAATCATAATAAGCCACCAAACCCAAAACAATTCTTAAGGAATCTTTCTTTGAAACCGGAGCAAAAGTTTCTGAATAGTCAATGCCTTCTTTCTGGGTGAAACCTTAAGCAACAAGGCGAGCCTTGTATCTTTCTATGTTTCCTTTCGAGTCACGTTTGGTCTTAAAGACCCATTTACACCTAACAGTTTTGAATCCATCGGGTAACTTTACTAAGTCCCATACTCTATTAACACCCATGGAAGAAATTTCTTCTTCCGCAGCATTTAACCATATTTCAGAATCATTACTATTCATGGCTTTTGAGAATGTGTTTGGGTCTTCATCAAGACTCATGTCACATTCATTTTCAATAGTGTAAACCACATAATCATCTGTAATGGCGGATCTTCTTTCCCTTGTAGATCGCCTTAATGGTTCTTGTGGTACGATATTCTGTTCTTGAATTGTGACAGGTTCAGTAACTTGTGGGATTGGTACATCAACATGTTGCTCTATTGTGTCATTTGGCTGTAATGCAACAATAGGAATAACAACCTCAGGTGTAACAACATTTGAAGGATTTTCTAATTGAATTTCATGAATATCCACTTTTCGTTGTTCAACACTCCCACTAGTTTCACCATTTTCAATGAACCTTGCATTACCCGTTTCAATTATTCTCGTACTATGCTTAGGACAGTAAAACACATACCCTTTAGACTTTTCCGGATAGCCAATGAAAAATCCACTGACCGTCCTAGAGTCTAATTTCTTTTCTTGTGGGTTATACAACTTTATTTCTGCAGGACAACCCTAGACTCGTAAATGTCTCAAACTAGGTTTTCTCCCCGTCCAAAGTTCAAACGGAGTTACAGGCACTGCCTTACTAGGAACCCGGTTTAAGACATAGGTTGCAGTCTTTAATGCATAAATCCACAACGAAATGGGTAAAGTGCAATTACTTAGCATACTTCTAACTATTTCCATTAAAGTACGGTTCTGCCTTTCAGCTACACCATTCTGCTGAGGAGTTCTCGGCATTGTGTATTGCGCACAAATGCCCTTACTTTCTAGAAGTTTTGTAAAAGGACCAGGACATTGTCCACTTTCGGTGAATTTTCCATAAAACTCACCACCTCTATCAGACCTTACGATTTTGACTTTCTTTTCCAATTGTCTTTCCACTTCATCGATGAATATTTTTAGTACATTCACCGATTCAGCCTTTTCATGCAATATATAAGTATATCCAAATCGTGAGAAGTCATCAATAAAGGTGATGAAATATCTTTCACCACTCCAAGACAGAGCACTAAACGGACCACAAATATCAGTGTGAATCAACTATAAAAGTTGAGAAATTCTTGTGGCTGGTTTCTTAGTGATGTTTTTGGTTTGTTTTCCTCTAATACACTCTATACACACATCAAAGTCACTAAAATCCAACGGAGGTAAAATCTCATTCTTTACCAACCTCATAATCCTTTCCTTAGATATGTGACCTAATCTTTTATGCCACAAGAATGCTGAGTTTTCATTAGATGCACTACGTTTAATACCTTGATTCTCAACATTAAACAAAGATTCATAAAAACTTTCATCAAGATTGAACTTGTAAAGTGAATCAAACAAAGTACCATTACCATAAAAGTAGTCATTTCGGTACAAAGAAAAAACATCATGTCAAATCTTAAAATCAAATCCTAAATCATCCAACCTACTTACAGAAACAAGATTTCTAGCACACTCAGGTACATATAGACACTTTTTAAGATCTATAAAACAACCTGTGTTCAAGATCAATCTGTACGTCCCAATGCCTTCAATTCGCGCCTTCATCCTGTTTCCCATGAACAAATACGTTTCAGTTCCTCTTAAAGGCTGGATCAAACTGAATCCATGTTCAATATGAGATACATGAGTAGATGCACCAGAATCAAGCCACCAAGTATTTCCAAGCACTTCAATAAGGTTCAATTCAGAACAAACATATAAATATTGTGTACCTTTCTTATCGAACCATGCCTTCCTTTTCGGACAGTCTTTCTTGAAGTGTCCCTCTTTCTTGCAAAAGAAACACTTCACTACCTTCTGAATTTTGCTTTCAGGTCCCTTAAAGATAGCTTTGTCCTTCTTTTTGTCCTTACCACTTGGTTTCCTAGGCCAGCGAGAAGAGCAACTTGGTCTTTCATCTTCTTTAACCTCGCCTCCTCTTGAATTAACATAGTCTTCAATTCCTGAAAGTTCCACTTATCTTTAATGGTGTTGTAATTCACCTGGAACTGGCCATATTCTGGAGGTAGATAATTTATAATTAATTGGACCAAGAATGACTCATGAACATCCATTCCCATGGCCGTAAACTTTGATGCCAGATTTGACATGTGTGTAACATGATCATGGATTGGCTGAGACCAGTCAAATCTCTTCGTGGTCAACTCACTCATTAGGCTTCCCACAATTGACTTGTCAGCCACATCCGATTGGGATTGTTCCTTAATCTTCATTACGAATTCCCTTACTTTCTCTGTCTTAGGCATGTATGGCTTTACACTTTCCGCCATCGTCATCCTTAGAAGGTTCAAGCATAACCGGTTTGATCGCTCCCAGGTCTCATAGCGAGACTTCTCAAATTCTGAGCTTTCATCCGTTATGGTTGTTGGTTCTTCATCAGTGAGTATTGCTTGGTCTAGGGACATTACACCCAAGGAGAACTTTATCTGTTCAAACCATTCCTCATAGTTGAGCCCATTGAACTTCACGACAGAGTTTGCAGAAGCAAAGATGCTTGATGAAGCTGCAAAATTTAAACATGCTTACTATTAGTGCTTTGAGACTTTAATACAGATTCATCAACAATATAATCTAAATAATTTAATAGTATGTATTCCAGCAACCTTTGGGCAATACTTTAAATACATACACCATACATGATGCTGTTTAGATATTTCTTTAACAATCAATCAAATCATACATACAAGCTAATATCAATGCTACCTTTGGGTATACACACCATCAACCGTAGTAGAAAAGATTAATCCTTTAAATGTCACTAACTACATCCAATGATCCACTTTTGGGTGATCTCCCAGGATATAACAAGTAAACAATTGATCAATCAATTATGAATCTTTTCATGTCATTTAGCATCCTTTAATCATGATCAATTATGAATCTTTTACTTTAATGTTACATAAAATGTAACTAACAAGACCACTTTGGTGATTAACATATTACACTTAATGTAAACTCTAAACTTTAATAGGTATCTTAACCTTTATATTGCATTAACATTGCATAATACAATAGGCTTTGACTTTCTATTTGCAGCGGAAATATTTTAACGGTTACTGTTCATCGTCAATGTTCATCGTCGAAAATTACTGTTCATCGACGAAAACTGGCAAAAAAAATTACAAAAAAATTCCAAATTCTATGCCTTTATGAATTCTAACAACTTAATGAAATGTTATGATAAAAACAAATCAAATTCCAATTTCACCAATCAATCCTTTAAAGTGAATCAAATGTATCTAGATTGGCTCTGCTACCAAATGTAAATTATATCCTTTATGATTTCAATCATGAAATCTGTCCAAGACCATGTCTAGAACACTTGATTCAACAATTGTTCCTTGATAGATTGATGAAACACCTAAACATAGAGACATGAAGAAGAACATCACTAATCATTATCTACAGACATGATTCCTTTGTGGAGATGATCCTTGATCTATTGATTTCTTCTTCCCTTAACCCTTTCCTTGAGTGGATATGGAGAGAATCCTGTCTTTTCTCTTTCAATTCTCTGTTTTTTTTCTTGTTGTAACTGTTATTGTATTTCTCACACACTTTTCTAATCAATAACTACTTCTATTTATACCTAATGAAGAGTTATTGACAATACACCTTTTAATTACAACATAATATTATACATATATAAATATATGTATACTTTAATGAGAACTATACTTTATCATATTGGATAAGGGAAGAGGGTTATCAATACACCAAATTCTAACACTCCGTAACCGAGATCGATCCATCACGGTATCAACTTTAATGTATTAGAACTATAGACTTTAATATGAACTTGAATTTTAATTATTGAACCGTTAATACATCAGCCACATTAACGAAAATATTCTTACATTGGTTTGATGAAGATAGGACGAAGAGCGTACAAGAAGAGTTGTAAGAAAACCCAAATGGTTTTGGAAAATAAATTTGTTACTAAATGAGCTTCTTTGTAAGTAGGAACGTCCATGTCAATACCATCTACTCCTTGGAACCGATGATGTTTGTGATGGTATTTTTGGAAAGTTACTGACATTGGTACGCCTATTGGGAGATGGGCGAAAATACCGAGCCAACGATTGTAGACCTGTGATGAGAATACGAGATTGTGATTGAGGAATGATCCAAAGAAGTAAGCATGAGGCTCATCAGTGTACGACCAGAAGAAATCAGTAGCCATGACTCCTCTTTCTTCTTCTTCCTTTGATATCTTCTCACGCCCTCCTTTCCCCATTCCTTTTTTGTTCCTTTATTAGTTTCTTGTTTTCTTGTTTTCCCGGTGAGAAGACGCGGGAGAATGGTGGTGCAATTTTGGACGTGGTGTAGTACGATGATACATCACCATTCTAGACCATCATACTACACCATAACCATCAACATCACCATCATGATTTATGAACTCTATTACGTCATCACCATCATGTTGTCTACAGTCTTTACAACACCACTTAAGTTTAAGGTTACAGTCCTTCAAGAAATCAAAGAATGATGTTGCAGCCCGGAGAGTTTTACAGTCCACAATAAGCAAACCTAGAGATCATAAGTGTTTCTACCAAGTCTAATACATCACTATACATAAAGACCCGTTTCAAAATTGCAACTACTCTTTCAATCTTGCAGAGACCCCTCCTCTTACTTCCGATTCCGTTCAAGCTTTACATTGTTGGACAGTGTTTAGATGATGCGTGTCACAAAGAATGAGGATTACAAGTAACAGACTAAACTTGCAGAAGATGCTGTGTCGACAGTATCAGCAGTAAGGTAAATAGTTTTGTGATGTCCAGTCCATTGGTTTGGTTTGCACTTTTGCTCCTCAATTATACTGACTCAAAATTTACTGATTTTTTGGTTATTCGATCAAAACCTATATGTAGTAGATGGGAAGTTCCTTTGATCCTCTATACAACACGGACCCACGTCCCACCACACATAGGGCAGCAATAAACCCAACGGCTGGTCCACCAGGTCACTCGTTCATTCGGATTTGGCTGCTTAGAAGCACCAGGTGAAGCAAATGCAGATGTCTGCCTTAGGCATCTTACGCACTGCAATCAAAAAGACAATCATGTTACAAGGTGCCACCCAAGAATTTTCTACTTGTTTATCATATTACAACAGTAAGGAAATGTTCAGGGAGATGTATGAGAGTAACCACCTTGTACCAAACTCCGTCAAGACCAGTTTTCCATGTCGCTGTGACAACATCCCTACGAGAACCCATAATTCCAAGATATGCACCCAAACCCACAGAAGTATTTGAACCAAAGGCCGCATCTCTTTCAGACATCCTGCGTTTTCTTGGCCAAAGACTATGGACTCTGTTGTATCCATCATACATTCCAGAAAAGCTTGTATCAGGCAGATCTAAACTCTGCTGGGAAGCTTCGATTGTCGGGATAATATCCTCAGGCTCTGACCCAGGACCACCAAACAAATTTCTTCTGTGCCATTCTTCGGAACGCGGATGAAGCTCCAACTCCCGAAGTAGAAGACCAGCAGCATCAGCTCCTCTTGGACGAGGCATATTCTGTTCATTCAATTTTTATAACAAAATAAATCTTATGAGAAATCAGCGAGAAACGAGAGCTCAGAGATATTGTTTCATCCTGTAGCTGACCAAATAGCACTAAGAAGAACAAAACCAACAGCTTCAGATTTTCAACAACCTGCATATGTGGTCCTAAAGCCGCTTCTACCACCTCGGGCAACACAATGTAATTTCCATCAATATAGTGTAGTCGAACTTGGATGTTTCCACCACCTACCTGAGAGCCAGGTAAGGGATGCGCAAGACCAGCTGTTCGCATGCAGAGATCCATTAGTATATGGAAAAGAACTCTCACCTGGAAAATCAGAAGCACACCTAGTCAATTTGATCCTCTCATTTAAAGAATCTTTCCAGATTATTTACCATCAACATGGCATTGTTTTCTTTGTTTCAAGATCTACAAAGTCTATCATATTCACTCCCACCAACCTACCTACCGTTCCCTTTATTCTCACCCATAATGATCAGCTTAAGCCTCTATTCTTGAGGTAACAACAAAAGGATTCCATGGATAATTGTATAAAACTAAAGAGAACACATGTATATCGGAGCTTACCTCCTCAAAAGTATATCCTTGGCCAGCATTCCCAGATCCCATCTTTGTTGTCGAGCAGAATTTTCGTCAATCCCTTTCACTCCAGCACTCAACTGGGAAGTCCGGAATCCCTGGGGTTCCTCTACCTTGTTCAAGGCAGGGGTTGGTTTAGCAGAGTTGACCTCTTCCAACTTACTGGTAGCCCCCGTTTGAAGTTTTTGTGAACTAACATCAGCATTTCTCTGGGGAAATCGTGACCGCTGGAAATAACAGAAGAGCAACAGCTGACATAACCGGTGAAGGAAATGACAGTCCCCAATGAGCCGAACAGCAGGCGTTCCTAGAAATGTTCCTGTGTTGATGCTTATTGGCATGAAGGTGGCTGAACCACTGATGGGGCTTGCAGTAGAGTTTGATACTCCATCATTTGACCTACTAATTTTCGCTATGGCACCTTGCATCCAAGCTTGCATTTGTGTGCTTCCGCTGGAGTTTGTAGTAGTAGTCGGTTGGCCTGCTGCATCATAGAGTAAAAGTTGTCAGGAAAACTGCACCAAAAAAAACAGTTAGGATATCGTTAATTGCATCCATACAAAAGACATGACACCATGCTAAAGTTTACAGACATGAAGAAAGTCTAGACATCAGAAGCTCATCTCATATTCATTAATTCTAGGAAAAAATCAGTGATTTATATCATCAGCAACCCGCAAGAGAATGACATTTTCTACCACTATATAATCATTCAAACCCCCTTCTAATGCTGGAGCAGATTAGACATGAAAAATTCAACGGCATACTGACCCGGAGTGGTTGCAGGAGATGATGCATTTTGCGTGGGACTGGAAACCATGTTGCGACTACTGCCAGTTCCAGCAGAAGCAGCATGGCTCGCAAGTGTCCGACAAAAACTCGCATAGCGTCTTAAACGTGTGATGAAATGAGAAGCAAGATCAAGAACAGCATCCACATAAGCCTGTATAAGATGTGAAAAAGGAAGTATACAGAAAATTAGTAACAGGAAACTAAAACTAGTATGTCAAGATTGATATGGTCTATTTCATATTCAATGATATGAGATCCATGATCCGAAAATGCATGTCGACATCATGGAAACCATCTCTAACACAGTTCTTTAACTTAAATTGTCTTCAGATAGTGCAAAACAACCAAATCTAATACACATACAGCACATGTTGCTTAATTATAAGAAGCAATAACTAAGATACATCAGCACAACTACCACAGCAATGACCAACAACTTTTAAATGAAAACACAGCATGGACCCTTCCCAGGTTTTTATCCTCGAATTTCCATATTTCATTTAAGAAAAAACCTATAACCACATCCTCAGACTTGGAGGTAGGGATACCTGAATACTGGAAACAAGAGCAGGATCAACAGCCATTGCCTCAGGATTGATGCCTGATATTGTCTCCCCATCTGATCTCCATGGCTCAAAAACCAATGCCGAAGGGTTCACAAGAGCTGACTCGATTCCTTTTCCAAGCATGTCCAGCAACAATCTTGCTTGCATATCTAAAACCATGGCACGGACTTCTTGAGCATTAGTTCCTTCAAGCAACCGACATTTGATCCTGTCTAGGTTCTGAAAACCATAAAAAGATAAATTCTTACCAAACAGCAGAACCAACCAAAACTAGAAAGATAGCAAGAAAAAATATAACACAGTATCACAAGGGGACAATAGACTGTCAAGATTCTGTTCAGCCGCTAGAATCAAATGCATTGTATCCATTTGGCTACTCAAAAGATTCAAAATTAGATAACTACGGGCAGCTAGAACTAAGATAGTAACAGTAAGAGATAAGGTAGAGTAAATCAAGTGCTAAGTGGGATTCAATAACAACATAAATAGGGGTCTATATGCATGTGGAATAAAACAGTTTTATCCAACTACATCACAAAAAACCAAGAACAATAAAAGAATAAGCTAAGCCAAGTTTTATCAAGACATAAAAAAATGCTACTGTCAAAAGATTTAAAAAGGAGAAATGAGTTGGGCCCGAGTTTAGAAAAACGTACAGGACCATATTGTTGTCTGTGCTGTGTTGAAGGAAGGGAGTGGAAATCAGCATCCATGACAGCAATCACGCTGTTTAGTGAAACTGGAATCATCAAGAAAAGGAAACAGATCAACCAGTGCTGTAAACCATATATCAATCAAACAAGACAGTATCACATTTGAACCACTAAGTTCCTAACAATTTATGTCACTCAAAAGCTTATTATCATAATTTCACAATTTTTGAAGTACAATACCCTCTTGGTATAATGCAAAATAAACAAATATAAAAAGGTTCTTTGAATGACATTGAGCTATTAATAACTAAAAGTTATTACCAAACTATAATATAATATGAGATCATTTACTAAGCAAAAATAAATGTAATAGTTGCTCCAAACTAAAAAAACAACTAATTTCTGAGTGCAGGGATTAAACAGCATTGAAATCAAGCAACTTATGAGGACCCAAAGATATACCAATCCCATCCTCTGCAGCACTCTGTGTACATCCAACTGCATCCCACCAACCAACTCCGACCAAAAGACTCCACCAGAACCTATTCAAACAAAATGCACCATCATATCCACAAGTCAATTCAACCACATAAGTTCCTTTCAAACAAGCAGGCTAGACAATATGTACCAAAAATTATATACCTCTCAGCAATCGCCCGCTCCCATGTTGATTGATCAACCTTTGATTGGTTACGTGGAAGAGCAGGAGGAAGAACACGGATGATTTTCAACATTGCGCAGTCCTTGGCAGCATCATGCCATGCAGAAGCCGAGCAGCAACTTGTTGGAGAGAATGCAATTGCTGATCCCACATTTATTTGATAGTTTTCAACAGGTGAAAATGTTGGACCAGAAAAGATATGAACTCCACCACGAAGAAAAGCAATCGCAATTTCACCACCATGAGCAGAATAGACAATCCGTGCAAGTGTACGAATATCACTTGGCAAATCAAAAGGGTCAAACACAACCTTGTTAGCCTTGTCATCACCTGAATCAAGTTCCTTTTGTGCATCCACAATTGGTCCTGCTGCAGCTAACTGATGATTCTTGAAATCTTTTGTAGGTGGTATGCTCATATCCACTCTGGATACCCAGACAGTTTGCGTGGGGACTTGTCCACCAAAATTCGAAGTTGGGTTTCCAAATATCTGATGCAGTACAACAGGTTGAACACTTGACTCCCAGCGCTGTACTCGCTAGCCTGTGATTGAAGGACCTTCATCTGGATCATATGGGGACATGTACTGCCCTGCAGACATAAGTAACTGTAAATAAGCATCTTGGGAACACAAAATCTAGAGGCATTAAATTAGTATTTATTTTAAACAACAGACTGAATCTGTTGTGCTTCATCGTACAAAACAGCAATAGCATTTTTCCATATGGCAGCTCAGCTCTTCAATATATGAGAATTTCTATATGACTGGCCAGAAACTCAATGTAAAAACTGAAAATGTTTATTCTATCATGAAAACAGTATGAGGTTCAGAGAAAGATGAGAACTATACCCTCAACTATAACAACTGCTATCACTGAACCACCACGAGTTGGATCAAAAGCAACAGCAGTAACTCCAGATCCCCATGTAGTCGTTGCTGCAGACTGAGCTGCAGCCTCTGGACTTACATAAGCAGAAAAATTGGAAACCGGCGAGCAGCTAAGCGATATAGCATCACTGGAATCTTGATCTGTGGGCTTCTTCCCTTGCTTTATCTCAGATATCAAGTATTCTTGCCAGCTGAACAAGTATGCAGCTAAAGGAGCAAAGCCTGTCCAAGAGGAAGAACTAAGGGATGGTGGCATACGACTGCCTGTAGAGATTTTTGGAGTCGCCTGGAGTCCATTTCCAGGGCCAGGGGTCACCTCCCATACTACAATGGTTGAGGGGTTTACAATTGGAACCCCTGCTACATGCATGGCACCACTGTCTGTTATGATAGCATCAGCAGCCATAATCCCACTAGGCCCTGCACCTAAAAGACCTTTCTTTGTACTAAACCACTTCGGAGCAGTGCTTCCCTGGTTAGAAGGCCATTGGGACCAATGAAGCTGAACAGAGCCAGATGAAAAAACAGAGCATACACACAGAAAGTTGGGCCATCGAGCTGCAACAAATGGTCGAGAATCAGAAAAGACAAAGAAAATGGAGGAAAATGCACCAATACCATAAAATGGAAGGTATAACAGTTAATAGGTTGCATTGAACTTGTCACATATATAGGTATGTCAAAGAAACTGATATAGATAAGTGCACAAATCTAAAAATATCAATAAAAACTGAGATATAAGAGGCGAGAAGAAGAAAACCTGAGCTTTCAGAGCTCTGCGAGAGAAATTTCTCCTCGAAAGTTGACTTTGAATTTGTACCAGAACTAGGCTTGGAGGACAACCACCTATACTGATTTTCGAAAAAGGAAACAGAATAAACTTCCTAGCATAAAACTAGAGCAGCTAACAGATGACAGAAACAACATTATATTAGTCTTTCAGAACATGTACTCTGAAATGGCAGTATCATCTATCCGTTACTCACTCTTAATGTGTTCATGCTGATCATTATAGAAACACATCTGAGAAATACAATTGGAAGATCTTTTAGGAGTCTAGTAAGTTCGCGAACAGAGCTCATATCTATCAATTAAGTTGGAACTTCCAGGAAGTTGATGTTTCTCCATCTCATTTTTTTCTAAAATGTAGAGACACTTCAGGTTAAATTACTCACGATTTAGCAATTCCATTCCCCACTCTCAAATGCATTCCCTCCGGTAATCATTTAATGAACTCATGAGGGCACAAACATGTCGTGCAAATGATAGAATGCCATTTAAGTTACATACTGGAGAAGCCCCCGCCAACAACTTTGTAACAACAGCGATGTCCTGGCGCCATTCATGCTCACACTGCCAGGAGGTAGCATCGTGCACTAGATTAGCCGAACCCTGCAAGACCAATCCACACAAAAGATCAACTGAGGTCGTGGTAGACATCTTGACACAAGTGCGACATTATAAGAAATAAGACAAACAGAATAATTATAAAGGTGAAGCAATGGTAAATCCCAGTGATCAGAAGCACTAACCCGAGTAGGCTGCGTCCAGATAGTTATCCGTCCATGAAAATTAGCAATGAGTAACGCACGAGGACAAGAGGTCGGAGACCATTCAATAAATTGAACAGAATCACGAGGAGAGTCTACGCAAAAAAAATCCATTAAAACCAGTATCCAAACTCTGGTTTCTAAAGCAACAAAGCTCATTAATATGCAAGTGTTATCAAAATACCTGCCACAACATTAAACACCGCACACTCAGTTGGGCGTTCAGGTATCAAGATATGTATTGGGATCCAAAAAGGTGGATTTGCCTTCGAGCTGCAATAAAAATGAGAAATTTATCTCCCCATAAACTGCTCAGAAATTTCTATTAGAAAGAGAACAAAAACCAAACCTTGGAATCCGAGCACAGGTTTCGGAAGCGCAAGCTATAGCATTCAATTTGCCACACCACGCAACAGCACTGGCAAAACAAAGTAAAATTTCGCAAGAATTGATGAGTTTACCACTAAATTTAAAGACTTTTCGATCGAAAAAGAGCAAAAGTCGAAATCTTCTATAACCTGAAGTTACGGCACAATTCAGGGACGCTCATCTTATGAAGCAAATTGGAATTAGGCTGCTTAAGCTTAACACAGAAAACTGTAGCCGGACTCACAGAATCAACCTCCATGTTATTATTATTATCGTTCTCTTTCTCTGCGTCTGTCAATTTCTCTAACGTTTTCTCCTCGGAGACGACAATTGGATCTCTAGAGTCAGTCTCCTCCTCCTGCTGTTGTTGTTGTTGCTGCAGCACTTCTTCTTCCTCCACCGTAGCTGTAGCCTCAATGTTTCCTCCACCGCTATTACCCAAACAGACTTCTTCCGGCTGTTGCTGATTCATGTCAGCGAAAGCAAACAAAAACCCTAATCTTTATTAAAAAAAATAATAATCGGGAGTGACAAAAAAGTCGCGATTGAAGGCGACAGAAAGCACTGTGCGTAGAGAGAGAAAGTGAAGAGATAGAGAGGAACAGTTAGTGGGGTTTAACGAAGACTTAGTGCGAGCAAAATTCCAAAATCAAATTCGCAAAATTTCAATTTTGTTTTTTAGGGTTTGAGTCAGAGTCGTCGCTCGCCGGGATGTAGAAAAAAGAAACTCACATCCCAACGCCGAGGTGAGTTTCTTTCTATTTATGGTTTTTGACCTTTTTGGGGTCTTTTTGCAATTTTACTTACATTTTTTTGTTTTGTAATCTCATTTGTCCTTGAGTTGTTTCTGTAAATGATTTTATACGACTACATAGAAAATGTAATGTTAGTTTGATAGAGGAAAATGATCATAAATTTCATAATAGTTTTGATTAGTTTTAAAGTTTTAAATATTTGCAAGTCGCGTTCAAGCTCGAGGCCAATCGTTCTCAATTCTCTCTGAAACAGTTGATCTAGCGGAAAACTCCCACAAGAGAGTTTTTCTTTTTTCTTTTTATGGGCTTCATCAGGTAGCTTAGACATCGTTTGTAAAATAGTAAAAAAGTAGAGAAAAGAGATCTAACTTATAAGATAGTGAAAGTCATCAATCTTGGATTTCCGTATTTTTTAAAGGTCAAATTTAATTAGAAATCTGTTAAAAAAATTAATGAGCTTTTCAAATCGTTAGAAGTATTCTTATGTACATAATTCAAAAGAGACCGAGTTGGTTTCGTGATTTTTTCGACAAAAAAATTGCATCCATAGTGTTATACATGCAGTTTTTGAACTACCGATTTTGATCAATTTTACCGGTTTAATTTAATCTGGAGTTGGCTACCGGTTGAACCAGTCGGTCTTGTCCGGTTTTCAAAATTATTCAGGATCATAGGACACGACTCAAATAAAGATCTTACGAAAATCTTCGTCTTCTTTTTAATTTCCTTCTCCCTCAAATATTTTCTTCTTCGCTAAGGATTCAAAATCAAAAAAAGCTTGACAGATCGAAACAGCCATGGCGGGTCGTTACGGATCGCAAGTCATGACGATGACTGTGACCAATACTCCGTCAGCAGATCTAGCTTTCACTAACCTCGCTTACTGCTCCTCTTCCGATCTACGTCAATTCTCCGTTCCCGGTTCCGATCTCTTCCTCGCCAACGTTGCTGATAGCTTCATTCTATCTCTATGATATCCTTTCTTTTTTTCTTTTCATTTCACGATTCATTTTGTTGCATTGCAATGCGATTGTAGTAGTTTGATTGTTTATGTGGAATTGCCTATTTTGTATTTTTCAGAGATCGGTCTTCGAATTCGAATATAAGCTAGTTTAATTTGGTTAGGAATTGTTCTTATTTTGATTGAATGATCTATGAGCGTAGTAGTCATTTGTTTTTTTCAAGTATAATTTTTGGGTTTTCTGGGAATCATGAATGATAAAAATCTGAGATCCTTTGGTGTTTAACTGTTCAATTAGTCGTCGCTGTGTCATTCATTTTGCTTTTTGTGAGCTTAACTGGTAATTACTGGACATGGAAGTATCCGTGATGGAAATATTGCTCTGAATGCTATTCAACGAAGGCATGCTAGAGTTTCGACTGGTGACATGGTATCTGTTAGCAGGTAATTTTCATTTTTTTAAATCATAATCTTCTGTCTTCAGACTTTTTGGTTTCTAAAAACTTTTTTGCTCTTGCAGATTTGTTCCTCCTGAAAATTTTGAATTGGCTATGCTGACGCTCGAGTTAGAGTTTGTAAAGAAAGGGACTAAAAGCGAGCAGGTTTGTTTGATATCTATGAATTTGTTTCTTGTGATCTTTGCAGGCTGTGATTGAACTCAATCTCTCTGTAAAATATTACTTCACAGGTTGATGCTGCTCTCCTTTCAACCCAACTTAAGAGGAAATACACCAACCAGGTAGAGCGATCCTTGTTTTGCTGTGTCTGTTTTTGTTATATGTTTGGTTCTAAAGATACACATGTCTTGTTGAAGCATGCATCTGAGAGGAAAATGAGAGAAACGACAATGCATAAACATATATAAGGTCTATATAAAACAGATTAGCTGGTATAGATTTCCAATTGAAGTAAAGTGTACATGGATCTTGTTTTATTTTTCTGCTGAAGTATTGGTTTTTCGTGAATGTATTTGGTGACCATTCTGCAAATCATGTAATATTCTGCTTAAGGTTATTTACCCATCTGTTCTAGATTATGTGGAATCAGTTATATGGTTATTTTGCTTTTAGATCCTCACAAATTCATAATAGTCCTGATTTATTGAAACAATGCACACACTGCTGCAGATCTTGACTGTTGGCCAGAAAGCAACATTCGAGTATCATGGAACTAATTACATTTTTACTGTCAATCGAGCGGATGTAGAGGGTCAGGATCAAGGGATGCTCTCTAAAGATACATATATTGTGTTTGAAGCATCAAACGCAAGTGGCATAAAGGTCTGATTTTGAGAAGTTCTCCATAGTCATGTGTTGTTGAATCCGTTACTTTCAGAATCCCTATCAAATGATGATTTAATCTTACATTTGAAATAGTACTCATAAAATCACATCTGATGCTTATGTGGATTGCTATCTTGTATCATCATTTTAAACTTGTATATTCTTATGCAGATTGTCAACCAACGGGAAGCTGCTAGCAGCAATATATTTAAACATAAGGAATTTAACCTTGAGTCTCTGGGAATAGGTGGTCTGGGTGCAGAGTTTGCTGATATATTTAGAAGAGCTTTTGCTTCTCGAGTATTTCCTCCTCATGTCACCAGCAGGTTTCTGGTTCATTCTTCAAGCAAGTGTTGGACTGTATTCTGTATATATATTCCTTCTAATGTTTTCTCTGTTTATCTTGCAGACTGGGGATAAAGCATGTCAAAGGTATGCTTCTTTTTGGACCTCCTGGTACTGGCAAAACCCTTATGGCACGGCAAATTGGAAAGATGCTCAATGGAAAGGATCCCAAGGTATTTCTAATTTTTGTAATATTCTCTCAAGAAGAGTTATAATAACTTACAGGCTTGTAGTACTTAATTTTATTGTAAGTTTTTAATTAGTTTGTTATCCAGGATTTCACTCGCATTTATACACCTAAATGTTTTATCGCTTCATGATTTGCTGCCCTGATTGGATGTACACCTTCTAAGAGAACCTGTTGTGACCTGTTTAATTGTCTCATTATTTTCTTCATACATTGGCAGCCTCAGACCCTATTTTAATTTCTTGCTTCAATAGTTTACGACCTTTTAATGTTTTATTAACTTAGTTTCTTTGTTGATTCACTGCCTTTGTTCCAGAAATCTTCATGTTTAATGGTTCTGTTGTTCTTTTACTGGCATAATAGATCGTTAATGGTCCCGAGGTGCTGAGCAAGTTTGTTGGTGAGACAGAAAAGAATGTAAGAGACTTATTTGCTGATGCTGAGCAAGACCAGAGGACCCTTGGTAAGCAAACATTGAACACCATGATCTGTGCTTTTGTGTATTCTTTTTTTCTTACTCATATGCTAATTGGGCACTCTTATTTTCTTTCTCAGGTGATGCTAGTGAGTTGCATGTCATTATTTTTGATGAGATTGATGCTATTTGTAAGGTACACAACTACATCTTTTCTTCTTTTTTTAAAAAAAATTTCTAGGAGATAATTTTGCTAATTTGGAGTTATAAATATTCTTTTAATTTTGATGACCAGTCCCATTAATTCTGGGTAATAGTTCTTACTTCTTACTCTGTGTTGTGACTATACTTTTCTCTGGAGTTTAGATATTGATAATTTTCGTGGGATCTACTGGTTATATGGGTTTAAACAATAAATTAACAATTGTATGATTTGTGTGATTTTCAGTCAAGAGGCTCAACGAGAGATGGCACGGGTGTCCATGATAGTATTGTAAACCAGCTTTTAACAAAGGTCAGTCAAAGATCAAGCTATTATCAGTTTATTCTGAGTTTTCATGGATGTGGCTAACACCTTTTTCCAGATAGATGGTGTGGAGGCATTGAACAATGTTTTGCTTATTGGAATGACAAACAGAAAGGATTTGCTTGATGAAGCTCTTTTAAGGTATCTCTATCCTTGTGCTAATAAATAGCAGCCGTTTCTTATTTACTCCAGTTCCACCATAAGCAGTATAGGAAGGTTTTGAAGTAGTTTTTATATCTTAGGTTCCTCTCTTTGTCATTTGAGAAGATACCATCCGAAGCATATTTGCTGCTTACATGAACTTTTGGAATGAGTGTAGTATAAGTGAATTTAGATTTTTATTCTTTTGGACTATAGGCCTGGAAGATTGGAGGTTCAAGTTGAGATAAGCCTTCCTGATGAAGCTGGGCGTCTACAAATTCTTCAGATTCATACAAACAAGATGAAGGAAAATTCTTTCCTTGGAACTGATATCAATCTTCAAGAGCTTGGTATGGCTTCATAAATTATACTTGTTCAAATCATGGCATATTTGATAGACCTGTTCTGTATTTTCAAATATCACCACCTCACTGGATGACAGATATAAAACTATTTTCAAATCCTCTTGTATAGTCTATTAGGAAAACCTAAGAAATCCAATCTTTACCTTTGGACTAGTTACTTACTTTGCATAGTGTCTCTGATGTAATATATCAATATTGTCTGGCAGCTGCTCGAACAAAAAATTACAGTGGTGCAGAGCTTGAAGGTGTTGTTAAAAGTGCTACATCATATGCATTAAACAGACAATTAAGCATGGATGATCTTACAAAGCCAGTGGAAGAGGAGAACATCAAGATCACTATGGAGGATTTTCTCCATGCAATCTATGAAGTCCAGCCTGCATTCGGAGCCTCCACAGATGACCTTGAGCGCTGCAGGTAATTGCCTTAATTAGTGTGTGGTTGTCTGGACGCTTTGGGATTGCTTGATGGAAAAGGTCTTTTGCACATAGATATGCTGATACTAGTTTCGAAGCCGAACTTAATCTCTTTGTTTTTGTGAGTTGTGTTCTGAAAAATGCAGTACGAATTATGATTTGCCAGTGCCTTAATTTTTAAATTTCTGACATGTATGTAGACTCAATGGGATGGTGGATTCTGGTGATCGTCATAATCACATTTACAAAAGAGCTATGCTTCTGGTCGAGCAAGTTAAAGTTAGTACTAGAAGTCCTCTAGTCACTTGCCTTTTGGAGGGGACCAGTGGAAGGTACCATCCATTGTTTTATAACCCACTTTTTTTTTTGCTTGCTGTTTTGTAAGCCTTTGCTGATTTTGATTTTTCTGGACAGTGGGAAAACTGCTTTAGCTGCAACTGTTGGAATTGATAGTGACTTCCCATATGTTAAGATAGTAAGTGTCCCATCTTTCTTTGCACAATATATTTAGACCTTACCATCTTTTTCTATGTGTGTGATATTGATTTGCTATTTTCTAGGTCTCTGCGGAAACTATGATTGGTCTTTCTGAGAGCACAAAATGTGCTCACATTGTCAAGGTCTGTCCTTTGGAGATGCTCGGTTTCTTTTTTATTTTGTTCTGTCTACTGACAATTGGTTTTGGTGTGAATGAGAACAGGTCTTTGAGGATGCATATAAATCACCAATGAGCATCATTATCCTTGACGATATTGAAAGGTTTGTTACCTGCTATCTGTTTTCTTTCAAAACTTGGCTCAATAATCTTATATTGTAGTTTCTTTCTTCGGCGCTGTACTTGAATTTCTAATATTGCAGATTGTTGGAGTACGTAGCAATCGGTCCTCGTTTTTCAAACATAATTTCACAGACACTGATGGTCCTTCTCAAACGACTTCCTCCTAAGGTGCTTTCTTCGCCATTTGTTATTTCGTATCCATATTCTTGTATGCTTGCTCACCATAATATCTTACAGTTGAACATCTCTAATTTGGTAAAACAATTTTCTACAGGGAAAGAAACTTCTCGTCTTTGGGACAACAAGTGAACTAACCTTCTTGGATTCGGTTGGTATCTGTGATTCCTTCTCTGTCACTTACTCTGTTCCGACATTGAGAACAGAGGACGCAAAGAAGGTAAATGCTCTTTAGCAATTTGTTTTCTTCTTCATATTTCTCGTTTTACTACGGACTTTTGAATTTGTTTTTCCAATTTCACGCTTTGGAAACTTCAACATCCATTCGTCTTTCTTTTCTTTTCTTTTCATGGTTTTGAGGTTTCGACATAATTAGAATTGCTTAACCACGAAACTAATCTGAGTCTTTCTAATAATGCCCATCAATCTTGATTCTTAAGCTGTTTAAATCCTCAGTTTTAATCCTTTTGTTTTTGTGCTTCAGGTGCTAAACCAGCTTAACGTCTTCTCAGAAGATGATGTCGAAGCAGCCGCAGAGGCTCTCAATGACGTAAGTTTTCTTCCTATTCTGCGGAGATAAACTGACTAAACCCGTGAAAATTCTTTGAAGTTTTTTGCTACTTGTAAACTTGTTTTTGTTTGTTTGTCTTACCAACTGTTTTTATACTTTCGCGAGCAGATGCCAATCAAGAAGCTTTACATGTTAATCGAGATGGCTGCGCAAGGAGAACACGGTGGATCTGCTGAAGCTATCTATTCCGGGAGAGATAAAATCAAGATCGCTCATTTCTTCGATTGCCTACAAGACATTGTTCGATTCTAAGAACTTCCCACATTGGCTTCACCTTTTTAAGATATTCTCTTGGAGCTTTATAAAATCGATCTTGTTTTTTGGAAACAAATTTTACCCTCGGATTTATGTTATGATGTTATTTGGTGAGAATCGGAACTGAGAAGGGCTTTAATACTGCATTCTTCTTTTTGATTTCTTTATATGGCTTTGAAACAATATTTATTTGTATTTTAGTTATTAAATTCGTGGTTGGTTAGACTCATTTCAACATCATGTCTTTGTGTTTATTAAGGAGACCACCTCGACCATAATAGAGCCATGTTCGTTCCTCTCAACTCATCATGGAATTAGAATGACCGGAACTTACTTCATAGTTTATAAAGACTTTTAGTGTTTTGCAAGTCAACTTGGTGTTGTTAATAGCGTGACTCCCTAGCACAACATTCAACTATCTTTGCATTCTTGATAGATCAGAATTTTTTATTTACTATGTATATGAAATAGTTGTCTATTTACTAACCTATAGAATCAAAATTTTCATTTTAGAATACATATTCCAGTTAGGAGATTTATACCTGCAAGAAAGCTAAAAGACAAACGTGAGTTCAACAAATATGATGAAATCTAAGATTTGTATAATTGAATATGCATGCATTAAAAACTTGTACAGTTGTCTCTAGACTCTAGCTCTGTATAATATTGGTCTAAAGTCTAAACCCCAGATTAATTCCCGACGCCAGATCATAAATCTTAAACACTTGCAGTGCATTTTCTTATGAAATTAATTAGTTGCCAGTTAATTAAATCCACATCAAGTTATAGCTGGTGATCTATCATTATTAGCTCCTCATACTATATGTGTCATATATATAGACAAACTAATCATTGATTAGTCATTATATTTTGCATCCTGAAACATTCCTATTATAATATTTTTTGTTTGTTTTAACTATGTATATTTGTTGATGCCTTTTCATGGTGCTCCACTTACTTATCTCTTACCTTAAGCCTGACTTAGTCTCCTCCTTCTTCTTCTTCTTCTTCTTCTTCTTCTTCTTCTTCTTCTTCTTCTTCTTCTTCTTCTTCTTCTTCTTGGCCGTAACCATCTTCTTTCTTTTCAAACTCTTTTTTTCATAATTTCATGAGAAATTATGTTTTTTCGTGGAGATTCCCTATGTATATAATATGTTTTTTAATTTATCAAGAGAGGCTTCTCCAAAAAGATGAAAGAAGCATAGAATCAAAGGACTGGCTGGCTGTTTCTACATTCTTCCGTTTTTGTGTTTATCATTCTTTTTCCGACGAATCTATAAGACTACAGGTAAATTCTACTTAATGTCTTAATGATAAATCATCAAAAATTCAATATATAATATGTGTATGTGCTTTTGTAAAGTATAGTCGTCATATTTAACCAAACGAATAAATTCCAATCTTGTTCCATGGGACAAACGTATTTCATATTTCACATGCATTCTATACTCTTTTATCTTTAATATCTTTTTCTACTTGTTTCTTTTTTTGTAGTATCATTAATACATTATTAGTAATACCAAAACGTTTATATTTTGTTAGCAGAAAAAAAAAATAGAACTTTGGAGTAGGAGAAAGGTGATTGTTGCTGGGCTTCTTCAATCTTGGCAATAGAAAAGGACATATAGTTTTAAGGCAATCGAGTTTACGAAAGGATAATCCAAGACAAATTCTGCATAATAATTCAGCGGTTTTGTGATCTTCAACCATGGCAATGAAAATGAAGGGCATCTATAAAGGCTTCAAATGTATCTCTCAAATATTTGGTAACAATCTTTGCTAAACTCGCTCTTCATGTTATTTATTTTCTCGTCGTGCTAATAGTAATTAATACTACTTGAACAAAGTATACGAGGAAAGTTTACTCTTGATCTAATCATAAGTATGCGTCCACGTAATGGTTTTAAGATTTGATCACTTATACTAAATGGCTATCACAGATATTTTAAGATTGGTAATTTTTTAGTTTTGAAGAATAAGTTCGTATGTTTCAGAAACGAAAAACTAATACATGATGAAATAAAATAATAATTATTTTTCAGCCGTTGAGAAAGAGAGAGACGAAATAGAAATTGGGTATCCAACAGATGTAAAACATGTGGCTCATATTGGCTGGGAGGGTTCCTCTGGTAGTGCTCCTGATTGGGTAAGTTCTTTAGTTTTTCTTTTTGGCCTATATGTGAAAATTATAGTTTCTAATAAGTAATTATTCATATGGCTAATCTATAGATATTTGTATTTATTGTGAAGATGAGTGAGTTTAAGGTCGGAGCTGAGGTTTTATCTCCAAGACCATCATCTTTTAGTAATGCAAGACCTTCGACTTCTTTTTTCACTTCTTCTTCCAGTGGTAAGTACTTTCAAATTATAAATTCAATAGGCTGATAGACAAATTAGTGATATGCTGTTTTAATACTTATACAAGTTGTTCAATTTTTTGTACTTCTTAAATAGGAAAAAAAAAACAAATTGTATGTCCTCATTTTAATAGGAGATGGAGTTTGGTTGTACAGTTGTAACTTAAACCTCAAAAATGAACTCGATCTTGAAATAAGCACCAAAAGACTATTGCTTACAAAAGTTTTAGATTCAAATTTGAAGATGTGAAATTTAACAATAATATGTTTTTACTTTATTATGATTTTGAGTTTTATTTTTATTTTGTATATTAGTCCATTTTGTTTTATATCTTTGTTTAAATTGAGGTTTATCTCTCTGTTTATTCTCTTGAATTGAAAAAATGTCATCTAATATCTTCTTTACAATAGTTTAGTTTAAATAAACTAATTACATTATGTTATTTTCATAAATGTAGATTTTGATCAAGGATCAAGCCAACGAACAATATCAGATACACTAAGAGATATACCTCCGATTACTCCGATAAATTTACCGAAAAATAACAACAAGAAAAGTAGTAGAAGAAAGAAATCTTCTTCGTCGTCATCATCTCCTAAATCTTCATATAAATCAACTGTATCACGACTAATTTAGGACATATAATAATAGGTATAAAAAAAAACTCAAAAATGTTGGCGTTTTTGTGCATACTGGGGAATTTGTTTGCATTTTTTGCTGATTCTTTTTTGAGATTTTTTTTACATATGTAGACATGTTGTAACGTTTGGAGTTTGGTTTTCTTAATGTAAAGGAGAAGGAGGGGAGGGGGAAGACGCAAGAAAATTTGTATGAATTGATTGTGAATTTGAGTGGTAAAATTAGTAATAAAAATTGTGTATCTTTTATATAAAAGGTCAAAACAGAGTAAATAATGAAAAGAAGAAAAAACATAGTGAAAAAGATAAAAATCAGGAACGCCAATATGAAATAGCGGCATCAGCATCTTGCTATCTCTTGAATCTGGCTCTGTGAAGCCAAACCACACCTTTTTTTGGTTAAAATTTGGAACCAAACAACCCCTTTCAAAGGCTAAATGTTATATTGAACAAAACAAAAATGATTATTATTTACCTCTGGTATGCTATTTAACTATTGAACTCAAAGACCCAAATTTTGGAGGTTTATAAATATCATAGTTTAATTTCCTGTTATGTGACAATATTGCGACTTCAAGCTCCAATTAATGATTATTTCTCTATTCAAGTTTTAGTCTAGAACCAATAGTGAACCCGTCTAATATTTATTTGGCACTTGGTTTTGATAAAGTCTTATTTGTTGCTCTCAAATTATGTCTTAACTGTTAAGTTTATGTTATCTACTTATCTTTTGTAGGTTACTAGGTTTATGACGAACAAAATCTACAGTCTGATTCTTTAAAAAGCTTTAGAGATTGATAAAGTTCATCAAAAAAAAGTATGGAAAATAGCTCCGTAATTAGTATGAATCCATGTCTTTCTCTTATAGAAAACTAAAGTTGGTAGTACTACTTCACTCAGTTTTTAAATGTTATGATATATACTTGATATCCAAAGTGGGTTTACTACATATTGAAAGAGAAATATAGGTGTTGACGTATCAAACCTACAATTTTTTCTTAGTTTTTTTATTTAATCAAATCATATCTTTTTTTGAAGTTATTTCATTTGTGGAACACTCATATTTGAGTTAATTTCCTTATTCGAAATGACAAACACTAATAATTACATTGATTATCATTAGTTTAAAAAAAAACAAATTTTTGTTTGTAAAAAAGAAATATGATTAATTCAAGTATTCAAATACCGATATACAATTAGTTTATATTATATTGTTTACATGTAAATAAAATAAATTAAACATTGAAAAACCAATATGTCATTTTTAATTAATTATAAGATATCATTTATATCTAAAATAAATACATTGACAATGAACAAATCATATGACATCTAATTACTTAGTTTTTATACCTGTTTGCAATGGGATATTTACATTGAAAATATACATTCACATATGAAAAATAATGTTAATTTTCCAACAATCCAAATTCATAAAACTATAAATATGTATAACAAAACCAAACACAACAATTTTGCTACTTTGAAATGTATTGAAAATTCATAATATACTAATAAAATGTATATATTCTACTATAAATGAAATAATCAATAAAATTAAAATAGCTTAACATCCGTCCTTGCCATGCACAGACTCATTTATTTTCTGATTTTTAAATAAATGTAAAATAAATTAAAAACAGAAGAGGGATATATCGACTTAATTTTTGGTCAACAGGGGGCATCAGAGAAAAAAGTCTGGAGATAAAAGATCTTCCCAATTGAATGAGTCGGAAAAATAAGAAACTAAAGCATGTGAAGACTCTGATTGAGGGAGAATGTTATCTTATTACTGCTTTATCAAAATTAGACTCTGAATCATCTTCCCGAAGACTTAAGGATTCATTACAATTTGCGATTTTTTCCATCTCAAGTATGTATGCAATCTTTCTTTCATGTTTGCGTTTATAGTAAGTAAGCTGGAGTAAGTAAAAATATCATAACATTTTTGTTGCAGCTCCACCCAGAGCACTTTCGCTTTTGGGAACTATGTAGGGACTGTTAGTGGACTATCTGCTGTCATCCATTCATGCATAGGGACATTCACAAGTCCGAAAGACCTCAATCTTGTTATGTGGTATGATAGAAAAACTAATTTGATATACAAATTTTCCATTTCTCACTTAACGAATCTTACTTGTTTCTTTTTTTGAAGATCCACAAATCAAATGAGATTTTTGTTCCAATTTTTGCCTCTTTTCCCCTATAAATCAATATTTTTCTTTGCCATAATTTTTTGTTCCTCTTATTTATCAATGATAATGATTCAAATCTGGTACCTATTATACTTCTTTCTTCCTCTCCCTTTTCATAATATATTAATAAAATGTATATATTCTACTATAAATGAAATTATCAATAAAATTAAAATAGCTTAACATATGTCCTTGCCATGCACAGGCTCTTACCTAGTAGACATGAAAAACAAAAATCAGCATTAGAAAAAGAACAAATTATAATTTACACATTACTTTTTATGTGTTGGTTATGTCCCATGTAATCGATCATGTCGCCTTTTTCCATGAAGATGTAGTTCCATTAACATTCTTTCATCATGATCCAACCATCGAGCCTACATGTCTGATACTGAATCCTTTTAGCTTTCTATTTATTGGAGAAAGGGTGTTGTCTATGTTGATGATAACATAATCAAATCAGTTTACAGGATATATAAGTTTGTTCTTGCGTTTTCATCAACATATAATGTGCATCTTTTTTTTTTGTTTTTATTGCTTTTTAAGTTTCTCTTGAAATTTATTGTGTATTTCTATTTTGATATACAATCATATGGAAGAGTGGATGAGAACTCCAAAAGGTGTAGGTATCTTCTTGGTGGACATGATGGGCATTTTCTAGTGATTGAGAACCAAAATGATGGACGGTGAGTTCATGTTACTGTAGTTGGTTGTATAAATGTAACATTTAATGGAGATGCTAGAATTTTGTGCATAAATTTTTTATCTATATCCCTAAAGGCTCTCAGCACTCGCATGCGATGGCTGAGACGTCTAGGTTTATAATTTCGATCTGGGCTAAGACGTCTAGGTTTATAATTGATATGAATTTCAGAGATTATTTTGAAACTCATATCTTTTTATCATTTTTATCTGATTTCTCTGTTGCTTTTGTACTTTTTTTGTCAGTGATTTGTTTGTACTTTAAAGCATCTTCTGTTTTATTTTATTTCATGTTTTCTTTTTTATTATTTCACAACAAATTTTTCAAGATTATTGGGTTTGTGGCCCAACAATTAGAATTTGAACCAAAAACTAAGGTTCAGATTAAAATTATAAACCTAGACGTCTCAGCCGTTATCTATAAACATAATATTTTTTATCCAGTGCGTACTTAGGCCACTGGGTAAAACTTCAATAGCCTCATCTGTAACATATCTCGATGTGATGATGTTATCATTTTTGATTCTCACTATACTGATTCATAGGTGCGCAAAAAGAGATTATATTGTTTGTTTCTTTAATGTATGAATGCAAATAGGTTATCTTTGTAGTTACTGTTTTGAGTCACATATATCCCTTGGTTTATGTTTTGTTTTCATCAATTCCTCAACAAAATTATGAATATGAGAAAAGATTATCACTCAGACTATATTTCTTTGGTTTATGTAATTTTTATCCAAATGCAGCTTGTTAAAATGCATCAGCTACGTGAACCAATTGGAGTTCAGATATCCATGGTCTACAAGTGTTGAAGACATTTACTAACACTACAAAATGAAAGGTTTGTTGCATCACTTAAATTGCATCAATCAAATAAATGATACTAATTTGAGTTACTTATTAATAATTGATCCAAAATTTATGAATTAACATCAATTACAATAAGTGATATTATTTGGCATCAATTAAACATATTTGAAAATGATGCAATTTGTTTTTTATATTTGTCCCACATCACTAAAACAAGCAATGAAGAGAAAACAACTCCTCTATAAATAAATTCATCACCAAATAATTAGTTTAACATATTTATGTTAATTAAATATTAAATAATATGTGAGATTTTGTCAATAAATTTACATATTATCATATAAATTTAATAATATTTAATATTTTGATTAATTAAATTTAATTATGAAAATCAAGTAATTTGAGCATCAATTGTTGTATCTTAATTTGCATCACTTAAAAATAAAAAATGTAAAATACAAATTAACATCAATTGTTAAGTGCATCAAGTTTGTTCCTTTTTCAGTTGGTATCTCGCATTATATAACTCATCTTATAGCTTAGCTAATACATTGGTATCTCGCATTATATAACTCATCTTATAGCTTAGCTAATACTGCAGTTGACTAATATATAGATTCCCACCGCAGTACTAACAACTTTGAGAGAATTACTGGTAGAGCTGTCCACTACCTCGAACGGATGCATGGGGAACTTCTTGTTGTCGTTTCTATGAATACCCCTCATTATTTTGAGTGTAACTTACATGGTGGTGCTCACGAGCTCGTTGAGAATCCCAATCTTGATGTAAAGAAGAGAGATTTGCTTTTATTTCCTCAAAGATCCAAAAGGTAAGCAACCAAAACTTTGATGTCAACAAAAAAAAAGTGAGGTGCATGGTTAAAAGTGATTTAGGGGATTTCATGTTTCTGTTTTTATGGTTGCATGGCTCATCCTTTTGTTTGTTTATATTTGTTTCATGGTTAAGTATGAGGTGCACAATGTCACCATTGACAGGGATACAAAAAAAAGAGGATAGAGCCCAGAGTCATTTTATGCTACAACACGAATGGATGCAATTGTGTTTGTATTTATTTTCGTTTGTGAACAAATTGCGTCATGTTTATCAGGTCTATTAAATTATATCTTCTCAGATTTTCAAAATACTTCTGTACCTACCTAAATAATCATCCCAACTTTATAAAACAAATCATTATATACATTTTTTTAATGGTGATTGTTGTTTCGCTTACGTATCGATTTTACATTTGATTTCTCAAATAAATGACTAAAACACTATTTTGTTAAGGTCTATAAACTTTCAATTCAAAACCAATTAACAACGAGGGAGTGGCATATATTTCTTATATATTATTCAAGATCCCTTCGCACATCCGATGTTGGATATTCTTCACATATTTAATAAGTGAATTTAGTTACGAATCATGTCATTAGTTAAAAAATCTAGATTATTCAGAAACATATATTGAGATTAAATTACTAAACTGTCCTCATAAACCTGGTAAACCTCTATTAGTGTCGATCATAACTCTATATATCTCTCTAGTCTCTTTGGTCACCGTGAAAGAACTTTTTTTTTTTTTTTTTTTTTTTTTTGGTGAAAGAACTTTTTAATCGTGAAAGTAGAATCCTTTTTCAGTCCCAACCCGGATCGCTACGGGGCCGGCTTGGACATCATAATCTGAAATGTTACTAAATAAATTAAATGATTTGGTCCATGTATATAACCGTGTTATCCGATTCTTGTAAAATACAAATAGGTAAAATGCTCTAAAAAATTATGAAAATCTGTATGAATTGCTCCAAAGCTAAAGTTTGAAGCAGTAAATTTCATCACACATAACTCTGAAAATTCTAGCTCCATCGGTCGAAGTCAGTTGCGTTTTGTTCCTTCAAGCTGAAGGCAACATCTTCAAAATATGACATAAGTCTCAAGACTATTTATAAGGCAGAAAAAACCAGATCCATAAAACAGTGTTCAATAGTCTTCTCCAACAATTCATCTTCCAAAAAATAGGAGTGGCAGATCTTATCAACAGAAACCTTGAACTCTGCCAATGACAAGCCTTGCGCTCTTATCTTCCTTCCAGTTTCCAAAATGTAGGAGCTGAGAGCCTCGTTCAGATGATTTAGTAAATCCGCCTCAGAGAACAGATTATACAATCTCTGAAGGTCGACCTGGCAACTCTCATCCATTAACTTGGCAAAACCCTGCAACCACACATGAGCTTAGGAAACTTTTGTCCACAAACATCAAAGAGAAAAAAGAGGGCAGCTTTACCTTTTCAAGAACGGAAGAAGCATGAACACCAAGGAGTTCCCTCTCCACAACTTCAATCAACGGTTCCCTAAACATGCTGAAAAAGTAGAGGCGGATGCATTTTTCCTTCTCCTCACCCAACCTTTGCTCGACATACTTCAAGTAATGGGGAAAGTCGAACCGCTCCAGGACTTGATGTGCTTCTGCAGCGTAAAACTCAGCAGCGCACTGAACAAAACGCTTCTCGAAGAAGCAGGGGGAATCGTAGAGAGATGCCACATTAAACACATCCATAAGTTTCTTAAGTTGGCTCATGTCAACAGGTTTGCCTAATCTTTGATCAGTAATGAATAGTAGAATGGTGGAGAACACCTTTTCAAGAACATTAGCATTAGGGGCCAAGCAGAGATGCGCCCGGAAAAGGTGAAGACCCAACTCCCACAATGTTCTTCCACCAACTCTCCATTCACCCCCGGCAAAGTTAGAAAAATACCACATCCTACGCTGAAAATCAAGCCAACATTTCTCCACGAGGGGAGAGAAAACAGAGGGATCATCTTTGCAATGCCCTTCTAAAGACCGTAGGGCTGCAGAGATGTGTATCCCACACTCCTCTAAGATCAGCTTGAAAAGGGCTTCTCCTGACTTTGCCCGCCATGCTTTATCAACAGCATTGCAAATCTCGGCGCAGCTGAAATGTTCTGGCTCATCGTTGAAAACGATTCCGATAGCTGGCTTTAGCATTCGCCAGGCATCGTCCAAGTAAACTTTTGGGTCTGGGGCAGGTTTACGAGGGAAGGGGCTGAAAATCCGCGGACCGACACTAGTCGTCGTCACGCGTGAAAGGCTTGGAACTTTATCGTCCTGGTGCTTGGAAACATCCATCTTGTTACTGATTGAGCTTCTCATGAGTTTACTGTTCACGATATCCGATTCCACAATCTGAAAAATGGACGGAACTTCAGCGTCGGGCACGATTATCGATGGTAAACCGAAAGAAATCCTAGCCGACGATCCATCAGAGACAGCGTTTGACGACATCGTAGATCCGGAATTCAAGATTGGTACGCAGCCGAGCGGAGGAAAGAGTATACTACGGTGGAACTCTCTGATACTAAATCGGACAATCAGAATCCCCCAATTGAACAAGTCGGTAGTTCCTACAGATGTTAAAATGGGCCACAAAACTCGCGGGTCAGGCCCAACTCGGATCGCTACAGACATCAGTCGTAAGTTGGAAAACTGTGTGAAGACGCTTTTCGTATTAATGCTTTATTCAAAACTATGTCGTTTAAACGCTTTTGATTTTTCCCATTTTGTCGTCTCTTTTATATTGATTTTGAACTTTCTAGTGTTCCACTCGTTTAATAAAAACAAAAACCTATAGGAGGAATAGACTGAGAGACGTCGGATTAGCTTTTTATAAACAAAACAACTGTCATAAAATTACATAATTTGTATTTTCTACAATTGTGTTAAAATATGAAAAATAAGTCAAGAGACTCGTTCACCAAAAAAAAAAGTCAAGACTTTTTCTAAAACATTTTTTTTCCAACTGAAAATAATTAGACAAATAAAGTTTATACTACTCAATGCAATAGAATTTGAAATTTTGAAATAAGAAAATAAATATGTGAAATTTATAAGAAGAAATATATGTATTTAGAGGCAATAAATGAGTTGGTTGGTGGGTAACAGTAGCACTCTTTCCCACTAGCTTAATTATTTAAACGTCCCATTGCTCCAAGCGTTTCCTCTTCTTTAATTTACTTAATTACCCTTGCTATATCCGTTAAATTACCGATCTTATTTTACACGTCCTGGCGTTTTCATTTATGACTATTGAACTACGCGTCATGTACTCTAAATTGTTGAGTACAGCTTCTCGCATACGCACACTGTGTGCCGTTTAAATTCACTATTCACTACTGCGTCGGTTTTGGCTGAATCGGTGAGCAACACTGGTATGCACTACGCAGTCGTTTTAATTTGTGTCAGTTTTTTTTTTTTTTTTTGTGTCAGTTTTTCATACGATATTTGCTAAATTCTTTTCTTCTTTTTTTTTTGCATAAATAAAATTGGTCATTGTTTCTATTATAGACTGACTCATGCTTTACGTGAATTTAAAGACTATATTGCATTTTAATTTGTGTTGTTTTTATTTTCCATTTTTAAGTGTTTGACTTTTGATGTATTTATAGTTTGTTTTTTGTTCATTAAAAATAATTAAATAGAATTTTACATTTATAATCTTTTAAATTTTTAACATGTTTTTTCCATTCTTTGTTGAAAATATATGGATCCGTGTGATGGTGTATGATGGAGTTAGATTTTATAGCGGTAGGAAATGATCATACGGTAATTCGAAAAGAATACGATAAAAATTAAAAAATCCATTCTTAAATAGCAAAATAGACAGCTCTTAACGGTATTATGTTTGGACTTACATATTAATACTTAATTATTCATGATGGTGATCTATATTATAGGCCGTTCAATAGCATGATTTAACTGTATATTTGTAAAATGCTAACCAATTATATCATTTTAAAAAATCTTACCATTTAATTTGATACTATATTTTTGATAATAACACTTCCGGTAAGAGTTTCTCAACAAAAAAATAATATAAAATAATAGAATAAGAGGAGCGAAAGAAACGGTTCTATAGTAAAAATTTACGAGAGACTTTTCTGCCACTTGATTTTTATTATTGTTAATTGATCAAATTTATTTTTCTTATGACAATTAAAATATCAAAAAAATATTACTTTTATATTTTTGAGATATTCAAAGAAGAAACTCAGTGATGTAGATACGCTCTAAGAAGAATCACTTCTGGGGCTATATATGTTTATCTTTAAGAAAATAATATAATGCATATTTTGTTTGTTATTATATAGAATACTCAAAATCGAAACATGTGATAAAGCGGAAACATATATTATATATACACTTGACGAAAGTGCATTTCATGTAAAAAATATGAGACACAACTCGCAAGGATACATTTGTAACATATGCTTCACCTCTTATGTTTGATCACCGTTTTCAAATTAACTAATGTCGATCTCCTATCTATAAGTTTTTCCGCTTTTTAAAAAACTAATTAGTGAAATAATATAAATATTAGGAAGTCTGCAATCAACGTAAAAATTAAATCAATTGCTGGTAAATCTTCAAAGTGGTTTGAGCAGTTTGCAAAATGGCTTTAATATTATTTAGTGTTTGCAATCCAATCTTTTGTTTTGATAAAATTTGCTATTTAATCTTATTGCATCTAGAAGTTTTAAAGTGGCATTCGAAGTGAAATCTACGAGAGAAAGAAAAAAGACCTCTCCGGAGTTTGAAAATTTGGGCATTATAGTATCTTAGGTATCAAATTGTTGCCAACACACATCATATTTCAAACATAATTAAAAAAAAAAAAAAACTAATGCTTATAAGTGCGTGCAAATAACAATGTTCCAATCGATGTTGTAGGTGCTGCTCACTTTTTTTTGTGGCCAACATCAATAACTTGTTTTTTGGTTAAAATCATCGATAACTTGATGTTCGAAAAAAGTATTTAGATGGCGATCAAAGAGAGACTTCGTACAAACTTTGTCTAAAATAAAATAAAAATTGACTTATTCAATGTTTTGTGGTTACCTAACAATAGTATTTTTTTTCCCTTTTAAGCCTTTGTTATATATAAAATGTAGATATCATTCAAAAACAAACTTTAAGTCATACATATTGCATAACTAGATATTGGTCCAATGCCAAAAATAATTAAAAACATGGAAGCAATCAGAATAGTATAACGACTGCTGCAATCTCATGGTTATTGTGTGAAGTTACATCAATAAAATTACCTAATAACCAAGAAAGAAGAAAGAATAAGACTAAACATTATATTAGAAACAAAAACCAAATACTCTAAAACGCAAAATTTCGTTTGATGGAAGTTTTTTTCCTCGATAATCTAAAACACGAATTAACATTCAAAATTACAGTCGGGAACCAATTGACTTACCTAAGAATCATATTGGACGAATTCACAATGAACCAAAGAACCGAGATGATCTCACAATATCTTTTTATGCCACATAAGTTATAGCGTTAAATATTATACATTTTTTGACGTTTTGTAAAATATTAAAGTATATATATATTGAAAATCATATTCTATTTATGTTGATCAGCTAGCTGATGACCTCTTATCAAGGTCAGGGTTTTTTCCACTGGTTAACAAGATATGTCTTAACAGAGTTTTCCTAGGAGATCAACTATGCATCAGTAGTAGATTAAAGATTTTAGTAGTAGTTTCATAATGTTAAAGATTTTAGGTACTCTCTCGACAACTACAGCCAATAAAATTGATGAGTTATAAATACTTAGTTGGAAGACCTAGCTAATAGTAACAAAGACCCATTAATGAAATAAATTCTCTTCCCTCGTATATTGAAAACAGTTCTTGGCTTCTTGCATATAAGAGTATATAATAGAATAGATACAAAAAATACTATCATAATCTTATAATTAGCATTTGAACACTAAAAGTCATTTATGTTCTCATGCATACATTTGGACACATACACATTCAATTACAGCAATCTCGATCTCTCTCTTTCACACACACATTATATATGCTACTTAATTGATCTTTAAACAAAACAATCTAAATTTTGAGAACATTCAATCTTTGTTAACCTGACTGATGCATTGTTGTTGTTGATATAGAATTATAGAGATTATAACTTTATAAGAGAATCAGTTGATAATAGGTATACACACTAGTACTAGTAGTACATATACATATTCACATGTAAATAATTATTCTTTGTAAGCTTAAAGATTTCTTTTTAAAACCTATAGATGTATGAGAACCGATGAGGTGAAAGAAAAACAGTGATTTATTCCTTTACTTTATATGAACTGAAACTCTCTCTATCAGTCTAAAGATATACCAATATACAAGTATGAGTAAGTTTCTCTCACTAGAGCATTAATGGAGCTTTAGATAATCATAAATGCATTGCACCCTCTCTATGCGCTCATCAATAACTCCTTTTTCTTATTGCAACTCTTGTCCTATTCCTCTTCTTCTTCTTCTTCTTCAAAGAACTTCCATTGTTTCTTAATTCCTAGCTAGATCTCCGCCTGGTAATTGAGATTATCCCATAAAAACCAAGTTTCCCGGAAACCGGCCGGTTAGCCGGATCCTAGCTAGCAAACAAACCTTTTATTTGTCTTTGTAATTATCCCGAATCTTCTGTTCTTCACAGGAAAAAGGGCATAAACCAAATTAAGATCATTGTGAATTAGGGTTTCATTGTGTCTCCAAAAGTAAGATCTCTCTCTCTCTCTTTATATATATATATAGAGAGATATATGTATGCATATGCATTTGTGTGTATGTATCTTAGGTTATGTTTGTAGATCGGATCCATATATTGCATGTTGTCTGAGAAGTCTTAAGATCTTGCAGTTCTACTTTCTCTCTTTTTTTTGGGTCTCAAGATCTCGAATCCTATGATCTTCCCTGTGTTTGTTTTTTTCTGAGATTATTTTAATTTAGTTTAATTTAATGTTTTTGTGTCTTTATGCGAAGACTTATCATCTAAGATAAAGAAAGCGTTACGTAAAACTTTCTTGGAGTTAGGAGTTCAAAAAGGGGTTTGACGAAATCTACTGGGTGGTTGTGTCACAAAAAAGACCATTGACTTATTGTCAACGCTTTAATTAACCCTATAATACTATATACTACTGTTTTTTAATCACTTTTAATTTCTCTACATTTTTCAATTAATTAAAATAAGCTTTTTGTTAATATTTTTACTGAAAACGGTTCGTTTTAAGTGCACAAAGACCGAGGTCAATTTAATTCTTTAATAAATTCAATTGAGAGATTAGAAACTTGTGAAGCTCTTTCTTTCTCTCTCTTCTCTTACTAGCTTCTGAGTCGACAAAAGAGAGAGAAAGATCATTAAACTCGAACCCAAAACTTCAACCAACAAAAGGGAGTAACTACAAAGAGATCTGTGTCTTCAGAGTTTCTAAACTTTTGTGACAGCTTAATAGTTTCAGATCGAATTGAGTAAGTATTTGAATTACACAAGTGTTCTTCTTTTCGTTTTAGACCTTACGTCAAATTAGGGTTTCTAAAAGATCAGAACTCTCTCTCTCTCTCTCTCTTCTTCCTTTCCACCGTTAGATCGATCTGTCTAATAAATCTGATGTTTTGAGAAGTCTTTGTGACTTTCAAGATTGATTTTCTTTTCTTTGTTTATATACACACACACACACACTCAGAGATAGATACACTCACATATATGTAATATGTGATGTGTGCATGTATATATATATATTTGTATTTATACATACACCACTATCGATAGATTCGTCTCAAGTTTGAAGAAAAATCATCCAAATCTCATTTCTAATACCATTTTTTGTTTGTTTTTAATCCCATTTCTTGTTTTAGTAAAGAAAATCGTTTACCAAACAAAAAAAAGTTTGATCTTCTCTCGAGTTTTTCTTTTAAAATATCAGTTCGGGTACCCAAATGTTTCCTCATATTTTTATCACATTTTTTCTACAAGTAATTTATTAGATCATTATCGTATATATTGGTTAATATCATTATAGTTTGTAACTGATATGTGAGTAAGAGATTTTTTTCCCTGGCAAATTGATAGATTTCATATGTTAAAATACATGCGTTCTGTATATACATATGTATATTACATACACACACGTTTCAGTGTGGTTGTTACTCAGTATTGTCGAATATTATTGTTCATCTTTAGTTTAAAGAAAAACACCGCTCTAATTTTTGTCAAAGAAAACTTTTTAGAGCTATATATACAAAATCATCCAAATGTTTTGTCTTTCTTGGAGCTCTATATATATACATAATTATTCAAATATATTTCTGATTTTTATACTAATTAACATCTTAGATAATTCTTATGATTTACCATTTAGTACATGCTATGCTATAAAGTAAGACTTTTATGTTGAAAAATGTATGCCTAAATATAACAAACAAAATATAGAGTAAGAAAGACCGAATCTTTGTTTATTAACTGTTAGCAGTGAAAATGATAAAATTATAAATTAAAAGGTAATATATATATACTTTCATAACACCTAGCTAGAATTACTTTCCCTTAACATCATTATTTTCTTCCATTTCTATAATGATCTTCTTTCTTCTTCATGCATGAGCGTTTTCATATATAATCTTTTAACTAATTTGATTTTGATTTGGGACAGTGGAAGATATACTTGGAGAAGAAAATCAAATCAAGAAATGATTTAGATCACATCCTTGAAGATTTGAAAGGAAGCCAAAGTTGACTACTACAAAACCCAATATTATTGTGATTACTATCTTGTTGACGACTCATCATCACAATGTATCATCCAAACATGTTCGAGAGCCATCATATGTTCGATATGACCCCTAAGAGTACATCCGATAATGACTTGGGAATCACCGGAAGTCGTGAAGATGATTTTGAGACAAAGTCAGGTGCCGAAGTCACAACCGAGAATCCTTCCGGTGAAGAGCTTCAAGATCCTAACCAACGTCCGAACAAGAAGAAGCGTTACCATCGCCACACGCAGCGCCAAATTCAAGAACTCGAATCGTAAGAAAAATACTCAAAACTCGTAACTCATATCATATCGATTGTATTTTTTTTTACATTTTGTGTTTTTTGGATTTTACAGGTTTTTTAAAGAATGTCCTCATCCAGATGATAAGCAAAGAAAAGAGTTGAGCCGAGATCTTGCTTTAGAGCCTCTTCAAGTAAAGTTTTGGTTCCAAAACAAACGCACACAAATGAAGGTTTGTAACCATTAACCAGTAAAATCCTTTCCAATAAATTCTGTGTTAAATAAACTATTTTAAAAGCTAAAGTTAATTCTCTTAATTTTACATAGTTTATTCATTTCATATATATTAATCAAAGATTGGAAGTTATATTTTTCGCAAAAAAATTGGTGTGTAATATCTATAGGCACAACAAGAGAGGCATGAGAACCAGATTCTAAAATCAGACAATGACAAACTCAGAGCAGAGAACAATAGATACAAAGAAGCTCTAAGCAATGCTACATGTCCTAATTGTGGCGGCCCTGCTGCCATTGGAGAAATGTCATTCGATGAACAACATCTCAGGATCGAAAATGCTCGACTCCGCGAAGAGGTATATATACATGAAAATGTGACTTAAGTTGAATTGGATTAATAATCTGAATATATTACCAAATTGATCTACAGATTGATAGGATCTCTGCTATTGCTGCCAAATACGTTGGGAAGCCATTGGGATCGTCTTTCGCTCCATTAGCAATCCAAGCGCCTTCTCGTTCGCTTGATCTTGAAGTTGGAAACTTTGGGAACCAAACAGGCTTTGTAGGAGAAATGTATGGAACAGGGGACATTTTGAGGTCGGTTTCGATTCCTTCTGAGACAGATAAGCCTATAATCGTCGAGCTAGCGGTTGCAGCTATGGAAGAACTCGTGAGGATGGCTCAAGCTGGGGATCCTTTGTGGGTTTCAACCGATAACTCGATCGAGATTCTCAATGAAGAAGAGTATTTCAGAACGTTTCCTAGAGGCATTGGACCAAAGCCATTAGGATTGAGATCAGAGGCGTCTAGAGAATCAGCGGTTGTTATAATGAATCACATCAATCTCGTTGAGATTCTCATGGATGTGGTAATTTTAATTAAAATTCTTTCTCATCTTGACGTTTCAAATTAAAATGATTGAAAACTAACTAACGGGTTTTTTAATCTTTTGATGTGGGAATAAGAATCAATGGTCTTGTGTTTTCTCTGGGATCGTGTCGAGAGCCTTAACACTTGAAGTTCTTTCGACTGGAGTTGCTGGGAACTACAATGGTGCCTTGCAAGTGGTATGTATATCGAATTGATTACTTACTTATCAAGAAACTCAACCGAATGGTGTTTTTAAACGTTTCTTTTTGTTCGCGTTTGTGTTTTTTTGATATTTGAAGATGACAGCTGAGTTTCAAGTCCCATCGCCGCTAGTCCCAACGCGTGAGAACTACTTTGTGAGATACTGTAAACAGCATAGCGACGGTTCTTGGGCTGTGGTTGATGTCTCTTTGGACAGCCTGAGACCAATTTCAAGAACTAGAAGAAGGCCTTCAGGTTGTCTGATTCAAGAATTGCCTAATGGTTATTCTAAGGTAAAGTAGAAAATACAAAGGGTTTAAATTGAGTGTTTATGAAGTTTAAGCTAAAATATTTAAATTTTTAAAAACTTATTATGGGGTGATAAATTTTGTCTTGAAGGTTACATGGATAGAGCATATGGAAGTGGATGATAGATCGGTTCACAATATGTATAAACCTTTGGTTCATTCTGGTTTAGCTTTTGGTGCGAAACGTTGGGTGGCTACACTCGAGCGTCAATGCGAACGGCTCGCTAGTTCGATGGCTAGCAACATTCCTACGGGTGATCTTTCCGGTATAAATTTGTCCTATTTTGAGGGCTATTTTGCGCATTTTGAATATGTTGGGGTGAATTGAAAAAAGTTGTTTGGTTTACTAATTTGGTCCTTTTAATTTGTGGTAATTATGCAGTGATAACAAGTGCAGAAGGAAGGAAGAGTATGTTGAAGTTAGCTGAGAGGATGGTTATGAGCTTTTGCAGCGGTGTGGGCGCGTCGACTGCACACAATTGGACGACATTTTCGGATTCAGGATCCGATGATGTTCGGGTTATGACCCGGAAGAGCATGGATGATCCTGGAAGACCTCCGGGTATTGTCCTTAGTGCAGCGACTTCGTTTTGGATCCCAGTGGCTCCCCAACGGGTTTTTGATTTCCTCCGCGACGAAAATTCTAGAAGCGAGGTAACACAAATTCAAAAACATTATATATTAAATAATTGAATAAACAAAAAAGATTGGTAGAAAAAAGTTTAATCTTGAATTTTGTTGCGCAGTGGGATATTCTCTCGAATGGAGGAATGGTTCAAGAAATGGCTCATATAGCCAATGGTCGTGAACCTGGAAACTGCGTCTCTTTGCTCCGAGTCAATGTAAGACCATTGTTATTCTTGATTTTTCTGCTTAATACTTAGTTTCCAGATTCAGAAACTTTGTTGTTGTTGTTGTAACAGAGCGGGAAATCGAGCCAGAGCAACATGTTGATTCTACAAGAGAGTTGTACGGACGCATCAGGATCGTATGTGATATACGCGCCAGTGGATATAGTGGCGATGAACGTGGTTCTAAGCGGCGGAGATCCTGATTACGTGGCGTTGTTACCTTCTGGTTTTGCTATTTTACCTGATGGTTCGGTGGGAGGAGGAGATGGGAATCAAGAAGTGGTTTCTTCTGCTGCTGCGTCTGGGAGCTGTGGTGGTTCACTTTTAACCGTTGCGTTTCAGATTCTTGTTGACTCTGTTCCTACAGCTAAACTCTCTCTTGGCTCGGTGGCTACGGTTAATAGTCTCATCAAATGTACGGTGGAGAGGATTAAAGCTGCTGTTGCTTGTGACAGTGGAGGTGGAGGAGGAGGACAGTAGCTTTTTCAGGTATGATTCTAACGTTTGAAACAACTAAGATCTTAACCTAATGGGATTCTTGTGGATCAAGTAATAAGGATATCTCTTTTACTAATGTGGTTTTGTTTTGTTTTGTTTTTTTTTTTTTTTTTTTTGCAGAAGTAAGAATAAGAGTGTGTTAAAAGTAAGCAAGGAAAAAATGGGCGGTAATGGTTTCTAATTTTGTGTGTGTTTGAAATCCAAAGGAAGTCAAGAACGCACCTTTTGCGTTTGATTTCATCATCTCGGAGGATGATGAGAAAGACAGGGTAAAGAGGTTCGGGTATTGACTTCTGCTGGAATCCACGGTTTTTCAATTGTCTATTTTGCGTTTCAGCGTCGTTGACAGTTTTTGAACACTTTTGAATTTCCCCTTTTTGTATTTCTCCCAGCCAAGTGTATGTTTCTTTCTTGTACTGCAAGCCCTTGTGGCATTGACTGATATGGGTTAAATCTTTGTTATTTATTCAACTCTCTCTTATAACCCATTCAACTAACGACCAAGCTCAAAACTGACAATTCTAAGTTCCTAACCTGAACCTTGTTTCTGGCTAGAAAATGGAAATTTTAAGAATTGTTTGGTTAAACATTCCTTGGTTCACATCTCATAGATCCAGTTGTTTTTCTGTGATCATATATACATACTAATCAGCTCAACAGTCCAATTCCAGTTTGATCAAGTACAAAAACGATACCGTTCTGTAAGCTTTAAATATCTTTCAACCTACTTTATGTCCTGTATGTACCAAGTAACAAGTAGATAAAAATGTAAAATCAAAAGGTTCATAATAAAGAAAAGTAAAACTTGTTTTCATTATAGACAGAGTCTAGAGAATAATTACCCTTAAAAAAAGAGTTGAGTTAACCAACATACTTAGCTAACAGCCTAACATAAAAAAAGAAGTAAATCCAACAGGGAAAGCTCTAAAGAAAAACCTGAAACTGATTCTCTTAGCAACAACTTCTACGAGATCCTTTCATCATACGAAATCTGTTCACACTCGAACATCAGCCATCTCGGGGCTTTCCCTGCAATATCTCAAGTTGAAAACGAAAAAGACAATCCGAAACAAATACATTGTATTCCATATACATGGGGAACTACCGTTGTGAGATCTGATTTCACTACACGCACCCAAGGTTAGGTGTAGCAGTTAATGCAGAACAGTTACATGATATCCATGTCCTAAGGCACAACAGGATTTTAGAGGTATAAAGAACAATGAGAGATGTGGGTGAGTGTAACCTCTATTTTTTTTTCAATAGTACAATTTTAGGAGGAAGAAGACAACTCTTCATCAATGGTATTGTGTGACAAAGGGCATATAGATGATGAAGAAATAAGAATGTAACTTAAATGTAATCAAGAAAAAGACCTAAAACTCGGTCTAAGGGATCTAACTCCGCATCCTTTTTCTTTGATTACCCTCTTCAATATCACCCTGAAAAAGTCATAATCAGGAAATCACCAGGCTGGATGATATTTATAACAGCTAGCTACAGCGATTATGAATTCAACTGCATTATTATAACTTATTAGCATACCATGAATGCAAATGAAGTTAATGAGAATGCATAGAATGGCTTACCTCATTGGACTCTGGCCTGCATTTTGCATGCACTATAGGACCTAACTGAGACTTGTCCACATCTACGGTTGATCCGTCAGGATCATTCATGTACACGGCACCTTTGTACATCCATTCCTCTGTTTCATCACTATAAAAGTCTTCAAATGGCTCGCCACATAACGCACATGAAGTTTGGTCTTCATCTGCAGGAACTGCCATCTCTTCGTCATCCTTCTTTTCTGTTGTTGGCTCTGCAGGTAAGAACCCTGGTACTGCTTCAGCTCCAAGTGCCTCTGCACCACTAAGCCACATGCTAGCACTTACAAACCATTTCCGAGAAGGCTTCTGCTTATGGTTCTTGGACATCCTGTTCTTGGTTACATGCCAATCCATGTGCTTACTGTGCTCTTCTTGGCACTTGAAGCGTAGACCACATGTTGTGCATTGTCTAGGGAGATCCCCATATAAAGCACTGATTGCAGACTCATTTCGTATCTTGAGCATGTCCGCATCAAACTCCGTCCCCAATGATCCCTGCATATAAAAACCAACTATTCAAGATAAAGCAAGAAGAAAAAAACTCTCAAGCATCAAAGGGGGTGAGATGATTTGAATAATTACCTGACCAGTAGGCTGGTTGTTCAACGAGATCAAACCTTGAGCCATGAGAGAGCCAATCAGACCAGAGAATGCGCCGCCTGATGGTTGATTAGAGGCTCCCAACAAAGCATTCTGAGAGATGGATCCTATTTGAGATAAAACCCCTGAATGAAGAGGATGCATGGCTTCCCCACCATGGATTGATAAAGATGGTCCAATAGTTGACCCTTGTGGAGTGTACCCATGACTTACGTGGGGTAACAGCGATTGCATCGGCCTTGCCATTGCAGATGATGACGGCAAATAATGAACTAGCATCTGATTCTGTTGATTCATATCATTAACATGACTCAGGGAGACCTGATTCTCAGGCCTATATAAAGGCTTACCATGCAAACCAGGATTTGCCAAATGATGTAAGTGAGCTGAAGGTACAGGAAGAGAGTTGGATCCCCTAGCACTCAAATGGGGCCATGTCCCATCAGGAAGAGCGTCGGTACCAGAAGACCCAAGCCTCACAGGAGGGCCCCGACCAAAGCGTGAGTTACCATCTTGAAAACTATCAAATGGAGGAGCCACAAATTCACTGTTTGACGATACTAATCCTACAGATGAAGCCAATGCTTTCAAGTCATTTCCTGCCCTGGTATTACCACGGTTGGATAAATGAGGGAAATTTTGTGACAAATTCCAATTTTCTCGTAGCTGAAGACTTGCACCGTTCTTAATGTCAGAATCTAAATGAAAATCACTTGTATTTCCTAGTCTGGGTCTTGCCCTTACACTTCCTAATGATGGGGCAGATGATCGCAAAAATTCACCAGCCCTGCTACGATCTAGGGTAGGGCTCATATCTTCCCAATCAAACTCTTCTTCCTCAGTGTTCTGCCATGGTGTAACCATCTTACTGTGGATGCCATTAATATCCCGAATTGGTTTATTGATGGTTACGTGCTTGCTGGTGTCAACTCCATATGCATCGATCAAAGCTCTGGGTCTTTCGTGATCATTTCCTTGAACCAAGTTGTCCTTTCTTCGCCATTCCATATGTTCATCATCTCTGCCAGTAGCTCTACCCATTCCATAGTTAAAGGCTTGATTAGAAGGATTAGCTCCATCACTAAACCTCCTTGTTAAACCATCTGCTGCAGAGTCATTGGGATAATATAAAGGGCTATTTAGAGTCAATAAAGTCTTATAGGTCTGAAGCGTGAATGGAAGAGTCAAGATTGTTACCTCCAATTGCAGAAGATGAGAGGGCTAAACTTCCAGCTGTAGTAGACCTTGGTCCAGAAAGAGAAGATGGGCTCTCTAACTGATCTTCAAAATCATCATACCCACCCAGTGAATTTTGGCCATATACTCTTGCACTGGAATTTATTCCTCTCAAATTCTGCATATAAACAGACCCAGTTAAGAAAAATGTATGTTAGCTGTAAATCACTATTTGAAGAAAACGCATACAAAACAAGTTCAGAATGACAAATGATGCATAACCGTACTCTACTGCAGTCTAATTAAAAAATTTCCCTCTACACGCACTAACAAACTCATTTGAAAGAATGCACCCAAGTACCAGTGGCATACTCCATTGAATAACTGAGAGAGACCACAACAACCCCTTCCACTACAGATTGATTACTTGAAGAAAGTAAACATCTAACTATTCAAATATGACTATCTGGCATAACTTTATCACAGGATACCGAAGAGATACCATGAACAAAAGTGCTATGAGGCTAGACTAATCTAATACCAAGTTTTCTGAGTATAGTAATAGAAAATCAACACATCATAGCTTCGAGGTAGCAGATGCATCCAATGAAGAACATCACCTCTGTTCCAGTCAAAGAGAAAGGCTTACACTTTCGGCAGCTGAAGGCTCCAACCTCCGAAGATATTTTGGATTAACGTGTATGCCCCTCGCTGATTGAGTAGGCTCAGAAGCCCCTAAGGAAGATTGATGGTTTGCTGCAGATGAAAGTTGCAATTGCACCTCAATCTTGCGTAGTACAGGTTGTGGAAAAACACTTGACCAAGTCCCAAACAAATGGCGCATTGAAGGATGTAAACTCGGATGCGCTTGCCTATATGCTAGGCAGAAGACCTAAAGTAGCAGACATGAATCAAAACCATTCTTATGAGCATGCTTCAGCCCCACACAAATCAATTAAGCAAGCATCTCATCGTAGACTGCTCACCTCAGGTAAACGGGATGAGAAATAACGAACATAATCCCGCCCAATGTTCTTGACAATGCTATCTAAAAGATAAAGAGAAGGCAACTTTTGCTCAACTGGAGCCTGCATATATACATGAAATTGTATCATACAACTCTGTATTCAGTTCACTTAACCACAAATCAAACATTCTACTCTAATTGCATAACTCTGACAATCAAAAACCTAATTTCTTGCAACAAATTACACAATGAGGCTTCAATTGTAGAAGGAAAACAGTTGAAACATAGAACCAGACCTCAAGGATTCGAGTGCAAATAGCATTGGCGATTCCTTCACCATGTTCTCGCTGTTCACCAGCGATAATGGTGAGATCAGTGATGATAGGCTTAGAATTGAAAGTAAGTTCGCCCAAAACAACCTCGTAAAGCTGAACAATCTCATCCATACTCCGAGGCAAGACTTCGTCACCACCGAACTCATCGTCACGCTGATTAAGCAAAGCCTTGAACCGGTCTAACAACGACGGCGGTGGCGGCGGTTTCTGAGGTACCTCAACAGACATACCTTTGCGGCCGGTGCTAGTAATTGAGAGAAGCCTTGGATTGAGTATTTTCTCCGATTCCATAACCAATTTAATAGTGATGAGTGATAATTAGTGATGTCAGCATAGGGCTAGGGTTTCTGTCCACCATGGAAACTCGAATCGCCACCCTCGGGGGAAGGGAGAAAGAGAAGAGAGAGACAACGGAAGTTTTTTTTTTTTTTTTTTTTTACTTGTCAATTTTGTATCTCTACTTTCTGAAAATCCGTTTTTTGTCCCGTTTTTTGTCAAAGTTATTAACTACGCCCAGTTATTATTTTTACCCGTTTTGAGTAACTCTTACTATGACCTCATTAATTTTACCATAATAGGAAAATTTCTATAACACTGGGCGTTAATTACACTGGGCAAAAGTATAAATATTTTTAAAAAATCATAAACGTTATAGAATCGAGTTTTTATATTTTTATATGAAAAATTTCTATGGCACATTAATTTCCTCAAGAGAATAATCATTTCTCAACGTATACCCATCAAATTTATTTTAGTACGTATGAGTTAGATTTTTACTAGGAACAACAGTTCCCACTAGATTTTGATGATCTTTAGCAACAAATTGTCTTTCTTCATCATCATCAAAATGGTCCCGTTTGCTTCTTATAATTATTTTGAACCGCTTTCTAGTGAGTTTCCGCTGTAATCCAATTATGGTCTTCGAAAGACACCTACATTTCGATTCACGATTCAAGAAACCTGAAAATTTTCTCAAAAAATAAACATTTTAACTTCAAAGCAATTGACTTCCATGTTAACAAACATATTACTTTGAAGTATCCAATTTGATTTTACGACAAAATTTCTTAAACCTATACGAATTTACTTATAACATCTAGGTAAAGCTACAAATAACATTTTAAATAGTTCCTTTGAAGTGGTTTTCACTGATTATCGAATCCTTATGTGTATCGTTTAGTCTTTTAATGTCGAGCTCTTTCATTTCTTCATATATTAGTTGTTTCAGAAAATTGTGATAGTGTATTTCATTTTCTTCATTAGGTGTTCCAAAGTATTTTATGGCAGCTTTCGAAAACTTGTATATACACCTCTTTGGTATTAACGATATTGACTAGCTTTCTTAACTAGTAGTTAACACAGTAATAATCAACCACAATTTATTTTTCTTAAATAAAGCATACATTCGTATATGCCCTAAATAAACCCATAACAAGTTCAAATCCCATAATAATCAACCACAATTTATTTTTCTTAAGTAAACCAAGATCAGCGGCACCTAATCTGACATAAAGATCTTGACCTCCTTCCACGTAAATTCCGGATATCTACGAGCTCTCCGGTCCAAGTTACACAACTCGACCCGCCATTTCGGATATCTGCATTGGCAAATTCCGTACAATTACAATCATAGATGCATTTCTCCATGCATTCCTTCACCCCAATACTATAGTCCACAATCACAGTTGTAGTATCCGGCAACTTCATCTGTGCCAAACGTAAAAACCCATCTCTACCACAGCTTAGATTCGTCTTTCTCACACATCCATGTGACTCGTCTTTCGACTCCCACACTCGCGGGTTCTTCGCCTTGAACCCTTTGATACAGTTACACATGGACTTTTTTGCGTCACAGTAACTATAAGGTCCACATATATTGTACACATCGCATTGATCCTTTGGTAAAGCCCATAACACTTTCCAAATCCGTGCTTCCGGAATCCACGTGGACTGTTGAAATTCTCCTGAAGGAGTCATCGTCAATCTTGAGTATAACATAAAGTAACATAAAAAATATATAAATAGGGTCGATTGGTAAAAATATAACATAAAGTAAGATAAATGTATAAATACACTAATTAAAGTATGCACAATGTAAATTCCACATTTCATGACTTTTTTTTCCACCAATTCTATTATTATACATTCCAACAGTGATGTTGACATTGCTCAACACTTTACCAATAAAATATATACGCATACGTAAAAAAATAATTTCTCACTCAGCCAACATAACATATGTTGTCCAGCATATGTGTGGTGCTTTCATGTCCATCTTTCGATACATTTAAACTATACTATAAATTTATTATGCATTTATGCTCGACGACTTTATAAGGCGAAATTAGATAAAAGAATCGCTGGGCTGGGGGTGGAAACGAAACTAATAATTGGACATTTGGTTTAAAATTCAAATTGGCACTTAAAACCGTAAAACATGAAGCTAAGTGACACATTCAAAGAAAAGAAAGAAAAAAACAATGAAGTGAAAATTAAAATATTGGAGTACGGAATTCAAATAATCTTTATGTTAAGACTATTTTATGCTTAAATTGGTTCATAGTAAATTCTCATTTTTCAAGTGTGAGTTTGGATCTGTAGTTACTGTATGTACTAAAATGTATGACAATCAAAATTTAAGCCATGAATGGTTGATAGTTTTTTAGTGGTTTTTGGTTTTTGGTTTTTAGTTTTTGGTTTTTGATTTTTTTGGTTTTTGATTTTCTGTAGATTTTAGTTTTTCAAAATCTGCTAAAAACTCTTATAAGTAGATTCTGAATTTTCTTTACAAATGTGGAAAAACCATCAAAATCCAGATTCCCTATTTTTTAGGAAATCCACTTTTTTAAAAATCATGAATGACAATAAACTAGATTTTTGAAAAATCTAAAACCAAAACCCACTTTAAAAACTATTGTCATTCAACACCTAAAACATAAAATAGTGTTCTAACAACACCCTACTGAATTTGAATCTATGTTGATTCGGAGCTATCATTAATATATAAAAAAAAAATTTTGTCAACAACTAATTTTGCATTATGTTGGGCTCAAATCTAGACGGTGACACAGTGACAGCCATAGCACAACCGCTAGACTACAAGTCCTTGTCAATATAAAAACATTATATAGTAATATCCTACTCTTTCTAAATCATTGCTTTAAAGCTAATTTTTTTTTTAAATGCGTAGACCAAAAATAAAAATAAAAATTTACGCTCATTCTTATGTAACTGCTTTGTTAAATTAATAAAGATTGATCGCTGATCTATGGACTGTGATATATGGGCCGTAAGGAAACGCACGTAGTTTTGGGCCCAAAACTACTTTGATTTTGATTGAGTTTTTTTTTGTTTTTTTTACTTAAAACGGATAAAATTACAGTGTTTACAGCTCAGCTTTTGTGACTGTGTTCGTCTTCCTCAAAACAAAAACGTCTAATCCGTACTGTCTCATCTCTTCTCTTTCTCTAATAACAAAAAAAAAAAAAAATGGAATGGATAAATTCACTGCCCAAAATCGAGCTTCATGCTCATCTCAACGGCTCCATCAGGGACTCCACTCTTCTGTAAGTCCCCAAATTTCGATTCTTTCGAGTGTTGTTCGTTATCTATATCACTATATCCTTCGTATTCCCAACTTCTGCTATTGTACTGATCAATATTTCGATTGCCCAATTCGATTTGACGTTTTAACTTTGATGGGTTTCCTTTCTTTTTAATGAACAGAGAGCTTGCTAGGGTTCTTGGTCACAAAGGTGTTATAGTGTTCGCTGATGTTGAAGATGTCATTCGAAAAAGTAAGTTTTTGTTAGAATTGTTTTGTTTAGTTTGGTTTACTCAAGTGGCATTAAATTTCTCATCTTTGGATTAAACTCAAAATTTTGATGTTTTTTTAGATGATCGATCTTTGGCTGAGGTCTTCAAGTTGTTTGATTTGATCCATAAGATCACTACTGATCACAAAACTGTGACAAGGATCACAAGAGAGGTAAAACCTTAATTTCCAATTTTCATCAATTTATCTTGGTTTAACTGATCTTCTCTTGATAGGTTGTAGAAGACTTTGCTTTAGAAAATGCGGTTTATCTCGAGCTACGAACAACTCCAAAGGTACACAATTGGCATATTTTGCAAATGTTCTAACTTATAAGTTATTATAAGTTAGATTTCTACATTTGAAAAATGTGAGACTGTTTGTTTGTTTCTAGAGGAATGATTCGATAGGTATGACTAAACGTTCTTACATGGAAGCGGTAATCGAAGGCCTTAGATCTATCAGTGAAGTTGATATTGATTTTGTTACGGCATCTGATTCTCAAAAGCTGCACAATGTGTGTAATGGAATTCAAAGAAAGAAGATTTATGTTAGACTTCTTCTTAGTATTGACCGTAGAGAAACAACCGAGTCCGCAATGGAAACTGTAAGTGTTGGAAACCAAGCTAAAGTACTCGAAAACGTAAAAGACGAATGTAACATTCTCCTTTTGTTTTTCTCTAAAGGTTAAGCTCGCATTGGAAATGAGAGATGTCGGGGTAGTTGGTATCGATCTTTCAGGGAATCCTCTTGTTGGAGAATGGTAAATTGTTTGTATAATTTCTTCTTCTTCGTCTCCTTTGGTTTGCTCTATTAGTTGCTTCTGAAATCTTTCATGTTCTTGTAGGAGCACTTTCTTGCCTGCATTACAATTTGCTAAAGACAATGACCTTTACATCACTCTTCACTGTGGAGAGGTATTAACTCTTGAAAATCCACTAACCGATTTTCAAATTTGTCTACTACTTTCGCTATCTTAGTGCTTTGTAGGTCCCCAATCCGAAAGAAATTGAAGCCATGCTTGATTTCAAACCACATCGAATTGGCCATGCCTGTTATTTTAAAGATGAAGATTGGACAAAGTTGAAATCTACCCGGATTCCGGTAATAGAATTGCATTTACAATGGTTCTTTGTTTCAGTTGCATATGATCTAATCTTTTGAAACAATTTGACATTCGCTACTTTATGCAGGTCGAAATATGTCTATCATCCAACATTATAACCAAATCTATATCTTCCATTGATATACACCATTTCGGTTAGATTTTTCTCTTTCCCCTGCTTTCGTTTCACATTGTCCTTTTCCATATTTAGATGCATTGAAGCCAAAATCATACCCCGGACTCTTGACATGACCTTAATATTGATCTTAACAGCTGATCTCTACAAAGCAAAGCATCCATTGATTCTATGCACTGATGATTTTGGAGTTTTCTCTACTACCCTCTCCAATGAGTACGCTCTCGCTGTTCGTGCCTTTGGTGAGTTTCTGAACCTTCTCAAATCCAACAGTTACTGAGCTTTTTCTGATTTTTGATTCTAGAGTCCGGTGTCATTCATTAAGAAATATACATTTTCAAGAATCTAAATGTGGTTTTCCTATGAAGGTCTTGGTAAAACAGAAACCTTTGCATTGGCTAGAACCGCCATAGACGCAACGTTCGCAGAAGATGAAGTTAAGCAACAGCTTAGGTTGATTTTTGATTCAGCCTCGCCAGAGTATGTTTAGTGCTCAGATTTTACCGGTTTACTTTATTTGGTTGGTTTATTATACCAATCCGGACAAAAGGTAATTTGGTTCATTGGTTGGTTTGAATGAACAACATTCATCTCAGAATTTCGATTGTTGTAATTATATTATTTTCAAAACAAAGGTATTTTCCTTTTTTTTTTTTTTTAAATGTCTGAATCAATCAAACTTGAGCTTTAAGCTGATTTGTAATAATCCTAAAAATTAAACTCGTATTGAATTTAATCAAAAATTGGCCGAACGAACTGAACAAATGTATCCTCCAAACCAAACAATCTAGAAAACCAATAATTTTATCCCAAACCGAAAAAACTGAACGTTAACTACTTATTCCGGTTACCGGTTCGATATAGTATATCTTACTATACCGATTGGTCTCGCCACGTATACATAAAGCTTCCACGTGATCATAAATGTTACACGTGGCTCAGGTGAAAACCCTCAAGATGCGAAAACCTAGTCGTCGCCTCTCTGATTCATCTTCTTCCTCCTTCCCGGTGTCAAAGGAACCAAACAAAATTCGAATTCCAATTAACAAAAACAATAAATAAATAAATATAAATGAAGAAGACATTTCTTTGTTGATTAATGGCGATTCAGAGATCTCTGAGAAAGCTAATTGAAATCAATCACCGGAAAACAAGATCATTCTTCACCGCCGCCACCGCCGCACCTTCCGGCGGAACCTTGTCTCTAATCACACCGCAATTTTCGCCTTTGTTCCCACATTTCTCACACCGTTTATCTCCACTTTCGAAATGGTTCGTCCCTCTTCGTGGACCTCTATTCCTATCTTCTCCTCCTTGGAAACTTCTCCAATCTGCAACACCTTTGCATTGGCGCGGAAACGGCGCTGTTTTTAGGAAGGTCGAAGCTCTAAATCTTAGATTGGATCGAATTAGAAACAGAGCTACGTTTCCGAGACATTTAGTGTTACAGTCAGTGGTACCAAACGTGGATCGCAACGATTCCAAGAAAGAAAATGGTGGAATAGTCAAGAATTTTGTGAATGTGCCAAATTTGATCTCTATGGCAAGATTAGTATCTGGTCCTGCGCTTTGGTGGATGATCTCAAATGAGATGTATACTTCTGCTTTCGTAGGGTTGGCTATTTCTGGTGCTAGTGATTGGGTATTCATCTCCTTTTTGAATTTGTTAATAGTATTGGGAAGAAGAACATTGTATTTGAATCTTACTTGTTTAGATTCTTGATTTTTGTAGTTAGATGGTTACATGGCTAGGAGGATGAAGATTAATTCTGTGGTTGGATCTTACCTTGATCCTCTTGCAGACAAGGTAAAGTCTTTTGATCTATTATGTGGCTTTTTTGTTGGTTCATTTGTGGATATTCTCTGAATTTGTTCAGGGTTTAAGGTTGGTTACAAGTTTCAAGCTGCATACATGTCTGTGGTTTTATTTTACTTTAGTTTTCTTGATTATACACTCATCTTTAATTTCAGGTTCTTATTGGGTGTGTTGCATTAGCAATGGTGCAGAAAGATCTCTTACATCGTGAGTATTCTTCCATCTCTTCTGGTTCTAGTAGATAACAAGATAGCAATTACAATCAACTTTCGATATGTCTAGAGTTGACAAAGTCGAAGGGGAATTTCCTCCTAGAAAGAAAATCTGCGTTGATTTACACTTGAATTGAATTATCTATGCTTGGAGAGATGCATCAGAGTTGTCGTAGTTTACATTTCAGTCCTTCGATCTCAAAGAACAAACCTCCTTAAAGAGTGCTAAATTTGGCTGCGTTTGTTAGTTAACATAGTCCTAGATTGCAACACTGCCTTTTAAACTTATCAAAAACACACTGATGTTAAACTCAATTTTGGTGGTTGCATGTGACATTTGTCTCTAAAGCTGCACTGGTTGGAATTGTGGTGTTGCGGGATGTTGCACTCGTCGGTGGTGCAGTTTACCTAAGGGCATTAAACTTGGAATGGAAGGTGAAGCTCTGTAACTTTGAACTAGACAACTTCACTAATTTCTCTTGTTTCTCTACGCTTCCCATCCCCCGACCTAATGGTTTAACACGGTACAAGCTGAAATTATTGATGGGAATATGTTGGTCTTGTTTCTTTCAGTGGAAAAGTTGGAGTGATTTCTTCAACCTCGATGGTTCAAGCCCTCAGAAAGTTGAACCATTGTTTATAAGCAAGGTATAATGGCTCATCTTGACTCCAAGAGAACACAAAGTCTTTTGGTACGCTAACTGGTTGGTTAATGAAACATGATTACAGGTGAATACGGTTTTCCAGTTGGCTCTAGTCGCTGGTGCAATTCTTCAACCCGAATTTGGAAATCCGGATACCCAAACATGGCTCACGTATCTAAGGTAATAGGTTTTTTCGAATAACAAGAGTCTTTTAAGTAATTGCACATATGGAGTATGTCGTGAAATCTTGTTATTGGTTTCATTTGGTCTGTATTCAGCTGGCTAGTAGCTTCGACGACTATGGCTTCCACTGCAGCTTACGGGGTACAATACTGGACAAAGAGACCTATCTCTATGATTAAAAGATCATAGGTTGAGACATTTGTATACTTCACACTCCAGCCACATACGAAAATGCTCGAAGAGGTCTTTGCTGCTTTCTGGAATTTGCAGCTCTCACTGTTTTGTCTGCTAACATAAATATAGAAAAAGGAACTAGTGGTTATCGAAACTATTGAAAACGATGTCTTGGTTTTTTCTTGTACCAAATAGAATAACAGAGGCCTTCGTTTTTATTTCTTCCGAGCTTGTGTTCAAGATTTTTCTGAAAATAGGTGAGCTATGTAATCGAACCTTGGAGAAATAAAGCGATTTGAGGGCACCTGTCCTCATCACCAACCTAATCCGAGAGAATTTATGTTATGAATGTTGTTTGTTGCAAAGTTTTCGTATTTGGGTTAGAGAGATAGGAACAGATCAAATATTTGAGTCAGAATTGAAAGAAAGAGACCTTGACCTGAAACATAGCGACATTTCTGGACGTTGTGTACAATCTGAGTGTGTCCATAATCCATAAGCACTAAGAGCAAAGCAATTTTGTATACACAATAAGATAATAGATAAAAAGAAAAAGAGAAGGAACCAAAACACACCCAACTACTTGAAACTACGGTGTGTGGGTTACAACTAGCGTGTCAGAGTCTTGTGTATCATCTGCCACCAAGAGTCGATAGACTTTGTGCATCATCTGCTTTTTTACCAGTTATCTGACCACAAAGCCGAACTGAATCGCCATTTCAATCTGAATCAGTCTTGGTGGAGTTCATCGAAAGGCGCAGCAGCAAACCTCACGTTTTCTGGTCGTGCAACCACGACTGGTTCATCTGCAAATAGGGCTTTGAGGAATGATGGAGTCTTCAAAGGACGGCGATCAGTCATTCGTGGATAAACCTCAGCCAGAAAGTAGTAAGCGTGACCTGCTATCATACCCTGTAATGTTTTGGATTAGGCTTAAGAAAATGTGGAGGATAAAAATCAAAAGAAATTGGAAAATAAATTTTGAGATATACCAGAAGATCCACCCAAGCACTGGCACCAACAAGGACAGAGAACCCAAGAAGCACCTGCAATGCCGGATGTTATTTCTCCATCCCAGTGGAAATTTAGGCAAAAGAGAGTAAACGAGAAAGTTAAACTGACCCATGGTAGGTAAGCTGCTGTGAAGGTGAACAGACCAAGGAAACTCATGTGAATATAAGGATTTTGTTTGCTCCATACATAGACCTGTAGAACAGAATAGACTCTTAGCTCGTTTTGAGATGACTTAGATTTGTGGGAAACAAGGTGTGACAGAAGTTACTAACCATCATGAAAGTCAATGAGTTGCTGAGGAAGATGATTTTAGCAAATGATGCGGACAAGTACGGTATCATTCCACCGATAAGAACAATACCAGTTAGAACAGTTGCTCCAAATAGAAGCATGTATAGGAAATCAGCAGTCTTTCCCCTGAACGAGTTTTCTTCGAGGAGTTTGCAGTATCGTGCGAGAAAGAACATATGGAACATGAAGTCCAAATCTACAAAAGAAAACCGCAAAAGATGAAGACACAATCAATAGGTCAAAACGCTATTAACAAGCAACAGCTAAACCTTGTCAGCAGTCGAGAGCTAGAAATGTGACAAAGACACAAACAGTCAAGTAGGTGATGCAACAATTCAACACAACCCTAAAGTTTCTGAATCATAAGCACTCTAAAACAATTATGAAGCCCATTTCAACAAAAAAACCACCATATGCAGAGCTCAATTTACAAAAGACGAACTTGTCATAACACAAACGTTGTATCCAATTCCTTAGTTAAAGAAATTACCCATCTTCCGGAAATACAAGAAATTAGTAACGAGACGCCAATATTGGTATTGCTTCACCACAAGGGTTGGATTCAAGTACAAGTTATATGGTGATATAATCTGCAAAACAAAACACACTCCAAATCAATCATAAGCTATTCGATATCATTTGTTTGTATGAAACCCTAATTTAGGTCAGCATAAAAAAAAAATCCATTCCATAAGGAAAAGAGATCAACCTTAGTAATTAAAACGATTAGAACAAATCAAAAGGTTAAGAAATCCAGGAAAAAAAAAACTTGGAATTTCACAAAATTAACAAAGAACCCAAACAAAAATACGAAAATGGGCGGCGAATAAGCACATACATCGAGCGAACATCCGACGGTAGTGACAACAGCCGCCGTGAGATACGAGCGAGTGATGATCGGCATCTGTTTGTACCATTCTTCGACGGCCTGAGCCATGTTTCAATCGATCCGATCAACACAGCCAAATTCAATCGGAGAATCTTCACGAATACCCTAGAAGAACCCAAACGGAATCTATGAAAGAAAGCTTTCTAAGGATTGCAATGAGTTTTTTTCAGATTGAAATTTTCACCTACAGAGAACTGAGAAACGAACGAAATTGAAAGTTGAAAATGAGAGATTCGTCTTCTTCGTAATATATACATGTGTATATAAGTACATAGTTTTACTTTTCTGGTATTTGATTAATTTTGACAAGAGCTAGACGAATCAGCAAGCGCGTGGATGATACCACCCAATAAGAAGACGCTAATGACGTCAGCATATTTGCTAAAACGCGCGTTAATGTATATCATAAGAGTAAAGCAGCACGAAAACGCGCGTTAACACTCAATCCCAACATCAAACCGAACCGAATTCAGTTCAAACCGAACCAATCTTTCATTTCCTTAAAAAAAATTTTATGCTTTTTTAGCTATAAATTGGATTTTTGGTAACAGTGATATCGAAAAAATTTATACATGATAATCACAGAATAAATTGGAAACTCAGTTTAGATCGCTGGAAAAAATGTTAGAATTTTGAGCAATTTACTCTTGAGCTTTCTCAGCTTTACCAACAAATCCATTATCTTTATTCACAGAAGAATCAATCTCAGCCTGACTCAAACCATCTGTTTCTTGAAGGATCTCTGTAGAATCTGCGTTTGAATCAGAAGCTTTCACTTGCATTGGCTTCATGAGCTGGACTTGTGCAGAGACTACGTTTGAATCAGAAGCTTTCATTTGCATTGGCTTCATGAGCGGAACTTGTGAACCAGCATTGGTTTCAGTAGCAGTGATCTCTTCTTGAGCTTGAATCTCCATTGAATCTCTGAAAACTTTACTTAGAAAGCTTACGTCGTCAGACATTACTCCAAATCCTGTCAACAGCTTTGAACCGAGCTGTAAACTTGTCTGTATACCGAAACAAACAAACTCGTTAAGACAGAAATCTTAGTGCAATCAAGAAATATTGTTCTAGGAAAGTTTACCTCTGCATTCTCGAGAATTGCATCGGTGGCTCCTGCTTTCTTTAGTTCAAGAAGATGTGGTAAATCTTGAGCTCTTGCGTAAATCGGACTCTGGTAATAAGTTAGAAGCAATCATTTTACACGATTTCGCAATTTTACTAATCAGATGTTTGAAATGATATAGGAAGAAGGAAGAGTGAAATAACCCCAGGGTATGCAAGACGGAGTCTTTCAACAGCCTCAGTGGTTCTCTTCTTGCCTTTATACATTATCATGATAGCTTTAGGAGATGAAACACCTGCAGATTGCAAAACTGATGGTCGAGATCCGTCTCCATACAATATTGGGAAACCGAGTTTTCTTGATTCCTGCCAAGAACCAACATAGGAAAAAAACACCAGTTTATGATGCCATCAATTTGATCAGATCAGGAACAAACAAAATCTGTAATCTGTTTCAGACCTTCACTACAGCAGGATTCAGATCAAAACCAATATAAGGCCATCCCACAAGATCACTATCTGAGACCAATGGCGTTGACAAAAAGTTGGCCAGCACCTGCAAAATCATATTGATTCGATAAGAAAACCACTTATAGCAACAACTTCTCCAGGAAAAAAAAAGAAGATAAATTTTACCTGACCCATTTGTCCAAATCCAATAATGACAATTGATTCACTAACGTCGTAGTTCACATTTTCTTCATCTATTTTCTGCAGAATTTTCAGACAGATTTGTGATGAAAGCAAATCTTATTTTTCATATAGCAATAGAAATTTAAAAGTTACCTCTCCGGGATCAAGTTTCTCATCAAGAAAATCGGCCGCTCTTCTTCCAAGTTGGTTAAGCGTAGGTGTTAACGCCATAGACAAAACAACTACGATAATGAGCAGCTTGTTCAGCTCATTTGGAAGCACTCCTAGCCTGCACATATGATTGTAACAATCATGACCACCTAATAAGTATAGAAAATGTCGAACCTAACTTAAATGTATTGGAGATGTTTGAGCAATAATATTGGCAGTTAGAAAAAACCTGTTGGCTAGAGAGAACACGACAAATGCGAATTCCCCTCCCTGAGAAAGAAGAAAACCGATTCTTACACTTTCTTGTAATGTGAGGCCAACTCTGGGACCTAGTGCGGTTATGATCAGTGTTTTGATCGCAATCAGACCACCCAAGAGTGAGAGGACATTAGGCCATTCTCGAAACAGAACCTGCAAAAGTTTGTAACCACATGAAATGTTAAATATTTTTCAGCAGAAAAAATTGAATCTTTATGCAATGCAATATAACACTTTACCTCCATGTCAATGGAAGTTCCTGTGGTTACAAAGAACAAACCAAGAAGTAAACCTCTAAATGGCCTAATATCAGCTTCGATTTGTGTTCGGAAATTTGTTTCCGCTAGAAGTGCTCCAGCAAGAAAAGCTCCAAGCTAGAGTTAAATTGAGTTGGGACATTAGAGTGAGGATATTAGATGGAATTTTTATATTGAAGGGGAATTTATATCAAACCGTATCACTGAAACCAAGCTTTTGAGTCAGAAGTGAAGTCCCAGCAACTGTGAGAAGGCAAAGGGCAACAAAAGCTTCCGAGCTTCGGGTTTCTGCAACAACCTGAATATTGTTTTGGGCTTAGTGTTAAGCTCTGCACCAAATAAAACGGTGTCCTGTATTCACTAACTAAAAAGGGGGATTCAAAGGAAATGGTTTTGTAAAGTCATAAGGATACTAAATTAGTTACCTCGAAAACTCTACGGAGAAAGAACTTTCCTCCAAGAGAGAGAATGCCCAACCCACCAAGAGCCTTTGCACTTTCTTTTGCAAGCATTGGCCATATGCTTTCCCCACCAATGTTCTTGCAAAATTAATGAGATTCAGATATTAAGTGCAAAGGTTTGATCGATACTAATAAAAGTTTAATGCAGCTTTTATAGCTTTATATAGCAAACAGTCCACAAAAGGTCAAGAAGGTGTTAGCCAAGTTACCTGGCTTTCCAACACCGGAAGAATGACTAGTAATGGTACAACAGCTATATCCTGCAAGCAATGCGAGGAGTTGTAAGCGAAAAAGCTTGTCTATTTCAGGAATTTGCATGAGACTTTTGCATATCTTGGGAGAATTTCCACAAAAGGAGATTGTTTTCCCATATCCATATTTTCACAACTTATGGGGTATCGGATAGAAAGTCATAGAGTAGAAGATAGGAATTATACAGGATAAGCAGAACCTGTAGAAGAAGAATTCCCAAAGTTGCTGAGCCAAATCTTGTAGGGAGCTCACCTTTCTCTGCAAGAAGCTATACATTTCGAAATTGTCAATTAAATTATACTAAATTCTTGAGTTTGCCTCTTCTCATTACCATTCTAGAAATAAGACTTGAAGCTATTTCAACTGTGCTAGTACCTGTAGAACAAAAGCTGAAGATGACAATGAGAGAGCAGCGCCAATGACAACAGCCTCATCAATGCTTCTAATGTTGACCTAGAGTTTTACAAAAAGTAAGATCATATTAGGATATAGCTCTAAGCCTCTAAAAGCCTAGCATAAAGCATCGGAGTTCAACAGTTATAAGACCATGATCACATTAGGAATAGAGACTCCTGCTAAATTTGAAGTACACAGAACAAAAGGTACTAAAATGGCAAGAGAATCTTAAGAACACCCCAAGTGAAAAGCCTTACCAAGTCAGGTCTTGAATGAAAGAGGAATTCGAGAATTCTTGTTCCTATGGCTCCATTTGGTGGGAGTTCAAAAGCAGTGAATGCAAGCGTACATAACAAAACCTTCAAAACAATGAAAAGGGTCAGATTAAGCACGGAAGGTAACATTAAACAAACAATGTATGGGTCTGACATCCTTGTAGAGAATATGCATGATGGAATTGAGTCCTAGAGATACTTGAGTCTTGAGATGTTTATCTAACAGAAGTGAAGATATAGGAAGGAATTTAAGCGATTAGTTAGGACCAAACCTGAGTTAGTCCCATGCCAAAAGCAAATTTTGCAAGAGCTTTCAGACGAGCAAGTGAAAGCTCTAGACCCATTTCAAATAGCTGCCAAAGATAATCAAGACAAGCCCAATCATTACCCATTATTCAATGCATAAAGCTTTATGTCAACAAAATGAATCAAAAGCTCACCAGGAAAAGAATCCCCCATTCCGAAAGAACTTTAACATCTGTAAGATTTCTAATCAAACCAAATTGATTGAGTACAACACCAGCAAAGAAGAAACCAAGTATCTGGGAAACCATCAAAAATACAAAAGTTATACATACGCCAAGAATTTATAACCGATAATATAAACCAACCCTGTGTAGCATTTTGTTATACCGGACTAGCTTTGAGGACTCTGAATACAGGAACAATAATAACAGTGACCATCAAGAAGGTCAAAGTATCGAAACCAAGATCATTGATTACATCAACAGCACTTGCTACATCTAATCCTGCATAAGTCTGCACTCTCCTCCCTGAGAATTCAGACCATCTACCTTGGAAATAGAATCGTCTAGAACTATCCAGAAAAACCCTTCTTTTCACTAAATCTCTAGCCCCAAAAGAATGCAACTTGATCCCATAGTTTAAGCCTTCCGAATACACAGGAACACTCGATTTCACCGTGAAAACACAATGCTTCAATCGACTACTGTGTTGTTTAACTATCTTATACCCCTGCAATAGAATCAAACCCCTAGATCAGAACCAAGACTCAACAACAGGAATCACTTGTCACCAATATTAGGCTTTGCACATAAACTTAAAGATACAATCTTGAATTCTTCAGTAATGGTTTTCACATAAAGTAGAAATCTTTCAGTCAATAGAGATTCAATTCATGCAGAATCCAAGTAAGCGGAAGAAGAAGAAGAAAGCAAGAAATACCTTGGGAGAGGGGCAACCAGAGATGGACCCTAACATAGTACTAATTGCCATTTTGAGATGATATCCACAGAATTAAAGCCTAAAGGCATTTGCTTTTGTCATCCATAGAACCTAAAAACTCAAACTTTTTGCTTCAATTGGATAATATTACAGAACAACAATCCGAAGAAGAAATTGACTAAAGCTAAGGAATACAATAGACCACGTCAGAGACTACAACACTTTTGTGTATATCTCCAGATATATGAATCTATATACGTATATACATGCAGATATAGGGAGAGAGAAGGAGGGAAAATTTCAAGTCTAGAGAGAGATAGAGATTTTTTTTTATATAATCTTATTACTATAATTTTTGTGGATATATCTGAAGACCTCAGTGATATTGAAGCTTTACAAGCCACACAGGCAGATTCTGATTGTAGAAGAAGACAATCCTTGGCTATTTTCTGACTTAACTCTAAACCGGTAACCGGTTATCGTCGGGTTTAGTAAACGATTAATATATTAATATCACGTGTCACGTGACATTTGTCTTTTTTTTTGTTTATTTCAACCTCACGTGTCATTTGTCAAATATATAAAAGTTATCGTCGTTTTTTTACGGGCCGGACTTTCTCTCTGGTGGGCTTCACGGTGCAGCTCACAAGCCTTTTATATTCAGAAAGTTTCCAAATTTTTTTTGTTAATGTGTTTTCAATTTATAGCATGTGAAATAAGAGTTTTACAAAACCCATTTATGGACCCAATTTCCATATTTTCTGCCTATATTTTAAAAATATCTAAAACATCAGCTTTTGATGCTTTCGGCTAGATAAATTTTTTAATAATTTTTAACCAAGCACAACAATCATTGAAAAACATAGATTAACTGGAATATTGAAGTTTCTATACAAACCTTTATCCATATATATATATATATACAAGTTATTATAGGAAAATTAAATAAGGTTCATAGAGTAACGTATATTATCATAGTTAATTTTTTTAACATCAAAATATTTGTTTGAGGATTTGAATTTCGTCCAAGGCAAAGAAAAGAAGTGTATTAAAGAAAACGACAAGGACTCATGATGACAACATTATTTTAGCTATTTTGTAAAATTTTATCCTCTCTTTTTTTTTTCTGCATCCATTTTGTTTAAATTGTGATAGAATAAGAATATAGATCTTATTTGTCGGACACTGGAAGTGAAGTCAAGTGAACTTACACAAATATTTAATAATCAACAAAATAATAATGTAACTTTCTTTCAAAAGTTGACACCTCAGTTTTTTCATACATTGTGGTGTTGACATGTCATTAAATAAGAAAAAAAGTTGAACTTCCAATCAAATTATTTCATTAATACACATAAGTAAAGACATCCGATTTTTGGAATATTATGAAGGTGCCACATCAATTAATGAAAAAACTGTGTAACCCAATCAAATAATTTTAATTATACATATAAGATAATAATCATAATATTTATTTTTCACTATGAATAAATTAATAAAAATTGTCTAAACTAATCATATCATTTTAATTATACACATCATATAAATTTTTTTACCATGAATAAATTAATAAGAAAAAAACTTTCTAAACAAACCAAATCATTTAAATTATACATACCATATAATATTGATTTTTTACCATGAATAAAACTACATGTGCTGATTAGCTGATTTTTAACCGACATAATCGAGTCTCATGTAGTTGATTATCATTGGTTTTAGGTTTTCTTAAGCTATTTTTTTTATAGATTGGGAGTCAAGAGCTTGGATTTTCTTAAATATAATTTTTTTTAAATAAAGTTATGAAATTCTCAGGCAAAGATTTGAGAATTAGTGTTTTTGGATTGGAGGAGGGGTTCTTTGATCATGGTATCCTCAAATCGTTTTGAAGATCTAGAGTTTGCTCAATAATATATATCCATAATTATCAACTCTCATAATATTTCCCCATGAATAAAACTTTTGAGAATTGTTAATGAATATTAACCCATGAATAAAAGTTAAATAAAAAAATATTGTAAAAAATTGTTTAATATGTTAGATACGAATAAAGAGGCATGACTAATGGAGATTGTTAAGACAACAATGAGTGAAAAAGATGGAGAAGAGAAGATGATTATCAGGGAAGAGTTACACTTCAAGTGAAAAGTAAACAAAAAATATAGATGTAAAACTTATTTTGTGGTCCAAAACTTTATATTACGTTTCATATCACTGATACAAAGTAGGAGATAAGTTTTGTCCATAAAACATGCACTAAGGTTTGCTTGTTATTGCTTGAATGTTTTTAAACTTTCTTATAGTGTAAAATATATTTGTACATATAATTTTTATTTTTTTCTACATAAACAAGAGTTCTTAGTGAAATGTAAATCATTAATTATTTTTTTAATGGTTTTAGCACGATAAACCATTAAACATTTTTCTAATAATTTTATTTTGCTACATTAAAAAAATCACATGATATACTAATAGATTAATACATTATTATCAAATCAAATAAAAAATACAAAGAAAAAAAAAGAAATCTGGAGCGTAACCCAGGTATTTACCTAGTTATACATAAATATAAGTTTGGGAAATGCGATAATACACAATAGAAAATAGATCAACCTCACACTAACAATTTAAATAATACAAAAAGCATTACTAGAAACGAAGGAAGAAGACGACATATCTATTTTATCATACTTATAGATGTGATGTGATAAAATAGAGAACACATGCAATGTTCTCACTAAAACAGAAGTAGAAAGTCCTCTTTAATTGGGTTTGTGATTAAACCGGACCGGTTCGGTTAATCACTCAGACGTGATCGCGGAGGAGAACTTGAGTGAAACGCTGTTGATGCAATGACGTTCGTCGGTTGGTGTTGGAAAGCCTTCATCTTTTACGACATGACCAAGATGTCCTTCACATTTTCCGCAAGTTATCTCATATCTTAATCCAGGTCTCTCCTCCTACAAATATTATATATATACATATATTGCTTCAATTTTAAGTATATATTCGTCTTTTTTATCTATACTAATTAAGATCTCATTTTGTGATATATATAGTCGAAACCAAAATATATGGTAATTCTACAACATGCTCTTGTTAATTGTTATATGGATTATGTTGAGGTTAAATACGTACATTTGTATAGTAGGATTTGATTTCAACTCTTTAACAAAACATGATCCTCAACCTATGCTTGAATGAAAGAAAACAAGGTTTATGCCGACGTTTGATCTACGGGAAAACTAGAGAGAGTTTAGAGACCCATTAGAGAGAGAAACTAGAGAGAGGTTTTTCTGGAAATTTCTGAATGCATTATAGTGAAGCGGTACACACATATTTATAGTGGAGGTTGAGCTTGCCGACATAAGCGCTTACCTACCATAAGTCATCTTCATCAAAACCTATACTCGGAAAACCCAAGGGACAAAACGAAAAAAAGTACAACAACTTACGCTTGACACCTCAGCGATATATTATCGCTTACATTATTATTTATGCGATTACATCATCGCTTACATCACATAATTTACATGATATTATACCTTTGAGATGCCTGCTTAGTTTCTGTTTAGTGATCTATCTCGAACTCGAGAATATGTTCTTCGCAACAACCATATTCATCTCCTGGGCATTCGTACTTTATCTCGTGTTCTTGAAATTCTTCATTGTTTCCATGTTCACGTTAATGAGCATTCTTCCGATTTCGTCAAGGTCCATGTAGGGAGATTCGTGGAGTTGTGCATCTTGGAAATACTCGGTGGACAGTTTTGAGGCGGTGGTGCTGGCTTTATCTTCTCGGTCGAATTTTCGCTTTTTCGCAATATGCTCTTGTTTCGTCATGTAATCTGTAGGTCTTCATCAAGGCTCATCTGGTAGTCTATTGGATAGTAAGTCCAATTCTGGTTGAATGGAATTGAGAACGTTCTTTGGCGTTGTTGAGGCGAAACGCATGGGTTTGGAAATCTTCGTATGCTTTGTTATCACGAACGTTGAAGTCTGGGCGAATACCATTCTTGAAGTCGGTATGGTGAATGAGAGTTGGTAGGGCATGAACTTTCTTTGATTTTATATTGACTTTACAGGTCTGTGGAAGAAGTAGATTATGTGTGGATTGAAGAAAGGGTTGATACCTCCTTTTTTTAAGCTTCTTGAACGATATGTTCATCGCCTTTGCCGAATTCCTTAGCTTGCCACTCCGGTTGACTAATCGGTCGAACCAGGTCAAGAACGTTGTGAGCATTCTTGTTGACCTTGATTTGAGTTAATGTATTGATATAGCCATTGAATATCGAAGGTGATGCCGATGGTGTATATGAGCACGATACCAAAGAAAACAAAGGACTTCTTCTGGTATGTTTGAGTTTTCTATTCGGTATAAGTGGGCATATGGGTAGTTAGGATGGATTCCCATTGGCGAAATGTAGTGACAATTGATTCCATGGTTTGACATGATGAGTGACTGATATTGGAAAATCTTGTCTTTTAGACGCTCGTGAAAGTTCCCCGTATTAATTAGGTGATGAGCGTCTTCAGGTACGTTGGCTTTGAAGTCATAGTAACTTCTGTTTGAAGAGGAGGAGCTTGTCATAATGTGAATTTCTTTTAAGGGATTCTCTTCGAGCATGTCTGCTAAAACATTCTTTGAACCCTTTAAATAGAAGCGAATCGAAGTCGATCTGAGAAAACCATTCACTCAGTAAGTTGTTGATGTGGGACCATTTTTTGCTTGAATTGTAACATCTTTGGGAAAGAAGACATGTCCATTTCGATGAAATTTATGTCCAATCAGATGAAATTCGAACTTCTCAATAGCTCGTTTGACGGCTAGGATTTCTTTGAACGTTGAGTGGTAATGCATCTCTGAATCTTTAAAGCGTCCACTTTTATATCCGCAGATTTGACGTTTCCCATTAAGCTCTTCAAATAATATTGCTCCCCAATATTTGTCATCTGCGATCTGAAGGATACGTATTCCCGAGGAGGGAATCTTTAAAGGTGGTAGCTTTTGTATTTCTTGCTTTAGCTTTTTGCTTCATTTGTCTTTGTGTCCAATGTGGGGATTCTTTATTAACATCTTTCGTAATGGTCGAGTCATGCGAGAGTTGTGGGATAAAGTCGCTGAGGTAATTGATTATTCCAAGGAATTGCTGGACTTGTCGTTTTGTTAGATTATTTTCTGGAAAGACAAGAAGCTCCGTAGCTAGATGGGCTTGAGGTGCAAATTGGCCTTTTGTAATTTGCATTCCAAGGAAATTGATTTCGGGCTGGGCTATAATCATCTTTCGGGCCGAGAGCATTATCCCGTGTGTTTTCACTATGTCGTGAAACTGTTGGAGGGATCGAGTATGATCTTCTTCATTTGTTGAAAATAGGAGGATGTCATCGATGTATATTAATGCGGTATGGATGAGTGGCTTAAATATATGTAGCATCGCCTGCTGGAAAAGTGATGGTGCTGTCTTAAGACCGAATGGTAGAACTTTCCATTAGAGGTGGCGATTAGGTAGACAAAACGCCGTTTTGAATCTTTCTTCTGGTTGAACACCTAGTTGCCAAAATCTTGACTTTAGATCAAACTTGGAAAAGATTGTTGCTCCAGAGAGATGTTGAAAGAGTGATCTTCTATTTGGAAGTGGAAATTTGACATCTTGGAGATACTGGTTTAATGGTTTGTAGTCAATGACCAGTCTTAGTTTTCCTCTTGCTTGTTCTGCTCGGTTGTTAACGTAGAATGCCTTGCATGCCCATGGTGATTCTGTAGATGAAACTATTTCTTGGCTGATAAGCTGGTCGCATTCTTCATTGGCTTGTTGTAGTAATGCAGGCGGCATACCTGCGTGGCTCGCTTTTGTTGGAGTTGTGATCACATTTTCTTTGAAAGGTAATGACACTAAAAACTCTTGATTCAGCCATAATGGGTTCTTGCATTTCTGAAGAAATTCATTGTGAGAGTCTGCACACGAGAGTGTTGCAATCTCGATTTTAATTGTCTCGAATGTTGCCGTCATCGGGTTCGCAATCGTAAATAGTCACGGTATTGTTGTAAAGGCTTTATAGAGAGCTTTCCATTTGATTCCTCTTGGCTCGATCGAGATATCAAACTTTTTCTTAAATGCATAATAGGAATCCCATCCCAGTATAAGATCTTTTCCTGGAGCTGAAGATCCGAGGACCTCGGTTGTAATTTGACATCCTGGGAAAAGTTCTATAGTGATTGGTTTTGATTTAAGTTTAATTATCAACGAACTTGAATTTGCAACCTTGAACTCTTGGTGGTATGGTAGCCACATCGAGGGCGGGAGAATCCTAGGATTCATTAACGTTGAATGTGCTCCAGTGTCGATGAATGCAATAGCATGAATTGGATCTTCATTTTTTGCTGGATCGAAGATTGTCACCGGCAAGTGTGGTGTTTGTATCTCTTCTTGTTGGGGCACTTGAGTGATTTTGAAGCAACACTCATCTTCTTCATATGATGATTCATAATCGTAATATGAATATCCACATATATCGTCTTTGTCTTCACTATCGTACGAGAGAACTGACTCAAGATCATGGTTATCAAGATCGATATCCGGTGCTATGTTTGATATCGAATTGATAAGATATTGCCTCCTCTTTGGAGATTTGTTTGGACAATTTTTTGCGAAATGTCCTTCCTTGCGGCATAAGAAACATTTTGTTGATTTCTTGAAGTTTTTTTTCTTTTTGAAGAACCGCTTACGTCTGAACTTGGGAAAATTATCCTTGCGCGATGATCTTCTGAATCCGCGTGATCCCTTTTGATTATCACACGAGCATGTTTTTTTGGATTTGGAACACTTGATTGATAGATCTGGTCTTGCACATATCTTGGACATGCTCTTTGATCTATCCATGAATTCCATCCAGAACTCCTTTTGTTTACAAAGCTTGTCGAGTGTTTCAGATACATACCTTGTATCTGTCCAATAGAGATTTCTTCTATCGTTTGGCCTTGATCTCCGATATACTGACTTTTGTCTGTTCACTTGAGATAATCGTCAATGGATGAAAGATATACATGCTTCGGTTGGGTTGTTGAGGCCATCAAGCGTATAAGTATCTCTTTGTTTGACTTTCGAAGTGTTTTGTCAAATCTTTTTTCTTCAAGGAACAGCATTTTGCAATGAAATATTCTTCTTGCAGTTGCTCTTTTTGATGACTTGGAGTTCCTATAAATTCTCTGTGGATTTCTCCTAGTAGCATTGGAATGGAAGTTTGAAAGACTTGCTGTTGTCTATAATCACCAAGAGAATTCCACCATTCTTTTAAGACCCGATAAACTTGCTGCGAATTGTTGTATGACGAGGTATGATGTTGAAGTTAAGGCTTCGAAGTCATCCATGCATGAAATTGTCTAGACGATTATTCCATTTATCAAATGGAATGTCATCGAATGTGAATGTCATGATTTTTGAAGCAAACTCCTTTGCTGGCTTTTCTCGAAAGGATTGATTGGCCATTTCTTCATCGCTTGAGAATACTTCGTGTATACTTGGCTCTTTTTTGGGTGTAGCTGACCCTTCACCTATGATAAATTGATTTGGTAGAGATTCATCTTCGGAATCAGAATTAGAACCATATGAACTTGAGTCGGAGAAGTGTCCAATCATAGGAGTTTTTGCTGTTGTTTTAGTTATGAGCGAAGAACAGTTTTGAGGCTCTTGTACTGACTCTGCAGAGGATTTGACTGTATTTGTCAAATTGTTGAGCAAACTGATCATCGAAAATTCGATGATTCCGATTTCTTTTTCTTTTTTCTTCTGATCTCCGAGAGATTCTTGGCTAGATTAAGAAGAGGTATGAATTTTGGTTGGCTTGACCGGAAAATCTGGTTCTCGGTAAGTTTGTGTCCTTTCTCTTGCTGCCATTGACTTGTAGTTGGGCCTTGATGGCATTGCATATCGAGATGTGAATGCCTAATCGGATGATAAAAATCCAGGAGAAAAAGTTTTGGGCCTTTGTTTTTGATTTCCTGAGAGGAATCCAGGATAATTTGAACCCTGATAAGTTGAAAATCCTAGGGTCATATTTCCGTAGGGGGAAAATATGTTTCCGATGGTTTTTGTTGTTGCTTCATGCTTTCAAGATAATTCTGGAGGTCTCTTAATTGATTTTTGAGACTAGCCATTTCAGCTTCTTTAATTCGAAAATGGGAAGTATTAACCAGCATCTGTTGTGCCATAGACATCATCTCTTAATGAAGGCCACCAAGTCGACTATGGATTTCCGATATTGAACTTTGAAGGACGTTCAATCTCTTAACATAATCGTCAGCCAACTGGTTAACCTTGTGATTTATTGTGTTTAGGAGCTGGTTTTGAGCAATAGCGTTCTCTGTTTGCCAGTTGAGAACCTTTTCTCCTTGACTTAGTTGGTCTGGTCCAGAAGAATTGATAGCTTTTGTAACTATCTTCGGACAATGGGCGATATTGTTTTTGGTGAAATCTTCGGACGGAGGGAAACCGTCTAGCCTTATCATCATGATTTCTTGTTTTGGTTCTTCTTTTTTGTCTGAATAACGGACAAGAAAATCATATCTTCTGTTTCCTTCACCTAGTGTGCCCACCGTTGGATCACCGTCAAGATATCTTTGATAAAGCGGATCTTTCTTTTTCCTTCGTCTTCGGCGAATTTCCTCGTCAGATTCGTAAAGATCTTCTATGCATGCCGAACATGAACATACATCAAAGTAGTGATGACCATTTTCATCTTTGAATGGGTATACTATTGTTCCATCTTGACCAAAGGAAATAGGTTTCGGCATTTGGTCCTTATAAGCGCCGTAGAATTCTCCTTCATCAATACGTATGGAGAATTGGGTGAACAATTGTCGTCGAAACGATGAAGATCTGGGTTTATCAAACTTGATCTCCGTTGTTCCATCGGTCCTTGAATGAAAACTGACTTCAGATGTTTGAACCGGTGCTTGGGCTGATTGATGTAACTTTTCATAGCTTTTAACCCATGATTCGGGTTGTTTTTGTAGCAGCGCTTCCCGTGATATGTGTCTGGGGAGTTGAATTTAGTTCGGGGCTTGTGAGGCTGACGTGATTTCGAGATATAATGCTTCGTCAGAAGAGGGTAGCACGAGATCAAGAGCATGATCTTGGATACGGTAGACAATTTGGTGATGTAGAGTTGCTACAACACTATTTTCTTGCATAGGGGCTCCAACGAGTTGTAATTGGACCTTAAGCGTCTTTAGAATATTGGGATCTTCTAGAGAAACATTAAAGTTTGGGAATAATGTTATAAATACTTTTCCTGCATTTAACGTTGTCTGAACTGTGCCGATGCAAGCTTGTTGATATGATCTTAGTCGAGAATCGACTAAGGCTATCCGTCTTACGACCAGGGACCTTTGCGAGCATGTAAGGTCAACCCAATTCGCATTTACTCCAGGGTAGGTGAGTATATCCTTGTTGTTGCCAAAGTCGTGGTAGATTTTCAGGGGAATGTTGAGAGAATGAATTGTTCTTCCTCCGTCTTTGGGACCTGGCGCATGATGAGAATTTACTTGATTGAACATACTCCATAATTCGTTTACGTGAGGATGGTCGTCTGAGCTGTCTAACTCCTTTAACTCGAAAAGACGCTTGGTTTCTTGGCAAAGTATTCGTAAGGATTGACGAGGGGAAGAGTTGTTTCAGGTAACTGATCTCCTGGAACATACTCGATTTCGTACAGTGAATCGATACTTGAAGACGATGAATGGTTTGAGGATGATGTACGGCTTTTGTTTCTAGAAAGGTTGGAAATTGCGAATTGAGAATCGATCATAGAGGGATTAGAAATAGACATGATAAGAATTATTTTCCCAGATTAATCGAAACAATCAACACAAATAATGATTCAATCAATCAATACATAGGTCGAGGCTATGCAAGAAAATAGTGTTGTAGCAACTCTACATCACCAAATTGTCTACCGTATCCAAGATCATGCTCTTGATCTCGCGCTACCCTCTTCTGACAAAGCATTATATCTCGAAATCATGTCAGCCTCACAAGCCCCGAACTCCATTCAAATCCCCAGAAAAATATCACGGGAAGAGCTGATACAAAAACTACCAGAATCATGGGTTACAAGCTATGAAAAGTTACATCAATCAGCCCAAGCACCGGTTCAAACATCTGAAGTCAGTTTTCATTCAAGGACCGATGGAACAACGGAGATCAAGTTCGATAAACCCAGATCTTCATCGTCTCGACGACAATTGTTCACCCAATTCTCCATACGTATTGATGAAGGAGAATTCTACGGCGCTTATAAGGACCAAATGCCGAAACCTATTTCCTTTGGTCAAGATGGAACAGTAGTATACCCTTTCAAAGATGAAAATGGTCATCACTACTTTGATGTATGTTCATGTTCGGCATGCATAGAAGATCTTTACGAATCTGACGAAGAAATTTGCCGAAGACGAAGGAAAAAGAAAGATCCACTTTATCAAAGATATCTTGACGGTGATCCAACGGTGGGCACACTAGGTGAAGGAAACAGAAGATATGATTTTCTTGTCAGTTATTCAGACAAAAAAAAAGAACCAAAACAAGAAATCATGATGATAAGGCCAGACGGTTTCCCTCCGTCCGAAGATTTCACCAAAAACAATATCGCCCATTGTCCGAAGATAGTTACAAAAGCTATCAATTCTTCTGGACCAGACCAACTAAGTCAAGGAGAAAAGGTTCTCAACTGGCAAACAGAGAACGCTATTGCTCAAAACCAGCTCCTAAACACAATAAATCACAAGGTTGACCAATTGGCTGACGATTATGTTAAGAGATTGAACGCCCTTCAAAGTTCAATATCGAAATCCATATCGACTTGGTGGCCTTCATCTAGAGCTGATGTCTATGGCACAACAGATGCTGGTTAATACTTCCCATTTTCGAATTAACAAAGCTGAAATGGCTAGTCTCAAAAATCAATTAAGAGACCTCCAAAGATATCTTGAAAGCATGAAGCAACAACAAAACCATCGAAACATATTTTCCCCTCACGGAAATATGTCCCCGGGGATTTTCAACGATCGTGGTTCAAATTATCCCGGATTCCTCTCGGAAATCAAAATCAAAGGCCCAAAACTTCTTCTCCTGGATTTTTATCATCCAATCAGGCATTCACATCTCGATATGCAATGCCATCAAGGCCCAACTACAAGTCAACGCCAGCAAGAGAAAGGACACAAACTTACCGAGAACCGGATTTTCCGGTCAAGCCAACCAAAATTCATACCTTTTCTCAATCTAGCCAAGAATCTCTCGGATATCAGAAGAAAAAAGAAAAAGAAATCGAAATCATCGAATTTTCGATGTCCAGTTTGCTCAACAATTTGACAAATACAGTCAAATCCTCTGCAGAGTCAGTACAAGAGCCTCAAAACTGTTCTTCGCTCATAGCTAAAACAACAGCAAAAACTCCTATGATTGGACACTTCTCCGACTCAAGTTCATATGGTTCTAATTCTGATTCCGAAGATGAATCTCTACCAAATCAATTTATCATAGGTGAAGGGTCAGCTACACCCAAAAAGGAGCCAAGTATACACGAAGTATTCTCAAGCGATGAAGAAATGGCCAATCAATCCTTTCGAGAAAAGCCAGCAAAGGAGTTTGCTTCAAAAATCATGACATTCACATTCGATGACATTCCATTTGATAAATGGAATAATCGTCTAGACGAATTTCATGCATGGATGACTTCAGATGCCTTAACTTCAACATCATACCTCGTTATACAACAATTCGCAGCAAGGCTATCGGGTGCGCTAAAAGAATGGTGGAATTCTCTGGGTGATTATAGACAACAACAAGTCTTTCAAACGTCCATTCCACTGCGACTAGGAGAAATCCACAGAGAATTTATAGGAACTCCAAGTCAGCAAAAAGAGCAACTGCAAGAAGAATATTTCATTGCAAAATGCTGTTCCTTGAAGAAAAAAGATTTGACAAAACACTTCGAAAGTCAAACAAAGAGATACTTACGCTTGATGGCCTCAACAACCCAAGCCTCGAAGCATGTATATCTTTCATCCATTGACGATTATCTCAGCCAACGACAAAGTCAGATATCGTAGATCAAGGCCAAACGATAGAAGAAATCTCTATTGGACAGATACAACAATATGTATTCAGAACACTCGACAAGCTTTGTAAACAAAAGGAGTTCTGGATGGAATTCATGGATAGATCAAAGAGCATGTCCAAGATATGTGCAAGACCAGATCTATCAATCAAGTGTTCCAAATCCAAAAAAACGTGCTCGTGTGATAATCAAAAGGGATCATGCGGATTCAGAAGATCATCGCACAAGGATAATTTTCCCAAGTTCAGACGTAAGCGGTTCTTCAAAAAGAAACAGAACTTCAAGAAATCAACAAAATATTTCTTATGCCGCAAGGAAGGACATTTCGCAAAAAATTGTCCAAACAAATCTCCAAAGAGGAGGCAATATCTTATCAATTCGATATCAAGCATAGCACCGGATATCGATCTTGATAACCATGATCTTGAGTCGTTCTCGACGATAAAGTGAAGACAAAGACGATATATGTGGATATTCATATTACGATTATGAATCATCATATGAAAAAGATGAGTGTTGCTTCAAAATCACACAAATGCCCCAACAAGAAGAGATACAAACACCACACTTGCCGGTGACAATCTTCAATCCAGCAAAATATGAAGATCCAATTCATGCTATTGCATTCATCGACACCGGAGCACATTCAACGTTAATGAATCCTAGGATTCTCCCGCCCTCGATGTGGCTACCATACCACCAAGAGTTCAAGGTTGCAAATTCAAGTTCGTTGATAATTAAACTTAAATCAAAACCAATCACTATAGAACTTTTCCCAGGATGTCAAATTACAACCGAGGTCCTCGGATCTTCAGCTCCAGGAAAAGATCTTATACTGGGATGGGATTCCTATTATGCATTTAAGAAAAAGTTTGATATCTCGATCGAGCCAAGAGGAATCAAATGGAAAGCTCTCTATAAAGCCTTTACAACAATACCGTGACTATTTACGATTGCGAACCCGATGACGGCAACATTCGAGACAATTAAAATCGAGATTGCAACACTCTCGTGCAGACTTCACAATGAATTTCTTCGAAATGCAAGAACCCATTATGGCTGAATCAAGAGTTTTTAGTGTCATTACCTTTCAAAGAAAATGTGATCACAACTCCAACAAAAGCGAAGCCACGCAGGTACGCCACTGACATTACAACAAGCCAATGAAGAATGCGACCAGCTTATCAGCCAAGAAATAGTTTCATCTACAGAATCACCATGGGCATGCAAGGCATTCTACGTTAACAACCGAGCGAAAAGCAAGAGGAAAACTAAGACCGGTCATCGACTACAAACCATTAAACCAAAGATTCCAAGATGTCAAATTTCCACTTCCAAATAGAAGATCACTCTTTCAACATCTCTCCGAGCAACAATCTTTTCCAAGTTTGATCTAAAGTCAAGATTTTGGCAACTAGGTGTTCAACCGGAAGAAAGATTCAAAACGGCGTTTTGTCTACCTAATCGCCAATCTCAATGGAAAGTTCTACCATTCGGTCTTAAGACAAGACCATCACTTTTCCAAAGCGATGCTACATATATTTAAGCCACTCATCCATACCGCATTAATATACATCGATGACATCCTCCTATTTTCAACAAATGAAGAAGATCATACTCGATCCCTCCAACAGTTTCACGACATAGTGAAAACACACGGGATAATGCTCTCGGCCCGAAAGATGATTATAGCCCAAATCAATTTCCTTGGAATGCAAATTACAAAAGGCCAATTTGCACCTCAAGCCCATCTAGCTACGGAGCTTTGTCTTTCCAGAAAATAATCTAACAAAACGACAAGTTCAAAGAATTCCTTGGAATAATCAATTACCTCAACGACTTTATCCCACTAACTCGCAGGTGACTCCAGCCATTACGAAAGATGTTAATAAAGAATCCCCACATTGGACACAAAGACAAACGAAGTACAAAAAGCTAAAGCAAGAAATACAAAAGCTACCACCTTTAAAGATTCCTCCTAGAATACGATCCTTCAGATCGACGCAAGTGACAAATATTGGGGAGCAATATTATTTGAAGAGATTAATGGGAAACCTCCAAATCATGCGATATAAAAGTTGACGCTTTAAAGATTCAGAGATGCATTACCACTCAACGCTCAAAGAAATCCTAGCCAAACGAGCTATTGAGAAGTTCGAATTTCATCCGATTGGACATAAATTTCAGATCGAAATGGACATGTCTTCTTTCCCAAAGATGTTACAATTCAAGCAAAAAATGGTCCCACATCAACAATTGCTACTGGAGTGAATGGTTTTCAAGACGACTTCGATTCGTTCTATTTAAAGGGTTCAAAGAATGTTTTAGCAGACATGCTCAGCAGGAATCCCTTAAAAGAAATTCACATTATGACAAGCTCCTCCTCTTCAAACAGAAGTTACTATGACTTCAAAGCCAACGTACCTGAAGACGCTCATCACCTAATTAATACGGGGAACTTTCACGAAGCGCCTAAAAAGACAAGATTTTCCAATATCACCACTCATCATGTCAAACCATGGAATCAATTGTCACTACATTTCGCCAATGGGAATCCATCCTAACTACCCATATGCCCACTTATACCGAATAGAAAACTCAAACATACCGTAAGAGTCCTTTGTTTTCTTTGGTATCAGGTTTCAGATATACACCATCGGCATCACCTTCGATATTCAATGGCTATATCAATACATTAACTCAAATCAAGGTCAACAAGAATGCCTGTCAACGTTCTTGACCTGGTTCACCAGTTAGTCAACCTGGAGCGGCAAGCTAAGGAATTCGCAAAGGCGATGAACATATCATTCAAGAAGCTTAAGGCAAAAGGAGGTATCAACCCTTTCTTCAATCCACACATAATCTACTTCTTCCACACTGCATAAGTCAATATAAAATCAAAGAAAGTTCATGCCCTACCAACTCTCATTCACCATACCGACTTCAAGAATGGTATTCGCCTGACATTTCAACGCTCGTGATAACAAAGCATACGAAGATTTCCAAACCCATGCGCTTAAACAACGCCAAAGAACATTCTCAATTCCATTCAACCAGAATTGGACTTACTATCCAATAGACTACCAGATGAGCCTTGATGAAGACCTACAGTACTACATGATGAAACAAGAGCATATTGCAGAAAAACGAAAATTCCAACCCGAGAAGATAAAGCCAGCACCACCGTCTCAAAACTTCCCACCAGAGTATTTCCAAGATGCACAACTCCCTGAATCTCCCTACATGGACCTTGACGAAATCGGAAGAATGCTCATTAACGTGAACATGGAAACAACAGAAGAATTTCAAGAACCTGAGATAAAGTACGAATGCCCAGGAGATGAATATGGTTGTTGCGAAGAACATATTCTCGAGTTCGAGATAGATCACTAAACAGAAACTAAGCAGGCATCTCAAAGGTATAATATCATGTAAATTATGTGATGTAAGCGATGATGTAATCGCATAAATAATAATGTAAGCGATAATATATCGCTGAGGTGTCAAGCGTAAGTTGTTGTACTCTTTTTCCTGTGCTCGGTTTTGTCCCACTGGGTTTTCCGAGTATAGGTTTTGATGAGGCAATGACTTATGGCTGAGGTAAGCGCTTATGTCACAAGACTCAACCTCCACTATAAATATGTGTACCGCTTCACTATAATGCATTCAGAAATTTCCGAAAAAACCTCTCTAGTTTCTCTAATGGGTCTCTAAACTCTCTAGTTTTCCGTAGATCAAACGTTCAAGCATAAACCTTGTTTTCTTTCATTCAAGCATAGGTTGCGATCTATATTCTTAGTGTAAGATCCATCGGAGAACTATGGTAGAATTTTCCCGTAGATCAATACGACGGTAGAATTTTCCGGTATATCAACACGACGGTCAATAGGACTTTCGGGGGTAGTATCTCTAAAAGTGCTTGAGCCCGGTCATGGCTAGGGGCCTCTTTTGCTCATAATACTTGAGATATACTCCGCGTCTGTCAATAGGACTTTGTCAATACGATCTATCGTTAGAATCTATGCAGTCAATAAGATCTACCGGGAATCCTCTCTGTAATTCTCTTATGGATGATATACTGGTTAAAAAAAAAAACGATGATATATATTTTACTTGTTTTTGGCAAATGATAATATTACTATTTATTAGCCCTATACAACTATTTAATTATTTATTTTTTTTGGGTGTAACCCGAAAAAAAAAAAATGGTAAGACCAACCACATTGCAGACATTAATATGTCTTTAGCATGTATCTTCAGACGAGCCCCACGCGAAAAGCTGTGTCTTCCACCGAGACTTTGTCTTCCGCAAGACACAAGTCTCAGCCTGGTTTGCCACATGTCGCGGTGTTATTCGCCGCGACAATAATTTTTTTTTTTTTTTTCTGAGATACAGTCTGCGATGAGGATGCTCTAACATTATCCCTTTATCAACAATAATATTCGATTTCTACTAGTTTTGGGATTACTGTGGGTTTAGCCACATGATCGATCATCTACGTTATCAAAAACAAAAAAAATGTTTTATTATAAAAAAAGAAGAGAGAAGAGAATATTAGAGCATCATTATTGCAAGAACCCCATATCTAAAAACTCTTAAATAAGAACCGGTTCTTAACAAGAGTTTCTTAACGCACAATTACCGATGCAGTTTATAATATTTTAATGCTAAGAACCCCTTTTTAAGAACTCCTCTTTTCTTGCAATAATGATGCTCTTAGGTTACTAAAAAGAATGCTATGAGCTAGTAAATAAATGTAATCTTACGGTTCGATTGACAGCGCCGGGAATAGCATCGAAAAACGCCGGCCAACCACAACCGGAATCGAATTTAGTGGTTGATTTATAAACCGGATTTCCACAACCAACACAAGAGTAGATTCCTTCCTCAAACAACTTCACATATTCTCCATTCCCTCTCTTCCTACAATCATCAAGAACAAACAACATCAAACCTAAAACGTAAGGCTTAAGAAAACAAACCCCTATTTAAAATAATTTGAAAAGTCAATGAGAGGAAAAAGAATAATTAATTACTCAGTTCCTTTCTCCCTAAGAATCCTAAACTGTTCAGGAGATAGAACGGCACGCCACTCCTCATTAGATTTTTTGACTGAACCAGCTTCCAGAGCCACCGCCATTTCCATTTTCCGGTTTACTGCTACGGCTGAGCCAGGAAGGCCAAAGAAAATTGAAGTGTTTTAGCTCATTAAATTGTTTAGCAGTGAAAAGAAAACTCATAGACAACAACTTTCTCTAAACTACCATTTAAAAGGAAAAAAAATACTTTCTATGCCATACAAAAACCCAAAGTAACTATTTCTAATTCAGACAAAGCTTTAGTGTGAACTTTTTTGTGGTTTCTTAATTCAGACAAAAGGATTACTATTTAGGATCCCTACTATTTATAAATAATTGGAGAGAGAGAGAGAGCGTACGAAAGGTCAAGTTTGAGGGTGGAGTGTGAAGTTGTTTGGTTTGGGTAGAGGATCGATAAATGTGTATATTTATAGGCGTAGCTGATCCACTCATGACCTAGAAGTTTCACTATATATAATATTATAACTAAAAGTTGACGATTATTATTATTTAACTTAAAAGTCACGTTTTGCACGTTTTGTTGTATTAACCATTTATGTTGAATGATTTAATCTTTTAATAATTTTATAGATGAAATTTGGGGAATTGTTGTAAAATATTTTGAAACTCTATCTAAACCATAAATTTTTAATTTTTTTTTTAACTAGGGAGATCTTTTACAACACCTTACATTAATTAAAAATCTACTGTTTAAGATGATTCCAATAATTTTTTTTAATGACTAGATCAATAATAGTAGATTATTTAAGAATTTTTAAAATTCATAATTAAATAATACATGATTTGTCATTGGAACACAAATTGTTTCAAATATTTGATTTACATATATTAGTTAAAAAAAATTTAAATTTTTTTTTTAACGTAAAAAAAAAAGAATTTATACATGTTACGTTCTTTCATTTAATTTTAGTGCATAAGTAGTTTACTTTTATTTAAATAAAATTTTCGTTATGTATTCGGGCTCAAAGTAGAATGATAGCTTTTAACAAAAAAATAAAAGTAAATAGAATAGTTATGTTGTCCGGTCCTCAAGAGTTTTAATTTCATAAATTTTCTTTGTAAACGCTTTTTCTCTTGATTGGATAACCAACTAAGAAGTGAATTTCTAATGAATATGTGGTTGGAAAAAAAAAAAGGTTATATTTGGAAAACGATAGTATTCTATTTATGGCTCTTACCAAATGGAACCAAGTGGGACTTTTTTTGTCGTATCAAGTAGTAGACCATCAAAGATGGTCACAAGACTTTTTGATTGGTATCCCGTAACACTCTGGTATGGGGAGTATACTTCTTTTTTTTGTTTCTACTACCATTTTAACAGTTAAACATACAATTGAAAATGGACTTAAACTCACGGTTGTTTGTGTTTTAGGATTAAATATCACCTTAGAATTTGACCAAACAAAAAAAAAAAAACCAAAGAGCAATTACTTCTTCCCGATTTGGATCTCAGTTCATGGTTCAATTTCCCTAATTTGTATAACCTCACCAAGATTCTTTATATGGTAGCTTGAAGCCTAAGCTAAGTCTCTTGAAAGAAATAACATTATTGAATCTATCAAAAATGATGCAAACTGTGAAACCCTAACCCCATAATTTCAGAAGTGCCTAATCCAACATATGTACATGCCCCCGAAGTAGAAAAATGTTCCCAAATTTTCATCAACATTGAATCAAAATTTCCCAGAAATTGAACCAAAGGGAAAAAAAAGAAACTTACTCAGTGCCTTTTTGACGAAGAATCCTAAACTGCTCAGGAGAAAGAATGGCACGCCACTCCTCTGATTTTTGGACCAATAAACCATGACCACCTCCGAAGCTACGTCTGATGATGCTGATCAGGTATGTTTTCTTGAGTCATTGCACTAGCATTGATCTAATACATAACCTAATTTTGAGTTATGTATGATTCCTAGTACTGCGTCTAAGTTCATATATGAACCGTTGTGAGTCTATTGACTGGTGTAGGTGCACGTGATAATAGAGAGGTCCTCAAAATGTGTACGGTAAACCGTCCCGGTCCAGTTTCCAAATTTTGGTGTAATCTCAATTGAAATACGGTTTAGGAGTTAAAACAGAATAATATATATGTCAAAAGCAGGGCAACATAGCATCATTATAGCAGATTTTGTACTACAAGGATACAATTTAATTGAGTTTCAAAGCATACAGACTCAAGTTGTAGTCAAATTGCTTGAGGTGATGAATTAAGTAATAGTTGATTAAAAGAAAAAACAGTATAGTCAGTCACACACTTGAGTGAAAACATGAGACATACCAACAATAATCTTGTATGTTAAGATTTACAAGGAAGGCTTTGCGGGTGTGAACTTAAGCGAAACGCTGTTTACGCAATGGCGTTCATCGGTTGGAGTAGCGAAACCTTCTCCTTTGAAAACATGACCAAGATGTCCACCACATGTTGCACAGTTGATCTCTGTTCTTCTTCCATCTGGATCTGCCTGATAAAGACAACGTAAATGTAGAAAAGAGAGAGTTCATTTTTGTTATCAATGTCATCAACAATGTGAATGTGTTTTGAGAGTTTTGCTTACGGTTCGGGTTATGGCACCAGGGATTCCATCAAAGAATGCTGGCCAGCCACATCCAGCTGTGAACTTTGTGGTAGATTTATAAAGAGGAGCTTTGCATCCAGCACAACCGTAAACTCCTTCTTTGTCGAAGTCGACATATTCTCCTGTGCCTGGATGTCTGAAGTTAACAAAACACAAACCCACAAGAACAAGGGGATTATTATATACCTATCCATTCTCTATTCAATAAGATATTCAACTACCAGAAAGAACAAAACCCCTAAAGACAAAGCAGACATTTTCGAAGACATACATAGCAATCTATTCTCAAACAGTACCTAAGAGTAAGTAAGGCTCTATAGGAACTGAGAAAACTAAACACACAGAGAAACAAAGTTCTAAAAGTCAAGCTCTCATTGTACTGCATTGTTAAAAACAAGACTCAGATCATATCTGTTAGCACAAGCTCTTATCTGGAGTATAAGAAGTAATAAAAGATTAAAGAGTATTACCTCTATCTGTTCATAAAAGCTGCTAAATTCGAATTTTTCCAACTGTTCTACATCTATTTCAAATTGTTTTAGATATATCCTATAATTCAAGCACACAGAGAATAGAAAAGGCATAAACTTCAACATATTGCTCATCAGGAGTATAATATTAAATCAATGCATCGTTGTATGCTAATGATTGAAACTTGATTCAGCCAATGTAGACTTGAAATCAGAAACAGAAATGGTCAACAATTGCAACAAAGAAGAAGTTGACTTTCTAACTCGAGATCACAAATGAAGCAGATGACTAATCGAATCGATGTAAGGAGTCACTATACTATTCTTCCCAAAATTCCAACTTTTAAAGCAAAATTGAAGCATCAAATCGGTGAAGAAAGGCTTACTCAGTGCCTTTCTGGCGGAGAACCCTAAATTGCTCAGGAGAAAGAACCGCACGCCACTCTTCATCTCCTTTGTGGACCGATCCAGGAGCCGCCATTGCTACCGTAGAAGCTAAAACGGGAGAGAGTGGAATCGAATCGGATTCAACTATCGATTGATGATAGAAGAAGAAGTTGCGAGAGAAAGACAGAGTCTTTGAATATTTATTTATAATCTTTGAAACCCAACACTAAACTTTTATTAATTTACCCCTGATTTATACTAAACTTTTACACTAAACCCCTGATTTATAAAGTTAACTATATTAACACCCCTAACCTTAAAAATTAAGTAGAGAAAACCCCAGTTTCGGGTTTTGTCGAGGTTTATATATCTTCTGCATTGTCTTCTTCTTCTCAATCATCTCACTTGATTCGAACATGGTTGTCGCAAAGGCTAACAAAAGCTTATTAAGCTCAGTCTTCAAATCCCGAATAAGGAACACCGGCGAATCTTCAATTGTTTCCGGCATCACCAGGGACAGAGACATCGCCGGAACTTCTCAAGCTGTCAAAGAGCTTCTCAGGTCCAATAACTCTTCCTCAGGTAACATACAATGTTAGGTTTTACAATCTTTCGCCAATTCGACCCATTTCTTTAATTGGTATTTTGAAATTGAATCCTAATTGTGCACAATTTGATATTTTGTCTAGAATTCAATTAATTTTGTGCAAATGTTTTGATTATTTTTCCAACATCTTGTGTTTAGATCTTGAGGAGACACCATTACAAGATCGAGTATCAAATTTGTTACATGGTATGTGTAAATTCCTTCTTTAACGAACTCTCAAGTTCTTGCTGATTCTTTCATAATTCAATCACATTTCAGTTACAGCTTCGGAGAAAAGCTCTTCAGAGAAGAACAACATATTGAAGATACCAAGTTTTACCACTAAGATCCCTTATGATATTTCGTTAAGATCAAAAGAGTTGTCTCGTGAAAGGAAGGAGAAGCGTGTTTACAAGAAGGACGGTTTCTCGCGGCGTTTCGAAAATATAATTAGAGACTCTGCTCAGAAACTAGGCACCGAGGCTATGTTTGGTGTTTTCGATAGGGTGGCGAAAGAGATGAGTGTAACAGAATACAATGCAATGATTGGAGTTTACTTAGAGCACGCTAAGAAAAGCAAAGATCTAGATTATGCTCTTGAACACATTGAGAAGGCTTTCGAGCTTTTGAAATCCATGAGAGATCGCGGATTCTTGATTGGAGAAAGAGTTTATGGTCCTCTTCTTGATTACTTAATTGGTATGGATATGGTAGAGGAGTTCCATAGTTTTAAGGATGTGATTAGGGAGGCGAGTCCCAGTTCGGTTAAGAGACTTGGTTACTATGAAATGCTTCTTTGGATCCAACTTGGCGACGGAGAGAAAATTGAGGAACTTTGTTGTACAATTGATGGTAATAATGGGGAAAGCTTATCAATCTTACAAGGTAAGCAATACTCAGTTTTGAGAACTCTTGTGTCTTGTGGCTCTATCTTTGCTCTGAAGACTGTAACCTTTTTGAATCTTGAAAACAGAAAATTATTTACTTGCACTATGTAAGAAAGACCAAAAGGACCATCTTCAGAGGCTCTTAGAGATTGTAGACATAACAAAAGTTCATTCGGCGGACCTATTGGCAAACATATTTGAATACCTTGGGAGGTTTTCATTGGATTCTGTTGCCATGAAGTTACTTTGGAAACTAAGAGATAGTGGTAAGGGTGCATTTGACATAAACCAAGAAGCTTTTTCGAAGTTGACTCATTTTACAATAATATGTTACGTCTCTAGCAATACCACTTTTATAGCGTTGTAATATGTCTTTCTTAACACATGCAGATGAAGGAGTGAAGAACGTCTCAGATCTCATCTCTATCTATTCTACTTGCTGTCCAAATCTGACAGTGAGAACTTCTCATGAATATTACTGGCAAATTAGTGTTTTAAAGTCTTTGTTTAGACAACCGATGACAATGCCTCCTAATTTTCCATGTTTTCACTGATTTTCTACAATTTAAGGTTGAAGATACCATTTTGAAGTTCAACAAGATGCATGAAGAACTCAATGTTATGCCTTCATCTACATCCTACGGAAAGCTTATTAAGTATAGCTGTGACTCGAGTGAGGTATTTATAATACTTATTTTATGATTATTTTGCTTCAGGTTCTGGTTCTCTCTCTAATGATTATTCCCTCCGTACTGTAGGTGGTTACTGCTCTTAATGTAGTTGAAAAAATGGGTGAAGCAGGTCTGACAATATCAGCAGATATTCTACATTCATTATTACATGCCATTGATGGAGTTCTTGAATTTACTTTGGTACGCATTCTCATTTAGCTTGAATCTATACTCAGAAAGCTAATTAGAAACTGAGCTCAGATTCCTTTCAAATGTTTTCTTGACTCTAATGTCATCGTCTTTCTCACATCACGTAGAACAGCTAAAATGGCTGTTCATTACTCTCTTTTGAGAGATCACCATCATCGTCTTCCTCATACATCTCCTCATATTTGAAACGGAGTTTTCCCTCATGCTTTTACTGTATCAGGTGCGAAGAATCCATTCAATCATGTGCACGAAGAGTGTGAAACCAAATACTGAGAACTTCAGGAGCATTATACGTTTGTGCACAAGATTCAAAGATGTAACTTCCTTTCTGTTTATTTGAGCTTCAGTATATTACAAAGAGGATATGTCTGTGCTATTTCTTACAGTTGCTGCTTCGTTTGTTTTTTTAAACACAAAAAATTGCTCTACATGTTTTGGTTTTATGTGCAGTTTGAAGGTGCATATAATATGCTTGGTAATTTGAAAAACTTCAATTTGGAACCAAACTCTAGCATGTTCAATTGTATATTGGCTGGATATTTTCGGGAGGTAATATCTTAAGCTCCCATTCCATGTTTGCAAATTATGACCTGATGGATGCCTATGTTCTTGTGAGCTCCCAACGTCTCTTAAATAATTTACAGCTGATTTTTTTTTCTTTTTTAATATTTTCGAAGAAAAATGTGAGCAGTGCGTTAATGGTCGTCAAGCAAATGAAGGAAGCTGGTGTTAAACCTGATTCCATAACTTTTGGCTATCTAATAAGCAACTGTAACCAGGAGGACAATATTACCAAGGTAGAATTCAGAATTTTCTGTTCTTGGATCTTTTGTCTATGTGTTATTCTTACGCTGGAGTCGTGTAAAGGCCACTACATAATGTATACTCTCTCTATCTCTTTCTCTGTGTGTTGTGAGTGAGAAATATGTTTTTGTTTTTAACAAGTACTACGAGGAAATGAAGCAAGCAGGAGTTGAAGCTACTAAGCGAATTTACATGTCCCTGATAGATGCATATGCAGCATCTGGGCAGTTTGAAAAGGCAAAACAGGTAGGGATGCAACTCTTTATTTCTTTGTAAGATCTCGAAAGTGGAATATATTTACGTAATTAGAGTAAGAGCTCCAATTTTTATTCTATCATAGGTGCTCGTAGACCCAGATGTTCCAGCTAGAAACCAAAATGAGCTGAAAAGTGGGCTTATTTCGGCTTTTGCTTTGCATGGAAAATGGGCAGATGCGCTAAGTATATATGAAGAAATGAAGAAGGCCGAATGCCTTGTAGAGCCAAAATCGATTATATCGCTTATAGTAAGTATGCAATTTCAGTCACACTTATCTTTATATCATATATTGACTGATTGATAATCACTGATATGAATATCTTTGTAGGAATACTCTGATTCAAAAGGAGAGTTAAATACGCTGGTTCAACTGGCTGATGACCTACAAGATGATAATAGTTGGATAGATGGTTTCTTCAGGATGATCTTGTTTGCTGTCCGCAATAGAAAGTCAAGGTACAGTGAATCACCGGTGCTCTAGAATTAGTTCTTGTTTACCCTATTGTTGAATGTCTAATTCTTGATTTACTCCTCTTTTTTTTTTTTTTTTTATAGCAATATTCTTGATTTGCTAAAGGTAAACAAAGTCCGGTTGTCCAAGAAAGACATCCCTGTGGAAAGTCATTTTGACGAGGTTTGATTGTGTTTCTCTCGTGGGGTTCTGGAAACTTTGTTCATTTAGTCATCTAATTTAACCTCGAGATGTCTCTGGGTATGTGCAACGTTCACATTCCATGTTCTTGGATCATCATGGGATATCTCAACGTAGTAATCTTCCTTCTGAGAATTCAAGGAAACAATTTTTGCGTTGCCGGTGAAGTTTGATGTAAAACACTAAGCAAGAACATTTAGTTAGAATTACGATCAAACTCGAGTCTGTAGCTAGTAGCTACCTTCTCTTTTAGTGAAATATTCTTCAGTACTTCAAGGCTCTCAGTGATTTGCTGTTTTGGATCAGGTGTTTTGGGCAATCGCAGAGACAGAGCCAACCAAAGTGAAGCTAGGGGTGGATTTGCTAAGATTTATGAAAGAGGAGCTTGGGTTTGTTCCCTCAAGAAAAATTCTAGATTTTCTCTTACATGCTTGTGTTAACGCCAAAGACATGCAGAACGGTCTACTTGTGTGGAAAGAGTACCAATCTGCGGCACTTCCATGCAATGTTCTAAGCTTTCTGAGGCAAGCCACTCTTTTTCTCCTCTTGCAAATATGCACATTATGTGATTCTTTTGCTCAGAAACTAAAGATTTAGGGGAGACAAAAGAAAAGGAACAGTAGAAGATTTGTATAGTAATTTCAGAACACAGGACAGTTATACACTTACCAACCATTAGCACAAAAAGAGCTCCAAGTTATTGTTGGGATTAAGGTTTCTGTTTACATGTTGGCGGTTGCATTAGTTTCAAGAGAATGCACTTGAATAGGATTGACTTATTGCATAAAAGAGTTCATTGGTTAAGGTTTATGGTTTGGCAGGATGTATCAGGTTCTCCTAGCTGCAGGGGATTCGGAAGGTGCGAAGGCGTTAGTATCAAAAATTCCTAAAGATGATAAAGATGTACAACATATCATCGAAGAAAGCCAGATTGTATATTCTCAAGGCCCCAAAAAGAAGACACCGAAAAGAAAGTGATTGCTTTCCCAACAGAGTAGGGAAAGATTGGTTGGCTGAACACGGTTTTGGTGTGATTTTGTACTCTTACATGGCTAAAGTTTTCAAGAAAAAAGACTGCTGGACTCTGTACAAGTCTTGACAGGTGAGTAATTTGCAGCCACGGAATTCAAGCTCGACTCTACTTTGTTGCACCAGACTCGTTGGAGTACTAAGATCTGCTCAGTTGATCTCAAGTCGAGTGTTTTTGGATCCTAAGTTCTGGACTGGGTTATATGTCGTTTCAGTAACTTAAATTGAATGTAACAGATGGTGGAGATCATAGTAATCTGACCAATCCTGACCGGAGGATACAGATGTTGGATCAATCATGCCCCTGTAATTGTTAGAACGATAAGGTGGATTCTTTGAGATTGTAATCATACCAGGTGAAAAGAAGTGTAAGGTTAAAATAATGGTTTTGTTGGTGTGATCTATCATTAATGTAATTGATCTGCTACAAATTTTTACTGAACCAAATCATATAGTTTCTGAATCAGCTTCATACAAGGTAAATCATTTCATTCAGGTTTCTTCATATTCAGGCAATTGTCTGCAGCTTGTCCAAATAGCTCTTGGACTTGCTTTAGCTCTTTCTCTGTCAAGAAACAAGTTTGCACCACTTTAGACCATTTGCAAGAAAATGGAGGAAATCGGAAGAAACAATTACTAAAACCACTAAAGAGACCTCCCTGCAACTGAAATGTACACATTGAAGATTGAAGTCGAAAATCGCATAATGAAGTACAACCCTAAAAGGATGAAGTGGGAACTGAAGAGTAAAGCTAGCCATGAAATTATATACGATACCTGCAGCCTCTAATTGCTTCTGAAGTTCCTGACCAATAATATCGTTCTCCGCCTGAAGCAAAACAGTAGAGAAAGAGAAACAGGCAAAGCCATTAGATGAATGGAACAATGGATTCAACTGAGTATCGAAAAATCAATGACTTGGTTAACCTGAAGTTGTGCAATTCTTTTCAGCTGAGCTTCTTCACCTCCTTCTGACAAAGGAAGTGCTGTAACCAAAGCATCAAACTCTTTAGCAGCCTTAACTAAACCAGCACTGAGCTGCTTAGGTTGCTCAGGAAAAGCGGAAACATCATCAGTAGCCGTAGTTGTAGCGGGTGGTTCAGCATAATTAGGTGAAAGCTGAACCGGTGGTGCATCTCTTTGGAGTGTACCAAAAGCATTGAAAGTGATAGCAGCAATTGTATTCACTTGTTCTTGCAACTGTGAGATTATATCCATCTTTCAAAACCTTAAAGACAATGGCATAAAAACAAATATTAACTTTACAGTAATGAGTAATCGCATAAACGACTTTAACATATACTCAAAGTAATATATAAAACCTGAATTTATCACGCAAGATTCTCAACAAAATATTATAGTCTTAACTTAATCTGAGAGTCGTGTTACAAAATCTCTGCGAAATTTTAGCTAAATTGAGTGGAAAAGTAAAATGGTGAAATTCGCATCACCGACAACCTAATAACACTCTCTACGAGATCGCCGGCGAAAAGGCTTTAGCGAAGAGACTTACCTGTCGACAAGAATTCTCCGGTGAGGCAGATAAATGTGTTCGGCGACGACGACAGAGAATTTCTTCTGCGTTCCGATTTTGGGCTGAGGAAATTAAATATGGGCTTTTTTAACTTGGGCCTTTAAATATTCATAGTTTCTGTGTTTTTTTTCTTCTAATTTCATAGATTTCGTAATTCGAAAAAATAATTTATTCATAGGAATGAAAAACAAAAAAACTGTAACTGAATCAAATAAAAATATTAAATTAAACTTGAATCAAAAAAAAAATTAAGATGAAATTGACTCTTAACCGATTTTGAAGTATCGACAAGAAATTTTATTAAATAGAGTTAAATTTAAATTGAATAACAAAATGATGTTATAAACAATCAACAAAAAAAAAGCAACGAAATTTAATTTATCCTCTAATTTTAAATTTTAACTACTTTAGTGGAAAATAATTGAGCTGAAAATCCAAGAAAAAAAAAGTCCCGTGGTGACCACGAGACTATCGTCAATCTACGGCCAAGAAAACTAATCATTTATTTCCACATTTAAAACAAAAAACAAATTCAATAAATATTAATATTCATTTGTCTATTTTTTTCCTATCCTTTTTTTTTCTCAACACACGACTATAAGAAAAAAAAAAAACAATCTTCTTCTACTTCTCCTTACAACAATGGCGTCTCTTCTCGCGAACGGTATATCCAGATTTTCTCCACAATACACCTCCGATTCCTCAAAATTACCAAAAGGGTTTCATCCCAAACCCGAATCCTTGAAATTCCCATCTCCAAAAACCCTAATTCCAACAAGACTTTTCAAAGTCAAAGCCGATATCGGAATCGATTCTCGTCCCACCGGAGCTGAATCGGGTACATCAACAACCGTTAGCTCAACTGATAAACTTAAACAGTATTTCCAAAATCTAGATTACGATAAGAAATACGGATTCGTTGAAGACATCGATTCCTTCACAATCCCTAAAGGTTTATCTGAAGAAACGATTCGATTGATTTCAAAATTGAAAGAGGAACCTGATTGGATGCTTGAGTTTAGGTTTAAAGCTTATGAAAAGTTTCTGAAATTGGTAGAACCTAAATGGTCAGATAATAGATATCCTTCGATTAATTTCCAAGATATGTGTTATTACTCTGCTCCTAAAAAGAAACCGACTTTGAATAGTTTAGATGAAGCTGATCCTCAGCTTCTTGAGTATTTCGATAAGTTAGGTGTTCCTTTAACAGAGCAGAAACGTTTGACTAATGTTGCGGTTGATGCGGTTCTCGATAGTGTTTCCATTGCTACTACTCATAGGAAGACTCTTGAGAAGTCTGGTGTGATCTTTTGTTCGATATCGGAAGCTATTAGAGAGTATCCGGATTTGGTTAAGAAGTATTTAGGTAGAGTTGTGCCTAGTGATGATAATTACTACGCTGCTTTGAATTCGGCTGTTTTTAGCGATGGGTCGTTCTGTTATATACCGAAAAACACTAAATGCCCGATGCCTATTTCGACTTATTTTCGGATTAATGCGATGGAGACTGGTCAGTTTGAGAGGACTTTGATTGTTGCTGAAGAAGGTAGTTTTGTTGAGTATTTAGAAGGATGCACTGCTCCTTCTTATGATACGAATCAGCTTCACGCTGCTGTGGTTGAGCTTTATTGTGGGGCAGGAGCAGAGATTAAGTACTCGACGGTGCAGAATTGGTATGCTGGTGATGAAGAAGGTAAAGGTGGGATTTACAATTTTGTCACAAAGCGTGGTCTTTGCGCCGGGGATCGTTCCAAAATATCGTGGACTCAGGTTGAGACAGGGTCGGCGATAACTTGGAAATACCCGAGCGTGGTTTTAGAAGGCGATGATTCGGTTGGCGAGTTTTACTCTGTGGCATTGACTAATAACTATCAACAAGCTGATACAGGGACCAAGATGATTCACAAAGGAAAAAATACGAAAAGTAGAATCATTTCAAAGGGAATTTCGGCTGGGCATTCGAGAAATTGTTACCGTGGTCTTGTTCAGGTTCAATCTAAAGCTGAGAATGCTAAGAATACTTCGACTTGCGATTCAATGCTTATCGGTGACAAAGCAGCTGCTAATACCTATCCTTACATCCAGGTAAATTGCCTAAAGATCCAAGCTGTGAACTTTCTCGCCCTTTCTTGATTGGTTGCATATGAATATTGATTTCTAAAAGCTGTTAACATTTTTTTGTGTGGTGGGTCTGAAACAATAACAGGTAAAGAATCCATCAGCTAAAGTAGAGCACGAAGCTAGTACCTCAAAGATTGGAGAAGATCAGCTTTTCTATTTCCAGCAGAGAGGAATCGATCACGAGAGAGCATTAGCAGCAATGATCTCTGGATTCTGCAGAGATGTCTTCAACAAGTTGCCTGATGAATTTGGAGCCGAAGTTAACCAGCTTATGAGCATCAAGCTTGAAGGATCAGTGGGTTAAACAAAAAAACTCACAATTACAGAATAGTAAAGGGAAAAAAAAACGTCTTTGTGCTTCTCAGCCTTACTAGTTTCAGTCTGTAAAACTTTTTATTATGTAATGTTTTAATAGTTTCGTTTGTATTTTGTGAAAGGTGTTGTTAATATTTTAACTCCTGCCAAAAACATCAAAACAATAATGTTTATAGAGATGATATATTGTAATAAACCTTTTTTGAGAGTTTTAGAAAACTGTAGAATCTTCAGGAGGAGAATCAGTGAAAAGAGACTGAACCTCTTCTAGAGATTTGCCTTTGGTCTCTGGAACAAGCTTGGCTATGAACACAAATCCAAGCCCACTCACTGTGGCAAACATCAGAAATGTTCCTGGCAATAAATTTATTTTACTAAATTAAGAATTTATTTGTTTTAGATAATTATAAGCATTTTCTTTTGTTGTATTAAAAATCACCTGTGGAACTCCACTGAAGCAAGAAATTGAAGGAGTAAGCAACAAGCATGAGCTTATAGAGCCAACCAAGTTACACACTGTTCCCGCGGCTCCCTTCACGTCCACTGGATAAATCTGAAAATAAAATTGAATTATAATGAATTAATGTCTAAATTATATATTTGCTTTGATTTGTATTTATGGACTTTTAATTTTTCTTATGGTAAAAACTTCGATTATTTACCTCTGAAACTACGATCCATGGTATTGCTGACATGCCTAATCCGTATGATGTGAAATACACCTAATTTTTATTGATAAACAAACAAAACAATCAATTATGTTTCTCTGATATTGTTGAGACAGTAATTAATTTGTTGTAATGATAATTTCACCAGAACAGTAATGAGAGCCAAGATAGGTGTTCCTTTTTCCCAGCAACGATTCTCCTGCAAAGTAAGAGACTACGGTCCAGTTTGATCTACTAAACCGGAAACTATAGTCCAAAATCTTGGTTTAGAAAAACAGAATATAGTAAGCATGCATTGCCTGCAAGAAGAAAGAAATGGCTGTAGCAAGGCATCCCAAGAACGATCCAGCTTGAGAAACCTACAATCACTCGCAATGTTTTCGTAAATTTTCTTCAAAAACGAACAAATTAATCTATAAATTTTCTTCCGCCAGTCTTTATTGCCAATCTTTACTTACCATAGATTTGTCCAATCTTTATTGCCAATTTTTAAAATTTTAAACTCAGAACATTGCATAAAACTTCAACTTATTTTTTTTTTTGGCATATGACTCAACAGAAATATACCACGTAGCATTTGACTCATCAGTTTTACTTATACAGTTTCGGTCAAAATTGATTTTGGCACATATATTAAAATTCATGTAGATTTTTTGAAAATTTACTAAGTTGAAGATGAAAAACGCAATATATCTTATTTCGTGTATGAAAAGGTATCGTGAAAATTATTCACGATGAAATTATTTTCCCTATAGCTAAGCCATGCAACAATAGGAATTGGAGATGGAATTTTTTGGGAATGGGACATAACATGAATAAAATAATTTATTTAAAACAGTAAAGCTTTGTTTTTTTCTCTGTTAAAAACAGTAAAACATTGTTTACACGAACAAAAATATTAATCATGATATTACTTTGAAAAATGAGAAAAAAACAATAGTAGAAAAATATACAGTTACTGTTAAAATGTTATAATAGGATTTGGTTCACGAAAGTTTCCCAGGTATAAACAGAAAAGATATCTACTTATTTTTACTCGTAAGATACCTAGATATTTGTATTCTATAATTCGGAATCGAGAACAAGATTAAAGTTCTGCCCATCCAGATTCTATAACCATATCAAGAAACAGTAAAGTTTGTTTTCCTTCTTTTCTCGATCGATTGCCTATAGGTAAAAAACATTTGAGGTTAAGGGTTAAAACTAACTCTTAATTTTATACTTAGGGGAGTTTAGAAAATTGTAGAATCTTCAGGAGGAAAATTGTAAAAGAGATTGAATTTCTTCTAAAGATTTGCCTTTGGTCTCTGGAACAAGCTTGGCTATGAACACAAATCCAAGGCCACTCACTATGGCAAACATCAGAAATGTTCCTGGCAATAAAAAAATTAGTTAACAACAAAATTATATTTAAAATTCAGAAACTGGGACATATCATTTATTTTCTTTCATCTTTTTGTCAACTTATTCTTTTTAAAAAAAAAAAAATCTTCCCTTTTGTAAGGGTTTTCATTAGAGATAAATGGATACATTGTCTCTTGTTGAGGCCTTAAAAATAAAATCAAGAAATAAACATAACCGGAATGAAACTCGTTTTAATGATAAGTGCAATAAACGTAGATCTTTTCATTTTTCTGAAGTAAATAAAATAAGATATACCTGTGGAACTCCATTGAAGCAAGAAACTGAAGGAGTAAGCAACGAGCCATGAGCTGATAGAGCTGACCAAGTTACACATTGTTCCCGCTGCTCCCTTCACATCCACTGGATAAATCTAGAGAAAACAAAATAAAACATTAATTATATAATGATTTTTTTATTATTTCGAATCTGTGTTCTATTTTTTTTTTTTAATAATTTACCTCTGATGCTATGATCCATGGTATTGTTCCCATGCCTGATCCATATGATCCAAAATACACCTAAAATAATAAACAAGCAAAAAGCAGTTACTACGGTAGAGGTATGAAAATACGTTACATTTTTCTATAAAAATCAGAAATTCAATCAAAATTTCTATAAATGCTAACAAAAACAAATCTAGAAATTAAATAGTTTAAAATCTAAAAAAAAAATTAAAACCTAAACAAAACTGTCATTTCTATTTAAAAATCGGCGTATTTCTGTAGATCATTTTCTCAATTAGTAATTACCATAACACTAATGAGAGCCAAGATGAGTGTTCCTGTTTCCCAGCAATGGTTCTCCTATAGAATAAGAAAACCCGAAGTATTACAGTCCGGTTTGAAATAATTAAAATGAACAACCGGTTTAGTAGAGTAGATGAAATTGTAAGCATGCCTTCAAGAAGAATGAAATGGCTGTGGCAAGACAACCCAAGAACATTCCAGCTTGAGAAACCTACAACCATTCAAAAGGTTTTTCTAAATTTTCTTCAAAAACTAACAAATTAACCTATCGATTTTGGTTACGAGTTTAAAATTTTATTTTACCAGTAGGAGCGTACGTCTTCCGGATACATCAACAAGCACAGTACCTAAAACACCTCCAAACATCTACAAAAATGTGGTTTGAAACTATTGGTAAACGAATATGTATCAAATATAATACGAAAAAATAAGGGATTACAGAGTGTAATCATGCTTTGTGATCTTATATTAGTATAACCTGAACAACAGATGTCGATATGAATCCAAAGTCACTCGATACACCTGATCATATATCGGATAATTCATGACCATTTCATGAAGTAATGATCATTATTATGGTAAATAAATAAAAACACAAGATCCATTGAAGAAGAAGGATTACTTACCGGTAGAGGTGAAAATGGAGTCAGTGTAAAAAGCATAACCATTAAGACCTCCAAGCTGAGGCAAAGCTATAAGAACAACTCCAATCTGTGTAAACAAATTGGAATAACTAAAATCAAGAAAATGCAAAACACAATAATGCCCTTGTAGTTTTTTACCCTCAAGAGTTACTTACAGTGAGTGAAAATGCTTATTTTTGCTGAAATAGCTTGAAGAAACCACCGCGATGGAGGTCCTGTTGTTGCTTTACATGTTCTGTATATTCCTGATGATCATCAAAATGTTAGGAAACTAATGTAAGAAAAAGCATATGGATTATTCATGCATATAGATCCTTACTAATATCTCTGCTGCTTCATCTGATACATCAGATTTTGGTCCTCGCAGGCTTAACAAAACCGCCTTAACCTCCATTCCCCTCCCAACTTTAGCCTTTAAAACAAATTTCATCAAAGTTTATTCTTTTTAAAATTTAAGGTTGCAGAGCAAGTTTTCAGGTAAAAGATAAAGCATTAAGCCATTAACCTTTTGGCCTATGCATCTTTATTGTATTTAATTGGTTAAAGAAGAAAGGAAGAGATTTACGATAATCAGACTTAGGGTATGATCTCTTGTTTAAACGCAATGTTTGCCTTTACTGATGAAAATATTATGTTTACACTTTTGAAACACATTACTTGAAAATTATATATCAAAATGCTGTAGATAACTATAGTAGTGAAGTAAATTTCCAAAAAGATACTCAACAAAAACACTTAAAAATTTATGTTTTGTTTTGAAAGTAAAACCAATAATCTAACATCTAAACATTAAACGTAAACGCAAAAATATAAAATAACCAAGTGCTTACTAGCCATCTAGGAGATTCGGGGATGAAAAAAACTAGAGGCAGAACCATTAGAGAAGGTATAGAACCTGTCCAAAGACAACACAAGACCATTAGTACAATTTTATTTTCTTTGAAGGAAATGAGAAAGTTCAACATGTATTATGTTGGATTGATCTCCTTTTACATATACCCAAAATGGCTAAATTGCGCCATGCAACGACTGTTCCAAGTGCATAAAAGACTGATATACCAACACCAGCGAATAACTGTAGAAAATTCAAAAATTTTATTGTAAGAACATAAATTACATAGTTTTGAAGATTTTAGTTATCTTAATTTACCTGCGACAAAGAAGAGGCAGCTCCTCGCAAATTTCTTGGTGCTATTTCGGTAATGTAAACCGGTCCCTGTGATGATTAATGATTAACTGATTTATTACAAAAACTCATACCAATAGATTAGTCTTGTTATCAATATACATGTATTATTATGTCCCAAAAGTTGAATTTACCAAATTAACAAATATAAGCCTAAAACTTACGCTCATAAGAAAAATATATTCAATCTGTATACCCATCTCTAAAAATAGAAATGTCAGACTAAAAAAAAAATCAGAAAAACCGAAATCAAACCAAAAAAAAAATTAATTTGACTAAGCACTAGTAGTTTTATTCTTACATACCAAATATGCGCTAATTCCGACAGAAACTCCTTGCAATAACCTTCCGAGATCGAGCAACCAAACACCCTTTATCACATAGTATACTTGAGAATTAAAATCATTTTTCATTATTGAAACATATAGTAAATTAAGAAAACTCAGAAAACCACAAACCTTGGCAAAAGCAATAGCGAACCAGCCGATTATGAAGAGAATGTTTGTGATCAATATTGTCTAGTTCGAAAGAGAACCACAAAAGATGATTATATATATAACCATAATTGTATAATTAAAAATTTTCATTGAGCACTAGTATTTCTTCAGTAGAAACTTACATAGACACGACCAACCAAATCTGTTAACTTCCCACATATTAGTGCTCCAAGGATTAGTCCCACCGTTAATATCGATCCAAAAAGTGAATACTGAGAAAGAAAAAAAAACCACAAAAACAGAGTTGGCTGATGAACCAAAAACAAATCCGATCGAACCGGAATAAACCGAAAGAGAGAAAAATAGAACTTGCATCAGCTATGGAGAGATTCAAGTCTTGCATGATACCGGACTGTGCAGGAGCCGAATATCCGATCTGTGAAAATAAATTAATTAAAATTTTCTGTTTCGATAGGAAAATTATAAATTAAGAAAATCGAATTCAGGAACTCACAATGCATCCAAAGGCAAAGGCGCCGCAAGAACCGACAGTGAAAGCAAGAACAAAAGATTTCGTGGAGGCATTTGATATTTCAGACAGAAGTGAAGAAGAAGATCTATTAGAAGAAATCAATAATAAACCTTCTTCTGCCATTTTCCAAAATCTCGGAGTTTGTTTTTTCCTGGGAACTTTAGGTAGAATAAGTTTTTATTGAATATTAAAACATAGAATTATTATTTTTATCAAGAGGATCGTTGGTCTCGTGAAACCAGAAATGCGGAACTGTAAAAACACATATTGTGTTTTCTTTTTCATGGGGCATGAAATTTAAAAAAGAATATCAGTTTCAACAACTATATATACTATTGATTTTATAGGGTTTTTAATTTATTTCTTTAAGACTGATTGGTTTTTTTTTCGTGCAAATATTCTTATTAATCAAAATTTTAAAGAGAAAATAGTACATATGTTTGAAACAAACTAACCAATAGACAATACCACTAGCCACTAGGTATCTAAAAAAGAAGGCTAAAAACATATGGAGCTCGGAAATATATATATTTTTAATTTCACCTACATATGGAGAAACTATCAGATTATGAAGTAGACATAGGTTATTATGTTGTATTCATGTTTGACTCGACAATAATGAACTCATTTAGTAATGAAATTTTTTCAGAAGGAAAAATATCTATGCACACTAGTAAAGACTATGTTAATGAATCAATCAGCCAAAAAATGTCAAAAGAGGAGCAAACCATACATCTAGATAAAAAAAATTTGCACCTAGAGCAACGCATATTGTACCAATGAATCAATAAACGAGAAACATAAACGAAAATAACTTGATCTTACGAAAATGGATGAAGGAGTCGACAAGAACAAGTGGTTTTAGCGACAAAATCGCTCCGTCGCTCACTCGAGCTGGGACCACCATAGCTTCGTCGTCTCTCTTTAACCATCATCGAACTTTCACCTTAACTAGCCACCGGAGACAACGAAAGAGAACAACAACAAAAAAAAAACACAAAGATCTATAGTTCTTCCATAATTTCTGCGTAAAGCCAAGCAAGTGGGGAGGCTAAAACAAAAATCCCCAAAATTTTCTCTCTGGCTAGGGTTTTTTTTATAAGACTGATTGATTTTGTACACTTTTTATTAATTAATTTAAAAAAGAATAATGTTTGGTTGCGTACACCATGAGAGAGTAGTTAAGACTTAAAGAGTACAATTATTTCGGATCAAGCCGATTTCAAGTTAGATCGACTGGATCACTTTAGGGCCAGATTAATTTTAGCTCCGGTGAAGTAACATATGTTCGGACTCTGGTACTTTTTAAGACCAAAAACCAATGATTGATCCATGAGAATATCTTTGAGACCGAAAACTCCAAAATGTGCGACCATTAGCTCCTTGCACAAAATAAAAATCTCATTTTCCATCAAATAAATTGATTTCACTTAGTGAATTCACCATGGCATCTTTAACCTCACATTTTGTTACCACTTGTTGCATTAAAAGCATCCAAAGATGGGACACTGCCTTAATGATTTAATGAACCAAGCTATGGACAGTTTAACCCGAGATAAACCAAGAATTAAATTTATGGGCCTATATAACATATATTTAGGGGCCCATGACCCAATCGTAATAAGCAATATCAAGAAACTCTTGTTGAGTTGACGACCCAAAAAAAAAAAAAAAACCTCTTGTTGAGTCATATAGCTTGAGGATGAAGAGTTTAAACAGAATCTTAAATTATTATTATTATTATTTTTAGAAAATTGTAGAATCTTGAGGAGGAGAATCAGTGAAAAGAGATTGAATTTCTTCTAAAGATTTGCCTTTGGTCTCTGGAACAAGCTTGGCTGTGAACACAAATCCAAGGCCAATCACTGTGGCAAACATCACAAATGTTCCTGCAATAATTTTATTTTCCCAGTTCATGAAGAAGATCATTTATTTTAGATAGTTGTATAACCTTTTTCTGTATATAATAAATATGAAAGATTAATTACCTGTGGAACTCCATTGAAGCAAGAAATTGAAAAAGTAAGTAACTAGCCATGAGCTTATAGAGGTGGCCAAGTTACACACTGTTCCTGCATCTCCTTTCACGTCTACGGGGAAAATCTAAAGAAGTGATGAACAAAAACACATGAAATTATGAATTTAAAATGAATTAACATTTAGAAAGATGTGGTTTATTTTTGAAAATTTTGATTAACTTACCTCTGATGCTATGATCCATGGTATCGGTCCCATTCCCAATCCGTATGCTCCAAAATACACCTAATTTAATAAAATACACAAAACACAATTTTTTAGTTTAAATAATGTTTTTTTGAACAAAATTATTTACTGCGATGATAGTTTTTATTAATTACCATAACACTAACGAGAGCCAAGAAAGGTGTTCCTGTTTCCCAGTAATTGATCTTCTGCAAAGTAAGAAAACCGAAGATATTACAATTCCGGTTTTCAAAATTGAAATCAATCCACCGGTTTAGTAGTGTAAATAGAAAATATTTTATTAAGCATACCTGCAAGAAGAATGAAATGGCTGTTGCAAGGCAACCCAAGAACATGCCCGCTTGAGAAACCTACAATCATTCAAACACTTCTCTTTAATATTCTACAAAAAATCGATCAAAATAACCTATCAATTCGGTTATTTTCTCTTTTGGTTTTCAAATTTTAAAATTTATTTACCAGTAGGAGAGAACGTCTCCCAGATATATCCACAAGCACAACACCTAAAATGCCTCCAGACATCTACAAGAATGTATTTTAAAATGATCGGTAAATGAATGTATTCGAGTGTTATATGAAAATAACACTTAGGAATTAGTCATGCTCTATGATCTTATATCAGTAAAACCTGAACAATAGATGTCGTTATGAATCCAACGTCACTCGATACACCTGATCATCAGATAATTATTGATTGTTCGGTATATGAAGCTAAATCGAATAACAAAAATGATGTTTTATTTACCGGTAGAGGTGAAAATGGAGTCAGTGTAAAAAGTATAACCATTAAGACCTCCAAGTTGAGGCAAAGTTATTAGAACAACTCCAATCTGCGTAAACCAATATAGATTAAATGATCAAGAAAACGCAAAAACAATATTCAAAGTTTTTTTAACATCTTTTTCAAGAGTTACTTACAGTTAGCGACAATGCATATTTTCGCTGAAACAGCTTGAAGAAACCACGGCCAACAACGTCTTGTTTAACATGTTTTGTATATTCCTGATGATCATCAAAATGTTGGGGAATCAACGTAAAAACAGTCTATATATTCATATAGATCATATGATTATTCATGCGTATATATTCATTCATAGGACCCTTACTAATATCTCTGCTGCTTCTTTTGATACATCAGATTTTGCTCCTCGCAGCCTTAACAAAACTGCCTCGACCTCCTTTTCCCTCCCTACTTTAGCCTACAAACAGATTTTAATTATATTAGTTTTATTTCAGTAAATACAATAATCTCAAAATGTAAAAAGATGAACGTAAACGCAAATGTATAAAATAATTCCAAGTGCTTACTAGCCATCTAGGAGATTCAGGTATGAAGAAAAGAAGAGGCAGACTCATAAGACAAGGTAAAGATCCTATCACATGACAAAACACAAAACCATTAGTACAAATGTTTTTCTTCTAGGCAATTTGAGAAAGTTTGAGTTTTGCATTCGATGAGAGAATTTATCTCCTTAACATACCCAAAATGGCTAAATTGCGCCATGCAATAACAGTTCCAAGTGCATAAAAGACAGATAAACCAACGCCCACGAATAACTGTAGAACATTCGAAACTTGTATTATAGGAAACATTACGTTCATATAATATATAGTTTTGAAGATTTTGGTCCTCTTAATTTACCTGCGACAGGGAAGAAGCAGCTCCTCGCAAATTTCTTGGTGCTATCTCGGTGATGTAAACCGGTCCCTGTTATTATCAGATTATATGATTTATTACAAAAAAAATAAGAACCGTGTTGACTGAAAAACAGACTATCCGTTTCTTAATTTATATTTTTCAATAAATTTAAGTCTCAAAAGTTAGATAAAATATTTTGAATTTATCAAATTAACACAGCTAATTAAAACCAAAAACTTTTTTTTTTTTTGTTAATGACTAAAACCAAAAACTTACATTTACAAGCAAAATATGTTCAATGTAGATTACCTCTAAAGCGAAGTTGTCAGACCAAAATATCAGAGAACATAAAACCCAGAAAACCGATATCAAACCAAAAAAATGATTTAAGGTTGATTTTCAAAAGTACACAACATTTTTCAAAATTACCATCACAATTATAAAATTCCTAAAATACCACCAAATTTAGGTTGAGGAATGACTCCTAAAATTTTAGGAAAGGGTCTTAAAATGATTTAGCTAAGCTTATTACACATTTGGCAACATTCATGTGAATCAAAATTTTGTGATAGTTTTTGGAACATTTCCTAAGTATTGATATTTTTGGAATTAAGACAATTTTTTAAAGTATTTGTCTTTGATTAAACAACTCTAGTTTTATCCATACCAAGTATGCGCTAACTCCGACCGAGATCCCTTGCAATAACCTTCCAACATCGAGCAGCCAAACATCCTTTGTAACAAAACAAATTACAGAACAAAATAAACCTAATATAAAATCATTTATCGACTAAATTAAATAACGACATTTCATTATTGAATCACAAAACAAATTAAGAAAAATCAGAAAATCGAAAACCTTGGCAAATGCAATAGTAGACCAGCCGATTACAATGAGGATGTTCGTGATCCATATTGTCTGGTTCGAGAAGAATTTTTAAAAATGGTAATATCCACAGTTGTATAATTAAATTTGTAAATTACAGAACTAGTTTTTCTTCAGTAGAAAGAAACTTACGTAAACACGACCAACTAAATCTGCTAATTTACCACAAATCAATGCTCCAATGATTAGACCCACCGTTAATATCGATCCAAAAAGTGAATACTAACAAATAAAAAATTGAAAATTAGATGAACAAAAAACAAATGCGTTCGAACCAGAAACAGATGAGCGGAATAAACCAAAAAAATATAATAATTGAACTTGCATCAGCGATGGAGATATTCAAGTCCTTCATGATACTGGACTGTGTAGGAGCCGAATATCCGACCTGTGAAAAAATTATTATTTAAAATTAAACACATTCTCGATTCCTTTATCTGAAAATTAGATGAACAAAAATTAAGATTATAATAAATATACTTTAGGAACTCACAATGCATCCAAAGGCTAAGGCGCCGCAAGAACAAACAATGAAAGCAAGAACAAAAGGTCTCGTGGAGGCATTTGATATTTCATACATAAGTGAAGAAGAAGATTTATTAGGAGAAGCTGATAAATCTTCTCTGTGAGATTGTAATAAACCTTCGTCCGCCATTTCCAGAATCTGAGATTATAAAAATCATAATTGTTTTCTTTTTTTTTCTGGGAATTTTAAGGTGGAATATTTCTTTGGTGAATACTAAAACAGAGAATTGGATTCTAAATCCAAGTAATTTCTAGAAATTGATGTGGAAAATGTTCAAACCTTTTTTGAGTTTTGGAGGATCGTTGGTCTCGGTGTGAAGAAGCTCAAGTGTGTTTTCCCTTTTTCTAATAATCAGTTCGCTTTGGTTCTAATAATAAACTCAAGAATATCTACAGAAATGATTGAGGATAAAAATTATCATCAAAAAAAATTTCGGGTTTTAGTGTTACTAATGCTATAGTACAGTACAAAGATGTAAATTTATCATAGTTGTTTAAAATTTACTAGTATTTGAAACAACTCCAAAAACTCTGATAGTAATAAAAATATCAAAAAGATAAATCAAAGATAAATGATTGCGTTCATGGATTTGGAGTAGCCGGTAGGTAGCCACACAAACTGATAAAAAAAAATTTGGGTACAGTACAAAGATGTAAATTTATCATAGTGGTTTAAAATTGGGAAAATTCCATAAAAATACACCAACTATTTATCGATTTCCACTAAAATACACAAAATTTTTAGATAGCCAAAAAAATACATTAACTATTTTTTTCTTCCTTTATAATACACAAATTTTAATACTTTATCCATTTAACATCTAAGACTTTATAAAAAGTAAAAACTATTTATTTTTTTAATTAAAACAAAAAATATTCTGATTAAAAATCATTTTATAAAATCTGAAAAAACCCAATAAAATTCAAAAAAAATCTTTAAATAAAAATTAAACTTGTAAAATTTTCAATTCATAAATAAAAATCTAAAAAATAGATAAAACTCCTAATACTTTTTAAGAAAAATAAAAGGTAAAATATTAATATTTAAATTCATAAAATTTCAGTAATAAAGTTACCATTATCTTTTGAAATTAACATCATAAAATTGTGTATGAATATAATATTATAGGTTGTATTTATTTTTGATTTGGGTAATTTCTGATGTAAATAGTATAATATATATAAATATATGATTTTGAAGTAGTTGATATATGTTGTACCTTATATATGGTAATAAAGTTTTTTAAAGTATTTGAATATTTAATTAACTAAAATTTTGGTAAAAGGTATACTATATGAAAATATTTTGTATCTATAATATAAATGGTAAATTTTAGACTTATTTAAAGATTTAATAATTTAAAGATAGATTTTGGTTTTCTGAATTTTATAATATAGTATTTAATTTCTGTAAATTTACATAATTTTTTAAGATTTGAAGGAATTTTAAGACTTATTTTTTGAGTTTTATATTATTTAAATATTGTTTTTATCAAAAAAAAGGTTTTATGTTAAATGCATATAATTTAAAAGTTTGTGTATTATAATGGAAAAAAAAATTAATTCATGTGCTTTTTTTATATACTCACAAAGTTCGTGTATTTTTATGGAAATCAATAAATAGTTGGTGTATTTTTATGGAATTTTTTTTTTAAATTTACTCCTTCTGTTTCACAATATAAGATGTTTTGCCTTAAAGCACGGATATTAAAAAGTTAATTTTATTCTAAAAAAGAATTGTTTGATATATAAAGAAAAATAATTTAACCAATCATAAAAGAAAACTATAAATTACTATTGGTCACACAATATACAATAAAGTAAAAGATTACATAAAAATGAGAGAAAAACTTTATATTTTGAAACACAAAAAAATTTCTAAAACATCTTATATTATGAAAGAGATTGAGTATTTGAAACAACTTAAAAAAACTCTGACAGTAATAAAAATATCAAAAAGATAAATCAAAGATATGATTACATTCATGGATTTGGAGTAGCCGGTAGGTTGGAATTAAATCATTAGTTACCAAAAAAGGAAACAAACAATAAATAGTAACCCTGATTTTATCTTTTCTTTTTTTTTTGTTAGACAAATAGTTTTGTCTTTTCTGAAAGAAAATAAGTACTCAACCGTTAGGAGTTCTGATGTAAACGTTTGCGCAAAAACAACAAAGATCATCAACTACCATGTAGAGTCACGTGCCAACCACCGCGCAAGGTCACGTGCTAACCCCCATCTTCTTCATACAACACACCGACAAGCTTCTGAGTTCTGAGTCTATATTCATTATTCAACATAAGTTTTACGGGCATTCTGGCCCAGTATATTAATAATCCAATAGTTCTATGTGTGGATTAAAATATTTTGGGCTTTCTTTTGTTACAGAGGCCCGTTTAAAGAAAAATGTATTCATCATTTTCCATAATTATTCTTTCACGTCCTTATAACTTAATAACATGATGACCGATCTTGACTTGTAAATGGTAGACACATCGTGACTTTTTAAGTTTTTGTTTTTTTTTAATGTGACTTTATAAGTTTGTAACCGATTTAGTTTATCTATAACCTATTAATTTGTCCTCATGTTGTTGTTCTTTTTTTATTGCTAAAGTAATTTGTACTAATATTACGGTTGCAATTATAATATGGTTTAAATTCAATAGTCTTGTGTATTTTTTAAGTTGTAGACGATAGAAAACGAACATGATCGACACATATCTGATTCGATATTCTTAACAGTTTTTTTGTTTTTTCAAATTTGCGGTTTATTAATATGACATATGAAAACTTTATACTATTGTTTAGAATGGTTCATTACACCCTTTAGCTTGATAGATTAGAATCCAGTATTCTGAATTGGACGTGATTGAATCCTATTATGTGAATCCAGTAGTTCTTACGTTTTTAGTACTCGTAATATGTTTGTGCATGTATTTGAGTAGTAGTAGTTATCTTTACTGTTACCAGACATTCTAAGAGTATCATTATTGCAAGAACTCTATATGGGGTTCTTAGTAATTTGTTTATTATTATTTTGTTTTGATCGAGAAAGAGAAATTCTTAAAATTAAAAAATTATATCTAAAAACTCTTAAATAAGAACCGGTTCTTAACACACAATTACCGATGCAATTTATAATATTTTAATGCTAAGAACTCCTCTTTAAAAATCCCTATTTATTGCAATAATGATGCTAAATATCCAAGAAAGTACAACTTCTTCTTAACCTTGTTTCATAAACTAAGTTGAAAAACCCCTTGTTCAAATCCATAAACTAGATGTAACTTCTTCTTTAAAAAAAAAAAATTATCTGTGACTGTGCGTAATAATAGTTTAATCTTTTTCAGTTCCATACAAATCCACAGAATAATTCTAAGTTATTTCTTAAAAGCCAAAATCAATGAGACAAGAGCATTGTTTGATGATTGATTAAAAGAAGGTTAGAGAGAGCTGGCAAAAGCCGAGTTTCTTAGCCGGTGAGTTGACTTTTCAGTTAATACCTCCAAAGATCTGAACTCAGCTTGTCCCATCATTAATGTCACCGTTTTCTTTTTCATAATTATTCTTATTTTTTATCTTCTTATTATTCGTAATATAAAATGACAGGAAATAATTTTCAAAGCTTAAATGCCGGTGGAAATTTTGTCTTTTGTTTTTATTTAATTTCTGTTGACGTTTTTGCCGGCATGGCGTATGAAATAAATCCATCAGCTAGTATATAGTAGGATTTTTATAATTTTTTTTATAATTTTGATTATTTTAGTTTTCACATAATTGCGTCTGACGCATGATAATTAGTGGTGAAAGTTTTGTTTTAATTTTTCCTTTTTATAACCAAGCTTTGTTTTAATTGATTCGAAGTAATCCTCAAAAATGAGTATTTTGAAACTTAACTTTTGTTTATAAAATCTTTAATTTTTAAAATATTACTAATTAATAAGCCTCAACTTTTTTTATTGCTTCCAGTTTTCATATTCCCATTAGCTGATTCGATTCTTAAGTTATGTTTTACCCATAACATTTCGAACTTACTTCTTCACTGGTTAATTGGTTATATAAATTATAAGCATGTAAACATTTTTTAATATACTTCATAGACTTCTCACTTCTAAACAGATGGAATAAAGATTAACATTGTAAATTAAATACTAAAATGTGTTGAAATGATTATGGTTAATCAAAACATTGAAGACTGGACACAACTAAACAATTAATACTTGATTTAATAAATATTTTTTTGATTAACATTTTTAGTAAATTACTTATTACTTAGATATTCCTTATCATGTTGCTTCCATCATCGGATACCTTAGACAAAAGAGTCACATGCATGCAGGTATTGCCATACAAATGCTACCAAAGGCAAAAAGGAAAACAAATTAAACTGTAATTAACTAATATTAAAGGGTCAATAATGATGATTTTATAATCATATGAGGTCAAAGCCAAATTTATAAATTTCATATGGCGGCCAGCTCTAAAGTTGTTTCAATCTTGATAAACCCTATTAAACGTCTAACGGAGACTTAACCAAAAGTAAATTCAATATTAACTGGTCATGTATTCCTCATTTCATTTTTTTAAAACAAAATAAGAAAATTATAAAAATGTTTTTTTTTCCTAAAAGCTTTATAGCGTAGTTAATTGACAACTGGGTTTTAGAGATAAAATTAAATGACTTTCATAAAATCTGAGGTTTTTTCTACCCCCAAAGAAAAAGAAAAATCTGAGGTCATAGGTCTAAATCTACAGTATATGCAAGTTATGCAGGTAGTGAATTTGATCTTTTAGACTCTCTTATGCTGCAAAAAAACAAAAATAATATCACTAAGTAAATACTACTTTTTTCATAGTTAATTATGTTGAAAAATGAATCGTTCATCGTGGTTATATGTTGCAAATTGAATCTTCCATTATAGAAAATTAGATATGATTGTTGTCAGAAAAACCTAATACATTATGTGATCATTGATTCATTTCTAATACTATGTTCATTTTTGTAATGAAAGAAATGAAGAATAATTATTAATTAGTCATAGAAATAATTACGCTGTGAAGTGAAGGCCTACCAAATGGAAAACAATAAAATAACTAATCCGCATGTATGTACACATTAATATTACTCATAGACGTAATTAATAATCCCCACATGGTGTCTTGCTCACACCTTCTGTCACTATATATGTATGTGTACTTCATGTTATTATAGCTAACTCATCAATCTTTCTAAATACTTCAAAGAACAAGAACTCGAAAAAAGATTTATCAATGGCATTAATGATGAAGAATAATCCACACGAGTACACAAAGATGGAGAAAGAAGATCCACAGGAGCTAATTCACAGAAGAGCTCAATTTCTAATCCAGAAGGTTTTAGAACGAGCCGACACCAAGATAAGACAGCAGAAACAAAGGAAGAGATCATCTGGACCGTTGATTATGATCAGAGTGGTTGGGATAAGAATGAGAATTGGTAAGAAGCTGAGGAAGCTGAGGAAGAATAATAGCTGTGTCTGCAAAAATCTTATCTCTCGTTTCCTCAAATCGTTTAAACGATTCTTGTGTTCTTCTTCTTCTTCTCGAACTATCTCTGATCTTCCTCCTCTCTTCTCTCTTCAAGTTTGATGATCTTGAATTAGTTTTGTTTTAATGTTTCATTTTATGATATCGATCGATATATATACTTACATTAATACGCGTAACACAAATATAATTAGATATGTCGACTTCAGTTCGATCGGTTTTAGGATATACGGTTAAAAAAAGGAACATGAATGAAATATCATTAAAATGATTTGATTAATTTGTTACTGTCACTATAACATTTTCTTCTAAAATGGGAAACAGAGATAATACGGTTTATAATGAGGATTCCGATTATTAGACAATATTTTTCAGTTTAATGTTTCTAGATGTATAATGAAAACTAATTATAATTGATTAATTAAGTCAAAACATCGCACACATGCATATGGCATGTTTAGGCTGGGATTAGGTTAAAGCCGATGAGAAAGTTAGGAAAATATGTATTCTAAAAAAATATGTGATGGTTAAATTATACGAAAATGACTATTTTGAGTGATTAATTAGCTTAACCAGCTAAAGAGATAATAATTTAATCATGCCAAACTTGATTACAAACTTAGGAATTTGATAGAATATCCATTCTAATTATTGAAAGTAAAAGAGCAAAACATAAAACTGTTATAAAAAATATCGTTTTTAGTACTGAGGTTTTACAAAATTCAGACCCAAAAAGAATACACTAAGCAAAACAAGCAAAATTAGTCCAACATTTCGGCATGTACTCTCACTTAAGAGTGACGGGTGAGTACGAAAGAGACCAATATTTTGGTTGTGCTTTAATTGTTTTATTTTACTATTATACTATATTTTACTGTTATCTCTTATATGTTTCATCTATTGATCTATTCTATTATTATTACTAATAACACCAATAATATTTTCGACCCCCCCCCACCCCACCCCAAAATGACGAGGGAAATTTTTTTGTAACGTATTAGGAGGTTTTAGGACTTCTACTTATTTATATTTTTCGTTCGGAAGCAGAGCACATATAAGTATATTATTCAATTCAATATAATAGAATATAATGTAGTAAATGGAAAATGGTGTGTGTGTTAGAAACTGGAAAAAGCTGTAAGACCGAACATGGCCACACAACTCATTAATCCATCACGTTCTTGTCGGTTCTTTTGATCAAATTTCAAACCCAAAATTAGCTCTTCTCCGTTGACTTACAGGTTGACCTGTAGTTTCTTTCTTTTTTTAATCATGTCATATATTGTAATTAAATTGTTATAAAAGAGGATTAATATTACATATACAGTATTAATTTTTATAGTCTACAGTTCACGTACACGTATTACCAAACTTGAATTGGCTTGTGACACGTCAGAAAAGTTTAGAACTAGACAAATTATGTGAATCAAACCATATTTCGTTAGATCCCAAACGTAAACAAGTAAAATTTTATTTTCACCAAATAACCCGAAATCCAGCGGAATTAGATTTAATTTAACTAAAATTACTTCAACTTTTTAAATTTAAAAATGCTGAAAATATTTTTAAATTACTAGAAATATTTGATATCTCTATACTATTATTTGAGCAATGTTGATAACAACAAATTAACCAATTATGATGTTGCATATTACAGAAAATGCCATTGTTCTTTAGTGTTTTTAAATAAAGATAATAATCACAAAATTAATATAATTAAAATAAAAAATTGTAAATAATATTTAAAATAATTATTAGTTTCCAAAAAATTAAAAATTAAACTCACTGTCTCTCTTATTAATTATGGACGAAAATTAAAATTAAAAGTTTATAAATTGTTAATCAATCAAAATTGAAAACTAAGATTTCATATCTAATTATACCATATTATTTATTTCAAGTTATTATATTTGAAAGATTTTGTTAAGATTTTAAATTATGATTCTTCTATCATCTTTATTTGATCTTATTTTCAAATTATTTTGAATAATCATATTATACATATAGTTAATAAAAATGTAGATTTTTTTCTACATATGTTGTAAATCAAATTTTTGGAAAGAGAGATATATCAATTTTAATGTCAAAAATATTGATATAGTTATTTTAAAATTGATCAAAGAGTATATGGATTTAGTTTCGACGGATCCAATATTTTATCATCCAGATTTGAATCAGGATTCAGATCTTCAAATGTTCTAATTTTTACAATGAATTAGGATGGGTCTTAGATCAATTTTCTAATCATTGATAATAATTAATATTGGACTAAATAAAAAATTTATAAATTTTCTGAATAATATGAAAATATTTACATAACACCACTTATCTTTTACACCAAATTATGTTTTTTTGGGGCAAATACAACCAAATTATGTTAAAATTTAAATGATCAAATAAATTTATCAACAAACATAACACGGCAAGTACGTAATTATATATTAGTAATTTTAATTAACACGATACAAAGTTGATGTAATAATAATAATAAATAAGATAGATAAGATGTTAAAACATAAAATAAATCTAATCTAAAACACTAATAATAATCTATAATTATATAAACTAACGAAGAAGCAAACATTTTCTCGGGTTACTATCTAGTTAATTAAAATTAATTGCTTTGATGTTAACTAAATTTTATCCATGACCGCACATAACAAAAAAAAATTCAAGCCAATACGACCCAAAATAAAATTTGATTAGAAATGAAATAATTCCAAAATACGAAAACCTGAAACTCATAACTTATCTAAAAAAATTAACGGATCATGCAACCCATTTTCATCAGGAAATTCTCATTATTTTTTCATTTTGTTTGTAATTTCACCTATTTTTAATAGATATCTTTGTCAAAAAAAGAAAAAAGAAAAACAATATCTTCCTCTCATCACTCATCAGCCATCGTAAGGAAGATTGAAGATTAGGTGTATAAGGCCCAATTAAGGCGTCGAAGGGGACCCAATTTGAGGCCTAGCTGAAAATATTCGGTGTTTGAAAGAAAATTCCAAAATACTTATTGTTGACAGTTCGAAATTCAAAACTTTTTCCAAATTTTTATGATTTTTAAATTTTTTTAAAGTGAATATTCTGTTGACCAATAAACAAAACGAATTTTCCTTTTTAGAACAAAAACAGTGACCATTTTTGAAAAATATAACCAAAATTTGGCTACTTACGTATTTTAAATTTAAATTTTATTATCCAAGTAATTTCAGCAAAATTGACGACAAAGACGACTCAAAATTTTCTACAGTTGTATAATATTACACTCAGCTATATTCCAATTCCAGTCAAACATTTACAACTCATATATTCACTCTCCGATCTCGTCACCATCTTCTTCAACTCAAGAAAATTCTCCTCCTTTGATAATGGGTTGCTTCAGCAGTAAACACCAGAATCCTCAAAACGACGCCGGAAAAACCTCAATTCCGATCAATCCAGTACAAACCCATGTCGTTAATCAAGTCTCCGAGCATCCAAAACCTCAAATCCCAACGACCCATCAACCAAAACCAACAAATCAGCCAATCCATCAACAGATTTCAACACCATCTTCAAATCCAATCTCAGTTCGAGATCCAGAGACTATACTAGGTAAACCATTCGAAGACATCAGGAAATTTTACAGCTTGGGGAAAGAGTTAGGTCGAGGTCAGTTTGGGATTACGTATATGTGCAAAGAGATTTCAACTGGGAACACTTATGCTTGCAAATCGATTCTTAAGAGGAAGCTAATAAGTAAGCAAGATAAAGAAGATGTGAAGCGAGAGATTCAGATAATGCAGTATATGTCTGGACAATCAAACATTGTTGAGATCAAAGGTGCTTATGAAGATAGACAATCTATACATTTGGTTATGGAATTGTGTGCTGGTGGAGAGTTGTTTGATAGGATTATAGCTAAAGGTCATTACTCTGAGAGAGCTGCTGCTGGAATCATTAGGTCTATTGTCAATGTTGTTCAGATTTGTCATTATATGGGTGTCATTCATCGTGATCTCAAGCCTGAGAATTTCTTGCTTTCGAGTAAAGAAGAGAATGCTATGCTTAAAGCAACTGATTTCGGGTTGTCTGTGTTCATCGAAGAAGGTAAGTCTATAGATTGAATATATTTTTACAAGTTTTGATCTTTTGATAAAACCATCTTTAGGAGATTCGGTATGTCAATGTTTAGAATCTATAAGATTGTGTTGCGTAAGTCTTTGGTATTGACAATCAGTAATGAGCAAAATTGGTGACTTATGTTCCAATGCATAGAAATTTCCTCTTATTCATATAAAGTTTAGCCTTTTAGTATCAGGAATCGGGTTGTCTTTTTAGCTCACATTGTGGTTTCATGATATTGTTAAGTATGCTGTTTTAGCTGGTTTGATTCTTACATTCCTGTGATTGATGCTGTGTTTGTGACACGAACAAATACAGGGAAAGTTTATCGGGATATAGTCGGGAGTGCTTACTACGTTGCTCCTGAAGTATTAAGGCGAAGTTACGGGAAAGAAATTGATATTTGGAGTGCAGGTGTTATTTTATACATCCTACTCAGCGGAGTACCTCCTTTTTGGGCTGGTAAAATTTACCTTTAAGCTAACCAAATTCCTTGATTTGTTTTCTTCTTGAGGTTTGATCTGTAGTCATATGTTGTATTGTAGAAAGTGAGAAAGGAATATTCGACGAGGTTATAAAAGGTGATATTGATTTTGAAAGCCAACCATGGCCCACTATATCCGAGAGCGCAAAGGATCTTGTCACGAAGATGCTAACCAAAGATCCGAAGAGACGAATCTCTGCGGCACAGGTTCTTGGTAAGCCTGTTTATTGTCTTTATAGATTATTCTAGAATCAAGAAACTATGAATACTAGTTTACATGATCTGAAATTCCATATTGTAAGCATAATTATACATTCAAGGCTCAACACTAGTTTATGTGATCTACAGCAATCAAATTGAGTATATTAGCTAGTAATGATTTACGAATTTATAGCTATCCTTATGGTTTATAGAACATCCTTGGATCAAAGACGGAGAAGCCCCAGACAAACCTATTGATAGCGCTGTTTTATCCCGTATGAAGCAATTCCGAGCAATGAACAAGCTTAAGAAGCTAGCTCTAAAGGTAAGGAAGTAGCTCCAAAAATTATGATACTATCTTTCTTTACTACTAATTTTATATCTCGCTTATCATCTTGCTAACTCTCTGTATTCTCTAATCAATTGAAACATTTCATATCTACCATACCTGAACTTTGGTTTGTGATTTGTGTGTTTGGTTTGCAGGTTATCGCGGAGAGTCTATCAGAAGAGGAAATCAAAGGTCTTAAAACCATGTTTGCGAATATGGATACCGACAAAAGCGGGACAATCACTTATGAAGAACTCAAAACTGGGCTAACTAGACTTGGGTCTAGGCTCTCTGAATCTGAAGTTAAGCAACTCATGGAAGCCGTGAGTTATCTTCACTATCTTGATTTTACTTTTTTGCAATCAAAATCTTAAAAAAGAAAAAAACCTGAAACCCATGATGATAACTTTATCAGGCTGATGTGGATGGTAATGGAACAATCGACTACTACGAGTTTATCTCTGCGACAATGCATAGATACAAATTGGATCGAGATGAGCATGTATACAAAGCATTCCAACACTTTGATAGAGACAACAGCGGGTAAGTTTTTTCCATTTTCACTTTACGAGTCCATCTCCATCGATCATTTCTTGTATCTAGAGAATCAAGATTCGAATTTGTAACTATTTTGAGGCACTAATCAATATGTCTTGGTTATATAACAGACACATAACTAGGGATGAGTTGGAAAGTGCCATGAAGGAATATGGAATGGGAGATGAAGCTAGCATCAAAGAAGTTATATCTGAAGTTGATACCGACAATGTAAGTCACACTCTCTAACAAAAGCTGACATCTCAAACATTAAACCGGTTCTTGAAACCTTGTAATGAACTCTGTAAACAGGATGGAAGAATAAACTTTGAGGAATTTTGTGCGATGATGAGAAGTGGTACCACGCAGCCACAAGGCAAACTTCTTCCGTTTCATTGATCAAAAGAAAATTGTTCTTGTTTCTCCCAGAAGAACATAGATCCCAACAAGTTTATCAACCGAAAGCGATTCGTAAACCCGGAGAAGAAGAGCTAAACCGGGGATAACCGAGGTGAGAGTAGTTGATACATTCTGATCTTATGTGGTTTTGTTTAAAAGTCAGTCATTCACAAGGACAAATTTGTTTATCCTTCTTCTTAGTTAAGTTGAAACTGAGTTTGAGATACTGTCATGTCTTCGCTCTTTGTAACAGTAACAAATCCACATTTTTTTTTCTTTTTCTTTTTGTAACTTTCTTGAGAACCTTCTTAAGCCTTATGAAGACTTTTAAAGAGTGATTCTGTAAAATCGATTATCTCATTATCTGTAAAATATCTTAGTAAGTTCAGAACATGTTTGTCTTTTATATCTCACTGAAAAAACGCAATTCCCAAAAATGCACTAGTTCAAACTTCAAACAGATTAGGTTGATGTGATTGGCTTAGGAAGAGCTAAAATACGATTCTTACCTAAAATATTTGTGTATTTGGATAAATGTACCTAAAATATAGTAATTATCTATTTTGATGAAAAATGATAAATATGAGGGATATCATTTTTTTCCAATAATATATTTAAATAGCTTTTCTACAGGTGGCGTAAGAACGTAGTTTTTTTTTTTAATAATCATTTCACCCTTTTAAAATATTTCAAACTAACTTTGGGATTTTGTCGATGAGGTTGGCCTTGGAAGAGCAAAATTTTGAAATGCCTCCAACAAAAACATTGGCCCAATGGTCTTTTTTTTTAAAATATGTTTAAAATAAAAATACACATTTTTGTGTGTTAAAGTTTCATCAAAACACCCTTGGCCCATTGGTTAAGGGTTTCAAGGCTTCTACACCAGGTCTGAGGTTCAAATCCATACAAAGCTTTTCAAAGGTTTCAGAGTGTTGTAGGTTTCATGATTATTTAGCCTTTAGAAGTTAGGGGTTTAAGATTTAGGATTTATGGTTTATTTTCCATTATAAAAAATATTTTAAAAAATTATAATTTAGATTTATTTTGAATTTATACTATTATTATAAATCATTATCTATAGTATTTCTTAGTTTTAATATATAATTCACACTATTTTAAAAACTCTACCAAACTCAAACAATACACAAATCATGTGTTATTGAAACATGAAATTTAAAATATCTTTTAAAATTCAATGTTGTTGGATTAATGATTTTTAAATTTACACTCAAATCCACTGTAATTGAAAACATCTTAAGAATTGAATTTTAAAGTTTCAGCTAAGATTTCAAGGGATTTTTTAGTTAAAAATACAAAAATGAAAATCTCATGGTTTTAGATGAGATTTCAAAAATTTTTATAACAAAATTCCTAATTCACCAAAATTCAATCAAATTATCTCAAATTTCATTAAAACTCAAATATCTCCAAATTATTAATCCAATACACCACATAACAAAAAAAAAGTCTACTAACAAGTCGCCAAGGACGTTTGACCAAAAAAACCAAGCGAGGACTAATGAGTAAACTGTAAACTGACAAATATTTATAAAGGCCAATCACACGACTCGGACCAAAGAGCATCAAGAATTCAAAACAAAGCTCCTTAAATCTTACATTTTGACAATTATTTGTGGTCACTTCTCTTCGTCAACGTAAATCCCCAAAATCCATCTTCTTAAAATCTTAAGAAAATTCCCACTCAGATTCATGGGTTGCTTCAACAGTAAAACCCTACCACCATCAGATCTTGTCTCCGATCAAGAACCAGGGACGATTTTAGGGAAGCCATTGAAAGACATCAACAAGCTTTATAAACTCAAGGAAAAATTAGGCGAAGGCAATTTTGGAACAACTTACAGGTGCCAGGAGATTGCTACAGGCAACAGTTACGCCTGCAAATCTATACTCAAGAGTAAGCTAAGAAGCCAAGAAGAGAAAGAAGCTGTGAAAACAGAGATTCATATCATGGTTCACGTTTCAGGACCACCAAACATCGTACAGTTCAAAGGTTCTTACGAAGATAAGAAATTTATACATATAGTTATGGAGTTGTGTTCTGGTGGAGAGTTATTCAACAAGATTGAGGCTTTAGCCAAGTCTCATAGTTGTTACTCGGAGAAAGATGCTGCCGGAATCTTTAGGTCGATTGTGAATGCTGTGCATATTTGTCATTCGTTAGATGTGGTTCATCGAGATCTCAAGCCTGAGAATTTCTTGTTCTCGAGTGAGGATGATAATGCTGTCCTCAAAGCTATCGATTTCGGATGTTCTGTTTACATCAGAGAAGGTGAGCTAAAAGATTTGATCTTTGAGTGAATTATCTAAGGCCTTTTATAGTTTATCTTTGCTTCAGTCTTGTTCCAATGAATCTGTTTTAGATGTCCTATGTTTATCATTATTGGAATTCAAGATTCTGATCATATGTATGCTATTTTTAGTAAGTTTGTTCATGTTTTCAACAATTATAGGAGAAACTTTTGAGAGTTTGGTTGGCAGTAAATACTACGTTGCTCCTGAAGTATTAGGAGGAAGCTATGGGAAGGACATTGATATTTGGAGTGCAGGTGTTATTTTATACATCCTACTCAGCGGCGCACCCCCATTTGATACTTGTAATGGCTTAACCTAAATACCTTGATTTGTTCTTCTTTGGGAGTTTGGATCTGTAATTGTATGTTCTGCTGTATTGTAGCTGATGAGATTAAGGAAGGCAAACTTGATTTTGCTAGCCAACCATGGCCTTGTATATCTCTAAGTGCGAAAGATCTTATCAAGAAGATGCTCACCGTAAACCCAAAGCATCGAATCACTGCTGCTAAGGTTCTTGGTAAGGCAATCAAAATTGAAATTTACATTATTAGATGAAGCCATGATTGTTAGTTAGTTCCAAAAGAAGCTTTTTCGTCCATTCTTTATCTTCTCATGTCTTATATGTTAGTGTGAGTTTATGTTTGTCTCTAACTAGCAATCCTTGTGGGTTTATAGAACATCCTTGGATCAATAACGAAGCTCCAGATAGGCCTATTGATAATGTTGTCTTATCACGTATGAAGCAATTCCGGGCTATGAACAAGCTTAAGAAGCTAGCTCTTAAGGTAACAAAAAAATAGCTATGAAACTTATTGTTCTTTATTACTATATATGCATCGATCTCACATATTTTCTTTTGCCATCTTGTTATGTTCTTTAAACCTGAACTTGAGATTGTGGTTGTGTATTTGGTTTGCAGGTTATCGCAGAGGGTCTATCGGAAGAAGAAATCAAAGGTCTTAAGACCATGTTTGAGAATATGGATACCGACAAAAGCGGGTCAATCACTTATGAAGAACTAAAAATTGGGCTGAATAAACATGGTTCAAAACTCACTGAAACTGAAGTTAAGCAACTCATAGAAGCTGTGAGTAAATCATAAACAATCTCTCTTTACCTGCATTTGTTGATCTAAAACAAAAAAAAAGAAAGAATCTGAAACACACATAATGATAACTTTTTGTAGGCTGATGTTGATGGTAATGGAACAATAGACTACATAGAGTTTATCGCAGCTACGATGCATAGACATAGATTGGAAAGAGATGAACATTTGTACAAAGCATTCCAATACTTTGATAAAGACAATAGCGGGTAAGTTAATAAATCAAACAAAGGTTTGAAAATGTTAAAAACATCAATGTGAAAATGATTTGTTTATAAGATAGGTACATAACGAGGGATGAATTGGAGGTAGCTATAAAGGAGCACGGAATGGGAGATGAAGCTATCATCAAAGAGATTATATCAGAAGTCGATAAAGATAACGTAAAATCGCTCTCCATAACTTCCCGGTTTAACATTTAACCGGTTCTGAATCTTGTAATGAACTCTGTGCAGGATGGAAAAATAGACTATGAGGAGTTCTGTACGATGATGAGAAGTGGCAACTTGCAGCCACAAGGGAAACTTCTTGGTATTCATTGATCATAAGCTCTTGTTTCTGTTTTACCCGAAAACGGTTTTGTAAAACCGGAGAACAAGAGCTAAACCGGGGAAAACCGAGGTGAAAATTGTTAAGATCGACTCTCAAGACAAATAAATCGGTCTCTCCTCCAATTAAGTTTGTTATTTCATCCAAGGATCAGAAAATGGGCCTATTAGTATATAATAGTCAATAACGTTAATGGGCCCAAGAAGAATAATAATAAAAGGCCCATTTAAGCTGTTAACGATGTAAAAAGTCCCACATTGCTTAGGAAGAAAGAAAAAGCAGAGTTTATATATGAATGAAGTCGAGTAAGTGATTGTCCCTTCGGGGACATCCGATAAAATTGGAACGATACAGAGAAGATTAGCATGGCCCCTGCGCAAGGATGACACGCACAAATCGAGAAATGGTCCAAATTTTTTTCAGAAATTTTCCAGATCGATCCCAAATTTCTCAAACCCTAGATTCCCATTTTTTTTTTTCCGTTATTGCAGCTCTAATGTTCGTTTTCCAATCGAGAATTTTGTTCCCAATTCCGGTAAAGTTCTGCTCTTCACTATTGCAATGAAACGATAAAATTTGAAAGATGTTGATGGTGTGACTTACGCATACAAATACTAATTATTTACAGGGGTTAATTCAACAAACACAAAAGTGATAGAAAATATTTGTATTTGTATTCATAGAATATAGTTTTGTGAATTGAACATTGACTTAAATCAGTTTTCGAAATTGATATCTTACAAGTTAAACAATACAATGGGAAGTCTCTTGGCTGCATCATCTGCATCTCACATCTGCAACAAGATGGCGAATCCGAGGAGCATACCATTTCACTTTCTCTATATGTTCCACTGTAACTTCCCAGCTCCGACCTAAGCCATGAAAACCCCAAAAATGAGTACCAAAGACTGAGTTTTAGAGTTTCTTACTATTTCACCTTTTCAGTTATTCTTCTTCTTAGTTAAAGATGGTTAACGAGTACCAAAACTGAATTTCCAAAACCAATGCTCTTTCTTTAAGGCTTTTTGACATTTTTTGTTCCAACAAGCAGACAAATGCCAATAATCACGTTTACCTTCAGCTCTGGCGATGTCACTGAATGATTTGGTAACATGCTCGGCCCAACTGCTCTCATCAGAGTCCTTGACGTTTCCATGCACATGAAGTATTCCACCCTCGGGTCTGCAAATTCCAATATCAAGAACAGAGACATGAGTCAAGTCACATTCAATCGATCAATTTCTCTCTAGTGGATTATATTCAGAGATTCTAAGAAAAGAGGAGCATGAGAAACAGACATCCCCCAGCTCGAGTGGTCTTAAAAGATTTGATCTTTTGCAGAGACTGACGAATATCGTGTATGTTCAGAATTTTATGCTGCTGGTTCTCGTTAATTATGTATAAGAACAAGTTCAGGAAAGTAAAACCACCTTAAAGCCTCAATAGCTGTGACCCAGCTTCCTTCGCTAGAAGGGATAAGACCAAGACAGACTCTGTCAGCTACTCCCTGAGAAACATAAGATTTGAAACCCAAAATCTATTATTTTGGATCCAACTGCTATAGCATGAACAATTTGCATAAAATGAATAGATGGTGAGCAGTTTTGAAATATCATCGACTGTACTTTTGGAGCAGTTATCCGGTTATCTCCTTCAAAAATGATACAACGGTCAGAAACAGAATTTGCTTCAACATTATGTCGAAGTGCCTCAATAGCATGGGGATTCCATTCACAAGCATAAACTAGCCTTGCCTTTGCCCTGCAAATGTATAATAAGAATGAATTGAAGCTGCGAAGGATCTAGAAAGTATTGGTGTTGTGATTTTCTTCTCTACTTTATTTGTTTAACGGCTTACCTCACAAGGAATGGGAGAACAAAATATCCAATTCCAGCAAACAGGTCCACCACAACTTCATTTTCACAGACCATGTTACCCATACGAAGCTTTTCTGAGAGATTACCCCAAGAGAACATGCACTTCGTAGTATCGAAAGAGTATAAGATCCCATTTTCACGGTGATCAACCCATCCATTGTCTCCCACAAGAATCTTCAAAGTACTATCTCTTGTACGGTTGGCTTCCACTCTTCCCTGGCAAATACAATAAATTAATTATTTAAGTCTTGCTGGCAAGAAACTGCCAATGGGTTTAAACTTTGGTGTAATGTTATAAAAGTGACATACTTGGTGTGCAAGGCGGTTCGCACTAAGCGATTTAGCAACAGCAGACCAAACTTCACCACCGACAGAGCTCCACGCTGGATCTTTAAAGGATGTTACAGGAAGCACAATAATATCTCCAAGCCGTTCCCATCTAGCAGTAGAGAAAACACATAATACTTATCAGATGGAAGTGAAAATAACATGCACACAATTAGATCCTCACCATTTAAGTACCCGAGCATTATAAATCAGTATTCTGGAACACTTACTTCTGTGGAAGCTCATCCAAAAGCTCCTCCGCTAGGCCTTTCTGTTGAAGTATAGACGTTATATCTTCTTTCATTCTTTGTAAGGGAGATTTTGCAACTTTTTTGGCTTCAACAGCTACATTAATGAGTTTTTTAGCACCATGTTCCTTCAATAGATTCAAAGCCGCTGAGCTGGATATATCCTTTAACGATATATCTTTTGTTAGATTATCATCCTCTAAACCTTTTAAATCCTTTCCCAAAAGCTCCTTCTCATGGAATTGTTCAGAAAACTTTTCAGTCACAGGGAAGCAAATATAAAGACCTTTTTCGTTTGAATAAACCTTCCTCTCAAGGTCTAACCATCCGAAACTTTTAAGTATGTCCTTGCCAAACTTTGCATACTTTCTTTCTAACTGTATCACCCATGATTGAGACAGAGAAGTTTCAGTCTTTAAATCTGCATTGTTTTCATTCACTTCTATAGAAGCATCTTTGGGTTGGGGAGGAACATAACTTTCACTCATAGTCACTGATTGAAGCAAGTTGATTTTCACTGGTTCACTAAACTTTGTCCCAAAAGCGTAGCAAGCAGCCCCACCTCCAATTACAATAAGATCATCGCCAACAACACTGGCTGTACTTCGAACAAACAGCTCTTTGTTCATAAACTCCAATCTCACACTCCTCCACAGTTGGTGCTTCAGATCTAGCAGAGTCAAATCTTGACAATTTTGTGAAACAGGACAACCTCCAATTATGCCAACAATATGCTTATAAACAAACATTGAGTGGGAAAATCTGGCATGAGGCCATTTTCCAGAAACCACTTCAAGTTTCCAAGAGCAGCTGCGGACATCAAAGCTGTATAAATCATCGAGTACCTTTTCCCCACTGTACCCTCCAAACATGAATAACTGAGACCCATATGCAACCATAGCATGAGAGTGGCGCGCACAGGGCCATTGACCTTGATGTTCAATTTCTTTCCACTGAAGGTCCTTTGTATCCAACATGTGCAAAGAGGAAAACACCTTATCATTGTAAAGCCCACCGAATATGTATACTTTCGAGCCAACACTAGCTGCCGCGTGTCGATGTCTGCTCAATTCAAAGAATTTGGATTTAGAAGAAAATTCAACATAACAATTATCTGAAGGGATGTCAATGCGCCAAGCAACAAAGGCATCAGGATCAATGCAAGAAAAAGAATTTATAGTTTATATACTCTCCATTGAGGCCATCTCCAAACATCTAAGGTATGATACTAAATGCAAATATTTACCAGAAGAACATGGGGCAATAAAATGATATTTACCTCGGAGGAAATTCACTTCCATTGCAACTCTGTGAGCTCCATTCAAACTTGGATATATCAAGCATCCACACATCATTCAGAATATTCAAGGGATCCGCCCTTCCTCCAATTACAAAAATGTAATTGCCAACCATTGAAGCTGTGTGGCCAAGTCGTGGTGAAGGAGATTCATCGACTGTGATCAACTTTAAGGTTCCACATGAAGGATCAAGCAACATAGACTCGTTTCTTCGAGCATGCCTACCTAAACCGCCAAAACCACCAAACACAATAACTTCCTTTCGGTCTGTTTTGTCTATTGTACAAGCTGAATGTCCCCAAAGGTGGAGCTTCTCAACTGGTTCCCCAACAATGGATATCATCGAAAGCAGCATAAGATCTTGCTGATGCCCTGCCAATGATTTAGATATGGAAACTGGCTGTCACGTTTAAAATTTGAAACTTATCCTGCAAACCAAGTAGACATAACTCAAACTCTCGACCAAGGGATACACTACCACTAGTATAAACAAAACCAGACTATAGTTCAACCCTCCTACTTTATTCAAGCTATCTACAAATACAACAATCACTTAGGGATATACAAGATTACCAGTATGCAAGTCTCCGTTGCTTATACTTGAATCATGATTATTTCCAGCTAAATTCTCGTAATTATCATCTTCGTCCACATCATTTGCATCTGGATTCTTGAAACCGTTACTCGTCAAAGCAAGACTAAACCCATCGGTTCGCTTCCTATTAGCATCCATCTTCTCATTAGCAATATCAACAAGGAACTTCACATACTCTGGTGAAACCATCAGCTTCTCTGTATCACCCAAAGGCACCTCCATTCGAATCGAGCACCGTATAGCTATAATTACCCTTTTGCCATCGCCACAAGAAGTGATTCCCGATTCTCTAAACCCAGCAGAGATAGCTATCGCCACAAGAAACTGCGCCGAACCCAAATCCTTACATTCCACAGCAATGATCAACGGCTCGAATCGGAAGACTAATTCGCTGGGTTGGTCAATTGGGTCAACTCCAGTTGACTCTGAAGGGAAAAGGAGAGAAATTACCAAATCCGAATCTGCTGGATCGTGTGTGATGTAGAGCCATGAGCCGCCGCGAGATTTTTTCTTAATTGAATCATTCAATTGTGGTTTGGGTTGAGAAAGGATTGAGATTCGACCTGAGCAGGAGCTAGTGGTGAAGTAAGATGGGTGATGATTGATGGTTTCGAGGAGAGGGACGATGGGCTCGTCGAGATAACCTTTTGGAGATTTGTCAGTTACTGATGAACTAATTGAAGCTAACGTCGCAGCTTTCCTCTTTTCGAAATCCATTTCTTTTTGAGTTTTCTGCAAAAACCCTAACCTTCAAGGTTCATAAACCCTTCTTTTAGATCCGGTGACGAAGAGGAGTCGTACGAAACGGCCATAGCCGCTGCCGTTTAGATGTCTTGGTTCGAATCCAGTTTTCGGTTCAGGCATTCCGGTTTAATACGGTTTTGGTTTCAGGAATCACTTTTTTAAGAATTCTTTAATTTCTTTCGAATTTTTGGTTTTCTTTCAAGTTTTTCTACCGTTTGGTTTTCTGACAAGTTTTTTCAAATATCCAATATTGTGTTAGTTTGGTTTAGATTGGTCAAATTAGAACGGATGGTGAGATTTTAGCATAGGGCAGCTTTATGATCCTAGAGCAATTTAAAATGTTATTTTGGTTTCGTTTAAGATTTTCAGATCAACTCAACTTCATACCTTATATGTTTTTCGATACCAAATATAAAATAGAAGAAGTTTAACTAAAGCTTAAACGATGGTAGCAAATAATTTCTATCACCATAACACAACACAATGCCTAAACCAATAAAGTAAAGAGGAAGAAACACATCCTCATTCATCACCTTTGCATCAATAAAAAAACACTTTTGAATCTAAAACCCCAAACAGATGTTGTTTCAAAAGATTAGTGTTATGAATCTTTATTTGTTATTGTGCTGACAAGTTGCAAAAGCATTTTTTGTGCATTGTTGCTCCATTTCTTAGTTTCTGCTCTAATCAGTAAAAATTATTTGAAGATTGCATTTTCGGTATTAAGCTCAGAGGCGGAGCTAATGTGGAAGAAAATGATCACTAGACCCACAAATTTTTTAATTATTTAGTTGTAAGTTTTCACAATGACCCCATGATATATGATCGATTCCTACCTTTGACCCTATACATGTTTATATTTTTATTTAAATTTATTTTTCTTTTGATTTTTATTTTATTTTTTCTTTCAAAATAGCTAAATCTTTAACTAATTTAACCTATATATTAATTTTTTCTGCTCGTTTTGATATATTTTCATTTACTTTCTTTTGAGAATAAAAAAAATTGTTGATAGAACTGAAAATAAAAATGATGAACTATGGTTTTTTGTTTTTTTGTTCTTGAAGACCTTTTATTATATCAGCAATTTTAATTTTCTTTTGCTGCTGCAATTCTTGATCATCTTCCTGTTCTTCAACTTCATCATCCTCCTGTTCTTCAACTTCATCACCCTCCTGAACTTCACCTTCATCATCATTTTCTTTCTAGTTTGCTGGATTATCCTCTCCTTCATCATCAACTTGATTATCTTCCTGAAGTTTACCTTCATCATCCTATTTTTTTTTAAATTGAAGTATTTTAAAAACTACATAAATATATTTATATTAAGATGATTTTATTAGCTTATAAAAATGATTTATCAAGAAAATAGATAATTTAGTTTTATTTTAGTTAAAAAGTTTATATTTTCTTAAAACCATTTAAGCAAAAATAGATACTTTAAATATTTTATTTAATTTCAATATATAATTGAATATAAACAATTATATATATATATATGACTTCAGTAAAAATATTTTTGGTTCGGCTGCTCATTGAGCTTTTCTGTTGACTCTTTAGCTTCATGATTTTGTACAACTTCATGATCTTCAGCGACATGGCAAACATTGGATTTTAGTAATTTACATATATTTATGACATTAAGCTGAGGTATGTAAAAAATAAACAAGAAAAAACATACCAAAATGGTTTTCGTTCAACATAAAAGCCGCATATTCAACATATAAATTAAGCCCTATAAATTTGTTTAAATGTCTGAGTATTGAACCTGTAAAAAACTAAAATCAAATATTGAAAGAGAAAGATTTAGAAGTATTGTCGAGAGTTTACCTTGTGAAAATGGTACCAAGTCCTACTATAACATAAATATTAATTATGTTAGGATAGTGACCTTTGTCGAGACGTTTGTGCACAAAGAATGAACCATTTGAAATATACTTGTCAACATTAAAATCCATGCAATATATATATATATATATATATATATATATGTAACAACTCAAAGTTACAGTTATTATTAGCAAAACCAAATGCATAAGAATACCAATATTCATTCTTAAATCAAACATTATATCATAATTATAATTATTATAGATGTATCACGTATGATCAATAAGTTTACCATGAAATTTTTTAAATTACATCCAACTCGCGAATTTGGGGATATTACTCATTTTACAAAAGTGAATCAATCTTTTGACCAAACATGTTCAGCATCTAATGTTATATTTATAGTTTTGTACTTGGTGAAGAATATGCAATAATTGACAAAAAGAATAATGGGCTTTATTTCATAGGTTGAGTTTTTCAAAACGCATGAGGAATTGATGGTAGTAAATATTAATAAGATTAGTGTTTGTTGAATGCTGATGGAAATAAGAATAAAAAAATTTCTCACAATATTCATTTTTTCAACAAATTGACGTTCACACCTTTATTAACCAAAAAAAGAATTGGTGTTTGCAAACTGTGTGATGATGAATTATTCTGATTTATTTGAAGTATCCCTAATATATTCTGAAATAATTTTAAGATAACTAAAATTTTCAAAATAAATTGAAAAAGTAAAATAAAACTAACAACATCAAAAACTTTAAATTTTAAATTCTTTCCTCAAGGTTTACTCTTCAAATATTATATGATTAATCTGATGAATGCAGTTTCATAAATGGTATTCCCATACATAATAATTATATGTATACGTATATGAGAATGAAACATATATGATGCTTCTTTAAATTTTATTATTTGTGAATTTTTATTCGTAACAAAAAATAGTTTCTTAATATTTTTTTATGCTTTATAGAGTTACGGTCATATGAACATTTTTTAAAAACAAATTGAGCCACATATAACTATATATCCTTTGTTATCAGATGTTTATTGGGAGAGACTAAAAAAAAATCTCATAAGCATTGGTTGGCTGATAAACAAAGAAGTAGATATGCCACAAAACGTTCGAAGATCTTGCATCATCCACTTATATAACGCCACGTCAACAAAAGAGGTCCTACCATTGCAAACTCTAAAGACCAAAGATCCAAAGGTAAAAAACCTTATCTCCAGACCAAACCTAATCTGATTACCTTCTCTTCCCTCCACTCAATCTTCTCCTCTTCCCTTTCTTCTTCGTTCTCACAATCAAAACAACAAAAACAAAAAAGAAGAAGAAAGAAAAAAAACTTCTCTCAGAATCAAGAACAATGGCTTGCTCTAATCTAACATCAATGTGGGTTTCATCAAAACCATCTCTTTCTGATTCATCTTCCTTATCATTCCGATCTGTTCTCAGACCACTTTACACTTCATCTCCTCCTTCAAGATCTTCCTCTGTTTCACCAATCCAGGCCTCTCTTCGTGAGCTCAGAGACCGTATCGATTCAGTCAAAAACACTCAAAAGATCACCGAAGCTATGAAGCTTGTCGCTGCAGCAAAAGTCAGGAGAGCTCAAGAAGCAGTCGTCAACGGCCGACCATTCTCAGAAACCCTAGTTGAAGTTCTTTACAACATCAACGAACAGCTTCAAACCGATGATATCGATGTTCCCTTAACCAAAATCAGACCGGTTAAGAAAGTAGCACTCGTTGTCGTAACTGGAGATCGTGGATTATGCGGTGGATTCAACAACTTCATAATCAAGAAAGCAGAGGCAAGAATCAAAGAGCTTAAAGAAATTGGTGTTGACTACACAGTCATTAGCGTGGGCAAGAAGGGAAATTCATATTTCCTCCGTCGTCCGTACATCCCCGTCGACAAATACCTTGAAGCCGGAACTTTACCGACGGCTAAAGAAGCTCAAGCTGTAGCTGATGATGTCTTCTCTCTGTTTATAAGCGAAGAAGTCGATAAAGTCGAGCTTTTGTACACAAAGTTTGTGTCTTTAGTCAAATCAGAACCCGTGATCCACACGTTACTGCCTTTATCACCTAAAGGAGAGATCTGTGACCTAAATGGAAACTGTGTGGATGCTGCTGAAGATGAATTGTTCAGGTTAACGACTAAAGAAGGGAAATTGACAGTTGAAAGAGAGACTTTTAGGACACCAACTGCTGATTTCTCACCGATACTTCAGTTCGAGCAAGATCCTGTTCAGATTCTTGATGCTTTGTTGCCTCTTTATCTTAACAGTCAGATTCTTAGGGCATTACAGGAGTCATTGGCGAGTGAGCTTGCAGCTAGAATGAGTGCAATGAGTAGTGCTTCTGATAATGCTTCGGATCTTAAGAAATCGCTTTCTATGGTGTATAATAGAAAGCGTCAAGCTAAGATTACTGGAGAGATTCTTGAGATTGTTGCTGGAGCTAATGCACAGGTTTGATTACTCCTCCTTTGAGTCAACTCTTTTTATTTTCGTTATCGTTTGTATAATGTATAATTTTAATTAATTTCTAGAACTCTTTATAATCATGCAATTTACAAACAAAATGCGGTTGTATATCATATTTTGGCCTTTCATTGGATAAATGATGAAATCTTCGTTGAATATTTGTGGATGGAGAAGCTTTTGTAGGGTCCTTTTGAAGGATTAAGATTTGTTTTTTTGTTAGTTGGATCCTATTTGATTTTTGTTTTTGAAGGGTCTTAGTTAGGCAGAACAACAACAACAAAATGAGTCATCATCATCAAGTCACATAATAAGTTCATGGGTAATAACGTTGTACTATTGTCAAATGATTTTGAAGTAGAACTGCGTGAACTTCATATGATATAGACTTTATTAAATTCAAAAGGAATATAGACTTCATATGATAGAACTGCATGAACTTCATAGAGAAGATTCTCAACCTCGAGATGAATTTCAATCGATGGTTACGCTACAAAGTTTGAATGACTCAGTTCAATGAGCTCCTTTGTGTTTACGATGATATCAAATGGCTTAAGATCCGTTTCGTCTCGTTATCTTTTAATCTATGTTTTTTTTATGTAGCCATTTCTATAGCGGATTTCATTAATATGATGACCCTTTGTATCTTGGAGTTGTCTTCTTCTTTGTCTTTAATTTAATGAAAGAATCAGTTTGACTAAAAAGTAAAAAAAAACTAAACAAAAACATTTGTCTTTTTTTTTGCGGAATCAAAATTATGAATCAAGTCAATTGAATGTTGTAGACTAGGGGTGGGCAAAAAACCCGGATCCGAAACCCGAATCCGAACCCGACCGAAAAAACTCGAACCGAATCCAAACCGAAGTTTTAAAATACCCGAACGGATACTAGACTTCGAAACCCAAACACCCAAACCCGAATCCGACCCGAACCGATAACCGAATGGATACCCGAAATACCCAAAATATAATTACATATATACAAATATTAGTTATATTTAGATTTGATATAACCTAATTACCTAAAATTAGAATTATAAACTCAAAGATATCAATTATTTTAAGACCAAAATAATTAAAATATATAAAACAACTAAGATATCCGAAAGTTTTTAGTTATATTTGTGATATTTTAACCAAATTTTATTCAAATTTAACTATTTTTTTATTTTTTCTCAAAATTTCGGATACCCGAACCCGATCCGAACCCGAATGCACCCAATCCGAACCCGACCCGAAACTATGAAATACCCGAACGGGTATTGTACCCCTAAACCCGAACACCCGAAAACCCGAAATATCCGATCCGAACCCGAACGGGTACCCGAATGCCCACCCCTATGTGTAGACTAATCGGCAAATCGTGAACTCTAATCTTGCCTACAAACCCATGACCCAAAATTGTGACCTTTTTTAGTTGAACTTTCTTAGTCTCTAAAACAAATCCGTAAACCTGAAAAAGTAGAATCATAAACCCTAAACCCATTGTCTCTACAAATCACAATAAATGTTGTCGAGAGAGAAAGGACCTACTCTATCAGGGCTTATTAACATTAAATTCTTGTCCAATTATCTCACTAATGGTGGATACAATCTTAGCTAAGTTTTTTTTTTCTCACACGTTTTGAGGGTTTTTTTTCTAACCATGAGGCACCTTTAACTTACACAAATTTCTCTCTATTTTTCTTTGGAAAATTAACAAATTTTCTTAGTTACATTAGTTAAATATTTATTCCTATACAACGTGATATTTCTGTATATTTATCACATTTCCCTAATTTCTTGTTCCTTCAAACTCATTTTCTTTACAATCTTTCTAAATCACTTTGAAACGTGAATGATATTTCTGAGATTTTTTAAAGAATTGATCATAACCACGTAAATTTCCACTCACTGCTCCAACATTGTACTAATTTTGGGGCCATGCTAGTATCAACTTTTGAGGGATGTGCATGCTACAAAAAAAAAAAAAAAATCTAAAATGGCAGCAAAAAATATCTAAATTTTTGGGAGACCCACGAAGCATTGAGACAGCTTACAAATAACTTGTCCAAATTATTTGATTTTACCCAAAAAATCCCTACAGCTAATAGTATTTAGTTAAATCAAAGCTCTAGAAGTTGGAAGATACTGATACAACTCAAATACTATTGGTTTAAGGAAACTCTTCAATCAACAACGTTTAAATTAAACAAATTGTTGGATTAGACAACCGACTAGTCAATGGATTTTACTTTAATGTCTTGTTATTGTTTTTTTATTTGTAAACCGAGTCGGTATAATACAAGTATACAACCAAGGATTTTCAGCTAATGTAGCAATGACACTTGTCATCGCCTATTGGTGAACAATGCGTAAAACAAGTATTCTATAAATTTTGCAATCGAAAAATTAAAAACATGACTTAATTGATAACTTGTAGCGTAACGATACCATTTTAATAGTTTATGCCAATATTTGAAATCTAACAATTAGAATCAGAAGGTCTCGATAAGGTCTTGTTTCGTATTAATTAAGTATAAAAATAGATACATGAGTATGTGTGCCTAATCTCGTTTTGCTCGTTTACCGGAGTAACGAAAAGTGAAGCTAGTTGTGTTAGTGAGAGGAGTTTTTAAAAAGGCATAAGGGTTTGTGAACTTAAGTGTGTGTGTCCTGTGTAGGGTGATGTGTCCACATCATTCTCCACTCTCCACCTTCTAATTTAATCTCGATTACATCTTTAATAAATTCAAAGCATAGCCCAACAATCACCATCTATATACATATACACACATCTTTTATAGCATTTAAAGATTTGAATAGTTGATGTGGTTATTGCAGTCAAATGCAGCGACCACGACATGGTCACGGTTATTTACCAAAAACTTGGTCACGATATATTTAAAAAAAAAAGGATATATTCAAAAAAAAGGTTCAAGGCTACTTTTTCGAAATTTATGTATAAATGTGTTTAATAAAAAAAATGAAAATGTTTTCCAAATCAGTCAATATATAGTTTTCTTTATCATTTATTATTCAGACTTTGACATCACTACGTAAACGATACAAAATATAGAAAACTAAAAGAGTACTCACGGCTATACCATAGGATTTTTTTTTTCAAATTTGTATTTTTGTTTTCTAGGTTTGATGTCATATTTTGATAGATGTGTGAGTAATCTTAAGATGTGATTTTTAGTATTGTTATATCATTAACATATAAGTGGTTTGGATAACTGAAAACTGATGTTGAAATGTTAACTAAATTGGTGAAATATAGAATAACCATTCAAAGAATAATTGAGAAAATAATATAGGACGGGTCGTATAAGTTGCTATAAGAATTTGTATTTATCAATTCGATTTTGTGATGTACTATTATGTACTTATTAAATTAAATAACTGTAACATAAATATATAAACTAATTATTTTAGGTTTATAAACTCTAAACATATTCTCATAGAATAAACTCTTTTCTTATGGTCTTTTATTTTTAATTCATTTTAAACATATTATCCAAGTCGAATCAAGGACACAATTACGAAGATTTTGTAAACAAAATTTAATATCAATCAAATAACGTTTGAAGATTATTAAGACATTTTAAATCTTAATGTAGACAAAGTTGGATAGGTAGATTTACAAGGCTGATTGGATTATAAAAAATAAATATAGGTGTGACATGAATTAATTGCTTATATGAGAAAAAATGTTTATGTGAGTGTGGATAATGTGAGACAAGGTTAGAATCCATTCAACCATTATATATAAAATGCAACAATATAATTGTAATAAATTATTTGTAACTTGTAACCAGGGAAGAGGCATGACATAACTAGTGGGGTCAGCTGACCCTACTAATATCTAAATTTATATTATATGTATTTAGCATTAATTCTAATGAACCCAATTAAAACTATTTTTTGACCCCATTTATCCAATCAAAAACTAATTTAAATACATGAAAAGGCCAATATCTTTAAAATTAAATTCACCTTAAGATCAAACCCAAAAGGTTAATGCAACTTTCAATGATTTACATGGTTTAATAAACAAATACACCTAAATTATATTTTTAATAATAAATAAAACAACAAACAAAGTTATTTTTATCTTTTTCTTCCTATCCCCCAAACAAAAGAAAACCTAAACTATGGCCTCTCTAATAAGCATATTTTACATTATTTGGTTTATTCGATTTTGGAGTTAGTTTTGATTTTTTTGTTGCTATTGTAACTGTCAAAATATGTTTTTCTGAGATAAATATTGTGAAAACTGCAGTACGGAATCGCATTCATCTCTAGCTCTTATAACCTGTGACCGTGACTAATGCTTATGTTTTTCAAGTTCGGTTGTGGGATATTTCATCTAAGAATTTTCTTTACAAATGTAAAGTTCGTATAGTGGTAAATGTTTCATCCTTGTTAATATTTAGTTATTCTGCTAGTTTATCAGTTAGAGTAAGTGATTGTTGTTTGTGCTTATTGAAGGTAGGGAATAAGTCTAATGAGAGTAAGCCAACAGTTATACATATTTGGTCAATTTTAAGTGATTGTTTAGTTTGTTTTATCAAAAAAAAATAATTTTAGAATATAGCAAATGAAACAATAATAAATAAAAGTTTCAAGTTATGAGTGAACATATAGAATATATTTTTGAATATTTTTGGAGAGTTTGTAAACTATTATTTATAGTATGTTTTTCTTGATTCCGATTAAAAAAATTTCTGGTTCCGCCATGTAGCTATCTAAAACTTAAATAATTAATCTGAGATCAAATTTAATATTTTTCTATATATACTTTTTCTGATAAGGAGTTATTTTTCTATATCTTCGTTTCTAAACTTAGTCAAATTTTAAGAAAATTCAATAACTCATCATACATGTAAAACCATTTTTATTTTTCCAATAACCTAGAACCATACATGTATATAAATGGTGATATGTATGATATAAACTCTATTTTGTCGTTTTTTTTATAAATGTTTTGTTGTTAATTTTGTTTTCTGTATTTGCTCTTGTTTTCTTACATGACTTTTGTCTTTGTTGACAAAAAATAACAGAGACGTTGTCTTGACATTTTTGTGCTAGTTTAATGTATCTATGTGTGTATTTCACTATTTTGTTCTAAGGGGTTAGGACAAGACATAACTTATTAGATTCTAGTTGCAATGATGCTCTATCATAATTTTATGTCAATGATCACAGAAGCTATGATAACATGTATATCAATTGTATTTTAAATTATTTTTCCTAAATTCATAACTGTATTTGAAAATTTTGAATTGTTTATGCGTGATTTTTTTTATTCATCTATCATTTAATAAATATATTAAAAATTATCTATACTTTACAATGACTAAACTTAGCTATTTATAAATTATACGATTTATTACGAAATAAGGGGAGAATAATAATAACCATCTGAAAACTTTTATTATACGATATGAACATTCATTTTCTAGAATTTTGAGTGTTTGGACTCCTTACTTTTTGGTGTAAAAATTCTTAATCTGTTAGCCAACTCAACCAAAACTGTCCATTATTATTGTGCAGCCAAACAATTATTTTTTGTGTATTACTCTTTTCCAATAGTTTTGACACAGTAAACAAAACGAAGGATCTAATATTAAGTAGTACGTAAATAGAATGCAGGAAGTGATCTCTTGCTCTCTCTCTTTTCCTTGTGGATAAGATGGTAAGTAAAACTCTAATCAGGTAACATCATTAAAGGCACTTTTATGTTAAATTTAATTTCGTCCTCTTATTTGTGGGATAACATTTAATTTTTTTAGCATAATCTTTTAAATTTACCGGAAAAAGAAATTTAAAAAGTATATAATTTGACATAAAAGCAAGTCTTTTCATATAGTACATTTTATTTTTTTGTCTTATTGTATGAATCAGGCTCTGTCAATGATTTGGCAGGTCTGAGAAAATAGTACCAAAGGCTATTACTCTTGTAAGTTGTAATGCAACTGTTGATTATTTTAATTTTTAAAAAGCATTAAGTCTTTAGCACAAATTATTGCAGAAAAAAGAGAGTACAAAATTATTATACTTTTGGAGTTTTCTGAAACCTCTGGCTCTATGAGAGGCTCTTGTAATCTTTGATGGTTTCTAATTGTCTATATGTATATGTGACTTGTCTTTCTCTTTCATTTGCCAGCAAAGAGAGATGGTTTAATGTTGTTTGTGATTATCTCTCTTCTTTCACATTTTATATATAGTCTCACATTTAGCTCAAAAACAACAACAACGAAACACTTTAAAAAGCAAAAGAAATTTGCTTGCTCTACTAGTAGTAGAAGAAGATTTCTTTCTTAGCTCTCTAATTACTATCTGGTGAATTGATATCTCTTAATGGATTCAGGAGCAAGAAGGACACATAGTAGCAGAAGGGTTCTTTCAATGGGAATAGAAGGAGAAGAAGAGTTTCAAGAAGAAGATGTGTGGTCAGTTCTGAGAGATGGAGAAACTTCAGGTCCTGAAATCAAAATACCTAAAAGTCATTTCTCTTCCTCATCTTCTTCATCTTCACCATGGCACATTCATAGAAGCAAGGAGGTCTCAGGTGTAAAACAGTCATCTGCACCTATGAATGTCCCTGATTGGTCTAAGGTTTATGGTGATACAAAGAGTAACAGAAGGAGTAGTCTTTTGTATTCTCATGATGATGATGATGATGATGACGATGATGGTTGCATGGTTCCTCCACATGAATGGGTTGCAAGAAAGCTAGCAAGAACACAGATCTCTTCATTCTCTATGTGTGAAGGAATTGGAAGAACACTTAAAGGAAGAGATCTAAGCAAAGTGAGAAATGCCGTCTTGACAAAAACTGGATTCTTGGAGTAAGTAGAATGTAATATCTCACCATCGTCATCATCATCATCATCATCCATGTGCATGGAGCATGAATCCCATAACTCTTGTTTTAACATTTATCATCATGAAAAACTCAACTTTATGGTATCCACATCATCATCATTATCAATGTCATTGTCGTCATCATCATGTGGGGATCACTATACCAAGAGTCTTTTGTTAAGTTTTATTATTATTTTTCAATGTGTGTTTTAGAGTAGATAAGTATCATAGTGATGATGATGACTTGTCAGCCCCATGCATGGGGCCCATTTAATTTTCTTCTGTTGTTTGTGGTTTCTCTTTGAAGTTTTTATGATCTTAAATTAGAGCCTAGAGAATAGGATCCTTTAGAGCCTTTAATTGGATGGAGCCTCTTTGAGTTCTTCACCATTTTTGGTGCAAGTTTTGTCTTTTGCTATCAATGTTATATATATCTTTTAGTTAACATTATATATTTTATATTGAGGTTGTTTGAGCTATATACCTATGACAAGTCTACTATCAGAAACTCATGAATTAAGTCAAATTTCAGAATTAAACCAGTCAAATGGAGAGTTGATTTCATGCAAAAAAAGAACTAAACCCTAAAAATACTGAGTTTATGATTCTGAAGACGTTTTCAATCACATGAATCGATCTAATATTTTAATGATAGTATATAAATGTTGGTGTTCCTATTACTTCATCAAAAGTATACCTTTAAGTTAGGATTGAATCCATGATTATCTTTTAAACTCTTTAATGTATAGTTTTGAATACTTTTTCGTTTGATTGATAGTTAAAAAAAAATAATACCGGTGAATGATTCGTAGAATGAAAAGCGTTGAATGATTGTAGAATGAAATAATGTAACGAGAAAATATCAAAATATACATTGGACTTTTAAAATAACGCTTTTATAATAAAGAAAAAAAAATTGGTGAAAGCACTAAAGATTTTTTTTTTATTACAATTCTAATCGTGATTCTAAGCCCATATAAAAGCCCAAAATTTCAATTTTCCTTGCAAGTTAATTAAAATATTAAAATACAAGTAAACACTAATGTATATAAAGTTTGGGTGCCGTGCAGGTAACAATCACTAAACCCTAAATCAATCCTCGATTCCTTTAAATATTCTCTCCTTCATTGATCCTCTTTCTTCCTTTTCAATCAAAGATCCAATTTTTTTCGTCTGATCATCGAAACAGATCTTCTTCTTCTGCGTATGTTTGATTTCGCCTCTTCTCTTGTCAATTTCGAGTTTTTCGATTCTCGGTTTCTCAATCTTTACTGCTAAAGTTTTAATTTTTCTCTTTTAATTTTCCCAGATACTGATTGAATCGCCATGGCTAAGAACTCCTTCAAGCTTTCTAATCCTCTCGGTCAGTTTCGTTGTTTCTTCTTCTTTAGGTTTTTGCGTGATCGATGTGATCACTCGATATTAATCTTGCTTGCTTCTTTAATTTTGTTTCTGATTCTCTAACGATTCTAATCTTCTTAATGGAATTCGATATTGATTAAGCCTGATTAATAGTTTGTTAGTTATGATTTAACTTTTACATATGGTTGTGATCGGTCATTTGATATTGATGTGATGATTTGATGGTTGTGCCTTTAATGGAAGTTACTGGAATCATATCTCATTAAGCTACAAGGATGTGTTCATGTGTTTGTTTAATCCATTAACTGTGATTGAATCTTTATGTTTTTTGTTTTTTTTTTTTATATCAGAGATCAGAATGGCTGAATCTACTCGTATCAGAGCGAAATACCCAGACAGAGTTCCCGTATGTTTTCTCAACTTTCCCTTTAAACCAAACCAAATTTACAATTTTAGTTTATTGTTCTAACTAGAAACTGAATACAGGTGATTGTGGAGAAAGCTGGACAGAGTGATGTTCCTGACATTGACAAGAAGAAGTAAGTAAATGATACATTGTATCTCTATCTCCCTTGTTGGATCATAATGTAATCAAATCCCAAATTGGCTTCTTTAATCTTTTTCTTGCACCTAATGGAATTGTGATTTGTTTCTGTAATCTTTCTAATAATGTGATTTGTTTTTGCACCTAATGGTATTGTGATTTGATTCACGCCCTTTGTCACTATCTGATAAGTTAGACATTGCAAGGGGATTTCGTTTTTGGTATCATAGAGTCTGAGTCTTGCTTATACTCTAGACTTGAAAGTCTCTTACTTTAGTTGGTTTGAGCTATCAATATATGATTCTCGTTCTTCAAAGTTGTCCCTTGGTCTTTAACTTTGTACAGTCGAGCAGTTTCAAATTGCCAGATGGCTTTGCACTGGCATTCTTTTCTTGTTGGTTTTAATGTTCTACGTTTTGTTTCTGATCATGTTTCTTCTTCTATTAGGTATCTTGTACCAGCTGATCTAACTGTTGGCCAATTTGTCTACGTTGTGCGAAAAAGAATCAAGCTTGGAGCCGAAAAAGCAATCTTTGTCTTTGTCAAGAACACATTACCCCCAACAGGTAAAGAATTTATAACCTTTTTATAAACCTTTTTATCTTCAACTTGTATGCTTTCCTGTTTTGGTTTCTTATCTCTTCCTTTTTTTTGGTTCTTACAAATAGCTGCATTGATGTCTGCAATCTATGAAGAACACAAAGACGAAGATGGGTTTCTCTACATGACATACAGTGGAGAGAACACATTTGGATATGTCTGCTAATTAGCTCTGCTTCAACCATTGACAATCCTATTGATGATTGTGTACATTCCACTAGCTTTTGCTCTGATTTGTCGACCTTAATAAGGTCTTTGACCTTCTGGGTTTTATCTTCTGAGCTCCCTCTTTCTTTCTTTTGTTACCGAAGATGGATTTGAAACAAGTTTCTATCTTTAGTTTGATTTGATTCCACTCTCCATTTACATTGTTTAGTTTCCTCTGCATCTTCTATTCTCATGAATAAAACTTCTATAGTAATAGTTTCAAAAAATTGTATATGGTTTAGCTTTGATATCCTGAATTTGTCATTTGTTTGTATCAAAATTGATTAACTGTTGAATCAATTTACTAATTTTAAACCTAACTTGTCTTAACCGAGAAAAAATAAAAAATTTCTCCTAACCGAAAGTAAACCAAAGAGATAATCAAATTCTATTAAGTACTTTTTGAATACATATCTCTTGGTTCTACGGTCTTGGACCAAGTATCGCTTTTGATCTTTTGCGACAGTCGCAGTCTCCGCCGCCGTCGTCGACTACACGGTGAAGGTACGGAGTAGATTATAATCGTTGCAGGATTCCGATGTTATGCCCTGATTTGATTTGTGGTGAACCTCCATTTCAATTTAGGGTTTTCACTTGGTTTCTCAATTAGATTACTAAGATTCGTGCTTGAATTGTGTTTAATCATCTCAATTGCTGGACGAGCTTATCTTTCTTGAGAATCTTATATGTTTGTTTATAAACAATCTAAATTCACAGTCTTTTTTGCGTATTTGTGAATCCTCCCTCTTGTTGATGCTATAAATTCAACAAAGTTCATTACTTTGTAAGCTTTTTGGTTTGTAGATTGAATTAATAGAGATCAATTCTGTGTCAGAGTTCTTACCATGAAGAAAGGTATGATGCGATGGGGTGATGATGATGATGATGATGAAGACTCATCCGAAGAATCATCATCGTCCTCTGCTTCTGACTCAAACGCAGATAATACTGAGACTGGGAAGAAGAAGAAGAGAAAGAGCAAGAAGCCAATAGGTATGAAAAAAAAATTGATTGTTGTTGTTGTTTTAACATTGTGAGATCTCTCATGTATCTTTGTTCTTTTACGATTGCAGCGAGGTTTGCAAAGAAAGATAAAAAAGCTTTTGATTATGAATCTCTGCAACAGCATGGTTATAAAGCTGTTGGTCTTCCTGATATTCCTCCTCCTGAGGAGAAACAGGATTGGTCATGGGATACGGGAAAAGATAAACAAAGAGTAGAGGAAGTGAAAGAGAGTTATAGAGAACGAGAAGCTACAAGAGCTGCGGTTGCTGGTGGTGAGACCATTGAGAATGCGCAGTTGCGGAGTGATAGGAAGAATCTCTCTTTTTCACAGAAGGAGAAGAAGAAGAGAGATTTGGGACAAGCGAGTAGAGGTAAGAATTATGTTGAAGAAGAGAAGAGACAGTTGAGAGAGAGTGGTGTTTACTCTGGTTTTGATTCTTAAAAATCTCAACTTTGAGGTAAATCTTATGATATGAATGCGAAGAAACAAGAGCTTGATTTCACTAATAGCTACAAGTTTATATGGAGAATCATCAATTATGTAGCATTGTATACTATGGTTCTTATTCCTGAAAATCTCAGTTTTGAGGTAAATCTTTAGTCTTTGATGATGGTGAAAAAACAGGATCTTGATTTGACTATTTGACTTTATTTACTTTGGTTTTGATTCCTATAATCTCAGTTTCAACATATGTTTATGAGTGCAAAGAAGAAAAAGGAGATTGATTTCATTAATAACAACACATTTACATAAAAAATCAACACTTACAATTTTGAAATATTACAAAACTGCAATTACTCAAGCTTTGTTGCAGAGCATATCTCTGACTTGATTGTGAATTGTGAATTGATTCTCCAAACACTAACTTCTATCTGTTCTAGCAATCTGGAACGAGATGAAGTACTTATTTCTCTGATAGAAATGTCGACTGGTTTTGTGGGTTATTTACCGGACAAGATTCAAGAACAATGTCAAAGCATCGGCATCTCTCTTCTCAGACGGATACTTGATCGGTCTTGAAGAGTTCTTGGGGAAGACAAGTATGGTCGGGAAGCTACCGAGCTGTAATTCCTGCTTCGCAAACTCCTTCTGGTCCCCATCTGCTCTGAATTTAGCTACCTTAACCCCGCTTCCAGCCAATTTATCCGCCATTTCATCATACGATGCTTCCATAGCTTGACAAAAGGGGCACCATGGAGCATAGAGGACGACAATCCAAGGCTCTTTACGGTTCTCCAACTTCATCAAATTCTCAAAATCCCTTGCCTGCTCAAAGTCACATGATTCTCACTCTTGAAGATATCTGCAACAGCGGCTTTTGATTCCCCGTTTACTTTAGCATCAGCAGCGTTTTCCTTCACATTCCCTTTGTGAAGTCCACATTCCTTGGCCTTAGCATCTTCCCACCACCATCTCCCTTCTCTCTCGTGCTGTCCCGGTAAAACCGCTCTCGTACACGGCTCACATCCAATCGAAATATACCTTGCAGCATGCAATGTGTTAACCGGAACATCCATAGTCCTCAAGAAATTCCAAACATCATTCCCTGCAACATTCGCAACCGGATTCCACTTCACCAAGCTACCAACTCCACCATCCAAACCTTTAAAAACAGGATCAACCTGAACAACCGGAATCTCAGACCTGGTTCCTGGAGATTGATCTTTTCTCTGACCAGTAATCCAAGCCTTTAAACCCTTGAGAGAACGCCTCAAAGGTCTCACCTTTCGCACACGGCAACACTCTTGATGACCATCCTCATAGAAAGAGAACAATCCCTTGTTCCTAACCAAACCTTGAACCTCAATAGAATCAGGAAACATATACTCAATTCTAATCCCATAATGTTTCTCAACCACATCGAAAAACCGATAAGTCTCAGGATTTAACCTCCCTGTATCCAAGCTAAATACTCTAAAAGGTCTCCCAGTTAAATGAGCATACTCAATCAAAGCAACATCTTCAGCACCACTGCAAACACACACAAAGAAACAAATAAATTAGCCATCTTTTTCAAAACTTTCAAACACAAAACTTGTTTTTTTTTTTGGTTTTTCATGTTAAGATTAATACCAAATGACTGTTACAGCCTACATATAGTTTAATTTACATATCTAGCTCTCAAAGAAAGATACCCATGATGGAATCCAAAAGAGACAGTTTTTTTCGAATCGAGTTATGACAAAGGGTGAGACAAACAACCGAAGTAAAATTCTAGGAGAGAGGGAGAACGCGAATCCTTGGCTGGATAAGAGAGTAACCTCCTCCGAAGTGTCCGATCAATGCTGAGCTTGATGGCTGCGGAGGTGGTGGTGGTTTCCGTAAAGACTCGAGCATTGCGCTCCTTCCAAATGAAGTAGATAGCTGACTGCAAGAGTAGTTTAATTATTTTTCTTGCGTGCCCACTAGGCGCTGAGATAGGGGTTGCCATCATGATCCAAGTGGATGTGTCCCTAAGCAGAAGAGGAGGGTTATGGATGACCCTTCCTGCTAGAGAGATCCAGATGGCCCTAGAGAACGCGCACTCAAAAAACAGATGGTCAATTGTTTCCGAGTACAAATCGCAGAGGACGCACCTGGGAGGAACGTTCATACCCCAATTTCGCAGCCTAGCACGGGTGGGGAGGCGATCTTGTATAGCAAGCCAGTGAATAAAGGAGTAGCGCGGGACTGCTTCCTTGAACCAAACAACTTTCGCCCAAGTGACCTGTGGAGCCGTGGCTCTGATTTGATCCCAAGTGCCTCTGGTTGAGAAAGAATCAGCAAACATACCGGAAGGCAACCTCCAAGAGAAAGCATCAGCTCCCCTAGAGTCATCCGGAGGTGTAAGAGAGGTGAGAGTTTGCATGAGAGATTCAGCTCTCTCTGATCTTGCCGCTGGCAGAAACCAATCTCCATTTCTTGTAGCACCAATAACCTTTGCATCCTTTCTGATCCTTAGGTCCCGAGGTCCTGTGGCACCCAAATAAACAATTAGGGGACACAAATCTGTCCAAGAGTCGAACCAGAACGATGCTTTCCTTCCATCTCTGATGGAGCTGGAGCAATGGATGAAAGTAGCAAAGAGTGGTTTGATTTCCACCAGCTTGCGCAGATTCCATGAGATGCGCTGAGAGCACTCCATCTGCCAGTAGCTTTTCCTGCCAAAGACATACTTTTGGAGCCAAGCGTACCATAAGGAGCCATCTTTTGCAAATAATTCCCAAACTTGCTTCAGCCTAAAGACTGTGCCAAAGTCCTCCAGTCTACGAATACCCAGACCCCCTGTGCTGTTGTCGTGGTGTTATTCCAGAGAAAGGCAGAGCATAGAGAGTCCACCTTCTTGTAAAAACCCTTCGGGAGAACAAATACTTGACTCCAAAAGATCACCATTCCATAAATAACAGATGAGACTAGCCGTATCTTACCCACCTAAGAGAGAAACTTTGCAGTCCACGAGTGTAGCTTGCTAGTTATTCGCTCAACGAATGGTTGTAGGGCTGCCAGATTCAACTTTCCGGGTAGGAGAGGCAGGCCAAGATACCTAGTAGGGAATGATCCTTGTCGAATTCCAGAGTCTGCGTACAAAGCCTGAGTTTCCTCATCACTATACCCGCGAAAGAAGAGCTCTGATTTTGCTGGGTTCATATCCAGTCCAGAGATGTTCTTGAAACGGTGCAAAGTGTCCATAATGCCCCGCTGTGAGGCCAGAGAACCGTCCGCAAACACCAATAGATCATCAGCAAAGGATAGGTGAGTTAGCAAGGGTGCAGAGCAAAAGGGGTGAGGCTGGAACTGCCCAAGGGTAGCAGCCCAATCCAGCACCATGATCGCGAGCTACCGCTGCAGAGAGTGGCGGCGAAGAGGAGGAGGAGGCAGCTTGCACTGGTGAGGCGGTCGAGACCCCCGCGCCAGGAAGAGAGCTGACTTCTTCCAGGAATGAGCATGACGGAGAATGTATCTCTTCCCTGGATTCTTGAGCGATAAGATTCAGATCCAGATCTGGCACATTTTTCGAGGCTGCCCAATCTGAGAGTTTAATCCCTGCGGTGGAAGCAGAGGCTTGCTCGTTGACAGCTGCCGGTGGGAGAGCTCCGATGTGTGCTGCAGACGGTGCTGCAGAGATCTCCGAGGAAGTCTTGCCGGAAGTGGAGGCAACCGCCGCCTTGGGCTTTGCGAGGACATAGTTTGCACGGGGGAACTTCGGTGGAGGACCAACGATCTGCTTGGGCTTCTTCTTCTTCGGCATCGTGAGATGGCCGGCGAGACGCCGACCGGCGCGTGAGGAAAGACGAAGTGCGTCGATGGTTTAGAGAGAAGGGAGAGAGATGAGGAGAGAGTTCGATTTCTTTACAGCTCTTCAAACACAAAACTTGTCCATATCTCATTGATTGATTGATCGAATTTACCTAAATGCAATGGCAATATCGTTTCAGTATTTCTCAAGAGCTTTATCCATAACCTCAAGAGGTGAAGCATTCTCTAACTTCTTTGCAAGTTGTTCAAAATCTTCAATCTCTACTTCTTCTACAACTTCCTCTGCAATTTCTGCTGCTACCATTGTTGCTGCAAGAGGAATCATTGAATCTTTATTCTTTGACTCTGCGTTTATTGGTTTAACAGATGATGATCGCTTCCCAGATACATTCAGAGACAATGGAGTAACATTGACACGATCCAACAACCTCAACGAACCAATTTGCGACACTGTAAGACACAAAAAACGAATTAGATTCGATTTTTTTACCAAATACGTAAAACCTAGATTGACCCATCAAACAATTTCTTAAATTTCGGTTGAAAATTTGAAAATCATAGAGAAATGGAAACTTTTATTTTTGATTTGAAGATAAAAATTGAAACTTTAATATACCTTTTGGCTCCGATGAAATGGCGGAACGAGAGAAACCAGCATTCGTTATCCCAGGAGAAGAAGAAGAAAGAGCCATTGCCATTTTCAGAGCAAGATTACGATTTGCTATCTGAGATTTTTTTGGGTTTTGTTTTACGATTGCTTTGTGAGAAGCGTAGCATTAAATAACAAAGCGAAGAACCAGGTGAATTCAGATTCATTGAACCTAGACGCAAATTTTTGTTTTTGGCAACCGCGAATATTCTGGTCAATTTTGATGACGTGGCAGTTTTTAAGTGGATGAATTTTATTTTGAAATTATCGTTTATTCTCTCCTCACTTGGGCTTGCGGGGTCCAGAGAAATCGGTAGTCAATTTTGGCATAACCAATCGAAAACTCTATTTAGTTGTTTCATTTTTTCACATGTTGGAATAAAATAGAAAATTTCTAGTAACAGTTTTCTTTAGTAAAGAAAATACGTGAAATGAGACTATAAGTCTACAACACATGTAATTTGTTATAAATTTCATAATGTATTACCACTAGAACATCTAGACTATGGTCTCTTACTTTTGTTTAACATTTTTATACGATGCATATAAATATTTTTCTTTTATGTTTGGCATGACCATATGTTCTTTATACAAGTATCTTTTTCAAAGTTACATATTCTTTATTATTTTTCTGGTCCCATCTTTTATATTTAAAATATAGTTATCAACAATAACTAATTATATATATAGGTAGAGTTAAATATAAGCTTACCAAGTTATAAAATTAGGTGCATCACCTACCTAAACGTTATAATGCATGTGACAAAATGAGACTAACACATGTTTGTTTGTTTGTTTTTTCTCTTGTAATAAAAGAAAATAGCTAATATGACATTTCTAATACGTGAGCCTATTTTCTAGAAGCTTTAAGAGAGATTTATGGATTGGTTTAACGGTGATAGAATATATTTATATGCTTAAATTAGTGGAAGATTAAACTAAAGCATAATCTAATAATAAGGATCATAACCCAATGTCTCATTATCATATAGAAGTAGATAAGCTAATAATATTGTTTAACTCCTTTTTATAGGATCATTACGATAACTCTATGCATTTTAGTGTTTCCATAGTTCTTTTCTTTCTATTCGGAGATCCTTCAAATATTGTTAGTATTATGATTTGGGCTTCAATGGGCCGCATGACTATTTAAGCATTAAGTTATCAAAATAGTTGTTGAGATAGGTCCACATACAATTTATTATCATTGAGTAAAGTATCCATATTTTCTAGTATTACACTAAACCTTTTTCTACATTTATTGATTAATTATACACACACATATAGATATATATATATATATATATATACATTATTTGAGCAGTCAGGAGTAAACCGTAGAAGATTAGTAAACAAAAAAATAATTTTATATGTTTTATGGTAAAATATGTATTGTAACTAAAAATTAACATAATTTTTGTAATAATTAGATGTAATAAACACTAATTTTAACTATGAAGATAAATTTTGTACTATTTTTAGCTATAAATAAGTTTATACTATTTTAATCTATTAAAATACTAAAACTTATTTATAAATTTTGTAAAATATCATAAATAATTAACAATATTCTCTTAATATATGAAATGAGAGTTTAAACTCAAGAAAAATAACAGTAAAATACATATTTTACCAATATATCAAATAAAATTTTAAAAATTTAGGGCCCTAAAATTGCTTCCAAGGCTAATGCTTTTTTTCACCCTTCATAGGCACGTCTCTGTTCCTTTCACTTGAAACTCATTTCTTTATCCTTCCATCTCTACGAATTCTGATAATTTGTTTTGGAGAGCCAAAGATGTAGACGTTACAACATCGGGTTGATGACATTTATGTAGTCACTCTGGTATATTTGGACAGTGTGTGATACAAAAATGTTTGAAAATAAAGATATCCATCCAACATATACAATATCTCTCGGAAGGCATGAGGGCGAGTCGTTCCAAATAGCGAATGGTCGTGAAGAGATCCTTGGTAACCGAGTAAACGGTATCATTGAGCGGCATGAACAAAGGACTCCGGAATAGGCTACATGTCATGTGGACGGTTCATGGGCTAAACAACCAATTTTTTTTTCTTCTTTTTTAGTTTGGTCAGAAAACAGCCATTTCTTTCATTGTTTTAAATTTTGTTGTTAGATGTAATTCATTTCTTTATCCAAAAAACATTTATCGGTAAAATTTTAATATTGAATGATGTAACCTTTCATTTTAATTATGATTGGAGGGATTGCAATATAACTCTAATACTTCCTCTGTTTTTTAAAGCATGTATTTCTGAAAATTTTCACACAAATTAATAAAACATTTAATTATACAAATTGCCCCTATTTAATATGATACTAGTGAATATTGACTTAAATTCAAAGAGTTTTAGGTTTGAATAAAGGGTAAAATAAGTTTGTTTCTTGTTTTAAAAATCATATTAAAAATCTAAAATAACATTCTTTTTAAGACAAAAAAAAAATCAATTCTAAAATGACTCTCTTCTTTTAGAAACAGAAGGAGTAAGGATCAACCTACTTATTATCAAAACCAAGTGGTGGTATCCCAGTGGTTTGAGGTTGGGTATGTGCTTACCTTGAGATCCGGATTCGAATCTACTTGGTCACCCAACTCACAGCGAAGCTATGCAAAAAGGAAGCTCCAGATTATAAAAAAAAAAACTACTTATTATCAACCAAGCCCATATATACTTATAAAATAAAACTGATAACAAAGAGTAATTAGTCAGGGAAAAAAACTAAACACAGATATTAGCTAGACAAAAAAAATATATAACAGCATACAGTATATCATACATAATTGAATATGAATGGAGAAATAGTCATTAAAGTCATTAAAGTCATTCCTTATTTTCCGATAAACTAGAAACAAATACATGCGTTACAAGGAATAAAAAATGCAACGATGTTGGGAAAAAACGTGATGATGTAAGATGCGTAATTAAAAAGATGATATTACACCCAAGTGGCAACGCCTCACTAAAGAATTCCAGATTCTTTTTTGTCCTCTCCTTATGTTAGACACTAAATTCTCTTGGCAGTGCATGATAAGTCAAATAGTACTAAATATGAATTGAAACAGAAAAAGCTGCCATAAAAACAAAAAATAGAATAAAAAGAATCTGGAAAAGACCTGTATTAAAAAAAAACAAAATTAATCACACTTAAATACATGATAAAAAGTCGATATATACAATGAAAATCTAGGATAACGGAAGGTTATATATACTATAAGATATCAATATAACTTAAGTTATAACGTCATCGGACGATAAACAATAAATACCGTCGTTTCTTTGAATATTCTATAGTCCGAAACGGAACGGAGACTTTTTGTCTTAAACCTGTTACGTGTCATCGCATGAGGATTCACATACATGCAATATGCTTTCGCGTTCATCTTATTCAGTACTTCTTCTTGTTGGATGGCTCCAATTCCATTATGTTAAATTTCCAACATTTCAGATTCCAAGGACATCGACCATCAAAAAGATTAGACACCTAACATAAAGTGTAAAGACCATAACAAAGGAACTTAACATTTTTTTCTATTTAGGAACTTAACACCTAACTTTTTTTTTACGTTAAATCAAATATATTGAAATCAGAAAACATTTACAAAATACAGAGAATATTCCAAACAATTGTTATACACAAATATAAGAAATTGATACAATTTTGATGAACGAGTGGAAGTAATCCGGCTATCTTTTGATAGGCTTATAGGCAACATATATAATATGTTAAGTCCCTCACTCACATACTTTTTATTGGCTATCAGCTTGCTGCTGAAACTCCAAAATACCATTAACATTACTTTAACTTGGAAACATAAATCTAATATCGTTGGAGATGATTCTGAACCTTGTCGTCTTCTTGAAATCGATATAGTTAACGATTTCGACCAATATTTTATATGCTTAACATCTAACATAAAGTGTAAAGACCATAACAAAGCAACTTAACATTTGTTTCTATTTAGGAACTTAATTAACACCTAACTTAAAGTTTATGATATAATTTTAAATATAATAAATTTGACTTTAAATAGGTTTCTTCGATCTATTTATGACCTATAACATATTTTATACTTATATCTACATTTTCCCTTTAATTTTAGTACCGAATCTATTAAAATTTTCCTTACATACGAATATACTGTCTACAAGTTGGAGCTATATTTGTTTGTATTGTGGAGTACCACCGTCTACATATATGTGAGTCAAAATCTCTAGAAATTGATGAGTACAGTATAATATTTAAATGTTAACGTTGGTACCAAAGAAATCAAGTATCACCGACAAAGGGACATGGAATGAGAATTTTGGTTGACTATAATAAAATAATGGAAATAATTGGAGTCTGTTCGCTAAGAATCACGCAACGCTTCTCTCGAAAACGTATAACGCTCGCGCATGGAGACAAATAGTATAAAAAAGTGTTTATATTATTCTATCTGTTCAAGTTGATTCCAACTTCCATTAACCTAATTGAAATTTTGATTGGTAATTTAAAAGTTAGTCGACTTATACAGCTACTTACTATTATAGTAAGACGATGCAGTAACAAGTATAAAGCATTTTTTAACAAAAAAAAGCACTAGTAAAAAACATTTTATATATTGAAACAAATTAAGTAACATACAAACGCAACACTTTTGTTAACCTAAAATAGGCAACGGCCCGAGACCGTAATGAATCATGAGTTCGTATATCTCGAATACATTGTCCATCTTTAACTACAGAATAAATAATTCAACTAGATCAAAGTAAATGATCAATATAAATGCTATATGGCTTTAGAACATATGATTACTCTGTCTTACTTTTTGGGCTTATTTCAGTATCTAGTTTGTTCTTTAGTTTCTGCAAGAATTTAAAGAAAAAAAATGTTTGGTCAAAGAGCCAGAAAAGCAGCATATAATGACAAACCACAACAAAAAAGAAAGAAAGTTGGTAGTAGTAATTGATATTCTTAGAAGTTGTCACAAAGAAACAACTGAAGCGTCGAGTATATATATACAAATGAAAACATGTAAAGGAAACAATTTTAAAGAGCAGAAAACAGCATAAAATGACAAACCACAACAAAATTATGTAATGGCATTTAATCTCCTTCTTTAGGGTATCTATTTTTTTTCTAAGAAAAAAAAATAGAATAAGAAGACATACGAGGACAACTAGTCAATGAAAACTTGCCTACTTGAAAAAAAAGAGAGAGAACTCTCTCTATGAGTTGGCTTCATCCCTTTGATTTGCTGCAACCATTTTGAATCAGCCGGGACAAGTTGGTGAATCTTCCCCAATAACATCAAATTGAGAGTTTCAGTAAAGAATAAAATGAAGAATCCAATCGTTAGATCTTATGTGAGATCAAAAGTGCCGCGGTTGCGATGGGATTCTGATCTTCACAACTCTTTTGTTCTCGCCGTTGAACAACTCGGTGGAGAGAATAGTAAGCAATTTCTTTTCTTTTTCCTTAAAATTGTAATTATGATTTGTTTTTCTTAACATAATTTTCAAAAAATTCACGATTTCTGCCTTTAGAAAACGTTTTTTTTTAAGTAGTTTTTCAATTATAAAAACTCTATTTTTCTGAAGTTATATAAATTTTACTTTTATAGTAAAAATTCTCTTTATTTCTTTCATTCAAGTTCAGGATAAATAAATTTGATTGATATTGTTATCCTTAAATTGCAGGAGCAACTCCTAAGATGGTTTTGCAGTTAATGGATGTGAAAGGACTTACAATATCACATGTAAAGAGTCATCTCCAGGTCATAACATTTATATACATTCAACTACTTATACACAGCATGTCTCTATATATCATTATATGACTATTTATGAATAGTATCATATTTTACAAAATTCTGAAATTGATATTGAACCATATATACTTTCACCTTCCAACAGATGTATAGGAGCATGAAGCTGGAAGAATCCATGCAAGGTAAATAAATATCATTTACATTTTAAATTTAAACAATGTAAATATGTATGCATTGTACATTAATTTTGATAGGACCATTAAATTGAAATTCAACATCGTGCATATATATATATGCATATGCAATCTATGACAGAAGAGATATTAGCAAAAAGAAGTGTTAGAGTGACAGGACAAGTAACTTGGTGGCAGTTTCAACAGTACCTTCATAACTATCAACGCCTTCGAGGCAATGCCAACTTTTTCCAAAATCAACAAAGGTTCGTATAGTTACTAGCTAATACTAATAGTTAAACTTAGTTGGTTCTTAATATATATATACATTCTGGGGGTTTTAATGTGAAGAAGAGAACTATATATTTTTAAAATAAATTATTGTAGGCAAGAAAAAGAAATCTGTGAAAATATTATAACATTTGGAGAATCAAGTGGTGAAACTAAGGAAGTACCAAATGACTACTTTACCTGCAAGTCTCTCTATGAATCTTCAAAGGTAATGACAATTTCTTTGACTATGTTAACATGTGTATGTGGTACACTGAGCATAACTCTTATATATAATTTGTTTCTTATAGAATTTGTTTTTGAATTTTTATATAGATAGGAAGCCTAAATTATTATTTTTTTAATCAAGGTTTAGTAGAATTTTTTTTATGTAGCTTGTTCATGTCGTATTCACAGCTAAAAGTTCAAACATGCATATGAAATGTAACAAATATATTATATATCACAATAAACATGAGAAGGATTATGATTTTATACTATCATCCATGTGTCCATCTGATTTAGGATAATTCACATGCGTATGTAACTTTAGAAATAATTTTCTAATATCGTTTATGACAGGCCCGACTAAATAAAACTAGAGATGATGATGAAAATGGTGATGCTTTTGTTGCTATTGATGATGATGGTAATATTGTTGACGACGATGCTGATGTTGATGAAAATGACGTTACTTTGTCCCTAAACTCGATAAAAGCTTCAAAAGGTGAAGAAGAATTGTCCCTTGAGCTCACTCTTAGTCTCAAAGCATAACAAGATTTTGATTTATTTTACAAACCGCTAGAAGTATGTTGTAAATCAAAAATATGAATAAATGAATTAAAATAGTTCTTGCATATTAATGAAAGTAGTTGCAAATTGCTGTGTTTTTGAGAGTTTTGTTAAATTAAAAACCGACAACTAACAGTATTATGTTTTTTGTTGGAAAAAATAGTATTATGTTTTTTTTTTGCTAAATAAAGTCATATTTATCGGGATAACTTTTGATATTGTGATAAACTATATAATGACATACATAACCGTTTATGTATTTTTATAGAAATTAATGTCAAATTCATGAACTTTAATGAGCTTTCTAATAATAATATTATAATTTGAAAAAGATCTTTTTGGCTAAATATATGATATATATATATATATATCACAATTTTGTAAAAAATTTCTTAAGAGTAGTTGGACCGATTTATAAGATGAAAAATCTATTATGAAGTGATTTTTATATACACATAAAATAAGGATAATATTAGAGGAGTAAAATGTGTATCTTGCGGAGAAAGTATTGTTGACCATTAAAGTCTGTTTATGAAATGATTGTGAACCGTTAGAATCCGTTTATGACGTAAAACTTGTGAAGTCTATGAAGTCCGAATCAAAAAATGTTTTAAAATCCTAATGAGATAAAGATTAAGTTAATTTAGATATATATCATAACTCATAAGATTTAGATAAATTCTATTTCTAGTTGAGATATGTTTAGCTCTTATGTATATATAGAGTTGTATGTCATTCTTTAACCAATAACACAAACTATTCTCAAACCATTCTCTTAACTTATCAGATAATAAATGAAAAACATAAAAACGGTAGAATAAATATATCGATGGATTAATAACACGAACCAAAAGTGGGAATATCATGTTAGGATTTTGATACAAAATCCAATATTCATAAAACGTACACATGATAGTAGTTTACCTTCAACATCAGAGTTACATCCATTTTCTGCCGCTGCAGACTTCATTACAATTAAAACTCGAGAATTACAAGTTTTTTTCTCTTTCTCCCTCAAATCCTCTAGCTGTCTAATTCTCTAGATTTCCTTGTTTTAAGCTTATGTATGAGATAAAAGAATATCATACTATTTACAAGAGAAAGTCGTAGAGCAAAACATAAATAACATCTTTTGTGCATAATTAAAAGAAATGAAAGAACTACCTAAAACTTTAAGGAAACCCCTTACAATTTCTTTAATAAAACATAAATATTAGTCTTTACAACTTAATAATCTTCTGGTTGGAGACTAATTACGATCATGTGTCTCTAAATCTTATTATATATATATATATATATATACATGAATAACCTGATCCTTATTACAATGAGATTCTAGAATAATATTCTTTGGCTCGGAGTTTATGGGTTCATTTCATAAATAGACTCTAACAGTCCATAATACTTTATTCACAAGATACAGTTTGTTCATCTAATACTTTACATTGGTTTGGTTTATTTATGAATCTGAGATGGTTTGGTTTATTTATGAATCTGAGAGTTTCTAGCTACAACAGAGAATAGTAGTTTTGACCAACAGGTGGAGCTACAAGATGACCATAAAAAATGATTTAAAGCAACATGAATAGAGTTAAGAGCTACAAGTAGAAGCTGATTTGCCATAAGCTATACAACCAGAAACTACACACCAGAGTATCGCTCAAGACCGAACAAGGAAGATTGGAGTTGGACCACCTCATAGATACGATTATGAGGATATCATGGGTTATGCTGAGAAATTAATTGATGCAGTGGGAGACGAGATGAAATTTGACAGTAAGAATCAGAGATAGGTTATGATCACATAACCACCATGGAGAAAAATTGTTACTCTCAAGTGGATCTTCAAGAAGAAGGATGGGATATCACCGACAGAAGAAGCTAAGTATAAGGCTCGATTTGTTGTTAGATGTTTCTGTCAAAGAGAAAAGATGGACTACAATGATATTTTCTCAGTAGTGGTTAGAAACACTTCCATCAGAGTGATGTTGGCCATATTAGCGCGTCAGGATCTAGAATTTGAATAGTTTGATGTGAAGATTGCTTTTTTTCATGATGAGTTAGAGGAAAAATTAAAAATCACTCAACCATATGGTTACTAAGTTCCCAGCAAGGTAGATCACATGTGCATGTTGGAAAAATCTCTGTATGGACTCCAGCATTCTCTCTAACAGTGACACAAGAGTTTTCATAGCTATATGATAAAGTTGGGCTACATTAGAAGTCTGTATGATTGTGTCTACTATAGTAAGCTGAGAGATGAAGCATCCATTTATTTGGTACTTTATGTGGATGACATGATGACAACTGCAAAACATATGTGTGATGCTCAGAAATTGAAAGATTTGTGAGCACTGAGTTTGATATGAAGGTTTTCGCTAGGTTTAGGATGTCTGCAAAGCCTATTACATCGAGAGCTGCTCATCTTCATATTATCATGCTTGCCCCTTATTTTGAAAAGATAAAGAGTATGTCTCATGTTCTTTATGCTACCGCTATAGGAAGTTTGATGTATACAAATGCAATGGTATGTACAAGAGCAGATCTTGTACATGCAGTCTGTGTTAATTATCAATATGTTTATGGGATAATGATATCTCATGCTTTAACACAAATAACTCACTGCAAGTGTACATAACAAATCATAGTAAAATAATCATGATCAAATTAACAGAGACCAAAATCACACTATGAATCTATGAGAGTAGAAAAGAACGAAGAAAAAAAATCTGATCGTGATTAGTTTTCCTAAATTAAACAAGTAATACATGCAATCAAAGAAAACTCAATGTATTAAAAGCATTGGACACAAAGAATTTGAAGGGATTCATTATAGCATAAATAAGATAATTAAACAATGATTGCAAAAATAAAAACACCGTTCTTGAACTCGACACAAATATCAAATTAAACTACTCTTGCATATTTAATTATCTATGCATGAATAACTAAAACACTAAACTCTCATTTGAATTTTAAAAATATAAAATCAAGCAATCATTCAACACAAGTTCGATATGTTCACAAAGTGGCTTAACATAAATTCTCGTTGGCTAAGGACACTTTGCTCATCTATGTTCTTTCAAAAAATTCAACAAACATTTTTTATGCTTGACAAACCATCTGGATGGCAGAGCATCTAACATCACAAGGGACATCAAGCCTCTGATAGGCGATATGGCTCAACAGAGTATATGGCCTGACAATTCATCTAGCCCGACATGACGATTTGGTTCGACGGAGCATATGACCCTGAAGGAGCATCTGAGGAAAAGAAGAAATATGATACATATGTCTAGTACATATGACAGTATGTTTACATCCATATGGTAGAGACGGTTGGTACATTTGATACTCTGAGAGTGCATCATGTACATGTATTCGTAACTGCGAAAGCGCATAAGTACATATTTCTAGTGGAGAAGTCTGGTACAGTCGCCACTGTGATGGTGCGTCTGATACATCTGTTGAGGGATTCAAATTATGATGAATTTTTTTTTTATTGTGACTTAAGTGACTTTGGGCCAAAGACTGTAGGCCCAATTAATTTAGGGTTAATTAGGGGTTCATTCCCTATAAATACCTTTGTCAATCCTAGCCTCCATATATTCTAAAAAAATTATCCTCTAGATATAAAGTCTGTGCCTTTCCACGTGGACATTCGACAAGAGAATGGATTACCCAGAACGTACCAACACGCGCATTGGTGAACAAAGCTAAGTTTGTGCCGCGCTCTTTACATTTTATTTTTGTTTCCTATGTATCTATAACATCCGTTACCATTTTTTTTGTTTCGTATTTATCTATAAAATCTGTTACCATTACAACATATGCTGTTATAATTTTACCATATGAAATTTACTAATTTAGACTAATAAGTATATATATATTTTAAAATCATAATTTAAATTGATATGCGTTTTATATATAATTAGGTACAAATCTGTGCCGTGCACGTATGTATATGTATTACGTACTTTAGTTTAATTTAAAATTTAATTGTAATTAGATTTAAATATTATTTCAATATATATTTTGAATGTATAATTAGTAGTGTAATATAAATTTGATATGTTTGATTATATTATATATATATATATATATATATATATATATTATAGTAAGCTTATTAAAGTAATCCAAATTAAATTAGAATTTGTTATTTAATTTTCAGAAAATATTTTATAATTGATAAACGATTATATTTAATTTTTAATAAAGAGTTTAGTTTATTGAGCTACATGAAAACGATTAACGATATTTATTTATAATAGATTTATTTTTGGTTTCAATTAATTAAGATTGATTTTTTAAAATTATTGATGAAATTGATATAAGAAAACTAATTCAAATATGAGTGTTTGGTAAGTTTAATAACTCTAGTAAAAAAATCTGATTTAATTAAATAAAAAAACGGAGGAAAAATATAGGTTTGACACATCTGCACCAATTTCTCTTTAAACATATAGAAGATTTTAATTCAAATTATTATAACTTATTATTTTGTATGATAAAAGGCCACAATTTCAATACTGTTTTGTGGGCTTTCAAAATATTTGAACATGTCCTAGTTAAAATAATCATTCATGTATTGTTGAATTGAGTATTTTTGTTTGTACGCACAATGAGCTTGCGTTTAGAATAATTTTCTGTGACAAATAATTGTTTCAAAAAATGATGTTTTGGAAAAAGATAAAAGCAAATATAAAACTTATACTGATATATGTCAAAATTATGTCTGGTAATTGATCTGGTGCAAGGTCTCACAGTCGAATTTCTCGTTCTTTTTTTCTGAGGAATCTTGTAATTTAATATTTTTTAGAAAATAAAGCAATTATTTATTAAAAAATTATAGAAAAACTTTTTTAAAAAAATATTATAAGAAAAATTATGGAGTAAAAAAATTAAGTAAATTTCCCTTAAAACTAAGACACATAGAAATCAACTTATTTTTTCTATATTCAAAGGATCCAAATATGAAAATTTCAAAAGATGGTTATTCTCTTAAAAACTTCAAAATACTATATAAAACAAAAATATAATGTAAATGAGGTAGAATATCTAAGAGATATATAGAAATCATTAATAACTTATACTGACATATGTCAAAAATTAATAATGTAGGTGTGCATATTATTTGATATTATCTGTATGAAAGAAACATTTCCTAAATAAATTTTAAATAAGGAAAAGTTTACAAAATGTGGTTATCATATTATTTAATATAATAAAGTATTACCAGGAAAAAAGTGATAAAAAAATATTCTGGAAAAAATTAAGATATATTTCCATTAAAATTAAGACTTATATGGAGGTTAACTTTTATTTTTAAACTATATTTGAAGGAAAAATAATATGAAAATTTTCCAAAAGTTGTTATTCTTTTAAAAAACTTGAAAATACTATACAAATCAAAAATATAATGTTTATAAGGTAGACTATCCAATGAATATATAGAAATCATTAATAAATGATTTCTATATCTATCTTAGATATTCTACCTTATTTACATTATATTATATATATTATTTTTAAGTTTTTAAGAGAATAATTATATTTAGAAAATTATATATTATTTATCCTTAAAATATAGTAAAAAAATTGATTTCCATTTATGTCTTAATTTTAAGGAAAATTTATCTTAATTATTTTCTCCAGAAAAGTTTTCTCTAAATGTTTTTTTCTGGTAATACTTTATCAAATTAAATAATATAGTAACCTCATTTTGTAACTTTTTCCTGTTTAAAATTTATTTAGGAAACTTTTATTTCATACAGAGAATATAAAATAATATGTGGACCTACATTATTAGTTTTTGACATATGTTAGTATAAGTAGTAATGATTTCTATATATTTCTTAGATATTATACATTATTTATATTATATTTCTGTTTATATAGTATTTCATGTTTTAAAAAGAATAACTATCTTTGGAAAATTTCATATTTTTATCCTTTGAATATAGGAAAAAAGAATTTGATTTCTATATATGTATTAGTTTATAGGGAAATGAATCTTATTTGTTTTACTCCATATTTTTTTTCTATAATTTGTTTTTGTTAAAATAAATTTCTATAATATGTTCTATAAATAGTTGCTTCATTTTCTAAAAAAATATTAAATTACAAGATTCCTCTGAAAAAATAATGAAAAAATCTACTGTGAGACCTTACACCAGATCAACAATGTCGCCCATGCGATGGACTGCCGATCTTCACCGTATTTTTGTTCAAACTGTTGAACAACTCGGTGGCGATAGAAGTAAGTAATTTTATTTTTCATATTGCACAACAGCAACATTTCCACTGAAATAATTCAGTAAATTTAATTTTTCTGTCACTAAAATCAACAATCTCTTATTTTTATTTCATTAAGATATCTTTCCTTTTTCGATTTTCTGATTATATCTTATACATAGTAAAATTAATCTTTATATCAGTTTTTTCAGATTCACCGTAAATAAAAGGTTGATGCTATTATTCTCCTTAAAATTGCAGGCGCAACTCCTAAAAAGATTTTGAAAATAATGGATGATGCAATTCCTAAAAGGAGTTTAAGGTTAACGGATGAGAGACGTGTCACGATATCACAAGTGAAAAGTCATCTCCAGGTTTTTATATATACACACACATTATCAACTAGCTATACAAAATAAGTCCATATATATCACTATATATGCATAGGTGTATAGTGTCGTAAATGGTATTCAGTCAAATAAATTTGTTAATCTTCAACAGATGTATATGAACATGAATCGAGGAGAATCTACACAAGGTAAATAAATATCCTAAAACATTTTCATTTTAAAAAGTATAAATATGTTTGTATTTAATTTTGTATCGGACAATATATTGATGTTCGACAAAACACATATATAAAATCTAACTGAATTGTCATATCCAGTTCTGGTCCATGAAGTTCGGTCCGGCCCAACACTTAGCCAATTTAAAGACTTAGGCGGTTGTACTTTTCCTTTTCTCATTAGGAATACGCGATGTATGAATCCTATATATAAAGAATCGATGTAACCTCATTATATTCATTCATAAACATAAGCAATAACACAAGAGATATTCCCCATAACCTCTCTCGTTTCTTAACACGTTATCAGCACGATTCTCTAAAAACCCTAAGCTAAAACCTCTGACAACAAAACCTTAATCTCAGCCGCGTCGATCACAAACCAGCCGAAGCTCGCCGACTGGATTCTCGATTCTCGATCCTCGCCGCGACAACAAGTAGCTGTTCGACGATAGTTCATACAGCCTATCAACGGTTACGGTGAACTAAAAGAACAATCACAAAGGTTAAGGTAACCCTAAATCTGAAAACCCTAAAACCCTAAATCGGTAAACCTAGTTAAACTAGGAATCCATAAACCCTAAAACATGATCATATGTCTCGGTGTTTTTCCGGACATATGTTCCGATGGTTCCATGAAATTTAAAATTTGATTCGAGATTGCATGTTTGATGGAGTGTCGCAAGACACGGATATTCATGTTTGATTAATTGTTTGATTTGCTTGATAATTACACCAAGGTTAAGATGAATTTTACTAAAGAATTATTAAAACCCTAATCCGTAAATTGCACATAATACATAAACCCTAAAACATATATTCGTGATATTTACTCATGCAAGTGATTGATTTTGTTTTATGAATTACACGATAAGATTAATTTATTAATGAATTATGAAACCCTAATGGAAAATTACACATGAACTTATAAACCCTAATGGAATTTGCGCATGGACATATAAACCCTATTTTCGTGAAATTTACTTTAACATAAATTGTCACAAATTAAAATCTGATCAGCATATAGATAACCAGAACTCGCATGATGATTATCTCGAACATATAATTTGCTAGGTTGCCGGTTAGGTTATTATCGCATAAGTTGATTTTGCATCATTAAATAAATCCGCATGCATGATAATTTTTGATAATACGTTAAGAATTTTGTGATAATGATATGCATGATCTCAGATGTCGAAAATCAACAACTTGGACTATGCTGCCATGAATCTCTTCGGAGACAATTATCTTCAATGGGCATTGGATACAAAGATAAACCTAAAGTCTAAAGGACTCGGTGAATACATAGTTGAAGGGAATGATGAGAATGAAAGAAATAGATACAAAACAATATCCATCATTCGCCACCATCTTGCGGAGGGTCTTAAGGACCAATATCTCACTATTGAAAATCCCATGGACCTTTGGAATGAATTGAAAGTAAGATATGATCACCATAGAACGGTGATATTACCAAAGGCCAATTTTGATTGGAGAAATTTGAGATTCCAAGACTTTAAGTCTGTGGAAGAATATAACTCGGCAATGTTTAAGATAGTCTCACAATTGAAATTGTGTGGTGAGAAGGTAACCGACCATGATATGTTGGAAAAGACCTTCTCCACATTTCATACTAATAATGTGTTGTTACAACAACAATACCGTGAGAGGGGATTTGAGACATATTCAAAATTGATCTCTTGCTTGTTGCTTGCCGAGCAAAATAATACTCTCCTTATGAGGAATAGTGAGATAAGACCTCCTGGATCAGCCCCGCTTCCGAGCGCCACAAATGAAATAAATGAAAAAGAGGTTAACCACGTCCAAAAGAATTTTAATAATTATGGCCGAGGACGTGGTGGTAGATGGCAAGGACGGAGGGAAATTTTCATCCTTATGGCGAGGCATGGATTTCAAAACAATTCTAACCGCGGAAGGGGTCGAGGTCACGGTTTCCGCAATGACTATAACCGTGGTAATACTTTACAACCACAAAACTCGACCGGCAAAGGAGTGTGCCATAGATGTGGAATGGACAATCATTGGGCTAAGACTTGTCGTACTCCCAAACACCTCACTGACCACTACCAAGAAAGCCTTAAAGGGAAGAACCCGGAAACTCACATGATGGAACATAATGATGAAGGGGATTTTGACCATGAGAAAGATGATTTAATGGAATATGAGACTTCCGATATTCTAAAGGAAACATGTTGATTCGACATTTGATTTTCATATTTGCTTTGTGTTTTATTTGCTTACTTTTATGTTTTGGATTTTACTTTGTTATTGAGTTATGAACTTAAATGAATAAAACGGGTGATATTTTCTTTAAAGGATGAATGATGATATGGATGCATTCGTAGTGGATAGTGGATCAAGCCACACAATTTTAAAAGATAAAAGATATTTCATTGATCTTGTGCTTAAGAGTGCAAATGTGACCACTATTGCGGGTATAGCAAATTTGATTAAAGGCCATGGGCAAGCCCATATTTTATTACCTAAGGGCACGCACTTAGACATTGCTAATGCGTTATACTCACCCGACTCCAAGAGAAACTTGTTGAGCTTTAGTGACATTCGTATGAATGGTCTTCACATTGAAACTATGGGCCAAGAAAACCAAGAGTTCCTTCAAATATATGAAATTGCCCAAGGACATAAGAAAGTCATAGAAACCATACCCGCCATTGATACTGGTCTATATTGTGCTAAGATCAACATGATAGAAGCAAATGCCACGGTAAATAAAGAGATTACCGAGAACTTCACTTTTTGGCATAACTGGCTAGGCCACCCCGGCTCTAACATGATGCAAAAGATAATGGCAAATACTAAAGGGCACACATTAAGAGTTATCCCAAAGAATCTCACGTGTGAAGCATGTTCACTAGGGAAACTCATAACTAGGCCATCACCGGTTAAGATAACAAAGGAAAATATAGGTTTCTTGGAAAGGATCCAAGGGGACATTTGCGGACCAATATACCCACATTGTGGGACATTTAGATATTTCATAGTTCTTATTGATGCATCCACGAGATGGTCCCATGTCTGCCTTCTATCAACTAGAAACTTGGCATTTGCAAGATTACTTGCTCAATTGATCCGGTTAAGAGCACACTTTCCGGACATTCCTTTGAAAATCATATGGCTTGATAATGCCGGTGAGTTTACGTCCCAAGCATTTAATGACTATTGTATGTCCATGGGGGTAAGTGTTGAGTACTCTGTAGCACATGTACATACACAAAATGGTTTAGCCGAATCATTCATTAAACGCATACAATTGATTGCTAGACCATTGCTTATGAGATCAAAACTCCCGGTCTCAGCTTGGGGACATGCGGTTTTACATGCAGCCGAGTTAATTCGCATCAGGCCATCTAGTGAACATAAGTATTCCCCATCCCAATTGATTACGGGTCAAGAGCCAAACGTGTCTCATCTTAAAACATTCGGATGTGCCGTTTATGTACCAATAGCTCCACCACAAAGAACAAAAATGGGACCTCAAAGGAGGATGGGGATATATGTTGGATATGACTCTCCTACTATCATTAAATACCTTGAACCAATCACGGGTGATATGTTTAAGGCCAGGTTTGCGGATTGTCATTTTGATGAATCCGTCTATCCAACATTAGGAGGAGAAAAAGATAAGCTGGTCAAAGAAATAACATGGAATCATACGTCCTTAAAATGGCAAGATCCTCGGACTCAAGAGTGTGAATTAGAAGTCCAAAAGATTATACATTTGCAAAAGCTAGCTAACCAATTGCCAGATTCCTTTGCTGACCCGAATAGAGTGACTAAGTCATATATACCAGCCGAGAATGCACCTATTAGAATTGATGTTCAAGAGGGACACAATCAAGAAGCTACACATTCTAAAATATGCCTAAAACGTGGCCGGCCAATAGGTTCCAAGGATAAGAACCCTCGGAAAGTAAGAAAAGGTGCTAAACCCGTGGATAGAGAAACTGAGGTTAATGGAACCACAGACATAACTGAACCGATGGTACCAATCAATGATGCTCGGGACGCCGAGCTTCATGGTCCGGAAGTTCATGATAATAATGAGATCTCAATGAATTATGTTATGTCTGGGATAAAGTGGAATAGAAAGAGCGTAGATATCAATGATATATTTGCATGCAATGTAGCTCTTGAGATTATGGATATTAATGAGGATCTAGAACCCACGTCAATATACGAGTGCACTCAAAGTAAAGATTGGAATAAGTGGAAAGAAGCTATAAACGTGGAGTTGAATTCGTTAAGGAAAAGGGATGTCTTTGGAAAGATAATACGGACACCCAATGATGTTAAACCAGTTGGACACAAATGGGTCTTTGTGAAAAAGAGAAATGAGAATGGTGAAATCATGAGATACAAGGCACGACTTGTTGCACAAGGGTTCTCACAAAGACCGGGGATAGATTATGAGGAAACATACTCCCCTGTGGTGGATGCTATAACTTTTAGGTTCTTAATAAGTTTGGCTATAAAAGAGAATTTGGATTTGCGGCTCATGGACGTAGTGACCGCATACCTATATGGTCCACTGGATAATGAGATTTATATGAGAGTCCTCGAGGGTATTGAGCTCAAAGATAAGAAAAGTTCCTGGGAAGAACATTGTATAAAGTTAAATAAAGCCCTATATGGATTGAAACAATCGGGTCGGATGTGGTACAATAGATTAAGCGAGTACCTAGTAAAAGAAGGCTATAAAAACAACCCCATTAGTCCATGTATTTTCATAAAGAAATTTGATAAGGAGTTCGTGATAATTGCTGTGTATGTGGACGACCTGAATATTATGGGGACCTCTAAAGAAATAATCCAAACGGTTGAAATACCTTAAGAAGGAATTTGAAATGAAGGACTTAGGAAAAACAAAGTTCTATTTGGGGTTACAACTTGAGTATGTGAACAATGGAATCCTTGTGCATCAAATGACTTATACCGAGAAAGTACTCAAGAGATTTAACATGGATCAATCTCACCCATTATCTAGCCCCATGGTTGTGAGATCGCTTGATTTGGATAAAGATCCATTCGGTCCAAAGAGAGAAAATGAGAAAGTCCTTGGACCCGAAGTGCCTTATCTTAGTGCTATTGGAGCTTTGATGTATTTGGCAAGCCACACTAGGCCGGATATATGTTTTGCCGTAAACCTATTGTCTAGGTTTAGCTCATGTCCGACACTAAGACATTGGAACGGGATTAAGCACATTTTGCGTTACCTACAAGGAACGAAGGACTTGGGTTTATTTTATACTAACCAATGCAAAGATAGTTTGATTGGATTTGCGGATGCAGGTTATCTCTCGGATCCACACAATGCAAGGTCTCAAACCGGCTATGTTTTTTACGCATGGTGGTACGGCCATATCGTGGCGATCAATGAATCAAACCATTGCTGCTACATCATCCAACCATGCGGAGATATTGGCAATGGATGAGGCAAGCCGGGAGGATTTTTGTTTGAGACTAATGACACAACATATACGAGTTGATTGTGGGATGACCGAAGGAAAGCAAGAGCCAACGGTTCTATATGAGGACAATGCAGCCTGCATAGCACAGCTTAAGGATGGATACATTAAAGGTGATAGGACGAAGCACATTTTGCCAAAGTTCTTCTTCACACACGATTTGCAAAAGACCGGAGAAGTTCAAGTACACCAAGTACGATCTAGTGATAATTCAGCGGACCTATTCACCAAGGCGCTTCCAACATCAACACTTAAGAAGCTTATACATCAGATTGGAATGCGCAGATTGAAGGACATTCAGTGAGGTTCAGAACAGGGGGAGTTTCACGTGTTGTACTCTTTTTCCTTATCTCGGTTTTGTCCCAATGGGTTTTTCGAGAAAGGTTTTAATGAGGCAACATCCAAAGCGTGTTACGAGCCCTATTACGGATATGACATTCAAGGGGGAGTGTTATGAATCTAAGTGAATTGTCATATCTAGTTCTAGTCCATGAAGTTCGGCCCGGCCCAACACTTAGCCGACTTAAAGACTTAGGCGGTTGTACTTTTCCTTTTCTCATTAGAAATACGCGATGTATGAATCCTATATATAAAAGATCGATGTAACCTCATTATATTCATTCATAAACATAAGCAATAACACAAGAGATATTTCCCATAACCTCTTTCGTTTCTTAACATAAAAGATGATTTAGAACATATATCCCTTTTTCTATCCACAATCTCCTCTATTCCGTCTAGATCGATACATTTTATATTATTATGCCATCTGTAGGTTGCCAGATTTTCGTTTAAATTTGGATTTTGAAATGAGTATTCGATTTTTGGTAAATGTTAAAAAAGTTCTAAAACATTTTAAACTAAAAAGAATAACTTATTTTTTTTAAATTACAAATTTTTCTTTTCTAAATAAATATTGGGTTTATGAATTTGATTTTTATAGAATTACAATTATACGCTTTTTTAGATTGAATCGAAATAGAAAATAGAACAAAATATATGTTAAAAGATATTTTGTGTAGTTGTAATATGTGTGTATGCATAAACACATGTCCAATCCTATGACAGAAAGGAGAATGATACATCAAATGATCATGAGGCAATCTCAACAATACCTTCAGATCTATGAACGCCTTCGAGAGAGTACCAACTTTATCCAAAATCAACAAAGGTTCATCTATTCGTATGATAAAGAACTATTATTTCAGTTGAATTCATTTAATCATTTTCTGTGAAGTAATCATCTTTCTTTTTTTTTTTTTTTTTTTTTTCTTGTAGGCCACAATCCGATGTGAATGAAAAGATAACCACATTTTTGGAATCAAGTAAAACTATGGAAGTATCTTGCAACTCTCTCTTTCAATCTTCAAGAGTAAATTTCCTTTTTCCCTATGCATTTCTTATATTATAATAGCGCTATTCAGAAAAACTAAAACCCTTACAATACAACCTTTAAACCTAAATGGAAACATTTTTCTGTTAAAAAGTTTGTAAAATACTTCAAATATTAGGAACTCCTATATTCACATTACCCTTCCAAAAAAGATAGTTGTACTTTTACTAGCTTAAAATTAGATACGAAAGTAGAATCACCAAAATGATTTTGTTTGGCTATATTAAGCTAGATGACTGTTTATTGCAGCTCGGACGAAATGAATTTGGAGACGATGATATCGATGCTGCTGGTGATGGTGCAAATGATCCCTTGAACACAACAAAAGTTTCGAAGGGTGATGGAAAATTATCCCTGGACCTAACTCTTGGTCTCAAGTACTAGGAGGACTTTGGTTCCAATCTTTTTTAAGCCTGTTTTCTATTTTATGTAGTTCTTATCCCATATACATAATAATGTGATAAGAACAAAAAAAAATTGAAAAATATGTTATGGTATTGTATTTTGTGTAGTTCTTATCCCATATACATAATGTGATTTTTCATCCATTGTTTGGGTGAAAGGTCATTCTATAAAATATTTCCTTTTTTTGGGTCAAATAAAATATTTCCATTTCATTATTAAAAATAGAATTGGAAATCCAAATATATATATAGTCTCAACCATGTTTTCTTTGAGAAAAAAACAAACAGTAAAATATATATTTTAAGCTTTTGAATGGTGACTATAAACAAACTGTTTGCTTCGTGCAAACTTACGTATGAAAAACACTATAGAAAATATCAGCCACAAATGGTAAATTATACAAAAAATTTGCTTTGAAGCAGAACATTAATCACCTCAAGAGGTTTAGATGTAGAATATGTTTTCTTTAACATTAAAATTGTGATTTTCAGAAGTTCCTAAACGAACTGAAAATATTGTAGTTAGTAGTTGTATTCGTTTCATCCATTTTGCAGTGCATTAACTCAAATTTTAAATATTTGCATTAAAATTTTTATTGGTACATTTTTAGAGGAAATCTATTGCGTACATATATTCCTTTTTAGAGGAAATGTGAATATACACAAAATGCTTCCTTCTATTCTTCTTTGGGGTGAGAAAAGAATCAACTAATCAAGAATAAGGAAATGTGAATATACACAAAATGCTTCCTTCTATTATGCTTTTCTGCTGAACATATAAAATCTGACTTTTCCTTTAAAACATAAAATATTTATTTTACGCCAAAAATATAAAATTATGTTTCTTGTCAAAAACATAAAATTTGGTTTCTTGTCAAATTTTTTGTTTTTGTTTTCCTGATCGGAGTCTTTCGATTGCAAAAACTTGAAATTTTCCTACTTTCAATTATTAAATAGTTTGGTTCATTGTGAAAACAAATTTTTTGGCTGGGGCTTTGAATGGATGTTGTTAGGAACTTAAGATACGAAAGACAATACTTTTGTTTCATTCCAGGATTTTATCATTAAAGGTGATGTTAAGAATTTATTTTAAATGTTATTGTCATTTAAAAAAAATTTCAAAAAAAACTATTTAACGTTAATATTTTAAATATATATAGATATTTAAATTAGATATGAGCAACATTTGGTCATATTATTTATGTTCCAAACAATTTAAACATGATCTAAAACTTAAAAAAATAAGTTTATATAGATTGAATTCGGTACAATATTTCCTAACCCAAAGGCCAAAACCCTTAAATCCAAAAAAAATCTTAAACAAGCCCATCCAAAATCTAAATTGGTCACCCAGGGAAAATTTAGGAAACAAAAAGTTCATACATGTAAATTTTCTATTAGCCAAAAGGTAAGAATATCGCAAGACCACAAGATAGTTTGGTTTCGGAAATAACATTTTAATTAACTGATTTATAAGTCAACGACAACTCAACTCCGTGAAGACATCGCTCATTAACAATGAACCAGTTTCAGATTCGGATTGACTTCGAATGAAAGCAGGAGCTTTAGGTAAAGGAACGATGATAGTCTCACTGCCAAGCCAAGTTATTACAGAGCTCATGGTTGGTCTCTTTGCTGCATTCTCTTGAACACACAACAAACCAATCTGAATCAACTTTATGATCTCGTTTCTTGGTTGCTCTATCAAGAAATGATCAATTATCATATCTGGCTTTCCTTGAACCCATCTTTTCCATGCCTGCACCAAGATAATATATATATGTTCTTATTTTGTGTATAGAGGTTTGAAGATTAAAAGACTGATATGTGTAAAAGCTTACAAAAGCTGAAAGTTCTTCTCCTTCAAAGCTATTGTTTCTTTTCCCACTTATTATCTCTAGAAGCATAACACCAAAGCTATAAACGTCAGATTTAGCTGAGATTTGCCCGTGATTCCAGTACTCGGGAGCCATATATCCACTGCATTTATGCAACAAATAACATTAATTCATGATTGTTTGATCCAAGAATGTCTACAATATTATGTTCTAAACAGAGAGTTTTTATATGTATCTTCAAGGTTACTTGATATACACTCATACCGAGTTCCAGCTATTTTTCTTGTTTTAGCTCGAGTCACATCGGTTTCAAACAACCTCGCGGTTCCAAAATCTGCAACTTTAGGGTTCATCTCAGCATCTAAAAGGATGTTGTTCGGCTTCAAGTCTCTGTGAATAATCTTCAGCTGAGAATCTTCATGGAGATAAACTAGACCTCGAGCAACGCCTTCGATAATTCTGAACCTCACTTCCCATGTAAGAAGCACGCGCTTATCTTCCTCTGCAAGTATTGTAACCAAAAACCTACGGTTCTCGCGGAGGCTCACCAAAGATAAAATGATCAAGACTTGAATTAGGGACAAGCTCGTAGACAAGAATCTCTTCATCTCCTTCATTACAGAAACCAAGAAGCTTAACCAGATTCTTATGTTGGAGTCTTGTTAAGATTGAGACCTCGTTCTTGAACTCTGTATCTCCTTGCCCTGAACCTCTCACTAATCTCTTCACCGCTATCTCATGCCCGTTCGGTAATATCCCCTGAAACCGGTAATCTCGCTATAAAATCATTGATCAATTTCAAGATTTGACTAGTTTATGAATGTTCTTACCTTGTAGACAGTTCCAAATCCACCTTCACCAAGCTTATTTTCAGGCGAAAAATCATTGGTTGCGGTTAATACCATACCAAGACTTAACCGCAACATAGATTGTTCATCAGAAATAGAGCACTCTGCAACATACCAACATCAAAAATTCAAACTTTAACACTTTGTAACTGTTGGGATATAAACCAATGTCCCACATAAAAAGATTAGATATCATACTAATAGGGAGATGACTTGGGCTTGCAGAAGTCCAACAGTATCAATTAAGCTTCACTTAAGCCAAGAAACAACATACCATTGATGGCTTCATACAAAAAAAAAAAAAACATACCATCTTCCGATTATAAATGATGATGAGACCAAGAAACACAAAGAGATTAATCCCCGTTGGAACCACAATTATCGCGATAGTTCCAAACCGATTTCTTCTTCCTGCAAATAAAAACATTTTACAACCTTTCTTGTAATTAACTAACGTAATTAACAAGATAATCTGATTTTATAACTCACCTTTCTTGTCATTTTTAGGTTTTATCTCAGCATCTTCCTGAGGACGATTCGAAGAACCACTAATCAGAGAAACTCTCGTCATATTCTCAGAAGATCCAGGAATAAGATAAAGATCCCACCGGAAATAACAGCTCGGAAGCCGACCCGCGCCACCTTGGGTTCCCCAATTATTGTTTTGAAAATTCAACACACACTGTCTAAGACATCTATTACACTCAGTAGACAAAATGTCAGGTGTGCATTGCATCATCATGTAAACATCTTGAAATTCTGTGAACTCTGCTCTTATGACACTATAGAACTTGAGCACAGCTGAGGAATTCTCAGGAGCTGAAGTAGCAGCTTCCATTGTTAGGTTAACCATTGCTTCCCATTCTCATCGAAAAAGCGTAATGCTCTTATGTTCCTCTATTCTCAGCGGATTGTCTGATAAAGTAGGTGGATAAAGCTCGAGTTTCTTGAGAACAGAGTAATTAGCGTAACGTACAAGGTAAGAAGCATTGTCGCTGTCTCTAGTGGTCCACCTGAACGATTTAATTCGATTTGGACATCTTTCTTGTGATTCTTGAATCGCTTGTTCCACGCAATTCACGCAAGCTTGCTTCTCGTAACCTCGGCCACAAAGGGCAAGACTGTAAATTTTGTTAGAGCCTTCTCCAAGTGAAGCGTTGTAGAAACTGCCGTTGGCAACGACATTACTTGCAAGAGAAGATAAGAGAGAGTTGAGGTTTACGCTATAAGTGTTGTTAACGTCGTATAAGCTGTCATCACAAGCGGCGTTAACGTCGTTGAACGTTTGAAGGAGAAGAAAGAAAGAGAAGGCAATGAAAACACAGAATTTCCCCATTTTTGTTCTAATTTTGTTTTTTCTTTGATATCATATTGTCATTTCCAAATGTATTATATTTATAGGAATTGCCTACTTTTCTTATACAAGTTTATAGAAAAAATTCAACAGAAATATATAGAAATTTCAAAATAATAGACAACGGTCGTAATTGGCAACGGTAGTCAAGTAATAGTCCAAAATATATAGAATTTTCGGTAGTCAAGTAATAGTCCAAAATATATAGAATTTTCGGTAGTCAAGTAATAGTCCAAAATATATAGAATTTTCATGATTTCTCTATTTTTTTCTTTTCTTTTATTTTTTTGTTAAATTTATAAATTCCATGATTAATCATGAATAATATAAATTTAAAACCATGGACTCTTGTCTCTTTAACATTGTTTTGTACTGTATGATACTTTCTTGGAAGAGTAGAAGACCAAGACCTTTCACTGATGCAGCGGTGTGGAGGAAAATGCTCATTTAATTCTTCAAGTATTTGAAATTAGTACATTTATTCCCCAACTATTATATGCACAAAATAAATCTTCAAGTTTAGTTTGACTTTGTAAAATTAAATTTCACTAATGTCAACGTTAAACAATAATTAAAAACGGTTAACCACGTTAAATCTAATTTTCAGATATATCATCTTCCTCATAGACTTTTTCTCCAATTTTTTCATGTGGTTTGCAGTATTCATACCCTTGCTACTTTCTGATTTCAAGGGGAGCTTGCGAAAGTTTTTGTGCCAATGATAATCGCAAGATCACTTGCAGTAAGTTTATTCATTTAATTAGAGAATTACCCTCTTTGAGTTCCTATAAAACTAGGATACATGTCAGCTTCGCCTTGGTATTTCAGATGTTAAGTCTTTTATGCTCACAAAGCTGTTTTTTGTTGATTTTGTAAGACACAATGGTTCTCTTAAGTCTGAAGCATTCTTAGAGAACTTAATAACATTTCTTGTCAGACCTATAGGTAACAGTAATCCTCTTTCTGTTTTATAGATCCAGAGATGCAGACTAATATAGAGAAGAGTCTTAGTTTTGGCCATGCTTTGTTGTTTGTTTTATGCTCAAAATCAAGAACATAGCATTAACCCTTAAAGAAAGAAAAACAAATATCATATATTAAATGACCATAACTGAATCCAACAACATACGTATAATCTTATACAAGCTTAAAACAGAAAAGCCGAAATCTTAAACATGTTTTTTAGGCTTGAAAAAACCCGACATGGATTAAAGAGAGAAACCAAATCTTCCTTGTGATGATCCAGTTTGAGAAGCTCCTGCTTGTGATGATTCAGCTTGAGAAGCTTCTTGCTGTGATGATTTTCCCTACAATGAAACAAGAAAACATGGAAATGAAAACCAAGCGAGAAATCAAGGAACAAACTGAAAATCAAACCACAAATCAAGCAAAAAGAGAATTCAAGTAAATAAAAATGAACCTGGTCTTTTCTTGGACGACCTCTCGGCCGTTTTTCTTGAGGAGCTGCAGCTGGATTAGGACACCTTGTCTTATTATGTCCTTCTTTTTTACAGTTTGAACATGTTCCTACACGACCATGGCGTGTTAACTTGTATGAGTTAGAGGAAGATTCATGAGGAGCTTTTCTCCTAGCACGATTATGTGGTCTTCCACGGTTAAATCTTGATGGTGGTGGTAACATAGGTAACCGGTTTAACCGTATCCACAACTTCATACCTTGGACTGGCTTCATACTCCGAGCATACAGTTGGCGCCACCTTGAAGTCAAGTAGTAATCAGAGACATAATCATTGAGATTTAGTCTTGTTGTTGTGATGACACACATAGCATGCATACAAGGAATGCCATTCAATTGCCAGTAGCCACAACCACAAGTTTTCAGTTCCATATCAACGCGGTAAGCATCACCGTGAAAGTCTATCTCATGCAAATTTCTCGTGGTCATGAATCTTTTGCAATCCCTAGCTTTCTGCCTATTGAGTTCAATCTCTTTGTCTGCTCTTGGTGTGAACCTTTTCTTCCACCTGTTGGTTAAAATAGTCCTCTTTACATTCCTCTCCATACATTTCCTCCTTATATCCATTAAAAAATCAAGCAATGGCTTCCTCCTCGACTCCCTAACGTTTCTATTGAAAGACTCTGATAGGTTGTTCAGATTATCATTGCAACACGATCCAAGTTTAAAGAAAGCCTGAGACCATGTTGTTGGTGCGGTACATTGTAGTGAATCAAAAGCACCTTGTTTGTATTTCTTCAATGCTTCTAGGTTATCAGCAAAGGCTTCCATTGTGTAACTCCGAGCTATTCTCCAAAACAAACGCTCAAGTTCTATGTCTTTGTTTGTCTTCTTCCAGTTTTCGAGAATGTGTCTAGCACACATTCTATGTTCAGCTTTGGGAAGCTCAATATGAACTGCATTTAGCAAACCCTGTTACATAAAGCAAAGAAAATAAGAACCTGTTACAAACAAAATAACATAGAAACTGTTTTATTGAGAAGTACATTGTGTTTATCTGAGATGATTGTAATGTCTGTTCCATCTTTCAGTTCCAAATCTTTTTTCAAAAGTTGCACAAACCACAACCAATTAGGATTATCCTCCATCTCAACCACTGCCCAAGCAATAGGGAAGATTCTGTTATCCCCATCTCTACCCACTGCACCTAACATTTGGCCTTTGATATCCCATTTCATAAATGCAGCATCTAATCCAATAATAGGTCTACATGACTTCCTCCAAGAGTTTTTCAATGCTTCAAAACAAACATAGAGACAGTAGAATCTTTGCTTGCTTCCAGGCACTGGCCCGGGAATTGTCTCAATCTCCATAGTTGAACCTTTATTCGATTTAAGTATCTCTTCTTGATAATCCCATATTCTAGCAAAATGAGCTTCATGACTGGCCTTCCTTTTATCTGCAAGTGACGTCTTTGCTCTCCTACATTGATGGACACTAACAATCATATTGTATTCCCTCTTGATTTCGTCTACCATCTCTTGTGATTTGATTTTAGGATTAACTCTAAGTCTTTCCTCAAACAACTGAGCAATAGTTTCACACTTCAAAAGCCTAGTATAACCTGATCTTACACAAATATGCTCGTTCATGAAAACCTTTACCATTAGCTTGTTTCTGCTCTTCTCAAAAGAACAATACACTTTCCATGGAAACTTTTCTTCTACCCATTGTGTACACCTTGCACCAAGCCTGTCAGATGATGATTTGTATAATATGATATCATATTGCGTCTTTAGTGAATACCTGAGAAGTACAGACTTGAAGTCCTTTGCATTATTGAATGTCTTCCCTAATCCTAAAAGCTCATCAGGATCGACTCCATAAGTGAATGGTCTACCTTCTTCTTCCTCTTCATCAGAATCTGATAGTCGATCTGGAACCTTGTCTTCATCCCAAATATCATCTCCACTATCATCAGATTTACTATTTCCATCTTCACGGGCAGCATCTCCAAATTGGTCTTCTAAGTTTTCGCAGATTTCTATATCAACAAAGGTATTACCTGCTAGCTCTGACTCTATATTGTCAGCCAAATCTAGTTCAGTCTCTTTATATCCACCCATATCTTCAACAATAACTTCACAATCATCTTCATCAACACCTATGTTATCGTCAGATTCCTTCTCTTTTCCACGAACACTTTTTTTCAGGATCAAGTTCTACTAATTCTTTCTCACCCATATTACAATCTTCATTAAGTGCCCTACAAAAATAACATAATCAATAGTCTTTTAAAATTCATAATGTGCACATGACTAATAAACTCAACATGCACCAGCACATGTACGTCAATGTAGCACGTCAATGATGGGCAGCTGACTAATCACATAACATCAGAGCATCACCAACAAATGTACATAAAGATATATAGCGTATGGATATTACAGTTAATTAAGTTGATCGTTTCTAGCTTATTTTGATAAAAAAAATTTTTTAACAGTTCTGATGATTTTGGACAGTTTTCGAAAAGAAAAACAAATTATACCTTTCGATTTTTGCTTGTCTTCTAACTTGAAGCTTGGGTCTTTTTCCAATCATGATTTTCAATTTACAGATTTCTGTTTTTTTTTCTTCCAATTGATTTAGGGTTTTTGCTGTTTAGAGATGAATTAGGGATTTTAATTTGGAGAAAAGTCATGAGGGAGAAGATGTGATATATCAAGCTCTAAAAATTAGATTTAACGTGGTTAACGATTTTTATTTATTGTTTAACGTTGACATTAGTGAAATTTAATTTTGCAAAGTCAAACTAAACTTGAGAATTTATTTTGTGCATATAATAGTTGGGGAATAAATGTGCTAACTTTAAATATTTGAGAAATTAAATGAGTATTTTCCCAGCGGTGTGGTGTTTAGTTTTTATTTTCCTGCTTTCTATTATTAAAGACCTTGGCTTATTATTTTCAAGTGGGTATTAATATTATAACTGAACTATTAAAGAAATCTCTGTTTGTGTAAGAAAATATAATAATTTGATTTAGGTGCACACTGTTCTAGATGATCGATTATGGCCACTAACTTATTTGACATTTTGGAGGGTCAGTAAATTTCTTGTTAAAGATAATATGTATTTTCTTTGTTTTTAAAAGATTTATTTTATATTTATTAAATTTGATTAATAATTTATTTTAAATGTTATTGTCAATTTTTCTGAAATAAAATCTCAATAATTAAAAAAAAGTATACTGTCTAACTTCAATATTGTCAAATTGTTTTTTAATTAAACTAGATTTGACTAATTTTTGGACACACTGTTCTAGATGATCGATTATGGCCACTAACTTATTTGACATTTTGGAGGGTCAGTAAATTTCTTGTTAAAGATAATATGTATTTTCTTTGTTTTTAAAAGATTTATTTTATATTTATTAAATTTGATTAAGAATTTATTTTAAATGTTATTGTCTATTTTTCTGAAATAAAATCTCAATAATTAAAAAAAAAGTATACTGTCTAACTTCAATATTGTCAAATTGTTTTTTAATTAAACTAGATTTGACTAATTTTTGGACACATTATTTATGTTTTTTTTTGATAAAATATTATGTATGTTCCAACTTCCAAACAACTTAAACATGATCCAAAATTTATATAGATTGATTTTGGTACAATATTTTCTAAACCATAAAACCCAAATCCAAACAAAAACTTAAATAAACAGACAGACCCAAAACCTAAATTGGCCACCCCAGGCAACAACAAAAATGATGACAGTATTGTGGTTTGAACTAAAGTTTAGGAAAGAAAGAATTCATACATTTAATTTTTCTATTTGCCAAAAGGTAAAAATATCGCAAGACCAGAAGATAGTTTGCTTGATTAACTGATTTATAAGTCAACGACAACTCAACTCCGTGAAGACATCGCTCATTAGCAATGAACCAGTTTCAGATTCGGATTGACTTCGAGTAAAAGCAGGAGCTTTAGGTAAAGGAATGATGATAGTCTCACTGCCAAGCCAAATTATCACAGAGCTCATGGTTGGTCTGTTTGCTGCATTTTCTTGAACACACAACAAACCAATTTGAATCAACTTTATGATCTCGTTTCTTGGATTCTCTATCAAGAAATGATCAATTATCATATCTGGCTTTCCTTCAACCCATCTCTTCCATGCCTGCACCAAGAAAATGTATATGTTCTTAGAGGTTTGAAGATTAAACAAAAAAAAATGGAGCAAAGACTAATATGTGAAAAAGCTTACAAAAGCTGCAAGTCCTTCTCCTTCGAAGCTATTGTTTCTTTCACCACTTATCATCTCTAGAAGCATAACACCAAAGCTATAAACATCAGCTTTAGCTGAGATTTGTCCATGATTTAGATATTCAGGAGCCATATATCCACTGCATATGCAACCAACATAACATTAATTCATAATTGTTTTATACATTTCTTCTAATAATGTCTCTTCAAGGTTGAGTGATGTATTCTTACCGGGTTCCAGCTATTCGTATTGTTTCAGCTCGAGTCTCGTCACTGTCAAACAACCTCGCTGTCCCAAAATCTGCAACTTTAGGGTTCATCTCAGCATCTAAAAGGATGTTGCTTGCCTTCAAGTCTCTGTGAATAATCTTCAGTTGAGAATCTTCATGGAGATAAAGAAGAGCTCGAGCAATGCCTTCTATAATCTTGCACCTGATCTCCCATGTAAGAAGTGAACGCTTCTCTTCATCTACATATTTCCAAAGAAGCTTCAATATAAACTATTCAAAGTTCACAAATGCAGCATCTAAGCAAAAGGCTCACCAAATATGAAGTGATCAAGACTTGAGTTGGGGACAAACTCGTAGACAAGAATCGCTTCATCTCCTTCACTACAAAACCCTAGAAGCTTAACTAGATTCCTATGTTGGAGTCTTGTCAAGAGTGAAACCTCATTCTTAAACTCTGTATCTCCTTGTCCTGAACCTCTTATTAATCTCTTCACTGCTATCTCTTTCCCGCTTAGTAATGTCCCCTGAAACCAGTTCTCAAGATCTGTTACTTATCCAAGACCAAGATTAATACATAACTCATTATTAGGAAATAAGAAATGTTATTACTACCTTATAGACCGTACCAAATCCACCTTGGCCTAGTGTATTTTCAGAAGAGAAGTCATTGGTTGCCACTAAGATCATCCCAAGATCAAACCGTAACATGAATTGACCATCAGAATCAGAGTACTCTGCGCTACCAACTTAAAGAAAAAGAAAAAAAAAAGCCTTAAGCTCTCTACATCATAATAAGGTTGATGTTGAATCAAGAAACAAACTACACTTACCATTGATTCCGTTGTTTGACTTTTTCCTATGTGCATAGACTTTGATGAAGCCAATAAACACCAAAAGATTAATAAAAGTAAAAACCACAATTACTGCGATAATTATGCCATTCCCAATGCTTCTTCCTGTAAATTATTAACCCCTTTTAGTCTGAGAACCTCTTTATCATACTTAAAAAATTATGTATGCTCTAACTCATTTGTTTTACCTTTCTTGTTTGTTATAGAACTCTCCTTTTCCTGAGTCTGAGGTCGAGGAGGCGCAGGAACTCTTGTTACATTATCAAAAGCACCATGGAAAGGATAAAAATCCCACCTGAAAAAACAGCTCGGACGATAAACCTCACCTCCTTGTCTTCCCCAAAACAATTCTTTAAAAAGCCTCGTGGATTCTCCCAAACAAGTCTTGCAATCTTGGGAAGTTAAGTCAGGTGTGCATTGCATCAACATGTGAACATTCGGAAACTCCGTGAACTCGGCTTTTTCGGCACTATAGTACTTAAGTACTGAGGAAGTTTCAGCTTCCGAGGCAGCCTCGGTGGTTCGATTAACCATTGCATTCCACTCTTGTTCGAAAAGAGTCATGTTTGTAGATGACTCGATACTAAGTGGACTTTGGTATCTAACAGCAGGTCTAAGCTCGAGGTTCCCAAAAGTTGAGTGGTTTGAGGAACTTACAAGACAAGAAACTTTGTCTTCATCGTCTTTGTCCCATGTGAACGAATCCGAGCGGTTTTGACAATTCGAAGAACCTATAATACCCTGAGTTGCTTTTTCGATACAACTGATACAAGCTTGTTTATCGTAGCCTCTTGCGCAGAGGGCAAGAGCATGAACTCTGTTAGGACTTTGGCCGAGTGAAGCGTTGTAGAATCCACCATTAGCGACGACTTTATCAGCAAGAGTAGAGAAGAGATTCTGGCGATTCTGACCGTAGCTACTGTTACCGTTGAAGAAGCTTCCGGCACACCCGACGGCGTTAACGACTTTGAGATTTTGAAAGACAAGAAAAAGAGAAAAAGCGAGAAAGATCATCAAAGCATGGTACTTCACCATTTTTTTTATTGATGATAACAAGTTCTTGAAAAGAAAAAAAAAAGACGTACGTACTACTTCGTTTTTGTTAAGATGTAATCAATTTAATTTAGAGCCTTATTACATATGTATATATCTATGATGAGAAAAACGAGTTTACATATATTAGTCAATTTTGTATACTTGACTTGATAAATTGTGTATTGGTCAATTTACTTGGAATACTTAACATGTGATCCGGAATCAATACCAACTTTTCTAGCTCTAAAGGACGCGGTGTAAAGTCTATGATTTTTATATGTTTTGAGAGGGACACATCAACACATCTTATGAATAAATGAAATTTCCAGTTATATTAATTGCAGAAAAACCTTTCGTCAAATATATAGAAGAAAATGTTTACAACAATACTAAAAAATAATTCTGGTTCTATATTACTCATCTTCTTAATTACCTTCTGGTTTCATATTCAATTATGTGCCCTGTGGTTCATAATTAGACCAAAACTTCATAAAAGTGTGATTTATTAATCATAAATGATAAATCTTACTAATTCATAACAAGTTGTATAAATGTGCATTTTTTTGAGCATATGATTGATCCTATAGGTATTTTTCTTTAATATCGCTTTATGGTTGGTTATTAATCATTACCTTTCATTTTTATTTTATTCTTCTGTAACTCCGTAGGCTTCCACGCACTTGCTATATAAGATTCTTTTTAAAACACTTTTGCAGCCACTAGTAGTCTTTTGATTTGGCCGTGTCGTGTGGTCGTTGAAAATATCCTACTTGACTTCAATGTTCTTTGATCTGATCCAACGCGCCACATGATAAATTAATATCGGAAACGATGTCGTTGTTTCGAATGTCAAAGTTTTGAGCAGCCATAACGAACTAATGAAAAAAAAAAAAAAAAAGTTTTTGACGTGTCGCTTACGTTATGATAGAGAAAAATTTTCTAAGAGGGTTTTACACTTACGAAAACGATAATAATGATAATAAAAAAATATTATTCTTGTCTCTATTAATTCTTGTTTGATTGACAACGAATTTTTATAATCCGAAAAAGTTTTGTTTAAACTTTAAAGCCAAATTTAAAGATTTTAACAATCAAACGTTAATTATTTACATAGATAGACAAGTTCACAGTTTTACCAACGCCTGCTGCGATGAAAACTTCTCTCCAAACACAACCTACGGCGAAAACCTCAATTGAGTAAAAAATATAACATTTGTATCATGCTCCCAAATTTATTTATAATTTAGGGGCCTAAAATTATAAGATCTTTTAAGTGTAGTGTTTAATATATGTGAGTTCTATCTCCATCTTCATATCCATCACAAAACAATATATTATCCATATGACATGTTATATATTGTCCAACTCTCTTGTATATATATATATAGTTTTTTGTATACTTATCTTATATGTCCAACACTATTATTTATCTCACCTTTTATTTTGGTTCTTTAGATTAACATTTCCTTTTTTTATTGTTCTTCCTTCTAATTATTTTTTTAAATGTTACTCGTTTACTTAAAAAAACTTTAGAAACCTTTTTCTAGTACAAATCAAATAAAATAGTTTGAAATAGAAAAAGGCCAAACACGTAAGTGTTTAACTGTACTATTTAAGTAAATTTTGGTTAGAAATTTCGTTGTTTTTCAATGATATGGCTTTTTGTTTTCAATATTCGGTACTGTTTTAAAAATTTTGAAATAAACTACAGCAATAAAGTTTTTCTCCTTCTTTTGCCTTAGGCTCCAAGAATCCTAGGCATGGCCCTGTGCTCACCTCGGAATTACTCGTCAAATACTTCGACGAAACTCACACACCCGGTTCTAAATCTAAAAAAAAACGTAAGCATATCACTAGAATTTTGAAAACGATGCAACCGTTTCTTGATTCACGAACTTGGACAATGTAGCTAGGTGTGACTTACCTCACCTATCTCATGTGCTAATTCCTTCTTCCATTTTTATATAAAATATGTAACAGTCATGTCTTCCACTATATTCGTGACCTTGTTCAGTTTTGGCTCTCCTCGTGTCATCCTCATTTTATCAAGTGATCAACTCGCAGATGGTCTTACAAAGCCTCCTAACGGTCACGGTTCAACATCTCGTGGGCATATTAAGATTCGTAGAGATTACCATAATATATTATAAATCAAATTCGTATAAATTATAGCTATTTATACTTCTTACTCCTGTTTTTTCTCAACTCAGTACAATTATAATACTTTATACTATCTTAAAAACAACATATTGATTAACACATTCATAACTCAACGACAACTCAACTCCGTGAAGACCTCCCTCATTGACATTGTACCATCTTCAGATTGGTATTGATTAATTGTGAATGCAGGAGCTTTAGGTGTAGGAATGGGGGTAGTCTCACTGCCAAGCCAGACTATTACAGAGCTCATGATTGGTCTCTTTGTTGCATTCTCTTGAACACACAACAAACCAATCTGGATCAACTTAATGATCTCGTTACTCGGAGTCTCTACCAGGAAAGGATCAATTACAATCTCAGGCCTTCCTTCAATCCATCTCTTCCATGCCTTAACCAAAAGGAAAAAACATATGTTACTACTTTCTACAAAGGTTTGAAAATACATAACTAAGGGCAAAAAAGACTGATAAGTGAAGAAGCTTACAAAAACTGCAAGTCCTTCTCCATCAAAGCTATTGTTTCTTTCACCACTTATCATCTCTAGAATCATAACACCAAAGCTATAAACGTCAGATTTAGCTGAGATTTGCCCTTGATTTAGATATTCAGGAGCCATATATCCACTGCATATGCAACCAAAATAACATTAATTGATGGTGAGCATACTTATGTGTCTTTAAGGTTAATTGATATGTTCTTACCGGGTTCCAGCTATTCGTCTAGTTTCAGCTCGAGTCTCGTCAGTATTGAACAATCTCGCTGTCCCAAAATCTGCAACTTTAGGGTTCATCTCAGCATCTAGAAGTATGTTGCTTGCCTTTAAGTCTCTGTGAATAATCTTCAGCTGAGAATCTTCATGGAGATAAACTAGACCTCGAGCAATGCCTTCTATAATTCTGCACCTTACCTCCCAAGTAAGAAGCCGGCGCTTCTCTTCATCTGCAGATTTAAAAAACAAAATCATTTTCTGATAAACGTTTCTAGAACTATCCAAAATGAAACTGTACTCTTTCTAAGGCTCACCAAAGATAAAGTGATCAAGACTTGAGTTTGGGACAAACTCGTAGACAAGAATCTCTTCATCTCCTTCAATACAAAACCCAAGAAGCTTAACAAGATTCCTATGTTGGAGTCTTGTCAAGAGTGAAACTTCATTCTTAAATTCCATATCCCCTTGTCCTGAACCTCTTGTTAATCTCTTCACCGCTATCTCTTTCCCGTTTACTAATGTCCCCTGAAACCAGTTCTCAAGATGTATTACTCATCCAAGACCAAGATCAATCGATAACTCACTATTAAGAAAAATGTTATTACTACCTTATAGACTGTACCAAATCCACCTTGGCCAAGCGTATTTTCAGAAGAGAAGTTATTGGTTGCCATTAAGATCATACCAAGATCAAACCGCAACATCAATTGACCTTCAGAATCAGAGAACTCTGCACTACCAACTAAAAAAATAAAAAGAAATAAGACTTACTCTCTACCTCATAAGGTTAATTGAAGTAAGGAACAAGGTACACTTACCATTGATTAATTTTCCCCTCCGAGCATACACTTTGATGACACCAATAAACACCAATAGATAAATGAAAGTAAGAACAACAATTATCGTGATAAATTCTCCATACTCAATGCTTCTTCCTGCAAATTATTAACCCCTTTTAGTATGAGAACCTCTTTATCATACCTAAAAGTTGTGTGGCAATGCTCTAACTCATTTGTTTTACCTTTCTTATTTGTTTTACAGCTCTCCTTTTCCTGAATCTGAGGTCGAGGAGGCGCAGGAACTCTTGTTACATTATCAAAAGCACCATGGAAAGGATATAGATCCCACCTGAAAATACAGCTCGGAAAGCTAGCCATGCCTCCTTGTCTTCCCGGATTATCCTTTCTATAATACGTCACACAATCTCCCAAACATTGCTTGCAATCTTGGGAAGTTATGTCGGGTGTGCATTGCATCAACATGTAAACATTTGGAAACTCCGTGAACTCGGCTTTTTCGGCACTATATATAGTACTTAAGTACCGAGGAAGTTTCAGCTTTCGTGGCAGCCTCGAGGGTCCGATTAACCATTGCGTCCCATTGTTGTAGGAAAAGGGTCAAGTTTTTAGATGGATCGATCCTATCTTGACTTGGCCATCTAACTGGAGGTCTAAGCTCGAGGTTCCCAAAAAATGACTGGTTTGAGGAACGTACAAGGCAAAGAAGTTGGTCATCGCCGTCACTGCCCCATATGTATGAATCCATGCCGCTTAGACAACTCGTTTGTGTGTTCTGAGTAAACTTTTCAACACAACTAAAACAAGATTGTCGGTCGTAGCCTCTTGCGCAGAGGACAAGAGCGTAAACTCTGTTGGGACTTTGGCCGAGTGAAGCGTTGTAGAATCCGCCGTTAGTGACGACTTTATTAGGAAGAGTGAAGAAGAGTTTTTGGCGATTCTGAGCGTAGCTACTGTTACCGTTGAAGGAGCTTCCGTAACACCTGTCGGCGTTAACAACGTGGAGTGTTTGAAGGACAAGAAGAAGAGAAGAAGAGAGGAATATCATCCATTTTCCCATTATTTAATTTTATAAATAAAACAACTTTTTTTCATATATGTACTTCTTCGTTATTGTTAAGAAGTGATCGATTTTATAACTTTGTTATACTGTGTATTATATAGGTGAGATGAGAATACGAGTTGCTTGACTTCCAAAGTGACAAAATGTTTCATGGTTGATTTTCAACGATGGAAAAATGCCCTAGGACCTTTAAGAGTATAACTAAAAAACATTTTGGTCTAATTGAAGTACTTATAAGAATTCAATTTATAAAAAGAAAAAGAAATTGTGTCTAAAGTTTGCAAAATGCAGTTGTTTATTTAAATATTTAAGTATTAAAATAATTGTGTTTTGTATTTTATTCACTATTTAACATCACTAAATTCTGAAAGTTTTTGTTTCGTTAAGATATACTATACGTTAAAATTTAAATAACACACTAGTTTTGGTCAAGTATGTTTATGCGAAACGACTGGATTTTGTTTAATAGTCTTCCCCAACCTTTTCGTATCCACCGTAAACAAAACGTTCATGTTAGACATGACTTTGAATGTATACGATAATTAGGAGGGATTCTTAATGGGTACTTTGGATGTTACTATAAGTAGATGGGATTCTATAACCGATTCAGTTAGGTGTATAACGTTTATGTGAGGTATAATTATGAAAACGACTACGATGCAGATTTATTAAGGATCATTAAACTACTAAATCTGATCTCTCAGAAAGGGTGTGGTCATCTTCGATTTTTTGTTTCTTTCTAGAAGTTATTTAAAATTGTTACTCTTAATTTGAATAGAAGTTCTTTTTCGTTAGATAGAAGTTTTTTTCTTTTGGTCGCTTAACCAAAAAGTCTTCCCTTGCTTGGTCTATGATTCTATGGTACGGGAATATAAAATATCCACACTTAAAAAAAAAAAAAACTAAATTCGGAACGTTATAGAGCGAGTTAACACGCCAAAAGAAATGTTAAATGCAGAATCAAATGAGATAATCAAGCTAACCAGAGCCAACCTGAGTTTGAAACGTTTAGAAGAAGGTAAAAAAAAAAACTGGCACTTTTCACACAAGAATTTGTTTCTTTTTATAAATCTCTTTTAGCAATTAGAACTAGTGACCTTGAACATAAAAAGCTTACTTAAACTGACTGATATATTGAATCCACATAAATAACTGGTCCCAAAGAAATATGTAATGGTATGGGTTCCAAGCAAAAACTTATATGCAGGATCGGCACCGAAGCTAACCAACTATTAAAATCAAAACTAATTCATATAATTTACCCCTCAACTTTTTTTTTTTAATCTAAAAATGCTGATTGCGTTTGATCAAAAAAAAAAAAGGCTGATTGTGATCCAACAAATTAAGAGAAGGCAACCACATGATATAAAAATTTGCCAAAACAGGCGGTTGCAGTTTCAAACATTAATAAGCGATTTATACGATTGGTATATCGAATAAAATCGAATATGGTGCGTTTGCAGAACATTTACAACAGACTGTAATGGATGTGCTAGCGGTTTAACTTATTAATATTACCGAATGATAAACTAATAGGAGAATCTCGTAAGGAATTGGGTCATCTTCTTACCCCTGTTTCATCTACTTTTTTTTTTATTAGATGATATTTTGTTGAATGCAAAGTTATTAAGAAAATCTGTAAAATTAACCATTATTTATACTAATTGGTTTGTACTAATTTTTCCGTTGTGTCAGTATCCGAATCCATATAGAGCTGGTTAAGTCTTGTTTAAATTGTGCACATTTTTTACTGGTCTAGGTTTAGTGATTTTTATATATAAACCGTGTAATAATAATTTCTTCAAACACAAATTACACAGATCATCTCTTTATTATGTTTACACTAGTATGCGCTTAAGGTGTTTTCTGTATAAGTAATTTTGTCTGACCTTAATAAGAAATTTACAAAATATTAAGCTGGATAAGGAGAAGTAAATCTTTGTATGGCTAAATTGTACTTTTATTGTGTATTACAGACGATTTGATTCACTCATTGAGCTAGAAATAAACACTTGCTTAATCTCTTTTTTCTCCTAACACTTAGATGTATGAGTTTACAGAGAGATCCCGGCTTCAACGAGGACTTAACTCGGTGATTGAGAGCTCATTTAATGACAATGCACCAGCTTCACCTTTGGCTTGATCTGATGCATTGGTTTCAGGAGGAAGATGTGTGGTGAAAGCAGCAGTTGTAGGTAAAGGAATTGTGATAGTGTCACTTCCAAGCCATTGAATAACCAAACTCATAGTTGGTCTTTTTGCAACATTCTCTTGAACACACAATAAACCGATATGGATGAATCTCATGATTTCGTTTCTCGAGCTCCTACTCAAGATAGGATCGATGATACTCGCAGCTTCACCCTCAGCCCAACACTTCCATGCCTATATATTATCATATCATAACTTTGTAATCAATAACTGTTGTGAATTCGCGAAATATAATCAAAACTTTTAAGAAAACGAAAGTGAATAAGAACGAGAGATTTTCTGAAGCGAATACCCTTTTGTCTTAGAGTTTCTTTTATTAATTTGATGATTACAGACCCTTAGACTCCTTTATATAAGCTTATCAAAATCCGACACAATCTTAATAGAAAAAAAAAATCTTCTAAAACCTATTGTACCATACCACCCCCAAAAACCTAATCCTAGCCGCTTTTGACTCATTGCTATCTCGTTAGCTTCTCCTAATTTGTGCCCTAAAACAGTACTATAATATTTTAAGTCACTTTGAACAATAATAACTTTTGAGATTCATTTGTGTCCAAAATAAGAAACAAGAGTGATAATTATATGCTTACATGTGCAGGGAGCCCCAAGGCTTCGAAGTAGTTCTTGTTACTTTGACCAGTTATCATCTCGAGAAGCACGACTCCGAAGCTGTAAACGTCTGTCTTGACTGAAAATCGTTTGTTTTTAACGTACTCAGGAGCCATATACCCTCTAAACACATGCAACAATAACATTACAAGTGATCCTAATCCAATAATCTCAACCAAAATCAAATTAATTGTGATTCTGATTCCAAGAATCTCTGAAATTTATGTAAAGAGAAAAAGGAGAGGATCTATGTTTTGTCTAAAAGATTCTGTGTAAAGCAGAGCACTTATGTCTTGTCTGAAAGATTCTGTTAAAGAAAAAAATAGCATCCATGTCTATAACAGAGCATACTTACAAGGTTCCAACTACTCTTTTTGTCACTCCTCGAGTCTGGTCTATGTTGAACCACCTCGCCATCCCAAAGTCTGAAACTTTAGGGTTCATATCTGCATCTAAAAGGATATTGCTTGCCTTCAAGTCTCTGTGAATGATTCTCAGCTGAGAATCTTCATGTAGATAAAGAAGACCTCGTGCAACGCCATCTATAATTCTGGACCTCATGTTCCAAGTTAGTAGCAAACGCTTCTCTTCATCTGCAGATTTTCCAAAGAAGCGTCAATACTAAACATTCAAAATTTACACAACATTTAAGTGAAAAGGCTCACCAAATATGAAGTTGTCAAGGCTTGAATTGGGGACAAACTCGTAGACAAGAATCTGTTCATCTCCTTCATTACAAAACCCAAGAAGCTTAACTAGATTCCTATGTTGGAGTCTTGTCAAGAGTACGACCTCATTCCTGAACTCTATATCTCCTTGTGCGGAACCTTTTGTTAATCTCTTTACCGCTATCTCTTGCCCGCTCGGTAATATTCCCTGCAAAAATATTCTCATGCTATAAGATCACTGACCCATCTAAAGATTCATTTTGATAGTTCATTTACAAGTTTATTTACCTTGTAGACAGATCCAAATCCACCTTGGCCAATCTTATTTTCAGAGGAGAAGTCATCAGTTGCGATTAGGATCATTCCAAAATCGAACCTTAGCATAGATTGACCACCAGAATCAGAGTGTTGCTCTGCATATACCAAAAAATAAAACAACCTATCAGCAATGATACATCACAAAATTTGATTGAAAAGCATGAGAACATACCATTGATTCCCTTATTAGATTTTTTCATCCGACCATAGGCTTTGATCAGACCGATAAACACGAGAAAATTTATGACGATAGGAACCACAAATATCGCGATAATTCCTCCTGCAAGATTAGCTTCTTTATTAGTATGAGAATCTCAAATAATTCACAGGTGACAATGTTTATCATCTCATTTGTTTTCACACCTTTCAAGCGAGTGACAGAGATTGCCTGTGATCGAGGAATCAAAGCCAAAGGTCGAGGAGGCGCAGGAAGTCTTGTTACATTAGCAAAAGCGCCGTAAAAGGCATAAAGATCCCACCGGAAAATACAGCTCGGTCGAGAAACCCCGCCTCCTTGTCTTCCCCAAAACTGTTCTTTAAAATAAGTAACACACTCTTCCAAACATCTCTTGCACTCGCCTGAAGTTATGTCCGGTGTGCATTGCATCATCATATAAACATTTGGAAACTCAATAAACTCTGCTTTTACCGCACCATAATACTTGAGAACCGTTGTGGCCAAAGTGTCATTGGTTGCAGCCTCGAGTGTCCGGTCAACCATTGCTTCCCATTCTTGGCGGAAAAGGGTAATGTTCTTGGTGGATGTATCGATACTAACGGGACTCGGGTCATTCGTAGCGGGTCCAAGCTCAAGTTTCTGATAAGTTGAGTGATTTGTGGTACGTACAAGACAAGAAACATGGTCTCCATCGTCACTGTCCCAATTAAACGATTCAACACGATTAGAACAACTTGTTTTAATCTGTAGGATCCCTTTTTCGACGCAGTTTATACAACCTTGCCGCTCGAAGTCTCTTCTACAGAGGCCAAGAACATAAACGTTATCGAGTGAAGCGTTGTAGAATCCACTGTTTGCGGTGACTTTATTAGATAGAGTTGAGAAGAGAGAGTCACGGTTTTTATGGTAGCTACTGTTGGTGGGAAAGGAGCTTCCTATGCAGACGAAGCTGGCTTTAACGCTGTGGAGGGATTGAAGGAGAAGAAGAAGGGAAGAAGTGAGGAAGATCGTAGCAGAGTTCTTCATTATTATTGTTAAGAAATGAAGTTTTGAGATTTGTTCATAATTTTTTTTATTTTTTTTGAGTTAATGAGGGAATAATTGTTATATTTTTATAATTAGGTGACATGATATGCTAACTGAAAATGACCAAATAAGATTTTAGACTTCAGAAAGGGTTTGGTCATCTTCCACTGTCTCACATAGGTCACATGTATTGGCATTAAACTGAAATAGCCGTATAGAAAGGGTAACATTTAAAGATTTAATAACGTCGTATGAACTTACAAGGTTTTCTTCTCTGGAAGTATTGAATAATTGTAACCCTTTCTATACGGCTTGTAAATTGTTCTTCTTGTCTCCACATTCACCTCTTTTTCGTTAAATAATACTTTTCGTTTTTGGGCCCGTGATCAACAAGTCTTCCCTTGCTAGGTCTTGAGTGGTATGGAATCAAGAATATCAAAATTTTGGAAAAAAATGATCAGTTTTATGGACAGCCACCATCGTCAACTGTAGGTTTATGGACGTCGTCCCCCATAGTTTTGTGGACATTCATAAAAATTATCGATATTTGTAATTCTAAAACTAATTAATATATAGTAAAATAGATATATAAGAATAAATAAAAAGTTATATTAAGAAATGAAAAAGAAAATAGAAAACGGGGAAAAAGATATGAAATGAAGTATAAAAATTTTTATTTACGTGAGCATTCTTGTTACTTAACCTTGAATGAAGGTTAAAAAATGTTTGTACAATCTCAGTGATTTTTAGTCTTCCACTAGGGATATTAATTTTCCACCATCTAGAATTTTCATCCCATGTTTTAACATTTGATTTTTGGATTATTTTAGCGTGGATCAAATATCCAGTTTCTTATCAATTCGATTCCCACTGGTGTTAACAGCACTGAATGAGTTGAACAAGCAAAACAAATGTAATAAACGGAGTCGTCTAAATAAACGTATTGTAACAAATGTTGAATTGTGATTCAAAATAATACAATCAAGTTTCAGTTTAATCTTTTGTTCTAATATTTAACTAATTCAACGAATGAAAGCTAAACAAAATATAAAAGAAGATAAGTGATGCTATCTTAACCATGTCAAAGTAAGTAAAAAAAATAAAAAAACTTCCTTTATTAATTTTAAAACATATAATTATTTATATATTAAAAAACATTAGTTAGCTTGCGCTATACGGTATCTCCTTACACAGCATCTGTCACTGATTGTACGGAAAGAGATAGAGAGGTTACAATACATACAACTTAATGCTTCATTAGGGGCACAGTGATTATGATGGTGATGGTGATGGTGATATTGATGGTCGCGTAAGAAAAGCAACAGGTGTAGGGACAGGCATGGTGGTAGTAGCGTGACATTCAAGCCAAAAGAGGATTGAATTAATGCTAGGTCTTATGGAAACATTCTCTTGAACACACAACAAACCTATGTGGATGAGCTTCATAACTTGGTTTATTGATATGTTGTTACTCGGAGCAGCCAAAGGATCAATGATCTCTGCAGATCTTCCTTCAGTCCACCTCTTCCACACCTGTAAATAATTTATAAATGTTCGATAAAAAGAAGAAGACGAAAAAGAAAGATGATCAATATATGCGAAAAGCTTACAAAAGCTAGAAGCTCTTCTTCTTCTTCTTCTTCTTCCTCTTCTTCTTTTTCAAAGTTTTTGTTTCTTTTACCACTTATCATCTCTAGAACCATGACACCAAAGCTATAAACATCAGATTTAGCTGAGAATTGTCCGTATGTCGCATATTCTGGAGCCATATATCCACTGCATTAACCAATTTATATTCATGGCGATGCTGATCGAATTATCTTAAAAAACAGAGCACTTATGTTTAGAAACAGAGCATACTTACTAGGTTCCAACTATTCTGCTTGTCTGTCCTCGAGTCTCATCCATGTTAAACAACCTCGCCATCCCAAAGTCTGCAACTTTAGGGTTCATATCTGCGTCTAAAAGGATATTACTTGCTTTCAAATCTCTGTGAATAATCCTCAACTGAGAATCTTCATGGAGATAAAGAAGCCCTTTTGCAACTCCTTCTATGATTTTGTACCTCACATCCCATGTAAGAAGCTGGCGTTTGTCTTCATCTGCAGATTTCAAAGAAATAGTTGTTTGTCTGTTTGCTAATAGTATTGTAACAAATTTCAATCGAAATTCAATTCAAAACACACATGGAGGTTAATACGAGAAGTGCAGCCAACAGTGAACTGGTACAAAGGCATATGGTTCACCCACTATACGCCAAAGTATGATTTCATGGCTTGGCTTGCAGCAAAGAATAGATTGTCAACGGGAGATAGAATGCTATGATGGAACAATAATGCTTCAACAGCTTGTTCTTTATGCTCGGAGCCAAGGGAGACACGAAACCATATTTTCTTCACATGTCCATACTCAGCTGGGGTTTGGAAGATTCTTACTCAGAAGCTACTTGGATCACAATTCACAACCCAATGGGATACTCTACTGGATCTGCTTATCGATACAAGTCAAGAAAAAGTCAGGTTATTCATTTTGAGATATGTTTTTCAAATTATAATCCACTCGATTTGGAGAGAAAAAAATGGTAGACGGCATGGGGAACTGGCAACACACCATACTTATCTCACCAAAATCATAGACACGCAAGTTCGGAATAGACTATCAACAATTCGAGCCATGGGTAACTCGAGACTTGACAAAGGAATGGAGATGTGGTTTGACAATAGATAAAACAATGTACCTATGATTTCTATTTTCTAGAAGTATTATAGAATCTCTATAATTATGCTACACTTGATGTAAAAAAGGCTTTTGAATAAATTTTGCATTCTATTCAAAAAAAAATAGTATTGTAACAAAGATGCAGTGGTCTCAAGAAGGCTCACCAAATATGAAGTGGTCAAGGCTTGAATTGGGGACGAACTCGTAGACTAGAATCTCTTCATCTTTTTCATTACAAAACCCAAGAAGCTTAACTAGATTCCTATGTTGGAGTCTTGTCAAGAGTAAGACCTCATTCTTGAACTCCTTATCTCCTTGTCCGGAACCTTTTGTTAATCTCTTTACCGCTATCTCTTGCCCGTTCGGTAATATTCCCTGAAAACAGATTCTTATACTATAATTAATATTGCTGACTCATTTAAAGATTTTGACAAGGATTCTTAAAAGTTTCTTTACCTTGTAGACAGATCCAAATCCACCTTGGCCAAGTTTATTTTCAGGAGAGAAGTCATTGGTTGCATTTTGAATCATTTGAAGATCAAATCGTAACATAGATTGACCATCATCTGAATTACAAGACTCTGCACATTATCACAAAACATGTCAAAAATCTAAAACCTCTTTTTTTACTCTGAAAGCAGAGGACAAAAAGGAAAATGTCTCTATTTTTCGTATTTTCTTCATTTTCTCATATAGTATTTGAGAACCCAATAAATCCAAACAGATATAACCAATAAAAAAATGTGGGATTCGGTCCAAAACAAATTAATAAAATGAGTTATCATTTCGAAGAAACGTATTAGAAATTTCATATTGGGAGTAAGAATGGATCTAACACTATTATATAAAAGATTTAAGTTAATTTATTCATTACCAATTAGTTTTGAATTGCAAGAACATTATACTTAACATGTAGCTTTCATTAAAATACTTTAATATACCTTTGATTGCGGTGTGTGACCACTTTCTCTTCCAATAAAATATTAGACCAGCAAATATCAAAAGATTGATGACTGAAGGGACCACAATGATTGCAATGTTGCTTCCTTCAAGACTTTTCTTGTCTCTCCCACAATTGAGTATAGTCGAAGAAGGTTGAGGAGGAGGAGTAAGAACTCTTGCAACATTATCAAAAGCTTTATAGAAAGGATAAAGATCCCACCAGAAATAACAGCTAGGCCGACTAATCCCAGCTCCCTGTCTTCCCCAGTATTGTCTTTGAAAATCAGTCACACACTCTCTAAGACATCTCTTGCAGTCGCTTGGCGATAGGTCAGGCGTGCATTGCATAAGTGCATAAACATCTGAAATATCTGTGAACTGTGTTCTTGTGGCATTATAGTACTTGAGGACTGAGGAAGTCTCAGGAGTAGAAGCAACCTCGAGCATCCGGTTAACCATTTCATTCCATTCTTGGCTGAAAATTGCCATGTTCGTGGATTTGGATGAATCTATGCTGTTTGGGTTAGCATTAATAACAACTGGTGAGAGCTCGACTTTACCAAAAGTCGAGTGATTCGTGTAACGTATGAAGCAAGAAACGTCGTCAGATTGATCAGTGACCCACTAGAATGACTCCGTTTGACGAGGACAGTAGTTGGTTTTTGTGTCTTCAGTCACGTGCTCGAGACATGTCTTACAAGCTTGATTCTCGTAGCCTCGTCTACATAAGGCAACAACGTAGACTCTGTTGTTTTGGGAATCTCTGCCAAACGATGCGTTGTAGAAACCGCCATTAGTAACGACGTTAGAAGGAAGAGAAGAAAAGAGATAGTCTCGATTGACGCCGTAGTTAACGGTGAAAAAATCGCCGTAGCAGATGTTGCTGGCGTGAACATATTTTAGGGTTTGAAGGAAGACAAGGAGAAGCGAGAGGGAAGTAATCACAACACAACTCTTTCCCATCTACTCAAATTGATAGTGTTGCAAGAAAATGGGGGTTTTTTTTTTAATCTTATTTCATTTACGAGACAATGGTAATATATATAGACTGCTTCATTACAAGTTGCAACCTATGACGTGAGAAATGGTACTAGAAATAGGCACCAGTTGACTTAGAAGATACAGGATCTTGACCGGGATGGTTTAGTTTTTCTTTTTCCTTTCAAACTCAACTAGGTTAGTTTTGTTAAAGACTTAAAGTAACAGTTCTTCCTTTTAATGTTTTTAGAAGGACTAGTGGCATTTTTACAATTAATTTGTGGTGTAACACTTTTGTAATTGTAGTAATCTTGTTCGTGTCAAAAAAAAAAAACAAATTGTAGTAACATTAATAAATAATCAAAACCTTTATAAAAAAACATTAATAAATAATAAAATATTATGCCAATCACAGTTAATCATATTGACACAATCCCCAAACTAGTGGTCAGCCTTTTCCAACCTCATGATCTATTGGAGCTTCAACGTTCGAACCAATTTTTTTCTTTTTTGATAATTGAAGTTCGAATCAATATTTGTATAGTACGTTTTTTTAGTTTACGTGTGTGGTTTGACAAAAAATAAACTACTTGATGATCGTATTATATTGTGATAAAGACAGTATGAACACTCTTTATCAAAAAAAAAAAAAAAGACAGTATGAACACATAATAGATGATAATTACTTGATGGTATTGTCTCTGGACTACATGAACACAATTCTAGTTTGATTTTTGACTTTTAATTCATTTTTACTTACATTTTGAACAGGACGTGTGTGATGCCCGTTTCATAAATATTTTGGGTCATAAGTAAATTAAATTTGCAGGATCCTTTCATTAAAAAAAAAATTTCTTTAAAGATTTTTTTTTTGAAATATGGTATGAGCTCATGACAACATAGTCATGTAAACCCTTTTGTTCTTTAAATATCATTTTATTTTATATAATTTCATCACAAAGTTGGGAAAAGAAATAAGAAATTGAGATTTGGGAACTTTACTTGTAGAGACGTTTATGTTTGTATTGCATGTCACGTGCCGAGCAGGGAATAGGAACGCAGTGCTTACGTATACTTCACAATTTTGACTCTTTCAACTCATCTTAGATATTTTGTTTATAATTTGATTTAATTTTTCATTTTCTTAATGCTTTGAATCCCATAGCCCGTAGACTACCAATCTTCCACGCAATTTTTTTTTTTTTTTGAAAATTAGGGGTAGATCCACACTTTTAACACCCGAGTAATCTTTGGAGAATGAATATAATCGTCGAGTAACCTACTTAGCAGATTTTCTAATGGATCTAAAACATGACATTATTTTGACCGGTCAAATAAAAATGGTTTAGATAAGTATGCACTTGAAAAAAAATTGATCATTGACCTAAACCAAGAAGATAACTACTCTTTAAATGAAACCAATAAACCACTATCATTTGGTTTCTTCGACATAATTGTTATACAGGGATTTTGGTAAATTACTAAATTATGAATACATTCTTGGTCTTTTAATTTGACTTTCAAGGTGTTGTGAAGTTGTTAACCTTTGTCAATATATGAAACCCGTTGGCCTTGATTCCATTCAAATAACCTGTTGTCGTGTTCTTTAAGTTGGAACCGGAAAGGAAGTCGAAACGACGTCAGTTTTCCCAGTGTCGAAGACATTGAAATAAGGACAACGAAGTGGTCGACGTGTCCCTTTATGTTACGCTAAATTGAGGGAAGAAAAGTCTTTTCCTTGATCCATACGTCACCATAAAAAGTCGGTTTCTAAAAAGGTTTTTTCCACTGATGAAAACGAACGGATAGTAGAAAAGTCTCTTATTTTCTCTCTATTCTTGTTTGATCATCAAAGAATGTTTACAAATCAAAATCTCTTTATTTAAAGCCAAATTAACGAAAGGTTTTAATCATCAAACGTCATTTGTTTATATAGATGAAAGAGTACATTCTCCTTCACCTCTCATGTTTTCTTTTCTTCTTCCTTCTCTTAACAATCAACGGTGTTCACGCTACCTTCCTCTGCGGCGATGAAAACTTCCCTCCAAACACAACCTACAGCGAAAACCTCGAATCTCTCTTGCTATCTCTTGCTTCAAACGTTACCAGAGAAGGCGGTTTCTACAACGCTTCACTAGACGGAGTTTACGCTCTTGCTCTTTGTCGAAAACACTATGAAGTTCAAGCTTGTCGTCGCTGCGTTGATAGAGCAAGTAGGAATCTGTTTACACAATGCCAAGGCAAAACAGAAGCATACCACTGGGATTCTGAAAATGATGATAACGTTTCTTGTCTGATACGTTACTCAAATGTCTCTACATTTGGCAAACTGAGGCTTGAGCCACTTAGGAATATTGCTCACTCAAATCTTCCCTCTGGTCTGACCCGTTTCACCCAAGAATTTAGCTCGATGGCTAATCAAACAATCGAGGTTGCATCGAAAGCTGATGAGTCTTCGGTATTGAAATACTATGGAGTCTCAAGTGCAGAGTTTACAGATTTTCCTGAGGTGTATATGTTGATGCAATGCACACCTGACTTATCTTCCAGTGACTGTAATCATTGTCTGAGAGAGAATGTTAGGTATAATCAAGAACATAACTGGGACAGAATCGGGGGAACGGTTTCGCGTCCGAGTTGTTATTTTCGGTGGGATTTGTACAGTTTTGTAGGAGCTTTCGATAATCTAACGAGAGTTTCCGCGCCTCCGCGACATCCAGAAGATCCTCGAGTCAAGAAAGGTACTACAATATATTATCTTTTTCTGAAATCTTGAATTGACTTCGATTGTATATATAAAACTTTAACTGTTTTTGGGGTCTTCAGGAAGAATTTTTCAACCGTGGAGCGTTGTGGTTATCGTTGTTCCTACGCTCATTAATCTTGCCGTATTTCTCGCTTTTGTGCTTGCTTATCGCCGGATGCGGAGGAGAATTTATGCTGAAATCAATAGTGAGTGAAGTTTCTGTACTTTTGAGCAAGTGTTTGAAAAGTTTTGAAGTTTTTTTTTTAAGGAATTTTTTTTTATTATATATGCGCAGAAAATTCTGATTCTGATGGTCCATCTACGTTAAGATTTGATCTTGGCATGATCTTAATCGCAACCAATGAGTTCTCACCGGAAAATAAGCTTGGCCAAGGTGGATTTGGATCCGTCTATAAGGTAAAAACTTTCTATAAAACGTAAAACATCTTAACAAAGTTTATATGGTCTTATACTGGTTTCAGGGGATATTACCAACCGGGCAAGAAGTAGCGGTAAAGAGATTAGCTGGAGGTTCAGGACAAGGAGATTTAGAGTTTAAGAATGAGGTCTTACTCTTGACAAGACTCCAACATAGGAATCTAGTTAAGCTTCTTGGGTTCTGTAATGAAGGAGGTGAAGAGATTCTTGTCTACGAGCATGTCCCTAATTTAAGTCTTGATCACTTTATCTTCGGTAAGTCTTCTCAATAGTGATTGTAATCTATTTTTCTTAACAAAATTGTTATCAAAACTAAGGGGAAAACGTTTTCTTTAAAAATCTGTAGATGAAGACAAGCGTTTGCTTCTTACATGGGATCTGAGGTGCAGAATCATAGAAGGAGTTGCAAGAGGGCTTCTTTATCTCCATGAAGATTCACAACTTAGGATTATTCACAGAGATTTGAAGGCGAGCAATATCCTTTTAGACGCTGAGATGAACCCTAAAGTTGCAGACTTTGGTATGGCTTGGTTGTTCAACATGGATGAGACTCGAGGAGAGACAAGCAGAGTAGTTGGAACCTAGTAAGTATGCTCTGTTTCTTACATAAGTGCTCTGTTTCAGACATAAATGCTCTGTTTTAGACAATAAATGCTCTGTTTTTTTAACAGAATCTTTCAGATAAGAGTATAAGACATGGATACTCTGTTTCTTTAACAGAAAATCCAGTGATTCTTGAAACCAGAATCACCGCTAATGTGATTTTGGTTATTTCAGCGGGTATATGGCTCCGGAATACGTGAGACATGGACAGTTTTCAGCTAAATCTGATATTTACAGCTTCGGTGTTATGCTTCTGGAGATGATAAGTGGTGATAGAAACAACAACTTTGAATCCGAAGGACTTCCAGCTTTTGTAAGCTTTCTTCATCACATTTTCTCTTTTGTTTGTCTTCTCAATATTTGTAAAGAAACGTGTAAGAACATTTTTTTTGAATCAGGCATGGAAGAGATGGATTGAAGGAGACCCTGAGAGCATAATCGATCCTCACTTAAAAGAGAATCCAATCAACGAGATCATAAAGTTGATTCAGATTGGTTTGTTGTGTGTTCAAGAGAATGCAGCAAAGAGACCAACCATGAGCTCTGTAATAACTTGGCTTGCAAGAGACAATACTCTTACAATACCTAAACCTACAGAAGCTGCTTTCGTCACTCTTCCCATCTCGGTGAAACCTACAAGTAGTAGATCCATCAATAAGCTTGAAGAAAAAAATTCTGCCTTGTCAGCCGGCGAGGTTTCAATAACTGTATTGTATCCTCGGTGAATCTTCCAATTTTTTCTGACCTCATCTGCATTTGGCGACAATTTTTTTGGCGATAAAAACTGCAGTACTGGATAGCAAATAAGACACAAGAAACATTATTCTTATGAACTTGTTTGGGGTGGTGAGTATTTCGGATAATTCGGTTTAGTTTGGTTCTTTCTATATGGAAATTCCGTCACCTAATTATAACCGACTCTAGTTCAGTTTGGTTTGGTTCGGTTTTATGGTTCATGTAAATAATTATCTTTCATTCATTAAATAAAATTAATATATCTTTAGTATAAATTTAAATAGAATATACATACGATGTTGTATTAAAGAATTTCGGTTTTGTTTTTCCAGTGTAAACTTTTTTACCACAATCGGTTGAAAATTGAACTGGGTCAAATTGGTTGAATAATTTCGTTTTGGTTTTGACTGTCATTTCTATTTGAATTGAGTTTGATCATTTCTGTTCGTTAAACTGCCTACTCCTCTACATATGCTCAAAAGATCAATAGAAGGATTCATGTTTCATTCAAATTATCGTTGAAGTTTCGACTAATTGTAAAAGTAAAATAAATTTGTTGGTAACAAATAAATCAAAGAATGAATGTATACACTATACATAAAATAATGAAGAATGTTCTCTCTGTAAAAAAAACTAGAAGAGCTTGCTTGCGAATTCATTAGCCTTAACCTGAGAAAGATTCGATCTCTTCGCAAGATCTCTCAGTTCCGACAAGCTTCTCCCTAACTTCAACGCAACTTTTGTCTCAAACACTTGTCCGTTTTCTCTCTTCTCTGTCGATTTCATCGTTTCTTCTAACAGAGAGAAGAATCCAGCTGAGTTTCTATACATCTCAAACACCATTCCCACTTGACCACCATGCTCTAAAGTGTTTACAACCGCGGCCAAAGAAGCACATGTCATCGCCACGATTCCAGCTAAACCGGAATCTTGACCGATAAAAACAGAGCTCACTGCAGAAATTCCGGTTAAAACTGGTCCAGAAATAGCCAAGAACCGGTTTACCTTCAGTGCCACGTTACCTAATTTCTCATATTCTTCTGCGTCTCTGCTCTTCACCAAATGAGCAACTTCTTTCATCTCCATCTCGAGTTCTTGACTCCACCCGTTCGCAATACCGGTTTTAGGTTTTCTCCGTTTGTTTTCAGGCCACCAAGTCGCCGGTTTAAACTCTTGCGGATACCTCTCGAGCATTGTTCCGATCAGAGGAAGAGGGTAAGCTTTGTCTAGAGACAATACTCTCTCAATCGCGTCCTTCACATCTTCTTCTTCGATCTCCTCGTTTTCTCTCAGAAACATCTCGATCTTATTTCTCAGCTGCTTGAACAGCCTCGTTGCGTTTCTCTGTTCTTCAGCGAGCTGCGAAGGTTGAATCTTGCTCATCAAGGCAACGAAACCCGTTGCAGAGGTTAACAAAACCGTTGAAGCTATCTTCACGGCGGTCACAGAATCTCCACCGTTAGCGTTAACCACGGCTATTCCGGCCATCAAAGCGGCGGTGAGGGTGATCATGTTGACGGAATTGAGCAACAGAGAGTTCCAATTATTGCGTTGATCTCCGATGTTCTTGTGCATCTCAATCCTATCCATAACTTCTTCAAGAACCGCATTGAGACGCGCTCTTTGGATAGGATCAAAGTCTCTCCTCTGTTTCAACGAAAGAGGAACACTTTCTATGACCTCAAAGCTCGGTTCTTTAACCGATAAAGTCTGCTTCTTGACCGGTATTTTCGGAATCGAGACGTGAAATTTCGGTAATTTCGGAATGGAAACTGCGGCTTTAGGTCTCGAGCATGAAGAAGAAGACGAAAGAACTAATCTTGAAACCTGCAATGAAGCCATTATAGCATATATGATTCGTCAATCAGTCGATCAGTTTAAATCGATTAATTGATTGGTTTTGTTACGTTGGTTTTTTTAATATTTCTCTGTGGAGTTTTGTGATTTTGTTTGATGAATGGAAGAAGATATCTGATGTGTATATATATAGGTTTTAGATGATAGGCCAAAATGACATAAAACAAAACAAAGAAAACTCAAGAAATTGAGTTGACCAAAGAGAGAATTTTGACCAAAGACCAAATTGATTGTTAGGTTTGATAGTTTCTTCTGTGACGGTTTTGGTCTAACCGTAAAGCCTCCCAATTTTACCCGCCATCCTCGGAGAACGAGTCTTAATTATCCTATAACCGAAGTAACCGGATCGGTTTTGTTTGATTGTTAATTATTGAGATCAAACCGGTTCGGTTTTTGTCTTTTAGGAATTTGATAAGCTTAAACACCTACCTAAACACTAACTACAGGTTTGATCAAAAAAAAAAAACACTAACTACAGTAGAAAGTATCTTTGACCGAACATTGGAGAGTATCGAAGAGAAATATCCAAAAAAATGGGATCATCACCGAAGAAGACGACTCTGCAAAGGTACTTATCACAGCTTCAACAACATCCTTTAAGAACAAAGGTTCGAGCTTTTTCTTCTTCTGCATCTTTGTGATTTGAATTTGATTAATTTTCTCCCTGGGGAAGCGATTGGTGTAATTTTGGGGATGGTTTCGTTTCTTTGAGATTAGGTTTAATGTTGTTTTGATTGAAAGTTTGTGTTTTTTTTAGTCAAACCCAATTTAATAATCCGATAATCTGATAGTATCCTTGTGATTTAAATAGCTCGTTGACCTTTCTTTATGAATACTGAAATTGCTGGGAATGATTTTAGATTTTCTATGAATTTGGAGTCATATGTATTTGTAGGCAATTACTGCTGGAGTATTGTCCGGTGTTAGCGATGTTGTTTCTCAGAAACTCTCTGGTATACAGAAGATTCAGCTGAGAAGGGTTCTTCTCAAAATGGTAAAGCTTGAATCTTTCTCTCGTAGAACCTCCAATTTCAAGCCAATACTAGCTTCATTCGATAATTTCAAGATGGATTTTTCGTAAATTGTTTATCATTGAGTTCTCTATCGCCTTCTTCAACAGATATTTGCTGGTGGTTTTCTCGGACCAGCGGGGCATTTCTTTCATACATATCTAGATAATTTTTTCAAAGGGAAGAAAGACACAAAGACTGTGGCAAAGAAGGTGAAATGTTCAATACCTTTCGATGATTTGTTTGTTAAAGATGGATCGAGGTTTATGCGAAATGGTCTGTTTGAAAATATGGTAGGTAATCCTGGAACAACTGACATTGTCACCATTGAACCATTTGCTTTTCATGATCTACTATGGAGTAGTCATTGAAAGTAAGTTCCTCCTTTTTCATTCCATTTGTAAAATTCGAAAAGTCGTGGATGGTATTAAGAGTTCTTAACACAGGAACTCCTTGGAATCTTGTTAGAGAGAGGATCAAGAAGGCTTACCCGACGGTCCAGTTTACAGCCTGGACGGTAAGTGATAGATATCAATTAAGTTCATGTTCTTATTTAAGAGAATTTGATCCACAACCACAAGTGCTGGATGATTGATTTCTATGATATCAATTACAGTTTTTCCCAGTGGTGGGATGGGTAAACTACAAGTATGTGCCACTGCACTTCCGAGTCATCTTACACAGCCTCGTCGCATTCTTTTGGTAAGACAATGAATCATTTGCTGCTGCTTCTATCAAAATGTTTTCATTCTTGTTGTGGTTACTAGATTTAAATCTCTTCGTAGTCTCAACATTCTTCTTCTTTTGTTCTTTCAGGGGAATTTTCCTGACCCTGCGAGCAAGGTCAACGACACTGGCTTTGGCAAAGGCTAAGTGATTAGGGAAACAAAATGATCGTGAGAGTACTCAATCTTTGGACTCATTGTTATCTTAGTACTCTGTAAGTTAAAGAAAATCAATCAGCTGAAGCCAAATAAAAATCTGTATTAAGATGATGATACCATTCTAGGATAGCAATATGTTTTAAGTTATTACAACCATTTCAGAGTTTGTCTAAAACACATCATGTAATAAAAGGGTATTAAAAAGAGATTTTTTAAGCAGCTTTGGCAAATCCAACTCTTGCTTTCCCATAATCGAAGACTGTGTGATATTGTCCCATGAAGATATCACCCAAGATCCTGCATTTTCGCACGATTTTACGAAAAAAAATTTAGTAAACACATTTGAGTTTTTTTGGTTAGTAGATTGGCTTTTGCAGTTGAGAGTTACCAGAGAGGTCCACGAGGCGGAGGAATATCCAAGGCGGTGAAACCGCTGGTGCACTGAGTCTCAACTCCATCGCCAATCTTGAATATATACTGATCGATAGAACAACGAGAAAAGAGTTTAATCAATCTCCTTCTGATGATATTGGTAAGCTGAGATTTAAGGAAAAGCTGATGAGAGTAGTTACCTCTTGAGGAGAGAGATCAAAGTTTTTGCCACCAATTGAGAATGTGACTGTAGGCATAGAGGAAACTCTCTCACAGTCCACTGCTGATTGTTGGTTTTGGGTTGGTATATGGTCACAAAGCTAAAAAGATTTTACAGAGATTAGAGTTTTAACATGTTTGTTTATGTCCAAAATATGGCTTTAAGTCTCTCCCAAAACTCACCTCAGCAGCATAAGTGAGTATGCGTTCTTGTGTTTCATTCTGAGACAATTCACTCTGCATCCACACGGCTGCCATTTCGCAAGCGCTGCACATTGCTTCGTTTAGAATACCCGATGTTCCATCGTCTACAACTGACTGAATCGCCATACTGTAAAGAAACATGAAACAGTCTTAAGTTTGATGCCTGACATAGTTTTTTTTTGCCTGAACTATGTCAATACTACTGACCTCACACTTTGTATACCATCAAAAGCGCAGAGTCCTATCTGAGAGCATACCCTCTTCGGATCCTCCTGTAAGCCAAATGATGCAAAATTCAAGATTGTATTTGCTTATAAATAAGTGTGAATGTGTTGTGAGCAGTGATTTCAACCTGAGCTAGAAGAGAATTCAACATGGTTTTGCCATATTGACCCACCACGGACTTGCATTCGCGGCTTACAACTCCTTCTGCTCCAATTGCATGATTGATCATGGTGATGACAGTCTAAGCAGACAAAATTCAGAAAGCAAATGGAACTTATCAGCATGTTTCAGGTGATAAAACAGTGAATAATCTACACAAACTTCATTGAAATCTTTCTCACCGATGGACCGGTGAGTAGAGAAGTTCCAGAATCAGCAATGGCAGAACAACCTTGAGCACAATATCCTGAATTACATAGAAATCTACATGTAAAATTATATTTTAAGAACTCATTCATGTTGAAACTGAAACATCTCAAAAGCTTACTAACCAGTTGGTTTGCCAGCAATTTGAAGATCACCCATGTCAAACTGCCAGTAACCTTTATGTGTCACAGGAACATAAGTATGCTCTCCTTTAAAATGCTTTGGATCAACTCCACCAAAAACAATTTCACCACCTTCTCCATCTTTCGGGTTACGGTTAAGCCAGAACGAAAAAATCGGTTCCTTAACCAGACCTTTCTCAACCATGTTGTACCTATAAACACACATAAATTCCTCATTCATATTCACATGGTACAACAAAGTCTTTAATCAGATGAATGAAAGTGTTTTTTCATACCAAACCGGAGTTGTATTTCCTACAGAAATCTCTTTGAAACCCAAACCGAGGATACCGTCAAACTTGGCCACCAAGAATGTAATACCAGGCTCAGTAGTAGCCTCTATGAATTCCTGTGATGATAGACATTACAGACAAAATGTAAAAGTTTCAAGAATCTGAGATATGAAAGCAGATGAATCAGGTTTACCTGCTCCTTGACCACAATTTCACCAACTTTAACATCATCATCGCTAAAGTAACCAGAAATAGCACCTGTCCCATAGCGGATTGACGCGGGTTTTCCTGGAAATGTCAATGATTTTAAGCGTCAAAAACTATCTAGAAACCTATGAGAAGATCGCGAGCCTTAAACGTATCCCTTTCTTGAAGAGTTTTCAAGAAACATCATCAAAGTACCAAAGCTCAATAACAAGATTGGATTGAGAGAACAAACCGTTCTTTTTGTATGTCGATGACTCGCTAGCCTTGTACTTGGTGTGAAAGTAGCAAGCAACCTAATAAAAACATTAAAAAGTTATATATTGTTTTGATTTTTGGATTAATTAGTATGCATTCCTAAGAACAAATTGACAACTAAATGCGTACCGATAAGTAACATTTAGTAGATGGTATCCAGAGGTTAGAGCTTCCTGTGTCAAAGACCACAGTGAACTTCTGAGGCGGAGTACCAATGGCAATGTCACCATAGTATTGAGCATCCAAATAGTTTTTAAGCGGCACAATATCCCCATTTGCATCGTTTACGCGAAAGTATTCTTTGGTAGCCAAAGATCCTCGGTTTTTCAAAAACAGCTGAGAAGCTAGCCTGTTGGCTCGGTCTAGTTTCCTCTTCTTCAATCCAATTCTAACAGTTCCATCATGCTTTAGCTCACACGAGGCCGTGGATATAAGGATTAAACATGAAAGCAAGAACACTAGCAAGAAGGATTGGAACCTAGTTCCCATTTTTTACCTGTCATCAAATAACAATTTCATATCAGTATAAAGAGCATCCACATATATAAACACCTAGTTGTTACTGTTCTTTCTAGTAATGTAAGAGGGGATATATGCAACATTAAGATATTTTGAGACTAATATGGAGATTATGGGGACTAAACATACTTATATATGTGTCCTACTTCATATCAATCAAAGTATCAACCATTAGAACTCTTATTCAGACAACCATTTACCAATCCTATTTTGTCAACAAAAGATCCAAGATTCAAGGTTTACAATAAGGAAGAATTATAGAAAACCTTAAAAGGTTTTGAAGAAGTTAAAAAAAAACAAAACAAATTGAAACTGCTTTGTTCATAACACAAACAAAATAGTCATTCATGATCTTTAATCACAAAACAGACACCAAAATAAAAAACAGATTTTTATAAGGTTTCTGATTTACCAACTTTAATCAAACAACTAGAAAGTTTCAGTCTATATTACAAAATTCTAATGAAGACTAAGACAAGCTAAAGTTGAATACTGTTGATCTGATCATGTACCCCTTAGAGCCAGTAACAATGAAAAAGTAGGAGAATATTTGGTACATCAAAGTCAGAAATGTGCCCCCACACTAGAATCAAACAAACTCAGATTCTGTTACCGAATATTACTTCTAATTAAATCTTCAAATAGTTCTTAAAGTGAAGAATCTAACAAAAAAAACTATTCCAAAGTTTAAGTGAGAACAGAGAAAAAAAATCGAAATTTGAAAACAATAGCATCTGACCAACAAACAGAAAATGAATGATTCGATGTCCCTGAAAATTTTCCGAGGAAAGGAAAAAATTCTGGAAACTAGCGAAGATGTAAAAGAACACTCACAGAGAAAATGTGGGTAGAGATTCTTAAAGCTTAGTAGGTAGACAAGACGAAGAAGAATGATGTAGGGGTTTATATTTATACGTAAATGACTTCAAAGAGAAACTGTGAAGAAAATGTTAGAGAAACATAATAAAGTTCATGTCGATTAATTAATTGATAATTAACTAAGTTGTTGCTTGCAAATGCAAAATTTCAAGTATATGAAGGAATTAAAAGTTTTAAATGTGAGTTAGATTTAAAAGCAAGCGTCACGTTTATGAAACCTTCCTTGCTTTGCGTGGGGCCCAGACAGATTAGCAAAATTCTTTCTTACAAGGAGAAGTGCAATTTTTCACTTCAATCTTTGGATCTTTGTACTATATTTTGTTGTCATCTTGACCCCAATTGTTTGCTTGAATTAAAAAGTCATAAAATCGCGGATAATTTTAAATTAATAAAGATTTTTTTTCAAATTTCTTTTAAGTACATAGTTATGATATCTTCTAATATATTTGTCAAGTGCGTTTTCCATATCAAGTTCATTCTAGTTTAAGTGTGCAAGGAAGACCCTTATATGTATTCATATCTTTTACTCAACTAAACTTCTATTCATTAATTAATTTTTATTTTTATTTATTCATTAATCAATATCTGCATAAATTTATATTTTTAAAATTAATTTTTCTGATTTAATATAAACATATTTTAGTGATGACTATATATATATATGTATACAGTAATGTCTTTAAATCAGCTTCTTCACCCTAATAATTTCAAGTTTGATATCCTTTGTTAATTACTCCCTACCTTACCTTAAAGAATAATAGAAATGATTCAAAACAATATTTCGATATTTTATACATATACGCTAATCTCTGGAGTTTCTAACGTTAAAAGTTAAGCGTTTCTTGTTTTCTTTTATCATATATAAAAGGGTATTTATAAAAAAAAAAAAAAAATTAAGCGTTTCTTTTTTACTTTTACTTTTTGGCACAAATAAATAATAGACTTGTCTGATTTGTGTTTGCTGCAAACGGAAAATATAAGGTTGCTTTGATTTGTAGCACAAGCAAACGCCTTCACGTTGATGACGCTGCATGGGACCCATAAAACACACGTTTCGTTGAAGTTTCAACTTTTCATATTTGCCACTTAACGCCTTTCAAGTTTCTGCTTTCACTCTAACCCCATGTATTAGTGTCTAACTACTATTTCCTAGATTAAGGCATTAAAAACAAACTTTAGTAAAGTATAATAAAAGACCTTAATCTAGTGAAAGCACATAAAAATGTGACTACTGACTTGATTAAAAAGCATAGTATGTATGTATGAATGTATCTTACTTTATAACAAAAAAAACGTGAGAAACGAAAACGTTATTTAATGAGATTTCTGAATTTCGCAAATGCGTCTATCTGGGCCTGGGCTCATTCTTCACTTTCGTAAAACCCAGCCCAATCTTCACTCTATAGTTAGTCAGCTTTTAGAAATAATACGACAGTTGAGTTTTTTCAATACTGTTTTGACTGGTCAAATCGGACTTATTAAGAATTCGGAAATAATTCGAGCCCGAGAGTGGATCAAGTTGACGCTATACCCCAAAGGCTTTAAATATCAGACCACGCTGTCTGATTACGACACAGTCGACACTTGAGTCATTAGACTTTGAAAGAAATTAATTATGGAAAAGTTAAGCAATTCATATCCCTGAACACAATTGTCAATCATACAGATGGAACGAGGAAAAAACAAAATGTTCTCAAGACTCTTGTTCTTCGGGAAAGAAAAACAAAAAGAAAAGCAAAAGCCGCAACTACAATCCAAAATATAAAAGGAAAAAAAACGAAAGACAATACCCTAACTAAAACATATTAAAAAAATGTTATTGCCTATTGTCAACGTTGCTCGTCGTAACATTACTGTTATTATTATTCCCATTCTGCTGATTATTCGAACCGTTGATAATAGACGTTATGGCTGCAGCTAGAGCCGCTGCAAAGTTGGGATTCGAGGCGATAGCGGCAGTAGCGGCGCTAACGCTCTCGCCAGCGTTCAGTGGCTGAGACGGCAACTGTAAACCCGAGAACTTGGACTGCTGTTGGTTATAGTACAAAGCCTGACCCATCATTTGAGGCAAAACCGATTGGTTCAACTCCGCGAAGCTAGAATGTTGAGAGAATTGCATCAACGGGTTATTAGTTGGATTGTTACCGTTGGATGAGTCTGTGAGGTCTAATGTAATGGTTGGGAATGGTGCAGAGGCTGAGATAGTGGCCATGCTTGAGGAACAAGGTAAGATAGTTCGAGCCAAGAGATTTGTTGGGTTCATTAAACCGTCTTGGCTTGACATTGTGGAGCCTGAGAGGAGCATGCTTGCGGCTGCGGTTGTGGTTGAAGCCATGCTCATAGCTGCTGGAGGTAATGGATGGTTGTGGTTTCCTTCGTAGGTTGTTATGAGAATAGTCCTATCCTCCGCGCAACGTTGCACCTGTTAGGTCATCATTAAATTAGTTAGAAATACATTAACCAACATATTTGTGTACACTTTTATTGAACCCTAAAACATATTAGATGTTTGAAATGTTTTTATAAATAACGTACTTGCTTGCGAACGGGGCATCCAACGGCCATTGTGCAACGGTAATAAGCTCGAGGGCATGGGTTTCCTTTTGCCATTTTCTGTCCATATTTTCTCCATTGACATCCATCGCTTAACTGTATAACAATTCATTTCAATGATGTTAAGTTACCTCCAAAACATTTGAATAGATCAATCCTTAGAGAGGAAGATTAGTTAGTGTTACCATGGGACCTTCGGATCGAGCACGAACCGAGACACGGGCTTTACGCATGGTGGCTTCAGCGGCCGATTGTTCGATGACATTTCCATTTCCATTGCCACTGTAATTGCTGGAGGACCCGTGGTGTTTAGGAACTTTATTAGGGTTTCTCCAACCGTTGGATTCGGTTTCTGGGCTATCTTCTCTTACAAGCAATCTCTTTCCGTTTTGACGTGAGTTAGATTTCTCTAGAAGTGATGGAGGAGATCCTGACCGACCCGTTGCCCTCTCCTCGGACGATGCTTCATCCGACGGCGGTGCCAAATCGATGAACTGTCTTGGAACCATTTCAGGCGCTTCATGTCGGTTATTGGCGTTGTCTTTGTTTTCGGTCGTAGCCTGATGAAAACAAGAGTTTAAAACCTTAGCTAATTGAAATTAATCGGGAGGAGTAAGATCGATATTAGTTATAAATGAGAATTAAATAAAAGATTAAGATGACATAATTAGAGTGTTAATTATTACAAGGTGATGGTGATCTTCTTGTTGCCTCATGACAGCAACAAGTTGCATCTGCAAGGAGTTGAAGTTGTTGGTTTTTTGACTTAGCATTTCCTTTAGTCTTTGATTATCTTCACTCGCCATCTTTAGCTCTTCTCGAAGTTGTGCATTCTTCATTTTATTTACACACAATCATAATATATATCAGATTAATTGATACTTCTATTAAAAAAAAAGGTGTAAATCTCTCTAATTTTTTTTAATGGATTATTATATAACAGGTAAAAAGTAAATCTTTCTAAAATATCTATCTTATGAACCAATATGAACAAAGAAAAAATAGATTGTCAAAAAGTCTATTAAAACGATTTCTTACACTAAATCTCAAGAAATAAAAAGTAATTTGACGAAAGAAAACATGTCTATTTTATGGATTAAACATGAGAAAAATGTAAACGGACAGTAAAATCTAATTGTCAAGATTTAGTACAAAAAATATACCGTTTTCATAGATTTTGACAATCTTTTTTTTTCATGTTTTAAATTTAAAAAATGAGCTGTGTACGAATTTAATTAGTGTACCTCACACTTAGTACGTTTCTCTTCCATATCCACAGATAATCCATCATCCACCATTGACTCGTCGCTTCCCGTAATCGCAGTGAGAAGATTAAGTCCAATCTATTTGCAATAATAATATCATGGAAATTTTAATGAACAAAAATTTTCATCTATGAAGAAATTATTGTTTGTAATTTAATTACTAAAATCCAAAGATATTGACAAAATAAAATGATGGGACGGTAAGAAAAATCAATATAAGATTAAAATGAAGTAAAAAAATGCTACTTACATTGATATGATCCGTAGAACGATCATCAACACGTGAATTCTCTCTTTTGACATGAACCCTATGAGTCTCATCGGTGATAGTGTTCTGCTCATCACGTGAAACCCTATCTCTCTTCTCCGCCGAACTGAAAAAGTCAACCTCATCCACCACCGCCCGATGATTCTGCTCATCCGACGGCTGCGGATGCTTTGGGTTACCGCCTCCAAGACTCACCGGAAAACGAAACATCTCTCTCTATAGGTATCTTAAGATCTTGATAGATAACTGAATTAGATATGTTTTCGTTAAAAAGTATGAGTACGGATAATGATTTGCTTCTTGTTAGATTTGTAATCCGGATTTCCGAAACCCTAGTAAACAAAGAGGATTTGTTACTTGTAAGAAAAGGTTCGTATCTAATCTCTCTATCTAGTGTGTGTTTGTGAGTAAGTGATTGTTCCGTACCATATCTAATCCTCCATATATAGAGAGTTAAAGAAGAAGATATCTTAGAAGAAAGAGAGAGAGAGATACTTTGTTGAGTATGTGGTTAGAGAAGAGAATAGACCAAATGCTTCGGCTAGAAAAAGGGTTTTGACGTGGACTCGGATATTGTCAATTTTTTCTACTAATATAAATTTAACGTTTTCGTTTTTTTAATAATGTTATTTGTTATAAAAAGACAATATTGGTGTGTGTATATTTTTTTATGCTTACTTCTATTCTAACTCAATAATAATAGAGGTTTTTATTTGGATTCTCGTCGAAAGAGATATTTGTGGAGATTTGTTTTGGTTCGTTTGCGTCAGTGTCGACGTCATTTGTTTAACATTGACCAACATTTTTAACATAATGCAACCCCAACTATTTTCTTTTATATTACAGCTTACAGACGTGTTTTTGCGTTCTTTGCATCAAATAATTTGGAAAGACTAAAATTTTACTGTTGTTTACAAGATGAACTATGGTTTGTTGTTTTTTTATTTTATTTTTGTCACTCCATGTTGTTTCTCTGTTTTCTTCTTAAAAATTTTGTTTGTTCTTTAAATTGGTACGAAATTGATTAACGTTTAAGATTTTTTAAATTCTTAGATATGCATAATAATTTTAGGATTCAAAAATAAATATGGAAAACAAAAAAACAATCTCGAAGTAAATGAAAATTATTCTAAATCGTTAGATAACTAGAGTGAATTAAACAAAAAAAATGTAATATTTAACTAGTTATAAACAGCACAAAAAAAAATGTCATTACACTTGCCAAATGAGAAAATAGCTGAACAAAAATCGAGATGTTGTATAATTTTCAGATTGGTAAATCTTCCTCGTATATATTATGTGAATTTTTTGAGGACTTAATTATTTAGTGTGAAAAACTGTGATTATGAAAAAAACATATTTTGATTTTGACCAATCTATTCTACTGAAAAATCTCGCCTAAGAATATTTTTTTCTAAAAAAAGCACTTTCATCTACGAAATTTGTTGAAAGACTTTGTCCTAATTAGTAAACTAAAAACTATGAATCCTTGGGTTGATCAAGTCAACAATACATGAGCTTTAGAGAAGAAAAAAACTATTTTTAGGGAATAGTTTTTCAATTAATTCTTATTATATATATATAATAGTTATATATAGAGTTCGCTTTTTTGGACTAGATTAGTAAATTTCTTTAAAATTTATTTTCGTTTTCCCTTTTTCTATAAGAAAGACTTTGACTTGTTCATAGAATTAATAGATCATAAAATAGAAATGAATCTCATCGGTGGCAATTCAATCGGCGCTTACCACGTGATTGAAATAATTAGAAGCTTTATTTTTTTATATAATTCCTGTTAAATCAATTACAGAAATTCAAACATGTATGAAACTTTGTTGAATTTTGTTAGGACTCGATAGGCGGTATATATTACCTAAAATTTTTTGTGTGATGTATCAACCAACTTACATAATCGCTATGGTAATTTAGTAGTAGAAAGATTCACCATAAGTTATTTCACATTTTTATTAGGAAATTTAGTCATGGTTGGCCTATATGTAGATATACTTCAAAGAACAAAAATATCTGATATTTTTAGACATGGTTGTAGTATACATATTCACAAACGTTTTTAAAATCATTTAAATTCTAATCACACTATATGCCATTTAATATTTTCACGACTTTGATCAATATTAGGTTTCATAGAGTTTTCTCCGTAATCAATAGCTTCAACACACAAATTAAATAGTATCCTTTAGACGAAAATAGACAATGGTTGAGCTAAGTCAACGAGATTAATGGGATACCTCTTGCACTCATGACCGGCGACCGGCTTTGGGTCCCACTAGGTTTACTATAAATAAAGTGATGCTTACCGGTAAACCTGTTGACTATCACACCGTCGGACCCGCTCACTGTTTGACTTCTCACCCTCAAGACGAAGAAATATTGTCTCTTTACAATTCAAGAAAAAAGAAAAAAATGTCCTTTCAAGTTTCAACCACACACACACAAAAAAACGTTAGTTTTCATGTTTGACTCCGTTTTTTTTATTAACCGAAAATTTAGGATTTGGATTCCAAACTAGTTTTCGAGTCATGGAAAAACCGAATAAGTTGTTTTTTTCTACCACCACACTTTATTCTTTGTGTAATTATAAAATTATACAACATTTTTTAACTAATTAAAAACAATATTTCCGGATTTGCTAATACAAGTGACGTTTCTGGTTTTGTAAAACTCTAAAACACGGAAGTTCGATTTTACCTTTTCATAAAATTGATTATAAATTCCGTTGACAAAAAACACTAAGAATGGTACTTATAAGTAGTGACCTTTTACACTGAAAACAATACTTAGCTTACATACAAATCAATACTTTATTTGCTTTTAACAATTGAGGTAGAACATATATATGAATTTAAAAATATATTGCAGTTAACGTAGCGTATAATATGTATGTGTACTAATGTGTATATATGTATAAATTTTCTAAATTTCTTGGAAGATATAGTTGTTAAGCCTTATGAATTGTCCAAGAATACAGCCGGTAACCTTTTGATTTAAATAGCGTTTGCATATAAATAAATATTTAAAATATCATTATATTTTTTTAACATCAATATCATTTTCTTAAGAAATGATCAGAACTCAGAAGTTGGTAGCAAGATGATACTATCGTTTAACAGACAGGCATGGTTCCATGTTGTTATATATCCTGTATGTTCCTTTACGGCTATTTATTAATACTAATAATTTGTTATAGTTGTTTTCGGTCTTATATATAATCCCAAAACTAAAATCAAGATACTAATAATACAGCGCTAATATAATATAATAAATCTCAAATATTAATAATTGTATATAATTAGTAATAACTAAAATCTAACCAAAATTAAATGCATAATTTGTTATCTTACGATTCTATCAATAAAATATCATCTCACTGTTGAAACTAACTGTGTTTCATTTGGTTCAAAATAATGTTATGATATAGATTATTCTGATCTAGCATTATTGATGATATACAATTCCGACCTTGCATTTTTCCTACTTGTATAAGGGATTAATCTTTTTTATTTATGAGTTCATTTGTTTTTGAGCTTTCATCTTTAGATATTGGTATGTCATTTTTTTGGAAGCTTGTTTCACAACTTTGTATTATATTCTTTTTGATTAATGATAAAATTTACGAAAAACAAAAATTTCCGACCTCTTGGTTTTGTAAGTTAAATGAAAACTACCTGATACAAACAACTCATTTTCACAAATAGACGCCAAAGTTGAAAGAAACTACTTAAAGGTTATAACATATTTTGATCTAGATAGAGTTTCTTAAGTGTTTTTGTTATTTTTTTTGTGACCAAAATAAATAAATAATAACAGTACTTAAGAAACTCTATCTAGATCATAATTAGAATTTCTTATGTGTTTTTATTGTTGTATCTTCTTTGAACTATACATAGTATATGATATTCTTCATCTACATTATATGAACTATGTTAGGGAATTTGGAATTTATACATATTATATGTTGTGGTGTTATCTAATAGAATGTAAATGTGACTTCAAATTCAGATACCAATTTCAAATGAAAAAAAAATAAACAAAGAAAAAACAGAGGTCATGGACGAAAATAGATAAAAATACTTTTCTCTGATCAAAAATTGACATTTTCCTCATCAAATTAGACAACTTACTAATCGCAATACTAACCTCTGGTCAGAATGGTATTGAGTCAAACACTCAACAGCTCTATTCCCAATGTATTACTCTCTTAATCTCCATTCTTTATCTCCATTCTTCATTCTTCATTCTCCATTCTCTTGAAATGACTTTTTTATCTGGCTATTCATCTGTTACATTTGTTTTTTTTACCAAAAGACATGAAAACTGTAGTGAGTTCAAAAAACGAGCTACACATGAAGAAAATGAAGTTGAACATCTTTCCTCTTAAATGTTCATCATCCTCCACTCCAGCTCTAGCTCCAGCCACAGAGATGAAGAAGAACGAAGATATCTCAACCAAACCATCAATAACCTCTTTTAATGTGGATGTGCTTGAATAAGAAAAACAAGTCTTTGACTTCTTCAATGATTTAGTTATGATGGTTGTAAACATAATTTCCAACCATGGAAAACCAAAACAAAAGTTGTGCTACTTCTGTACAAGGAAACGTAGGTTTTTAATTTGTGCTTTTACTTTCCAAAGTTTATAATTTTATATCATTTAAGAAATGATAGTTGCTTCCTTTACTTCCCAGAGTTTATAAATTATAGTTTAAATTTTTTGCAAATAAAGCACTCTTCATTAACCATTAATGAATGACAAACACACACAATAATTAATAAGAAAAACATATGTCATCATCCAAATAAAACACATAAACCAACTAAAATTAAGTACTAAACACAAGCAAAAGACTTTGTGGGCGTGACTCTTGAGAATTCACCATCATCATTATTGTTAAAGTTTCTAGAGTCATCTATAGAAGCTTCCAGAGATATATGAGTTATGATTAATATTATGTAAAGATAAGACTAAATCTCTATCTAATATTCAAGACTCTTATCCTAATGTATTTAAGACTTATCTTTACATAATATTAATCATAACTCATATATGTAAAGATAAGTCATAAATCTCTGGAAGCTTCTATTGATGACTCTATAAGCCTTAACAATTATGAAATTTTATGTTATGTAAATGTATACCCATATGTTCTTTATTTTGTTGATCAATTATGTTGAACCCTAATTTGTTTTTCTTTTGAAATTTAATTTGAACCGTAACTTAAACGCTTGAGTTTAATAAGCCAATGGAACTTCAATCCGGATTATCTATTAGCTCAATAAATATAGTAGTATTTGATATAATTGTATATTTTGCTTTAGTGTCTGAATACTAGTTTACTAAATTCAGTTTATTTTCTTTCCGACAGATTCAGTTACTTATCAATATTCCAAGACTGATTATAATAAAAATTGTGTGCGTTGAACATTGAATCTAAACATGATTCCAATGTAAAATATTAAATAGAACTATATGTCTATATTATTATCTTACACATTTGGAGATTTGCTTTTTTTTTTTTTTTTTTTATTCTTTAGGCGGCAAACTGAACGCCGGAGGAAGCATGTCAACTATCATGATTCATGACTCATGAAAATGGCTAGCGTATAAAGTATAAACTATTGACTCTCTAAAATCGATAAATAGAAATTGTTACAAAATATAGGAATCCTACTAATTTAAACAGGAAGGAAATTTCAAAAACTAAATTTAAATTTGTGAAATATTACCTCAAATGCTATTTGACATATATAAAAAATCATGAATGATAAAAATGTCTAAACAATTGAATCCCATGTTCCTCTTACCAAATAAATCTACAATATCTATTATATATATATATATATTATATAGAAACAAAATCTTCAAAAAATCTATCTTTAACTTCATTTAAATTTTCTTAGATAAATTAATTAGTTAAAGACGAAAATATTATTTAAAAACATAAATTTATTTATAAAATAAAAACAAAAATGAGATTTAAATATTATAAATATTTTAAAACTTGATAAAAAATGTTTAACTTGAGATTTTAAAATATTTTTTATACTGATTTTAAGTTGATTAAAAATTTGAAATATTATAAATATTCTAATTAAAAAAATTAAAATATTTCAATTTGATGGGAAAAAATTAAAATCTTATGATATTTTAAAATTGTTATAAACATTGCCGGTCATATGGTGGGACATGTTATTTGAAGAATATTTGGAGAGAGTTGAGTTTTAATGAGATTTGAGATGATTTGGTTGAATTTTAGTGAATTAGAAATTTTGTTACTAAAATCTCTGAAATCTCACCCAAAAGCATGAAATTTTGATATTTGTATTTCTAACCAAAAAATCTCTTAAAATCTCAGCTGAAGCTTTCAAATCTAATTCTTAAAATATTTTTAATAACCGTTGATTTGATTGTACATTTTCAAATCATTAATTCAATAACACTAAATTTTAAAAAATATTTTAAAATTTATATTTTAATAACACATAATTTATCATTTTAACTTAAATCTCTCTAAATATTCAACTGTCAAAACTGATGATCAGGTAAAAAAGGCAATAAAGAATACACGTTTTAAGTGAAATCTATTTAAGATTGGCAAAACTTGATTAGATGAAAAAGTTATAAAATGAATAAAATAGCTTCTGACCAAAAGAAGAAACAATGCATAGATAATTAACACTACCCAATTGCTTTTCATATCTCCAAATTCTCATGTCAGCAACAAACATACAAGATTTATGTTTTGTCACCAATATTAAAGTCGACCGACAATCTCGAAACTATCAAAGTTATGTGTTGATAAATGAAATGCTCGTGTAATTTTAAACATTTAAAAGGGAAAGCAATTAATTGATCACTACGTGGCCACTTGGTCTGAGCATAGCGCAATACCTTTCTGCCATTGTTTCTCTTTCAAGGCTTGGTTTAAAAAAAGAAAAAAAACAAAAAACAAAAGAGTTTATTACTAATTAATTACACAAAAGAAAAAAAAATACTAAAGGAAAAACACAAAAGAAAAAAGAAGAAACACACATTGCTCCAAACTCATTGTAGATGCTCCAAAATCAACTAGTTGACCTAGATTTGAACCAAACTTGGAACATAATTAAACAAACGTGGCCAACATGAACTCATTGTAGATGCTCCAAAATCTACTTTTGTAACTTTACGATCCTCCCCAATAATGTGTACCATGTCTTTGGAGTTGATCTCGCCGTCCTTGAACTTATGTTCCTCACAACACACGACCAATTTTTCCTCGTCGACAAAAAAACTTGCTATAAACGAAATAACAAATTCAGGGTAATCCACTGCTAAGACCATGCTCCACGATACCACTTTTGTCTCATCAATCTTATTTGTTACTCATATCTCTGTCTTTAATGTATTTGCGTTCAGTAATAATACGGAAACTTTGTCTTCTCTAACAACAGAGAGAGCCACAGTTCCACAACTATCTATAGGACGGTGAAATGGAAGACTCATACGTCCAAATCTCTCTGTTGTATAATCAAAACTGACTAAGAATGTGCCGAGGTGTTTCTCATTTTTATCTACAGCAAACCATTAAGTCTTTCCCTTCAAAGAAAAACGGTTATAAGCATACACTAAGTGACAATCCGGAGTGACTTCAAGAATTCTCCGTGAATTAGAGTTAATCTCATAAATTGCGAATTCTGGCTTCTCACTATATATAACTCTCACCATAGCTCAATATTTTGTAGCTATTGTTATTATTTCCGGATTCCTTGTCTTGGTAGGATCCAAGAGTGTAGTTGTAGCCTTGCAGGTGAAGATTTATGGGTTGGATCCACTTGGTTTGACCAGTACACGGGTTCCAAGCTACGATTCTAGAGCCATCTCTAATGGTGCATAACAATAAGCCATCGTAGTGAAAGACTTCATATATATCAGCTAGGCCTAGATTAGAATGTGAATTGATTACATCAATAGATAGAAGAATCCCATGGAGATTAAGGCTCCTCAAACAAACCCTAAATTCCTTTGTCAAAATAAGAACCAGAAACTGTCTTACAGCTATATCGAAGTGTTTTTGTGCGAATCTTTTGTCGTTAAATAAACGGTTCCATTCTTTGCAAGTAGGTCGTAACCGTGTTAGAGATGTTGCCGGAACGTGACAAAGTATCTCCTATACCACATCCCTTGGAAGTTTCAACATCGTTATAGGTGCGGTGCGGTTTGATTCTTCTTTAGGGTTTTAGTTGAGTAACTGCTAAATAGTACTTTCTCCGTTCCTTATTGATCATATTTCTAGAAAAAAAATTTGTTTAAAAAAGATACAATTTTTAGGTTTTTTATGTAGTTTTTATTAGTCATTGATGATATATTGTAAAGTTCAAGAAGAATAACTGAATATTATTGGTTTCGAATTATTGAAAATTGTTAATCACACAAAACGATGCATTTATAACAAGTTTTTAATATGTTTTCTTAATCTGTGTGAAAATACTAGAAATAGAATCAATTACGAAAAGAGGGAGTAAGTTTTAATTTTTTTTTTTTGGTTTGGTTCGGTTTAATATAAACCTGATAAACCATTACATAAATCAATATCTTCTTACAGAAGTTTGTGACTGTAATGGACTCGTTTTCATTGTTCACGTTTTGATATGATCAGACCTTCGTCTGTGTTAAACTCCACCAAGTCCTTAAACTCTCTTATTAACCATTTCTCATCTCATGGCGATCACAAGCAAGTTCTCTCCACATTCTCATCCATGCTCGCCAATAGACTCTTACCTGACACTTTCACTTTCCCTAGTCTTCTCAAAGCCTGTGCTTCTCTTCAGCTTCTATCTTTTGGTCTTTCGATTCACCAGCAGGTTCTCGTTAATGGGTTCTCTTCTGATTCCTACACCTCGTCTTCATTGGTCAATCTCTATGCAAAATTCGGGCTCTTGGATCATGCTCGGAAAGTGTTCGACGAAATGCGTGAGAGGGATGTGGTACATTGGACTGCAATGATTGGGTGTTACTCACGCGCCGGGATTGTTGTAGAAGCGTGTTTGTTGGTGAACGAGATGAGATATCAGGGGACTAAACCGGGTCCGGTTACGTTGTTGGAAATGCTAAGTGGGGTTTCGGAGATTACGCAGTTACAGTGTTTACATGCCTTTGCGGTAATTTATGGGTTTGAATGTGATATAGCTGCGAAGAACTCTATGTTGAATTTGTACTGCAAGTGCGATTCTGTTGGAGATGCTAAGGATTTGTTTGATCAGATGGAGCAACGAGATATAGTTTCATGGAACACAATGATTTCAGGATTTGCTTTTGTTGGTAATATGACTCAAGTTTTAAAGCTTTTGTACAGAATGAGAGATGATGGTTTAAGACCTGATCAGCAAACATTTGGAGCCTCACTTTCCATCATTGGAACAATGTGTGATCTTGACATGGGAAGAATGTTGCACTGCCAAATTGTAAAAACTGGAATTGATGTAGGCATTCATCTCAGGACGGCATTGATAACTATGTACCTAAAGTGTGGAGAGGAGGAAGCTTCATATCGAGTACTCGAAACCATTTCTGATAAGGATGTTGTTTGCTGGACAGTCATGATATCAGGACTTGTGCGGTTGGGTAGAGCAGAGAAGGCGCTGATTGTTTTCTCGGAAATGTTACATTCAGGGTCAGACCTATCGAGTGAAGCAATAGCTAGTGTTGTAGCATCTTGTGCTCAACTGGGTTCCTTTGATCTCGGCGCTTCAGTCCATAGTTATGTACTGAGGCAAGGATATAAACTAGATACTCCTGCGTTGAACTCTCTTATCACAATGTATGCAAAGTGCGGCCATTTGGACAAAAGTTTAGCTCTTTTTGAACGGATGAATGAAAAAGACTTAGTTTCGTGGAATGCAATTATCTCAGGATATGCCCAGAACGGGGATCTGTATAAGGCCTTGTTATTGTTTAAAGAAATGAAGTTCAAAACCCTGCAACGAGTTGATTCATTGACAGTTGTCTCGCTTTTACAAGCCTGTTCATCTGCTGGAGCTCTCCCGGTTGGGAGACTGATCCACTGTATTGTAATCAGAAGCTATATCAGGCCATGTACCTTGGTTGATACGGCTCTGGTTGATATGTATTCAAAATGTGGCTACTTAGAAGCTGCACAGAGATGTTTCGATTCTATCGTGTGGAAAGATTTTGTTTCATGGGGCACACTCATTGCAGGGTATGGTTTTCATGGTAAAGGGGATATTGCTTTGGAAATTTATTCAGAGTTTCTTCGCTCTGGAATGGAGCCGAACCATGTGATTTTTCTTGCTGTTCTCTCATCTTGCAGCCATAACGGAATGGTTCAGCAAGGTTTGAAAGTATTCAGTTCAATGGTTAGAGACTTTGGTGTTGAACCGAATCACGAACATCTTGCTTGTGTGGTTGATCTACTATGTAGAGCTAAAAGAGTCGAAGAAGCCTTCAAGTTCTACAAAGAGAACTTTACAAAACCATCGATTGATGTCTTGGGTATCATACTTGATGCTTGCCTTGCAAATGGGAAAACAGAGGTCGAAGATTTAATTTGTCAGGATATGATCGAGTTGAAGCCAGTAGACGCTGGACATTACGTTAGGCTTGCACATTCTTTTGCTGCGATGAAGAGATGGGATGATGTGAGTGAATCATGGTATCAGATGAGGTCTCTCGGCCTAAAAAAGCTCCCGGGATGGAGCAAAATCGAGATGAACGGGAAAACCACAACATTTTATATGAATCATGCTTCACATTCAGATGAAACAATGTATGTGCTGAAACTTCTTAGCAGGGAAATGCTGCAGTTTGGTTCAAAGAATCTATGTGATCAATCCAACAATGTAACCACGGCTCAAGTATCACACATATATATGACATAGATCGTAACATGATTGCATAGCATTTGCTAAAAATAGGGTCTTTTTTCATCTCTAAAAATAGGGTCTTATAATGTGAGAAGCTAGGAAAAAGATCCAATACTTGAGGGAGATTTCAAGATCAGTTGGAGAATGAGAATCTTTCAAGATTCAAACAATAGAGAAGGTAACTTTAATTTGCAGAGAGAAAGAAACAGAGAGAGATGACCAGAAGGCAGAAGAAGACAGCAAAGGTGGTTACAGGGGTAATGGGACTGTGTATTGTCGCCTACATTGCAGGACCATCTTTGTATTGGCATCTCAACGAGACCATTGCAGACTCTCTCCACTCCTCTTGCCCTCCTTGTGTATGTGACTGTTCTTCTCAGCCTCTCCTCTCCATCCCTGACGGTAATCATCATCATCATCATCCATTCCTGATTTTCCTTGGCACGAAAAGCTGATTTTTGATGTGTTTGATCTATTATTACTTCCACAGGTTTGAGCAATCATAGTTTCTTAGGTGAGGGTTTTCTGGCTATACATTTTTATTATTAGTGATAACGCTAAAATGTTGCAGATTCATGAACTTTTTGTGTTGGTTCTTGTTTCATTGCCAAGATTGTATGAGACGTGAGGAAGGGAGTGAAGAGAATGAGAGTAGTTTCACGGAAATGGTAGCTGAAGAGCTGAAGCTAAGAGAAGCACAAGCTCAAGAAGACGAATGGCGTGCTGACAGGTTGCTGCTAGATGCTAAGAAGGCTGCGTCTCAGTATCAGAAAGAGGCTGACAAGTGCAGCATGGGTATGGAGACCTGTGAGCTAGCCAGAGAGAAAGCAGAGGCCACTCTGGATGAACAAAGAAGACTATCTTACATGTGGGAGCTTCGAGCACGACAAAGAGGATGGAAAGATTGAATTGTTGCCTCTGAGTTTCTCTAAGAACAGATTTTTTTTCTCTATAAGAATATTTGTTTCAATATTAAGGAAACTCTTCAATGGAGTGACCCAAGATGAAACTTTGTTCATTTTACAAGTTCTGAAAGTGTTGTTTGAAACTCTACTTTGTAGTGACCTTGACATTAGTCCGGTCTAGGATAACGTTGAGGATCTTCCCGGGTACGTAGATTCTCTTCTTTATCGATTGTCCGTCTAGATACTTTCTGAGTTTCTCGTCCTGTGAAGCTAGAACAAAAGCATCGTCTTCAGAACATCCTTCTTCAACCTCTATGGTGCCTCTTGTCTTCCCATTTATCTGAACCGGAAGAACAATAGTTGTGTTCTTTAGGTAATCCGGGTTTGCCTGCATAAAGACCAAAATAGTCAATACCGCAAAACACTTCTCTGTTGTGTTTATATCTTCAGTTTACTGTCTCTACCTTAGGGAAGCTTTCATAGGCCAGAGAATTTGGATGGCCTAACCGCGACCAAAGCTCTTCTGCCATGTGAGGTGCGTAAGGTGAAAGCAAAAGAATAAAAGGCTCAATGATTCCTCTGGGTTGATTATTCCACTGTAAAATAAGAAGAAACCAGGGTTAAGATCAGTACTTGAAAGAGAAAGGACAAAGCTGACTGATATACGAGTCTAAGATTAACCTTATATGCCGCATTAACAAACTCCATCATTCCTGAAATTCCCGTGTTGAATCGTGTACTCTCTATTTCCTCTGTCACCTGCAAATTTTACATACTTATCTTAAGCAAGCTGTAATCAAAACGCAAAGGGATCATATTGGGGATGAGATGACCTTAGCTATGCATTTATGAAGAGTTCGGAGTTGTTCAAGTGTCGGTTCATCATCAGTCACTACGGTTCCATCTTTGAAAGAACCGTCGGATTGAGGCAAACCGATGACTAGTCTCCATGTTCTTGCCAAGAAACGATGCACACCTTCAATCCCACTCGTGTTCCAAGTTTTTGAGTCCCTATTAGAAGGAAATGCAGACAAATATAAACAGTGCGCAAGCATTAAAACCCGAAAAAAATACAATTTGGGAATGAAGTTTACCTAAATGGTCCCATGAACATCTCATACAAACGTAGAGAATCTGCACCATACTCTAACACAACATCATCAGGATTAACAACATTTCCTCTACTTTTGCTCATTTTATAAGCGCGTGGAATTAGACGAATGCTAGGATCCTCCTTCAGAACAAAATAATCTCCAGATTTCATAACCTAGACCATTAAAGATCATAAGGTTAACATATCGGAGAGTCAATCAGTTTTAGACTTTTAGTGAATGAAAAAGAAGATTCATACTTTTTCTTCCAGGATTGTCACTTGTTGATGTTCATTTAACCGTACTTCAGTATCTGCAGAAACATAATTTCCTTCTTGGTCTTTCCAAACTGTATACTGGACCTGCAACGTAAAACTATTAAGAAGAGAAGATTCAACGGAATATGTAAATTTGAAAAGGCAGGGCAAAAGACAAACTTACTTCCCCAAGGATGATTCCTTGATTTATGACACACTTGAAGGGTTCTTTCGTTGACACAACACCAATGTCATAAAGTACCTACAATGATGCAGTAACAGAATTTGTGGTCAGATCATGATATAGCTTAAAGAAAGGGAGGTTTCAAAGAACACACACCTTGTGCCAAAACCTCGAGTATAGTAAGTGTAAAACAGCATGTTCAGCACCACCAACATATACATCTACTGGGCTCCAGTATCTGCCACAAGAAAAACACTTAAATAGTCTACCCTAGAGCAACAAAACTTAACTTAAATGGAAGGAAAATTGATTGCAATCTGTTAAAGGTTCTCACTTTTCTTTTTCCTTGTCAACTAATGCTTCAGGGTTTTTTGGGTCCATGAATCTCAGATAGTACCTGGAGAAAAAGAGTCTATCATGAATCACCAACAGTGAGAATGATTTTATTCAGTTTCTCAGTACAAAATCAACATCCTTCGACAATACACTGGGTCATATATTCAATAAGGTTCTAGATCGAGCAATTTCGGCCTAGCCTATCGTAGAACCATCACTAGTGAGAACATCAAGGATTCTCATTTCGGAGAACATTTTGTGTAACAAGGAGATTATTATATACAAGAATCATTAAAGGTAAAGAGCTTATAAATAAACATTTACCAGCAAGACCCAGCCCATTGTGGCATAGTGCTTGTTTCTCTTTTGGCAGCTTTTCCAGTTGTAGGATTTACGGTATTCACCTACAAAGTCATCGATCATAAGCAAAACGTCCATCGCCATTTTAAGTATCCAGAAAACTAATCATATTAACCGAAAAACATACCCACGAAACTGCTTTTGACAGTGGTGGTTCCCCTGTTCCAGTGGGAGTAAAATCATTTAACTCAGGCAAAGTGAGTGGCAATTCAGATTCTGAAACTGCAATAGTTTCACCAGATTCATCCAAAATTAAGATTGGTATAGGTTCACCCCAGTAACGCTGCCGTGCAAATAGCCAATCCCTCAGCTTGTAATTTACCTGCCAAAAACCTTTGAGTAAGAAACATGAACAAAGTTTTACATAATCCAAGTGAGAAAAAGAGATAAAGATAAACCTTTTTCTTTCCATTGCCGGTTCTCTCGGCCCATTCAATAACTTTTAAAGTAGCTTCTTTGCTAGATAGTTGATTAATGTCAAGTCCTGTTTCTAAACTTGATGAATTTTCAACTATGCCCAATCCGGGGTAAACCTGCTTAGCATCATCACTTGTATTTGCCTCATTTTTCACTACCCACTTGATCGGAATGTTATACTTCAACGCAAACTCATTATCTCGAGTATCATGAGCAGGGACCGCCATGATTGCTCCAGTTCCATAACTGTCACAATAACAAAGTTCTATGTTTCACACAAATGCAATTCAGAACAATTTACATTGTTAGACCGAACTTACCTTGCTAGAACATAGTCAGCTACCCATATGGGAATGGCATCGCCATTAACGGGATTTTTTGCATAACATCCCGAAAATACTCCCGTCTTTTCCTTCTGAAGTTCTGTTCTCTCAAGATCACTTTTCCTCGAAGCAAAATCTTTGTATTCCTCAACCTGCAACCATAATAGAGGACTCATGAAAATCATAAAAGGCAAATTGTATACTCGAAAAAAAATAAACAACTTACTAGTTTTTTCTGTTCTGAGGTGACAAAGTGAGACAACAAATGATGCTCTGGTGCCACAACCATGTAACTGCAAATGAAAGAACAGATCATATAAGACAATCAAGATCGAGAATTTAGATTTTGAATAATAAATATAGTTAATCCGCTAAGCGTACGTTGCTCCGAAAAGGGTATCCGGCCTCGTGGTGTAAACTGTAATCTCTTTATCAGTTTTTCGGCCTTCGCCATCAAGAATTGAAAAATTCAATTCAGCTCCTTCAGATCTTCCTATCCAGTTTCTCTGCATTTCCTTTATACTTTCAGGCCACTCAAGTTCGTCTAAATCTTCTAGAAGACGATCAGCGTACGCAGTAATCTTCAGCATCCATTGCCTCATCGGCTGCTTGGTAATAAACAATGTCACTGTAAAATTCATGAGAACTTTCAAAACAGAGGAATACAGATTTCAGAAGGGGAAAAACAAAACCATATTCCCAGATGGTAAAAGATATTACCTTTCTTATAACCGGATGGCCGCCACGCTCACTAACACCATCCACCACTTCCTCATTGGCCAAAACAGTACCAAGAGCCGGGCACCAATTGACGGGTACTTCAGCCTGAGTTTACAATCTTTCAAAGAACTTTTCTATATACAAATGCACAGTTTAAAGTTCTGAACTAGACAATGATTTTCTTGACCTGATATGCTAAACCTCTCTTATAAAGCTGAAGAAAGATCCATTGTGTCCATTTATAATAGTCCGGCTCTGTTGTAGAAAGTTCATGGTCCCAATCATATGAGAAGCCCAGTGATTTGAGCTACAAACAAACAAACAAAGAGAAACACATTCATTAAGGTTCCCAGATATTTACTCCCGTGGTAGACCTAAGCAAACAGTCCAAAGCAATGGCATTAAATCTAAACATTATTAAAGACCCTATTGCATAATCCTCAAGGATCAGTAGCCCGAAACCTTGAAGATGTAACTGCAAACAAATATAAAATTTTCATACCCCAATCAAAACTTTGAAATTTCTATGCTAGTGCTAAATTGAAAGAAAAACATCACCTGCAAACGAAAGCGGTCAATGTTCTTCAATGTTGTAGCTTTCGGATGGGTTCCTGTCTGCAACATAGATTAAAAAATCCCAATAAGGACTCAGAAGTTTATATAAAAAAAACAGCCATAATGATTGAGAAAAACAAATGAACCTCAATAGCATATTGTTCTGCAGGTAATCCAAAAGCATCCCAACCCATAGGATGCAAAACATTGTAACCTTGCATTCGTCTAAGCCTCGCTAGAATATCAGTTGCTGTATAACCCAGTGGATGTCCCACATGTAATCCTGCTCCACTGAAGAAAAAATACATAAAATTCATCTTTATCACATAACCCAAATGCCAAAATCTATTCATTCATAGAAATTCCCAACAAAGAATTCTACTGAAATTTAGGGAAACATCTGGAATCTACAAAGTTCATAACTTTATGCTGAACTAGTCTCTCAATTAGCCAAATTTGCGAACTTTCTACATAATCAGAAACGAAAAGACGAGACCTTGGATATGGAAACATGTCGAGGACGTAGAACTTAGGTTTCGAAGTATCAACATCGTCTGGTGTCCGGAAAGTTCTGTTTCCCTCCCAGTAACGTTGCCACTTTGGCTCAATTTCGTGAAATGGATAGACCCTTTTCAATTCAATCGACGACGTCTCCGTTTCCGACACCGGAGCTTCTTTTTTTCGATTCCCATTGCTACCCTGAGCCTTTATCGCCGAGTTCCTGACTCCGGCGTGATAAGAGCGGCGACACCGGAATTGGTGACCGGAAAAAGGCTGCTTAAGAGGAGACTGGAGCGTGAGAGAGCCGGTGAGACGTATATGGCGGCAACAGTGCGAAAGAAGAAATGGGTCAGAGCGAAATTGAAGGATTTGATGAGAGCTCATTTATATTGCTCTGTTGGTTTTTGTTTTGCCGGAGATGAATGTTTCAGTGGATAATTAGATAAGTGTTCTTTTGAACCTTTAGATGTTTCAGTGAAACGACGCCGTTCTCGTGAACGAATTTTTAATTTTGTAGTTTTTGGTCTAACGGCTAAAATATTTTTGCCGATGAAGTATTTCAAGAAAAATATTATTACCTTAATAATACGAAAAATGGAAAGAAAAGAAGTAAACTTTATAAGAATCTAATAATTTGCACAAATATATTAAAAATCGATAATCGTGATGCTTCTTCTTCGCTCGGACAAATGGAATTTTTAGACCAATCTCATATATTTTTATGAAAACTATTAAAATTAGTTTCGAAAATTTTATTACATGGCCACCACGCAAAAAGAGCTACTACACTAATTTCAGCCCTCATTGGTTAGCCGTAACCAAATGATGTACATCATTCATATAAAAGGACTCAAAGGTAACTAATTTACAGTTCGTTCAAAAATCTGCCGAACGCATAATTGTATTCAAAGTTACTAAGGACTTTTACTTTCTATACGAGACCAAATACTCGAAAGCTTTTACCAAGATACACTGTATGGATGCATTTGATGAGTGTTTTTTTTTTTTTTGTTAATCTGATGACTCATCTTGGTAACTATTAAATTCTTAAGTCCAATTCTTGTATTAGAGGAGCAACATGTGTAATTTTACGGATTAAGAACAATTAGAGTCTGTTTGAAATAAAATCTGTGAAGTCTAAACCAAAAAATGTTTTAGAATCCTAGGAGAATAAATATTAAGTTGATTTAGATATATATTTAGATAAGTTATATTTCTATTTGATATATGCTTAGCTCTTATGCATATATAGAGTTGTATGTCATTCATTAATCAATAATACAACATAACACAAACACAAAACTATTCTCGAACTTATCATCATAATCTCGTTTATTGACCCAAGTAGAGTGGTCCAAAAAGAGCTTAGTATCAGTCTTAAAGTGAGATTCAGTTCGAGATGAGATGATAAGAATCATCATCTCGAAAAAATGTGTTACAATCCCACATCATATCATTAGTATACAAGGGCAATGACCAATATGGGTCAATCCATTTATTTGGAGTCATAGGAACTCAAGGCCCAAACTTAAAAGGAAAACAATGAATACGTTCACTACAAGAAAAACATAATATTGCAACATAAATTTGCAATGATCATTTCTGTTACAGTTTTGCGACAAATATTGCAATTTATTTGCAATGATGAATATGTGTTACAATTTTATCACAAATTTATTGCAAAATCACGAAATTTTTTTTTGTTGCAAACTTTCCTTACCATTTTGCAACCTTTCTTATGACTATATGAAAATATCTCGCAAAATTTGCAAGAAACATTCAACAATATTGAGTTATGACTCTTTTGCAAGAACATTATAACACCTTTGACTCTATATTTGCAATTTTTTTAGTAACATCTTTGCAAGACTTAATTTCTGGAAAAAAAAACTTGTGAAAATATAGTACTGCATGAGTATTTTTTTCTTACTTAAAAGATAAACTTATCAAATTTTTAATTAGCATGTGCATTTGATTTGGTAGAATGAAATTGGAGTTTTGTTTGTTTTATCGGTTTAAAAATCTAAAACCAAATAAAATCATTTTTAATATATATATGTTTGGGATTAATGAAAATTTTGTTTGATTCAGTTCATTTTGATGAAATTTCTATTTGACTTGGTTTGGTTTTTCAAAAATCATAAAATTTAATAAAATAAAATATATATATATTTATATAATATGATTATATTTATTATATCGTTATACATTCACTATACTATCAATATTAGTAAAAATCAAAAATTCCATTTTTAATTCTTTTTTGCTTAAACTTCATTTAAGTTGTATATATTTTTTTTTATTTTTAAAAAAATTGCAGCTTTTCAAATAAAAATAACACAGACCCACCTTCAATTAAAATATAGAATATACCACATGTACCCGCCTGATTTTTTTTAGTTTTGTTCTCTTATTCCATTTCTCTAAATAATATATTTTTTATAAAGATCTCAAGATAAATTTTAACAAAAAAAAATCTCTAGATAATAATCACCCACGTGACTCGGGATATGAGAATGACGATTAGTTAGACAATCCCTTACCATGATTGGATTTTCACATCTTTATATATTTGCAGTTTATAGGAATGGTTTTATAAATTTACTTCATTTTTGTTAATTGCTCTCTGAAGGTATGTAATATAGAAACATAGTTTAATATTTTCATAGATGAAAGGTATTAGTAAATACTCTCCAAAGGTATAGTTTCTCTGATTTGTTGTTTTTTTTTTAATGTTTTGGGTTCCACTAAGTTATGAATTGTTTGTGGATTGGTTAGTCTTCAATTAATTAACAAAGACAGAAAGAAAAAGTGCTTGTACTATACATTCAAATAAACATAGATCGTTTGATTTAGTTTTTGAGGATTTTTTTTGGTATGAATTTCGTTTAGTCTTTTAACTTTGGTTGGTTTTTACATGAATCATATAGTATTCAACGGTTGAATCGCAAGGTGAAAAGGATTATGTACTTCAGTGATGCCTACGCTAAATTCAAATCTTGTAAGCAATATTGCTTGTAAATTTATATTTGTTTCTAACACTATTTTTAGTCTTTCCACATTTTGTAGAAACAAAAAGCAGAAGATTCATCATATAATGAAGTTCTTTGAGGGAGGCACATGAAATTCTAACTATTTTTTAATTTATCGTTCAATGCTTGTAAATATTTTGGTAATTTTTTTTTGGGTCGGATATTGTAATATTTAGTTATTTAATATTTGTTTGTATTTTCATTGTAATATTTATTTAATTATCAAATTCAAGATTTAATAAATTACTGCAATTGAATAGCTTATATGTTAAAAAAAAATATTTCCAAACTATATGATAATATATGTGCCACAAAACTCTGATTAATTGACTTGGAAAATAATTGTGGCCATATTGCAACAAATTTTGTTTTGTTCATTATCTGTAACGATTATTTACAACAATTTAGAGTTGCAAATTCATGTCGTAAATATACAAGAAGTTTGTTACAAAAAAATTGTTACATTAATACGACAAAACATTACTCCATTGTCAACTCCATTTTGGAGTAGGGTTGTAGTATATTTCAACTCCGTTTTGATGTTATTTCATTTTAAAATAAAAAATATAGTAATACATTGGAATTGATCATGACAAAAGTCAATGAATCCTACACACAATAAATTTCCAACCAACATAGTAATTTCCAAGCAACTCATTACGAGAAGATGGGAATTTCAACAGGCCATCTTAAGCCTCTATAAATTAACCTCACAATGCTTTGTTTCAGTTTAATCTATCTTAAATATATATCGTAGTATCATCAAAACATGCCTTGGATCAAAGTTTTCGAAGTCATTCGTCATGCTTTTAATATTGTTTGGAGTGCTTACACACTATTTGCGGTTTTTTTGGTTTAAAATCTCAACGAGGTAGGATCATGTCCATATCCTACCTCTATTAATAAACCAGATCCATATCTTGTTTCGTAATATAGCTTTTGTAACCTCTATATCTTTGCTAAGATGTGTTGATGTTGTTACTAATGTAAAATCGTTAGTCTCTATTCCTAGAGGATATATCATATTACCTCTCTTGTAAGATGGCTTTTCTTTAAGTCATATCTTTGCTAATTGCTGTGCAATAAAAAACGAAGGCCCTATCTACTTCAGTTTCCCTCTATGATCGGCGGCGCTTCAAGTCTTCAACTACCTCTATCGAATGAATTTTTGCTTTTGCGATTTTTCTATTGTATTTTCTATATACATTTGGATTCTTCATGTGTGCTTTATTTGTTGAGTAGAGATATTTTGTGAAACTTGTTGACCTCTTGCTTCTTCTATATATTAATGAATCAAAATTTTAATTTAAAAATTTTCTCCTATATATTTGGGTTTTCTTTATTTCCTTGTAGTTATTTGTGCTCTTATTTTATTTTGATACAAAAGTATTGTTCATACACTTACAACAACGTACGGTGTCAAATAAGTAGAAAAGGTAAGTCCGATCAAAGACGAGTGATTCCTTAACAAAGCTCCGAAAGTATCAATTCAATTTTAATCAATATTATTGATCTTGAGATAATAAGACATTAAAAATAAGTTTCAGTTACAAATTTCTTTCTAATCACCAATTTTTTGAATGTACAGATAGAATTATATTAATTCAGCCGGTAAGAATGTCCCTAATTAGAAAAAACTCATATTTATAGAAAAAAAAATGGTTGCACTTTTCTTTTTCGTCTAAAATTAACTCAGCTTGCTTTATAAACGTGAGCAAAATGAAAACTCTTAAAAAAATGAAATCTTTTATGAAAAAAAAAATCTTTTATTCATCAAACAATTTGACTTGAGAAAATTGTTAAACCAACGGCACAATAAAAATGATTTATTCTAAAAACCCGCAAAACTTAAATATTCAACATTTAAAACTCAACAACATCTCAGCAAACACAAACCTATATAGGCAATCTCCAAATTTTCTCTAATGTACTTATAAAAGTAGACTTATATGTACATATATTTTTCATACATTTATGGAATACATACGCTTAATAGAAAAACGTTAAGCTAGATTTCTTTACCGTTAATAACAGCCAAAGATGGAGTAGACTCGCCACTGATTCTGCTAGGAGCCGGCGTGTTCCTCCGCGATTGGCGTTTCGTTGGCACTATGATGACTTCATTCTCCAATTTTCCGAGCATGTCACCATCGTTGTCATCATCACCGCCTTTGAAAACCGGATGAATATAAGCATCTTGCAAGTAACCTTTAAGGTTCAGATTTGGCTCTCTTGCTCTTTCCAATGTATCTTTCATCATAGCTTCCTGTAAAAATTTTAAAAACATTTTGCCATTGGCTTCATTTTTAGGTTCTGGTTTCAATGATCCAATCCCTAACCATATCGAAATAACCGGTTCAATCCAAGAGGTAATGAATTGAAATAACCGATCTACAAACCAAATCAGATAGATAATGAACCCATTCGGTTTCAATCCACACAAACCATAAAACCAAAACCAAACCGAATGAGAAAGAACATATAAACCAACTAAATCTCAATTTCTTTGAAAAAATCCATTCAAATCCGAACCGAAATTGAAACCGTATGTAACCCAACCGAATGATAGTATCTTCCCATTTAGTTTCTATATTTCTTAAACCGAACCGGACTAGGCACTAGAAGAAGAAACTGACCTGTAAGGGGAAACGGATAAAGGCGGGCTCATAACGGCCTTTACAGAAGCGGTGGAAAGCAATGGTAATCACCGGAAGAGCAATGAGAAACGGTGCAGCTAAAGCAGCATGTTTTGTACCTAATAAACCCATTAGAAGCAACTGAGATATGATCAATGCCGTTATAATTCGTCCATGAACATCTGGCCAAAACGCAGCAGCGCTCTCATACTCTTGATTATACACATTTATGATCTGAAAACAAAAGAAAATAATGTTCAAGTTTGCAGATTTGTGTACAAAGTCTACTAATTTAGACTACATTTTACCTGATGACGATACACAATGTAAGCAAGCCCGAAGAAGATTAAGATAAAAGGAAGAAGCATTGGTGTCACAGGAGCGTAGACAAGACCGAGAAGGAAGTAAAGTTGTATCTGAGGCTCTCCAGTGTTGAAACCGATGCTTCCGGGGTTCATTGCATCTTCTCTGTCTTTCTCTGTTTTAACCAAGAATGCGTTTTTGAGGTGGTATATAATGAGAGGTTTTAACATAAGAATCTCTCCTGCAACTCCAGCCCAACCATCAACCATTATGTATGTGATAAAGAAGGTTGCTTTCATCGGTATCGCCACACCAATTGTCTTAGGGATTCTGCACATTTTGAAAAAGAATGAGTCCTTAGAAAGACCTTATAACCGAAAAAGAACGAAAGATTAACAGAGATAGAGAGAGTTGCGTACTGATTTGGCGATTGGTTGAGGAAAGAGTTGAGCTGCTCAAACGCAGCTCCAGCGATAACACTTGCAAAAAAGACGTTCACTAAGTTAAAGATGTAATATCTAGACGCGGATCGTCTTTCTAAGGATGATATTGAAGTAAAGCCTTCAAATTTGGACATGGTCATCAGTATGGATGGCAGAAAGATGAGGAAAAGCTTCAACGCAATACCGGCTAGCAAACCTTGTATAACCGACTTTATGAATTTACTGCGAATAAAAAATACAATCAATAGACTCCAATGTTAGTTAAAATGTTCGTTACATTCAATGTCATGAAGAATAAAACCATGTTAGAGAAGAAGTGAACTCACTCTTCAATAATGGCTTTCAAGAACGGCGCAACTTTCTCAATTCCCTCAACGGTAGCAAGAGATTGTACAAAAGCAATAGGGATGATGAAAAAGAAGGTAAGGAAGAAGAAGGCTATATTCATAACCAATCTTCTTACAGTTAAAGAAACATATGGGATTGCAAGGTTTGGCCAATATACATCACGCGGCTCCGCAGCCCATTCGGTTAACCATTCAGTCGGGTTTTTGGTCTGTGTTGTCTGCGCGCAAACAGCAGCAGCCCAACGGGTTTTGAATGAGACAAAAGATGCTGGCATGATTGACTTTTGATCATTCACTACATTCTCCCTTTCTTCAGCAATCTACAAACAATCAAGATTTTGAAACAAAAAATAGGTAACATTAAGCTATAAGATGGTACAATAATGGAAACCAGATGAGCACAAAGCTTACCTCTTTCGATGTTTTATCAACTTCAGCAATGTAATGTTCGATTGCGTCAACTTTTTGTCCACACAAGCCAAGGCAGCCAAGCTGGTTTTTGTTAAAGAGAAGAGTTTTATTACTTAGCAGAAAAGAATCATAATATATCAAGTATAACACTTGATGTACCTTTACAATAGGTCTGATCTGAGAGTTGTTTCTAGAGTATTTGAGCTGATAGAAGTCAAGCCAATTCTGAAGCTTCTTCTTCTTATTAACCAAATCAGCAAGCTTGTTTGCATTGAATACAACCTAAATATTGGTTCCAGTAGTAAGAAAAAACCAATAGAAAAATGCATATGAAAAGGTCAAGTCATATTATGAGAAAGTTTTACCTGATGTGTGAGGTAGTGATCAGGATGATTGACTAGGAAAAAATGCTCCACAAGCTCACTTACAGTTTCATCTGGATCCGGAGGTACATTCCTAACAAGAACCTATCAAAATTTCTTGACATATTAGATCGGCTTTACGTACAAATCCTTGACTTAGCTATGTTCTGAGTTTAAACAAAGGGGAAAAGCAATGGATCTTACAGTGAACTGGTCAGGTCGACGACCTTCTGAGGCAACAAACTGAAGCCTCATGTTAGCAACTGTTTCATACTCCTTCATCAACATATAACAAGTCCAAATTGTAAAGGTGTATGCCATTATGATATGAGTCCAAAACCTGTAAAAATCAATACAATGTACCTAAAACCAACATTTTAAAGTATCAGAATAAAAACACACACACTAGAGATTGGTGTAAGTGTAACAAACCTATTTGAATACTCTGGGATATTTGAAATTGAGAGTTTGTCAATATCACTTGAAGTTACATTCTTTAACTGCTTAGCCATCTCCAACGCGTTGTTCGTCCAATTCACCGGTACAAGAATTGCCCAAGCAAGTACTGCTATTGGAGCAAAGATCTTAAGCCTGTAAAATATGGTAACCAAAACATATCACTACCAAATGATTAAACTCTAATGGTCAGACTTGAGAAATGCTTCTGCTTTTTAGAGATTTAGTCAACTTAATTTCCTCTTCTTGATGAAAAAAATAGCACTAAACATAATCTATTTATCAAATCTTTTTTGACTCTTAATTCAACTTATTTTCATCTCCATGATACTAAATATTGTCTAAAACCATAATGACCCTTATAAGCTCATAAGTCAATAAGACTACACAAAAACTCCAAATCTTGATTTACTTACCCAAGCCAGTAAATGCGGAGATACACAACAGAGTCTAAACCAGCATGATCAATGAGCTCACGCTCAGGCATCTTGAGAGCTTCAGGCATCCAATTCAAGAACTTGATGTATGATCTCAAATCCAAATTCAGAAATCTTCCACCAAATGCGCCACCGCCACTTGCAGGGCTGCTTCTTAACCCTTTGAGGTACCATTTTGAGAAGTAAACTCTATCGTTGAATGGCTGAAGTCTTAAAAAAGCAAAGATTATGAAGAAGATGAATGCAGTGAAAATGTTTATCCCTGCTGATACACCAATATCTTCAAGTGTTGCCATGATTTGTTAACTTTGCTGCTCCAATGGTCAGAGCTTAACCTGACATATTACAAAGAAAGAGTCACAATTAAGAAAAAAAATGGAAACTTTGATGATATGAAAGATTCAAATCTGATCACACATCAAAATTGAACCTTTAGAGACTGCATCAAACTAGATCCAACATAAAAATCACACAAATTGGAAAAATCTTACAGAACTTTGAGAACAAACACAGACAAAGGATTCTAAATCAGTTCTAATTACTACTGAAAAAATTGAAATTTACACAAGATCTGAAAATGTAATAATTACGGTTTTCCATTTAAATAAAAATCAAGAAATTGAATTAAATTAGATCTCGAACATAACAACATAAGCTCTTTGCTCCAAATCAAATAAAAACGCACCCCAAAAACCAAAGAAGTTACAAAGTAGAATGAAACCGTAAAGAGACTCAGAGCATTTTAAAAAAGAGAACCTTTTTTGTATGTTTGTTTGAAACCAAATGAAATTTGTAAGCTTTTACCCAAATGTACTCCAAAAATGAAACTAAAGATTCAGTGAAATAAATTAAAAAAGGGAAAGAGAGAAAGAGAGACAAACCAACCCTAGAGATGGGGAGTGAGAAAAGGAAGTGTTTGGCTTACCTCAAGATTCATATGAAGCTAAAGACAGCGATGAAGTAACACGCAAGCCACGCGGGAAACCCACGAGCGAGAGAGAAAGCAGAGAAACAGAGAATTGGGATATTATAATTGTTGTTTTCTGGTTTGGCGATATTATTGTTACTTTGAATTGTCAGTGGAAATGGAGATTGGAGGATATCTAAAGGGATTTTGATAGAGATTGAACCAGACCTCTGTCCCCAGACTCTAGTAATGTTTTTGTCGGATTTCGTAACTGTAACGAACAATAACACGAGAAGTTTTTTTTTTTTTTTATAGCTTTTTCTGTTTTGATTTATTAGATAAAGATAGGGAAAAAACAATTTTTATTTATTTTTTTAGTTTATCCGAAGTTTTGTTTTATTTTAGGACCGTTTGCTTTTTAGAAGTTACGATAAATTACAATTGATCCGGAAAAAAAAAATTATTGAAGTTTTTTTTTGTCTCTTTATTCTTATAAAAATCTTCAGATCTTGACACTGAGAGACATGTCGACATAAGTTTCTTTAAACCTGGTCCTATAGATTAAAATAAAATGATTGAAAAGGAACACCTTTTAAGTGTAGCAAGTGGTTTTAATTAAAAAGACAAAAAAGTTTATGAAATAATTCAGATATATAAATTAGGGGTGGGCGTTCGATTTTTTCGGTTTAATCGGTTCGGATTAATCGGATTTTTGGTTTATTTTAGATTTGTAAACCTAGCCGAATTGAACCGAATAAAAATTTTGGTTTATTCGGTTCGGTTTTTAGTTTGTTCGGTTCGGATACATAGAAATTTTACAATTCCGATTTTCAAACCGAAAGTTTACTACTCGGTTAATTAGCCCCAAAAACATCAACAAAATTACAAACATTCAACAAAAAGCCATATTAGAGTCCACAGGCACGGGAATTGCAGGTGGATCTTCGGCTTCAGAAGACATCTACAAAGAAAGACAGAACAAAACGATTAGAGTTTCATCACATAAACAATATAAGTTCAAGCAACAAATTCAAACCATCATTCATCATTGCTTACAACGAATACCATATTCAAGTTAAATATCACAAATAAAAACCAAATCCAATTTATACAAAACCAAAATCGATTAGGATTTGAAAAAAAAAAACCGAACCATCAAAACTTCAGTCTAACACAAATGCTTCGTTAAATAAGACACAAACAAACCCAAAACATAATAATTTTCAAAATCCACAAATTAAATTAAATTTTTCGCGAATATGATTTCAATATCATATTTGAAATTAACTAAAATTGAACCATTAAAACTTAAATCTAACACATAATCCTCGTTATATATAACATTTACAACCCCAAAACGTAATATAAATTCAAAACCCCCAAATTGAAAAATTAAAATTTGCGATTAGGGTTTGAATAATATTTCAAATTCACTAAAATCGAACCATTAAAACTTAAATCTAACACATAATCCTCGTTAAATAAGACATCTACAACCCCAAAACGTAATATAAATTCAAAACCCCCAAATTGAAAAATTGAATTTTGCGATTAGGGTTTGAATCATCTTTCAAATTCACTAAAATCGAACCATTAAAACTTATATCTAACACCAAATTCTCGTTATATAAGACATCTTAAACTCCAATACTTAATTTCATTTCAAAAACCCCAATTTAAAAAAAAATTTGATTAGGGTTTCTTGTTGAAAACTTACTGAGAATCGATTTAGAAACTTCCTAAATACTTGAGATGATGATGCTCGGTTTCGAATTGAGAAGAAGAAAATTAAAAGAACAGATAAAGAAGAACAGCAAGCGAAGAACAAGCGCCTCTCTCTCTCGTGTCTCTGAGAAAAAGAAACAAAAACGATATTATGAATCCAAAAACGAAAATATGTTAAGTGTTTGATGTGTTTGGTTTAAAATCCCAGGTTTAGGAAAATTAATTAGGAAATTCGGTTATCCATTCGGTTATGTCTGACTGAACCGAACCGATCCTAATTCCGAATTAGAATTATATTCATGCCGATCGGTTTACACCTTTAATCCGATATAAATTCGAAACCAAATATTTCGGTTCGGTCCGACCCGACCCGAATACCCCGATCCGAAGGCCCACTCCTAATATAAATAATTCAGTATATTGGAAAGTTAAGAATAGAAAGTTGTTTTGAGATAAAACTTAGGAGTTCCCAAATCTAGTAAATCATGTTTAGATTGAGTTTGATCGATCGGTAAGAGATTTTGTACCCATGCGAAAAGTCAGAACACAGACATTTTTTTTTTGTGCAAACAACACACATATATATATATATATAGTATAAAATGTTAAACTAATTTTCTTTTCTTTTTCATATCAAAACTTAAAAATTAAAATCTAGAAACCAAACTTAACACAAACATCTATTCATGCAATGATGCAAAGCCTTAAATGTTTAGTGGTACTATTTCTCTAATTTGGTCATGAAGTTAAGTTTTTTTTTTTTGAATATGAATTTATTATAGAATGTTATGTATGTAGTATGGTATAAACGCAATGCTAGTTATTGCCACGCTGTCGAGATCCTAACGGCTAGTTGAACATGGGACTTTTGTAACGATAGTAAATGCTGTGATTCATATAGCACGCGTGAAGTAAGAGAGTGAATTACACGCACCAATAGAATTCTAAGATAGGAAGATAAGATTATTATTTCACTCGTGTATAGTTTTTGACTTTGACCTAGGGATGGGAAGTATGTAATTATTTTTAAATATTTCATTATTTTGTGATATGATGTGATCTTGAGGCGACGATGGTAAGGTGAGGTGTTCAATCACAATCCACTTGAATTTACTAAAATAGAATAATGGAATGAAAAATACAAAAGGAGAAAGTTTTATTTCCTTGAATTTCGAGTTAGATTATATACCAAACTTAGCCATAATCTACCTCTCCTTGTCTATGTATTTTAAGGGTTTTCATTAATTAGATATTTAAAGAGAAAATACAAATATTGATGATTAGAGATTTCGTGATTCATAATACAATAAGAAATTTTGTGAAAGTTTACGTTGATTGGGATTGAACAAAAAGTCGATTGTTGGTCCATGAAATGAATGTGTGGATGTTTTTAGATACTGAGCTCGCTGCTCGCTATTCAACAAGTGCACGCTAAAGAAAAGAAAAGAAAAACATAGAGCTGATGATCGTTGTTTTGTTATTGTGTGTAATGGTAGTTTCTAGAGGTGCCTGTATCGCTGTGTCGCGGAGGATCTCTAGGATTAAAGTCTAAACTCAAATAAAGTTTATTCAAGTTTAGTTTGTCATGAAGAGTTCACATATTGGTAAATGTATGACTAACGGTGTTGCAAACTTGCAATGGTCATGAATCGTGATAACAGTTTCAAACAAGTTTATGGTGATTTACGTAAATATTTTACACACTAACATTTTGTAAGTATTCTCGCTAAAAGTGTATACCTTAGCCAAAAAATTGTTTTCTTCTGCTGTGGCTTTAAACTTCTAATTAATTTGTTTTCCATAACTTGATTGGTAAAAGTTATGGACAACCCCTTTCTAATCACCCTTTAAATACTAAAGAAATAACATTTGCTGACTAATTAGTGGTGATAAAAAAGGGACAAATTTATAGAAAAAAAAATAATAAGATAATTTATTTTAATTGGAAAAATACACCAAAAATGAAATTGCTAAAATACAACTGTTAACTTTGATGTTATATATATATATATATATATATATTGGGCAGCATTTTGATGTTAAACTTATAACAGATATTTGTTTATACTTCCAAATAGAAGATATTTATTTATCCATATCCTAGATATTTAAATGTGTGAACGTAATACATTCTCTTATATACGACCAAATAGTAAAACAATATGCCTCTCCTGCAAATTATCTTCATCTAATATCTATGGAGTCATCTTCTTCACTCCTTCTTCATCACTCTTACTTCTCTTACCTTAATCCAAAATTTGGAAAAAGGCAATCACTTTCTTATCCATTAATGCGAAATTCGCAAAAATGTAAACCAACTCGAATTTGTTCTAACAAGATGTACGTTCCCGGTATGTAATTTACAACAAATTATTCACGAAATGTGATTTTTATCCATAACACAAATTTCTATATAGATTAATGTCTGTTTTGCTACATGTTTTTATCTTATATAATTGAATTAGGCTTTGGAGAAGCTTCACCGGAGGCTAAGGCAGCGAAGCATCTTCATGACTTTTTTACTTACGTTGCAGTGAGGATAGTAGCTGCTCAGCTTGAGGTCAATTTGATGATAATTTGTATTGAATTTAGGTTTTTAGATTATAATGAGTATAATTTAGTAATCTATATGAATTAATTAATGACAGAGTTATAACCCTGAGGCGTATATGGAGTTAAGAGAATTTTTAGACACAAATTCTGTAAGTGATGGTGATAAATTCTGTGCTGCTCTCATGCGTCGCTCTTCACGTCATATGAACTTAGGTACCAAACAACTTTTTTTACTTTTTGATATATATATATATATATATGGGACATGTAATATTTAGTTGATTTAAGGAGTTAACTAGGTTGGTTTTTTTTTTTTTGTGAAACATTTTAGAATATAGGTTCACATTCAGTGAAATTTACCAGATTTTATAGTCTCTGGTTAAGGTTCTAATTAAGTTATGCATTATACTTTTTAACACAATTTGTTTTCTTGCTAGTGGTTTAGACGAAATCTCTTTGCTTTTTCCAAACATTCTTTCGTGCAATGAAACTTTTCACCAAATAACACAATTAAGTATTTGTGCAATTCTTGTAAAGAAAACTTTTCAAAATCGCGTTACGAAACACAATTCCACTATTTTGCTAATTACTAAACATATGCTCCGTGTATCTTTATGGTTTATACATATGATAGGTATACCTTCACATATTTAATATGATAACTAAACTAAAACTTTATTTTTTTGGTACCATGGCCAATGCAAAGCTCTTCGAATTTTAGAGGTAAGCTAAGCTTTTCTTTTCTCCTTTAATACATTTTCAAAAACACTTCAATATTTTGTTTTTCTGCGTTTGTATTTACCGTTTAGAAACTTTTTGTTAGGTACGGTCTGCTTATTGTAAAAACGATTTCGAATGGGATAATTTGCAGCGCCTTGCTTTCAAGGTTCTCTCTTCTCTATTCACACACACACACACACATAACTATGAGTATAACTATGTAACAGAAACATCTTGTTTTATGAAAATGCAGAATGTGGATGGATCCAATACAAAACTCATGCGTGAATACGTCTTGGAGACTAGCCATGTTGAAACCGATTCTGATAAGTGAAACCTCATATCTTTTTGAATCACATTCACATATACATTCTCGAGAGTATACACACATAAAACCGTTTGTACATACAGACATACATATGTATACCATTGACCATTGTGCTTGTGTTAACGTCAGGTTTTGATATCTTAATCCTAAACCCTTTCCTTTTGAGAATGACCATATCAAGAATCAAATCGATCAGGTCTTTACGGTTTGTTATGCAAAGTTACTTAGAGACGGGAATGGATACCGGGAGAGGCATGGATTTTGCCTGACTCAAAATACTCAAAATACGATTGAGCATAGTCTTCTTCTTCTTCTTCTTCTTCTTCTTCTTCTTCTTCTTCTTCTTCTTCTTCTTCTTCTTCTTCTTCTCCTCCTCCAAAGTTGTCTTTGTACCTGGAAAATCAATAACCATTGTCATTTCTCCATGTATACCAAAAACTTCACCCAAATGTGCTCTTGATAACAAAACTCATAAGGCAAATAGTTAAATCCCTTACCAAAGCATCTCTGCAAGGTTGTACCTAATTAACAAAAATAATAGCGTTAAGTCTTCTCTAGTGACATCAAAACTATAGCAGTAAGTTTGTGAAAAACAAATCTCCATATCGAAAATCAATTTACTTGGGTCGGATAGGGTACGGAGCCATCTTCACAACGGAAAGAAAAATATTACCACCGCACAATATTTCACCATTCTTAATACGCAGCGCCTACAATATAAAAGACTTAATCAGCAATCATACTTTGTATATATTTTCCATCATAAGTATACACTACTTTTCAATACTTTTTTCATCATTATTACAAAGCTACTCTCACCTTCTTTGCTTCGTTAGCAGAAGCAAACTCAACAAAGCCATAGCTCATATGCTTGCCCAAGTCGTTTACAATAAGTCGAACATGAACAACTTCTCCAACATCTTTGAAGAAATCAATGCTGTAAAAATGGAGGATAAAATATTAGGCATGAAAAACTTGCTCCAAGAACGAAAGAGGAAATTAAAGGTGCTACTCACAAATGTGATATTTCAGTGTGACAAGAGAGATGGGTAACAAAGAGCGTCTTTTTTCTTATGGCAACTGCCTGAATATTACAGACAAGTGTGTTAGCATGAAGGAGAAAAGGACTTAAATAGCACAACAACAAAAAGTAGCCTCATCTAAAGATTCATCCCCAGAATAAGTCTTATTAAAGACTACGTGTTTCTTCTGAGCCTGACATATATATTTTGAAGATGCGAATGACAGTACCTCAACACAATTGGGAGTTTCATCATCTTCTATCAGAAGGCTTTCTCGTCGAAGGTAGTCATCGTAACTGAAATATCAAAAACCCATGTATACCAAAAACTTCACTCAATGTGCTCTTGATTACAAAACTTAAAAGGCAAAATGTTAAATCCCTTACCAAAGCATCTCTGCAAGGTTGTGCCTAATTAACAAAATTAATAGCATTAGTCTTCTGTAATGGCATCAAAAATCTAGCAATAAGTTACATACAAAAATCCTAATTAACATGGAAAATCAATTTACTTGGGTCCTGGAGGGTATGGAGCTGACATAGCCACATCAAGAAAAATCTTATGATCCAGCATATATGCACCATTTTTCTCTTTCAGCGCCTATATATGAGTATAAAAGATTTAATCAGCTATCATACTTTCAAATAACTACTTGTATACTTTTCATATTAATACAAAACTACTCTCACCTTCTTTGCTTCGTAAGAAGAAGCAAACTCAACAAACCCATAGCCTACATGTTTGCCCTTGTGATTTACAATAAGTCGAACACTAACATCTCCAAAAAATTTGAAGGAATTGATGCTGTAAAAGTGGAGGATAAAATATGAGTCATGAGAAACTTGCTCCGAGAACAAGAGTGGAAATTTAAGGTGATACTTACACATTTAATATTTTACTTTGGGGAGAGAGATTGGAAACAAAGAGCACATTCTGAATATAACAGACAAAAAGGACTTATATTACATAACAACATAAAGTAGCCTCATATGAAGATTCATCCACAAAATAAGTTATCTTTTGACTTTGTGGCAACAGTTCTGTCAGTAAACGCTGGGCGTTTCTACTTAGCTTGACATATTTTTAAGATAATGAGAACAAGTACCTCAACAAAATAGGAAGGAGTCTCATCTTGCTCTATCAGAAGGCTTTCTTGTTGAAGGTAGTCTTTGTACCTGGAATATCAAAAACCCTTGTGATCTCTCCATGTATTCCAAAAACTTCACCCAATGTACTCTTGTTAACAAACTCAAGATGCAAATAGTTAAATCCCTTACCAAATCTTGTGATCAATGCAATACCTAATTAACAAAAATAATAGTGTTAGTCTTCTGTAATGGCATCAAAACTCTAGCAATAAGTTACAACCAGTGTTACATAAATAAATCTCCATAACATGGAAAATCAATTTACTTGTGTTTTTGATCTTTCTTAGCCACAGCAAGAAAGATCTTGCTATCGTCCAAAAATTCACCGCTCTTTTGCAACGCCTACGGTAGAAAAGATTTAATCAGCAACGGTACTTTCAAATAACTACTCTGTATAATTTTCATCATAAGTATAAACTACTTTTTCAAATGACTAGTAAAATATTTATTTCATCATTACTATAAACTTATCTCACCTTCTTTGCTTCGTTAATAGAAACAAACTCAACAAGGCCACATCTCCTAGAATGGCAATTCTGGTTTACAGCAAGTTGAACATGAACAACTTCTCCAACATTTTCAAAGAAATCGATGCTGCAAAATTGGAGGATAAAATATCAGTCATGAAAAACTTGCTCCGAGAAGGAAAGTGGAAATTTAAGGTGCTACTTACATATCTGATATTTTAGTTTCGGGAGAGAGATTGGCAACAAAAAGCGTCTTTTTTCTTATGGCAGGTTCCTAAATTTAATAGACAAGTGTGTTAGCATGACTCTAAAAAGAGGAAAGGACTTAAATTGCATAACAAGAAAAAGTAGATTCATCCCAAGAATAACTATAAACGCTAAGCGTTTGTTCTGAGCTTGACATATTTTGAACATATTAAGAGGAGGTAACTCAACAAAATAGGTATATTAATCAAGTCCTTCCACAGTCTCATCTTCTTCTATCAGAAGGCTTTCTGGTCCAAGGAAGTCGTCTTTGTACCTGGAATATCAAAAATCCTTGAGATCTCTCCATGTATACCAAAAAACTTCACTCAAGATGTGAATAGTTAAATCCCTTACCAAACCTTGTGATTTCTGCAATACCTAATAAAAACAAATAAGAGCATTATTCAACTGTAATGGCATCAAAACTCTAGCAATAAGTTACAACCAGTGTTACATAAACAAATCAATTTACTTGGGTCGTGCAAAGTATTGCTCTTTCCTAGCCACATCAAGAAGGATCTTGTGATTGTGCAAATATTCACCATTCTTATTTATTAGCGCCTACAATATAAAGATTTAATCAGTACTCCTACTTTCAAATTACTAGTAGTATAGTTTTCACACTACTTTTCAAACGACTAGTAAAATACTTTTCATCAATACTCTCACCATCTTTGCTTGGTTAGAAGAAGCAAACTGAACAAAGCTATAGCCCATATGCTTGCCCTTATGGTTTACAAGAATTCGAACATGAACAACTTCTCCAACATCTTTGAAGAAATCGATGCTGTAAAAATGGAGGATAAAATATTAGTCATGAAAAACTTGCTCCAAGAAGGAAAGAGGAAATTAAAGATGCTATTTACATATCTGATATTTCAGTGTCGCAAGAGATATTGCCAACATAGAGCGTCCTTTTTCTTTTGGTAGCTCCCTGAATTTAATAGCCAAGTGTGTTAGCATCGATAATAAGAACAAGATGCTTAATTGAACATAAAACTTATACAATATTATATGAAACATCTATAAGAATATCTAAATTTTCAAAAATTATACCTTCACTGAGATTAAATTATCCTCATCAGACTTTGTCTCTTGCTGGAGAGTATCACTAACTTCTTTCGTTGTCTCCTGTTACGATAATAGCCATTAGAACACAGAACTGTAAAGCAAACAACAAGAGAACTCAGCAGAACCTTAGGTTACCTTCTCCTCGGAGTTTTCCTTATGCTTCTTCAGAATCGGTTTGGTCTCCAACTCATCTTCGAGTTTTCTCTTGCCCAATAAATTAGATTTCTCGCTACAACTGGCCATGGAGAAGATGAACACAGCGACGGTTATTTCCCAGGAAGCGTTGGGAGCAGCAATTTTTTTTTTTTTTTTAAATTGTCAGCAGGAAAAAGGTATTTATAAAAGAATAATCTGGTTTGGGCTGGGCTTTTACGGGTTGGGTTTATGTGCGCCAACATATATCTGAAAAAGCCTGTTTGATGTTCATTTAAAAGTCGATTTTGATTTCATTTTTAGTCTTCTATACTACATGATTTGCAATGCAAGCCCTTCGAATTTTAGAGGTAAGCTAAGCTTTCCTTTTCACCTTTAATAAGGTGTTTTAAAAGTTTTTAAGTAGTTTTTAGATTATAGATTTTGGTTTTTAGATTCTAGCTTTTAGATTTTAGTTTTTAGTTTTTGGTTTTTGCAAAAAATTGAAATAAAAATAAATAGAAAATTTGAAAAATAAAATCTCACGTTCAAACTCAAAAACTCAAAAAGTGGTTTTTGGTTTTTGTTTAGAAATTTGCAAAAACTCATAGAATCTAGATTCCCTATTTTTTAAGGAATCTATCTTTCACATAATCTTGATTGAATCATTAAGTGGTTTTTGGAAAATCAAAAACCAAAAACCATAGTAGAAACCACTACCATTCTTGGCCTAAATTATCAAAAACACTTCAACATCTCTACGTTTGTATTTACCGTTTAAAGCCTTTTTCTTAGGTAAGGTCTGCTTATTGTAAAAACGATTTCGAACGGGATAATTTGCAGCGCCTTGCCTTCAAGGTTCTCTCTTCTCTACACACACACACACACAACTATGAGAGTATAACTATGTAACAGAAGCATCTTGTTTTATGAAAATGCAGAATGTGGATGGATCCAAATCAAAACTCATGCGTGAATACGTCTTGGAGACTAGTCATGTTGAAACCGATTCCGATACGTGAATCCTCATATCTTTTTGAATCACATTCACATATACAGTCTCGAGAGTATACACACATAAAACCATTTGTACATACGGACATACATATGTATACCATTGTGCTTGTGTTAACGTCAGGATTTGATATCCTAAACCTTTTCCTTCTGAGAATGACCAAATCAAGAATCGAATCGATCAGGTCTTTACGATTTGCTATGCGAAGTTACTTAGAGACGGGAATGGATACCGGGAGAGGCATGGATTTTGCCCGACCCAAAATACGATTGAGCATAGTCTTCGATATTTTCTAACCTGTCATTAATCGAATAACACGGGATTAAGGCAAAAAAAATGACGCATGTAGCCGAATCACTTATATACAGAGTGATCTTTACCTATAGACATAGTTAACCATAATGCCTCCACTTTGATGAATACCTTTCTCTGATCGATCCGCCATCCAATTTATTCTTTCAACCATCTATGTAAACATATCAAAACAAGAAAGCTTATCAATCTCAATCACTTTCTTTGTTTACACCCTATCACATTCATTGGACTTACCGCTCCATTTTGCAAGTGGAAGTTAGCAACAGAGTCTAAAGCTTTACCTCTCTTCTTCTCTTGCAAGAGGTACCTATTAAAATCAAGACAAAACATTAGAGTTTATTCCTATAAGATTCATATTAAGCATTACACCTCCAAGAATGAACATACCTAGCACATAACCGCATAAGAATAGGCTCTAAAACTGGCAATATACGAGGTGAAGTAGCCCAATCACAGTTCTTTACTGATAGCAAATTCAATAAAACTTCCATGCCGTTGCTACGGTAAGAAGAATCACTGTGTAAACAAGATCATTGAGTTGATGCCTTGAACTTGATTTTTGTATATAATTGATAAGAGCATACATAAAGAATGTGATCAACAAATTCTTACTCTGATAGACTCATGAGGGCTTGTTCCTCTTCTGGTAGTAATACTTTCTCGCTAAAAGTAGATGAAGGCGAATTGCTCTGTGTACCACGCTCATCTTCAGCAAATCTTGACTGAGATGATAACTTCGAGAGGAGCCATTGCATAAATCCAGGAATGGGGCTAAGTGTTGCAAATGTCTGCAACGAAAACACAATTTTATTGAGCAACCAGATTAAACCCTCTTTTCCAGTAACAAAATAGTAAGTACTCACAGAAACATGTGGCATATCTTTCTTCACCAAAGTAATCACTCGTTTGATCAGAAATTTCCCAAGGTTTATCCCAGCTAAGCCAGGCTGCAAATACATAGAGACAAAAAGCCTTCGATTTAATGAACTCCCCGTAAAATAAATTGGAAAAAACGATTTAAAAATTGCCAAGAACAAATGGAAGATCTAAAAATAGGTAGAGAGTGTATGTACAAACCTGAGTTGAAGAAATCGAGTAAAATAAAGCGCATGTTGCTTGGTTCTCTGGAATGGGAGGATTGTCCCACAAAACTTCCTGCCACAGTATAAGTAAAATGTTAGAAACAGAGCTAAGAATTTAAACTACGCAGCATAGGATCGAGATTAGTTTGACCTGAATAGTCTGAGCAACAGTTTCCATAAGAGCGACTTCGATAAAAATAAGTGGCTCACCTGAAAGTAACAGCTCCACATGATCAACGAATGTGGTCAACTTACTATCAAACAAACATGCGTCCAGAGAAACTAACTTGACTAACTAACCAGGAATAGATGGATGAAAATATCCAAAGCATCGACGGCCTATTCCCAATCTTCTTTTAAGATCCAAGAGATTGCTGATAGGATGCACCGCCTTATGAATAACGCATTATTAGATTAAACCAAATTGTTTTAACCATCTGAAATAGCTGAGAGCAGTGTAATGGAAACTACTAATGCAATACCTCGTAAGCGACAATTTTCTCAAGTAATGAAGCAGGATCATCCCATGTAATTTGATGAAGCTCTAAAGTGGCAGGACTAAGCCACATACCAAGTTTCTCCTTTAGATAGGAATCTAATGTTCGCAAAGACGGTGTGTTTTCTTTTCTACACATTAGAAATAACCATCAGTATAAGATTCTTTACCAACTGATTCAAAACTAATTTTCAACTATTTGAGTTTTCAGTAACATAACAAGAAGATGAGAAACATTACGTGAGTATCGATAGAAGATCAGCACGGAGGATGGACAAAAATCTCAACCCTCCTGGATGTGTATTCAACCTCTCAAACAAAACTTCATATGTTGGCTTAAGAGCATGCCTCAAATTCCGCTCAATGCGATAGAAAACAGAAGCTAAAGCCTCCTTATCACTACCTAAAGAGTGATCGCTCATCAAATAGAGAATTTATCAAAGATTACCATAAAAAGTGAAACCAAAATACAGACACTTACTGGCTGGATTTTCAAGTCCCAGATATTGCTTAACGAGTTCTCGAACTTGCTCTCGGTTAACATCATATTCTTTAGCTAATACAAGCAGTAATTTCTCACGGTCTTCAAGCGAAAGGCTAAAGTAACCCTAGAAGCATTTCAACCATAAGTAATCAGATGAAAAGGTTAAACACATTGATGAGTGGAATCAAGAAGCAATATGAGATAGTTTTACCTCTTGAAAATCATTAAGAGTAATGTCCAATACACCAGTTTTACTCGCTGAGATAGCTGAGTGCATCGTTTCACACACAACATCATATACCCTAAACAATACAAAGATTACAAATTGTAAATCAAAAAGATAAATCCTTTTTTAGTCTTCTTCAAAGACCAAATGACATCAATTAAATTTACCTTCCTGTGGTACTAAAATCACTAGAATTTCCTGTTTCTTGAGTAGATTTCAGCAAAATGCGATCTCTAGAACGATTCTCTTGAGGATTAGATGGGATCTCTTTCTGACAACAAGTCAACAAATTTTTTTTACAAATTGGCCTTATTATAATCATAATTTCTTAAAACATTGAAGTTAACCATATACACTAGACTCAAGCTCAATAAGTAAAAAACCCTCTTTTTCTACATCCAAACTACACAAATTTGAAGCGTTGATTCAAGAAATAGGTTATGGACCAAGTCAATTCCTTTGTTTACAATCAAAAGGTCTAAAATTTTCATATTCAATGGACACAGATTGGGTGAATTTGGACAGAATAGCGTTAACTATATCAATAATTAAAGATAAAGGAATAAACTTTCTTACAGGAAACTGAGAAAGAGGAAACTTGGTGGGATCGTTAGGCCTCATTCTAGCCCGCATCAAAATCGCTAGACTTTTCTTGCTCATCTCTGTTCCAGTTCCACCATCATCATCACAACGAAAGCAGATAATTTTATCGAACCCAGGATGATGATTAAAAGATTAAAAACAAGAAAAAGGGAAAGTAGCAACAGGAATTGACAGGAACCTTAAAATCTGGCCGTTCAAAGCATCGCCAAATAGCGAGAAAGACGAGATTCTCTTCTCTTTTTTTAACGGCTAACGTAAGCCCAGAAATTGAAAACGGCGTAGTTTTCACTTCGCCTACCTCTTCCCTTAATATGGTAAAATCTTGATGCTAGCGAAGAACCTTTCAGTTTGGTTCGAGTTTTATCGGATCTTATATTTTGTAAGTTTCGGAAAATGGGTCTAAATTAGAACCAAATTTTATGTCGGTTTCAGTCAACTTTTCTTTCCAAAAATTTTCGGTTCGGTGCATATTTGGTTTAGTTTGTGTTCAGTTTGATTTAAATAATTTGGTTATTGTATTAACAAATAAAATCACGACATGTTATTGACTAAAACTAGTGAGTGACTACATTTTTGTTGGTAATGGTTTGTTTAGGGCCTAAAGGCCCAAGGGGAGTGTCAACCCACTCAGTAACGGTAACTTATTGGAGACTCAAATTTTACAACAGTAAAAAAATATGGACGTTAGAGAAGTAACCGTTGAAAGAACAAATCCAAGCTGCTTTCTAAGTGCCTATATAACTGACTCGTGCCCAGAAGAAACCTAAATACATCTCAAACTCATTTATTCTTCTTTCTTCTATATTCTTTACCATTCTCATAGTTTCAGAAAGCAAAAGGCTTTTTCTTTTTATTTGCTTAAAAACTTATCAAAAGCTCTGTGTGTTTAATATTGGTAAGTGTTATTAGATGTAATCTCCAAGTATTATTTTCATATTTTGGTTTGTTCATGTTCTCGTCTTCTCACCAAAGCATCCTCAGTTTCAATTCTACGCATTACAGTTTTAATTTTGTCTAAAATGATCTCTTCCTCTGTTTTCTTCCTAGGGTTCTTGCAAGTTCTCTGCAAGGAAATAACCAGAGAGGAGAAGGTTCAGCTCTGTGAATCTCTCTGCGTCGTTATCAAGAACAAGTTGTGGATTCAGACTCCGCTTTTTAGGTTTGGTAAGATTCTGATTTTGTTTGAAAACCATGTTTTTTTTTTCTGGCAAGTCTTTGACTTTCATTTCCCAAGAAAATCTGGCAGTGGGAATTTCAAATTTTAATTAAAAAATCGCTGTGTTGTTTTTTGGATTTCAGTCTTAGTGAGGATTTATCTATCCGTGAGAGTAAAAGAAAGCTATTCCTGTTCCCAATTTTGAATTTGTAGTTTCGGATTCAACCATGAAAGTGTGTGACGTTATTGTTGAATTTGTTGTGTCTGTGTATGACTTGATCTGAAACTGTTTGCTAAAACAGTGATTTGTGAATCGAGTTCATGTAATTTCTATTGTTTGGAGTTAGTAAAGTATTGCTCGATCAATTTCATATCTTTGACTTGATGTAGTGATGGCTAGAACCTTGATTATGTGTTGAGTCCAATTAAAGTTTGATGTCTTTGCTTTGGGCTGTTTACTTTGTTTATGTTGATGTAAAGCTGGAGGTTTATTTTTATTAATTCGTGATGATAATGTTTCTCTTTAATTAACCTATATAGTTTTCATCTTAATGAAGTGGTCTGGAAATCTTGATTCGTGAAGTTATGAAGTGGATGCAGCTTAAAACTGTGTTTGGTTTCGTGAAAAAACAGAGGAGGTTATCACATGCTTGGCAACAAATTCATTATCACATCCACTTCTTTTACAAGGTATGATGATTATAGATAATGATTGATTTTGGTAGTCAAATTCAATAATGATTGATTATATAGATAATGATTGATTTTGGTGGTCAAATTGTACACTACTTGGATTTTATTTTGTTTCTCGCTGGTTTAGAACTCAAAAACAGTTTTGCTCCAACTCTATTTCGGCAATTTCTTTGCACAATCTCCCTTCAATTCGAAAGGAATCTTGAGTTGTATGGACCAGGAAATCGGGTTAAACCAACCTGGTTATCACAATCCCGGCTTGCAAGACACAAAAGTTTCCAATACAACACAGAATGAGTCAAGGATCTGATACTTTTACTTATTGAGTTGCATCCGAGGCTTAAGTTTGTTCATGTTTTGAATCTCTCTCGGAAACAATCAATCAAGTAAAACAATTCCACGAATCTTATGGCTATACAGCTCTTTGGCACCTTCTTTGCTTCTTCTTCTCTCTTTTGTTTTTCACATTTTAGACATCAAAAGAAGACAAGACAAAACCCTAAATTAACTAAAATCTGCACGGAAAGAGCTTCAAGTTAACTTTCTCATCCACTCATAAGAAGAGGCTCCTCTCAACACCTGTGAATCATCTTTTTCTGCGTTTTGCTTCCACCTGAAACACAAGTTGCTGTTAACACCAGAACTTGCAAAATCCGGAAAATAAAGGGGCTCAGTATCAACAATGACTGAATCACACATCCTCTCTTTTTGCTATTTACTCGAGCAGACACAATCATCAAGCCAATGGAACTTTGGTAGTGATAGAAGCACTGATCAGAGAAGAGAAAAAAGGAAAGAAACAAAACTGACCTTAAGATCAGGTTGGCGATGAAGCAAACCCGTTCTGAGATCTTTTGATCCCATTTTCGTCAGAGCTGCATTCAGCGCATACAAAGTGTTCCAGCTTCTTGGCTTCTTCAATTGTCATGCCTACACACGCTGGGTGATACCTACAATGAGTAACTCTTACAATTTAATAAAAAAGAACAAATTGCGCAATAACTATTTGGAATGTCTGACATCATATGTAGCTCAAACAGTAATCACCCAACATTTTCCTATGCTACTACCATATAGGAAGACCCCTGTAAAATACAGCAGGGAGATCAATAATTATCAGCAAGCAGTTACAACATATATGCTTTCCAACCAAATTCCCCCCAATAAACATTTTTAAGCAAAAACCTAGAGGAACAATGTAGAGATCTGAAATTTTCTGTGCCAAAGACCAATTATATCCGAAACTTATGCAAGCAAGTGGTTCTAGATCAGGAAGAACAAGTTGTTAACAGTATATCATCATCAGCATTCAGTATGGAATATCTTACAAGTTGAGAAACAATTGTTACCATACAAAGGAGGTGAATTAGAATGATGAACATTATTAGCATTTACCAGTCCTTGCACCCTTCACATTGCACCATCAGATCATCTGGGTTATACGGCATTTCACATTTGCAGTACCTTGAGATTCCAAGTAAAATCCAAAAACAATAAATCGAAACTCATGGAAATTACAGAAGAGAAAAAGACATGTTTCATTACTATATATCGACTTACACAGCAACTCTATCAGGGGTAAATGCGCCAGTAGCAGCTTTATACTCAAATCTACAATAATAATCTTCCGCTCCAACATTTTCAAGCCTCGTGTAGCTTTTAAAAGTGTGAACAATGCATTTCCCTTCAATGGTATGTGCACTCTGAACATCATAGTGATCAGACAAGAAAAGCTCTTTTGCTCCATGGAACTGTCTCCTTCCCCCAAGTGATTCCTCAGGACGATAATACCATCGACAATGCACCTTCACATTGTTCCTTGTATCTGCTTCAATCTTCTCAACACGCGCCACGTAAGGAGGCTTACCAGCATCTGATGGACGCATTAACACACAATCACCCGCTGCAAAGAAAAAAAAACACCTTAACAATCACATTTCCAAGTTCATAATACCAAAATTAACTAAATTGATAAAACAAAATAGTAGATCTGTGTTCCACACTTTATACTCAAATGATTTACAAATAAAAGTATTAAAATCTCACATACTATTACTCGTAAGATTCGCCAAGTTAATAACTAATCAAGCCTAAAGCATACATTTTCCCAATTCCTTTCATAGTTCATATTCCAATAAACGAAATCTACCAAAGATTGCATTATGCTTACAAGTACATTTATACAGTTAACACACAACTTTATTTAATCAACCTCAAGCATCCAATAGACGAAGATAATCAAAAAGACTAAATAAAAGAACAGATTTTTCCATTTCAATTGAGTGTAAAATGTATAAAAGGTAGATCAAACAAGAGACGTGCATCCAAAATCAAAGCTCAAAATGAGATTATAGAAACCTAATAGCAGACTAATTACCAAAAAAGTATTCAAAAGAGTTAATTTTAGTAATATACAGAATTTACATAGAAATTGATAAGGACTAACTTGTAACAACTTTGGTGGTGCCTTTGATAGTATAGGAATCGATATCTTTCTTGCTCAGCTTGCTCTTCGAAGAAGCAACACCAGGTCGAGTTTTCGCCATCAAATCTATGGTTCTGTCACTCGAAATGTACAAAGATTGAAAATTTCCAAAAGATTGGAAGCTCGAGATCGATCGATAAACAATTCACAGAGGAACGAAGGGATAAATCTGGAACCCTAGATTCTCCTCTCTAGGAGAAGGAAGATGAAGTTCTACTGTACAGAACGGAGATTAGATTTTTCCTTTTTCCTCATTTATTTTGTTGTTTTTTTTCCCTAAACTTTTAAATTTAATTCGAGCTAATTATTACAAATTTTGCAATTTTTGTTGTCTTTATTTCGAAATTTCAAAAGCCTATGAAATTCAATAATGTTTTAATAAAATGATATACTATTAACCCATTTACCGTAAACATAGAGATGTGCAAACTGAAAATGTAGATGTAAATATAACTTTATGTATACCATGTATAAAAATATAAAATATTTAAAGGTAGTATAACAATTACTTTAATTAATAAAAATAACAATTACTTTAATCTCTTAATTTAATATCAACCTATTATTTTGAAAAAAATCATAAATAAAAATGTAATTGGTTTATGATACAAGAAAATTTTCTAAAATGTAAAATTTATATTTTACATATTTTTTTATGTAATAGTAAATAAATACATTATTGTTATAGCTGATTAAGTGATTCCACTTGTATCACATTAAGACAAGTGCTACAAGAAATCCACAAGAAAAACCTTTGACTCCACCTTTCCATGAAAACATTGTTTCCTCTTCATCTTTACCTTCCTCTTCTTCTTCCTCTGGTGGCTCGGTCTGTGTAGAAGAACATGTTACCTGGATTTGCATTCCACATATTTTGGTGTTGTTTGCATAAATGTTTGGATCGTTCAATCTGTCAAGCTGTGGACTTTCAGGGATTCTTCCTGTAAGCTTGTTGTTAGTCAAATCCAAACTGGTCAGCTCTCTAAGTTTGGATAACGTTTTCGGAATTTCTCCAGAAAGGTTGTTGTGTGAAAGGTCTAAGCTCTGTACCTTCTCAAAATTGCCAAAACTTTGTGGGATCAATCCAGAAAACTCGTTGTTGGAGAGGTTTAAAAGCTTTAGGCTCTTGAGATTGCCTAAAGAAATTGGGATTTCTCCGAGTAGCTTGTTATTGGATAGATCTAAAAGAGTGTAGAGGTAGAGGTTTCTGTCGGCAAGACCTTGCTTTGATTTCTTCCAGTTCACTGCCAAGTCATGTAAGTCGACATGATAGCCAGACATAAGTTTATCAAAAAGAAAAGTTAAATATGAGCCCGCGGGAGGTTCTATCATGGCTGTGAGATTCCCAAGAGATGAAGGGAGAGTTCCATCAAGATTGTTCTCAGAGAGATCCAAGAAACTGAGACTTTTGAGATTTGATATGTTCTCTGGGATTGAACCTTTGAGAGAGTTGTTTCTCAGGCTAAGTACCTCTAGAGAAGAAGATAACCAGGATATGAAACTCGGGATTTCCCAGATATCTTGTTGTCTTGAAGATCAGATAAATCAGAGATGGGAGATTGATGAAGTCCTGAGGGAATTCGCCACTGAAATTGTTATGACTCATTGAAAGCATTATGGTATCAAATCCAAAGGAAGATGGAACATCCCCAGAGAACTCGTTGAAAGATATATCGAGCAACAAAAGCGATGATGACCTGTGGTCGAACCTTGGGAATTCACCTGATAATCTGTTTTTTGACAAGTCTAGCAACATCAGCCTCTCGATCTTTGCAATAGACTTTGGTACCGATCGATCCTGAGAAGTTGTTTTCAGAGAGTATCAATATTCTGATCTCTGTTGATTCGCCTATGGTATCAGGGATCTGACCAGAGAAGTTGTTTCTTGATATTTCAAGAATGAATAAGCTCTGAGACTGAAACAAACTAGGAGGCAGTGAGCCTGACAGTCTGTTGTCTGACAAAATTATCTCTTTGATTTTCAGTTCAGCCAACCATTTGGGGAAACTTCCTTCAAGTCTGTTCATGCTCAAATCCAAGTATTCAGGAGCTGTCAGATTCTTGAGCCAATCTGGATATTCCCTTCTAAGCCACAAGATCTAAGTGACAGTTGTGTTAACTTAGACTGTACAAAGACAGAGCCATTGTTGTTCCATTGGAGTTTGTTTCCTCCCAACTGCAGTATCTTCAGCTTCTGAAGACCAAACAACCAAGTGGGAATCTCACCTGAAAAGCCTTTGTTATCCTCAAGCTTAAGGGTTTCAAGATTTTCCAGATTCTTCATCGACGATGGAATTCCATCCGACAAATAGTTCCAGCTCAAAGACAGATTGACTAAGTTCCCAATACCGTCCGGAATCTCAAAAGACAAGGAATTGTCTTCAAGGTCAAACGTTTCGAGCTTTGTCAACTGTGATACGGACAAAGGTATAGAACCATTGAACTTGTTCCAACTAATACTCAGCACCCGCAACTCGACAAGGCTACTTTGTAACACACCCAACAACTAAAAAAAGTTACTTAAGTCAAGATGCTGAAGAGTCTTCAAGGAGAACAATTCAGGAGGGATGGTGCCGCTAAAGCTATTTTCACTCATGTCAAGAGCGATCAACCTGGTCAAGTTCACAAAAGCATCTCCAGGAATCTCTCCACCAATATCATTGAAGCTTAACTTAAGATGCTGAAGAGTCTTCAAGGAGAACAATTCAGGAGGGATAGATCCGTTAAATCTGTTATCACTCATGTCAAGAGAGATCAACATTGTCAAGTTCACAAACGCATCTCCAGGAATCTCTCCTTCTATGCAATTAAGCGAGACATTGAGCGTTACGAGAGAGTTTATACGCAGAACCGGTCTCAGAATGCTTGAACTCACTGAGAATAAGCCATAGGGGGCAAGAGAGTTCAGATTCAGGTCTGTCACTTCTCTGGAAGGCGAAAGAGCGTCGCATTTCACGAGTTGCCATTAACAGCAATCTGAGTTTGGCTTCCATGTCTCTAAATCTCTCAAGGCGTGGTCTGTTATGGAGTCGTTCGTGATGTTGTGAGTAAGGAAGTTCTTGAACTCGAGAAGGGATTGTCTTTGGTCTTGTGGGCAAGAGAAAGATAGTTGTGGTATGAAGAAGACGAAGAAGAAGAAGAGGAAGCAGGAGAGAAGACATGGCTTCTGCATTTTTTTTCTCAGAGGTTTTTGCGTTTTCTCACTTGCTGTGTCTTCTTCTTTGTCTTGTTTTATAATTACAAGTCGAATTGATTGGTAAAAAGACTAAAATTACCAAACTGACTTGTGACTTGTCGGGTCTTCACTTCATGTCTGCATGTCATCATATTGACTTGAAAATTTTGTTTCTGTATTTTAATCACTTTAGAAAATCGGGTTATAATTCAGTGCTAATTAAAATTCAGTATTATATTTAACATTCAAATTTTCTTAATATCGAAAGTGTTTTTTTTTTTTTAAACTAAATATACATGCGAAGTTATCTTGAACCTTAGGCTATCGCTATCGAAAATTGTATGAAAATACTAGTTCTTCCTTTCACAAACATAAAATTTAAAATTTCCACAAACTTATGTTATACTTTTATCGAACATTTCAAATTCTTAATAAGCTTATAACTACTCTTTATTAATACTCTTACCAGCAAGTCAGCAACTATTGGCACACGAATAAGTGAATATCACAACAGTGATACACATATGACATTTGGTTATGCCCTTACCAAATTAATTCTATACAACTGTTCCGAATATGAAACCACAACTCGCATAATGAAATTTTTTATTTTCGATAAATAAGAAAATCTATACCACAACAAGTCTTTTCTTCCCATACAACAAGTCTGATTATAATTAAATGCTTTCGTGTGAAATAAAATAAAATATTAAATCGGACCGGATCTACAATGCAGTTACTAAATCACCATGTAGACAAAGAGCACAATAATAAATGAACTTTCATTCTTACATGATCTTCTAATTAACATCGTCAAAAAGAAGGAGAAGACTCCCAAAAACCTAAAGCACATCTTCTAAAGGCAAATTCATTGTTTCAATTTAAATTACTTGAATGAGCTATACTTGCTTAGATTTATATTGAAATGTACCTCACATTCTATTGACGACGAACGATGAACCATGATCTAGTAACACAAATCTACATCAGTCCACGATAATGTGAATCGACGAGCCATTTAGCCATATTAACTACAAATTAGTCGATAATGGCCGAATAATATGAGTCAACATATTTTAGAGCAAAGATAAACATAAAAAGATAGTATTCCGGATGTATTTCGAATGGACCTTTAGATCAGTTCTTGCTTTATATTCCCTTAGTTTTGACCATATGCTAGCTAAGTTATAATCAATGCAAAATCTCTATGCTAACAATTTTTATTTTATTTTTAGGCATATTGGATCCTGCATTCGAAGTACCTTTCTTCTAGGAATCCGAAAATACTCGGGTCTCATCTGCTCTAGTGTGCCACTTAGAAGATAACATCAATACTTCTCTACAAACATTAGATCCGAGATATCATCTGGTGAAAGAAAAGTATGGCCAAGATGCTTAATAACCTCATGTGCATTTTCTTTGAAGTCAAACCAGTTGGACAAATAAGATAAATGTGAAAGATGTTCGGAGGGTTCCTCATTTTCTGAAGAAGGTTGTGGTATCCCCGTCTCCCGCTATTAAGACAAGTAATCCCATACTATCATTCTCTAACCAATTTTCCATCTCTTCCCTAATATGTTGGTCTGATACTTGTTTTACATCAGCTGCTGAAAAAGATAAAAAACAGATGAACAATGACTCAAAACAACAACGATGAAATTAGGAAGATAGGAAAGGAGTACTAACGAGTTTTGAGATCCATAAATTATATTGTTGGTTCTTTGATTAGTGTGTGGCACATGTGAGGATGAACAACCAATGCACGAAAAAGAAGAGGTCAAGCGAGTAAAGGAAGTAGCTGATAGGATGATTGTGCAACATCTCTAACGCCATTTATTCCGGGGTTCGGCATAAAAAAAATCCTTTTCGTGTCTGGAGATGGAGATTTTGGGATTGCCTTGGATTTTTAAAAAAATATATATATATATACCATATTTCTAGCCCAATTCGACAGTGCGTAAATATCATTTAAATACAATGCAAACCACGTATGGACTTGGGCACATATGGCACATGGAGGTGCATCTACGATTTGGCCGAAGAATTGAATTATGTAAATTTTTTAAAGATATTTTTTAAGTTTTTTTAAAACTTTACCAGATATAGTTGTAAAAGAATTTACTTTTATAAAAGAATTTACTTTCAGAAAATTTATAAAAGAATTTTCTGTTTATAAAAGAATTTACTTTTATTTTATTTCACACGAAAGCATTTAATTAGTGACATTTAGTATTGCAGAAATTTTAAAACGCATTAACTTACAAATAAACTCATACTCCATGATCTAGAAGTCGAATATACATTTTCTTCTTAATTTCGGTAAAATCTTATATTTAAATACAGAAAAAAATTATAAATCATGATTTGCAAGTAAATTATAAAATTTTAGTTAAGATTTAGTGGTGTTAGACAGGTCTCGTCTTTTCCACCCTCGTAATTAATGACAGAACGGAGATTAGATTTTTCCTTTTTCCTCATTTATTTTGTTGTTTTTTTCCTAAACTTTTAAATTTAATACGAGCTAATTATTACAAATTTTGCAATTTTTGTTGTCTTTATTTCGAAATTTCAAAAGCCTATGAAATTCAATAATGTTTTAATAAAATGATATACTATTAACCCATTTAGTGTAAACATAGAGATGTGCAAACTGAAAATGTAGATGTAAATATAACTTTAGCAACTCCAACAAATACTATTGATAACGAATTATTAATTTTTAATGAGAAGATTTGTATACCATGTATAAAATATTTAAAGGTACTCTAACAGTTACTTTAATTACTACAAAATAACAGTTATTTTAATCTCTTAATTTAATATCACACTATTAGTTTGCAAACATCATAAATAAAATTTTAATTGGTTATGATACAAGAAAATTTTCTAAAATGTAAAATTTATATTTTACATTTTTTTTTATGAAATAGTAAATAAATACATTATTGTTATAGCTGATTCGGTGATTCCATTTGTATCACATTAAGACAAGTGCTACAAGAAATCCACAAGAAAAACCTTTGACTCCACCTTTCCATGAAAACATTGCTTCCTCTGTAGTCCTCTTCTCTTCCTCTGGTGGCTCGGTCTGTGTAGAAGAGCATGGTACTTGGATTTGCATTCCACATATTTTGCTGTTGTTTGCATAAATGTTTGGATCGTTCAATCTGTCAAGCTGTGGACTTTCAGGGATTCTTCCTGTAAGCTTATTGTTACTCGAATCCAAACTGGTCAGCTCGCTAAGTTTGGATAACGTTTTTGGAATTTCTCCAGAAAGGTTGTTGTGTGAAAGGTCTAAGCTCTGTACCTTCTCAAAATTGCCAAAACTTTGTGGGATCAATCCAGAAAAGTCGTTGTTGGAGAGGTTTAAAAGCTTTAGAGAGATCTAAGAGAGTGTAAAGAAGATGGGATTTCTCCGAGTAGCTTGTTCTTAGAGAGATCTAAGAGAGTGTATAGTTGAGGTTTTTGTTGGCAAGACCTTGCTTTGATTTCTTCCAGTTCACTGCCAAGTCATGTAAGTCGACATGATAGCCAGATATAAGTTTATCAAAAAGAGAAGTTAAATATGAGCTGGCGGGAGAGACGTCTATCATGGATGTGAGATTCCCAAGAGATGAAGGGAGAGTTCCATCAAGATTGTTCTCAGAGAGATCCAAGACCTTGAGACTTTTGAAATTTGATATGCCCTCTGCGATTGAACCTTTGAGAGAGTTGTTTCTCAGGCTAAGTACCTCTAGAGAAAAAGATAACCGGGATATAAAACTAGGGATTTTCCCAGATATCTTGTTGTCTTGAAGATCAAGATACATCAGAGATGGGAGATTGATGAAGTCCTGAGGGAATTCGCCACTGAAATTGTTATGACTCATTGAAACTCAGAACTCAAACGATAAAAGGTTGCCGACTTCCCTCTTGAATCCGAGAGTGTAGCCAAGCTGGTCCTCCAATCGAGAGGTAAGATCTGACTCGTCCACCGCAGGTTACGCTTCGTGCATGCAACAGAGTTTGCTTGCATCGAAGATGTTACAAACCTGTAATCCTGGACCTCGTCGAGGAGGTGATGAATCTGATTCAAATATTTCGGTATCGAGGCCATTTACCTTTGAATGCATCAATAGCCGTCGAGACCTCCGACCAAATTTCACATGACTCCACATGTAAATCCCGCAGACTCCACATTTGTTTATGTATTTTAATTATTTTAGAAAACCGGTGGTATTCAAGTGCTAGTTAAAATTCGGTGTTATTTAATTTTAAAAGCATTTTAGCAAATATTTAATTTTATATTAGATTTTAATAAAATTGAAAGTATTTTTTAACTAAGAAGTACAAAGATTTAGAACCTGGTTATTTTGAAGCTATCGTCTGACCATAACTCGACCCTGCTCACTCGCAAGTCACGGAGACTACGAATTGTCCATATATAGTATACAAAGTAATTCCACCGACAAGCGATTGGTCACCGAAACAAAGACATATCTTGCATGATAAACTGGCAACCCTGTGGAATCTCTACTAACCAAGCTCCTCCAAATTGGTAATTCGAATTGATCCATGAAGAGTGCACATTACACTTGAAACCAAGTTAAAACTTGTTATTTTGAACCTTACGTTATTGTAAAAAGTAAAGTTATCCAAAATAGTATGAAAAAATTATAGTTCTTCCTTTTACAAACATAAATTTCAAAATATCAACAAACTTATATGTTGTGCTTTTACCAAACTAGAGTTAGGCCGTCAATTTGTTCTTGCCTAATCTTAAGAAAATAGTGTATGGAACTGATTATTTTAGTTTCAATCAAAATCAAGACCTTAAATCAAAGTATTAGACCTGATTAAGTTGTAAGCACAGAGCAAGAGAAAACAGAAGAAAGCTACAAATCAATTATTCTTAAGATCATTCATTCCCAATAACATCAATGATACTTTAGTCTCCCTTGAGATTTGTCCTCAGAATCAGCAAGAGTAGTATCAAATAGGTTAGTGAATAACACGGCAGCTAATCTTTCATTAGAAGGTAGCCATTCTACTTCAACATCGGATAATACAACACCATAATGCATCAAAATAACCAATCACGCCTAAATGATCCATGTTTTTTGAGAGTACAATCAAATTTGATGGTGGACGATTGTTCAGTGCCCACAGGCAAAATTTTATAACAATTAAAGTCATTAATTACGAGGATGGAAAAGACGAGACCGGTCTAACCACACTATATCTTAACTAAAATTTTATAATTTACTTGCAAATCATGATTTATAGATTTTTCTGTATTTAAATATAAAATTTTACCGAAATTAAGAAGAAAATGTGTATTCTAATTCTAGATCATCCAGTCTGGTTTACTGTAGACGAAAATAGGTTTTATATTATATATTTTTTGTTTTTATGAGTTTATTTGTAAGTTAATGGGTTTCAAAATTTCTGCAATATTAAATGTCACTAATTAAATGCTTTCGTGTAAAATAAAATAAAATAATCGGATTGGATCTGCAATGCAGCTACTAAATCAACATGTAGACAAAGAGCACATTAATAAATGAACTTTCATTCTTACATGATCTTCTAATCAACATCGTCAAAAAGAAGGAGAAGACTCCCAGAAACCCAAAGCACATCTTCTAAGGAAAATTCATGTTTCAATTTAAATTACTTGAATGAGCTATACTATATATTGAAATGTACCTCACATTCTGTTGACGACGAACGATGAATCATGATCTAGTAACAAAAATCTACGTCAGTCCACGATAATGTGAATCGATGAGCCATTTAGCCATATTAACTACAAATTAGTCGATAATGGCCGAAAAATTTGAGTTAATATATTTTAGAGTAAACGGAAACATAAAAAAGATAGTATCCGGGATGTATTTCGAACGGATCCTTTAGATCAGTTCTTGCTTTATATACCCTGAGTTTTGACCATATGCTATCTAAGTTATAATCAATGTAAAATCTCTATTGCTAACAATTTTTATTTTATTTTTAGGCATATTGGATCCTGCTTTCGATGTACCTTTCTTCTGAGAATTCGAAAATACGCAGGTCTCATTTGCTCTAGTGCGCCACTTAGAATATAACATCAATACTTCTCTACAAACATTAGATCCGAGGTATCATCTGGTGAAAGAAAAGTATGGCCAAGATGCTTAATAACCTCCTATTCATTTTTTTTGAAATAAAAAATGCACAGAAAGGTAAAGTTAACTAAAAATATAGCCATGTGAGGATGAACAATCAATGCACGGAAAGGAAGAGTACAAGCGAGTAAAGGAGGTAGCAGATAGGATGATTGTGCAACATCTCCAACACCATTTACTCTGGGGTTCGGCGTTAAAAAAAAATCCTTCTCGCTTCTGGAACTGGTGATTTTGGGATTGCCTTGGATTTTCTAAAAAAAAAAGGATATTTCATATTTTTAGCCCAGTTCGACAATGCGTAAATATCATTTAAATACAATGCAAACCACGTATGAACATATGCCACATGGAGGTGCATCTACGATATAGCCGAATAAGTGAATTATGTAATTTTTTAAAGATAATTTTTTAAGTTTTTTTGAAACTTTACCATTATCTGATTTTGAGCTACAAGATTACTATCACTTATAACAGTTGAAAGATTACATGACTGGTAACATGTAGTATCAAACTTGAGTTGCAATAGTTGTTATAATTTAATATTAATATTAGTAAAAAATATGTGGTATTAAATTTGAGTTGCACAAGATTTATGTGGTAAGTTTGCAGTAGAAATATGAGTTACATTTTTGTCAAAATAACTGATTGAGAACTTTTATGATGTTAAGTTGTAGTATTTAGTATTAAAAATAAATTTAATTTCTGTCGATTTTTTTGTCAAAAATAAATTTAATTTAAACTAGTGATAATAATATTTATTATAAGTTTAATAATTAGAAAGAAATTAAATAAAACTATTTTGTGCTTTAATTTATTGCTACGTAATACTTATAAAATAGTTTAACAATATAACAAAAAATCAACAATTAAAATAATACATGGACAATTATTTGAATTTTTTTTAATTACTCAATTAACTAAAAAAGATCCATGATATGACTTGTTAAAGATATTTGTTATTGTTGATTTTTACGTGATAAAAATGATAGTGTTGATTTTTAAAAAAGATCCAAGATATGATTTGTTAAAGATATTTGTTATTTGTGATACATTCTGGTTCAACATCGGATAATACAACACCATAATGCTTCATATACAAAGCGTCAAAATAACCAATCACGTCTAAATGATCCATGTTTTTTTTAGAGTACAATCAAATTTGATGGTGGAAGATTGTAGCATGGAATAAATTCCCGCATATTTATCACCTTCGGGTAGGAGATCGATTTCGATTTCAGCATCGGAAAATTTAGATAGTAATTCATCATCCGAGAACGTATTCTTATTACCGTAAGCTTGGATTGACACACCCCCACGAGACCATTAGGGATTGGGTAACCCTCCACGTCCCAAAAGACGCATGTGGTAGCATCTGCCAATGGACAACGACAGAACCATCAGATGAAAGCTAATCCAAATCATAGACAAACAATTTCGAGTAAGAGATGGATATATATATACAGAGAGAGAGATCTTAACTAATCATAGACAAACAATTTCATGGTATTCTTGGCTATTCATTTTCGTCTTCTTAACAACAAAATGATTTTGTTTGCTTTACTTAAATAAAATTTAATCTCTATACTATTATTTGAGCAATGTTAAAAAAAAAATAACATTACATTTACGTGGGATATTACAACAAATACCATTGAAAAATCTTTTTAATTTTTTTCAAATCTTATGAATGATCATAATAATTATATATTTAGTTAGTCATTTCCCTAATAAATAGAACAAAATCAATATGTAGATATTTCAAATTCTAATTCTTAATATATTAAATTTAAATCTGTTTATTTATATTTAGTATCTCCTAAATAAATATGATTTTTTTAATTAGAGTATTTAAAAAATATAGTATTAACTGTTTTTAAATAAAGTCATTAAAATACAATAATAATCACAAAATTAATATAACTAAATAAAAAATTAGTAAATAATATTGTAAATTATTACTTTAAACATAAAATTAAACTCAGTTTTTCTCACTTATTAATTATGGACGAAAATTAAAATTAAATTGCTTACCATCCAAATTTAAATAATCCAGATCTTCAAATATTTTTATTTTTATAATGGGTGAGGACGGGTCATAGCAGAGAAAGACGGATGATGAGAGATCTCATATCGAATTTCTAATCATTGATAATAATTTATATATTTGAGTAAATCAAACAGTTATAGATTTTTGAATAATGTAAAAATATATGCATAACACCAATTAATTTTTGCAACAAAATTATATTATAATCTAACTTATTAAATAATTTTTTCAAAAATATAAGAACGCACGTAATTATATATTAGTAATTTTAATTAACACAACACAAACCATATATAATAATAAATAAGATAAATCTTATTTAAAACACTAATAATAATTCATACCAATATAAAATAATAAAGTTTGAAATCGATATTTTTTCGCGCTGTGCAGCGCGGGTTACTATCTAGTATACTATTATTTGAGCAATGTTGTAAGCACTTTTACCAATATTTATGTGTTATATTACATGAAATGAAATAGCATTGAAAAAAAAAATTAACAACAAAAATTATCCCATTATCTTATAAAAAAAAAAGAAATTCCCATTAATGGTACAAATGTCCAAAAGTTTTTTTTTTTTTTAACTTTAAATGTCCAAAATTTTGAAGGAAACGAATATACAAATCAATATTTGACCCGGTTTTAAAAAGATACGGACCCTTTAATCTCGCAATCCGTTTGTTTTTTAAAAGATGCAGACCTTGAGTGAACATTCGGACCCATATCGGGTCAATATTTTCTAAACCAATTGTTATCTTGTAATCAATAATTTTTTTTTTAATGTGAATATTAATTTCTTTCCTTTTATTTATAAACATTATCAAATTATCAAAATCAAAATAAGGTACCAAAATTAGATTTCCGTTTAAATGCATCAGTAACTGCTTTCTATTTTTAACTAAATTGGTATTGTCTTCAAAGATTGTTTAAAAAATCGAATTTCTAAAATTTGCATCTTGCATTTAATAACTAATTTAAGTCGATAAATTAATAAATATTTTCAACATTTATGTTTCTAATTTTAAAATAAAAAAAATTACTGTTTATAAAAGAATTTACTTTTATTTTATTTCACACGAAAGCATTTAATTAGTGACATTTAGTATTGCAGAAATTTTAAAACGCATTAACTTACAAATAAACTCATACTCCATGATCTAGAAGTCGAATATACATTTTCTTCTTAATTTCGGTAAAATCTTATATTTAAATACAGAAAAAAATTATAAATCATGATTTGCAAGTAAATTATAAAATTTTAGTTAAGATTTAGTGGTGTTAGACAGGTCTCGTCTTTTCCACCCTCGTAATTAATGACTTTAATTGTTATAAAAATATTAATAAGTTTAATTGTGCTGAAACGGGTGTAATCATTTTTGTTCCTTTGTAAAATGTGATGTAACCCTAAAGTTCACAAAGTCTCTCATCCGCTGTTCTCCGACGAAAGCATGTCTGATAATCCGCATTTCTCCGACGAAACCATGTTTGAACCGATCAGAGGTAAGATCTTTCTCTCTATATATATCTCCATCTCTTACTCGAAATTGTTTGTGTATGATCTGCCATAGTAAATCCCTTAATTACAATGGATCTGAATTTTTTTTCTTTATTCGTTGTCCGTTGGCAGATGCTAAGACATGTGTCTTTTGGGACGTGGGCGGTTACCCAATCCCTAACGGTCTCGATCCTCTTTCTATGAAGGAGAATATCGAATTAGTTCTCGCGAATACGGGTTTTCGTGGGGATGTGTCAATCCAGGCTTACGGTAATAAGAATACGTTCTCGGATGATGAATTACTATCTAAATTTTCCGATGCCGGAATCGAAATCGATCTCTTACCCGAAGGTGATATTCTCCTTCTTTTTTTTTTTTGCTCTTTTTTTCTCACATTTACATGTTTGTAATCCATATCTCCGTCGATATACTTTCCAGAAGAGAAATATTCGGGAATTTATTCCATGACAGTGGACATTGGCCTATGGGCACTGAACAATCCGCCACCATCAAATTTGATTGTACTCTCAAAAAACATGGATAATGTAGACGTGCTTTTTAATTTTTACGCTTTGCATATCAAGGATTATGGTGTTGTATTATCCGATGCTGAACCATATTGGCTATCTTCTAATAAAAAAGTAGCTGCCGTGTTATTGACTAGCCTCTTTGATGGAGGAAACCCTGGCGGTCTTGACAAGAACAAGCGGAAAGCTGATACTCTTGCTGATTCTGAGGAGGCCAAATCTCAAGGGAGACCGATGCTCACAACGTCTTCCGAGGACAAATCTTAAGGGAGACTAAAGTATCATTGATGTTTTATGATTATAGTTAATTATCTAGTCTGAAGATATCTAAGGGTTTGGATTTGACGAGTATCTATAAAATTTGTGTGTTCCAAAATAAGTAATGCCAGGCTTGTGATTATCTGCAATGTATATAAAATCATCAAAAGCCAAATAAGAGAACTTAATGTATTGTGTACGGTAAACTTATCTGGTCTAAGAGCTTATCCACAGAAAGGGCTTGAGCTCATGGAAGAGAAAGCGGTGTTCTTGTGGCGTTTGTAGAGGAGTTTGACTTGTTCACGGATGATGTCTTCGGCCTGAGGACACGTGTCCTTGTACAAGTTCATCATCAATCGTCTGTTACTGCTTCTGTTGTTGCAGAGAGTGCTCAAAGGCAAAGTATCGCCACCATCATCACACCTTTTTCCTCTTTCTTCTTTTCTCTCACTACACCACTCTTGAGTTGAGTCAGTGAGCAAGCGATGCAGCCTCCTTATATAAAGGGAAATGGAAGTTCTCTTTCTTTATTTTTCAAAAAATATATAAAAGAAGCTTAATTTGGAGGTTAAGAAATTAATCAGTTATGCTATCATACCCCTACAAAAAGTGAGTAATTCTTGAAATTCTGTTATCTCTTGTATTTTTAACAAATTTTAATAGGGGTAGACTAGATAAAACGACATTTACATTGAAAGGAAAAAGTATTTTATTATAGTATAATTTGTGAGTACAATTCTATTTAATTCAAGGGCAAAGGCTCTCCAACCTAGAAAAAAAAAACAGCTTCAACTCGGCTTTAGGCAATACTCATTAGTACTGAAAATTATATTTGTATTTATACAGTTGTGAACAAAAGAGAATAAGGTTTTGTTATCATATTATTGTTATTATTCATAAGTCATAAGATAATATATATAGAGATATAAAGCTAGGATTTAGCTTGATGAACAAGTATTCTAGAACAATCTAATATGCCCATAATAGACATCTACATAATATATATTTATTCATAACAACGGTATGTTTTTGTTCTTAGATTTCATTTTTGTGGAATGGCACAGTCATTCTTTTAAAATCCATTTAGTATTAGAGTTAATTTGTTTTACAATTGGGCCTATTTGACATCTGCCAGACTTTAGCCTTTATATAGTTCCACCTAAACCAAAATTCACAAGGTGTCTCTCGTCCGGCGCGTCTAATAATTTTCTCAACCATGTCCCTGCCCACCAGCGAAAGATTTTTCCCCCCGCCCACCACCAGAAGAGACGAGTGTAAGATGTATCCCTTTCTCGAAATTGTTTGTCTATGATCTGGATTCATCAATCTGTCATAGTTAATTTTAATGGCTATTATATTTACGATCTGATGATTCTTTTTTTGTGAAACCTCACAGGTCGTGAAACACTTGTCTTTTGGATCATTGAGGATGAACCAGTCCCTCCAAAGATCGAGTTTTGGTCGATTTGTGAGAATATCGAACCAGCTCTCTCCAGGGAGGGTTATCGTGGGAAAACGAAATTACAGGGTTTCCTCCTTAATCCGAATAAGGAAATCCCACAAGAACATTGGAATGCTTATAAAGATTACGGTATCAAAATCACTATGGATCCAGAAGGTGAATTATTTTACTTAAAACCCTCTTTTCTCTTTATATATATGTATATAATCTACATTTCCGTTGTTATACTATTCCAGGGGATGAAGTTATGAGATATAACAAGATGTTACTTTCTGGGCATTCAATGTGACCTGGGCATATGGCTATTTAAGTAACTTGCTGGTACTCTCAAGAAACAAAAACATTGGACAAGACCCCAAGTTCTCTCGTCTACGTGAGACTTTTGAAAAGATAGGTATCCATGTTGCTGTAGCTCATCCTGATACTTTGAAAAACTTGGACCAAAGCCGAAGCTACCGAACGGAAGACCAAAGCCTACCGATCGGAGTTGTTTGCCGTGTTTGCTCTTCCTCGGACGAAGAATGTTAATTTCAATGCTTTTTTTATCCGTCTATAAAATATTAGACAATCTTTTGCTTTTAAAATGTGTACAAGACTATTCTTGAATCAAAAACGTATGTCGTATAACCTTCTATGATTTTACATCATATATGATACTTGCCACCTTCAAATTCTATCCTTACCTGTATTGTTTTACTCAATGCATTCGACAAAGGCGTCATAGTTTTTTTTTTTACATGAAATAGTGGGATACCAAGAAAATATGAACATTTGAGCCACCGATAATGCAAATGTATGGTCGACATATCACAGAAAAGAGGGAAACTAAAGGCCACTTGTTTATTTCGTTTTACAGATAATAACCAAATTTCAACTCATCAAATCCAAACCCTTAAATATACATATGGTAACCAATAAACTATAATCATAAAACCTAGGCTAGTCAATAACACGGCAGCTAATCTTTCTTTAGAAGGTAGCCAGTTTACGTCAGCAACTCTTTTGCACGGCTGTTGGCTATCTAATTAATTTTAAGTTTCTCTATCAAGGCTTTTCGATTTATCAATCATAGGACTGGAACAAGTTTCTCTTGTTGTGGCAGTGTTTGTCATCATCGCACAAAATTCTTCATAGTTTATTCTTCCATCCTGCATTAGTCTCAATCTTGGCTTCAGACTTGTTCATAACTTCTTTGATACTATGTAGCTACTGGAAGTCTAGCATTTAATAATCAAACTTGACCACTGATCAGATGATAAACTTGTCATATACCTTCAGAACTTTTAAGTGTTCTGCGCTCTCGACCATGACGTCATTGTTGCTTGCTCCATTCAAACATGAGATCAATTAAACCTCAAATCAGATTTTACAACAGTTAGTATGAAAAACTAAAACAGTAAAAGATGAGTATTTCGAAAATTTGATCCAAGAGACAACACTAACAGTGGCAACATATTGACCGGAGAAAGGATGTTCGATGAACTCGATGGATGTGTTGAAATCGTAGTTTAAGCAGTCAACGATCTGTAGCCATCTGTGTTAGTCATCTGCAAAGGGATGAATGCTTGCCTAGCCACTGCACAACAACAAAAGAAAAAACTGGTAATTAGTAACTTGCTCATGGAAAATCAAAGTTATATACATATTCACAAAACAAATCAGACATGGAAACAAAGCTTACGTTATCTGTATCGACCTCTGCTATGACTTCTTTGATGCCAGCTTCATCTCCCATACCATACTCTTTCATCCATTGTGATTTGTGTGATAAACCTATCAAGGGACCAAACTTACCCACTGTTGTCTTTGTCCAAGTATTGGAAGGCTTTTGAATACATGTTCATCTCGATCAAATCTGTATCTATGCTGAGATAAACTCGATTGTTCCATTTCCATCTAGAGCCTGAAACATATAATACAAGGCTTCTTTGATCAGATTCTATCTTTTTATAGAAGAATATGAGAGAGCAGAAGCGGATTGCAATACTCACGGCTTGCATGAGTTGCTTCACTTGAGCTTCAGCTTGGTTTTCAGTTCTTCGTAAGTGATTGTGCTGCTTTTATCGGTATCCATATTCGCAAACATGGTTTTTAAGACCTTTAATTTCCTCTTCCGAGAGACTCTCTGCAATAACCTACAAAACACAAGCAATGATTAGGCAAAACAAAAGAGAATGTGTAACTCGCAGAAGAAACGTTTCTAGTTTTTACCTTAAGAGCTAGCTTCTTAAGCTGGTTCATTCGAGATAACACAGCACTATCGATAGGCTTGTCTGGCGCTTCTCCTCCTCTAATCTAAGGATGTTCTAAAAAGGATCTCTACAGATTAGTAGCATTGCAAATTAAGATGATAACAAATCGCACTTAGAGAGACCAAAGGGACTTTAGCAAGAGCTTGTGCCGCTGAGATTCGTTTCTCCTTACAAGATCTTTAGCACTCTCAGATATAGAGGGCCATGGTTGTCTCATCAAAATCAATTTCTACAATGTAGCACAACAACAACAATAGAAAATATATAAATTACGCACATTCTCAAATTCACACTAAAAAACTTGTAAAGCCTCTGTTTTGAAGCTTACCACTATGTACTCAAACATCACTATCTCAGATCAGATTGTTAAGTTGTAGACTTATTCTATATCCTCGTATCCACAACATATCTGCAACATTCATTATAATCGTAAGAAAAAATTGCATGTATATAACTGAAAGCTAGAAGAAGAGGATTTGATTACACTAACTCACACAGACAATCCAAAATCAGTAGCTTTGAGCATAGCATTCTCATCAGTACTAGCAAGCAAGAAATTCTCAGGCTTGAGATCCATGAAATGACAAATTTGAACAACATTCAAAATCCATCTAATAACACCAGGAGCTAAGCTCCTGTATCTGAATGCTGCATTATTTGATGTATCGATTGTCTATCCTCATAAACACCTCTGATCTCAACTATGTTCTGTATGCTGCATTATCTGAATCTCTCTCTTCACATCAACTCTGTCGTTAGTTTCCTCTTGAGTATTGATTTGCAAGCGTATGTGTTCCCAGTTGAATTCTCTTTGCAAGTGTAGGTTATACCGAATTGGCCTCGACCTAATTCGTTACCTTGCGTGTAAAGTTTCCAGATTTCTTCAAAGGGTTTGACATATGAGAGACGTGGGTTTGGGGTTGATTTGTCGGAATTGAGCTCTGTACGCTGCCATTGATCAGGAAATACGAAGACACGTATATTTCGTTGATTGGTGGGAATAAGAGAGACACGTGGCAGAAGCTTATTGGACGAGAAAGTTTGTTAGATGAATGAGATGGAGAGATGAAGCTATATAGGAGAAAAAAGATGGATTGTTATTTATTCATGTCAATTTGTGATTTTTCTTGTAACTTGTTCTTATTTCTTTCTAGTTTCTGTAATCGGGATTCCTTTACTCATTGTTTCCTCGGAGTTCGTTCTTGTAGAACTTGGAGAGATGAGATTCTGAGTGGTTGTTTTTATGAACATGTACTCGATTTATCAATAAAATTGAGATTGTGCAATTTCCTTGATCATCCAATTGAACAATTTGAAAACTGGATAATGATAAACAATCGCACAAATCATAATCATCATCATCTAACTCGATAACACCTTTGTATATACTTTAACGTTAGCAAGTATAAACTAGAGAAGTAAACCCTTTGATTCAGGGTTTCAACGCTACAGTGCTTGCTTACCAGGTCCAAATTTTATTTGGGATGATAAGGATGGACTTAAAGGACTCTCGAGTGTCCCAGTTAACTCCATGTCTGAGTTTCATGAGGCATACTCGTGTGGCGTTCAGCGGAGGAAAGTTGCATACACTGGTTTAAATGATGACTCTAGTAAAAGCAGTGATTGGGTTGATACAGAGGTCAAGAAGAAGAAAAAAACATTAAACAGTTTTAGCATATACAAGAACCCATAAATTCTACATTACCGCACTACAAACAATCGGGTTAGTTGCTAGCCCTCTCTAACCATGGCTAATGTGGTTTGTGTGGAAGCACGAAATACTCTGCTCTTCAACAAAATAGAGAGCCTAAGACCCTCCCCTGCGTTTCCCAGTAGAAGAACCAAGTGACTCATCAAGCGGCACAAGGACTTGTTTGCAATGTGGACGCTGCCTGGCGAGCAGACCACAAAATTCTGCTCTGTTACAACTGGGTTCAAGTCGTGTATCTCTTGATCTATGTTCTCCCTCCCAAGGTCCTCTGTGATGGCTGTCCCCTGTAACTCTATTTAATTAATTCAAGATGACCCTTTAACAAATACATATATACATATGACATTTGATTAAACTAATAATGTATATAATTGTTCTAGCCCTCTCTACACATGGCTAATGCGGTTTGTGTGGAAGGCAAGAAATACTCTCTTCTTCAACAAAACAGAGAGTCAAGGATCAGAGATATTATCTAAAGCGATCAGGGCAAGAAGCCCAAGAAACCCTCCCTTGCGTTGTCCAGTAGAAGAACCAAGTGACCCGTACTCACCAAGCAACACAAGGACTTGTTTGTAATGTGGATGCTGCCTGACCCTGGTACAACTGGGTTAAAGTCGTGGACCTCCCTTTCTTCAGCTCTGGTCTGGTCTCTTCTCTTTACTCTTGATCCTATGTTCTCCTGTGATGGCTGTCCCCTGTAACTCTTTATTCAATTAATTCAAAAAAAAACCTTTAACAAAACTGTTTAACATCACCATATTATTTTGCAACCATAAATTTCATAACAAACAAAGTTTCAGATAGTTATAATAATATTACACAAGAAAGCTTTTTAAAATGTAAAATTGCATGTAAATATTTTTGATGAAGTAGTAGATAGATAAAATGTTGTTATAACCGATTCCATATCCCAATGCTGTTAGAAATCCACCAGAACAACCTATGAATGCAGCTTTCCATGAAAACATTGTTTCCTCTTCATCTTTCTCTTCTTCTTCCTCTGGTGGCTCGGCCTGTGTCGAAGAGCATGGTACTTGGATTTGCATTCCACAGATTCTGTTGTTGTTTGCGTAAATGTTTGGATTGTTCAATCTGTCTAGCTGAGGACTTTCAGGGATTCTTCCTGTAAGCTTTAGGCTCTTGAGGTTGCCTAACGAAGATGGGATTTCTTCGAGTAGTTTGTTCTTGGAGATATCTAAGAAAGCGTTGATAAGTTTGATGAGAGTAATGAACACAAAAGTGTAAAAGAAGAATTATATTAGACTCTCATGAGTATAATGATACAAGATACAATCTCTTATATAGAGATGGAATAATCTAACTTTACTAATCTAAAGATAAATATAAATGTAAATAATATATTTAGAGATAAAGCTAAACTTCCTAATCTAAATATTGACATTTATTCATAATCTTCTACATCTTTCTTGATCTCGGTTCGGTTAATCTCGTTTCGGTTTAGTTAATCTCGTTTTGGTTTAGGTCGATCTCTCGATCTCCCAATAAGCGTAGAGGTAGAGGTTTTCATTGCCAAGACCTTGCTTTGATTACTTCCAGTTCACTGCTAACTCGTGTAATTCCATATTCAAGCCGGAAATGTAATAAATATTCGCTTTTGAATCCGCAGGAGGTTCTATCATGCCTGTGAGATTCCCAAGAGATGAAGGGAGAGATCCATCAAGATTTTTCTCAGAGAGATCCAAGACCTTGAGACTCGTGAGATTTGATATGCTCTCTGGGATTGAACCTTTGAGGGAATTGTTTCTGAAGCTAAGTACCTGTAGAGAAGGAGATAACCGGGATATAAAACTCGGATTTTACCGGAGATCTTGTTGGCTTGAAGATCAAGATGTATCAGATACGAGAGATTGATAAAGTCCTGAGGGAATTCGCCGCTGAAATTATTATGACTCATTGAAAGCGTATGGGTGCCTAATCCAAAGGAAGCTGGAACATCACCAGAGAACTCGTTGAAAGATATATCGAGGAACCAAAGCGATGACATGGGGTCGAACCTTGGGAATTCACCTGATAATCTGTTTTTTGACAAGTCAAGCGACCTCAGATCCTGGATCTTTGTAATCGACTTTGGTACTGATCCTGAGATGTTGTTTTCAGACAGCACCAATAACTTGAACGTTGATTCACCTATGGTATCAGGAATCTGACCAGAAAAGTTGTTTCTTGGTAGTACAAGATAGGTTAAGTTCTGAGACTGAAACAAACTAGGAGGCAGTGAGCCTGACAGTCTGTTGTCTGACAAAACCATGGTTTCGATTTTCAGATCAGCCAACCATTTGGGGAAACTTCCTTCAATTCTGTTCATGCTCAAATCCAAGGAATTAAGAGATGTTAGATTCTTGAGCCAATCTGGAATATTCCCTTCTAAGTCACAAGCTCTAAGTGACAGCTCATATAGCTTAGACTGTGCAAAGACAGAGCCATTGCTATTCCACTGGAGTTTGTTTCCTCCCAGATGCAGTCTCCTCAGCTTCGGAAGACCAAACAACGAATTGTGAATTTTACCTGACAAGCCATTGTTACCTTCAAGCTCAAGGATTTCGAGATTTTTCAGATCTTGAATCGACGATGGAATTCCACCCGACAACTTGTTCATGCTCAAAGACAAAGTTGATAGATTGACCAAGTCCCCGATACCATTTGGAATCTCAAAAGATAAGGAATTGCTCTGAAGATCAAACGTTTCGAGCTTTGTCAACTCCGATACGGACAAAGGTATAGAACCATTGAACTTGTTCGAGCTCAATTTCAGCACCCGCAACTGGACAAGGCTACCTTGTAACACACACAACAACTGTAAAAAGTTAGGAACATTTTCAAACACAGTCGATCTTTGTACAATGAATATAAAATTTAAATTTTGATAATTGACTTTCTACTGTACCTATTTCTGTAGGAATCTCTCCTCCAATGTGATTATAATCCAAGATTCCCGCAGATTCTTGAGTTCTTTGATGTCACCACTCAACGTACCTCCAATATCATTATAGCTTAAGTCAAGACGCTGAAGAGTCTTCAAGGAGCACAATTCAGGAGGGATAGAGCCGTTAAATCTGTTAAGACTCATGTCAAGAGAGATCAACCTAGTCAAGTTCACAAACGCATCTCCAGGAATCTCTCCACCAATAACATTGAGGCTTATGTCAAGACGCTGAAGAGTCTTCAAGGAGAACAATTCAGGAGGGATAGAGCCGTTAAATCCGTTAATACTCAAGTCAAGAGAGATCAATCTGGTCAAGTTCACAAACGCATCTCTAGGAATCTCTCCACCAAAAGCATTCATGCTTAAGTCAAGATACTGAAGGGTCTTCAAGGAGAACAATTCAGGAGGGATAGATCCGTTAAACCTGTTATAACTCATGTCAAGAGAAATCAACCTGGTCAAGTTCACAAAGCCATCTCCAGGAATCTCTCCTTCTATGTTATTAATGGAGACATCGAGCGTTACGAGAGAGTTTATACGCAGAACCGGTCTCAGAATGCTTGAACTCACTGAGAATAAGCCATAGGGGGCAAGAGAGGTCAGATTCAGGTATGTCACTTCTCTGGAAGGCGAATGAGTGTCGCATCCCACGAGTTGCCATTTGCAGCAATCTGAGTTTGGCTTCTATGTCTCTAAATCTCTCAAGGCCTGGTCTGTTATGGAGTTGTTATTGATGTTGAGAGTCAGCAAATACTTGAACTCGAGAAGTGATTGTCTTTGGTCTTGTGGGCAAGAGAAAGATAGTTGTGGTATGAAGAAGACGAAGAAGAAGCAGGAGAGGAGACATGGCTTCTGCATTTTTTTCTCAGAGCTTTTTGCCTTTTGCCACTTGCTGTGTCTTCTTTGTCTTGTTTTATTGTTACAAGTCGAAGTGATTGGTAAAAACACTAAAATCCAAACAAAGTTGACTTGTCCGTCTTTCACTTCATGTCTGCATTCTCAAATAAATTGTTGAAATTTCTTCATGATACCTTGAAAATAGAAGGCATTGACTCCACATTTGTTTATGTATTTTATTTTTAATTATTTTAGAAAACAGGTGGTATTCAATGCTAGTTAAAACTCGGTGTTGTGTAATTTTTAAAACATTTTCGCAAAGATTTAATTTTATATTAGATTTTAATAAATTTGAAAGTAATTTTTAACCAAAAAGTACAATGATTTAGAACCTGGTTATTTTGCAGCTATATCGTTATTGTAAAAATAAGCTTCTAATACTCTTACACAACAATATACATATGACATTTGATTAAACTAATAATGTATATAATTGTTCTGAAAGCCCTCTATAAAACCCCAAAACGTATAATAAAAATATTATTTTCGATAGAATAAGAAAATCTATACCAAAAGTCTGTTCTTCCCATATGAGAGACCCCATTTATGATGCGTATACAAAACGAAGAAGTAACTTACATGCCAACATTTTTTTCTGGTTACAATAACAGTTATGATGATCACATAATAATGCATATATAAAGACAAAAAGAACAAACCTCGTAGATATTTCTAAAATTTCTGAAGAACAACAGAGTTGGCGAGACCAGCTTGTTCAATGGTCTGATTGAGATCAGTCAAGGGCTTAGGTGGGAATCCCATTGTCTGAAGTTGGTAGTTCACCGGAGCTCCAGGTCGAGATGAGTCAATGAAGGCGCGAATGTCATTCACCGTGTGATGGTGGTTGAACTTAGCCACCAGGCGTGTCCCATCTGCTAATCTCAGCTGTATCGATGTAGTTGGAATGGTTTCATCTATTACAAGACTTGGAGATGGTACTGCTGCTGCTAAACCGGTTTGGTTGGGAATGGCGGTGGAATCTGGAGCTGTTGATGAGCTGCTTCCGCTGCCATCATTGCTACCACCAAGGGTTCTTCCAACACCCTGAAATGAAACCCTACGTTTCTCTCTTTCCTACAATTCAAAAAAAAAACAATCCCGCATAAGATTTATCGCACCACGAAATATATTATCAAATCCAGCAAGATCTTGGTAATGTATCACCAAAATATGCTTATCTACAAAAAAAATCAATTATTAAATCTAAAACTCTAATACAAACTAAAAACATCCAAAGATATTTACGTAAGTCTGAGTGTGAACAAGTGCTACATTCGATTAAGATATCACATTATGTTAATGGTGCAAAACATATAAATGCTGATCAGAAACAAATTTACAATATGGATAGAATAGAGAGGACTCACAGGGCATTTCTCTTCCCTTCGCATCAGATTGACATGTACCGGAGCTCTTTTATCCGCAGGCTCAAGCTCTTTAGGGCACTCAGACTTTCGAATGCTCTACAAGAACACAAACTAAATCAATAACTCTCAACAGATGATTAACAGTTTGACATGAAACTCATTCACCTATAATGCCGAAAATTCATTTTATTCACCTCGAGAAAAGATGCATTATCAGGATCATCCAATTTCCTCAAAGGACCATCATCAATGGCGAATCCATTAGACCAGAAAACAATGTTGTGAACAACAGGCTCAGGCTGTTGAGGACCAGTTAATACACTTTCTCCTGAAAGCAATCTTCCAGTTCCAGTGAAGCTCCTTGAACTTGAAGGTGGCTCAAGAGGTCCTTCCACAGCTCCTAATTGTCTAGCTTGATTGAATATTTCATCAACATCATCGTTGTTTTTCGAAGGATCCTGAACTAGCATACCACTACAACAAAAGAAAAATCAAATGTTCAGTTTTAACATATACAAGAACCCTAAATTGAGATATTAAACTAGGTTTTATTTTTATCCACTTCCTTCTATCAATCAATTTTTATCTACATTGAACAATTTAAAAACTGTCTAACCAAATGATAATCCTCATCGTCTAATTCGCTAACTCCAGATCCGAATTATCACTAAGATGATATCTCTACTTTTCTTGTATAATCAACATTAGCATCAGAATCGAAAGAAACTGATTGAATCACTTTGAAAATTTTCAAATCCGAGTGAAGGATTAAAGAGGACTGACCTTTTCTCGCCGCCGGTGTAGTACTCTTGAGGTCCGTCAGAATCACTATCGGAGTCAGGTCCAGACCTTCGATTGAGATCGGAAAGAGTTCGGATTCCACCGGCTCGACTACTCGACGGCCTCGCCGGTTTCTTGTCTTTCGACGACATTATTTTCTCCGATTTGCAGAACTGAAAACGAATCTGTCAGAGAAAAGAGAAAGAGCTGAGAAAAATATCAAAGAGATATCGAACGAACGCTAGAGAGACGCTCACTTGATTTACGCGCTTTATTAGTCGCGTGGATTTGATTCTTAATGTGTGGTTTCTGCGGTGTGGTGTAGCCTTCTCAAGTTACACGCGCGCGCGTGTGACTATGGATGTGGTAGAAGCTGGGATTTTATAACGAGTACAAAACATAGATTTGTTTGGTACTTGGGATATTTCGACACTTATAGCAACTTTATGTTCGTTCTATTTTAAGTTTTTAAGGTATGTTTTTTTAAGGTATGTTTTTTATCTATACTATTAGTTGAGAATTATGGGCTATTTTTAAGCTGTTTACGTTTATTTACAGCTAATGTCACTGGAATAATGTGTTGAATATTTTACTTTTAAATAAAAAACAATTTTGTACAATAATCTCTTCAAACATTCAGATCTAAGCCGATCTAATACTCGACCCGGCCAAAACACGCAGATATTATGGCATAACAATTGTCAACTGGAGTCAAATCCTATATCCGAGCCATTTAAGAACGCACAAATCCATTTTAAAAAAAATCATTTCATAACTTAAAAATTTTAGAATTTCCGCATGTGTATCAAAGAATCAAAACTATTCGATTTAGCAATCTAATCAAATATTATTTCGATTATATACAACAAAACCACCAACGAATATATTATTACGATTGTATTTTGGAATTCTATCCAAATATTCCAAATTTAAACCGTATTCCAAAAAATTCTAAATATTTACTGCTACTGAACCTTAACTTCCAGAAACCTCAAATGGTTTTCTCAGCACTAATAGTAATAGCTCAACCCACTCCAACTCAATTTCGCATTATGTACTTCTGACATAAACAATGTTTAGACATCAGTTGAAAGGGATCATCAAACCAGTTTCATTTCTTCTTATCCAATGAACTTAAATTGGGATGATGTTACTGGTGGATCTAAACCGGTAGTACAACCAAAAATGACTAAAGAACATGTCAAGAAACTTATAAGGGAACATAGGAAAGATAATCATGAAAAAAATTCAAACCATTCACAAACCCGAAATAGTCAATAGACACATCAGATAATAAGGTTTGGAAGCAGTGTATCTATTTTAGCACTGCGAGTGGATGTATGAATGGAGATCGCTGCCTCTTTGTTCATGGAAAAATTATATATGTTCACCCGTCATGAACAAAGCAGCAGCGATCTCCATTCCTACATCCACTAGCAGTGCCAAAATAGGTACACTGCTTCTAAACTTTATTATCATTGATGAGTCTGTTGACTATTCTAGTTTGTGAATGGTTTTGGTTCATTTCATGATTATCTTCATTTCAGAAGTATATGGAATGCGAAATTGGGTTGGAGTGACGGTTGAGCTATTACTATTGATGCTGAGAAACCACTTGAAGTCTCTTGAAGTTATGGTTCATTGGCAGAGAACTTGATTGTGGGAGGCATGCAAGAAGAGGTTGTTCCTACGCTATACCATAAGAAATTTACGAAGTTTCATGTTTTTGAAAACCTTTAGTTTGTTTCAATTGTATTCATTTCGAAAACCTTTATTTTGTTTTCAATTTCAGTTTAGTGGGATTTCTGTTTTCATTTTTTTAAATTATATTATCTATTTTTATAAAACAATTCATCTTTCTTCTTCTTGGTAAGACATATTATGTTTACTATTCATGTTAAGTTTTAAACAAAATTCATCTAATTATAAAGATCGCATCATTTATTAAACATGAAAAGTTTATGTTATTACCTTCGGATAATGATATTCACATTCCTTTATCTCTCCAGTTGTTCTTACTATCCTTCTATTCGTTTGATGCTCCTGATTTCTATAACCGACAATGAGAACCCCTAAAATATTTTGACATCAAGAAACCTTTACCAAATTCATAACAGAATAAAGACTACCTTTTTACACCAAATCCAGTGAGATGGTCTTAGCAAAGTTTATAAACAGTTCAAGGGATTATCTGAAGTGAATAGATAAAACCAAACATGTTACTTGCTCCAATCATATTGTCGTACACCAGCTGAAAGAGCAAATAGAAAATCATCTTTGGAAAACCTGAAAGCCCAAACTGCAAAAAACAGAAATCAAATGGAAAACTCAAAACCATAATTTGTAACAATTAGAGATTTTTTGATCTTCGGGAGAGAGACATGTCTAAAGCCACAAACTCTAGTGCTCATGGCTCCACTGTTAAGGCAGCTTTATCTTCGTAAATCGAATGACCCATGTAAAATCTAGCTGGTAATATCCTTCATCTATCAAAATTGAAACAAAGAACATAAGTAAACATCTCATACTGAGGTCACACATGAGCTGCATTCTAAGAATTTTATTTGCTTAGAAACTGGAACCTATAAAGAGAGCTCTTAATTTCTAATTGTAACCTAACAATTGTTTGGCTGCATAAATTTGATCCCATATCTAAAATTAAACAATCAATAATTATATACAATCAATCGAAACCTTTAATTGAAACAAAACAAAAAAAAATTACAAAGCTGATTGAGTACCTTCAAATATTGTAAAGAAATCGGTTGTTGTAGACGAATCGATTAGATCTTCAGCTATCGATGTTGTTGTACAAAAACGATTATGAAGGTAAAAAGTACTATCAGAGATTATTTGTAACTGCTCAAATACAAAGTACTAAAGTAGAGTTAAAATCAGATTAGCTAATTTATTTGAAGTGCGCACAAAAATTATATAATTATATTAAAGATTTGTTCATTCTCAATATAGTTATTTCAAATTTTTTATATTCACAAATAAATACATTATACTTTTACTATTAAACCCTTAGATATATTATCATAATCTTAATTAATTTTCATGTTCATCTGAATCACACACACAAAAAAATAGAAACAGAAAAACATGAAGAATAAGATCAAACGTTTCAATCGCTATTAGAATTACCTTTTTCTTCATCTTGTTGGAGTTCTCTTAAGAAAACAAAATTGAAAAGAAAAAACTATAAACGATCATAACATAATGAAAAATAGAACTATATATGAGTAATTATGTCATTACAAACTAATCAAAAGGAATAGAAAAGCGTGAAGGAACGCTTACCTTTGATCTGTCTTTGCAAAGTCAAGCAGAGAAAAATCATAATTATAAAATTATAAACACGATCGTTTATAAATTTTGACCACCAGATGCTATATCATAAAAGAAACTAAACGAAGAGATATATGATGCAAATTCGAATGATCTGCAATATAAAAAAATAAATTAGGAACTAAGAACAATGAAGAAATGATTAATTAATAATATAAAAAACCCTAGTAAACCTTAAAAGCCCTAAACCCTAGACGACAAACTAATAATCGATGATAGTGCTTAACTTAATATTTATAGGGAAACATACCTAAACATTTAGGTTAAACCGACTTTACGATACGTATTACGCCTTAAATTATATCAAGATCCACAAATATTTATTGGGCTTTCATTCAGCATGAATCTAATTAAATAACATGATTAATATTATTTAAATTTTAAAAACCCAATAGCATTCTCGTTAATGGAACATTTCATTAATGGTGTTTTGGTAATTCATGTCTAACATTTAATCTGATGCATTCTAACTTCTCTTTTAATGTTTAGTATATGTCTATATATATAAATAGATAGATAATACTCCCTCTATTTCACAATACATGATGTTAAGGATATTTTACACAAATTAAGAAAATAATCATTACTTTTTAATATATATTATTTTCTCTTACCAAGAATTATTTTAATAATTATAAACCAATAGTAACATAGTTCTTTTCAATCATTATATCTTGATATTTACAATTTATCAATAAAAATAAAGTAAAAAGATTAAAACATCAAACTTTCTGAAACAAGATAAAATAGATAAAACATCATCTATTCTGAAACAGAGGGAGTAACAATTACTCAACTACTCAACTAACAATGTACATACACTATACTCTTAACACCACAAAATAGTTGTAATGGGTACCTTCCTAACCAAATTGCCCGTTTTATTACTGTGACCACAAAAATGGTATGTCGACCCACACAGTATTATTATAATAAGATTGTTGGTTTTCTTTTTTTATCAATAGTTTTTATTATTATCGAATAAATTTACTATCAATTGAGGTTTCCGTTTTAGCATCGCTGAGGTGGTCTTTGTGTTTCTTTGCAAGCTGTTTTTATGCGGTTCTGGTCAGATTTTCATTCAATGTCTTAGTCTTTGTCTTAGACTAAAGTGGTTTTTTCGTTTATGTAGCTGAGTGAGGGTTGTTTTTAGGGATTCAGTCTATCTTCTATCTAGATCTTTTGGCTTGGGTTTTGCCGTGTTTGCGCTGTTTAGTCTTTGAGTTTATGTTGCTACTGTTTCAATCTTCTTATGCCGGTGTTGTCCATGCGTTTAATCGAATCTTATCCTTCACCAATCCTTCTCCTAAGCGTTTGGTGAGTCTTTTAAGTGGCTATCTTAAGCCTCCTCCACTCGAAGTCACGATCAAGTTTGGTCGAGGCATGACTTAGTTGAACTAGTATCGACACATCTGGCCCCGGTAATTTGTTTGGTCTGTTCTACTTGTTGGAAGATCAATCTTACTACCCCAAAGAAGCGCAAATTCCCAAATTTCTGAAGTCTACAAACATCAAGCGAAGACAACAAGAGCAGAAGTTGCTTTTAGGTATTGATGGGCTTTCCGGTGATGTCTCCTCAGTCTTCGTTCACGGGATGGAACCGGTTTTTGAAGTTTGAAGTGTGTAGTTTGTATATTTTCATTTTAGCGCTTTGTTTTAGTTGTTTTGTCTCTTAAAAGACCGAACTTAGTTAGTCGATTCTTGCGAAGTTTGTTTTCAGATTATCCTGTAATGCTTGTTCTTTCTTCATTTCTAATATATATAACCAGATGACAAAAAAAAAAGAAAAAAAAAAATTTACTATCAATTTTGTTTTTTCTGATAAAACTTTTTCTTTTTTGTAGGTACGTCAAGCAGGCTACCTTCAATTTTGTTTGTTAATACTTAATACTATGATATACGGATTTGAATACGGCTATTGACAGGAGACGACAATACTATCACATAACTATAAATCTTCGTTGTAACGTTCTAACCGATCTGTCATAGGATGTAAACAAAAAAACGATCTTTCTAGACTCAATTAGCGATATGAACATGAACTTAAAGTAGAGAAATGTTGCTATGGAAAGCTAATGGCTAACCCCGGACATATTCGGATCAGACCGAATTTCTGAAAGCTAATTTGCCCGGTTAGGCTGGACAAGACCGGCCAAACATATCATTTTCTGAATTTAACGGTCAACATCATATTTGCCCTCAAACCCCACAGAATTGGGCAAGACAAGACCTGCATCTACAGATTTGTTTTAAGAAATGGCTTCATAAAACAGACCCTTCCAGAAACCGAACCGAACAAGTCTGTAAAACATGAGACGATGGATGGGTAATAAAATCTCGGAACAATATGAAAATATAGTTAAAAGCTTTTAGCAAGGAATCTTCTATCTGTGTAGTCTCTAGAAGAAGTCACCATCAATTTTAGTCATCTAACAAAGTTTTTTTGACCATTTAGAACTACAAGGAACATACTTATCCCTTTGAAGATGATCACCTCTTCTTCTTTGGCTCTCCTGCTCCTGTGTACTCCTTGATAAGAGCATCAACATCTTTCCAGAATAAACCCTCAACGAGAACTCCATCTTCAGTAAGCCTGAATACACACCAAAAAACAAACCATGTAAAACAAGTTACGCAATGGAAAGGATATGGCATGCTCGTGAGTAAGAAAAAATGCAGAAGAGAGACCATTGAGTGACGCTTTTGGTGAACTGGACTGACTTCCCAGCTGAGATTGATTTTGGATCAGCACTGTCGATGGTGAGAGTGTACTGATCAGAGAATCTGGGTAACTTGGAAGATACCACCAAACCAGTGCTGGTGAATGATCCCTGCATATTAACGACCCAATCTCGAGTCAGGAAATGATGAGCTACACAACCAAATTATCATAGCAACTGAACTATCAAAACAAAATGGAAATCTGATGTTTGCCTATTCTGACCTAACTAATGAGTACTAACAAATGTTTTTAGTAAAATCACATCCCTCTGGATACAATGTAACTGAGAGGAGTAACTTTTTCCAGCTGGTGAGACGAAGTAAGGAAACCACCAACACCAACACTACATTCCAGAATCACCTTGAACAAGTATATCTCGTGTAACAAGACATAACCAATCACAAATACCAAGAGATACAAGACCTTCAACAGTCTGACTCATCAAGACTTCAACGAATCAAATAACACATTGAGAAAATTTTGGTTTAGAGTGGGTAGAGCGAAAGGGAAATGTAGAACTCGGCCCTAAAGCGCAAATGGTAAACACCTAAGATACGTGAACTCTACAACACATGTGAAGCTCGAAGAAAAACAATTCTAATTCTTTACAAAACAGAAGGACATCAAAATATAGCTCTACTAATGAAGAACTGAATGCGGGAAGAACATGTACATTAAGCACCGAAATCAAAGTCAATGCGTTACAGAAAAAAAAAACAAGAATGTAGCCACAAAAGCACACAACCTATCAAAATTATCTCAACATTCAGGGAACAAACCTCGAGAGGATAGGTGAACAATATAGCATTCTTCTCCTTAGTATACAGAATCAGCTGCATTACCGCAGACAACACCACATACTTGCCAGAGTCAAGAACCAAACATAAAGACATTGAACAGTTTAAATGATCACACATTCATACATACTTATTAGAAATTTCTCAAAATGTAATGCAAACGCACAGAGAGATCGAGCTAATATCAACAATTGTCTATTCAATTAAGAAGAGAAAAAACAAAACGAAAGAGCATTATCTTCAGTTTAATCTTAACCCTAGAAATCACAAAACTACGAGGAAACAATTTGATCAGAAAAAAAAAGGATATAATCCGATGCAGCAGATCAAGAAGTCTCTGTTCTCAGGAAACTTCTTGTTGTAGAATTGAGCAACAAGAGCAACCACTATTATAATCGTTCCTAATAAAAGTTTGACGTTGCTTAACCTCACATCCTCCTTGTAACCTCGGCTCGTTACGATCTAGGAGATGAAGAAATCAAAAATATCAAAGAATATGGAGAAATCGAGAAAAACAAAAAAAAATTGTGTGGGATTGTTGTTCGTATGACTTACATCGGAGACGGATTCGTCGAGGAGGTGTTTGATCGCGTTGTGGTCTAATAGATTAGCCTTTTTCACGTTCTTAATCGTAGATTCTGTCTTCTTCTCTTCCATGGCGGATTGAGACGAATACCAAATCTCTAGATGATTCTTTGTAATTTCTCTTACAGAGTACGAGATACTGTAGGAGAGCCAGGAGATGGTTTCAGCAAATGAATTTTAACGATGTCGTTTTGGAAATAGATATTGGGCCTCACGTGGGCTTCAGACGAGTTAATGCAGATATACGATGTCGTTTTCTGATCGGTTCTTATTTATACCATAAAAATTGGATTTGTCCATTTGGCGAATTTAATGGAGAGATGTTTTATTTATTTTTATTTTTTGACAAAGAATGGAGAGATGTTTATGAGTTGGGAAAAGTGAGAAAGAATAGAAATTAGTTTTATTATAATTTGATAGCTTAAAAAATGGTTTCATTGGCAAGCACAGTGTAATGATTATGAGCCTTTTATGATCCAAAACATGATTCGTTGTGGAAAATCATAAAAAACCTCACCAAAAGAACCATTTTTTCTATAAGGTTAGGTTTTGTTACAGTACTTAGTATCCGTCATCCGACCGTGTAAACTCCATCTCCGGCGAAATCCCTCAATTCCTTCAGCTCCACTCGCTAGAATCAAGTGCCTGAATTTTAGAACAGCTTTTCAATTTTTGAACATCTAAAGATTGACATGATTAGATGGTGGCACATATCCAGAGACAAACTATTCACATTAAGATTATCCAAAAAAAATTTTACAGCAGAAATTTTCAATTGAAATTGTCCCTGCATCATCTGCAATGTTTAGAAAGAGTACCTCTCTAGTGATGTGGCTTCAGCTTCAAGCTGGGTAATCCTTTCCTTAGCAAGGTCAATAGGCATAGACAATCCTAACTTGTGTTCGCTCTCTTGAAGTCTTACTCTCAATACCTTGTCCTAGAGAAGGCTTACAAGAAAAATAAAAAATTCAAGGAAATGGATATGAAATATGAAAAGCTTTATAGAAACACAATCTGAGCATATTGTTAGACAACATTACTCTCTTTTCAGCACATTGTCGATACAAGGCAAGCTCATCTTCGCAAAATGGTTCAATATCATTGATTTGCAAGCCTTAAAAAAAATCAATTCAGAATATAAACCAAAGTGAGGGAATGAGGATACAAAGACTTGATACAGGAAAAACAGAGACTTACATAGGAATAGATTCCTCAAAATCCCGTCACACAATTCAACACCTTCAAGCACATGGGCAGCAATTTCAGGAGGGATGACAGGAGATGGAGGACCCATCATTAGGTCATCACCGACCAGGATGGTCTCCTCCATCATTGGTTGTGAATCAACTGAAAAAATTGAAATCACCAATATTACAACTTTTCATATACAATTCATACAGCATAGGCATACTAATACCAGTATACAAAAGCTTTTATCACTATGCAACCTCAAATTCAATTTTCCAAATAAATAAAAAAAATGACAAGATTCAACTTCTATGCACAGATGGTGATGCAGATTTGAGGTTGTAACAAGTACTAAGAAATTTAACAACATATGAACAACTTAATAGCGTTTTCAACCACAAACAGCCTATGCGTTGTAAGATTGATTTCATTTCATGATTTCATGATTATTAAACTGCCAAACAATGTCAATTTCCTAAGTCTGCATTCTAAATCATCAATTGCCAAAATGCAACACAGTAATGTGTGAAGAAAGGGCCATTCTTGAAGCAAAAAAAAAACATTCACTCACCATCCATGACTGCTTCGTATCAAATCACTTCAAGGACTGAAGAACAGACCAAACCTGGGAACCCTTAACATCCATTCAAAAAAAAAAAATTGTCAAACGGAGAGAAATTGTTGAAAAAATCTCACTTAGGCATTTCATCGACCAGAAATCATGTATCGAATTGAAAACAACAATTTGACGACAAAAAGACACAATCCGATGCAGCTCATCAATATGCCTCTGGTCTCAGAGAACTTATGCTCGCAGAGACTACGAGATACTGTTGTTTGGTGGTAAAGCGTATTTTGCTTCGAGTACTCAAATCTATTTTTCTTCTAAACGACGTCGTTTTCATATATGCTCCATAAAAATTAACTGTATTTTTTACAGCATCCTCAACCTTTGACCTTGACCAAAGTCAAATTCAAAGAACAGAATAATCTGTCTACTTGTCTGTGTGTCAAACGAATATGTTCACTCAAAATCTAGCAGAGGTTTCTTAGAACGAGAAGCAAATTTCTGCTCCTTCTGCTCTGTAACACTAAGAAGAGCTTTGCGCCGAGCTTCAGCGCTTTCCAAGTACTCTTGTATTGGAGGGAGAGTGATTTTTTGTTCTTCTCCACCAGCTTTTGCTCGACGAATCAACTGTCCAACAATACATAAAGGTTTATGATCGTCAGTCATGTAACATTTAGCCAAGTGTAGAATACGAAATTCGATTTGTAACCTTTGAAGCCCATGTTCGTTCTGCTCCTTGACATATATCCCTTATGTCCCGTCCTGACATTCTGCATAAACAATCAAAAGTCGGTATGGATAACAGAAAAATTGGGTGGCCTTCAAGTAGATCGAATATTAGTATGATATGCTGAAAGAAAGTTAGAAACTTTACGATTCTGAGGCCTGAGCAAGCTGGACTACTTCAGGCTTCGAGAGTTGTTTTGCGTATTGGGCGATGATTTCTTGACGGGTTTGTAAGTCCGGTAAGTCAAACAAGATCATGGAATCGAACCGGCTGAAGATACACAGATTAAAAACATAGGATATTGGTCAGGATACTGCAGCCATTAATTGAACCGATTTAAGAGGTTTTACTGCTTACCTGATCAAAGCGGGATCAAGATCTTGTTTTCTATTGGTTGCAGCAATCACAACCACTTTTTTGTCTTGTTCAAATCCATCAATCTGCAAAAACATAGAAGCAGATTCATCATACCGGTAATACCTAGTCTCTTGTGGATGTGTGATATTGGCATTTTTTTGTGTACATTACCTGCCTTAGCAGTACCGATAAAACTCTACGTGTTGCTTCATGCATCTCACTGTCACGAGAGATAGCAAAGGCATCAATCTGGAATGTGAGTTAGACAAGTAATTATTTTAATTCATAGTCAAATTATGAAAGGAAAAATCGGAAAAGAAAATAAAAGAAGCAATCTTTTCTTCACCTCATCAAGAAATATAATCGCACCATCAGGGAGCTCATTTGCTTGTGAAAATACTGCCCCAAGAAGCCGCTCGCTTTCACCATAGTACTTAGACATTACAGCTTCAAGTGGCACATACAGTAACGGTATGCCCTAGTAGCAAATTGCAAAAATTTAGAGCTCAAGATTAAGAAAAAAATTGAAAGCTCAAAAAGGGTTTGCAAGTTCTCGACTACTCACCGCCTGATTAGCAATAACACGCGCACAAGATGTCTTCCCAGTTCCTAAGGTTAGATTTTATGGACATCAGATTCAAATTTGTTTCTACAAAGGACTAAATTACAAATGTAGTCTTCTTGGGCTAACCTGGTGGACCCTCAAAAAGAACAGCCCGCGGTCGATTTGATTCAAATTTGGACCGTGTACCATGTACTATATCATCATATACTTCAGGACTATGAAGGGCCATCAATATTGTATCTTCTATCTCTCTGCATCATAATATAAGCTAATATAGCAAATTTATGGGATACAAAGGCAAACATGTAACCAAACCTTACCGCTTTTGCTGATCATATCCAGCAATATTGTCCCATGATATCTCATCGACAGAATCATCCCCAAGAGGTTTATTAACTCCATAGATTCTCACTCCCATAGATTCCAATTGAGAGATAGATTTGTCTGTAGACGGTTCATGAATGCTACCTCTAACCCCACCTCCCTTATTTTGTCCAGCTTTTGTTCCAGCTACTCGCAAAGCTGAGACAAAAGCCTCAAGTTCTTCAGCAGTCAAGCTTCCCTTCTTTATGAACTCAACTTCCTAACACATTTTGAAGGATGTTATCAAACAAAAAAAAAACAAGAACATTTGACGATTGAGTAAATATCCAAAAGAGAAACAAAACTTACCACTTTATCAGAGGTAATTAAGGAACCAAAGATAAGAATGCACAAGTCTTCATCTGAATCTTCTTCGCTCCCTCCTGGTTCCTTTTTGTTTTCTACACTGCGAAGTGTTATTTGCCAAGCGACTGGACTGAAGTAACAAGAACGGATTAGCAATTAATTTTCTAGTATACATCAGGCTTAAATATTGGTTCTTGGATAAAATTAGTAGAACAAGAAAACTACTTGTCCCAAGCGCGCAATAGCATGTCAGAACCACCAGTGCGATCTGAGACTTTCACACCTAGTTGAGATCCAATGTTTGATATTAATTGAGCAACTTCACAAGTAGAAGGAACTTGGAACTTCAAGGTAATCTAAAACATAGAACAAAATTTTGTGTCATCATCGAAGTTATGCATCAAGAAACACTTGAAGTATGTCATATCAAAAATCTACCCAAATTCTCGAAACTAGCAAGAAAAGGAAGAAGAGAGATCATAGCGGAAACCTTTTGACCCCTGACAGCAACACTAAACCGTGGGTAAGAAACAGATTGAGTTCCTTTACTTGATATTAGTTCTTCGATTCGAGCTCGTTCTTTCTTGGCAATGTCTACATAGTTTGGTGGAGGATCTATTGGGACATATGACTTGTCATTAATCTGAGAGAGGTTAAGTTTAAAACTAGAATTAGTAAAATTAAAGGACTAATCAACTATCAACAACACCAACGATTGAGTTTTGTTGTTTTTGAGAGTTTTATAAAACCTCATCAGATTCAGCATAAGCTACTCCTATAGCTCCAAAGCTGAAGAGAGCACCCAAATAAACTGCAGGTGCCGTGGAAAAGCATGGAGAATCGTTTAGGATGCTGCAAGATCTCAACACTTCATGTACTTTTGAATTACTCTGCTCAAAGGTTCCTAAAAAAATTTACCAGGAGAAATGGCAATGAACTCGAATCATTTCTAGATCATAAGTACAATATCAAAAATCAAAATTCAAGATAAGAAGATGTAAAAATGGGGAATTTTTATGTAAGGGATCATAACAAAAAAATTAGCTTATTGGGCTCTTAATTCCTCAAAAGTCCCAAATTTTATACCAATTAGCAATTCATACAATCAAATGGATTCAATCAAAACGCACGAAGATAGAAATTTTAGAAATTCTTGAATTTAATAGAATACCGCGATAGAAACAGTGACGAAGCTCTCGTGCCCGTGGGTGCGAAGGAACTATGGATTTAGGATGAGAGAGTGGTCCGCGCCATGCTCGAGCTGCTCGAAACAATTTGTTCATAATCGCCATTGGACTGGCTTTGCACAATTTCTCGAACTCAAAACCTTTAAAGAGAGCTTCAAGGGTTTATGAGGTTTTTTGAGGATCCGATCGTACTAAGTATTAGACTATTAGGTGATTTTACAAAGAAAATAATAAACCTTCCAGAGAAACCCAACCGGTTATGTTCAATGAGAACCGGTTTAAGTGGGTCTATTGGTATGTGCCGGTTCAAATATCTTACTTTAAAATGAAATGTGTTTATTGGTGAAATTGAGCAATACTAGTCATTTTTAAAAATTGTTAAGACAGAAATGTTGATAGAATTAACGAAAATTTAAAATTCACATTTTTTGACAGATTGTTTTAATAAAGAACATACTAGACGGCATGTTCTATACTATTCGCTTATAAATCTGATTAATTAGCTTAGTACAATTTTTTTTCTTTTGGATTTTTTACTTGTAGGTTATAGCTCAAACTTATGCTAAACTTAGTAATTTAAGGAAAAAAAATTGTTGAAATTTAACACTAAATTCCGATTAATTGGCGAACACGTAATTTGAAAGAAAATGACAAGTGGTCAAAATAAAACAGACTTTAATTCTTCATTTACATTATAGGCAGTACGAGAGCCTGACCAAACTCATACTTAATGACATCGTACTAATAATATAAAATGAAATCAAACAGATGCTGAAGAGTAATTAAATAATTAGGGAGTTGACTAAGAACCGTTAGTGATTTATAATAAAAACCAAAAAGTCAATGAACTTTCTTAATGAAGAGATTACGGAAGCGAAATAGACACCAGAAGCAGCGCTACTATTGCGTTTTCCACTCTCCTCGTTTCTGCAGCTTAACCGACTTTGATAACCAGTATATACCGGCACATTCAAATTCAACACTTTCGGTTTATTGTGTCCATTGACCATTTTTTCCCTTCTTACCTCTTTAATATCCCTTTTCCCCATCATTCTCTCGCCGGCTTGACCCGACATCCTTGAAACCATCATGTCCATACAAATCCAAGTGTCGAATGAACTCACGTGTGGCAAAGACGTAAAGATTGTGACCTTTAAGTACCATATCGTAAACGCCTCGTAACTCCCTGCGAACATCGACCCCGCGTGTTTTAATCTCGCGATAATGATCATCCCCTTTCTTGCAAAACCCTATATATCCGCTCATTTCAAATACCCACACAACAACGTAGTCTCCATTTTTGTCGTCTACCCACAAAATACCTCTCACACCACAACCATCCTTTTCTCGAGACACCATCATCAATGGAGATCCCATAGTCAAACGCGAAGACTCAAGATCCGGACTACTCAATCGTCGTTTAAGCGTAGATATCTCCATTATCAAGACGGAGATGATTGAGAAAATGTCAAGTTCCACGTATATACATATAGGTACCAAGCCCAATTACAGCAAGAGAAATTTATTTTAACGGGTCTATGGCCCAATATAACATCATCATGGATCATTTGGTTACGGTTTTTTTTTCACCAATGAAAAGGGCCTATTAAATTTGTTTCCACTGTTTTTAATTTGATAGGTGTATGCGTTTAGCAAAAAAAAAAAAAATCAAAACAATAAGTTTTTACTCTAATTTTTTTTAATTCTATAGTTTATTTGGTCATATACTCTGTCGATTTCGATTTAAACTATTAGAATGTATACTTTTTAATAGATTACATTGTTATCATATGCTATGAACATAACATTTCTGTTTACTATTAGTTCACAATAGTAAAATAGTTCATAATCAAACATACACAAATTGGTTTCAATCATCCTATGATATTACTAGTTTTACATTAGTAACCATGAAGAAGTTACATAAAATCGAAGTCGATCGTGTTTACACTTTAATTAGATGGAAACGAGTTACATTTTAGCCAGGGAACAAAATTATTAAAGTCAATTTGTTAGGTCCATCTTTTGCGCTAATCTACATGTATATGATTATCCAACTTGCTATAATGGTCTCACTAGATTAATAATTCGTGCGGGCGCCCGGGTGTAATATTTTTATTTGATTATAAATATATGCTTTTTATGTTAATTAAAGTATAAATTTTGTTTAGGTGTTAGATAAGCGTGTAATTGTTGGTAGAGTGATTGATTTAAGTTATATAAGTGTTTTAAGTAGTTTTCATCTTTTTTTTTAAATCGAAAACATTTTTTTATCAGTATGAAATTCTAAATATAAATTAAGATGTGTTCGGGTGCCCGTAGTTTAAAAACATTATGACTTTTGATAATCCATGGTACCCATAAGTAATACTTTTTTATTAATTATTATATACAATAATAATAATAACAAAGACAAGATAGAAAGAGAGACAAAAATAAGCTTTACTGGCAATATGGCTATGAAACAATATATATGCATTGTAATCATAAGTGTCAAATGCAGTGCGATCGACATGATAATCTGAAAACCTCACAAGATAAATGACATACATTATTGATATTATTTGAAACTAATATCTGATCTAAAAGAAACAAATAAAACCCATGTTAAACGGGTTAAGTATAAACAATAAAATAATTATTTCATACAATTGACTGATACAAACGGGTGGCTTTGCCTGAAACCCTAGCCCCTGGCAGTCGCCGCCGAAAGGTTACTGAGAATGCACCAGATCGAAATCTCATGTGCAGGAGACATAGATTTTCCTTTTGGTGGGCTTGGCCCATTAGATGCAACTCCTGGACCAGCTATAGAAAGCTAATGGCCTACCATAATCAAGTTGTGTACCAAATCCGACGACACTCTCCTCTCCATGACGTTGCACAAATTGCTATCTTTAGCGTATACTCTGCCGTGGTGGGGATGTCTAGTTTATCAACCTCCTCCTTTATGGAGAGACCATTAAGACTCTTTTGGGATGTATTCGTTATAATCGATTATCACATCAAGTATGAAGATGTATATGAAGTGGGTACTTTGAGTTTGTTGAACCCTATACTCTTCTCTCCCGTGAAAAGATTCGTGGGATCAAATTCCTCCCGCTTGGGGAGATTGTTTTCATTAATAACCTTTGTTAAGGATTATTTTGTCTCTATTTCTCCCATTATGGAGAATAATATTTTGTTAATTTTCTTCTTTTGGAATATATTATTTTCACTAAGTATACCCTTAGGAAGGTTTTATTGCATTCAAAATCTTTCATTAGGAAGAGATTTATGGTGTCTTCCTTTTTCATGATAAAATATGCTAAATAGATTGCAGTTATGGTATTTGGAGATCAAGGATTTGCTCCCCCGCTTTCGGCAACCAAGCCTTCATTTTTTTTGGATTTCGCAAGAGCCTCCTCTCGCCCTACTTGTGACCATTTTTTTCAGGGATCGAGTGTTTTGGCATTTCATGCACAAATTTTTATTTTTAAAATACAATGGATACTTTCGTATTTCGTGTGGTATTGTTTCTCCCGAAAGTCGACCATCAAACATGAGTTAGCCTTATACCACTTCGAGTGGCATATCCCCGTGGCACGTTCCACAATTTCAAGAATTCTTAGATTTTATTTTCTAGAGTTTCGTTCTATATCTATGTTATGTATTTGTTGTTTATTGTAACAAGAGAACATCAATTAAAAATAAGCTTTTCAGAATTTGGTGTTGCCCTTTTCCATGTTTATATTTACTTTTCACAATTACCAAATTTCCCAAACCCAAACGTGATGTCATTTCACTTTTCTTTTGTTTCTTTTACTTTACAAAACTGTACCAAGTTTTAATTCAACGTACAATATCAATGTGATGTCATCGTTTTAGGTGAAACACAGAGACAGTGTACATCTTCGATGTAATTATTACATTAGTCATTAGATTGAGATTTGAGGTTCTTGGTTTCCCTACCCGTACACAAATTTAAACCAAAAGAAAACCAGCAATAACCGGTGATAGGACCAGATTTCAAACCGGATATTGGTATTCCAATTACTGTATGAGTCATCTACTACATACCAAAATTTTCAAAAGTTATAGTTTTACGACAAAAATCAACTATGAGCCCTGATATCATTTTTTACTTTTTCAATCCAATTCTCCAGCTTCCACAATATAATCGGTTTGTCTAATTTGGGATTTAATTTATCCGGTTACTCCGTCAATCCTCCTTCACTCTTTGTCTCTATGCCCACAGCTTCTCATTGAACCGCATCTGCACCGTTCGTCACACATCACATTCACCAAAGTACAGACGAATGACGATTACTCGTTATTTATGGCTAGTTAATGTTCCTGCCAAAAGCCTTCCGAATCATAACTCCCTAAATACAACAACATTTTCTTACTTAGTATTGTCTAATGTTGGATTATATTTTGATATTAAATTTGATACACACCACAAAATAGTCATCGCGGATTTAGAGGAATCCCTCAAGCAGCAGCTTGTCCTTAGGATTTAGGCCAACTACAACCAAGCGGCAAAACGTTATTATAATGTAGTGGAGTTCACTTTATGGTCTCCAACTGAACAGTATAATTTACACTTTTATAATGTAATCTTCAAATTTGCTATAGTGTTATACTATATTTTATGTTCTACTGTGACGACGACAAAATCTTTTTTACATATAATTACATAAATAAAACCAAACAAACATAAAATTTTATTAAATTCAATAAAATAGTTTTTAAAGACATATATAATAAAAACAAATAAATCACTAGTTTGTAATTTACCAATTTTAATGTTACGTTATATTAATTATTTAATTAGAAGAGTAATAAGTATTCATCAAAACTATTAAATGGTGAAGAGAATCTTTTATTTAAATAATATAAAGATAGAAAATATTTGCTTAGTGCAATAAAAAAAAATATTTATTGTTGTAGTTGGAGAAGAAACAAAATTTAATGTTGAAACTACATTAAATAGTATGATTGTAACACCGAAATAGTGATATATATTGGAATTCCCTTAGTAGGGTTTGTTAATATTTCCGATATCAACAAAATAAATATATAGTCCGATAATACCCGGAAATCACCACTGTTTAAAAGGTCAACCGCATAAAAATGTTGACTTTTTTAAAAAATTGAAAAAGATTCATAAAAAAAAAAACTTTCAAAATGATTCATACTCCAACCTTTTTTACTCTTGCAACAAACTTTAAACATCATTTTTCATATGAAAAAAAACTTAATAAATATATATAATCAAATTAGATATTATTTAAAAAATGATGAAAAAAGAAAATATTATTTAAAATAAACAATATTAATATACATAAAAATCTACAATTATACAGAAAAGTAAAAATTACAATTCAGCTTAGAATCCGCCTAAACGTGCTAAGGGCTGAGGAAACTATCAAAAAAAAAAACCAGAATGCTTGGTAGCTTTCAAGCACATACTTATTCCAATTTCCAGAAGAATAATCAGAGTATCTTAAGCACATTAATACAACTTCTTTTTCTATGCTCGGATCCACTTGTGTAAGTAATGTTGCCATCTCTTCAAGATTCTTGCACGCGAAAAGCTGATAAAAATTCCGGTAGACCCATTGATACAAAGAAACGCTTCCCTTCATTTTTGTTGATTGTTCTACTCTTCTTACACATTCCTGAAATTCAGAAAAAGATATATAGTCCTGAAGATCTTCGGCAATATCCCGAGAATGCCCGCTGTCTGAAAAGTCAACCTCCTTAAGATGTTTCAGAACCATAAAAATTGAGGATTTATAATTTAAATTGTTGCATTCCTTCATACGTAGGCACTGGAGCCTAGAGAAGGTGCTGACCCACCAAGGAATTTCATCAATCGCTGTTTGGTTTAGAATGAGAAGGGAAATGTTCCTTGAGATCTTAGGAAAACTCTTCAGTCGCGAGCATCCACCAAGATTGAGACATTCGAGAGATTTAAGGTTGATGCCTGTTGGAAGTGTCTCAAGCTCTGTGCAATCTTCCATGCTTAAATAAGTCAGTTTATTAAGATTCCGAATGGAGGAAGAAGGAAGCTCCACCAAACTTGAGCAGCCTTTGAGATTCATCCAATCAAGATTGGTTGCCAGCGAAAGATTCGGGATGTCTTTCAGCTTTTCAGATCCCGACAAATCTATCGTCTTGAGGCATGGAAGCAGCTGAACAAAAAAAAAACAAAGAGAAAGTGTTGGTTTGAAGATATGTTGTTAACGTCATGTGATTATATTAGTTATAAAGTCGTTGGAGATACAATTACCTGCACTCCTTCCCACAGTTTCTGACTCTTGATTTCTTTCATATGAAGAGTATCAAGATTCTCTAGATGCAGGACAGAGGGGAATTCTTCAACCGTTGTTCGGCTTAGATTAAGCCATGAAAGGTTACTTGAGATATCAGGAAAACTTCTTAGCCGTAAGCATCCATCGAGATTGAGCTTATTGAGAGATTTAAGGTTGATTCTCGATGGAAGGGCCTCAAGCTTTGTGCACCAACTCATATCCAACACCAACAGTTTGTGGAGACGCCCAATAGAAGAAGTCATTTTCACCAAGCTCGAGCAACGTTTGAGCAACAATTTCTCAAGATTGGTGGCCATTGAGAGATCTGGGATTTCTTTCAGGTTTTTAGATTCCGACAAATCCACACGTTTCAGGGCTATGAGAGGCTAAATAAAGAAACAAAGACAGAGCAAACCAAAAATATGTTATACATCAACAAGAAACGATTCTCATCCAACGAGTATAACATTTTTTCACAAAACTCACATGAACTCCTTCCCACAGCTTCTCGACCTTGCTGTTCTGCATTTTGAGCTTAACTAGATGTTGAGGACAAAAGCTAGAAGGCAGAGATCTTAATGGGTATCCTTTCCAGCTCAGTACTTTGAGTTTAGAGGGCAAATAGTTGAAGCCTTCGGATATGTGCCAGTTGATTTCTTTATATGGTTTCTTGATAATCTTTAGAAAAAAAAGATTACGCATCTTTTCAAAGGCTCTCTTATGTATGTGAAGCTCATCAATCCCTGACATATCCAACAGTATACCTAAGACTTTTTTGGTACCCTGAAAAAATGAAAAATGAAAATAGACAAAATCAATATCTTAACAAGTGACTACAACACACCATTAGTTAGATGACATGCTTCAATCATATAGAGTGAATGATCAAAAGATAACTTACAGTGTTATCCTCCAGTACATCGCAAATATCCTTACAATCCAACAAGAATTCACGTTCCCCGGGTTTCTCAGACTGTGTACGAACGATTTCTTGACCCATTTTTTCTACCAAACAATGCATCTTCACACTATCCCCTCTTCTTACATGTATGAGGGATTTATCAACCAGGTTTTTAAGCCCAATACTAACATCCAAATCACTATCTGCGAGGACCAGTTTGATGTAATCAATATCTGCACCATTGAAGAGACATACAATGTGACGAAAGATCGCTTTATCTTCTTTGCTATCTAACCCATCATAGCTGACTCTCAAAGTATTCTCAATTTTTCCATTCAGCCTATTACGAAGCCTAGGCATCATATCAATCCAGTCCTCTTTGTTCCTCCCTCGCAAACACGAACCCAGAACGTTAAGACCCAAAGGAAGACTACCTGCAAGCTTTTCTACTTCAGAAGCAAGTCCCATGAAACCATCGGGTGGAGAGTCTTGCCTGAAAGCAGCTCTACAAAACATCTGAAGAGCTTCCTTCTCAGATGGGAGACCAACCTTGTAAATACAATTAATCCCATGGGCTCTCAAAAGATGCTTATCTTTTGTAATCGCAATGATTCTGCTCCCACCTCCAAACCATTGAGCTCGACCAACCAAAGCATCTAAGACTACTTGATCATCCAAATCATCAAGAACAATAAGAAGTTTCTGGTGCTTTAGCCTCTCTCCCATTGCACCTATATGATCCAGTTTTACATCTCTTTTCCCAAAAACCTTAGAAAGAAAAGCTCCTTGCAAGTGCAACTTCATGTTATAGTCATCTGCATTAGCTTTATGGTAATCCTTCCGACACTTAGATACAAAAGCACTATCTATAAAGACACCACCTTGAAAATGACGAGAGAGTCGACTAAATAAAGCTCTAGCAATGGTAGTCTTGCCAATTCCCGAGCAGCCCCAAATCCCAGCCATCCTCACTTCCTCTGATTCTAAGCTCAACAATGAACTCATCTCTGCTATATGATCCTCAATGCCAACAAAATCCTCAACATCTTTTGATGGAGTTAAATTCAGTTTAACCAAAACATCATTGGCGATTTCTTCTATCAATTTTGCTTCATTAACCCTAACAATAGTGGGAAAAAGATCAACACACAAACCAAGCAAGAAACAACAGCAAGTATGAATATTCAAATCAAGAACATACCAATTCGCAGAATGAAATCCAAGAATATTAGCTACATCGCTTAAAGCTCTCTTCCATAGATTCTTCTCATCATCTGTTCTGCTCTGGCAAGTAATCTCAAAGATCTTTCCAAAATCTCCGATCTGTTTCCTAACATGAGAAGGATCTAAACCGTAGAAGACTGGAATCACCACCAATCGATTGCTTTCCTCTTTGGATTTAACAATCTCGAGCAATTCATTCAAACACCAACTTGAAGAAGCATAGTTTTTGGAGAAGATAACGACGGCGATTCTAGAATCCCTAATGGCTCGTTTAAGCTCAGGATCAAGAGATTGGCTTCTCTCGATCTCGTTATCTTTAAAAGCAATGATCAGTTTCCGATCTAGCTCCTTGAGAAAGTGGCTGAGGAATGTTTGACGGATATCTTCTCCGCTGAAGCTTGGGAAGACGTCGTAAAGCCAATTGCGAGAAGAGGAAGAAGAAGAAGATTGAGCCATAAAGAAGATGCTTAAGATGAAGAATGATGGCGCGAGAATTGAGATTATAAGACAAGAGCCAGAGAAAGAAGTGAGAGCTTATCTTCTTCAACGTCTAAATGAAGTAGCAATTTCATGAGTTATTTTTTCTTTTTTTTTTGTTTTCTGGGAATTTTCCGATGAAACTTGTTTTGAAGTTTCCTCACTTGACCGTGTAAATTAAGAAGTCAAACGAATTAATTTTGTAAATAAAACAAAGGAAAGATAATTATATATTGAAATAAAGCATTTCAACGAGTGTATTTAAATTATAGTTAATCTACTAAAATACCAAAAATTGTAACTTATATTAAAACGGAAACCAAATACGAGCCTTGGGTATGTAATATTTTACTTGTAAATTTAACTAGACCGGTTAACTTCTTACACCATCGATGTCTCCATGGCCAGCATCTTCTCACCGACCAAATCTACACGTTTCATCACAACAGATTCACCTCATTTTAGTCATATACGACCAGTTATTGATCCCGCCAAAAGCCTTAACGAATCATAGTTCCATAATCACAACCTACCGAAATATTGTGTTATAATCCAATTTGATTTTGGATTCAGTTATATAGAGTCAATATCACATTAATCATAATTGGAACACACTTAAATCAAGCTAAGCTTTTTCAAAGATTTGAAAACAAAGGAAGTCTAATCCCATGAAAATGATAATAAGGAGTTTAAGGGTTTGTGAAAATGATGAAACAACGAAACTAAACAGTAGGTTTCCTATTCTAACAATAACCACAGTAACCAAATAACCACATTAAAGCAAACATAGTAAGCCCAAAATGATGAGTTTATAACAATTAACAAATCCACTTTAGGTTTAGTGGGTTATGTAAGTGTGTTGATGATGAATGAGGATGAGGTGGGTCCAATTTAAATGAATGTAATATGAATAAGATGTGTATAATAAACTATGATATTTTTGATCAGTCAACTGGTATGGGAGTCTTAAAAACGCGTAAGTTGTTTTGGAGAATCCAATTCAAGCCCATGTATTTAGGTTTAGAGCAAGTAAATTGCCAAAAGTGCAACCTGTAAAACTTCCGATTTCATCTTCATGAGAAAAATAGTTTTCAGATTCTCTTCTTTTTCTTTATTCTAACTAAAGATCATTTAACTAGCACCTATTCCGGTAGATATAAACCTACATAGTGAAGTTCATTCATCGAATAGCCTTCACTATCTCCACTGTAAGATTTGGGTGATTGACGACGAAATCCTTGAACTCAAAAGAGTAAGAAATAGCAGTTTTATGGGCTTTGATAGTTTTTAAGGCAGCATCATTGAGGGCTTTGTCAAAAGGGATTTGGGCGAGAACAAGAAGTGCAAGAGCATTCGAAAACTTAAGAGATGCTATAAGCTCGTTTCTGCATAGGTCACGTAGATGCGGAATCTCATATTTGTCGGCAGCACAATAGAGTGACCTAACGTGTTGCTTCGCTTTCTCTGAGAGCATAGAGCCGTCACTGTAGATGAACTCAACGAAAGCCTCTAACTCTTCTTGTTTCATCTCTGGGAGAGTGATTGTCTCTAGCTTAGACGAATCCTTGAATTTGTCTGGTTCAAGCATCTTCTTAAACACCTCTGATCTTGCAGACTATTATTATATACCAAGAAAAAGAACATTAATAATGAAATAATTTAACGTAAAAGCATCTCTAGGAATCTCTTACAGAATCAAATATTGATAAAAAACCAGATGTAATAAAAGAAGAAGATGCCGCAACCAGAATAAGCATATGAGCAGAGATAGCTGCCTCCTTATCACTGTCACATGCCTTTAGCCGAACATCGACTTGTTGTTCTTTCAAAATCTTTACAAACCCATCTAAGAAAAGCTCTTTGTTTGTTAGAGTTAGGGATCTTAAAAGGGGCCAAAATTTCAGGGTTAGCCCCGACCCTTTTAATTTATGTAAAGTCCTTAGCCCTGACTTTCTATTTTTAATATTTTAAGACTCATTTAGGGCTAGCTTTAAAATAAATAGGGTTTAATAGGTTTTGGCCCTGATTTTTGGTTTACTTTTATTTCACAAAATCTAGAAATTTCATTTTAAAACCAAATAATTTCGGAATTACGTTTTTCTGCCAAAACCGCAAAATCTCAGAATTATGTTATCTCGCCAAAACCGCAAAATTTCAAAATTACTTTTTTCCGCCAAAACCACAAAATCTTGGAATTACGTTTTCCCGCCAAAACCGCAAAATCTCAGAATTACAGTTTCCACAAAATCTTGGAATTATAGTTTTCCCACCAAAACTGAAAAATCTCAGAATTTCGGTTTTCTCACCACAACCACAATATCTCGGAATTACGTTTTCCCGCCAAAACCTTAAAAATCTCATAATTACGTTTTTCCGCCAAAACCGCAAAATCTAAAAAATTTGGGTTTCTGGCCAAAACCGCAAAATCTCAGAATTTTGGTTTTCTCGACAAAACCGCGAAATCTCAGAATTTTGGTTTTCCCGCCAAGACCGCAAAATCTTGGAATTACGTTTTTTCCCGCCAAAACCACAAAATATCGGAATTATGTTTTCCCGCCAAAATCATAAATCACGCTTTTAGTTCCAAAAAATATGACTTTCAACCAAAACCGTGAATCACGCTTTTAACGGAAAAATCATGAAATTATGTTTTTTCTGTAAAAATCACAAAATCATCGAAACACAATTTTCTTTTGAAAACCCTTAATATGCATGTTTTAATTAATAAACATGAAAGAAATGAGTTTGTTTGATTTGAACAGGGCTTATATAGGAATTTTTATAGGGTTTAGGGTTTTATATATTATATAGGGTTCATATAGGGTTAAGACTTAGGCTCTGATTGGTAACATGAGTTATTAATGATGTTATTTGAGTTATGCCCATAACTCAACCAAACTTCAAAAATGTTACCAATCATGATGTTTAAAAAAAAAATTGAAATTGAGTTTGAGTTAGAATGATGTATGATTGATGTACAATTTTGATGTATGTCCTTTGTAAAAGTGTTAACTCAAAAGATTTCTCAACATCAATGAAGATCTCATGTGGTATGTTTGAGTTATGAAACTCCAACTTTTTTTTTTGCTTATTTTTGTTTCTAAAATATCTCCAACAAATCATTTTAAAAAAATCAACAATATCATTACTTTTGTAACGTAAAATCAAAATAACATATCATATCTTGGTCAAATATTTTATTTTATTTATGTCATTAGTTTTTTTAATACTAAATTACAGAAATATTTTTATTTTTTTCTTTCCAATTATTAAACTTGTAATAAATATTATTATCATTAGTTTAAATTAAATTTATTTTTAATAATACATACTACAACTCTGTAACTAAACATCATAAAATTTACCAGTCAGTTGTTTTGACAAAAATATAACTCATATTTTTACTGCAAACTTACCACATAAATCTACTGCAACTCAAGTTTGATACTACATATTTTTTACTGCAAATTACATCGTATTATAACATCTACTGCAATTCAAGTTTGATACTACATGTTACCAGTCAGAGCCTTAAATAAGGCTGAGTTTCAAAGGGTTTAAGTAGGGCTGGGTTTTAAAACCCATTTTAACATCCCTAGTTAGAGTTCCCATAGCTATAAATTATAACTTGGATATGAACGACTAAACGATTGTAGATTATATATATAGAGAAAGAGAGCATAGACGGTCAAAGTTACTCTTTAGTTGTACTTTCGTTTTCCAAGATATTTTTGGAAATGAAAAGAGACATTAATAAACTCACATTCGTAAATTATTTGCATTCTTCTATTGGTAAATAAACAAAACAAGTTTCAGCAAAGAACTACTCAGCAAGTGTAAATGAAAGGAGCAATAAGTATTATTGGTAAAAATAATAATTTTGGTAAAAATAATTTGTTTGGGATTATTGGAGTACCCTGTACCCCGTATTATTTTGTTAGATATATTCATATTAGATTATTAGATTCTTTTCAATAAACATTGGTTAAACTAAAATAAAATAAAAATAAGTTCATATTTTTCATTAGCTCTTTTTGGATAAATTCATTTTTTGGAGTATATTTTAAAACTATTTAAAATAATTTTATACATTTTTATCTCGGACCAAAATTATAAATATTGAATTGGCAAATACATGACCATGTACAATTGGTGCATTTGAAGAAGAATATTGTAATTCTATAAAAAAATACTTTGGGAAATTTTGAATGTGTATATATGAAGCCCAACTTTAAAAAAATCGTTTAACATATCAAATTTACATATAACAAAAAAAGAATATATTTGATATGAAATTCAAGTAGTTCTCAAATCTCAACCCATTAGTTCAGATCCGCAACATCAACGAATTACGAATCAATCAATAAAAAAAAAATCCTAATAATGCAATTAGGAGAATCACAATTTCCCATAAAAGAGCAAAACATATCAACGGAGGAAGTGGCAATGGCGGAACCACAACCAAATGTTTTGAATCGAGCATCAATGATTTGATCGAAACAAAAAAAATGATTTGATCGGAACCATGAAACATAACCTTAAGCTTCATTACTTCTCCACATTGAGAAGCTCTGACCAATCCCGTGCCAACGTTAGGATCATTGTCATCGAAGGATCCAACTTTTTGGAGATTCTCATAATCGCCGATATGTTACCAATGCATTATCTCACCCAACATTTGATAGTCCAAATCATCATTATAACAGTATGGTCGTGATAAGGACCGTACATAGGTACATGTGAGCACTTGTAATGTGAGTACATCTTAACCTTCTAAATTCACTAACTCGCAACTATTTTCTTCTTTAAAAACATTCCTCGCGAGCTATTTATTCTGTTTTATTGGTAAACATTTGCTTTACTTGCTGGAGAAGGAATCTATTTTTTTAGTATTTGTATCGTTTCTTTATGTTTTCATCAATGGGAAAGAGAATTTTTACTAAACAGAAACGGATCGAAAATAACTAAAACAAAGTGAAAGTGAAAAACAAAGATTTTTAAGCTTGAGAAAACAAAGTCAAATCCCATGAAAATGATACTGAGTTTAAGTGTACGTTAAAATGATGAAACTAACTAACAACAATCACATGTGCGAGGATGAAGAGCACAAATATTACACTATAGCCCTCACTATCTCGACGGTAAGATTTGGGTGATTGACTGCGAAAACCTTGAACTCAGCAGAGTAAGAAATCCGAGCTATATGGGCTTTGATAGTTTTTAAGGCAGCAGCATTGAGGGCTCTGTCGAAAGGGATTTGGGCGAGCTCAAAAAGTGCAAGAGCATTCGAAAACTTAAGAGATGCTATAAGTTCTTTTCTGCATAGGTCGCGTAGATGCGGAATCTCATATTTGTCTGCTGCGCAATAGAGTGACCTAACGTGTTGCTTCGCTTTCTCTGAGAGCATAGAGCCGTCACTGTAGATGAACTCAAGGAAAGCCTCTAACTCTTCTTGTTTCATCTCTGGGAGAGTGATTGTCTCTAGCTTAGACGAATCCTTGAATTTTTCTGGTTCAAGCATCTTCTTAAACACCTCTGATCTTGCAGACTATAAAATTTCCACATATATGCCATGGAAAAAAACATTAACAAATATTAATATAAGAGCATCAAGATCTCTAGGAATGAGATAATGATTAAAAAGGCAAAAGGAGTAAATGAAGAAGTACGCAACCAGAATAATCTTATGGGCAGAGATAGCTGACTCCTTATCACTGTCACATGCCTTAAGCCGTACATCGACTTGAATTGTTCTTTCAAAATCTTTACAAAGCCATCTAAGAAAAGTTCTTTATTTGTTTGTGTCCCCATACCTATAACATAAAACTTGGATATGAATCTCTAACAAACGATTGTAGGTTATATATATAGAGAGCATAGACAGGTCAAAGTTTTGGGTTGTTTTACTTTCGTTTTCCAAGAATTTTTTGGAAATGAAAAGAGACCTTCTCATTATTATTATTAAAAAGATTTGGCAAACCAAAAAGAGAGTGATAAATCACATATCCTAGAACTAAGACGAAATGGAAGCTAAATCACATACAAATTAGTTAAACCAACCAGTTTTCGACTTGAATCAACGACGAAGACCTCCGATTTGATTCAGCTCGCCGGCGGTCACTCTCCTCTCTTCACTCTCTGTTGAAGAACACGACAAGTAGAAAACCCTAAGCCCCAAATCGATTTTAGGTGTTTTTATTTTTGATTTTAGTTATTTAATTTTTTATTTTTTATTTAACATATATTTAATATAATTATTTTAATTATTAATATCACGTTTTAATAAAAAAAACTATAGAAATTAGCACGTGGTTAGAAGAAACGACGGAGTTAATAATTTTATTAACGGCGTTTACTGTTTCGTGATCTCAATTGTCGGCGCAAATTGAAAAGCCACGCTAAGGGTTTAAAATAACAAAATTTTCACTTTGGAGGTTTATACTAGCTAGAAGTGCTAAACCTTGAAAGTTTAAAATGGAAGTACTAACCACTTTGGAAGTTTTTTATGGGATTTTCCCAAAAAAAAAAAAAAAAGAGAAAAAAGAAAAGAAGCAAAAAGGAAATTAAGTAGAACATGACCAAAGTCATGCAAGGAACACTTACAGTTCCAGTGCTTAATGGAGAAAAAATTATGAGCTTTGGGCTACAAGGATAAAACTACTTTGAAGATTCAAGGGTTATGTGAAGGTGAAGCTGTCAACCAAGGACTTCCACCTAAGCCAAAATCAAAAGATGATACAATAGAGGAATGGAAAAAAACGGAGATGCAAGAGTGAAGGCTCTACAACTGTTGTAGATGGCTGTGACATATTTGGTTCTCATGAAAGTAGTTTATGCTACTACATCCAAAGAAGTCTTTGAAAAATTATAAGAAACCTATTAAGGCACTAATAAAGCAAAACTTGTAAAGCTAGATTCCTAAATTATTGTAGTGAAAGGATACATCAATATTCTAAAATTCCTAAATTATTTGCTTGGTAAATTTATTAAACAAAATAGGTGTTTCGGCAAAGGACCACTCAACAAGTGGAAAAGAAAGGACTAACCAGCATTAGGAAAGAATAATTTCTCTTGGATTATTGGGTTACCCGTTTTATATATATATATTTATAGTATTACTTCTTTTCAATAAACATTGATTGAAATAAAATAAAATCAGATTTTCTGCATTAGCTCTGTTTTTTTAATCATTCTTTAAATTGGCAATATAAATTGGCAAAATCTAATATAAATTTTGAATAAATATTTAATCAAATTTTTATTATGATCTAGATTCTAGCGAGAGATGAAACGCTTGATTTGGTTTACGTCCCCTTTATTTTGTTGTTTCGGTTACGCTCTGTTTTTGTGATATTTTTCCTCCTTTCCCCAGTTCCCCTGCTTTTAAACTTTATATGATGACATAAAAAGAAATTAGCAAGATAAATAAATCTCAACCTATTGCGATAAAAGCGTCAATGATTTGAAAACACTGCCAACCAATTCAAGAACAAAAAAAACATATATTTTTGCGGACTTTACCGAGTGATTTGGCTTTGAAACTCCCTTGTGTTTCTTTTACTTAGCTATTACAGGAAATTCTTATTATTGTTTGCAGTACCTTCATCTGCCAAAAAATACTTGAAAGGAAATTAACTCTTTGCACTGACTTCTAGTGAAAATGTAACAGAATATCACCACTCAGCTAGAATGATGAATCAAAAATTAGAAACCGTTCAATCAAAATATTTATTGATCTAGTACCTACAATCCTTGTTTCAATCTAGAAGAAGACAATAGTTTAACAAATGCCATCAAAGTAGAAACCTAGTTCAACGTCGGATGTAGAAATCCTCCGACGAAGTTCTTCCTCTATTGTAACTTGTACTTGTACATATTCAACAGTCATATAAAACCAATAGAGCTATTAAGATCAGGAATTATTCCACAAAACCATAGGGGAAAAAGAAGAGTTCTCAGTTGGGTCAGTACCCAATAAAATATCCTCAGATGTTTAATTAAAAAGGCCTAACAAGTAAAACTCAAGAACTGTAACACAACCAAATATAACCATTACTTGGAAACTCTTCTTCAACTTTCATCCCTTAGTTTTTTTTCCATCATGATCCGATACGGGTGTAAATGAGTGGATCATCAGGCCTCAACTGTTTCTCCATTATAGCCTCGGCTTGCTTCTCCTTGTAGTTTTTAACCGCTGCCTTGATAGCGTCTTCTGCAAGCATACTACAATGTAGCTTTACTGGTGGCAATGATAGATGTTTCGCTATTTGCCTGCAAATAAGTTACCACAAAGTCCATAAATTTATCAATATCCTTAGCCTTTAATTCAAATAATAGAAAACACAACAAAGATGGCACTTACGAATTCTTTATGGTCAATACTTCCTCCACGGATTTGCCCTTGACCCATTCAGTAGCTAAACAAAAAAAGAGAAGCAAACTTAACGAACATTACGAAACTTATGAATTTAACATTGAGAGGAGATGTCAAAATTGTTTTCACCAAATCATACACTAATTTACAAACCATAGATATATATTATCACAAAATATTTCATTGAAACTGAAACAAACATATAAACAATAGGCTAGAAATCCTTTTGAATCACGTTTTAATTCATACATTGTAACTTTAACAATCTGAAACTTAACATCCCATAGCAAAAGATGTATATATACGAAGAAAACACCGATTCAAAGAAAGCTATAATTTGTTTTTTGAATTTGCATAAAATAGTTAGAGACATCCCTAAAATCTAATATATATGATTATAACGAAATTGAGGAAAATTAACCTCAAATCAACCAGTAAATAGAGAATCAATCAATTTAAAACCATAAAGAACAATCATACCGACGGAGGAAGCTGCAATGGCGGAGCCACAACCAAAGGTCTTGAATCGAGCATCAATGATTTGACCAGAACCATCGAACTTAACCTGAAGCTTCATTACATCTCCACATTGAGGAGCTCCGACCAATCCTGTACCAACGTTAGGATCATTCTTATCGAATGATCCAACGTTACGGGGATTATCATAATGATCGATGACATTTGGATGGTACAATCGAGACACGACAAGGAATGGTGTGGGATTTCGTGAAGCGATCCCTAAAAGAACTCTTTTCGAAGTTTGCCTTAACATCATCGTTTTTTTCTAACGAGATTGTTGTGAAATTCTAGGGTTTTCTCTAGACAATTAGGCAAATGTTTAAATGCTGTTTTAATTAAAAGAAATTGATTAATTATGTTGATATCATCCGGAATATTTTTCTCTTTTTCCAATTTATATCAGATTTATTGAATTTATCTTGGACTTTATCTAATCAATCTTGATGATAAAATTATGCCTAACAATGCTTTCTAATATAGACAACTATATTAGAAATTTGTTTTTGTCTTCGTCCATTCAATAATGGCAAAAACTAATATATAATAGTTATTGAAAAATTAAAAGTTTCCGAAAAAAGGGTCATGTAAATGAAACGGCGAAACTTTATTTAGCAACATATGAGTCATCTCTGTACTCAAGTTTCACCACAATACACATTGACCACTTGTTGGTTCACTTAACTCACAGTAACTTTCTTACTACAAAGATTTTATAGCAAAGACAAACAACAACAAAGTGAGTGAGTGAGTGAGTGAGTGAGTGAGTGAGTGAATCTCATAGTTCCAAAATTCTTTAGGCTTGAGCCCCAAGTTCGAGCATTAAGGTGTGATTTCTCGCATCAGATCCCGGTCCCTTAAACTGTATCGGACCTAACAGCAAGAGAAAGAATGAGAGTTAGCTAGCATGGAAACACACAAAAGAACGAAATCAATTACTACTTTATGCAGAGATATGTATTTGTGAACAAACCAGGACTAATGTATCGATTCTTCAAAGCCCATTCTTCGCGCTGCGACGCAAATTTCTTGAACGGTGCGCCTAAAATTTTATCAGAAGCAATGATTAATAGAGAGAACAAGCGGCTGGAGAATAATTTTAATTTTAAACTAAAGACTTTACCTTCAAGTTCAACCATAGCTTTCTTGATAACAGGCTTGAATTTACCTGCGACATAAAAAATATAATGTTGGAAAAAGATAACATCTTAACAAAGGTTTAACATTAGTATCGTATCATCGGTCTTTGCAGCTTAATATTACCATGTCTTCTCTCAACATCCATCATCGAAGTAAGCGCGGTACCACTAACTGTCCATTCTTCAACAGGAGCAGCCAAATTTCCAACCTGCAAAAATCACAAAGGAGACTATAAATAATCTTGAAATAATGAAACAATTGGCATATTTTCAAGAAAGGTGGAAAAATTCTATACCGATGAAATTAATCCGGTCTTTCCAATCTGGAGAAGTGATCCAGCACCGTAACCTAATGCATAACAGTAAGTTGCATCGAAATTCGTAGGCAACCCGCATCTTCCTTCATACCTAAAACATTTCAGAATAAATAAGATTATGTGGAGGCTAATTAGTAATTAACATAATGTTTTAGGCTAATTAGTTACCCAAAGAAGTGTGATTTCCCCATGAAGTCGCGTTTGTAAGTACCCTCCTTCTTCTTTTTATCTAGCTCGGTTTCAACCATTTGAATCAGCATTTTCTCTGTCTCAATCTTAGCCACCTGAAGTGAAAATTAATATACCGATGCAAGATAAACGGGTTTTCAGTTTGGTTTGAATCGTTTTGAATCAGTTATTGGTTAAACCAAGATAGTGCCAAGAAACAGACCTGAACATTTCCATGTGGATCTCTCTCAAGCATTAGTTGTTCTTGAATAGTTTGAGGAAGAAACTCAAAAATCTTTAAAGTTTCCTCTTTAAGATTCTTCTTCCATTGGCCATCTTCATCGACGTTTCCTTGTGCTAAGACTTCGTTCAGTTCGGAAATAAGCTCTTGGACCTGCAAATGGATCACAGATGGAGTTAAAGAACATAAACATAAGGGAAAAGAATTGAATTGACCATTATCTTATTGGAGGACTTGAGACTAACCTCAGGGATAAAATCAATTAGACCTTCGGGAACAAGAATGACACCGTAGTTATAACCATTTTCCGCGCGTTTACAGATCACATCAACAATGTAATCCGTAACATTTTTCAATGTAAGCTTCTTCTCAGAAACCTGCAGAGATATTGGTGATTTCTAGTTCTCAAACCATATTTGAAATATAGCATACCGAAGACTACGAATGAAGCTTGAGTTACATAAACGTACCTCTTCTCCAATAATGGTAATGTTTGGATGAGTTTGCAAAGCGCATTCAAGTGTAATATGAGAAGCAGCACGGCCCATAAGACGCACAACTATAGAGATAATTAAACAGATGAAATGAAATCATAATTTGTATCAAGATTATTCATTTTGGTAAGAGAAAATAAAACTTACAGTGATAGTATTTTCCAGTAGAACGAGCATCAATCATAACATTTCCAATCATTTCTGAGTATATCTACATGAATAATCACACAAAAATAAAGAAAATAACCATTGATAAGGTTTTCTAGAAGAAGACATAACTAAGTAATACATTCTGAGATTACTTACCTTGCAAGCAGTATCAAACCCGAAACTCGCGGGGACTTCTTTGCTTTTCAAATCACCATCGATTGTCTTGGGACACCCAATAACCCGAGTTTTCATGTTTTTACCTCTGAAAACCGAAAATGCGAAGATTACTAATCACACTATTATACAAAAAAAGAGAAGTGGATCTCATTAATCTTTACAAATACATACCTGAAGTGTTCAGCAAGGAGACAAGCATTAGTATTGGAGTCATCACCACCAATAACCAAAAGACCATCTAAGTCTAGCTTTGTAACAGTCTCTTCAGCTTGCTTAAACTGCAATGTATAAGAAAATGATACTAAGTCCATCGGTCGATAAAAGCCACAACATTGAGAAGGCTAAGGAGAAAAATCTTTTTACCTGCTCTGGAGTCTCAATCTTGTCTCTTCCACTACATATCATATCAAACCCACCCTGACGCAAAAGGCACAGAACAAAGATTATTGAGAACAAAGCAACTCTTTAATGCATATATAGAGCTTCTAGTTCCTACTCTTCATGATCAAAATTTTATTACTCCATATCAAGAGATCTTAACATGCTTCTCTTACATTATATGAAGGTATCATCCGGTTTAATCAATCCGAACCAAACCAAAATCGAATCGATGAGGAAATTAACCGATTTGGTCCCTTTTTCCATATCCGAATAAACCAAAAGCAAAACGAACTAAGAAGACAATAAACCGATATAAATAAACCCAATGATGGTCGTTTTCCATTCAGTTTCTATGTTTCATGAACCTAACCATCCAAAAACCAAACCAAACCATAATAAACCGATAAAAACCTAAAATGTATATATTATCTCATACCTGGTTTCGATAAGGATACACAAAATCAGAAGTAAGCTCAACATATTTCCCCTTCATGATCCCAGCTGGACCACCACGAAACCCAAACAGAGTACTTCCTTTTACATACTCCTGCAAGTAATCTATCAAACCAACAAAAAAATACAATCTCAATTCAAAAAAGAAAAAAATAAAGCTGAAAAATAAAACAAAAATGGACCAAGAAAAAAAACAATATCTAACCGAAAATTCCACAAATAACATTGTGTCCTCCAGGTGCTTGACCACCAGACAACACAACACCTATCTTAAGCTTTTGATCCGATGAAACTGCATTAGATTGGTTCGGAACCAATAAAGCCGATGGTTGTCCATAAAGATTCGGGAATAATTTCTCAATTTCCTCTGCAATAACATCAAAACCATGACCGATCATCAAAATTCATGATATTAACAAAATCCGGTTTACTATAACGGATCCGGTTTAGTAAGATCAAAACCATAGATTGACTGACCTGGATGTCCGGCGGCGGAGCTTGGAGGACCATCGATGATCTTGAAAGGGTTTTTAAGAACGGAAGGAAGAGGAAGCGCGTGGTTGATACGACTCGCTTGAACTTCGCTGTACACAGAAGCTACACGACCAGTCGATGTAGGATTAATTGAGATTCCGGCGATGTCGTTTAGTCCGGTCAAATCGAAGAGTGATGCCATTTTGTGAGTTTCTGACTCTTGTTACTAAAAAGTCTTTGAATGTTAGAATGTGTCAGAAGTGTTGTTTGGATAAGTTTCCCAAAGTGGGTAATGTTCGTAATGAAATTATAAGCTTCCGAATATTCCAATGTGCTAATTTTTTTATTTTTTTGGTCATCCAATGTGCTAAATTTTATTGTGTATTTATTTTTTCGGAACAGTATAATAAAATACACAAATGGCATTTTTTTGGTAGAAGAAAATACACAGGTAGCATATTATGGGGTTTCTTTAATTTTGAACTTAGAAGTGGTTGGATTGGATAAGTTTCTCAAAGTGGGTAATGAAACATAGATCACCTTCAGACCATTGGTTTAACTGCGCATTGTTATTAATTAATAAAATCTATTCATTTTGTATTATTACTGTTACAATATCATATTTTGGTTTTACATTCGACAATTCAAGTGTAAGTTGTAGACAGAAAATAATGAATAAAATTTTAATTGTATTTTCTAAAAAGAAAAATCAGTTAAAGAAAACTTTTAGTCATTTGTAGCTAGATTTTGCTCAAACCAAATACTTCACAACTTTGATTACTAACCATTAACCGTTGAAGTTAAAGAACTTGTAAGTGTTTTAGACCTTTGGTAACTATACAAATCGACAAAATTTTAAGTGTAGATTGAAAATGGTGGTAGAAAAAAATGGTTGGCCATTATTTGTCTATTATTTTCTTACCGTTTTAAGCAAATATTTCTCCATAATTCTTAAAATAGTTCCGTCGAATTTAATTTTTTGTTAAAATACTTCCAAGAATTTGGAACCCCACATTTTGAGACCGCGCCGATTAATATGCATTCTCTTGTTTCATTTTTGGTTGGTTTAGGTGAGTTTTAGTTCAGTTTAATTTACTTTTGTATTCTTTAGTATTTTGCCGCAATTTGATTTGTAAGAATACACTTCAAAAACCACTTATGCTGTGGTTTTATGTCGAAGAACCGGAGTTGTAAGAGGTTGAGACGGCAACGTGGTTTTAACTGATAAATACAACAGTTCTAAATTTATATGATAAAATTGGTAAAGAATATCAAATAAATAATCATAAACCGTAGAAACTATGGACCATAATGGCAACATGTGGTTAACTGTCAGCTTAAAGAATATAGTACTTACTGACTACATTTAGATCAACTTAATCACTTTTTAAATTTGTTTTTCCTTTTTAAAGCTCACTTTTTGGTTTAACAGGTTAATTCAAATCCATAATCAAAATAAAAACTCATAAGGATACTGTCACATGACAAAATCCCTAAAAGACCCAATTCTAAAGCCTACAAAGCGATTCTATCCAGCTGTGTAACATCTTTGGGTTTAATCTCCAATTATTGCATATATTCTTTTGTTAATTAACCCGGAGATAACTTTTTCCCCCTGACAAAGATAACTTGTGTTCTTAGAGACATCAAGCTCCATTAAAGTATGTCATATGATAAGTTAATAACTGGGTAAAACCTTTTTAAAAACTAATTAACAATGAAATTTATTGGTATAACTTTATAGCCTGATACCAAAAATAAATTATGGATTAGTACAGTTATATAAGCTATAATGTAAAGTGTTAAAGTTGTGAAACTATGGATTTTAATTTTTAAATTAAATTTAAAATTATATATGTTTAAACTTAATATCGTATAGTCTTATTTTTAGGTTCAATAACTTAGTTTTCTTTATGTTGGGATAAACTTCGCTTATAATGTTTTGGACAATCATTCATGCCATGATATCAAGAATCATCGTAATGGCTATTGTGTAGACATTTCTTTAGAAATTGTGCTATCAGATGGGAACGTTGATGATAAAATTGATCGAACAGTATACCAAGACCTACAAAATGAACCTAGTATAGCTGTTAAGGATCTTCAAATTCGTAAGTATCAATTTCTTATGTCATTTCACATTTCACTGGAATAGAATTATTATTCTCTTTCAATTTTTCTAAATGAATACTTATTTTGGATTTTTTTTCTCTAATATTCCCGCTGTTTTCCTTTCAGCTAATCAAAAACATGTTTCAGATAAGAACATAAGAAACGAGATAGACAAGTTAGCTGATAGTGAGAATAAGAGCCTTAAGTAAAAGGACATAAAATGTTAAGGAGAAGCAAGACAATGCTAATTAATAGAGAAACCGTCGAGACCTGACTATACTCATCTGATGGCATTTGTTAAACTATAGTCTTCTTCTTGACTGAATCATATATTGTTAGTACGAAATAAATATATTTTGATTCAGCATTGCGGCTATTAAAAGGTTTTTAATCTTTATTCATCATTCAATCTAATCTAAAAATAGGTAAAGATTCATATATGTTTGCTATTTTTTTTCTTTTCTTGCCATCATATAAAGTTTTAAAATAGGAAAAGGGGCAAAAAATCATACGAAAAAATATTTGAGACTCTCTCAAGATCTCGGCATCTCTGATGCAATATAACGTTCATAGCATTTTTGTTTATTTCAAATAGAGATTAAGGCCATGAATGTTTGATAAATTTTTAGTGGTTTTTGGCTTTCGGTTTTTAGTTTTTGATTTTTTGATTTTTGATTTTTTGTAGATTTTAGTTTTTTAAAATCTCCTAAAAATTTCTATAAGTGAGATTCTAGATTTTTTTTACAAATATGTGAAAACCATCAAAATCCAGATTCCATATTTTTTTAGGGAATCCATTTTCCAAAATCATGAATGACAATAAATTATATTTCTGGAAAATCGAAAACTAAAAACCATATGAAAACTGAAAAGGTTTTTAATTTTTATTCATCAGCTGTTCCCATCTGATAGCACAACTTCTAAAGAAATATCTCCATAATAGCCATTATAGTGCTCATTCATGATTGTACGATTTTTTTTTTCAGAATCTGTCAAGATCTCGGCATCTCTGATACAATTTAATGTTTATAGCATTTTTGTTTATTTCAAATGGAGATTAAGAGATAGCATAATTAGTTTTGTTCATTTTTTGTTCAGTTAAAAGAAAAGTTAGATGATTTTAAATAACTTCTTAAGTCACATTGAGAAGGAAAGAGTACTTTAACACTCCATATAAAATAAAGTGCATTTGTTTTTTATAAGAATTACTTAAATGATTGTTCTATTAACCAGTTTTTAAATATCTATCACATGTTTGGTAAATAATAGTTTTATCAACCAAACTTACATGAAATCTCCCGTTGACCGACCTTCTATGTCAAATTGATCCAATTTTATCCAAAGATAACACCTAAAACCCAAATAAACTAAAACTTACTAAAATCAGATATGGAATCGTTGGATCAATTCAACCGGTTTTTGCTTACCTCAAGTTTTAATGATTTTTACTTGAACGATAGATGATATTTTTTTGAGAACTTTAAATCTGATTGTTCACAAATTAAGACAATGAATGTTTGATAGTTTTTTTAGTGGTTTTTGGCTTTTGGTTTTTAGTTTTTTTTGGTTTTTTTTATTTTTTATAGATTTTAGTTTTTCAAAATCTCATAAAAACTTTATAAGTGAGATTTTGGATTATCTTCACAAATGTGGAAAAATCATCAAAATCCAGATTCCCTAATTTTTAGAAAATCCACTTTTTCTAAAATCATGAATGGCAATAAATTAGATTTTTGAAAAATCTAAAACAAAAAATCACTCTAAAAATTATTATCATTCAAGGTCTAAGCATTGAAACTTTTATTTAGCTTTTCTGCTATTAAAATAGTAGGTTATAAATTTTCTTAAACCTCAAAGCAAAATATGAGGTATATGTACAAGCCAGCAAGACAAAGCATGTCTTGTCTCGAAGGCAACAAGCCAACAACAACGCATACGTGATTTCTTAATGTTTTTTTTTGTTAAAAGAGTTATCTCTTAATGTCTATTGTATTATGCAATTTTAATGAAATGAATCTAAACCATATAGGTTCTAGCGAAATCATGTATACATATGACTTATTTAAAATCTAACTAATACGGCCTTTGAGAAAAAAGTAAAAAAAAAAAAAAAAAAAAAAAACTGAAGTTAGAGTGCCATGTGAAACCCCACAATTAGCTGCTCTTATATAATCTTTTTTTTCTGTTTCTTGCTTTGTTTTATCTTTCTATTTTATTATTTGGTATCTATTTTTAATTATGTCAGATCAGGTAACTACCACAAATAGTTCACTTTTTCCACATTACCAAACCTTTACAAAATAAAGTTTTAGATAACTCATCTTCTGATCTTCAACAACAACAAAACTAAAGTAGTCATGAATATGGTCTATATCACATCATATTCATATTATCATAATCAAATTAATCACCCCTATATTTCTAAAACATGATACAAATACATGCATTTAGCTCCCCTTTCTTCTCAAGGTTTTTTATTTTATTTTTGTCAATCATACCTAATCTTCTCTATTATTCCCAACTTTGATTCGGTATATGTATTTTCAAATAAAATAATACTTTTTATTTTCGAGAAATCTTATATATCATCAGCTAAGTGACATTTAACGGTCCATTAATCTTTTTTTTTTTTTGAATCCATGAATCAGTTTTCAGTTATCACCATGCACACTCTTTTCTTTGACTTTGTATAAAATTTATAAATTCCAAAACTTAGTTGAAAACTTGAAAGTTCAATCTAAAATATCCGGGGTCTTCGAATATAAATCTAAATCTTATATAACAAAGTGTATAACTCTGGATTGTATTATGAACACAAATCATAGATATTGATTTTAAAGATATTAGAGAAAAAACTAGTCTTACTAAAATATGAATAACGTTGAAGACCTGTTGGACATATATCAAAGTAAAGTAATCTCTCTTATTCGAGTATTTAAGTGAATAGAGATCAAAGACATAATCATGATGAACATGTCCCACATCTTCAATTTTCACATAAATAATTAAATTAGAACTCTTTTCTAGTGCGTTTACAAACATCACTCATCCTCAAAACCTGATTATAATGTGACTTAACATTCAACATGAAAATCAAAAACATAGCAAAAGAAGAAGCAGAAAAAGATAAAAAGAAACAGAAAAACCAAGCACAACACCAAACAAGAGAAGCAAGAATCTGCAGAGCTTTGTGTTGCAGCAACAAAGCAAGACTTAGCATTTCCTCTTCTTCCTCGGTGGAATCAGACAAGAGTGCTAGATTTTCAGACCAGCACTGTTCGCTCTCTAGCCTAACACACTACATGGTTCAAGAGAAGCTAGAGCAGATGATCAGAGAGACACAAGAAGCCACACATCAAGAGAAGATTAGACAACAAAAGATGAGAAGACAAAGAAGAAGAGAGAGTAACATCAGTAGCACTAAGTTCATTGTGATGATGGCGATGGAGAAATGTTCTTATGATCCAAGAGAGGATTTTAGAGACTCCATGATCGAGATGATTGTAGCAAACAAGATCAAAGAAGCAGATGAACTTAGAAGCCTCTTGGAGTACTATCTATCGATGAATCCTCGCGAATATCGGTCTGCCATTCTCGAGATCTTTTACGAGGTTTGTGCTGTTTTGTTTCGTAGCTAAAAGAGAACAAAGATCAGTTTCTTCTTTCAAATGTTTGTATAAGATATCAAACCGGTTTTCTTGGTAATAAATAGAAAATGTTGACAACCTGATCTGAACCCAACTGAATCCGGTTAAGTTTCGAACCAAACTGAACCGAAAAAACAGAGAGCCAGACATAATGCAAAGTAGCAGATCACATCATGTTCCAACGTTCCCAATCTGAATCAAAACTTTTTGTTGGTTTAGTATAACTTAAGATATGTATCTATATATATATACTCTGAGGGTAACATAAGTTCATATCTCCAAGTATAGAAGTTATATAACAGTTACAACACTATTAAACAGACATGATTCTATATATGTTACTATGGATGTGATGTGAGTAATGATGATTCAAGGGTTCAAGAGAGAGCTTCCTTCTTTGATGAGAACAAAGACGCTTCCACCATCGCCTCTCGAGATCCGAAGGTCTTTGTCGAGATATGTCGTGAGCAGCCACGACTGCGTGTTGTCACTAGGCAAAGAGAATTTCAATGGTGGTTGGTTTGAAATGGTTCTAGCCACTGAAGAAGCCGTATCTTGGACCGATGTAAGTAACCCTTTAATAGGGTTAAGATCGATTTTCTGACCAAGAACCTCGACGAATTCCGGGATTTCAATCGAATCCGTTAACTGAGGAGTCCCAATCACGCCTTGTTCAAACTTAATCTACAATAAACAAACAAACAAACAAAAAAACCAATTAGGATATGTAAAATGGGTATTTTGAGATTAACAGATATTAGGAAATGATTGATGATTAACCTGAACACGTTTAGGACTTCGGATTTCGAACTTAGCATTGGTGCTAAACGATGTTGTGGCGAGTGGACCAGCGAATCGGACAGAGTTTTGGACAGTGAAGCTGTCGGAATCAATGGTTTGTGAGATCTCATCCACTTTAACCAACGGTTCAATTCTACGTGAGAGCAATGGGAACAGACCAACAAACGATGTGTAGCTGCACGAGATTATCATTGAAGATATAAGTTAACAATAACATGACCCAAAGATCTGACTTGTAACGGCTAAAAATTAACAAAGACTCATGATTTTCACGAAACAAAATTCCTTAATTTTCCAGAAAATATGATTATAGAACACATACATACACACTTAATCCAAATTCATAATCATCATTAACGAAACTAAAATTTCGAATATCATAAGAATTTTCCATTTTCCCCCCAAAATTAAACCTCTTATGTAACAATTTATTATGATTTTGAACTAATTTGAATCACAGGATGCTTCACTATCTAATTCAAACGACGTGAGACGCATTCATACCGGAATTTAAACAATTTCCACCGGAAAATTAACTAACACCACCGGAAACTTAACTAACGCCACCGGAAAATGAAATAAGAATCGGAGTAAACATTACTTACGCGAGAATCCATTTGCCATTGAGGAGAAACAGAGCTTCGTTAGGAGCTGGGGTAGGGTTCTTAGACTCGAGCTGCGTGATGAGCTCACTAACCTCAGCTCTCGTCTCGCTCGATGCTCTCAAACCTCGCTCTGTTCCGTACAACGAATCCGCTAGTGCTCTCTTCAGCCGTTCTGTCTCCTCTACGGATTCGATGGCTTCTTCTGCGTCTTTCTCCGCCACCGATACGGATGAGGATGATGGTCTCTTCTCCGCCGCATCTGAACCCCACTCGTCGTTAACGTCTGTGGCTCGGACTTTGAAATCCGGCCGATGAACAGCGATTCCAACCTCCGACCGTCGATTGATTGAATTAATTGGAAGTATAATCGGAGATTTCGATTGGGATTTAGCGTTTGATGAGCTTGAAACTAGGGTTTTGCAGGGAAATTGGCTGAACAAAGGTACCGTCGCCATTTTTGTGTGTTTCTTCAGAGTAATGAATCAAACAAACAAACTCGAACCTCACGAATTAGGAAACTCTATAAGTCGAGTTTTATAATCGTAGTGTGGATGACTGTAAATGACACATATACCCTCCTCTCATAAGATTATCATATAGGATACAAGGGATAGAATAGGTAGTTTCCGATAAAACAAATGAATTAAAGCTAAGAGTGTGACACGTTGATGGCTAAAGATCATCGTTGGAGCATCGACCTGCCATCGTGTGAAGCGAGGAAATTTTCAGTTATGAATATCCATAAATTTGTGGAACATCTTTTTTTAAGGCAAGAAATAAATTTAAATAGCACTTGATTTATTTGGAATTTGTTCAATTATTGTGTGGGTGAGAGAATTTGGTTTGTTTTCCTCTACGAGAGAAACGCCATGCAAATGGCATGATGGACCTAGAAGCTTCGTAAGACTACTATGCTTTTTGGCGGTTTTTTTTTAATTCGGATGTTACAGATTCATTAGCATGCTAAAAATATCTAGAGAGTGTTTTCGAGTCACCGTCAATTACCGACGCGATAATAGATCCAAAAAGAATATGGAGTTAATGGGTTTGCAGAGTAAACTTAATGGGCCTTTTATTAACCAAAGGCCCTGCAAAAATAGTTTTGTATCCATTATGACATTATTATGTTCGTAATGGGAATACTGGAGAAAAAAAAACCTAAGTTAAATAAAAAATTCAAAATTGATTAAAACCTATCTTATTTTAACAATGCAAAATAAAACATCAAGCAAAAGATTAGTATTATACTATGAGTTTTTTTATAACTAATATTTAATTTTTTTCTTTAAAACAGAGTATTGATCGTCCTTATACCAGATTAAATTTCGATTTTGGCGATTACGCTATTGAGTATTGACTATAGGATGTGTATGGACTATGGTCTATGGAGTATACATTATAAAGCTTGTCACTTTTTCAGCATCAATAAATTTTCAATATATAAAAAAATTAGAATTTCTTTTGATCTTTGATAATACTCCAATTTTCAATAAAAGAAACATAGACACCGTAATTAAATTTCGTATGTTCCACTCTCGTGAATCTCTAGGCACCACCTCACTGGAGTCACGTGCAATCGGAGTTCTATAAGCCGTAGGATTCAATAATCAATAAATGTCGAGGATCTCGATGATCGGACGGTTACAGAGAGGACACGAACCTCGATTGAGCCACACCTCTCGAGAGCACACTCTGCAAAAAGTATGTCCACATGGGATAAACGCCGCGCCTTTCTTCCTTCCCATGCACACGCAACACACCGAATCATTACCACCTTTAACCGTCGACGACGCCGTTAATCTCCCCGTTTCCCTCCCTTCCTCGACAACTCTCTCCGCCGTTTCCTCAAGTAATCTCATTAACGACACCCTTAACGGCGTCATACTCCCAGACGCCGTTTCCTCCGTTCGGTAATGTCTCTCCGCTGCTAACGCAGTTGCGAGATTCATACCCGGATTTAACGGACCCGTTCCATGATCCGACTCAGAACCGAGTCGGGTTTCAAATGATACGTCTGCGCGAGTGTTACTAGATAACCGGAAACCCCAGGTGGGGCCACAGCATCCGATGCGTTTAAATCCTAGCCGTTCCTTGAGAGTTCGTTTCCTTCTCCTGGTTCGATCGAGACCGTCCATTTCGCGTCGGAGCAAATCGAGAAATGTCGTTGACTGGGGCGTCTCGGGCTGAGCCTGAGTAGTTTCGACACCGAGTTCAGTCATTATTGACTCAGTTAGAGACGTTCGAAAGAATTTCTCAGGTAGAAGAAGAGAACCCAATAGGGAGTGAGAGAGAAAGAAATAGAGCGACTGTTTCGTAAATCGTGTATCGCAGGGTTTAAAAAGCTTTTCACTTACTTCCGAATTACGATTGGATTAATTATTATATTATTATATTTTAAAAATTGAATTTAACAAAGATTAGGTTAATAAACGTTTCACTTTTTAAATTTAAGAATTTTATTTATTTTTCATAGGTTTTTCTGCTCGATTTGGTTGGATACATTTGTATTATTGTATAGAAGAATATTTAAATTGAATATAAGAAGACAATGACAAACTTGTTCTACATGATAGCATTTAAAAGGAGTAGAAAACCCTACAATTTATTTATTTAATTTGGAATGAAAGGTTTTCTTTATTGAATTATCAAAATCTACTATTTTTTTTTTTGGTAAAATAAATGTACTATTTTCATCCAAGTGAAAAAAACTATTTTAACTTTTATGGCATTCAAACACATAAAGTAGTCATTACGTTTTAGTCTCAGTAATCAATTACTCAATAGTACCTCTTAGAACATGAGAAGGTGAGTGGTGAATGCTTTAGATTGGAGATGTCAAAGAGTTCCATGAACCTTTGATCTGAGATTCTAGCTTTCGCAGCTGCGAATCTCTGGTACTCGTCGAAGATGGAAGACAAACACCATCTCTGAATCTTCCTCACACAACCTACAAGACATCCCGTCCGATGCTGCAACCGAGAGAAAAGACATTAGGATTCTTTCAATCATATCGTGACTCAAAGTTTCGCATAGGAGAGAATTTCGATTTACCTTGCCACTTTTGCAATGGATTAAGACAGGGTGATTCTCTGTATCTGGTTAAGAAGGCAAGAAAGAACCCAAGATTCGAATGATCAAAACATTAAAGGTCAATGAAAAAGAGATTATAGAGAGACAAGATGTACCTAAAAGTACTTGTAATGCTTCTCTGATTACCTCGTCAGGGATATTAACAAAGGGTTCCTGTAAACAGAGAGAACCAATAAACTATTATCAATAGCAAAATATGTTATGTAACATCTCTAGATAGCTCTATCTCATCACATACTAACCAAGATTAAACACAAATTTCCAAAAAAAAAAGAGCAACAACATAGAAGAAGCATGAGAATTGGTGGGCTCAGGCAATTAAAAGATGAAAACTTATGATCCATTCTTGTTAGATTCAGAGGTTACAAAATTAACATGAAGGAAGACTAATAAACAGGCGATTCAAAGCTTCAAATACATCAATAAGCATTTGCTCTCAAGCCAATACGAAAGCCAAGTAACGAGAGCAAAAACCAATAAATCAGTATCACCAAACTCACCTTGCATCTTTCAATTCCAAATTGAAAGACTTGGATCCCATTTGATTTTGCAAATTCTCTATTCACCTCTGGATATGGCTCAGGGCACAAATATCTAAGACCAATACCGAGTCAAACATAAACCCAAAAATGATTAAAAAAATAAATAAATACCACTTCACATATCTCAAAACATCTGTAGATTTCTTCTAAGATCAAATCTCTAATGCTCGACGATTAATAACACTCTATAAACCCTAGCTCGTATATGACTCCATATCAAGTATTCTAAATTCTTCAAACCGATTCTAGTAAATTAAGACGACGAAGCTGACTTTATTAAAGCTAAAATTGAGTGAAATTACATGATGGATCGGAGTCGCAAAGACTGGAGAAAGCTGAAACTAACCGGTTCAGGAAAACCTGACCGGAAAATTCCGTTGTCTACCATAGCGAAGTTAAGAGGTGGCACGAAAAGCTCACCACCGCCTCTCTCCTTGTCACTCTCCATCGAATTTTCCGATTGTGGTACGGTGTGAACATCGCCGGCGTAAGTATCTAACGTCATGATGGTATTGAGCGCCAAATGGAAACGAAGAGAAGTTTCAATGAAAGTTCCAGAGATTCAGAAGGTTTGTTGGATTCTTTGGGGAATATTAAAAGGTATCCATGAAGAATATTCCTGTTTCCCTAATGCGTGAAAAGCTAACCTACTCATTTGATTAAGGGAGTGAAATAATCAAATCATTCATTAAATTTAAGTTTCCATTTTTATTTCTCTGTTGACGAAATTAAACGAAGAGCCAAAATTAAAACGCGACAATTTATTGTATCGAAAGGGCTGAATTAGGTGACTAGACAAATGTCAAATAGTTTAGTGGTTTGATTTTAATTTTGTTATTTCAAAATTCACTTGTTTGATTTTAAAATATAAATCCTACGTCTATTTTTAAATCAAATGTTTCATGACAATTTTTTGAATAATTCTTTCGGGTTAAACCGTTCTTTGATTAAACCGACCGACCTTATCCTGAAATCCCATATAAATATGATTGTTAGTCAACCTAAATTATATGATAATCTGTGGACACTCTATTCGGCCCAACAATTATCCGAAATGGGCCTGATCTTCTAATTAACATATCACCATTTTAGAACGAGTGATTTATTTCAAACTATACGATAAAACAATATTATGTTATATACACAAGACGAATTATTCTACTCTTAACCAGTAACCACCTTTTATTTTTTCTTAACTCAAAGAAAAAGTTAAAGTAAAACACTAAAATGTGCCACTAAAAGCACCACTTGTGTCTGTGTGTGGTAAAAGTGGGGTTTCAAGTTTAATGCAAGAACCAAATGAAGATTAAATTTGCATTTGTAATGAGAATGTTTGGTTTGTAATTTCTGATTGTGAATCAATTTTTGGTTGTTCACATGAAAACCAATAAAGTATTTAATGCATTTGTAAGAAAAGACGTATATGCATTAGGCAGCATAAAACATAGGTCTAGAATCCTTAAATTTGTAACATAAAATTTTATAAATAAATATCCCCTGATTTTTAGTATATAGACAGATCCCAAATTTCTTTTTTTATTTTTTGTTTAACGCCTCCTAAATTTCAGGGCAAGCCTATGCAAAGCACACTCTTTCAATTACTTGAATACCTCTCCTTTGAATCGAGTTTGCGTTCATGAATCATGACCTCTCTTTTCACACTCGAAAAGCTGATACCGATAAGTAATAATTAAGTAATTTCACCAAACATAATATTGGGCTTCAGATCATATTCAGCCAAGCCCATAATGTTTATCTCCATTTTCTGTCCCCGACCGAATTGGGGCGCCAGCAATGCACATAGACGGCCATATTTAAAGCATAAATTCAGGTAATAAAAATAAAAATAATGAACATACTTTAAATCTAAAAGTCACCAGAGTTCTCGTAAAACAATTCCATGTGCTGGGATTTTTATTTAAAAAAGTGGAGATGTGTTTTGTCTATAATGTAATCGAATGTCAACAAAAGTTTACATCCCTTAAATATCGTAACAATCAATCATTATATAAACCATTTTGACGATGTGGCAGAATTTTTTTTTTGTTTTGTCGTCTAACAAAATCATTAAACCCAAATATCCTTATATCATATGCGATTTAATAAAAATGTAACTGCGATATAAAAAAAAATATCAGCATGATAGTTGATTTTTTGGAGATATAAAATGTTTAAATCCGATCCAATCTATACACATTCGTTGCAAGAAAAAGAAAAAAAAAGTATAAATCTAAATAAAACAATCGTATACTATTTCTTTCAAAATTCTACTGTCGGCTTTCTATAAATGCTGTTTACAAAATCTAGACAACAAAGTCCCTTATTGATTGAGCTTTCCACCTTTATTTATCCAAAGTCAGATTATCTTAGAATTCCGAAATTACCCTCAACCCAATGGAAGAATCATCAAAGCAACGATCTCAGAAATTCATCAACTCCAAGACCAGACCCGACCCGATCCACAAACCGCCGGAGTCACCAGCCTCTAAGTTCTCTTTCTCTAGGCTCCTTCTCTGGTTCGATCAGTCAAGTCGCGTTAAAACTCTGCTTTCATGGTCCGTCTTCTTCCTACTCGCCGTCATCGTCCCAATGATCTCCCACTTCGTACTAATCTGCGCCGATTGCGATTTCAAACACCACCGTCCTTACGATGCCGTGGTGCAGCTTTCGTTATCGATCTTCGCCGGAATCTCGTTCGTTAGTCTCTCAGATTGGTCCAAGAAATATGGTATTCGAAAGTTTCTCTTCTTCGATAAGCTTAAAGACGTCAGCGAAAAAGTTCGGATCGGATACGAAGCTGAAATCCAGGTAAATGCATCTGCTAATTATAATATTAGTGATTAGGATCGTCCATTGTTGGGGTTAAATTGGTAATTAGTGGAATGTGTCCTTTGGGTTCAATGGTCTTCACCGTGCCATTGCATCTCAAGGCTCGAATCCTTAGCTCAGAACCTGAGGCTTTGACCACAGTGCGGTTAAGTCCTAATCAAAATTGACAGTTGGTTAGCCAAACTAAGACTTGGGAAAATATCCGTAATATACACTTTGATTTTGAAAATTTAGATCCGATCTGTTTTCTAAAATTTGGACAAGTTAATTTACAAGGCAAAGTAAATACTAAAACTCAATTTATCCCAAAAAAGAGAGTAAATACTAAAAACTCACAAACACAAAATTAAAATTTGCTCTGCTTTGGGATGTCTATATATAAGCATTTAAATTGTATATTTATTTATCCGTATAAATGTAAATGAATTATTTACCAAACTACTTATAGAACTCTAAATCCTAAATCCTAAACCATAAAAATGTGAGCTTAGAGTATTTGTGCTATATAAGAGAATTGCTCTTTAATAAATATGTGGCATAAATAATAATATATGTTAAAAATGACACAAAAACTTTATTTTGTGCTATTTAAGAAAATTACCCATAATTATAAGACTATACTCATTTTTAAAATGGCGGACAAAAGTTCTTAAATGATTTTATATGAATATTACAATCTACTTTTATATAAAAAAGTTTATAATCTTAGCGCAATGAATTGGATATCCGGAAATATCCGAATACCCGGTTAGATTAGGAACGGATATGCCCATAGCCTAAACAATCTTTCGGTTTACTTTCGGTTTACCTTCTTTGGTGTGTCTCCTCTGTTTCTTGTTACAGAGATCAATGAAGATACTAGCTATCTTTGTGCTCCCATCTATAACACTTCAAGCAATCTATCGCATTTGGTGGTATACTTCAGGCTCGAACCAAATCCCTTACATTATCAACCCAACGTTGAGCCATGTCTTACCCTGCACACTTCAACTCTCCTCTTGGCTCTACCGTACATCACTCTTCATCATTGCATGTATCGTCTACCAAATCATCTGCCACCTCCAGATCCTTCGCCTCGAAGATTTCGCCTGCTGCTTCGCCTCTGAGATCACTGATTTTAGCTCCACACTCGCTGAGCATCTAAAAATCCGTCGTGAATTGAAGATTGTTAGCCACCGGTTCAGGCGATTCCTTCTTTTATCATTGTTTTTCGTCACTGCTACTCAGTTCATGGCATTGCTTACTACCATAAGAGCTAGTGTTCCCTTTAATATCTACCAAGTTGGCGAGCTCGCGGTAAGAATTATCATTACATGTTTAAACTTAAGGCAAAGGTCAAATATTTGTAACATTATCTCTGTTTTTACAGTTATGCTCCATAAGCTTGGTGTCAGGGTTATTCATATGTTTGAAAAGTGCAACACAGATGACTCACAAAGCTCAATCTGTAACGAGCATCGCGACGAAGTGGAACGTTTGCGCCACTTTAGATACATTTGATGATCTTGATGATGGAGAGACTCCTAAATGTCAAACGACCAGGCAACATTCGCAGATTGTATCGCGTCGTCGTAATGTTATTCAATCATCTGATGATGATGAAGAAGGAGAAGGAGGTCACAATGATCTTGAGATACATCCAATCTATGCTCGCGCCATTTCTTTCCAGAAACGTCAAGCCCTAGGTAAAGAAAATCTTGATTTTTAGACGATGATTGGAATAAATCTTTTTCATCGTTGAACAAATTCGGTTTCTCTTTTGTGTGTGTATATAGTGACCTATCTAGAGAACAACAGAGCTGGAATCACTGTTTATGGATTCTTGGTGGATAAAACATGGTTGCGTATGATCTTCAGCATTGAGCTTGCTCTTCTTCTATGGCTGCTCAAAAAGACAATCGGTAATGTTATACTCTAAATTCATATTCGCATTTCATTACTTTTCTCTTGTTTAAGCATAATTGAAAACATTCTCTTCATGTTTTTGGTTTTTGGCAGTGAACATAACATGAAAACGAAACCAGAGCCTTGCTTTCTCTCACAAACAGACGGCAAAATTTGATATAGAGATGGTTTGTTTTTTTGTTCCCACAAAGGCTGCGATATAACAAAATTTTTTAGATCGTCTATAGATAAAACTGTCTGTATAGAGTAACTTTGACTTTTTTTTTCGGTTATATATATGTATAATGTATCCAGCTCATGTTTATTAAATTTGTTTGGCCTAGTATACGACTCCTGGGGTGAGTGAATGTATGAATATTGTTGTGATCTTTCGTAAATTTTTTGTTTTTATACTAATATAGTCTAAAAATATATCTTAATATCCTATCATTTTTTTGGTATATAAAAGTTAACATAGTAAATTATCTACAATATTGAGAAAAATCTATTAAGCAATTTGTATCTCCTAATTTAACTTCTTAAATGTATACTGTATATGTTAGATCAACATCTAAATCTAGGATTCAAATCGACTGCATATCGGATTAAATGAAGCTTGGATCTCAAATACATTTTCTGCCCTTAAACCCCTAAACAGCATCCAATTACTAAACTCTAATAAAAAATGATGATAAAAAAAGCTTTTAGGATATGCTGAGCTGGAATTTTGCAGAGTGGCGGTTTTATTCAAGTTTTCAAATTTAATGAATATCTTGCGAGTTTCAAATATCATTAAATCACAGCCGTTTATTGCTGATCTTCATTAAACTGTAGTAATAGACTGATAATCTCGTTAATTAGCTATTAAATCTAACTTTACGTTGTTTTACATTTAAGGAGATACACAGAGTGTCGACAAAAACGACGTCGTAACGTTGTTTCCCCTCAAGCGCCAAACCCGTAAAATCCCCTTTTTTGGAAATATCCCTTTCTCAAAGCTCTCATCTCTCTCAACTATTCAGTCTCAAATTTCAAATTTCAGAATCCATTTTCTCTCTCTTCGAAAAAAATCTTCATCTCAGTAATGGAGACGTCGTCGGCGATCTCGATTGATTCTTCTTTGAAAGAGCATCAGAAGATCTACAAGGAATGGTTCAACATCGCCGATTCAGGTTCACTGTGTTTTTGTTTTTTTTTCCCTTTTCAGTTTGATTTACTAGTCCGTCGTAATTATTCCGTTCTGATTTGTTTTGCTTCTCTGAAATTCAGATGGAGATGGTCGTGTTTCTGGGAATGATGCTACGAAGTTCTTCGCTATGTCAAAGCTTTCTCGCCAGAAACTCAAACAGGTTATTTCATACGAGTATTTGATTTAAGATTGATTTGTTGCTGATTTCATAAATCCATGGAACGTTTTCTCTCACGATCCCTAATTTGTAAGAACATGAAGTAGATTTGAAGTGTATAATCTAGGGTTGATTTGGAATTAGTTGCATTTTGTTTGAAAGGTTTGGGCAGTTGCGGATTCGAAGCGGCAGGGATTTCTCGGTTTGGAAGAGTTCATCATTGCGATGAAGGTATGATTATGTCAAATACATAGTTTAGTGAGTCAATTTAAAATGTCTTCTGTTAAATTTCTTACTCATTTGACTAATTTTTATGCTCAGCTTGTCTCATTGGCCCAAGAGGGACATGAAATTACTTCAGAACTTCTGAAAGGCTCAGGTAAGTGAACATATATCTTAATTTTTTTGAATCAAGAACTTGATGGTCAAAAACAGTAGCATCATCTGTAGTCTTCTTAGATAAAGCAATTATGTTGGATTTTACTAATCAGAAATTGACTAATCTATATTTCTTTGGGCTATAGTTGATATGCAGAGTATAGAGCTTCCAGTGTTGGAAGGACTAGAAAACGTTGTATCTGTAAGGCTCCTTCTTATCTCATTTTGTTTTTAAATCTTTACATGATTTGATTTTCCTAATCTAAGAATTGTCTTAAACATTTTCTTACAGAAGCAGAAGACAACAAACACAAATGTCGATGTTGAAGATAATGGTTAACCATTATTCTTTCTTTTCTTCAATTGTTTCATTCATGATGATAATTTTATTATATCGTTGATTTGTTGGCTAAACTTGCAGTAATTACCAAGCCACAAGTCATGGCAAAAGCTCCCTGGTTCAAATCAAAATCTATTATACAGGTTGGATGCTATTTGCCTTATTGTTGTTAATGTCAATCTTCCAAATGTGGAGTCGTGTGATCTAACAAGTATTGTGCCACTTTTCATGTCCAGCCCCAAGTAAATGTGGTGACAATTGTCGATGGCTTGAAAAGATTGTACACTGAAAAGCTAAAGCCTTTGGAAGTCACATATCGTTTCAACGATTTTGCATCCCCATTACTGGTGAGTAAACTTATAGAACTTATATCTAATATCACCATAGATAATGATTCTTAGTTTGTTCTCTTGATACTGTTTTTTGTTGATTTGCAGACTAATAGTGATTTTGACGCCAAACCAATGGTAATGCTTTTGGGTCAATATTCCACCGGGAAAACAACATTTATAAAACACTTGCTTGGTTGTGATTACCCAGGTAACTTATCTATTTCCTCAAACAACTATGAATCTTCAATTATATATCTGATTTCACCATTGTTCTCTTGTTATCAGGAGCTCACATCGGTCCAGAGCCAACAACAGATAGATTTGTGGTTGCAATGGTATGTTGATGTATCTTGATTTTATTGCACTTGAATGATTGCTAGTTACTTGTACTCATTTAAGTTAAATCTTGTGATCAATTCTCTTCTAGAGTGGTCCAGATGAAAGGACCATACCTGGAAATACTATGGCTGTTCAAGCTGACATGCCATTCAATGGTCTTACAAGTTTTGGAGGTGCTTTCCTATCAAAGTTTGAGTGTTCTCAAATGCCGCATCCGGTGAGTAATTGCGCATTACCTTACTCTCTTTTTGATCTCGATCTTTTCTCCTGTTTGCTTATATGAGCTTTGTCCTCTGTGTGTGTGGTAGGTCTTGGACCAAATTACTCTTGTCGACACTCCTGGAGTTCTTTCAGGAGAGAAGCAAAGGATGCAGAGAAGCTACGACTTCACTGGTGTCATCTCATGGTTTGCATCTAAATGTGATATGATACTACTTCTCTTTGATCCCCACAAGCTTGACATCAGCGATGAATTCAAACGCGTTATAACATCTCTGCGTGGTAATGAAGACAAGATCCGTGTTGTCTTAAACAAAGCTGACCAAGTTGATACTCAACAAGTAAATATCCATTTCCTCCCAATTCATTTGTTACATTTATAAGCTTAAACATTAACTCATTGTTGAAGCCTCTCCAAAACTTTATTTTGCTAAAGCTAATGAGAGTGTATGGAGCATTGATGTGGTCACTTGGTAAAGTCCTGAACACACCAGAGGTCGTACGTGTCTATATTGGGTATGCCTTCTAAAACAACATGAATCATTATTTTGATTTCATGAGTCATTAAAAAGAACTTAAGCCATTAGTTTTTTTTTTCATTTGGTTTGTTCTTTGATTTAACTCGTGCAGGTCCTTCAATGACAAACCTATAAACGAAGCTGCGGTTGGACCGATTGGAAAAGAACTCTTTGAGAAAGAGCAAAATGATCTTATAGCAGACTTAATGGACATACCTAAGAAAGCTTGTGACAGAAAGGTACGATTTTGATGAGTCTTAGTTTAAACAATAATGTCCATAAATTCAGAATTTGTGAGGTTGAAAAAAAGTATTATTTGTTATTCTTTGCAGATTAACGAGTTTGTGAAGCGAGCTCGAGCTGCAAAGATCAATGCATACATAATGAGCCACCTTAAGAAGGAAATGCCGGCAATGATGGGTAAATCCAAAGCTCAGCAACGTCTCATTGACAATCTCCAAGAAGAATTTGGAAAGGTTAGTAAAAAATTTCAATTGGGCTAAAAACAATCTTAGAATAATCGTATCAGATTATGAAAATCTTGTTTTAATACTTTATGCTAAAAACAAAAAAAAACAGGTGCAACGAGAGTTTCATCTTCCAGCTGGAGATTTCCCAAGTGTGGAGCATTTTAGAGAAGTATTGGGAGGCTATAACATTGACAAATTCGAGAAATTGAAGCCTAAGATGATTCAAGCAGTGGATGATATGCTGGGATACGATATTCCAGATCTCTTGAAGAAATTCAGAAATCCTTATGATTAAATAAATATAATGCTCGTTCTTAAATAAAAAAAAATTATATGAAGTTTCAGAGTAATATGTTAATTTTTTGGATTTATGTTTTGTGTTCTTCTGAATGTTAGTATATCGATTATTATCTTTATAATTTGGCTTTACACCTTTCTAATATTAATTCACTCTTGGTTTAACATGTTCTAATCAGTAAAGTGTTAACCAATTCATTTTGATACTAACATTTTTGAAAACGCCACACAAAATTGAAGTAGTCTTATGACAAAAGTGATAATATGTTAATGAATAATGATACATCAAATCAATAGTAGTCTCTGTAATAATTCCTTTAGTAATGCTGATAGTTGTTCTGCTGATCTATTAATTCAGCAATAAACTCTGTTGACATTGACAAGAGACTCTTCTTCATAGTTCTTCCTTCAGGTTCCTTAAGATACATCTGGCCATCTAAGTACGCCGTGATTTTGGCTATGATCCATTGTAGAATATTCTCTTCTGTCCTCAATTTCCTCAAGAAACGCTTTCTCAAACGTTCACAACTTTCACAAACTCAGATTTGTATCGTTGATGAAGACCAAACCCTGCCGTCTGTAGAAAGGCATTTAAGGCTGTTGCAGCAGCTAAGTTGTTGTTGGCTGAGATTTTGTTAACGAACTGGGCTAACCAAGCCCATCCATGTTCTATCCCATGAATGTTAGTAACATTGCCACCGCGAATATCGGTCTGAACAAGTGCACCGTAGAGCCTCATTATAGAATCTAGCCGTTCATATGCATCTGAATCCCACATTGACTGTGAGTTTACACTATGTTTTGGGACAGTGTAACTACAAGCTTTGTGGAATTCAGCATGAAGAATCTCCATAGCTTGTGGAAAATACGAGGTGACGTAAACAATGACATAGCTGCAAGCAAAAGGGTTGTGCCAAGAAGAAACCATCTTCTATGCAAAAGTTGCAATACTTATAGATAATGGACATCGAGGGTCTTTAAATATTTTGATAATCTCATTGCTTTTCTTACGATATCCTTTACCGCGGTTATTTGCCTAATCGTTCTTCCAATACGCTTTTCAAAACTGCTAAAGTCTTCATTTAAACGTGCTTTTAGCAATTGGTTCGTTGCTTCTAACTCTTCAAGATTCTTTAATCTCTGCTTCTCCAATGTCAAAACACTTTCTTTAACTTGAGCATTCGATGTAGCTAAACTACCATCAATACTAATTCGCTCCATCACAGCCTTCTCTTCTGCAAGAGCTTTTTCTTGACTTTCTTCTATTTGCGATTTAATTTCATGTTCTCGTTGGATTGAAGTCAGATGTGTATCAAGTGCTTCAGCAACTTTTCGCTGATAATAAAGATCAAGTTTACGTTCAACTTCTCTACGATTTTCTCTGTACTTTTCAACCCGAGCTATTGAAGAGCGATACATTTTAATCTCATTCATTAATTCCGTTTCAAGAACTGATACTTGATTCTTAATATCTTCCTTGATTTTGGTTTGGTGGTCATTGATCACCTTATTCATCATATACTCAGGTTCATAGTCAAACTCATCATCAGATTCATCACTCAAGTATAGCTCATCATAGGCAAAACCAAAACGTCTCCTTACTGTACAGATTTGACAATGATCTTCTTCTTCATCATTCCAGTTAGGCTCAGGGTTAATGCTAATCCCATCGATGCTTTTAGAAAACCGAGGTTCCAAAACAATTCTCATTACACAACCGGTGATTCCCTGATAAAAAGAAGCGATTACACAATCTTTGATTCCCTGATAATAAACCCTATAAACCCCACAGCAGCAGAACACGTTGGTTACTTCTGTTGGGATTGTGCTCTTTGTTATGCTTTAACAGACAAGAGCTCTCTACTTATAGAGTTGTGATTCTAAACAAAAATAAGAAATTCCTATTCCTATTCCTATCGTAACACTTACCATTTTTTTTTTAAAATGATTTTTATCCAATTTCTATTGTTCCTTAATTTACTTTTTCTTTCTTTTCCATTTTTTTTGTTTTCCTTTTTTTTTCCTTGTAATTTCAACAACTTCATAGGATTTTAGTCTTGAATCATTCATAGGATTTAGTCTCTGATTTCTACAGCTCCATTTGCCCATACACGTACATGCTCCTTTCAACGTTATGCCTCATGATGTACATTCTTGATAATCACTTGTGCGTTTCCGAGGAAAACTGTCCCAAACCAAGTGATATGGTCATTTGATTCAAGCGGCGCCAACAAGGCAACAAGACATGGAAGTAAGTATGTTCGATAGATCATCTCACCATAAATTATTGGTTTGGAAACCCGACATTACAATAGTGATACTTGTCTTTGACAAGAATAAGTTATTGCTTTAAGGTCCACAAGTGTTACATGATTTCGTCTCCAAACATTCAAGCCTCAGATTCATTTTATTAGATGTTTTGGTTAAAAGCGCGTATATTAAAAAAAATATTTTTTTTACAAAAGTATTATTTAATGTTTTATTTTAAATCTATTGAACCAATCAAAATTTAAATTTTGAATAAAAACTTGCAAAACATCTAACAAAATGAAAAAAAAAGGCTAAAACATCTTATAAAATGAACATAGGAAGTATATGTTTTATCAAATTAATTTGTCTTCTATTCTTTTTTCCAATGAACCATTGTAATATAACATTTTCTGCATATTTAATGTGTCACTGATTTTCTTCTTCTTAGTTTTTTTTGGATATTTTGGATATTTTTGCTAATATTGTTTCACTATCAATAAAATCCTCTCTGGATTTGTTTCCAATCTTAGCCAAACGTTTCCATCGTTGAAGTTTCCAATCTTAACTTTTAACTTCTAACTCAGGTGTGGTGTAAAAACTAAAAAGAAACAGTTTGACCTCAAACGCTCTCGTTGTTTTCAAACGCTACGCACATTCAATCAAACGCTTCAAACGCAATTATCGAGAGAGAGAGAGAGAGAGATCAAGAAAGCAACCGAGTCGAAGAAGCAACAGCTAGAAAATGGAGAAGAAGATACCGAGAAGATTGGAAGGTAAAGTCGCGATTGTGACAGCTTCGACGCAAGGGATTGGCTTCGGAATCATCGAGCGACTCGGTCTTGAAGGTGCTTCCGTCGTCGTCTCTTCCCGCAAACAGGTTTCACGATCTTCCAATTTCTTTCGTATTGTTTTATTTTCTAATTTTGAATTAAGATGATGAATTAGTGACGGATCTTTGTATTTGAGCTTCATTAGATAGGTTTTGTTATCGGAGTTTTTTTTTTTTTTTTTTTTAGCCAGAATTGTTGAAATTCTGGATTTTGTTTTGGAACAGATTTGTTATTATACCACAATCAACGATGAATCTAAGTTTTCTATATGTCACTGCGAAGTGATTCATCGCAATTTTCGTAGATTTTTGCTGCTGTATTCTTGAATTGAAGTTTTAAAATCCGTGATTCTGATCAGTGAAGCAGCTTTTGTACTTCCTGGAAATTCGTAGCTTTGTTTATCCAGCTTTTTGTTTTTACTGAAAGGTTTATTATCTGTGCAGGCAAATGTTGATGAGGCAGTAGAGAAACTCAAATCCAAAGGGATTGATGCATATGGAATCGTCTGTCATGTTTCCAATGCTCAACATCGCCGCAATCTTGTCGAAAAGACTGTTCAGGTAATAGATCATGAGCTTTACATAACCAAGAAGTTATTTTTTTCTTTTTGTTGATTGCTCTTGTGCTTCAAGCTCTCACTTTTCCACACTTGTGATCCTTTTGCGAGTCTATAGTGTCTTCTCTGTTTTTGATTATACTTTAATCGGAGTTTGGTTTTCAGAAATATGGGAAAATAGATATCGTTGTCTGTAACGCCGCTGCCAATCCATCTACAGACCCAATCTTGTCTACCAAAGAAGCTGTTCTCGACAAGCTTTGGGAAATCAATGTCAAATCCTCTATACTTCTCCTTCAGGTAATGTAAAACATAGTAAAGAGTTAGTTTTGTATTTCCATGGCCCGATAGATCGATTTTCAGATTCAGTTTGACTCCTTTTGTGTGTTCATTTTACCAGGATATGGCTCCTCACTTAGAGAAGGGTTCTTCCGTTATCTTCATAACTTCCATTGCTGGATTTCAGCCACAAGGATCCATGGCTATGTATGGAGTCACTAAGACTGCTCTTCTCGGACTAACCAAGGTATGTATGGTATCACCGTATCAGTGTCTCCATCCCATGACTGAATGGTGTTGGTAATGGTGATGATTATGACATTATACATCATTTTTCTTAGGCACTTGCTGCTGAGATGGCCCCCGATACACGTGTGAACGCGGTTGCACCCGGTTTTGTTCCCACGCACTTTGCTTCTTTCATCACCGGAAACTCTGCAGTGGTAATGTTTTAACTTTAAGATTGAACCTGTTAGATGAGGTTGTTATTGGATCTCAAGTGATGGAATATAATACAATACTAATAGAACACTTGTTGATATGCTTAGAGGGAAGCCATCGAAGAGAAGACTCTGCTTAATAGGTTGGGAACAACGGGAGATATGGCTGCCGTGGCTGCTTTCTTAGCATCAGATGATTCTTCTTACATCACCGGAGAAACTTTGGTCGTTGCTGGAGGAATGCCCTCAAGACTCTAAAACCAATTTCCCATCAATAATAAAGTAAAAAAGAATACAATCAGGGAAAAAGTAAGTGTAGATCCTTTTTATAAATTTTCAACCAAATAAGATTTTAGATTTTAAGAAAAAGAAAAGAAAAAAGTTCTAATAATATCATGTGGCCATTTGATATCTTTGTTGGTTTTGTAAAAGATAATTTCTTCATTAGAAAGACTCATTTGGTACATTCTTTTTAGATCTATTTCAATGTTAGAACAAGAAAACCAAAAGCTACTGAGCATTTCTCCTCGCTTTTCTGATCGAAAGAGATTGAAAACTCGAATATACATCTGTCATGTCGACCTTGAGCAGAGCATCATTCATAGCATCTCGTAGATTTTTCTCATCAATAGCTTGATAGAAACATCCACGTCTCTTTGAGTCCCTAATGAGCTTTGTCCAAATAGAACCACTAAGTGCCAGAGTTGTCTCGTTACCAATCACCCATAAACAGTGCCTTGCACGAGTCAGTGCCACGTTAGCTCTTTGATGGTTGTTGAGAAACCCTACACTTCCGTTACCGTTACTTCTAACGGTTGATATGATAATGATGTCTTCTTCTCCTCCTTGGAACCCATCAACAGACCGAACATTCAAAGTGAAAAGCTGATCTGATACGGAACTGTACTTATCTCCAATTCTCTCTTGGATTGCTTTAATTTGACCTTTATAAGGTGAAATAACCCCAACGCTCATCTTCGTCTTTGTCTCACTAGACACTGTTTCAAAAATTAGGCAAATAAACAAAGTGTATGAAACATATTATATGTTCTTGAAATCAATAAATATTACCTTTGAGAAGATTTGATAAGATCTCACAAACCACAGCAACTTCAACCATGTTCTTAGGACTATGTCCATCACCAAACTCTTCTTTCCCAAGTCCCACGTTTATAAACGAGAAAGAACCAAACATGTTTCCTTGAAGAAACCGCTTTTGATAGATGTTTTCTCTAACAATCGCAGCATCAGAGATCTTCCCATCATAAAACTCCATGTTGGGGAAACGACTTATAGAAGGATGCATACGGTATTGAATATTAAGCAAATGTTTCTTGTGGCCAAGCAAAACCAATCTCTCAAACAAGCTTCTCCCATATTTGGCCTTCTCACATATCTGACCATACAAAACTATGTTTCAAAAAGCAATTTCTACCTATATATATTGCTTGGAATAAGAATTAAGGAGACAGTACCTCGCTTTGCACCATTGCTGGTAGCTGAAGCTCATCTCCTATAAGAACAGCACAGCGCAGACCCTGAAGTTGTAATGTAGCAACTGATTCACATTCCTTAAGTTGAGCCGCTTCGTCAACTACAAGCATTTCTACGGATCCTGTACGTTCCGCGGTCATTTCTGAAGCACCTGAGGCAGTGCAGAAGATTATCTTTGCATTTTGCAGGCAAAATTTCCTTCTATCTTCGTTTTCCAACAAAGCTGGAATCTTAAAACGTTTTGGAAGTAGACGTAGAGGCTGAAGGCAACACACGAAACAATCGAATGTGAAGCTTCCATGTTTCTCCTGCAGGAAAGATCTGGCTTGGCTAAGAGCTTGACGAGCTACGATCATATTCTTCATATCGTTAGATGATATAAAAGACTTAGGCAGATGTGTGTACAAATCCACCATATCTTTCTGGACCTTCTCCATTGCTTCACTTAAGCTATGGAACTTTTGGTTTACAAACTCTCCAAATGTTAGAATCTTTTCTTTCTTTTTACTTTCTTCCTTCTCCAAATCTTCATTAGACCCACGAAACATTTTTATTACGAACTCTCCAAATGTTGTAAGAATGCTTTTACTTTCTTCTTTCTCCCTCCTTTCACTTAACAAGAGATACTTCTTGTAACTAGACTCCGCGTTTTCAAGAAAGTTTATGACTGACTCCAAACTCCGTTCCCATCTAGTCAATGGCGAAAACAGTTTACTGACGCGATGATCAAGAAACACATCGAGTAGATCATCGTTCCTCTTGTCTATCCCCATTCGCTCTCGGTTTCCGGCTAAAACAATATCTCCAAGCCCGTACGTAGAAGACTTCTTAAATAAAGCCAAGAGCCTCGATGCAACTTCTACCACAGCCGTGTTTGTAGGAGCACAAACAACTGTTTTGCAACGTAGGTTGAGAAGAGCAAGGAGAAGAGTAGCGACAGTCTTTGTCTTGCCTGTTCCAGGAGGTCCCCATATCAGTTTCACACTAGTCTTGTCACGTAAATTCCTTGTCTCTAAGCAACTCAAAATTGCAGATTCTTGAGAAGAGTTCAAGTTTGCAGAACGCATAATATTATCACATACATTATTAGTTCCCCAACTCTTAGAAAAAACAGGTTGCACTGTATACTGTAACACACAAAAAAAAACAAAAACACAATTACTTCATACTGTATTATTTAGACGTTAAGTTAAAGCAAGATTTATTCTTATTACGTACCGCGGTATTTTCCTGAAGGACACTCTTGATGAGACTCAAGTTGGCACCAGTGTTTGTGGTTAAGCTCATTAGAAAAACACCAGAACGAAATAAAAATTGCTCATCAATGGATAAGGATCTAGAAGAACGAACAGAGATCTGTAGCTTATCTTCTTTAACAGAGAATATATACGCAAGAATCAGTGAATTCAGTCTTGGCGTTGCTGCTTCTGTTAGAGCAATGAGATCTCCACATTTTGGCTCGTAGTTTCCTTGTGCAACACTCATCAGTGATATATTGAAGTTGTTTGATCTTCTACTTGGTAATTCCATTGTCCTTGCCTCCATGGAACTTATGTAAAAGATAGGAGATTTCGACAAAGATTTCAAGCTTGAGAATAACTCTGTACGTGTTCTTCAAGTAGAGGAGGAACAAAGCAGTTAAGGTATTCATCAACAGACCTAAACCTGTCTGGTATCGTCTTTATCTCTTCATTGTTAATGATATCTTTGTTGCAAATATCATTGATTGACCAAGAAAAGATTTGATTAACCAGACTTTTCTTCTCGCTTCTCTCCATGGTCACAAAATATCTCTGAAAAAAAAAAACTGAGTTATGTTCCTACTTCATAGCAGTTAAGAACTACATAAAGACTTAACTTGGCTTTAAGGAAGAAGAAAGTGAAAGGTCGAACAAAATTGGGAAGGGGGAATGTAATTATTTCAACAATTTCCAAGAAAATCTTGTTAATAGATTTTAATTTTTCTTTCTTCTAAATATAATATAGACAGTAACATAAAGCGAAGATAGCATGCATAAATTAGAACTTTTGGCTTTTTACAGTATTCATTAGTAAGATTTGTTATTTTTTTTTTTGATAATTTTCATTAGTATTTTTTTGGTTTACGAGAAATCAGCTCACTCAAGGAAGAAGAAAAGTTGAGAACTTGTAGTTGGGAGAACAAAACATTCATGGTGGATATCACTATCAAACAAATTTCTGATCCAAAAATACAATAATACTTCTACAGTTCCAATAAAAATAGTAAAACGGAGCAAAAACAATTTAAATGGTCAAATATAAATTTACATTTGAAGCTTTTAGTGTACATCATAAGGGGCAAAAACACATATGATGACCGTAAATGGTTTACTTTCTCATCCCTCTCTTTCTTCAGTCTTAGGACCTAACTCTTGAGTCTTGACTATACATTTATGTATATATGATCTACAGAATATAATAGAGAAGCAAAATATAGATGCATACGTAATGTTTATGTGTGTTTCAAACAGGAATGACATCAACATTCTGATTCTCGTCACAGGCAATGATAAGGCCTTCCACATAAGTTGGGAAAAGGCAACGCCACCATTTGCAATTAGTGGCGACTGATTCTTCAGGAGGAATTATCATCAAAACGTTGTCGTGTCGCCTCACCATTCCCATCACACTTACAGTGCTCCCTTCTTTTATATATCTAATCACAAATTTAGTAACAAATATCATCAAAATGGCAATAAGATCTAAAAAATACATTATTATCTAAGAATACTTTTTTGGTTCTTTGAAGGGTAACAAAGCAAGTATAAAAAGATCATTCTTTTGTAATAAAGCTATTTACTTTGAGAATCTTTGTGTTTTGAGAAGAGTTCAAAGTACCAGAAAGATTCTTCCTTTGAACTAAAGTCATTTACTTTGCCATATGTGAAGAGTTAAAAAGCACCAAAAGATCCTTCCTTTAAACTTAAAAACAGTGACTCTGGTTCTCACTGACTTTTATAAGTAGAATTTTGGGTAAAGTTCCAAGTTTTAGATTAGGTGAAAGTGAAAACCACACTTCCAAGGTTTGAAGAGTGACTCTAATAGTACAAAAAGATTTATCAAAGTATAAGGATGAAGATGTGTAGCAGAAAGGAAAATTTAAGATGCATGTGTAAATAATATCATACCCTTCTTTGAGACTCATGGCACGGTTATCATTGGAAAGGTTGCGATCTGCCAACCATTTTAGAAAGCTTGGAGATAAATCCTTAGTCTTTGAGGTTACATCAGCTACTGTTGCCGGTATCACAAATGGAGAAACTTTTGATCCATATCCTGCTTTAACAAGAGCTCGCAATCCGGATTGAAAGTCAGAGATGTAAAAATCCGATACATATCGCTGCCACATAAACGAATAAAACAAATGATCATCAAAATATTCAAATGAAAACACTTGAATGAAAGAATAGATTAAAACGAATCTACACCTCGGCATGTTTCGGGTTAGCGGGTTTTCCACAAAAACCTTTGTACTCGTACAATTCCGTGGATACGTAAACACATCTCGGTATCCTTTGGTATGACGACTCAAGCGGGATACTTCCACATGTTACAACCTGCAAACAATAAGATAAAACAACTTTGAAGCACATCACAATACAGCATTGACCACTCTAAGACCAGATTTAACTAGATGATCATTAAAGTTACCAAATCAAGAATATCAAGTCTTTAGCTAAATTAGTCTCACTAAAAACTAAGCCAATGATCACACAACAAAGGTAATGAATATGACATTTTAACTCACCACATGATTAATTAACTTACTTTACTCATCAGATTACTAATTAGCTAACCTAAGACGAGATTAGCAAAAAAAAAAGTCTTTTACTAAAATTGGATAAAACTGAAAAAACTTGCCCCTGTGACTTTAACGAACTGTCCATCAATGGCGCCTCTAATCACAGCATCTGGTTGATTCTTGATGAAATCTAACAATCCTCTTCTTCTCCAAACACAATTCCACAGAAAAACCACGACGGCCGGAAAAATCGCCGTCACAATCGCCACCATAACAAGTGGCTTCTTCACCGCCACAGATAAAAAAGCTCCAATTAGTAACCCAATTGCTGCAACTATAATAACTGCCCAAATCACAGCTTTTGGTACTTTAAACCCGACCCGAACAGGATCCGAATTCAGAACCGTAACCGCCGATCCGTATTTGGGTTTACTCGACTGATGATCAACTGGACCTGACCTCCTTGATCCGGAACCAATTGGACCGGAAGAATTAAGCGGACCGGAGGTGATTAAACCGGTTGGTTGAAGCTGAGAGAGAGGACCTGAAGATTTTCTAATTGGACCCGATTGGGATCCGGATCGAATGGATCCACTATTTGGATTCGAAGAAGAAGCGGAGGAAGTGACACGTAGCGGCGGTGGCTGTCTAGCTGCTTCGCCGGAGAAAATTGACGGAGGTCTTTGGAACGATGTGGGATCATCAATTGAGATGTCGAACATCCGTCCGAGCTCTCCGGATTTCTTAATATCGCCTCCGGTGTAAGGCATAGCACGAGCCGCCATTGTCGGTGGTCGTTCTTTGGGTTGTTCAAGTTTACCGGAAACGTAGAGTCCACTTGATAGCTGATGAGATTGTTGTAATCGACCCGCCATTTCTAGAGATAGAGAGAGATGTAGAGAATTTTGTAGTCTCTCTCTCTCTCCTCTGCGTGATTCGGAAAGTGTAAGTGTTGAGTGGCAGTGAAGATGGAGAAGAAGAAAGGAGACGATGGATTTGAAATGACGTTTTTACCCCTGAATCTTTAAAACATGATGACGTAGTTATTATTATTTTTTTTAATAAAACAAAACTTCGACGAAGAGGTTTCCAAAAACTTTTGATTGGTTAATGTGCCACATAAGCCCCACAGTTTCGTTAGTGGATTTGTTTTTCAATTTCTGTCCTCAAATTTAAAGATTTTTCCAAACTACCCCAACCGAAATTCAAACCAAATCAATTAAAATGGTTAACAACTGACCAACACCGCAAATTAGTTTATTTTCCTCATATACTCGATAACCATCAAATTTGTTTATTTAAGTCATTAAACATTGTTAGTTTATTCATTTTCTTCAAAAGATTTTGATAAAGTTTTTTTTTTCTTTTTCAAATTGACATGTACATTTCTAAACTATGTAAAATATAGATATATCTCTTTAACAGAAGTATAACATTTGAATTATATGATATAGGCTAGTTTAACAAAAATGAAACATATCAAGTAACCTAAAAAGTAATTCTTTATTAAAAAACATTAAAGTAACTTCAAAAAAAAAAACATATAAAGCCATTCACTCTTTTCCTTGTCCTCTTGTAAAGTTTACCATTGTATTGATCTAAAATAGCATTTCAAAAATATCGAGTTATTATTTTACAAATTTCAACAATATGCCAACTTCGAAATGATTTAATTAATACAGATAGAAAATAGTTATCTCTGCATGTGTTCATTAAAAACATTTGTGCTGGTGTCAAGGTGTTACAAACACCATATATATAATATAATGTATTTAATAACAAGGTATGTGGGGGTGCCTACATTAGAGAAAAAGTTGTGGGTATGATATAAGTAATCAAAGAAGAGTTAAGGAAGAGCATGCAAATTCAATTTCGAATCGTCGATTCTCTCACATTTCACATTCATTCATCATGATTCATATGCCCCCTCCATTATGTATCATGGGTAGACAGATCGAAAGTCTCACATAAATTCCAAATTATCTCTTCCCCACCAAAATAAAATTTTAAATTAATTGGTTGCTCATGAAGAATTTAACAAACAAACTATGAGTACATCTAGGTTTCTTGGGGTAAGCAACCAACTTAAAACATTTAGAGAAGAGGAATTTAAGAAAAATAAATTATGTTTTCAATAAACCTTGCACAAGTCTTCTCTTTTTTTAAATACCACTTTGGTGGAACATAGAAATTAACTCTTTTTTTAAAATAATATTTCATCCATTTCAAAATATAAGATGTTTGCCTAAAAACACGTATATTAAAAAATTACTTTTATTATAAAAAATATTATTTAATATATATATATATATAACAATTTAGCCAATTAATAAAAAAAACTAAAATTACTATTGGTCACACAATATTCAATAAAGTAAAAAATTACCTAAAAAGATGAAAACATCTTATATTTTGAAAAACAAAAAAACTCCAAAACATCTTATATTATGAAATGGAGGGAGTATTTGAATGGTAAGTAGGGCCAGTCCCTTCCAAATCATACTCCATCTGTTTTAATATATAAGATGTTTTAGAGAAAATTTTATGTTTCAAAATATAAAATATTTTTAAAATTTTAATGTAAATTTTACTTTATTTAATTGTAAAACACATATTTAAGAGAATTTTTTTCAATTACAAAACAATATTTTAAATAAAAATTGATACTTTTAATTTTTATTATTATTTTAAGATGTAAAAGTTGATTTGTGTTTTAACCAAAACTTCTTATATATTAAAAGAGAGGGAGTATTAAGTTTGTTCATTGAGTTCTTTGGATGCTTTCTCTTCAAATTATGTCACCAATAATTCTTGTATCTATATATCGTTTTCAATCATCATATATAACTTATGTAAATAATAAGATTGAACATACATCAGAAAAAATGAAAAGTAAAATTTATCTATTTTAATATTTATTGTTTTCTTTTTTTTGTTGGATTTTCTTTTTGATTAAGAAAATAATTTAGGTAAATAGTTAATTAAATATACATATGGTTCTTAAAATATATATTATCTAAAAATTTAACCTAATTCATTATAGATTTAAATGATAAAATTTAAACATTTATTTGAAGTTAATTTGAAAATATTTAAATTTGTTTAAAAACATGTTTAAACTTACATACGTAAAAAGATTATCTATTTTTTAATTTATATAATTTTTCCTTTTTAATTAAGAAAATAATATATAAAATAGAAAATAAAGATTATTTATTTAAATAATTTTTTATACGTGTCATAATCTAATCGATCATACAATATGTGTCATGATCTTTGTTTATATAATAAGATGTGTCCACCTTTACTATTTTCCGTTTAGGAAACGATATCACTTTGAGTAATCTTTTACTTTTAACGTGACAAGCAACTTTTGTCTCTTTTAAGTGACAATCAAGTAATAATATATAGGGGCTTATATTTGTAATTCTTGTATTGAATCATTTGTAATATGATAATTTAAGGTTTAGGGGTTTCCTAATACACGTTTCCACCATTTTGTACCGATATGTCAATCTTAATTAAACACGGTAACACGACGTCGTACTCAATAGAAGCTACACAGAAGAAGTAAAGAACTAAGAACGAAGAACTCTTTTATATTTTTTATTTAGTCTTATTTTTGTTTGACTTGGCAATATACAGAGATTACTTCTTCAGAGAAGTTTAAAGAACTTACAGAAAAAATCGATGTCAACTTCAAAGCTTCAAGCTCTCTGGAATCATCCTGCAGGACCTAAGACAAGTGAGTCAATATTTCTTCAGTTTACTTTATTTGATATCGATGACTCTTTCTTCACTTTCAATTTTCGCTCTATGATAATTAACCATCGAGTTTTGATTATTGAGCAATCTATATTTGTAAAATTTCATCTTTTGTTCCTCAATTCGCTGCTTAGTTACAGTTGACTTTTCCTTAGAACCCAAACTATTGAGCCCTAATTTGATATGTTGTTATGAACTTTGACTAATATGTAGAAATTTTAATGGTATAATTCTTGACTTTTGATTTAAATTTTCCTCCAAGAAAATGCACTTTTACCCGCTTTCTAATAACATGATCTATTAAATTGTAATTGTAATACAAAAAAGTGCATTTGGTAGCTTGATCAAACTTGTTACAGAACCTAAATTGTTAATACATTTTGTAATTTTTTTCAGTACATTTCTGGGCACCAACGTTCAAGTGGGGTATAAGCATTGCTAACATTGCAGACTTTCAAAAACCTCCAGAGACACTTTCATACCCTCAACAAATTGGTATACACTTGTGCTCGTGCATATATTTCGCGGCTCTGTATCAATATGTGAACTTATATGTTTTAATGATGCCTCATATTGCTTTCATTATATAACCATGTCTTAATCTTCTTAGAGTTTTTGTTTGCTATATCTATTGTATCAGTGATCACAGGCATTGGGCTTGTATGGTCACGTTACAGTACTGTAATCACTCCGGTATATTTACAGCAAATCATGTTGATACAGTATATATATATATATATTACCTTTTGCTTTGCTCTTGTACTAATTGTGGGTGGATTACTAGTTTATTATGATTTTGTTCCAACTTTTGTTTACAGAAAAACTGGAATCTCTTTAGCGTTAGTCTTGGTATGGCAGTGACAGGCATATACCAACTAGCTCGTAAAATAAAGTAAGATCTATATAACATTCCCTTTACATTATAGAACAATTCTTTCTTCTAATGAACATTGTTTGGTTAGTGTTTGGATATCGACCAATGTCCCACATCGAAAAATTAGTAAATAGTTGTCTAATATATTAGTCAAATCTATCTATATTTAGCCCAAAACGGATAATATTATATTGATTGAGAGTTGATTTGGGCTTGCAAAAACTCTACAATTGGTATCAGAAGTCCATATCAACTCCCATTCAATATAATTTGGGCCAATTAGCCAAGTATGTAAGTATTTGTTTTTGGATTCTTTACCAAATGTCTCATGGTTATTGGAGATGGAATTGCTTTATATATTATATAGCTATTTTTTAATTTTCCAATGTGAGAAGTTGGTTGGTATCCCAACAGTTATGACTTTACATCATGGTTTCAAACTTCACTATTGGTGCTTGTCTCTGTTTTGACATTCATATTCTAGTTTTTTTTTTCTAATTTGTTGTGTGGTTTACAGGCATGATTATGCATCTGAAGCAGATCCTATTGTTGCGAAAAAATGATGAAGATGAAGCCTCCTCTTTAATAAAAAAAGATCATCTTTCTTGTGATCTTGCAGATTCATTCCCAAGATACCATCATGTCAAGGTTTGATTTTGTTTAAATACCCAAATCTTTTTGGGGTTATAGATTATTTACTTTACTAAGAAAATGAAATGGTGGTGTGAGTACTATGATTGTATAAATTTTCCACACTTTTCAACTTCAATTTTAAAATTTAGAGTAATGCTTAATTCACTAAAAAGAAATTTCCTTTGAATGTACAACCATTTGCACCCAAAACATATATAGTTGCCAACTAGGTCCATCTCGAACAATGTATGCTTGAAGCCTGACCGATGAAGTTTTTATTCATCTTCTGGAGTCTGAACTCACTGTAACAACTTCAAATTGACACACACTAGAACGTCTCGGAGAGTCAAATAGTTTTTTAAAACGACCAGGCTCGACTTTCAATCCATTATTCAGATTCAAACGTAGAACTAGCTTCTTGAGTGATGTCGCATTGTCAAGAAAGTATCTAACCAGTTTTTTCGCTGTTTTTATCTCCTTGATCGCACTTTCCAGTTCAACAGATTCAAGGGACGATACCAAACAAAAAGACAGAACAGTCGAAAGATTAGTTACCACTGCCACCGGAGGATCATCATCAACTAATTCCTACAAAGACAAATCCAAAAAAAAAAAAATGAGCAGAAAAAATAATAAACATTACTTAGGTAAGAACTTGCTAAGTTTAAGCAAGTCATTACCAAGTTTAAGTGTTTCAGATTAGGGAATCTCTCAAGAATGATTGGCAATACTTCTAAAGATTCGTTTACGAAAATAGTAGCACGCAGACGGGTCAAGCCATGAAATTTTGGTAATGGGTTCATGTCTTTGAAGCTATGGATTAACTGCAATCAAAGAGAAGAAGTCATAAAACATTGGAATGACAAAAACATATGGTATTGGTAACGTTTATATTTTACCTTAAGAGAATCCGATGAGAAGGTCATATTTCCACGGCTGAAAAAATATTGAGAAGATTATAGATAATATTTCTTTCTGATAAATCATGATGCTCCGGCTCAAAATCTACATCAATATCAACCTTGACAGAGTCACTCATACTCATTTTTATGTTGAAGCTTTCGAATTTGGAATCTATGAGAGTTAGATTCTCAAGCCTTGGAGTATCAATCATAACTTGTAACTTAGGAAATATAACATCTTCTAAGTACATAGTCTTGAGACATGGTAAGCAAAGAGACTTAAAACCTTTCAGCTTTACAAAATGGAGTTTTAAGGAAACCAATGCCTCACACAGAGATGAGGTTAAAGTCATCTTAATGTTCCGAAGTCCAAGCTCATTATCAACTTGGAGATATTGAATCTTGCTCTTGATTACTCTGCGGAGACATGGCTCGTAATGAAAGACATAATTTCCTGTGGTTAATTTGAATCCACTCAAGTAGAATTTGCTCTGGAAATTCAGACACTTGTCGATGAAATCCGCACAGGGTTTGTCATTTAGGAAATAAATACTATCTAAGTCTAGTGTTGGAACCCATTTCCAAAGATTTCTCCATCTAGAGGACAAAACACTTGACCTAACAGCTTCGCGAGTGGTAAGAAAGCTAAGTATATGACATAACAATGATTCAGGTAATAAGCTTATCCTATCTTCCCCACTGCTAGTTTGTTTTTTGAATTCCTCTACAAATATCCTAATTAAGGGATCCAACCTAAAATTAAGAAAAAAAAAATGATTATTACAAATTCACAAATATTGGACAGAATAAAAAAACCATAAGACAATTTCCCAAAATCTAACTGCAAAGTTGTTAAATATAATAAAGCTCAAACTTTAGTAGTATCTTCAAAACAACCAAAACAAAAACGTTTTGTCTTGCAAACGAACCTTTCTTTGATCTCCTCATACGGCATATGATGTAGCTGATAAGGGGAGAGGCCTGTTTTTTCGAGACACAAACTGAAAAGCATGAGATTACCCATTTAACCTCACTCCTGTTCTTGGTGTTATCGAGTAATCGTCTCCCAAAAGTGTTAGGGTTTCTGAACGTTACCGGAATTTGTTAGAGTGCAACTCACGATTTAGGTTTTCTCTATTGATGTATTAGAATAAACAAGAGAATAACTTTAAACACTGAATTAGGGTAAACCGTATAAAATTAAAAACCTAGATACAAAACATAGACGATACATGATATGGTCCACTAAAAATAGGCCCAATACAAAACTTGATATCATGGGTCTGAATCTGGATAGTTGTGTTTGGTAACTTGGAAGAGATAGCGATGGCTAATGTTTCTACAAACTTTGACACCAAACAAAATTGAGTGTGTGTGAGATCTTAATCATCATGATTCATGAGGAAACACTTATTTGTTACTAAGATGTAATTTAGAACAACTGAAATTAATAATATTTAGGGGTTCAATTTTTGGTGTTGTATAGTAAATTAGTCAAGAGTCCACGATCACTTATACGACACCGTTTTGAGTAGCATCTTTTCGTTAATATTTATGTCGGAGACTGAACAAGATAGAAAAGAGAATCTCCGAGAGAAATTAGATGGCGACGTCGAAGCTTCAAGCTCTCTGGAATCACCCGGCGGGACCCAAGACAAGTGAGTCAACTCGGATTCTGCTCACATTGGTTCATGATAATTATTATTCTTTCAATTAAGTTTCCTTTTTCTTTGATTGGTTCTCTATACGTGAGACTTGGGAATCGAATTTGGATTTCTTAAATAATCTACATTTATGGAGTCTCATACGTTTCTTCAAATCATCCAAATTCCAATTATTTAGGAAACTGAGACTGTATTGATACGTTACTATTGTAAAATGTATGAATTTTGATGGTACAATAGTTCTAAGTTTCACTCTTTTTTTGTTTGTTTTTTTGGTCTTATCTGTTCATTTCTGGGCTCCAACATTTAAATGGGGAATAAGCATTGCTAACATTGCAGATTTCCAGAAACCTCCTGAAAATATTTCATACCTTCAGCAAATTGGTAAATTAATACTCTTTTAAATTATTTTATTTTTCTTTGTGTTACAATATCTCTAATCTTCTTATTGTTACAGTTTTTTTTTTTTTTTCTAATATGATCTAAATCGTATTTAGCTGTGACATGCACTGGAATGATCTGGTGTCGTTGCAGCACTGTAATCACTCCTGTAAGTTTTGTTTATTTCTCATTTGTGAGATTATATATTCCATTTCTTGCTTTTTGAGTTTGATATTGTGTTTGGATTCTTTGTTTTGGTTTATCTGATTTTTTGTTTGATTCTGACTTTTGTTTTACAGAAAAACTGGAACCTTTTTAGTGTTAATGTTGCTATGGCAGCCACTGGGATTTACCAACTTACTCGTAAAATCAAGTGAGACCAAACGCAACTTTTTTGCTTTTGCGTTTACAATTTACATGAGAAAACAAATCATATTTTTAACTTCGAAAACATTTTCATTTTCTTATAAAATATTTTTGTTAAGTTAAATTGTTTTTGTTAAAGTATAGTTTTGCTAAGTTAAAACGCAAATTGTTCATTTGATGTTTACGTTTCAACAAAAGAAGTTTGCATAAAATATTTGAAATTGTGTATTCGTTTAAATGCAAATGTGAACACAAACAAACAATGAGGCCATAATAGAGTTGAATTTTTTTATGTTTTTTTTTATCTTTAACACATTGATAATATGCTAATGATCCTTTGTTTATAGGTATGATTATGTATCTGAAGCAGCAGAGGCTGTTGTTGAAAAAGAATGATGATGATGAAAAAGATGAAACCTTTTTGATGAAAAAGGTTCTTTATAAGTCTTGTAATTGAACATCTCTTTTATATCATCATATGCCAATGTGTGATTTTTGTTGGATAGTTAATGGTTAACAAGATACATCCTAAGTCCTAACATTCACATATGCTTGACAAATAAATCATGAGGTTATTATCACTTATCACATATAGTTAGTTTCGAATCTTATGGCAGAACAATTAAGGATTGTGATTGATTCTTGTCGATTTTCAAAAAGGTTTCAATTGTTTCATATGCTAATTTTTTTTAATTTTTTTTTGCGTTTGTGGTAGCTTTTGGTGTTTGCTTTTACTATCAACAAAAATAGTTATTTTTGGTTGTTTCATATACAAATCTTGATATTTTGAGGAGTGTTCAATTCAACTGAACCGATCAAGAACAAAAAGACCGTTAACATTTTCTAGTATAATAGATCTAAATCTAAACTGAATTCGAACCGAATGGGAAAAAAATCAAACCAAAACTTTTAATTTTTATTTAAAAAAAAACCCTCAATTATAAACCAAAACCAAGACCATCTAAACCATTTATGTAAACCAGATTTTAATCATTTTATAATTGCAAGTGGTAGCTTAATCCGACCGAAACCTACATTAAACACCATCCTTAGTTTATGGAAACCCCAAATTAATTAGTGATAGATGAAATAACTTTTACTACTGTATCTCTTAATCAAATACTATTTCACTCCTTAGTCATTAGTACTTTAGTCAATTAATCTAGAAATCAATCAAATTCAATGAATCTACTTATGTATTCTAAAAATTCATTTCCAAATTAATTACCTTTCAATAAAGTAATTAAAAATTAGTTTCTTCTTCGAGGGAACATTTCCCGCCAAATGTCTCAGTAAAAAGCCCTCCTTCTCCTCCCACCCAAAGCATCTTTCTCTCTCTACCTCCCTCTCCTCTCTCTCTCTTCCTCCTTCATCATCATCAACCCAGAAACCCTAGCTTCACACCATCAATGGCGACCACTCCAAGATCAAAAACCTTCAAATCCCCAACCAAATCAACCCCAACTAACATCTATCGCAAATCGTATCTATCTCCATCTTCAACTTCGCTCACTCCTCAAACCCCAGAATCCGTCACTCCAATTCGCAGATCCGCTCGCCATGTTTCTCGCAAAATCGATCTCGGAAATGAACCAATCGAAGTTCCGAGAAGAGAATCAATCGAAGAAATGAATCTAATTCGAAAACGAGAGAGAGCGCCGAAAAAACGAACCACTGATTTTGATATTGAAGAGAAATTGAAGAAGAAATCAGAAACTCCGAAGAAGCAGAAGAAGAAGGAAGATTCAGAAGTTTCGTTTTCTCCTGTTTCCCCAATTCGAACGGAGACAACGAAGAAGAAGATAAACAACAAAAGTTCCAATAAGAGAAGAGTTTATTACAAAAAAGTTGAATTCGATGGTGTTGAATTCGAAATCGGAGATGATGTTTACGTTAAGCGAAGAGAAGATTCGAATTCATATGAAGAAGAAGAAGATCCAGAGATGGAAGATTGTAAGATTTGCTTCAAATCAGGTAGTAACGTAATGATTGAATGTGATGAATGTTTAGGTGGATTTCATTTGAAATGCTTGAAACCACCATTGAAGGAAGTTCCTGAAGGTGATTGGATTTGTCAATTTTGTGAGATTCGCAAGTCAGGTCAAAGTCAAAGTCAGAAACTTGTGGTTCCCAAGCCACCAGAAGGGAAGAAGATAGCGAGAACATTGAGGGAGAAGCTTCTTTCAAGTGATTTATGGGCTGCGAGGATTGAGAAGTTGTGGAAAGAAGTTGATGATGGTGTGTATTGGATTAAAGCTCGTTGGTTTATGATACCTGAAGAGACTGTTTCTGGAAGACAATCGCATAATCTGAAACGTGAGCTTTATTTGACTAATGATTTTGCTGATGTTGAGATGGAATGTATACTTAGGCATTGTTTTGTGAAATGTCCTAAGGAGTTTTCGAAAGCGAGTAATGATGGTGATGATGTGTTTTTATGTGAGTATGAGTATGATGTTCATTGGCATAGTTTTAAGCGTTTGGCTGAATTGGTTGATGGAGATTCTGATAGTGATCAAGAATGGAATGGTAGGAAAGAGGAGGAGGTTGATGATAGTGATGACGAGATGGAGTTTGATGATGAAGAGAGTGTTCGCGGAGGTTTGAAGAGTAAGAGAGGTTTAACGAGTGCTAAAGGAGGTGCGAATTCTCGTAAAGGGCGTTTCTTTGGTCTTGAAAAGGTGGGAGCGAAGCGGATTCCTGAACATGTGAGATGTCATAAGCAGACTGAGTTAGAGAAAGCGAAAGCTACTTTGTTGTTGGCTACGCGGCCTAAGTCACTTCCTTGTAGGAGCAAAGAAATGGAAGAGATCACTGCGTTTATAAAGGGTTCAATCTCGGATGATCAGTGTTTAGGAAGATGTATGTACATTCATGGTGTTCCCGGGACTGGGAAGACTATTAGTGTATTATCCGTTATGAAGAATCTGAAGGCTGAGGTTGAAGCAGGAAGCGTAAGCCCGTATTGCTTTGTGGAGATCAATGGTCTCAAATTGGCTTCACCTGAGAACATCTACACTGTAATTTATGAAGCATTGAGTGGTCATCGTGTCAATTGGAAGAAAGCTCTACATTCTCTGAATGAGAGGTTTGCAGAAGGCAAAAAGATTGGTAAGGACGATGAAAAGCCGTGCATACTTCTCATCGACGAACTTGATCTTCTAGTTACTAGAAACCAATCGGTCTTATACAATATTCTGGATTGGCCTACCAAACCTAACTCCAAACTGGTTGTGTTGGGAATAGCTAACACTATGGATCTTCCAGAGAAGTTGCTTCCTCGGATTTCAAGCCGAATGGGTATACAGAGACTATGTTTCGGTCCTTATAACCACACTCAGCTACAAGAAATCATTTCCACAAGGTTGAAAGGAATCGATGCTTTCGAGAAGCAAGCTATTGAATTTGCTTCAAGAAAAGTTGCTGCAATTTCAGGAGATGCAAGACGTGCACTTGAGATATGTAGACGCGCAGCAGAAGTAGCGGATTACCGTCTAAAGAATAACAAAACCGCAAAGCATCAGCTGGTGGTTATGGCAGATGTTGAAGCAGCCATTCAAGAAATGTTTCAAGCACCTCATATTCAAGTTATGAAGAGCGTATCGAGACTTAGTAAGATCTTCTTGACTGCTATGGTTCATGAGCTTTACAAAACAGGAATGGCAGAGACAAGTTTTGATAGAGTGGCAATGACAGTATCATCTCTTTGCTTAAACAATGGAGAAGCTTTTCCTGGTTGGGACATTCTTCTAAAAATCGGTTGCGATCTTGGTGAATGCAGAATCATTCTCTGTGAACCTGGTGAGAAACACAGATTGCAGAAGCTGCAGCTGAATTTTCCAAGTGATGATGTTGCTTTTGCATTGAAAGATAACAAAGATCTTCCATGGCTGGCTAATTACTTGTGAGTTGTTTTATGTCTTAATTGAATCATTGAACTTTCTTTAAATTTAAAGACTAGTTTTGATTCATATGGGATTGGATCAAGTTGTATTTTTTTCTGAAAAGAAATATTTATTTTTATGGACGAATCTTGGTGATAAATGCTTTATCATTTTTACCATTCAATTATATTCACCAAGTTTTTAGAAAATGTTTTCAAAAACAAGATTTTTTTTTTAATATTAATTTTGATAATATATCATCTTACAAAGCCAATGAATTTATTTATAAACATGAAATAGAAACAGAATTCAGATAAAAAACTAGAACACTTTATTTACAATAACAAACTGACTCGATCAACGAAATGAAATGGCGAAGATGTTGATGTACATCAACTATGGAACAAAACTCATGATCAAAGGTTTGAAATTAAGTCTATTGTATCGTTTCTCCCACCAAAAGCCAATTGTATCACCACTTTTGAATTTTCTTCTATCAAGAATAGTTATAGTACCCCAACCAGATAATTTGAAATTCCCTTGGCCATCTTTTTTAATCCGAAGATATGTTGAAATATCACGATAATAATCATAAACATTCAAAAACTCTTCCAAGTTATCATGACACACTCGTTTGGTACGCGCCGCTCCCCACAAAGGAAATAATTGGGTTTCTAATAACTCTTTAGGAAATGTTATGGTACCATCAGAACTTGTCAACGTTATTGGGATGCTCCATGTTATTTTCTCATCCAACTTTTGCACTTTATGAGTCATCAAGAGACACAAGAAGATATGAAAATTTGGTTTTTAATATACTTCCTAAAGGTTTATGTAAGGCTTGTATAAAATTTATCTGTGGAAGTGACTATTTATAATCATGACTTCATGAGTCTTTATGCATTGGTGTTGTAATTATGAATTTATGACTAGAAATTATGTAAGATACAATTATCTTTTATAAGCATATCGCTTTAATATCTATAGTTTTGATATTTTAACCAAAAATACACTTTGGACATATGTTGATTTCCCATAAAATAGATTAAAACATTTAACTTTATGTTTTCATTTTTTTTTGTGCAACAACTTTATATTTTCAATGTTCTTATTTTTCTACTAAAAATATCTCAATTTGTTTTTTTTTCTATGACATCTTCTTGCCAAAATTTCTTTTATTTTTCATTATCTTTTTGACATTGTAAAATAAGTTTGTGAGACTGTAAATTTTCTTTCATAATTATTGCCAATAAATTAATTATTAATTAAGATTTATCATATCTAACTTTATATCACTTCAAATCAAATGGTTAATTACATAGATTTTATAATTCAATTGATTCTGCCATGTGTTACACAATTCAATCTTTGAGATATCTGAATTTACTATTCGATTCTGGCATCTGTTAAACAACTGTTCTAATTTCTACAAAACCAAATCACATTTACTTTTACTCGGTATAATATCGGTTTAGTGCAGTTTAATTAAATTTACTTTTTACTCTTAACCCAAGGCAACAAACTCTCTTTTTGACCCAGAGGATTTTAGCCAAAGAACATAAAATTAAAAAGACATTTCTACCCCTCTTTAATCCTTTTTATAAATATCACTTCGTCTTCCACATTTCTTGCCCCCTCGACGGCTAGGTTTAGAGTTCTGAATCCCGTCAAAAACCAAATTAGGATTTTCAGAAACTGTGAACAAGTATCGACTTTTTGATATTTTTCTGTTTAGGGCTTATATGTGCCGAAGTTTGAAAACAACCGTAGATCTTGAATTTGCCAAATCTCTCGCTTTTTCACATTTTCAGTTTTTTTTTGTTCTTCAAATCTGACTACTGGTTTGTTTATTGTAACTTCTTTTTAACGAGAAGGGAGAGAAGAAGAAAATGGGAAGAGAAAATGCCATTTTTAGAGAGCCTTCTCTTAGATTAAAAACATAATCAGGGCATTTTTGAGGCAATTGCTGTTCTCAAGTTCATGAGCAGTCATGTCTTAATGTCTATAATAATACTTTTTAAAGAACGAATTTCGATGATTAATTTATGTTTTTCTTATGATAATCACATTTGTTCTTTTAGAAATAATATTTTCCGGAAGATTACAAATTAGAAACACAGGTAGTGCATTAAAAAGCTAATACTCATTGATACTTTTAGAAACTAGAATCCTTTGGGAGATAAAAGAAGATCCCAAATTCTCAAAATTTTATCTGGTTCTCGACTTAAAAGGCTGTACCGGTCATGAATTTTAGACCCGTGAACTTGACATTTGGACTAATCAACGAGAGATAGTCCTCTAAATTTTTGTTGGATCATAAAAATTAATTGTAAAATTTCTAAGTCATACACCATTTTTTTTTTAACGTCTTTCATTTATTATTGAAAACAAAGTTTACACATAGATCATACAAACACAATACAAATACATCATGTAAAATTATTAATAATAAAAGAACGATAAAACAATTTTTGACAATGCTTTCAACTAAAGCCTTACTTTTAACGGATTATGTTCGAGTACGAAAAAAAAATATTTCTAAGTCATACACCATTTTGGTCACAAAAAGAATTCAAAAAAATTATTGAGAGAAAGTTCAATAAAAAAACAAAATAAAAAGAAGAGTTCAATAGACTCTCTGAAATCGATTGTTATGCTTATCCTAAAGATGCATAGACCATATCTACCATTTATTTTGTTCATAAGCAACAATAGAATTTGAACATCCTTGAAACTTGGCCAAAGGGATATTTACAATGGTAAAGAAGAAACATGAATGATCTCTAGAAAGATATATAGTTCGCATAGAACAAAAACAAATTAATCAAAGAAGCTGCAAATCATAACCTAATTAATTATAAAAGCAACTAACCGGACTTGATCAAAGGTGAAAAAAACTATCCACAAATGAAGTTCCAAAGATCCATCACCATCAACTATGTAAAAACATTATTTGCAATCAAGAGTAGTTCAAAATTAAGTCAATCATAAAGATAATCCCACCAAAATCCAATGATATCACCAGTCCTGAAATTTCTTTCTCGGAGAATGCTACCCCACCCATATAATTTGTAATCTCCATCTTGTTCTCTTTTCATGGTCACACAGTTGTTATATCATAGTATGTGGATTTACTGATTATATAGTTTTGTAGCTGAACCAGTATGTGTGATTGGAAGACCGGCTCCATTTCCAATCGTCACGTTCTCACCACCAGTGCAGGGAGCATGCAAGGAGAGATTGCTGAGATCACTTGCAATATGGTGCGAAGCACCGCTGTCAAGAAGCCACGAAGATAAGTCCGACGAGCTGACTGTGGCTTCTTAACAGCGGTGCTTCGCTGGGAGCGGGAAGGTGCAGAGCAAGCCAAGGGGATGGAGCACGATACTAAGGCACGGATGGAGGTGCAAATTGAAATGTTCTAACATTGAATTTTTTACAATAAAATCGTGCATCTACTCTGATATATTGAAAGGTCCTAATTGAAAGATTTTTTTTTTTTGAAATTTATTATTGAAAGATTTTTTCTAATTCTAATTTCTAGAGAATGGAAATCTCTTTAACACATGTAGAATTCTAGACTCTTGACCATTCTTGATTTTGTTTTGAATCCCTATATTTCACAATTATCCAAAAATATAATTAAAGGATTACCATAAAACTACAGTATATTGTGACCAGAAATATTTTTCTATGTAAAGATTTTTGACTCAATATAATGTGTTTCACTGAATTCACACTATAGAAATAATCATTGCCATATATTCATATTCTTTTTCCCAAAAAAGTATTGTTATCAAATACGGAAGATTCATTTGAGGTCAAGGTAAACGAAAAAACTTGGGTATTTGTAATTAAGACTTTCCTCGACAAAGACTCATATAAATAGTCTTTGTGAAGAACTAGAAAATTGTCGAACAACCTTTCTTTTCAAAAGAAATAAAACTAAAAAAAACATATAATGGATATCACAAAAACCTCTATCACTTGTCTTCTTGTAATAGTATTGACAATTTCATTATCCAACTAACAACATTTTGGCCGCTTTAGGTATGGTGCTTCTTACAAGAGTTTTTTTTTTTATGAATAGATTTATTTTTATGTTGTTATTATTTAGTTATCTGTAATCATTTTTTGAGTAATAGTTGAAATTTTGTACTTTTTTCTCAAATTATAGAATTGGTAATAGCCATTTAATTTTTATATATATATATATATGTGTGTGTATACATGTTTTAAGAATTTAAAATTTCTTAAAAACTATTTTGGAGATGGAACATTACAGAGTTATAATTTTGTGGGTTGTATGCGCAGTGCCACCAAAATGCATTGGTCAATGTGTGGCTGGAAAGTATGAAGATTTTGAATGCATCCGTAACTGTATAAGGAAACTGTAGGATTATGGAAGTTGTGATCCAATTACTGGAAAATGTTGTTGTGTAACAAACGATAAAAATTAATGTTCTTCCTATAAAAATTATTTTCACGACTTTTCTATTGTTGGTTCTCAGTTGTACCGAATATTGAATTCAACGAAATAAAACTTATTTTTTTTATTATAAGCTTTACTGAAAAACATGTTTATGTGATTCAAAGCTCTCCTGTGACATTTTTTTCATTTTGATAAAATTTGGGTCTGTGACATTTTTTGTTAACTCTTGATTGATTTCTGCAGATACTCAGAGTTTGGAACTCATTGAAAACGTGATAGTGATTGTTCTGTGTTTCTAACTCAGTGGAGTAGAGATCACTAGAAAACTTCTGAGATACTTCAGCTATTTTAGAATCTCCTCTCTTTAATCGACCATTGAATATACAATATGTTTCTGGTTGTTCTATTTTTTGCCTTTGCAAAGAAGAAAATCGTGTTTTTGTCACTACTCTTTAGCCAGGGCTTTCAACTTGTCTGTATCCAAAAATTCTCTTCATCCACATATGCTTGATTCAGTTTCTGTCGCAATTCTCAAATCTGAGTTGTGGGGGCTCAATTCGTCTTTGTTGGATCAAGTCAACTTCTGTGTTGTTTGCTGGTTGTATCTTTTTTTCCGTCTCTTAGTTCTCTAGTTATTGATATTTTCATCTCCTTTGATGTCTCTGTAATTTCGGTCTAAAAGTTTGAAAAATGGTATACAATCTTAACATTTTACCCCAAAACAAAAAAAGTCAACTTTTGAGCATGACAATGTCTTCTTGTGCTTTTGATCTATTGTTAATAATCTTTCATCTCAAAATTGCGGAGTGTGCATATAACCATGGTTTCAATAACTGGGCTTGTTCTAACCTCTAACAATTGTATCCCTAAACCCTTTACGGTCTACTAATTAATAGGTTATCAAATCGGAATTGCCCTTTCTTTTGCTCAAAATCACTGGTAATCGTCATAAGAACTGTTCTATGATCTGATTTGATTGACATTGAAAATTCGGAATGAGATGCTATAAATTAGGATAACTACTCATTGTTAACCATTTTTTCTATCTAAGTAGCATTTCACATTCATGAGTATGTCTATTTCCAACCCATGAAAATAAATCTCCCGTGTATTTCACAAACCTAGTCGGAGATTACCTCATTTCTTCTCATGATTTCATAAAAATCTCCAATCGCCATCCATAATCCATTTCTCCTGCCAACAGTCATAACTCGCTAGGAGGATTTGTCACTAGTTAAACCATTTTTTTTATTTAATGGTTTCACATTTTGTGAGGTGATAAACTGATAAGTTATGAAGTAAAAGCAATTTGGTGGTAGTTTTCATTGGTTTGTGATGTGGGACTATCACAAAAATATATGATTAACTTTTTTTTTTTTTGACGGCAAACGAATGAATCCATTAAGCTTTTATCGAGAGAAAATTAATCCGGTGTTTGAGAACTTATATTACCTTATTATTCTATGGTATGCAATTATTAATTGAAAATTTCTAACATTGAATTTTTTGCAATAAAATCTTGCATTTACTCTGATATATTGAAAGGTACTTATTGAAATATTTTTCCTAATTCTAATTTCTAAAGAACGGAAATCTTTTTAACACATGTAAAATTCTTTACTTTTGACCATTCTTTTTTATATTTTGAATCATTATATTTCACAATTATAAAAAAATATAATTAAAGGATTACCATAAAACTAGAATATATTGTGACCAGAAATGTTTTGCTATTTAAGGATCTTTGACTCTATATAATGTATTTCAATGAATTCACACTACAAATAATAAATAATCATTGCCATATATTCATATTCTTTTGCCCAAAAAAAATATATTGTTATCAGTTATGGAAGATTCATTTTTGGTCAAGGTAAAAGAAAAAATTTCAGTATTAAATTAAGACTTTCCTCGACAAAGACTCATATAAATATAGCCTTTGTGAAGAACTAGAAAATTACGGAACATATTTTATTCTCAATAGAAAAAAAAAACAAAAAAAAAACATATAATGGATCTCACAAAAACCACTATTACTTTTTTTCTTGTAATAATATCGATAATTTTATTCTCTAACCACAACGTTTTAGCCTCTTCAGGTATGATGCTTCTTCCGACAGATTTATTTTTATGTTGTTATTTTTAATTATATATCTGTAATCAGTTTTAGAGTAATAGTTGAATATTTTACTTTTTCTCAAATTACAGAATTGGTAATAGCCATATAATGTATATGTATGTGTATAAATGTTTTAAGAATTTAAATTATCTTTAAAACTATTTTGGAGAGCTAACATACAGAGTAATAATTATGTGGGTTGTATCTGCGCAGTGGCATCAAATTGCTTTGCTCAATGTGTGCCAGGAAAGTACGAAGATTCTGAATGCATCCATGACTGTAAAACGAAATCGTACGATTCTGGAAGTTGTATTCCAAATACTACTGGAATATGTTGTTGTACCTCCTACCAACGATAAAAATTAATGTTTATCCTATAGTTGGCGAACTGAGCGATTAATAATGTTTTTTTAAATAACTTTTCTGTTGTTGGTTCTCAGATAAACTGGGTTTCTAATATAAGATTTAAAAGAAAAATAATTTTAATATACTATCACTTTTCTTTGGTTAAAAAGAATAACAACTTTTTTGCCAAGTCATTTAAGTCATATTTTGGCTTATGCCATCGGTTTTGTTTGAAAAAAAAGAAGTAAAAATTAATTTCGTATCTGATCGGCGGTTGCAGAGAAGTTTGAAGGTTTGATTCTGTTGACTCAGGTGGAAGGAATGTATGGTGATGAGAGTTGAGGCAGAGTCAACGGCTTTATTGTTTGAGAACTCGAGTTATTGTTGGATTACGATATGGCCACACAGTTTTTGTTGCCAATATAAAAAGTGGCACATGAATGGTTATTGTCCACAATATAAAAAGGATGGTCCAGCCAGTCATGTTACAAGGATGCACATCTTTCAGATTTTTATATTTCGAGCCTTATAAGGAAATATTAGGTTTAGATTTATGTGATTATTAGTTTTAATCTCGAAGAATCAGTCATCTACCGAGATTTGTAGTTTCAATTTTGAACGAGGAAAGATCAGGCATGAACAACGGAGTCAGCAACGGTGGATTTCCTTATGAAATACAAAAATTAAGCCATGCTGGACTACGGTTGAGAAAACTATATATATGGAATGCGATGGTATTTATGCGAATCTTGAAAAAAATATTTATCATTTGGCAGATAAGTGGCTAAAGTTAATGTTAAAAAAGAATTTTAATTTTCTATACCTACCACCCAAATACAGAAAAGAGGAATGACAAGTTTTTATGGTCCCTGCAATCCTAAGAATTTGATAAGCTTGACCATGAGGAGACCAAGAGTTAGTCAAGAATCTGCATGTTTCTCAATTCCTCGGTAGGATTTTAATTCAACTGGATACAGTTTCAAGATCTATTCAAATAGTCTAGGTCTGAGTTTGTCCTGCCTTAAGCTCCCAAAATTTTATGTCCTTGATAATGTTTCTCATTGTCCATGCAACCTAAACCGGTCCGGTTCTGAAAAACAACATCCAAAGTAGTTTGAGGGTGCAAGTATGGTTGCATATCTTCTCATTCTTGACACCTTGTTGACCTTCTGACTTAGGCTAGTAACAATGTCCCACGCGAAATTGGCAACATATTTACCTTTTAAAGGACCATTCCGTATGTAGGTGCAACATTGTGACTTGGTCAGTTTTAAGAATCTCTTTGGTAAGATGAATCCTAATTAAGCACTATAAATCACAGATTTTAACAATTGTACGTAAACGCCCTGCAAAGTATAAGTATTTGGATGTCCAAAGTCTCTAATTCTTCTTTTGATTCTTTGAAGCATTGGTTCACAATCTAACAGCGTGAGTTTTTTTCTGCAAAGGGAATGCCCAAGATATATAATAGGGAGGATACCTTGAGAGATGCCTGAAGCTTATGTTATCTTGGTGGTGATTGCGTTGGCAAAGAGGCTAGACGGGAAAAAAACAACTCTTCAACTTTGATTTGTCTCTTTAAAGTTTAAAGTTGTTTAGGGGATGCTTTGTTCATATGAGAGTGCACATGTTTTTAAACTCATCTTCACTTTTGCTTAGACAAGATTAACTGCATTCAGGAGGAGAACAAGTGTTTGTCATTTTAAAAGGTCCCACTTTTGATGACAGAAAATATGTTACTATGTTTGCTTTGCTTAGTTTATTTTTAACTGAATTGTTTAATTCTTAGTAATTTTTTAACAAATCGTATTTGGTAATGTAAATCACCGAGATACTCAAATTTACAATGCAAAAAGAATATTATTACAACAAAGAGTTATAGTTTTATAGAGTAAAGAAAAAATTACTTAACGGTGAAAAAAAAAGCTATAAAAAAGTAAAAAAGAAAGGTAAACCAAACGCCAAGGGAATAGCCCATATCATTGAGGTAAACAAAATTAAGATGTTTGTAAGCCCATATCATTTATACTGACCAACCAGCCAACTTCAATAGTGTTAAGATTACTAGTTTTGTATAGTCCCGAGGCAACCCAAATCTGCGATATAGACATCTCTTCTGCTCCTTGTTCTATCACCGGATCCCACACCTTGATAATAAGCCTTTTTCCATATAATTTTAGTGTGGATTTGAAGTATTTACGATCGCACTGTCATATATATTCAACCCATAATACAGAATAATTAATAAGAATAGTAAATTAGGCTGGTAATTGGTCACAAGTTAAAAATAAAACATCATTTCGAATCTTTTGAAAAGTATCTCACTTTTTCTATTATAAGAAAAGGGATTAGAAACACAAAGCTAGAAAGACATAACAATCAAGTTAGTAAATATAGCAAAATGACAGAATCCATAAAAACATTATTCAACAGGGTTTTTAAATTGGTCGGTTAGTTTGATTGTAAATTTTTAAAAATTTATTCGAATTATAGTTTTCGATATGATTGTCTACAATGAAAAACAGAAGTGGACAATCATTGTTCACAACTCGATTTTATTTTTGGATCGGTTTTAGTTTGTTTAAAAATCAATCATAGGTATCTCACGCATCAGTATATTATAGTATGTGGATTTACTTATTATATATATGTATATATATTGGACATTGATTATAATCCCTCTTTTTGTTTTTTAAATAGTGCCATTCTGACATTCTTCACACAAATTAATAAAATATACAATTATACATTTTTTCCTTATTTAATATACCACTATTTAATTGATATTAACTAAAATTTAAATAGTTTTAGCTTTGGATAGAGGGTAAATTAGAATTTTTATTTTAAAATTTACATTGAAAATGTAAAGTGACATTCTTTTTGAAATAAAAAATGAAGTGTAGAATGACATTCTTTAAAAAAATGGAGGGAGTATATTTTTATAGATAAATTTGTATAAGCTGAAACCGGTTATACAATTGGTTTGGTTCGGTCGACTCCCATTTTTGGTCACATGGCCTATGACCCATTAATGGTTAATGGGCTAGTGAACCATATAGATGTGTTTAACAGATTTATGGTGAATATATTGCAAAATCTATTCTGAAAAATATTGTAATTAGCATGCAAAATCTAATTTAATTAAAATCATGTTATTGTTGATTATTTTAATAAGTATTTTAAAAGCAGCAAAATAACATATCGGATGCACGAAAACTCGTAGTTTTATATTTTTTACTTTATATTTATTGAAAGAGAAATTACATTTAAATTTACTAAAATATGTTTTTTTTCCCTCAAAAGAAACGGTTTCATTGAAAAGGCTTAAAGCCTGGGAAGAGCACAAAGAAGAACGTAAGGGCCCATGTGAAGCCCATAACACAAATCGAAAAAACAACAGCTGCAAATATAAAATAAGAGCTAGAAGTCGGGCCCAGCAGCCCAAAGAAGTTTGTGGTGATGAAAGAAAACACCATTGTCGTTCAGAAGAAGGTTTCAAGTTCCAGCGATACTAAAATATGTTAGGTATGGTAATAGATTACTCTGAAGTAATTAACTTTGATATTCAGATTTAATAATAATAAATATAAATTATTATTATTATTATTATTATTATAAATGTATAGAAACAATGATAACTATTATTATTATTATCATTATTTGAGTTAAAGTTGATACTTGATAGTGAAACAAAATCAGCATACCGTCCGGAAAAAAAAAAGCCTAGGCTTGCTGTCGTAATATAATTTCGGCAGAACCTACATATTTAATTTAAATAATAAAAATAAATGATTGTATTAGTCATTTATAGTATATATATGTCTATTGCTTAAATTAAAATTTAGAAAAGTAATCCCTATAATTTACCTGCCAGCCAATTTCTATTGTGTTAAGATCACCGGTTTTATATGCTCCCGCGGCAAGCCAAATCTGCGATATGGACATCTCTGCTGCTCTGTCTTGTATCGCCGGCTTCCACACATTGATTACGGCCGCATACTGTCATATTCAACAAAGATGAATCAGTTCATAAAATGACGTAACAATCAAGTTAGTAAATGTAGCAAAATGACAGAATCCATAAACATTATACCTCATGCCCAGGATGGTAACTAGCGTCTGGTCCTGCTTGACTCACACTGCTGTTGCTAGACCGTATCGGTACGGTTCCTTTGGGACATTTCACAGTGCTGGCATGCATTTCTGTTGTTTTTCTTTTGCTCATTTGATTCGTTTCAATCATTTTTGGAATTTTGGATGGTCATTCCTATATTTTTTTAAGAAAAAGGTATTAATTTTTTTTAAAAAATATTAACATAAAAATTTAAAGTAAATCAGCTATCGATACAAAATATTGACAAATAAATTAAAATTTTTTAAATCACAAGATAAAAATTACCTAGAATATAAAAATCTCAAGTTTCTTATAACATTCTGGTTCAAAGTATTAATTTAATTATATGAAGTGAACCGAGTTTTTTTTTTTTTTTTTGTGTTAACCGGATTTTTGTAGAATTTCTAACTTACTTGTAGGCCTTTGTAACTTGTAGGTCATGGTAATTGTTAGATTCATGCATGATAACCTCAAGATTGCTACTTGTAGGTTTTTTATGCTTTGATCTATTTAGTTTGTTTTTTTGCTAAACAAATTCATTAAAATATTTTAACTACAACTATACAAATACATTATATATAATTATTGAATTTTGTTTAAATAAAGAAAATATATTGATAAAAAGAACAAATTTTGCGGAAAACATATGCAAAACTTCAGCAAAACATAAACAAATTAAGAAAGAAACACAATCAAAAATCAAATACCTGAAATATGTGGGTTTTTAAGAGAGTATTGTCAAATGCTGGTTGCTTCATTTTGTCGATACAATCAACATCTTCTCCATTTGAACTCTGTTAAATATAAATATAGATAAAGATATTAGTATATACTTTTAAAATAAGTCTCATTAAACTAAGTTTCAGCTACCCAAATTAATCGTATGTTTGTGTGCTCGTTTTAAAACTGAGCCTAAGTGGCTAAGTCCATACGCTTCCATAACGATCATCGATGCATTAGTGGTGGTTGGATAGAAAGGAAAATAAAAAGCAAATTGTATATAATCTAACGCATCAACAAAGTGGTATGTATGTATGCTCGCTAACTCTTTTTCCGGTTTCGAATGTCAGATTCCTTATGTCAATTGTCTAATTTTCATAATATCATGACAAATATAGATTTATGGTTAATTGAATTCTAACTCTTGTTAAAGACTTAAAGTAAACTAAAATTTTGACATATGTTGATTTAACATAAGAGTAAAGTTTAATAAAGTGAACCTAAAAACTATTAATTACTTTATTTATTTTGAAAATAACTCACTTACATTATTTTCATTTCAGTTATGATTTCTATTTGAGAAAACTTTTCTCTCGACTCTTTATTAATTACTAAAATATACTTTCTCCCTTCCATTTATAAGAAGTTTTGACTAAAAACGCACATATTAAAAATTTTACTTTCTTTACAAAAAATATCATTTAATGTTTTACTTTAAATTCATTCAACCAATTAAAATTTAAATTTTACATAAAAACTTAAAAAACATCTAATAAAATAAAACAACAAAAAGAGGCTAAAACACCTTATAAAATAAAAGGGAGGAAGTATTATCTTACAAAGCTAATTGCAAATAGATATATTTATAACCGTAAAAGAAAAACATGATCTCTAGGGTTCATATAGAATTAAAACAACATATTAATAAACCAGCAGCAAACCGAACTTGACCAAACACGATAAAACCCAAAACCCAACTCCATCAACTAATCATGCAATCATAAGTAATTGGAAACTAAGTCTAGCGTAATATTTTTTTTTTTTTCGTTTCGAATTTGGATCAAAGCTCAATAGCTATCTCTGGCACTGGATCTTTTTTTTTTGTTAGTGTGTGTTTTATACGATTTTGTATCTGATTTCACAGGAATATATACATGTATGTGATCGTTTTTTTTTATATTGGTTAGATTTTGATTCTGTTAACTCTTAAAAGATAATCCTTTAAAATCTCACTTGCTAGTGTTGGTTTTGTTAAAACCATTAGTAATATTTACTTATTGATCTGTGGCATAAGAGTTATGCAAGTGAAAAAGTATTTGTTTTGAATCAACTAATTGCTTGTAATTTCCAAAATCATGTTCTTGAGGCTAATATATAATTAGTAAGACTCAATGTTCACTTTACTAATTGTGGCATTTGATTCAAGTTTGTGTTTTCTAAGGTTGTTGCTGGTTTTTGTTATCTGCAGGATGTTGTTTGATTCTTCATTGACGACTTTTGTGATTCTTTAGTAACAGAAAGAGGATAAAAAATGGCGGATGATGTATGAAGCTTTTGGGGTCCTGTGACTGTGACATCTACTATAGAATGTTGTGAGAATAACTATGCTTACTCGTCTTACATTGCTGAGTTTTATAACACCATTCTATTGGCTCTTATATATTGGTCTTTTCAATGCGTTTAGGCAACGATCTGAAAAGAGAATTAGCATTCTTCACATATCGAATATGATACTTGTTATTCACGCCACATTGCAACAGCTGTAAGTATCGTCTCCTTGTCGAAACATAAGAATAATCTCTAGTAGAAAAGTCTATTCCGAGTCATGTATTTGCTAGATTGATGCATGAAAAAGTCTCAAGATTTTATTCAAACATTCAGGTGCAAAGTATGAGGTTACATGAAGCAAAACGGCAAGGACATGCTTTGTGGCATGTTGGCAAACACTTTCTTGATGTTTTGTCAAGCTCAGCAATAACGGTAAAATACTTTCTTGGAGTACATTAAGATTGAGAAGTCAAAAACACAATGAGTAGAACAAAGTGGTGAATTGTATGATAGTTATTACATTGCTCAGTAAAATCAAGTTTAAGCGTTGATCTAGAATAGTTTCTTTGCTCTTTTATACCACAAAAAATAGCTTCTTATGTTTATCAACTCATATGAGATCATGAAATAGATAAACGAGCTAGTTCTGAAGATAGCAAAGTCTCATTATCTCTCAAAACAACGAAGTTTTTAGAACCTGCCTTCTTTTGTATCTTTGCAATCTTCATCAGAATATCGGCAAACGTAGTCTTGTTCTGTAAAAGATCAATAAACAGAATTAGCTTAGATCATAAACATATGCTTCTTTAAGAAGGGATTTAGATTAGAGTCCAAATTAAGCAAAACGAATTTTACCTCTGTGGTTTTAAGTCTTTCTTTAAAGATGAAAACAAGGTCCCTTGTAGTGAATTGCTTCTTCTCCATCAGAACAGAGCGAAGTTCGTCTTCAGTAACAGGACCCATCTTACTTGGTTTAGGGGTTAGGCTTGTTATGGAGGCTTTTTCTCTTCCTTGGTCGCCAGGGCTACTCTATTTTTTCTTAATTTCAGAATTACGTTTTAGTGAAATTTTCTTTGTTTGTATTCAACCGTAATGATACAACGTTATTCATATATAAGAGTCGTATCGTAATCTTTCTATGTATATCCAAATCACTGAATCCTAATCACAATAGGATTGCAACGAGACTTTGCTTCTTTTTTTTTCCTCCTCATTTTCCATTTTTCGGTATTTTATTCCATTTTCATCTTCAATTTTCCGATACTTCCTTTCGATAGAGAGTATTCCCGTTTCCTTTGACCGTATCCCTTTCTTTTTTACGCCAGTTCAAAATTTTTACCATCCACGATGTCCATCTTTATGTCCATTTTGAAAATTTTACTTAAACAATGCTTAAATTTCTATTTATTATCAACCAAAATTTCCTAAAAACTCTTTAATCAATTTAGAATGTCACTACAAAAGCTACTAGCCGGAACCAATAGACACCAACTCGGTCCGGTTTAAATATTTTGAAATCAAGAAATGAGAAACGTACTTATTTTTACCAACTCATATGAGATCAAAGCTAAAAAGAGTGTTATTAGTTCTGAAGATGGTCAAGTCTCTTATTTTTCTCTCAAAACGACGAAGTTTTGAGAACCAGCGTTCTTTTGTATCTTTGAGATCTTCCTCAGAATATCAGCAAAGGCATTCTTGTCCTGTAAAAAAGACATCAACAAAACAATTGATTTTCCCAAATAAGCTCAGATCAAAACCATATAGTCACACTTCAACAAGGAATTGGTCCTAAAGAAGATATAAAAATATTACCTCTTTGGTTTTAAGTCTTGCCTTAAACCTGGAAACAAGATCCTGTGTTGTGACTTGCTTCTTCTCCATCAGAACAGCACGGATTTCGTCTTCAGTCACAGGTCCAGTCGCAGTTGAGGATGATGGTGCAGGAGTTGGCTCAGCTTTCACAGATTTTGTCGGTGTGTTGGATTTTGAAACTGTGTTTGTTCTCTCTTCTTTCACTGAGGATTTCGGATCCTGCTTACAAAGATTACAAAAACCTGTTTGTTAGAAATCAAATGACAACACAAGTGATCAACAGTTTTGCCCCCCAACAAGGTGTAAAACTTATCCATTAATAATCAAAAGACCTCCTTATCTCATTCATATACTTCACCTAATTCATAGATTAAATATTTCAAACATAGCATAAACACAACCCAAGTATCTTACATTTTCAGTCTTCACTTTCTTTTGAACAGAGCTGCTAGACTTTTTAGAATCACCGTCGTTTAGTTTCCTCTTTCCCTTAGATGGTTTTGCAGGAGGTGTCCCACGAGAAGGTCCAGATGGTGTAGGTTTTGCAGGTACACTCTCAACAGGTTCTTCTTTCGTCACATCCTTCTGTTTTGAATTCGTAACTGGACCAAAGTTTGTCTCCTCCTCCTATGAAATGACATTCAGAATGGTTTGCTTGTATCAAAACCAATTTCTAGTAGCAAGAATATAATGAAATGAGCATGCTCGAAAATCAAAATTTTTTATTTAAAAGCAAGAGAAGCAAAAATGTGATGAAAATTGAAGAGGGCTTACATCATCTGAATCATCATCTTCGTCTTCTTCAGATTCATTCAAACCATTAGCCTTACCGAGCAATTTCTTTAACTCTTTGCCAGATTTGCTCAACCCACCCTCCTCTTCTTCATTTTCTTCATCATCTTCATCCTGCAAGGAAAGTCAAAAGAAAGTTGGGACCCCATTGAAAGTAAAGACTCAACAATACAATAAACTTGAATGACGTATAAATGAGATTGCCAAAAGAAACTACTATATTCAGTTTTACAGAGAATTGTACATTGCAAGTGAAGTTTTATAGTAAATACAAACCTGCTTTATTTCTGGAGGAGCAGGAATTTCAGGAGCCAGAAGATCTTCACGTTCCTCAGGATCATTACCGACCGCTTCGTCATCATCAGTGAAAATCTCTTCATGCTCCCAGTCATCCCCTAAACATAAATCAACACATTATCAAAATGTACAGATGATTCTCCAGCATTGTTAAATAGATAACAACAAAAAACAATCCTGTCTATACATAGTTTACTACTCACCCTTCTCAATGTCATCATCATCCATGTCAAGATCACCACCCCTTGGATTTTCTTCATCATCATCATTACTCTTTTTGTTAAGCCCAAGTCTACTTTTCCGTGATGCCTCTTCCTCTTCATCTTCATCCCCTCTGTCAGAGACATTTCCTTCTTCTTCATCACCACCTGATGACTTTTTACGACCCCTACCACCACCTCCACTGCTTCCACCAACCTCTTTATCATTCTCCACTTCTCCAAATAACCCTGGACCATTATTCGCAGCTTTCATCATCCACCTTTGATACCCATCAGCCGTTTTTCTACGATTCTTCATCTTCTCTTCCGCTTCTTCCAACGTAAGTTGCTTATATTGTGCAACCTTATTGAAGTTATACCTAACACAATAGAAAGCAAAAAATACATAAGCTGGAAAATACCAAACTGATCCATTCAAAGACATTCCCTAAATCAAGAGACGAAAAAACATCTATTCTGAACTGTACCGCATAATTTTCCATTAGACTCCAACCACAAATAGAGAAACATATCAACAGAACAGCTTGAAAGTTTGTTTCTTCATACCAAGAACCGGCAGGAATGGCGAAAAAATCTTTGTTCTGCATCACTAAGAGATAGTAAGTTGCAGATTGAGAGCCTTCAAGATGTCCTTGGTACTGAAACTGGCCAGTTTCATCTTCCAAGATCCAAGGCTTGTTCTTTAACTTCTCCTAAGAATTAAAAATCACAAAACAAATCAGCAATTTGTTAAAACCTCCAAAATGATTCGTATAAGAAGAAGAAGATAATGATCCAACACAATACCCGTTGTGCATCAGTAAACTGACGACCTTGTGGTATATCTTTACGAAGAGACCATTTATTCTCAGAGCCACCTTTCTTAAAATTGGGAAGACCAGTCACAAATCTACCAATGAAGTAATTCTTATCCGTAGGTGCTGCAGCACGAACGTTATATTCCTAACATAATCATCGAAATTACAACAATTGATTTCTTCACCGATCAAAAAATTGTTTGAAATTTGAGAGATTTAAGTAGAAAAATTCAAACCCGAATCAATCGTGTGAGGATGGTTCCACAATCGAGACATTTAGCTTTATTCTCAGCCATGGTTTTACCACACTTCAAACACAACGTCATGTGTCTACAAGAGCTTCCATACAAATCGGATTGAGATCCACATCCGATACAAGCCGGCTTCAGCTGTAAACAGTACGACATATTGTTTCCGAAATCCCAGAAATCGAATCCTGAAACACCCAATAAAGACGAACTTAGGGTTTCGTGATTTCCAAAATCCAATTTACGAAGATTCACAAAAGCAATCGAAGATAAAAGCTAACGATTCTGTGTTCAAATCTAGGGTTCCTAATACCTTCGGAATTGTGATTATGATCAGAATTTGTGTTACGAGTTTGAGACGAGAGAAATTTTCGTTTGATCGGTAAATTAGAAACGATTCTTTGTTGTTATTTGAATAAGATATGTGGACTGAAGCGGGTGGTTTATATAGTCAGGCTTGTAAGTAAATAGTCAGATTTGCCCTCGGACTAATTGTAGAAAGATTACATAATTAGATATTTATTTAATTTGGTCTCAACTTAACATTCATTCAACCAAATCCAATTACACCATGACCATATAGTTTCACTATTAAGAGGTGTATTGAATTGAATATTTGGAGAGATTTGAGTTTTAATGAGTTTTGAGATGATTTGGTAAAATTTTGGTGAATTAGGAATTTTGTTATTAAATTTTCTGAAATCTCAGCTAAAACCATGAGATTTTGGTCTTTGTATTTTTTAGTAAGAAATCTCCTCAAATCTCACATGAAACTTTTAAATCAAATTCTAATCATGTTTTCAATAACACTGGATTTGAGTATAAAATTTAAAATCATTAATCCAGTAACACTAGATTTTAAAAGATATTTTAAAATTCATGTTTCAATAACACATGATTTATCACTAAAACTCAAATCTCTCCAAATACTCAATCCAATAAACCCTTCTTAGTGATTGTTTTCCTCCTTTTTTTAAAGAATTGATGTACATTTATTTTTATAAATCCCCAAATTATATTCTTTACTACTAGTAATAGAAAAATTATGAGTAAAACAATAAAATATTGATTCATTTATTATTATTATTTTTACCATATATTAAAAATAATGTTTTGTATCTTATTAACTGAAAATCATTATGTTTTAATATAACACGTAACTATACATAGTTAATTATATTTGAATATACACCTAACTATTAAACTATATAATTAGATGGTTTATACAACTTTATTTCTAAAAGAACAAAACACAAGGTAATTAGAATAGCTACCAATTTTCGTAGATAGTTTTACTTACAAATTCGTATAACATAACTATATATTTTTGATTGAAACACGTTAGTCTATTGGCGAATATGAGGAGTATGTACCTAGTCTATTGGCAAAACTGACGGGTGTCTAGTCTATTTGCGAAAATGACGAGAAGATGATATACTAAGACACAAGTTTTATCGATGATAGATTCTTCAATTCGTTTTCGTTTGGTTCCCAATCTTAAAATTACATGTTTATTTTCACATTATGTTCAACAAAAGACTAAAGGTTGAAAGAGTAAAGTCACCAAACCAATAACCAAATCCAAGAAACTCAATTTAGAAACGATTGTTGTTGTTCAAAAATACATTTGCACCAACACAAAATAAAATAAAAGCACTAGAATCTTCAAAATAGATAGGATTGGTTCACATGTTTTTCATAAACTAAAGTTGCACACAAACTCACTTCAGTCAAAGCCTCTTCAAAAAAATGAAGAAACCCATCATTCATAACCCACCAAAAATCTAGATGAGAAGCTTCTCTATGGCATCCTTAAGCTGCTGAATTTGAGATTTCAACTGGCTACCCTCGTTTGAAGTTACTGAACAAGCGATGACAGGTCTTGTTACACCACATGCTCTTCCAAGGGCTTGCATCGATGGCACAAACACATACGGCACATTCTACAACAATTCACAGAGAAACAGAGACAGAACTAATAGTTAGTCACAGACTCAGAGATATGTATATGCAGCCTCTTTCAACTAGAAAAAATAAACAAAATATCAACTTTTAAACTGTAACGAATCAACCAAATATTCATGAATCAACAGAGTATGATACCCATAAACTAAAGTCTTGACATTGCTTATCCAAAGAACAAGAATCACTGACTAAACGCATCACATAAGCCAATGTTAATACAGAAAAAAAAGAGCTTTTTAATGCCTAAAGTTTCTGAATTGAATTTGTTCTCATACATTCAAGAACTAAGATCTACTCAACCACCAATTAATTAAGCGATTACTACATTATAACATCTCAAAACTGGAGTCTAATAGCCAAAAATTTCAACAGAGAGATGCATAAACTTCCTTTATATCATACTAACTGAGATTCATAAGAAAAGGGATAAGAGTAAAGCAATACCTTATCTTCAGCAAGAAGAGGAAGATGTAGAAGAATCTCGAGAGGTTCAGCATCAGCAGCCATAACCACGAACTCAGAGATCCCGCGGTTCAGTGTCTTGGTAGCTTCATTAGCTCCTTTCTTGAGCTGTTTGTAATTCGTAGCTTGTTGAACAAGATCGAGGATTGTTATCGCTAACTGAGAATCGGCTAAAGGGTACGCCTTAGGGTTCACTGCTTCTACCGTCATCTTTTCGTCTCCGAGAGAGTTCTGAGTTCTGAGTGAGAAGCGATGAGAAAGAAGAAGCTAGGGTTTTAGATTTTATAAAGAGTCAGCAACGAATTAGGGTTTTATAAAGGGAACTAGGCAAAGACTCTGGGAGAGTTAGAAGGTTTTAAATAAATTATAATAAAAAATAAATAAAAAGTATTTTCACTAATTTATCGGATTTTATTTTTCTCAGAGAGTCTGCGAACGTCGTGTTTGCTTCAGCAAATCGAAACAGAGAGAAGAAGATCTCAGAAGAAGCAAGACGAGAGAGAGAGAGAGAATTAGGGTTTAGAAGAGGAATCTTCGGAGATTTTGAAGAGAAATTACAATGGCGGAGGATCTGGTTCTTGATACGGCGATCAGAGATTGGGTTTTGATTCCTCTCTCCGTTGTGATGGTTCTAATCGGTATTCTCCGATACTTTGTCTCTAAGCTGATGCGTTCTTCTCCAACTCCTGATGCTAAGATGGTCAAAGAAGGGTGAGTCTTCCTCGATCTCTGGACTGTGATTTTAATTAGCTGATTCGATTTTGATTTCATTTGTATTGATTTTGTTTTGTAGGCAAGTTATTATCAGAGCTCGGAGTCTAAAGTTCGGTGCTAATTTTATCCCGCCGAGATCATTCCGTACTCGTACATTCTACTTTAGCAACGAGGTAATGGTTTCCTAAAGCTTGATTTTTTTGTGGATTATTCGTGAATAGCTCATAAGATACGTAGATAAGATCCTTTGTGATCTAATGTGTTCTTTATATACTCCAATTTACTTGAAGATTTTTGTTTTCCAAATTCTGCTTTGCTCTGTTAATTGAAGCTTTTTAATGCGTAAAGGGTTCTGGAATTGTGTACTAGCTTAAGCAACTTTGGATATCTGAAAATTTTGATCTTTTGTGTAGAACCAGTATCAGTTACCTTTTCCATATTGGAAAAAATTGTACTGTTTGGTATTACTAAGCTCAGTACTGTTGACTGTTAGTTGCGTGCAGCTTGGCAGGTGGAAAGCTTTTAATTGCTTCTTTGTTTGTCAAAGTGTAGCTTAGTTCTGTTTTCCTCTGTTAATCAAAGCTTTTAAAGAGGATTGAAAACATCTTAATGCGTAAAGGGTTTATGGAATCATGTGTAACCATTTGTGATAACTTGTGTAGAATCAGTTATCTTTCCATATCCGAAAATTATTGTACTCTTATGTATTACCAAGCTTTCTTATTGCATCTTGTCTTTCTTGTATTGTCTCTTTGTTTTGCTTGAGGGAAATTGAAGTCATCAGCTCTATAGTTTCTGATTAGTGTACAGTTTGTCCCTGTTGGATTTGGAATGCTGAGAAAGATGTGTGTTTTGCTTATTGCAGGAGAATGGTTTGCTACATGTTCCCAAGGGAGAAGGTCAAAATCCACAAGCTCAGATGTTTTCTGATCCTAACATGGCTATGGATATGATGAAGAAAAATCTTTCCATGATTATTCCCCAGGTAGATTGAATTTGAAAAAAACTATCTGTCTTTATGTTATTGGTAACATAAGAAACTAATATAACTTACCATTTTGCAGACACTCACTTTTGCATGGGTCAACTTCTTCTTCTCTGGATTTGTTGCAGGTTTATATCCTAATCAAAGTTTCTGCCATTATTTTTTCGTCACTTGATTAGGCAATCATGAATTTGATTTATACCTGGCTGTTTCACTGCTGTTATCTGTGCACCAGTTAATTGTCTCCTTGAGTCTCTAGTCTCTGCAAGTTTTTATAATTCCCCAGCATCTGAATCTTCTTTGTTTATCTTGCAGCCAAAATACCATTTCCGCTGACTCAAAGGTTCAGAGCAATGTTACAGAATGGCATTGACTTGAGCACTGTGGATGTTAGCTACGTGAGTAGTCGTTCCTGGTAAGTACCCAAGTTACATAAAGGACTCATTTTTAACTCAGTCCTCTCTATATTTTCGATATGCTAATCATTTGTTGCTTCTGAGTATTGTCTTTTCGCTTGTTTCATGAGCTTTTCGATCACTTTTCAGGTACTTCTTGAACTTGTTTGGATTAAGAGGCTTGTTCAGTCTCATTCTCGGAGATGAAAATGGTTAATTCTCGCATACTAACTTGCTCCACAGTTCCTCATAAGCTAAAATTTGGTCATAATGGTATACTTTTGCATCTTACGCAGCCATTGATGACACGCAACGTATGATGCAAATGGGTGGATTTGGATTTGATCCATCAAAGGTAATTAAAATATATACATTAACCTTCCTTATGATCATTCTCAAGTCACATCTACAAAAGTGTTATTTATTTTCTCGTTTTCGATTTGTGGCCTTACCTGATATAGTATCATTGCATTACAAATTTGATCAGAGTCTGAGTGCAGAGAAGGATGGTCTCGACATACTTCAGCACGAATGGGCTCTACCTCGATTCGAGCAGCGAGCAGAATCCGTATTAAGAAAACTCGTGAAGTAGAGACAAAAGATGATAAGGTTTTCAAGACACATCTGGTTTACGACCTGAAACCGAATCTTAACAGTTATTTCTCTGTTTCAGCTGGTACACTCTGCTTCTGTTTTTCTTTTTTCCTTGTTGTAATTGTGGTCTCTATAAAATTTTCTCCACATACAATACAATTAATTTCCAGTTCAATATTTAATTGGGTTGTTTCAACATTTACTTGGGTTGTTGCAAATCATGACTCTCTCCAGGCTTGACTCCTAAACTTTGGATCATAACACCAACACTAGCACTATTAAATTTGGATCATAACACTAACATTAACACAGTTGAATTTAAGTTTAGATCATAACACTAACACTATTAGTAGAAATTATTCTGTAACAAACTCTAATCATGTAACAACTTTCGATGCTAAAGCAAGACCTTGTATATTATTAGTAAACCCATGTGTTTTGATGCTAAAACTCATTCGTAGTTCTCTAGCTTCTCTTCAAACCAAGTATCAAAAATAAAATACTAAAACTAGCGAAAGCAAGAAAAGAATCGAATGATTCGTTGTAGTAAAAAGATTGATTGAATATCATAACATGGAACTTGAAAGTACTGGTCCACAAAACTAGAAGAAATAAAGGGTTAATAAAAGAGGTGACGTGAGAGAATGAAACTTTTAAAGTAGAGAAATAAAATCTGGGAAAAATAACAAAAGGTGAAAAGGAAAGCATAATAATGACCGATGGGTGTCATATGTACATATGCCCAAGTGTAACACACCAAATAGTGAAGCAACTCATTAACAAATGGTTTTTAATTTTTAATTTAACAAAAAAAATGTTTTTTTAATTTAATTTTGGACAATAGTTAGGATTTGTTTTTGAAAAATTTAGAATATAATATTTTTAGTATTTTTGGAATTTTAAAAACTTTTGTGGTACTTTTAAAGAACAAAACATAAAACTAGGGCATTTTTGAAAATTTGCTATGAAAAGAAATATATATTTTGTATAACCTTTTTCAGATTTACTGTTATGGGAATAATGACCAAAAAACAGTCTAAAATATGAGTTTCCTCAAATAAAATATAGTTTTGAATATTACTCCCTTCATTTGGTAAATAGTGTTATTTTAGAGGTAACCTTGTGTTTCAAAACGAATGTCATTTTATATTTTTCATATAGTTCTTAACACTAATCTCTAAATTTATACTTCATTTAAATCTAAAAATCTTTCTATTTACGTTATTATATTTTAGTTAGGGGTATATGAAATAGGGGCATGTATATATATTTTAAACATTTTTTTAATTTATGTGAAATATGTCAAACTTCATGAAATAGAGGGAGTAAAAAATTTAAAAAAATACATTAATGAAAATAACAAAGATATACTAAGTTTTAAGTATTTGTGTTTCATCATAATAATTACGATAAAAATGTAATTATGGATGGAGAAACTTTTCCTTGAGCCATGTAAACAATTTTGTGGTTGATTCATAAAGTATAGATTTTTTTTTTTTTGTTAAAGGATTCATATAGCATTGATGTAAATGAATCTGAACCTTATCAGATAGATTATCAGATGTTAAATGTTAAGGGAAGACAGATTACATTAATTTTTTATTTTATTTATTTTTTATGCGTCAAACATAAAAAGATTTGAAGCATCATAAGGTAGTTTTTATACATTTTAATTATTGATGTTCTTACCTGTAAATATGACACATCAGGTATCATCAATATTCTTCAACAATTTTATTTTATTTTTTTAATCTCGTTTATGTTTTTGCTTTTTGAAGATCAATTCTATAAATTGCCCTCATTCTCTTCGTTAAACTCACACACAACTATCCTTCCTTTCCTACAAATACTTATTCTTTCCTTTGTCGCTTCATATTTCATCTTCTTGAAAATCTCCAAATTAAAATGGCCGGTGTTGAGGTATTTATTTATTTATTCTGATGAATTGTAAAGTTCCAATTTTTTTTTTCCCGGTAACTATCAAATCCTTAACTCCTAGTCTTGAATCCGTTAATAAACATAATAATTCATCTCCAAAAACAAGAAGAAAAAAAACAATTTCAATTCAATCAAAGAAACATGTGTACTAGTGAGAATATAAATTTCATGTCAACTTTTTATATTCGGTAAATTTTTTACCATCAGTTTAAAGTCTCTGCATGAGTATGTGACACAACATGTACAAACCAATTAAACTTACCGTATTTTCAGACAATAAAACATGTGTAATAGTTTGATCATATCTCCATGTTTTTTTTTCTTTCAAAACTTAGACTTTTGTATGTAGATTTTGTTAATAGTCCATCACCATTAGTTAAGGTTGATTCATGACACCAAAGCTCAATCGTTTTTTTAACCGCAGATTGAGAAAATAGTACCAAACACAGAAGAGAAGACAATAACGGAGCCAACGACCGAGACCTCTAAGGAAACCATTGATACAGATGACTCAGCCAACGCGGTTGAAGTTGAGATCGAAGAAGAAGAACCAAAGGTAGAGAAAGAGGTTGAAAAAACCGAGACAGATCCGGTTAGAGAGGAGAATCCGGTTGAAACTTCAGCAACTGTGGAGGAGGAGAAAGATGTTAAACCAGCTGAAGAAGAGAAGGCTGTTGAAGTCAAGACAGTGTAATAAGGCTTTACATCAACGGGACACATGTGTTTTGCTTTTTGTTACTAAATCCTATATTCTATGAAATATAAGGAGACGAGTTTCGCATAATAATAAAATTATTGAGGTACTAGTATGATTAATTTAATATAATATGTGTTTCTTTATCTTATCTGTAATGAGACGACCATTGAGGTTTGTTGCTCAAGAATAAAAGAAAACTTTATACCGTTCTTGTAATCTTTTCTTATATTTTCGTCTAGAGATTTGGATTACATATAACCAGCGGACAAGCGAAAATCTAGTTACAAATGAAAATTAGAAATCAAAAACTTAAACCGAAATAACGCACTAAGTGTTAAAACTCGATAAAAAAATAACCACATCAAAGAAAACCTAAGACAACTAGCCGTGCATGAACAAACCAACAAAATTGGAAAACTCCTACGGCGAATCAATACTACCACTCAAATTAGGAGACCAAAACTTGATAATCTGACAAAATTGCTCCATGTATAATACTTAAAACACTACTTTCCGATGCGACTAATTTGAAACTGTTCTTGTAATGTAATAAATGTCCTCCTAACATAAAACACAAAGAACCAACTACAAACGCAGACTCCTACTTGGCTATTTGCAAATCGAAAGTTAATTACCATTAATTAACTTTCGATTTGGCGATCAGTCTCTTTGAATCCATTGTATTCTGTATGTGCTTTCCAATCATCTATGCTTATCGGCCTTTCTCCTCCGCTCCAAGCATTCCGTCAAGATCTTCCAGGTTTATTCTCTTGAAAAAGGATCTGCCTGGTACAGATTCCGAAAGCATATCAGTGAAACCACGGGAAAAGAATTTTACTTCCTCGGAGATTGGTGTGGCAAATCGACGTTCAATAAGGAGATCAACGTAGCGTCTCCTGTTCTTGCTGTTAACAGCAATGGATTTCCCGCCTGGACATAGCTCTATCGTATCCCTCTTTCCAAGCACCTCGGTCTCCAACATGAATGTTAGACCAAGACCGGCGCTTGAATCGAAAAACACTGGATCCATTTCTAGAATCTGTTTGCAGCTATTGTACATGATTCGATCAGTGTCCTTGATATCTTCCAAAGAAATTCTCAATCCGGCCAACTGTAAGAAGAAAACACGATCGAAAAGCACACCCACTTGAACTTTGTGCATCAAAGCTAAGGCAATTACACGACCTGTGAACTTGAAGAACATGTCACACAATGGATCCACCTTGGATGCTGTATGCAAGACAAAACTATATTATCATTGGATCAACATGTCAACATCATAGAAGAAACTTAAGATTTCATTCTTGTTTCTAAAGCTAGATGGCTTCCAAATAATTTAAACTCACTGATGCTCCACTTCAGATAGTTAAGCAGGAAGAGAAGTACCATGATCAAGAGGTTATATAAGACTATAGAATTCTGATTAGTTCAGTAATAGTTTGCATTTTAACTGACACTTGTGCAAGCTTACTTCACATAACCACCAAACAAGATTACAAGCACTGTAGAAACTATACACTATGCAACACTAAACTATATATGTTCTCAGGATTCTAAAGAAAGCAAATTGAAAAAATTATTAACAGCAAATGGGAAATCAGACAGTAAGAAACTAAAGCAAACTTGTTCAAGCAAGGTCCAAAAATTCACTTGTGCCTAGGATAGTGAAGTCATTAAAAAAGCAACATAACCTGACATAAAGCTTACCAGGATTTGGAGAGAATCTTCTAAAATCATCACCGGTTCAAGGAAGAGGGTATTTTTCGAATTAAATATCTCCTGACATACCAGATAGAACCATTCTCGTAGAACACCAGGACCTGTAGCTTCCTCATTCTTGAATTCCATGTACAGTCCACTATGTAATGCCTCAGGGCTTGCTTCCGTTATGTACCTACACGATTCAGCAAACAAATAGGACCGATCAATGAGCATTTCGTGCATCTCGTCATACTCTTCTTTCACGTCAGGAAACAACAGCATTGCCAAGTGTCTCCTAGCTTCAAAGTTGGTAGCTTCCTTGTACTCAAAGATCCATTGGTGGTCATCACCTCGTTTTGCAAATTTCACAACAAGGGCACAAAATGCAACCTTTCTGAGATTTAACTTTTCAGCTACATGTTCCTTAGCACCTTGATAGAGGTTAGCCATTGAATTGATAATCTTCAGAATAGCAAGATACTGAGAGCATGACGCAGACAAACTTTCACTGTTTGCTCCAACTTCCTTTTCAGCCAACAAAAACTCGACCCTACACATACAAATATCCATTGTACTCAACAACTTTCCAAACAACCGATGGAGTTGTACAATCTCCGTAATGGGAATTGAGCAGGGAACTTGGAATTCAATGGCTTTCTTCAAGTGATGCCAAAAGGAAGCAAATTTCTCAACGTCAGAGAAAGTAGGACCTGCATACTGAACCAACTCTTTCACCATAAGATCCGCTAACTCAGAAAAGAAGGGGAAAATCTCCGAACCAAAGGTCAAAACTCCACCATGGAATCCTCTAGAATTATCAAACGTTTCCAGCATCGAAGCCAATGTGTTCCGGCAAGTCACATAGAGCTTCTGATCAGGGCAAAATCTCTTAAGCAATCTAGTGAACTCTAACACAATCGGTAAACAATAGTTCTGCTGATTCTTAGGCAAACTAATGCACTTATTCAAGACCAACTTAATAGAACTCTTAGCACATAACTTATTCATCTCTTTAGAAGAAGCATAGAGCATCACCAGAGCAGCAGGAACCGAAGAGCTAGAGAAAATCTTGATATATTTCCCAATCAAATCATCAACCGAAGAGCTAGAGAAAATCTTGATAAATTTCCCAATCGAATCACCGATTTCACCAGGAATCATACGGAAGAAAGCATCAATCTTCTCATTGATGTTTGATGGAAGATCTTCTTCACTTTTATACATTCGAGAAACTGTATACATAATATCATCAATCGTTTGCCAAGCTAAAGGATGCTCTGTGCTTTGCATACGACCAACGAGCTGAAGCAATGCGTCTTGCCCAATAGAGTAAAAGCTTAGTGATTGTTCATACTGTAGCTGCTTACCTTTGTAGATAACTCGTTGCTCAATCACCGGAATCTTCGTTTTCCACTCGATTCTCTGATGAAGCTTCTCAACGGTGTCGTTTCTATCGGCGTGGATCACGATCGTTTTGCCACCTGACATCATCCTAACGAATAATTGCAATCGAGTCGACTCAGAACGATTCGATGATTCACAAACATAAGAACACTCCGCCGACGAAGACGGTGTAGCTGAGGACGCCATATGATCGGCGTCGATTTCGTATTTTCTCATTTGTTCAAAGATATCAACTAGGGTTGAGAAAAATCCCTGATTGAACCGATCAAAGTACCGTTAGCGTCCGCTTTATATATAGGGAGGCCAGATACGGTTTTGGATGGGCTTTGTTTTAATGGGCCTACAGTTTGTATGAATCGGCCTTTCCCGTGCACCAATCCTAGTATTTTTCTTTTCTCCCTTTTTTTTTTTCATTTTTATACTCAAATTAAAAAGTGAATCAGAAACCCTATTCTTACATCAAAACTAAACATAAATTCAAATTTACTATCCAAACATTTAAATTTGTGCAAACCTAGGAAGCATGGAAACTCTCTCCGATGTTCGTTTCCTGTTTCCAAAACGTTTCGGAAACAAAAACTCGATAAAAACGCAATGGAAACGCGTTTCCAAAAACCTGCCATTTGGAAACGTCTATTTACATTTCAGAAACGCGATGGAAACTTGCTTTTTTTTTGGAAATTTATTAAATAAATAGTTTAGAAACATGAGATATACATGATATATATATATATATTACTTTTAAAAAAATCTAGTTAACCATAAATACGGTGTCCAAAAGCACAAAATCTTTCTTTTGTTAACTATATTTTAAGTTTACTTTCTTTTGTGTTCTATATTTTAAGTTTTTTTTGGTGTCTATTTGTAGTCGAAAATGTTTTAAGTAGAAAGTTTACACAAGTTCTTGAAACCTCCTTGAATATATAGAACAAATAGGGTTCTGTTAGGTCCATTAACATAAACATTTTTAGTCTTTTTTTTTTTCCTTTTTTCACATAAAAACTACAATCCTAACACAATAGAAACAAATAGTGGAAATGATGAAAAAAATAAACAAAGAGTAGAAATGTAAACATGCAAATTAGAGGTGACAATAAGCAGTGGTAAACCAAGCGATAACCGATTTGAAACTTGTTAATTACGGCAGCGGTATTGTAAATTTTCATTTTACATCGACCATGCTCTATATGGCTATGCGTTATCAGGGAATCATATATAATACAGGAAATATTAATAATATTGCAAAAAAAAAAAATCATTTGAATTTTGCAGAAATTTTTTCTTTTTGATAAGAATGTATATATTAATTTCACAATGAAAATTGAGGTTACACAGGGGGGAGCATACACATTCTTAATCAAAACCTCAATTCAATCTTAGAACAAACACATTGAAAATGTATATGCAATTTGACCCGAATCCTTCACTTACTCTTTGAGAAAATTGCTCATTCACATGGATCAGGTTCTAGAAGATCTATGCAATCATTTTCAATATATAAGGCGGAGCTGTGGTTGTACGGATCCGGATGTGAGCGGCTCGAGGCGACTTCGGCGCAAGTTGAGCTGCCTCTCCCCCTTCATCTCATGACCGGCTTGAGGCTCAGGTTGATTCCGGCGGCTGGATGTCTCGACGAGCTGGGCTTCGTTCGGCGGCGGCGCGTGAGGATAGTTCCTCCAAAGGTGAGCTTTCTCAGATTGTTGGTTAATTCTGATTTTCGGGGTTTTATCCAATTGAATACTGTAAACCGCATCGTTACCCGGTTTGAGTTGATTTTAATATAATAATATTTTTTTTTTTAAATTAGTAATTTAGTTTACAAGAAAAAATAAATATGTAATATAAATGGAGGGAAATAGTTATTATGTCTTCTTTAAATTCAACTCTGTTTCGCTCCTTCACTCTCTGTTACCTTCGGCTCAATTCCAAATTCCATTTTCTGTTGAGATTTTTAGGGTTTCTCTCTTCAAGTTTTGTAAACTGAGTTTTGCTTTTGATTAAAATTGCTTCGGAAAGGTGGACGAAGAAGATAGAAGAGAGAAGAAAGCCACGTCGCTGGAGCCCAACGACGCCAAGAAAGCAAGAAACGCCACCGACTCTGTTGAGAATAAGGTAAGCCGGAGATTCACTATCTCACAAGTAATCAATCTCCGATATTGATGTTTAGGTTTCAAGTAATGTCCGATTCTTGAGTTTTGGATTTGCTAATTCCGTAGATGGACGATGTTACGGCAATGGTCGCTGGAGTTTTGTCAGATGATCCCACGTCACAGCTTGAATCCACTACCAAGCTCAGAAAGTTTCTATCTTTGGGTAAAATTTTAAGTTCTTTTTACTTTTTTCTTGATCAGATCTTTATATATTGCTTCTTCAAGCTACATCTTTTTCCACCAGATATAACTTCTAATGTCGATAACGTGATTCAATCTGAAGTTGTGCCTCGTTTGGTTGAGTTTCTTGAGAAAGAAGATTACCCTGAACTTCAGGTAATTAGAAGAAAAAGTCACAAATCAACTGATATTTATGTTCTTTGAGCCTTAGATTTCAATTATGGTTTTTTTCTAGCTTGAAGCAACTGCTATTATAAGCAATATTGCTTCTGCTGAACCTGAGGTGGTCATTGAACGTGGTGCTATTCCAATCTTGGTTAAGCTTCTTGTTTCTCCTAACGATGATATCAGTGAGGAGGCAAGCTAGTAACTATCATGTATTTTCTACTTGTATATATGTGACTTTTGAAATTCTGAAAAAGTCTTTCTTGCAGTCAATGGTTGCATTGGGGTATGTTGCTGATGTCTCTCCAGAGAACCGCGACCTTGTTCTTAACTTTGGAGCATTGAAAAATCTGATTAGTAAGATGTTGTTGGTTATTAAGCCATTTACTCGTAGAGTTGGATTTTGGACATTGTTAAGCATTTGCCGTTGCCCACCTCAAGGTCCTATACCGCTCTTTGAGCAGGTCTTGACTTCTCTCTTTCTCTCTTTGTTTCCTCTGTTGGTATATATGTCCAATACTGAAGCCATGATTATATATAACAGGTGAAAGAAGCTCTAATTCTAGTTGAAATGTATCTCAAGTTAGATCTTGATGAAGATCTCTTGTCAGATGTTTGTTGGACACTTTGGTATATGTGTTATGGTTCAGACGAAGGAATCCAACGTGTGATTGAACATCGTTCTGTCCCAAATCTAGTTCAACTTTTACAGTTAGTATTTCTCACATACATATATATATATATAACTTCTCCAGTTTTGTGACATGTTTGGATAATGAAAGCTAAGAGTTTTTTTCTTTTTCTTTTGCAGACACACTTCTCCAAGGGTTCTTACTCCTGTCTGTTGTATCATTTGCCCTATACTTGATATAGATAAAAAGCAGATCCAAGTATGTGTTTATATCCATTTATGCTTTGTTATATGTTGCTTGTGATTAGATTTTGTGACCAAACAACAAAGTTTTTTTCTCTTTGAACTTATTCTTCAGCTTGTGATTGATGGTGGTGCCTTACCAATTCTTGCCAACTTGCTTACTCAAGAATATGAGAAAACCATTAATACTCAAGAATATGAGAAAACCATTAAGATGGAAGCTTGCTCGATGATTAGATACATCACTGCAGGCACTGAAGACCAAATTCAGGTACTGAACAGTTTTAGGTACATTTTTTTTATTGTGAATGTTTCAGAACACTAAACAAATTTACCCTTCTGTCTATCAGTCAGTTATTGATGCAGATTTGATTCCAATTTTGGTCAATCTGGCTCAAAATGCTGAAATGGACATAAAGATGAAAGCTATAAGGGCAATTTCAAATGCTACCTCAGGTGGTTCTGATGCTCAAGTCAAGTATGTGTCCCTTGTCTTTATCTTTTATGTTTCATATTTTCATGCTTCTTGATCATGAATTCACAATCTCCATTACTTGGTGTGATTCAGATACTTGGTAAAGAACAGTTGCATAAAACCTTTATGTGATCTCCTGGTATGTGAAGATCTAAGAGTCGTCTTGTCATGTCTGAATGGATTGGAAAAGATTACGAAGCTGGGAGTGGAAAAGGAGACTGGAGATTATGCGGAAGGGCTGGCAAAGATTGACAACCTACGTACCCATGTCGACGAACAGATCAAGTATAAGGCTGCGAAGATTCTGAAGGAAAACTGGTTTGATGTTACGGCAATGGTCGCTGGAGTTGTTTCAGATGATCCCACGTCACAGCTTGAATCCACTACCAAGCTCAGAAAGTTTCTATCTTTGGGTAAAATATTAAGTTCTTTTTACTTTTTTCTTGATCAGATCTTTATATATTGCTTCTTCAAGTTACATCTTTTTCCACCAGATATAACTTCTAATGTCGATAACGTGATTCAATCTGAAGTTGTGCCTCGTTTGGTTGAGTTTCTTGAGAAAGAAGATTACCCTGAACTTCAGGTAATTAGAAGAAAAAGTCACAAATCAACTGATATTTATGTTCTTTGAGTCTTAGATTCCAATTATGTTTTTTTTTCTAGCTTGAAGCAACTGCTATTATAAGCAATATTGCTTCTGCTGCACCTGAGGTGGTCATTGAACGTGGCGCTATTCCAATCTTGGTTAAGCTTCTTGTTTCTTGTAACAATGATATCAGTGAGGAGGCAAGCTAGTAACTATCATGTATTTTCTACTTGTATATATGTGACTTTTGAAATTCTGAAAAAGTCTTTCTTGCAGTCAATGGTTGCATTGGGGTATGTTGCTGATGTCTCTCCAGAGAACCGCGACCTTGTTCTTAACTTGGGAGCATTGAAAAATCTGCTTATTAAGATGTATACACCTAATAAAAGGACATCTACTATAAAAGTTGGATTTAGGACATTGTTAAGCATTTGCCGTTGCCCACCTCAAGGTCCTATACCGCTCTTTGAACAGGTCATTACTTCTCTCTTTCTCTCTTTGTTTCCTCTGTTGGTATATATGTCCAATACTGAAGCCATGATTATATATAACAGGTGAAAGAAGCTCTATATCTAGTTATACGATTTCTACCTCCGTCAGATCTACCTCTTCGGTTAGATCTTGATGAAGATCTCTTGTCAAATGCTTGTTGGACACTTTGGTGTATGTGTTATGGTTCAGACGAAGGAATCCGAAGTTTGATTAAACTTGATTGTTCTGTCCGACAACTAGTTCAACTTTTACAGTTAGTATTTCTCACATACATATATCTATAACTTCTCCAGTTTTGTGACATGTTTGGATAATGAAAGCTAAGAGTTTTTTTTTTGTTCTTTTGCAGACACACTTCTCCACGTGTGCTTACTCCTGTCTGTTGTATCATTTGCCCTATACTTGATATAGATAAAAAGCAGATCCAAGTATGTGTTTATATCCATTTATGCTTTGTTATATGTTGCTTGTGATTAGATTTTGTGACCAAACAACAAAGTTTTTTTCTCTTTGAACTTATTCTTCAGCTTGTGATTGATGGTGGTGCCTTACCAATTCTTGCCAACTTCCTTACTCAAGAATATGATAAAACAATTAAGACGGAAGCTTGCTCGATGATTAGATACATCACTGCAGGCACTGAAGACCAAATTCAGGTACTGAGCAGTTTTAGGTACATTTTTTTTTTTTATTGTGAATGTTTCAGAACACTAAACAAATTTACCCTTCTGTCTATCAGTCAGTTATTGCTGCAGATTTGATTCCAATTTTGGTCAGTCTGGCTCAAAATGCTGAAATGGACATAAAGATGAAAGCTATAAGGGCAATTTCAAATGCTACCTCAGGTGGTTCTGATGCTCAAGTCAAGTATGTGTCCCTTGTCTTTATGTTTTATATTTCATATTTTCATGCTTCTTGATCATGAATTCACAATCTCCATTACTTGGTGTGATTCAGATACTTGGTAAAGAACAGTTGCATAAAACCTTTATGTGATCTCCTGGTATGTGAAGATCTAAGAGTCGTCTTGTCATGTCTGAATGGATTGGAAAGGATTATGAAGCTGGGAGTGGAAAAGGATACTGGATATTATCACCAACTGATTCGTGATGCGGAAGGGCTGGCAAAGATGGACAACCTACGTACCCACGTTGACGAACAGATCAAGGATAAGGCTGCGAAGATTCTGAAGGAAAACTGGCTTGATGGGGAAGATGTGGAAGATGTGGAAGGCTGGCTGAGGAGGATGAGGAAGATGTGGAAGAGGAAGACGAAGATTGAAGAGACAACAACCTCCAAGGACATGATCTGAGCTTTCAGTTTTGAGAGAAACAATTGTTCCAGTTAGGATTCAACTTTGGTTAATAGAAAAACAAATCTTCTTCTACTTGATGAGATCCCACACAATCTGATATTAGAGTAATAAAACCTTTGGCTTCATAATCATGTCTACTTTGTTTTTGTTTTGTGAAGTTTTGTAAAGATTAAGAGTTGTTTTTTTTTTGTGTGAAAACCAAAGCATATATCTTTGTTGAAAAGGTTTAGTTACAAAATGACTCAAATTCTTGAAATCTACTTGCTGATTATAGATCAAAGAAGGTGTTTTGTTAAGTTTATTTACAGTTTTTACTCAACGAACTTGTAATTTTACACCATTCAGACATTAAAAAGATGGTTCAAGAACAGGTATGTATGCATGTGGTTCAATGGGAGGCAAATCAGCCCTTGGATATTGAATCAACTGAAGTGATTAAACCGAAATTAAACGGATTTAAATTGAAATTAAATCAAACCAAACAGATCTTCCGGTTTAAGAAAGTCAGTAACTTTGACTTTGACTAGTTTCAATTTGAGTATAAATCGGAAAAATACAAAATTTCCACCGAAAAGTCGAAGATGAACCGGTGAATTCAAAGACTCGTCGGAAAAACTAGCACGAACTTAGTCACAATTACAACCTCCAAGGTGATGAGAAAATTAAACGGCGTTGACTCCAACATTGAAAAATATATATGCAATTTGACCCGAATCCTTCACTTACTCTTTGAGAAAATTGCTCATTCACATGGATCAGGTTCTAGAAGATCTATGCAATCATTTTCAATATATAAGGCGGAGCTGTGGTTGTACGGATCCGGATGTGAGCGGCTCGAGGCGACTTCGGCGCAAGTTGAGCTGCCTCTCCCCCTTCATCTCATGACCGGCTTGAGGCTCAGGTTGATTCCGGCGGCTGGATGTCTCGACGAGCTGGGCTTCGTTCGGCGGCGGCGCGTGAGGATAGTTCCTCCAAAGGTGAGCTTTCTCAGATTGTTGGTTAATTCTGATTTTCGGGGTTTTATCCAATTGAATACTGTAAACCGCATCGTTACCCGGTTTGAGTTGATTTTAATATAATAATATTTTTTTTTTTTAAATTAGTAATTTAGTTTAAAAGAAAAAATAAATATGTAATATAAATGGAGGGAAATAGTTATTATGTCTTCTTTAAATTCAACTCTGTTTCGCTCCTTCACTTTTTTCTTGATCAGATCTTTTTACTTTTACTTGATAAAACCAAAGCATGTTTTTGTTGAAAAGGTTTAGTTACAAAGTTACTCAAATTCTTGAAAACTCCTTGCTGATTATAGCACAAAGAAGGTTTATTTTGTTAAAGATTATTTACAGTTTGTACTCTACGAGCATTTTAGCAATTTTACATCATTCAGTCATAAAAAATAAAATAAAAAGATGTGGTGCAAGAACATTTATGTGTGTGTGGTTCAATAGGAGGCAAACCAGTCTTTAAAAAAAAAACCTAATTAACCATTAATACGGTGTCTAAAAGCACAAAATTCCTACATTTTAAGTTTTGTTTGATCTTCTTAAGATCCGCCAGCACCTTTTGTCTACACTTCAGCAAGCAATGAAAACACTTGTAAATCGTTTTCAAATAAACGCCAATATACGTTTTGTAAATACAAAAATTACTTTTCTTTGGGGTCATTATTCAATAAAGAATACCTTTTACCAAAAAGGAACATGAAACTTCAGACAGATGATAAGGATAAAATAAATTTTAAGGATTATTAATTTATTATGAACATCTCCTAAGCCTAATTTCGTTTATATGCTTAACAAGAACAAAGTCTGTCTCAGTGCTTACAAGTGGTTATTAAGGAAGAACATGTGAGCGGAAGATGAGAGGAAAAGTGCAATAGAATCCGGTACTCCAAACACTCTAACAAAAGGTTTATTTGGAAGATAGGTTAATTTACTCTCCATTAACATTTACGATTAACATTTACTCTCCATCTAATCACAAACTAGTTTTGTCCAATGCTCTCTGGTTTACAGTATATTTTACTCTTTGTGCTCTGTTTTTTACTCTATGTAACTGACCTCTCCACTTTACCCCGTTTTTAGGGTTTACATTGTTTTCCTTTTTTAATATGTCTTACCACAAGTTAATTTTTGAAAAATCAAGTTAACAACAAAGACCCCAAACTAGATTTGTTTGAGTTTCCTTCTCTATGTCCTATGTTTTTGAGAAATCTAGTTATTAAGATCATATGATTAACATTTGCTCTCCATTTTGTCCCAGCCATAAAGCATATATAATGGGAGGCAAATCAGTCCTTAAAAAAAAAACTAATTAACCATTAATACGGTGTCCTAAAGCACAAAACAACAACCAAATATGGAGATTGGAGTATGGAGTCACACAAGACTATACAAAGTTTCAGCATAAGTTCCCGTCAAACACATTGTAGCCATGCACACATAACTGGTCTTAGGAATTTAATGGCCAGTAACAAAATAAATAATCACTGATATTAGGGGAAAAGGATAATGGAAACATGAGAGTTATAAAGTCAACATCTACAAAAGTAGCTATCACTAAATTTTATATCTTCTCTTGAAGGAGGAAGAAGATGTCATCAAAGTTGTGTTATGGTCTCCATATTACATTTGTGAGAGAAACTTGTTCGTGTGTTAGGGTACTAGGGCCTTGTTCATCTGCAAGAGTTTTGCTCCTGATTTTCGTAGCCTCTTCGCTGGGATTAGTTTAAGTTCACCTCTGTTTATGTCCCTCCGGGATTAGTCTTGCTAGTTTCTGGTTCTGTATTCTGCTGTGGTTCGTGTTGCTCTGCAGGTCGTGTTTACTAGCTCTTTTTGGATGTCTTATTTCTTCTCCTCTCTACATCTGCTGGGGTCTAGGAAATGCTGCTGTCATCTCGGCTAATGCTGCGTTTCACTTGTCGAGGCTTCTCTCCCATTCCTTGCCGCTTCGATCGGAGTGCAGGTTTGGTTCGATTTTGACTGCAGAGCTTTCACCTCCCTGCTCTAGCCAGTTCAATACGGCGGAAGTTGCCTCCTATTGACCAGTTGGGTTCACAGCGGTTGTGTGTTTTGGTTAGCAGTGGCTCACTTCTCGGAAATCTCCTTCTACCATCTCTAGCTTCCCGCGTTGTGGTGTGTCCTTAGCTCCTCTCCGGTCTGTTTGCCGGGTTGATTAGGTTCTCTCCTTTTGCGGTGTGCTAGTTCCTTGTCTTGGGAGTGGTTTGAGTTTAGCTGAATGTTTGAGTTAGTAGAAGGGTACGTTCTATGTGGTCTCGGTTGCTGTTGCTGTTGGTGCTCAAGGGCTCGTATAAGTGTGGTGGCTTCGGATTGCCTCAATTTGGCTTCGGTTTCGTGTGGGTTCCCGGGTGCTCGTTGATGGGTGGTCTCTTTGTAGCTTGTAATGCTTCCCATTGCTCCGGCAAAGATGTCAACTTGTCTCGTGGTTTCTAAGGCGCCATTTCCATCTTTGGTTGAATGTGGTTCCCATTCTTTCTGGCTTTTGATCTTCTTCAAGTGAAGGGCTCGGCACCATTGTATCCTTCTAGTATCCTTCTCATTTATTTTAGTTGCTCTTTCTCTTCTTGTTTGTTATTGTTACTTCTTATTGTTCTACTTTCACCATCTTGTAACTCATCCGTTGCATTTAATAGAATACTAATACACAAAGTTTTAATCCAAAATAATTCCGCAAGTGCACAGACAATCGCAGTAGTATATAAGGTATCGAATCCACAGAGACTAAGGCTACGCTATGAAATTATATATTTTAATTTAAAGCTAAGACAAAATAAAAAAGTTTGTAATTTTCGGAACAAAAGCAAGTAAATAAATCGGTGTAAAAATAATAAAAACAAGCACTAGGTTAAGGCGTTTCGTCGGTGATTCGGAGACAAGGTTGAGCAACTATTCAGGGGCTAAGTAGCTACCGGTCTCGAACTCAAACATAAAATTAATATCGCCCCACTGTCGTGATGTATCGATAACTTTATCTAACAACCTAGACACTGAAACTGTCGTTTGGACCTAGCGAGGTTGATAAGCATTAACGAGCTGGTTCAATCTGTTCACAATCAATCGCAACAATCAACTGTCGTTGGTTACGCACCAATTGCTCACCAATGATTTATCTAGCAACCTAAAGCACTGTCGTGAATAAGTTTAACCTAAAATCATAGACTAGGTGATCAAGCTAATCTAAGCATTATGAATCCCTATTGGCGAAGACATTATAAATTCCAATACCTATTTGTGCTCAGCCATTAACATCCTAAATCACCATTGAAAACCTTAACCTAGCTAAGGATCTACTCACACATGGCGAAATCAAACACAACAAAGCAATATAATGAATTCATGATATTATTAAAGAGATTAGGGTTCAGAATTCTTCTCAAAACAAAGTTGTGGTCTCCTTTCTTTAAATCTTACAAAGAAATATAAATCTCCACGTGATGTTCTTAGCAAAAGCGTAAGTGTGTTAGAAAATAGAAGAAAAACGATATATACAAGTCTGGAGACGGCTGGGTGAAGATTAGGGCGTCCTTGGCGAAAAAATAGGAAAATTGGAATTTTCCCTTATTTGCTCTGTCAGGTCGTCGTGAGCGGTCGCTCAGGAGCTGAGCGGGTGCTCAGCGGGTGAAAATTTGACTTTTCTCCAATTTCTGCCAAGTTCTTCCCAGAAGCTCCAATCTTCATCTTTAGCCATCTTTTGACCTGTAATGACTCAAGATAAAACTAAAAGACTCGATAAAGACTTGAAAACAACTGTTAGAATGCGCCAAAAACGCAACATATTAATTCCCCCAGACTTAGATCCTTGTTTGTCCTCAAACAAAACTTAGAACTAAGCATAAGAGAATGGTTTGAAAAATACGGAGACTCACCTGTTCTTGAAATACAGCAATGACCCTTTTGAATTAGTACTCCACATATCACATAGCCAGCTCCAAATCTAACCACCATGTACTTCTCCGTAGGCCTTCGCAGCTCACTATACTCCACACATGAATTCGCAACCTTATCCATCAAAGCCTTCATCGCCAGTTTCATCTCTGCAATCAATTACCAAGGACCTTCTAGATTCTTTCACATACAATATCTTGACAAGAACCACTTAAATTCCACACATTTTTTGGTATTTTTCCTCTCTCTCCCAGACTTATTTCTAAGCTAGCTTTTTTTTTTTTTTTTACTAAGGTCCGAGACGCGAGTACTGATGGTGTTTGCCACCGAGTCCCTGGTTCATTCCTTACTGCATATATCAAGTTCCGAGATGCGAGTACTGATGGTGTTTGCCACCGAGTCCCCGGTTCATCCCTATCAATATAAAGCATGTACATATAAAGGTTCCGAGACGCGAGTATTGATGGTGTTTGCCACCGAATCCCCGGTTCATCCCCTCTCTATGCAACTCACATACATAACCTTATTGCTAGCTAAACTTCTAATAGGGGAGGAGTACCATTACTTTCTACTGGTGGGTTCATATGTCAGATACGAATGATGAGTCAAGCCCTATGGAAATCAACCACATCGACGAAGTGCAAAATTTTTGGCTTAGGCTCGGATGAACTCCGCTGGAAACATGGTGTCCTCTAGTTAGCTGGTCAGCCTTTGGATTTTTTATTAGTCCGATCTATAGCTGGTTCTGTAACAATGGTCACTTTGAAGCAAGGTTAGAACAACATATTCAAGAAATAGATCATAATCTCCAACAAATTTTGACTCAATAAAAATAAACTGACTCAAAGAAAACATGAAAATGACTCAAAGAAAACAAAAGAAATAAAACAAAAGAAAGAAAAATGGATTAGTATCAATACCCTCCCCCAGACTTACTTCACACCGTCTCGGTGTAAAAATAAATTTAGAGTTGGGTGAGAAAATAAAATAAATAAATAAAAACCATTTTAGAAAATAAATTTTTTTTTTTTTTTTTTTTTGGAAAGGAACACTTACTTGTTTTCGGAAAAATACCCTTCTTATCGGAGCGGGTGCTCGGGGCTGAGCAGGTGCTCAGAGCTGAGCGGGTGCTCGGGGCTGAGCAGGCGCTTCGTCCAGCCGCTACAGATGGTCGTTGTCTCGCCCGGGGAAAACTTGGTGGCTTCGTACCGGTCTGCGTGTGACCGCTGCATCCAACCGCTACGCCCTGTTTTTTTTTTTTTTTTTTTTTTTTTAAATGAAAACCAAAAGTTAGAAACAAAAGAAATTGAATCGAAAGGATATATACACTTACTGGTTGGTTGCCTCCCACCAAGCGCTTTGCTTAACGTCATTAGCTTGACGCATTCACCGTTTAGGCATGAGAAGGTGGATCCGCTGAAGGATCAGGTGGGAGTGGTGGTGGGTTGAAATCTAGCTTCAAAACTCTATTCATCATTGCATCCACAACTACTTGTCCCTGCGCTTTAAGTTCTGGGGTAATAAGTGCTTTAATCTTAGAGAAGGGTTTAGATATACCTTTGCACTTAATCTTATATTCAATGGCGTCGCCAACACGTCTATGGGGTGTTAAGGAGACATGAGCCTGAAGTGGTGCTCCCCCAGACTTAGACTTAGGCTTCTCCTCTATGACAACATAAGAGCCATTTTTCTTGCCCTCAGAAATCGCTACATAGAATACACCTTTGTTGACTTTAGAGAGAGAGACCCTTTTTTGAGGTAAGTCAACAATTGCTCCTGCAGTAGCGAGGAACGGCCTTCCCAGGATCAATGGCATGTAAGCATTATTCTTCATTTCGACCACCTGAAAATCACAAGGCATTAAGCAATCATCAATGCTTATCTCGAGGTCTTTGACAAATCCTTGTGAAGTTGATGTTGCTCCATCTGCAAATTTGAGGGTTCTCGAAGATGGAAGGATGTTCTCAATCCCTAAGCGTTGTGCGGTTTCCTTAGACATAACGTTTACCGTAGAACCAGAATCACAAAGAGAATCCTCAAATGCAACTCTGAGTATAGAGCATGGAACTACGAACTTTCCGGGATCTCCGAGCTTGGGGAGATGCCTTCGTTTAAAAGCTGGACTGGACCTGGAAAAGGAACCTTGGGAGAATAAATCCTCGCTGGAGGAGTTTCTGCAGAACTGGCCGAAGCATACTGTCGGAGAAGGTGCTCAGGGCTGAGCGGGTGCTCAGTCATTTTGGTCTGAGAATCAGCTAGAGTCGTCTCAAACTGTGTTCCTGGGTGTGAACCATGTTCCATCAGTATTTCTTCTGTGGCTAGAGCTTTCCCTTGGATATTGTGCTCCGTAGCACTCTTATTATCTTTTCCCACGGTTTTAGGGCTAGTTGGTGGTGCCAACACTTTCCCACTTCTCAGCTCCACTGCGGTGAAGTTTTTCCTGACTTCGCGCTGTAAGTCAATACTTAGGCACTGAACCTTCCAATCCAAAGTAGAAATCCGTTGGCTCACCTGCTGAGCATTCTTGATTTGTCCATCATCAATTTAAACTCATTCTCTTCATCCCCAATGAAGTTCAATTGAGCTCTTGAGCCACTAGAACCACTTCCATTCCTGGGGCTATGCTCACCCCTTGCTGAGAGAACTTCTTGCTGTCGTTTGACGGTTTCAGCGGTTTGGGCAACTTGCATGTCAAGCTTCTTCACGTGAGCGGTAACAGCTTTATACTTCGCATTCAGATCATTATACATGTGATCAACCTTGGCATTGATTTCTGTTGCGGCATTTTGCTGATTTACCAGGAGTTGCTGCATAAGGTTTTTCAGCTCATCTTGAGATGTAGGCGCGGAGACAGCTTGTGGTGGTGTAGCGAATTGGGCATTTTGTTGTTGGTTTCCTCCTTGGAACTGGTTTTAATTCTGATTAGGGAGTGTTGCTGGAGTAAACTTCCTAAAAACTTCAATTTCTGCTAAGTTCCTCCCAGAAGCTTCAATCTTCATCTTTAGCCATCTTTTGATTTGTAATGACTCAAGATAAAACTAAAAGACTCGATAAAGACTCGAAAACAACTGTTAGAATGGGCCAAAAATGCAACATATCAAATACCCTTTAACAAAAAAGAGAAACTTGTTCGTATTTCACTTTTCTATTTTTACCTAAGTCAAAAGTAAAATAATAAAGTGTTTTACTAACAGTAAATTCAACAAGCCCATCTTGCTCAGTTGGTGGGTCGTTGGTTTGATACCCACGGTGGCAAACTTTGTTTTTTCCTTTCATTATATTGTAAATTTTTTTAACTTCAATATTAAGTATTTAAAAAGATATAGTGAAAAATCAAAAACTTATTTGAAAAGTCTTAAGTAGTTTAACTATAGCCAAAAAATATTAAATAGTTTAATTAGAGGTAAGAGATTATAACCATCAAAGTCAAAGATTTAAATCAACATTTTCAATTACATTCTTAAGAAATTTAAATATTATTATTATTTTAATAATTATGATTAGTTTTTATTATATACATTTTAATCACTTTTAATCACATATTTATTACTTTAATAATTTTTCAAAACATTGTTCAAAAAATAAAATTCTTCAAATTAATTAAGATTTTTAAGTTAAAATAAAAATAATAAATATCCTATATATTTTAGTTTCAAATTGTTTACTTATTAAGTTTACAAATAAAAATTTACTTTTCCATTGTATTTCCATCGCGTTTTCAAATTGTAAATTTTACAAAACGTATTACCAAAAATTTCTACTGCGTTTTTAAGAATTTCACAGAAAACGGACATCGAACGAAGTTTTCATGTTTCATAGCAATATATTTTTCACACATAGAAATTAGGGGTGGTCGATCGAGAATTTGATGGTGGTTCAAGGGAATGGGAGGAAATTTAGGAAAAATGTCTCATTTCTCTCCCATTTAAAATTCAAATCAGTACCAAGATGAGACGCTATAGGAACCAGAATTCCAAAAATTTAAAACATGACAATCATAAAAAACTTAAAACATGACAATCATAGAAAGTAGACAAACTTAAAATTTAAACACACAAAACAACAACTGTTTGATACATTAAAGTAGACAAACTTTAACGATATATATCTATATATTTTAAAAAACACTAAAACCATACATTAATATATATTGTCTTCTATATTATATATATATATATATATACTAGTGAGACCATAATTTATTTTAGGAATTTCAAAAAAAAATATTATTTTATCAAGTTTTTTTTATTTTTATATTGATCCGATTCGAAATCAGTGAATTTATTATTTTATAACATTTATTAATTTATAGAGATCTTACTGTCTAATTTTATTTAATATATTATATAAAGCTATCTAACTGAATAAAGAAATAAGTCCACCTAGCTCAGTTGGTAGAGCTTGTCCTTAATATAAATTATTACACGTCGTGTTGGTCGTGGGTAAATTCTTTTTCTTTCATGTTTTTACACGTGACGAATAATTTTTTTGGTTTATATTTCAATAAAAGTAAAAAAAATCCTTTAATTTTAGTCAAAAGAAACAAATAAATGGTATTTATTTACACACGGGGAATATCTCACCATCATTAGTTTCTTGTTTTTATTTAGGGAGTTTTTGAAAAATACCCTGATTATGTTTTATAATTTAAAAAATACACCTTTCATTTTTATTTTTTAGAATTTATTTTTACATATATGATATGACCATTTTGCCCTCATTAGATTTACAAGTCATTTATATTTTTAATAGATAAAAACGAATTTTCTAAATAATTATAATTATTATTATAATTTTTAAAATTTTTGAGAAAAAGATGTTAAAATTCACTTAGAGATAAGTCTCTAGAAGTTAACCAGAAATATAAAATAATATAACTTTACTTTATTATATATTAAAATATGTTTTAATCTTCAAAACACATTATCAATTTTATTAAATTTTAATTTTTCTAAAAATTATTATTCATCATTTTAAGATTATTTTAGTAAAACAATATCAGTTTTTTAAAACAAATAGAGGAAATCAGGAAATTTTTTATTTTATTCAAATAAGTAAAATAATATATAAATTTATAGAATTTCTTTATAATTTATTAATAGATAAATCAATAAATTTTTAAGAGATTTTCTTATAATAGTTTTCCATATAAAATATTATTTTTCCAAATAAGATCCTTATTTTTTGGGTAAAATAAAATATGTTTTTTATCTTCAAAAACATTAGCAATTTTCTTTTTTATTGATTTTTTTCATAAAAAATATTATTCAGCCTTTAAAGGGTAGTTTAGTAAAACAATATCAATTTTGTTTTTTAAAAATAGAAGAAATAAGGAGAAAGTATTTTTCAAATGACAAAACTTAAATAGGGTTCCCAAATTTTCTCTTTTATTTATACACGGAATTATTACAAATACTGTATCAACGAAATTAATTAGAGATCTCGTTTTGGGGGAAAAAATACAAATTAGACATGTAGTTTCGGTTAAAACTGATATTACTTGTTATATCCGGTACATAAAAGAAAAAAAAATAAGGCATTTGGGATTATTTACTTCCTTTCGGCAAATTGTCAAGTCAAATAATTTATTGACTAATTTTTTTCTTGGGAAAATACTTAAATTTATTACATTAATATATTTTTAAAAAATTATAACCTTACCAATATTCCTTCTTATATCCTGTACATAAAATAAGAAAAAGACATTTAAGAATATTTACTTCCTTTAGGCTAATTGCCAAGTCAAGTAATTTATTAACTAATTTTTTTCTGGAAAATACTAAAAAAATTTTACCTTGATATATTTTTTTAAATTATTACCTTTATAGTTTTCTTTTAAAAAAATTAGTATAATTTCTAATAAGTCGGTCTATTTTTAGACGAGTTTTCATTGCGTCTCAAATTTTATACTTTTTTGGACAAAATTTTTACAATTATTCATTCAAATCTAAATATTTTATTTAAATGGATTAAAAAGTGTTGGGAATAGATTTGAGATACTCTACATAGTACATATATGCTATTATCGTGTTGTAACTTGAAATCATATGGTAAAAAGTAAAATCCTATTGGGTTTAAATTTTTGAATTTGATCCAATTAGTTGATAATATATGATAATAAATCTACATATCACAGTATATGATAATAAATTTTGTTATTTGTTTATATATCATATTATATATTTATACATTATGTGAGAATACTATTAATATAATATTAAGATATAGATTTATACATCACTTGAAAATAATTCGATAAACATAATGTGATATCACAAGTAAAAGAAAAGAGATAAACTAAAACAAAACAATGTGATATCACAAGTAAAAGAAAAGAGATAAACTAAAACAAAACAACCTCTTGATTATTATATCAGAAAATAGATTAATATTTCTGTAATTACTATGATATTGTGTTTTATAGTTGTAGAATCAAATTTAACATATTATAATGAATTTGATAGAGAGATATTGATAAACATAACATGATTTGATTTGATATAATGTGTCATATTTAATAATTGAAATGGTATATTTTCGTAGATGAAAATAATTCAAACAAGTGTCGGAAAAACCAAAGTTTAACCGCATACACGCTGACGTATCTTGGAACGTTAGGTATTGGAATGTTAATATAAAACGTGAGGATATTTTTGACAGTAAATTTTTTGTTCTCTCCTATATACAATTTCCGAAAACTTTTTGTTAATTTGTTAATATTTTTTTCCAAATTTTTTATATTAGACTAATTAACTCAAAAAACAATATCTACAAGTTAATTATTTTTAATAATAACCAAATTATCCGAACCTTTTTCTGATCCTTATCCGACTTAGTAAGATTTTGGAAATGTATCAGAAAACTAAGTTTTGTATTCTGAACTTGTCATATGAAACTCAATTCCGAATTATCTCTTCCTATTATTTTATAGAAATCATTATATCCGATCTCGATTTTTACCTGTAATTTTCCTTTTTGCTATCTTTATAGACATACCTAATTTCTCAAATCCTTTAAAAGACACCAGAAAATTATGTTTTAGAAGAGTTGTTAATTTTTTAAAAAGAAATATATCTAACAATTTAGGGAAATTGTATTTTGTAGTTGTCACTACTTACTCTTTCTCTTGACCCCTAAGGATAGCATCAATATTTCATCTTCTCTCGAAGAGTTGGTTTTTCGTATGTCTTCCCTTCCCATATCACACAATTGGGACCGCATGAATGCTCCACTAGTGGGCCTGTGGGGCTCCACCTCTATTGCCATCTCACAGGTTAAATGGCCACAGTGCCAATAACAAAAATAAAATATTGTTTACATCCAAAATAGGATCCGAGTTTAAACTATACTCCCTAAATAAAATCATCTATGCTTATCGGCCTTTCTCCTCCGCTCCAAGCATTCCGTCAAGATCTTCCAGGTTTATTCTCTTGAAAAAGGATCTGCCTGGTACAGATTCCGAAAGCATATCAGTGAAACCACGGGAAAAGAATTTTACTTCCTCGGAGATTGGTGTGGCAAATCGACGTTCAATAAGGAGATCAACGTAGCGTCTCCTGTTCTTGCTGTTAACAGCAATGGATTTCCCGCCTGGACATAGCTCTATCGTATCCCTCTTTCCAAGCACCTCGGTTTCCAACATGAATGTTAGACCAAGACCCGCACTTGAATCGAAAAACACTGGATCCATTTCTAGAATCTGTTTGCAGCTATTGTACATGATTCGATCAGTGTCCTTGATATCTTCCAAAGAAATTCTCAATCCGGCCAACTGTAAGAAGAAAACACGATCGAAAAGCACACCCACTTGAACTTTGTGCATCAAAGCTAAGGCAATTACACGACCTGTGAACTTGAAGAACATGTCACACAATGGATCCACCTTGGATGCTGTATGCAAGACAAAACTATATTATCATTGGATCAACATGTCAACATCATAGAAGAAACTTAAGATTTCATTCTTGTTTCTAAAGCTAGATGGCTTCCAAATAATTTAAACTCACTGATGCTCCACTTCAGATAGTTAAGCAGGAAGAGAAGTACCATGATCAAGAGGTTATATAAGACTATAGAATTCTGATTAGTTCAGTAATAGTTTGCATTTTAACTGACACTTGTGCAAGCTTACTTCACATAACCACCAAACAAAATTACAAGCACTGTAGAAACTATACACTATGCAACACTAAACTATATATGTTCTCAGGATTCTAAAGAAAGCAAATTGAAAAAATTATTAACAGCAAATGGGAAATCAGACAGTAAGAAACTAAAGCAAACTTGTTCAAGCAAGGTCCAAAAATTCACTTGTGCCTAGGATAGTGAAGTCATTAAAAAAGCAACATAACCTGACATAAAGCTTACCAGGATTTGGAGAGAATCTTCTAAAATCATCACCGGTTCGAAGGAAGAGGGTATTTTTCGAATTAAATATCTCCTGACATACCAGATAGAACCATTCTCGTAGAACACCAGGACCTGTAGCTTCCTCATTCTTGAATTCCATGTACAGTCCACTATGTAATGCCTCAGGGCTTGCTTCCGTTATGTACCTACACGATTCAGCAAACAAATAGGACCGATCAATGAGCATTTCGTGCATCTCGTCATACTCTTCTCTCACGTCAGGAAACAACAGCATTGCCAAGTGTCTCCTAGCTTCAAAGTTGGTAGCTTCCTTGTACTCAAAGATCCATTGGTGGTCATCACCTCGTTTTGCAAATTTCACAACAAGGGCACAAAATGCAACCTTTCTGAGATTTAACTTTTCAGCTACATGTTCCTTAGCACCTTGATAGAGGTTAGCCATTGAATTGATAATCTTCAGAATAGCAAGATACTGAGAGCATGACGCAGACAAACTTTCACTGTTTGCTCCAACTTCCTTTTCAGCCAACAAAAACTCGACCCTACACATACAAATATCCATTGTACTCAACAACTTTCCAAACAACCGATGGAGTTGTACAATCTCCGTAATGGGAATTGAGCAGGGAACTTGGAATTCAATGGCTTTCTTCAAGTGATGCCAAAAGGAAGCAAATTTCTCAACGTCAGAGAAAGTAGGACCTGCATACTGAACCAACTCTTTCACCATAAGATCCGCTAACTCAGAAAAGAAGGGGAAAATCTCCGAACCAAAGGTCAAAACTCCACCATGGAATCCTCTAGAATTATCAAACGTTTCCAGCATCGAAGCCAATGTGTTCCGGCAAGTCACATAGAGCTTCTGATCAGGGAAAAATCTCTTAAGCAATCTAGTGAACTCTAACACAATCGGTAAACAATAGTTCTGCTGATTCTTAGGCAAACCAATGCACTTATTCAAGACCAACTTAATAGAACTCTTAGCACATAACTTATTCATCTCTTTAGAAGAAGCATAGAGCATCACCAGAGCAGCAGGAACCGAAGAGCTAGAGAAAATCTTGATATATTTCCCAATCAAATCATCAACCGAAGAGCTAGAGAAAATCTTGATAAATTTCCCAATCGAATCACCGATTTCACCAGGAATCATACGGAAGAAAGCATCAATCTTCTCATTGATGTTTGATGGAAGATCTTCTTCACTTTTATACATTCGAGAAACTGTATACATAATATCATCAATCGTTTGCCAAGCTAAAGGATGCTCTGTGCTTTGCATACGACCAACGAGCTGAAGCAATGCGTCTTGCCCAATAGAGTAAAAAGCTTAGTGATTGTTCATACTGTAGCTGCTTACCTTTGTAGATAACTCGTTGCTCAATCACCGGAATCTTCGTTTTCCACTCGATTCTCTGATGAAGCTTCTCAACGGTGTCGTTTCTATCGGCGTGGATCACGATCGTTTTGCCACCTGACATCATCCTAACGAATAATTGCAATCGAGTCGACTCAGAACGATTCGATGATTCACAAACATAAGAACACTCCGCCGACGAAGACGGTGTAGCTGAGGACGCCATATGATCGGCGTCGATTTCGTATTTTCTCATTTGTTCAAAGATATCAACTAGGGTTGAGAAAAATCCCTGATTGAACCGATCAAAGTACCGTTAGCGTCCGCTTTATATATAGGGAGGCCAGATACGGTTTTGGATGGGCTTTGTTTTAATGGGCCTACAGTTTGTATGAATCGGCCTTTCCCGTGCACCAATCCTAGTATTTTTCTTTTCTCCCTTTTTTATTTTTATTTTTATACTCAAATTAAAAAGTGAATCAGAAAACCTATTCTTACATCAAAACTAAACATAAATTCAAATTTACTATCCAAACATTTAAATTTGTGCAAACCTAGGAAGCATGGAAACTCTCTCTGATGTTCGTTTCCCGTTTCCAAAACGTTTCGGAAACAGAAACTCGATAAAAACGCAATGGAAATACGTTTCCAAAAACCTGTCATTTGGAAATGTCTATTTACATTTCGGAAACACGATGGAAACTTGCTTTTTTTTTTAGAAATTTATTAAATAAATAGTTTAGAAACATGAGATATACATGATATATATATATATATTACTTTTAAAAATCCTAACTAATTTATAAAATTAAATATATCATCATCTTTCTCTTGAAAAACGAGAGTTAGAGGCAGTTTTGTTTGATGGACCTAATGATGATGCGAATGAAGACATTGATTTAAATGTTTGATTTTAATGGTTATAATGTTTTATTTTACTTAAACTACTTAATACTTATTTATTGGATTTTTGTTGTTTCAAATACTTTTAATATGTTTTTTATAATATATATACTATATATTATATTATATAAATATATTCACGTTTCCAACTCGTACCCGTTTCTTAATTCCGCGTATCCGTTTCCGTTTCCGTTTCCATTTCCATGCTACTTAGATGCAAACTCATGACGTATGAAACAACATCGTTTAGCATGTTAAAGTAATATTGGCATCTTGTATTTATTTCAAGGCCTGCAAGTGATTCGTAGAGATAATTATGATATTTGTTTTTTCTTAAACTTGATCTTAAAAATAACAAATCATACACATCTCAATTTATGCAGACTTTAAAAGCAAATACAAAACGTTAGTATTAAGTGAGTCATACATAACAAGCAGCTTCAAAAGAGTTTGTGTAGGGATTCTAGATTTTCAATAATTTACAAAAAAACAAGGCAACAACGCTTATTTAATATCTTAGGTCATTAGTAGTAGTACAATCTCCATATTGTTGTATTATCCTCTTTTCTCTAAAGGCTTTTACTTTGGTTAAGATGTATTTTACTTTGGTTAAGCTATTTCTCCTCCCCGTTTCTCCACCCTGTAAAACCAAAACCCCGGAACGGTTTTTATATGACAATTCTCATAAAGCTCGACGTTTAAAAGAAACGAAAACATTTGAATATGCTCCTAATGATGGCTCCATCACAATTTATGGGGAATGTTCTAAGCTGTCAATACCTATGTCTTTGAGTCTTGTGTCCGTGACAAAAGAGAACGAGGCAAAACAAAGGAAAGAAACGGTTGTAGCAGCAAACTAAACACCATTAACAATGGCCAAACTTACACATACCTACTTTGGCTTTAGCTCTTTCTTTTGCTTATAAGACCAGCTTGAATCCCTTGGACAAGAAATCATCCCTGAGATGAAACAACAAACGAGTTACTAACAAAATATCGATACAAAATACAACTGAAAAATGGTACTAAAGATAACCGTAAGCCTCGGATTTGCTTTCTTTCATCATATCATATCTAGAAACAAACAAGAAAACTTCACCTCTTTTTATTGCTCTGCATCATTTTAGCTTCTCTGGCTTCTTTAGCTCGTTGTTCTTTCCGATACTTAATATTCTTAAGGTCTCCTTTACATCCCAAAACAAGGCTACTCACAACAAGCTCCGCACTATACGAGCTAGGACAATCCTTAATCCTAAGAGTACTAAGCTTCTTACTCTCAATATCAAACCACACTAACTTTGTATTGTTAATCTCCAAAAGAACTTTCTCCTTGTCCTTTGAATAAACCAAAGGTCTCATATACGCAATCGATTTCACACTTTTCGGTTTCTGAACCGTGAAAACTTTACTCCAAGAATCTCTCACATTATACTCTTTCATCATCCAAACATCAACATAACTCTGATCATAGTTGCACATCAAACATAAACATCCATCTAAAACACCAATATCCATCTGAATATCAACATCACCATTCGCAACAGCTTCCGGAAACCGAACAATTTCGAATACCTCTAAAGCAAGATCAAACCTCACAATGATATTAAACGCAATCAAACCAGGTCTTCGAGGTAAAACCCAATGAAGACTATTACCAGCAAGAACACCATAACCACGACGATATAACAAATGATAATAGAAGTAAAACAATAGCTGAATCGAAGGCAAAACCGATTCGATTCTCTTCCATGAATTCTTCTTCAAGCTAAACACTTTAACCTCATAAGGAAAATTACAACCAAGTTCATCATCTGAATCACGCTTAAACTGAACCATCCTCACAATTTTATAATCATCATTCACAGAATCATATCCAAATCCGTAAAACACATAACCACGAGTCGTTGATCCATCAGGAAGATCGATAGATTCAGAAGGTAAGCGATGGATTTGTCGAGTTGATGGATTGAAAATCGCTAAATCAGTCGGAGAATTTGATAATCCGATTAAACCGTTGCAAGAACCGAACACTTCAGTTGGACCCCCACGTTTCATCGGATGTTCAACGTCGGAGACTGTATCGAGTGAATCGAGATCTACAGTGTAGAGATGAAGAGCACCTCTGAGAAGAATCATGAGATGATCTCCGGTTTGAAGAACGCGATTGAGATGAGATGAGATGAAATCTGGACTGTCGATTAGATTGTAACATGGCTTAGAGAGAGCTCGACAACGAACCAAAGATTTTGCTGGTAATCGGAGGAATAGATCGTTGACGATATCCATCGGAATCGTTGCCATTTTTGGAGGATGATTTCGAAATCTAGGAAACTAGGGTTTTCACATTTGGGGAAGAACTAGATTTGAGATTTTTTGTTTTCTCGGGAAAATGGTGACGGAGAAAGAAAAAAGTGTGCTTTTGAATGCTTTTACACAGTGGTTGGAGGAGATAAGTCGGTTGGGAAGATAATGTTTATTTTAAAAAGAAAAATTATTATTGTTTCAGTCTTTTTTTAACATTTTTTTGTAAATTTGTTTTTTAATACGGTTTTGCATAAACTTTTTGCTAAATTCTAAAGTGAAATTGGTTTAAACACGCAAGGAATAATCCATTTTGTGTATATCCTTTTTTATTCTTTCTCAATATACTTTTCTTTTGTAATTTTATTTGTTTATTTTAAAAACACAAAATTTGTAAAAAATTTCAGTCCTTTTTACACAATTTAAAGACATTTTTTTCGTTTTTTTAATATGGTTATGCATAAACTTTAAACCAAATTGGCAAAAAGGATTGAAATTTTTTACAAATTTTGTGTTTTTAAAATAAACAAATAAAATTTTAAACACGTAATGAATAATTATTTGTTTTATCATTTGTTATTCTTTCTTAATATACTTTTATTTTGTAATTTTGTTTTCTCAAGTGAAAGTGATAATAATGATGTGGACTCTGTGGCGGATATAGTTGGCCCTTTTAGGTGTTAGTTGATCCATGATATGACAGCCCATTTTGTTTTTTTTTATATAAAGCTTGGAAACCCATTATGAGACCCACAAAAGCCTAAAACTTATACGTTGCAAAGTTATCGTTATTAGAGATTCCACTAACAAAATTCGGATTAGTTAGTTACATAAGTAACTGAAAAGTTATCGTTATTCCTAAATTTACCTTAGTTTGATCTCATGGTTTCACTTCAGTAGGGAGTTCACCTTAACGGCTAAACTTATGGTCACAATTATCATCCATCAGTTTATATTAAATTTAATAAATTAAACTTGGAACCTTAATTAGTTGCAAAGTTATGAATTTGAAAAAAGAAAAGAAATCTGTGGATAGGTTAAAGCTGACAAACTTACTTAAGAATTCCTCTATCGTTTCATATAAAGTGTTGTTCAACATTTTTAATACATATTAAAAAAAAATCAATTAAATTTTCTGTTTTACTTCTTGTTAATATACTTTTATTAATATTTGTTATTAGCTTTTTTGTCCATAATTTCCTTTTTCTTTTTTGACGATGTCTACAGACTACGGTATCTTAACGAAGACTCCAATTTGGTGGCTCGAGCTTACTTTGTTTAATCCGATGGCGTTAGAAAATCATGTCAAAGAAGTAGTCAAAACGTTCATGTAAAGGTTATTTCTTTTGCATGAAAAGTATTAGGGAATATTAATGTATATGTTAAGTTAATAATACAAGCTTATTAGACAATTAGAGATAAGTCCTATTTCCATTATTATTAGCTTAAGTCGGTTCATACTCTTGCATAAATAAGCTTGTATTGTGATCTTGAATAATATCAGAGTCTTAAAGTTAACCTAATTTACAAAAAACTATTTTTTTTAAGGAGATGGACCTCAAAACATTGGTATTGTGACTTGTGATCGCAGACAAAACTTACCAAAGGGAAAAAGCAATAAACCATATCTTGCAAACTTTATGGCAACAAGATGTGTTGGATCTTTGGTAGTGGAAATTTTGGCTATCACTGATATTATTATTACCTTATGGATGCACATTAATTTTATAACAAGTTACCGAATGGTAGATATACAATTGCTACAAAGCAAGTCACAGTTCAATTATGGTCTCAGCTATTTCTTTGAGATGTCTTTTTTGGTCAATCAAAAATGCATAGTCATTTTATTTTGGTTTCTCATTTGTATCTTGATAGTGATAGTTTTTACGTCTTACATATATATTACTAGTAAACTTTTCAATTCAAAACAACATCACAAGGATATTTTTTTCTTTGGCGAAAAGCTGATTTAGACTATATTTACTTTGGAGCATAAAAATGCCAGAAATTTAATATTGCATCAACACTTACACTACAAGAAATCTACCGCAAAACCGACGGCATTTCTGACGGAATTAATATCCGTCGGAAAATACCGACGGAATTCCAACGGATTTCCGACGGAATTTACAATTTTAATATCCGTCGGAAATCCGTCGGTATTTTCCGACGGATTACTATCCGTCGGTTCCTGTCAGAAATCCGTCGGTTTGCCGTCGGTAATTTTCGACGGATTCCGTCAGATTAATATCCGTCGAAAAATTTGAACGTTAATATAGCCGTTGTTATAGCCGTTATTATATCCGTTTAATTTCCGACGGATTTCCGATGGCAAGCGTTATTATATATATGTTACCATACTTCTCCATTCAATCACAACAACAAAATTCTACCCAACAATTCTTAAAAAAACGTGTAGAGAGAGATGTCATCTTCTAGAGATTTAAGATCGTGGATGGATGAAGAAATGTTTGATCCGGAGTCGAAGTTATTAAACGATGGTTATGCACGAGGTATATGCGAGTTCATGGCCGTTGCTGGAAATCAACCGCGAGTGAAAACAAGTGGTAAGATGAAATGTCCATGTTCAATTTGTCGCAATTCTCGTAATGTTAAGATAGAATTAGTATGACATCACTTGTATAGCAATGGATTTATGCCGGGTTACAAGATTTGGTATCTACATGGAGAAAATTTTTTTGAATATGGTAGTAGTAGCAGTGAACCCTATGTTGCGGATAGCTTAGGAGAACATAGAACGGAAGTAGATTTTGGTGTTGGTACCGTTGAGATGGTGAATGATGCGTTTAGAGAGAATTTGTCATCGACCGTAATAGATGAGGATAGGGTTGAAGAACCAAATGTAGAAGCTAGAAGATTTTTTGATATGTTAGACGCAGCGAAGCAGCCATTATATGATGGGTGTAGAGATGGTCATTCACCTTTATCATCTGCTAGTAGAATGATGATTATTAAGACGGACTTCAATTTGGCAGAGGAATGTGTTGATGCGATTGCAGATATAGTGAAAGATCTTTTGCCTGAAGATAATCTTGCACCGACATCATACTACGAGGTACAGAAACTTGTAGGTGGTCTTGGTTTGCCGTATCAAGTAATAGATGTGTGCATCGACAACTGTATGATATATTGGAGAGAAGATGAAGACAGGAGAAGTTGTCAATTTTGTCGTAAACCACGGTTTCAGGATACTAGTGGGAGAGTTCCAATTCCATTTAAATGTATGTGGTACTTACCGTTGACTTCGAGGTTGAAGAGGTTATATCAATCTGAGCGGACGGCAGAGCAAATGAGATGGCATGCAGAACATCGTCAAGATGGAGAGATTACACATCCGTCGGACGCTAAAGCGTGGAAACATTTTCAATCCATGTATCCGGATTTTGCGTTTGAGAGAAGAAATGTGTACCTCGGGTTATGTACAGATGGTTTCAACCCATTTGGGAAGCATAGAAGGTAGTATTCATTGTGGCCCGTAATCGTAACACCGTACAATTTGCCCCCTGGTATGTGCATGCGTCAAGAGTTTTTATTTTTCTCCGTTCTTGTTCCCGGCCCTGAGCATCCGAAGAGATCATTAGATGTATTCCTCCAGCCATTGATCTATGAGTTACAAATGCTATGGAGTCACGGTGCTGAAGTGTTTGATGTTTCGCGCCAGCAGAATTTTAGGATACGGGCAGTTCTTATGTGGACCATTAGCGATTTCCCACCATATGGAATGTTATCTGGATGGACAACTCATGGAAGACTATCGTGCCCATATTGCTCAGACAACACAGATGCATTCCAATTGAGGAACGGAAGAAAGTCGTGTTGGTTTGATTGCCATAGAAGGTTTCTACCTATGGAGCATCCGTATTGTCGGTCTAAAACATTATTTACGAAAAATAAACAAGTGTTTGATTCTCCAATTGATGAGGAAGACGGCAGTAATTTATTGGATCAATTGAGAGATTTTGGTGCTCCGATGACTTCTGAATGTGGAGGTAATGGACATGAAACTGTTTACAGAGCCGGGAAAGTTCATAATTGGCACAAGAAGAGTATCTTTTGGGAATTGTCTTACTGGAAGGACCATTTATTGAGACACAACCTCGATGTGATGCATGTTGAAAAGAACTTCTTTGATAACATAATGAATACGGTTTTAAATGTACCGGAGAAGACAAAAGACAATTTGAAGTCTAGGTTGGACTTGGCAGAGATTTGCGATCGTGATTTTCTTGAAATTCTTCCCAATGGTAAATATCCTTTTGCTCCGTACTGGTTGGATGCACACAAAAAAAAAGAATTTTTTGATTGGATTCAAGACGATGTCAAATTCACTGATGGATATGCATCTAATCTGCGTAATTACGTCGACTATGGAGAACGAAAGCTTATCGGAATGAAGAGTCATGATTGTCATGTTGTGATGCAGCGACTTCTTCCATTCGCTTTTGCGGAACTCCTTCATAAAGATGTGTATGAAGCAATTGTAGGTATAAATTATTTTCATATGTATTTTAAAAATTACTGATATTTTAATTTTTTATATATATTTAAATTTGTGTATTTTTATTTGCAGGAGTTGGTGCTTTCTTTCGGGATTTATGCACGAAAACATTTACACTTGAGGGGATTCGTAATTTAGAGGACAATATACCCTTGATCCTTTGCAATCTTGGGAAGATATTTCCACCGTCCTTTTTTGATGTTATGGAACATCTTCCGATCCACCTCCCCATGAAGCCGCACTAGGTGGTCCTGTTCAATTCCGTTGGATGTATCCTTTTGAGCGGTACATGTTCCATCTTAAGAAGAAGGTTAAAAATTTAAATCGAGTTGAGGGGTCAATTGTCGCACAGAGCATCAATGAAGAAACCTCACATTTTGCGGAATATTACTTTCCATCGGAAGTTCGTACGAAGAGTAAACGTCCTGTTCGCCATGATGATAGAGGTGAGAAAGCCATGTATCCATTGGTGGTCCCTGAGTTGTTTTCGCAAGTTGGTCGATTCAGTGGAAAAGGGAAGAAACACAAATTTTCACAACAGGAGTGGACTCATTTGCATAAGTATATCGTAACAAATTGTGAGGAGATGGCGGAGTACGAAAGGTAAAAAACTTAATCTATTTAAATACTAAATTATTTTATACATAAGTATTAGCTTTCAAAGGTTATATAATGTTGTTTGATTTCAGGCTTTACATGGTAATAATACGTAGCCATTTTGTGGAAAAGACTGAAGAAGAACTTGAACTGCATAAGAAGAACGATTATATTACTTGGCTACAGTTTTACGTAAGTAGGCTATAATATTAATACTATACATGCCTTCAATTATTACGTAAGTGTTTTATATTAATTTTGTGGAAATTATTTTCTTAGGTTAATGAAAGAATTAGAGGTGGATCGGTTTTTCCGACATGGTTAGTAGAGTTAGTTACTGGCCCAATCTACATTGCGACCTCATATCCTAGGTATTGCAGCAGGGGATTTGCGTTTAGGATTCACGATGAAGGAAGGTCAAGACTAACTGCAGATTATGGGATTTCGGCTCAATCTGGTGATGTTGTCTACTACGGGATTTTCAAAGAAATATTGCTAGTTCGCTACCCAGGGATGTTGGACTTGAGGTGCATTGTTTTTATGTGTGAATGGTATGATCCAGAAGTTGGGCGTGGGGTTGAGGTAAACCAATTTGGCGTCACGTCAGTAAATTCTAGAAGAAGACTACATACATATGACCCATTCATCCTAGCATCACAGGCAGACCAGGTTCGGATATTTTAATAACTATTTTATATTATTAAAGTTTTTGGATTCTATTTTTGTTTTATTTGACTTCATAACTTACTTTTTAGGTATGTTATATTCGTTACCCTAGGGTTACACGGCGTTCAGATCCTTGGATTACGGTGACTCCAATTAATCCAAGAGGAAAATCTTTTGGAGTTTCTGAGCACGATGCTTTACAACCAACTAGAAGTATTCCAATGAATCATGTTGAGTATTCTTTTGATACATTCCTTGTGGTTGATTTAACGGAAATTGGTGATGATAGAGTTCATTCAGAATCTGAGGAAGAACTTGGAGAATTTGATGAGACCGAAGACGATATTCCTTCTGAATGATCATTATCTGATTCAGATTAGTACATGATCAACATTTGTTTTTATTTATATTTTGTATTTGTATTTCGTATTTTAAATATTACATTTTATAAAAATGAAAACCACAAAACCATAAATAAATAAAAACATTAAAAATCACAAACAAACCGAAATAATAAAAACAACCAAAAATAAACTAAAAACAATAAAAAATACTATAAAAAAATATCTAAACCAAAAAAATATCCGACGGATAACAAAGAAAAAGACTTTTTTCATTCGGCAGCTAATGTCAGTCAATCCTTAAACCGAGACACGTGTAACCACAAACCCGTCGGAATTCCATCGGAAAATTTACGACGGATTTCCAACAGGTTTGTGGTTTCGTGGGCGTTTACGATCCGTTTCTCTTGAAATATGTAGGTAGAACGGTTTGTTACTCATTTCAATGATAAAATACTAACATATACCTTTTAACATATCATATATATCAAAATCAAAAAAATCCCGACTATCATGTCTACATGTTAGACAATGATACATATCTTATAACGATGATTTATAACCATAACAACTAAAGTTCCTTGGATTTCATATATTTCATTTGTAACACTGTATTTGTTTGTATTTTATCATTAAAATGAGTAACAAATCACAGTATAAACATATTTCAAGAGAAACGGATCGTAAACGCCCACGAAACCACAAACCTGTTGGAAATCCGTCGGAAATTTTCTGACGGAATTCTGACGGGTTTGTTGTTACACGTGTACCACTTCAACGTTTGACTGGCCAATGAAGAGGCAAGAATCTGTCAGAAATCCGTCGGAAATTTCCGAAGGAATTCTGACGGATCGCAAATATTACACGGCAAATTAAATTTTCATTTCCCGGGCAACTAAAATTTCGCGTTTCTGTCGGAAATCCGTCGGAAATTTCCGACGGATTTCCGACGGACAAGCGAAATTTTAGGCTGGAATCTTCCGGAGACCGCGTTTCATTTATTATTAAAATATTTCGATGGATTTTCCATCAGAAATCCATCGGAATTCTTTCATAAATAATGTCTTCTTCTTCCTCGCGGAACTGAAACGCGACGAACAAAAAAAAAACCGAAAACCTCCGATTTTGGCTCGATTAAACCGCCGATTTCAATCCATATCATCAAGATGTCTAACAATCCATCAATTCCATCCAATTTGTAAGTTTCTAAAACTCTAAAATTTAAAGATTTCTAAGGTTTTAAGATTGATATTAGATTTAGGTTGTTGGATGTTAGATTTAGGTTTTTGAATGTTAGATTTATGTTATTGGATGTTAGATGTATGTTTTCTAGTGTTAATTCTAAGATTTCTATGGTTAGATTTAATTTTTTAACTTTGGAGAATTTGTTATGTTATTGAATTTGAAGATTTTGGAGATTTGTTATGTTATTTTAGGGAATTTTTAACTTTGGATAATTTGTAATTTTTTATTACTTGACATTTTTTATTTAGATTAGAAAAAATTATAAATTTATTTTACTAAAACATTTTTAAAGTTTTTTATTATTTATAATCATTTTTTAAAATTTATAATCATATTTTAGAAATATATAATCATTTTAGAAATTTATAATCATTTTAAAAATTTATAATCATTTTAAAAATTTATAATCTTTTTTAGAAATTTATAATCATTTTAGAAATTTATAATCATTTTAGAAATTTATAATCATTTATACAAATTTATAATCATTTCTATTAATTTATAATCATTTTTCTAGAAATTTATAATTATTTTAGACATTTATATTTATTTTAATTAATTTTAAAAAATTAATTTCGTTTTAAAAATTTATAAGGGATTACGGATTATATTACGAGGGTTCTGGGAACCAAGTACGTAGAGGTTCCAGTAGGGGTAGGGGTAGGAGAGTTGCGAGGAGTCATTCTAACTGAGTCTACCCATATTCGGACACCGCATCACCTGTCTTATTCCTTTGTATCGACACCACCCCTACTTGTCTGCAATGAGCGTCGAGGACTTCGTTGCTTTACCTGGACGAGAGATTCACTCGTCTTCATCCGGATTGTGTTGGGACGGACACATGGTAAGTCTCATTTTCCAATTTAAAAATTTTAAATTTTATTTAATATTTTTTAATAAACTATTTAAAGTCTACAAAACAATTTGTTTTGAAGGTTTAAAGATTCGCGAAATGGGATTTTCAAGGCTATCAACCGGATGCTTAATGAATTGCTTCAGCATCTGTATCCGACGTACACCTCAATGCCCTTAGAAGAGCAGGAAATGTGGTTTCGGCAATTTGCGGTAAGTTTTTCATTTTCTTTATTGTTTACTTTGAATTTAATTAGTTTATTAGTTTATTTTAATTTACTTTTCATTTTTTTCGGCATGAATTTACTTGGGAGAGTCACATTACCGTTTTGGTTAGAAGGGACTTCCACAAAAAAGCGGCAATAATGTATTCACAGAAGATGAACGAGTGGAAGGCGTTGTGGTCGAGGAATCTTGTTCCAAGGGAGTTGGTTATGAACCCGGCCCTATGGAACGGGTTGATAGCGTACTGGAGTGAAGACGCTACGAAGGCTAGCTCCACAACCCACTCTGCGTGCCGGAACAACGATCGCAAAGGAAAGGGTAAGGCGACGCACAATCTAGGAGCAACCAGTTTGGTCACAAAGGCGAAAAAACTTGTAAGTTTTTGGTTTAATCAATATGTTGTTTTTTCAATTTTATATTCAAAATATTTACTATATTTGTTAATTTTGTAGTTTCAGCAAGATGGTGTCCAACCTTCTGCCCTCAAATTGATCGAAGTTGCACACACCAACAAAAACACTAATGAAATCCAAGATGGTGTAGCTCGGGAGATCGTTGGCAATGTCAGGACGATGGGTGCTGAGTATCTTCTTAGTCAACCAATCATTGAAGGAACCCCACCTCTCACCGAAGTCCCGATCGAGAAGATCAACGAATTTGTCTACGCGGTAAGTAAATTTTAAAATTTTAATCAATTTTTATTTAATTTCAAATATTTATTCAACTTTTCATTTCTGCAGTGTACTCCGAAGACCAAAGGTCGGGTCTTTGGTCTTCCGGACGATTCATCATCTTACTCGGCTACTTCACGCTTTTACGGAGATCCTAGCGACGATCTTAGAGCGAAGCTCGCAGAAAGAGACGCTGAAATGGAGGAGCTGAAGGCAGATATGCAACGCCTTAAAGAGGTCGGAGAAGCGCAACAAGCGAAATATGAAGCTGATCAACAAGCGATGATCCAACGGATGAACGAATTCTTTTCGCAATATCCACCACGTCCACCGGGCGTTTAGTTTCATTTTCGGATTATAAACAATTTTATGTTGATCAGTTTCACAAAGGCGAAAAAACTTGTAAGTTTTTGGTTTAATCAATATGTTGTTTTTTCAATTTTATATTCAAAATATTTCCTATATTTGTTAATTTTGTAGTTTCGGCAAGATGGTGTCCAACCTTCTGCCCTCAAATTGATCGAAGTTGCACACACCAACAAAAACACTAATGAAATCCAAGATGGTGTAGCTCGGGAGATCGTTGGCAATGTCAGAACGATGGGTGCTGAGTATCTTCTTAGTCAACCAATCATTGAAGGAACCCCACCTCTCACCGAAGTCCCGATCGAGAAGATCAACGAATTTGTCTACGCGGTAAGTAAATTTTAAAATTTTAATCAATTTTTATTTAATTTCAAATATTTATTCAACTTTTCATTTCTGCAGTGTACTCCGAAGACCAAAGGTCGGGTCTTTGGTCTTCCGGACGATTCATCATCTTACTCGGCTACTTCACGCTTTTACGGAGATCCTAGCGACGATCTTAGAGCGAAGCTCGCAGAAAGAGACGCTGAAATGGAGGAGCTGAAGGCAGATATGCAACGCCTTAAAGAGGTCGGAGAAGCGCAACAAGCGAAATATGAAGCTGATCAACAAGCGATGATCCAACGGATGAACGAATTCTTTTCGCAATATCCACCACGTCCACCGGGCGTTTAGTTTCATTTTCGGATTATAAACAATTTTATGTTTTTTTTTTTTGAATTATTAAAAAATTACAATAATATTCAATTTTAATTTTCAATACTATTAAATTTTATTTTTCATTTCTTTTTTAAAAATTTAATTTTCTCTAAATTAATTGATTTTACAAAATATTATATTAAAAAAAAAACTTCGCATTCGGTCGGAAATCCGTCGGTTTTTAGATCCGTCGGAAATCCGTCGGTTTCTACCCGTCGGTACTACGTCGGGAATCTGTCGGTCTCTTTCGGTTCAAAAGCATCGGAATGCCGTCGGAAATCCGTCGGTTTTCATATCCGTCGGAAATCTGTCGGTTTTTGTCCGTCGGACAAACGTCGGTAATCTATCGGTCACCGTCGGTTTAAAACATCGGAATTCCATCGGGAATCCGTCGGAATATTTCCGACGGACACCCGACGTAATATATTCCGACGGACACCCGACGGATGTCCACAAACTAGATTCCGTCGGAAATCTGTCAGAAATTCAGACGGATTTCCGACGCGGTTTTAAATTCTGACGACATAGCTCAGACGGCAAAAACCGACGGATTTCCGATGGAATTCTCGGATTTCGACGGATTTCCGACGGATTTTCCGTCTGATTCCGGCTGTTTTCTTGTAGTGTTAAGCTACGTTATATGATCATACACGAACATTATGGTTTTATTTGATGCATACGAAGCAACTTGCTTTGACCAAAATATGATAATTCTCTCCTCTCCTTGAACGGATTTATACATTTTTCTAGTGCGAGTGACGACTCAAGTAATTGATTCATTTTCCTTGCCTTTTATTTTTGGGGTTGAGTGGTCCGTTGAGGCTCATTTATAGCCATCTAGTCATAATCTGAATAAGGAAAAAAAAAGAGATTTTCATATGAATAGTTTAAACCACAAAACTCGAAATCAGTTTAAATATATGCAAAAAAACTACAGATATGAAGTTCATTTATAGAAAGTATAATAAACTAATTAAGGATGCAAATTTCGAGCAAGAAAAATAGACACTGCTTGTTTCATTTAAAGAAAATTTTGTAGAAAATAAAGTTTTTCACCATATTAAATTTTAGTATTTTCTTTTTGATGTCAGCAAACTTCAGTATTTAATTACGTTAATTTTTATTTTTTATTGTTAAAGTACGTTAGTCTTATACATACATATATATATATATATATATTATTATTTATTTAATATTTTAAAAATAAGATTTAATTCAGCGTATGTCGCGAGACAAAGTTTAATATATATATATATATATATGGTAATGGATGTTAGTATATGTCATGGAGCAAGTCGTTTATATTCTTTGTAATCCATCCAAATTTCCAAATCCTAGCTCATATATAACCACTGGATCAAAGCTTTGATCAAATATTATATTACTATACATGTAATGGTAACGTATACACATCTGTAACGTTTGATTGTATCTGAAGGCATCTCTAATAAATGATAAGTCTGAAAATGCCAAATCTGATCACGGGAGAGTTCATGCATAATAATCTAAATGGAGTAAAGAATAAGTCAAATAATTTTAATTTAATACTATTCTGTTTGATCAATTAATTAGTAATTGCTTGATCAAAAGGTACAAAAAATTGTTAACTTTAGAGAATGGTTTGTGTTTGTGTTGTTCATTAATAAATGACCTAAACTCTATATATACATAAGAGCTAAATCTATTTTAACTAGAGTTAGGACTTATCTAAATCTTATGATATATATCTAAATAACTTAATCCTTATCAAAATAGGATTCTAGAATATTCTTTGGTTTGGGCTCCACAGACTTCACAGGCTTCACTTCATATACAGACTCTACCAGTCCACATTACTTGATCCGCAAGATACACATCTTACTCTTCTAATACTCCCCCGCACAACAAACGTGGTACGCAAAATGCAAACTATGCAATCACAAAGTGGAACACGTATGTCGTGGACAACTTGTCGAGAATGGACAAAATAGTCAACAAACTCCTCGGGATCTGAGTAGATGATAAACAAATCAAAAATTTTGAGACGGGATCGGTGAACATTCTTCGACAGTCCCGAATAAACTTTAACTTGAAAATAGGAGTGAAACTTTAGCTCGTCTTGGTCTTGATATATAAAGGGAATAACAACATCCTCTGGATGCAAATCATGCAACACCACACACAATTGTCCTTGCCTCGGACAGTCCACAAACCGGATTAAAAATAAATGACCTAAAAACTTGAGCTTTCCAAACAAAGCTCCGTCATGGTTAAACTATAACCAAATTATAACTTGATGGTTAAACTATAACCAAACTCCCCCGTAATAAAAGAAGTCAAATCATATATATTTTTAAGAAAATCTAAACTTAAGAATAACTCTCATAAGAATAGATAAATACTTAAAATCATGTGAAGCCACAAAACCCTAAACATCACCACGTGATAAGAATCCCCAAATTAATAACTCTTGCACTAAACCAAATCAAATCTTAAAATAATAGGTTATGAAACCTAAACCCAAAACCAAAACGGAAGACTAATCTCAAAAGTAAAAAAAAAAAAATTACTTAGAAAAAACAAATTAAATCAAACGTAAAACTTTTTTTTTTTTTCAAAACCTCTTTAACCCAACAAATACATCTTCATCATCATCGTCTTTTTCGATGGCCACCGTCTCCATAATTTCTCTGATCACAAAACTTTTAACGCGGAATTTAAACACCAACCCACTAGGATTGGATCGAATGCTCTGATACCATGAAAACTTTAGAGAATGGTTTGTGTTTGTGTTGTTCATTAATGAATGACCTAAATTTTATATATACATAAGAGCTAAATCTATTTCAACTAGAGTTAGGACTTATCTAAATCTTATGATATATATCTAAATAACTTAATCCTTATCAAAATAGGATTCTAGAATATTCTTTGATTTGAGCTCCACAGACTTCACGGACTTCACTTCATATACGGACTCTACCGGTCCACATTACTTGATCCGCAAGATACACATCTTGCTCCTCTAATAAAAATCCATGGGACATCATTTGTTTTCTTCCCGATGGTCTCTAATTCAGTTTTCAAACAATCAAACTTGTTCTCCTCTATTCCTAGATCTGGTGTCTTGTAAAGGTTTTTTTTTTTGATAATGTAAAGATAATTATAAAACTCTTACTTTTGAGTGGGGGAAAAATATAAAAAAAAATCCTTAACTTTTAAAAATTGTTGATTATTTTTAGTTTGCCTGCGATGAAATATAGTTATGTCATTAAGTCGTCTAACGGAAGAAACTAACGGTCATGTCTTTTTCTATCAAACGATTTAACGACGTGATTGATTTGAAAAAATCAACAAAAAAATAACAATTAAAAAATAGAAAATCAATAGAAGTTGAGTATTTTTTTCAACCAGACAAAGTTGATAAAATTTGAACCACTTTTGGAATTTTGATATTTTCCTCTTTGCTTTTAATGTTAGTTGAAGGTATAATTTTTGAGAAATATTTTGTTGGTTAATAAACTTAATATTACAAAAATTTTAATTCTATAACTGTTCACATTACAAAAATTATATATAGTTTTCATTATCTCTTCTTCTCTAATTTATGTTTTCTTAGAATGCTAGTCGAATCGCTCATGATTAGTGTTTTAAAGATAAAATTTTAGCGAAAACGTGACATATTTTTAAAAATTTGTTAAACACAACTGATTTTAAATGTTTAAACGTTTAAATTATTTTATTCTTTTTGTGTGTGATAAAAAAAAGTTGGTCTAGTATTCCTAAAAATAAGAACAAACCACTTTTTAATTTTTATTTGAAGGGGGTTAAGACCCGTTATAATTCCCGATTTGGAGGATTACAAGCTTTAATTTGCTACAAAACCTCTGGTTTATCAAAAAGAGTAAAGAGTTGTAGATTTAAAAATTAACATAATTGGTATAGAAAATAATATAAGGAAAAATGTTATTTATTTACAATCGTATAATATCAACCTACATCAATTGCGTTTAGGCAATGACGATCTTTATAAATTTAATCGTTATACTTATTTAATAATTTTATGTAATATATTTATTATTATTTACAAGCACATTACCATAAATCATAGATACAAGTAATCATTATTAAAATATATGATTCAGTGAATCACATGTGATTCAACTATACAAATATAAAAACAAAAGACTCTCCTTTAAAATCATTTAATATCAACTCATATCATCAATTTAAATTTATAAAATCATTTTTATACATTTTAACTATTATAAATGTCGTATTGTTTTAATATTTGTGTATTATTTACAACACAGAAATATATAAAAAAATGCTGAACTTTCAAAAATAGTTTAAAATATCAATTTTGTTTGTTGAAAAAAATCTTCAACATTTATTGACTTCTACTTTTAATCACTAATTTTTGTTGACTTTGCCAAATTAATTATGCCATTAAATCGTATGACGGAACTGATAGTTTGTTTTATGAGATGATTTAATAACATGGCTAATTTGGTAAAGCCAACAAAATTTGGTTATGTATTTCATCATAAACAAAGTTAAATATTTTTAAAACTTTTTAAAAGTCAGAGGACTTTTTAAAAATATTTCTCCCTTTTTAGTGAAAATAAAACCGATGATTGTGTCACACAAATTGTGTTGAGTTATATTCAAAACAAGAAAGATAGAAAAAACCTCTTATCAGATTTTTGATTAAATATCAAAACAATAACGAAATGAAACTCTAAACATAAAGTAAGATGTAAAGCTATTCATTAAAAAAATACCTAAAACACTTAAAATATCAAACTATGATCAGTTTTAAAATAGAAATAAGGATAATATATAAATGATATAAGCATTACTGTAAATATAATAAATGGTGAAAAAGAAACTAACATCTAAAATACTAAGATAGTATATCATTAGTTTTGATATAAATTTGTTACCCATCTGTAAAATTTAAATTCTCAAAATTTGCCCATAATCATTCATTATGTGTACTATTATTAAATAACGTGTTGTCGTGTTACGTAATTCCATCACATGACATAAATAATAATATCATGTTTTTATCAAAAAAAACAAATAATAATAATAAAATCATGTTATTTTAACTCATAACACTTAGAAATTTCAGATGTTCTGAATTGTTTGAATTGACACACCGACCAATGAACTTGCAGATAAGATCATTTTTTTTGCTCACCATTTATCATGCTATTTTTTATTTTCTTATTGTTAGTACATATCATGTTAATATAACACACGATTTGTTAGAAGAAAACGACATTTTCATCGTTATGCCAAAAGTTGATCACACCCTGACCTTATTGACGATTTTTCGATTTCAGTACTTTTTAATGACTCTTAAATTTGTTTGGTATTTGGAAAATCAACTCTAATATATATATATATATATATATATATATATATATATATTGTGATCACTACGTATATTGCTTTTAACTCTTTACGTAACTATACTGTAGATTGTTAGAAGAATTTATATATCAAACTTAACAATTCTTATCTTGATGAACAAAATCCCCACTATTCTTGCCTGTTATGGAACGATGTGCCGTTTGAATGTTATATATATATATATATATATATATATATATTATGCATTTTTATATATTTCACTTAATAGATGTCTAAAGGTGGAACTACACTTATTTCTATTCTATTCGGTGTTTGTTTAAATTTTTTTTTTTGTCCAGAATTAGTTTGAGCGAATCAGAAGTTCAGTTCAATTAAATTGGACAAATTTTGTTTTATTCGGTTTGGTTTGACCTTGCCAAAATTTGTTGTTCCAGATATTACAGTTTGTTTGTTTTTCCCAGTGGTCTTGGACTCTTAGGATGTCTGCCGGTAATGGTCGGATGTTTCATGTCTAATTCAAACATGTTCTTCAGTGATACTGTGATATTATTATCATTTTACCTAGGTTTTTCGAATAGAGATATAAACCCGATATAGACAACATCAATCGATACTTTTATTAATCAAATTCAAAAGACACAGTTACAAAGAAGAGATGAAAAGAACAATGAAGCAAAGGATTACAGACTTGCCGATTACATACCCATTATTGCATGATCAGGTACGTTCATGATTTCAACCAATCAAAGCAAAATACAAAAAAAAAATCACCTTAGAAAAAAAAAACAAGAAGATAAGAAACCAGGTTCAAGAATTTATTAAACCATATGATTCGTTTGTTTAAAACGCATGTCATAAGTATTCAACTTACGCGCATAGGAAACCCTTTGGAGCTTTTCTACTACAAACATTGAGGAGTAGGCTGAGATCGATGGGAAGGTTAAGGTTGATTCCAAGAATGTTAGCCTTAAGCACGGTACAGAGGCAGACTGCAGCTTCAAGATCAACCAAGCCATCAATGAGCGAGCAGCATGGCTGTACGGGTGGGCTTCCCAATTTTAGGTTGACTAGGTTGAGAACATTAGCGCAAGCACCAATCTTTAGGGCATCTCTAGGACAAGAACCATAACTTGGGGTGGTCGGGGTCGGGGTCGTTGGAGTCTTTGGATACGTTGGGACTGTTGGGACAGTAGGGACCGTTGGGGTCGTTGGTGTGGGGATGCACTTGTAGCAAGTGGCAGATGTGTAAGTAAAGAAGAGGAGGTTGAGAGCAAGGAAGAGTGTAAGAGAGGTTCTTGAAGCCATTTTGTTTTGTGGAGTGAAAAGTGCTAACAAAAGCTCAAGATGTAGTAGTAGTGTGTTTAAGATGGGTGGAAAGAATTTTAAGTGTTTAGTGGGTATTTATAGGGTTTTCATTAGGAGAGAAATGAGAAGGTTTGATTCTTGATATTTTAAAAGGAGATTAGTTGATTAGTTTTTTTATAAATTTGATTTGATTATTTAAGAACATGTAATGGTCAGTGTACAAAGTTAGCTGGCAATCCTTCAGAGTATATGGTTCTAATTAACTATTTAGTTGGTAGTAAGAAATTGAACACCCAAAAGCATTAGGTGGTGGAACGATCCCCTAAACTAACTATAAGTTTGTTAGAATTTTTGGAATTATATAAATACATGTATGGACCTTCACGAATTTTTTTTTTTTGAAAAATATAATCAAGTATTTCGAATTTAGAAATTAATTGTGCAGAGTATCATATAAATTATATTTACGTTTAACAAAAAAAATACATTATATTTCCAAAAAACATTTAAGGTCATTTTCAATAAGTTTTTTTATTTAACTAATCGTGAGATGTATTGATCTGAATATTTGAAGTGATTTAAGTTAAATTGACAAACCCTATGTTATTGAAACATAAATTTTAAAAAATATTTTTAATCGAGTGTTATTGGATTAATGATTTAAAATTTACGATCAAATCTATTGTTATTAATTAAAATTGGATTTGAATGTTTTATGTGAAATTTCAAGAAATATTTAGTTAAAAATACAAAAATCATAATCTTATGGTTCAATATGAAATTTCAAAAAATTTTAGTAAAAAAATTTATAATTCACCAAATTTATCTCAAAACTGACTAAAACTCAAATCACTTCAAAATTTTCGTCCAATACACCTCCTTAATCTGTTTCTCAATATTTGGCAAAATCAATTTTGATTATTTTGCCAATTTATTTTTAGTTATGTTACGAAATATATATTATTACTTTATTAGTATCATTTCCGGTATCGACTAGTTACTTATAAAGTTACAGTATAGTTAATAATTTTAGCTATATGAATGACTATATATATTTGTAAAAATATACTCCAAACATATCTTTTTTTTTAGTAATAAATTATAAATTCTGCCAGATCTCAGCATTAATCTTGCATCAATTTTCATCAACATCAATATTTTCTGCCATATTATATTATTACCATATAGAATATATACTAGTTTCAAGCAGAATCAAATCTATATTTCCTACTTGAATCACCTTTTCACACAGAAACCAATTAGATGAAGATATTTTTTTTATAACTTTTTGTCTATTTTTCTATGAGATATATTACTAGCTCAAGCGTTAGACTTACTTAAGAAACTTGTACAACTTTATAATTAGGAAGTGTATTAGATGCAAAATTTAGAGTGATTTGATTATCCGTATATCTCCGTATATCTCTTAGATAGATATATATCTGTATATCTATGATATTTTTGTTTTACCACCAAGGTTCAAAGAAGACGGTCGAAATGGTTATCTATATATATATATATATATATATATTTGACGTCACTTTTTACCTATATGAGGAATATAATTTAACATTTATTATGGTTAAGTAAATAATTTTTTTTATTCTAGAGCTATTAGTATTGCACCAAATATATATACTTATCTACCTAGAGTGGCAAGTGAGTGTGTATATTTAGATTTATTTGGGGTATTTTTTTGAAGATTAGAAAATCGAACCAATTAAATTTTAATTTCTCTAAAACCTGCGATCTACCATATAAATGATAGAGGAAAATAAAAATTTAAACGTGTATCTGTGTTAATACTTAGCCCCTCGGCCAAATATACTTTTGAGTATATCTAAATCGGAATGATTGTTCTTTATTCCTTCACGCCTGTCCATGTGAACATATCTTGACCTTCAACAAATCTCTTTGTCACGGGGCAAACTTATAGCAACATTACTCTAAAACATTATTAAGTCTACACATAATCTCATACGAGGACAAAATTATGACTTCATTTAGAAATTGTTAATTGTACATTCAATTGTTTTATAATCCCAAATGAGGACTATTTAAACCATTCCGTATATTGACAAAAAAACAAAACAAAACAAAAATTCCATTCCATATAACATGGGCTACGAGATGGACTAATAGACCACGGTAGGTTGGACTTTCTTTAAAACATAGAAATATCTCAATCATAATTTCAGTGTTACAGTTGTCTCAAATTGTTAGATGGCTTAATACAAACATGAAATCAAAGGTATATTCAATATTGTTAAAACTTTTTTTAATAATTTTCATAAAATCTTGGAATACTTGTGCGGCCAATTGCAACTTTGAAAAGACAGCCATGCCCAATATGATTAATATGAAAGAAAGAAAAAACTGTTAGATCCAAATATATTCTATATATTAAGGTGTTATAACGACAAAATAATCGTTGTTATTTCTCTTTCGAATTTTTCTATGATTCGAGGGATGTATAAGATTTTTATCCTTTTGCTCAATAAATAATATAGGTTTCTTGTATTAGTGGTATCTGTTTCATTTTATACGTGTTATAAAATAAGGTTGAACATGCCAGAATATGGTTCACGGGTACTAGCTAGAGGAGAGATCTGGAATTTAATTATTCCTTCGACAGAATTAAAGTAGTATGATAATCATCATGCCAAAGCATTATTTACTATAGAATTGACCAATTGATTCGTTTATTATTTTCTTAACTGGTTAATTTTTTGAAGTTCTGTTTCCTTTTAACATCTGATTTCACATTATTAACTTTAAGTTACAAAAGTCAAAATACAGGGATTTAGACATTTCATACATATAGATTTACAAGGAGAAAATACACATTAGATAAAAGAAGTCAAACAAACTCTTTCCATAAACCGAATTCTCTAATGAATACGTACATCCGTAATTGTTTGTTTTGTTAAAATAATTTCACGAGTTTAACTTGTTCATCCCAAGCTGGTTTCTCTTTATATATATATCACTTCTCGTGTTGATTGTGTTGTCAATTAGATGATCAACACGAAGAGAAGAATATACATAGAATAACTCGACATTCTTTATCAAAAAAATAAAAATAAATACTCGACATTCAGGGAAAAAATTATTTGTTGTAACAAAACTCCTCCAAAGTGATAAAATATATCAAACTCTTTCGTAATAGGAGAATCAAAACTAGTATAGCAAAATATATATATATATATATATATATAAAGTAAAAAGGAAATCCAATAAACAATATTATAACTTAATAGTTCGTTAAAATATCATAACCTCTTAGAATCAGTGCTTTGAAAAGAAAACCTCCTGATTAATTCTTGTACCAAAAACAAATGGTAAAATTAATGTGGACTATGGACATATTACCACACTTTTCCTTTGCTTCATGTCATCACCGTCTTCATCTAGTTCGTCTCTGTTATCTTTGTTTAGTTTGTAATTATTTCCTCCGATGGTTTAAGTTTCTATGATCTTCTTTTCTCTGAAACGTAAGAACGGAAGATGTATAATGCAAAAGTTTTTAACTTCCATCAACTAAATTTAAGATCGAAGATTTTGATAACATGATAAAATTTTATTACATATATGGTGTTGCGTTTGACATAAGACCTAACATACATATATTATAAATAGTGATAGGATACAAATAATATCCACATAATGTAAAATCTTTTACTCTAACTCTAAAAATAAACTAAATAAAATGAAAAACAAAATATGCTTATATCTTTATTTATTATTATATTTTAATAACCAGAAAATTTTCATACCGAAACCCAAACTAATCTCACACAAAAATTCAGGTTTTCTTACCACTTAATTACAGATAGCCAAAGCTGATTAAAATCACTGTGCCAAAAAGTGCATTCAGAATAAACCCTTCAACCATTTAGGGTAAACTGTATATGCTTATCTAGAAAAAATTATTCGTTTCGGATTTCACATCTTAGGACTTTGACAGTGCAAAGTAGTTGGTGCACAAACTCTGCAAATTATCTCTGATAAGAAAAGGTAGATTCTTTTACAAATAAGTTTTTTTTTTTAACTTGGATTTATTATTATATTTTTCTATTACGTGATGATTCATTAGGACAAATAAAAAAAAACATATAGCGTAATAATTTGTCCTAATGAATCATCATCCGAGTTTAACCCTCTTATTGACCAAAAATATTTTTGTCTCAATGTTATAAGTTATAACCCATTGACGGCATGTACGTACGTATCGCTAATGTAATAGATGGCTTATTGATGCAGAATTAATTAATCCCTCAGTATTGGTGTTAAGTTCATTTAATGTAAATAATCATAAATGCACGTGTGCATCAACAATTCCAATCCTCACGGACCAGGTATAATAACGAATCAAACAGACTCCCCTTTTTTTTTTGTTTTTTTTTTGGCTAGAACGAAGCAAACACAATACGTAACACCGAAAGAAAACATTACTTTATTATCAAGAAAAATGAAATAGATTACAACAACACAAACTCATCTCTCAATTGATGATCAATTCAAATAAAGAGAAGAAATAGAAAGGAAACATAAATCAAAGTTCGAGCACATGAATTCAGGATTTAGCAATATTGACGTTTTAAGAAATTAAAAGCATTGGAAGCCACGTGGAGCCTTTCTGCTGCAAACATTGAGGAGCAAGCTAAGGTTGATTGGAAGGTTAATGTTAATGCCGAGAATGCTAGCTTTAAGTGCTGTGCAAAGACAAACCGCAGCTTCAAGATCGACCAAACCGTCAATGAGGCTGCAACATGGCTTAACCGGAGGAGCACCTAATGTCACATTCAACAAGTTAAGCGCGTTAACACAAACACCGAGCTTCAAAGCATCTCTTGGGCATGTCCCAGTGGCAGGACCGGTTGGGGTAGGAATGGTTGGGGTAGGAGTGCTTGGGGTAGGCCTTGGTTTGTAAGGTGGTGGTGGACAACCGGACCGGGCAGCTTCGGTTACGGCGAAAAAGATGATGTTGAAGGCAAGGAAAATGGCAAAAGAGTTTCTAAGAGCCATTTTGCTTAGGCTTGATAGAAGATTGAAGTGTTGTTTGTGTTTGAGATTGATGAAGAATTTGAGTGTGTATAAGTGGGTATTTATAGTGTAAGTGGGGGTGGCTTGAGTAAGGAACTATGTGAGTTATAACTTATAAGATTGTATTAGTTTTGATTATTTTAATTCAACTTAGGGTTTTTATAATGATAGGAATGTAAAACCAAAAATTTCAAGAATATGTATGTGTACCAATTCCATGTGGTTAACCTCTAGGGTATTTTAGCTGGCCATAAGGAAGAGTTTGGAACCAAGTGTCAAGTGTGTATAGTTTTTCTTGGAGATTTGATTCAGTTACTAATTCATGATCTGTCATATACAAAAGGAAAATTTCTACAGTTTCGAGTGATTTAATTTGATGTGTTAAAATTTATAATAAGAAGTGAATTCTATAAATAATCTAAACTGTTAAAACTTGCTATTAGGTTAGACAATTTATTATAGTTCCGATTGGTAACGTTTCATAATCGTATAATGACACAAAATAAAATTAAGTTGCATAATGAAATATATATGCAGACTGAAAATTTACGGGTTTTTCCAAAATGAAAAATTGTATAATTTGGTAAATTTCACGAAATGGCTGAATCTAATATTAAACTATCAATATGCACATATTATTATTTTATTAAATAAATTTTCACTATATTTTACCTATTTTTTACATATTATAAAATAATATTAAATATTGATAGAAAAATTACAAAAATCAAATATTAATTATTACTCCTTGTTAGAGAAATATTGGTGTGACATATTTTTAGTTTTAAACAGTTTATTTAAATATATTAAAAATAATTCGAAACAAGTGTCATATTTTTATTACAAACAATTGTAATCTTTTCAATAGTTAATTTAATGCATAGGTAAAATGAAAAAAAAAATGTAAGGCATGCACTTTTTCTGGATCTAAAGTTATTATTGCAGTAGTTAATAACTTAATATTAACTGTTATATAGATCCAATCCACCATTGATATTTGCACATGATCCAGAAATATGATTGGACCGCTATAAGGTTACAGAAGACAAGAAGCAGCAGCAAAAAAGTTAGCATTACGAAAGAGATAACTATCTAAATGTTCTTGACAAAGAAAATTATTCTAAAACTTTGATATTTTTTTCTTTTGGAATCTCAATAACTAAAAAGAAAACCTCCAACTTAATTCTCGTTACCAAAAACCAATAGTCCAATAGTATACCAAAATTCTAATTTAAATGTGGGTCATATATCCACACTTTTTCTTTGCTTCACGTCACTATCGTCTCCATCTAGTTCATTTTTGCTATCTTCTTGATTCTTATTTTTCTCCGATATTTAAAATCGCCATACTCTTCATTTTCTGTAAAGTAAGACGAGAAAATGTTATGCTTCGATTGGTAATACCCATAACGGCATAATGACATTTTCTAATGTGATTATGCAAAAAAAAAATGAAAATATGAAAATCTGCATAATGTTTTATAAAATACAAAACGCAAAATTTATATTCTTGCCTAACAAAATACAAATAGAAATTTATTATGCAAATAAGTGGGTATATAGTTGCTTATTTGCATAATGAACTTTTATTATTTTATTCATACAAAATACAATTATAAAAGTATGAAAATAATTGTTTACAATGAAAATTATACCACTTTTTTGAATAATATTTAAAACTTTCACAACTTTTTAACTATTGTAATATACTTTTGATATTCCTATATTTTTATTATCAAATATTACTTAAAATTTATTAAAAATATTATAGTTTATTTCAATATATATATATATATATATATATGTATTTCATATGCTGAAAATTAACTATTGAAAATAAATTAAAGTTACAATTAGTTACAATAAAAAAATATGTTACTTCTTTGATCTTTCAAATAACTTTTAGTATATGTTAGACCATCACCAATGATTGGCTATATTTTTGCCTCTAAAAATAGAGATCTTCAAAAATAGAGCAGGGGTTTGCTCCAATAGTTGGCTCTATTTTTATTTTAAAAATATTATTTGAAATATATAATATTTTTATTTTATTAACCAATTTATACTAAAACTCTTTACTTTTCAATTTTACAAATTTAACCCACTCATTTTATTCTATAACAATAATTCAATAACTAATTTTATTTTATCATCTCTCATGTCATTTGTATTTCTAATAAATATATGTTATTATTGCATGTTATAACAATTAAATAACTAAAATTAAAATATAGTCGGATCTGAGATTCTCTCCATCATTGATACACAATTTCTTTTGCTGTGGCACCATCATTAATCATAGATTCTCTCAAAAATGATTTACGGTGAGCTGCATCAATTCGACTCTATCTTGGGTTAGTTCGGGGTAGAGCTGTCAAACGGGTCAGACCGCGACCGTCTGGGCGTGCCCGCCATTGACCGCTTCTTCCTCTGTCCGTCGCGGGTCCACCCGCCAAGGACCGCGGTCACTGAAACCAGTGTCCATACCCGCCCCGCTAAACCTTAGCGGGTCTGCGGGTCGGCCTGCGGGCGTGTTTTAGATCACTTTAGTTCTTGTTCGATCTTCTCTTCTTCTTCAGTTCTTGTTCGATCTTCGCTTCTTGTTTGATCTTCGTTTAGATATTCACTTCTTGGTAAGTTTATTTCTTCTCTTCTTGTTCGATTGAGTCTTGATTCGAAATCCAATTTCAAGATTGCAAATTTGCAATTGATTAAATTAGTTTAAGATTTAAAGAATGAATTATTTTAAGATAACAAGATTGAATTCAATCTCTAATTTTAACATTTACAGTTGAGCAATTGTGTTGATTTGTTTTTAAATTTTTAAGATTGAACTATTTTTAGATTTCCATGATTAAAATTAATTGAATTCTTTACCATTGACAAATAACAAGTTTTTATTCTTTTAAAAAATTTTGAGAGAACTTTTCTAATTAAGGACTGACCTCTTCTTCTTCACCCGTTATGTTAAACAAACTTGTATGAGGCGTTTTGAACCAATCTGACATATATATATATATATATGCATATCTGAAACAGAGCAATCACATTGTGGCTTTAAAGGTTCTTTTTAAGAGTCAACTTCAACAATCTCAAGTTAAACATTAGCTTCGAAGAGAAGTAGAGATTCAATCTCATCATGGACATCCTAATATTCTACTCTCTATGGTTATTTCTCTGATCAGGTGTTGTGTTATCTGTGTTTTTAAGAACTTCTCGTTGATATATAATGTTTGTGTCTATGAGAATAACATTGTTTTTGGGATACTTTTTTTGTTGCAGAAAAAAGTTTATTTGATTTTGGAGTATGCAGCTAGAGGTGAAGTTTACAAAGAGCTTCAGAAATGCAAAAACTTCAGTGAACGTCGAGAAGCAACTGTAAGTCTTAATGAATATAACAAACCTGTTTAGTCTATTCATACTTTTTGTAGGATAAGCTCATACCCTTTATGTTTATTGTGGCAGTATGTTGCATCATTGGCAAGAGCTCTCATCTATTGCCATGGAAAGAATGTAATACACAGAGATATTAAGCCAGAAAATTTACTAATTGGTGCTCAGGTAACAAATCTAATTTGTTTATCTTTCTCTATTGGCAAGAGCTCTCATCTATGAGTTTTTATGGTTCATAATATTAGATTATGCTGTTTTGAGTTTATAAGTCTATGGCTTGTTTTTGAGCTTAGTATGATTGAAGCTCTTGCTGTTTACATGTTGAATTGAAGGTCTAGGCTCTGAAGTCTGAACTCTCTGAATCTCTGATTGTCGTTTTTGTGTGAAGTTATGATGAAATGACGCTTATGTTTTTTGTAAAACAATCACAAGGATCGTATCTTATTTCTGTAGGTTTTTTGAAGATAATCAAGTCAAAGCCTCTACCATAGACAGAAGCTTCAGCTGTAGCAAAGCTTCTACACCAAAGAGAAGCTTCAACATCACATCACGGTCCACCCGCCCAGCCCGCACCTCCGCAGCGGGTAAACCTGCACAGTCCACCGCCCGTTTGGTCTCAGCCCGCTAGGCCCACTAATTTGTGGACAATATAAACACTGTCCAGGCCCGCCCCGTGACAGTACATATTGGGCCATGCCCGCGGGCCTCCTGTCCGCTTGACAGCTCTAGTTGGGGGTTCGACATAAATCTTCAATTAAACTAACTGATTTACTGGTTACACACTTGATTACATTCTAACGATTTGTTTCATTTTAGTATGGGTTTGTAGCTTAAAACATTGGGTCTGGGTTGGGCATCTGTATCTTTTTATTTATTTTTTATCTTTTAACATAAAAAAGTATAAATATGAACACATAATTTTGTTTGAGTATAAAACAGTTACATATATAAATTGAAGGATCATATTGTAAATAAAAAAGTGTTGCTCTAAAAATAGATAAATGAATAGAGTTGCTCCAAATTTGGAGCAACTCTATTCATTTCTCTATTTTTAGAGCAAGATATAGAGTGCCATTGTAACTTTTTTTGCTTTAAAAATAGAGATATCTCTAAAAATAGAGCACCATTGGAGATGCTTTTACATATTTATAATAAATAGTGAAACATTTTTTTTTACCCATGCTAAAAATCAACAACTGAAAAAATATATTTTTACAATAAATTATTATTATAAAATAGCTAAAATATAATAAGTATATGTGTATATTTGTAATTTAATATTATATTCTGCTATTCTGCAAAATTTATCCAATGACACAAAATTTTCATTCAGCAATTTTTCATTCTGCAGATTTTTATTCTGTAATTTTTTATTCTACAATTATGCATTGTTACCAATCGGAGCCTATATATAATAAGCAATTTTTTAAATCAAAACAATTAAATTTAGGATTAAAGTTTCTGAGACGAAAATGAAATCTTATATATATGTAGTTCTGTTTGATATAAGACCCCAACATCCTAATACTATTATTGTGAAAGTGCAATTTAATTAGTTTTCAAAATTAAAAATATTTGAGCCAATCAAATGGAATAAAAATATTTGATATCCGATTAAAGCATCATTTAATTAGTTATTTTTACTCATTATACTTCACCTTTCATATTTGCTTGATTATATTTTGTAAAAAAAAAATCATCACATTATCCATATTAATAAAAAAACTAGATATTTTCCCTGTATGCTTTGATTTGACTTTTTAAAAACCAATTTAAATTGCTTAACCTATCATTTGTCTGTATTTTTGCAATTATATTACAACATATAACTATTATTTGAATTTTCATAGTTAGCTCAGTCCACATATTTGCACTTACATTCATAAACAAAATGATCATGAATTTGAATATATTTTTTCTCAATCATTACATATATTGATATTTAAAACATATTGCAAAAATAAAATTATACTCCCTCTGTTTCATTTTATTTGTAGTTTTAGGGTTTTTTTTGTTACAAAATAAGTGTTGTTTTGGGTTTCCAATGCATATTTTAAATAAAATTTATTTTATTACCCCTATTATTTTAATGTGATAACCAATGAAAAAACTTGTTTAGTGTATTAATGAAGGGTAAAAAAGAAAATTTGAATATTTTCTTAATTTGTGTGCTAAAACCTAAAACAACAAATAAAATGAAATAGAGGGAGTATTAATTTTGTAGGAATAATATTGTCTTGTGTATCTAGTATATATATATATATAGTGATTACATACCCATAACATCCAAATAATATGTAAAATCTTTTAATCTAATTAAATCAAACAAATAAAATAAATAAACAAAAAAAGGACAATTCTCTTAAATAGCATAAAATAAATTTTTTGTGCCACATTTAGCACACATTTTCATTTAGGCTACATATATCATTTTTATTAAAGAGTAATTCTCTTATATAGCACAAATTATCTAACCTCATACTTTTAGGGTTTAGGATTTAGGGTTTATGGTTTAGAAAACCCTAAGCCCTAAACCCTAGACCCTACCACTTACTCTCTAAAAACTATATCCTAAATTCTAAAATAATTAACCCAAACAAAAAAATTAAATTATAAACTTTATAAAATGCTATTTGTGACATAAATGAAAATATGTGCTAAATATGGCACAAAAACGTCATTTAGTGCTATAAGAAATTTCTCAACAAAATATCCTTATATCTTTTGTTTATTTTTGTTTTATTTTTGTTTACCAAGAGAATCATAAACCAAATTCCAGTGTACTCTTCGAGGTCACAGAAATCCGTATCTTTTTTAATTACTTAAAACGTTTATGGATGACCAAAACTAATTAAAATTGCCGGAAGAGGATTCGAATTCTACCAAAGAAACCATTTATAATAAACTATGCTTATAGTATCCAAAAAATATTATTCTTTTCAGATTTCACTTCATATTTAGGGCTTTAACAGTTATATTCTCCAATAAAAGAAGGTATATTCTTTTCATAAATAAGTTTTTTTTTTTTAACTTGGATTCACTAGAGTTCACCATTATATATATTTTTTAATTTCCCGATCAAAACATATAACATTATAATTTGTACTAGTGGTTTTTTTGGATAAAGAATTTGTACTAGTGAATTATTGTGTTATTATTCGTTATACTCACGGACGAATTAAACAGATTCCCCTTTCCTTCTTTTTTTTGCTAAAACGAAGCAAATACAATACTTAACGTAACACTGAAAGAAAGCATTATTTTATTATCAAGACAAATGAAAATAAATTAAAACAACACAAACCCATTTCTCAATTGATGAGGATCTTCCTCATCTTCATGATTCAATTCAAATGTAGAGAAAAAAATAGAAAGGAAACATAAATTAAAGTCGAGCACATTTCATGCGTAGCCATAAATTCAGGATTTAGCAAATATGACATTTAAAAAATTAAGGGCATTGGAAACCACGTGGAGCCTTTCTGCTGCAAACGTTGAGGAGCAAGCTAAGGTTGATTGGAAGGTTAATGTTGATGCCGAGAATGCTAGCTTTAAGTGCTGTGCAAAGACAAACCGCAGCTTCAAGATCGACCAAACCGTCAATGAGGCTGCAACATGGCTTAACCGGAGGAGCACCTAATGTCACATTCAACAAGTTAAGCGCGTTAACACAAACACCGAGCTTCAAAGCATCTCTTGGGCATGTCCCAGTGGCAGGACCGGTTGGGGTAGGAATGGTTGGGGTAGGAGTGCTTGGGGTAGGCCTTGGTTTGTGAGGTGGTGGTGGACAACCGGACCGGGCAGCTTCGGTTACGGCGAAAAAGATGATGTTGAAGGCAAGGAAAATGGCGAGAGAGTTTCTGAGAGCCATTTTGCTTAGCCTTGAAAGAAGATTGGAGTGTTATTTGTGTTTGAGATTGGTGAAGAATTTGAGTGTGTATAAGTGGGTATTTATAGTGTAAGTGGGGTGGCTTGAGTAAGGAACTATGTGAGTTATAACTTATAAGATTGTATTAGTTTTGATTATTTTAATTCAACTTAGGGTTTTTATAATGATAGGAATGTAAAACCAAAAATTTTCAAGAATATGTATGTGTACCAACCATGTGGCTAGCCCTAACCCCTAGGGTAGCTGGCCATAAGTAAGAGTTTGGAATGAAGTGTGTAGTGTCCAGTTTCCAGTGAGTTTTTAATTTGTATAGTGTTTAAGATTTATTATAAGAAGGGAATTCTATAATAACCATTTATATTTTTTAGTGTTATTTGTTAAGGTTTATTAGGTTAGACAATTTATATATAATTGTGATGACATAAATCGATGAATTTAACAAAAGAAAAAGACACAAATCCATGAAAGACTTTTAGCTATAAGAAATGTTGATATAGTTACAAAAGACAGGAAACGATTGAAAAATGTTAGCATTACGAAAGAGATACTTCCTCAGTTTTATATTGAAAGTCGTTTTAAAATTTAAATTTTGTTTCATAATAATTTGTTTTGTTTGTATGTTCAATATAGATTTTGGATAAAATTTCTTGTTTTACCTCTATTTTAATATATTTACCATTGAAAAAATTAATTTTTATATTAATAAAAGAGAAAATACAGTGAAATCTCTATAAATTAATTCTCGATAAATTAATAATTTTTTTTCCAGTCCTAAATTGATATTTTAGTGCAAATATCATCTCTATAAATTAATAAAATATCATAAAATACATTAGTCTCAATATTATTAATTTATAGAGATTTTACTGTAGAAAATTTAATAAGTGTTTTTTTTGTATTTTCAATATAGGTTTTGATAAAATATATACTTTTATCTTTATTTGAATATATGGTAGCAACAGTTAAAAGCTGGTAGCAACATCCATATTATTGGGCTTCATTGTTAACTACTGAACCCATACTAATTATGGGCCCAGTTTATCAATGTATCAATTCTATGCTTTCGAAATTTGAATAAATAAAGAAAACAAATATTGGTCGGCAGAAGAAAAAAAAAACATTAGATTTTCTTCAATTTCTCTGTGTAACGCTCTCTCATCTTCTTCCAACTTCAAACCCCAAATTCGAAATTACAAAATCCCGCCTTCGTCTTCTTCTTCCTCTATAAACCCTAACGCCGTCGTCGGAAACTTTGTAGGTTTGCTCAACATCTCCGACTCGTTCCTCCACTTGACCTAATTCTCCGATTCAGCAGGTCCTCTCTCTTCACCTTACTTCGATAAGCATCTCTATTATCTTCAATTTCGATTTCGAAACTCTCTTTCTCATTGTTCTTCGTAAATCTGGAATTAAATTGTTTTGTTTTCGATTCTCCAGATACTGATTGTCATCAAATCGAACATTTCATAGTCCAATCTACTTCATAGGCTAATGAAATGAAAACTTACGAAGAAGAAGATCATGGAGGTTTTGAAATGGATCTACTCCTCGTTGTACATTCTGATATCTCATCTCTTCTTCACCAGGTGATTTGTTACTCTTGCCTTTAGATTTTTCCTATTTCATAGTTTATATGAGAGTTAAGGAACAATGTTTTTGACAATCTGTATTATGAGTTATGGCTAATGATATTTGGGGATTTTCAGATTGATGAGCTTGTTGTGAAAGCTACAAAGTGTAAGACTATTAGCAAAGAAGGAACAAGAGAAGTTGAATCTTTTAGATCTGTGTTATCTGATATGCTTTCATCTCTAAAGGTTTCGTTTTTATTCTACCTATTGTGTTTTGTTTCCTTATAGTGTGTGACTATTTGCTTTAGAATTGTGTTAAATCTGTTTTAACTATGCAGCCATGGTTTCCTCGATTGCAAGAAGCTATATCCGTTTCTCAATTGTTTACGGAGGATAAGGAAGAAGAACAGTCTTTGATGAGCACTAGTGAAAAAGAAGAAGACTTGTTTGATGTTGAGAGTCCTGAACCTACTCAATTTGAGCCCTTAGTGTCTCCTTCTCCTCTTGTGTCATGGCGTGGTGATTATAATGCTGATAAGGGTAGACAACTCTTTCTTTTGACACCACTACCTTTAGGAAAATCTGAATTCCTTAAACATCAGAATGCGTCTAAGCTGACATCTAAAAGGATTTTCACTAAGCAATCGCTTGAAGCTTCCAAAGAAACAAGTGATGATGTTTTAGGAGGTGAGTCTATGAAAACCGCGGGACTTGGTAACTCTTTAGGTCATCTCATGGATTTCTCTGAAAGTTTGGTAGAGTGTGAGCCATTGTCTTCACCAGTTCTCAGGAGAAAAGTTCAGTCTGAGCTTCTTATGACCCCTTGCTTAAAGATGTCGCCTCCGAAATCTTGTACATTGTTTAAACCAGTTCCTGAATCTTCTCAACCGGGAAACCAAGAGGCTTGTAAGTCTACTTGCTCTGAATTGGGAGCTAGCTCTTTCAATGTTTCACAGAGCTCTGGATCTTCTGGTATTGATAAAACAGAAGATCTCTGTTCAAAGTATCCTGAGCTTTTGGGAATACAGCATGCTCCAATAACTAGGAAAACAGATCTTGAATCCTCTCCGGTTTGGTGGTTTTCTCCTCCTAAAACATGTGTTCTAATGGCGCCTGTGAATGAGAAGAAACCAATTGATGAAACTGGTGGATCCAAATTGGTATCCTCATTTGATTGTCCAGGCACTAGACCAGAAGCAAAACACACTAAAGGTAAACTTGATGTTTTGGTCATTTCATTGAGTCTTATGATCACTCTATTATATATGATCCTTACTTTCTCAATTGTTTTCTTAGAAGAAAGCATTACAATGGTGATTGAGAGTACTCCAATGTTGAAAGAAGCAGAGAGCGTAATGACGAAAAACAGAACAAGAGCAGGTGAGAGTACTCTAAAGAAAGAGTTATGGACAAGATTTGAAGAAGCAACAATGCGCGACAGTTGTTTCAGCTCGATGTCAACAACAACTATGAGAGGAAATAAGAAGAAAGGGTTCATGGAAATGTTAGAGGAAGTGTGTGGCAATGAGGAAAGTTAGGAGTTAAATTGAGGACCAAAGCATTATAATCTATGTTGTTGTATCTTCTTTCTTTGTATGGTTCAATCTTTTTGTTTTACGGGTTTCTATTGGTGACTACCAAAATAACAATAGAAATGAAAAATAAATTGTTGAAAATAATAAGAGAGAACTTAGTAGAGAAATTTTGAAAATGAATATGATATTAGTATAGTGAATGCTAACTATATAATAAAATTGAATAATAAAATTTAAATAAAAAATATAGTCATAAACACTAATTCGAACTTTTATGTGTTAATATCTGGATATATCATCTAAAATTATTTAATATTATATTAATTCTATAGGAAATATATTAAACTTATATGTAGAAAGATCTCTCAAAATGATTTCATAATTAATATTAATTTCGTAAACCACAAGTGTGTGTTTGGGAATCGTGTGGCTCCTAAGCAAGAGAACTACCAAATGGAAAAAACGAAAGAAACCAAGAACCACCACAAACGTTATCAAATTCGTAGCGGGAACTAATCATAACTAACATTTTCAATTGTCTATTCTTATTAACGTAAAAAATACCAAATGTTGGGTCAAAGACCCAGAATTAAAATATGAACTTAAATGTGATAAGAATAGATCGATAGAAAACATATAATATAATCAATTCTAGGTTTGTTTGTGAAATAACCCTTGGCATAATTGTAGGTTACTGGATTAAGGAACTGCTACAATACTGTTACTAGATTTGTAAAAATAATGATCTTCATGTTCCCAAATTCATACGATCACGTTCTAACTTGTTCACTTATATACTTTCGTACAATTAACCTCGTATCTCTAGTAAAGTTTTTAGTTTATTTAGCATTTAGCAACCATCTATTGAAAAAACAATTCTTTTTTTATAAACTGGGAATTTGGGCCTTTAGTCCATAATTTTTTTTGGTATGTGGAACTAAACTTTAGTCAATTCCTATTTAAAGAATATTTTTCGGTTCCAAAAGAAAATTAAATCCGAAACACAAAAGAACCAACCCCAACAATTCTTCTACATGCTATTATCCTTAATCATTTAGGCGTTTCTTTAACTACCACATTTGTTAATCGTAGGTCTTAAAATCAAAGAAAACGAACATTGTTATTTCCAAGTGGACACTTGTCCCCAACTGAACAAGGAAACCATTAGATATGATTTTTCATGTCAATGCAAGTTTTGGAATTTTCAGCCTAATATTACACGTAAATACATTTATATTGACTATATAAGTAGGTGCTATTTTGTTATCTAGATTAGGTACCCTCATATAGAATTATAGTTTTAATATTAAAAATGAGTCAGAAGAGCTAATCTTTAATTAACTTCACTTATTTCATCAAAGTATCTAATTTCATTACCCTAATAGTAGTACTAAGCCTTCTCCAACAATCAATTGATTACGTCTAGTTAGTCATTAGATAAACAATCTGTAAATCACATTATCCATAGTCAAACAAATGAACATCCAAAACACTATAAATACCATTAATCTCCTTTCATATCTATATATATATATGTTCCATAACTCAAAGTAATAAACGATAAAAAGATCAAAAACACAAGATCGGGATCAACTATGGCTACAAAGACCTCAACCACACTTGCTTTATTCCTTGTGATCAATCTTCTCTTCCTAAACCTCATTACCCCGGTTTTCGCAGACAATACTTGCCCAAGAGACACTTTAAAACTGTCGACATGCGCCAATATTCTCAACATCATCAACTTGAATCTCGGTGCACCGGCTATGAGACCTTGTTGCTCTATTCTCTTTGGTCTAATCGATCTCGATGTTGCAGTCTGCCTTTGCACTGCACTTAAGCTCAGCATTCTCGGCATCACTATCGACACTCCTATTCACCTTGACTTAGCCCTCAACGCTTGTGGAAGTACTCTTCCAGATGGTTTTCGTTGCCCAACATAGCTGCAATATATTATGTTATATGTATGTTCTCGAGTTGGTTTTGTCTTACACCTAAATTCAGACCTAGATTCATGTCTAAGCAATTAACGAATAAGAATTAAGACTTTTATGATGATGTCATAAATATATATATATATATATATATATTACTTAACACTATATATATGATTATTTAAAAGAGAATATTGCATTTTTTATGGAAATAAAATAAAGTCCTGACACATTGATTTATCATGTCCCTGCAAGCTAGGAAATTTCGGCCTAATATTTATATTGACTATATAGATACTATTTTGTTATATATCTAGATTGGGGACCTCGTACATAATTCTAATTTTAAAATTAAAAATGAATCAGAAGAGCTAAATTTGTATTAGCTTCGCGTATTTGTATCAAAATACCTAATTTCACTACCCTAATATATATAGTAGTACTAAGCCTTCTCCAACAATCAATCAATTACGTATAGTTATTAATTCACTAAATAAACAATCTCTATTACCCATAGTCAAACAAACGAACATTCCAAATACTATAAATACCACTAATCTCCCTTCATATCTCCATAACTAAGTAATAATAAACATACACCTATAACATATAAAAATATCAAAAACACAAGATCGGAATCAACTATGGCTTTAAAGACCTCAACCACACTTTCTTTATTCTTTGTGATTAATCTTCTCTTCCTCAACCTCGTTACCCCGGTTTTCGCAGACGATTATTGCCCAATAGACTCTTTCAAACTCTCGACATGCGCCAATATTCTCAACATGATCAATTTGAATATCGGCAAACTGGCTATGAAACCTTGTTGCTCTATGTTCTCAGGTCTAATGGATCTTGATGTTGCATTCTGCCTTTGCACCGCGCTTAAGTTCAGCATTCTTGGCATGACCATGTACACTCCTATTCATCTTAACATGGCCCTCGACGCTTGTGGAAGTACCATTCCCGATGGTTTTCTTTGTCCAACGTCATAGCTGCAATATATTCCTACGTTATACGGATGTTCTCGAATTGGTTTTGTCTTACACCTAAATCCAAACCTAGATTCATTTATAAGCAATTAACGAATAAGATTAAGACTTTTATGATGTCATAAATATATAAAATAATTTTCAAATTATAATTATTTAAAATAAAATATTGCATCTTGTATGGAAATAAACTCGATCCAGGAATAATATTTTATTTAGTCTTCAGATCAGCAACAAACTATGACACTTTGTACCCAATAAATTTTCTTTTAGCAATTAAACAACTCATACGTAATTGTTGAAAGAACAATGTACGTGTATGACACAAGAAATGTGTGTGTGTGATATAAGAGCTTTCACTCAAGAAATGTACTCCTCTAATGTATCTTTGTCTTTTTCTTTCTTTTTTCTAGCTGGTCGACTTGAAAATAAGTTATTATATTGTTTTTTTTTTCCAACAGTTGACATTGTTTTTCTATACCCTGTGACTTTTACTAACGAAATGACCAAATTATTTACCAATCAAACTTTGAATTTAGGAAAAAGTCTAAGCCACACGAATGCAGTGGTAAATCTACTCCCAGCCGACATCTTCTTTTAACAGAAGGGAATAACTACTTTCCTAAAAGGGTTTGTGGCAAAATATTCAAATTTAAAGTAAAACCCCCAAAAGAATTGAAATAACTAACTTGATTCGATGAAATATAAAGAAAATCTGACCGCAATTTTAGAGGATTGAAGTGCAAACGTTATTATTAAAGAGGATGTTAGAGAATTGGAAGTTGGAACGCAAATGTCCCAAACTTCTACGATTATTTAGGTTTTCTAATGAATGAAATTTTATAATGAAATCTAGTTGTATTTCTTTTCCTTTTTTTTTCTTAGGTTTTAAATTCCATTTGATTTAAAAAAAAATTAAAAGGAAAATGAAAAGAAGAAGTAGAAAAAAATAACGTGGGCATACAATACAAGGAAAACGGAAAAAGAGTTCACTTAAAACATCTACTCTCTTTTTTCTAACTCTATTTTTCTAAACAAGTTACAATTCAAGATTTTGAAAAACTAAAATTTACAGAAAATCAAAAACCAAAAAACTTAAAAACTAAAAATCAAAAACCAAAAATCAAAAGCCAAAAACTATTAAAAAACTATCAAACATTCATGGCCTAAACTATGCAATTCCATTGACACTCAAAATGGTAGCGGTGTAAAAGAATTCGAAACAGATATGATGAATACAAAAGGATACTTATACAAAAAAAAAATTGGAAAACTAGAAATATGTAGCCTTTTTCATGGAAAACTCATTACTTTTAAAAAATATTATAGCTTTCAAAGGTGGTAGATAGAATGCTTGAAGCAATTAATAGAAGATATGATAGTTTGGTTAGTGTGTAACTCTACAAAAGTTAGATTTATAATTTGTTGAATTAATTTGGATTCATATAATTTTTAAATTGGTTTTAAGATTAGAGTTTCAGTTAATTGCAAGGAAATTAAAAAAATTGAAATATTTATTGAGATATTATAACCGAATGTTAAAAAAGTACAGTAGTTTAGAGATAATATATATTAAGAAGGTTTAAGGAGACCTTTTAACAGAATATTAGAATTAGACCCGCACATACGTGCAGAGTTATGTTTGAAAACAAATATATATTTTTGGTAAACAAATTCAAGTCTATTCTTTTTGGGACGGAAAACCTGTTATGTCCCACACCCATCAAGAATTTTTCGTCTCATAAGCGGGGTTTTTAAACAATTATCCATTAATTGTTTTTTTTTTATTTTAGTCCAATGGATAAAAATTGGATAAGAGATATCCATACATCCTGTTTATGAAAGAAAAAAATTAATTTTTAATGAAATTATTGAAAATTATCTAAAATTTGTTTCATATTTTAAAAAAATCTCTAAATTATTTCAAAAATGTCCAAAATACCCATCTCAAAGTTGATCCTTTCTAAATTATTAAGAGTTTGCAAATTAAATTTAGCTACCCAAATTTATGAAGAAAGATCTTGTCGAAAGAAAGTTTTGTCTAAATATGAGTGACACTATAGTCGTCGTTCACCATGTTTGTTTTTCCAGATTTCACACAGTGTTCAGAAAAATAAACAACAAGATGAAACTAACAAATACGGGACGTAAGCTAGATTTTTAATATGTTAATAAAGAAATAGTTATATAAAATTAAATTTATTTATGTAGAAACACAAACTTATGTAAATAACCTTTTTTTATTGAAACATGTTTTCTACTTTTTTTATAATTTTTTAAAAATATATTATTAACAACAAATTTTTAATTTAATATTTTTTCTTAAATTTAATTTATTTTAAAATTTAGAAACTCGTCTATATATAATAATTAGAGTAATAAAATGATAGGAAGAGGATTTTGTTGTTTTGTTAAAGAATACGAAGAGGATAAAGCCAATAAAGAAGTGAAAGCCAGACTTTGTGTGGTCACAAAATTTCAAACAACTAATCTTCAAACACAATCGCCAGCTAAAAGCCTAAAACACAGACCGGGCAACACATGCGAATTATGAGTAAATTATCGAACACATGTGCATCGATTCTATTTTTTTTTGGTCAAACAAAAGCCTTTATAAGTGAATTAATTTATTAATTCTTTTTATGTTACAAGAATACAATGTTTAAAAAAGTTTTGTATAATTTTTTATTTTTATTTATTTTAAACATATATTAGTTTATTTAAATATATTTATTAAATCGACCTAGAAAAAGGGTTATTCCAATTTAATTAAAACATTCCATTGTCAATTATGTTAATAACCCAATTGCTTGAAAGTAATTAGAAAGTATATTGAAGATAATTCTAGTCGTGAAGGCCTAAGGGACAAAACTAGCATGGCATACTCTTTTGACCGACTTTGAGGATGGCAACAATCTGTCATAATTACCTTGCAGAAAGACAAAAAAAAAAAAAAAAGTTTTTCCTCCCCAGAAATCTAAGCTTTTTTTGTTGCTTAAATTTATTAAAATATATGAAGTTACTCAATAACAAAATATTCATGAAAATCTAAGCCTCTTTAGTCATATATAACTGTTTAATTAATATGACTAGACAGATTTCGATGTTTACGTTACCAAAGTGAGCAGGAACCGACGAACGGGAAGAGTGGGCTACGCCTACGCTTATTTGAGTTTACCTAAGGGTTATAGATTTTATTAGGGAAGATAACATTTTTAATTAGATGCTGCACTTTCAACTTTAAAAATATTATATTAGTATTTTAAACTTTCAAACTATTTTTACTAATATTTTAAATATTGAAATTATTTTCCATGTTTTTTTCGTAATAAAATTCTCAACAAAATACTTACCGAAAAACTGACGAAATTTCCAACAGTAATTATACAAAAAATTTTAATGGTAATCCAACGGATTTCCAAAAAATAGTTTTGTTGGAATTTTTAAAATTCAAACAACTATATTAACGTACATATTTTCGACGGTTATTCAAAAATTCGTCAGAAATTGTCTGCGGATTACCGACAAAACTATTTTGTCAGAAATCCATCATATTAAGACCCCATCAGAAATTTCGTTAGTTTTCCGGTAACTTTTTGTAGTGACAGAATTTCCAAAAAGTTACCGGAAAATTAACAAATTTTTTGATGGAATATTAATTTGGTGAATTTTCGACAAAATAATTCCGTCAGTAATCCGTCGCACAATTTCTGATAGATTTTGTAGTAACCGTCAAAAATCCGTTAGAAAATATATACGTTAATATAGCCGTTTGAATTTTAAAAATTCTAAAAAAACTATTTTGTAGGAAATCCGTCAAAAACTTTTGTTGGATCACCGTCAAAAATTCCGTCAGCTTTCTGGTAACTATTTTGTAGTGAATTTTTTGGAGGAGAAAACGTGGAAGGTAGTTTCGAGGTTTAAAGTGTTAGTAAAAATAGTTTGAATGTGTAAAGTGTTAGTGTAATATCTTCGAGGTTTAAAGTGTTAGTATCTGATACCTTCATGGTTAAAAATGTTATTTTCCTGATTTTATTATATGTAGTATTTTTTAGGCCACAATATTAAAAATCCATGAATTTTTCCCCAAAATTATGTTTTTAAAATGGAAAAAGGATACATATTTCTAAATTTTATTTTCCTTATTATTGTATGCTCATTTTACCTTTTTTTTGCACTCCAATTCTCTAACATCCACTTTGCATTCCTGAAATTGAGGATTAGATTTGATGTTTTAGCCATGCCTATTATAGTAGTATTTGGTAGAAGAGTTTAGAAAAATAAAATTTACTCGTCAAAGGGGGATTTGAACTCCTAAGAGAAAAATTTGGACCATTAGACATCTTGAATCCTCTCCCCTCCTTTTCTCCTCGTGAGAAGAAGAGTATCTATAATATTATTACCTTATCCGATTAGGGAACTCAATCAGATGTCTCTTGGATCTCGTCTTCCAATCAGAAGAGTATCTATAATATTTGAAAGTAGGGGACATGAAACGAAATCTTTTTAATTACTCAACTAATAGTAAGTTTGAAAAGTTAAAATACTAGTATGACAATATGACAGCACAATAGTTTGCTATTAATTATAGTTCATATTAATCATGATTGAACATTTGTTTCTCAACGTAATAAGAAATGCAAATTGTCTTAACCACTTAATAAGACAAAATGACCACAGCTCCCAAATAAGCAAACTAATAATTCTTGAATTTAAATTGTAATGACAGCTTTGATTAACTGTCATCCCTCTCAAAACCCTACTATATACACACACACACACTCTCTTCATTTTTCTTCACCACTCTCAAAAGCAACACTTCTATCGTAAAATTAACTTCTTGAATAGAAATATAAATATTTCGAGAGATGGCTTCAAAAATCTCAAAGTCCCTTATCATTTTCCTCACATTCAACATCCTTTTCTTCACCTTGACAACCGCATGTGGCGGTGGTTGTAGTTCAGTCCCTAAACCCAAGCCTAAGCCCAAGTCCACCTACACCGGAAAATGCCCTAGAGACACTCTCAAGCTCGGAATTTGCGCAAATGTCCTCAAGGATCTTGTCAAAATCCAGTTGGGCACGCCACCAGTCAAGCCTTGCTGCTCGCTCCTTGATGGTTTGGTTGATCTTGAGGCCGCGGCTTGTCTCTGCACTGCCCTAAAGGCTAATGTTTTAGGCCTTAATCTTAAGGTTCCTATCTCTGTTAGCCTTCTTCTCAATGTTTGTGGCAGGAAGGTCCCCTCTGGATTCGTATGCGCTTGATCTATTTTATCCACCCCTCGATTCGTTATAATGTTTAATTTTTCTTTTGGTATTTGTCTTTTACTAAGATTCTTTGAGTTCTCTTATTTTTCTATTGTTACTCGAATAAGTGTTACTTCTACTTCTTAAACTGTATCCCTTTCAAATCGATTTGTTCATTCATATTTTAATGTAATAATCAGCTTCTTTGTTTCCGCTTAATCCAATCATTCGTACTACTTTTTATTATTATTATTATAGCAATCAGGTGAACAAAAACAATCTGTGTTGACCTAATATATCCATCCAAAAAAAAAAAGACCAAGTGTGTCACCTGGCAATTTTTTTTAAAATAAAATATTTAGAACTTTATTCAAAATTTAGACAATATGAATTCTTTTAAAATCCAGAAATAATAACTAGAATCGTGTAAACTAATCACACAGACGAAATAAAAATAATTGGATCTTACTCCATTATTAGATCACTAAGTGTGATATGGATTATGGATATCCTGAGAATTGTTTGCACTAAATCGTTCAGTAATAACTAAAATTTAATAGACGTAACGCATGGTATGATTCAGCATAATGATTATATGCATATGCTGCTACGTACACAAAGATTTCTAAATTCATATAGATTATAATATATATGACAGTCGTCGCCTAATTCACCACATGACTGAGTGTGCACTGCATTAACCAATCCACTTTACATCTCTAAACTAATTAGGGGTGAATTAGCCCGTTAAGAAAGCTATGCTACTAGATATATATTCAGCTATATTTTCAAAAAAATGAAAGAAAAAACCATCCTTTCCTAGTACTGATACATAAAAGGTATTATAAACATGTCCCAAACTCTTGTGGTCCAAGTCAAGTCAAATCAAGTTTTTTTGTTATAGTGTTAGTTCACTTAAAATTACAAGTTTTGTCTCCAGCGATCTCTACATAACTCTTGTATTGGTTTTTGATACATTTCACTCTTATCAAAATAGTAATTGAAAGATAATAAAAGATAGGCTTCAGATATATTTGCCAGCTAAAATACACACGACGGTACACATGGAAATTATGCGCATGATCTAGACATGTTCTCAGTTCTTATTTGAGTCTTGTTTTTGTCCATGACGTTTAATATTCGTGATTATTGGTAGGTGAGAAATCACCAACATTACTACTTGTTTTTTCTTTAATCATTTGAAAGTACTCTGTATAGAAGAAAACATTAAGCGAAATATTTTTAATAACTCGACTAGTAAGTCTGAAAAGATAAAATACTATGACAGCACAATAATATATGTGTTATTAATTTTAGTTCATATAATCATGATTGAACATCTGCTTCTCAATCTAATAAGAAATGTAAATGATCTTAACCACCTAATAAAACTAATAATTCTGAAATTAAAAAGTAATGACAGCTTTGATTAACTGTCGTTATACCCCTCAAAACCCTACTATATATACATACGCACACTTTTCATTTTTCTCCACCATTCTCAAAAGCAACACTTCTATCTTAAAACTTGTTGAAATCAAAATATAATATTTCGAGAGATGGCTTCGAAAATCTCAACCTCCCTTCTAATTTTCCTCACATTCAACATTCTCTTCTTCACCTTGACTACTGCATGTGGCAGTGGTTGTAGTTCAATCCCTAAACCTAAGCCTAAGCCCAAGCCCACCCACGCCGGAAGATGCCCAAGAGACACTCTCAAGCTTGGCATTTGCGCAAATGTCCTCAAGGATCTTCTCAAAATCCAGTTGGGCACGCCACCAGTCAAGCCTTGCTGCTCGCTCCTTAAGGGTTTGGTTGATCTTGAGGCCGCGGCTTGTCTCTGCACTGCCCTAAAGGCTAATGTTTTAGGCATTAAGCTTAAGGTTCCTATCTCTCTCAGCCTTCTTCTCAATGTTTGTGGCAGGAAGGTCCCTTCTGGATTCGTATGCGCTTGATCTATTTATCCACCCTCGATTTGTTATAATGTTTAATAGTTCTTTTTGTATTTCTATTTTACTATGATTCTTTGAGTTCTCTTATTTTTCTACTGTTACTCGAATAAGTGTTGCTTTTACATCTTAAATTGTATCCATTTCAAATCGATTTGCTCATTCAGATTTTAAAGTAATAATCAGCTTCTTGTTTCCGCTTTAATTCAATCATTCATACTACTTATTTTGCATGCACTAAATCAAAATTAGATCACTAATCGATACAAATCTCTTGAGAGATGTTTGCATGCACTAAATCGTTAATGATAAGTTAAAGAATGGTTGTATTTTGTGTTTCGGTTGTTGTTATTGAATGACATACAACTCAATATATACGTAAGAGTTAAACATATTTCAATTAGAAATATAATTTATCTAAAATTTATGATATATATCTAAATAATTGATCCTTATCACAATAGGATTTCTAGAATATTATTTAGTTTGACCTTCATAGATTTCAGAGGCATCACCTCATAAACGATTCTAATGGTCCATAATACTTAATTCGCAAAATACACATTTTGCTCCTCTAATACTCCCCGTAAAAAGAGAAGCCATAAACGTAAAAAAATTGAGAAATTTTAAACTTCAGAATAAATCTCACTTAACTAATGTACACACGAAACCTTAACTTTTTTTTTTTTTTTTTGAAAATCTCCAATAACCCAAAAAGAAAAACCCAAACTTAAGCACTTTAACTCAAATAAGAATGATTGACTTGAACTAAAGCCACATACTTAAAACCAAATTAGAAAACACAATGAAGTAAGATGAAAAAACAAAGCCATTATCTTTCAATTAAAACCCATGATGCCAAAAAAATATTTCTTTCTTTCTGAATACAAAGAGAATTTGATGTGATCGTCGTTTTTGTCATCAGCATTTCCGGACTCTTCTTCATCGTCACCTTTAGTGACTAAAGTTCTTATGATCTTTTGAAGTGAAGACCACAAGATTTTTTATACGGAAGTTTTAATCCTGAATCACTAGGTTTGGATCGAAGGCTCTCATACCATAATAAATATTATAACTTTAGAATGAAATATATTATGGAGTTGTGTTTGATATGAAAATATAAGATACATATATAAGGGTAATATTAACATACGCTAACACCCATATAAAGTAAACTTACTTAAGGAAAAAATTAATATGCTAATGAATATATTAAAATCTACTTTCTCTTTAAGTCTTTCCATTTAGTTTTCATTGGTTTCACAAGTTTGGTTTCCAACATACACATCTTGATGCCCAATTTATCTCCAATATTAATTTTTTTTTTGTTAAAGGGTTTATGTCTTCTTTAATTATGCATAACAAAATACAGAAAAGCGAAAACTTTCTTCTTCTTCTTTTTATAACGACAAAGGAATTAAAAAAATATTTACATATACCAATTTGTATTGGCTGGGATCTTATCTCTAGTCTAAAGGTATAGAAGCTCTGAACTAAAATAGCTACGAGCCAAAGCGAATCTGAACTTTTAATTGTGCAATGAACTGTTCAACGTTGAATCCCAAACAGAGCTTCCTCGCTTTGTCAAGACATGGCCATTCTCTGCAGCGAGCTCCTTCAACTATGGTTCTGACTTCTGAATATTGATGGCTCAAAAACATTTTTAATTCTTTTGGTAAATCAGTTAATGCATACCCAAATTCAAAAAAATTTTTAATTCTTATGTGATAATAACAGCATTGACAAATTGAAAACACGAATCAAATGCATTCCAAATAATTTCGGGGTTCTACGTATAACATATCGAGAGGGGAAAAAAAGTCAGGATTTGTATATGAAGATATGCGCAAAAATAATATAAAATATTTGTAGGATTATGATTTATGTGAATATACATAACAATTATACCAAAACAAGTTTGACTTTTCATTCCAAAGAAAAATTGGTCATCATCTTCTAAATGCCTATAAATACCCACACATTCTCTTCATTTTTATTCACATCTCTCAAACGTACTCAATAGTCCCTACAAAAAAAACATAATTCAAAACATACATTTTGAAAATACTATGGCTTCAAAGAACTCAGCCTCTCTTGCTCTTTTCTTTGCCCTCAACATCCTCTTTTTCTCCTTAACCGCTGCAACAGACTGTGGATGCAATCCAAAGCCAGTCCCAAGTCCTAAGCCCAAGCCGGTCACAAGTCCTTCGGTCCCAAGTCCTAACCCTATGCCGATCAAACCTCGGAGGACTCCTAGCTCATCTGGAAGCTGTCCCATAGATGCTCTCAAGCTCGGTGTATGTGCGAACGTCCTAAGCGGTCTACTCAATATTCAGTTGGGTCAGCCGTCATCTCGATCATGCTGCTCGCTCATCCAAGGTTTGGTTGACCTCGACGCTGCGGTTTGTCTTTGCACTGCTCTTAAGGCTAACGTTCTCGGTATCAACCTTAACGTTCCTATCTCTCTCAGCGTTCTTCTCAACGTGTGCAACAAAAAGCTTCCGTCTGGTTTCCAATGTGCTTAAACGTGATCAGCTATGTGTATGAATCTCACATACAGTTTCCTCTTCAAAATTATTATAGTTTGAATAAATGCATGTACCCTAGAATACAATTTGTAAGTGAAATAATAAGTGTGTCAGAGTTTTATAGTTCTTTTGTAAACGTTCCCTGTCTACCGGGCTTGTATGCTTTTATAGTAATCTCTTTCTATTTTAACATTTATACGAATGAAAAGTTTGTGTTCGGATTATATATATGACACGTGATGATATGGATATGAGCTACTTTATGCTCAATGATACAGAACTAACTGATGTGGGAGTAAGATATTTACAAATATAGACGGCAAGAATGAGTCAAAGAAACCAAAGATGGTTAATTAACACTACCAATACAATCTAGGGTTTTTAATAGCTGAATTTTAAAATCGAATAATGTAACGTTTACGGTGTAGTTAATCCTGATTATATATTCAAAACTTTCACAAATACAATAAAATCAACTCTAATTACGGTGTTTCGAAACAGAGCATCATAGTCCAGGCAGCTAAACAAGATAAATTAGAGATTGAGTTCTTTATTTAGAGATTATTCGACGCATCTGATGGTGCTTAAATTTTAGTATAAGTTAAATTTCTCGAAATTTATCCAAAATTGTATCGGTACATGTTAATTTTAGTTACTTACCAATATTAATTTTCTGTAAATATTATAATATAATTAATTTTCTTTAATTTTTTATGTTTGAAAAATGATTAACTAAACTGAAATATTGTTGGTAACATGGATAGAAAGAATTTAGTATAACATTGTGATATTGATTTTAAAAGGATGGAGAATAGGAAAATTGAACGAATGACAAGAGGAAAGTACAAAGGGACCGAACATGGAATTTTTATTTTTTTAGATAAGGGATTTACAAACTCGGAAATTTTGTTTTAAGCGTGGCATGTTCGTGTTTCCTTGAAATTATAACATTTTATATGGCAATTAGTTTCAGATGTTTTAGCGGTAATTTCATGTTTAAATCAAAATGGTTTAAATTGTGAGATGCTAAATACTAAAAAAAAAGTATTACATAGCTGTCCAATCAAAATTCATCCTCTCTTTAATATATATATATATTGAAGAAGTTAGGAATAATAGCTTTTTATCATCGGTGTTACCTATTCTGTGGTCGTAGCTAGCGTAGTTGACAAATATGATATTTCTTTGGGGACAAATGTTTTTTATTTATACTTTAAGAAACAGTAAACCAACTTTTTCTGGAGAAGATCAATCATTCATTTGTGTTACTCTAAATCTCTAATTGTCTAAAATATGAATGAGGACGTTCACATCCAAAATTTCATCTCTGGCTTATGTTAATAATGTAGATTCTTATATTCAACAGGTTCTAGACCAGTAAGCTGGGACAGCTCTTTGGGCTGTAAACAACACTCGAATCCAAAGAAACACAAATTCTCTTTCTTTTTTTTTAGTGGTATATATATGCTACCTATGTCGGTTAATTGCTCTTAAAATATTATTAATTACATCGATGATTTTGTGTCATTCTAATGCTAAAGATGAGGTTTGCGTATAATCACGAAGTTGGCATAAAGATTTGTGTTCGAACGTGTATTAACCATTTGTGTAGTTGATAAATGGTAAACAAATGATATAGATTAAATTGTGTTACTGCAGTGCTAAAGATGAGTTTTGGGTCTAATTACAAACTTTCTGATAGTATGTGAATTATATTTATCTTGTTGTAAAAATGATTTTGCGGTTAAATAAATTTAGCATTTAATTAAAAATATATATATATATATATATATACCAAAGGAACAGTTTCTTTACAAGAATTATAGGCGTTTCTTTTGGGTCTAATTACAAATTATGGCATAAGGATTTGTGTTCAAACGTGTACTAACGATTTGTTAAGTTGATAATTGTGAAACAGTAGAAGAGTTTCTCACGGTTATAATAATTTTCTTCATGGAATATAAAAGTTGCAAAGTTCCATTTTCGTTTATCTTTCTCCTCCTCCTCCCCAGCCCCCTAAAGGAGAGAACTTGCTCACACCTAGCCCTATCCATGAGAGGGGTGCTCGCCATGGTTCCTTTCTCGCCCTTGATTCCAATGACCTGGAGGCTTTTATCAACCGTCACATCGGCGCTTCCTCCTCCACCACATTGCCCCAAGTCGGTGATAAGTATCGATTGGGCCATTTGCAATCAATTCATTTAGTGAGCTTAGCCCCATTAAGTCTCATCAGCCCATTATTCAGCTCTGTTAGCTCGAACTATGTTCCTAAGTCTCCCGATTGAACTATTGGTTTGGCTATGATTTGTCCAAATTCGGATATTTCCAAGTCAAAAATTTCCTCCCTTGGGGAGAAATCCTTGTCACCAAGTTCCTCCTTTAATTTATGGAGAGATCGTTTGTCTCACGTTCCTCCACTTTAGAGAGAACCATTTCACTATTTTTCTCTGTTATGGAGAATGTTGTTAAACGGTCAAGGGTCTTCAAGAAATCAAGAGCTATCTGTTTCGTTTGATCGTCTTTAATGGCAAAAGAACTGGAAATCGATCATTTATAAAGCTTTTTTTGAAAAAGTCGTAGTTAGATTGATGAGAGTTTAGGATTGGAAGGATTTAATATTTACCCTCATAAATTATAAAGTGTATGATACATATGTTTATATACTAAAGAGATTTTCTAAACTAGATAGATACAAATAATGTAAATATTATTGTATCATAACTATACAATATTTGATAATAATATTGTGGATTTTCTTGATCCTTCTATAAAAGTTTCTGCTTTTATCTACAATATAAAGTGTTATTATATCTTATTTTTGATTTATCTGTTTTGTATAATCCTAGCTCACTTGGTAAAAAATGTATCTACGAAAGAGATTCAACGTGTCATTTCCTCAATACCATTGGCTAAATACTCGGGGCATTATCAGCTCCGGTCCAATAGTTAGATTGTCCCTCGGGCAAAAATTTTGTAAAATATTTTATTTGTTTTTATCAATATATCTATAACGTTTTGAGGTTTTTGGGCCCTAATTAAAGAAAGTTCTCTAAAATATGAGCATTTTATGTTAGAAACTCATTTAAGCCAATCAAAATATGGTCCAAAAACAATTTATTGGCCCCTTAAAAAAACAAAATTTGAGCCCTTATTTAGAAGAAAATTTTGGATCTCTTGGACCGTCGTCCCTTTGTCTATCATATTAAGTCGGGCTTGAAAATTTTTGGATCTCTTGGGCCGTCGCACCTTTGTCCAGTTGGTGATCATAATAATGTCGCACGCAATTCTTGTTTGTTGCTGTTCCTAAGAAGTAATATACGAAAGAGATGCCAGACTATAGATCTATTTCTTGTTGCAATGTCTTCTACAAAGTAATCTCTAAGATTATTATGAATCAGCTTAAATGGGTGCTTGCTTTGTTCATTGCTCCAAATCAATCCGTCTTTATGAAATATATACTATCTTGTCCTGTAGAATTTGCTTTATAGAGTTAGTTAAAGATTACCAGAAGGACTCGATTTCATCAACATCATCATGAAGTGCTATCAAGATCGATATAAGGATTTTGACTCAAATCAGTGAACGCTTCTAAGTAACACTCTATGCTCTACACTTTGCAGATGTGTTTATCAACTGGATTGATCTTTGTATCTATTCCACATCATTTTCTGTTCAGTTTACACCTTTGTTGAGTTACTCTCAGACCCAAAACAGAAGAGTCGGATAAAACCATAATACATAAATGGCCTCTTTATTTTATTTTTTTGTTTAAGGGTTTATGCCTTTATGGTTTCTTTATATATGCATAACAACATCCATAATGCGAAAACTTTCTTTTTCTTTCTTTTGGATAACGAAAAGCAATTAAAAATATTCACATATACCAATTTGTATTGGCTGGGATTTTATCTCTAGTCTAAAGGTATAGAAGCTCTGAACTAAAATAGCTACGAGCCAAAGCGAATCTGAACTTTTAATTGTGCAATGAAATGTTCAACGTTGAGTTGTTTCGAAACAGAGCATCCTCGCTTTGTAAAGACATTGGTATTATCTGCAGCGAGATCCTTCGACTATGGTTCTTACTTAAAACATTTTTAATTCTTTTAGTTAATTAATTAAAGCATACCTAATTTCAAAAAACATTTTCAATTCTTTTGTGATAATAACAGCATTGACAAATTGAAAACACCAATCAAATACAGTACATTCCAAATAATTTCCTGGTTCTACGTAGTAAATATCTACAGAGAGGGGAAAAAAGTCAGAATTTTATATATGAAGATAATAAGCGCACAAAAATATAAAATATTTGTAGGATTACGATTTATGTGAATATATATAACAATTATACCAAAACAAGTTTGACTTTTCATTCTCAAAGAAAAAATTGGTCATCTTTACATCTTCTAAATCCCTATAAATACCCACACATTCTCTTCATTTTTATTCACCTCTCTCAAACATACTCAATAGTCCCTACAAAAAACATAATTCAAAAAATACATTTTGAAAAAACTATGGCTTCAAAGAACTCAGCCTCTCTTGCTCTTTTCTTTGCCCTCAACATCCTCTTTTTCTCCTTAACCGCTGCAACAGACTGTGGATGCAATCCAAAGCCCAAGCCTGTCCCAAGTCCTAAGCCCAAGCCGGTCCCAAGTCCTTCGGTCCCCAGTCCTAACCCTAGGCCGGTCACACCTCCGAGCACTCCTAGCTCATCCGGAAGCTGTCCCATAGATACTCTCAGGCTCGGTGTATGTGCGAACGTCCTAAGCGGTCTACTCAACATTCAGTTGGGTCAGCCGTCATCTCGATCATGCTGCTCGCTCATCCAAGGTTTGGTTGACCTCGACGCTGCGGTTTGTCTTTGCACTGCTCTTAAGGCTAACGTTCTCGGTATCAACCTTAATGTCCCTCTCTGTCTCAACCTTCTTCTCAACGCTTGCAACAAAAGGGTTCCGTCTGGTTTCCAATGTGCTTAAATGTTATCACATATGCGTATGACGCACGCACACAGTTTCCTCTTTAAAATAATTACAGTTTGAATAAATGCATGTAAGATAGAGTTCAACGTTTAAGTGAAATAATAATTGTGTAAGAGTTTTATAGTTCTTTTGTAAACGTTCCCTGTCTTCCGGGCTTGTATGCTTTTATAGTAATCTTTTTCTATTTTAACATTTATACGAATGAAAATTTTTTGTTCGGATAATATATGACTCGTGATGATATGGATATGAGCTACATAATGCTCAGTGATACAGAACTAACTGACCTATGTGGGAGAAAGATATTTACAAATATAGACGGCAAGAATGAGTCAAAGAAATCAAAGATGGGTAATTAACACTACTAATATAATCTAGGGTTTTTAATAGCTGAATGTGAAAATCTTATAATATAACGTTTACGGTGTAATTAATCCTGATTATATATTCAAAACTTTGAAAAATACAATAAAATAAACTCTAATTATGGTGTTTCGAAACAGAGCATATCATCGTTCAGGAAGGTAAACAAGATAAATTAGAGATTGTGTTCTTTATTGCTTCCATGATTAGCTTATCTAGTGTCTATAGCTCCACTAGGAGTTTCTGAAGTTACAAACGCCATGCTTCTAATTAATATAGAAATAGATGATATCGGACGCTGTGAGTGGAAAGATAAAATTAAAAAAAAAATGATAGAATTTGATATTATTGGTACATGTTAATTTTAGTTACTCACCATCATTAATTTTTTGTGAATGTTACTAGATATTAAATTTTTTCCTTTATTTTTTTATGTTTAAAAAATGATTTAGTAAACAGAAATATTGTTTGATAACATGGATAGAAAGAAAGCTTTTATCAAAAAAAAAAGCATGGATAGAAAGAATTTAGTATAAAATTGTGAAACTGATTTTAAAAGGATGGAGAGTAGGAAATTTGGACGAATGCCAAGAGGAAAGCACAAGGGACCGAACTTGGATTTTTTTTATTTTTTTTTGGTAAAGGGGTTTACAAACTCGGAAATTTTGTTTTAAGCAAATAGCAGGTCTGTGTTCTCTTGAAATTTCAACATTTTATATGGTAATTAATTTCGGGTGCTCTAGCGGTAACTTCATGTTTAAATAAAAAAGGTTTAAATTATGATATTACATGTAAAAAATATGAGGCGGTAAAAGAAACAATTAACCATGTTTTTTAAAATGTCCTTCATCTTTACAAACGTGGGAGCTGTATTTGATTCTCTTTGACCATGGATTTTTTCATCTAGCTCAGTTTTTTTTCTAATTTGGACTTTCTATATTGGAGACTATCTCCGAGTTTAGAAGAGGGATATGATCATTGTTTTGTATGGATATTATTGTTCTTATGGATGGCAAGGAATAAAAAAAATTCAAGGCATTCAATTAGATCTTTTTAACATTTTAGGTCACGCTAAAAGTGAACAATTGGCATGGAAAGCAGCTCAATTAACTCCTTTAAGAGAAACAGAGGAAAGTGAAGTATAACAGAAGGATCCCCTCACACGCTTGGGTGTTGGATAGATGGATCCTAGAAATTGATTTATCTTTTTACATGTTTGGGTTGCATTTGTTTTGAGGAGAATAATCATGTGGTATTTTTAGGGCAAAGTGTCACAAGAGGAGTTTCTCGGATTTTTAACTCGGAGGTGGAAGCGTTAATATGGACTATGAAGAATATACTTTCTAGAAGGACTGATTGTCAGGTGTTCGAAATAGATTGTGCAGAACTGGTCTCAATGGTGCAATTTCTAGAAAATTGTATGTTTTCTCCAATCTTCTCGACCATATTGGTTTACTTCGAGTAAATTTTTTTTTTAATTCCTCGTTCATGTAATATCTAAACCGATTGGTTAGCCCTGGACTTCTAAAGTTTAAATTCAGAAAATTTATTTGTAAGTATTTTCCCTCCGTATTGGCCTACTAATTAAGGCGAAATTTTGTTGTTTTATCACGTTGTGCTCACTTTGAAGATACAAATAAGTTTTCTCTCCCAAAATAAAACGAACAATAAATCGGGTTGTCACAAATATTGGCTCTATTCTTAATACGGTTTACTTTCTAATTTTTAGATGTAATTAAACATTTTATTTTTTACTATGGTATCTATAATAGCTAACTTTTTAAATAAAAATTAAGTGACAACATTTTAGTAAAAGTTATATATATATATATATATAATGTTGATATTATTCGTAAAAAAATTACATATAATTGAAAAGTCATATATGGCAATTACTTCACAAATTGTAAATGAATATGCTATTGAAAATTATTCTAAATACCTTAGAGCAGATTTAGGCATAGTCTCCATATATATCTTAATGATAATAAAATGAAAAAATAGAAAAGGAGGAAAGAGATTGAGAATTAGTTTTCAGTTGAGAAACTATTATGCAATTTGTTTCTTTATAATTGGTTTAAATTTTTTTTGGAATTTAAAATTTAATAATATAATTAAATTAAATTATAAATATTAATAATATATTATTGAGAGACTTTAACGAGTCTCTCATTGATGAGGATGATCTTGCTTACTGCCTAGTTCAAATTATAACTATTTGAAATATCTAGAATCAAAATAAAACTGATTTAATTAATCGTGAGAGATGCTAAATGCTAAAAAAAGAGTATTAGATAGCTGCCCAATCAAAATTCATCCTCTCTTTAAATATATATAACAAAGAGTATATATATTGAAGAAGTTAGGAATAATATATTTTTATCATCGGTGTTACCTATTTTGTGGTCGTAGCGTAGTTGACAAATATGATATTTCTTTGAAGACAAATGTTTTTTTTGACTTTAAAAAAGAGTAAACCCGCTTTTTCTGGAGAAAATCAATAATTTGTGTTACTCTAATTGTCTAAAATATGAATGAGTACGTTCACATCCAAAATTTCATCTCTGGCTTACGTTAATAATGTAGATTCTTATATTCAACAGGTTCTAGGCCAGTAGGACAGCTCTTTGGGCTGTAAACAGCACTCGAATCCAAAGAAACGCAACTTCTTCTTTTTTTTTAGTGTTATATAGATGCTACATATGTCGGTTATTTTCTCTTAAAATACCATGAATTACATCGATGATTTTGTGTCATTCTAGTGCTAAAGATGAGTTATGCGTATAATCATGAAGTTGGCACAAGGGTTTGTGTTCGAACGTGTACTAACGATTTGATAAATTGATAATTGGTAAACAAATGATATAGATTAAATTGTGTTACTGCAGTGCTAAAGATGAGTTTTGGGTCTAATTACAAACTTTTTGATAGGATGTGAATTATATTTATCTTGTTGTAAAAATGTTTTTCTTATTTTTTCTGATTTAATTGCAAAACATTAAAAAAGTAGCAAAAATGTTTTTAGGTTAAATAAATTTAACTTTCAATTCAAAAAAAAAATTATATTTACCAAAAGAACAATATCTTTTTACAAGAAATAGGCGTTTTTTTGGGTCTAATTACAAATTATGGCATAAAGATTTGAATTCAACCGTGTACTAAGGATTTGTTAAGTTGATAATTGTTAAACAGTAGAAGAGTTTCTCACGGTTATAATAAGTTTCTTCATGGAATAGAAAAGTTGCTATAAGTTCCATTTTCGTTTCTCCTTATCTACTATTTTCGCTTTTTTTTTTTTGAATTATGAAGTTCTAAACTTTTTACCATTCGACTAATTTTCTAATATGAGTATAGCCATTGAATAGTCCATTCATCATATTTTTTAATAAGTTTAAAGCAAAAAACTAGTTTTACCGACCAAATGGAATGATTGAAATAATTCTATATGCTTGAAAAAAATCGATCATTGTCTTGATCAACATATTAATTCTTTATTTAAGTAGAAACCATTAGACCTTTATCACTTGATTCCAAATTTTGTATCTTCCGCGTTATTGTTATTGTTCCTAAAAAGAAGACGAATGATATAACGAATTCATTCAAACATTGATCATGTGCGATTGGGATTAATCCAGAGGTCCTCGGGTTGACTCTAATTGGAACCACTAATAATCAGTTGAATAAAATAGTTCTGCTTCTATTTAAACACTAATAATCAGCGTCAATTATGATCATCACAAAACTTCCAAATATATAGAGCCTATAAGAAATGCCTACGTAAATCCTTATAGCAAAATAAAATGACCGTCAACGTCCACGTACACAAGACTATATATCCATATTAGTGAGGAATAAAAACAAATGACGATCCTTTTACAGCAACGAGATATGGACTAGTAAGTATTGAGATGTCACACTAGAAAGTGTCGGTGCTAATTTAATAGGAATAATATATCTAATTTAGCCGACTACAAACACGTCTTTAGATGCAAATGGTTGCACACTTGCAGAAATAAACAAATTGAATAAAATTACTCATCTAAAACTTTTATCAAAAAAAAAAAAAAATATTCATCTAACTTTTTAATACTTGAGATGAAAAAATATAAAAATAATTTAACTTATTCAACTAGATTTAAAAATAAATAAAAAAATTATAAAATATATATTCAACTTATTCATCTAGTATTTCGTAGAGGAATGAGTTGAAAACGTTCAACTTCCCTTTGATCCACTTAAATTTTTCAGCCATTCATTTAGAGACCATTAGTTACACTCTTTGAGTTGACCCAAAAAGAAAACACGTTATTGAATGTAAAATCGAATATAGCACCTAAAATAAGGATTTAAATATGAGATTTTAGTATGTTTTGTTTTGATAAAATTATTGTACAAGTAAAAAAGAATTAAAAATAACTGATTTAAATAGATATATATGGTGTTGATTAAAAGGCTGTATATTCTACTAAGATATTATTGAAAATTTGAGAAATACTGAAATAAATATATAAGAGTAACCTTAAATATGTTCTTATTACTGCATTACTATTAAAACATTTTAAGTTCTTATTAAAATATTTTTAAGAAAATAAGTTAAAATAAATATATATGCAATATAAATTTAACTAAGGTTTTAAAATGTAGGATACTATTTACTCAAAAGTATAAAATAGGGCTAAGAAAATATGTTAATATGTATATATATGCAATTAAAATGTAACTAACGTTTAAAAATGTAGAATACTATTTACTGAAAAAGTATAAAATAGCTGCCCAGTGGAACCTTTTTTGTATGAATTTCTTCAATATGTATATTTCTATACAGTAGAACTTTTATAAATTAATACTCTATAAATTAATAACCTCTATAAATTAATAAATTGTGTTGGTCCCGAATTGGGTCAGTGTAATAATTAACAAAATTTGATAAATTAATAAGATGATAATTTTTTGTAAATTCTATGTAAATATATGGTCTCATCAATATCATAAATTAATAATCATAAAATTTTATAACATATATATAAGATATTTTAGTAAAATATGATTATAGTGTTATTTGTTTATTCGTAAATTTATATTTTTGTTGGAATTGATATCTAATTTGTTGTTACTGTATCAAAAACAATTAGTATTATCTTCTCAAATTGAATCTATAAATTTTGAAAGATTGTATATGCGATAATTGTTTCTTAATGTCTTATGCGATTAAAATTATCGAAATATTATCTTCAATTTCTTACTTTAAATATATTTTTTGAAAAATTAAAAAAATCTTTCTATAAATTAATTTATCAATAAATTAATATCCTCTATAAATTAATAAAATACTCTAATCCTAATATTATTAATTTATAGAGGTTTTACTGTATGTCTTTTGATGCCACCATATATATTACTCTTTCTAGTCCTTCTTTATCTCTTTGAGAAGTTCCTAAGTTTATTTTTATAGAAAGAATTGATTACATGATATGCCATTAGAAACAAATAAAAGATACTGAATTTAAAAATAAAATAAATTTCTTTTAATTTAATTGAAAATCTTCTTTTTTTATTTTTTTCAAAAATATATTATAAAATATTTTTTTAATATCAGTAGTTTAAACATTGAAACTTTGTAATAATTAAAATAATAATAAAATAAAAAATTTTAAGAATATTATTTATGTTAAATTATTATTTTAATATATTAAATTATTTTGAACATATTAAATTATTAATAAATAACAAGAGATCATTTAAAAGAATTTAAATCCAAATTTCTACTTAACCAAAACCTTGAGAGATTATTATTATATTTTTTAAATATAAAATAAAATTATTTAATTTATATAATACTTAAAAGGATTTTTTTACTATGTTTTATGTTTTTTTTTAGAGTCGGTTTAGACTAACGTTTACTCGTTTTAAAGTATAATAAATGGTACAAACAAAGTTAAAACCAGACAGGAATACACACTAGTTTTTTTTTTTTTAATCACATACATACAAGTTTGTTTGGGCCCCGAATATTGTCAAATTGACATCCCAAGAAAAATTGAGATCTGTCATTAGGAAATTTAATATTATACCCAAAATAAACGATTTATCCTTTTTAAAAAAAAAAATTAAACCAATTATCAAACTCATTTTCCCAAAATCAGTTATCACACCCGGTGGCTTTATCCATATTTGACACTGACAGACAATAATTCGTAACGCATGAGACTACAACCCGATTCGTGCAGGACTTTAATGTCATTCTAGATAATTGTGTATAACAGGATCCATAAATCCGAAAACATTCGCATATACCAATTTGTATTGGCTGGAATTTTACATCCAATGTTAAGGTATAGAGAAGCTGAAGTCTGAACTACAATAGCTACAAGCCAAAGAGAATCTAAATAATTGTTCAATGGGTTCATGAACTCATGATGATGGTGATAACAACATGATCGACAATTTGACATATAATACTAATATGAATTTACAAATAAAATCATTTTAAAATTACAAATGCTTTACAAAAACGGTGTTCCAGGTTGTTTTGAGGTTCTATGTATCTACATGATATTCTTATACAAATATAATGATGAAAAAATCTCTCCCATATATATATATATATATATATATACATTAAAAATAATTCTCCAATTGTTTGACATCTAACTATTAATTTGAACCAAGTAATTAACTTAAGAATCATAAATCTATAAATATTAAAATCAGTAAAATGTGTAGTTAAATTTCAAAATACAAACGATATGTACATAAAACAAAAAAAATTACATCTAACTGAAATATTTCAGCTGATTTTATCAATATGGTTTTATGTTTACGTTATATATAATTAATTTTTTTTAAATGTAGACGTGAATTAAAAAATATAAGAAAAAAATGTAAGCAAAATATATGTAAAATAATAAAAAAGTTTAATTTGTTTTCAAGTATGTATATTATATAATTACTAGATAAGGCTCGTCCGATGGACATGTTTTAAATATTAAAAAAAATTAAATTAAAAAAAAACTAAAATTTGTTATAGGTAATGTATCTTGATATTTATTTTATGCATGTTTTAAGCTCTATATCCGAAAATAATTAATTTTCATGGCTTCTTTTATTCTCTGTCATTTGATTCCATCCACAACACCATTTTCAATCTCTAGCAGAAACTCCATCATCTTCCTCACTCTTACGGATCCATATTTGTGCATGAGAAATAGTTGTAATGTAATCAACTTTCTCGGAGTGGATCTCTGTTTCTTGTTTCGATTTTTACTATTTGGTAGAGATCAATTATGATGTCCTTCTTTTGGAAGAGATCATTTTCACACTCTTTTTCTTCTATTCCCTTAGATTTTCTTTACTAAACGATTCCTAAACCTAAAATACTATACAATTTTCTAACCAATTTGTAATCTTGCGTCTATTAAATGAAAATTGTGTCGAAGAACCAAACAGAGTTGTTTAGTGATCGTCTTGAATCTCATTTCAGTAATCCTAACATTTCATACATAAGATCAGCTCTTGATACTATTGCTGCCACTGTTTTGGGTATTTAACTCACTAAAATTGACGTTGGTCCTCATTCTCCCACTCAACCAATTAGTATAAAAATTTTGATTTAATTAATTAGAAGCTTGTGAAAAATATTTATTGGAGCCTAAATAATATGAAAATCTAAAATTCTAAATTTTAAAAAGAAAGTTTAAAATTTATTGAAAACTAAATAATAAAACTTAATATATATTAGAAAAGAAGTAACAAATACCTATTTTATCATTTATTTAGTTTTTTTTTGGTTTTCTTTTTTTGATTAAGCAAAAATAATAACACATTTGTTTTTATACCTGTCAAAATCTAATCGATCAATTGACACATGTCATAATCCTATTATTTATAATTTTAACAGGATATCTATCGATTATTGAATTTCTTTTTCTAATAATAAAAGGAATTTTTACTTTATTTTTCTAAAATTATATTAATAATTTTCTTTTAATAATCTCATGTAATTTTAAACATATTAACAAACATATGCTTTCCTCTTTACAATAATATAAAACATCTTTCATTTTGTTTTATGTTCAGTTTTCTTTTCTAAAACACAAACCGATATACATTATTTATATATTGATTTAAGCCATCAAATTGGATATATTTATGGGGTTATCCAATCAATTTACTCTATGATTTATTTAACACTTAACCAATTAGGATAATGAATTAGATTGGATTATATTTAATTAATTTTTTCGTTAAAAAAATTAGAAACGTGCAAAATGTTTTATTTGATTCTAAATAATATGGAAATCTAAAAATATAAATTTGAAAAGAAAAATTTAAATTTTATTGAAATAATAAGATTGAACATATATTACGAAAATAGAAAGTAAAAATTATCTAATTTATTATTAATTTATTTCTTATTTTTTGTTGGGTTTCCTTTTTGATTAAGAAAATATTTTAGCTAAATATTTAATTAAATATACATATTTCTCTTAAAATATATATGATCTAAAAATTTAACCTAATTAATTATGGATTTATAAACATTTATTTGAGGTTAATTTGAAAACATCTAAACTTGTTTAAAAATATGATCAAAATAATAAGTGTAAAAATGGAAAGTAAAAATTATCTATTTGATTATTTATTTATTTTCAGCTTATTTTTTTGTTGATTTTTCTTTTTGATTAAGAAAATAAAAATTTTACATGTTTCATAATCTAAATTTAAGATTAAATTTTTTTTCGTTTAAATAATTAGAAGTGCATGAAAACTTTTAAGAAAGTCTAAATAAAATAAAAATGTAAATTAGATTAATGAAAAGAAAATTTCAAATTTTATTGAAATAATTAGATTTAACATACATTGAAAAATAAAATAAAAAATATCTATTTTATTATTTAATTTTTTCTTTGATTTTTCTTTTTGATTATGGAAAATAAAATCTAATCGATTTGGAAATAACACAATTTTTTTACACATGTCAGAATTTGATCGATCGAGCGACACATATCGTGATCCGGTTAATTAGAATGTTGACATGTGTCTACCTCTCGTGAGAGCAACAAAACTTTATATAATAAGATAAGATTAGTTAGTCTTTATTAATTTTAAAAGATAATAATGAAATTAATTTAAATAGTTATAACCAAACAAAACTATACATACAAAATTCCACACATAAATAGTTATAAGCCTAGTGTACAAAAGGGGGAAAAATTAAAAAATAAAAAGAATTCAAAAATTGTATATGTAGATAAGCGCAAAAAAATATGATATCAGATATTATGTAGAATCACAAAAATATAGAAATAATAAGTTATACTAAACCAAGTTGATCCTCTTCAAAAAAAAAAAAAAAAAAAAATTGGTCCTCTTCACATTTTTCTAAAACTCTATATATAGACAAACCTTTTTTCATTTCTCTTCATCTCCCTCTCTCAAACACTCTCAATAATATATCCTTAGAACACCAAATATACCTTTAAGAAAAAAAAAGGAATGGCTTCAAAGAACTCAGCCTCTCTTGCTCTTTTCTTTGCCCTCAATATCCTTTTTTTCACCTTAACCGCTGCAACAGACTGTGGATGCAACCCAAAGCCAAAGCCAGTCCCGAGTCCTAGGCCCAGACCGGTCCCAAGTCCTAGGCCGATCACACCTCCAAGAACTCCTCGCTCATCTGGAAGCTGTCCCATAGATACTCTCAAGCTCGGTGTATGTGCAGACGTCCTAAGCGGTCTACTCAACATTCAGTTGGGATCATCTCAACCATGCTGCTCGCTTATCCACGGCTTGGTTGACCTCGACGCTGCGGTTTGTCTTTGCACTGCTCTTAAGGCTAACATTCTCGGTATCAACCTTAACGTTCCTATCTCTCTCAGCGTTCTTCTCAACGTTTGCAACAGAAAGTGTCCCTCTGATTTCCAATGTGCTTAAACATTATCAGCTATGCGTATGAAGGGCGCCCACACAGTTTCCTCTTCAAAAATATTATGGTTTGAATAAATAAATGCATGTTTGATATAATGTTTTAAATTTAAGTTGCTTAAGTGAAATTAAAAAAATGTGTGAGAGTTTTATAGTTTTGTTTTTGTAAACGTTTCCCGTCTTCTGGGCTTGTTAGCAATCTATTTCTATTTCTATTTTACGTATGTGGTCGTTTTCTTCTTATGTATCCGAGAAAAATGAGAATTAAGGTTCAATGATGTTTATGTGCTTTCATTGGCCTATGACCGAGAATATGTGTGGTCATGATCCCATGACTAAGAAGCCTTAACCAAAATTCTGTATGACAAAATGTTAAACCGGAATCAATTATGGTTATTGGTGAGAAACATTATCTCGTGTCCCACTGTATTTTGTTTGATCCATGAATGAGTGGTAGGGTTGAATAAGTCAATCCATTAGAACTCGGTTTAGCTCACTAAATCACAACCGGGAAATGGAAACTGGTTCAGCTGGGTTTGAAGTTTAAGAGTGAGTCTTTTATCGGATGTAGTGTTTGCCAATGTAAAAAGCTTATAACTCTGCTTCTTCTTCGTCCTCTGTTTTGAAACTTGAACATGGCGAACTCAAGATCTTGTAGGGCTTATTCATACTGTAAATTTTTTTATAGTGAATTAATAGATCTTCCAGCCGAGACGCATGCATATCTCAACTCTGAATATATTTTCTTCTTTTTTTAACATCATTTGCGGGGTAACACGAGTCAAACTTCAATAGAAAGACCGCAAAGATGGACCATTAACCACTTAATTAAAGATAATTTCCCTCGACATATCCTGAACTAGTAAATGGACCATATATTTGGTGTTCATTGAAAGTCTCTCCATTGTTAGATCAAGATGAATTGGAGCAACTTTTATTGAAATTATAAACAAGAGCTTTTATCTCTTAAACCTTTGTTACGGCTAGAACTTGACGTTTTCGAGGCTGCACTCAACTGTCTCTAGGACCGCCTCGATTATTGTCAGAGATATTCAACTTCTTCTTAGAGCCAAGCTTGCAGGTTTAGATCGCAAGAAACCGGCACTGGCTCACTCACTTCCTGCAACTCGACATCTCCATGAATCATATCTCAGTTCTTGGTTCAGATATTTCCAACCTTAATCTCGGGCATTCTTCAATTCTGTTTCTACTTACATTCAGCTGCTTCACTTGATGTGTATTATCTCTTATTTTTTCTCATCTTTCTCAAATGTACTCACAAATAATGTCTGTTTTGAAAGGCAAAATCAATGAATGAAAGTTATAAAAAAAAAAAAAAAAAAACTTGACGTTTTCGTCGGAATAGGAAGACATTAATTGTGGGGCATTCTCAAACTAAACAAGTTTCTTTGTGTTATCGTAGTTGTGGCTACATCAATTGGCCACACTAGTTTCAAGAGTGGTTGATGGCATAAACCAGAATCCATAATCCTCGGATCTGTAAAAATCTATTGGAAACTGCCATTGAGTGTCCCTATCAGAATTTATCCAGTCCACTTGAGGTCTTTAATATCCGACTTAGCTTAACCCGTATCAACCCAAATCTGAAATTTTAGATTTTATAAAAACCAATTTTCTCATTTTACAGAAATTATGCTATTTTATTCTTTCTAGAACTTTTGGGAGACTTTGTATGCAACTTGGGAGACGAATTCATCATCTTTGACAATTTGGAGAAGAATGCTTGTAATTTTTAATATTTCATCTACTTAATCATGTCTTTTTCATATCTATTTCTGTTTGTTTTTATGTTATGTGTGAGTAGACCTCTATTTGAGGTTTAGACTACAAAATAGGGTATTGATTGAATTGAGTTTTGATTATTTGTTGAGTCTAGTACTCTTTAGGTTCTTCAATTTAAACATTCTTAATGCTAGAATTGATTCGACCAATTAACTAAATCTAAATTTTAGAATTTTATGTGCATCTAAAGTGTTTGTCCAAAATGCATGAATGAGTTTAACTCGAGTTCTAGCTAACGAAAGCTGGTGTTAGAAAGTGTTAGGAAAAGAGTGAATTTAAAGGTATGCATAACCGGATCCATAAAAGCAAAAATATTCACATATACCAATTTGTATTGGCTGGGATTTGATCTCCAGTTTAAGGGTATAGAAGCTCTAAAGTCTGAACAAAAATAGCTACGAGCCAAAGAGAATCTAAATAACTGTTCAATGGGGTCTTGAACTCATGCTGGTGGTGATAATATAAATTTACGATTTTTTTTTTTTGGGAAAAAATTTACAAATCAAATATTTGTTTTTAGTTATAAATGCTTTACAAAAACGATGTTCCAAATAATTTTGAGGTTCTACGTATCTATATAAACAAAAAAAAATAAACAAGGGAAAAAATAATAAAATAAGTCAGAATTTGATATATACTGTATGTAGATATATATGATATCAGATATTTTGTAGAAACACAAAAATATATAAATAAATAAGTTATATTACAACAAGTTGGTCCTCTTCACTTTTTTTTTTTTTTTTTGCACCTCTTCACATCTTACTAAAACCCTATAAATAGACACACATTCTCTTCATTTTTCTTCATCTCCCTCTCTCAAACACACTCAATAGTATATCATTAGAACACTGAATCTACCTTTTAAGAAAAAAAGAATGGCTTCAAAGAACTGAGCCTCTCTCGCTCTTTTCTTTGCCCTCAACATCCTCTTTTTCACCTTAACCGCTGCAACAGACTGTGGATGCAATCCAAAACCCAAGCCTGTCCCAAGTCCTAAGCCCAAGCCGGTCCCAAGTCCTTCGGTCCCAAGTCCTAACCCTACGCCGATCAAACCTCCGAGGACTCCTAGCTCATCTGGAAGCTGTCCCATAGATGCTCTCAAGCTCGGTGTATGTGCAAACTTCCTAAGCGGTCTACTCAACATTCAGTTTGGTCAGCCATCATCTCGACCATGCTGCTCGCTCATCCAAGGTTTGGTTGACCTCGATGCTGCGGTTTGTCTTTGCACTGCTCTTAAGGCTAACGTTCTCGGTATCAACCTTAACGTTCCTATCTCTCTCAGCGTTCTTCTCAACGTTTGCAACAAAAAGCTTCCGTCTGGTTTCCAATGTGCTTAAACGTGATTCAGCTATGTGTATGAATCTCACATACAGTTTCCTCTTCAAAATTATTATAGTTTGAATAAATGCATGTAAGCTAGAATACAATTTGTAAGTGAAATAATAAGTGTGTCAAGAGTTTTATAGTTCTTTTGTAAACGTTCCCGTCTTCCGGGTTTGTATGCTTTTGTAGGAATCTTTTTCTATTTTAACATTTATACGAATTAAAATTTCAAACAAAAAACAAAAAAAGTTTATACGAATTAAAAGTTTGTGTTCGGATTGCATGACTCGTGATTATATGAGCTACGCTAAGCTTAATGATACATAACTAAACTGACGTATGTGGGGGCAAAGATATTTACAAATCTAGACGACAAGTATGAGTCAAAGAAATCAAAGATAGTTAAAACTTAAAACTACTAACATCATCTTAGGTTTTTAATAGCTGAATATGAAAATCGAATAATATAAAATTTACGGTGTAATCCTGATTATATATTCAAAAATTTATATATATATATATATATATATATATATATTCAAACTTTGTCAAATACAATAAAATAAAACTCTAATTATGGTGTTTCAAACAGAACATCATCTTTCGAACAGAGCATCATCGTTCATCATGGGATAATAATTGATTAAATAGAATAGATGATAAAATTTGATATTATAGTTTAAATTTTGTATAAGTTAAATTTCTAGAAATTAGCGACAACATTTTAGTAAAAAAAATTATATATAACATATTTTAATAAATATTTTAAATTCTGATATTATTCGTAAAATAATTATATATAAGTGAAAAAGTCATATATGTCAATTATGTCGCAATTTATAAATGAATATGCTATTTAAAACTATTCAAGACCTTACTTACCACCTAGTTGGAAGCATAACTATTTGAATTTCTAGAATCAAAATGATATTGATAATTTAATTAATCGTGTGAGATGCTAAATACTAAAAAAAAAAGTATTATATAGCTGCCCAATCAAATGTCATCCTCTCTTAAAATATACATATTATGTGTCCACTTCACTTTGTTAATTTTTCCTCTTCTTTGTTTATAAACTGAAGAAGTCAGAAATAATATATTTTTATCATCGGTGTTAAGTATTTTGTGGTCGTAGCGTCGTTGAAAATTTTGATATTTATTTGCGGAAAAATGTTTTTTTGACTTTAAGAAAGAGTAAACGTAATCAGCTTTTTCTGGAGAAGATCAATCATGCATTTGTGTTACTCTAATTGTCTAAAATATGAATAAGTACGTTCACATCCAAAATTTAATCTCTGGCTTATGTTAATAATGTAGATTCATATGTTCAACAGGTTCTAGACCAGTAAAGCTGGGACACTTCTTTGGGCTGTAAACAACACTCGAATCCAAGAAACACAAATTATCTTCTTTTCGAGTGGTCATGATGCGGAATTGGACCAAGTGCTACTTATTTTATATATGCTACATATGTCGGTTAGTAATTGGTCGTAAAATACCATGAATTACATCGATTAATTCGTGTCACTCTAGAGCTAAAAATGAGTTTTGCGTATAATCACGAATTTGGTGTAAGGATTTGTGTTCGAACGTATACTAACGATTTGTTAAGTTGATCATTGGTTGACAAATTTGATATATAGGAAGTTGTTACTGCAGTGTTAAAGATGAGTTTTGGGTCTAATTACAAATTTGGCATGAGATTTGTGTTCAAACGTGTTCTAAGGATTTGTTAAGTTGATAATTGTTAAACAGTAGAAGAGTTTCTCTAGGTTATAATAAGTTTCTTCATGGAATAGAAAATTCCATTTTCGCTTCTTCTTATCTATGATTTTCGTATTTTCGAGTTATGGCTATTCTTCTTAAAAAGAAGACGATTGATTTAACGAGTTCTTTCAAACAATGATAATGTGCGATTGGGATTAATCCAGTGGTCCTCGGGTTGACTCTGATTGGAACCACTAGTAATCAGTTGAATAAATATTTTTACTTCTATTTTTCTTCTTTTGTCAACAATTTTTTATGGCTTCTATTTAAAACCGCACAGCGTCAATTGTGATCGTCAGAAAACTTCCAAATATATAAAGCTTACAGAAATGCGTACGTAAATCCTTATAGAAAAAAATGTATAAATGACCGTCAACGTCCACATAAGACTATCTTTGTTAGTGACGAATAAAGAAAAACAAATGACGATCCTTTAACAGCAAAAAGATATGGACTACTAAGTACTGAGATGTCCCATTCTTAAGTTTCGGTGCTAATTTCATAGGAATAATAGCCGACTACACACATCTTTAAAAGCAAATGGTTACACTTACATTAATAAAAATAAATTAAATTAAATAATTATCTTCCTCTCATTCAACTAAAAAATTAAAAAATAAAGAAATTATATAAAATAATTGTTCAACGTATTCATCTACTATTTCTTAGGAGAATGAGTTAAAAATATTCAACTCACTTTTTCACCCTCTCTCCATATGGCAATGAAAATGCTTGCTCAAATGCTTGACTCTCAATTCTGTGCATGTTTAATTGATCATCATCCAAAACCAAATATCCGAAAATTTTCATATCTTACCTTTTCAGATGACGTGATGATTTTCTTTGATGGTTCTTCAAAAAAAAATTAAAAAAAAAAATTTATGAGGTCAAGTTCATCTTTTTGGTTTTTTGTAAAAAAAAAGGCTCGGCGAAAGTTATGTAGACCACATATATGTAGAGGATGGTGAAAATGTTGAACTCTTAAAATGAGAAAGAAGCAATAAGCTCATGAACTTCAAATGGTGGGTTTCCGAGGAGATTAATTGGCTCATCAAACGTCCGAATTGTATGGCTTTAAGTTACAATTGGTTTTTCTTTAGCAAAAAATATTTTTGTTATATATTGTATTCCTTTCAAACATTGACAAAATAAGTACAATAGTAAGAAACAAATCAAAAAAGTATTTTACAAAACTTTAAGGTTTAGAAAATTTCATTAAAAACAAAATTTTACTGCTAATTTCAGTTTTTCTCTATTTTTAATTGACTTTGTTGTTATTTTTTATTTTTATTTTGGTAAAAAGATGATATTTTCTTTCTGGACAAAATTTTAATTTGACTTTGAAAAACACTAAATCAGTATTCTCCGTAAAATAAAAATATTTTGCGAAATTATGAGTATGTTCACATCGTATAGTTTGCTTATTTTCCTTTTGGTTTCTATATGTGAGCATATTTTCTCAAACTTATCTGCAGTTCTTACTTAATAGAACAGTATAAAGCCAAAAATAACATCGGCTAGTTTTTTTTTTAATATTTTTTTAAAATTTAAAAAAAAAAAAAAAAAAAAAAGGATGAAATTTTTTTTTTTTTTTTTTAGGGAACGTTCCTATTAGGACATGATCTCTAGTAATTTTAACTCTAAGTTTGCAGAAAAATAAAAAGACAGATTAGAAATAGCGAAAAAAGCGTTGAGCGGTTAAATAATAGTTATGATTAGTAACAAGCGATTGAATAGTAAAAAAAATATTCTACAAAATAACATAAAAATAAATTAAAATATGAAAAAAATTTCAAAATTTTTTTTTTTTTATTTTAAATTTTTTATTAAAATAATATATATGAATACTATTAAAAATATATAATAAAAAATTTAACCATCTTGTTTACAAACTAACTTTCTTATTTTTTAGATTGTTGCAACAGCCCCTTTTTTTCTCTTCCAACGGTTTTCTTCAACTATTTTCTCCAACTGCTTCTTCTAATCACTCTATTGATTGGTAACCTTTAAAATGGTTCGTTTGCAAATGAAGCAGTTGAAGGTTACTAATCAAACCTTTAATTATCCTAGCTATGTTTCATGTTTTTTTTAGTTGGTTTAGATTAACCCGTGATTGTTTTAGACTATAATAGATAGGACAAAAAAATTAAAATCAGACAGGAATGCATACAAGTTTGTTTGGGCCCCGAACATTGTCAAATTGACATCCAAAGACAAATTGTGTCTGCGACATCCTTTTCATTAGGATATTTACTATTGTATAAAAAATAAACGATTTATCCATATATCAAAGAGTAAAGAGACAAAAATTCATAACGCATGAAACTACAACATATTAACCAACCCGACTTCCTAGATAATTATGCATAACAGGGTCCATATATATAAGTATATACCAATTTGTATTGGGTAGGTTTTTATATCCAATGTAAAAGGTATAGAAGCTATGAAGTCTGAACTAAAATAGCTAAGACCCAAAGAGACTCTGAATAATTGTTCAATGGGGTCATTCAGTACTCATGGTGGTGGTGATAATAACAGCATTGACAATTTGACATTAATATGTACTAGTATAAATTTATGAATCAAATGTTTTTATTATTATAAATGCTTTACAAAATCGATGTTCTGTATAATTTTGAGGTTCTACGTATCTACAGAAAGGAAAAAAAAATAAAACCATAAAAGAAGTCAGAGACTCAGAATTTGTATATGTGGAATGTGGTAGATAAGCCCAAACAAAATATGATAACAGATATTTTGTAGAATCACAAAATATTAAAAGAATTAGTTATATTACAACAAGTTGGTCCTCTTCACATCTTACAAAAACCCTATAAATAGACACACACCTTCTCTTCATTTTTCTTCATCTCCCTCTCTCAAACACACTCAATAATATATCCTTCGAACACCGATCGAATCTACCTTTTGAAAAAAAAAAGAATGGCTTCAAAAAACTCAGCCTCTCTCGCTCTTTTCTTTGCCCTCAACATCCTCTTTTTCACCTTAACCGCTGCAACAGACTGTGGATGCAATCCAAAGCCCAAGCCTGTCCCAAGTCCTAAGCCCAAGCCGGTCCCAAGTCCTAAGCCCAAGCCGGTCCCAAGTCCTTCGGTCCCAAGTCCTAACCCTACGCCGATCAAACCTCCGAGGACTCCTAGCTCATCTGGAAGCTGTCCCATAGATGCTCTCAAGCTCGGTGTATGTGCAAACGTCCTAAGCGGCCTACTTAACATTCAGTTGGGATCATCTCGACCATGCTGCTCGCTCATCCAAGGTTTGGTTGACCTCGACGCTGCGGTTTGTCTTTGCACTGCTCTTAAGGCTAACGTTCTCGGTATCAACCTTAACGTTCCTATCTCTCTCAGCGTTCTTCTCAACGTGTGCAACAAAAAGCTTCCGTCTGATTTCCAATGTGCTTAAATGTTATCATCTATGTACGATTCATAGTTTCCTCTTCAAAATTATTATAGTTTGAATAAATGCATGTACCCTAGAATACAATTAATGTTTTAAATTTTAAGTTGCTTAAGTGAAATAATATAATGTGTGAGAGTTTTATAGTTTTTTTTGTTTTTGTTTTTGTTTTTGTAAACGTTGCCCGTCTTCCGGGCTTGTATGCTTTTGTAGCAATCTATTTCTATTGACAACCCGCTTAATGAAAGAGATTTTGCTACCATATCTTCAAATTTTCATTTCGAGAATGCTATTTAACAAATATATATATATATATATATATATCGGATGTAACTCTGCTTCCAGTTGATTTGTATACTAGAAAACTCATTATGACATCTCACCTACGATTACTTCTCTCAAGACTAGTTTGAGTTTTTCCTTACATAACCCATTTGTAAACAATTATTTGAAAACATAATTTTCAATTGTCCTAAAATTTTATTGAACACATTAGACAATTCTCAAAGATTGGGGCGTAGTTGAACATCAAATTTATATTCAGATTTTTTAAGAGAATGAACAGCTCAGTTATTGATAAGTACGATCGTTAGTACTTACGTATGTGGTCGTTTTCTTCTTCTTTGTCCGAGAAAAATGAGGATTAAGGTTCAATGATGTTTATGTGCTTTCATTGGCCTATGACCGAAAGTCTGTATGACAAAAAGTTAAGGTTCAATGATGTTTACAGTGAATTAATAGATCTTCCAGTCGAGACCCAAGCATATCTCAACTCGAATATCTGGATCTTGTAATGGACCATATATATTTATATATTAATATTGTACCCAAACAAAAAACGATTTATCCACATATATAACATGCAACAATTCGTAACGCATGATGTATAATGTTTTTAACAGTTTTTAGTCTCCGTTCTTTTTCTTATTTCATGAATTTTATTGAGCCAATCGTGTTTTTTTTTAAATCTTGTACTCTTATCAAGTTATTTCTTATTTCAGGTCTCAGGTTGCTTTTGAAAGAAATGAGGCGTTTGGTTGACAAAAAGATGCATAATCATGCAAAAGCGGTGTATGTTTGGTGTTCGTTGAAAGCCTCTTCATTGTTAGATCAAGATGAATGATGGAGACAAGATAGCCACTGGATTGTTAAACCAAGCAGTGATAGCCTGGAGTAGGAATCGACTTGGGAGAAAGTGTAAACTCATCGGTTTTGATTTCGGTCAGGAACTAAGTTGCTCCTGTTTGGCAAGACGAAAATGAGACCATGTTTTAGGCCTCACCAGAAAACTTAGGACAGGATTAGTCGTCGATATTGTCCCGGTAAGAGATTAGTTCGGCCTTGTCCCAGACTCTCCCAGTAAAATAAAATTAAAAAAAAAAAAAAAAAAGATAGCTATCGGAACCGGCTTCCATTTGGAGGTGGTTTGAAGTTTGAACATGATCAACAAGTGGAACGGAAACTATACTAATGTCATTAAAGATATGTCATATTGAAATCTGATAAAAACAAACATTGGGTGTCTCCATTAGCCACACTAGTTGCAAGGGTGGTCGATGGCAGAAACTAGAATCCATAATCCTTAGATCTGTAGAAATCTGCTAGAAACTGCCATTGAGTGTCCCCATCAGCCTCAACAATCCCTAGAACCAGAATTTATCCAATCCGCTTGTTGTCTTTCAAATCCGACTCCGCTTGACCCGGATCAACCCAAATCTGAAATTTGAGATTTTATAGAAAGCTGTTTTCTCATTTTAAAGGATTTATGCTATTTTAATGGTTCTAAAAATTTTGGAGACTTTGTATGCAACTTGGGAGAAGAATCCATCATCTTTGACAACTTGGAGAAGAATTCTTGTCACTTATATAATATTTCATCTATTTACTCATGTCTTTTTCATATCTATTTTTGTTTATGTTATAAATCTATATCTTCGGGTTTTCTGCGCATTTAAAATGTTTGTCAAAATGCATGAATGAGTTTAAATCTAGTTATAGCCAACAAAATTTGGTGTTCGAAAGTGTTGGGAACTGAATGAGCTTTATTGTCGTCCTAGATCCATAAAAGCGAAAACATTCACATATACCAATTTGTATTGCCTGGGATTTTATATCCAATGTAAAAGGTATAGAAGCTATGAAGTCTGAACTAAAATAGCTAAGAGCCAAAGAGACTCTGAATAATTGCTCAATGGGGTCATGAACTCATGCTGGTGGTGATAATAACACTATTGAAAATTTGACAATAATACTAATATAAATTTACTAATCAAATATTTGTTTTTAGTTATAAATGCTAACTTTACAAAAACTATGTTCCAAATAATTTTGAGGTTCAACGTATCTACATAAAACAAAAAAAAATTAAACAAGGAAAAAAAGAATAAAAGAAGTCAGAATTTGTATATACTGTATGTAAATATATATGATATCAGATATTTTGTAGAATCCCAAAAAATATATAAATATACAAGTTATATTACAACAAGTTGGTCCTCTTCACATCTTACTAAAACCCTATAAATAGACACACCTTCTCTTCATTTTTCTTCATCTCCCTCTCTCAAACACACTCAATAATATATCATTAGAACACTGAATCTACCTTTTAAGAAAAAAAAGAATGGCTTCAAAGAACTCAGCCTCTCTCGCTCTTTTCTTTGCCCTCAACATCCTCTTTTTCACCTTAACCGCTGCAACAGACTGTGGATGCAACCCAAAGCCCAAGCCAGTCCCAAGTCCTAAGCCCAAGCCGGTCCCAAGTCCTAAGCCCAAGCCGGTCCCAAGTCCTTCGGTCCCAAGTCCTAAACCTGGGCCGATCAAACCTCCGAGGACTCCTAGCTCATCTGGAAGCTGTCCCATAGATGCTCTTAAGCTCGGTGTATGTGCAAACGTCCTAAGCGGTCTACTCAACATTCAGTTGGGTCAGCCATCATCTCGACCATGTTGCTCGCTCATCCAAGGTTTGGTTGACCTCGACGCTGCGGTTTGTCTTTGCACTGCTCTAAAGGCTAACGTTCTCGGCATCAACCTTAACGTTCCTATCTCTCTCAGCGTTCTTCTCAACGTTTGCAACAAAAAGCTTCCGTCTGGTTTCCAATGTGCTTAAACTTTATCAGCTATGTGTATTAATCTCGCATACAGTTTCCTCTTCAAAATTATTCTAGTTTGAATAAATGCATTTAAGATAGAATACAATGTTTTAGATTTTCAAGTTGTTTTAAGTGAAATAATAATTGTGTGAGTGATATAGTTTTTTTTTTTTTGTTTTTTGTAAACGTTCCCCGTCTTCCAAGCTTGTATACTTTTGTAGCAATCTATTTATATTATCAACCCGCTTAATAAAGAGATTTTACAACCAATGTCTTGAAATTCTTGCATTTTGATTATAACTACAATCACTAGACTTGCATATTCATGCTCGAGTATGCTATTAAAAAAAATGGATAGTTGATTTCTACTAGAAAACTCATTCTGATATTTCACCTAACGATTACTTGTCTCAAGACTAGTTTGAGTTTTTCCTTACACAACCCATTTGTAAAAAATAAAAAAATTAAGAACATCATTTTCAATAATCCTAAAATTTTATTGAAATGTTTAAACAATTCTAGCAAAGATTAGGACGTAGTTGGACATCAAAGATATGTTCAGCTGTTCTTATATAAGAGAATGAAAAGCTCGATTATTGGTAAGTACGATCGGCATCGCTAGTACATACGTGTTTAATCGTTTTCTTCTTGTTTGTCCGAGAGAAATGATGATTAAGGTTCAATGATGTTTATGTGCTTTCATTGGCCTATGACCGATAATGTGTGGTCATGAGCCCATGTCTAAGAGGCCTTAACAGAAAGTTTACACCGGAATTAACTAAGGTTATGGCTGAGAAACCTTAAACCTTAGTTCGTGTGCCACTGATATTTTGTTTGATCCATGAATTAGTGGTACGGTTGAATAATTTCATTTGATTTGAACTCGGTTTAGCTCATTAAAGTATAACGGGAAAATGGAAACTGGTTAAGCCTAAGCCGGTATTGAAGTTTAAAACTTAAGAGTGAGTCTTTTATCGGATGTATGTTTGCCGACATGAAAGCTTGTAACTCTGCTTATTCTTCTTCCTCTGTTTTGAAACTTGAACATGGCGAACTCAAGATCTTGTAGACCTCACGCATGCTGTAAATTTTTATAGTTAATTAATAGATCTTCTAGCCGAGATGCTGGTATATCCCAACTCGTAAATGGACCATTTATTATATATATATATATATACATATATATTTCACTCTTTGAATTTCTCATACGATTATGTGTCTCATTCGTATCGAACCAAGATTCTAGATTCGCCAGGTCGAACTCGATCGAGGCGTGAGATGAATGGTAAATTCTTAACAACTATGTATGAAAGTTTAACACCGGATATTCCGTGATCAAAACTTTAAATAATACTTCTTATGTTTTTTAAAGTATGTCATTCTAACATTTTCATACAAATTAAGAAAAAATGCAATTATATAAATTTGTCTTCATTTAATATGCCACTATTTAATAGATATTAACTAAAATTCAAATAGTTTTAGCTTTAGATAGAAGATAAATTCGAACTTTTGTTATAAATATTAATTAACTACCATAAAAGAAATGTAATAAACTTGATAAATGTTTATTTAACCTGCATCTATAATAGCTATTTTGAAAAAAATAAAAAAAATAATAATTTAGTAAAGGGTATATATATCTAGCATATTTTAATAAATATTTAAAATTTGATATTATTTGTAAGTTTTTGTTTTTATTTATTTTCAAAAGCCATATATGTCAAATACTATGTGGTAAAATATGAATAAAAGAGTATTCTGTTTTAATACTAATTTCCAATACCTTATTTAAAATAAAAATGAAATTGACGTCTAATCGTGTGAGATGTTAAATACAAAAATAAAAAAAAGTATTAAATAGCTGCCCAATCAAATTCCATCCTCTCTTTAACAATTTTCTCTATCTTTGTTTCTTTTGAAAAATTTCGAAATAATATTGCTTTAATATTTGTTTTAACTATTTTGTGGTCAGAACATCGTTGAAAAATATTATCTTCCTTAGAGGACAAATGTTTTTATTGACTTTAAGAAAGAGTAAACCAGCTTTTTCGGGGAAGATCAATAACTTTTCCTACTCTTAAATAATAAAATATGAGTACGTTCACAACCTGTTTGATGTTTGGGTTATCTCAATTGTTAGAAATTCCATATCAAAAATATGATAGGATATAGAGTAATATATAACTGATATATTGATCAATCTATTCAATGTCCTCAATAGGTTTTTTTTGTCGACAACAATTTTCTTTTTGATAAAAAAAATATTATAAATTTTAATAAGTTTTTCCATGGAATAGAAATAGTTCCTATTTTTTTATATATATAACGTAAATAGTTCCTAAGTTTCACATTTGGTTAGGACAGAAATTGCCTCTTTTGTCACTTTTATACTCTTTTTATGCGTTTTTCATTTCAGAAAATTGTTTACACATTTTGGCAAACTAGAAAATTACGAAATTGTCTTCCCCAGTAAACCTAATTTCAAGGTCTACATATGTACAGAGAATATTAGCGTAGATGTTAATAAACTTAGTTAAAGTAGTTTTTTCAATATAATGTGTACACACACCATATAATAATAAATTAAACCCTAAAACATAAAATCTAAAAACTAAACCTCAAAAAAAAAATCTTCTTTATCAAAAAAAAAACAAAACAAAATATTTTGTTAAAAGTATAATTATTATTTATTTATTTTAAAGTATAAACCCTAACTTACAGTATAATTATTTGCGTCTACAGTTCCAGATATCGATATTAACTTACTATTTTGTATATGAACTATAAACACGTAATCGTAAGCTTGTTTGATGTATGTCAATGCATGCCAAGCACTTCTCCTTTTGACGATCGGTGCAGTAAAGAAGAGTAAGAAAAAGAAAAGAATTTCAATAATTATTAGGAAAACACCATAAAAAATTTCTAACTCAGTATAATTTTTCAATTGAAACTTCTAATGATTTGTGTTTTCAATTTAAACTTCAAATTAAATTATTTTTCTGAAATAAATTTTCAAATAATCTAAAGTGTGTACGATGTTACGCTGACTAATGAACTTAACGCTAATTTTATTTAACATTGTTAAAAAAACTAATAATGTTTGAAAGTTTGAAGATTTATTTTAGAAAAACTATTTAATTAGAAGTTTGAACTGTAAACACAATAAATTAGAGGTTTAAGTTAAAAAAATGTACCGATTGTTTAAAGGTCAGAGAGGGAATATAATTAGCCATAGTTATAGAAACAACGAAAACATGCCATTTGGATGAACCCAGCCGTCGATTTTTGGTTTTTTTTTTTTTTTTGTTAAAGGGCTTTTAATCCAGTCCTCGTTGGATTGATTTCATTGGAACCACGAATAATGAGTAGAATTAAAGATATATTTATGCTTTCATTTGGACCGCACAGCATCAAGTCCTAGCTACGAAAACTCCAAACATATAATGCCTTAAGAAATAATAATAATCGTCAAAGTCCACATAAGATGGTCTTTATTAATGAAAAATAGAAAGACGACGTATATAATCGGGTATCTCATATATGATCCTTTAACATCAACGAGAAATTGACTACTAAGCTTAAGATAGTCCATTACTTATTTTTATGTAAATAAAATATCTAAACTCGACCGACAACAAACACGTCTTTGAGTTGACCCAAACAAAAAAAGGATGAGATTTGTGTATAAACATGATGGTGATAATGTTACTTACTCTGAGACCAATATATACGCAAAGGGTACGGTAGATGTATAAGATTTTGACAGTTACATTTTAGTTACATAACTAATTAATATCCTTAAAAAGAAAAATTTTGTTAACTAAAGAATTTCATGCCAAAACCCATACTAATCCCTAGAGTTCATAGAAATTCGAGTTGTTTTCTTGCCACTGAAGGCGTCTATGGGTGGCTAAGCTGTTGGGTTCAAGAATTTTTGTAAAATATTTGAGAAGAATCGATCTTTGGTCTGAACTCATAGGAAAAACTAAGCGACTTTTAGAAACGCTTCCTAAACATAGAAAGGCGAGAGAGATTTTAATCTTGGATGTTAAATCATGGAAAGTGGTGTGGTTTAGAGGTTTGTGAGGGTATCACCTAGTTGGTTAGTTTGGCTTTTATGGAAGCTTTAACAATTTATGGGTAACGCGAGCCTGCCGGATTTGACGTCGGTTTCTGATGAAATGGTAGTCTAGTGTAATGTTTTGTGTGCTAAGTGAAAGATGGAGTAGCATTGTTAGGTTTGTTCTTAACAAACACCTAAATTAAAAGCCTAATAAATAACTCTTTCTCGAAACTAAAGCGAGATTGTGAAGAGTGGGTTTCTTTCACTTTTCGATGTGGAATAGTTTAGTGATAGTTTATCGTATCTTCAAAAGGAACATGTTTCATGCCCTCCAAAAGCAACTTCAAAATTTCCAAATTTGAGGTTTCATGGTTTTTATTTATATTTCAATTCTTCTAACTATTTACCTCATAATTAATCTTACTATTTTTTTTATCATTTTAGTTCCTAAGCAATTTTATTTCTCATACATTTTCAATATTTTCTTATAAATTTAGTTTTCACATATTAAACTAATTTAATATGCTTTTAGTAATTTAGTATTTTACTTATAATTTGTAATTTAGTTTTCACATATTAAATTAATTTAATATCCTTTTAGTAATTAAGTATTTTACTTATAATTTGTAATTTAGTTTGTATATTTTTTATTTTATGTAACTTTTTATTATAATGTATTGTTTTATTATTAAATATTGCTTGTGATATTTTTAATGTATGTTTAATAGTTATTTATTAAAAATAAAAAAATTCAATTAGTTAGGACTATAGTGCAAAATACAAATTCTTTAAAGTAAAGTTTTACTTTTGGAGACAAACACCCTCAAACCTCAAAAATGATGTTATTTTTAGAGATGCCCTTAGTGGTATTTAGTCTCTACTTTTCCAACGTATGATCTTATCAGGCAATTGTGATGTCACGATAAATTATTGGGACAACAATAACATATAATGCGACCAAGTTTGTCAAAAAGAGAACATATAAAACGAATTTCAAGTAAGACATTTGCTTTGGACATGTAGTATTTAGCTTCGTTTGAGGAGTGAGCAATACGATTTTAATTTGCTTCTTTGTGGATCAAGAGATTGGCTATTGACACATGTATATGTATATCGTTGTTGTTGCCTGTAAAGATGATGTTGAGAAGGTAAATCACAAATTTCAATTGCTTCCTTTGTATTGAATTAATTACGAATAGATCACAATGAATATTTGTTCAAATGTTGCAACCACACTACATTTCTCTCAGTGACCTTTACAGTGAGGCTCTTTAAACACTCTTTATACGACCCTCTTGAAGCTATTAAGAAAGAAAAAAAAAAACTGAAAATCATCTTTCGATCTCCCAAGTATTTAGATCAACTGAAAACTCAAACCGAAAGAAAGATCTGTTCATTGTCGATAGCGATGATCTCTAGTGCAAGGTAGAAGCGTGGCTCAAGGTCATCCTTATCCGTGAACCATAACAATATAATTTATTGAGGTATCAACCAAATCACAACTTTTGATATACCATAATACCTCAGCTTAAGTATTATCTATAATCTCTTCGGTTATTTCTCCGAATATGTTGGGGCAATCATCCCAACTCCTCTCATCTCGTGCTTCCCAATAACCACCTGTATATTTGTAGCTTTCGCTCTCTCCTTGTGGCTCGAACCATCTTGGTTTCCACCCGCTTTCCTGAATCTTCCGTGACTGCAGAATCATAAGCAATTTACAGTTTCTTAAAAAAAAAGAGTGTGTGAAGTCATGGACCAGAGGATTAGTGTTGAGATACTCTGCGTACCATTCTTTGTCTTCTCTCTAATCGTTGTTTCTCTTCATTTGCCTTCTCATATTCACCGTTCTCCAAGTGTCGTTGATCTGGTCGGAGCCTAGAATCTGTTGGAGGCAGCTTTTCCTAAACACAAATGAACAAAATTACGACAAGATCAGAGAGCTGCTGAAACAAGATTTAAGTGTATAGTAGAACCCAAAATCCATGTTCATAAACAAAACCGAAAGTAACACACTGTAGTACTACCTCCAAACCAGGTGTCAATTCATTTAACGTGATGGCAAATGATGTTAAGTTGTATCTAGTGACATTAGGTGGTGGCTTTGTCGCTTTCCACAGCAAAGAGGCGCTTGCCTTGTTGAGCCCATCACCAGCAACATAGTAAAGGCTATCATCCCATTTACCAAATACTGTAGCAGCTTTTTTCCCAGTTACATCTTCTACAAAACCATTAACCTATATATATTTGATTATGAAGTTATTTCAGGTATTCAAGACTCATAGATCGAAAACTATTCACAGTGTATATATCTGTGAAATCACCTGGTGGGGATTTCTATCGAGAATTGATTGCTCCTTGAACTTGAGCGTACAAGAATATTCGCGATTCCCACGGATTTGCATTGTCCCATGGTGATCACAGTACAGTTTACCGAGAAGGATATTGTATATAGTTGTTGTGACCTAAGGACAAAGATAAGTATAGAATTATCAGTCTCCGTGACAGGAAATAAAAATGTGGAAAAGGACAGGAGATTTGTAGTTCATATCATATACATACTTTGCTCCACTGGAAAATCTCTCCATCATCAAACTCAAGAGTCAAGATTCCAACGGGTTCAAGTTGAATCGATCTCCCCCAAAACTTCGACCTGAGGTTTGTGTCTCCCCAGAACTTCCACCCTTGACCTTTGCAATGGCAGGCGATAACTGTTGGATGGTGGCTGACCTATTATCAGAGCACAATTCCATGTACAAATTATATGCCAAACTTCTATAGAAAAGATTTTCATATTTTCTTTTCTCCATATGTTTCAATTTTTTCAAATGCGGATATGAGTGAAGCTGAGTGTCAATTACGTGCAAATTAACATGTTTAGAGAACTAAGAGCTGCTCCTGAATCAAAGAGCTTCTGCACGAACCACTGACTTTGTGTTTTATTGACCATCAATCATGTGTCAGAGAAAATTGACATTTATGTTCATATCATCAGAGCTTCAGTTAAAAAAAAAGAGTACTGTATATGTGTGAGATTACCTTCTCAGAGAAGAAACGAACTCCCTTTTCAGGAAAGTCGGCTTCATAAGTTTCTCCAAGCAAAGGGTTGAAAGGTTTACAATGCCGTCCTTCGGTGGAAGCATAACCAGAGACCGCAAAAGCAGCAACATTCAGGGCTCTAAGGAGACTGTTCCCCTGATGATGAAAAACTCTGTTAATCCAACAAGCTGAGAGGTCAATTCAAGATAAAAACATGAGTATAGACTGGTTAACATATCGTGCAGTATCATAGAAAGATTCAAAATCTTAGTGATTGCATTTCCAGAGGGAAGCAAATTACACATAACAGTAAGCAAATTATGAAATATATTTCAAAGTAGTTTTTAAAACCACTTACGGATTTTCCGTATTCATATGCTTGGTCCAAGAGATAAGAGTACTCCAAGTCTTCAAAACACTTTTGGAGGGATGATATTGGTTCATTGAAATAAACAGGAAGACAAACTCGTGTGAGATCCTTTCCTACATTGTCTTTGATCATAGACCAGAGACTGACACCTCTCTCTTTCTCTGCTGGATCAGGAAGCTTTGTTCGTCTCTTGAAATGCATGTCCACAGAACCAAGATCAGCTTCGCCAAAAGACTCCTTTGTGTCATGGAAGGAAGGCTCATCTTCCTCAGAGATATCCTCAAACTCTTGTTTATCATCAGATGAAGCACTCGTACTGCATTCTAGAAACTAAATATTGTCAAGCAAAACAACACAGGAAGCTCTACACAATTCCAGTGAAACTATGAAAAATAGCATAAGAATGGAGCATTAAGGAAACAAATAATAAAAGATCGAACAGAAATTATTGTTTTATCCAGCGTTAAAGAGATCTTAGGCAGCTTGTTTAGTGGAAATTTAATGGCAGAACTGAAACAGAGAAAGAGAGACAGATGCAGTGAATAGAAGAAAATTTAAGTGGCAGAAATTGTGTGTACCACTATATTTTTCGCGTCCTAAGCTGGAATACTTATGATTTGTTAATTGGTAGGCATTGTCGTGGATCCCTGAGGCTTCAGTTTCAAGGTTAGCCATCTGTACACAAAGAAACTCCCACTGTCAAATAGCCAACATAGATATAGCCGCATGCATGTGACACAAAATCATGTGAAACGCACAAAATTCACAAATATCATCACATGACATTCAAGTTTTTGATGACATTCAAGTTTTTGATGCGTGATACATAATTTGATATGCTTAGGCGTAGATTTATAAATTTCAGAAATGATCAACTCAATGGAAAAAAATATCCTCTTGAAAGGCGATAAAAGAATGTAAAACATACATTCAAATAACTTTCCCAATACCGAGATACATGCCAAAATATAGCTAGCATGCTTTTGTGCATATGCTCAGGTGCTACCAATGCGAATGTACCATAACGACGGTTGAATACTAAGTTACTATATGAAAGGAAACAATGTAAAAGACCAACATTAAACAGCTCAACCAAATCAAAACAATCAAACAAGAAAAGCAAGAATTCAGCTTTACCTCTAACTGCTTCAATGCATCAAGCAACTTTGTCCGTTCTTCGTGGAGAAGTTTAATTTGTTCTTGAACTTCGGAGAACTCTGAATCCACGATCTCTTCGCACTCTTTTACAAGACTCTCGTTCATACCAGCTTCACGCAACCGTTTCTTTAGTCTCTCGGTAGATATGGATAAATCCTTTGGTGATACGAAGGAGAAATCCCCACTAAGTGACTGGAGAGGAAAGATGCCTTTGGTAGATGCTAAAGCTTGTAACCATGCTGCTCTATCACTTCTAGAATCAGTCCTCAGATGCAGAGTCTTGGTTGCAGTAAATATATAAAACTTTCTATGATCAGATTTGCTCTCTCGGTAAGAGGAAACCTGCTGGAAAATAAAAGAATGGAATGATATTCATCTGATTACAAGCTTAAGCCCTCAAACGAGGAAGTTTGATTCCAACTATATAAGTAAATAAGTTGAGATCAAATTGGAGGCTCTCATGTTCAAAAACGAAACAGTGAAACAATCACAAGTTCTATGTTCCAACGAAAAACATTGAAAGCAAAAACACACAAGAATGTAATTACCCAGAAAAAATAACCATTCAAAGCTTATGTCTGGATAAGCTTTGGAGTATTTGAATTAAGCAAATATAAATCTTACAAGTTAACAAAAATATATGGCTATAAAATCCCCCAAGAGGTGGCCTTCAGCTCCCACACAGACACAGCCACACTACATTATTTATTAGTTTATCCACACTTCATTATTTCTTACCGACTAGCTATATCTACCATTCACCTGTTGAAACTCAATGAAAAAAAAAGATATAACTAAACCTACTGGTCAATGACCCATGGAAACCATAACATCAGTTATTGTACAGATAAAAAGAACTCAGGGCTATGCCTGGAAAGAAAATCAATGAACAAACAAAAAATCAAAAAGATAGATTGTATTAATGTGACCAAAGATGACAAATTTCTACAATTCTTGCCTTTACAACAAAATTTAACGGTTGTAAAATATGTTAGTGACTATAATGTGTTCAACACAATTGACACCCTGCTCCTGCAATACTAGATTGTAGTAAGCACCAGCCAAAAAAAAAATTTGTATTTTGGCTTTTTGGTTTATCTGTAATGAACTTTTGAGACCCTATCACCCTAGTACTGCAGATGTGGCCCACTACAGATAAGCAGCAAGTTAAAAAAGCAAGCTTTATACTAGTAACTAGAGAGGGGTCTCCTAACTGTAACACGGAAGATGATAATCAAAAGCATAAAGCCAAACTACAAAAGTACAAGCAATATAAAGAAGAAGAAGAAGAAGAAGTTAATGGTACTCTACTATGTCAGAGCACATTTAGGGTAAAAATGACGATTCAATATTGGAAATGCAGAACAGAAACAAATTAATGATGAAAATGGATAAGTCTAAATTAATCTCAAGATTTGAGATAGAACTATGAATGTATATATATATATATATACCTTGAGATGAACAATGCCGATGGTTTTGTGATGTTTCCGACGACCACGGCCACTACAACTATTCATTCTCGAGAGACGATCAGTAGAAATATCTCCGATTAACCTCACATCATCTGAAGGAGATAAGAGATTTACATTCTCCGGTCTTCGGATCTTAGAATACGATAAGATTCCATCGCGGAGAAGGAACCATCTAGATCTCCATCCTTTACCGTAATTAGTCCATTTATAGAGAATCCCAGCCACTGATCTCCCCGATTGCATATTTTCCCGATTGGATCCACCGTTCTCCGTCGCCGGAAGACTCTTTGACCTTGTTAAAGCCATCGCCGCCGATTTAGAAAAAAAATCTCAGAAGATTCATAATCAGGAGATGCAGATCGGAGATAGAGGTGGTTAGGTCAGATCAAGCTTTCATGATTTTGGTGATGAATCGAATTGAATGAAGATGAACTCTCTGATACTTAGATTTTTTTTCGGGAGAGATTTTAGAGAATTTGAGTGAAAGTGTTTGAAAGTATATAATATATATGATATGCGGATATATGTAATGTTATTATATGCTGAAATAAAATCACAGAGATTGTTAAAGAAGAAGACACGAAGATTCAAATCAAAAATGGAGGCTAGGTACATGTGATCACGTTTCGTGTAATTAGGATAATTTAATTAAAAGGAAAAATATTAAAATAAATTTATTTGGATCACAAATTTCAAAAATTGTGAAAGCTCGATAACATTTTTTTTTTTTGCTACAATTATAAATTAATTAAAATGATTTAGAAATCCAAATTGACGGTATAAAATTTATATAATAAATTGCGGATATTTATTTTATAATATACTGTAATATATAGTGATAATTATATTTCAGATAAAAATCATTTTAGATTTTGGTCTATATAAGTGTTTATATAACTCACGCATTTTACTTGATATAGAATTAGATGATGATGCTACATAAGCACTGGTTTTGTCAAACAAATTTATATTAATCTTAAAATAAAACACGATTAATTATAATCCAAAAAAATCATATACTCGATGTCAAGAAGTCCAAATTTTATTTGAACGTGATTCTTATCTATGATTGTAACTTTTTATCTAATTATTTTATTATTTGGTATTTGCTACATAAGCATTATACATTTATACATTATAAATCTTGAGCGAATTGCACAACTATGATGATGGAAACAAAAAAAAAACTTACTAACTTTTAGAAAAAGATAAGTAGTTTTTGGTAGCATTTTATGAGACCAAAATTATCTTAGTTCACATTATGAAAAGAAATTTATAACACTTATATATTTTCTCAATGTAGTGGCCCTTCTTCTAACTAAACTATATATCATAGTTAGTTCCAGATCAAAGTTCAAGGTAAAACCAGAATTGATACTTTTATTGATGTTGGAATGCATAATGTTTAAGTTCGAAATTTGAATAATAATAAAAAGAATAAGTTGTCTTAATCAAATGTAATAATATTTAGAATGAACTAAACAGATGTTATAAGTATAAGAGACAATTGGTGCGTAATCAATGGTGCAGAACAATCACAACAAACTCAAATGGCGAAAAAGTCTTCTTACAATATCTATTTAGAGCCCTATATAGAAAATTTCAGTGGTATGTGAGATAAGTAAACCGAAATTTTTTATCAAAAAACAAAAAAAAATCCGAAAACATATTGCATAAAAAGTTAAATTAGAATAGTTAAAGCAATTCATACAACAACAAAATTTCGGATAGACATGACCGGCCCTTAATAATATGGGGCCTAAAACAAAACTACAAAATATGGCCCATATGAATATAATTATAAAAGAACTAGAGGGTGATCCGCCTTACAGGCGGAAATTTGATTAAGGGTACAGTATATGATAAAATATGGTATGGATTTAACTTTAATCTTAAATTTAGTAGTACATGTGGTCTTATAACTCTTATTGGAATGTAATGTAATTCGATGATTAGGTAAACAAAAAGGACATTTGATTTGCTTAAATGATGAAACTAAATTTGACTATTTGTTTGGTAGTAGTAGCAGTTATTGCAGTGAAGTGAATGTCCAGCTTGAAATATAAAATATAACCGTAGGTGATAAAATTCAACTCTCGTAAAGTAGAATTCAACTCTGTTAAAATCTCTGATCCAATCGGCCATTGAATCGTTTTTTTTTTGTATTCTATATTTGAAAGGTAAATTATCGGCGATTCTTTTCAGTTTTCACCACTGTTTCCAAATTGTTTGCTTCATGGTTGTTTTGGTTTATGGTTAATGGTTCATTTGGGCTTAGATTTTTTAAAATTAGGATAATATATATATATATATAGATATGGGATTATGTCAATATTAATTTGGACATGTGGATTTTGGGGTAGACCTCCTTAGAAGATAGATTAACATTTTATGTGTGATTGCCTATTTGAGATTTGTTTTAATAAATTTTTTTCTTTTCTATAATCAATTTGAGAGAGTATTTTTTTTTTCTAAATATTTTTCTTAATAGTATTTTATAAAGCTTTGGTTAGAACCACTTATAGTATAGATTATATTTTATATTGTGTTGTATATATGATCTTTATCATTTTACAGGTGCATACTTATTACTGAAGATATTTTATTTAAATATTTTCTTTATTTGAAATATTTTGTTTGGTCAATTATCAATAGTTTTAATAGAGGAGGTGGTAATAATTTAGGGATGCTGATGTATCAAAGATTTAAAGTAGAAATTTAATTCAGAATAATTTAAAGATTAAGATTAGAGGAATAGTTAAGTGATGCTGATGTGTCAAAGTTTTAGAGTATAAGGAAATTCATGTGGCATCATGAGAAGAAAGCAACATTTTACTTTATATAATATAGATTATTATGTATATAGAATTAATTTAAGGAGAAGAATGCCTATAGATGTCAAAATGGGCGGGCTGCCCGTGGTCTGCCCATGTCCAACAAAATTATGGACCGTCCTTGGACGGTCTATTTTCGAAATAGGCTAAAATGGTGTCCGTACACCGTTGGACAATGGGCGGCCCATGTGCTACAAAAATCTAGGGCAAAATCGATTTTCCCGCCAAAAATATGAAAACACAATTCCCGCCAAAAATGTTAAAACATATTTTCCCGCCAAAAAACACGAAAACACAATTTCCCGCCAAAAATTATTGGTCCAAAGACAGACCATGGACATTCCATTTTTATACGGGCATTAATGGGCTTAGACGTTTATGGTTTTTGACGTTTATGGACACGGACAAAGATTTGTCTACAATATAATTGGACAATAATGAACGGGCGCCGTTATGGACATGGACAGCCTATTTTGACACCTATAAAAATGCCAAAAAAATGGATATATACTATTACACCGACAAATTTCTTTCAACATGATCTCTCTAAATTTAAATATATTGATGCCTAAAATATTAGTTTTTTGGGATTTTAGATTAGGGGCAGGCATGCGAATAGGTACAGGATAATTAGAGGAGCTTCGAGAAGATATTTATGTTTCTATAAAAAAAAAAAGATATTTATAGTTTCATGTTTTCAATTAGGTATAAATATAATTATACTTTTAGTAGTAGGCAAAATTTTACATTACATTATACTTTGCCTATTTAAATATAATGTAAAAGTATCTGAACAATTATTTTATAAGAAAAGCTAGTTTTTTATATAATTATATTTTTAGTAATAGGCAAAAGATTGTATACATATATTTTGCCACTCCAAACGTTAAGGGAAATGAAATTTAGTTTATAGCGTTCTATAGATTTACAATTTAAAAACCAAAGACTATTTTCTTGTTTAAGGGAAAGATTTACAATTTAAGGGAAATGAAACTCGTTTACTATTTTCTTGAAATTGGTTGTTGAACATCTAAACAAGTACTTTCTCTTTTCCTAATTAATCCAATTTCTATTATAATTTTTTTTAAAAACAAATGGTATTTTCTCTATTCTTAATGCATATTTAGCTTTATATTTCGAATTATATCCTTATTTTCATCATAATTAACTAATAAAACAAAGTTAAAATGGTCATTTCAAAAAACTTCTTAACATATATGAAAAATCTAAAAATTGGATTAATTATGAACATATGGATGGAGTATTTTGCTAATGTTCATTAATAGTGATTTGATATGCATTACTGCATTAGTGATTGCAGAATTTGATCAATGTGATATGTTACAGCTCTTTTGTATGTTGTGACACCATACATCTAAGCCTACTTTACTTCTTTCATATGTACAATCAGAATTTCATATCCACGATCTTGAGTCACATAAAAAGCTCAATCATATGTTTGGTTCTCCCCTAACTAACAACACACCAATTTCTCTTTATCATCTAAAATTCAATGGACATCTTTCTATGTCTTGTAATCACGAGCTTTGACTGATCCAGAATCCAGATCCGAATATATGAATTTTTTTTTATATAGATTTGTTAGATTCTACGATTTATACATATTGAAAGTAAATAAAAAGAAAATTAGACGTGTGCAAGTGTACAAATCTTAAAGTTGTCGCTTCATGTTATTGCAGATTAAAATGTGACACTTTTTTTGTCTGATTGCGCATAAGCAAATTTTAATAGTGACGTATTACCTGTCGCATCCTTTTTATATTTCTTATAAAGTTTTTCTTCTTAAATTTATTAAGTTTGTTTCACCAACAAATCGTATGCAATTAATTAATTAATGTGATAATTCAACAAATAAACTCAAGTTCGTTTTGCTGAATCCGACGTTCCAACATCACACGTATAGAAAATCAATTGTCCAATTATCAAAACAAAAAGAAGACATCACATATATAAAGCTATTTCGTAATTTATGATGTTAGAAGAAGCTTAAGGCCTTGATTGTTTTAATTTTTAAAACAATTTTTAGTTTTGGATTTTGGAAAATACAATTTTCATATATTCAAGATTTTTAGGAATTATAAAAATTAACTTCTTTACAAACTTTATTATTATTTTCTTATAACTATAGAAGAAATCATTTACAAAACCAAATTATTTTTAAAATGCTATAAGAAAATAATTTTCTAGTAATATATATATATATATATGAAAATACTTTGTATATTTTTGTCTTATTATATATGAAAATACTTCGTATATTTTTGTCTTATTCTTACAATTAACTTTCATAATGAGAAGTCAAGAACTTTGACTTCGAGCCTCCGAACCTCCGAGATAAAAGAGGTTGATATGATGTTCATAAACTTTGATGAAGGCATGAAGCTTAATTAGATGGAGTGATCTTTATATTTTGTGATTTAAAGTTTATCAGTTTGAATTTAGTTTAAAACAGCGACTTCAATTTAATGTGGTGAAGTTACAAAAAAAAATTTTGTTTGGCAGCATTGAAGTTACAATTTAAATTCCACACTTTAGGATTTAAACATAAAAATTAACCATTAATATGAGGAATATAAAAAATGTTTCTGTAAGATAAACAGTTAAACAGATAAAATTTGAAAAAACGTTAAAATTTTAGAAATTTATGAAATTTTAAACAAATATATTTTATATTATTAAAAACATATTTGCATTATCTAGAAACTTTCTCGTTATGTTTTAAAACAGTATACTTTATTAAAAAATATGAAAAAGTATACTACTCCTTGGGTTCCTCTCATATTATTCTTACACTTATTTAAAACTATTATTTCGTTTATTGGTGGTGTAATATTCAATATATATATATATATATATGTGGAAGTTATATGATCGTATACGTAAATTGCACGCATTGATGTCTCCGAGAGTTCATTAATACGAACTTATCATCTATAGAATCCTTCTTCGCACGATATGATCGTATACCACTAGTCCACTATACCTAAATAAATTCTACATCCGACAATAGACTTTACTCATTTCAGCTCTCAACATGTTTAAGAAACAGCAAACACATTCCCATAGGCCATAGCAATTTTCCCATTAAATGGATTTTTCTTAACTTCACCTATTTTAATTATTACACCTGTCTCGTGTATAATTTCCTATATAGTGATTTGTGTTAGTGTTGTTAAAAATTGTAAAATAGCAAAATATATTTTATTACCATGCAATTCTACATAGTGACATATACGTTAGAAATTCCATATTTCAAATAAGAGGCAAATTAAAGTAACATAAGACGAAAATACTGTCGACTATCTTTAAGCTCCCTACGTATTTCTTTTAAATGTACATTTTCAGATATTTTCTCCACTTCTATATTTATTTTTTCCGATATTTTTTTCATAAAATTGATTCAATTTCGAAATACTTCTAGAACTAAAATCTTCGGTTATCTTGCAGATTTCATGATTTTTTTTTTAAACATACATATTATTCAACTATATATATATATATAATTCTAAATAAAAGCGTGTTTAAATCTAAAAACATGTTATTCTATTAAACAAAATTGCTTTGCTAAATATCATGAAGGTAACCAAAAAAAAAAAAAAAAAAAAAAAGACAAAAAGCTGAGAACTCACGTTGACATGGGTCAGTACCCAAGATAAAAGGGGTAATATCGTCATTTACTATCAAAGAACACCAACCGATAAAACGCCCATTTTAACACGGCGGGACATTGTTCATAGTTCATACGTTACATTACAAACACCAAAAACTTCAATTTCTGAAGAGCACAAAGAGAAGACTAAACCCGGATCCGATATCCGAATATGCCGATCGGATGGGTCAAATCATTACATTGCAAATCAAGAGCTTTTGACGATGTCTATCATCACTCCAACAACGGTAAAGTCTTGTTGCCAAGTTACAGCTGCAGGAAAAGTGTTAAAGATGTCGTTGATACCCGACCCGGATCCATTAAGAAAAACCCAAAACCCGACCCGATTTTAAGGCGTTTACGTTCATCTTGTCGGCCCGAATCAGATTCTAATTCTCATCACCCGACCCGACGAAGCGTATCAGCTCGAGCTTCCTCTGAATCTTTATTGCCCGTTCTCACCGATCTGCCCGTCGGTCATCCGTCAAGAAACGTCGTAGAGATTATATTCCAATCTAGCTGGAGCTCCGAAGAGTTTCCGGGTCGGGTTGAAATGATTTTTAAAGTTGAAAACGGGTCGAGAGCTGTGACCCGCTTTGAGGAATATAGGGAAGCTGTGAAATCAAGATCGGAATTGGAATCCGATGAAATTGACGGAGGCGAGTGTGATGAAGACGCGAGGTGCTCGGCTGATGGGAATGAGATGATGAGATTTTATCCGTTAGGTCCGATTCCGGGAGGGATTAATGGCGGCGCGTGGGGTTTTCCCGGAGGTAAAGGAGCGGCGGTTTGTACGTTTTCCGGGAGCGGTGAGGCGCATGCGAGCAGTGGCGGCGGAGGAGGGAGGAGGGCTATGTTGATTTGTAGAGTAATAGCGGGTCGGGTTGCTAAGAAAGGAGATTTCGGGTCGGATTCAGTAGCGGGTCGAGCTGGTGAGTTGATTGTCTTTGATGCACGCGCCGTGTTGCCTTGTTTCCTAATCTTTTTCAGATTGTAAAATTATGATTATTATAAAACCAATAAACAAAAAATACAAAACTAATTTTTTATTTATTTCGTTTCTATTTTTTGGGGTTTTATCTGCTTCATATTTCTGATTTATATTTAAAATTTGCTCTATTTTTCTTGGTTTATCTTTTTTTTTTTTCGTCATTCGCTGATTTATCTATATGGTCCTATCTACATTCTCATGTTTAAGGTTCGTACAGTTTGGCAGAATTCGATATTGAATAAAAACCGTTGATGCATATAAAAATTAAATAGATAAAATTATTATTATAAGTTATGTTTTGATATAATGTAAATGTAATAAAACAGATTGTTATATGTCGAATATTATTTTATATTAATTGTTAACATCTGATTGGTGGTATAAAATATAATGAATTTTATACCATCGAAATATTATACTCCCTTCGTTTCAAATTAGTTGTCGTTTAAGGTTGTTTCACACATATTAAGAAAACATTTGATTTTTCTGTTTTACCCCTAATTAATGTTTATTTGATTTTATTTCATTGATCAGGACATTAAAACAAAATGGACAAAGTTGGAAATCTTATCAAACATATGCATTGAAAACATAAAACAATAACTAATATGAAACGAGTTTTAAGATCTAAAACGACAACTAATATGAAACGAAGGGAGTACTCGAATTACTAACCAAACCTCAAAAAATATCATTACGTAAATTTATTCATTTTCACTAAATAAGTAAATTTTTATTTAAATTAATGGACATGAATATTTGAGTAGACATCATTTAGTACTGGGAATAAAAATTTGTGGAAACTCTTTTTATTTACCAAATGCAATACTAGGTAAAACTAAATGTAACTTCTTTTAGAACAAAAAACAGTTAAATTTTTATCGGTGGTTGTGAAAATTAAAGACGATTAAAAATAAATTTGTGACAGAAAAAAAAAGTGTTTCAACTTAAATAAATATATAAATTATGATTATAATTGGTAACAATCAATTGAATAGTAACAAATTGTTATAGAAAATACTGAAAGATTAAAAAAATGGAAATAATATTGTGAAACTTTATTTTTATTTTTGAAAAACCGTAAGTGAATAACATAAATAAATATCTTCCACAAAAAAAAACAGAAAATTTCAGTTGTTTATCTGGTAAACAACACATGTTTTAGGAGGGTTTACAGTCCACCTTGTTCAAAATTGTTACCATCTCTTTTAATCACATTTTTTTGTTGATAATCACTTATTGAACAATATGTTTCATCCAATGATGTCCCATTGGTAAGCAAATGATCGGTTCAACCTCCAACCTAATTCATAGATTTGGTTACTAATAAAAAAAACCAACATTTATACAACACAATATGATATATGTTGTTATCATTCAAAATCTTAAATATTTAGTATTCAAGTGTTTATTCCTGTCGTTTAATAAACGAGTTTCATGTATACAATAATCACCAAGCGGTCTATAATTCGTTGAGTGCCATAGAGACAGCTCACATGCAAACCACATGTCAAAATATGAAATGGTTATTGGTGAAAGAGAAACAAGTTACAAGGCCAAATCAAAACCATGAAAACATCTCAAATTCCGTTACTGAAGCAGATATGTCAAAAAATGTGCTAAGGTGTATGTAACAGTTTTCATTAAGTAACTCAAAACGATGAATAAAGTATTATTATTATTTTTTAAACCAGTTTTCATTAAATAAAGATGTTTGATTTTGAATTTATAGTGATCGAGCGGTCGCATTTGAGAACACGGCCAGTTAAAAATTGTATTTACTTCAGTTTGGTATATAAAATTACACAAATATGAAAGATACGAACATTTTTATTTGGGAAAATCGCTTTAAACGTCATAAATAAAAACCAAGACAATAAATGAACAAATATTTATCTAATACCTTTAACCTGTCACCATCGTTCTGAGTCAAATAAACGTAGATTTGAGTACCATACAATGCACTCTAACATTTCTAACAGAAGTTAGTTATGAATCATTAAATTTACTTATTTGCTGGTGAGACCAATTAAGTTTGACTTAAAAAGGGAATTATCAGAAAAAGATAAATCATGAAAATAAAGATTTGGTGGAAGACTAGTATTATACATTATGATCGATGATCTATAATCACTATACCAAGTGGAAATCCTAATAATAGTCCTCCACATTTTAAAATATTTTACTCCTATCAAATTATATATGTTGTATCACTAGACTATATGTATATAAATTAATCATATTTGTTCTCGACTATACAAACATAAAAAAAAAATGACTTTACATGTGGTACGATGTCAACAGTTTGTTTGTTTTTTCCTTTTTCTTTTTGTTGTATGTCAACTGTTCCAGACAAAATTTTGAAATTTATAATTGCAGCAGCACCTCCTTTCAAGCAACATAATTGATACTACTATTATTTTTCTTAATTAAATCAGGTTTGTATTTTATCCTCTAATGATTACTGATTAGCAAAATATTTGCTAGAAATCAAGAGTCCAAAAAGAATCGATTGGAAATATTTTGACAGACTTACCAACGATAATTCCGTTGGAAATGATTTCGGCCTTGATTTGATTTAAAAGAAGATTTTTAATTAATAAAATCGATAATATTTGATGAAAAATATTTTTCTTATAATTTATATTTGGTTTTAGAATTATTTTATTATATTTCCCAACAGACTACGAAAATAAGTGTTCATCCACAGTTTTAATCTATAGTCTCAAACCTTATAAGTAGGTCTATAAATTTTGTGTTTTTCTTAATATATTGGTTGTTTGTTGGAGAAAAATAATTAACGATTCCAAATATACATAAAGAAAAAAAAACTGCATTTTCGTAAAATATATATACTCCCTTTAGTTCCAAATGATAATATATTGTAGTCTGTGTGTATATGTATTATATAGAGTAGGTGTTTTCCATCAAACAATGAGATGAGAGGGACATCGAAACAGATATGAATGAGAGACAGAAGTAAAACACAAGTAATTAATATTTTGTTAAGTTTAATTTGAGACTTGTATTTCAAGTTTCATTACCTTTTTGAACCCATTCAACTTCTCATATCAAAATGATGGTTCATTGATAAAAAAACATACAAATGTTAAGATTCTAAAAAAATCCCTTCACTATACAGTAAATAACAATTCTTAAGATTCTAAACTCTCATTAATCAATTGCTTTGACCCTGGATTTCTTAATCCCCAATATATATCCTACACTACTAGAATGAAAATTAAAAATATTATTTAGCAATAAACCAAGCCCATTGGATTCCCATGGGAGATTTTCATACATAAATGAAACACGAAGTTTTAGAAAATCGAAATTTTAAACGTATAATCTTGTCCGGTTAATTGCATATTTCAAGAATTTAAAACATAAATTAACCGAGTAATTGATCCAAATTAATCTAAACCCGCCATTGCATTAAAGAAGAAGGTTTTTTTTGGGCTCTGTCATCCGTTAATTTTCTCCAATTTTTAAAATAGCAACGTGATAAATAACATCATCGTTCATCGATACTCAACAAGCACACACAATGGCTTTCCCTCTAGTCTCTCCCTTCCCTGCAAATTTTTATTCACAGTGAAAATTTAAAAAAAAAAAAAAAAAAAAGTACCTAAATATATTACTATGAAGAGAATGTAATTATGAAAGTTTGCCCAAAGAAAAAAAAAATGATATATATATATATATATATTCCTTCTGTTTCATTTTATTTGTAGTTTAAGGTTTTTGCATACTAATTAAGAAAATAATGAATTTGTTTCTTTTATTCTTCATTAATATATTATACATCTTTTCTATTGGTCATTAAATAAAAATAATAAGGGTAAGAATAGAAATTTTGCCAAAAATGCATTGGAAATACAAAACAATACTTATAATAAAACAAATTTTAAAATTTAAAACTACAAATAAAATAAAACAAAGGAAGTATATAGTTATGAACGTAACCGGAAAAAAAAAATTTCATGAAGATTAACTACTTACCTTTAATTCGGGTAACTCGATAACGCAAGCACATTCAACGACTTCTGCTCCAGCTCTCTCTAACACAGTCCAAATATAGTCATCAAAATTAGTGAAAATGTTTGATTCTATTGAATCGGCTAGGTCAAATTCTGCTATTTTTGAAAATTAAACTTTTGTAGTATTTTAGGATATTTCTCTTTATTAAATTTATGTTTAGTTTTCGAACAAAGTTGTACCTCGGTACAATTACTCGTATTTAATTAGAATAGTGGTAAATACTTTGAATCAACTGGAATCTACTTAAAAACTCCTCCTTGTTTTTTGGTCAACCAACAACCAAAAATAAAATAAAGTTTTACGATTGGGACCTAAACCTCAGAAGAAGAGTTTACAAAAGGAAACCTTAACAATCAAGACGGTTTATTATATATATATATATCAGCTCCTAAATATATCTTGTTGTCAATGAGAAATATTTACCGAGCAAGTTCATGGCGGCACAAAGAGTCCCGCCAGTAGCAATAAGATCATCGACGACCAATGCTCTATCGCCGGAATTCACAGCTCCGACTTGCATTTCTAGCCGGTCACTTCCGTACTCCAACTCATACTCTTCAAATATTATTTCGCCTGATTATATATCATATAGTTAAACCTCATACTTGATTTTTTTAACTTTAGTCAACACTTTTACTCAAAATATTCCTTTAAATATAAGAATAATAATTATTATTTATAAACGTACCGGGCAATTTCTTGGGTTTACGAAGGGAACGATTTTTGCTCCAATGGCTAAGGCGATGGGTGGACCGAATATGAAACCGCGAGCTTCTATGCCTATAAATAAAGGGGAAAACAAATATGAGGGTTCAAAATTTTAATTTTCATGAATCAATACATGTGATAGCAATTAGGAACAATATTAATAGGACACTATCACATTACGTGCATGTAAAGCCACCCACGAGAAGCCCTAATTCTTGGAATGTTAAAGAAGATTCCTTGAAAACATTCTTGTAAAGGAAGAGGCAAAGTCAAAATAAAATAAAATGTCCAGAGAGACTCTTTTGTATAGAACAAACGCCAGAGACAGATTCTAGAGCAAGACGTACGTAGATGATACAAACTACGAAGGACTAATTAAATTGGGCATCATAAGCGAAACCAAACTAGGTGGTGTGAGATTGAAACCCAACAATTATGTTCCATTCGATTTTTTCGTATGAATCTCACATCGAAAGTGAGAAAAAGCCAAACATTTATTGACAATTGATTATGAGCCAGAAACACCATGATTTTTACTATAATCGGTTTTCTTATTCAAATTGGTGTTAAGAGGCTTTAAAATTTAGACATTGCACTAAAGATTCTTGACTCACTAAAACGATTATATCTAACCAACCCAAACATCTAAAGTCGTTGGAAAAAAAAAACTATATTGAGAAATAAGTAAAATGAGAAAGAAAAAAATATGAAAGAACTATTTAACATCACCCAATATAGAAATAAAGAGAGCCGTTGAATAACAATGATGAGAGGAAAAATAGGAATAAAAATATAAACTAAGCTTTATTTAGGGGCCAACCCTTTTAAAAAGGTGGCATCCATAACTCAACCACCCATTTATCCAAACAAGATTCCACCACTTACACTTTAAGAATGTCTAATCAGATTTTCTATCTGGTCTAAGTTCAATTTATGAAATGCAAGAATCAAGTTGAAATTGAATTTCATTTGGTGTCCACCTGAATTTTTTTTCCCAAAACAAGATCGATTTTGTAAAGCTCCAAGAGAAATATCTTAAAAAGGTGAAGCCAATGTGGGAAACTTTTAGAATCGAACGATGTCTTGTAGGCAATCAAAGAAATGAGCGATCTTGATCTTGATTTGGGTTACAAATTAAAACCACAAGGGCAATGGCGAGAACTAGAATTTGGCACAAAAAAACTGAGGAAATTACTTGACTTGGGAAAAAATGCCCGAGGAAAATGGTTGTGAGAAAATTCCCATGGTAAATGCAAAGGGATCACTTGATATTGGGAGAAAAAAAACAGAGGATATTATTGCTATAATGTTAACATACCTGAGGTTTAGTCTTATTAAAACTCAAATGGAAATGGAGATGAGCTTCTTTGGGCAGCTTTGTGGGTTTACCATACAACCGAGGATGATACCAAAACTGCAGTCTGCGGTCAAAAGCAACACTATCAACACCGGTTCTGAAACCAACAAAGGCACATTTCAAAGTATCCAATCTAAAAATCGCTCTCTACTCCTACTGATTCCAAACCAAGCTTGAGAGAGTCTTAAACCAACTTAAAGGTTGAAACCTCTGATCAAATTACCGAACCTGGAGTTGTACCTTTATAATTCTTATCAAGACACAACTGTTAAGAGGTCGGTTAAATTAAAAGGTATTTTCGGAAAAACATATGATGTTGTCGGGAAGATGATCACCTAATCTAAACCAACTTAAACAGAGCAAGTGTCGGGAAATTTGACCAGAAGAAACTGACTTCATTTGAGACATAGAGATATAAAACTAAATTCGATTTATTCAGACTTATGGTTATGTTGGTCGATTTTGGTATATGTCAAAATTTTACCTCTGTGTGTGAAAGTGGCAGTGTTCACGCCTATGGTATAGCCATAAGAAGCAATCAATGGCCGTCCAGAGGATCCTAAATTACAGCACCCAAAACAGCTTATTTCATAAAACCGGAACTTGAAAAAACCAAAATCGCGCATAAGCTTTAATTGATCATTACGCCATTAGACATACCAAGATTCCTCCTCCTTGTCACAAAAGGAAGATACAACCGAATTGGCTGGATTTAGAGAGAATAGAACTTAACCGTCTGGGATCGACAGTTGGATTGGAAAACGGGGTCGATGGTGTCCGATGTTCTTCATGGCTCCAACAAAGGATTGAGCTAAACGAATTAATTATTGCACGCAAATACCCAGAATCCGGGGTATATATGAAACAAGACTCAGTGAGAAGGTGATTCGGAAGAAGTGAAAGGTGGGGAAGGGGAAAAAATCTCAGATCGACAGAAGAGGAAAAAATCGGGTAAGTGGATCTTGATATAAATCACATAGTCGCAATTAAGTAGTTAAATTAAGCGACAAAATAGCGACTGAATTCATTTATTCTGCTATACTCACAAATAAATGGTTATAGTCGCTTTCAGTCATGACATTTTCTTCTTGGCTGACTTTCAATTTATATTACGCTATTAAATATAAAATTTGTAATTAAAAACATCAGTCGCATATTAGTAGCAAAGTTAGGTGATGAAAAGGCGACTACAAGATTTAATTTTTAGCAAAAACAAATTACGACACAGTCACCTTTTAGTAGCAAAGTTAGGCGATGGCAAGGCGGCTACGGACATTTATATTATGCTATTATTTTGTAAATCGGTAATTATTAAGATCAGTCGCCTTTTAGTAGCAAAGTTAGGCGACGGAAAGGCGACCACATAAATTATTTTTTACGAACAATATATTTAACGCGACAGTCTCCTTTTTGTAGCATAAATTAGCTACTATATAGCGACTTCCAGATATATATTATGTTTTCATATAATCATTCGGTAAATAGACACCGTAATAGTTATGCATGAAAAGATAACCTATAAAGCTTGCAAACATTTTATATATATTGTAAATTGGTAATTAAAATCCGCAGTCGCCTATTAGTCACATAAATAAACACTATCTGTTGCAGTCGCTTGATTGTCGCATACCACCTGCCTTAATTTTATTATGCTATTAATTTTACATCCGGCCATTATAATGTTAAACTTTATGATTTTATTTGAATACTTTTTTGGTCAATTCTTAGTTATTTAACAAGATATTTATATTATTTTGTAATATAAATTCATACTATATAGTATTAATTTATATTCGAAAATAATATAAATATCTCGTTAATTACCTATATTTTGACATTTTTAAAAAATTGTATGTAAAAAATATACTTACACATAAACATATAGATTGTTGATTAAATAACATAATGGATTAAAAAGTTATTATGTTAATAGCTTACAAAACAAGGACATACTTATTTACTCTTCACTTTCATTTTCCTCATCCTCAGATGTAGATACTTGTATTATAAATTCGTCTTCAAATTCAGCATCACCAACTTATAAATCAGTCAAAGTAGTCTCGTTTCTTCCATCTACTAAGGTTTGGACAACTATGTCTTCAATTGTTGTGAATTCCACATCCTGATCATCTTCTTGTTGCATTAATACCACCTCATTTTCTTTTAACTTCCCAATTATATTAGCCCTCGGGTTAACTTTGACGACAGTAAGCCACAATTATCTTTGTTGTCTTACGGAAGGATAAGGTATATAGCAAACGTGATCCGCCTGAGATGCTGTTTAAATCATGATAAGGTAAATATATGAGATAACTCAGTTAGGATGTATATATATTTATATATGATAATATTATAAGAATGAAACAAATTTCAGACTTACCATGGATAAAAGGCTCGTATTTGCTATATTTACTTGTGGCAAGTACATCAACTATGCCTCCATTTCTCTTTCTCGTCCCCCTTCTGATGGTTGGATCATACCATTTACATTTAAACAAGGTGATCTTTAAGGAAACTAATCCTATATACTCCAGTTGGACGATATCGGTCAAAGTCTCATAGAAATCAGCTTTGTCACATGCATCAGAATAATTCTCACCTCTAACACATACACCATAGTTAAAAGTTGATCTCCGTTGACCATGCCATTATGTATGAAAAAAATACCCTCTAGTAAAATATACGGGCCAAGTTGTCGCCTTGTAGTTAGGACCCTCTACTAACTCTTGCACCCAAGTAGGAAAATGTTGGTTTTGGTAAAAGATACCTGATTTAAACTGCGATAAATAGCTTAACCACCTAAATACCTCCAACAAAAATTTGTTAAAAAGTATAATTTAAAGGCATTAACTAAAACATAATTGTACTATACATATTCTCTAATCCATATTGGAAATTATGTATCCTTTTTACTAAACACTTCATTGTCTGACAGGTGTGGATATGTTGAACGTATCTCATTCTCGAATAAGCTATAAATACAACATGGTAATGGTTAACATAAAAATATTATAATTTTTTATAACAACATCCAAGTCAATAATATATGTTACCTCTCGAAAGCCCGAAAATATTCACAATTTTGCAATATATAAGCATGTGCACACTGATACTCTTCGTCCGACAACCAAATTTCTTTTGCTTTTCCCTTTGGACGTCCAATATGACTGAACATTTCAGGTACCCCACCAACAGGGTATATTGGCACATCACCTTCTTCGAATCTTGTATTCCTTCTCATATAGACATAAATATATAGACATTAATATTAATATTAAAGATTTAACAATATTTTATCATTGTGATTGTACCTTAGTTGTGTTGTTATGTTAGCGGCAAAATAGTGCTCCGAGAAATACGAGATTTCATCATTTACATTAGATTGCACAATCGATCCGGCTGCATATCGTTTGTTCTTCGCCTTGCTTTTCAACTCTTTGAAAAACCTCTCGAAAGAGTACATCCACCTGTATTGAACAGCTTCTCCTAGTTCAGCTTCACGGGGGAGGTGTATAGGAAGGTGCTCCATAACGTCGAAGAAGGATGGTGGAAATATCTTCTCTAAGTTGCATAATATTATAACAATATTATTATTCATTAACTTGACCCGATGTTTGTTCAATGATCGGACACATAAGTCTCTAAAAAACAAATTTATCCCTGCATACATATAAATGACAAAATTATAATTATATTATTACATGCCCAAAAAGCAAATTAATTTCAGACCATACCTGAGACTGCTTCGTGCACATTCCGAGGGAGAAGTTCTCTCAGTATAAAAGGAAGTAGTATCTGCATGAATACATGACAATCATGACTTTTCTTTAGCGCATGTTGCTAAGTATGCAGAGCAACCATCATGAAATTTGACATGATGTTTAACACATGTTAATAGCTCTTCTTTCGCTTGAGGTGTTAGTCTAAATATTGGGAAAGGAGCCCTTCCATTGTTGTCAAGATGTAATTCTCTCCGAGAACAAAATAATTATATATCTAATCGTGACTTAACATTGTCTTTTGACCGGTCTTGCGCATTCATCAAAGTAAACATGATGTTGTCAAAAAAATTCTTCTCTATATGCATGACGTCAAGATTATGCCGCAAGTTCAGATCCTTTTAATATGGTAACTCCCAAAGGATGCTTTCTTTGTGCCAATTGTGCGATCTACCATATCCTGCTTTTTTGGATCATGCACATTTCCTCCACAGGTTGACGTTTTAGGAGGATTAATTTGTCGGATTAGATGGTACATCTCTGAACTTCTTGGGTAGGTTGGTGCGTACTCATTTACTACATTTTTTCTCTTCAGAAAATCTTTTTTGTTCTTCCTTAACGGATGATCATGATGAAGATATCTCATGTGACAATCAAACCAACATGACTTTCTCCCATTTGGGAGCCAAAACGCATTTGTTTTATTCACACATATTATACATGATAATCTACCATGTGTCGTCCAACCTGACAATATACCATACGCTAGAAAATCGCTAATTATCCATAGGAGAATTGCCTTCATAGAAAAATTTTGCCTTCTTGACACATCATACGTCTCTACTCCAGTAAACCATAGTTTCTTTAACTTTTCGATTAGAGGCCGTAGGATTACATCTAAACTAGAACGTGGATGATTTGGCCCAGAGTTCAAAATTGTAAGGAAAATATATTCTTTTCATACACATTCCTGGTGGTAAGTTATATGGGGTCAAAATCACCGGCCATAAAGAATGGTTTCGAGACATACCGAATGGATTAAAACATCTGTGCATAAACTGAGGTAGACTTTCCTTGGTTCTGCAGCGAATTGTGGATGTTGTTGTTGAAAATGTTTCCACTCTACGCCATCTGATGGGTGACACATTTCACCCTCGATAGGTTGATGCTCAAAATGCTAGCACATTAAAGATGCTGTCTGATCGTTTTGATACATTCTCTTCAATCTATCCGCAATTGGTAAGTACCACATTTTACTAAATTGTATTTTCGTTCGTCTTTCGCTTGTCCTAAATCTTGGTTGTTGACAGAACTTATCTGATTCCCATTTTTCATATTCTCTCCAATAAATCATGCAATTGTTAACACAAACATCAATTGTGTAGAATGACAAGCCTAAATTCCTCATTAACTTTTCAGTTTCGTAAAAAAAGTTTGTCGCATGATTTCCTTCTGGCAAATACTCTGTGAATAATTCTGCCTAAGAATCAAGACCTCTCTCAGACATATTTTGTTCCGACTTATTGCTCATGAACCTGGCGGCTAAAGAAAGCTGTGAGTGTCCTTCCTTACAACTCTCATACAAAGGAGTGTTTGCAGCTTCTAGCATGGTGAAAAATTGTTATGCTTCATTGTTTGGGTTTTCTTCATATTGAGTAGCATTACCATCGTTGTTGTACCCAGTGTTACTAGAAAATGCATCATGGAGGATTTCATTACAACTGCCATAGAAATTAGCTGCACCACCTGCGTAATCACTTTGACGAGATGTACCATGATGACCAATATCATGGGTTGAACGTAGATCAACACTTATTTCTTCACCATATATATGTCAAACATAGTAGTTAGCCATAAACCCTTGACTCAATAAATGATTCCATATTTTACGCGCCCTCGGGAATTTGTCATTTTTGCAAATGATACAAGGACAGTAAAACATACCACCACTACTTTGCGCAATAGATTGTTGGCTGGCAAAATTCATGAAAACTTCTACCCCTGCTAAATACTCCGAAGATAAGCTATTTGTATGTGAATCGATCTGATTGTACATCCAGGCTCGAGAATTAGGATTAGTTGAAAAATCAGCCATAGTTTGTGTTTATGTTTTATTGAAAATTTTGTGGAAAGATTTCTCGAACTATGACAATCTATATATATATAAGCACAAAATGTGATCAAAATGCGACTATTAAGTGACTTTTTTTTACACTACATGTAGTAGCATTATATGTGTACCTAATTAATGGTTCATATGGAACACATGTAATACTATTATACCCAACTAAAATTATGTACCAACTTTATGAGACTAAAATGCGACTACACTAACTATATGAGACTAAAATGCTACTACACTAATTATATGAGACTAAAATACTACTACACTAACTATATGTGACTAAAATGTGACTACACAAACTATAAGAGACTAAAATACGACTACACTAACTATATGAGACTAAAATGCTACTACACTAACTATATGAGACTAAAATGCTACTACACTAACTATATGAGAGTAAAATGCGACTACACTAACTATATGAGACTAAAATACGACTACAATAACTATATGAGACTAAAATGCGACTACACAAACTATATGAGACTAAAATGCGACTACACTAACTATATGAGACAAATATGCGACTATAGTAACTATATGAGACTAAAATGCGACTATTTGAAAGTTAATAATAATAAAACTGACTAAACCATTGTTTATTATACTCGCTTTTTTCGTGTCTCATAGCTCTACTAAAATAATAAAATGTGCTTAATTTTTAATTTTTTCGTATTAGTGAATTGATATGTTAAGATATTTTTTGATCATCAAATGTTTTATACCAAATTTTATAAATATGGTCAACTTAAACAAATAAAATTGAAAATATTTTTTTTATTACACATCTTATTTTTATTACACGATTAGGATACAAACGTAGGTAATGATATTACATTGAATATAAAACATAGAAGATTAGCATTTTATTAATAATCCTCTTCTTCTGAATCTGGTACAATGGATGTCATAGTTTCATCATCAACTAAGTTTTCATTAGGTTGGTTATCAGCCTCACCCTGTTCGTCGATCAAGTTATGAATTATTTGATTATTTCCAATTATGTGTAAAATAATTAATTATATACTGACTAGGTACCACAATAAATGAACCATACTAATTATAATCATATTTACCTTGACAATGTTCTTCACTACTATGTTTACGTTCCTTGTGCTTCCGTTTAACTTACATACAGTTACCTATATATACGAATATTCATTTTCATTCAATGAAATATAGATTAAATAAATAATATCAATTGGTCCTTATTATTTATTAATTTAAACCGTTTACCTTTTTTAGAAGTAGCACTGCACCAACTTTTAGTAGTCCCTTGAAATCATCATTCTCAAATACCTTCATGTGAATAGACGCATCTATTGTTCCAGTTGAATCTTTGAACGTCACCAATGCATCACCATATTCATTTTTATTCATATTTTTAATCATAACCAACACCTACAAAGTTGATAATTGGGTTAGCCGTACTATATATTAAATTTTCTTTGAAAATTGCTTACCATTATGTACTTGCCTTTTTAATTTTGACTCAGTTGTTGTTGGTACATTGAATTGAATTCAATGGTGTCCACTCTTGCCCTTTTCGTGTTAGATATTCAACAACAGATGTCCAACGTATCTCATTGAAATCCGGGTCACCCTCTGCAAGTAAATCGTTATAAAATGTTTGTGTTGGTATTCCATTTTGGGGATCATAACTCGAACTCCCTTCATGATATTGCTTGCGTCTTCGTGCTACTTGAACTTTTTTTAAAGACTCAGTGCCAAGAATTAAAGGTTCATATCTCCTCAACTGAGAAGGGAGGAGATATGTAGGAGGTCCATCTAAGACATTTATGGAAGGCAAAGGAGTAGATATTGACGTGCGGTACGAACTTCCATTTTTGAACCAGCTCCAAAGAGATAGGTCTATTTCAGAATCATCATTTCCAGAGAAATTTGACATTTTAAGAAATAAATTTGATGACTTGAAATAATAAATTGAAAGTTTGTATTAAGGTTCTGATGTTTAAAACATCTACAATGTTTTGCATATAGCTAAACATGTGGATATAAATCAATCGGAATGTGTAGTTTGGTACACCTACCTCCTCAATTTGAACATGTGGATATAAATCAAATAACTGTACTAGAAGTCGTATTTTAGTAGCATAATAAAGTAGTCGCTCTTTAGTATCAGAAAAATGAACTGTGATGAGACAACAAATATTTACGTAATTTCATTCATTTTATTTGTACGTAGAGTCGCATTTTAATCACTTTTATATACCATCAATATGAGTCAACCTCAAATATCAATTGGGATACAACAATCCTATAACATCAAATATTTACGATATAGTATAATAAAAAATATTTTAAAATAGATATGTTAACATTAAAAATGAACTTTTATTAATAACAGAACAAACAATGACATGGATTTAATACCAAATGTCATACTTATTTCACAATACATAATTATATTAAAACATTATTAAACAACTTATTCAATGATTCATCTCAAACTTTTCGATGTGATATTGACAACAACCATAATAATCACCATTGCATTTGTAAAAGTCTTCTGGTTCCTCAAAATCCAGACTTTGAGGAGGAATAGTGCAGGTTCCTCAACGTTAAAACCAAATTCCCTCGCAATGGCATCAACATCTACGTCCTCTGGTTGAGTTTCAACACCTTCAGCATAACCACCGCCCTGATAACTTTCGTATGGAGATAATGTAGAACCGGGGGTGACAATTGGTTCAACTTATGTGATTGGAGTCTCTGATTCCCAAGACATCTCCACTTTTTGGTGCTCCTCATCCCACTCCGCCAACCTCGCCGGTAATTGAGAGTCAGTTACATCAGAAAAATTGATAATAGATGCATCAGAATCATCGAATGTGTTAGAAGGAAAGTTTGACATATTTATTCTTTGGTGTTTGTATTAAACCTCCTATCAGTGAGATATTTTATAAGAGATTTTGTGTATAAAAATTAACATTTTCATCTAAAAGTAGGTACACCTAACTACGATCATTTAAACATGTGTAAATATATACCACTAAAATGCGACAACAACATAAAAAGAAAGGAATTTAATTGGCCACAAATAATTTGCATTAAAATGCGACCATTTAGCTACTATTTCTTAGTTTGCAACATATATTTATTATTAGTCACAAAAATGTAGCTTTCTATCTTACTACATAAAACTGTCATTTTGTAGTCGCATATGTTTTAATAATGACCGAGTAAATTCTGACTATATAACATTTTGTAACTATATCAACGAAATTTGTATTGTATTCGCATAAGTATGCGACAATTTTGTGACTAACTAAGTTTTTGACAAAAATGTGACCAATATGCGACCAAATAATTGATGTCGCATTTTAGTCGTAAAAACAGTCGCTTTGTAGTCGCATATGTTTTAATAATTACCTACTTATTTGCGACTATCTATAATTTAGTAACTATATAAACGATAGTCGTATATTAGTGACTTTTTAATCGTAAAAGTTTAGTCGCATATGTTTTAATAATTACCTTCTAATTGCGACTACATAAAACAGTCGCTTTTTTGTGTTTTTTTGTAGTGGATGGCATGTTAACACATAGAGCCCAAATACAAATATTTAATGATACTTGCTAGCACATGTTAGCTCATTAATCTCATAAGTATATAAGCAAGTTAAATGTACTTAGCTCGATAATTTCTACAATAATAACTCAATTACCACTCTATTATTTAGTTAGCGTGAAATCTCGTTAGCTCAATTGTTCTATCAAGTTAACTTGATATTTATATTATCGAGGTAATGCTAACACATGAAACATGTCCTATTAATACATTTCAAAACTGAGTTTAACCACTAACATATTTATCCAACAACATAACTAAAACAAAAAATAACTCGCTTAGATATTTTTTAAGTTGCTAACATGTTTCCTAACTTTGACATGTGAATCCCAATATGCATTGTGGATGACAATAACATTAACATCATAACAATAAATAGACCATGTTAAATACCCAATAATTTGTTTACGCGCAAAAAAAGATCATGCAAAAGATATTTTATTCTCTTCTGATAGTACTTATTACGGTTTCTACTCTATTTTCTCTCACATTGGTGGTTGGTTTTATGAATTCGGGTGTAAATGTCGAAAAAACATGAGCAATAAAAACTAAATAGTGCAAGAAGAGAGATTTAATTTTTGAATTTTCTATTACCAGTTTTTGTTTTTACCCTTGTTTTTATCCAAAAATGTATTTTTCCGGCTATTTACCCAACAATGTATATGTAGTAATTTTACCAACAAATACAGAACCATATATTCTTGCTATTAAATTTTTATTTATCATCATTTAGAAGTCAATTTTATATTAAAAATATCGTCAGCTACATCAAATATGGGCAATCATTTTTTTATTTTTTATATCGTCAAAAATCAGACCAAAATATCGAAAATTAAGTTGCGCAAGACCCAATTTGCTATGATTCAAAGGTAAAGAGCAGGAGAAAGGAAAATTTGATATTCCACGTCATATATGTATGCACTTTTTTCTTTTGTTTCCCACCAGTGTAATACCTTTAAAGTAATTTGTCTTTGAAAAATCTAATTAAACACCACTTAGTCGTATCTTATAGTATCCACAATTGAAAGTGGGATATAGGGTGGCAAAAACTATAGGGATATTTTTCTTTTGAAACCTTTATCAGACTTTTTTTTCTAAAATAAAAAAAATTAAGTATTGCAAAAATATATTTTTCAACTAAATAATTTATCCCAAAAAAGTTGTTTCTCTAATCTTATTTATTTTTAAGCCGGTTTGGGATAGTCGTTGGGATAATAAAAAGCCAAAAAGGCAACCACCTTTTGAATTGTGATTGGCCATTTTCTTCTAGATTCCAATAAAAAGACCATTTTATCTTGTTCTTTTTTTTTGTGCAAGATACAGTTCATGTCGTTATAATTTGTCTTTTGTTTTCCAGCAATTTGTCTATCAATTCATTATTGCATAAAATTTGAAATCTTCATTTTTGAAAAAAAAAAAAATGTCTTGAACGTGTATTGTGACATATCATCACATGCAAGTTGATAATTTTTTTGGACGCTTATATTCTAAATTTAAGGTATGACAGTTGGTATAATGAGTATAAATACAACCTAGACTTACAACTCTATTTGAGATGAGTGATTTATATCCAATACAAAGGCGAATTCAGGAAAGAGGATTGTGTGTCAGTTGATCCATCTTAAATCTTAATATATACTTTTTGTTTTTAATAGATTGATGTTTTGAGATTTGTTTCTTGTTTCTAAAAGATTGATTTTATAGATTTTATTTAATATATTTAAAATAATAATAATCAATGAATATATTTTTTTGGAAAATGAGAAAAAGTGAGGAAGAGAAAAGTGGGAAAATGAAAAAAAAGGTGAAGAAAATTAAAATGAAATGATTATACTTAGTATAGAGTTATATTATAAAAATCAACTAAAAAAACTTTTGTATGAAAATCTTAAAGATCAATCTATTAAAAACATATGGAATATTTGTTTTGTATGTAATAACCAAGAAAAATCACTAATACAGATGGTAATCTATGCCTTTTGAATCCTTGCGTCCGCTACTGATCCAATAATGTTTATGTCATAAATGCAGTATTATCAACTATTGGTTTTTTGTATTGCAAAAGATTATAGGTGATTTTTTTAATTTCTATTGTTTATACAAAAATAATATTATTTATTATATATCTATTATTTACCTTAAAAGAAAATTGGAAATTTAGAATTGAAAAAGTAAAAGAGATATAAATTAATCGAAAAAGAAGATGAAATAATGGGTTGGACAGTGTACATAGTTGTGTGCCATTAGTTTGTGCACTAAATTTTTCCACATCACTCACTAAATTCCATGTTCCCTATTTAATTTTTTTTCTTTTTTTATGTTACTAGCACAAATAAATAGATATTCCAATAGATGCTACGTACTTTGTTACTGTTAACTCACGTGTCGAAGCTGGACCATTCCATTGAAAAACGTTAGTGAATAGATATTAGGTAAAATAAAATAAATAAAGTTGTCTCTCATTCAGTAATTTGTAATGGACTCAACTAGCCTGAGGAATTGGTCTTTTACCATCGACTAATGGACTGACCCGACGACAGATATTAAATCAAATCTCAAAGCATGCATACGCTTTTGTTTTATATGTCAGAACATAACCACATCAAAACCAATAAATCACCAAACCAGGTTAGGTTGCATCCAAAAAACTGTGTACTAAGCCATTAAAAAAAAATCATTAAAATAGTTCTTTTTTGTTAGAAATTTCCCCAAAAATATTATGAGACATTTATAGCATTTTATAAAGTTTATAATTTAATTTTTTTTTTTTTGGGTTAGCTATTTTAGAGTTTATGGTATAGTTTTTAGAGAGTAAGGTTTAGGGTTTAAGGTACAAATTCTAAATTCTAAAAGTGTGAGATTAGATGATTTGTGTTATATAAGAGAATTATCCTTTAATGAAATGTTATATGTTGGCTAAATGAAAATGTGTGTTAAATGTGACACAACAAATTTATTTTGTGTTATTTAAGAGAATTGACATTTAAAAAAATATATATATATATATATATATATATATATATTTATTTATTTATTTTGTTTGTGTAATTGGATATCAAACGGATCATTGTTTTTTTTTTTTTTGGTTTAATGAACGGACCATTGTTGGTAGTTTATAACTTATAAACATTTTTCTATTACACGTTGCCTAACGTGTGCGTGTGTGTAGTAGTTAGACAACAACGTAAATGGTCTTAGACGAATATCGATTTTGACATGTATCTACCAAGTTAGATAGATCAATTGTCCTTCGACAACCAATCTCTGAACTGTTCCACAGTTTAGATCCTCTTTTGTTGGTGAGCAACACTTTCAGGCCCATGGGCTGCTAATAATATACCTTTTGTGCTATTAACTTTCGTACTATTTGATGGACATTTAGCCCTTATGTTTCTTACAGGTAATTTCGTAAACATTCCACATCGACAAATGAAAAAAAAAAAACTATGAAAATAAGAACAACGATTCTTGGTAATCGAGCCAAGAATGAATCAGATTTATGAACCCGCCTACATACATAATTTAGCTGTCTAAACCATGACTAGTTTAATTAACAACAATGTTAATTATTTTAGTTAGTTTCCAGCAAACCATAATAAGTAACAAATATGTAAAGCATTGTGGCGACAAAGTTTGGTCTATAACAAAGTTTGCTGCCTGTGAGGTATTTGATAAGATTCACAAGAGATTCGATCTGCTTGGATTGTTAGACACTTATCCTTTTTAGGAAAGTTTCAACTAATCTAGTATTCTATCTCGAGTACAAATCAACTTCTGGACTACCAACTCAAATAGTTATGCTTCGAGGCTTAAACAATTATTGGATTATTTTTTCATTTGTAAAGGTTTACCGTTCAGCGGAAAGAGCAAGAATTACTTGGGATTTAGTTTTCTCACCAAAAATTAGTTGTAGGTTGGGCTTGAGAAGCTTGATGGCTCAGCTTAAAATTGTTGTTCTCGGATAGTGGATCCTTGTTGATTTCTTGGATTGAATCACATCTTATTAAGAATGACTATTTTTTGGAAAATAGATTGATTCTAGAGGAAGTTGGATTTGGAAGCGATTTGGCAAACTCATGCCACTAGCTCTTTTCTTTTTTTCTTTTTTTCATGTAGATAATGTATGAGATTTTGTTGTGACACGAAAATTGGACGGATCTAAGACCAATGCTAAGAGCTGATTAGGCCCCTCATTTCACCCAAAAAAAATAAAAAAATAGGCCCCTCATCAAACCAATCGTTTTATTCGGTTAATTTGTTTAGTGGAACTGTAACTAAATTCAAATTTGAGCAATTTCAGTTCGGTTCTAGTTTGGTTCAGTTTACTTTTGTAAAATATTGGGGTTTTTTTTTCTTTAATTAACAAAAAAGATTTTTTTTCTTTATTTTTTTAAAAAAATTGGTTTGGTTGTGTGACTTGGGTCATAAATGTTTTGTATATTAGTTCAGTTTTGTTAGTTCGATTTAGTTCAAATGTTCAGCCTTAAACGGCAATGATTTTCGGTTGGCCACTCGACTAATACCTTTCATCAACCAAATGTGTTTGTATTACTATGATTAATTAAGATTGACTTTTTGATAAGGCATATATATCACAAAAACATTTGTAAACAATAGCATCACAAACAAACAAAGCGATATCAAACAACAAGATATTAAAATTTAAAATGTTTTTACAAAAATTAACATTTAAAAAATAAAAATGTTCTCTTCCCAAGTGTGTCGTATTCAATAGTTACAAATACTATTTGTTCGTAATAAGATTATTAATGAAAAACTCACCAATAATGAAATCATTATGAGTTTGGTAAGCACCGTCTTTCTTCTATAGTATATAATTCAACATATTAGTTTAGTTTCCGTATGATTATAAATTAAACTAAACAATATAACAATGATTCAACTGTACATATGTTAGCTAAATTAATACCATGAATTTTCAACTCCTTGAATTTTTTTAAAATTTGACTTGTTTGTATAGAATTACAGAAAGTGTCAAATCATGCATGGTTCAAGTTCAAACAATCGTGCATAGTAAATTACTAAATATTACTAATAAAATTACTTAGAGTGCATGACTACGTTAATTACGCAATTCTAGACATTGTTTATTCTTTAAAAATGATAATTAAATATGTACGCAAACGTACAATTTGTCATGACATAGTCGATGTTTTTATATACACGAAAAATGACTAGACAGTTTCAATGGTTTTAAGGGAAACTCGAAAGAAGATTCGTTGTCAGATCCGAGACTTATGTCTTCGTGACTCGTCATAAAGTACAGTTTCTGTAATTACACGTGACAAAGTCTCTACGGTTTACACGAAACAAAATTCTTAGATCAAAATTGTACCAACTAATATCTTTTAACAAAAAAATAATTGTACCAACTAGATTTTTTTTTCCGGAATAATTAGGGTAAAAGTGTACCAACAACATTTTTTTATTTTATAAATTAATATATTAGTGGTTGGCATAATTTTTTTTTGATGCAATAGAACAATTAATGTAACACTATTTAACTCTGCATAATTAGATCATACTTTTATTTGTTTATTTTTTATTGGCTGATTTCCATGTACATAACTGACTTCCGCCAATCCTTACTTGACAGCTCCCTCTTTTCACTTGGATTAAAATCATATTACATGCTTTAATTTTCGATCTTAAAATTTTACAATCTAAATCTAGAATCTCTTAGTCATGAGAAAAAAATATATACTATTTCAGTGAAACACAACTTCGAGGCAAATGAGAGCAAATCACAGCCGTTTAATTTAGTCTCAAGACCGGGACCCACAGAAACGTTCAACAGCCTGTGATTTTAACAGTTTTCAACAAACACCGTTTCTGACCGTTAACTATTAATCTCAATTCTCAACTAAAAAAACTTGTGATTTAACCGATATTACCTTTTAGCCCTCCAGGATCCACGTGACTAACACTTTTCTCCCCTTAGTCACACACAAGACACCCGCGGCCCAAAGCCCACCTTTCACACTTCTACCACGTGATCGATCACCTTCCACTATATTTCAATTAATTATTTTTAGTTATTTTGTTTCTTTTTCTACAAACGATTTACCATAACTTAATTTAATATGAGAAGATAATAGTTTTAGTGGGGGAAAAATATTAAATTGAAAAATCTCTATACTATTATTTAAGTAATATAAAAGCAAAATAATATTTTATTTATGTGTGATATTATAGTAAATGCTAATAAACTTAAATCATTAATCATATTATATAATTTCAATTTAAATTTAATTAATTATTTTCTATCTTTCGATTTTCATTCCAATTAAATCCTAATAATTATTTATTAATATTATTTTTTCCTTTTATTTTATCTGATCATATATTTTATAAATAATTAAATAATCATATATTTTTATAATAAAATTATATATATTTTCCATATTTATTATGATTTGAAATTTTAAATTAGACATAAATTATTTCATATATTATGATATCATTTAAATAATAGTTTTGATTTACTAATAATAGTTTCGCTTGTGGATCATGATGGATTTTGGATCAAATTTCTTATCATTATAATAATTGATATAATTGATATTACACATATATAATTATATATTAATAATTTTAATTAACATAATACAAATAATATAATAATAATAATAAATAAAATACTAAAAACATAAAATAAATCTAATCAAAAAATATTAATAATAATTTATAATTATACAAACTAACAAAGTATATTTATCCGTACAGCAGAATGGGGATTACTATTTAGTAATGATTTATATCGCGAATGTTGTAAAGCGACGATTATGTGGCCGAGACAAACAAAAGGGACAAAAAGAAAAGCCATTTCCTTCGTTGCCTTTTTTTAGCATCAAGGGCCTATCCAAAGCCCAACTAACACGTGGACGCGTCGACATTTCACTTCAACACGGGTCGCTTACGCACTTTTAGTCTCTTTTGACTCATTGCCACGTGTTCATTGACGGACTTGCTTGTTTCATGGTAACAAACCAACGTCCTACCGTTATAACACCATTAACGATTCTCACATTTTATGAAAAAAAAAAAAACGTTAAATTTTGAGCCGTTCGATATGGTGAATCTGACGGCTGATTCGTGGTCTTCTCCTATCTCTTTTTTTTTGTCGTTTTCTAATCTGCCAAGATTATAAGTTATACCGTGGTAAAAAGTTATCATTTCCCGCAATAAGCCAATAAGAAAGTTTGAAAATAAATGTGGTGTTGAAAACCCTTTATCAAAAAATAAAATAAAAAATGTGGTGCATTTAATAAATCGATTCTTGAGATTTTACAATCCAAATTGAGAAAGAAATTTGATTACGTGAATTAATTAACTTACGCACACATGTTTTGAAAAATGAAAAAGTTAAGTTCAAACATTAATTACAACAAGATTCCACGCCATACCAATAACTCCTTGAAATAATTATTGTTTAACCAAGTGGTGGTATTTTATTGGTTTGAGGTTGAGTATGTGCTTGCCTTGAGATCCGGATTCGAATCCATTTGGCCACCCAACTCACAGCGAAACTGTGCAAAAAGGAAACTGGGCCTAAAAGGGATTAATCTGGATCTAAGCTCCGGAGGAACCTCCAGATTAAAAAAAATAAATAAAAAAAAATAATTGTTGTTTCTCTTGCATGTCATAATTTTCTCTTAATAGATTAATAAACATATCATTACGTTAAAACATAGATTGTTATGAAATATAGCACATTGTTTCATAAAATAATACAAATACCTATCCTAATAGTAACAAAATTAGAATTAGAAAGTCACTGAAGTAACTGAGTGATATTTTTATGATATAGCGCATATTTGTTTTCTAAAATAATCACTGTGGTTATGTAATCAAAAAAACTATAAACTTAATCATTTACTTTGTAATTTCCACAAATATATAACTATCCTACTATTAAATTACGATAATTGACCTTAAGACTTTTAAGAGGAAATTGAATAACTTCTGAAGACTACCATAATTTATATAATATGAAGGTTGTTTCTAACAACAACCGGAATCGTTTTCATCAAATAAAATAAAGAATTGTTTAAGAAATTTCTTATAAAAAAAAAACAAGTACATGACTAATGACAAACTCATCACTTACTTTATTTATATAAAAAAAAAAATCGTAACGTGTTATTGGTCGTCCATTAAAAATGATGGCACATTTGGTAAATAAACCAAACATGGATGGTTTTTAAACAATAAGAAAAACAAAAACGCGTTGATATTATTATTATTAATCACGTCTCTCTCACAATTAGACTAAACCAAACCAAAGAGAGTCTATAAATACACAAAACCATCCGTTATTTTCTTCTCCCCCTTTCTCCTCTTCCTCCTACATTCTCGACTCTCTTCTTAATTAGGGTTTTCAATATTATCATTATTTAAAATTCCCATATCTCATTTCTTCATAAATTTAGACACTTTTTTTTTGTTTGGTGAAATCTCTGAGATTTAATTTCTTCCTGCTTCGATCAAAGGAAACAAACAAAAAAATCTTCATCTTCTTGGAGATTTTTTGTTTCCTTCCTTCCTTTTGGAGCTCGTTTGAATCAGGTTTGAATTATTTTCAACGTTTCTAGATCACTTTACCGTTTTCTGTTTTTTAGATTTTATAAATTCTTGAGATTTTTTTTATTAAGCTCAGTTTTTATTTGTGTTTAACTTCAGATTTTTTTTCTGTCTCCATAGCATATTTTCTCGTTCTCTGCATTTTTAGATCCGTTTTTGTTTCCTCGTACATTACAATATTGGTTTCTCTGCAAAAAAACCAAATATTTTCATAGTTTTGAAAAAGAAATTCGTCTTATTTAAAATTAAAACGCACGCAAATTTGTCCGTACACCTAGACTTTTGTGCCTCAAATTTCCGTATTAAAAATATAAACTAATTCTCCATAAAAACAAATCCATCATTTTTTTGGTTTCTAAATATGTATAGACGAGTTTTAGTATAGGGACTTCTGCGGAAAATTAGAGACTGATTTGACATGATTAGATTAAGATTTTGTACTTTATTAATTAGATATACGTGTGATTTGTCAAATTCTCGAGTGATGTTTTAGAAGTTTGTTGGTGTTCTCTATTAAATACTAACTAAACCTACCATATAAATTTGGTTTAAAAGATGTTGAATTTTCCGGTACTTGTCAAAATCACTGGTCTCACTTTTTTTCTTTATTAACTTACGGAAAGTAACATCAAGGTTACGACAAAATAAAACAACAAGATTGTCAACACAACTAAACTTTTTTATTTTTTTTTAAAAACCATTTGTGTCGACTCATTAAAGAAAAGAAAAACATTAAATTATTTTCACTCATTTGTGTTAAAGAGTAAAATTAAACAAAAAAAAAGCATCAAAGTTTTGGAAATTTTGTAGAAATGTATTCATTGAATCTAAAAAAAAAAGCATAAAAAAGATCAAACTTTAACATTATGAATGACTTCGTTTTTTCTGGTGTTTACAGGTTTATTTCTGATTGAATCTGAAAGTATACGATGAACTGTTGGAGATGATGATGATGATGATGATGAGGTACTACAAAACATAGTAAAAACACAGAATCTTACTGTAAAAACATTTTTTTTTCTGAATTGTGTTTTTTTTTACTGTTAATCAGTTTTGTTTAATGGAGCTTTCACCAACAAGCAGTGACAAAAAGACAATGAAGAGATGGTTTTTCATTGACAAACGAGTTGGATAAAGTGTTTTTGAAGATAAAAAGTTCTTGCATCAAAACATACTTTTAGAGTTTTTTTAAAAAATTAATGGAGTTAAACTCAAACCACAAATCCTCTGTTCTCAAAGATCCTTCACCATCAGTTAACAAATCAAGACTCAGCGTTTCATCATCCAAATTAACACCTTCTAGTAGATTCATGATGGCTCAAAGGAAGAAACCTGCACAACTTGATGATGTTAGATCTAATGGTTGGTTAGATGCAATGATTTCATCTTCTCCACCGCGTAAGAAGCTCATTAAAGATTTTAATGTTGAAGTTGCTCCAGAAGATGACTTTGCTCAACGTTCTTGGATGGTAAATTTTAGTTAAAATCTCATTTATATCCTAATTTGTGTGTTCTTGATCTCACCAATTTGCTTTTCTTGAAAATATTAAAACAGGTAAAGTATCCTTCTGCGATTAGCTCGTTTGCGCATATTGCAGCTCAAGCAAAGAAGAAAAAGATTGCTATATTTCTAGATTATGATGGAACTCTTTCTCCGATTGTTGATGATCCTGATCGTGCCATCATGTCTGATTCAGTAAGTAAAAAAATAACCTAAATTAACTCTTTTATTAATTTACCTTACTCTGTTCTATTTTTTATATACATTTATGATGCTCAAAAGATGATTTTTTTGGTTCTTAGATGCGTTCTGCAGTTAAAGATGTTGCGAGTTACTTCCCAACCGCGATTATTAGCGGTAGAAGCCGTGACAAGGTAAAATCCTAAACCGTAAAAATCGTCTCTTATATTCATGAAATCACTCATATATTGGTATATAGTTTTGGTTATATGGCAGGTTTATCAGTTGGTAGGATTAACAGAACTTTATTACGCGGGTAGTCATGGAATGGACATAATGACTTCTTCTAATGATCCAAATGGTTTCAAATCAACTGACCAACAGGTTAAAAATCATGAATCATTAACTATGTTTTTGCTAAATGATGATCTAATAACACTTTTGTTGTGTTTTATTAGGGTAAGGAAGTGAATTTGTTTCAGCCAGCTAGAGAATTTATACCGATTATCGACGAGGTTTTTAGAACCCTAGTTGAGAAAATGAAAGATATTAAAGGTGCAAAAGTAGAGAACCATAAGTTTTGTGCATCTGTACATTACCGTAACGTTGACGAAAAGGTAACAAAAACAAAAACAAAAAAAAAAAACTTCTGAATTTTGGTTAATTTGATACAAAAATGTTTGTGCGTTCTTTAGGATTGGCCAATCATTGCTCAATGTGTTCATGACCACTTGAAACAATACCCTCGTTTGCGTCTAACTCATGGGAGAAAGGTGTGATTAGCTTTTGAGATACTTTTAATTAATTCTCATTTTTGTTTCAAATAACATTTTAATCTTATTAACAATAAATCATTTTTGGTATTATAGGTTTTAGAGGTTCGTCCTGTGATAGATTGGAACAAAGGAAGAGCGGTCGAGTTTCTCTTAGAATCTCTCGGTATATACATTGTAGTCACATTTCGTTATTTTACTATTTCAAGACCTGTGATTAGTCGTAATTTGTTCAAATATTATTGTTTAGGATTAAGCAACAAAGACGATTTGCTTCCTATCTACATTGGAGATGACACAACTGATGAAGATGCATTCAAGGTATATAACTAATGTTTCCATTAATGATCTCTTAATTATGATGCTAATCGAAACAATATAATGAATCTTGTAGGTACTTAGAGATGGGAACCGAGGTTTTGGTATCTTAGTATCATCTATACCTAAAGAAAGCAATGCGTTTTACTCTCTTAGAGATCCATCTGAGGTAATATTTAATAGCGCAAAACCATTAACAATTTCTTGAAAATGGGTTTTATTTATCAGTAATTTGTTACATGATGTGATATGTTTTGATTGTAATGTATTTTAATTTGTGGTTTTGCAGGTGAAGAAGTTTCTAAAGACTTTGGTGAAATGGGCTAAGTTGGAGAAGGACTGTACTGGTTTTTGATTATTATAGTGGAAATCCTGATTAAATGCTTAATTACTTTCTTTTTTTTCATCTTCACCAGTATTAGTTACAGCTTAATTATGACTTTCCATTTTTCTGTGGAAATTAAGTTATTAAAGTTATATGTAAAAAGAATGTTAATGTATTCCATGATTTTCCTAAAGGGCCTTTTTCTTGGAGCTCATTTGTTTTTTTTCATGGGAGTTATAGATGTTTAGTGTTAATAAATTAAGTCGGATTGATCAAAAATTGAACCGTAAGAAAATTATGGAAATTGATAGTATAAGGTAAGCTCAATTATTATTAATTTTGTTTACAATTTTTTATTTTGAAAATCCAAAAATAGTTAGATTGGTTAGTCTGTAACAGAACAAAATCACAGATTTTTAAAGACGTTCATGTTTAGAACTCTGACCCGGCCCAACTTCTCAAACCAGAACAAAGTACTACGATGGGCTAGACCCAACTGAATTAGAAAAGATATTGAGTTTGTGTAAGGGTTAAAGATATATTTTAATTTTGGATAATTTTCAAAAAAGAAAAAATGAAACTAATTAATTAATTGTTTTGCTTTCTCGGTTCTATTTTATTAGCTGTTTTAACCTTTTTCATTTTATTAGATGTTTTAGTTTTTTTTTAATGCAAAATTTAAATGTATTTATTATTTTGTGATAATTATATTGTACAGTATTTTTTTATGATTGGTTAAATCAATTTAAAGTAAAACATTATGATATAAAAAACATAGATTTTTTAGTATGTGAGTTTTTATTTAAGACATCTAATAAAATAAAATGGAAAGGATGAAGTAATAAAAGATTATTCTGATACAGACTACGGAAAGACAGACCATGATTCATACTGGACCACGTGTATCAACCCCACTTGTCAACTTGATCCATTATACGTGTGTACGTAGTATGCATAATGTAAGTATTTTCAATGTTTTTATTTTGGGGTTTTATATGTCAATGTTCATGTTTCACTAGTTTTTTACTTTGACATTTTTACATAATATTGACCGGTAACTTATAAATATATACCAAAGGTATTGGTCTACTCGTAGTACAAGATAATTGGTTATTTTCTGTTTTGGGTTCCATTTTTCAGTAGTACGAAGGGTTATTTTTTAAATCAAAAATTTTAAAATCTAATCGGAAAAATTAAGATTAAAGGTCAAAAGCTCTTACAGTTTATTAAAAAAATTTATTTGTAAATATATGTTTATGGTAAAGCTGAAGACACTTTTTTTGTTCAATGTGATGGGGCTATTATCAGCGGATTTATCCCGATGAGAATCCGGCTTCGATGCGGTAGGCAATTTTCTTTGCTCGATGTTATCGCGCCTTCTATTCCGACGGAAATTTTGGCTTCCAATTTTGTGTTTTGTCTCTTTTATCAATAGGTTCGTTGCTTCAAACCGAATCCATTAGGGAGTTTCGGTTTAGCAATGTAGTTAGTTTGTGAGTTTTAATTTTCTCTTTTTCTGCATTTGTATCTTAAAAAAAAAACAAACTGAAGATACTTCCAAATTTTATTGTTCTTGGATCGGGGAAAGAATCAGCACAAACAACAAAACGAACTAGCCGTTGCTAATTACTTAGGAGTATTATTTACATATTTAATTGTGAGGACAGAAGATTTTCAAAAGTAAATAAATTCGTTGGGATGATTATGTTCAACTACCACACACAATGTTAGCAAAAGTTAGCTGTTGATAATTACTTTACACATGTTCAAAAAGTTAGCAGGTTTATAATTACAACTGCTCAATATTATCTATGTTAAATGTTTTCGTTCTCTAATTTCGAACATTTTCCCTGAAAATCTATATTTCATTAATGTAGACAAAAATAAAATGGAACCATTTATGTCATAAGTGAACCTTATAATGAGGTTGGAGATACCTTAATCTACTATAGTTTAAAAGATCATTGACAATTTCTATTTAAATATTGCTTAGCAAACTGGTTTACATTGTTTATTAGTTACAAATAATATTAGGAATCGATATCCAAACTATAAAATATTGAACAGAACCTGAAATTTGTTTATTTTAATTTGTCAGCAATCTGAAAATTTTATATGTAAAATATAAAACCAAAACTAAAATGTACAATTTCAAAAACAGGAGTCAAAAATAAAAAGGATCTCTTTCGTTTTGGCTGGCAGCCACGTGGCATTTCCACCGTTGCGTTGCGCCTCTCATAACAAACCTTATCTTTTTCCATGAGATGCCTTTGGTCAAACGGTCAAATATCAAATCTTCACAACGATTAAATATTCTCATTAAGTCATAATAACTACTACTAATAATCAACTATTAACACAGTAATGTAACTGTACTGTAAAGTTAGAAGTTAATTTATTTATTTTAGACAAGCTAGCACGCGAGCAGCATGTGATTATTGCGTACATAATGCACTTCCCTAACCGACCATTTATTAAATCAAAAATATATCTTGACAAAATTAAAATCATACTATATCTTTTTAGTACAAGGCAATCATTATTTCTTAACAATAATTCCCCACAATCAGTGTAAATTTCCAATCATCAATCAGAAATACGCGTCGGAAGATTTATAATATATTGATTAAAAAAACTATGGTCTATGGAAGGAAATTTACAGCTCATTTTGATAAATAGAGCTTATAAGAAAATTATTTTTTCGGTGAAAAATAAAAAGTATATAAAAATGTCAACCATGTGGGAGCCATTCTTTCTTGCTGTCATGCAGTACTATAATTATATCCGTTGGCTTATTTGTTTTTTCCTCATTTAACTTATTTTTTCCCTTTCTTTTACTAAATTCTCTTCAGTTTTAATAGATTTATGAACACCGACAAAAGAAGATTAAAACTCTGTAATGAAGGACAAGGTATCTTTAAGTTTACTAATTTAGTAATATTAAAAAAGTATAAAGAATGTTATTCGAATATATGATACTAAAGTAATAAATGATTGGCTAACAAATTTAATTAATTTGATTTGGGGTATAACTTTACTATTTCTTTTAATTATTTAACTAACTGACATTTTCTAAACTAAGTAAAGTGGTTGTATATAAGATTACATTCATACTCTTTTTGTTATAAATGATCTTACGTGGATTTTAGACAAATAACATGATATTTTACTAATATTTAATTAATTTTTCAAAAGTGTGATGATATATATAAATTAATTAAATTTATGATTAAACAAACTTTAGAAGAAACAATTTATTAAAAAAACTCAAAAATACACGAAAATTCTTTGGTCTAGTTGATGATCAAGATTTTAATGCTTTTACACTAGATTTAAGCTTTAATTATTAGAAAATATAGCTTCTTATAGTTTATGACAACAAAAAAAGAACTTATAATATACTTAAAATATATATTGTGGTGCATGCAGAATATTGTTCATCATGTTTAGTATTTTACAATAAAAATATTCATCATAAAAATAACTAAAATAAAACTATGAAATCAATGTATTGTATGAGACAAATTATGAAATCGTATTTAAAGTTGTTCATTACAATCACATATGCTATAAATAATTAGATTCAATCAATAAGTTATTTATTAAATTGTTTGATGATAATGCAACAAATACATTAAAAAGAACTCAAAACAGACAAATTAACCAGTAAGTTTATCACTTTTCTTACATTAGGCAAACATTTTCTTCAATCTGTATTCGGCAAATTTATAGGCGCGTTGTGCGGCTTTTTTTTCTGGTGAGATAACACTAAATAATTGTCAAAATAAAAAAATATAATTATAATAATAATCAATTAAGCAACCTAATAAGAAAATTATAGCCGTTCTCTTCTGTCTCTATCTCTATCTCTGAGCTCTCCTCTTTCCTTTATAGCTTCTAGTTTTTCCCACTTCTTACTTCCTTTTCCCCGCATCTGATAATGTAAATTCACAAAACAGAAAATTTAAACAAAACTGTTTAAAGAAAAATCAAAACCTAACATTGTTCATTTCTTCTCAAGAAATTGCAAGATTAAAGAAATGGATTTGTTCAAGATCCTGCTTCTTCTGTTCTTCATGAACTTAAGTTTCTGCTTCGCTGCAGATCCATATTCGTTCTATAACTTTGAAGTCTCTTACATTACTGCTTCTCCACTTGGTGTTCCTCAACAGGTTCTCTCTTTTTTTAGATCTTTAAATCTTACTGTTTCTTTGGATTTACAATTTGGGATTTGAGATTTGAAGTTGATTCAATCAATCAAAAGTTTGGACTTTTTTGGTTTTGGTTTGTAGATTTATCCACATTTTGATAAACCCTTAATTTTCTTGAGATTTTACTGAAGTTTCAATTAGCTAAAAAAGATCTAACTTTTAGATTACTATTAATGGTAAAGAAATTTTAGCAATGTATTCTTATAAAGTTTCTATCTTTGTTTTGTGGGTGTTCTTAAAATGTTTCAATGTTTTTTGCTTCAAAATTCATCTACAAGAAATGCATTTCACTTTTAATTTCTAGAAAATTTTGATTCTCATAAACATTGTAAAAGGGTTTTGTTGTAGATTTGACCAAAGTTTTATCCTTTTTTTTTAACTGAATGCATGATTTTTCGACTTTAGAGTTAAAAAAAGTTTCAGTCTTTTAACTTCAGATCCAACTGTATGTAAAGTGAACTATAGATCTAAAACAACAATTAGGGTTCTTAACTTATAAACAAGCTAAAATTTTCTATTTTAATTCTCTGTTATCAGGTCATTGCTATAAATGGAAAGTTTCCTGGTCCTACAATCAATGTTACAACCAATGAAAATTTGGTTGTTAATGTGAGAAACAAATTAGATGAGGGACTTCTTCTTCATTGGTCAGAAACCATAAAAAAGTTTAAATCTTTAAGAGACTGTATTACATTTTGAAGATGTTAATGAATGTGTTATTGACTTTTTAACAGGTCTGGAATCCAACAGAGACGTGTTTCATGGCAAGATGGAGTTGCAGGAACTAATTGTCCAATCCCACCAAAGTGGAATTGGACTTATGAGTTTCAAGTTAAGGATCAAATTGGAAGTTTCTTCTATTTTCCATCTCTCCATTTCCAAAGAGCTTCTGGTGGTTTTGGCTCCTTCATTGTCAATCCTAGAGCGATTATTCCAGTCCCTTTCTCTACTCCAGATGGCGATATTACCATTGCGATTGGTGATTGGTACACAAGGAACCATACGGTTAGTAGTTTTCGCCATTTCGCTTGCCTTCTTTTGAAGCAAGTTAACATTTTAGAAGTTTGTTTGAACATTTTGTATGATTGTGTGGAAAATGTAGGCTTTGAGGAAGGCTTTAGATGATGGTAAAGAGCTTGGAATGCCTGATGGTGTTCTCATTAATGGAAAAGGACCTTACCAATACAATCAGACTCTTGTTGCTGATGGGATCGATTTCGAAACAATCACAGTCCATCCTGGTGAGTATTTAGTAGCTTTTCTTGATCCAAGATTCTTTGTTTTTTGCTGTTTTATCGGTATTTTAATGGACTATGTTTCTCTTGTCAAATGTCGAATAACAGGAAAAACTTATAGACTTCGAGTGTCGAATGTGGGAATCTCGACGAGCTTGAACTTTAGGATCCAAGGTCATAACTTAGTTCTTGCGGAATCTGAAGGATCATACACAGTTCAACAAAACTACACAAGCTTGGATATTCATGTTGGGCAATCTTACTCTTTCTTGGTTACAATGGATCAAAACGCGAGCTCTGATTACTACATTGTCGCGAGTGCTCGGGTTGTTAATGAGACCATATGGAGAAGAGTCACTGGAGTTGGTATCTTGCACTATACTAACTCTAAAGGTAAAGCTAAAGGTCACTTACCACCTGGACCACAAGACGAATTCGACAAAACTTTCTCTATGAATCAAGCAAGATCCATCAGGTTGGTAATCCTAAAAACCGAATAAATTTTCTTGTAGTTTTCATCAAGTTTTGACCTTTGTATCAAACCTGCAAAGTCAGATCTTTTTTTCTTTGTGTTTCATCAAGTTTTGACCTTTGAATCAAATCCACAAAAATCAATCCTTTTACTTTTAGTTTCATCAAGTTTTGACCTTTAATTCAAATCCACAAAAGTCAAATCTTTTTCTTCTTTTACTTTCATCAAGAAGCTGAGATTTGTTGTTGTTGTTGTTGTGGTTGTTGTTGCAGATGGAATGTATCAGCGAGCGGTGCACGTCCTAACCCGCAAGGCTCGTTTAAATATGGTTCTATCAATGTAACTGATGTCTACGTTTTAAGAAATATGCCACCTGTGAAGATCGATGGGAAGATGAAAACAACTCTTAATGGCATATCGTTTAAGAATCCTTCTACGCCTATTAGACTAGCTGATAAGCTTAAAGTTAAAGGAGTGTATAAGCTTGATTTCCCTAAGAGACCTTTAACTGGACCGCCTAAAGCCGAGACTTCGATTATCAATGGTACTTATCGTGGATTCATGGAAGTTGTTCTTCAAAACAATGATACTAAGATGCAAAGCTATCACATGAATGGTTACGCCTTCTTTGTCGTCGGGTGAGTTAGTCATTTAGTTAGTTATATTCCATTCTTGACTGCAAAGTCTCTGCATTTCTTAAACATAGTCCAAAAACATTGAGTCTCTTATCGATATCTCGACTGTTTTGATTGCAGTATGGATTATGGAGAGTGGACAGAGAACAGTAGAGGAACTTACAACAAATGGGATGGTATCGCCCGATCGACTATTCAGGTATTAACACTCAATCCCTTATACAAAGTGTTCTTCTAAACGTAATCTTGAAGGTGTTAAAGATCTTAGTAATTGAGTTCTTTTTTTGGGGGGAATCTTGATAGGTGTATCCAGGAGCATGGTCAGCGATCTTGATATCTTTGGACAATCCTGGAGCTTGGAATCTAAGAACAGAGAATCTTGATTCTTGGTATCTTGGTCAAGAAACTTATGTTAGAGTTGTTAATCCAGACGAAAACAACAAAACTGAATTTGGTCACCCTGACAATGTTCTTTACTGTGGTGCTCTTAGCAAACTACAAAAGTAAGATTCCAAAACTTTCAAGAAACACATTTTTGTTCGTAGTTTTGACATTTAAAGCTATGTTCTTGATTTCGGTTTTCTCTTTTCTTTGTTGTTGTTTTAGGCCACAGAAGATTTCATCATCGGCGTCAAGGAGTATTGGATTTACGAATCTTTCAATGGTGATAATGGCTTTGGTGATGATGCTTCTACGTTGAATTGTGATTTGAGGTGTTTGTTGTTTATTTTCTAGGGTTTTGTTGATATCGAACCAGAGTTGATTCTTCTTCGTTACGTTTCCACAGTTCTTCTATTTGGGGGTTGTTGGATTTATCTGACTTGTTTTTATTTTTTTTAACTTTGGATTGTATCTGTTGTTTTATTCTTTTTTCTTCCGGGATTTTTCATTATTTCAGAAGACAAAATTTATTCATTGAAATGTTGAAATTGTTCTATGCTTTTGGGTTACTATTGTTTTAATTTCATACCAAAATTCACTATCTCAACCAATATGAATCCGAATTTTAGCCATATTTTTCATTAACATGCATCATTATACGAAGTTAAGTTAAAGTTTACTACATTACTATAAAAATAACAGTCAAATTTCGATGTAATGAAAGAGATGTGATTGGAGGATTTTTATTCATAATATATATTTAATAAATTAGGGGAAAATCAGAAGAAAATGGAAAAGAGAATAATTATTTAAGAGGTTCCAAGATGATAAAAAGTGAGGTGGGAATATAGTTATCTTTTTCGTTGGGTTTCAGCTTTTGTCTCTCTGACAATTCCAGCTGTATCCTTTCTGTATTTTGCTTTCCTTTTCTATCTTTGTCACTCTTCTCTTTTTTGCCAATTTTGAAAATAGACAAGAAAAAAATACAATTTTCTCTGATAAAAGTGACAAGTAAAAATTTTCTGGTGATTTTTGTAAATGACAAAAGAAAAAACATGGTACCATTATAATCTCTGACAAACTGGTTCTATTGAATTGGCTAAACTTGATGTACTTTGAAAATGTTCAGGTAATTGGTTTTTGAAATATTTTTAATAAAATAAATTCAGCTAAAAAATAGAATAAATTTTCAAAAAATCTAGGCTTCAAAGTTTAGTTTTTTCCAACATATGAATAATCATTCATATTTATGTTTATAAAGTAGTATCTATAGATAAGACATGACAATAGCATATAAATTTAGAATAGCATATAAATTTAGACTTCAAAAATAGATATATCTTAAATTTCTATAATTTATTATTTATATACAACATTATTGTTATATATTTTTGATATTTATAAAAATTCAAATGTAAATAGATTATCAGTGCTTCTTACAGAATTGAAGTTAGTAGTGTATATTAATATTTAAAAGAAAGATAAACACTGAAAAAATTCTACAATGCTAAATTATAAGAGGAACAAAACATTACAACTCATATGTACTAGTATTATCCTGGTATGGAATTTACAGATTTAAATGGGCCATTGGTGGGCCTAGTACTTTATAGTAATATATAAAAGAAAGATAAACAAACACTACAACAGTTCTACAATGTTAATTTATAAGAGAAACAAAAACCATAACAAAGGAACAAAACAGTACAACTCATATGTACCAGTATTATATTGCCATTGAATTTACAAATATTAATAGGCCTTTAGTGAGCTTAGTACTGTTCTTGAATAACATTAAAACTTTATTATGGGCCACACAATATACATACGGCTTATTTCGTCACATATACCTAAGATTTCAATCCAATGATTTATTGAAATTGGGCTTAGGGAATGAAAAGTATGTTCGCCTCCGTATTAGTGGCACGCTGCAATGTTCCGGACACCAGAATACCAAATAAGTATCGAAACATTTTAGATATCTTTACAAAAATATGTTTTCATTGCTTTATATATACTTTTACCAAGATTTCAAGTTTTCAACAGTACAATCTTAGAGGGGAAAAAGTGACGAAATAAATCTAGTCATTTTATATTATGTTCTTTTGTTAATTGATACTATTTTTAGAACAAAATTCAATTAGAAATTTAAATGTATTAGTGTTGTACGTAATGAGAAATGGCAGTGAACATTTTTTTTTTTTGATAAATTTGATGCATATATTGAAATTTTTGTGGGGATTTTGTTTTAATACAATATATATAACCGAATAAAACCAATCCATAATCCCGAATAAAGTCCGGTTATGTATTTAAACCAAAGAAATTACAGCAAGAAAAGAACCGGTACTAGACCGAGGAGAAACCAACCGGTTTACAAAACCCTAAATAACTTCGGGGAACTGAACACCTCCACTGGAAGCAATATCAAAACATGACTTCTACCGTTTATTATGCTCCACCAATTTAAGCCATTATGGAACATGTCTTCCGCAGTGGCTGAAGAAATATGACTTTCTCCAGGCGCCGTGCTCCAAATCGGTAAGGAAGAGTGGGCCAATGGCAGTGAACATTTAGTCGAGATGTTATATGGATTATATTGTGCTTGATCGATACGTAAGAATAGAATAACATAATTTTGATATCACTTTACTATTGTAGCACTGCAAATAATGACATATCCCATGATGACGAACTTCTAACATCTACTAATTATTCTGTGGTATCTCAAAATAATTAGTTTTTTTTTCCCTGTCAGACCAATAATTAACTAACTCATGTTCTATTAATCTATTTAACTACTTAAATATGGATGATTAGCTATTATAATCTTTTAGTTTAAAAGGATTAGAAAAAAATATTTATAGCAGCAAAACATTAAGATCCGTGATCGGTGGATTAACAACAAAAAAATTACTAGAACTTGGAAGATGCCAAACATTGATTAACGTTTCTTGTACTCTTGCCCACAAACAAATCTGACGCTGACTTTTGTTAGCTGTTCTTATTTATCTTTGTTCTACAATTATAGGGTTGATTGCCATTTGAGTTTGGAGCGAGTCGCCTTCATCACGTTATTACCCAAATTGCTCTCGTGAAAGAAAAAAAAAACCTTAGCTTATTCTACAAAAACTATATGTATATATCAACTTGTTCTTGCTATATATTTTACAAGTGTACCAGCTTTTTCTTCATGAAACACCGTAGTCACAGTGAATTGCAGTTGAAAACATTAAACTTGTAGAATTCAAGTGTGGAGTGACTTCACTTGATAAACCTGATTAACAAGAAAAAAGAACTTTGAATCTTGTAATCTAACCAGATTTTTCTTTTCCTAGAATTATTTTGTGCTATGTTTAGAGATTTTGGGATTACGAGATCATATAAAATATATTTTCTGAATATTATTGTGTATTTCTCTTGTTATTAAATAAGTTAATTTCTTATTATCAAATATGTAAATAAATTGTTAGGCAAATTACAATCTTGTATAAATAAGTTTATTGGTTAATGAATAAATTTGAGAGAAACTACTATAATTCTAAGATTTCTCCCAAATTTATCATGTTAAAACATTCACAATATGTTGGTCAACACAAAAACTTGTATGCCTGGTAGTAGGAAAAATATTAGTTCATTATGAAATCGAAGCTTTAGCGCGAGAGCTACTTTGTCAGGTTAACACAAAATTGGGTAATATGGACTAAATTAAGTTATTAGGAATGGTAAATATTGGGTGCTGGGTCAAATACTTGTTAGATTCGTTTCGATTCGCTATTCGCTTCGATTCGATCTTCCAAAAAATACAGATATATGTAACTTTACAAAGCAAACCAAATAAAAAAAAAGAATATCTGTTAAAAAAGAGCAAATCAAAAAGGTGAATACCCCCTCCGCTCCAATATATGTGTATATATATTAATTATATATATATATATATTATAATAGTTATATTCATAGGAATATTTTATGAACTCTATTCATCAAATTAGTTATTTAAATATTAAAGTTTAACAAATTAAGAAGAAACTATCAACTATCAAAGTTATTTAAATATTCTGCATGGTGCGTATTATTAAGAGACATTAAAATTTTAGTTGTCATGTCACATATGTATTAGATTTGGTAAGCTGGTTAGAGATTACAGGTGTTATCATGGATTAGAGGAATTGATAGTTATGCTTAATTAATGATTTTAATCCCCTCTGTTGGCGGGTAAATTGAGATCAACAGTATAACATATCATTAATACTTACTGCAAATTTAGTATATTGAGTAATGTAGCGGAAGTTTCTAAGGATACATACAAGAATATTCGTTAATTTTAAGAATTCTGAATCTCTCAAGATCTTTCGAAAATAAGGATTTAAATACTTTTCTCAGTACTTATCAAAATAAGTTTATGCTGCGTCATTGAGATATGTTCAAAAAATATGAAATAAAGTATTCATTAATAACTTTTGTAAAATGAGTTTTATTTTTGTAAATATGAGGTACACTAAGTCTTAATTCGATTAATCGATTTCATATTAAGAATAATGATTTAATATTCAAGTCAAAGACCTAAACTTCAAAAACATTAATACAAAAAAAAAATTTGTTGGAAAGTCGAAAAAAAACAAATTCTATTTTAGTATAAAAAGCGTTGGTTTTCTTACAAAATTTATTGCTCTTACATATTGGATTCTTTTGTGATGTCATATGTGTGAACATGATTTACATATTTGTAGAATATTAAATTCAATTTAAATAACATGGGAAGATAAGAAGCAATGACGAATGTATGGTTTCAATATTAGGTAAACAGAAGTACATAAAAATGTTAGTTTCTATCCTTCCCTTCTATAAAGGCTTCCAATTTCTTTCTTCTTTTCCCATTTATTTCCCTTCACCTAAAGAACACGTTTTCAATTGTTCTATTAAAATGTAAATCGTGGCAATTGAAGTATCTTTTTCTTTTGAAATAGTGGATGAGAAAAGCGAACAAAAAATCTAGAAAAGTGCGTGACGAAACAACGAAAAACAAATATAAAACGTGTGCGGTTTCTAGTAATGCCTTGACCATTCATTATACTCTTCTCATTCTCTACGTGTTATAATTTCGCTTTTCACAAGTAGTAGATGTAGCATCGAACTTCGAACGTTACATGTTCTTACTTTTGAAATCTTTTTTCTTTTAATATAGGATTACTAAAGTGAATTTGAGTAATTAAAATCGACATATGTAAATTTTTATAAATAAATGCTTTTTTCTTTTATGTTAGACTCGAGAGTAAAATGTACATTCAGACTCGACTTTACACATATGACATATGTAACATAAAACTAAACCGTGAACAGACCGGTTTAACTTAACCACCTCAATTACATTGACCGATATTCAATAGTTTTGCATTATTTAAGTTTTAAATTTGGAAAATAAAGTATGCAATAACGATTATGTTTTCACCAAAAATATGATAATAATGCAACACAATAGTTCTCAAACTGAACGAAGCATTTTCAGTGAATCGGGGCATGTTACAAAGATCGCACGCGCCGTGTCGACCGCCGACCAAATCCCACTCTATGTCCCTCCCACATATTTGCATGCCTTTTGTCTTCATCAATCTCTTCATTATTTATTCAAACTTTCATTTTTAACTATAAAATTTTCCTTTAATATAATATAAAATTTGTGAAATTAATTTATCTAATCCGCATATCTGAACTACATCTCTATGGCATTTATATATAGATGCGTTGTTCCATGTTGTCTTATCAAAATCATTATTAAAATATGAACTAATAACTAGTAACTGTTCGTAGACATAGAGACACATATACATATGCTATGTATTATTCGTAAGAAACGAGTCAACCACATACTAAGCCTATAATGGAATATATTATCAAAAAATCAAATCCAATCATCTGGATGCTACAACAAGAAACATGTTATTACTAATTCACATAATCATACATTTATTTTTAATCAATATATATAATAAGAAGATTCAACTAGTGGTTGCATTTTAATGATTATGACATGTCAAAATAAATAGGAAACTTGGAGAAAGACCGCTTTTAATAAGTGGTAAGCATCTTAATGAAAATTTCAAGTTATTCGACGTGGTAGATTGAAATTTGACTACCGTATAATTCATATGATATATGAAATTTCCAATTACATATTCAAAAAAATGAAATTATACTTTTCCTAATCCCGGTTAAGCCAAAACACTTGCTTTCACATTACATCCACATAATGACACAAAATTTTAAAATAAATTTGGTAACCAAGCTGCGTTCCACAATAATCTGATTAGTATAGTATGGCAGAATCATCTTGGTATTTCATAAATTAACAGTCAAGATGATTATAGAATAGTGGAATGATGAGAAAACTAAAACACTAGATCTGAATAGAGTTTACGAAAGATAATCATGAAATGCTAAAAATATGGTTTTGGTATATATATATATATATATATATATATATATATATATTTCTGATTGGTACTTTCACATGATTTTTTCATGCAAAAGTTTTAGAGTTTGAACTTGAAGAGTAGCTGAAGAAATATAATCCTAATGAATTTGTTATGATATGATTGATAGCCATAGAGGAATAAACAAACAACATGAGTAATAGGCAAATGATTTTGTATACAAAAATGATGATGAATATAGATATTTTTAAAAAAATGATTTTGTATGTTTTCAATCGAAAGAATAAGTACAAAAGAAAATGAATGCTCTTTTTTTGCCTTAAACTTTTAAAGTATACAAAAAATGTAACAAAAAAGAAATACAAAAAAAAATTGTAGAATTTGGAAAACTTATACATCAAATGTGCACATCTAAAAAACGCACGCACACTCAACAGTCATAGCTCAAAGGCCTATAAAAGAGATTGCTTCCTTCCCCTTACCCAAACACCCTTCTTCTTCAACTCTTTAACATAACAGAGAAAAGAGAAAACCAGAATCCAAAATTTTCTCATAATCAAACAAACCCATTTCTTGAAACTCGATTTCAAACAAACCCATTTCTTGAAATTCTCAAAATGAAGAGAGTTAGAGGATTCAAAATTGGACATAGATTCGTCAAAATCTTCAAAATGATGATTCTTCCAAGAAGAATTCAATCAGGGAAACATCAATGCCCGACCCGGATCACTAACCCGGTATCCGGAATCCGCTCATTAGCTCGGTGTCTAAGCCGTGGAGCTAAGAGATTGTGTAGTGGTAAGAAGAATTCGGGTCAGAGTCAGATCCAGTTGGGTAAGGATCCGAAGACGAATCGGGTTGTTCCGAGAGGACATTTGGTGGTTCATGTCGGCGAATCAGATGGTGACACGCGGCGGGTTGTGGTGCCGGTGATTTACTTTAATCATCCATTGTTTGGAGAGTTGTTGGAGCAGGCTGAGCGGGTTCATGGGTTTGATCAACCGGGTCGGATTACAATTCCGTGTCGGGTTTCTGATTTTGAGAAGGTTCAGATGAGGATCGCCGCATGGGATCATTGCCGCAGGAAAAGAACTTACAAGATTATCTAATTTGAATTTATTTATTTTTACTGAGGAGGAAACGAAATAAATTAGTCAAAAATCGAAAAGACGAGAAAAAGGGGAAAAACATATGAATTTTGTGAATATTAGTTTTTTTTTTCTTTCTTGTATGTTATACCATATACAATATACGATAATACGAATCATAATTCAAAGAATTATTTGTATCATCAATTCGTAGGTTTTTTTTATTTTTTTTTGGCTTTGTCCCTCATCAATTCGTAGCTGATAGATATAGAACATTCTTAATAGAATAAAGCTCTAAGCTTTGATTAGTAAGGTATTAACCATTGCAATACTTAATTACCAATCACTCAAACATAAACGGTACTCCATCCGTTTCATTTTAACTGTCAATCAAAAAGATTAATTTATATTATTAAAAAGAGAAGAAAAAGAAACTACATAATTTCATCTCTTTTATTAACACATTTAAGAAATAAGATTAAAATTAGAACATTTTTAAAAAATCAGCATTGAAAATTTAAAACAATATTTACTACGAAATAAAAAATTAAAGGTTTCAAAAAGATCTCCTAAAACGACAACAAAACAAAATCTGTTTGTTATCGCTTATTTTTTTAAATTATTTTGATATCAATAATTCTTATTACATTGTGTCACCAATTACAATAATTAATTTGATTTGATTTGATAATTGGTTTTGGCGTGAGAAGGTGCTTTTCCATAATGCAGTGGCCCAATTTTCGTAAGTAGCCAAGATAACACACATGTAAAAGAACCCAAAATGAAAACTAGCCCATTAACATAGAAAAAATACAGATAAATAAATCAGTCTGCGTCTACATAACAACAAGCTGGAGTAGCTCAGTTGGTTAGAGCGTGTGGCTGTTAACCACAAGGTCAGAGGTTCGACCCCTCTCTCTAGCGTTTTATTATTTTTATTTTTATCCCTTCAACAACGAACAATCTCGACACAATAAAAAAAAAATTCGAAATTTCCAGAACTCTCTCGTCACTCTCCTTCCTCCTTCTTCCCTCTGTTTTTAAAATTTTCACAAATCTCCAAAAATGCAAACAAACAATTCAATCCAACAAATTCATAAACCTAACACAAAAATCCTTCTTCATCATCCAATTCAATGGCGGAAGAAGCAAAATCCAAAGGAAACGCAGCTTTCTCCTCCGGCGATTACGCCACCGCAATTAACTGCTTCACAGAAGCAATCAACCTCGATCCAACCAATCACGTCCTCTATTCAAATCGATCCGCCGCTTACGCATCACTCCACCGTTACACAGAAGCTTTATCAGACGCAAAGAAGACGATAGAGCTTAAACCTGATTGGTCCAAAGGTTACAGTCGATTAGGCGCGGCGTATATTGGATTATCTCAGTTCAAAGACGCGGCTGATGCGTATAAGAAAGGTTTAGAGATTGATCCGAACAATGAAACGCTTAAATCAGGATTAGCTGATGCGTCGAGGCCACGATCTACGAATCCGTTTGTTGATGCGTTTCAAGGAACGGAGATGTGGGCGAAATTGACGGCGGATCCAGGAACTAGGGTTTATTTACAGCAGCCTGATTTTGTTAAGACGATGCAAGAGATTCAGAAGAATCCTAATAATTTGAATTTGTATATGAAGGATAAGAGAGTTATGCAGGCTTTAGGTGTTTTGTTGAATGTTAAGTTGAGTGGTGGTGGAGAAGATACTGAGATGAAGGAGGCTGATGATTTGAGAAAAGAGCCTGAGATTGTGAAGCAGCCGGAGCCCCAGCCGGAACCTATGGAGGAGTTGACTGAGGAAGAGAGGGAGAAGAAGGAGAGGAAGGAGAAGGCATTGAAGGAGAAAGAGTATGGGAATGGTGCGTACAAGAAGAAGGATTTTGTGAGAGCTATTGAACATTATAGTAAGGCGATGGAACTTGATGATGAAGATATTTCTTATTTAACGAATCGTGCTGCTGTTTATCTTGAGATGGGAAAGGTATTTGCTTTTATCTTCTTTTACAAGTTCGGATTTTTTTGTTTTGTTTTGCTTTAACTTGGCTAAAAAGTTAGATCTTTATGAACTTTAGATTAAGGAAGAGATCTAGGGTTCACATGAAGTTACTTGTTTGGTTATTATAGATTGCCTTTAGTTAGTGAATATTGATAACTTTGATCTGATTCTTTATGGAGATTATGAGATTTTGGATTTAAGTGTTCACTTGTTCTGAGGAAGTGGGTTTCTTTATTATTACTTTGAGTGCATCAATGTCCCTAGTGATTCAAATTCGTTTGTTTATGTGTTCCTGCATGAGTCAAGTTTGATCAAAGATTTTGTTCAGCGGAATCATACACGTATTTTATGTATCTTTGGTTGCCTAATTGAATTGTGAATCGATTGAAATAAAATGTTCAGTTTGAGGAGTGCATTGAAGACTGTGACAAGGCTGTTGAAAGAGGCAGAGAGCTTCGTTCTGACTTTAAGATGATAGCTAGAGCTCTAACTAGGAAAGGATCTGCACTGGTGAAAATAGCGAAATGCTCGAAAGATTTTGAACCTGCGATTGAGACATTCCAGAAAGCTCTTACAGAGCATCGTAATCCGGATACCTTGAAGAAACTAAACGATGCTGAGAAAGCCAAGAAAGAGCTGGAGCAACAGGAGTACTTTGATCCTAAGATAGCTGAGGAGGAGCGGGAGAAAGGTATTTGACTGATCATTGGTTACTATCTTACAACACGAGTTGGTATAGTTGTTCTGCATTTAACATTCATCTACTGGATTCAATTTTGATGCAGGTAATGGATTCTTTAAAGAGCAGAAGTATCCAGAGGCAGTGAAACATTATTCAGAAGCAATCAAAAGAAACCCGAATGACGTGAAGGTAAGAGCGCTTATGTTTCATGTTGTTTAATCACATAGTTTGAGAGAAAAAATGAATCTTAGTGAATACTTTTTTCGAACTGTAGGCGTACAGCAACAGAGCTGCTTGTTACACAAAGCTAGGTGCATTACCAGAAGGATTAAAAGATGCTGAAAAATGCATTGAGCTAGACGCAAGTTTCACCAAAGGATACAGTAGGAAAGGAGCAATTCAGTTTTTCATGAAGGAATACGATAAAGCCATGGAGACATATCAAGAAGGGCTGAAACATGATCCTAAGAACCAAGAGTTACTTGATGGTGTTAGAAGGTTTGCAACTTTTACTTGTCGTTGTTTGTTAAAACTTGCGAAAGGTCGGTTTTAGTGAAGCTATGTTGTCTATCAGATGTGTGGAACAGATAAACAAAATGAACCGTGGTGATCTGACACCTGAAGAATTGAAAGAGAGACAAGCAAAGGCAATGCAAGATCCTGAAGTCCAGAACATTTTGTCTGATCCAGTGATGAGACAGGTGAAAACAGAGTCGAAAATCGTGTCTCGAATTTGATTTCAAACTCTCAAGCTGAGTCTGAGAATTGTGTGATAAATTTGGCAGGTACTGGTGGATTTTCAAGAGAATCCTAAAGCTGCACAGGAGCATATGAAGAACCCAATGGTGATGAACAAGATTCAGAAGCTGGTTAGCGCCGGTATTGTTCAAGTCCGGTAAATTGGTTATGCTAAACCGAAGTTGTATCCTAAAATAAACAAAACGTGTCCAACTTTTCACCATGTTCTTCGTTGTTTGGTTAAACTGAGTCTGAAACTCTGATTTGGTTAGGGTCATGTTTTGTTTTATCTTGATTTTATATGTTACTTGTTCGAATAATTGCAAGAGAATCTTTAACTAAATTAAAAGTAAAAAAGCTTAAAATCTTGGTTTCTCATATCCTTTTCGCCTTTGAAAATTTTACATAAAGGGAAATAATTATGCGCCTCTCTAGTCTATAAAATGTCTTTTAGGTCTCACGTGCATTGTACGTTATGGTGACTAAGAATCAGACGACTTTAGATTTTTCTTTGGTTTTAAAAGGGGAGCTTTTTCCTAGAGTGGAACCTATATTGTGCAGCATCGTTAACTTACACAACACATTGGTTTAGACTTTAGAGTTAACAAATAAAGAAACTATGACATTTTCATGATATAAACTATTTGGTGAGTCACTAGACAAATACTTAGTGGGAGGTGAAAGCGTCTCGATGATTTAAACCAAATTATAAGATTACTAAAAATGCTTTTCAGGAGAAAAGAAAAAGCAATTGTGTTAATTGCATGTTTTGTAAATGTGGCAAAACGCTAGTTTTATTTCCATAATTGTACCTAATTTATTTATTTGACCACTCTTGACCGTTCGTTTTTGTGTTGTCTTTCCCAAAAGCTACCAATCCGAAGGTTTATTTAAATTAATTAAAAGAGCACTTAATGTTTAAACAAGTGATAAGATTTGCCCACCTGCTCCCAAACTGCCAAAGTAAATGGAGCTCACGTGGAAAGAAGTAACGCATTCTCTCATCATGAGATTATTCAAATCTTATAAATTCTCATTTTTAAATGCGTGGATTTGTATGATGAGAAAAGGTGTATGTGTGTGAAGAAACTAACTCAAAAGGGTTGGGGAAAAAGAAAAATAACTCACTTGTTTTAGAAAATAGCATTTATTCGAGTGGATCCAAATGGCAAAGATTGCGTGAACAAAATTTCTTTTATTTTTTTCTTTGTTTTTGTATGTGAACAAGTTTCAGTAATATATAAATATAAATCCATGGCATAAATGTTCACTTGAAGTATCTACGGAGATCCAAAATAATATCAAAATTTGTGTTCTTTCTCTCATTTTTATCTAAAATTTTAATAATATTAATCTAGCTATATCAAATGTTTAACAGAACACCAAATTATAAACTAATGATAATTTTTTTTAATCTAAAATTCTATTGATAGGTTATAATTTTTCTACAATTTGAAATAAGAAAGAAGAAAGCAAATTTAAAATATAAATAAATGAAACATAAGTAAAAAGTGGAAAAATTAATTTCCCTTTAAATAAAATGATATATAAGAGTCGTAATTATATTGAAATGTAGGAGCACATCCAAATTTTGTGGCCAATTCTTTTTTTTTTCCATAAACCAAATAATCATCACCTTTATCTCTACTCGGAACCATGACAAAAGCATAAACATCACAAGCCTAAACATAAATACAAAGTACCATAAAGAAACAAACAACAATAGGAAAAAAAGAAAAAAGAAATACATTATCCGAATCTCTTTAATTAGTTTTTAGCTGAATCTATCACTGATGCCGAGCCGCAAACCGGTTTACAAGAGCCAAGGCATTACTAGTAACTCGAGCCACATGAACCACTCGTCTTCTAATCGCTGACTTCACCACACCGTCCATAACCTTTCCATCAAACCCATCAAGGCAAGTTGTCTCATCCGTTAAGGCAGCACTAACCCAAGTCTCAACGTTACTTAGCCGCGACAAGAACTCGTCCCGATCACGACCGGACCGACCCACTTGCCTCAACTCCCTCATCGACTGAGCTAACAACCCTAAGCCGTCTCCAAGATTCTCAACACAATCTTTCACGGCTAAGTACTCTCTCCGTTTGATTCTTCTTGCTTTAGTCAGCTTCGCTACGTAGACCGTTGTAGAGCGGACCCGGACTAGAGTAACGGCTAAAGCGGTTTGAGCTAACCGGTTTTCTTTGTGGCGGATTTTGTTGGCGAAAGAAGCTAGGCATTTGATGCAGAGATTTGGGTAACGTGTGGCGTGACATGAGGATACAATGAAGTTGATGCTGTTTTGGTTTGGTGATGATAAAGGTTTGGCTATGGTGGATTGGGAGAGTAGTGGAAGAAAAAGTAGAAGGCAATAGCAAAGATGGGCTAGTTTTGGTTCCATTTGCTATATTGTTCAATTTGTGGTGCGTTTCAACTAAAAGGCATATGTGTTTGTGTGTACATGTATGGGGTGCTATTTATAGGAGAGCTTCATTTATTTATTATTTGATTTTTTTTTGGCTATAGATATTGTTTTAAAAGGATGATTTTATAAAAAAGGTTTCAATCCGGATTTTGGTTTAGTGAGGATTTGAAAAGAATAATAAATCGGATTGAAAATGAATTTAATAATTCTTTTTTCATTTTCTCCATATATTGTTGACGTGAAAATTTGAAATATAATATATATTTTTTGCTTCGATTTGTATTCAACTTTTATTTTGTAATATAAAGATATAATTAAACTACCGTACGTAACCAAATGAATTTCTAACCAAAATTTTGGCTTAGTTTTTTTTCTTTGACTCCCCAGTCCCCGCTTTAGTTTTCTAAGATTAGAGATTCATTATGAATACATTTCTTTTCAATATAAAGGTTAGTAGTTAATATCAGGTTATCACTGGTTTTAGATTTGATTTCATTCGTTTTTTTTTTCCCATTTTGATTTTATAATTCGTAAGCGATATGGCTTTGGTTTTGTTTTTTTTTCCTCGTCATCTTCAGTTTATGTACGCACACTCCCGAGTTCAAATCCGAATTGTAATCCACCGGTAACACCAGTTGAATTAACCCACTATGCTATAAGGCTAGAATCTCCAAAGCATGCTTCAAGTTTGGGAGGATATATATTATGACATTCAGTATAGATTAATGTCTATCTTTCTACCATAGAAATATGTTAAAGGGGATATGGTGGTCACATGTCTTCTTTTTGTTCCTTTAGTAGCTTTTGCATGTTTTACCATCTTTTCATATACTATTTTAATTGATTTTATTTTAATATCGGCTTTATTATTTCAGACAAGAAATCTGATGCTGTTTCCCAGTCTCCCAGATCCACTTATAAAAGTAAACACTTCCATAGTTCCGTTAATACTATGTGATTTGATGTTAAACTTGCACAAGCTTACATTTGTTAGATTCATATTTTGTACGAGTAAGATTTGGACTTATTATTATTTTTTTTAAAAATTTCTAATATTGAAAGTACAAATTGTATGATCAGAACTTCATTAGAAAAAAGCAAAACCAAAATTTTAGAGAACTTTAAATTCCATTTTCTAAATATTAACAATTTCAAAATAATAGAAAAGGAAAAAAAAATGTTTGCAAGCCGTAGATAACGAGTCATTCGCTGTAACTTATGTGTAAGTTTGAGGGGAAAAAAAAGGTTGAGTAAAATATTCATTACTTTGAGTAATGACTTTTTCTTTTCGTTAAAACCAACCAAAAGAAAAAACATTGGAAAAACTTTTCAACATAGAGGAAAGGAAACTAAAAACATAAGTTTTTACTCCACAAGAGTACTTGAATTTTTTTTCCTCTTGGTTTATTTTTTTATTTTCCTCTTTATTCTACCTGCTCCTTAAATTTTCTGTTTTCTAATTTATTTTGTTTTAAAATAAACTACATATTTTAGTTCTATTTCTATAAAATTAGAGGAGATGAAAATGTTCGATTCCAAATTTTTGTAAGTTTGATCACTCCTTTACGCTCGGCCAAGAACAGTTTCTTGCTCATCTCGGTCTTATGACTAAAATAGCATTTGGTAAGACGAGGCTGCGTAAGAAGGTACCAAATGCGCTGAAACGAGTTAAAGCAAAATAAATTTCCTTTGCCGTATAGTCCATAAAAGCAGCTATTTGAGTAGACAAGATTGCTGTAGAGTTCGCTATAAAATGGAGGCCAGCAAGGGAAATTCTCGGTAATCCATTCAGTTGCTCCAAGATTGCAAGTACTTAAAGCGACACCGTGATCACTAAGCTTCAATGCTAGCAGCAAACAAGTATTACTCGGGGCACTAGAGAACGCGATCACTTGATACGAATGCTCCAATATTGGCAAGTTTATAAGCGCTCGAGTAAACAGGTTGAAGAAAAACATTTCGTTTGAAGTGGTTTTGCGACGCATAAGTAACCATTCGTCTTTCGAGTAACAAAACTCGGAATTCGCACATTTTCCGCTGCAATAGATCGTAGAGCTCTCACAAGTTGCTATGTTCTGAAAAATGCATAAGCCATGGAGGCTTGTCTACAATCCGAACAGATAAAGCCATGACTTGCAAACCGCAGAAGCACGAATGTTATCTTTTAAAACAAGATTCGACATTATTACTTCCAAAAGGCTTAATGTAAGTTCGGAGAATGTTAGATTCTCTGTTTCTTTGCTCTGAATTTTTCTCTCAATCTCAACATCCCTGGATTGGACAGAGTATTTTGATCTAGGTGGAACCGTCCGACGTGATTCCGTTGGTCAAGAGTAAAGGTATCCATCACATGAGTGTGGTCCTGATGGAACTACCGTTCACAGTGAGTTTTTTTGGTGAAAATAGAACCTAACCAATTATTATGAAAAAAACATTCAATAAAGAAAAATACTAATAATTTAATAGGAAAGAGAAAAAACATTACAACTATCTAAATGTTATGTTTTATTTTCTTAAATAACAAATCTAGATAGATCCTTATGAACAAAAAAAGAAAAAACTATATGAAAACAAGAAAATACCTAACTTAAAAAATCCATCAATCAAGTGTATGAAAAAAATGAACAAGTAGTCGAGCCACGTCCTCTTATGTGGTTCAAGTACATAAGCGCGCCATTCAGGTTTATCTTCGCTTTTAAAGAATTTGATTACCAAAGCTTCATCATCTATATGTACTCTTATTGGTCTCTGGTTTTTCCTCGAATCGGGAGCTAAAGTTGGCAAGCCATGAGCAAATAAATGATTGAATGACGATGACGATGATACTGCAGATTTCGAGACTTATTTTTTAGTGTGAACTGTGAAGAGTCCTGTTACAATACAAGCTGTCAATATTGATGTACATATGTTACCTAAACTTGGAACAATCAGTTTTTTTGTGAACTCGAGCATGCTGACAATCTTAATTTTGGGAATGAACCAAAAATGGAGAAACACTCTGTTGTTGGTTTCAATTGTCTCTTTAGGTATGGACTTTGATTCCTACAAGTACAAAACACATCAAGCTATGTGAATCCATCTGTATGTATAAATAAATGGTATGATATAATCTATTTGTATGTACGTAAATACTTTTTTTTTTTTTTATAAGAAAGTCAATATTTCATTAAAATGAAAACGGTATAGAGTTACAATCTTCGATTATAGACCAAAAAAATGGTCCAATGCCCAAAAAGGATAAAAAAATGGAAGCATAACCCTACACAAAGATCTCAGTCCGTCCACTCGACATAAGCTCAAGGCTAATGGAGTTAGACGAAGTGATGACGATTTTGGCACTCTTCCCAGTTGATTTGCTGAAGTCGAAGCAAGAAAACACATCATAAACACTGAATTACGCAAAGCAAATAGAACTAGAAGCTTTTCACGGGAGGTCCGAGACTAAGCCGTCAACGGTGATTGGGCAAATTTCTCCATGAGTTATCTCAGAATGAAACCTCACGAACTAAGTTCTGCAACCGGTGCGAGCTCCCCCTACCAAGTTCAATCTCGAAGTCGGCTAGTACAGAGCTAAATAATGCAATTAAAACCACACGGAAAGCCCTTAGTCTTACTAGCTCCTCTGGTGCACAGGGAAAACGCAACAAAGACAATCATTCAATGCACGCTAATCTCAACTCACAGCAACAACAACAGTAAGACACAACCAAAACCAGGGCAGCAAAGCAAACATCGAAACGAGAAACCCAGAGATGCTAACAAGAAGGAGATGGTAAAGCAGGCACCACCGATGGCCATAACATCACCAAAGCAACACCAAACGGGGCTGACATGAAGCTTGAAAGTACTTGTAACAGAAAAAAGTACTGTTTGAAAGCTAATATATAATTTTGTTAATTAATTCAATTTCTCCATCAGGAATTAAGCAAAACCTCTCTCGGATCCGTAGCCAATATGTGCAAATTGAAGATTCAAAGCTTTCTCTTTAAAGAGTTAAAATCAACATAGTATATAGCAAATCGATGAATCCGATGAGAAAAAAAAGCCAAGAAAATAAGAATTATTATAATTATAAGAAAAAAGGAACAAAAACAAAAACCTGGGAGCGAGGAATGTACGAGAGACACGTTCGGTGGTTATCGCCAAACACTGCATGATTTTGTCGCCGGCAAGAGCTATCGAGGCTTTAGGGTTTTGGAACTAAAAAAAATTGAAGAGAAGTATTTTTTAAGTTGATGAGCCACTAAGAGCATTCTCGTTGCAAGTCTCTCATATATTATAAAATAATAAATGATAATAAAAAATTATGGATTTCTCAAAAAGTGTGAGAACTCCATGGATAATCAATAATAAATAATAATTTATTAGAGACTTGGTGGCAGACTTAATGAGAATGTTGTAAGGTGGCTTTTACGCCATCTTTTATTCAATTTAAGCCCAACTAAGCCGGTTTACATTAAACCAACAACGACATAATCCATCACAGAATCGTACAAGGAAATTTTCTAAAAACTTCTCCCCTCTAGAGGTTAAATATTGCAGGAGACAAAATTATTGTAGGGAAGATTATGTTTCTCCTTGTTTATTACATGCCTTGTGGAAAATACAGTGGACTAATTATGATAAACTGAGTTTTTTTTTGGTGGAATGGTAAACTGAGTTACTTTCATTTCAACGAAGAAGGTAAGTTCAAGTGCTTGGGGATAATTATGTTTTCGTTTTATGCCAAGGTAGATACATGGAATTGATTTGTATAATTGTACGTGAACAGTTTATCCATTTCTATGAGTGCTTGGTAAAAACAAAGACATAACCTCTCTTTAGAAAGACAGTTTATCCATTTCCTACCAAATTCCTATGGAAAATTTCATATGATAATTTTGGTAGAAAATAATTTTCTATTGAACATTTCTACGATTTGCCTAAACATTAATTTAAAGTAATTAATATTTTTTCAGTAATTAATTATAATAAGTATGAAAATTAAATTGAAAATTATGCAATAATCATTAATATTAATCCAAATATTTTATAGAAAAGTAAGTAGTTTTATAAAAAAAAAAATTTCAACTCAATTTGAAAACAAATTCTAACTACTCTTGTGTCTCGTCTTCATCAGCAGAACCTGGTGGACAAATGTCTGGAAACTTCTGAAGAAGTAGCTTGTTGCATTGCATGAGATATTGAATCTTGGTGTCTTTCTCCATTTCACGTTTCTTCAATATTTGAATCTCTTTTCTCAACAATGATTCCTGGCTTGGGGTTGTCGAGGTGTAAGAAAAAGACATGCTTCCATCATTTAGTAATTTACCGAACCCGAAGTTACGTCCATTAACCTTGGCGACTTCCTGACAAATTAAAAAACAAATCATAATTATTGAATATTTAGAAAATGTAATACAAACTTATGGTTAACCATTATAATCAAACATGAAATTGAAAGTAACTTACTTGAAGTACTATAGTGTTGATCTCAGCTGGTGTGACAGTGTTTGTCTGAACCGAGTCAGCTCCTTCAGTTTGTCGTTCAGAAGCGGTAAGCTCTACCTTACTCTTAGCAGATTCAATAATCATTTTTGCCTTCTTGTCGATAATTGTACGCGTCTTCTTGTTTATGTGAGTCTCTTCCATGAAGTGCAGCATATCAGGCTCCTTGCCGGATTCAATAGTCTAAAATGCATTTCAAACAAAACCATAAATAAAAAAGAGTTTGCAGTATCACAATTAGTATATGAGAAAAAAGTCTACACAAAATTTCACTTTAAGCTTCACGAATGTACGATGTTGATACATACGTGTGTAGGATACAACCATGAGCCAATTCTCAACAATTTTCCAAAAAAATTGTGAAATTTGGTTTAAAACCACGGGTCCTTGATCAACTAGCCTAGCAAAATCTCGTAAATCAAGAGAACAATATGAACATCAAGACTTTGAAACCTTATCAACAAACCTAGAGTCAGATCAAGAAGAAACATAAAACCTTTTAGAAGATTCTAGTGAAGAAGAAATTTTTTGATGAGAACACAAATAAAAACTCAAATAATAAATAATTTCCAGAAAAATTATAATTACCATTTCATCCCATCGTAGCTCGAAGGTTTTCGCACCATTGTTGTGTATTGCAATGCCTAAACCACCTCTTTTGCTTAACCGATTCTTAGAGTTTTTGCTTGCCGTGTGTATTACATTCGGCTCCTTCCACATTTTGCTGTAACCTTCAAAGAGAGATTTCTTTGCCTTCTTCCATTTTGGAAACTTATCTGCTCCTCTTTTCTTCCATACCTTCTTTCACACTGATAAGTTGGATTTGAAAGACAAAGCTGCTTGAACGTTGTATGCACTTCTTACGGCTTCGGTTATGCTTGGGTCCCAGTTGAACTCTTGCTGTACATGAAATTATTTGTAATTAGAAACCTGATTAGAAAAAAAAACTTACTTAAAAGAACTCAAAAAGAAACCACATTTACCTCGAAAGCTCGAAACCATCGGTTCTGGATTTCTTGGGGGGGGGGGGGAGAGAACGATATGTCGGATACGGTTTTGGGAGATCAGATTTAAGCATCTTCAAAATCTGCTTTGTAATCTTTCCGGTTGGGTCATGCCTAAACCTATAAATTTTTTTTCAAAGTAACACAATAAAATATGCCATGCTCGAAAATTTTAAAAGCCGAAAAGACATGTAGGATTTACCAAATATCTTTTCCTTCCCGGTCGGGACTTAGGTTTGGGAGGTTTTTTCGGCCAGGAGCATTCAACAAGTCATCCACCGAAGCTAACGTTGGGACAGCCAATTCTTCGGTTTCGGGAATCCCAGAATGAGATGGTCGAACTTCACTAGTACTAGAAATGATACTAGCTTCAACAATTAATATGATAATCTTTCAGAAAAATAAAACCAAAACAAACCATTACTGAAACATCGGGTCTTAAAAGCCCTAATTAAATATCATATCAATAAATTATAAATATTAGATTCCACATTTAATATGATAAATGTTTTAGAAAAACAAAGAAATGAAAGCGATAGAAGATACTAAAAACAATTAATGAAAGATCGGGTCTTTTAACCAAGTGGTGGTGGGCTAGTGGTTCCCACTTAAGGAGAAGTTGTCTATTTGATCTAGACCAATGATCGATTCCCTTCAAGCACGGAATTATCTAAGCCATTCCATTTGGCTAGTCGAAATGGTGTCATGTTTTAACCCCATTAGAAAATCTGGTGAGTGGGCTACTCGACGGTTACACTCACCCTAGATGGATCACTTAACGGCCCCAGGGTGTGTAGCCATCAAATAGCCCAGACAACGGATTTTCTAATGAGTTTAAGGAATTGTACCACTTTAACTGGCCAAATGAGAGTAATTGATATCATTCCGTGTTTGAGAGGAATCTATCCCTGACCTAGACAAATATGGCAAGTCCTCCTCAAGTGAGAACCACTAGACAACCACCACTTGGTTAACATCGGGTCTTTAAAGCCCTAATTTTAGTGATTCCCTTATAGATTCCATATACTTTCCCAGAATTGTGATACAAAATTTTGAAAACAAATTCAGATTCAACCGACTTAACAAAAGAGATAAATATCATTCTAATTAACTTAAAAGAACCTTTGATACATTGGGTTTTATCGAGATTAAGAGAGATAAGAGAAACACCGTTTGCGTTTTCCTCTCTGGTCTACTGTCATTTTGTTTTTTGACTTAAGAGTAAGACTCTTTTTTTTTCTCCAGTCCATTGTTGTTGACATCTCCGTTCAACCTACAGATATATTTGGATCAACAAATTAAAAGAAAATCAAACAAAAAACAAATTAAAAGAAATGAACTCATGGATTTGCTTTTGTAGTCATAAGACATGAACTATCACAAACTATGATATTAAAAAGTATCTCAAACATAAAAATTATCATTTGAGAGAGTCACTGGCAGTTGTGAGATGCAACATAACTAGAAATGATACCAGCTTCAACAATTAATATGATAATCTTTCAGAAAAAATAAAAACAAAACAAACCATTACTGAAACATCGGGTCTTAAAAGCTCTAATTAAACATTATCAATTAACTATATATAATTAGATTCTACATTTAATATGATAAACGTTTTAGAAAATCAAAGAAATGAAAGCGATAGAAGATAAAAACGACTACTGAAACATAATGTATTAAAAGCCCTATTTTTTGGATCCCCCTAGTTCTCACACTTTCGCAGAATTGTGATACTAAATTCTGAAAACCAATTGATCAGATTCAACCGAATTTAACAAAATAAAAGAGATAAACATCAGATTCTAATCAACTTATAGGAACCTTTGATACATCGCTTTTGATCAAGAATACTGAGAGATAGAGACTCACAGTTGGCGTTTTCCTCTCTGGCTTGCAGTCATTTTGTTTTTTTGGCTTACAGAAGATATCAAACTAGGTTAAAATGTTGCATGATAAGTGACACCTATAAGTATTTATAATAGAGTCCAGATAAAACCCTTGGAAAATCGGACATAATAAGGCAAATTAACAAACGGGTTAAGGCCCACTAATGTCTCTTGTCTTTTTAACTATCTAAAAAAAATCAAGTCTTTTTTTATTATTATAAAGTTTCAAAATATATAAAGACTTCAAAATAATTAATCTTTTTTTGCAAACAAACAATAATTTTTGAAAAGCATATAAATAATACTTTTTGAATAAGTTTTGATTCTCTAAACCGCCTTAAAATTCCTTATATTTCAACGCTCTTTGATTTTCTTTTGTTGCTTTCTCCAAATATCAACAACCATGGCTGATAATTTTCAATGTGGATCGCAACACATCACTTTTGATGTGGATGATGCATTCACAATTTTTCTGATAGATATTTGCTCGAACGGTAGATCTGAATATTTTCACCACTTTAGATGTTCTTTTAAATCTACAGAAAGAAAATCTTCGATATTGGAGCGACTCCGTCATTGCAAAACACAATCTGTTGTAGGCGTTTTCCACAAGTTTCAATCTGTTGGATTCGTTCTCCATTGGTTTTTGTTGGCTTTGGAAACATTGATGGCAGCACCTATGGTAGAGAAGGCATCTCATAATTTTCATTATATGGATCCACAAAATTGTTGAAATGAAAGAGAAAACTAGAGTCAAAAATCGGAAACGATATCAAAGGTTGAACTGAGAGAAGATAAAGTTAAAGTCAAATCATGACAGAAAGACATAGATACAAAATTGTTGGTATCCAAGTGTTATAGTTTCAGACTTTCTTATGGAAGCAATGAGTTTAACTATTCATTATGCAATTTGGAGGTTCAGTCAAAAGATGTACCAATTCACATCAGAGTAATTAAGAACAAATACGTAAAAAGAAACTAATAGATTTGTAAATCCGTTAGTGAGTCAGGTTTTACTACAGAAGCATCGTTAGATTCACTTTTTTGTTGTATCATATTCAAAATATAGCACATATCTGTTTATATAATAATTTGTATTTTAATGTCTTGCATACTGACTTTGTAATTCTGATTTGAAATCGATGAAATCGTTTGTGAGAAATGAAAAAAACATATAAAAATAAAATTAGCCTTAACTTTCTTTATTTGAAATAGTGTTAGAAGGAAGTAAAAATTTGATATTTGGCAGGAATGGAATAATGAGATCATCAATAGTTTTATATTATAATAAACTAACATCGGTATTTGGACAATTTCAAGGAATTTTAATTTTTTTTTTCAAATATAGAAAATCTCTTTTTTCTAGAGAATCCATAAAATTTACAGATGTCACAGTTTTCTATATATTTTGTGGTAAATTTGAAAAGGTGGAAATGATAAGATCTGTAAAATTATATATAGAAACAAATAATTTTTTTAAAAAATTAGCGTAAAGAGAAGTTTTGCCATGGATATCAGCACAAGTTAAAGAACAGATTGTGAAGAATGAGATACAGGGTACCAGTGTTATATTCTCTTCTCATACTTCAATTTTCACCAGGTTTCGGTGTCATGTAAATGCACTGTGGAAGGAGACGAACATCGATCTTCACCGTATTGGGCTGGTTTTACTTTTAAGATGATATGGAAGAATCAATTATGGGAGCATGTAATAATATAAGTACGTGTTTCTCCTCATTACACATCAAACTAAAAGCTTTTATATGTACAACAAAAATAAAAGTAACATTTGCAACATATGGCTCCGAGTTTATACGTACAAAAGAAAATAAAAGTAACATTTGCCATGAAAGTAGCATTTGCACAAGTACATGTTAGTTTACACCAGGGAACTGGAATGTATTTTCAAAACACTTGGAAGATTTCGTGAGAATTAAATTCTAAGATGGATAAACTAACATCAAGTCCATGTTTTATCTGCAATATATTATTTACGTAAATTTTATTTGGATTTTTGAACCATTAGAATTAATATATTACTGGTAATAAAAAAATGATATTGTTATGTTCCATGATGGGAAATGAATAAATTTAGGGTCAACTTTTAAAGATGGCCAATTTTGAATTTTAATTTTGTACTTGGGTAAACATAAAAATGTTTTCCATCATTTGGAAAAGTGAGTGTGAAATTCACGATTTACATGCACATACACGATGTATTTTATTTAGGCGTACACCATACAACCCTAATAACAATTCTCTAAATTAATGGTGGTCTGACTGAAATCGATCATTCTTGAAGTAATTCTACCGAGTCAAACTGCTTTTGTCAAGGGTAAATTTATGATAAAGAACAATATATATGATAGTTGGGGGATAAGTGTAAAGCTATCATAAGGATATTACAAAAGCTTTTGACACTATATGTCGAGAATTCTTGTTTGGTTAACCATTTCAAGAGAGGCTTGTGTTTGCCTTACTGGTTTTCAATAGGGTATAATGGTGCAATTCATTGATAGTTTCAAAAGGTGGAAGGGGTTTAAGACATGGCGATCTTCTGTCTTCCTAGCTATTTCTTTGTAATCTCCAGTGATAAAAAGGTTTTTGAGGCCTCGGGGCTATCAAATAAATCCATGTACGTTGAGTACAAAGGGTATTGAATCCACGGAGACTAAGGATACAACACTAGGGATGCGAGATTCTAAACTAAGCTAGAGTAAACAAAGAATTGGTTTTGGAAAAAGAAAATGATGAAAATGAAAGATAATCAAAAGGAAAACATTGGATCATGGGTTCTACTATCATAAGGATGGATTAACAATCAAACAATGATGTGATAGGTTGCATTAAGCATCATCCTAAAACATGGAATTCACAATTATGACTAATCCACTCTCATGACACTAATCACTTCACTAATCATTTAATCATCAATAACTCTCGTTAGCAATCCAATAATTAATGAGCATTAATAAACAACTCTAATAAGTTCACTAAACACCTTAATCATCAACTCTCGTTCGCTAGGTATGTAAAGCTCATAAAAGGTTTGGTTCAAGCATTTTATCAAACACCTTGTGAGCATGAAAATGCCTAAGCTCTAGACTACTAATCTCTTAGCTAATCTAGCATTATGATCAACCTAAATGAAGGATCTAACAACAATCAACTTAAATAATCAACATCTAACCATCAATTCATCCTAATCTAGCAAACCCATGTTCCAACTAAAACACTAACAACCTAATTGAAGATAAGAGAAAAGAAAAAGATAAAGAGATGGATTTACAAAGATAGGGATGAAGAAATCTTCATTAGAGTTGCATAATATGAAATACATCAATCCAAAACATCTAAAGAGAGTTTGGATATCAAAACCATCTCTAAGGAGAAGAAAACTTAAGGTTTTAGTTGAGTTATGACAAATATTTATAGGGAAGGAGCAAAAGGAAAAAAATCGGAGGCGTCCAACGGTTACACAAAACCACTGCAGTTGGCCGCTGGCACCCATCGGGCACACAAAACTGCTGCAGTTGGCCGCTGGATTCCCAGGTAGTTTTTGCCACTTCTCCAGAGGGCACACCAAGCCGCTATGCCTGGCCGCTGGGACTAAATTGGCCGTATCTCTTTAACCACTGACTCAAATCACTCGAGACTACTTCCATTGGAAATCTAACTCCATTTGCTAGACTCTTCATGAAGAATGCTGAAGCTGAATCGCAATGTAAGGTCTTCATATGAGTCGATCTTTGAGACACCTTGGATTGGTTCTAGATCATCATTTCTCTTATTTGCTCTGAAATAATCCCTCATCCAAGCTTCAAGTCTCCAAGTCTTCTATTAACCTAAAATAGACTCAAAACATATGCAATATGCAATATAAACAACCTAGGACTCTAAGATGCGAAACCGTTTGAATGCAAGACTCAAATGCATATATACACTCCTAAGTGATGTGAAATAGAACAAAAAGTGATAAAAATGAATGTGTAAAACATGTAAAATATATACATATCATCCAGAAACTGTGTATCCTCATAAATATGCTCAATATTGCTGTTGAAGAAGGAAGGATAGGGTACCATCATAAATGCAAATAATTTAGGTGAGTTCTCTCTTTTAGTTTCTTTTAAGAAATTCATAAAGGTGATGAAAAATATATTATTGGAAATCTTCAAGGACCAAACTTACCATCCTCTTTCCTCTCTCCCATAACAATTCTCTCACGTTAGTTCTCCTGTCATAAACTCCTTTTGTTCTTGAAGCTTTTGTTTTATACCCTCGAACGGCCCAACTTCTCGACTACAATTTTTTAGCATTTGGTCCAACTATACAAGCACATGTTTTTACGGTTCTTTCATGGATCGAAGATTATGTTTTTTTTTTTGATAAAAGATATTCTATTGAAATTGATGTGGAAGAGTTACATAATGATGAAATTACAACATAAGAAGGATACTAAGATTAGCTAGAGAACAAATTGAGGATAATTAAGCTAAACTAGAAGGATATAGCTGGATCAAGTCGTTAGCTTGAGAACCTCGAGACCTTTGAGCCGAGTGAGAAGCCACACTAAACTGAAGCTTTGAAAATAGCGGCTAAGAAGACAGAGACAGAATGTCACATTTGACGGATCACAAGAGTGACTAGCCGAGCCAAACAAGGGACCGAGAAAGGATCCATTCCGTGATATCACATCTTCATCCAATTCGTAGCTCCAGAAGGACGAGCCCACAACCCTGAACCAAGGAACGAAGTCCCAACAAGCAGCAGAATCATCCCAGTCTAGTACCCAAACCCTCCACGCAAAACAGAACCAAGGATTGAAGATTATGTTACACGCATTTTCAATTTATTATCAGTTTACTGTGGGAAATTTTGAGTTCAAATTTCGTGTTTTGGTAAACACAAAAGTGTCTTCCCTCATTTTAAAAAGTGAGTGTAAAATTCACAATTTATATGTACACCATTTAAAAAGTGAGTGTATAATATTTGATATACACCATTTAAACACTAACCTAGAAACGTAACTTCTCACCGACGTTTGGAGGCATTACATACGACTCCGTGCCTTTTACTAGTGCCATATATCGTATATTTTTAGTGTGTTTCGCAGGAGATCCCTTTAATCGTCTTATTCTCCTCTTGTTTGACAAAGAAATCATGGGAAAGCACTTCGGTTCCCTTATAATTTGATTAATGAAATTAACATTCACCCGAAAAAAGTTGTGATGGAATATTTTGAATATTTCTAGGCTAGATTTAAACCTCTTTGATTGGATTGGAGAGTGCATATCTACAGTCTGATGCTCAATTACTTTTAATGGCGATTTGGTGGGTTTTTTTTTTAAATCATTTTATTTTATAAACTTTTAGAAAATGTTTACATAATCGATAAATAGTAACTTTCTTAACCAAATGGGAGGAAAGAAATAAACTTGAGTTATACTCTTTGTAGCATTGCAACATTTGCCAACTTATCAGCAACACTATGTCATGGTGTCCACGAAAATTGGGTGTGAGAAAATCTATCTGCCCAACTGCGGATATCCAAACCGATATTCTCAATCGTTATATCTTGTGATCGATGCTGAATTACTTCAAAAAGCTTTACAATCTCCCTCGATTATGACCTTGCAATAGCCTATGCACCAAACTGATTGAAGTGCATGAAGGAAGGCAATAGCCTCAGCTTGGATTGGTTAAAAGCTTGCATTAGACGCGAACTTCCTGCTAAACAGAGAAATCCCTGTATAAAATTGTAATTTACATTTATTAGATACAGTCTTTAAACGTGTTAAGCATAATATACTGTTATTTTCATTGGCTACTCCGAGCACACAAATGGAAATTAAAATGCAAGCCAAATGGGTTACAAATGCACAGGGAGTCGAGCATTGTTAGTTTACTAAAACATCGGGTCTTAATTAAATATCATATCAATAAATTATAAATATTAGATTCTACATTTAATATGATAAATGTTTTAGAAAACCAAAGAAATGAAAGCGATAGAAGATACTAAAAAAAATTAATGAAACATCGGGTCTTTTAACTAAGTGGTGGTGAGCTAGTGGTTCCCACTTAAGGAGAAGTTGTCCATTTGTTATAAGCCAGTGATCGATTCCATTCAAGCACGAAGTTATCTAAACCATTCTATTTGGCTAGTCGAAATGGTGTCATGCTTTAGCTCCATTTGAAAATTTGGTAAGTGGACTACTCGACGGCTACACTCACCCTAGAGGGATCACTCGATGGCCCCAAGGGTGCGTGTAGCTATCGAGTAGCCCAAACACCGGAGTTTTAAATGAGTTTAAAGCATTGCACCACTTTAACTGGCCAAATGAGAGTAATTGATATCATTCCGTGTTTGAGAGGAATATATCCGACAAATATGGCAAGTCCTCCTCAAGTGAGAACCACTAGACAACCACCACTTGGTTAACATCGGGTCTTTAAAGCCCTAATTTTACTGATTCCGCTATAGATCCCATATACTTTCCCAGAATTGTGATACTAAATTTTGAAAACAAATTCAGATTCAACCGACTTAACAAAAGAGATAAATATCATTCTAATTAACTTAAAAGAACCTTTGATACATTGGGTTTTATCGAGATTAAGAGAGATAAGAGACACACCGTTTGCGTTTTCCTCTCTGGTCAGCTGTCATTTTGTTTTTTGACTTAAGAGTAAGACTCTTTTTTTTCTCCAGCCCATTGTTGTTGACATCTCCGTTCAACCTACAAATATATTTGGATCAACAAATTAAAAGAAAATCAAACAAAAAACAAATTAAAAGAAATAAACTCATAGATTTGCTTTTGTAGTCATAAGACATGAACTATCACAAACTATGATATTAAAAAGTATCTCAAACATAAAAGTTATCATTTGAGAGAGTCACTGGCAGTTGTGAGATGCAACATAACTAGAAATGATACCAGCTTCAACAATTAATATGATAATCTTTCAGAAAAAATAAAAACAAAACAAACCATTACTGAAACATCGTGTCTTAAAAGCCCTAATTAAACATTATCAATTAACTATATATAATTAGATTCTACATTTAATATGATAAATGTTTTAGAAAACCAAAGAAATGAAAGCGATAGAAGATAAAAAAGACTACTGAAACATAATGTATTAAAAGCCCTATTTTTTCGGATCCCCTCAGTTCTCACACTTTCGCAGAATTGTGATACTAAATTCTGAAAACCAATTGATCAGATTCAACCGAATTTAACAAAATAAAAGAGATAAACATCAGATTCTAATTAACTTATAGGAACCTTTGATACATCGTTTTTGATCAAGAATATTGAGAGATAGAGACTCACCATTTGCGTTTTCCTCTCTGGCCAGCAGTCATTTTGTTTGTTTTTTGGCTTACAGAAGATATCAAGCTTGGTTAAAATGTTACATGATAAGTGACACCTATATGTATTTATAATAGAATCCAGCGTCATAACTAAAATCTTTGTAGATAAAACCCTTGGAAGAATCGGACATAAGAAGACAAATTAACAAACGGGTTAAGACCCACTAATGTCTCTTGTCTTTTTAACTGTCTAAAAAAAATCATGTCTTTTTAATTTTTTTATTTATAAAGTTTCAAAATATAGAAAGACTTCAAAATAATTCTTTTTTGCAAACAAACAATAATTTTTGAAAAAAAAACCCATATATATATATATATATTTATAATCCCTATTTATAATAGAATCCAGCATCAGAACTTAGATCTTTGTAGATAAAACCCTTGAAAGAATCGGACATAATAAGGCAAATTAGTTTCTTGTCTTTTTCACTGTCTAAAAAAATAGTCATGTGTTTTTTTTTTGATAAAGTTTCAGACTTAAAAAAAAAAATTTGCAAACAAACAATAACTTTTGAAAAAGAAACCATATAAATTATCCTTTTCGAATAAGTTTTGATTCTCTAAACCGCCTTAAAATTCATTATATTTCAACGTTCTTTTGATTTTCTTTTGTTATTTTCTCCAAACATCAACAACCATGGATATATTTGATGTTGATGATGCTGAATTGATGCATCGAATTTTTTTCTGATGGATATATTTGATGTTGATGATGCTGAATTGATGCATCGAATTTTTTTCTGATGGATATATTTGCTCAAACGGAAGAACCTAATATTTTCACCAATTTGGATGTTCTTTTGAATATATAGAAAGAACATCTTCACTATCGAAGCGACTCCGTCATTGCAAAACACAATCTTTTGCAAGCGTTTTCCCCATGTTTCAATCTGTTGGATTCGTTCTCTATCGGGTTTTGTTAGCTTTGGAAATATTTACTATGGCAGTAACTATGGTAGAGATGAAAGAGAAAAGTAAAGTCAATAATCGGAAACGATATCAAAGGTTGAGTTGAGAGAAGGTAAAGTCAAAGTCAAATCCTGATAGAAAGACAGAGATACGTAATTGTTGGTATCCAAGTGTCATAGTTTCGGAATTTCTTATGGAAGCGTTGGGTACTTGGGTTTAACTATTCATTATGCAATTTAAAACAAAAAAGCTAACCCTTCAATCCCAAAAACCATATTTGTGGCATGGACCACAAGTATAGTTTTCACAATGATATCACTGCTCGTGTATATAAGAGTTCGTACACCACAAACTATGATATATGGTTTAATTTACGTATATATATTTAACAAACAAACCTAGCTTTGTAATTCTCTAATACTTGAGATAGAAATACTCTTTATAACATATATATTATAAACCTCGATCAAGTTTACATTGTACTGTTTAAAATCGTACTCCTAGGATTAGTCGGATTTTGGTTTGGATCACCCAATGTTATATAAGAAAGGAAAATGTAACTAGAAAAACATTTCCTTTTGAATTCATAAATTAAATAGTAACTCGAGTTGACGAGTTACAAAAAGTGAATCATAACTTTAATGGATTCTTGACATGATCTTGATTTGATTATAAATATCATGACATCAATTTTATTTATTAATATAGGTCGATGTCTCCCTTCTTTCATTTCTGAAGGCCGTCTGTGATAGATTTGGGTGATTTAGGCCGAAATGCGATTAATCCCAAGATGAAGTAACTTCTCTCCATCAAACTTAATTAAATCTTTTTATTTACTATTATTTATGTGTTTCCCGAATAACATTGATGACATCTTTAATATCAGTTTTACGGCAATGTTGTAAAAAAAATGTATCCCAAACAGCAGATTGAACTCGAAGGAAGTACTCTAATTTTTAAGCTGGTTCAAACAAAATAAAATCTTACATCGCCCAAAATCTCAAACATTGAAATGGGAATCTATAAGTTTCGCACATGCAATTACTAATAAACTCAAAGATCAATTAAGTTACATTTAATAACCTCCCTTTGCTTAGCCTTTCACATAAAATCGAAGACGTTCTCAGACGGTGGCTCAATCCAAATACTCCTACGAGGGCATTGCAGCGATTTCCATGGTTTTTCTGGAATAGGAAGCCGCTCACGCGGATCGTACCTGCCTTTATCAAGCGAGTAGGATAAACATCTCTTCGAACGTAAACTACATTTAGAGAAGTTCACACTGTTTCCCATCCCTGGGACATCCACTCTCATCTCTGAAGAGTGGAGACTCGCAAAGATTGCCAAGCCATCAAGAGTTGTACCAGTCATCTCCTCCCATTTCAAAGAGACTAGTTTATACACTAATGGTGCCATGGTACCACATGTGTACATGACAAAGAGCTCTCCTCTCTGCTCCATCAAATAAATTACCTTCCGATGAGACCTCCATTGATCATTGTTAAGAACAAAAGGGCACATATGTTCCTTCCATAGTTGAAAAGTAACTGTGCCAGAAGCTAGGTCAAAATCAAGTAAAGCCCCTCTCGAGTCGATGCAATAGAAGTGACCATTGGCGTAGACAATGTTGCTATGCACACAAGGGCCAAATTCATGAGGGCAAGATATATCCTTAAAAGTCCACTCAGCTGCTCCAGGATAGAAAATGCTGATATGTCTTGTAAAAGGATTTAACGCTACAACAGTACAAGTACCCGATGTAGGGGCAGAAGAGAATGCAATAGCCTGATGAAAGCATAACTTATACTTTGGCAAGCTTATGAGCTCCCGAGCAAACGGGTTGAAGAAGAACAGGTCCACTGTACTGGATCTGCGCATTTCCGCAGAAATGTATCTGCGCATAAGCAACCATCCATCTTTCGAGTAACAAACTTTGGCTCCAGCAAGTTCGGGCAAATTTAGTGTGTATGTCTTCCGCTGCAACGGATCAATGAGATTAATCAAGTCACCATGTTTAGGCAATGAGAAAACCCACAGATGCTTTCCCACAAACCGAACGAATTCTGCAGCCTCACGCCATGCCTTGCATACAGCGGATGCACGGATGTTATCTTGTAACATAAGACAACACATTATCAGTTCCAAAAGGCTTGATGGAAGGTCAGCAAAAGTGAGACTCTTCTTTTTCTCCAGAGCATTGTTGTTGACATCTGTGTTCAACCTACATATATATTTGGGTCAACAAATTAAAAGAAAATTCAACAAAAATCAAATTAAAAGATATGAACTCATGGATTTGCTTTTGTAGTCATAAGACATGAAATATCACAAACTTTGGTATTAAAAAAAAATCTCAAATGTAAAAGTTATCATTTGAGGGAGTCAGTAGCCGTTGTGAGATGCAACATATAACTAGAAATAATACCAGCTTTAACAATTAATAATATGATAATCTTTCAGGACAAATAAAAACAAAACAAACCATTACCGAAAAAATCATATCAATAAATTATACATATTAGATTCTACATTTAATATGATAAATGATTTAGAATACCAAAGAGATGAAAGCGATAGAAGATAAAAACCATTACTGAAACATTGTGTCTTAAAGCCCTAATTTCACTGATTCCCCTATAGATCCCATATACTTTCCCAGAATTCTGATACTAAATTTTGAAAACAAATTCAGATTCAACCGAATTTAACAAAAGAGATAAATATGAATCTAATTGACTTTAAGGAACCTTTGATACATCATTTTTTACCAGAGATTATTGAGAGATAGAGATTCACCGTCTGCGTTTTCCTCTCTGGTCAGCTGTCATTTTTTTTTTTACTTACAGAAGATATCAAGCTAGGTTAAAATGTTACATGATAGTGACACCTATATATGTATTTATAATAGACCGAGCATCAGAACTTAGATAACTCAAATTAACAAACGGGATAAGGCCCATTAATGTCTTGTCTTTTTAATTGTCTAAAATAAAGTCTTGTCTTTTTAATTTTTAGTTTTTTTTTTTTTATAAACTTTCAAAATATTTTCAGACACTTTTGCAAACAAAAAATAACTTTTGAAATAAATCATATAAATTATCCTTTCCAAATAAGTTTCAGTTCTCTAAACCACCTTGGAATTCTCTCTATTTCAACGCTCCTATTTTCTTTTGTTGCTTTCTCCAATTATCAACAACCGTAGCTGATAATTTTCAATGCCACTAGCAACACATCACTTTTGATGTTAATACCATACACACATCAACAACTTGACTGATGGGTATATTTTTTCAAATGAGAAATCCGAATATTTTCCTCACATTGGATGTTCTTTTGAATCTATAAAAATAACATATTGGGTGCGGCTCCGCTATCACAAAACATAATCTCTTGCAGGCATTTTCCCCCAAGTTTCAATTTGTTGGATTCGTTCTCCATCTGTTGTTATTGGCTTTGGAAAAATTTACTATGGCAACAACTATGGCAGAGAGCGCATCTCAGAATTTTCTTTATATGGATCCACATAATTGTTGAAATGAAAGAGGAAACTAGAGTTAATAATCAAAGGTTGAATTCAGAGAAGATAAAGTCAAAGTCAAATCCTGATTGAAAGACATCGATATGGAATTATTGGTAACCGAGTGTCCAGTACGAAAAATGTATTAGACTTTAAATAGAAGCAGGTTAAATGGTTAAGATTTAAATAATTTACATATTACTTGATGTGCAGATAATCTTCGCTTGGGGTCCTAAACAAGCATTTTTCTCACCAAATCTTTTTTGCGCTTCTAGAGATGTTTGTGTATCTACTGCGCCAAATTGGAGCCACATACTTAAGTGCAAATCTGGTTTTCCACTCTCGCATGAAACACATTGCGATTGACTACCACTTCATAAGAGAACATGTTCAAAATGGACGGTTTAGGTTAGCTCATGTCTCCACACATGACCAGCTTATAGACAGCCTTACTAAGCCCTAAACTCGATCACGCTTCATGCTACTCAGAGACAAGATTGGAGTATCAAAGGCCCCTCCATCTTGAGGGGGCATATTAGAGTACCTATATAGGTAAAGAAGATATTAGGTATGGGCATTCGGGTATCGGTTCTAGTTTGGTTTGGGTTTGGTTCGGGTCTTTTGGGTTTCAAGTTTTTGGGTTTAGAGGTTTAAGCCCCATTCAGGAATTTATAATTTTTGGTTCGGGTTTGGTCGGATTCGGGTATCCATATATTGGGGAAAACAAAAAAAATTAGTTAAATTAGAATAAAATTTGGTTTAATTTTTACAAATATAACTAAGAACTAGATAGTAACTTACGCTCTGCAGCGTGAGAAAATGTTTGCGTAAATTTTGGTTCATTAGTTTACAAAATAATAGATTAATAATAGTATTTTTAATTTAATTTACTCTATGTATTTTATAATTTTATATATTTAATTTACTTTGTATCTAGAGCTGTAGTTGATATAGTAAACCCGACGACCTTGCACTAATTTATTGTAAAGGATAACATTTATAGTTATTAAAATATCATATTATTATAATTTAATGTTAATATTACGAGTCATTGTTTTATTGTTTATTATAGCTTTCAAATGGATAAATAAATCAGTTCACATACTCATTTACATGATTCAAAAAATTTACTATTTTTTGTCAAATGATTTGTGATTTTTCTTAATGCTATCAATTTATTATATTTCATATAATTATGTAGTTTGTAGATGAGGTTTAATTTTATATTTTAAAAATAAAATACTTACTAAAATATCGTGCAAGTTCTATTCTCTTTACAAAAATTTTGGTATAATTAGTTAAATAAGATAATTATAATTAGTTTTTATAATTGTAAATAATTATATAAGGAAGATGTTGTTATTGATTCTAAATTTATTGATAACATTAAAATAATAATTAAAAATCTGGTTGAAAAGGAAAAAATATTCTAATGGCATTTTATGTAATATAACACATGAAAATTGGTTATTTTCTTTTCAACATTGCTCAAATAATAGTATAGAGATTTTGGGATATTTCGGTTATTTTGGGTTTTTGGTTATTTTGGTATTAAAATAATTGATATTTTTTGGGTATATATTTATAATTTTGGGTAGTTAGATTATATCAAGTCTAAATATAATTAATATACTTTTGGTATGTAATTATTTTCGAATATTTCAGATATCCATTTGATTTTCGGTTTGGTTTGGATTCAGGTTCGGGTTCGGTTCCTCTTTTTTATGGATCGGGATCAGATTCGGGTTCGGTTTTGTTCTTTGGGTTCGAGTTTTTTTGTCCAGGCCTAGAAGATATGATTGACCATAATTTATTTCTGTAATTTATAAATAGATATATTCTTATTACCTTTCTCTAGCTCTTTACCTCTGTATTAATGTATACTCTCAATGTTAATACAAATAATCATTTTTACAATCTTTATATGTAGAAGTAGCCATTAATTTTTAATTTCCAACCTTTATGTAACCAAGGAAAAAAAAAGAGAGAGAAGAGGAAGATTGCATATTTAAAAGAGAGAGCAAAGAAGAAGATTTCGAAAGGAACGAAGAGGATATATTAATGTTAGTCGAAAAGATGATATTATTTCTACAATTTTTTATGTTAACATTTTTTTTTCTAAATCCCACCAAGGTAGGTGTGATTTTTCATCTCTATTTTGTATCCAAAATCTCCTAAAATCAGTTTCAATAATTTTTTCTGCTATAATGATATGAATTTAATAAACCATTGATAAATCAATAACATACATTCTATGTTTCTTTGTGCTGATTTTTTCCTCTCAACCCCACCATTTCTTCTACATCCCTAGACAGAGTATCTGATCAATAAAACAGTGACATCAAATTATGCAATTTTTAAAATTGATCTCAAAGTGAAAACTATAATCTTTCATGGCATATTTGGCACAAAGAAACTCAAATGATGCAACAGAGCTAATAAAGTCAATCAAGCTATACTGTTGAGGGAGAATCAGAAAACAGTGCAATGTCAACTGTAGAAGAAGAAGAAGAAGAAGAAGAAGAAGAAGAAGAAGAAGAAGACTTTTACAAAAGCCGAATCCGGTTCTGGTAGACAAAAACACAGAATTCGGGAGTCCCAAACCTCCAAGTACACATACTTCTTATCAATTTGAACCCAACATAAAAACTTTTCAACTCTCATGCAAAGGTTTCACAAAATGTCTAAAACATTCTTTGGCGGATCGATCCATACGCTTTGAGGAGGACAAAGTTCAACCCAGTTCTGCCATTCCTTACGAGGACTAAACTTGCTTTCATCAAATGAGTAGAATAGACAACGTTTGCGATTGTAGCCAAACCTTGAGAAATAGACATTGTTCCTCATCCATGGGAGATCAGTTCTCAACTCAGAGTTATAAAAACTCACAAAGAATGTCAAGCCATCAAGTGTATAACTATTCATCTCTTTCCACTCCAAAGAGAATAGTTTATACACCATTGGTGTCTCGTTACCGCATGTAAAAATGACAAAGAGCTCTCCTTTCTTCTCTACCAAGACAACACCCTTCTCCTTCCACTCATATTGCTGACTATGATAGATATATGGGCATATGAGATGATCTGCACAAATATAACTCCATGTACGGGAAGATGGCTCAAAGTTATACAAAGTTCCTCCTGCGTTAAAGCAATAGAACCGTTCATTGCGATAGACAATGTTGCTTTCCATACAAAACGTTGTGAAATACTCAGTATGGAAGTCTTCAGTAATCCACGTAGTTGCTCCCAGATGGCAAGTACTGATGATAGTGACAAGATGATGCGGAACAAACTTTAATGCAAGCAACATACATTTATCTGATGTAGGAGGACAAGAGAATGCAATCTCCCCAAAAGCCAGCTCACACTTGGGCAAGTTTATGAGCTCCCGAGAAAACGGGTTGTACAAGAAGACGTTGGTTGACCTAGATTTACGCATAAGTAACCAGCCGTCTCTTGAGTAACACACGGTTGAATCAGCTAACTCTGGCAGATTCAAAGTGTACAACTTCCATTGTAATGGATCGCGGAGTTCAAACATGTTGCCACGTTTAGGAAAACACATAAGCCAAGGATGCTTTTCCACTACACGAACTGTTACAGCAGCTTCACGCCATGACTTACAAGCCGCGGATGCACGGATATTATCTTTTAAGACAAGATATGACATTATTATTTCTATGAGGCTTAATGGAAGATCAGCGAAACTCGGTAAGCTCGGGAAACTCGGGTTTGATGCCTTTTTGCCTGAGTTTTGGGATCTACAAAACAATGAAAAGGCAAAGTTGTTACATTCAAATTCGTCTTTAAGTGAAAGCTCTAACAAGGTATAATTGGTTAATAACTTCAACGGGACACGATAGATAGGTGTAAATTTAATTCAATCACATAAAGAAATGTAATAAGAAGCCAAAAAAAATAGTGTTTATAAAAGAGATCGTGCGTGCAGAAGTTTTTAAGAACCCAAAATTTTTGGATCATACAAAATGTGGAAAATCAATCAAACTTGTTAAATCCATTACAACTGAATATGATCATTTGCAAACACTAAAATTGAGAATAGCATACCCTCTATATTGTATGGTGGTTGGAGTCGGAGAAGGTGACGCCATTTTCGGAGACGGCGGTGGTCTTTGACGGAGCAATTCTAGTGGTAGCATTTTTAAGATCTTAGGGTTTGTTGTGTTTCATTTGCTTTAAGTTTTCAACACTCTACTATTGAGTCAGTAGTGTCGTTTTGGGTTTGGGCTATTTAAGTGATTAGGCTTTTTTCAATAGATTAAATGAGATTTATAAAAATGGACTAGCTCGCTAATCCGCTGGATATAGCTGAATGAATCTGGACATAATTATATAGACCACGGTTTTATCAAATCCACACAACGAGTGGAACTTACTCTAGTAATTATATAGACCACGGGTCTAACAGACTAACTCGTTGCAATATGAAAAGGAAATATTTTGTCTGCATGAGGACAAGCCAAATAGGATCATCTCTCTAACATCTCTATATGTGACTGTGAGGATTAATTGTGACTTCGAGGGGGAGAACATATGATAAGTAGATTCTTGAAGAAAAGGATTTTTAAATTGTGTAGGTCAATTTTATTTTTCATAAATAATTGATATGTACTTTACATATCACATATTATGTTCCATCAAAATTAAAGAGAGCTTGTGTGTATTATGTTCTACCAAAAGTTTATCAGTTCAAGCAAAATCCAAAAATTTTATTTTCTTAATTCAAATTTTAAAATCCAGAGAATAGAAAGAAATAAAATCCGATAAGACAAAAGTAGATTTAAAAAAAAAAAACAAAGTAAACCTAAAACCAAAAATAAACAAAAAAAAAAAGTTAAAGATAAATGAGATGATATTACTCTAGAAGTGGTGTTGTAAACCTTCTCCATTGCTTTAGCTTCACATGTATTTGAAAGCTTTCTTCGGCGGCCTAATCCAAAGATTCTCAAGAGGACATAAATCCTCCTGTTCTTGCCACTGCTTACGTGGATAATACCTCTCTTCATCAAACGAATACGATACACAACGCTTGCAACCAAAACGAAGCCTTGGAAAGTAAACACTGTTCCTCATCCATGGGAGATTAACTCTTGTCTCAGAGAAATAAAGACTCGTAAAGATTGTCAAACCATCAAGCGTAGTACTATTAATCTCCTTCCAATTGTAACCGTCTTGTTTATAGACAATTGGCTTCTCACCACCACATGTAAACATCATAAAGAACACTCCTTTTCGCACTGCTAAGAAAAGTCTTTTCTTCTTCCGCTCATACCTGTAGCTTAATCTACCTGAGATATAAGGACATTGCGGTGAACTCGTATAAATAGAACCCCATTCTCGAGAAGACGGATCAAAGTAACATAAGCATCCTTGATGGTCAAGGCAATAGAAGCGACGTTTGGCATAGACAACATTGCTGTATTTAAGTGTATCGTTGCCATAATAAAGATTGAAATCTAAATCCTCAGTAACCCACTCGGTTGCTTGGGGATGGCAAGTACTCGTAGTGATGATACCATTGTCAAAACGCTTAAACGCTAGCAACACACAAGTACCTGATGTAGGTGCGCAAGAGAAAGCGATTGCGTCATATGATAATGGAGATTTTGGTAGGTTTATGAGCTTACGAGTAAATGGGTTGAAGAAGAACATTTCTTTTGAAGCGGTTTTGCGCATAAGTAACCATCCGTCTCTTGAGTAACACACCTTAGATTTGGCTAGCTCGGGTAGATTCAACGTATACATCTTTTGCTGCAGTGGATCGTAGAGTTCAAACAAGGTTCCACGTTTAGGTAAGTACATAAGCCAAGGAGGCTTGTCTACCTTTCGGACATATAGACCAGCTTCACGCCATGTCTTGCAGACAGCAGATGCGAGGATGTTATCTTTTAAGACAAGTTGAGATATTATTACTTCCAAGAGGCATAATGTCAGGTCAGCAAAACTTGGTTTGTCTTCTTCTTTGCTCTGATTCTTGCTCTCAAGAAAACCGAATCCTTTGACATCTACGTTTGACCTGTAAAAGAGTTTTGGATCAACAAAACAGTTAACTTATTGGGTTTGTGTACGAGTCATAAGTCATCGAATTACACAGTTATAAAAAAAAAATTACACTTAAAGACATCTAAATGTGAAAGCTATGATATTTAAAGGATGAATCTGTAACCACAAATTACAGTGAGATGCATCAGAGCTGTAAATCATACATAATTTCAGTAGATTTCAGTTAAGTATATACAATCTTAAAAGCATAATTTAAGAATCCTAGAACATTTCAGGTCCGATTAAATCTGATAATTTTCACATAATGTGATCCGGAAAATACACTGAGATTAAATATTTTACATAATTTGTTCTATAAAATCTTACAACATTCTACTCAATTCAGATAAAATCCGGTCATAAAACAATAATCTAATCTTTAGTTATTGAAAATTAAAACCTTTGGGAGATTGGAGATTAGGATTCAGGCCCGAATTTCGAGATTATATATATAAAAAAAACCTAGAACATATCATGCCCTGTTACATCTGATCAACTTCACAAAACAATTCCACACATATCTCCAATACAATTTATCAATCGTCGATCTCACTTTAAATTTGGATATCTGGTGCTAATTTCTGACATAAAAAAAGGAAATCGAAACTCACAAGCTAAACCTCCCATTCCGGCCAGCCATAGTGATAGAAGACGATGATGAAAAGAGAAACGAAGAAATTGAAGATTTCTCAAATGAGCCATAAATTAAAAATTGCTACAAAGAGAATAGGCCTGGAGTATAATGGCCAAGTCCACTCGTAAGTTCGTAGCCCTTATATTACTTCAAAAACCCTAATTATTTGCGAGTCGTGCGACTAAACAAAAAGAATCGCTGCCCAAAATTACGTCCGTTTTTGCTGACGTGGTGGGTATTCAAAGTAATTTTTTTTTTTGACGGCTTTTCAAAGTAATTATTGAAAAATAAAAATTGTAGAATATCTGACAATTTTTGCCAGGTCTTACATAACGGCTGAATTTTTTAGACGTCATGTAACTGACGAAAATACAAAGGTAAAGGTCCCAGCGTTTCTGTTTTAGAGATATCGACATTTTTTGTTTCTTTGACATAAAAAAAAAAACTATTTTATTATTCAAGTTTGCCATATTGAATTGGGACAACAAACAAATTAAGTATTAGGGTCTCATACAAGTTCTGTAGATGCAGATTCTGCATACATAATGCTGCGCGGATCAAGAAGCTGCATCAGACATATCAGGATGTTGTAAGCTGACGTGGACGCGGAAGCTGACAATATTAATGAAACTGACGTGGCAAAACTGGAGTAGATGATGCAACAAAACTAAGGAGGTGTGGGCTTACTTGGAGCTGAAAATATTGGATGAGTTGCATAGATTTGAAAAGAATATTTTCTGCAGCCATTTAAAGAAATGATAAACTTGAGGTGTAAGTTTATTCTTTTAGTGATTCTCGAAAATTCTTAGCATTAGGGTTTTGGGATTTCATATATATAGTCTAGAGAGGCTATGGAACGTGGTTAACTCTCTAGAGCTATATTGCAAAGATTATAAACTTCGAAACTAAAAAATAAAGCTTAGAAGGTTGTTGTTCCCTAATTTAGCTTTGATATCTTCGGGTGGGTAAATTCAAAGTAGGAGTTAGGTTTTATACTTGACTGTGATATCTTCGAGCGGATATATTCATAGAAAAGTGTGATTTCTTCGAAGCCGAACAAATTAGTAGGATGAGAAGGTGTTGTGGTTTTTACTTGAATTTGACATCATTGAGCGGGGTAATTCAAAGGAGAGTTAGAATTTAGAACTTGATTTTTAGTTGGGGACAATCCTATTGGGTAGAATAGGTTGTGTAAATCTAAAATAAGTAGATCTTTGTAAAAAATGTTACATTGTGAATACAAACAAGTTAAAGCTTTGGACCTGGCGTGTTCCAAATTATATATTTGTTATGTCTTTTAGTCTCTATACCTTCTCAAGTTCTAGCAAGATGAGCCAAGTGGTTGGCCTTATGCATTGAACCACTTAACATGTACGTAGGATAGAGAAAATAAGGTAAATCAGCTTCTGAAACATGAGAAATCTTTAAATTCCGTAAAAAATGTAGGCCATTCTTCCTCTAAATAATTCTTTTATATTTTCGCAATCCGTTCTATAGATTTGTTGAGAAGTTTGTTGAATGAAGCATTTCATAGTCGTCCAACTGAGTGCTTCAAACTCCATGCATGTGCAAAGGAGAGATCCACACCTCAGTTGGTTTCTTGCTTACTCGCTCCCAGATGTGATGGACTATGTCTGGTCCAAGCCATGCCCATCCTAGCGCTAGTCTGCTATTTGCATTGTTTGGATGCCTAGTTTTTAGAGATCTTGATCAATTGATTTGATCGGGGTTGATATATATTGGACTTTACATATTTATTACTACTTGTATTCTTGTGTTATCTGTTTGATGATTTTCAATATTGGATTTAAATCTGATTTTGATTTCATATTAGATTTTAACATATTTAAAAGTGAATTTATATATTTCGACCAAAAAAAATGTATTTGTAATGTTGGGAAAAAAATTGTAAAATAATATACATATATGTTCATATAAAAAGATATATCAAAATTCAAAAAGTTATAGAAAAAGACATTGTCATTAGTCAGGGAGGTCTTTAATTTGAATTAAGATCCTACTAAATTAGTAAAGTCATTGAGGTTTTTCTATTGGTTTTCCTTAGCACACAGTTGATAGGTACTATAACTTTTAATTGATGACTATTAGGATCATATATTTAATGATCATAGGAATAAAGAAAAAGCTTTATCTGTAATTGCTAAATTTATTACAGAAATCTTAAGCTCTATAAAAAACATGTATTAAACAATTATAAAAGTTATAAAGAACCATTCATATATTATTTGTTGGGTTTTTAGAAAACAGTTTGGTTCAGAGAATCATTCATATATTTGTTCTTCATGTACCGCACCAACTATTATAAAAACATTTTTTCTTTTGAAAATTTCATTTATTATAAAAACTTGATTGTTACTATTCGGCATTTTGATCGCGGGCTAAATAAACTGTCATAGTTGCCAGCGAAAAGGACTAATTTCAAGAGGAATAGTTTTTACGGTACTTTTTTGAACTAAGATATAGTGCATTTTCAACTTTAATTTGGTAAATTTTCAAAAAATTTATGAACTTTAATATATGTGCTGAAATCAATTTTGACCGAAACTGTATTAGTCAAACCCATGAGTAAAATGCCACGCGACAAATTTATGTTGAGTCATATGCCACATGACGTATTTTTGTTGAGTCAGATACCACATAGATTTTTTTTAATTTTTTTTTGAAATTTTATTCAATATATTGAGTCTAAAAATTTGTTGACATTTAAAATAAATAAACGGAAACACCATTATTAATTGAGCCACTTTATCGATTTTTATCATTTTTGTAGCCGCAACAACCATAGGGATTCTGACCATTAAACAATACAATATTGAACAATAACAAATCTGAACTCTAAATTTAAAAATATTAAATTCAAAAATTGTAATTGTTTAAGAATATGCATTCTAATGGTCGGAATCCTACGGTTGTTACGACCACAAAAATGATGAAAAACTGATTAAGTGGCTCAACTGACAATGGTGTTTCCGTTGCTATATTTAAGTGTCAAAAATATTTTAGACCTAGAACATTGCATAAAATTTCAAAGTAATTTTTTTTGTTTTGAAAAGTCTATGTGGCATCTGAGTCAACAAAAAATATGTCACATGACATATGACTCAACAGAAATATGTCACGTGGTATCTGACTCATGGGTTTGACTAATACAGTATCGGTCAAAATTGATTTTATCACATATATTAAAATTCATGTAATTTTAAATCTATAGAAAAAGTACCCTGCAAATTGTGTTGAAATTGGCCATTTTCCTATAGGTACCGTATGAAGTTATGAACCACTTAAAACCGAGGTACTTTTTTTTTACTAATAGAGTAACAATTCTCTAATAACTTATTAACAGAAAAAAAAAAACAATTCTCTAAATAATCGATTTCAGACGTGCATCGTGCTCTCGATTTTTATATTATTCAGGGAAGTTCATGTGATTTATCTTTTTTTTACGAAACGAAAATTTCTTAGTCCAGTCTTTTTCTTTTCCCCATTTGATCAACTTGCAACTAAAATTTTGCATATAAATAAAATGTATCCCTGTCAAAGATAGACCGAGCATAAATGACAAATAGATATATACTCTGTTTCGATGTGGAATAGAATATGTATGTATGCATTCTGTTACAAAAGTCCACGAATAAACTATGTCTGTTAGGGGTATATAATATCTTATATAATGTGACACAACACTAATTTTCACGGTTGTGTTGTGTATATAAATACTAATCTAAGGAAGCACCAAAAACAAAAGAAAACGATCCTCGGTCGATTAATAATGGCTCAAACCACCACCGTGATCTTCCTTCTAGCCACATTGCTGATGGCAGCTACGACTGTTTCAGGACAGGGACCACCGGCTCCTAGCCCTACAATCAACGAAGTTATGAACTGTGCCGCAGATTTGGCTGTTTGTCTTCCAGCCATTACTCAGAGAAAAACTCCATCACCGGAATGCTGCACCGCCTTAGAGACTGCGTTAAAAACGAAGCTATCGTGTCTTTGTGGCTATATCAAAAGCCCAACATTATTGGTCCCTTTCAATGTCACTGCCTTCAATGCTACTTGTGGACTCAACACCGATCCCAATTTGTGTTCCGAAACTGCTGGTAACGTTTTGCCTACAAATTTTATACTATGCACTATATAGGTTCATGTATGGCGTGTCATGTTTTTAAATGGAGTATGGATTTTTAATAAATATCATAATATTTTCCCTGAAAAAAAACACAATTTATATGATATTACGCTGTCTCTTTGAATTCACACGAAAGAAAACTACCACTTATTTTATTTTATTTCTAATTTCAATAGAAAACGTGTTTATAAATCTCGCATAAAAAAAATCATATGTTTATACATTATTATTATTTTTTGGATCAAACTATATATTAGTATATTTTGTAAATTTGAATAAACAGATATTGTATATATATCTTGAAACCAGGTCATAACTTGGTAGTGAGATTAAATAATTTTATTTTTCCTTGATTTGATATTCTTCTGTTGTTAGCTCAAGCTCCTTTGCCGCAGACGAAAGCACCAATTCCGGGTAATGAACAATTTTAATATGTCAATTACAAAATGGATGAAGTTTCTGTCGTTACAAATCATGAGGAAAATATTAGCAACTTGTTTAAGAAATAGAAGGGTCATCATTTAATATTCTTGGTACTGAAAATATTTGATTATTCATTTATAGGATCACCCAAAGCTGACAAAGATGCTGCAAGCAAACTCGCGGGAACTGGTTTGGTCGGAATCGTCTTCATCACGATCTCTGCGATGTTTTATTAAAATTTTATAATCTTTTAAAATATTGCAGAGAAATTGGAAAAATTCTATGAGAGAAATTGGCTGTGGATGTTAATTTTTTTTTCCATTCAGGATTTTGAGTTTTTGTGGGCTTCAATATTGTTCTTTAATGTATTGTTTTACAACTTAATGTATTCTATTTTATCCCAAAAAAAAACTTAATGTATTCTACTATTCTTGTTCCAAATTTATAAAGAACTTATTTTATAATTTTATTTCCCTCCAATTTAATATTTATAAATTGTGATCGTGCACTTCAAATTCTTGACGTTAATTTTCTAGCTATGACCTTTTCTCGGTATTAGATTTACGGCTATGACATTGCAATTTCTGGTATTCCTTTGTTTGGCAAAGGTGTGTATCATGTATGAGGTTATTTCCTTTGTGACTCTTATTCTTCGAGTGTGATTATACAAAAGAAATATGGGACTTCTTTTTGAACTCTTTTTTTTTTGTCTCCTCCCTTAAGCTCGAAGAAGTTATCTCGTGGTTGAAGAATCTTTTTGCTCAAAAGCTCAGTTCCATCTACAAATTACTTCTTCAAAAGAGATAATCTATAAACTTTGGAAACAGAGGAGCACACTCTTTTACGCTGTTGAATCTAACTAGACCTCTGTATTGGGAATAATATCGTACATCGCAAGTTGAACAAGGAATTTAAGTGGTATATAAAGAGTACATACCAATTTATTTATCACTAATTATTTTTCGTTGTAAGCTATAGTTTAATATGGCATCAGATGTTGATTACACGCTGTCCAACCTAATCTACCATCGGTCTAACCCAAAATTAGTCCCACCAATCCATGCTCAAAAATACTGAAATAGTAAGCTAGAAATTTCATTATCTCGAATGGGTGTATTGAGAATAATATCTCACTTCAGAAGTTGAACATAGATCTTAAGTGGTATATAAAATATATAGATCAATCTACTCATTGACAATAGTTTTGAGTTAGAAACATATAATCTAATACTCTGATGCAGGCTTATCGGACTGGATCGCAAAGGTGAAAAAGTTTTGACATGGTTAACGGTAATAAGAAGAAATAGATCTTGCACTTCTAACCGAATCCAATGGATCGCTCACATTTCCTATGCCTTTTCCCTAAGTGTCAAAAATCTAGTGCTCGCTCAACCATGATTTGCTTATCTAGAAACAACTTTACCAAAATCTGCTATACTTTGTTTTTACCGGCATTAGAAAAAAAAATTCAGTCAAAGAAATGTATATTCATTTTAATCAAAAAAAGAAAAATAATAGAACATCGTAAAAATGCAAAAAAAAAAAAGAAAAAGAAAAGAGAAGGAGTATGATTAGTTTGTGAATAAAATTTGAGTTTTATTGGTCAAGCAGGAAAAAAAATATATAATACAAATGTGACCGACGAGAAAATTTGATACAACTTAGATTCAGTAAAATTATATATTATTTTTATTTTTGGTAAATTTATTTTCAGTACTTTTCTTATTTCCTATGATGTTTTAGGGGTTGTTGATTTCAATTTTCTTTTAAATAGCCGATAGATTTTAACAATTTTCTTTTAAATAGCCTATAGATTTTATTCAGTTTTTACTTAATTTATTAATAATATAGACCTAATCTTCTATCTTCTCTTAAACTCTTTTTTTTTTTTTTAGATCTTTAAAGAGCTCACTCAATTCGGAATCTCGGACACAATCAAACTAAACGAGTTTTTGCGTCACTGTTAGTTCCCCTACATTAGAATTTAAGGTATACAAGACCTTTAACAAATAGAAATGCTCACGTTTCAAAAAAAAAAAAATTATAGAGAATTTTATGAGAATGTATATGAAAAGACTTTTAACAAATAAAAAGAAACGTATAACTAAACAAATTTAGTCAGATCTATCAAGAGAGATACTTTTTGGAACTGTTTAGTGAGTTAGATTTTCTTCTTCTGCTGGAGCCTGGTGTGTATATACATATGCATGAAGTTCAGATTATTGTGAGATCTCAAGGGTTGAGAAAGTGAGAATAAATGAAGTATATTGTGTATTACATTTACACATATACTCAAAAGGAACAAATTGTTATGTTTTATAAACTTTCAATGCAAAATCAGTTGATAATGAATCTATTAGCTCACATTCCTTATGTACTATTCAAAGTCTCTTCTCATTTTATGATGTGGAATATTCTTCATATGTCCTTCAAGATAATGATTATTCTAGACATTAATCTCTACAAAATTAATCATGCTTTCGAAATAGCAGTCCTCTAGCTATATTGATGGAATTAAGCTTTCTTTTGGAGTTTGGACCATCAATTGGAGTGAGATCGGATCACTTTTTGAGCAGGATTAACAAATTAATATGTTTTTGGACTATGATATCATATTAAATTTTATGGGTTTTCAACATATAATTCATTGACAATTAGTAGATTGGTTTCTATCCCTTAATTATATATCCTTCACACAAGCGGTTGTAGTTCTAAAATGTCTAAAATCCTATCAAAAGACTGAAAAACATAAAGGCTTTGAATGATAATGGTTTTTAGAGTGATTTTTGGTTTTAGATTTTCAAAAAAAAATCTAATTTATTGTCATTCATAATTTCAGAAATAATGGATTCCCTAAAAAATAGGAAATCTGGATTTTGATGGTTTTTCCACATTTGTGAAGAGAATCCAAAATCTCACTTATAAAAGTTTTTAGGAGATTTTGAAAAGCTAAAATCTACAGAAAATCAAACACCAAAAAAATCAAAAACCAAAAACTAAAAACAAACAACCAAAAACCCAAAACTACTAAAAAACTATCAAATATTCATGACCAAAGTTTATTTGTATAAGTTATCTTTTAACAAATACAACAATACTGCTTAAACTACCATATGAAAAGAACATTCGCAACCGGTTTGATTCCCTTCCAAAGTCCCATTTGTTTTGAGTGTTCCAACCACAATACCCGCAATTTATTTTGGTTGTTCTTAAAGTCCATCAAACATTTTATTTTGAGTAGTGACAACTGTAGAATCATCTAATAGTTGATTGTTATTATATCCACATGTTTCCAGTAGTTATTATATCCACAAGTTTCTATTTCTCCGTTTCTAAATTTGTCAAAATCATTTGCGACTTTGCTACGAAATAAATACGTCCCCTAATTAAAAAAAATGAAGAAGATATCATAGTGAATAAAATAAGTCAATATTGGGTTACTCAAATAGAACTTTTTTTGGCTATTAAAATTAATCATCAATATCAACCTGTTTTGGCAAAATTCTGAATTTCTAATTTCTATACATATATATTAACATATATTTTCACTTTTTAATTATCAAAAAAAAATATATCTTCTCTTGATTTTCTGAATAAAACATGTGTTATACGAGCTAGAATGTTGGTGGTAGTACAAGGATGGTAGAAAATTTACAAAACAAAAATAGTCTATAATAGTTTTGCCTATAAAAATCTGACAAAAAATTTGAAGTGCGAACTCAAATTTATCGTATTTCAGCAAAATTAATTAACAAATAAAACTCCGATCTATTTCATCGAAAACAACAAAAGCTTCTAAAAACTAACAACATTAATCTTAGATAGAATACATAAAATAACTATTTGATCTCTTCGTCTACGACTTTGTTTTGTGTTTTCTGATGAATACAACCAGATACTAAGACAAATATATTATAAAGCATTTGGGATTAGCCTCCAAATTCTGTTTTACATGTTCTTCATACAAAAATTTGAAAATATGTATGTAATGATCTTAAAGTCATAAAGTGTATTTTAGACGGTATATCGCTGCTTTCTTATTTTGATTTATTTGTTTTCGGGAATTCTAAAATCCACCACATTTGCTAAATCCGCTACAAACTAAACATGCATAGCACTTCATTTGAGAAACTAATAGGAGAATGAAAGAATGTTAGTGACTTGGTTTGGTTATGAACTTAAGTAAAAGTTTCCTTTCCATTGTCATAATCATCAAAACAAAGTTTACAAGCTAGGTAAAATGAACTATGATTATTTATTTATTTTTTATGACTTAAGTATATTAAAAACTGTTTACACGTACTTAAAAGGTAGGTTTCACAAAATCAGACCGAAATAATGAGAGTCTCGGCAAGTTGGAGTTTTTGGGATATATTAAACTGAGTATTTAGAGAGATTTGAGTTCAAATAATAAATTATGTGCTATTGAAACATGAATTTTAAAATCCAGTGTTATTGAATTAGTGATTTTATAATGTACAATCAAATATAATGTTATTGAAAACATTTTAAGATTAGAATTTGGAAATTTCAGCTGAGATTTCAGAAGATTTTTTAGTTAGAAATACAAATATCTTAATCTCATGTTTTAAGTAAGATTTTAGAGAGTTTAATAACAAAATTCTTAATTCACCAAAATTCAACCAAATCTCATTAAAACATAAATTTCTCCAAAATATTTATCCAATACACCACTTGTCTCTCTATGACATTTTAAAACACTCTAAAGTAAGTGAAGCGTTTGAAAATGTATAAGCAATTTTTATACTATTTTTTTTTAAGCAGAGACATATTGGAATATTAGTATATATAAAAATAAAATAGTAAATATCACACGATTTACACCATATTAAAAGAGTATTATGTATGAACCTACACGCATCCAATATTTTTTATATAATCAAAATCATCTTTTGCAAGAAAGATTTTATAGATAAACGAGGGAGATTCATATGCAAAAGTATCAAATTTCTAAACTAATATTTTTTTTAATTATAAAATTATCAAAAGTTACCTCATGCTCTTTATTTATTTACTATATGGTAAACTAATATTTATTTTTTCGTCAGAAAAGAATCTCATTAATTAACGACTGCAAAAAACATAACCAAAAGTTCTTAAAAACAAAGAAGAGGCTACACAAAGATAAAAGAAATCCAACCAAAAAAGAAGGATTGTTCAAACTATGTAAAATGAGATCTTTGTCTAATTCATATTGGTTGTAACTCAAAAGTAATATATGTCACATGTGTGCTCTCCACAAAGAGAAGTTGCTTCCAATTGCAATTGGATCAAAAAAATGTTTGTTGTTGTGACAATTGATTCTCATTCCACCCAGGATGTGATGTAGATGTCCATTTTGGAACTCCTCCACATAAATCTCAATATCGGCACCTTTTTTATTTAATGAAAATAACAGACAAACCAAGTCTTACTTGTGTCCCACGTGCAATGATAATGTCCTTTGACAGCAAATAAATTAAAAACTCGCAATATGTTTATTATTTTCTCACAGAATATATAAATTATACTCTGGCAAATGATGGGGGAAAAAAACAAGGTGCCACAAATTAATCGCACTTCTATTCAAGAGTCAAGAGAGTTATATATAAATTAGTGTCCAGATTGTCCACACTTCCTACTAATTTCCATCTTAATTCGATGATCGTTAGTTAGGTTGATTATCTGTTTAATATTTTCAAACTAACCACTTGATAATTAAGTGGAAATTTATTTTCATAGCGATTTTTTAAGAAAAAATTATGTTGCTTTCGGTTGGTCAAATAAATCAAGAACTTACTCTCTTTTTTTGGCAGCATATATAAATCAAGAATTTGCTTTAAAATTAATCCTGACAATAATAAAAATTTTTGTTGACAACTGAAATTTTTAATCAATTAACGAAGAAAAAGCAGGATAACAAAAAAGTAATTGTACTAGTGTAGTGGTTAAAGTATATTTTAAGTCAACAAATAAAAAATACTGAAAAACAATTATATAAAACAACAACAAAAAAAAACCAGTTGGGCAGTAAAAACAGTTGGGTTGAACTAATTAATTTTATATAGATAGTAGACTCAAAAGCAAAGAAAATAACGTTGACTTAACCATAACTCCTAATGATATTTTTCATCTAATAGTATACTTTGTAAAAAACCATGGTGCTTTACCGCTTGACATGATTTTTGTTGCATTACTTTTATGTTATTAAATGATGTATATAAATATGTATGTATTTTTGAACAACAAAAAAATATATATATGTATGTATTATGCGTATATGTGCCATGTATCCATACAGATGCTAATTCTTCTGACCAGTCTCCATGGAGCTTTGACTAAAACCATTGTAACACTCGAATCCAAAATCTTGAACGCCAAAGTCTTGGCAGTAATCCAAAAGCATCCAACTGTCACCGTTCTTTTCTTCCGATGGCCATGTCGGAAAATCTTCCCCGGCGGCAATGTCTTTCTTGTCTACGGCTGTGGCTGCGGCTGCTCCTCCAATACCAAAGTTGTTATTGCTCCATGACGCATCGACTAGAGGAGGTTCATCGTCGGTCCATAGAATCTTAAATAAATCTTCATCGTTATAAATAATATCACCAAGTAACTCATAATCATCTGTTGAACTATTTTGATGAGTGATCGTGCTACTTTCATCTATTGTATTTTTCGTTGTCACATCAATCTCTACGCTTTTACAATCACTTCTCTCTACATTGCTGTCTTTCGATGAAGTTAGGGATTTGTCGAAGAATTTTTTATCGGTAGATACTTTTTTTAAAGGTTGATGGGTCATAGGATCGATATCCATCTTAAGGAGCTTCTTCTTGATATGAGTATTCCAATGATTTTTAATTTCATTGTCTGTTCTTCCTGGTAATCTTGCAGCGATCTTGGACCATCTATAGAGAAACAAGTAAGAGACAAAAGTTACGTTTAGTTACATTAAATATGTTCCTTTTTTTCTAAGATAATGTTAGGAGGTGTTGGTAGAGATGTCAAAGTCTTGATTCTTGGAAAATAACAAAAGCTAGAAAGTTGACAATTTAAGTTATACAACTAATACTATTCTATGTGGAATCGAAGAACGTTACTTTGTCTTGAAGTTAATTTCAAAATTGAAGTAAATACACAAATTTTAAATAAAATATAGAAGACTTTAGTTCAAAGAAGGAAAACTTATATTTATTTATATACATCGTTTTCTTATGAACCGGTTCAATCATATGATCCAAACACTATATTATATTATACTTTTACATTCAATTTCAATAATATATCACAAATACATTTTTTTTATAATGTATTGTGATATCACCATTACATTGTCTGCAGCATTTTACCATTAATCCATTAGCCATTCCAACCTATATCTAATAGATGTGTTTGTATTTTTTCAAAGTAACATCTGTAAATTAACTTAAGTTAAAAGTTTATAAGAATATATATAAGCGTTATACTATATCTCAGAACATACATATATATGGATATAAATATAATGTTGACTATCATACAAGACTAACAACATGCAAAGATATAATATTGGGATATTGTTGAAATTTTGTCACAGGAAGGATATAGTCTAGTGGTTTGTGATAATTCCACTGTCACCACCCATATTAAACCCCGTATCATTATAATACGTATATGTTTAAGAAATTAATGAAGACGGCTTAGTTAACGTATAAGAAGAATTCATAACAAATGATCAATTACATATAAAAGAAATTGGTTAAAACTAGCTCAAACCTGTTGCCGAGAAGAGCATGAAGGTCGATGACAAGTTGTTCCTCGGCGTCGGAGAGAAGACCTCTCTTCAAGTCAGGTCGGAGATAATTGGTCCACCGTAAACGGCAGCTCTTCCCACAGCGACGGAGACCGGCCATCTTCGGCAAAGCCCTCCAGCAACAGTGGCCGTTGTTCAGTATAAAGTTTATCAATTTCTTGTCTTCCTCCGCCGTCCACGGCCCCTTTTTCACCCCGAGCTTGTCACAACATGGCTGCCTCCCCATTAATTTATATATATACAACTATTTTGAGTGTATTTATATATGCTATGTATATTAATTTACGAGAGATGTGAGCACCTTAAAGTTTTTGAAGGTAGAAAGTATATTCAACCTTTGAAGATTTATGTTTAACAAAAAAAAAAAAAAAAAAAAAAAGAGTATATTCAACCTTAGAAGATTTATGTCAAAAGCCTAAACACCAAAGCTCAACCACCTATATATAACTCCAAAATTTTCTCACATCGTACACTACAACTTTTATTTTTTAATTGGAATGATAGTATTATTTTTATTTACGTATATGTAGATATAAGTGTATATTAGTTGAGCCAAATAAGGTGAGTAGTGGAAGTGTGAAACCAAAGAGTAAAAGTATTAAGGGTCTATTTAGTTTTGAAATTTGGAATGTTTTGTTAAAAAATTTACTAGTCAAAAGTCATCTAATTTAATTATTGACCCAGTAAAATGTATATAGACTTAAAAACTTAGTAAACGAAATACAATATAATATTATCATATGGTGGATATCAGCCAGACTTTTGAATAAAACTGTATATAGGCTTTAGGTTCATAAACTATATAGATCTTTTATAATTACGAAGTATATTATCCAGGAACATACTATCCGAATAATAATATGGCATATGGGCATCACATGTTATTTTATTTTCTTGAATTTACGTTTCGAAGGATATATAAACATCCAGAAATACAGTAGAAAAATAGATGGTATCTATGTAAACAAATTGTACGATGGGGAAATTTCAACATTTTCGAAGTTTCTACATTTCTTATATATGATAATCAAATATTATACAAGTATACTTAACAATGATATGCATTGTTCATTATTATGTATAAACTAATCAAATTTGAAACATATTTATACATAACACGTGTGCATAAATTAAGAGGACAAACTATAAATCGAAATATTTTCAGAATTACAATGCACTAATTAACTAATAATTCAATATCGAATTATTTAAGATTAAAATATAGTTGTTTTTCCCGCACCATACACAAATGTTAAAATATATATAGATATATATATATATATATAATCACGAAAACTTAGGAGTGTCGGAAAACCTAGATTAATTTGTTGGTGAAAATGACTTTGGAACTAATGTGAAATGATAGGCTGCATACGTGCGAATATACACGCGGGCGACCCATAGTCTTTTTTTTTTTTTTTTTTTGATAGAAGGCTTACCCCATAGTCATTTGATACCAAAATTAAAGTTTAATAAATTCTATTAGTTTGATTAGAAAAATATTGTTACAATTATTAATTATATAGGGAATAATGTACATTTAGCACGTTATTCATACTTAGGTCGTATTTGTTTCAAGAACGATCAACAATACTTTTTTTTTCGCTTTGTAAGTTGTTAACGACCAAATGACAGCAATTATTTTCTGTTTATTTTACAATTGTTGGTTTAACGATTATCTTCGGTGATAGATTTCAGTGACTGCCAATTTAAAATTTTGATCATTAAAAATTCTAATAATTTAGATTTTGGATCAACGATTAGTCGCTATTACCAGGCATTACCAAACATATACAAAAATAATTATTGTTTTCTATATTATTGTGTTTTTTTGTTTTAATGTTAAGTTTATATCGTAACTACTAAAATTAGCGAGCCCACAATATCATACAAGACACTTACTACTGAGAAAAAGAATAAGAATTGGTTGATTAGTGATTACTAAAAAAATTTAATGAAAACAATTTACAAATACACTACAAGAAATTTACTGCAAAACCGACAGAATTTCCTACGGAATATAAATCCGTCGGAATATAAATCCGTCGGAAAATTCCGACGGATTTACGACACATTTCCGATAGACATGAAAATTAACGATTCCGTCAGAAATTCGTCTGAAATTTTCTGACGGATTTCAGAGCGATTTCAGACAGATTTCCGATGGATTTTTGACGGAATTTGTTTTTTGGCTTGTCTAGTCATATGTCAGACTAAACCTTAAAACGCGACACATGAAACCACAAAACCGCCAGAAATTTCCGACGGATTTTCGACGGTTTTGTGGTTTCGTGGTATTTTACGATCCGTTTAACTTGAAATATGTTTGTATTATGCTATATTACTCATTTCAATCATAATATAATACCAAAAACCTTGTTATATATCATATATACCAAAATTAGAAAAATTCATACAATCATGTATACATGTTAGACAATGATACATATACTTAAGCAATGATTTATAAACATAACAAATAAAATTTTCTAATTTTGGTATATTTAATATGTAACAAGCTATTTGTTAGTATTTTATCATTGAAATGAGTAACAAATCATATTACAAACATATTTCAAGAGAAACGGATCGTAAACGACCACGAAACCACAAACCCGTCGGAAATCCGTCGGAAATTCCTGACGGATTTCCGACGGATACTATATATCAAATGTGTTAAATATGTTGCATATGAGTTTAATTAAAAATTTTCATTTTCCGTCAGAAATTTCCGACGGAAAATGAAATTTTGACCGCGTAAATTGCCTGCGTGAATTAAATTTGTTTAAATTTTTTGCTATCCGTCAGAAATTTCTGACGGATAGCAAAAAATATAGGCGCGAATGTTCCAAATATTTTTGAAAAACACCGACAAATATTAATTTTTTCGCCAGTTCCGACGGATATATCCGTCGGAATTTTATTTTTATATATCACTTCTTCTTCTCACCGAATTAATTTCTCATTTTAGAAGAAAAAAAATTAAAAGAAGAAGAAGAAGAAGAAGACGAAGGAGGAGGAGAAGAAGAATTTTATTTTTTATTTTTTTAATTTAATTTTAAATTTAATTTTAATTGTAATTAAAATTTTATAATTAAAATTTATTTATAATTATAATTTTAAATCTTAATTTATATTTATTCCGAATTAATTTTATATATTAATTATAATTAATTGCAATTAATTAATATTAATTACAATAAATTAAATATTATTAATATTATTAATAAAATTTTATATCCGTCAGAAATCCGTCTGAAATATGTCTGTCGGAATGTGTCCGTCGGAAATCCGTCGGACGATTTCCGACGGATATCATATCCGTCGGAAATCCGTTACAATTTTTGACGGATTTCCGACGGAATTTTTATTTTCGACGAGATAGAACAGACGAAAAAATCCGTCGGAAATTCGACGGATTTCCGACGGACTTTTTTCGTCTGTTCTAGCGTGTTTTCTTGTAGTGATAGTGTTCGAAGTCTAACATCGTCAAAGGATACTGAAGTGTTCGGCGTTTAGCCGTTGCCGCCAATGAATTGGAACGCGAATCAACTACTCCCTTCATGGTCACATAGTCATTACAGAATTGTTTTTCAGGTATATATGTCTTTCTTAATTTCATATTGGTAGTACCTATTTTTCTATATAAATTCTTTGTGGTTGACAATACCGCAAAAAGGTAAGTGAGCATTTGGTTTCTAGGTTTACGTTTGTTACACGTATGGCTGATTAACAAATAAGCTACCTTATAGATTTATAATAATATATTTTTGTATGTTGTCTATACGGAAAAGTAATAGAGACGAACACATATTTGACACGTACGTATACATAATTAGATCAAAATCATGTTCTAAATTTTTGCCACCTCATAGGTAACGTGCAGTTTTAGCAATAGAGGGATTTTTCAAATGAATTGTTGTCAAGAAGGCTTAGGAGTTTAGAAGAAGGTTTCTTATTGATCTCGTTACAGAGGTACAATTTTATAGATATGAATATCTTGACCTCATTACAATAGACTAGAATATATAATACCGATGATCCAAGAGGTCCAATACCCTCCTCCCTCAAGATGGAGTGTAGAGGTCACAAACACCCAGTTTGAAAAGAAAAATTTCAAACTCGCGTTCCTTTTGAATCTCAGCAGTATTTTTAACACGTTGGCAATCTGACAAACTAGTCCACAATTGATAGTACGCCACAATCGTAGAACTTTTTTGTCGACAAAGGGCAAGCTCAGTTTTGAGTCTCTGAACTCATTGTCCATTTTTTACAGAAAATATTTTTTGTATATGTGTCCAAAGATCGTGAGCATTATCACTATGTGAAATTGATGAACGGAGTGATTCCACAATAGTGAGCTTGATCTATGATACAACAAGTGCGTTGTTTGCACACCAGTCTTTAACATCTTTAGAATCCTCATCAAGTCTAGGTATAGACCCATTGGCAAATCCGAACTTCTTTCGAGCTTGGAGTGCAAGACGTAGGTTCATTGACCACTCGTCGTAGTTAGGGCCACGAAGCAATGGTTGTGAGATAAGAGTACATGAGTTATCACCTGTAGTTAGGTCATAAGATGAGATCGTACACCGAACATGTTCTACACGTGACTTGGATTTTGTAGCAACCACCAAAGATCCATCACTTGGGAGTGTTTTACCATCGTCCGACGTCTCAAAAGAAAAACTTCAACGGAAAGAAAAACAAAGAAGTAAAGGTCAACTGGTCAAGAAAAGAAGTTTAAGAAACAGAGATCAATACCAATAAACCGTTTTTGTAGTTTTAGGATTTATGGTTCTGATACCAAGTCAAAAAGCCTTAGAAGTTTACAAGAAGGTTTCTTATTGATCTCGTTAAAGAGGCACAACCTTATATACATGAACATCTTGACTTAAATACAATAGACTAGAATATATAATACTGATGGCCCAAAATGCCCAATAATTATTTTTTTATAATATTGTAAAAACGTGTGATTATAGAAAGGATGTAGTTTGAGTTCGAGGCTAATTGGATGAGTGATTGTGCAGTGTTCAAATTCATGGATTCAATAAACGCTAGTTTCGCCTAGCATAATTGAAATACTACATACAGTACAAGTTTTTTTTTTTTTTTGGGAAATCAGGTTATTTCGGATTAAGATTCTTTAACACTTCTACGAGAAATTGAGGCTACACATTAATAAATAATTTAATTGTCGCAAAAAATCAACAAAAAATTCGAGAATTAAGAGACCAACACAAGGATTTTTAATATGGTACTGTTGCAAGCATAATGTTGGATATACCACCATCATTAGAGAGTTGTGCAAAAGCTACATGAAATTGCAAATTGCAGTAAAATTGGCCGAATAGGATTACGAGGAGGAAAAATAATTGTCATCTATACAAAATATACCTCAGATCACATATTTAAACTAAATTAATAAATCAATATTTACACGAAGAATTGATTTTGTATGGCGACAACATAAACAAACATTCATTATATGATCAATACCATAACCACATGGTATACTTTCACACATTATTGTTGCTTCTTTCTTGTTCTATATCTAGTTGAGTAGCAGAAAATTCATGTGACATGCATTTACATTTATTGGATTTTACATTTTCTTCTTTGGTTTCGTCTTCTCGATTAATTTTGATACTATTGTTGAAAAAGAGAAAAATATTGGATCAAATCAAGAGACAATAACTTGATTATGTTGTTCATCACATAATTTATGTTTGTTTGTGCATGTCACCATGCATATTTAACTATTTGCATAATTATTGATGCATTAATTTAGTTTAAATGTGTGGTTATACGCTGAGTTATACTTTATGCAGATGTAGATGATGATGTTAAAAACTTTTCAATTTTATTAAAATAAATAAAAATTAGAGAAAAAACTATAAAATAGATCAATAATCAGATGATTTGCAAAAACAAAAAGACTCTATTGAAGCACACTTAAGGTCCAACCAAAACTAATCTTATGGCCCAATAGAAATATGTAAACCCATATAAATTAGGGTTTTCTAGCAAGCTTAGATCATTAGTATAAATATGCATTTTGTAAGAACAATGAAGTAACTTTGAGGGTTACCACTTTGTTCAACTCTCCTTCTTTTCATTTCATGATTTTAATTTAAGACTCAATTTGACAAAAACAAAAAAAATGATTTTGGTGTTTCTAAATTAAGCTTTCTCTTTTTAAATTAAAAGAAAGTTTATTCATGGATGACACATCGTATCTCTTAATTAATTCTTTTAATATATATAAATATTATAAATAGTTCCTCATTATTTAACACATAATAGTTGTTTTAAACTTAATTAACTTTTTTTTTCTTTTTCTTCTTGTATTAACTTAAGAATCACAAAGATATAAACATTGAAATCAATAAATTTGTATTTAATTTTAAATACAAACGATATACACCATAAAACTAAGAAAAATATTACATTTGATTAAAAAAATTTTAACTAATTTATCAACATGATTTTTTATTTACGTAATATATGATTTAATTATATTTTATATGGAAAAGTGAATTGACAATATATATATAAGAAAATATAAAACATGGTTCAATTTTTTTTCACATATGTATTTTATAACATAATAATTAATTTTTATTGTAACTTAAAAAATATTAATGAAAACGATTTAAATAGTTATAACCAGATAAAACTATGAATGCAAAATTTAGCACATATGGATGGATATAAGCCTAATTTCATTATAATCGATGTTAAATAACATAATTAGCGTAACTTATTGTTAAATAATTTTAACTAAAATCGATTACATGTTCGACACTAAAAACACTAATACATACGAGGTTATTTATTTATTGTAATGGTAAGTAAAAAGAAATTTAAATACCTATTTGAAGTCCAATATGTTTAATGGATAGCAAAAATTTGTGTGGAAGACCGCTCGTCCATTTGAACTTAGCCTTCTTCATGGCCACTTGCCGATAATATCCATCATCTGGATTGTTTTGAATTTTCCTTCCAATTTTCGTTCAATCCATCAGCCTCAGTGTTTCATGTATCTTCATATAGCTTAATACAACCATTAAAAATATATAGAATTTTATTGTATAAAGACAACACAATTTTCTCATTAGTGCAAGAAGGAAAAAATACAGATTTGGGAGACAAACAGGAATGGGAGTTGCAGTCTTGCAGAAGTCACTTCTTGGAGATGAGGGAACATGGGCCTTGCAAAGTGTGGAGGACCTTGGGCTGAAATCTCGAGGAGGACAACCTCTCAAACCAGCCCATAAGTTTCAAGATATGCAATAAACAACGGTTAGAGGGTGTGGGAACCGTGGACGAGGAGGTCGAAATAGATGTGGACCATTCAACTAGTAATATCTTGTAACCCACCTCAGTTCTAGTTATTTCTTTACTATATATGTTGTCTTTTAAAACACTAGATTAAGTGCTCCTTAATCTCTTCTATGTTTGTCTTTCCAAATCTGTATAACCCAAAGTCATAGCACTCTGTAATTTCTACTTTGCATTTTAATTGAAAACCCTTTATCATAAAAAAAAATAAAAAAAAAAAGCGAAACATTGTTACTTTGCGAAACATTTTCTTATGCAAAATTGAAAACCCTTTATCATAAAAAAAAAACTGCATAAGAAAAATCTTGCATATCAATTCGCTTTTGATTCTAATGTTACTTTCTTCTTCTTTCTGACACTGACCTAAGATTTTTCTTGCTTGAGTAAATTAATTTTTCTTTACAAAATTTTCGTATTGCTTCTACTTAGCTGTAATATATAAATAAACTTTTTGTTTGACATAAGGGATGTAAAGGCCTTATAAGCCCAATAAGATAAGCCCAGATCTGTTGGAACCAGCAGTTGCAGTTTCTTTCTCGTCTTCTCCAATTTCAAAGCTGTGAAGAGTTTTTTTGCTTGGCGAAGAGAAAATCGCCGTTCACCGATTCCTTTCTTCATCTTCTTATCCTACCAGGTATTCAATCTCTTCACCATCGTGATCTTGATTTGTTATGTAATTTTGGTTTTCTCGATTCGATTTTAGATGCTTGGTGTTGAGATTCTAGGGTTTTTTTGTATTCTCTGTACTGAAGAAATTTCTCATCTAGAATTCAAAGAATTATCCGTTTGATTTTGTATGAATCGATGTGGTTTAGTGTTGCTTCTCTAGGTTTAGCCTCTGGGCTCATCTTGATTCTAAAGCATTTTACTTACTATCATCGCTTCTGGGAAAAATTAAGATCTTCGAATCTGGATTAAGTAGTTATGATACAAACATTCAGAAACAAGCATTTTGATAAAATTCAATACTCAGGAAAAAAAAAACTCTGTATTGGCTCTTTTTATTACACAGCTTGGTGAAGCAAATATAGACTCATATATTGTTCTAGTTACATTATCTATGTATATGTGACTCGCGAACTCATTACAGTCTTAGCATTTTGAGTCCTTATAGTTTCCTCTGAACGTTTATGTTTAGTTCTTGGCACTCATGTATTGGAATTTTGGAAATGTCTTTCTTCTTGATGTTCTTGAGGTCAAAGCTAAATTTGTTTAAGCTTTGTCCCAGTGTAATTTGAATGAGTCTTTTCTGATAATAAGCTTTAGATAAGCTATAAACTGTAGAAAAAGAGTCAACTTGTGTTGCTATGAGGGTTTTATTACATATATTTGCTTTCGGTTTCTATGTTTTGGTTTGTCGAATTGGAGATCTTGAAATACTATAAGCAGAGAATCTCAAAATCCATTGTGACTCGTTGATGTGAGGAAGCATTTTTGTGAGATTTTTGCTGCTTGTTTACATTGTGGCTCGTATTAGATTTTTGAAGATATACTGTTGTTTACTAAGTTGTGCTATGTGTTTCTTGATTTGGATTTTTATTTTCCAGGTTTTTCAAACTCGGTAATATGGGCGATTTTACGATTCAGATCAGCTCGAAGTTGATCAATCAATTAGCCGAAGGCAAAGATCAACCGAAGAGGAGGGCAAAGAAAACCAAACCTAAAGTCTCACAACAGAGCAAGGCAGATCAAGCAAAAACACACCAAGATGCAGAGAAACCAACTCCAATGGCAGAATTACCAATGCAGTCCCCATATTTCTTCCCAGTACCGCAACAAATAGCAGTAAGCACGGAGCTGGAATCGATAAAATCTGTTTTGAAAGAGAGTGAGAATGTTCTTGAGAAGCTGGAGATACAAGAGAAGAACCTTGTTCATGAAGTGACAGAGAGAGCCAAGGATTTGAGGGAGAAAGAGTTCAAGATCCCAGAACCTAAACCAATGCCTTGTTCTTCGGATCATGAAGCATTGACGAAATGCTACAAGGAGAACATCAATGATCCTTTGAAATGCAGCGGTTTGGTTTGGAGTTTCCAGGATTGCGCACGCCGGCTCAGACAGCAAGTGAATCCGGAGAAAAATTAGAGATAATAAGATTCAAAAAGACTTTTTTGAGATAAGAAGAGAAGACTGTTTTTTTTAGCTTTCTGAGATCTTATGAATGAGTCAGAAGAATGAGCTTTTATTTCCTTTTTATCACATGAAAGTTAATAGAAAAAAATAATAATAATCAGAACCTGTGATTATATTCATGAGATCAAACTTTCAAAACTGTGTTCTTGATTAACTATTTTGGCTCATGTTTAAAATATCTACTCTTTTTTGGTTTGGATTCTTGAAGTATTGTTTTTCTATTTCTTTCTAATAGTCCAATTAATTAATTCCGAAGTGAATCTTGGTGAACAGATCTTTCTTTAGATCTTTAATGTCGTGACTCGTATGATGTGGGGTGCTACTGTTGAAGGAAAAGAAAGAACGAGTCTTGGAAACTGAGTTAAAGAAATTGATTTCTGATATTTCTGATACTGAAGGGATTCAGAATCATTCTGATTTTTTCCATATTTCGGTTTGATTTCCAAGGACTGGTTAAGAAAATGCGAGTACATGTTGAAAAACTTGATCTTTTGTTTGATCGAGTGATGGAGCATCATGTGAAAATGGTAGAGAAAAAGAGTGAAGAAGAAGAAGAAGATTTTCTTCAGTATGTGTTGAGAGTTAAAGATGATGATGAGAAAGCTCCATTGTCAATGACTCATGTCAAGTCATGCTTATGGATATGGTTCTTGGTAGGGTTGATTTGATACATCGGTTAACGCAGTGGAATTTGCAATGGCCGAGGTTTTAAGTAGACCACAAGTGTTGAGGAGTGTTCAGGAAGAGCTTGATCAAGTTGTTGGTAGAGACAATGTTGTTGAAGAATCTCACATTCCTAAGTTACTTTACTTGCAAGCTATTATGAAGGAGACTCTTAGGCTTCATCCTACACTTCCTTTGCTTGTTCCTCACCGGAATAGTGAAACCTCGGTTGTTGCGCGATATACGATTCCCAAAGATTCGAAAGTTTTCATCAATGTTTGGGCTATTTATAGAGATTTTAAGAATTGGGATGATCCTAATGTGTTTAAGCCTGAGAGGTTTCTTGATAGCTCGTTTGATTTCAATGGGAATGATTACAAATACGTACCGTTTGGGTCTGGTAGGAGGATTGGGAAGCTCCTAAAGTAGAGATATTATTTGAAATTGAGGACAAGTTTGGTCTTGTTCTTAAGTTGAAGAAACCACTCATTGCAATTCCTATACCAAGGTTGTCCAAACCAAACCTCTATTCCCTTACACCATAGGACACACAGCTGCCAATTTACGGTTGAACCCGTCGGTGAAATCCGGTTCTTAGAATATTGGTTTTGTTGTTCTTTGGATTTATCTTTTCTTTTGGATTATGTTGTGTGTTAAGAACTTCAGGTGTTGTAGTTCTTTGATTTTTATAATAAAAATTTCCTAAGACTTCTTCAATGTAATAGGGACCCCGATTTGATTGTTTAAATAATAGTGATAATTATTTAAATGTTGTTTTAGTGGAGCAAGTAACATTTTTATATTGCATAATTGATATGAGACCATAACTGAAAAAGGTGAACAATTTGTAAAATATAAGTATTATATGTTATGGCACTCCCCAATGACCCCATCCATTCTCACATTTCCGTTGATTTAGTTTATAACAATTATATATAGACATAGACTATGTATACAGATCAAACTAATTTCATGAAATTTTTTGATGTTATTCATGAAAGTTATATGGTGTTCTATTGAAAATTATACCGATACATATTTTACGATTAAATAAGCCATAGAATCTTAAACAGTCGCGTAAATGTTATTTTCACCTCCCAAAATTATACTTCATCTGTAATATTTTATAAGATTTTTAAAGTTTGTTTCTTTGTTCTATTTTATAAGATGTTTTGTAAGTTTCTATTTTTAAGTATATTTGATATTTTGTTACCATTTATATTCTGCAGTTTTGTTTGTGATTAGTTGAATTGTTTTAAATCAAATACTGAATAATAGTTTGTTTAACCAAATTAAAATCCTTAACAAGCGCTTTTTTAAGTAGAAAATCTTATAAAATAGAACAAATAAAATCATATTTTCGGAAGATGTGTTTGCCACGAGACTCACAACTCTCAAATGCCTTATAGATACGGGAATTTGACTATTTTTCACTTACTTATACACTACAACTTACGATATTGTATTTCACGAAGTAGACAAAAAAAATTATTTCAAGATTGTTTTATAGTTCCTTAAGATTGTGATATTTTCTATCAATCTATCTTACTACACAAACTATCTTTTCTTGAATAAGTCGAAAAGTCTTCTTTTATGGCTTCAAAATTTTCAAATTTTGGGTCCATAGAGGGGAGGATAGTTTCCTTTTTCATGTCTAAAAATATTAGTATGAATGTTGCCAAAAACAAATAATAATTAAAAATACTAGTATGAAAAGTATATCATCCACTCAAATGTTATCATCTTATCCGTCAGGATTGCTTTCCATATTATTATATTAGTAATTTATTAAAGTTAGGATGGCTTTCCATATTAGTAGACCATGTTTATAGCAAGTTCCTAATCGGTTTCTTAGCATTATTTTTAATATATTTAATTAAATGCAGTTAAAATGGAGGAGGATCGATCCCTATTTTGGGACTTTAAGGATCCGTTTCTCCAAGCGACGTGTCACCAAACTATTGGAAGCAACTTTGTTTTTTTTTCTTTGTTCCATCTCTTCCATCTCTTTCATTATCGCTTCTCCTCCCGAAACCAACCCGACGAATGCATCTCCATGGACGGCGATTCTTCACGATGTTCGGCTTCATCCTCGCCTGCGCCGTCGTCCTCCTCGCCTGCGCCGTCGTCGAGCTATCTCTCAGCAGCCTCGCCAGCATCTCTTTCCTCTGCCTCACCAAAATCGTTTGCAAGGGCCTCCGTCGATTCCTCTTCATCAATTTTGTTAGGTTCTTCCTTTACTTCGATTACAATATATCTGTTTCATGGTAATAGATGGGTGCTATTGATTTTTTAATTGTCTGAGCAATTGAAATTGTTTGAGCAATTGAATTGTTTGAGCAATTGAAATTGTTTAAGAGTTTGTCAATTTGTCAAGTCGATGTAGTTGTTTAATATTTTGATTGTCTGAGCAATTGAAATTGTCTGAACAATTTGAGAAATCGTTTGATTGTCTGAACAATTTGAGGAATTGTTTGATATTTAGATTGTCTGAACAATTTGAGAAATTGTTTAATATTTTGATTGTCTGAGCAATTGAAATTGTTTAAGTCGATGTGGTTGTAAACTTGTGATGATTGCATTCTCTTTCTTTGCTTCTAAAATGCAGTCTCTGGAAATCCTAAATTTGGTTGTAAACTTATCATACTCCACAACATGATAGTAGAAGACGAACGAAATGAATACACTCAATTTGATGTTTCGGATTTCCAACAAGAAGGTAACCGAAGTTCACATGTGGATCTCACGTATTCTACGGATAGGCCTTCAAATATCGCCGACAGGTTGGGAGTTCGAAGATCAATGCGGGATAGGCAACAACATCAACAATTGAAAGATGATTTGGTTGAGCATATATGGCAAAAATTTGGACGTGATCAAGATGAAGATTAAGAAAAAATTTGAATGTTAAATCAAATGTATGTTTCAAATTTTAATTATATATATATATATATATTTTTTTTAAAACTCATAATGGGTTTCTTGCAATAAACATGTCTTTTTGGACATTTCTTACCTAATTTTCCTAATTGTACTAAATTAATTAAATAATACCTAAAGACTCCTAATAGGTATATACCGATAAACATGTCCTTAGTAATTTATTACTATTATATAATAACAGTGAAGATGCTCTGTTGTAGCATTATAAAATACCATTATACAACAACTTGTTAATCTCATAATTTATACAAACAGCTGTAAAAAATGTCTCCGATTTCAAATCTCTTCACAGTCAACACAACCAATCTCACTCCTTACGCTATTCTTATTGTAATCTCTATCTTCTCGGTTCTATGGTACCTCTTCAAACGCTCACCACAACCGCCTGGACCACGAGGGCTACCTATAGTCGGAAACCTCCCATTTCTTGACCCGGACCTTCACACATATTTCACAAACCTTGCTCAAAGTTACGGTCCAATCTACAAACTCAATCTCGGCTCAAAACTAACAGTTGTGATCAACTCTCCATCGTTGGCTCGAGAGATCTTTAAAGATCAAGATATCAATTTCTCAAACCATGACGTCCCTCTCACGGCTTGAGCCGTTACCTATGGCGGTCTTGACCTTGTTTGGTTACCATACGGTGCCGAATGGAGAATACTTAGAAAAATTTGTGTTCTCAAGCTTTTAAACCGCAAAACTTTGGATTCTTTTTACGAGCTTCGACGCAAAGAAATCCGAGAAAGAACGAGATATTTGTACCAGCAAAGTCAAGAAGCTTGAGGAAATCCGGTGAATGTTGGAGAACAGTTGTTTTTAACGATGATGAATCTAACGATGAATATGTTATGGGGAGGTTCGGTGAAAGCTGAGGAAATGGAGAGTGTTGGCAGAGAGTTTAAAGCAGTGATTTCTGAGACAACTAGGCTTTTGGGTGAGCCTAATGTTTCAGATTTTTTTCCGTTGATAGCAAGGTTCGATCTTCAAGGGCTTGTGAAGAAGATGGATGTGTGTGCTCGAGAGCTCGATGCGATATTCGATCGAGCCATCGAGCATATGCAAAGGCTAAGAAGTATGGATGGTGATGATGGTGAATGTAGAGACTTTTTGCAACATATGATGAAGTTTAAGGACCAAGAAAGTGACTCGGAGGTTCCCATTACCGTTAACCATGTCAAAGCCATACTCGCGGTAATTAATGATTTCAATTTTCTTAGTTTGAATAATACAATCGTTTCGTAGGATAGCATATTCATGATGAGGCATAAGTTTTCAATTGGTAAAACCATGGGAAGTTCCATATTTTTTTAGTCATTTCGCCATTCGCTATATTACCAATGAACATTTTAGTCTAAGTTTTGATGTGAAATCTTCAAAATACAGAAAATGAAAAGAATATAGACTTTTAGAGGGAAAATTATTTCGTCATTCCGCGAATTACCAATCATAATTAACTTGATCACTTCAGAAATTAGATGGCAGTATAAACTATGTAGATTAGTCTTAGATATTCGCGTTTAAGTAAATTAGATGTTTATTTGTTCATGAAAAGTTAATTAATGTTTGTTATATATGTGAAGGATATGGTGGTTGGTGGTACGGATACATCAACCAATACGATAGAGTTTGCAATGGCCGAACTAATAAACAACCCTTAGTAAATGAAGAAAGCGCAACAAGAGCTAGACGAAGTTGTAGGCAAAGACAACATTGTTGAAGAATCACACATCACAAGACTTCCTTACATATTAGCCATTATGAAAGAAACACTTAGACTTTATCCAACCATTCCTTTGCTAGTCCCTCATCGTCCGACCGAAACCGCGGTTGTGGGAGGTTACACCATCCCTAAAGACACTAAGGTCTTCATCAACGTTTGGTGTATCCAGAGAGATCCAAATGTGTGGGAGAATCCGAAAGAGTTTCGTCCCGAGAGGTTACTTGATAATAAGTCTTGTGATTTCACTGGAACCAATTATAGCTTTCTTCCATTTGGAGCTGGAAGGAGAATTTGTGCCGGTGTAGCACTTGCTGAGAGGATGGTTTTGTACACTCTTGCGACGCTATTACATTCGTTTGATTGGAAGGTTCCGGAAGGACACGTGTTGGATTTGGAAGAGAAGTTTGGAATTGTCTTGAAGCTCAAGAGCCCTCTTGTTGCCTTGCCCATTCCAAGGTTGTCCAATTCGAATCTTTATCTATAGCGGCTAAAATAGTTATAGTATAAAAAATAAAAATAAAAGATTTTTATATTTGGCTACTCTTTTATCTCGTTTCTTAGTAAGAAGAATTACAACGTATTTCTGGAGTCTCTGAGTTTCTGGAGCATGTTTTGTAATGAAAATCAAACATCAGTTTCTGTGAATATATCTAGCTTTAAAAAAAAAATTATAACTAAACAAAAAATACGTTATTTACAGGAGTGGAAAAAAAAACATTAATAAAACCATTAAAAATTAATCTTAGGATAGAAAAGAATTGCAAAAAAAAAAAAAAACACCTCTTGTTTTACTTATATCTTATAGGATATATCAGTTTTGTTTCATTCCAGTCTTCATCTATCTGAGATATTTAACTCATGATATGTGGACGGTGTCATTCTATCTCGTTAATTACTAAAAATAGTAGGAAAAAAAAAACAAAAACTACTTATCATTAATAGCTAATAATCATGGAGTTTCTTTCTTGATTATATAACAAATTAATAATAGCTAATGAATATGATGACGTCTCTATATTAATACAAACAAAGTGAATTATGTTTAAGGCCTTGACACATAAGCACCTCTCCGTATGACACATCATTACATTTTTAGATTTAACAAAAAATCAATTTGTCTCAAAAATGTTCTTGCATCTCTTCGCCTTCTACGATTCTACCGATAAGGAGGCAGAGACGTGTCATTGATCTGAATTTCTTTTTTTATTTTTTGAATAATGAAAATGACAGGTGAAAAGTTTGTTTATGAAAATGATGAACTTGCTTTTGTTTATTCAGTTTTGTTTACGAAGATGCTCTAATCTTTGTTCACAGAACATCTTATACTTATATTTTATTTGTATTATAACTTTGTTTGTAATAATTATGACTTGATGTATTGTTTTTCTGTCACTAATTTTAGAAATGGCACTTTTGACAATACTTTCTAATAGTACTATAACGAGTGTAGTAAAATTAAACAGAGAAAGATCAAAAAGGGAGAGAAACGTGTCCTAACTCCTAAGATTATGTAGAATGGTTTTTTTTTCAACATCATATTTTTTTCTTTTTAAGAGCATATACATCGGTTAACTAGAACCACATATGAGTCTATTATCGTTCAAATATTAATACTTTTATATAATTTCATTATATACACATCGTTTCACTATCTATCTCATTTTTAAAATATTTTAATAAAAAAATATCTAAATCTCCTTAATGGAGAAGATGATTTAACATACCACATCATTTTCTTTCTCTTCCACCTATTTCAACATTTATTCAACATTTATTTTTTATAATGTTTTTGTTTAATAAAATTCAACATCTTATCTCACCATTTTTATTTCATATTCTTATTTTTTTATGTTTTTATTTTATGATTACATATTAATAATAATTGGTAATTAAAATTAAATTTAAATAATTAAGAGTTAAATAATTTTTTCAATAATACATTTAAAACTAATAAAAAGATGTTAGGATCAATTTCACTAAAAATATGTTTAAACCTATAAACCAGAGTTTATTAGAAGTTAATAGAAATATTATAGTAAAAAGATGCATTTTTCTGTATTCAAATCAAATGAAACAAGTATATATTTATCAAGAATGAAAATGATGATTTTTGGTATAAAAAAAGATAAAATTTTATTTACAATAAAATAATTGACTCCAAATTATTAGGATGAAAACAAAATATCAAGAATCACAACAATAGAGCACAACATGTGTAACAAACCCTTACTTATTCTACAACCAATTTCAAAGTCCAATGACAACTTGCCACATATCATTTTTTCTCTCTCTTTTTTGCTATTTAATATATTAAATTTATCCAACACAATTTAATACACATAAGATTCAATACCTTTTTCAATATCCCATTAAGACAACATAATTGTTGAATTTTATTTTCAACACACCATTATAAATAGTATAATAAGTAGAGTTATCAAAATGGATTGTCCATTTCAATTTGGACCCATTTTGATAAGATTGTGGAAAAGGTAGTGATCATGTTTATTAATGATTGTGTCCATTAACGACCATATCCATTAATGATCATGTCCAAATGAGTTGTTAATGGGTCAGAATATAACATATTGTGTAAAAGATAAAAATAATTTTATTAATAGTTTTATTTTTATTAACATGCTTTCTCACCAAAAAAATAATCAGATATATTTTAAAATTTTAACAATTATTTGAAAACGTGTTTTTCGAGTTTTTGGTGAGAAAACATGTTTCGCGTTTCTAGCGAGAAAAGTGTTTCTGTGATTTTAGAGTTGGCAGAAAAACATGTTTTCGAGTTTTTAGCTGAAAAATGTGTTTTCGCATATTTAACAGGAAAATGTGTTTCTCGAGTTTTTGGTGAGAAAACATGTTTCGCGTTTCTAGCGAGAAAAGTGTTTCCGTGATTTTAGAGTTGGCAGAAAAACATGTTTTCGAGTTTTTAGCTAAAAAATGTGTTTTCGCATATTTAACAGGAAAATATGTTTTCATATTTTGAGGGAAAAATGTGTTTTACGTTTTTGGCTAGAAATTGTGTTGCGATAAAGACAAAAAAGGAGAATGAAGGAAAACGGAGAAAATCACGAGAAAAATCATTAGAAAAAGCTCTCTGATTTCGATTTAAAAAAATTGAGAGTGAGTTTCAATTTTCCCTCAAATCGATTTTAGCTTAGATTTTTAAGTAATATGAGTTGACCATTATCCAACAATGTATGATCTATTTTGTTTACGAACGAAATTGAACTTAAACTATTTTAACCCACTTCATAAATAGAGTTATTTATAAATCGTTTATTATGTATGGGATATAGACGGATTATTCCAACCATTTTCACACCTATATCAATAAGAGAAATAGAAAAGAGCACGTTATATTGGAGAAAGTGATAGCACATATGAATACGACATTAAAAGTTTCCTGTCGATACGCACAAGAGCTATAATAGAAAACAAGAAACTGTTAATGTCAAGAGGAATAAACAAAAAAGATATTTTATAAACACTGGAAACTGGAAAGTCTCACATCCGCTCAAATCTTGTCAGCTTGAGACAGTTGAGTCTATTCTCTTCATTAACTTTGCCTTATTGCCTATTACTTCCTCTATTTCTAAAAGTTAGATTTTTTAGAGTTTCCACATAAACAATAAAAGGTTTAGTTATTTACTTATATATACATAATAACTATGAACCAATAGTATAATCATAAATTTAGTTATTTTAATTATTATATTTAAATATAAAACTTTTGAATAAAAAATATAAAGAAAATCTAATTTTGTGGAACAAAACAAGCTAGAAAAAAAGGGTGAGAGTATTAATTTATTACTATATATCGTAGGAGTAAAAATGAAAATAACATTAAACAACTCTTTCCTTTCTTTGATCTAACAATTTCTTCTTCAAAGCAGTTGTCAAAAATGTCTCCGATTTCAAATCTCTTCCCCGACAACACAATCAATCTCACTCCATACGCAATTCTCGTCCTCACCGCAATCTTCTCTATTCTCTGGTACCTCTTGAAACGCCAATCGCAACCGCTTCTGCCGCCTGGACCACGAGGGCTACCTATTGTCGGGAACCTCCCGTTTCTTAATCCGGATCTTCACACCTACTTCGCAAACCTCGCTCAAAGTCATGGTCCAATCTTCAAACTCAATCTTGGCTCAAAACTGACCGTTGTGGTCAACTCTCCATCACTGGCTCGAGAGATCTTGAAAGATCAAGATATCAACTTCTCAAACCGAGACGTTCCTCTTACTGGCCGAGCCGCAACTTATGGAGGTCTTGACATCGTTTGGTTACCATACGGCGCTGAATGGAGACAAGTTAGAAAAATCTGCGTTCTCAAACTTCTTAGCCGCAAAACTTTGGATTCTTTCTACGAGCTTCGACGCAAAGAAGTCAGGGAAAGAACGAGATATTTGTACAAGCAAGGTCAAGAAGAATCACCGGTGAACGTTGGAGATCAATTGTTTTTAACGATGATGAATCTAACGATAAATATGTTATGGGGAGGTTCGGTGAAAGCAGAGGAGATGGAGAGTGTTGGAACAGAGTTTAAAGGAGTTATTTCTGAGTTAACTGGACTTTTGAGTGAGCCTAATGTTTCGGATTTTTTCCCGTGGCTTGCGAGATTTGATCTTCAAGGGCTTGTTAATAAGATGCATAAGTGTGTTCGAGAGCTTGATGGGGTACTTGATCGAGCCATAGAGCATATGCAAAAGCTACAAAGAAGAGATGATGATGATGTTGGTGAATGCAAAGATTTTTTGCAATATTTGATGATGTTAAAGGACCAAGAAGGTGACTCGGAGGTTCCCTTCACGGTTAATCATGTCAAAGCCTTACTCACGGTAATTAATTAAGGGTTTCAGTTTCATAATTTTATTAGAATATAAAACATTACGGAGGATAACAAATTTGTAGAAAACAATAGTCTTTGCAAAACGGAAGTTTGGAATCAATTGTTGGCAAACACTTAGGCCATGAATGGATGTTGTTTTTATTCAGTTTTGGGATTTGGTTTTTTAGTTTTGGATTTTAGATTTTAGAATTTACTATTAGATTTTTGTTTCAATATTCAGTTTTTGGTTTTTAGTTTTAGTTGTTTCAAAAAAGAAATGGATTTGTAGAAGACTAAAAATCTAAAAACTTAATGGCAGATTATAACAAAAGAAAAATGTTTTTCTAGAAAACCCAATTTTCTAAAAACGTAATTGGTGTTTCGATGAGTTTTTGAGAGACAAAACACCGACAACTCTTTCAAAATTTATAATATTAGAGGTCAATTGTCTACAGATTAATCTGAGTTTTGATTTGAGATCATATTGGAAAATAGAGAAGACATATATATTTGTTCAGGAGAAGTGATTTGATCATTAATAGTTATTGTTAATGTATGAAGGACATGGTGGTTGGTGGCACAGACACTTCAACGAACACAATAGAGTTTGCAATGGCCGAGTTAATGAGCAACCCAAACCTAATAAAGAGAGCACAACAAGAGCTAGGCGAAGTTGTAGGCAAAGACAACATTGTTGAAGAATCACACATCACTAAACTTCCTTATATATCAGCCATTATGAAAGAAACACTTAGGCTTCATCCAACCCTTCCTTTGTTAGTTCCTCACCGTCCAGCCGAAACCGCAGTTGTGGGAGGCTACATGATATGTTGCGTTTTTAGCACTTTCAAACCTTTGTTTTGAATTCATTTTCATAGCATTTTGCATGACTTTTAGGCATTAGGTGCATATTAGAATAGAGTTTGCATTTGCATGTTCCTTTACAGGTGTTGGCTGAAAATGGAGCATAGGAGTGGACTTATCTAGCAAAAAGGAGCAAAGGATGGAGTCGGAAGATTCGAGAGCTCCCAGCGGTCATCTCCAGCGGTGCAGGCAGACCGAAGACGTCCACGGGAGTTTTCCAGAAGACTTGGTGGAGCACTTGTTGCGGTCGAGACACACCGAAGGTCACCAGGTCAGTTCCATCGGTGGGAGCAGGCCGAAGGTAATTAGACGAGTTTTCCGAGCGTTTGGCGGAGCACTGCTGCGCGAAGACAGACCCAGGAGGCTAGCGGTCAGATGTAGCTGCCATGACACACCGCAGCGCCCGAGAATCAGACCTAATTTTCCTTAACCGGTTTTAACCGGATTTTATTATTTGTAATGAAACCAATTTCGTGTTTAGGCTTTAACAGAGCCAAAAAGAACCCAGATTAGGGGAGGCATCCTTATGCTTAGACCTAGCAAGTGTTCTTGAGAGAGGATCGAGAGAAACAATTGTATGAATCTGATTTTGATTTCAGTTTAAAACTATTTCAGAATTATATTCCCCTTGATTCCTTATCTCTTGATCATGTTCAACCAAGCACAGATTCAATTGCTTTGTGTTAACATGATCATGAGTGAGTAGTTAACCTAGAACCTTAGGGGTGATGGATTAGGGGTGATTATGCATAGATTGATGGAGTTTAGGATTGCTAGTCTATAGATTTATTCTTAGTATGAGATTTTAATGCTAGATGAACCCTGATCAAGTTAGTTTAGAATTTATGAAATTTCATGACCGAGAGGTGTTCGATGAAATTCCTGAACCGGATTATTAAGTGCTAATCAAGCCTTACATACGAGAGTATTTGTCTAGGATGGTTAGTGGCTAGGTGAACTTACTGATAATGCTTGCCGTTCAATCGTTGACTAACGAGAGTTATTGTTTGAGGATCGATCAGCATAGATGCTTTTGCCACGAGAGTGGATTAGTTTACATTAGTGTTCTAGGCCTATAAATCGAATTGATTAGTTAAGAGTAAACTCCATTGATTAGAATAGTGATTACCCCTTGCATCTCCATCATTCCCGTGGTTCTTTCTTTAGATATATTTTAATCCAAAGTCATTTATTTCTGTTTAATTTAGTTTGAATTTACTTACAAAGTTTACATTCGATAACCCAATATTTCTATTTAGCTTAGCTCAAGACATAACTTGCATTGTTATTGTGTTGAATCTCGCTTCCTCGTGGATTCGACCCTTAAGTACTACAACGATACTTAGGGTTATTTGGTAACCCGGATTGAAAAAAAATCTTACTACCAAATTGGCGCCGTTGCCGGGGAATCGACGCATTTAACCATTAACATTTGGTTTTGTTTTGCGACTAAGTTTACTTTTATTTTAGTTACTGATTTTTCTTTCTTTTCTTTCTTACTAGGTGCATGAACCTGAGAAGTCGCGGATCAACAAATCTTATTGACCGAGTGGACGATATAAGACAATTGGAACGCGTTTCATAGTAAGGCAAGGAGAGAACAAGAACGGTTAGCTCGGGAAGAACAAGCAGAGATGGCCGATAACGAGGAACATACCCAATGATCATGACGACGATGAGCCTAGAGTAGAAGGTGGAAACAACAATGCGGGAAGAAACCCGCAAGTACACCCTCAGAGACCTCGTCAGTTTATTGGTGCTTACGATGAACCGCACACGCATGGTCACCGAACCGGCATTCAGCCGCCTCCAGTAGCCAACCACAACTTTGAGATCAAAGCAAGCCTTATCAACATGGTTCAAGGCTCGAAATTTCATGGTTTGCCAATGGAGGACCCCCTTGATCACCTGGATCAGTTCGATAGGTTCTGTGGTACCACAAAGATGAATGGCGTCTCTGAGGATGCCCTCAAGCTGCGCCTCTTCCCATTCTCTTTGGGGGAGAAGGCTCATACTTGGGAGAAGAATCTACCTCCAGATTCTATTACAACTTGGGATCAGTGCAAGAAGGCGTTTCTGGGTAAATTTTTCTCTGCTACACGTACTAACCGGTTGAGGAATGAGATATCAAGCTTTACTCAGCGTGGTAATGAGAGTTTCAGCGAAGCTTGGGAAAGATTCAAGGGCCTTACTTCTCAGTGTCCACACCATGGCTTCACACCGGGTAGTCTCTTGGGAACTCTTTACCGAGGAGTCTCGCCAAAGTATAGAGCTCATCTTGACATTGCTAGTAGAGGAAATTTCTTGGGTCAAGAAGCTGAAGACGGTTTGGATCTGGTGGAGAGTCTTGCGACTAGTAACAGCAACTACGGAGGAGAAGACTATGATAGAAGCTCGAGAGATGGTGGTGAGGCGAATGAGAGGCACCGTAGAGAGATGAAAGCTTTGAATGAGAAGATGGATAAGTTGCTGCAAGTGTCTCAGAAGCAAGTTAATTTTGTTGGTGACAATGAGGGGTCTCAAGGGTATCAAGATGCTGGTGATGTGGGTTATGAAGATGCACAAGAGGAGATGAACTACATTGGTGGTCAAGGACAAGGTTTCAACAAAGATTTCAATCCCAACTATAGGAACCATCCAAACTTCTCCTATAGAAGCCCGAATGTGGAGAATCCACAAGACCAGACTTACCCATCTGTGAGACCTCAAGGAGGAAATCAACAAGGAAACTTTCAAGGCAATAATCAGCAAGGGAACTATCAGGAAACAACCAAGGGAACTTCAAGCCTAGAGCCCCTTCGCGCCTAACCAAGCTTTCTATCCGAACCAGGGTCAAGCCAATGTTTCTAAACCAAGTTCAGATGACACTAATGCAATGCTTAAGAAGATATTAGAGAATCAAAGCAGAGGAGCAATGGAGCTCACAACTCAGATGACAGCAATCCACAACAAAGTTGATGGGGTTTACCAAGACCTCAATGCCAAGTATGAGAGCCTGTCTTCCCAAGTTGCTCAAATGAGCAGCTCCTCTTCTAAGCGTCCTATGGGTGTACTACCAGGCAAGCCAGAGACTAACCCAAAGGAATATGCGAATGCAATTACTCTTAGATGTGGGAAGAAGTTACCTAGTGGAGACAACAATGTAGACAATGCCAAAGAAAGTGGGGAGATAGTGATTGAGATTGAGGATGAAACTGGGACAGTAAATGATGAGGAAAGACTGAAAGAGAAAGTGGAAGACACGGGATAGATGTGGAGAATGTGGTGTTAGAAAAGGGTAAAAGGAAAAGTAGTAGAAGAAGTTACCAAGGACGGCTTAGGGGTGTCAACTCCAAAAGAGGGTTCAACTTTTTCTAAGAAGGAAAAACTCTTTGTCCCTCCTCCCTATGAACCGAAGCTTCCGTTTCCAGGCCTGTTCAAGAAGCAACTCATGGAGTAGTATCGAGCCATGTTCGATAAGCAAATGAAAGAGGTAACAGTCACAATGCCTCTGCTCGATGCCTTTGTGCTCTCACCACCGCATGCAAGTTTCTCAAGAATGCTGTGAAAGAGAAGAAAACTCAAATGGATAGCATGGTGCTCCTTACTCATGAGTGCAGCGCTATCATTCAGAGGAAAGTGATAGCAAAGAAAAAAGAAGATCCAGGGAGTTTCACTTTGCCTTGTTCACTCGGTCCACTATCATTCAACCGATGTCTTTGTGATTGAGGAGCATCCGTCAGTCTAATGCCGTTGCTAAGCTGGCTTGGTTTCACAAGATACAAGGATTGCAGGATCTCACTTGTGCTGGCGGATAGATCTATTAGGACACCCATTGGCCTACTTGAGGATCTCCCGGTTATGGTTGGACACTTTGAGATTCCGACAGACTTCGTAGTGCTGGAGATGGATGAGGAACCTATGGACCCACTCATATTAGGGCGCGCCCTTTCTTGCATACTGCAGGGTCTCTGATTGATGTGGAAGGAGGTAAGATAAACTTGAGGTTGGGTAGAGAAGTGTTGACCTTCGATATCAACAGAGTCTTGAGGAAACCAACAATTGAGGGTCAGATATTCTACATTGAAGAGATGGATGCTCTAGCTGATGAGTTGCTAGAGGAGATTGCCTTAGAGGACTCCCTTCAAAATGCATTGACAGTGAAGAAAGGTGAGTTTGGGTTGCTGGAGATGACAAGTGAGGGGTATGAGAAGATACTCGATTCGCATCTACCATCTTGTGAGGACAGCCTATTCATAGAACTGAATGAAGAGAGACATGGGACTGCATTACTCGAAGCTAGCAATGGTAAGTCTAGCATGGAAGGAGACTGGAGTGAGCTCAAAGCTCCCCAAATCAACCTCAAGCCTCTTCCCAAAGGTCTAAGGTACGCGTTTCTAGGCTCTAATGACACATACCCGGTTATAATAAATGATGAACTTAATGAGGTAGAGACTTCCGCCCTTCTAGGTGAATTGAAAAAGTTTAGAAAAGCCATAGGATACTCCCTAGATGATATTAAAGGAATCTCAGAAACCCTTTGTGTGCATAGGATCCACCTTGAGAGTGAATCAATGACTTAGTGGAGCATCAGAGGCGGTTAAACCCAAACCTCAGAGATGTAGTGCGGAAAGAGATTCTCAAACTCTTGGATGCGGGAATAATATACCCAATTTCGGATAGCACATGGGTTTCACCGGTACATGTGGTACCAAAAAAGGGAGGAATCACGGTGGTCAAGAATGATAACAATGAGCTGATACCAACTAGAACCATAACCGGTCATAGAGTTTGTATAGACTACCGAAAACTTAATGCAGCAACCCGTAAAGACCACTTTCCCCTACCCTTTATTGATCAGATGTTAGAGAGGTTAGCAAACCATCCATACTATTGTTTTCTTGACGGGTACTCAGGATTCTTTCAAATCCCGATACACCCAAATGATCAAGAAAAGACAACCTTCACATGCCCCTATGGTACCTATGCATATCGTAGGATGCCATTTGGGTTATGTAATGCCCCAGCTACCTTCCAAAGATGCATGATGTCTATTTTTTCTGATTTGATTGAGCATACTATGGAAGTGTTTATGGATGACTTCTCTGTATATGGAGATTCTTTTGCGTCTTGGCTAGCTAATCTGTGCAGGGTATTGGAGCGGTGCGAAGAGACGAACCTCGTCTTGAACTGGGAGAAGTGCCATTTCATGGTGAAAGAAGGAATAGTGTTGGGACACAAGATCTCCAAGGAAGGAATTGAGGTGGACAGAGCGAAGATTGATGTAATACTTGGTTTGGCTCCACCGAGAACAGTGAAAGACATTAGGAGTTTCTTGGGTCATGCAGGCTTTTATAGGCGGTTCATCAGGGACTTCTCAAAGATTGCTAGACCTCTCACACGGTTGCTCTGCAAAGAGGTTGGTTTTGAGTTTGATAAAAAGTGCATGGAAGCCTTTGAGATAATAAAGAAAGAGCTAGTGAGTGCACCTATTGTTCAAGCACCAGATTGGAGTATCCCTTTTGAGATAATGTGCGATGCTAGCGACTATGCAGTTGGAGCAGTTCTGGGACAGCGGAAAGAAGAAGCTTCATGTGATATACTATGCTAGTAGAACTCTCGATGATGCAGGTGAAATATGCCACGACAGAGAAAGAGCTGCTAGCTATAGTATTTGCTTTTGAGAAGTTTCGGTCTTACTTGGTTGGCTCCAAGGTCATTGTGCACACAGCTCATGCAGCATTGAGACACCTCTTGGCGAAGAAGGATGCAAAGCGAGATTACTGAGATGGATCTTACTTCTCCAAGAGTTCGATCTGGAGATTAAAGATAAGAAGGGAACTGAAAATGGCGTTGCTGATCACCTATCTAGGATGAGAGTTGTTGAGGACATACCAATCAATGATTCTTTGCCTGAGGAACAACTTCTAGCGATCACTCTACTACATTCTACATACGACACCCACAATCAGCTTGAGATGGTTCAGAGTTTGAGTGAGAAACTTCCTTGGTATGGTGATATAGTGAACTATCTGGCTTGTGAAAGAGAACCACCGAACCTTGATGCTTATCACAAGAAGAAGTTCTTCAGAGACATAGGACGGTACTATTGGGACGAGCCCTACTTGTACACTCTCTGCAAAGATAACCTATACCGGAGGTGTGTTGCTGAAGAAGAAGTTGAGGGTATGTTGACTTTGTGCCACGGTTCAACCATTGGGGGACATTTCGCCACTTTCAAAACGGTTCAAAAGGCACTCCAGGCTGGATTTTGGTGGCCGACTATGTTCAAGGACGCGTTTGAATTCATCTCGAGGTGTGATCCTTGCCAAAGGAAAGGAAACATAAGCAAGAAAAACGAAACTCCTCAAACCCCAATCCTAGAAGTGGAGATATTTGATGTGTGGGGAGTTGATTTCATGGGACCATTCCCATCATCTTATGGTAACCAATACATCCTTGTGGCGGTAGACTATGTTTCGAAGTGGGTAGAGGCTATAGCAAGCCCCACAAATGACGCCAAGGTTGTGTTGAAGCTTTTCAAATCAATCATCTTTCCAAGGTTTGGTGTACCGAGATGTGTAATCAGTGATGGTGGTTCTCATTTCATCATCTAGGTGTGTGAGAAATTGTTGAAGAAACGGAGTGAAACACAAGGTGGCAAGTCCGTATCACCCGCAGACATGTGGTCAAGTCGAGCTTTCTAACCGAGAGATCAAAGCAATCCCGAGAAGACGGTGAGCATTACTAGGAAATTTTGGTCGGTGATTCTTTATGATGCTTTATGGGCCTATATAACAGCTTACAAAACCCCAATAGGTACCACACCTTTCAGCCTGCTATATGGGAAATCTTGTCACCTCCCTGTTGAGCTAGAGTACAAAGCCATGTGGGCGACTGTTGCTGCTCAACTTTGATATCAAGACCATGGAGGAGCGCTGATACAGTTGCATGAGTTAGATGAGCTGAGACTTGAAGCTTATGAAAGCTCAAAAATCTACAAGGAGAGAACCAAGGCCTTTCATGATAAGAAGATAGTGCCAAGGAACTTCAAAGAAGGTGATGAAGTCCTTCTGTTCAACTCTCGCTTGAAGCTCTTTCCCGGAAAGCTCAAGTCTCGGTGGTCGCCGCCCCATGTAATTGGGGAGGTACGTCCCTATGGCGCTGTTGTTTTGAAGAACAAGGAAGGTACAGGGTTTGTTGTGAATGGTCAGAGGTTGAAGCCGTACTTGGCAAATGTCACATCGAGGGAAGGTGCAACTGCATATCTCTCGGATCCACCATCCCAATAGACGCCAAGGGAAGTCGAGCTCATGACATTAAACGAGCGGTAGGAAGGCATGCCCATGGTATCATTGTACATATTTTTCTTTCATTTTATCTTTCTACTTCATGTTTTTGACTAATAGGTTCAAGGGAAGGTGGAATCAGAAGTGTTTGGAGAAATTTCTACGCCAGCGGTCGACCCCTGCGGTCAAGACAGACCGCTACAGGCTCGAACTATTTTTCCAGAACGTTCGATACAGCATTGATTGCGGTCTAGACAGACCGACGAGCACCCGCGTTCTACTCCAGCGGTGCAGACACACCGCAGAGTGTGTTTTGACAATTTTTCCAGAACGTTTGGTGGAGCTGTTGCTGCGGTCTAGACAGACCGAAGGCTCCCAGCGGTCACTTCCAGCGGTGAAGACAGGCTTGGTGAGCCCAGGTAAGTCTCCTTATTTCGATTTTCGGTTTAAACTGGTTCATTTAAGTCAAACCAAATCGATTTTCACCGGATTTTACACTACTTCTTCTTCCCCAAATCGATTTTCATCTCATTATTCTTCAAAACCTAAAATCATAAACCTTGAAATCTCAAGAACTTTCTCAATTCTCAAGTGTTTTTCATGATTTCAAATGCTAAATCCGAGTTTTTCAAGCATCTGTTGAGTAATTCCTGCTTCATTCCTCATCTAATTCATCCATTCATCCGAATCTAAGGTATAAATTTCAAAAAAAAAAAAAAAAAAATTTTGAACCTTTGGGCAATGCATAGATTCGTGAATTAGGGATGCAATGGGAGAGAATTTAATCCATATTGATGTGCAAACCATTACCCATTACTTCGTTTAGCTATTGCTTCCTTGAATTTTCAGTTTTTATGGTGAATTCGAAAATCAAAATTCTAGGGTTCATAGTGTGAAAAACTAAATTTTAGGGGAATTTGAAGACTGTGGTTTCAATAGATAGCTAATGATATTCTAAGCAAGATCCTAGAAGACTACTAGGTTTGAAAACATCTTGGTGTTGAATAAAAAAAAAAGGACTGGGTTATTTGAGTTTTAAATGAGTTTATGTTTTGATCTCTTACAAAACTAAACTAATTGTGCCTTTATTTGTGGGATGGTTTTGTAGGTGATAATGACTATAGTAGGAAGAGAAGATGACAATCAGGAATCAAGGAGACGAGCTAAGGGTAAAGGAAAGGCTACCGCCTCTCAAGCGCGATCACGTAAGGAACGGCGAAGCGACCGAACCATCGGGAGATGCTAGTGGTCCCGAGGATTCCCGACCTCAACAGTACACACTTGCCCAACTGAAAGCGAGGTTTTCCCAACTGGAAAGGAAAGGGTCTTAAATTTGTAGCGACTCGATATCCGGACGCGGAGTTTTTGACACGAGCGGGGCTTTATGAGGATGTTCAGGCGATCTTTGAGTATATGGGGCTTGCCAAGTTCATGAGTCTAGCCTCCGATACCTATGCCGACCTTACCAAAGAGTTCCTCCTTACCTTTAGAGCTCGAGAGAATAAGCCTCAGGAGCTTGAGTGGGATGATGTCGGATACATTGAGTTCATGGCGAACCGGAGGCGATACAAGGTCACTTATGAGGAGCTGAGCAACATCTATGGCCTCCCGAGAGGCATACATCTATCCATAGGGACGTCTGATCTCGAGCCATTCCTCGTGTGGGATGCGATTGGTTCTGGGCATTACGCCAAGGGTCTCACGAAGTCGTCAAACATTCGGAACCCCGCCATCCGTTATGCTCACAAGGCCATAGCCCACACATTCTTTGCGAGGAGAGAAACGGGAACGATGAAGGATCCGGAGATGAGATTTCTTATGGTGGGGCTTGCACCATTGATGAAATTTCTCAATAACGATCGAGGCATCGAGGCCAACATAGTTGACGTGAGTGTGGTCGGGATTTTTGTGCGTTACCTTCTCTACATCCAAGACTGGGTCATGATCACACCGGATAAAACGCCTCAAGTAAGCATTGGAGGCTTGCTAACACCGCTCTTCCAAGCTAAGGGAATTGAGCTAACCGGTACGAGAGTCCCGCTTGAGAGTATAGACATCCAATACCTCACCCGGACACATTTCCTTTGCGGTTCACTTGGCACATCGCTCGGATACAAGTTTCAGCGCACAGCCAACGAGGCCAAGAAGTTTCTTCTACCAAACATCACCTACACGTCTCTTGGAACCGCAGACAACATCAAATTCATCTACGACGAGCCTATCTTATATGATGTTTCTAGCGATGGAGCGCTCACTAGAATCGGGAAGAGCATGGGGAGAGCTCGACACAAGTCCCACAGGATCTTGGACCAAGACGAGGACATACCACTACTGCGAGAGAGTGTATGGGAGCGCGATATGATTTCCAGCCTTGGGATGAACCGATTCCCCCTCACAAAACGCTTACTAAGCCGCCCACAAGCACATCAACATGCTTCAACGACTATGCAAATGGCAAGGAAGGACACTCAAGAAAGTCATGAACCAAGTGAAATACTTGACTAGAGAAGGGAACTAAAGGGCGGCTGCTCTAGTACCCGACGGGATGACATAGCTGACACGGGCATGAGACATAGAGAGGATCCGGAGCCCACGAGAGATGATACCGAGGTCCCGATGGAGAACGATGCTGGGACGAGACACTCCTTTCAAGGGGAACCGAACCCAACGGACGATGATCAAGCGCCAGCCCGAGCCTCCTCGTACGAGCCGCGCCAAAGACGGAGGAAGAGACGTGCTACACGCTCACCCACACCACCAGCTCCCGCCTCGAGCAATGAGTCGTACTCATTCGGCTCCGACACTTGGTACTAGGTACCACCCCCTCCCCTTGTATATAGTTTTCCTTTTTGTGTAGTCTTATTCTCGGATTTATTCTCTTGAGGCGGTCCTGAAATAAGTTGGGGGGAGAGACTCGGTTGCTATTTCAGAAAAAAAAAAAAAAAAAAAATTTTTGAACCTAAAAAAAAAAAAAAAAAAAAAATTTCCATATAGTTTGCAGTGTCATTTTTATCACTTAGGATCGAGTCTAGAAGCATATAGGATTGCATTTCCATTTGCATAGGGGGCAATGATTAAAACTACCATGAGAAGTTCTTAGCTTAAGGCGCGATCACCTTGATAATAGTCTAGCGCTTGTTTGATCTTGAAATGCTTGAATCTTTGCTCTTTGATCTCTTCAACTCGAAAGATAGTCTCATAGGTCGAAACTTGCTAGCTTGCATTCAACTCTATCTAAGTGGAACTTAATTTGAACTTAGTTATCTCGCTTAGGGGTTCGAAATGCGCTTTCATGGTCACTTTAAAATACTTGAGCTTCTTATTCACTTTGCCACTCTTTGTTGACTCAAGTAGCTATCCTCACCATTAGGATAGTCCCACACCCAAAACCCAAAGCCTTTGTTCTGACCATTGCTATTCTTGTGTGTTTGTGAGGCCTTTTTCTTGATAATGTTTACATGGGCAAAAACTTGAGAGTATTGGAGACGACAAGGCTTAACCTCTATTATAGGAGCTAGAACATCAATGGCTAGCATCTAAGTGCGGAATTGAGAAAATATGTAGAGTGTTAGGTGGTTTAGTTTGTACTTGGTGATGGTGATTGAGAGATGAAAAAGAAAGTGAGGGTTAAGGGATGAAGTGAAATTCTAAGGAATTCAATTAAGATAAGTGATTTAGACTCTAAGCTTTGTAATGTGCTTTGATTGCTTCCTCCAAAACAAAAAAAATAAAAAATAAAAAAAAAATAAAGAAAAAGAGAAAAGAAAAGAATGAGGAAGCCAATGTGCAAAGAAAATAGATAAATAGAGTCAATGTGCGAATGAGGAAAATGATTCCCTTTGGATAGTTGTTAAAAGAAATGAGAGGTTGGGGTGAGTGAAAGAAAAGAAGGAAGTGAAAAGCGATTTTAGAGATATGCATCTAAGGATGAGAGTGGGAGTTTGATTTGGGAGCAGAAGTCTAGGATTGGGTAGAACAATAGAGGTTGAACTTGTATGCATGAATTGTTTCCGGTCTTAGATGGATTTTGCCTAATGTCAAGCATTCCCTGTTTTCTTGAGAGAAACCCTTCACTTATAAAGAAACCACCTCTAAATAGCCTTTCCCTAAACCGATTGAAAGCGATTGACAATCCCTTAGCGAGACTACACGCCACACCTTAAATGAATGTTAAAGAGTTGATTGCATAATTGCTTGTGGGGATCGAATAGAGGTCCGATCTTGTGTTGCTTGATGCCTTGTTTGGCTTAATTGATTATCTTGGTTGTATGGTGTTGGTAGCTTGGTGAACCTTCTCGTGGTTATGAGTCCCCGCCTTCAAACCTTTCTCCCGGCTCGAATTTTGTTGTTTGCCATGGACAAGCAAAAGGCAAGTTTGGGGAATTGATATGTTATGCGTTTTAGCACTTTCAAACCTTTGTTTTGAATTCATTTTCATAGCATTTTGCATGACTTTTTAGGCATTAGGTGCATATTAGAATAGAGTTTGCATTTGCATGTTCCTTTACAGGTGTTGGCTGAAAATGGAGCATAGGAGTGGACTTATCTAGCAAAAAGGAGCAAAGGATGGAGTCGGAAGATTCGAGAGCTCCCAGCGGTCATCTCCAGCGGTGCAGGCAGACCAAGACGCCCACGGGAGTTTTCCAGAAGACTTGGTGGAGCACTTGTTGCGGTCGAGACACACCGAAGGTCACCAGCGGTCAGTTCCATCGGTGGGAGCAGACCGAAGGTAATTCAGACGAGTTTTCCAGAACGTTTGGCGGAGCACCTGCTGCGGCGAAGACAGACCGCAGGAGGCTAGCGGTCAGATGCAGCGGCCATGACACACCGCAGCGCATGCGAGAATCAGACCTAATTTTCCTTAACCGGTTTTAACCGGATTTTATTATTTGTAATGAAACCAATTTCGTGTTTAGGCTTTAAAAGAGCCAAAAAGAACCCAGATTAGGGGAGGCATTATTTTTCTTAGACCTAGCAATTGTTCTTGAGAGAGAATTGAGAGAAACAATTGTATGAATCTGATTTTGATTTCAGTTTAAAACTATTTCAGAATTATATTCCCCTTGATTCCTTATCTCTTGATCATGTTCAACCAAGCACAGATTCAATTGCTTTGTGTTAACATGATCATGAGTGAGTAGTTAACCTAGAACCTTAGGGGTGATGGATTAGGGGTGATTATGCATAGATTGATGGAGTTTAGGATTGCTAGTCTATAGATTTATTCTTAGTATGAGATTTTAATGCTAGATGAACCCTGATCAAGTTAGTTTAGAATTTATGAAATTTCATGACCGAGAGGTGTTCGATGAAATTCCTGAACCGGATTATTAAGTGCTAATCAAGCCTTACATACGAGAGTATTTGTCTAGGATGGTTAGTGGCTAGGTGAACTTACTGATAATGCTTGCCGTTCAATCGTTGACTAACGAGAGTTATTGTTTGAGGATCGATCAGCATAGATGCTTTTGCCACGAGAGTGGATTAGTTTACATTAGTGTTCTAGGCCTATAAATCGAATTGATTAGTTAAGAGTAAACTCCATTGATTAGAATAGTGATTACCCCTTGCATCTCCATCATTCCCGTGGTTCTTTCTTTAGATATATTTTAATCCAAAGTCATTTATTTCTGTTTAATTTAGTTTGAATTTACTTACAAAGTTTACATTCGATAACCCAATATTTCTATTTAGCTTAGCTCAAGACATAACTTGCATTGTTATTGTGTTGAATCTCGCTTCCTCGTGGATTCGACCCTTAAGTACTACAACGATACTTAGGGTTATTTGGTAACCCGGATTGAAAAAAAATCTTACTACCACTACACAATTCCTAAAGACACTAAGATCTTTGTCAATGTTTGGTCTATTCAGAGAGATCCAAACGCATGGGAGAATCCAAAAGAGTTTCGTCCCGAGAGGTTTCTTGATAATAAGTCTTGTGATTTCACCGGAAACAACTTTAGCTATTTCCCGTTTGGATCTGGCCGGAGAATTTGCGCCGGTGTAGCACTCGCCGAGAGGATGGTTTTGTACACACTTGCAACGCTATTGCATTCGTTTGACTGGAAGATGCCGCAAGGACACGTGTTGGATTTGGAAGAGAAGTTTGGGATTGTCTTGAAGCTCAAGACTCCTCTTGTTGCTTTGCCCGTTCCGAGGTTATCCGATTCGAATCTTTATCTATAGAATCTTAGATCGTTATATTCGACAATACTTTTATTATACAAAATAAACTATTGCCAGGTTATTTGTGGGTTAAAAGTACAATTTGTTTATGGAGTTTTTAAAATTTTAATCGTCATATAGGTTTGTGACGAAAATTAAACAATTTGGTAACAATGGCAAAAATATTGAACTAGAACCACTTGTTTTACTTAAATGTGTTTTTTTTAAACACCAAAAAAGAAAATCAATCCATTTCAATGTTTGTTTTACTTAAATGTTGTTGGATATATAAGTTTCGTATAATTCCCATATTCTTTTATCTGAATTGCATAACTTACATGTTGTGGTTCTATCTCGATAATTACTCAAAGTAGAAGGAGTTAAACTACTTACCATCACCCTAAATGTGTAGATAATCACGATGGGTGATGAATATGATGGAGAAAATCAGTACGATCACTTATCAAATTTTCCTATAAAGTTAACAATATTAGGTGAGATAGGGATCCCTACCGAACTATACATTTAGGTCTAAGCAGGTAACAAACATTTGAGTTGATAAGGTATCACATGTGACATCTTTATATGTGGTAGAAATGCTAGAGATAATCTATTTTGTATTATTATCGTATACTATATTAATAAAATATGACATATCATTGTTTCATTAGTATTATTGACCTAATTAATGGTATATTTTTGTTAATTTGATAAGAAACTATCATAATTTCTTATAAACCATCATAGTAATTTTTTGAATTTCATATTTTAATGTCGTTTGAACTCTGAATTTATCATTGAGAATTAAAACATTTGAACTTTATTATGCATGGTTTTATAATGTTATTCTATATTTTATATAACTTTTGTTAATCATATAAACACTTATATAATCTAAAATCCTCTAAAACCGAATTAAACGTTTTCTGTGCTAAGCGCTGGACGTAATTTGCTTAGTGTATAAAAAATTCTAGGATACTAATCAAAATATGCTATTAGGAAAATTCTATATATTTTTATTAAAAGAAGAATCCTACAAAATATATTAACAAAATAGGTCATAATTACTCAAACGAATATCAAACTATTTTAACCATTTTCCTAAAACAAACATGATCATGATTTTTGGTTTTTTAAAAAGTAAAGGAAAAAAAAAGTCTTGGCTAAATGCTACTTTTAACCAACAACAAAAAAAAAAAGAGAATTACAAACGATGCAAGAGTTACTTTGATGGATTATAAAAGTCAGCATCTACTACAGCTTAATATCAAAAAGGTGGAAATGACATATGGTATAGATGGGTTCCGTATGTGGCTAGCCATAAAATTGAGTGGCAGAAAATAACACAAGGGGTATCATTGGATGTCACTTGTAGCGTAATAAAAAATGGAGTAATTAATAATTACTCTCACTTCAGTTACATAACTACCAATTAGAGTAATACAACTGAAAAATAATTCAGCTACTTTAAGGTAAAATTGATGTAAAAAATGTGGAGTAAAATTATTTTTCAGCTGGGTTTTAGTGGAGTAAACATTTACTCCAGTTTTTCATTTTTCTTATTTTCTCTATCCTAATTACGCTAACATGTTACCAATCACACCCAAGTTCTTCAAGTCAACTTTGAATTCATCTTGTCAAAGAGAAAAAGAGTGGCGATGCTGGTATCGGATAATCTCATATTTGGGGAAAATTAGCAATACTAGGAACAAAAGATGTTGTAAACAGATGGTTTTTTTAATGAAAGTTGGCAATATACAAATAGGAAAAAAAAATGCATTTTTCGCCGTTTTCAAAAGGTGTCGCCAGGGAAAAAAAAAAGGGGGCAATAATTCTAGAAAATATACTATTGAAAACAAAAAAAAAGGTTATACTAATCATACATAGAAACTCCAATATTACCCTTCTACGATTTATCGATGGCGTAACATGTTTGACAACATCAAGTTCAGTTATTGATCTCGCGAACAAAACTCTTGTGCTGATTGTTTAGCTAGGAAATCAATTACATGTAATTGTCATTGGTTTTGTATTATTTATGTTCAACTGTTTTTTAGGCCACTTGTAATTCAAAACATCGACAATGCAAATTAATAAAGCTTTTAGAAGAAAAAAAAATCCACATGTATGGATTCTCGTTTAATTTATACAAATACACATTTTCATTTTCACTAACAATTATTCATCCGATTGAAAGTTTTAAGCCACAAAAAACATTGTTAAGTTGGCTATGTCGTTATTTATTACTCCACTCTTCTCAAGAAGAAACAGACTGAGCTTCACAAACCGGAAGGTCATGTTCAAAGTTAGGAGCGGCTCTAAGGATTGGATTGCGCTCGAAGAAATTTGTGGGTTTCAAATCGAAACTCGAAGAAACTGTAGGCATTATCGGAAAATCTTCTTGACATGGAATGTGATGGAAGCCAAGTGTATACCACACAACTATATCCTTGTTCTCTATGTCTCTATCCCTAAATAGCACAACAAGAAGACATCAAATAAAGTAATCAAAACTTAACTATATAATTAATAATTATTATTTGCAATTAATCACCTGTCGGACCAAACGGCAAGAGTATCATCACCATGACTTTGGTAAGTGAACAAACCACCAGCCCATTGCTCAGATTTATTGTATGGAGTGACCCAAATTTGGTTATTGGTAAAAGCTCCTCTCTTCTGCGGTGGGTCATCATGGTCAAGCAAACTAGCTGCAGTAGCTCTAGGCACAACCTTGTAACCCGTCGGGTTACCGACCCGAGTGGTTTTACCAGAATTAATGACGTGGAATTCTGATGGATCGTACAAGCTAATCTTAATCTGACCGTCCTTTTCGGTTTTCGCAATGTTACTAACCGCTTTGAGGTAACTCTTCCTCGGAGATTCACCTGGCTCGGTCTCTTGCCTCTTGAGGTTCACTTTAACAAAGGAGTTGTCCGGACCATCGACATCGAGGTCAAGGTAAAAAGTGACGTAGTGATCATGAATTACTCCGATAACATTTTCAGACAGAAGCGTGCCGTAAAGCCCTTCCTCATTACCTTCTTTATCTTTCTTCACTTGATTCTTGTTTTCGTACGTAGTGCCTTTCACCATCAAGATTCCACTAAGCCCAACCTGTCATTTTCATATATATTATAAGTTTGGTCTGTGACAAGTAAATGAATATTCCTTAATATTCATTATCCCACGGAATCTTATGAAATTTAATATTTTAAAATCGAAAAGTACCTTAGCTCTTATAATCCCATCAGTTTGGAACTCATAATCAATGATATAATCATAGTTACCTACCGAAGCTGCCATTCGCACCACTAACGTCACCTTTGGTCTCACTTCCCTTATCTACTTAATCAAAATAATAATTAACATTAACTCTTTCAAATTTTGTTAGGCTTATTCTTTAAAACCTAAACTTTTTTCTATGTATATCAAACCCATAAGCACAAGGACTAACCGGTAAATCGGTGATGGGACTTTCAGAGTGACGCCAGCCAATATCTCCGGCGTAACTCTCAAAGATACAAACCATGTTTTCTCTTACAAACGGTGTTCCATCGGCCGCCGCGAAAACTCCGTCCATGTACGCTGCGTTTCGTGGACAATCATTAAGCGGTACAAGTGGCATGGCTTGTAAACCAAAACCGTACTCGCCTGCGTCCATGTAAGTCTTGAAGTACCACGCGTCTGATGGATCCATGTACGGAACAAAAAGCTCCGACACAAACCCTTTGTACATAACATCACGTGTCTCTCGAGTATCAGGATCGTGTACTCTGACCTGTGACAGAACCACACCTGCTCTCGGGTCTGGTTTTAGATGAAATTCCCAATTTGCCCATTTCACTAAATGGTTGTCCTCGATTACGAAGCTTGGACCACGCGGCTGCTCTATTGATATCGGGTTGAGTGGTCGAGTTTTGTCGGTCGTCACTAGGTTTTCAAACCGGTATTCGGTATTGGTTGAACCGGGTATAGGTATAGACCGACCCTTATCGGATATCTCGATCACTTGTCTTGTATCCAAATCGACAAGAATTGTTAAACCTTCGATAGGTCGCATGTAGAAATTAGCTGTATCTTGAGTTACGAAACATTGACTTTTAATTACCCTTATGTTTTCCTCTTTTTTACCATACCAGCCACTTGATATTGGGAAGCAAACCACGTCCGTTAGATTAACTCCACGAGAGATGATCGTACGGTTAAAATCCGCGTTTGAAAACGGTACGGACGTAACGTCGTTCATCTCCTCGATAGTCATCATCGGGTAACCCGAAACAGGAACCGGGCTATTCACTGAATCGACCTGACCAGAAGAGAGATCAACGGTGAGCACGTGCGTGTCGGTGCCAACACGTGCGATGACAGAAGCTTTTCTTGGAGGGAGAGGGTTCCCTTTTTGCCAGCTACGAACAAGATTCTTGTCAGGCTCTTCAAGAACGACGGTGTGGAGCGCGTGTCGTGTACCGGAAGTGAATAGCGCGTGAGAGGAGAGGATAGATTGGACTTTGTTAATCTCAGACAACGTGAGTGGGTCTAGAGGATGGTTTGGTGTATCGGACACATGGTCGTGGTTTTTGGTCTTTGGTTTAGGATCTTTTTTAGGAATGGGTCGTGGTTGTTGTTTGTTGAAGAGGAAGTTTCTTGAGGCACAAAGAGGTGAAGAAGAAGAGTGGGTGCAGTCAAGAAGCACCGTCGTGGAAGATGGCGTGTGAGAGAAGTAAGTGGAAGTGAAAGAGATGATGAAACCGGCGGTGACTATGAGAAAAATCAATCGGAAAAAGCTTTTTTGCTCCATGGCAGATTTTATTTTTTGGGTGCTTTGGTGTGTGAAGAGAGTTAGTGAGCTTATCGTGTTATAAAGAAAAAGGGAAACCACTGATGTATTAAAATGACAAATCATTCATAAGATAAAATATCTACACTTGCTAAAAAACAAGAAAGCTTGTCACCATGATTCCACTACAATGACGATCTCTTGTGCAAGTCTCTTGAATCTCATAGGTATATTAATTTCTCTATATAATTCTCTTTCGTAAGCTGTCAAAGCCCAAAAAAGATTCCTCTGTACAGTTTTATTTTCAGTTATATATTAACCTTAAAACCTCCAAAAAGAACAAAAAAGTTATCTAAACGAATCAGTAGGAATCTTATCTTTTACTATGGAAAATAGAGATAGTAGAAACGTTTTCACTCCTAAACCCTTTAATGCAATATGAACTTTGCCATATTTGAGGTAGGCATCAACATAAAGTTAAAAAAAAAAAAAAAAAAACTATGGTAGATCGTTTGATGTAGATTGCTCTAATATGAAGTATTAGAGCATGTGCAATAGGAGTCTGTTACCAAAATCTCTCATCTTTTTAAAAAATAATAAAATAATAAATAGTGCTATTTTATTATAAGAGTCTCAACAAAAAGTGAGAGATTCAGGGTGATTCTTGTGGAATACATACGACTGATTTTATCAATGAATTTGAAAAAATTATCATCCGATAAGCGCTTTCTTTCGAAAATCTAATTATTAAGCCAAAAATAGATGATTGAATGAAGTATAATAAGCCAAATACAGCTTAGTTTGTGGGATGTGAAGAGTTGTTAAAACAATTATTTTTTTGATATTTTCTTCAAGTTTGATAAAAGAAAAATAAATAAATAAATATTTTCGATCTTGAATTCGAATCCCAAAAAGGAAAATGGATATAAGATAACATCGGTCTTGATATTCGACATATATTTAAAAATACAATATACCATAAGATCAAAATAACCTTTTTGGTTATCAAAATAGAGATTCGAAATAGGAGTCTAGTGTCCTTAGTAATTAGATTGATCAATTTTATTGGCTTTTCTTATATATGTGCTTTCTTATCCTAATCAAGGGATTTGTTGAGACTCCAACAATCCCTCTCTAACCAATTGCTTTGATTTTGAATTTTGATTCAAAATCTATAATCCTGAAATTTGGTTTAAGTTTTAGATTTCCGAAATAGTTTCTTCTTCTTGAGTTTGGAAAATTCCCTTTACGACTTCATCATAATTCAAAGGTTAGTTTTGTTTAGCAATATTCATCATGCTTCTTCTTTTTTTGTTTAACATTTTCCTTTGAGTTTTCAGATTTGACGAATTAACTCGATTCTTATTTTTTCTGCGAATTTTTCTCTTGACAAGGTTTTATTCACAATCTTAAAACAACTCATTAGTGTTTACTAAGATAAATAAATACTCTTTCAACAAAACAAAAAGTGACACTCACAAACATGATTAAGATAAAAAAAAGCAAGTCAATCTTGACCTTAGTAACTTAATTTATCCTGATTAATTACAAATTAATTGTGTGATACATGTTTTACTCGTAAATGATTTGATACCTTCTTAACTTAGAAGAATAAAGGGATTTGATATATAAATCAATTTTCTAATATGTTAATACTATTAAGTTTATATATATCAAAGTTACATGACTAAGAATTAGAACGTTAATTTCCGTCCAATGTTGAACATAATAGTTAGGTGATATAACAATTACGAACAAAAATAAAGCAATATTTAATATATCATATATTTTCTACCCGTCAAAGAGATACAACACGAGTACAAATTAGTATTTTATTTATTTATCTGATACTGAACAAATTATCAAGAGTGAGATGATTTCTTTTTTGTATAGTTTAGTTATCTACAAATAAAAAATTATCTGATACTATACAAATTATCTAATTTTCAGAATAAACTATATCAATATTAAAATTTTCAAAGATTCAAATCTAAAACTCCAAAAGTTTGATTTAAAATTTTTAAAAAGTTAGAAGAAAAATGATGAAATGTTTTAAATTTCTAACCAACCATTCTACCAATTTAAAAATGTAATATACGCATATATATATATACATAGTTTTCTAATTAAAAATGTTAAAGTTCAAAAACTACTATTATATTTTTATTTGTTCCAAATTCAAATATGTTAGTAGAATGGTTGGTTAGATAATTCAAAATAGTTATCAGTTTTTATGTGTTTTACAGACAAAATATCAGATATCGTTTAAGAAAAAAGTAAAATATTATTGTTTTCAATGTTTAGATACAATTAGATACTCCTTTTGTTTAGTTTTTTTTATTAGATGTTTTTATGCAAAACTTAAATTTTGATTGGTTGAATAGATTTAAAGTAAAACATTAAATGACACTTTTGTGAAAAAAATTATATCTTTTAATATGCGCGTTTTTAACCAAAACTTCTAATAAAATAGAACAAAAGGAATAATTTTTAGGGTTTTCAACAGAAAAATGAGATTAATATAATTGGGCTTTAGAACTTAAGTTGATTTGTTTAATAGATTTAATTGATATATATATATATATATATTATTTTATTTTTTGGGGGCTTAGCCTAATTTTTTGTAATAACTTGATGAAATAATTCAAAAGACTGGATTCAAAATTTCAGGTTTAATGGGTGCACAATAAATATTTATATTGATTTTCTTCATAACAATGGGTGCATGTGCCCCCTTCCCCTTCAATACATCCGTCCTTGCCCCAATTACCTTCAACTTCTCCATTGGTCAAAAATGAATACAAGCTGAACCATCCAAGGTTGTCACTGAATTTGAAATTCAACCACAAGCCTGTGTTCGTATTCTCGAGTGTTCAAAGAACATGAATTGACCAAGTTAATCAAGTGATTAAGTCGTGGGACAGACACTAAGACGGGATATGACGATTACAGTCTGATATGCCATGTAGCCTACTCAGACCACACAAAAAATTCCCAAAACATCAAACAATAACCAACACAAACAGTCTAATAGTTACATAAGTCCCAAATTATGATCTACCCTATCTCTATTCAACGCTTACGTACAGTCTGTTCTGCCATGTTTCCTACTCAGAACACAAAAGAAAATCCCAAAATATCAAACATTAATGAACACAAGCAGTCTAATAATTTCATAAGTCCCAAACTATGATCTACCCTAGCTCTTTTCAACAGATTGCCAGTAAAAAAACAAACTAAAACGAAGGCTAAAGGCTTAAAATTGACTGGTCCAAGAGTTATTACCACTAGAAATCTTTAGCCAGTACGTTCTTGAAAGTTGATTCTTGATATGCTTAGAATTGAAAGTGTAGTTTTACTAAAGCGATGGTTCCCTAAACATCACAATAAACAACTGTAAGCGATTTCATATTACGTGTTACAAGGTCCAATCCAGCCAAACACGTGACATCATTTTTATATGAAACACATGACACTTCGAAAAAACACGTGTAAACCATTCAATTAAGCTTCACCAACGTGGCATTAAATACCAAATTACTCTCCCAAATGGCACTCATGATCATTAATAATGTTATTATAGATGTGTGTCTCATTAATAATGTAAACCTTAAACAGTAAACTATTATACACATACACAAAAAAAAAAAAACACTTTTGGGTTGGTTTTTCAATGGAGTTCCATATTTTGCTAAATGTGACTAGGATTTTACTACCACTTCTCTTGCCCCCTTTAGTTGTGACGATATATGAAGCTTTTATGATCCTTATTTGGCAGCCATTTGTGTTGACCAGAGGATTCAAGAAACAAGGAATCTCAGGCCCAAAGTACAGAATCTTGTACGGAAACCTCGGCGAGATACATAAGATGAATAGAGAATCTCAGCTTTCGATTCTTGATCCCAGCTCCAATGAGATTTTTCCTCGTCTTTTTCCTCATTATCAACAATGAATGTCTCTATACGGTGCCGTTTTCTCCATATCTCTTTCTACATCTGTTTCTTTTCTTTAGAAAATGAATTGCCTTAGGAGGAGGATTCGTAACACGCAAGTTATCTATGGTTTATTTATTAATTAGGAAAGACCTCTTTTTTGTTCTTTTTGTTCTTCAATTAGGAAAGACATTTCTTTACTGGAGCGGAACAAAACCGAGGATATTCATCTCAGATCCTGAACTTGCGAAACAGATCTTGTCGAACAAGTTAGGTTTCTTTATCAAGCCAAAGATAAGACCCGAGTTCGTTAAACTTATCGGCATCAAAGGACTTGCCTTTGTCGAAGGTGCTGATTGGGTTCGCCATAGAAAAATCTTGAACCCTGCTTTCTCCATCGATAGGCTCAAGGTCTTTTTATGTATCCTTGTTTCTTAACTCTATTTTTGAGAAAATAACCCTTATAGATCTAATGTTTGTTGTGAAATCTTCACTTTATTGATCAGATCATGACAAACGTGATGGTAGATTGCACGTTAAAGATGTTCGAGGAGTGGAGAAAACAGAGGAACGAGGACAAAACAGAGCAAATAGTGATGAAAAAGGAAATGAACAGAGAGTTTCTGAGATTAACGGCTGATGTTATAGCGACAGCTGCGTTTGGGAGCAGTTACATCCAAGGAATCGAAGTGTTTAGAACACTCAAGGAGCTCCAAAATTGTTCACAACTTCTCTCATCGACCATTATATCCCTGGAACTCAGTAAGTTAATCACTCTATTCAGACAAGATTATTAGGATTGGTCATGTTATCTAATTTCTTCTATTCTAATTTCTAAGATACCTTCCTACGCCTTTCAACTTTCGGATATGGAAGCTGGAGAGGAAAATCAATAACGCAGTTAAGAGAATCATAGATTCGAGACTAGGATCAAATACAGATTATGGAGACGATCTTCTAGGAATCATGTTGAAATCTCAAGGGAACGAACTAAAGATGAGCATCGAAGAGATCATTCATGAATGTAGGACTTTCTTTTTCACGGGTCACGAAACTAATTCGAGTCTATTGACATGGACAACAATGTTGCTGAGCTTTCACCAAGATTGGCAAGAGAAAGTCAGAGAAGAAATTTTCAACGAATGGGGTAAAGACAAAACCCCAGAGTCAGACACTTTCTCCAAACTCAAACTGGTAATGTTCTTTTTTTGTTCAAAGGGTCAAGAAAATGATTCTTTGAAATTGATGAAACATGTTTATATATATCTTGCTAGATGAACATGGTGTTCATGGAATCGCTTCGACTTTACGGACCAGTGACAGGTTTGTCCCGAGAAGCATCAAAAGATATAAAGCTAGGTCACATAGATATTCCTAAGGGTACAACCTTAATTATTCCGCTTTTGAAGATGCATACCGACAAGACCCTTTGGGGATCCGACGCCTACAAATTCAACCCAATGCCATTCTCAAACGGTGTTTCCCGAGCCAAACGCTCTCCTCTCATTCTCAATTAGACCAAGAGCTTGTATTGGCCAAAACTTTGCTATAATCGAACCTAAGACTATGTTCACCATGATTCTGTTAAGTTCTATAGGCTTCCAACTCAAAACCAATTGGCAATCAGTGGATTGGTCCATATCACTTATATACTAGTACTAGTGCTAGTCCCTTTATACATCTGATGTGGGATCCTAACAGATTCTTCAACGATTTCGGCTTAGCCTCTCCAGCGAGTATGAGCATGCGCCAGTGGATCATTCAACTATTAAGCCTCGGGACGGTTTACTCGTAATGCTTCAGCCTCTGGAAAATTGAAAAAAAAAAAAAAAATGGATTTTTTTGGTAAAACTACTTAACGCTCTCTACCTTACGTGTATGACAAGTTTTCATATGGGCCAGCTTATGCTGGGGGCTTCATTAATTTATTGGGCTTTTACAATATCAATTTAGGACCCTTTATGGGCTAAATAGTTATTAATAATACTTATAAGTGATGTGCAGTGTAATACTTAAAAACTGCTAAATAGTTTGGCCACGGAGTATGACTATGACACATGATCCGGATATTATAACAACCAGTTACCATCATCTTTACCTTATTAATTCAAGAATTGTCGACTACTCATGATTTCAAGTTGCTTTAGCTTATTTATTCATGATAAGATGAAACATTCTAATTTTTAGTTATCTTTGTTTTGTGTCATCTTATCATGATTTATTATTAATTCTTGATTTTCGTGGCCAAGGAAAGCATTGTACGGTATTTGTTGGAAACTATATCATATATATATATATATATATTATGTAATTAGGGAGTTATTTCTCCATCTAGAGTGTCTTATCTAATTTTTTTTTTGAATTAAAATTATTTATTAAATACATGTTTATTTATATTTACTGGATAAATCTAAAAATATTATTAAATAAAAAACTAAGTAAAATGGGTGACAATTAAAAACTGATAACCTTAATCTAATAAGAATGAAATACAATTACATCAAAAGGACCGAGCAATAAGGAAATGGGGGAGAATATATGCACAAAGTAGCGATATAAGATGAGAGAATATTGAGTATTTCTTTCACAATGTATGTTTGGAACTAATTATATGGGGAATGGAGATTTTTTAGTTGAAATATAATTCCTTGAGATTAACATTCCGGTTTTTTAACCAAAAAAAAAACCATTCCGGTTTGAGTTCAACATGTTACTACTAGACTCTGAAAGTTCAACCATTAAGCATGTGAATTTACTTTTATGCTTATTGGTTTCGGTTACAGAGTGAATATGTTGTAATATTATTTGAAGTTGTACCATGCATGAATCTATTATCAGATATAAAATTATGTTGAATAATGATATAATAAGATGCAAAAGTTGGCTCTTCATTTTTCTCAAGCAGAAACAGATTCGGCTACGCAAACCGGAAGGTCATGTTCAAAGTTTGGAGCGGCCTTAAGGATTGGAGCGCTCGAAGAAAATTTACGGGCTTCAAATCGAAACTCGAAGAAACGGTGGGCATTATCGGAAAATCTTCTTGACATGGAATGTGATGAAACCCAAGCGTGTACCACACCACAATGTCCTTATTCTCTATGCCTCTATCCCTGAATCACATATCACACCAAATAACATCAAAAGCTTCGCTGTGGACGACGGCGCGTGAGAGAAGTTGATAGAAGTGAAAAAGAGGATGAAACAAGCCGTAAAGATGAGAAGAAACAAACAGAAGAAGAGTTTTGCCTCCATGGAAGCTCTCTGTCTCTAGATCTAAGTTGGTTTGGTTGAGTAATGTTTGTTCATATCATATTTTATAAAACGAACATTTTATTTCTACTTTGAATAGACTCATACACTAGGATTGGTACCGTTAATTAATTAGGAGCCTTAAACAAACAAGAAGAACGTCTGTAATATGGCAATGTTTTTGATTTTTTATTCATATCTTTTAAAGGAAGTTTGTCAGCAAAATAACATGCAAAGATTTTTAAATCCAGGACACTATGTTCAATGCTTAAATGAAAATTGAAATATATTACCACATGACTAACCACAACTTCTACAAATGTGGCCCTTTAATTTTTTTTTTTTAATACGTAGATTAAGGTAGAGTGTTTGCTAGCTTGATCCAAGCTCTAGCTTGATTCAAGAGCCAACCCAACCTTAGATTATTAAAAAAAAAAACATGAAATGAATTTGACTTGGGAAACAAACTCCATATAAATACAAGCACGGAAGTTCTCAAGACATCCAAATTGTCAGAATTAATGCAAAGTAACACTCTTTTTAAACCTTTGTTGTTTTCCCCCATTAAGCGGTATGTCCTGGACTAGTTTTCTTGATCTTTTTGATCAGACTATATAGCCTTAGACCCTTTGAGGCTTTGACCTTATGTAAAATGGCTAAATAAGCATTAAAGAATTAAAACTCACTTAAAGAGAGAAAAAACTAGAGAGCAAAACAAGCAATGTGGTGGTTGAAAACAAAAGAGGGATCCCATTCCCCTATGTGCAGATTAAAACAATCTAAGGGTTCAGATTAAAGATCTACGAGAGTAAAGTAAGAGATTGAGGCGGATTCATTGAACTATACTCGGAGACAACTTCTTGAAAATATCTAAGAGATTGACCCTAATCATGTATATCACTCTAGATTCATCTAGAAACTCTTGCAAGTGCCAGGCCACGGAAATGGTACTAAACTAGCGAGATTTGTCAAAGGTAAAAGAAGAAAAAGAGAAAACCTCCGGTAGGGGTGGGCCTTCGGATCGGTTTGTTCGGAGTTCCGAGTACCGACCCGATTAAACGCGATCCGAATCCGAACTAGTTTGGGCAATGGACTTAATCGGTGGAAATTTTTGAGACATTCGATAATCGGTTTAATCGGATTCGGTAATCGGAATCCGATCTAATCCGATCTCCTTCTTTCCCTTCTTTTTCTTCTACATCTCCTTCTCCCGATTATCGAATGTCTCAAAATCATATGTATTATTTCGGAAAGAACTAAGGAAGAAAGAAGAAGAGTCGAAGAGAGAGAAGAAGAAGAATCGGAAGAATCTGATCCTCTGAGTGATGGTTGTTCTGCAAAATTGGAAGAAGAAGAGTCGGTGATGGTTGTTCTGAGTGATGGTGGAAAGAAGAGAGAGAAGAAGAAGAATCGGAAGTAGAAGAGTCGAAGAGAGAGAAGGAAATTGGAAGAACTGAAGAATCGGAAGAAGAACTGAAGAATCTGAAGAATCAGAAGAATCAGAAGAACTGAAGAAGAAGAAGAGTCGAAGAGAGAGGAAGAGAGAGAAGGAATCTGATCAAATTTGGTTAATTTCGGAACGGTTAAAAACATCTAAAACCGAACCGAATAAAACAAGAACCGAACCGAATAAACCGAAATGTTTATTCGGTTCAATTCGGCTAGTTTTCAAATCCGAAATAACCAAAATTCCGATTAAACCGAACCGTTTAACCCGTTTAAACTGAACGCCCACCCCTAACCTCCGGGCTCGACCTGTTTGTACTTTGTACCGTTGTCTACTGTTATGTTTTTACTTTTTAACTATTTTGTACGGTTTATATTTGGTTTTAAAATGGTTAAGGTTGATTTGGGTCATGCCTAGGGATGTTAAAAAGGGCTGAAATTTCAGGGTTAGCCCTGACCTTTTAATTTATGTAAGATCCTTAGCCTTGACTTTCTATTGTTAATATTTTATGACTCATTTAGGGCTGGGTTTAAAAGAAACATGGTTTTAATAGGGTTGGTCCTGATTTTTGGTTTACCTTTATTTCACAAAATCTAAAAATTTCGTTTTAAAGCCAAATAATTTCGGAATTACATTTTTCCGCCAAAACCGCAAAATCTCAGAATTACGTTTTCTCGCCATTACCGTAAAATTTCGAAATTACTTTTTCTCGCCAAAACCACAAAATCTTAGAATTACGTTTTTCCCGCCAAAACCGCAAAATCTTGGAATTATGTTTTCCCACCAATATATCGGAATTACGGTTTCTGCAAAATCTCGAAATTACGGTTTTCCCGCCAAAACTGAAAAATCTCGGAATTACGTTTTCCCGCCAAAACCGCAAAATTTCAGAATTACGGTTTCTACAAAATCTCGGAATTACGGTTTTCCCGCCAAAACTGAAAAATCTCAAAATTTCGGTTTTCTCACCACAACCACAATATCTCGGAATTACATTTTCCCGCCAAACCCTTAAAAATCTCAGAATTACGTTTTCCCGCTAAAACCGCAAAATCTCAAAATTTTGGGTTTCTGGCCAAAACCGCAAAATCTCGGAATTTTGGTTTTCCCGAAAAAACCGCAAAATCTCGGAATTTTGGTTTTCCCGCCAAGATCGCAAAATCTTGGAATTACGTTTTTTCCGTCAAAACCACAAAATATCGGAATTATGTTTTCCCGCCAAAACCGTAAATCACGCTTTTAGTTCCAAAAAATATAACTTTCAACCAAAACCGTGAATCACGCTTTTAACAGAAAAATCATGAAATTATGTTTTTTCTGTAAAAATCACAAAATAATGGAAACACAATTTTCCTTTCAAAACCCTTAATATGCATGTTTTAATTAATAAATATGAAAGAAATGAGTTTGTTTGATTTGAACTAGACTTATATAGGGATTTTTATAGGGTTTAGGGTTTTATATATTATATATGGTTCATATAGGGTTAGGACTTAAATATAGCCGAATTTCAAAGAGTTTAAGCAGGGCTTGACTTTAAAACCCATTTTAACATCCCTAGAACTCATGCCTATATGCAGCATCGGTAAAAACGGTTGAGCAAATGTGATGGGCCTTAGAATTTAGATAGGCCTATGGATAGTTCAAACATAAGTATTGGAAAGACCCGGTAGAACAACATTGTTGCAGTGATCATGAACCAGGGCGATTCTTGATTAACATTTGATATTTGGAATGAATATGATGGATGACCAACAAGCTAATTTGAACCTATACTGTTTAAGAGGATCCAACGTTAAGATCAAAATATTTTCCTGAAGTCTTCTTCAGTTATATTTTCCAATGCATAAATTTTATTTTTTATCAAATAAGACATAAATCATGTATTGCTTGGAAATGAATCTTGGGAATCGAAAGTTATGAGAAAGTCTGGTTGAGTTGGTAGTTTCGTTTTATGTTTCATGTGATTTTGAACCACTTTTCACATTGTTAGAGACAAAATGCTCTTTAACTTAGATTTTAAAACAAGCCATGTTCTTCTTCTGTTCTTTTCTTTTACGATCACTCATTTATGCTTTTATTTGTAGATAAAATAAAAATTATAAACAACAAATTTGTTTATCTTATTATATAAAGCTTGGTTGCACTCACGAGATCATGACACGTGTCGGTTGATCGATAAGATTATGACACATGTAAAAATATTATTTAAATAAATAATCAAATAAATAATCTTTACTTTTTATTTTTTACATATTATTTCCTTAATCAACAAGGAAAACCAACAAAAAAAAAATTATCAAATATATAATTTTTACTTCTTTTTTTCTTTTTTTTCAAATATAAGTTTGCACATGTTTTTTTAACAAGTTTAAATATTTTAAAATTAACTTTAAATAAATGCTTAATTATCTATTTAAATCTATAACGAATTAGGTTAAACAATATATATTTTAAGAGGTTTATGTATATTTAATTAACTATTTACCTAAATTATTTCAATTATTTTACTAAAGGCCCATAATGTAACAGACTCAGCCAAATACAGCCTAATTCTTAGTAAATTGAATCAATCGGAATCAAAACTTTACTTTTTTACGAAAACCCTCTTCCTTTCATTGCTCACTCTTTTATCACACATACTCGCTGAAAATCTTTCTTTCATCGCCCCTACTCGCCGGAAATCTCTCATCCTCAAAGTCGAAACATGTCTGACAAACCTAACCGTAACTGTAAGTCTTTCTGTTTTTGTTCTTTGAACTTTTTGTTGCAATGCCCTAGATATCTGATTTTTTTTTTTTAGATGGCGATAAAAACTCTGGTGGTTCAAGATCTGCTCGTTACACCAGAGAAACTGTAGGAGAACGACAATTCATAAGATATAATGAAACGATTAATGATGCTTACAGGAGGCTTGGAAAGATGCTACATCCCAAATTTGAGATAAAAAAAGGTGAGCATTACAGAAATTTTGGGTTTATGAACTTCTGGGATTTTGACACTACAAGGTTAAAGAAAGGGTATACTGTGAGAACGCTTAAAGCCACTATTCGAGATGCTCTTCAAGCTAGTTTAAAATAAAATAGGGTTAACATTATTATCGTGACACCACCACAAAAGATTTTATAGTGAAGAGATACACCTAATTGCGGATTTTTCTCTCTCGAAAAGCTCAATTGATGGCGGCGACGCAAAATCTGAATTTTGAGCTTCATGAAACCAGATTTCCAGTTACTAACTAAAATCTTTACTGATTTAATTATTTTTTATTAAAAATATTCAGTATTGAACAAATTAAAATTGTAATAGTTCAAGAAGTACTAAAGCGTTCAACGGTAGATTAGCTAACCGCCGAAGACTGGAATATTGGTTTTGATTTTGATTTTTAATTTAAAATTTAGAATCCTAGAATTTGGTTTAGGTTTTTGAATCCTAAAACCATTTCCTAAAAGTTAATTTTGTTTAGCAATATTCCTCATGCTTTATTTTGTCACCCATTTTTTTGTTCTCAGATTTTGACGAATTAACTCACTTCTTTCTTTTCTGCGAATTCTCCTCTATACAAGATTTTATTCACAATGTTAAAACAACTCATTAGTGTGATGCATGCATTGATCGTAAATGATTTGATACTTTCTTAACTTAGAAAAAGGGAATTTATATATAAATCAATTTTCTAATATGTTAGTTTTATCAAGTTTATAAATATCAAAGTACATAGACTAAGAATTCAAACAATAATTTCCATCCAATGTTGTAAATAATAGTTAGGTGATATAATAATTAAAAACAAAGTAAAGCAATATTTAATATATCATATGTTTATTTCCGTCAAAGAGATACAAATTTATTACATATTAGTATTTTATTCATTTATCTGGTTCTATACAAATTATCAAGAGCAGCTGATTCTTTGTTTGTATAGTTTAATTATCTACAAATAAAGAGATTATGTAATTTGCAGAATAAACTAGATACTAATATTTTTTAAAAAAAGATTCAAATCTAAAACTCCAAAAAAAAACTGATTTAAAATTTTGAAATTTAAGTTGGAAGAAAAATGAAATGAAGATATTTTAGTTTCTAGCCAAAAATTCGACCGATCAAAAAATGTAATATATGTTATATATAATTTTCAAAAAATAATATGGGTGTAATATCCTTACGATTGCATAAATATGTAACATATGTCCATTATATCTACATAGTGTTTATTATACATATGTAGATTGTATATGCAACATTGAGAAGTATATAGTTTGTATTGTTACTAATTACAGAGGCGGAACTAGCCATTAATTTTAAAGGGGTCAAAATGTAATTTTAACATTTTTATAGAGGTCAAAAAGTAAATTTATGAATATTTTATCATTTTTTTCTTAAAATACAAAGAAATATTTATATATATAAAAATTGGTTTTACTCTCCCTACGCCACTGACTAATTACAAAAGAAAGAAAAACTAACAAAATCGAAAACAATACCACAATTTAGCTTATATTATTATTTTTAACAATTTTATTACCGCTTATTATTATTATTTTCTATTAATGTAGTTCAGTAAATATAGAAACTAAAATGGAAAATCTCTAATTAATAAGTGACTTCAACTTTCTGTGACTTTTCTTACCAAACTTACTTTGATTCTAAGTATTCGTATTACTCCGCGTTATAGATATAGTTGGCTATAAATCAAGAATTTTCAATCAAATGACTTTAAAAAGGATAATTTTCAAAAAGAATATTCGTACATTTATACAGTATATGTGATCGTGTATAAATGTACATGCATGACATGATCATTTATAGAATGCGATACGAATACAGATGTCAACAATCTCAAAACACATTAACTTTCACAAGCAATCTAAATACATGAATCTAATATTATCTCTTGATAGCTAAATTATAACCATCACTTGAAGATTGACCAATATAAATCTACACTTTTAATTGTTCTAATTATCATAATCAAATTAATAATCCACATATTAAAGTAAAAAGATCGTTCTTCTTCTTTCCCGGAAAATCCTCATTTTGACTTACTCAATTTTGCTTCCTTTATACCCAAAAAAATCCAACCACCCTTAACCCTAATCGTCATTTTCTCCGATTTCTGAATCTCCGGCGAAAATGTCTCACCTTGATGATCTTCCTTCCACTCCCGGAAAATACAAAACCGATAAAGTTCCGCCGTACGGGATTCTCCACCACCACCGTTACCTCCGCCTCTCGAAACTCACGCTTTGGGCTTCTCTCTTCCTCGCTCTGTTCCTCTTCTACCTCGTTTTATCTCCTCCTCCTTCACCTTCTCGCCGGAATCTCAACGATTCCTCCGCTTCCGCCCCAAAATACGGCGGCTCTCACTGGGAAAAACAAGTCAGAAAATCAGCGCATCCGAGGTCTCACGGCGGTTTAACAGTACTAGTCACCGGAGCAGCCGGATTCGTAGGTACTCACGTCTCAATCGCGTTACGAAGACGCGGCGATGGTGTTCTAGGTCTCGACAATTTCAATCGATACTACGATCCAAAGCTAAAACGAGCAAGACAAAACCTTTTAGAAAAATCAGGAGTGTTCATCGTTGAAGGCGATATAAACGACGCCGTTTTGCTAAGTAAGCTCTTTGATGTTGTTCTCTTCACACATGTAATGCATCTCGCTGCTCAAGCTGGTGTTCGTTACGCAATGCAAAACCCAGGATCGTATGTGAATAGCAACATTGCTGGGTTTGTGAATCTATTAGAAGTATCGAAATCAGCAAATCCACAACCTTCGATTGTTTGGGCTTCGTCTAGCTCTGTTTATGGTCTTAATTCGAAAGTACCCTTTTCAGAGAAAGATCGTACGGATCAACCAGCGAGTTTATATGCAGCTACTAAGAAAGCAGGTGAAGGAATTGCTCATACTTATAACCATATCTATGGTTTATCACTTACGGGTTTGAGGTTTTTCACTGTTTATGGACCTTGGGGAAGACCAGACATGGCGTATTTCTTCTTTACTAAAGATATTCTTAAAGGGAAGACGATTACTGTGTTTGAATCTCCTGATAAAGGTAGTGTTGCTAGGGATTTTACTTATATTGATGATATTGTAAAAGGTTGTTTAGGTGCGTTAGATACTGCTGAGAAGAGTACTGGTAGTGGTGGTAAGAAGAAAGGTCCTGCTATGTTTAGGATTTATAATTTGGGGAATACTTCACCTGTTCCTGTTACTAAGCTTGTCACTATATTGGAGAAGCTTTTGAAGATGAAAGCTAAGAAAAAGATCATGCCTTTACCCAGGAATGGGGATGTTGAGCTTACTCACGCGAATATCACTTTGGCGCAAGCTGAGCTTGGTTATAAACCCTCGGTTGATCTTGAGACGGGTTTGAAAAAGTTTGTGAAATGGTATATGGGGTTTTACACTGGCTCGAAGAAGAAGAGTTCTTGGTGAGCTCGGCTCTCTCGCTCTTTCTCTCTGATCGCTCTTGAGCTCGGAGTTTGCTCTATCTACTACGATTAAGCTTTAGAAACCGAACACTTGCATTGCAGAGGAAAATGGCTCTACTGTTAAGGCTATTTACATATTGCATTGTTTCTTTGTGTTGCTAGATTTTGCTTCATTTATTTGTTCGTAGATTTTGAGCAATGTACAGCTTCACGACTTAGGTGTTCCATCGTGTCGGAAGAATAAATTAGCTTAGATTTTGATGCATATACTCTCTCGTAATTCAATCTATTTTATCACCTTGTTTCTTGTGAAATTACACCTTTATAATGTTTGTTCCTTTATTCTGACTAAATTTTACATTGCTCTAAACACTTGATTATAACCATGATGGTTCGAAAAGACAAATAAAATCACAAGTCTCAAGAGTACAAGAAACAATGAATATTCTCTAGCCTGAAGTGTCTGTAATATGCCAATAGATTCACAATACTATGAACCTCCATGTCATTTAACTTCCCCTTGTGCAATCAATCCCAACAATGGTTTGATGTTCTCGACAAGGTCTTGAAGATCCAACACCATCTTCATCATCTATCTTCCACCATTCACCACAATCTCCAATCTCTACCGATTCAACCTCTCCTCCATTCTCAATCTCATCATCATTATAATCAAACTCGTAATCCCAAACACCGCAAGAACCTTTCCCTTTCTCTAAAGCAGGATCATAAGTCCACTCCAACGTCTTCAACACATCTCTATCCTTCCACTTCCCCACAACTTTCTCAACTTCCTTCTTCGCCTTCCCCATCGCAACTTCCTTCCATGAATACGCAACATCAGCTACTCTCTTCAATGCACCTTCATTCAAATCCCCAATCACAACAGTCCTCAAACACCTCTCTTTAGCTTCCCACAAAATCTCAGCAAAACCAGAATCATCAGACACAAGAACAACACATTCAACTTCTCTCTTATCCATCACTTCAACCATATGTTCCTTCAACGCCTTATCTGCAGCTTCAGGCTTATCACTAACCATTTTAACCCAAAACCCAGCTCGTTTCAGTTCTTCAGCTAACCCATAACCTTCCTTAGGCGTCAAAAGCTTCCTCGCCGCTCTTTTATACTTATCTATCTTCATTGAGTACTTAGCCACAAGTCTCACTCTTTGATGTCCTTTCGAAGATTCAATCTGTCTCATACGCTTTAAATTCTCCGTCTCGTGAATCTGCCGGAAATGATTGATAAGTTTCTCGTTTGTGTAGAATCTCCGGTCACAAACGCCGCAGAAGTAAGGCTCCGGCGGTTTAACTAAACCTTTAGTCTCCAATTGGTTTAGCAATTTCCTATCTTTCCTCTGTTCTCGAACTTCTAAGGGAACGTAGCTGAAGGCGTGACGATTCGCATACGCTACCATCAGTTTCACAAATCCGAAAGACGACGCGGCGGCTCGGAGCTTAACGGCGGCGTCGTAAGGTGGGAAAGAGGCAGGTGGTTTGTTGTCTAGATCCCAGAAAACCCCTACTCGGATTTTGGGTTTAGGGTTTAGCGAGCTAAAACCTTTGATTGAATTGAGAGATGTGATTTGGGTGTTTGGTCTCCAAAATCTCTGGACGAATCTCGAAATCATCGCCGGGATTTTCAAATCGACGGAGGCTTCGAAAACCCAGTTTTCATAACCGACCGGAATCCGATTTGTATATAATTCGGTTTCGGACTAGAGTTCGGCGATTTGCATGTCAGAGTTCAGAATCTAGAGCTAAGAAAGAAAGACGAAATAAATTTGAATTTACAAAATTAATAATAAGACTGATAACCCTGAATTTTTAAAAGTTTACAATTTCTTCCATACGTTTAATAAGGAACAGAAAGACTATTGTTTACAGAAAATATACGTAATTTTCCTGCTAAATTACGTTCACTACTATGTTACTACTCACTAGTAAATCATACGTATATGGTTTTAAGATAAAGTTGAAAAAGAACGGGTTTAAAAAGAGCAAAATGTGTAAAATAATAGAAAGTATATTGGTTTAATCCCAAACCCAACCAAAGTTATCTTCCAAAAGTGTAGTAAATTGAAAAAACAAACATACAAAGAAGAACTCTTGCTTTGTCTGTCAACTTACACAAAAAGTCAAGAGAAACAAAAACAGATCAACAAACCCAAAACCAAAGAATACTAAACCGATTGTCTGGAGATGAAACAACCACTGTGAACCAAAACCAATGTACAGTAACACAAGGTGAAAAGCACACAGGACTGATAAACTTCACCAGCGAGTTGCACTAATACGAGGTTGGTCATTGTTGAACTCTGCAACTGAATGGTGTCTGTGGGTAAAGGCGGATCATTGGAGCTTCCTGAACTTTCTGGAAGTGTCGGTGATTGATCTGAAGATGAGCTTCCAGAGCCCTGAGGCATATTGTTGTTACGGTCGTCATTTTCCTCATCAGTCTTCTTCTTGCTACTGTCTGTGCCATCTGCACCATCTTTTGAGATGGTTTTAACCACTTCGGGCCGTGGTTCTACTCCTACCCTCCTTAGGTGCAACTACACACACAGAGTGCAATTTATCGAGTTTAGCTTTTATATGGTTTGATGCAAAAACATGATGATCCTGTACCGAATAATTTAACCGATTTGATTGGAAAAAAAAAAAAACATTTTGCGGTATGGAACCTAAACAATAGGTGTAGAAGTTGAAGTCTCCTTAGAAGATCAGATTTCTTGAAAAGAACCTAAAAAGTATAAAAATTGGGTTGTATATACTGAGTATATATATACCTGTAGATGCAAATTGACTTCGTCAGGCCGTGATAGGAATGGGAAATCTCCTCCGGTCTTTAAGTAAGCTCTCCTTGCTTCAGGATACCTCTCTGTAAGTTCATCTTTAAGATGTTGTGCTATTGCGCAGTAATCATTCGTCTGATTTAGAAGACCAAACAGCATTGTTAGACGATTAAAAAAACTAACTTGCATTGATAATACCAAAAGTTCATAGTTAGTCAAAACCTACATCCATTATAGTGATAGACGAATCAGGGAGTGGTAGAGATCCCACAGAAGCAGCATCCACTGTTAAAGTTAACCGGGAAGCCAAATCATCTTTTGACAACGTCTCAACCTAAATCAGAGCAAACCAAAGGAACTGGGATGGTAAGTTCATCTAAAAAGCCTTTTTCACAAGTTATTCAGAAAATATCAAAGAGAAAATTATCGGGGGAGCTACCTGAGAAACAGCAAAGTCGACAGAGTCAGCGATAAAGGGTTCATGAGGTCCATCACATATTCCTGTTAAGACGTATCTTTTGAGCAAAAAAGAAGGAGTCCAACTAACACTGCACAGTGCATCCCAAAAAGCGTTGAGAGTCAGTACAAAAGCTTAGGCACAAACAAGAAAAGTAAAGATGGAACAATCAAGTAAGAGAGAGAGGCATACAAAGGAGCCCATGGCATTGCAGCAGCAAAAGTGCGAGTATCCAAATATGTATTTGATAGAACCAAAGATTTAACCCGTCTTGGACGGTGATGAGCAAAGACTTGTGCTAAGAAGCCTCCAAGGGAAGTGCCATAGAGATGCACCTATAAACATTTGTCAAGTACACAATCACTTACAATGCTCTATCTTTCCGCCCAGGAAAAAGAATTAGAGACGTAGATGGTGATTTGTAACTTAGAGATATCTTACGTGATGAACATCGATGGTGTCCAAGAATTTCTCAAATGCTTGAATCCACTCATGATAATTCCAAACTCGTGGAATGTCAACTGAAATTACCCGATAACCCTAAAATTGCAGATTTAAATAAGTTCAACATTTTAATGACACAGCAACACACAAGTATCTTCGTTACCATAGCCTAACGAATGTATAAAGCTACATGTAATAAGAAAAGAAAAAAAGATAGTTAACAGATAAATGATTCAAAAACTAAAACTTGACAAACCTTCATAGAGAGTGCCATAATCTGTTTGTAGTAAACATCTGCAGTTCCTGCGATTCCAGGAATACATATGAGTGGAGGAACAGTCTTTGGACCAAAGTCATAGTAACGCCATTGCTTTGTCCCAATCTGAAGTTAAGAGAAGATTGTTAATTCTCTGAGCAACATGACAATCCAAAAAAAAATCAAAGGCCATATATATAATGAAATAATTCATTCTGATGCTTGAAACAAAGGAAATCAAATCAAATCAAATCAACCACAAAGGAATCTACAGAAGTTAAAAAGATCAAAACGGAGAGCAACTATCGCTAAACTAAAAACTAACAAGTTCTTGCTCATAGAACAATAAACCAAATATGAAACAATACTAACAATTCTGACTTATTATTATAATACCAGAAATGACAACCAAATGCATTCATAACCCCAAGATAAGGGTTCTTAGCATAAAATCTTATGAAAATTCAGCTGCATAAACCCATCTTTGATGAAGAGAAACAATTGAACTACTCACATCAAACGATTAAAACCCACACGAAATTAATCGAAAATTAACCTTTTTTCGAAACCTCAAGAGCTCGATATTAACCTAATCTAATAGCGGAATCGAATGCAGAATCGAAACTCATCATCACAAGTCAAAGAGAGAAGAAGAAAACTTACGGGAATCTTGTGAAGAGGAACCTGAGATTTGAAGTAGACGTAATCTCCGGGCGCCGAGGAGACGCCTTTCATAGCCGATCAGAGATTTTCAACATCCGAGTCTCGAAATCGATCAATCTATCAAAAAAAAATTGTATTTTTTAATTTCTTTGCTCTGCCGAACAACTACGCAATAATTTCTTCTTTTCAATTATTTTCTCTGATTTTTGATAGAAATATTTAACGGCGAAATAACAGAGTTTCCGGTGTAAAGGTAATCAACGCCCCGTCAACGTTCGTGCCGTGAGTGTGCCGTGACTGTAGCAGTCATTAATATCAATAACAACATATATAATGGTCATCCTAACTCCTCACCATCTTTTTTCACATGTTTCATACCATTTCGGTTATTCCTAGAATACTTTCATATTTCATACAAAGAAAAACAACAAAAGAAGTTCAAACAACTTTTTGTTTGATTTCTTTGTTTCATTGATCCATTTACATGATTTCTATCTAAAATCAAATTTACCGTACAACCGACAGATTAAATGATTCGATCTAAAATCGAACTTGCGGTACAATTAAATGATTCGATCAAAATCGAATTTCCGGTACAACCGACAAAATGATCATAATAAAGAAAAGAATATGCATTCAGAACAGAATCAAAAAAATTTAGATTTGCAACCTTAAATTATGTTATCTATTTTATCGGATGTAAAAGTGTTATAATGTTTTTGTAGTTTAGTGATAGCTACTTTTGTAGATGTTGATTTTATAACCCTCATTTTTCCATTATCCTTTTCCACTTATATTACTCATTCCGTCTCATTTTATAAGATGTTTTAACTAAAAGTATGTTTATTAAGAACTTTAATTTGTTTACAGAAATTATTATTTAGTATTTGATTTAAAATAATTCAATCAATATAAAAAAAACTGCAGAATATAAATGGTCATAAAATATTAAATAAATTTAAAATTTATATTAAAATTCACAAAATATCTTATAGAATGAAATAAGAAAAAAATCTTAAACATCTTATAAAATAAAACGGAGGAAATAGTAACCAATATGCGTTACTTATTTGTGTTGCTTCTATGGTTCTACCCATTAAACTCCTAGGAACGGTTATGTGTGCATGGCTATTGGCTACAATGTGTTTGAAGAACAAAAGGAAAATTAGGTGGAACTTATGCTCAAACGTTTAACGTTTTGTTGTAGTCTTGTGTGAATATTTTCAAGGAAGCCCAACTACTCTCCACGTTAGGCCCGTTACAAAAAAATTGCTGTTCAGAAACAAATGCCATATTTGAAAACTGTCCATGTTTAATTAAGTGAAAATGGCTCGTTGAAAAGCCCACTATAGGAAAGAAGTTCGATATCCACCTGGAATTAAACATTTAATCTAGTACATTCGTAAAATGTCGACCCAAAAAAAAAAGGAAAGTCTTTGGTGAAGAAAAAAGGAAATTAGAACAAGCACGTGTCTTCCGAGAAGAACCTGAGATATATATGACCGTTGATACACCAAAACATCTCATCAACATCACACTCTTATAAATATCTCTCAATACGTAACCCTAAGCTCCACAATTCTCTAATCTCTCTCAATTTGCTCTCGTTTAGATTTCCAAAATTTTTCTGTGAATCTCTTCTCTTTGCGGTTTCAAACATGAATGACGAACCCGAAGTGCAACTTCGCACCGAACGGTTAAGACTGTTTTCATCAGACACAAACACAGTCTTCATCGAAATCGAAACCAAATACGATGAGATCATTCGTGACTCAACCACCGGTCATCAATCCCGAACCGGCCGGTCCGTTCGTGTTTCTCCATCTCCTCGCATCAGTTTCAATCTCCTTAGCTCTAATCCCAACCACATCCAATCACAACTCAGTATTCAACTCGTTAACTTCCCTAATTGGTTGTGCGATCAATTGGCCTTAGAGATCTCAACGGAGGCAACTAACTTAGGATTTGGCTACAACGGCTTTAACTTGACCATGACTGTCACAGTTACTTACCAGACTTTGGTTCTGCCTGGTCCTTCTTCGTCTAACGATGAGGGATCATTGAGGGCTACGATATTGAGGATGGTTCTACTTGGGATGATGAAAGAAAAGGAATTTAAGAGTTTGAAGATGGAAACAGAGTCTTGTTCGATTTGTCTTGATGATTTCTCCGGTTCGAAACCTACACGCATGACCTGTTCTCATGTGTTTCACGCTCCTTGTCTCGTCGAGTTGCTCTACCGTAAAAACAGTTGTCCGTTGTGTCGGAATGTGCTCTACGATCGATGATTGGAGCAAGCGATGAATGGATTCAAATTAGGGTTTCATCATTCTGATTATTGCTTAACTTGGCTCACACGCTCTGTTTGTAAAAGCAGTTTTTGTTGTTTTTCCTCCTAATGGGAAAACACATATAACCTTTTTTGATTTTTTTGGTTTGGAAACATTTTAAAATAATTAGGTGGATGTTTTGTAGCTGAGGTGTGCGAAAAAGAATTATTGACGTAGAGAGAGAGAGAGTCTTTTCGCATCAGAGAAAAAGGAGAGAGAGAAGAAAGAAAAAGGAAAATTCGGAGAGAGAAACAGTTTGGTCCGAATTTCATTTTTTGCATCAGTTGCCTACTCAAACGAGCTCCGATCTGGCTGATTTTTTGTAGGTAGCTTCGTGACTCAGTGGTCTTGAGATTCAACGGTGGAGATTGTGTTTCAACGGTTGGTCTGCGAGAAATCTGGGTTCTATCGTGGCTGTTCTTGTCAGCTCGTCAACAGGATATGTCTGGAGTGTTTGAAAGATCCAACGGCTCACACAAGTGCAGGAAATATTATTCTGCTGCACCGTTATCGCGTTATTTCCCAACAAAGTGGTATCAGAGCTTTGGGTTTGTGAGCTTTGGATTTCGGTAACTTTGGGTTATTGGTTTTGCTTGTGTGAGCAATGGAAAATATGGGCAGAATGATAAGCTTGAATGGTGCTAATTATCATCTATGGAAAGGCAAGATGGAAGATCTGCTTTTTGTGAAAGAATTTCACTTACCGGTTTTTCAGGAGAAGAAACCTGATAATAAAACGGATGATGAGTGGAAGTCTTTGCGATCGGCAAGTGTGTGGTTCGATAAGGTGGGTAGATGATAATGTGTTGCATCATATTGAAAATGAGACTGATGCTCGTTCTTTGTGGTTGAAGTTAGAGCAGTTATATGCTCGGAAGACCGGAATAACAAAATGTACATGATCAAGAAGTTGATTGAGTTGAGGTATCAAGATGGTACTCGATGACGGATCACTTGAATGCGTTTCAGGGATTACTCAATAAACTTTCTGACATGGGAATCAAGTTTGAGGATGAGATTCACGGTTTATGGCTTCTTGGTACATTACCAGATTTTTGGGAGGTGTTTACGATGTCTCTTTGTAACTCCGCATCGGATGGTGCTATTTCGATGGACTTAGTGAAGAAAATGTCTTGAATGAGGAAACAAGAAGGCAGTCAAATGCTAGTTCCTCGCGTTCAGGTGTATTGGTCACTGAGTCAAGGGGGAGGAGTTCATATAGGGATCCCAAGAAAGACAGGAACAGAAGCAGAAGCAAATCTAACAAATTTGCAAATGTGGAGTGTCATTATTGTCACAAGAAAGGGCACATGAAGAAAGATTGCTGGAAGTTGAAAAAAGACAACAAGCAAGGAAATCGACAAGGAGATGGCGAAGATCGGGTGACTGTCACCGAAGATCAGTTTCTTATTCTTCTTGAGAGTGATGCCATTAATATTGCTAGTCATGACACTAGTTGGGTCGTTGATAGTGGAGCTACTACTCATGCTACATCACATCGGGATTTGTTCACTACCTATACAGAAGGTAGTTATGGTTCTGTGAAGATGGGTAATGATGGTTTGGCTCAGGTTATTGGCATTGGTGACATTTGTTTGGAAACTAATCTTGGTACAAGGCTTTTGCTTAAGGGTGTTAAGCATGTTCCAGATGTTCGCTTGAATTTGATATCTACAGGAAAACTTGATGATGAAGGTTTCTATAGTTTATTCGGAGGGGGTAAATGGAAACTTTCACGTGGCTCTATGGTTATGGCTCGAGGTGATAAGTCTTCATCTTTCTATTGGATGCAGGCTAAGGTCTCCAAAGACATTGTTAATGCAGTGGAGAATGATGATGCCATAGAGTTATGGCATAAGAGACTCGGTCACATGAGTGAGAAGGGATTGTCTGTGTTGTCAAAGAAGGAGGTTATTCCAAGTACCTCTGGTTTGCACTTGCAGAAGTGTGCGCATTGTTTTGCAGGGAAACAACACAGAGTCTCGTTCAAGTCTTTTGTACCTTCCAGGAAACCCGAGATACTTGATCTGGTGCATTCAGATGTGTGTGGTCCAATGAAGACAAGATCTCTTGGTGGTGCATCATATTTTGTTACATTCATTGATGATCATTCTAGGAAGTTGTGGGTTTTCACTATGAAGACTAAAGATCAAGTTTTGGGATATTTCAAGCATTTTGTGGCGTTGGTGGAGAGACAAACGGGAAAGAAGTTGAAGTGTATTCGCAGTGATAATGGTGGAGAATATTCTGGACCATTTGATGCTTATTGCAAAGAACATGGTATTAGGCATCAGTTTACGCCACCTAAGACTCCACAGTTAAATGGGTTGGCTGAGAGGATGAATAGGACGATTGTCGAGAGGATCAGATGTTTGATTTCGCATGCTTAGCGATGACTTTCGGGGTGAGGCTTTGAGCTCAGTTGTTCACGTGTTGAACTTGTCACCAAGTGCTCCATTGGAGGGTGATATTCCGAGAGAGTTTGGTCTGGTAAAGATGGTTCTTATGGCCATTTGAGAGTCTTTGGGTGCAAGGCATTGGTTCACATTCCCAAAGATGATAGGTCGAAGCTTGGGATGAAGTCGCGACAATGCGTGTTCATGGGTGAGGGGCAGGAGGGGTTTGTATACCGATTTTATGATCCCGTTGAGAAAAAGCTCATTAGAAGGGGAGATGTTGTGTTCATGGAAGATCAGACAATTAAAGACATTGAGAAGTCTGAAAAACCAGCTCAGAAAAATGAAGGTTTGATTGATTCAGGGGTTATTCCTTCTACATCAGTCCACGGTCAGAATGAAAGTGAGGTTCATGTTGATACACCTGGTGCAGAGGATGCTCCCGCACATGATGATGACGGTATTGGTGATTATGGTGACGATCATGATGAGACAACAACTACCGAGAACCTACCTGCTGTTAGAAGATCTGAGAGGGGTCTAAGGCCGTCGACAAGGTATGATCCTAGTGAGTATGTGTTACTAACTGATGGAGGAGAACCAGAAAGCTTTGGTAAAGCTTTGGAGAATGAACACAAAGATAAATGGTTTGATGCCATGGAAGACGAGATGGATTCTTTTGATGAGAACGACACGTTTGAGTTGGTGAAATTGCCTAAGGGTAAGAAGGCATTGCTTAATAAGTGGGTGTATAGGATTAAGCATGAAGAGAACAATTTGCTACCTCGATACAAGGCTAGATTGGTTGTGAAAGGGTTCAGCCAAAAGAAGGGAATAGATTATGATGAAATCTTTTCACCTGTTGTGAAGATGTCATCCATTCGGGTTGTACTTGGATTGGCAGCGAGTCTTGATCTAGAAGTTGAGCAAATGGATGTAAAGACGGCTTTTCTTCATGGTGATTTGGAGGAAGAAATTTACATGGTACAACCAGAAGGCTTTGCGAAAAAGGGCAAAGAGGATTTAGTTTGTCGCTTGAAGAAAAGTCTTTATGGATTGAAACAAGCACCGAGACAGTGGTACATGAAGTTTAAGTCAGTTATGGGGGAGCATGGTTATAAGGAGACTACTTCAGATCATTGTGTGTTTGTGCAGGTGTTTGATGATGATGATTTTATCATCTTGTTGTTGTATGTTGACGACATGTTGATTGTGGGCAGGAACTTGAGCAGAATTCAAGAGTTGAAAAAGCTTAGCAAGTCATTTGCCATGAAAGATTTGGGTCCAGCGAAGCAGATTCTTGGTATAAGAATTGTTCGAGATAGAGGTGAGAAGCTGATTCACTTGTCTCAAGAGAAGTATATTGAGAAGGTACTTCAAAGGTTTCACATGGACAAATCTAAAGTTGTAAGCACTCCTCTTGCTACACACTTTAGATTAACCAGTCAACAGAGTCCGAGTACAGATGCAGAGAAGGAAGATATGGTGAGGGTTCCATATGCTTCTGCAGTTGGTAGTTTGATGTATGCTATGGTTTGTACAAGACCAGATATAGCTCATGCAGTTGGAACAGTAAGTCGTTTTCTTTCAAAACCAGGAAGGGAACATTGGAATGCTGTGAAGTGGATTTTGAGATATCTTCGGGGGACTTCTAGTTTGAAGCTTACCTTTGGAGGTGATAAGCCATTGCTTGTTAGTTATACTGATGCTGATATGGCTGGAGATGTTGATTCCAGTAAGTCTACTTCGGGTTACTTGGTAACATTTGCAGGAGGAGCTGTGGCATGGCAATCAAGGTTACAAAAGTGTGTTGCACTTTCTACCACTGAAGCTGAGTTCATAGCCGCAACGGAAGCTTGTAAGGAGTTGTTGTGGATGAAGAATTTTCTTGATGAGATTGGTTTCAAGCAAGAGAAGTATGAGTTGCTCTGTGATAGTCAAAGCGCAATTTGTCTCGGGAAGAACTCTACATTTCATTCGCGTTCGAAACACATTAACAAGAGGTATCATTGGATACGTGATGTGGTGGCTTCTAAGGAAGTGGAGCTTACAAAAGTTCATACGGATGATAATGGAGCTGATATGATGACGAAGTCATTGTCGAGAAGGAAGCTTGAAGTTTGTCGAGAGATAGCTGGGATGGTTGTTTCCTCCATCTAGTCGGAGGGGGAGTTTGTTGTTTTTCCTCCTAATGGGAAAACACATAACCTTTTTTGATTTTTTTGGTTTGGAAACATTTTAAAATAATTAGGTGGATGTTTTGTAGCTGAGGTGTGCGAAAAAGAATTATTGACATAGAGAGAGAGAGTCTTTTCGCATCAGAGAAAAAGGAGAGAGAGAAGAAAGAAAAAGGAAAATTCGGAGAGAAAAACAGTTTGGTCCGAATTTCATTTTTTGCATCAGTTGCCTACTCAAACGAGCTCCGATCTGGCTGATTTTTTGTGGGTAGCTTCGTGGCTCAGAGATCTTGAGATTCAACGGTGGAGATTGTGTTTCAACGGTTGGTCTACGAGAAATCTGGGTTCTATCGTGGCTGTTCTTGTCAGCTCGTCAACAGGATACGTCTGGAGTGTTTGAAAGATCCAACGGCTCACACAAGTGCAGGAAATATTATTCCGCTGCGCCGTTGTCGCGTTATTTCCCAACAGTTTTAATGTAATTTTTGTTATTAAGCTTTTGAATTGAATTGAATTGGGTCACACGCTTTGTGTTTACCGTAAGAAATTGAATGTAATTTTATGTTTTTAGCTTTTTAGAGGTTTGAAATTTTAATAACATCATATTACTTGTTCTAATCACATAAAACTCGAAACTTCTTCGTTGGTTTTAAGGTTCACATGTAACTCGTAATGTCTCTAACTAATAACCAAAACCCTTCTTTGGTTGCTGTTTCTGAAATAAACTCACTCAGTAAAACTGTTAAAATTGGCTTTCGAAATCGTGATATGTTCCAATGGCACCATTAACAACTAACACTATGCTCTAGTCTCCAAATTTGGTAGTTGTTTTCATGTGTTTCTTCATCTGCATCAACTTAAGACGCTGCAAAACAAACAAGTAGAGCCACAAATTAGTTAGCTGTTTGCTAGTCACAGGGTCTTTGACTTTGAGAGTAGTCATCAATCAAATTTAGGAGATATTGACACTTACAAAGAGACATCGGCACCGTAGGAGCTACCCCAAAAGCTGCATGTGTGTAGTTCTCTGTAGTGAGCTGTGTTGAACCAAATCTCACACTATGGACCTTATCATGAGCATAATTGTCACAAAACTCGAGATTTGAGACCTCGTAGTTGTTGTCGAGAACAATTCCCTTTGGGCTCATATGATCAAGTCTGCTATGGCATGAGTTGGTTTCAACTTTGCCTTCTTCAATGTGATTTGTTTCAACAGACCCTTGGAGAAAATACAGATTTTCATATCTTACTCCTACCATGACAGTTCTGCAGCCACGTTTAATCTTCAACACACCATTCTCACAGTGATATGAACAGCCTTTTGATTCCAATGTGCCCACTGATATTAGATTTCTAGAGAACTTTGGAATGTATCTGACATTTGTCAATACAACTACCCTTCCATTAGATGTTTGCAGCCTCACAGTTCCAATGCCCTTTACTTCTGAAACAGTTTCGTTTCCCATTTTCACTATCCCTTGATCTAGCTCATGAAAATCAGTGAACCAGTCTCTTCTTGGTGTAAGGTGAAACGTACAGCCAGTGTCAAGAATCCACTTCTCCTAAAAGTCTTGTTCAGTCATTATATTCGCCTCTGAAACCATCAACACATCTGGACACTGGTTTTTGTAATGGCCATCTTCCCCACAAATCCAGCAAACCCCATTCTTTCCTTTGGAGTTTGACCTATCTCTATACTTGTTTTTGTCAGTATTTTGATCTCTAGTAACAGACCTGCCTCTCATATGAAGTCCTTCTGCAGTGTTTTTAGACTCTTTGTAAACAGAACCAAAGTCCAACTCTTTGGATAGTACAGCACATATCACTTCATCTAGTGTAAGGCTTGTTCTACAATACTTTAGCACGTCTCTAAGTTGATCAAATCGCTTTGGTAAGGAAATCAACAAACGTATAGCCTGGTCTTCATCAGATATAGAGACTTTAGCATTAATTAGGTCATCAACTAATCTCTGAAATTCATCGATATTTTCCTCAATAGACTGGCTTTCGTTCATCCTGAAACGACACAGCTTATATTGTAGGTAAACCCTGTTAGTTGAAGATCTAGACATATAGAGTTTGTCTAGAACCTGAAACATACCAGCAGCTGTATCCTCTTTCATAATTTTCTTCCGAAGATCTTGATCTTCTACGCTCTGTAGAATCATGCTTCTCGCCTTTCTCTGCTTCTCTTGTAGATCCAGACTCAAAACTACTGAATGGCTCTTAGCTTCACCAGTTCCAATCTTTAAAGCTTCCATCAAATCAAGAATCTCAAAATGAGCAAAGATCCTCGTCTTCCATAAAGTGTAATCACCACTCCCATCAAACTTTTCTACTTCAATCTTTGTTTTTGACCTCTCTCTACACTTGTTCTTATATCCTCTGTAAGCTGAACCTAATTCCAACTCTTTGGACAATACAGCACTAATGACTTCATCTAGTGTTATGCTTGTTTTACCACACGTAAGCGTGTCTCTAACCTCATCAAATTGCTTTGGCAAAGATAGCAACAAAAATATAGCTTGGTCTTCATCAGATATAGAGACTTTAGCATTACTTAATTCATCAATCAACCTCTGAAACTCATCAATGTTTTCCATAACAGACCAAGCTTCATTCATCTTAAAACTATGCAACTTTTGTTTTAAGTAAATCCTCCTCACTAAAGAAGTAGCCATAAAGAGTTTTTCAAGAACTTGTAACATACCAGCAGCTGTGTCCTCCTTCATAATCTTTCGCAGAATCTTATCTCCAACGCTGAGGATTATCATACTTCTTGCCTTTCTGTTCTTCTCTTCTAATCCTGGACTCAAATTTGCAGAAAGTTTCTCATTTTCAGCTATTTTAACATATTTGTCTCCATTTTTCTTCCTCAATCTTTAAAGCTTCCATCAAACCAAGAAGACCTAAGCGAGCAAGGATCCTCACCTTCCATAACCTGTAATCACCTCTCCTATGAAGCTTTTCTTCTTCGAGCATTGCATAAGACATGATGAAGAGAGTCTTTTCTTAGTTGCTGCTTCTCTAATTTGAACCTCTGATACAACTAGTTTTGTGTCACAGTCAATTCGTCGAACACTTTGTGTGCACAGAAAACTCTAAACAGAAACCCTAAAATGAATTTTTTTCTTTTACAAAGGTCTCTCATGAGCTAGAATGTACTCAGGCCTCTTATATATGCAGACTTTGACGGAGTTACAACGAAACAAACGGAAGATAGTACGGAAGTCAAGATTCCCTACTAGGCCAGACTCTCTGCAAACAAACGATGTCTCTGTTTTTCTCGATGAAATTACAGCAATGCCACTGGAAGACATAAAATAGTAAACCGGAAATGAACCAAACTTATCTAAAATCATACCAGAATTCATGACTAAACCAGTCCTTCAGCTTTATATTTTGATTCATTAGGCGACTCGAACCAAATTCAGCCAATTTTTTGCTTTCCTTTAACTTTTTAGAAGTTTAGAACTTAGAAGGAAACATAATAGCATTTACCAATTTCATCTACAAAGACCACCAAACTCATTAACTTGAAATTTGACAGAACACGCATCAGAATTAGTACAAGTTAGAACAAAATTATCCGGCGGCTAAAACTCGCCGGGAAGTTCAACTTTATTAGTTCAAGAGTAGAATACAAACAAAGCTACCAACATGTTGCCGCCATTAACATTAAAAAGACAACTTCATGATCCGGAATTCTTCGCCGGAAAGCATTCAACTTTATTTTTTCTTTAATCTGACAAAAGTAACAAACTTCCATTACTCACAAGATCATTCAATACTCAACTTTGTCAAGTAAATCACAAAACTTTGTTAATTATTTTTACCTTAAGTAGTTACTACGCAGCGGCAACTCCAGATTGATTCTGTTGAAACCACTCAGCTGGCCACCACATCGGTCTGATTGCCTTGACTTTCACGTCCTCTGAATCCTTTACTCTTAGTTCAGCTGACGGTTTAAAGGCTTCCTCTACCCTCATTACACCCATTCCTCGGCTACCCAAAGCTGTTGACACCGTTCCCATTTTCTTACCGGTTCCTGATTCAACCACTTCAGCTCCAGCCGCAATTTTCTGGTTTACCTCTACAGTTTATGCGGAAATTCAGTTCAAGACCGGAGATTCGTTTCTTGATCATAAGATGCAAGAAATTCGACTTCGTTATACGAAAATTCAGTTTACCTTTTCCATTACTATCGATGAATCGTAAAGGGATTAAGCGTTTGCGAATGACACCTCGGTGATGGGTACGAGCTATAAGCTCTTGACCAACATAACATCCTTTGTCAAAGCTTATTGCATTAAGACCAACAAAATTACATTCAAGCGGAATTGCTTCACCTGTAAAAGCCACAAACAACATATTATAAATACACATAGAACAGAAGAGATCACTGAGTTAAAAAGATCATACCTTTAGGGATTTCAGCTGATCCTTCAGCAACTCCATGCTCTAATCTCCATAAAAGGTAATTACTTTCATCTGTTTCTTTATCAGCCTCAACTAAAGGCGCTGCAAAAACAAACAAAACAAAAAACCGCAAATTCATAAGCTTTTGCTTAAGCTCCAGACATAATAAAAGCTTCAATTCGATTAAGAAACTCACGAGTTGCATCAGAAGGAAAGATGCTTCTATAACCAAGACAATCCAACCTTGGATCCTTATACCATTGCCATCCATACTTATTACCACTAGCTGTAGATTCACCAGCACGATCAACGCCACCACCCCAACCAACAGATGAAGATCCCGAAAGATTCCTACCGTAACGTTGCCAACACGAAAATTCCTCTGCAACGTTTTCAATATCCACTTTGGACCTCAAACGATACCTATGAACATTCAGAACAGACAAATCAGAACTAATCTGTTCCTTCTTCTACAAATCTAAACTTTTTATTCATTCCAACAAAATCAATAGACAAAACATCTAAATCCAATCCTCAGCATTATCTTTTAATCATCTATAAGTCAATAAACACTAATCTCAAGCGATATTTATGAACATTACGAACACAAAAATCAGAACTAATCTGGTTCATTCAAGCAAAATCAATAGAGATGACATCTAAATCCAATCATAAGCATTATCTTATAATCGTTCTACAAGTCAATAAACCCTAATCTCCAATGACATTGCTAAGACTAAGATCCAAAAAAAAACTAATTGTTCAAATTTTTCATCTGAAAATATGAGAGGATAAAAAAGCTTACTTTTTGAGTGTTTCTAGCAACTCATCAAGGACAGCAACATCAACATCTGCAAATAACTCCACAGACCCATCACGACCCGAATCAGACCCGGGTCCGGAGCCAGTCCGATCGAGCTTCTCCTCGGGTCGAGAAGGGCTATATAAGAAAAAATCGTACAGAAACCTTCCTTGAGGAGTTAACAGCGCTGCGTACATAGGCGGCGTAGTAACGGAAGGCATGTTCGGCGTAGGAATCGTCGAGCTTTTCTCGCCGGAAGATTCACCGAACCTCCGTACATCGTTGGTTAATAGACCTTGAAGAAATTTAACCGTATCCGGTCCGCTAAACCGGACAACGGAACGTGATTTTAGCCGTGAAGCCATCGGACCGGCATCTTCAAGACTACTGTGTAGATTCCGGTGATAAATCAATGTAGATTTAAAAATTGAGCGACGGGAATTGAATCGAAGCATCTTATGTGATGGGCTCTGTTAGTATTGTTGTTGTTGTTCTTCGTCTTTGTGGTTTAAACCACTGCCTTGGAGGAAGGTCTGAAACAAAGCCACGTGAGTAACACGTGGCAGTGGAATTGATCTTCGGTTTGTGACACGTGTAGTTAAAGTACGGAAGTTGTGCGGTTGTCTATGAAGTGTTCGATGAAATTACTAAACCAGCCACAAAGAGAGACTTTTTCTCAATTGAACGAGTTTTTAAGATTCGGTCGTTATTTCCCGTTTATTACGAGTTTTTTACGTTCGGTCTATTTAAAACCAATAAGAAAGAACACTGTTGTCATTCTTAGAAATACGACATGGACATAAGGAGACAATGTTGTTGCTTTGATTAGCTTTAGAATGTTAAAAGAAAGAATCTTTGTTGGCATGTCTGAGATTAGTTTCTGCTATGTGACTATGTCTAAGAGATTGTTCAATGTTCATCTATTGCTCTTACATTCATTCTCTTGTAAGGTCATGCTTGAGCACATGAAAGACCGACCTGGAATCTCGGATTAGGCAAAGGAAGTAACATCGCTTGGCCAATGGCCATTATTGTTTATGAAACGTCGATTCGTTCGAGTTTACAATTAGCGTGAGTTTTGTTTTGTTTTGTCAACTGAATGATTAAAAAATGTAAATAATAATAATTAAATGTAAACGCAACAAACAATCGAGGTGTTTTATGATTTTATCAAAGAAAAAGTCAAAAACCAGTCGAGGTTTAAGGCTAACATAATCTATATGTGGGTTCATTTGTTAAAGAAAATACATAATTAAACGCAACAAAACAAACAATCGAGATCGAGGTCTAATTATAAGGTTTTATCAAACAAAAAGTCAAAAACCAATCGAGGTCTAACGTCTAAGGCTAACATAATTTATCTGTGGGTTCATTTGTTAAAGAAAATACATAATTAAATGTAAACGCAACAAACAAGGTGTTTTATGATTTTATCAAACAAAAAGTCAAAAACCAGTCGAGGTTTAAGGCTAACATAATCTATATGTGGATTCATTTGTTAAAGAAAATACATAACTAAACGCAACAAAACAAACAATCGAGATCGAGGTCTAATTATAAGGTTTTATCAAACAAAAAGTCAAACAATCGAGGTATATGGTTTTAATTATCAAACAAAAAGTCAAAAACTAATCGAGGTCTAAGACTCACAAATTTATCTGATGTACAAAACCAGTGAGGAGATTGAATTATGACATAATGGATCGAGTCTTATGTAAGTTTCTCAAGAGAAGACATTTTAAGATCAGTCACTTTCTGAGTCCCTCTAGTGTGTACTTTCTATTGGCTTAGCCAACTCAAATCCTTAACCTTAACTTAAACTAATGATGGGTCAAGTTCATATAATATATATATATATATATACTTAATTGTTCAACGATAAGATTTAGTTTTAAAAATCCATATATTAAACAAGTAATGTAAGTTTTTCTAGTAAAGCATTGAGAAAAATTGTGTTCACTTTTCTCAAATGGATTCAAGATTGATCTCAGCCGCTCAAAACGGAAGCATAGATGATTTGTATGCTCTAATCGATGAGGATCCGTGTATACTAGAAACCATTGATGTCGTACCTTTCATCAACACCCCTCTTCATGTAGCTTCTGCTTCAGGGAATCTTGCTTTTGCTATGGAGATGATGAATCTTAAGCCATCATTTGCTAGAAAACTTAACACATATGGGTTAAGTCCATTGCATCTTGCTATAGAGAAAGGTCAAACACGGTTAACTCTTGGTTTACTCAAATTTGATCCTGACCTAGTTCGTCTACCAGGAAAAGAAGGTATAAAATATACTTTTATATGTTTCTTTTACAGAAATTGTTTGATCTTTTTTGCTTGGTGGTATGTATGTGTGTGAGAGGTCTATGTTTCATTTTCATAACAGGTACGACGCCGTTTCATATGGTAGTGAAAAGAGGAGAGATTGATCTAATGATAGAGTTCCTCTTAGCTTGTCCCACTTGCGTTAAAGATGTAAATGTAAATGGTGAGACCGCTCTACACATTGCGGTTATAAATGAAAAATACGAAGAGCTTGAAGTACTTGTGGGATGGGTACAACGACTGCGTCATACATATGCTGAAACGTTAGAGATGCAAGTGTTGAACAGACGTGATCAAAACGGTAACACAGCCTTGCACATAGCAACATATCAAAACAAAATCAAGGCAATAAAGCTTTTGCTAGGATCTCGAATGGTTAATCGAAACATTCACAACCATAATGGCTTAACCGCTCTAGATATCTTGCTAAATCAAAGAGCGGATCATAGGAACAGAGAAATCGAAAAAACCATTCGAAAATCGGGAGGTAAAAGCGCAAGCTCACTACCAAAGTCCAAGAAAATGTCGAAACTATTGAAATCACCAATCAATTTCACTGAGCATTTGGTCACGAAAACATCGCGGTATAGGAATCAGATATCAGATGGATCACGTAACGCGCTTCTAGTGATAGCCGCGCTAATAATCGCAACTTCTTATCAAACGGCTCTTCAACCACCAGGAGGAGTTTACCAAAGCAATGCGGAAAAAACAAGTGATGGTATGAAAAGTGTTGGCACTGTTGTAATGGAAATGAAATATTTCTATGTTCTTAGGGTTGTGAATAGCATGGCTTTCGAGGGAGCGATCATCTTGGCGTTTTGCATGTTACCAGCTGGAAAAGACTATTTATGGCCATTTTTATGGATAACGGTGCTTCTCCATGTTTCGTATTTAGTCTCAGTGTCTGTTACATCTCCGGATACAATATGGTTCTTGTCGATAAATGCAGGTTCATCTATAGTGATTGTTCTTTTTTATGTGATTGTTCTTTTCCTGCGGTGGAAGAAGTGTAAGAAGAAGATTCCTGAATACAGAAGCGAGTTGATTTTGGAAGGTTTGACAACTCTAGATCAAGCTAAAGGAGTGTAGTGTTGTGAGATTTGTGTGTTTGGTAATAATAAGACCTTAAGTATCATTGATTTTTTGTGCAATAGATTGTTTGATATAATATATTGTTGTTTTTGTTAACGTCGACTTGTGATACTAGATCTTGATTCTTGTTGGTCGTTTCTTTTATAACAAGTAACGCCAACTGATGTTAGGTAAGTGATGAACTATGAAACTTGTGAATGTTGAAGAAGCTCAAATAACAGTATAACACTCAGAAGCCCAATGAAAGGATGAAGTAAACATACCCAAGCCCAAAACTGAAATAAATAAAATGGTTTTTTTTTTCTTAAACAAAAACCAAAGAGGGAGTATAATTTGTTTTTTATTTGTGAAATCAATGAGGGAGTATGATTTATGAACCATATATATTTCTTTGTTAGGACTAAGAATTGAACATAAGGAGTATTTGTTTTTCTGTTGTTCGTTTTACTATTTTTGTTAAAATGTTTACATTTTTAATGAGAATAAATGGCATGGCACAATTTAATTGTATAGAATTTACAAATTATATATCTCATAACTTTTTTTTTTGGGGTTTAATAAATAATAACAAGATAAATCGGGTAAAGGATAAATTTTTAAAAATGAAAACAAAAGGAAAAGAAAAAAGGAAACACTTTTGAAAAAGGATAAAATTTTCTTTAGTGGTAAAGATAAATTTGAACTATCAAATAATAAAGGGAATATTAAAAGAAAATGTGGATACAGAAAATGAGAATTGATGATAAAAAAAAATTAACCAAAAAAAAACGAAGGAAACAAAAAAAACACTTTTGTCAAAGGATAAATGTCTGCAGAATAAAATAAAATAAAAACAAATTGTGTCTAAATTTGACTTCACACGTCTGAGAAAACTCGTTCAAAGTTTGAAAATTCATGGGCTCGCTCAAGCCGACCCAGAAACGGCAAAATCTCTAGAAGCGCCAACTTTCTTTGCTTTTACGCTCTTGTCTTCGTCACCAAGTAAACCCTAGATTCTGATTTCCTCCGATCCACCATTTGATTTCCTCTTCATCGTCGTCTTCGAGAAAATCAAATATTTTTTTTCATCTAATAATAATCGATTCGTCGATCATTATCGATTTCACGCCATGTCTTTCTCTGATTCTGGATCGTCCTCAAATGACGGAGATTACAAGAATTTCAGGCAAATCACTAGAGAAAGTGAGCTTCTTTCACCTTTTTTCTTCCCAATTTTGGATTTTTGAAATCGGGTTTTTGATCAGACCATTAGGCTCTGTTATGGGGTTTGTGTGAAAGCTTCTGGTGTCTGGGTTCATGTGCTTCTTATGGGTTTAAGTGATCACAATTGAATCAGATGTTATACCATTTGAAGAATTGCGATTTAGGTTGTTTTGTTTAACTAATTTCATTGAAGCAAAAACTTGGCATATCAGGAACTATATGTTTTTTTTTTGCATTTTAGGTACTTATTTTGTCACTTTTGGTTTCAGGATTACTGCATGAAATGCTTAGACCAGACAAAAATGGGAGTTCCAAATCAGCTTGGAAGGTAATTTCTATCCAATTTTCTTATTATCTTAAAATCTTAGTTTTCCTTTTTGCTTTTGGTTCTTTGGGTTTGTTCATTTGTCTTCTTTTCTGCTTTGAAGAGGCTTTCTATTGATTCCCTGAACATGTTAATGTATAATTAGGTACTTGTTATGGACAAGTTCACAGTGAAGATTATTTCATCTGTTTGCAAAATGTCTGAGATCACACAAGAAGGCATTTCTTGTAAGAAATATCTTGTTCAGCAGCTTTTGAAGCTATCAATAAATTGTTCTTTTTATCTTCTTGGCATTGTTTTAATGTAAATGTTTTGTTACATTTTCCAGTGGTTGAGGTCATAACTAAACATAGACAACCTATGACCGCCATGGAAGTCATATACTTTATTCAACCGACTGAAGCAAAGTAACAATTCTTCCATCTGTGATAATTCACATCAATTTCTCGCCAATGAACTTTTCTGATCTTCTGAAGCTGTTTTTATGTTTTTGTTGCTAGTGTCACTGCGTTTTTATCAGATATGACTGGAAAATCACCACTTTACAAGAAGTATGAACAATTCCTTCCTTTTTAGTAATTTCGTACATCGATGGACTGTCTTGTTCGAAATGATTAATCATTTTATATGGTATGGCTTTAGGGCGTTTGTTTTCTTTAGCTCTCCTGTTTCGAGAAGCTTAGTTACTCTGATTAAGAAGGACATGAGAGCAATGAAACGAATTGGGGCATTGAAAGAGGTTGCTCCTATGCTTCTTTCACAGAAATTTCCTCACTTCCCTTTTCTACATGCAATCTCACAATATAGTTAAGATAACGTAAAATTGGATTTCCATAATATGCAGATGAACTTGGAGTACATTAGCATGGACGGCCAGGTATCTTCCCGAATTTAGTTCTGTCTAGTCCTCAAGATTTGCATAGTCTGACAATTGTGATATCTAATCATGAGTTTCATGCTTGACCGCTCAAATTATTGGTGGTTTCTTTTCTTGAAGCTAAACTCGAATACAGTTTTCACGTGGCTGCTATCAAACTTATAACATCTTAGAACATGCCTTCAAAAAGTCTGCAATTTGTATAGCTTGACATTATCAAAAACACTTTTTCTGTAGGACAATGCATGTGTTTTAACTGCGTTTCCATTTTGTTTCTAATTTGAAATCTGTTTATTTAGTTCCTCCCATGTATTGTGTATTTGCAGGGGTTTGTTACAAATAATGAGAATGCTCTAGAAGAACTTTTCAGTGACGAGGAAAACCATCAGAGAGCAGATGCTTGCTTGAATGTGGTAGCTAAACGCATTGCTACAGTTTTGGCCTCGCTAAAGGTACGAGGCACAAATTTGAAGCTTGTTAGTTGATTTGGCATGAATTTCCTCCAACGGTTATATTTTTAAACTCTTCTGGTATACAGGAATACCCCTTTGTTCGCTACCGTGCAGCTAAAGGTCTTGATGCCACAACAATGACAACTTACCGAGAGTTGATTCCTACAAAGCTTGCTGCTAGTGTCTGGAATTGTTTGGCAAGATACAAACAGACAATCGAAGATTTTCCACAGACTGAAACATGTGAACTACTTATCTTGGATCGATCCATAGACCAGGTCAGGATCTTCACTGAGAAAATTAACTTTCCGTTCTGCTTGATATGTTATAGCCACTTAATGACAGAACAATCTTCTTATGCTTCTTAGATCGCACCTCTCATTCATGAGTGGACATATGATGCGATGTGCCACGATTTGCTTAATATGGAAGGAAATAAATACACACACGAGGTGACATTTTGGTTTCACTTTTGGATTTTGTAGAAGTTGGTTGTAGTTCATCACTACAGCATATGGTAATTTCCCTTTTATTTCTTAGTGTATAGGTTCCGAGTAAAACTGGTGATAATCCTGAGAAGAAAGAGGTTCTTTTAGATGAAGAAGATCCCATTTGGGTGGAGCTTCGTGATGCTCACATTGCAGATGTATGTCTTGCTATATTTTCTTGCCTTCTCTTTTTCAGTTTTTAAGATTTCACATGGGGTTATGTGGATTTGTTTGGTAGTAATGTGTATTTTTTTGGGGTCCAGGCAAGTGAAAGATTGCATGAGAAGATGACAAACTTTGTGTCGAAAAACAAAGCTGCGCAATTGAAACACAGTTCAAAGTATTTACCAGTTTGTCTGTTTTCTTGTTTCAAGTGATCCACTAGACCTTTGCTGATTAATCTGTTGATTTATTGTATGCAGAGACTTTGGTGATCTTTCATCAAAAGACTTGCAGAAGATGGTTCATGCTTTGCCTCAGTACAGTGAGCAAATAGACAAGCTTTCTCTACATGTGGAGGTCAGTTTTAAGCTTATCAAATAAAACCATGGAAGAAAGTTTGATAAAGTATTTTTATTGATAATGTAGATCCTTTGTTCTTCATAAAATAAGTATGGTTAATGTCACTGCAGATTGCTAGAACAATTAACAGAACTATCATGGAAAAGGGTCTAAGAGAACTCGGGCAACTCGAGCAGGACCTTGTTTTTGGGGATGCAGGAAGAAAAGATGTTATCAAATTCTTGAGCACCAACCATGTAAGTGCTCTGTTTTTTAGTTTCAGGCATTGGACGATTATGGGCTGAAAATGAGCGACATTTCCAGGTTATAAACCAAGAAAGCAAGCTGCGGTTGATGATGATTGTTGCGGCAATGTATCCAAAGAAGTTCGAAGGTGAAAAGGGACGAAAGATGATGGAGGTAATAAACAGTATTTATCTTTAAAAAGGTTCAAGCTAAGGTGATTGATTATCATTTTTGAAGCATTTCTACTTCTTGATTAAATCCTTCAGCTAGCAAAATTGTCGGGCGATGATGTAGTAGCTGTGAACAATATGAGATTACTTGGACCAGTACCTACAGAGTCCAAAAAGAGCACAACAGGATCTTTCCCTCTCAAATTTGATGTTCTTAGCGTACATATTCTCCCTCGTTCTTGTTTTTATTAGAATGACTAAGACTAAGATTTTCCTGACAATCTAATAACTGGAATCTTTTGATCCATGTGATGTGACTCAGAAGAAGCGAGCTGCTCGAAGAGACAGGGTTGGTGAAACTCAAACATGGCAACTGTCTCGTTTTTACCCGATCATAGAGGTCCTTACCCATTTTTCGAAAACTATCAACTTTCTTTTACTTTAAGCATTGTATATATGCGCTAAAGAACCAGTGATATGTTTGGTTTCTTTATATTTGTGGGTTATATCTTTTCAGGAACTTGTTGAGAAACTTAGCAAAGGTCACTTGCCAAAACAAGATTACCCTTGTATGAATGAACCAAGGCCAACCTTTTATTCTGGCTCTCAATCTCCATCAGCGAGTCCGGGATTGCCTAATTCAAGACGAACACCAACGTGGGCAAGACGCCATCTTTCTGATGATGGATACTTCAGGTAATTCTGTTTTTCCTTTTTATCTTTTGTTTGTTAGTAATCTGAGAACTGGTTTACTCTTGAATCTATTGACAAGTTTATACTGAATCTTATACATGACAAACAACAAAAGTTGGCCAAATTTATACAAATATATGGTGAAATCAACATGTTAAATCAGACCGAGATCTAAATCTCTCTGTGTTTCAGTGACTCGATTCTAGGACGAGCATCTAGCGGATTCAAGAGAAAGGGACAGCGGATTTTCGTGTTCATAGTAGGAGGAGCAACAAGATCAGAGGTACTAAAATTACTCGGTCTGAGAAATATAATGTTGTCGTGAACCCTTTAACAATAGGTTGATTAGTGATAATATTTTGAATTGTTGCAGTTAAGGGTTTGCCACAAACTTACAGAGAAGCTTGAGAGAGAAGTTATCTTAGGCTCCTCCAGCTTCCTTGATCCCCAAACTTTCCTCACTGTATGAAGTCTTTTCACTTTGAATTCTTGTACATCCACCTATCTCTCTTTTGTCTCTGTCTAATGAGTAGGATTGTGTTGTTATTGTTTTGTGCAGAAAATGAAACAACTAAACGAAGAAGAAGAAGAGATCTCACTTGATGATATTGACATTTAAATTTCCTGCTTTTTTTTTTTCTTGGATGGGGTTTATTTGTCGTTTTAGACAACTTATTGTGGGTATGTTTTTGTTTTGGAAATAAAATGGTGAGATATCCTCCCTATGTAAATATATACCATTTATTTGTTTCCTTGGTTTGACTAAAATTAACGGATTGTTTTACTGAAGATAAATTTAAACTTGCTCACCGTGGCAATCGAAACGCCGACCTCGGGGCCGACCTCGGGGCCGCTATAAGCAGTGCCGCGCTCTACCAACTGAGCTAGAATGATTGTTGATTTCTAGTGTTAAATTAAAGTATTTATTATTTTTACTTTTGACTTTCGAAATGAAAACAGGAAAAATATGAGAATAAAAAGGAAAATTCTTCCACCGTGGTTTTCGAACCACGACCATGGGACTTCAAGCAGGACCGGTTTAAGACATTCAAAATTTCAGAACTGGTCCCGTACCGCGCTCTACCAACTGAGGTAGATGAGCTTATTGCTTTATACAGTTAAGATAAAAATGTATTATTTAAACTTTTAACTTTGGATGTAAAAAAAAGAGGATATTCGCCCACCATGGGGTTCGAACCCACGACCACAAGGTTAAGAGCCTTGCGCTCTACCAACTGAGCTAGACGGGCTTTTTGTTTCAAAGAACTAATTTGTTATTGTATTTTTAAAAACAGAGAAATACAACGAACAAGGTTCTCTCACAACTTTGATGACATCTTCTTTCTTCTTCGAGACGAAACAAAATATATAAAAAATGCAAGAAAGAGCAAAACCCAGTCCCGACACACTTATACATCATGACCCACAAATGTCGGAAACAGAGCATTTTTCATGTGAACTTGAAAACAAATAATAAGGTAGTTAGTAAACAACTTTGACGACGTAAGACACATCCAAAAATTTAACTACCCCCCGTGAAACTGACTAGATTTTGCCTACAACTTCTCCAAGTAACTTGGGCATTTCTTTGAGCGGTTAAAATCTTCTTCTCCGGTTTTTTACTAATCGGATTTTATTCCTCCGTTATGCTTGTTGCTCTTCTTGGACGATTCCTTGATCTGCAATGAATGAAGCAACATCAAAAACACAGTTCAATAGAAACATTTTAGAGATCTTAACAAAAGAACAAGCGGCATCAGCATCGATCTATGGAGATTTTACCTGCTCAAGTAGCTTCTTTTGGAATCGGTAACCCTGATTCAGGAAACAGAAACATATAACCACATCAATGTTTTCAGCAAGAACTAGTAGAAATGAAATCAATTTGGTGAATTTTCATTATACTTTGATGAACATTTACCTTGTCAGTTCCATATATGTAATCACAATAAGTGAAAACTGAAGCAAAGTTGCTTTGGCTTTGTCCTCCAACGTAATGATGATAGTCATGATACTCAGCTCCACCGTAGAAAGGAATGTATTTTGTTGGACTCCATGGAAAATCGTATCTGCAATGGAACAAAGTGAATATATATATATGCTTTAGTAACACCATTTTTTTATGGTCAAATCGAGATAACATTTCAAAGTTTCAAATCAATCTAAGAAACATTTCTCATTCTCACAAGAGTGTTATGTAAAAAAAACAAGACACAAAGGAAGCCTAATTTGCCCAATTCAATGTTTTGGGTTACTCCAAAAGTTAATTAAATACAAAAATGAGTCTAATAGCTTAAAAAAAAAGCCTAAAAAGTATCAGAAAAAGCCTAATACCTAACTTAACCCCAGTTGTGAAAAGGTGAGCCACTATTGAATCTACACACACTAAGTCACTAACTAAGGAAAGAGATGAAAAAAAAACAATACAAAATTGGTATATGATGAAAAAGGCTATAAAACTGTAAAGTTAAAGTTAAGGATTAGTTTATATGATTCTTTTGAAACCACGCCTCTTACCCACTGTGAGTCTCAATAGCTTCAATTTGTCTTAAAGCAATCCACAACCAAAAAGTTATCATATGACAAGGAGCAATGGCTGGTCCCAAAAACGTTGGGATCCCAAGAAGCAACACTTCAGCCCAATGTGCATAAGGAGCTGCATACCCAATTGGAGATGTATACTCATGATGAACACGATGAATCTTATCATAACCCCATTTACTATGAAAGAATCTATGAAACCAATAGTTCGTATAATCTTCAATCAAGAAGTACACTACTAATTGTGGTAGTATCTCTGAAATTGTTGGTAATGGTAATCCAGATCGAATCTCAATCATCTGTAAAAACAATCAAAATTTGAGAATTAGATTACTATATTTCGAATTAGAAGCGTGAAATCAAAATTTTTACCTGAATCGAAGGATACGAAACGAGTTGTAATGGACCAACGACGAGGATGAACATTTTCATGACGTCTTTGTAACAACGAAACATATCGGAGAATGAGTAATGAACTTTAGGTTGGATCTTATAACGATTGAACCATCCAGAAGCGGATCGAGCCAATTCGGCGAAAACGAGAGGGAGAGGAACGAGGGAGAAGACGAGGAATAAGAATAAAATGTTGTGACAGTAGAGATAGTAATCGGACTTTGTGGCGGAGTAATCGAACCAGAGAGTCTCGAGCCTTGTGAGGTTTCGTCCTAGTGCGGTGGATGCTTCTTCGATTGTGGCGTAAGGGATCATGGTTTTACGGTGAGCGAGCGTTTTCTGGTTTTTTTCTGGTGAATTGCTGATCTGGAGATTTTGAAGGGGAGAGATTGAGAGAGAAGAAGAGGAAGAGAGTGTTTGTTTTGTTATGTGTAGTTGGCAGATGTTTTTTGGACTGAAGACGTGGCCTTCACTGATCAGTATTTATATAGATACTTTGACTAAAATTAATTACTGCTACCATATTTCCATATAGGTCTGTGCTTAAAACCACAATTTGAAAAACCAAACCGAATCCAATCTAAAAAGAAAAATATATATGAATGAGTCTTAAATTTTTATATATGAATAACTGAACCTAAATATAAACCCAAAATAACAATTATTGTAATACAAAAAAAAATATATCTGAAATAACTAGTCCTAAAATTCTTAGTTATACTTGTAAAAATTTAAACAAATTTTATTTTAATTTAACTAATTTTTAGTTTTTCCCAATATTTTGGATATCCAAACTGAACCAAAAATTATAAGAAGTAAACTAAAAAAGTAACAAAAGGAATATCCTTTTTATTTTTGTAGTTTGTTATTCATAGCACTAAATCACTAACTTTTTCAAAAATCAAAACTTTTTTCAAATAATTCCTTCGAAATTCCAAAACTATTCCATTTTCTAAATTTAAAAGGTTCACTTTTTGTCACAAGTTTATTTTTAGTTAGAAAAAGAAGATGATTCTAATAGTCAAACTATAAAATGAATTTTCCTGTTATGAAAAAAGTCTATTGTAATCTTTTGAATTATAAAGTAAAACATGATTTGCAAAAGGTGGTAAAAAAAGTTAAAATTAATCAGCCACCAATTTGAGATAGCATTTTGAACAGAAAAGGACAACGAAATGAAAACTTTATTAACTGATCATATCTAGATACATTCTTATTCCTTGTTAAGGAAAGTAAAAAAAATTTAGAAATTGGTACTATATCTTTAGTGTTTTGCACACTAAGTTATTAACCATTTTTATCCAAAACAGTTGATCGAATTCTTTTTCTCCCCGAAACTATTGATTGTTTCTCCACTAAATTTCATCTTTTGAAATCATATTATACTTTTTCTTTAGCTACATTGTTCTTTCCATTCATTAGAATAGTAGTTGACGATGACAGACATACCCAGTCATTAATTATCAGGAGCTGTAGCTAGTCAATGTAAATAATTGACGATGTTATTATGTTTTTATTGGGATTTGAGTATTACTACAATACAAACAGTATTATTACTTTGCCCATCCAATAGTTTTCGGCTAATCCATCATGAAGTTTTCGGCTAATTGTCTCTCAATTTGTAGTGGATTTAATTTGTAAATATCTTAAATTTTTACGAGGTAAATTTTTTGAAGTTAGTCGTGGTTTACAGTATCTGTAATTTGTTTCTACAAATAAGATATCAAAACCTTGTGAAGCTTACATTGTATTCATAACATTTTGCAAAAGGGAGGGGACATTTTAAAATATACCATTGTTTTAGTTTTCTTTCCAAAAATGTTACAACTGAAAATAAAAACCAAAAATAGTTTTCATATGGGATTTTAAACTTGTCACTCTCTCAGTGTAGTTATAAATAAGTTGTATTCTCAACTAGATTACGGTCACCAATTCCGACATCCTTGATTGTTGGAAGGGTAAAAAAAGAGAAAGAAAAAAAAGGTAGAAAAAAGGTCTTTAAGTTCAAAAAGTCAAGTTATAAATTATAACATCCAGGATAATAGTATTGACTATTAAGTTCAATGAACAAAATTACTTTTCAATGATTATTTTGTCGTCACGCTTATTTGCATTCTCAATCCAAACCAAGCAAATCATTAATCGGTCTAAAAGTGTTAACGTAAATAGTCCATATTTATCTTTGCGGCTAAAAAGATTCTCTATTATTAAGCATGCAAAACTATATTTTCTTTGGGTTTAAAAACTAAAAATTTTCTTTACTCATGATTAAAAGTTAAATAAGACCACCTTTAGACCGTCAATGTAATAATATTAGTAACGATAGATATTACAGTTGAAAAATCATTTAATTAACTAATTTATTGTCAAAATTTTGAGGAATAGAACGATATTTATTTCTTCTCTTCAAAACTTCGTGATAATGCCGATCACTATATTGGGAAAAAGGATTGATTTTTGTATAATTTAAACAAAACAAAATATATTCCCTTCGCTATTTGAAAAATAATGAAACGGCGACAATTAAAGATCACTGACGTTAAAAAATGATTCTTCTAATTATTTTGAAAAAAAATAGGTCAAGAAAATGAAACTTGTGTCTATGATGAATGCAAGCAATTAGAATAAGCATTCTTGATAAAAACGATATAGGTGGATAATGAAAATTTTCAAAAAAAAAAAAAAGATAGAGGTGGATAGTTTGAATTACATCTACAAAAGAATTGTTTTATTGACGAGGATAAACAGTTATATCTTAATGTACATACATAATATAGAGTATGTGTACGTATATGCTAAATATTCATTGGATGGTTTGCGCAATCTACATTTCGTGCTCAAGATAAATAAAGCCAGCCAAGTTAAGATCCAAAAATATGGCTAAAGTCTAAGGATAATCAAAACTATATCTATTATAATGATTTGGATTTGACAGAGATCAATATTGGTAGACCTATGAACTATATATGATATGATTCGACGCTTTCAAATCATTGATGTGTCACTATTCCATTTCACCTCTCCTTTATCCCAATTCACATAACTATTTATGATTAAAACTAAAGAAAAAAGTCAAAAGTAAATATTGATATTACAACAAAACGAAACAAGTTTTGTCTAGTGGTAAATATTGATTTAACCAAGGAGTAATAGCCTAATCGTGGGAATCGACTTGCGGGAAGGTGTAAACTCATCGGTTCGAGTTTGATTCCCGCCGAGAACTAAATTGCTACTGTTACTGTTTGTCCAGACGAAGATGGGTCATGTCTTAAGCCTCTTTAGAAAACTTGGGGCCGAACTAGTCTTTGATACAGTCTCGCTGAAGGATTAGTTAGACCTTGACCCAGACACCATTTAGTTATGAAAAAGGCAAAAAAACAAAAAAAGTTTGCATTTGCACTGTTTTTCTTTTGAAGAAAAAGGAAGAAAAGTACTTTAAAGAAAACCTTACCGGAGTATAGATGTTTATATCTTACTATATAAAGTTTGGTTACACTCACGAAAGTTCGATACATGTCAAAATTATAATTAATGAGATCATAACACGTGTCAGTTAATCGATGAAATTTTGACACGTGTAAAAAATATTATGTTATTTTTGTTTTCCATAACAGAAAAGGAAAACCAACGAAAATAAATTACATAATAAAATAGATAAAAAAATTTCTTTAAAACTAGGAAAAGTAAGATTTTGGTATTTCTTTAGAAATGAGCAAAAACTAGTTTTCCTATTTTTTAGGAAATTCATTTCTCAAAATCATAAATAGCTATAAATTAGATATTTGGAAAATCTAAAGTCAAAAACCACTTCAAAAAATATTGTCATTCAAAATCTATTAATTTTTCAACATAAAATATGTTTTTTTGTTAACTAGAACAGATTCGGGTCTTAGGCATTAATCCTCCCATGGCCCAAGATCAGCCTTTGTGAATACCTATGACATGACGTAAAACATTACTCCCACCGAAAATCAAACTATAAATGCAATATGACCAACTCATGCGCTCAACCACTAGCTCAAAGCAATCGGTGGTAACATAAAATATGTTTAAAAGTTTTTTATAATTTCATATTAAAAAATCTTGACATAACCAAGTTTGATTAAAGACAATGTAATATCAAATTGATGATAAAAAGAAAAATTCAAATGTTAAATCTACCATCTACTATATCAATGAACTAGATGATTGATCTATGTTACACACAAAACTAAAGATTATTTCGAAAATTGTTAAAAATTAAGATTGTTTGTTTTGCTCGTCTAGTTAAAATTTTTTTTTAACTGAAAACACATTTATATTAGTAAAAGTTTATATGATTTCAAAGATATAAATTACTTATATATGTTTCTTGTCTTATTACTTGTATTTGTTTTTTAAATGAAATACTCTCTGCATAAAAGCATTCATATTAAATTATCTTTTAAAAAATAATACATATAGAACAAATAATATAAAAGTTCATTTTTTAATTCAATTGGCTATAGTGGCATAAATGCAAATACTTTAATTCGAATAAAAAAATAAGATTTGTAGATCAAATAGCTCATGGGATGATACGTCATCGACAAAATATAAAAGTAACCATGTACAAGAACCTAATCCGCGACAAAATGATCGATTAGGTATTTTACAAAAATCCATTTATACAAGGCGCTATGAGTGTAGTGGCTAACGGAATGGCTCTTGTTCAGGTCTCATACGCCATTGGAGTCCCTGAGCCACTGTCTGTCTTTGTGGACACTTATGGAACCACTACAAAAATCCACTTATACTTGAAAAATGTAATAAAGAGTTAAAGATACCCCTATAATCAAGTAACCTTTCTTTTTTATTATAATCTTTTCTTCCTTACATGTCCCAATAGGTCAAAACAGAGTATCATCAATTCATCATCATTATTCTATACATTTTTTATACTAAAAATCAACAAAGAATAACGAATGATTAACATGTAAATTTTCTCATTTACCAACCAGCCAAGAGTTGGGGCGATGTGACCTTTCACAAATTGTTAGGATCCGCTTGATGGCACATTTTCACGATTCTGGAACTCGGTTACGATTCGGTTTATGTCATCCTCACTAATCTTCCCACTTTCTTTAAACTCTGATTCACTAACCACGCAACCAACAACAAAAAATCAGTCAGTACTCAAATTTAAATCTCAAATCTGAACAAACAAAAAAATAAAATCTTTACCTGATGGGTAATTTTATGAGTGTATTAGGATCGATTCTCATCTCAGCAAAGTAAAGAAACAAGGAGGCCATTGCAATAGTTGAAAGAAGAAGCCAAAACACTGCGAAACCTCTTCCTTGAACCGTCTTAAACGCTTTATCTTCGTAACCAACCGTCGTAACCGAAATAACTGACAAGTAAACCGAATCCCACAAATCCAATCGCTCGACAAAGTGAAGAAACAAAGCTCCAACGCAGAGAAATACGGCACACACAATTTCCACTTTATCCTTATCCTTCCATTTTCGGCAATGTGATCTCTAATCACTCTGTTTCTCGTTTAGATACGATCAAGAATCGCGTTTTCTTGAAGACACAGAACGTGACTCACGACGCGGTTGAGAATACGACTCCGATGGAAACTAAAACGATGGTCAAGATCTTCGTCATTGAAGTTGACGGGACAATGTCGCCGTAACCGACTGTACAGAAGGTGAAGATGGAGAAATAGAGAGCGTCGACCCAAGGATTGGTCTCGAAAGAATATGTGAAAACCCCGAAGGCTAAGTAGACGAAGAGGAAGATAATCGCTAGTACAAGTATGCTCCATTTCGATTTCGATATGGCTGCGTCGGCTGGTGTTGAATTTCTTGTGATTTCTTCTAGTTCTCTGTTTCAGTTTTGTAATAAAATTTGTAAAAGCTGAGAGGAACTTTACTAAACGACTTTCATTGAAAAAACATTTATTGTTCTTCTTGCTACAGACTGACTTATAACAAAAGCATAAGCTACTAACTTCTGACACACATCATGCCTCCTTCTACCAACTACTGCAGAAGAACTTAACTCTAGTTTTAGCTTTGTTTTCCAATGACCCAAAAGTAATCAAACAGTGATATCTACTAACTTCCTTGACTTGCAACTACTAATGCTCTGCTTTAGTTTCTCTGATTTCCTTAGTTCGGTTTGGCGACAAACTGGGCATCATTCAACTGGAGTTGCCGGTGAGTGTTCTTGGGGACGAAGAAGGTTCTCACTGAGAAGGGTTTGTTCTTCTTCTTCTTTCGTCCCTTTTGGAAGATTCGAAAGTTTTTGGCTTTTTGACGGCTGAGATTTTTGATTTCATAAAATTTCCATTGCTTTTATATCTTTGGGTTTGGAAGATTAAATATATCATATTTCATTCCTTCTGTTTACATAGGTAGGACCTACATGTCACGTTGGTTTATCTTCCACGTGTCACTCAACTATTTAAAAAAATCGAGTGTTGAACTTTGCCAAGGAGTGGACTGGTTTTAAAATTTAGTCCCAAAGAAGGCCTCAATCAAAAGAGACACGTGGCAACAAAGAAACTCCTGATCCCGTTTCTCGAACCAATTCCAACATCGCTCCATCTTCCTTGATTCTTTTTTCAGATTCAAAGTCCAAAATCGCTCCTTATCTTCAAAAAATTTGCAGATTGAAGAGAATATCATCTCTTATCTTCAATCTTCTTCTGCAACTGAAGGTTAGTCTCTATGAATGTGGAGATGGATGATGGTGACAACGAGTCCAACCCCGTTCTCTGGATTCTGAAGCTGTTGAAGATGGAGAATTGGTATGAGGTAAATCTCAACTTGTCTGATTTGGATTCTCAATGGAGGAAGTCGCGAATCAAAAACAGATCTTCTCAATTGAGGAATTCACGAATTGCTGTGAAAACGAAAAAGTTGAACAAGATTGAGGATTAAAGAAGATTGAACAGCGAAAGGAACAGTTGCAGTGAAAACGAAAGTTACAAAAAAAAAAAAAAAAAAAACTGAAGATCGAAAAGGCAGAAACAGAGGAAGAGAGTAAAAGTGAGAAAAAGCTTTTGCTTCTTTGATTTCTGAACGAAGAAGAGTTGTATTTATACAAAAAAATGGAAACTACTCAAACTAACTCTTTTCTGAAAAAGTTGTTTCCTTTTCTTTATATATAGGGTTAAAAAGGAAATTGATCAAAAAAGTTACCGTGGCTTAAAAAGGAGATTAAGGGGTAATTAATTATTTGTAATATCTCAACGGTAAACAAAGTTACCATTGCTACTCTTTTGAAACTACGCACGCTCTTTCGATGCCTGAGTACCATCGCTTGAAATCTCCAAATGTGTTTGGAACTATGATTGTCGGTATTAGATTTTTGCTCGAATCGTTAGTACGTTGAAACAATTGGATTTTGGATTATAAAGTGCAGCTTCAGATGGATCACATCAGTTGGGCTTCATGGGTTCTTCTACTAAGTTTCTAAACCGGAAAGAACGGTTTATAACCCTAGTGGTACAACCTTAACTGGAACAGATTTTTGAATTGTTGTGTGTTGCTTTCACCGGTTGCTTTCACCGGCTACAAATGAGAAATATTACCAATCTTTCTTCAGAGTTGCCCGAATATAAAATCTCTTGTTGTGGTGAGGATTTTCTACTGAACCATGAACTTCCTATTTTAAGGCGCAAATGGTGAAAGTATATTATATACTGAACTTGTGTTTCTTCCACTTGGTTGTATTGTACTTGCAGGGATCTACTAAATATCCAGAAAATGAGAAAAATAATATTTTATCTGGAGGACTTCGGTGTTTTCTATCATCTCTCGAATATATTGAAATTGAAAAGCATTTGAAAAGAAATGAGATGGAGATGAAACTAGTGAGTTACTTACTTGAGAAATCAACAATCCTCAAGAAACTGACATTACGCTTAGATGATTCCTAAAAACTGACAACAATCCTCAAGAAACTAAAAATTGTTCAAAAAACGTTCATATTCTGAAAATTTTAGGATCAAAATTTTAGAATATGTATTCTAAAATTTTTTGAATACGAATTCTAAAATTTTTTGAATATAAATTCTAAAAATTTTAGAATACGAATTCTAAAAATTTTAGAATACGAATTCTAAAAATTTTAGAATACGAATTCTGAAAAATTTAGAATACATATTTTAAATTTTGCTCATGTTCTAAAAAAATTAGAATATGCATTATATGTTCTACGAGTTTTAGAATACGTATTCTAAAAGTTTTTGAATACGAATTCTGAAAAATTTAGAATTATGGAAAAATTTAATTTAAACAAAACAAAATATATTCTCTTTGCTATTTGAAAAATACTGAAACGGAGAAAATTAAAGATCAGTAACGTTTAAAAAAATGATTTTTCTTATTATTTTGAAAAATAATAGGTAAGGCAAAATAAACTTGTCCATGATGAATGCACGAAATTAGAATAAGCATTCTTGAAAAATTATATAGATGGATAGTTTGAATTACATCTACAAAATAATTGTTTTATTGACGAGGATAAACAGTTACATCTTAATGTACGCACATAATATAGACTATCATGCGTCTATGCTAAATATTCATTGGGTGGTTTGCACAATCTACATTTCGTGCTCAAGATAAATAAAGCGAGCCAAGTTAACATCCAAAAATATGGCTAAAGTCTTAAGGATAATCAAAACTATATCTATTATAATGATTTGGATTTGACAGAGATCAATATTGGTAGACCTATGAACTATATATGATATGATTCGACGCTTTCAAATCATTGGTGTGTCACTATTCCATTTCACCTCTCCTTTATCCCAGTTATAGCTATTTATAATTAAAACTAAAGAAAAAGGTAAAGTAAATATTGACAATATAACAAAAAAGTTTCCATTTCCACTGTTTTTCTTTTGAAGAAAAAAAGAAAAAAAGTAATTTAAAGAAAACCTTACCGAAGTATAGAATATAATTTTATACTGTTGGCTTTTTTCTATAAATTTCACTAGAGAAAAATATAGAAGCTCTTCTCTCAGTTTACGATTCGACTCTTGACAAGGATAAAAAACATTTGTTTTTCTAGACTTGTTCGCAACTTTGGAAGTCAAAAAATGATCTGCAATTCAATAAATAGCATCGGTGATCCTCAGAAGGTTCTCGATATAGCGAATGACAATGTCATAGAGTGGCTCAGTGCAATACACATGACACCATCTTCAAGTTCGAATGCTCGCTCTCAAACAGCGAACTTTGTTCCACATTGGAAACCATCACCTCCGGGTTACACTAAAATCAACTATGATGGCAGTTACCAATATCAAGATGGATGCACAAGAGTTGTTTGGCTATCGAGAAACAATCAAGGATTCTATTGCTTATCGGGGAGCACCAAACTTAAGCAAGCCTCAAATTCTATTGAAGCTGAAGTCCTCGCTTTACTACATGCGTTCCAAGCCTCCAAGCCTCATGGTAGTAAAGTCATCTTCGAAGGAGACAATAATGCATTATATAATCTGCTTCATGGTAAAACTAAAAACATCGGAATTGATAATATCTTCATTAATATCCGCAGTTGGACGGATCGTTTCACTCATATTTCATATGAAATGGTACCGCGAGAATGCAACAAAGTTGTCAAAGTTAGCTCATTGACAACAAGATATTTCTCAAACTCATTTTTATCCTCCTCTTTGTTGTCTAAGGAGTTGTTTATTTGAAGATTATTTAAACAATATGTAATACTTTCAACTTTCAAGTTAATATAAGATGTAAGATGTTTTAAAATTTTTTTATAGAAGTTTCATAAACCTAACAATGGGCTACTAAATATTCCTATTCATATATATATATAGGATCAAAGATATTATAACATTTCGAAGCCTTATACAGATATCTACATATTTGTATAGGAAAGCACTAAGAAATATTCTGGTACTCAATATAAATGATTAATTTTTCAACATAAATATGTTTTAAAAGCCCTATAATATCTTGACATAACCAAGTTTGATTAAATACAATTTAATATCAAAATGATGTTAAAAAGAAAAATTCAAATGTTAAATCTACCATCTACTATATCATTGAACTAGATGATTGATCTACCTTACACACACACAAAAAAAAGATTATTTCGAAAATTGTTAAAAATTAAGATTGTTTGTTTTGCTCGTCTAGTTTAAAAAAATCTTAAACTGAACACATTTATATTAGTAAAAGTTTATATAATTTCAAAGATATAAATTACTTATATATGTTTATTGTCTTATTACTTATATTTGTTTTTTTTAAATGAAAGACTCTCTGCATAAAAACATTCATATTAAATTATCTTTAAAATAATACATATATAGAAAGAAAAAAAAAGATAAAAGTTCATTTTTTAAATTCAATTGGCTATTGACGAAAAAAAAATAATTCAATTGGCTATAGTGGCATAAATGCAAATACTTTAATTCGAATAACAAAAAGATTTCTTGATCAAATTGCTCCTCATGGGATGATACGTCATCGACAAAATATAAAAGTAACCATGTTCAAGAACCTAATCCGCGACAAAATGATTGATTGGGTATTTTACAAAAATCCATTTATGCATGATATGCTTAACGCAAAATGATGGAACCATATCTTCTTTGATTGGTCGTTTTCTGCATGGCCTAACTATCCTATATTTCATTATTTTTAGATAGGCAATTCCAAATCTACGACTCAAAAATATATCACTTTACAATGGTTTTGGGATCTATGACGTTATTACATATTTGGTTATGTATGGTCCATTCATTTAGTTGGACCCTCATTAAAAGTGTGGCCGTGGTTTAAACTACCTGTATATATATATGTCTTATTAACTATTTACATATGGCTAGGTTCAATTTGTGTCATGTTTACTATATATATGTGTACGGTTTACTCCAATTTTAACTCTAAGCAATGTATTCAACTTTTCTTCCTAAACATAATTAGAACCATTTATCAAAAAAGGAATCAACTATTAACCTAAAGAAAGTACGGCAAAGTACAGAAACTTTGACCATTAACAAAAATAATTTTAACAATTGAATTTTTCTTTTAATTAAGAGAAAAAATGAAGAAGAAGCACACGAAATGAAAGTGCATCAAATGTGATGCCATGGGACCCCTACGCAACTGTTTCTAACTCACTCCTTGTTTATTTGCTTACGTTTTAATTTATTAATTTATTTCAGCAGAGTTGACCACATCAAAACTTTTATAGTTCAACATAGTCCATACTCATATGTATTTATATAGAAATAATCATCTGACTAATTTTTTTGTGAAAAACTTTAATACTTCCAAAGCAAAATTACAGGACCCATAAATTTGAATCATTTTTTTTTTATCACTCATCACTTAATCTACTAGTAGACAGTCACCTTCTATGAGATTCAGAATCAATGATGTAACTATAGAATTAGGCAATCGGTTTTCTTATTTCATGAGGTATAATAGAATACACAACATATAATGGACTAACGGTAAGGAAAGAAAAATATATGACAAAAGGATTCGCAAGTTTAAATTGGTTAATCACTTTAAAAGGATTAATTTAAATCTTTATATAAAGTTACAACGGTAACTTTATCAAAACAAAAAAACAACAACGGTCATCTTTTTTTAACAAAAAAACAACGGTAATCTTATACAAATTAAGAAGTGAAGAACTCATATCAGTATAAATCGCTTTATATAAAGTTACAAATATATATATTTTTTGTTTTCTAACTCTCAGAAAAAGAAAAAAAAAAAAAGGCTCCTTCTGTTTTCCCCTAATCCCAAAATTTGAAATCACAAATCTTTCAGATTTAGTTAAATCCTCCTTCACGAATTAGGTTTTTGAATTTCAGAAACAAGTGCGAGGACAGTATTGTATTAATGGTTTGGTTTCTTCCCTTCCTCGTTAAATCCTCCTTCACGAATTAGGTTTTTGATTTTTCATCCTACTTTGAAGTCTAATAGTGGTTTTAATCTATCGTAACTCTGATTCTGGGTCTTACAATTCGCTCAGACATGAATAACCTGGAATCGTTTTTAATTTCATCCTTTTTTTCTTGTTAATTCGATTCCATTGTAGAAAAGCTCAATATGTGAGATCGATTCTTGAATAGAGTTTGATGATTCGCACGTAACTTTTCTTTTTGTTGTAATTTGATTCTCGTATAGAGTTTGATGATTCGCATGTAACTTTCGAATATAATTGTTGTAATTCGATCATCCTTTCACGCTCTTGATTTCATACTTTTCCCCGTTTTGAGTTTCTTAGTTTGATGATTCGCATGTAACTTTTGTTTTTGTTTTAATCTGATCTCTTACCAAAATTATTGTGTACAGTCTGGTGTCACTAAACCTAGCAAAAAGAAGGAGAAGTAGAGAAAGTTGTCTCACATCCATCTGAAGAGGAGCTTAATCCATATTCTATATTGAAGATTGAGATTCTCTTAACTCTGCAATTCTTTAATACATTAGCTTGGTAGAACTGATGTGGCTGATTCATTTAGTAGATCAGATCTGTAAAACAAATATTACCTCTGTTTGGTCTTTTTTATTTTGCTTTTACAGCTTGATGTTGTCTTTTTTCCTCTGCAGCAACAGTTTTCATCAGAGACCAAAGAATGTTATACGGGTTTCTTCTCAATCCCTTTAAGAATGCTTACACATACATGCATAGATACATACACACTTACATGCATACATAGATACACACATATATGCATACATACTTGTTTACTTAGATTTACACTTATTTCCAAGCTTCTTTGTTTACTTACTTCCTTTCTTCATTTCTTATTTGCTTTTTTATTCCTCCGCACCTGTTTGTGTCCTTAACTTGCCTGTCTCTGTTTCTTTGCTGTTACCTCTTTGCTTCCTTCCTGTTTGTTTTCTTTACTTTTTTTTGCTTGATTTCCTAGTTGCTTGCTCTCCTAGTTACATGATTTGTTGTTACTTCTTTGCTTCCTTCCTTGGTTCCATGCGTGCTTGTTTGTTTCCTTCCTTATTTCCTTGCATGCTTGATTGTTTTCTTTGGTTCTTTATGTGCTTGTTTTTGTTTCCTTCCTTGGTTCTTCGTGTGCTTGTTTCTTTTCTTATTTACTTCATCGGTTCCTTGCGTGCTTGTTTGTTTCCTTTCTTGTTTGCTTGCGTGCTTGTTTGTTTTCTTATTTTCTTCCTTGATTCCTTGCTTTGTTGTGTGATTCCTTACTTGCTTCCTTGTTTACTTCCTTGATTGCTTACTAGCTTCTTGCTTTTTCAATGTCCTTACCTACTGAACTTGGTTCCATGCGTGCTTGTTTGTTTCCTTCCTTATTTCCTTGCATGCTTGATTGTTTTCTTATTTTCTTCTTTGGTTCCTTATGTGCTTGTTTTGTTTCCTTCCTTGGTTCTTCGTGTGCTTGTTTGTTTTCTTATTTACTTCATCGGTTCCTTGCGTGCTTGTTTGTTTCCTTTCTTGTTTGCTTGCGTGCTTGTTTGTTTTCTTATTTTCGTCCTTGATTCCTTGCTTTGTTGTTTACTTCCTTGATTGCTTACTAGCTTCTTGCTTCCTTGCTTTCTCAATGTCCTTACCTACTGAACTTGTTTAACCTCTTTACTTCCTTTCCTTAACTTTCGTACTCACTTACCCATAACTGACCCTGTAGCTTTATTTCTCAACTTTATGTTACTTAGATAGTTCTAGGTAATGTTTGAAAATAGTGCAGATGGAGAATCCTAACCGTCTATTAAGGAAAAGTCCTCGTCGTTATCAGTGTCGCTGCCACATGGACCAGTTATACAAGAATCAAGGTCTGTAATCATTATGCTCTCTTTACTTCTTTATCAAGTGATTGAAACATAGTTCAAAGTAGTTATCAGTTTGTCTTTTTTTCTTGTTTCAAGTGATCCACTAGAACTTTGCTGACTAATTTATTGACTTATTGTATGCAGAGACTTTGGTGATCTTTCATCAAAAGACTTGTAGAAGATGGTTCATGCTTTGCCTCAGTACAGCTGTGAGCAAATTGACAAGCTTCATGTGCTTGTTATTGAATCAGATGTTATACCATTTGAAGAATTACGATTTAGGTTGGTTTGTTGAATTAGTTTCATTGAAGCAAAACCTTAGCACATCAGGAACAAGCTGTTTCCAGGCAGGGTTTACATTTTAGGTAATTATATAAAGTTCGATAAAGTAAATATTTTGTCACTTTTGGTTTCAGGATTACTGCATGAAATGCTTAGGCCAGAAAAAAAGGGGAGCTCCAAATCAACTTGGAAGGTAACTAAAATGATTCTCCGTTTTGTTTTTGGGTCTTTGGGTTTGTTTTCTCCCATGATTTTTTTTGCTTTGAAAAGAGGCTTTCCATTGATTTGTATAGTTAGGTACTTGTTATGGACAAGTTCACAGTGAAGATAATGTCATCTGTTTGCAAAATGTCTGAGATCACACAAGAAGGCATTTCTTGTAAGAAATATCTTGTTCTGCAGCTTTCGAAGCTATCAATATTGTTCTTTTTTATCTTCTTGGCATTGTTTTAATGTAAATGTTTTGATGTTTTGTTACATTTTCCAGTGGTTGAGGTCATAACTAAACATAGACAACCTATGACAGCCATGGAAGTCATATACTTTTATTCAACTGACTGAAGCAAAATAACAATTCTTCCATCTGTGATAATTCACATCAATTTCTCGCCAATGAACTTTTCTGATTTTCTGAAGCTGTTTTTATGACTGGAAAATCACCATTTTACAAGAAGTATGTGAACAATTCCTTCCTTTTTAATAATTTCGTACATCAATGGACTGTCTTGTTCGAAATGATTAAACATTTTCTATAGCATGGCTTTAGGGCGCCCATTTACTTTAGCTCTCCTGTTTCGAGAAGCTTAGTTACTCTGATTAAGAAGGACATGAGAGCAATGAAACGATTTGGGGCATTGAAAGAGGTTGCTCCTATGAATTTTCCCTTTTCCCTTTATCTACATGCAATCTCACAATATAGTTAAGATAATGTAAAAATGGATTTCCATAATATGCAGATGAACTTGGAGTACATTAGCTTGGACGGCCAAGTATCTTCCCGATTTAGTTCTGTCTAGTCCTCAAGATCATCTGTGATATCTAATCATGAGCTTCATGCTTGACCGCTCAAATCATTGGTAGTTTCTTTTCTTGAGGCCAAACTTAAATACAGTTTTCATGTGGCTGCTATCAAACTTTTAATATCTTAGAACATGCCTTCAAAAAGTCTGCAATTTGTATAGTTTGACATTCTCAACAGCACTTTGTCTGTAGGAAAATGCATGTGGTTATAAATGAAGAAAGCAAGCTGCAGTTAATAATGATTGTTGCGGCAATACATCCAAAGAAGTTTGAAGGGACGAAAGATGATGGAGGTAATGAACAAATTTTGTATCCGAAAAGGTTTGAATGGACAATATTATCAGTTTTAAGCCTTTCTACTTCTTGATTGAATCCTTCAGCTAGCAAAATTGCCGGGCGATGATGTAGTAGCTGTTAACAATATGAGATTACTTGGGCCAGTACCTACAAAGTCCAAAAAGAGCACAACATGATCTTTCCCTCTCAAGTTTGATGTTCTTAGCGTACATATTCTTCCTCATATTGTTCCATGTGAGGTACCTAAGATAAAATTTTCTGGACAATCTTATATCGGGAATCTTTTGATCCATGTGACTCAGAAGAAGGGAGCTGCTCAAAGAGACTGGGTTGGTGAAACTCAAACATGGCAACTATCTCGTTTATACCCGATCATAGAGGTCTTTACCATTTTGAAAATTATCAATTTTTTTAACTTTTAGTTATATACACTAAATTAACTTGTTTTATTTTGTTCCTATAGTGAAATCTATTTATTTAAGTCCTCCTATGTATTATGTCTTTGCAGGGCTTTGTTACAAATAATGAAAATGCTCTAGAAGAAATTTTCAGTGATGATGAAAACCATCAAAGAGCAGATGCTCGCTTGAATGAGGTAGCTAAACACATTGCTACAGTTTTGGCCTCGCTAAGGGTGTGAAGCATGTTTGATTAAAAGCTTGTTTGTTTGATTTTGCATGTAATTCCTACGATGGTTATATCTTTAAACTCTTCTGGTACACAGGAATGCCCTTTTGTTTGTTACTGTGCAGCTAAAGATCTTGATGCCACAACAATGACAACTTACCGAGAGTTGATTTCTACAAAGCTTGCTGGCAGTATCTTTCTGATGATGGATACTTGAGGTAATCTTTTGTTTGTTGGTAATCTGAGAACTGGTTTGTTCTTGAATCTATTGACAGTTCTAGCCTATGGCCATGTTTGACTTGAGATTCTCTTAACTCTGTAATTCGTTAGAGCTTCATGATGTTCTTGGTTTGATCCATGAAATTCATTTTGTTTGCGATTACTGAATACTGGTTCAGGTAAAGTATACACCATGGATACGAACTGTAATCGAGATGGAAAAAATGGTGGCCTTATACCAAAAGTGAGGAAAGATAGAGAAGATTCAACCGAGTTATTTATAAGGGTGTCTTTTGTTGAGGTAAGAGTGTCTCTTGAGCTTGTTATTTGAAACTGATTTGTATACTTTAATTCTAATATTTAATTCTGAAATGAAGACTTTTAAGGAAGAAGTTTTTGATTTGCTTGACTCAAATTTGTTGCCCTCTCAAGAGCTCCCATTTAAGATCAAAGAAGCTGCCGGTGGAGGCATTACAGAGGCAGACGTGAAGATGAAAGAGTATATGGTTTTGTGCATAGAGCTCGTGCTACTGGCAGCAAAAACATGTGATTCTTTAGCTCGTGTTACAGAGACAAAAAAAAGGTGAATTTGTTCCATTTTATATATATTGTATTACTTAGATACTTTATAACTGATTAGACTGATTCATTTGGTAGAGTTATGAATACTTGTGATTAATGACTATCTATACAATTGCACAGGAAACCACATTAACAAAGGTCTACTAGCTCTGAGAAAGGAAGGAGGTCACGTTCCTTATTAAGACAACAAATGTATTACTTCAGGTCTTTGCTTTAGGACAACATAGGTTTTTGCTCCAGGTATTGCTGTTTTTTCTGTTGTATTCACAAAGTCACCTTTTCACCCGAATTTTATATCATTGTATATTTGTATTGAAGAAGAAAAGCTAATGGTAATAACATGTAATTTAGGATTCCCTTGGTGGCAATAGCAACACCGTGATGATTGTGTGGTACGGCTTCTGATTTACTAGATTTCTTTAACAAAATTTTAACTCAAGAAACAATTATAATTCTCCATGTATTTATGCTATCTCTAAATGATGCAGCTTGAAAACATTGATACAACTGATATAGTTCCAAGTCCAGCTGAAACAACTGTTGAGGAGACATTAGATACCCAGAAGTACGCAATATTCAAAACAGAGCAGTGGTGCGTTTATTTCAGTTCTTGCTATTAACTTCTACATTAATACATTCAAAAAAAGGTCTGGTCTCGTGTTTCATTGTTACTACAAAAGTGAGAATTTATTTGAAATAGGAAATGAAATTCTTTTTTCATTTTCGTATGTATAGTAGTCATCTTGGATCTCTTTCAGCCTCCCACGAGCCATGATGAAGAACAGCCTCCAACTGAAGAATAACTCTGAAACGGGTTCTGTGTTCTACATCTCTTACTTCACTCTTGGAGCAATTTGCAACTCATCTTCCTCAGAAATTCATCTTTGTGTCTCCTATACTAGTCACCTCAGTACGTGAAAGCTCTAATTGATAAATAGTGATTGGTTTTTTTGTGCTGAATTTCGATAATTAAGTTTAGTTTGTTGCATTTGGGGATTGTGCATTTCAGGTAATTGTTGCCATCAGCGGACTACTGTCTTATAAGATGATTGTGACCATGAAAAAGTATGCTTCTCGATGCAACTTAAATTAGTGTTTGATAAAATCAAGAGTTGCAATATTAAGGAAATTAGGCATCCATGACCAATTTTACTTCCCAGTTTGTACACTTTTCTTTTGTTGTAACCCCCACACATGGAAAAACACATGGAGTTTAACATTTTACTTTTGCTTCTCAGGTACGCTCGTTCAAAACTTGCAAAGGATGTAATGCTACAGTTCTAGCCTATAACCAGGTTTGATTTGAGATTTTCTTAACACTGTAATTCTTTAGAGCCTCAAGAAGTTTTTGGTTTGATCCATCAAATTCATTTTGTTTGCTGTTACTGAAAATTGGTTCAAGTAAAACATACACCATGGTTACTAATTTTTATGGAAATGGAACAAGTGATGGAAGATATATGCTGAAGAGTCGACAACCGAAATATTGATAAGGGTGTCTTTTCTTGAGTTAAGAGGTGTATTGTGAGCTTGTTATTTGAGTATATCAAATCTAATATTAACTTCTAAAATGCAGATTTTTCAAGGAAGAAGTTTTTGATTTGCTTGACTCAAATCCTCGCCAGCCTTCCCGAAAACATGACGCAGGCAAAGCATGTTGGCCTCTCAAGAGCTTCAATTCGAAATCAGAGAAACTGCCAATGGAGGAGCAACTTTGGCAGGCAGAAGAGATGGGCTCATGCTACTGGCAGCACAAACATGAATAGCCGATCAAGGTACATCTATAATTTGAAATGGTTTCACTAGAATTCGTTCTGTTTTCTTAATATTTTACTGAAATGTTTGCTAGAACTGATCTGATTGATTCATTTAGTAGAGTTATGAATACTTGTGAATATTTTAACAAACAAAATATGTAAAATCAATATTTAGAAAGTCCAATTTTTAAGAATATGCTAATGTAATGTTTGTTTCTTGTTTTTTTTAGTCGGTCTCACTCTGGAACAAAAGAAAATTTCCAGCTGCAGTTCTTTCACGATGACTAAAGATGGTGGTGAAGATATACTGTGCAGAGCTTCATTTGGTCGACCTAGCAGCATCAGAGCGCGCAAAAAGAACAAGAAACGATGGGATGCATTTGAAAGCAGGTGATCTCATACCTACCTTTATGATATTCCTCTTCTTTGGGTTTGTTAAGAGAAATGAATGACTAAACTGAGAGATTTGTTATCTATACATTTGCACAGGAACCAATATCAATAAAGGTCAACTAGCGCTGAGAAACGAAGGAGTTCATGTTCCTTATTGTGAAAGCAAATTAACTCGTTTCCTTCAGGTATTACTGTTATTATTTTCTCTGCTTTATTCACAAAATCAGCTTTTCAAACGAGTTATACATTATGGTATGTTTATATTGAAGAAGAAAAAGGTAATGCTAATGACATGTAATCTAGGATTACCTTGGTGGCATAGCAAGACTGTGATGATTGTGGTATGGCTTTCTGATTTACTACATTTTTTGAACATCAAACTTTTAACTCAAGCAACAATTATAACTCTCCATGTACTGTATGATATCTCTAAATGATGCAGCTTGTAACCATTGATACAACAGTTGAGGAGACATTATATATGTTGAAGTATGTAATACACAGCAATACTCAAAACAGAGCAGTGGTGCGTTTGTTTTAGTTCTTGCTATTAACTTCTATGATATTTTTCTTTTCTTGACCTTACTGATTTTTCATTTCGTGCAATGAATAGGTCAACTGAGACCTAGCAGCCGCGCTAATGCAGAGAATGCGGAGTCAAATCGAGCAGTTAAACACAGAGCTCCTGTTTTAACAGGGGGACATTGGTGCTTTTGATGAGCTCCAGTGTATATGTGAATATTCATACATACATACACATTCATGCATGCATACATAGATAAGCATTCATGCATGCATACATACATACATACATAAGCATTCATGCATGCATACATACATACATACATACATACATATGCATTCATGCGGACATGCTTAAGAGTTAATTTGTTTACTTGTTTCCTTCTCTGCTTCTTTTGCTTTTTATTTATTGTTTGCGATTTTTGCTCAACTTGTTTGATTGTTTGCAGTCTTAGCTTGTTTGCTTCTTTAATTCTTTTGTTTGCTTGCTTTCTTCTTTGCCTTTTTTTTGCTACATTATTTCTTGATAGCTTCTTTACATTCTTAACTTTTTTGCTTGCTTGCTTATTTGCTTCTTTAATTCTTTTGCTCTGTGCATTGTTTGCTTCTCCTCTTTGATTTCTCTGCTTAGTTTATTGTTTGGTTCATTATTTGCGTATTTGCTTGATTTCTTCTTTCGTTCGTTATTTGCTTTGCTTTGCTTGCTTGCTTGCTTCCCCTTTCGTCATCTGCGATCAATATCTGTTATGTTGTACGTTGATCAAAAAAATATGTTATGTTTTTACAGTTCTTTTTGTTAGTTAGGATTATCAAAATATTTTATGCAGCTGAGACTTGAAAGATTTTGTCGGATAAATTTGTATGTATTTCTCGATTGGATAATGTATGAACGAATTATTTAGTTTATATATAATAAATAAGATTTAATCGATTTAAATTACATAACTATATAGAAAAGAAACTATCCATCCACTCTCAACCTTCTTAACGTCTTCCCAATATGCAGATTTCATGACCGCCTTGAATGAATGAAATCTAAATCTCCTGTTTATCGACTTTTTCCTTTTTTGCTAAGTCACCTTTTTTTGTTATTGTTAATATAGAAGACACAAATTAGAAGAAGTTGAACCTTAACTAAAAGCTTGCGTGAAATTCATGAAAGGGATTGAATTTGAGGCATAGATAAAACCGATAGCTGCGGGGAGAGTAACTCAATCCTGTTACAAGACAATTTAATCTCGATATATGATATAATGCCAAGCAAAGTAACTAAACATAAAAAATTTGATTGTCGAGTTTACTTTAACATTCAGACAAAAAGCATATGAACTAATAGAAAGAAAGGTTACATCACAAAGTTAAAACTTAAAAACACCAAAGAGCTTTGTCTTTCTCCTAAGAGAGAGCTTTCTACTCAGTTAGTCATCTTATGTACCTCGGTAAGTATGGCAGCGGCAGTCCAAAAGGGGGCCGTCAGGTGCCAGGACTGCGGCATCTGATGAGAGTGGAATTATTTCCCAGTTCAGAAATTCACCGAAGAACTACTTTGCGACCTCCCATGTAGCTCCCACCAAGTTCTGGCGCCTTCTCTGCTGCGTTTTCTCCAAAAATAAACACTAGAGCTGAGCTCTCGTCAATGGACTTGAGTGATCTTTCCACATGAAGAGAAGTTCACTCAACGCACTCTTGATATCAATCTCACTAAGCCAAGTGTCATATCCTAAAACACTAACCTAAACGATATCGTTTGCATGTGGTGGAAAAGGATAAGCAATAGCAAAGACATTCCATCCTCCCACGTCACTTCCGTTAAGTTGTAACGCCTTGTCCCAGAAAATAAATAAAATCACATCTCCTTAGAGTATAATCGATTCGATATTCTATAGGAATATAAACATATGTGATCTCTCCACATGAAGAGAAATGTTTTCTCAATAGGCCATGTAGTGTCATGTAATCCTCCTAATGTCACGGCTTTTTGTCACGAAGCTCTGCCAAAAGAATGATTTACGAAATACATCACTTGATATATGAATAGCAAATTTCATGTTTTTCATATCATCATCATTAGCTGAACGAGACATCAAAGTATACTTAGCTGGCGCATGGGACTTGCTACAGCGCAGCAATCAACATCATCTTCCTAGATAAATATGAACCTGGCGTTTTCTGCTGCTCAACGATTTTTTGGGCTGTTAAGTGTGCTTGCATTGTGGATCCTGGAAATGTAAAACTACTTCTTGATCTAATCAAGAAGGAGTGTGAGCCACACATTTCTGTGGCAATACAGTCTTTAGAGAAGCAAAGCAATAGTGATCTCTCTGTTTTCTTGCCACTCATGTACAAGTGCTGGCTAGGGTTTAAAAAGAAGATGATGTTTGTGTCTGACATAGCCATGTACAACTCTTGTAATGGAAGTACATAGTGGGACGTGGGCCAGGAGCTTTTCCATAAGCAACTCTCCTTGGTCCCTCAAGTTCAAGATAAAGTTATTGTTGGCATATTAGGACTCATCATTGATGAAAGGTAAGTAAGTAAGTAAGTAAGATAGGAGTCCTTTCTTTACTTCCTTGTTCCAATATCGATCTACTCACTCTTTCACTTGCATTGTGCCAGATTAGGCAAGACTGCTAACAACACGAGTCTCCTAAAGAATCTTATGGACATGTTCCATGGGCCGGGGGACGTGTTTAAGAAGCCTTTTCTTAATTCCACTTCTAAGATTTACACTTCAGAAGCAAAACAAGTCCTGCAGCGGTCCTCCGACATTTCCCACTACTTGAAATATGTCGAGGTATATACATCTCAAGAACCTCAAAGTAGCCTTTTTATTTTGTTTTTTAAGCTTTCCGAAAGTGAAAGATATTCTTTTGGTGATTCTTTGTTGCAGGGGATCAGTTTGCGCAAGGAAAAGAAAAAATGTGAGAAGAATTAATATTACTTTTTTGCATCATGCATGCTGGCTACGACTAATGAAAGTTATAGAGAGGCAACTCCTGGAGGTTCACTCTTGTTTTCTTGAAGAGGGTTTTAAGGTATTAATTAATGGATTAAAGTCGCATGGATGAATTTAAAAGAATGTATGGTTTGTTCACTAGGGTATATCAGGTGGGTTATATAGACTTTTTGAGAACCTATTTTGGCAAAGGGAGAGGGAGCGAGGCGAGAAGGTTTCTTGTAAGAGTTTTATATTAGTATTGATAAGATATGGCAGAAATCAAATAAATGTTTTGATCAGATGATTTATTGGATGAGAGCATCAGAGAGCGTTCTCAGGGTCTGGGTCTGCCTGTGCCGGTATGAAGATGGCTTTGCCCGAGAAAGGAGTGGTGTATGAGTACAAGGAAACAGATCCATGGTCTAAGACTCCTTTGCACATCGAGATGAACCCGATTCACAAGAAGATTCCGGTTCTCATCCACAACAACCGATATGTGAATCTCTAATTCAGCTAGAGTACATCGATGAGGTTTGGTCCGATACAAACCCAATTCTTCCCTCTGATCCTTACCAATAATTTATGATTTTGTTTTTGTTTTGGTTCAGTTATACGACCCAGCATTTAAGGTATGTGGAACAAACGGCGAAAACCAAGTTACAGCAAAGAATAAATTATTGGAACATTTCAAGAAACTTGAAACATAGCTCGGAGACAAAGCTTACTATGGTGGTGAAATATTCGGATTCGTAGACATGGCACTAATGGGCTATTACAGCTGGTTCATGCCAAGAAGCAAGGGAAAATGTGTTTTGAACCAATCCAGTTGCTGGAAGACTTAGACACCGCGGTAAAAGTCAAGCTTGAACGAGAAAAGAAGTTTCAGAAGAAACTCTGCTTTTGCTGTCTGTATTTTCAGACTAATCAAATCAAAGCTATTTTGTAAGAACTTCCATGGCATGTCTATTTTGTGTTTTGTGGTTGGAGGTGATATGCTCTAATGTATAAACATTTGTAGTAAGGAATACAAATTTGCCTAAAACACTTAGGAAAAAAAATACCCTACAGGGTAGTGCGGATATTTACCTAGTAATTATCAAATTTGTTTTTTTTTAAATATATATATATATATAAGGTTTTCAAATTTACAAATCCTACTTATGTTTCAAATTTCCATGATGACTAAAGATGGTGGTGAAGATATACAATGTGCAGAGCTTTATTTGGTCGACCTAGCAACATAGGAGCGAGAAAAACGAACAAGGGTCGATGGGATGCATTTGAAAGCAGGTTATATATCTCACACCTACCTTTATGGCTTTATGTTATATATTCCTCTTGTTTGGTTTTGTTAAGATAGATGTATGACTAAACTGAGAGATTTGTTATAAACAAAGGTTTACTAGCGCTGAGAAAGAAAGAAGCACAAGCTAATGGTAGTGGCGGCATACAGTTTAGGATTCCGGCATAGCAAGACCATGATGATTGTGGTATGGCTTTCTGATTTGGTAGATTTTTATTTTTCAGGCAACAACTATAATTCTGCAAGTATTTTATGATATATCTAAATGATGCAACTGATAGATCCAAGTCCAGCTAATACAACTGTTGAGGAGACATTAGACACGCTAAGTACGCTATATTCAAAACAGAGCAATGGCACGGCACGTTTGCTATTAACTTCTATGATATTTTTCAAGAAAAAAATAAATCTGTTGCAAATAAAATCACCCGGCCCCAACGACACAAAAAATAAAAATAATAATAAATAAATAAATCTCAATCCCCTCTTCCTCCATAGGGTTACATTTATCCGATTTTGTCTATTGATTCCTATTGATTGGATTACCATGAACCAGAAGGATCCTCCTGCTACGTTTCATATAGATCCCTTCCCTGTTAGAGGTACTTTGTTGTATTCTATGAGATTCGTCTGTTCATCGTTAATCCTCTAAATTTCATGTTTTTCATATCATCATTAGCTGAACGAGACAGCAAACTATACTTAGCTGATGCATGGGACTTGCTACAGCCAGCCATCAACATCATCCTCCACGATAAATATGAGCCTGGCGTCTTCTCCTGCACTTCGATTTTTGGGCTGTCCAGTGTGCTTACACTGTGGATCCCGGACAACAAAAACTACTTTTTGATCTGATCAAGGAGTGTGAGCCACATGTTGCTGCGGAAATACAGTCTTTAGAGAAATAGAGAAGCAAAGCATGCAGTAGTGATCCCTTTGTTTTCTTGCTACTCGTGTACAAGTGCTGGCTAGGGTTTAAAAAGAAGATGATGTTTGTGTCTGACATAGCCATGTATCAGCCTTGTAATGGAACCACATTGTGGCACGTGGGCCAGGACCTTTTCCATGAGCAACTCTCTTTGGTCCCTCAAGTTCAAGATAAAGTTATAGCTGGCATATTAGGACTCATCACTGATGAAAGGTAAGTAAGTTAGAGGGTAGTCTGTCTCTTCTTTACTTCCTTGTTCCAATCTCGATCTGCTCACTCTTTCTTTCCCTTGCACTTTGTGCTATATATATTGTCTACCAGGTTAGGCAAGACTGCTAACAACACAAGTCTGCTAAAGAATCTTATGAACATGTTCCATGGGAAGCGTACGTGACGTGTTTAAGAAGCCTTTTCTTGATTCCACATCTAAGTATTACGCCTCAGAAGCAAAGAAAATCCTGCGGCTGTCCTCCGACATTTCCCACTACTTGAAATATGTCGAGGTACATACTTCTCAAGACCTCAAAAGTTTTGTAAGCTTATCTTGTTAACCCCTGAAAGTGAAAGCTATCCTTCTGGTGATTGTTTGTTGCAGCGGAGTTTGCGTGAGGAATTAAAAAAATGCGAGAGCCATTATTACTTTTTTGGTTCATGCTCGCAACTACTAATGAAAGTTTTAGAGAGGGAACTCTTGGAGGTTCACTCTTGTTTTCTTGAAGAGGGTTTTAAGGTATTAATGGATGAGAGTCGCATGGATGACCTTAGGAGAATGTATGGTTTGTTCTCTAGGGCAGATCAGGTGGGTTACATAGACGGCATTCTGAGATCCTACATTTTGGCAAAGGGAGAGAGAGCGAGGCGAGGAGGCTCCTTGCAGGAGTTGCATACTAACATTGATAAGATATGGCATAAATGTTTTGATCAGAATTATTTATTGGATGAGAGCATCAGAGAGTGTTTTGAAGGTCTGGGTCTGCATGTGCCGGTATGTTATTTAACCCTCTCCCCTCTTTTCGATTCTTGAACTGTATATGTAAAAGAAGTGTACGTGATTCTTTGTATAGGGTGAATTTTCGGATCAAGATCAGTGTGAAGAGGATGAGGATTAAAGCTGGCTTGTTAAATGCATGGAAGGGGCGTTTTTATTTACTGTTATAGTTGATTATTAGAAGTTGTGGTTGTTATTTTGGTATTGTGTTACATTTCTTTATGGATCTCTTGTAAGACTAATCAACCAACAGGCTAAATAATACATATGTGTTGGTGTTATATGCAGAATTGAGGACCTGAAAATGCTTATATTCTCAAGCTTTTGCCTAGTTGGAAAGGGCATTCCCTTGCAATATCAAAAATTGGATTATATTCAACTGAATAGTGGATACAAAACTTGTACGTAATCCTTAATAGTTAATACTAGTGAGCATCGGTTAATGTCCAGTTTGGTTTTTGGGTATGTTAACCTGCAAACTATTACTTGTTTGGTTTGGTTTATTTTACCTAAGATTTTGCCATTCTGAAGAAGATAGTTAAGAGTAAAACGGATATGTTTCGGTTTTGATTGATTTCGTTAGATCCAGTTCAATTTGGTTCCGGTTTATATTTGAGAAGTCACTCATCACCTATAAATTAGCTATAGAACAATAAGTAGAAAAACTTCAAAGAGATACTAGAATAGAGTTACTTTGAAAAGGAGTCCAATGGTTTTTTGCTCTGGTGCCATTAATTAATGACGATGATAATATTTTAGGAAAGGAAAACAAAAAATGTCATCTTTTTCTGATTTATTCGAAATGGAAAAACTTTTATTACAGTATTTTGGAAAAAAAAATAAAGTTTGTAAATAATATAAGAAAAAGAAAAAAATTGGATAGCGTAGAGAAACCCCAATTCGCGCATTTTCCAAACAAACCAACAAACCTCCTTTACTTCTGCTTCCTCCCAACTACCAAATGTCCGATTCAATTAACCGGAGAAGAACCACGGCGGCGACGGACAGAAGCCCCAGGACCAGTAAGGACTTTAGTTAAACTGAGCTGCAATGTCGAAGAAACGATCAAGATTGTTGTGGACAAGTACAGTAAAGAAGGAAGAACTCCGAAACTTGATAAAGATTTGTCTTTGAAGTGCATCAGTCTCATTTCAGTATCCAGTGTAAGCTCTCCACAACTCAAGTTTTAGAACTAATAAGGTCAAATTGTAGAACTGAACAACCATTAACACTATGTTTTGGATTTTGCAGGATTAACTGCAATCGAATCAAAATTCATGATATTTATAAAAAAAAAATAAACTCTATATATTCATTTGTTTTTGTCAACCTTCATGTATAAATAGTAGGAGTATAATTGTAGGACGTTAAGAAAATCCCTTTATTTTAAGAAAAGGATATACTTTTCAGTAAAGGATATTCTTGATTTTATATCATACTTATATTATTCAAAGAAGCCATGGTCGGTTGACTCAGTTCATGTAGGGCCACCGCCCACAAATTCTTAATTTATTATGAAAACCCATTGGAATATATTGTTACGTATAAAAACTCGCAGTTATTTTATTACAAAAAAAAAAAAATGTTGATATCCAAATTTACATTAAACTATACTATTATTTTACAGTAATAAATTCACATGATATTGAAAAATTAGTTTATGGGTGAAAAAAGTTAACGTTCTAGTATGTATCTCAAGCACGTAGTAGGCACGATCATTGGTTACTGATTTACCTAACTTGCATACAAATTGTTTTTTATTAAAAGGAACAAAATTGTCAACCCATATCAAATCAGATTGGGAGTTGAGCCAAATGTCAAACTTCCAAATATTAAATATCATATTTATCAAATTGTATAGGACTAAAATACGTACATGTAAATAGCTTTATCCAACCAGATCCAGTGGGTTTTTATAAATTGATTTCTTATATAAATTTCAGATTATACCTGTAAATTCCCAAAGCTTTGACCAAAACACCGATAGAGAGAAAGAGCAAGGCGGAGATTGAACTTCGCAGCACGGCGGAAGATGGGCGATCTACTCGATTGGATTATCTCCTTGTTATTCCTCGTAACCCTTCTTATCATCGTTATTTACCAGGTTTTTTATCCCCTCTCTTTTACATCTAATTCACTAATATACTTTTTGTTGTTGAATCAATTCATAGTCCTAAAAATTCTCAAGAAAATACTTTTCTTGGGAATTTTTGCTTCGTTTTCTGGGTTTTATTTTATATTTTGTAATTCGAGTAACTGTAAATAAGCAAAGTAATGTTTTTCTTACGCAGCTAACATGTTTGGCGGATCTTGAGGCTGATCGCATAAACCCTTACGATTCATCTACCAGGATAAATCGGGTGGTTGTACCGGAATTCGGTTTGCAAGGATTTCTTTGCTTGTACTATGTCTTAACCGGACATTGGTTCATGGTGGTTTTGTCTCTTCCCCACCTTTTCTACAACATTAGACTGTAAGTAAATTACTCACTCATCATCATCATCTATTGTTGATTAATGATTATTTTTCTAAACCAACCGGTAATCCATTTTTAATTATATGATATGTCTCTTTGTTTTTTCCGGTTAAAGATACATGAAAAAGGACTATTTGGCAGACGTAACAGAAATATACAATACAAATAAATGGGAGCAAAAGAAACGAATTTACAAGATTGGTCATATCGCTCTCTCCATTTTTATCACATCGTTTTGGTACATTTTTCTATCTTAAAATCACTATTACTTTTAACTCTCTATATGTTTACCAAGCTAAATTCTAATCACAGTATCAATTTTTCTATTCTTTTCGGTTTAAGGTTGATCCACGCGGCATTGGGAGACATCTAAGGTTGGAGAAATTATCGCACTTGACCGTTTTGTTTTTTTGTTTAAATAGAGTCTTACTGGTTTTTGTCTTTATGTACTTCTTCATTTTCAATTTTTGTTCTTCTTTTCCCTTTTGGCATTTCTTTTTAGTTCATTGCACAAACCGTAACGAACTAACGACGATGATAAATGACTTAATTTTTGAATTTAATGGGTTGATCGTTTAAAATCGTGTTTGTGTGTGATACGTTGAAATTGAAGGTAGATTAGTGGTAAAGTGGGAACTGGGAAGAAATCTCGATGGTTTGATCTGTTCTCGAGTGTGAATAATACTTTTGAAACATTTGTGGCAACTTTTTTTGATTATGGGTTGACTAAGAATAGGCTTCTGTTGGGTCTATCGACATCATGAGCCTTTTGGGCCTTTATCATACTTCATATTAGAGCAATCTATATCAAAGCTCATCTAATGATCTACCATAGTTTTCCACAAATATGGCAAAGTTCATATTAACATAACATTTGTAGGAAATCTTGATACTTAGATTTTAAGGTTCTAGGCTAAGATACTTCCTTATGATCTTGTACCCTATTGAAACAAGCGAAGCAAGTCTAATGCACATCAAACTATACAAGTTGTAAATTATGACAAGAGAAAGTGTCGCCTAAGTGGTGGCCTGCCACATAACTTCTTGTGGGAATTTGAACCTTGAACCTCAAAGTTTATTTATAATGACACAAGTCAATATATTACAAGGAGTTTTCCGTCAAAAGTTAATATAGCCCTTCCTTGTTGGGTTTCACCTCAGCCGGGCCTGAGAGAATCCTTTATCGCTTGATTGATTAGATATAGTGATTCTATTTCTCTGAGGGTGTCCGATCTCGTTCTTGAGCCACCATAAGCAACATCTTATTTTTATATCATGAAACATAAATCTACAACTCCAAAGTTAAGAGTCTACATAGCTTTCATGTTACTGACATAGTGGCATTGACATAGCGAACACATTCATTTACTATATGGATTATGTGGCTGTCTCTGTGTCCAGACCTTTCTGGTCTAGTGGGGTTAAATACATACCGAGTCGAACAGCTGGTTAACATTAAACCAATATGGGTTCCCTGTTTGATATAACCACAGACAAAACCGGAACCATGACCGGTTTTGGACAAAATTAAAGGAAACAAGATGATTCAATCCGAATAAAATGATGGAAATAATCCTACATGCCACAACAATGGAACCAACATAAGACCCTAAAACCCTAAAAAAACTACCAGTTTAATAAAACCCTAATGTGGGAAAACCGAAACGAACTCGATCGATAGCTGAAAATACAGAGGAAGACTGGATTATTCAAGTTAAATTGACGTTAATATCGGAAGGCTTGTTTCTTGGATCAGAAGCTAAAGAAGTCTGCCATGTATTATTCATCGGAAGAGACGTCGCCGAATGGATTGTCCGGTGATCAGCTGCACTAGAGATAGGAATCGCAGCGGTTGGACTCGACAATACGAAATCGTGTTTGTTCTTTTTCTGTTTCTGATCTTGCTGGTCCGTCCCCACCAAAAAACTTCCTACAACCACCTGTTTATTCAAAACACACGAAATTTGAATTTTCCCGGTTTAAGAAAGTTGTAGCATTTTGAACCGGAAATATCCAAAAAATAAAAGTGTAAATAGAGTAACAAAAACCTGAACCGGACTCGCAGCTACTAGTAAACCGGCGACGCCACCACCTAGTACACGTCCATCGGGACTTGCTAACGATACACTCATTCCTCCGGTTCTACTCCGAGTTCCACCTGAGTCATTAGGCATGAATGACCCGGACAATGATAATATCTCAAACCGACCCTGAAAATTAACACTAAAAATCATCAAGATTTATCTTAAAAAATCATTAACAAAAATTTGATCAATGAGATCGAAATCACATACTTCATATGTTAATGTGCCACCGGAGGAATCAGGCTGACGAAGTGTAACGCTTGAAATTACACCGTTTGCTGATAAAACACAAATCGCACGAGGTCCTTGTTGCGAAAACGAGATTATCTTCATTGTTACATCCTAATTAAACCAAAATACATCACTCAAAACTCGGACCAAGTTAAAAATAAAATTAAAAGAGACCGGATTTAAAAAGCTCCGAGAGCTTAGTTACCTCGCCGGCGTTTACTGTGATTATATGAGGTGTGAAATTACCACCGACGGAGCAAGGAACCCATTCACCTAAACACAACACAAGAACCAAAACTCATTATCTTTAAGGTCTTAATCCAAGTGTTGGACTTTTCTTAATTTATTTGTAATAGAGACTAAATTAAATTAATCATGGAATTTGCCGTCCCTATAACGAATAGCCGAGTATAAATTTAAAATCTCTAATTTTGACCAAAATGATTTAACGTATAAAATTGTAACTAAAATTGTAAGGTCTTAATCCAAGTGTTGAAATCTTCTTAATTTATTTGTAATAGAGACTAAAATTAATCATGGAATTTGCCTGCCTTATAATGAAGTAACCGAGTATAAATTTAAAATCTTAACGTATAAAATTGTAACTAATGTTGCATTTAAGAAGTGACATGTATGTGTAGATACTTCTAGCTATAGAACACCTCCATAAACAAAGACAAATTAAACATAGATACAAAAACAGAGAAGAGATCTATCTATCTATACGGTAGAGAGACCCCACTTAAATAAAAACCATGCATGAAAATGAAATCCCAGAAAACACCTTTTCTTGTTTTTATTGGTCAATAGAGTCAGATTCCGACAAAACTAAAATAAAAATCTTTTTTTATAATAACTCTGATGAAATTTAATAGAAACAAAGAAGAAAAGAAAAAAAAATTAATACTTACCCAAATTCTCGACTTGGTGATGATACTTTGTTCTGTTAAAAGAGTTTGTTGGTTTCACTTTGCTACGTTTCTCAGAAGCGGAGAAATCGATGACGTGTGAACTCATCGTCGGCGGAAGATGCGCCGGAGCCGGCGCTGATGAAATAGGCTTCGGTGATAACGCTACAACCGTCCCGTCCGGTCCGTACTTCCTCGGGCGTCCACGCTTCTTCTTTATCAGTCCACCGGGGATACCTTCCATCGTAACCGTCGTCGTCGTCGTCGCCGTCGAAATTTGCGGTGGAAGAGCTGTGTGATGAGACGACGGTTGTGGTGGAGGAGGAGTGACGGAGGCGGGAGATTGGTTTGAGCTTTCTGATCTCTGAACTACGTTGAAATCTGACGGCGCGTCGGATCCAACCACCGTAATACCGCTGCCGTTCCCGGTGGTTGACCTAACAACTTCTCCGGTAGACTCCATATCTAAAACCATTAACCTTTTTTTTCCCCTTTATTTCTTCTTTTTTTTTCAACAACCCATATAGATTTGGGTTTTGATTAAAGATAAACAAAGACGAGATTAAGAACTCGAAGGAAAAAGAAAAAAGAAAAAAATAAGATCTAGAACAAGAAAATCAAACTGAAAATATAAAGGACTAATAAGGAGTTAATTTTTTGAAGAAAAAATATATTGCTAACAGAGCTTGGAAATTAGGAAGGAAAATAGGAAAATGTTGGAGAGGAAAGTGAGGAAAATTAGATTTATTTATGCTATGAGAATTAGATGAAAAAAATATAGTAATGGTTTTTTTTTTTTGTTTTTTTTTGGAAATATTGACATTAAATAATGTTATATTATATTTTTTTATAATGAATATTGTAAGATTTGTTTCATGCTTTCTGCTAATTTCCATCGTAACTTTTTTCCATGTGTCCATTTTTTACTTTAATATTGAATAATTAAAATAACGTGAAAAGGAAATGTGTAATAGCGTGTAATAAAATACTAACTCACAATGGATTTATATATTAAATTTTTTTGGAATATATAGATATTCGTGTTTTTAGCTGGAATCCGATGGGAGGGGATTAATTAATAAATAAATAAGTAGTAAAATAATAAATAGTATAGTAGACAAAAATAAAGTGGGTATACAAAATTCATTTATTAAAAAAAGAAAGAATTTGTAAAAGACAAAGATGGCCTGCGTATATCGTTTTCTCTTAAGATAACAATATATTTTTCTTGCCGTGATTTTTATTTTATTTCTAAATATTCATTTTTCTAATTGAAAAATACTTTTTCCTTAATTAATAATCAGGCTTTGGAGTAAAGGACAAGTAAAACTTGGCTGCTAAAATGATGAATAAATAAATTATACTATAAATAATTTAATTTATCTAACACTAACAAATTAAAGAAAGCAAAGGCAAGAATGACAATTACACGGGGCCAGCAAAAACATATCAAATCTCAAAACTATAAATGTAAATATATACATTATATATTATTGTCATAGTTTCCCCCAAAAATCTCTTACTACAATAACTTCCAACATCTAAATCTTCTTCCCACTTATCCATTTGTTTCATATTTTAATGGAAACCATAGAACCTTGTCTTTCCATTGTACTAGGGCTGGGCACAAGTATCCGTTACTCGCCCGACCCACCCAGTTCGTCTTGTACCCGCTCCGTTCGGCCAAGTACCCGCCTCATTCAAGCCAAGTATCAAGCCTTCACGATTCATTACCCGCCAAGCCAAGCCAAGTATCAAGCCAGAAATTTTTTTTCGCTATCCGCCCCGTTACCCGTTTTTTACCCGTTACCCACTACCCGTACCAGTTATCCGCTACCCGTACCAGTTACCCGTCCCATTACCCGTCCATTACTAGTTTCATATCCGCAAAAATACCCGTTACCCGTAAAAAAAATATCCATAACCCGCAAAAAATACCCGTAACCCTTTACTAAAAAAAATCAAGTAATTATCCGCGGGTACCCGTGGCGGGGCAAGTAACCCGTAAGCCTCGGGATTTTGGGCGGGTACTTGTTTCACCGGATACTCGTTCTCGGTAGGGCAAGTACCAAGCTGACAAACTCAATTACCCGGCGGGGCAAGCCGGATACCAAGGCGGGCAAAAAAACCGGATACCCTGTCCGTGCCCACCCCTACATTGTACAATATATAACATGACAGAAAGGTGACCGATGAGTCGATGACGCATCATGCATGGGTTAAATGTATCCAATTTTCAATCATCTAACGAGTAAAGAGATGCTAAAATAAAATCCTTTAACCAAAAAAAGAGAGAGATGCTAAAATATAGTTTAGGTCAACTATATTTAGGACGAACATGAATCTCCTAATATATATTCACTTTGACTCAATGTTTGTTAAAATCGTTTCGAAAGAAGAACTAAACAAAATTTCAGATCACCAGATTAATTGGATTATACTGCAGATCAATGAATTATAAATGGAGACAAACCCATTGTAGTAAGTATTTATCAGCAAAAACGAGTTAATTATGAGTTGGTTCAAATGCAGGATTGGTCCAACAAAAATGATGGTCCGAATTTTTAAAAAAATTTGTGACCTTTTCTGTATGTATTATTTAAAATTTCAAACAATTTTAGCTCTAAAATTATATTAAAATTTTCTAAAACAATAATTATTTAGTTAAAATCTAAGTTTAGGCCTTTAAAATATATCTAATATCATAAAACTTTAATTTTGGTGATCTTAAAAGACAGAAACTAATTTGGTGGATCTAAACGATTGTTTAATCAATGTCTCGACTATTATAATGTCATAGTAACAATCTCTAATATGGGTTACACCATCATTGCATTAAAAATATGTATATTTGTGACAAAAAAAATCATTAAAATAATGACATATATTTTTGGAATATATTTGTATATTAACACAAACGAGCAGGCTAATACTTTTCTTTTTCTCTTTTTGTGCCATGGCAAGTACATTTACATGGCAATCAACGAAAGTGCATCGTGTATATTGCACGTTATTTAAAAAATTTATTCGTACAATTATTAACTCTATTTAAGTCTTCTAATGTTTGTTTTAACAAAAAAAAGTCTTCTAATTTTTTTTTATTAAATCAAAAATATCAACTCTACTACTTCGTTAAAATTAGATGTTTTTTAAAAAAATGATGTCAACAATGTTAGGTTATTTAATTAAATAGCAGAAAATAACAAAACAAACAAAGACAACCTCATTAAAATGTTGAAGTATGTCACTGATATATAAGAAAACTGATAACCGGGTCACTAGAAAAACAACTTATAAACTTTAGAAGTGAATTGCACTAGAACATTTTAAAAATTTATTATTAAATAAGTATTATTTCTTGTGGTAAACCAATTTCCACATTTCAATATTTCTAAGTAAAATATCCGTAAGAAAATAATAATATTTAAACTCACAAATCAACCCCTAGTAATATGTCATGGTAAGAAAATAAAATCGATGATTTCTAATTCTGTGTTTTGTATTCACTAGTATCATTTTATATTGTTTCGTGTATTTGCGGGAATCCGAAGGTCTTTTTTTTACTTTTAATTTTATTATCTTTGCAAACCTGTTACATATATTAAATTATTGTTTTGTGTTTGCTTTACATTCATTTCTTCTCCTTTACATTTCCCAAAGTCTTCGTCACAATTATAGCTCCCCAACTAATTTATGGCCATTAAAAAAACACTAGAGTAATAAGCTCTAAATCTAATAATCAAAACCGTAATTTTATTAGAAGGCAAAAAGTATAATTTTGGTATAAAATTTTTAAAAGATAACTCTTCTGTAAGTGTAAGGAAATACACAATTGACAGTGGTAATTTGAATTCAGATTGTCGAACATTACACTTACAGTCACCCAAATCCAAAAATATTTCGACAATCTTTAAAAAAAAAAAGAGAGAGACAACTTGTTTATTTAGAAAAATAGATCAAAGTTATAAAATCTGAAATAGCTTAGCCACAATAATTTAAAATTTCAAATAAGAAAAGGGTAGACTTGTTTAAATCATCTTTTAGCTATTCTTTTCATTTCACCTTTTCTAGCTTTTTGTAGGTATAACACACATACACAAAGTTAATTTAATTTTATCTCATTCTCTATGAAAGGATAGATGAAATAACAAATAACTAAATTACAGAAAATGGAAGCAATCATGAATCGTAAAATAATTTAAATAAAATTTTATTTGGGACCACGAATTGAAGCATCAAGTCATTGACCAATAGAAATGTACATCTAATCCACAAAAAGAAGAAGATTAATTAAATAATCCGTAGTTTTAGATAAGAACGAACCAGTTATTAAGCGTCTAATGTTTTCTTTATATTTTTCGACGTTTAAATAAGTCTTTTCTGTAAAATAAAAAATTATAGTGATGTGCTCGATGTGCATTTCCTCCGCGACTTTATTTTATTTTATTTCTCTTTTAATAAAGAAACAGAGTAAAATATTGATTTCACATGACTTTTATATTTGGAAAATTTTTCATTTATAATTGCGGTCGGCATTCTGACCTAACTTCTTCCTCATACAGCTCATAGGAAAAGATAAATATGTATAATTTTAAAAAATAAAAAAACTGACAATCTAGATTCATTTCCTATATATTTACTACTTCCTATATATTTATCATTTCCTATATATTTACTAGCAGTAAATATACACACCACTAGACTTTAAAGATTTGATTGAAACAAATTCCAAAAAAAAAAAAAAATCATTGAACCCTAGTTTCCATTTATATTATAACCAAAAAAAAAAAAGAGTTTCCATTAAGTAACGTTTTCTTGTTGTATCTAGGTTTTCTACTTTAATTTATAAATAAAAATCCTAAATTTTTTAATCGGATGAATCAAGGACTCAAATTCCATTTTCCAGAATTTTATCAGGTTTTAGACATGCTGATTATCAGGAAATATATATTTGTCACTCTATCTGGAATTATATATACGCAATAATAAATGTGATATGTTACATCTGTGAATTAAAAGATTTCTACTCTCTTTTTTTTTTTTTTTTTTAATGTCACTCATTTTTTTGTTTCATCCTTCTCAAAGTTTGTCGGGAAAAACATTTTTTAATTTTACAAATTTAAAATCATGTAAACTCATTATTGTGTGCGTGTGAATGGTAGTCATGCCAAGAAAAAGAAAAATATCAAGTAATATATAGTTATTATTAGGTGGTGGTGCTGATATCGCATGTTGATTTCTGGTGAAATTTGATTGGTTACAAATTAATCAATACTAAAAAAATTAGCATTTAATTTTGATTAAAAAAAGACTTATCATGGCATATTGACAATATTTGCAATACCCATCATGTGGACCTTTTATATAAAAGTAATAAAATCCTCGGCGTGCTTATAAAAAATATAACTTGTTATCACTTCCAAATATCCCCATAATATTTTATTACCTTCAATTTTATTTGAGTTTCTAAACTAATCCTATCTTTCTTGATTTAAAGGTATGATTTAATACCATTAAAATTTCTCAAAAATATATGAGGTTGATTTAGACATGCGACACACTTCACTTTAATTTGAAAAATTCTAATTTCTAATCTACTATATAAAATAAAAGTAGAAGGATATCTCCTCTTTAGGGTAGATGACCTTCTTACTAACACATATTATTGTTTTCACTAAACTTTTTTTGAAACTGTTACCTTTCGATCGTTTATAATTTTATCAACAAAGCCTTGAAGAAGATTGCTTTTTTACCGCCTCTACAAATCAATATTATTGCGTGTGATTATGAAGCTGGGAAGTCTACTAATGAGTCCATGGCGTTCTCAATAATATTGTACTAAATTTGTAATTTATAATTTTTTAAATTAGAAATGAATACGATATACAGTAAAATCTCTATAAATTAATAATATCAAAATCAAAATATTTTATTAATTTATAGAGAGTATAAATTATGAAATATTTCATTTGCATATTAAAAATTGTCTAGATGCCTCACAAAATGTTCGGCATGAATTTTGATGGTTTTTTAGCAAAAGAAAAAGAAAAAGAAAACAGTTAACTTGATCATGTAGAAAAATGCAATGATTGTAAAGCCTTTGTTTCGCTAAATGAACTTAGTGATCTTCTTTTTCTCACAAAAGACATGCTTATGGAAAGATCCATTAGAGAAGAGGTTCGTTTGATATTATATATCTCTGTAATTCTTTTGTTCTTCGTTAGACCCATTTGGATTCATGAGCTTCATTAAGCTTTTTTCTTGATTTACTGGGTTTACAAACAAATATGCTCATCAATTAGTCTTCCACTCATCAAAAGAACACTCTGCAATTTCACTCCTTAACAACAACATTTCTAATTTTAAAAGAGAATTATTATGAAAATTTTAATAATATACTTGAAATTAGCCTAGTATATATCATGCATAAACGTACAATCATGAATAAAGAGGGACTGAATAAAGAGCCCATCCTTCAGGCTACTATATGTTATTTTTGCGTTATGTTAGATAAAAAGCACATTGAGTTTGAATCATTTTCTATAGAAGCCTCAACTTCGCTAGCAATTTAAAACAGTTCAATTATTATTTCGTTGCTTTGTCGAAAATGGTAACATGTAACGAAATCCAAATGGTAACATGTGTTAAACAGAAACGTCGTATACGAAATCCAAATATAGTAGCTTGAAATAGTAGTCTAAAATGTTAAATAGTAACTTCATATTTCCAAAATCTAAGGCCGGTCTGACCTTTTTTGATGACCTAAGCAATCCAAAAATTTGGGCCCTCTTTTTTCCATGCAAAATTTTAAATAATGGTAATATAAAGAAAATAATACTATAAATTCATAAAACTATCTCTACTTTCATGAAAGAGTTTATTGAAAAAACGAAAGAAAAAAACCATAAAAGGAAAATTTTTAGTGTTAAAATATAGCTTTTTCATTTTTACCGCAAATTTTAAAAACGATGTTTTGTTATGTTAAAACCCACAATAGAGTGTAGCCTGAAACATCTTTAAGAATGTTTAAATAGCGATCATTACATAGCCTGAAATACTCAGCCTTCTAATAAAAGGAAACAATGTTGAAGAAATCTTCAAATCAGATAGAACTTCATTACATAGCTCCGTCGACTGAGTTAGTTTCGTGGAAAACGAAACAGAAGTTTGGAATTTGTCGAGCCATTAAGCGCTAATTAATTTCAAAACCCATATCATTAATTACAAACTTTCTTCATCCGACTCTAAGGGTTGTTTAGGTCATGTAGATTAGGTTATGATTGTTAGTTTCTTTGCTGTTTATGGTGATTAAAATGTGAATGAAGAAACAAGCATCCATCTCAACATAACTATCTTTAGTTGTTCCAATTATTTACATGCACGTATCAAAACATATCCACCCAAAATACAACTCTCAACTCCAAAATCCAAAATATAACATATAGATTTCATCACAAAGACTCGTTAGTAAATGGAATTTCTTGGAACTTAAACGAAGCATTACCTGCATTTCCGCGTTCAAACCTAAACGCATCTTCATCCGCCAATGGCATAACCTGTCTATCACCAACTTGTCTCGGTGGTAAAACCTCACCAAACCGCGGAAACTCCATGGAATCGAGCATTTCGTTACTAAACAACAAGTGTGTTCCACCGCTGCTGCTCCTTGGTGGCGAGGGGGATAAATCTGCTGTGGCAGAGTCCCAGAGGAAGACGTGGAGGACGATATGGACTTTGGCGTGACGGTGCAGCGACAGTTTCTGGCTGAGTGAAACGGTGTCGTAGCAACGAATGGCTCCTGTGGAAGAGACCATCCAAGGTAAAACCTTTTGGCTACCTACACGAGAAACCACCAGACGACGTGACGCCTTGGCTGCTTCTCTGTACAATGAGCTTAGGCCTGATCTTGCAGCTGGTGCACTCTCGTCTTCGTGGTCCGTTACTGAGGATACGTAAATGAAACCCTGTCCAAGTAATAATATTTCAGCTCAAATTTTAGAAAGTTTTGTTTGAACTTTGAATTTATCCAATTTCAATATTATTTGAAAATTTTCTGCAATTATAGTCATGTTCTAAAATATGTGTCGAATTAAAAATGTGTATAAGAATGGGATAGAAATAGGACAAAAACATCAAATATATCTTTGGTTTGTAATTTTGTATTGTTGGATGTTTTTATAACTAATGATTGTACAATTTCATAAAAATTAAAAAAACATTGATTTTTTGGACATACATCCTTTTTGCTTCATAAAGATTGGTGGTTTGCTATTTTTTTGGGTTTTGGGTCAAAGGTGTTTTGCTAATTTATAGATATTTCCATATCCATCGTTACAATTATATATATATTTTAGTTATAAAGAAAAAAAGCAAAAAACAAAAATCATGTGTGTGAAAACATCTAATTTCAAGAAAAACATCTAATTTCAAGAGAAACATCAACCCCACGTGTGAAAAACATCTAAAAGTTTAGTTTCATAAAGCGGAAGAACATGATTTGTTCGGTAGATTTGTCTCAACCGGTAGAAAAATGTCTCCAATTTTACAAAAAAAACACAAGTAGATATATATATATATATATTTGTGTGAGCGTATTTTTTGTTCAAAACCAAAAACTAGAAATCTCCATTTTCCATCATAATCTGATATTTGAAGAAAGTATTGTTACCTCTTCAGTGCGGCTAATGGAGAAGCCAAGTTTGGTATCATCATCTTTGAGTTTGATTTCGAGAGGAAACTCAACACCAAGAGGAGCAAACCAAAGCCGAACCGCTCTCACCACACCAATATCAACTCCATGATAATCCTCAAACCCATAGAGACTCGCATTTGCAAGATTCGACAAATCCGAAAGCGACGTCGTATTAACCGTGGCCGATGCTGTTTCTCCCGATATCTAAAACAATCAACATTTTACACATTCAAAACTCTCTACACACAAAAACAATATCACACAAAAATAAAATAATCTCTTACCTTAGTAAGTAAAGATTCAGTCTGAATATTCATAAAGACAATGGGAACACCATTAGCTTGTGAACAACTTAGCCAAGCATTGGCTCGAGCTAGTGTGTCTTCCAAGTCATTGTACCTTGAACCTGACCTACCATAAGCTATTTTATTTTGAAAAAATTGTCAATATTCACATATATATATATATTAACATTATATACAAAGAGTGTAATTAAATGAATCATTGTAAGTTACCAGAAGCTTTAGGAAGAAAAAGAATGGAGAGGAAATTGCTAGAGCCGGAGATTGGTAAAGCTTCTTGCATTCGTTTTTCCCATGGATATGAAACGTAACCATCTTGAAGCTTAGCTCTCACCAATGCTTCAACCATTCTTGATCCTCTTGAAGCTGTAAATTGATTAACAAAATGGGGATGTAGCTCAGATGGTAGAGCGCTCGCTTAGCATGCGAGAGGTACGGGGATCGATACCCCGCATCTCCACATTTTTTTACCTTATTTTTCCTTTTTATAAAAAAATAACTATTCTTACTTTTTGTATAAATATTCCCTCTGGTTTGTTTACGGAGAATCTTATTTAAAGATGATGTAAACATTTCTTGAAGTGAATAAAGATGATGTTCAAAAAAAAAAAACAATACTAAAGATTCTTGGCTGAAATAGTTAGTTTTGTTTTCAGTTTATAATTATAAACAAAAGAACATTCTTAGTTTATAAATAATCATCAAATAATAATGCTAAAGTATATAAATTCATGTTTTCAAAGACAAAAAAACTATTCTTACTTTTTGTATAAATATTCCCTCGTATCAAAATAGTAAGATTCTTGGCTGAAATACTTTAGTTTTTTTTCCAGATGTCCCGAAGAAACATTCTTAGTTTATAATTAATCATCAAATAATAATGCTAAGGTATATAAATTCATGTTTGTCAAAAAAAAAACAAAACGTTTTACAAAAAGAAAATATACTCCTTGTTTGTCAAACCATCATCTATTTCGAAAATTAAAATCTAAAAACTCTGTTTTTTTTTCTTGATCAAACGACAAATTCATAAAATAAAACCCGTACTTAATTAATAATCATAGCATTAATTGATTTTCACCAACTCAGAAACACGATATGGAAAAAAGTCAACAAATACTCCTAAAAAGTCAACCCAAGAACACGGAAAAAGAAGATATTTTAACCGACCGAGTTAACTCACCTTGCAAACCGAGGCAATCCGACTCAGTCCGATCCGAGAATCCAACAGTATAATTCGGGTCATCAATGGATCTGAGCATGTACTGTCTCTTACCAGCAGATTCATTAGGAACAATACAAGCAGACAGATCGGAGAAATCATCGGAGCCACGTCTTACTCGGACGACAATAGAAGTTTCTTTGTTCCTAAACGAATTGTGAAGAACCTTTTGAAGCCAAGCTTTACCTCCTTTAAACGGAGCTTTGAAAATAGCTGAACCGGGTCCTGACCCGATCCGTATCTCTTCCACTATATCTCCCGTTTGAAGCATATCTCCGCTCCATTCTTCGCTTTTGGAGCTTCCTTTTAGACATTCGATGGCGAGAACGACGGTGGTACCGGGTCGGGTCGCGGATTCGGGTTGGTTGGTACGATCCATAGCCGATTTTAGCGGGTTTGAGATTCTTGGGTTATGACGAGAGAAAGAGAAGAGAGGAGTTTCTAAATTTTGTTGGAAAGTGATTCTATTACACGGAATCTTTGATAAGAAAGAGTATACATTCTTTTTTATGAAAAAAAAAAGAAAGAGTATACAAAGTCGTACTTGGCTTATTTTATTGTTTACTAGATATTAGGATAATTAAAAATCTTAAACAACGCCACTTGTCGACGTAAGAAAGCTTTAAGAAATTTTATTTAGTCATTAATCCAATATCTTAATCAAATATTTAATTAAAAAAAAATCAAAGACAGCACTTTTGTTTTTTCTTTCTATATTTCCCCACACCCTAGACTCTAATATTCTCTTCTGACAAGACATGATAAATGATAACATGTTAAAAATAATTATGGTAGTGGAGTTAAATTGATAGTAACATATAGATGGTGCTGTTTTGATTTTTGTGTTGGCATTTAAACAGTCAAACAAACAAAAATTATAGTTTTGTATTTCAAGAAGTAATATCCGTTAACTCATGTTAACATCTTGATGCGTGAATAGTGTAACATCAGAGGGTGTAAGCCATTATTGCTAATTAATGTTTTTTTGTACCATTCAAAAAAGAGAAGATGATGTTTCTTCTCTATTTCTCCACGTTGACTAAGAGGAAAATCATAAAGTACGGAGAGAAAAATAATAATTAATATTTGTATCTTACGTGTATTGAGTGTGACTGATAGATTTTTCTATTGTAAAACAACTCTATATTACTATGTGCTCTACTAAATAAATACTAGTAAGAGAAATAAAACTGAAATATAATTCAACAAATATTTTCAAAATATGTAGGTGGAAAATGTATTAGAGAGAAAAATTACTCTGCCTTTTTATTTTTGTTTTCTATTCATTCCCTTGTCAAATAATGGGCAACACTTGATGGGCTTTTATCTATGTGATTTGGGTCTGATGACAAGCAAAACAAATCACCCCTAACCGAACCATTCTATTTGGGCCGTATTGGGTTTATTTCCACCTTCAAGCCCATAAAAGAAACTCTTTCAAACTGATTGTTTAGATTTATGAGACTGAAAACGGCATCGTTTCGATAATCTTCTTCCTGCAGGATTCTTCGTTCTTTCCCAATTTAACGTTCTTTCATTTTTCCCGTTATCCACCAGGCACATTCGCGGAAGCAGTAGCGAAAATGGCGGCTCACTCTTCTTGCAACTTCGCTTTGACGAATCCGATAATCTCACAAATCGATTCTTTCTCTAAACAGAAACTATCTGCTCCATTATACTTCATCCCTACGAGAAACTCTCTAAAATCTCCGACGACTCCATGGTTGGGCATTGATTCATCCCTCGCTCTCAATTCGCCTGTCTCCGCCGTACAAACTAATCGGATCTCGAGCCGACGGATCCGTAAATCCGTCATCTCCAGCTTACCCACCGCGTAGGTTTCTCGGATTTTGATCAAATTTTAATCTGATTTTGCCATTTTTGGTTTATTTTGATCGATTTTAATATTCGGTACCAGTATGTGCTCAAATTTTGCCATTTTTGGTTGATTTTGATCAATTATGTGCTCGAATTTATTGCAGGAATCCGGATTTAGTTGTTTCTGATGCGAAAAAGCCCAAGTAAGTGTGTTTCTTAAACCTAATTTACTGGGAAATTGAATTGATTACTATAGATTTGAAGTTCCTGAGTTGATTTAGGGTTTTAAGAAATTTGAGGGAAAATGTAAATGTAGATGGTCATGGAGAGCAATTAAGTCATTTGCTATGGGAGAGCTTGAAGCTAGGAAGCTCAAATATCCTAATACTGGAACTGAATCACTTCTCATGGGCATTTTGATTGAAGGTACCAATTGCAATTAAACTAATACTAATGATACAAAGCTTCATTAGTATTAAGATAGTGTTGATTTTGATGAGCAGGAACTAGTTTTACTTCAAAGTTTTTGCGGTCGAATAAGATAATGCTTTATAAAGTTCGTGAAGAAACAATCAAGTTACTAGGGAAGGCAGATTTGTATTTCTTTAGCCCGGAACATCCTCCTTTAACCGAAGATGCTCAACGAGCACTTGACTCTGCTTTGGATCAGAATCGGAAAGCAGGTTTGTCTCTATAACTTTGTGAATCTCATCTTCTGCGAGCTGAAAATGTCATCATGAGAGAAACATTACTTGGAGGAAAGTTTATATGGATCGTGAGATGAATGTCTGTTAATTTCTTAGCTTACTTGGAAGTTTTCATGTCGTTGGCTTATCGATCTTGCGAAAAGATATATCTTTGGTTATAAACTTTTCCAGTATATGCATATGCATAGTTCGATTTGAAGACAGAATCTTAAGCAACATTGTTTCACTGCTTATTGTTACAGGTGGTATTGGGGAAGTAATGCCAGCACATATACTATTGGGAATCTGGTCTGAAGTTGAATCTCCAGGTCACAAGATACTGGCGACTCTTGGTTTTACTGATGAAAAATCTAAAGAGTTAGAGTCCTTTGTCTCTGAATCTGGATTTCTAGATGAATAGTAGTATATTACATCTATCATCCTCCATTAATGCAAAAATCTCGAAATTCTTAGTTGCAGTTTGCAATAATATTTTTACCTGTTTGTTCATCTTTCCTCATTCTCATTTTCATTTCTTTACTTTGTCGCCAAAGACTTGAAAGCTTTTCCACAAAAATTACACACATTAAATTCTTAAGTTCTACTTGCTTTTTTTCCTAGACGAGAAACGATTTCACTATGGAATGTGACTAAACTCTAAATCTAGATTAGGATCCTTTAAGCTCTTGTCTGGCCTTGAATGCCGAAATTACATACATACCAAGCAATGGCCTAAACTTGAGATGGTAATATATCGTTAGAGTCGAAGTAGTTGGGATTTGAAGAGAAAAATAAACTTCAATGAAGTGGTATCTTGGAGACGTGGTGATCAAGAAGGCAAGGGAATTTTAATTGTCAAATCAATTAGAAACGAAATCGAACATGTTTTTCCCTAATGATCAAAAGACCCGATTGTTTTGTTTAATTTCACTATTAGATATTTCACTTAATTTATGTAATTAATCTGACCAATGTATAAATTTTCGGTTTATTTTTACGATTTAGTATTTTAGAATAAAGTTTTTAAAAGGATTATGGGTTTAGATGGATGAGTAAAATTTTAAATTGTCAAATCAACTAGAAACCGAGTGATTTATTTTACACTGACAGCGAAATCGAACACGTTCAGCACTAACGATCAAAAGATTAGAGACAAAGTTCTACTTATTTTCAGCGGTAGACAGACAATTCACTTTTGATTTGTATAATTAAACTAACAACTATAATTATTCGGGTTTTTCAGTTTAGTATTATAGAGTAAAGTTTTAACAGGTTTATGAATTAGGGTGGATCAGTAAAACTTTCAATTGTCAAATTTATTAAAAACCGAGTGATTTATAGCGAAATCGAACATGTTCCTCGCTAAAGATCAAATGATTATACACTATGTCATGTTCTGTTTATTTTGGTTTCTGTAATTAATCTAACAACTATATAATTTTTTTGTTTGTTTTAACGGTTTAATAATTTTGTAAAGGATTGTGGATTTAGATGGATGAGTAAAATTTTAAATTGTTAAATCAACTAGAAACCGAATGATTTATTTAACAGTGAAAACGAAATCGAACATGCTCATCACTAACGATCAAAAGATTTTGGATGTCATGTTATGTTATTTTCACTGCTAGACAATTCACTTTTGTTTTTTGTAATTATTCTGACAATTGTATAGTTTCCAGTTTGTTTTAATGGATTTGCAAAACCAAAAAAAAAAAAAAATTCACCTGGTGATATTCCAAAGAAAAAGCTCCTGAGCTTCCTCATCTATGGACCGAGAGTGCGACGACAGCTTCACAACTTCATCCTGAAAATCAGACAAAGAGAATTCTATTAAAATCATCAATTCTTACAACATTAGAGGAATCAAAAGATGATTTAGAGGTTATAATCTTACATCAAGTATGAAGAGAAGAGTCCAGCGAGAATTGCATCAAGAGAAAGATCAAAATCCACCAAATGAAGATTGGAAAATTAGGAAAGAAAAATCTCAACTTTCACATTTATTGGAAAATTAGGAAATAAGATTTTACCATTGGAGAACTCGATCGATCGATAAAACAGCCGGAAAACAAATTTGCCCCGGTTAAATAATTAAAAGATAATTTATGCATGTATTTATCTAAAGTGTCAAAAGCAAATATGGTAATTTCATAGAATATGACACCCCAAAACTCAAGTTCAATTTCCACTAATGACACTTTTGGTTTATTTTTTCCTTCCTTGACAATATATTGATATGTCTCTGTAGTTTTATATTTACGTCTTTTTTTGTTATTTTCTCAAAATTAACAGTATTTTTTTGTGACTGATTGCACCATGATAATAACATTATTTTTTTCATTTGTTTAGTGGTTATGTACATACTATTATACACAAAATTGAATTTTTTTTTACCCCGGTAAAATTAGATTCTGGGTCCGCCACTCGATGGATTTGAATTTCTTCATATTTGGGAAACATGAAGATGAATGAACAAGTGATTTTGCTTTCTAGCCGTTATGAAGCACTTAAACCCATTTTTAGTTAACCAATTAGTTTACTTAATTCTCTAAAAATAAACATTTATGGGCCACTACTGGGCCTAGTAGTATCTAACCCAGCTGAAAATAACTAAAAACAAGAAACGGCACCGTTTTGTGGGAAACATCTTGAACCTTCTGCTGATTCTGATTTCTGAAGGTAGATCGTCGTCGATCGATCACTGAATCATTTGCTAAGTTCCTGGGCTGAAGATGGTGTTGATCGAATCTGATGAAAGCTATAGTGAAATCATTTTTAAATATTGAAACTAAAGTTCAGAAGATATGTCACCCAATATATATCTTAATATATTGAATATGTTAGTGATTGTAAGTAATAGTAACAGAAAATAAGATTAAGATGACTTAATGAATTATTAATAACGAGATTCCTCATGGATTGAAGAACCGTTAATATATATCATGTCATGTGAGTTTTGTTTAGCTTTAGATTTGTCATTTAGCTCAATTTTGTCTCGACTTTCATCAAGTCTGAACAATGTCGTCTTAACTCTTAATTAATGCTCCACTAATTGTCTCTTAATCATTATTTAACTCACGTTTCCACCACTTTGACATTTAATCTCCTATTATCACGAATATTTATGAATAGTACAAGTGTCCAATCTAGTTTTTGATTAGGGCCTCTTTTCCCCCAGCGATTAGGCTTTAATTCAACTTTAGACCAACTCTAATGCGCTTTGGACGATACTGTTTAAAATTGCTTTGGGCTGATAACATTTACCTACCCCCAGTTTTCAAGGACTGACAAATAAATGTAAATTTTGGGACGTCAAACTTTTTTTTTTTTGTTGCGCTCGTTTATAATTTGTAAATTAATTTATAATTTGCTAAAGATAATTTTTTTTGGTTTTCCATTCCTAGAGAAAATTATCTTTGATACCCCCTCTATTTTTTAAAGAATACTCATTCTTCACACAAATTATGTATAAAAAAGATTATAGTAATAAAACTCTCAACTTTAAATCCGTTAATAAAAAATCTCTCCGTCAACATTTTCATTAAATTTAAAACATAGTATTTTCAAAAATTAAACAGTGACGGGGTTTATTAGTAATAAAACACCTCAACTATAGATGAATTGTAAAAAAAAACCCTTCAATTATATATTTAATAAAAAAAACTCTTTAACTTTAATTTCGTTAATGAAAAAAAACTCTCTGTCTACATTACCGTTAAAATTAGGCTAAATTTAAAACACGACATATTCTAAAATAAAAACGACATATTTTAAAATGAAAACGACATGAATTTTGATGTACTAAAATGAAAATAACAACATTTTAATTGACTTTTGACATATCCAAAAACTTATGAGAACATAAAATTCATAATAACAAGATTACGTGTAACATCAAAATCTAGAAGAGCAAGACTTTATACTACATACTTGGTTCATTCCCATTCCCAGTCTGTACTATGAACCTAGTATGTACTATGAACCTAGTCTATAGTACGAAGTCTTGCTTTTCTGAATTTTTTTATGCTGAAACATGTTTGATTTTGATGTTGCATGTAATCTTATTATTAAAAAATTTATGTTCTAATAGGTTTTTGGATATGTTAAAAGTTAATTAAAAATATGTTGTTGTTTTTTATTTTATTTTAAAACATCAAAATTCATGTCGTTTTTATTTTAGAAGATGTCATTTCATTTAAGAACATGGTGTGTCATTTTTGACCAAAAAAGAAAAAAATGGTGCATTTTAAATTTAGCCCAATTTTAATGGCAATGTAGATGGAGGGGTTTTTTCATTAATAATTTTAAATTGAGTGATTTTTTTACAATATATATATAATCGAGGGTTTTTATTTAACGATTCATCTTTAGTTAAGGAGGTCTATTACTAAAAACTATGCGTTTTTAATTTTAGAAAACACTGCGTTTTAAATTTAACGGTAATGTAGACAGAAGTGTTTTTTTTTCATTAATAAATTTAAAGTTGAAGATTTTTTCATTAAATATATAATTGATGGGGTGTTTTACTATTCATCGTTAGTTGATGGATTTTATTATTAAAAAACCTTAAAATATGTAACTATACGGATTTGCCTTCATTTTATTTACATAAGATAAAAATGATGCATTTTAAATTTATCCCAATTTTAACGGCAATGTAGATGGAGAGATTTTTTCATAAATAATTTTAAGTTGAGGGGGTTTTTACTAAATATATAATTAAGAGATTATTTTTTACGATTCATCTTTAGTTAAGAGGGTTTGTTACTAAAAACTCGTCGTTTTTAATTTTAGAAAATATTGCATTTTAAATTTAACGGCAATGTGGACAGAAAGATTTTTTTCATTAACGGACTTAAAGTTGATGATTTTTTCATTAACTATATAATTGAGGAAGCTTTTTACGATCATCGTTAGTTGATGGATTTTATTACTAAAAACCTTTAAAAATATGTAATTATACGAATTTGCCTTCGTTTAATATATTACTATTTTATTGATATTGACTAAAATTTAAATAGTTTTAGCTTTAGATAAATGGTAAATTAGAAATTTTGTTTTAAAAATCACATTGGAAATGTATACATTCTTTAAAAAACAAAAATTTAAATGTAAAATGACATTCTTTAAAAAATGGATGTAATATAGAAGACTTAAATAAGAATGTTATTTTAAAACATAAATCTTATAAATGACTTCCAAAAATCTTATAAACTTAAACGCCATTTTTTTCCAAAAATGGTAATTGATTGATGAATTTACATGGTTTTAGGCCTAATAGTATTCGTTGCGGAGTCATATTTAAAATTACCAATATATTATTTACTTCAACGTTTGTTAATCAGTATTCAGTCGTATAAAATACATTTATTTACATTTGGCCAGGCTGGGACCATAAATTGAATTCGTGAGGAAAGCAGAAGCACGATAAGATTCGAGGCAATTAGGTGCCGTCCACATGGGGACTTAATTTTGTATTATTTAGTTAATCAGCTTAATCTACCAACTTCTTTCTTAATTAAATTATTAATCCAAGTTGTGGTGCTCATACAATTCTACACATATTCAATTGTCGTAGACTTTTTTCTTCTAAGGTGATAGGTTCATTTATTTGTTTTAACTTATTTTTAAAGATATGTGTGACATCTTTATATTTTCTTTGCAGGCAGTAAAAATTAGGTTAAAGTTTAATTAACATCACAATTCTTTTATGCTTTACAAGCTTGCATCCCTCTGGCCTTTAATATTGATAAGCATTAACAATTTTAACCCTTTTTCTGTCCTTTTCTATCTGAAATGCATTAACAATTACATAGATTTCAAAATTAATTATAGACAACAAATATTTGATTCAAATAATTTCACTTTTTTTTTACATTTCTACTATCAATCTGATATATTATTGCATAATAACTGTTTTGTTAATTGAGAAAATGCAATTATGCGCTATCCCTTTTAGATGCTTCTTTAATCTAATGTTTTCTTTTGGATCATGTCATATACTAATGGCTTAACCGAACTTTGGGATAGTGACATACAAGATGATTAGAACATCATATCTGTACAAATATATGATGTCAAATGTTTTTAACAATACTCATACTTTACTAAATAAATATATAAATTTTAAACATAACCTAATATAATTAGTGAACTAATCAATTAATAACCCATCAAATTCGGATTGAAAGCTAGCTATCCTCCCTTTTTGCGAGCTTATGAACTCAAACTCTGGCCTGAAAAAATTCGTGCCTTTTGAGGACAAATTTTAGAAAATACAAAGTGCCCTCATTTTCCAAAAACTTTATTGATTTTGTTATTCATAAGATAATAATCACACTTCAAATAATATGACGTAAGGTCATCCTTAATTTGTATTGGGATCATAATCGTTATCAAACCAACTAATTGTTGGAATTTTTACACAAAACATAATGTAGCATCTCTTTTTGAGAATATTAATAAGTATTGTACTCCTTCCGTTTCAAATTAGTTATCGTTTAAGGTTGTTTCTCACATATTAAGAAAACATTTGATTTTTCTGTTTTACCTCTAATTAATGTTTATTTGATTTTATTTCATTGGTCAGAACATTAAAACAAAAGAAACAAAGTTGAAAATCTTATCAAACATATGCATTGAAAACATAAAATGACAACTAATATGAAACGAGTTTTAAGGTCCAAAACGATAATTAATATGAAACGGAGGGAGTAGTTGCTTATATACGAAGAACAATTAAGTAAAAACTAAAAAGAGTAAATTGATACTCCCTCTGTTTCATTATAACTATAGTTTAAGGTTTTTAAACATAAATTAAAAAACAAAAAAAAATCTCTTTTTATCCTTTATTAATACACTAAACAAGATTTTTCATTGGTTATTACATTAAATAATAGGGGTAAAAGTATAAATTTTATTTAAAAAACTACATTGAAAACACAAAACAATATGAAACAAATTTTAAAATCTAAAAAACACTTAAAATGAAATAGAGGGGACTGAGGGAGTAGTAATGAAATGATGGAATATCGTAAACAATGATAAAAAGTAGAGTGTTTGCATGATAATCATAAATTGTTAAAAGAAAAATGTAAACAAATGACAATTCAATTTTACTAATTATATTCTTAACGCGTGCATAATATATAACTAACTTTTCAAAAATATAAGAAAATGATAAATATTGCTAATTTGATATGCATGCATGGTAATATAATAGTAATAGGGAAGTCACACAAAAAATATAATAAGGAAGTAAGGAACCACATCCTTAAAATTCAAAAAGAGTGAGAAAATGGAAAACCATTTATTAACGATCACAATTTGTTTGGTTGTTTGGATTATAAACTTCGTAAAGACAGTTAAGAAAAAGAAGAATACAAGGAAGCGATTAATTTTGTGCATATAATGTTTTTGGATTCGTACATACCAAATGTTTCGAATAGAACTTATGAGTCCTATTTGAGATTATATTGATATCTAATGAAGTCAAACAATTAACAACAGCAAGTTCCTCGTTTGGTGGAACTGTGTTCTCGTATTATAACTTGCTTTTTTTGTCAACCATGTTTTCATATCTGGATTCATAAGAAATCACACATAGTCTCTCAAATAATTTTTTAAAAATATTTTGATTTAAACTAATTATATAATTAAATTTTAATTTTTCAATGGTTCTCATTTGAGAGATTCAAGTAACTTAGAAATTTCTACTAAATAAATATATATATGCTGTAAGCTGATCCATATCATCGGTACTCATTTTTAATGGTTCTCATTTAAGAGATTCACCTTATAAACTTCTACTAAATATGCTCTAAACTGAACCATATATATCATCAATAAAACTAATTTTTCTTTCTTCAATTATATAAAATACGGAAGCTATAATGTATTATTAATAAATTACAAGTATATCTTATTAAAAATAGTCCATCTTCGTTCTTTTTTTTTTCTTTTTTCGTTTTCATGTAAATGTAAATGGATAGATATTTAAGTACCCACATATGATACGCAAGGATTAGAGGCTAATGGAAAATTTTACAAATGATCAAATGTTTTTAAGGAGTATATATATATATATATGTTATGTACAAAATGCGATAAATCCCCTTATTCTAATGGTTAACCAAATGTTTAGTGTACAACCTTTTTGGATTCGTAAATACCAAATGTTTCGAAAATGTCTTCTAATTATGATATTGATGTAACAAACAATATAACCATTTAAAATATATAACACCGTTTGGTAATTCAATATTGGAGTTTTATTTGAGCAGTATGGTATGCTTTAATATGATCAATAGCTACATAGGTATAATTAGTATATATATGTTCAATTGCTACTCTCCGCTCCGAGGTATTCTATTGTAAACCTAAACATTTAGGGATATTATGGTTTTGAATATTTGGTGCATTCGCCATATTTTGATGTAGTATGAACATGGTATATATATATATACCACATTAAACAACATGACGCATCAACCTTGTACCTTGGTCTACGTCACAAATTGATAGAAACTAGTTGATTTTTGTAAATTATAAAACAAAAACACACATATAAACTTTGAGCGTTCCATAGCTAATCCAAAATGAAAAACGAGAGGAAGGAGAAGGGCACGTGGAGAAGGGAAGAGCATGAGAGCCGACAAAGAGCATCTTTTAAGACATGGGTTTGCGTCCACAAGAGTCATGCCATTGCCTCTCCTCTCTCTCTCTCTCTGCACATTCAATTCAACAATCTCTTGTCTCTCTCTCTCTCGTGCTTTCTCCCTTTGAGTTTGAGATTTGTCAGCGCCTTCTTCGCGTCTTCTTATTACTTCACTCTCTCCAATGCCATACCCACACATCGCATCCTCTATCTTTTTCTTAATATAGCATATTATACAATAAGATTTATCTACTTTATTGATCATGCGCCTGAAAAGTTCAATATTACTTGTTAAAACATTTAACTATATATCTCACTTCTTAGTACTTTGCGATGGCCATACCCTAACATTGCCCTAGAAGCTAGAAGATTCATATTTTTATAGAGATCAAACCACTTAGCTTACATGTGCATACATGTATGTTTGTATTAATGTATATACTTTTTTTTTTGTTTCTGAAAAAGAAAAGTTGTATTATTAATGTATCGAATTATATATATATACTTAATGCATGTATACGTATTTGAAGATATGATGTTAGGTGTAATTAACATACACGTTGTATAAAAATAAAATTCGGCGACTAAAACTTAAAAGGTTGTGAAAATTGATTTAAACTATTTTCATTTATGAATTTTAGGATTAACAATCTTTAATATATAGACTAGAATAACTATATGATAGGTTTTATTTTTGCAAAATAATTTTTAGTATCAATACCACTGAAAAAAAACAGCCACACATATGGTGTGATCTATCGAATTAGTCATCAAGTCTCTGCCAGTATTCAGAAATAACGAACAAACCATCATGTAAGAGTAAAATCTACTAATCGAAAATGACTAAATAAAGAAGATTTTAAACGCAAACGAGAGCGATTGGAACGTTATTTATACAAAGGAAAAAATGGCGTACGTAGAGGTGGGGACCAAAGCACCGCCTAAACATGAGAATGATGTCATTGTCATAAGCACAAGAAAAATACAAAAGCTATCTCTTCTCCCTCTCTTCTTCTCTCCTCCTAACCCTAATTTACCAATCACCAACCAAAGCAAATTAAGCACACCATCCCCACAAACACCTCAAAACCCCAACACATCTCAATAAACTAAAAAAGAAAATTACAAAAGAAGAGAGTAAGAAATAAAAACCCACCAAAAGCCCTTTTCACTTTCTCCAAAGTAGAATTCAAATCAGAAGAGAAGTTATAAACAAATCAATAGAGAAGATAAAATAGAAGACAAGAGACAGAGAGAAAAAACTTACCAAATTAATCAAAGAATAAGAAGATGAAGAAGAAAAATCCAGCTTGATATTTGTTGTGAAACAATATTATTATTTTCCTCCCCCACCTCTAGAGTCTCTCCTAGGTCAAATCACCAAAATCAATTATCATCTTTCCCTCACCGATCAATCTCAACATAGAATGGATCCAGTTCAATCTCATGGATCACAAAGCTCTCTTCCTCTTCCTTTCCACGCTAGAGACTTCCAATTACATCTTCAACAACAACAACAACAACATCAACAACAACAGTTCTTTCTCCAACATCATCACCAGCCACAGAGAAACCCTGATCAAGATCACGACGGAGGGTCAATAATGAATCGATCCGTCAAGATGGATCGTGAAGAGACAAGTGATACCATGGACAACATAGCTAATAACAACAGCGGTAGCGAAGGTAAAGATATGAGTTTACACGGCGGAGAAGGAGGAAGCGGTGGTGGAGGAAGCGGAGGAGAACAGATAACAAGAAGACCAAGAGGAAGACCAGCAGGATCCAAGAACAAACCTAAAGCTCCAATAATCATAACAAGAGACAGCGCAAACGCTCTTCGAACTCACGTCATGGAGATCGGAGATGGATGTGACATAGTTGACTGTATGGCTACGTTTGCACGACGCCGTCAAAGAGGCGTTTGCGTTATGAGCGGTACAGGAAATGTAACAAATGTCACGATACGTCAGCCTGGATCACCACCTGGCTCGGTGGTTAGTCTCCACGGCCGGTTTGAAATCCTCTCTCTTTCCGGATCTTTCTTGCCGCCTCCTGCGCCACCTGCAGCCACCGGACTAAGCGTTTACCTAGCCGGAGGACAAGGACAAGTCGTTGGAGGCAGTGTGGTGGGGCCTTTGTTGTGTTCTGGTCCTGTGGTGGTTATGGCGGCGTCTTTTAGTAATGCGGCGTATGAGAGGCTGCCTTTGGAGGAAGATGAGATGCAGACGCCAGTTCACGGCGGAGGAGGAGGAGGTGGAGGTGGAATGGGATCTCCGCCGATGATGGGACAGCAACAAGCTATGGCAGCTATGGCGGCGGCTCAAAGGCTACCACCGAATCTTCTTGGTTCGGTTCAGTTGCCACCGCCGCAACAGAATGATCAGTCATATTGGTCTACGGGACGGCCACCGTATTGATTAGATTGCTATTATATTATATATATATTACACAGATGAATCGAATATATAAAATATAGCGATGTATTTATATATATGTAGCTATTTACTAATAGATTTTACATATATATAAAGCAAGCTAACATGGCATGATTAAAGAGAAGTATGATGAGAAGATGAAGATGGCGATGATGAAGAAGCTTTTCCAATGTGTTTGTGGATCATCAACAATTCAGTAGATGTTTTCAGGTTCTTCTTTGTTTTTTTTTAACTTTTCTTGGGTTCGTTTTAGTTCGTAGATTTTTTTTTTTTTTTAATGTTTGATTATGTAAGGTTTAAGTTGTTCTTTACTTTATTGAGATTTCTTTGATGAATTTGATTCTCTATTATGTTTGGTTTGTTTTCTTGTTTATAAGAATTACTTATCCCTCTTTATCAAAAAAAAAATTACTTATCCAAATTCAACTATTTTTGGTTCGTGTTATTCCATTAACTATGGTAATTTAACTCCCATGGATTTTTGTTGTTATAAACATCTTATGGTATTTTCTAGAAAAGACAAATCTTCTCCCAGTTTCAAGTTAATTATATCGTTTATATACAAGTTTTTAGGTAACTTCATTTACAAGGATAAAGCAAAACAAAAATAATTCAAATTTCACGTGGAAAATGTACGTAAAACAAAATTCTCAATTTAATCCTAAATCGGATTTATGTTGTATAATGAAGGGGTAATGGCCACCCATGATTTCGTGAAAATTAGTGTAATATTTACAGAATTTTGATTATGCCTCCCATTTAAAATTTATATCTTACCTCCATATATCCTTAATTTGGATCCTTTTGATTGTTTGGTCCAAAATGATTTAAAAATTAGAGAGGCCAGACTATTAAAAAAGAGTTATAAGGAAATTCAATTTTATGTAATTGAAACCCATAATTACTATCAATATAATGATCAAAACCAATTTCTTTTCTTCCACACTACATTTTTCTAATAAAATAAGTATTTTAATATTCTTGCCTCCGTAAAATATTTATCTTGAACTGCCCCTGGATAAATATTTATCTTATCTATCTCAAAATGAAGGAGATTACAGACATATCGTTAATGTTATAACTTATCAGTATACAAATCTAGGATGCTTCCAAAAATAGAAAGGTTGGCCTCACTTGTGATTTTAATTATCATTGGTGTGAAAGTAGACTTTTTATTGGTAAAACAAATAAAGGAGGCTTTTATTTAGTGTTTGATACCTTCAACAAAATTTCAACGTCCTTTTTATTCTTTTTAACAATATGCAATTATGCATATTTAAATTTGGATAGAGACATGGATAGGATTAGATAGTAGTTTAGTAAACTACTATGTAAATGTCAAAATATATTATTTTTATTGATCATCATTACCTTAATGACTGGACGATGAATTTATATTAATGATAATGTACTCCTACTTATTTTTAAAAAAAAGTTGAAATAGAAAAACGAACTTCTAAAGTCTAATTCCAATAGAAGTCAAGTAACATTTTTAAAAGAGTAGTAGATGTGAAAGAAGCAACGAAAACATTGTTTTAAACTATAGTGTAAGCAAATAGAAAAGAATCATTGAGACTGTAAAAAAGCTAGCCAACAAACCGGAAAATAATACTTCAAATGACTTTGATTATGAAGAAAATAATCAAAAAAGTAAAATCAGATAAAGAAAACATACACCAACGAGTCAGATACTATATTATACTAACATTCTTAAAAGAGCAACAAAACTAGCTTGTTAGATTAATTTGAGACAAACGTAGATAAGAAAGAACTAGAAAGAATCGCAAGCAAGCAACAAAAACATAGAATTATTTTGAAACAATCGCAAATAAAAAAAACCCCATCAAGTATGTATCTAGATTATAATAACTAATAATAAACGGTATAATTGTGAATAATATATATATTTTCAATGCAAGTCATCTGGGCCCAATTTCTCGGCCCGTAATGGGCCCGCAATGTTCATATTCTTTTAACCAGCATTTTTTGTTTGTTTGTTTGAGTGTATGAAATTGCCAACAAATTGAAAATTAATTTGAGGATCTTATCTCCATTTTTCATGAATTATCGTAGAAATGTCATTTTCCAACACAGTCACAGGTGTTATCTGATCTGATGACCCGACGACACACTTCATCAAACTGATGGAGACCACCATTTTCTTATAATAAACAAAGGCACTATTATGATGTTCAATCTCTTAGTTGAATCAAAACAGAACCAAGAAGCAAATAGATTCAATCCCAAGTCATGTCTAGTTTTACACATATACGAGCAAAGAGACTCCATTTTTAAGAGAAACCAAGAGCAGCAATTTTTCATTTTTGATTTCATAGAAACCAAACATGGAACATTATGATCACATCACATCAAACATCCCCGGAAGAAACTGATCAAATGCATAAGACATAAATACTTAAGAGAGAGAAAAAGCATATTTTTTTGTTCTTCAAATCCTCTGGACTTTATCCGCCTTAACCACAGGATTCGCCTTTGCGATTGCATCGCGCCAAACTTCTTTGAAATCGAAGCTACATTCATGCTTCTCAGGATACCTATGATTCCCGCAAAACGTGCTACCGCATTTGCACTTAAACCCCAATACTCCAACCTTCTTGTTACAGCTGAAACACCTATTAGGTCGCACAGGTCTTGACGGCTCTGCCTCGTCTTGTTCCGTAGCTACAGGAACCGAAGACGGCTCAGCGGTTACAACAACGGTTTCAACAACTGCTGGTTTAAGTTCCAGAGGCTGTTTTGTTTCAGGTGCAATGATACTGCAAGAAGATGGAAGCTTTAAAGATTTCTTAACAGCAGCTTTTGCTACTGCTGTTTGATCTTCTTCGGCTCGTAAGCTTCTGTAACATTTTGAACAAAGATTCATGTTTGATGGTGACCCGAAGAATCCGCATCCGTTATCACAAAGCTTTGGCTCTGTTGGTGGAAAGCTTGTGCTGTTGTTTTGCTCTGAACCCATTTTTGTTGTAACCTTTCACCTTCAACAAAGAAACAAAACAAAACAAAACCATTTATCATCTGACAACAAAAGAATAAATTTTTAAGGTTGTCACCGAATTCATAACAAAGATAATATTCATTTCAATTTTACCTAAGCTAATATAATCAAAATTGAATCAAATTCGATTTAACTCAGCTTCTCTATTAATCATGAATTGGTTCAATTTGATGTAACCCAAGCTTTAATAAGATCACAAAACTGATTCAATTCGATTTAACCTAAGCTTTGATAAGATCTATCTCGGTATTAAATTTCCCACCAAATCCAAATAAAAAGAAAACATTTTTACGCATGACCTAAAACAATATCCATAAAAAATGTTCAGATCTGTCGAAGAACAAACAAAACAAATCTAAATTCACCAATTTCAAACAAGAGGAGAAATTTACCAGAACAGTCAGATCGAAATGAGAAAATTTCCACCAATTTCAAAAGCTTCTTCCGATTTTTCACAAAAAAGGGTTTCTTTAATCTTCCAAAGAAGGAGATGAAAGATGGTTTTTCGATTCGAGGGATTTGTTATTCTGTTCAAAAAAAAATTGATCAGAACAAATCCCTTTGATTTAGGTTAGAGAGAGATATAGAGATGTAACCAAACACGCAACAATGGTTGATATCAGAAATGGCTCTTTTTTATATAATTTGGGTTTTACGAGACAGACACGGTTCCATTTTTTTTATTTTTTTTTTAATTGTCGGTCTTGTCTTGCCTTTTCAATTTTTTGTTTTTTTACGTCAGTGTTGGCGTGCATTTTAATTGTTTTTAGCCGTTGGATCTGTACGACCGACGTTAATGTGACGTTACTTTCTTATGATCCAACGGCTTAATTTGGAGAATGGTATATTCGTAATATATCAGAATTTACGAGGTGAAGACTGTATTTGTACTCTTTTTCCATTTTTTCGGCAGTCCACTGTTTCTTTATTTTTTTGAACAGGTCCACTGGTTTAACAAATTAACATTTTTAGCTAATATAAGAAGAAGTCAGAATTTCCCATTTTCCAATGAGGTATACCAAATTTGATTTTTTATTAAAAAAATAGTTTTACTGATTGATTTGGTTTGTTTATTTAAACAATAATTAAAGTGAACTTATTGTTTGCAGCCAGATACGTCTTTAAAGCTTACGGATTGTTTTACTTATTGGTCTTAAACAAACTTTTTTTCTTTATTCTTCTGCGTTTTAAAATCCATAATATGAAAAGATACTCTGCCAAAACAATTGAGACAATAATTAAAATATACAAATAATTGATGTAATCAGACATGGCATTCCTCTTTTAAGCAAAACTACCAATAAATTTGTAGATAATGCTTACATCATCTTCCACCATGATTCATAACTATTGTGATTAGGGAGACCCTTTTTAATTTAGTTTTATTTGCTATGTTAAGTTTCAAATGGAAGAATCATCAAATCATGAGACCTGCAAATATGAGTGCCTGACACATCCCTACGGACCCTACCCCATCTTTAATGGTCAAGAAATCATGCTGTTTTGAATTTTAAAAACTAAACGTCTTGCTGTTTTCTTGTCCGTGAAGCCTATCCTGCCTTTCTGAACAAAAAGCTGAAGTGTAGAACCAAGTAGATAGTGCCAAAACAACAGATCATGGTATAGCTTCTGATTTTAGCTATGACTGAGTATGAAATAGAACCAGTCATGGAGTCAGAGTTTAACTAAAAGTCTAAAAGTGTTAAAGATCAAGTTGTTCAAGGGGTATAAAGAAGAAAACTTGACCTTTCATTTTCATTGATAAACCAAGAACATAGAGTTAGAATCTTTCTATAAGGAACATCAAATATAGCCAAAGAATTTATGTTTTCATGATGAAGCAAAGGACCAAGAGATAGTCTAAAGACCTCAAAGAAATGATTTTAATACGACAAGGTATTGCAGAAGGGAGATGCTCAAAATATAGAAAATGCTTGAATCAAACTCATCGGAAGATTATCGAGAAAATACAATATATTTATGTATACAGCGGATTTAAGAAAATATAGGAATGAAAAATTAATTTTGTGAAGTTATTTTGAGATATAGATTTTTTTCATTAGTATATTACACAGTGAACAAATGTAATTAATGTAACAAATAGACATACAGAATTGAAACAAAATGTTATATTTCTTGTTTAGTTGTTGTACTCAGTAAAGGAATATGGATCTAGAACATTTAAACAAGACTTTTTACCAAAAAAAAAAATATATGTGTAAACAAGACTTTAGACTTACATATGATATGATGTAATAGCAAGTTCAGTATCCATTTTTGCATGAACACATCTGCATTATTGATACATTGATTCCATGAAAATCTCAACATTCTTTTCATAAGTCTTACACATGAAGAATTAACACAAAATCGTATTATTCTCTTGTTTATCGACTCTGTTTTGGTTTACTTTACGCGATTTTTATCTAAGAAAATCCCCAATTAGGGTTCATGTCACTACGCCTTTCTGTTTTTCCATATTGTAACGAGTGAGCAACCCATCAGAGACATAACCACTGTCTGTAAACAATAAACAAAGTGTCTCCGGTAAAAATTGGAAAACAAACATAATTAAAAGCAAAGAAATGCAACAAAAACGAGGTCGTTTTTAAACTCACTGAGATTGCTGGAGGCACTCCAACGAGAGGATCTTGAAAGAACTTTGTGGCGAGGGCCAGAGCAAGAAGACTACTTTGCATTCCTGTTTCATAAGATAATGTTCTTTGTAGGGCTTTTGCATCAGGTGCCTTGCTGAAGAAGAAACCGGTAAAATAGTAACCAGCGATGAAAGCCAAGAGATGAAACGTGACGACGAGGAACAAAATGGTTGCACCGAACGGAGACAAGATTGAATCTATGTTCAAAGCGAGCGGTGCTCCGATGCAACAAGCCATATCGATAACCGTTAGTGCCGGGAGAAATGGTTTAATTGCATTAGACAACCTTGGTCATAACCTGCAGTCAAATTTCTTATAAGTACATTTGGAAGTGTTTAATCTGGATAAACCGATTCCGATCCAAAACCGAACCTAATTAATCACTAAGGCTAAGTCTTGACCCGACTCATACATATAGAACTGAACCCATCAAGCCTGTAGGAATTTGGTGGTTAACTATGAACCGAGCCGTGGCTTGTGGACTAATTGATTGAGATGATGTCTCACCGGTTTAGAAGTAGTCCTGCCGCAATAGGCGTAACAACAACTTGTAGAATGCTAGAGATCATCCCAATCACATCAACGGGAAGCTTTTTACCAATGAGCAAGAGAGAAAGTATAGGTGTAACAAGGATCGCGGTAGCGGTTGAGATAGATGTCATGACGATACTAAGCGGTGCGAGTGAAGGATCAGTCAAGAAAGTTGTGTAGTTCGATAGCTGAGCTCCGCTAACACATGATACCAACATGATTCCAGCACCTATAGGAGTAGGCAAATGGAAAATAGAGATAGCGATTAGGCCGAAAATGTAACCTAAGATAGGTTTTATCAAGTATTGTCCAATGTAACCGGTGAAAATAGCATCTGGTCTTTTAAGAGCTTCAAGAAAGTCTCTTTCATTAGAGTTTATTCCAACAGCAAACATCATAAACCCTAATCCAGGCACAAAGTACCTAAAGAAGGAGAAATAGGTTAATCCGAACCTTGGCTTGAACCATGTGAAAGAAGGTGGATAGAGAAGAGCTAAGATTGTACTTGAGAGAATCGCATGAGGAATAAAAGAGTTGGCTTGCTCTAATATTTCCATTATAGAAATCTTCTTAGTATAGATCTGAAACAAAACAGAACTGTTACTTGCCAAGAAAGCGAAACAAAATTGCGCCATTTTGTTGATTATGTTTTACCTCGTTTGAGTCAGATTCGGAGACATATCTCTGCCAAAATTAACTCAGCCTGACATCTTTGGATTGGTAGAACCAAATAATCACAAACATTCAAAAAATCGAATTGCTTCATCCCTTCAGAAAAAAAACAGAGTTTATTTTCTAAAGGAGAGCTAAGATTTTACTTACTTTGTGAAATCGGGTTACTTCGTAGTGGAAAATCTACAGAGCATGATCCTGAAAGAGAACTCAACTTATTAAAAAAACAAGAATTAAAGACTTATGATAAAAAAAAATGGTTACTTTTCATTAAAAAAAACAGAGGAAAGATTTGAAACCTAGAGAAGAGAATGAGAAGCTGGTGCGCGGGAAATTTGTAACTCGTCGAGTTTTGTGAAAACCCACTGGGAAGGAATAGTGACGAGGTTGAAGAAGACGATGTTTAGACTTTAAGAACAAAGTTTCTACAGGAGAGATCACACCCATTTTAATTTTTTTGTTGTTTCAGAACTAACCTCAAAAAAAAAAAAAAGAGACGTGATTATAAGCACGAAATAACATTTACCAACCTAACAATAGAAACGTTACATTAGGCATATGGGAGTTAGTGATGCCATTTCCACGATACGCACGTGTGACTGCCACACCAACCTATAGTCTTCAATGTCCAAATCACTGTTTAGGAAAAAAAAAACGAAAAGAAAAAACTAAAAATTTGGTTTCGTTAGGATAATTCTCATTATTGAGCAAACGAAATGAAGAATACAATTTAACAGGATTAATAGAGAATGTATCGGCCCTTGTTACAGAGCCGTTGCTAGGTATTTAGAGAGCAGAAACGGTGTTGAAAAACAAAATTTACATGTTTTTTTTCATATTGTTGGAAAACATTTCTCTGAAATATATAAAACAATTGTAAAAATTGTTTTCTTACAAACAGTTTACTTAATTTAAACAGTTATATAAACTAAGCATCGATTGGTCAAAGGGTACAAAAATACTATAACGATGAAAGAAAAATAATTTAAAAATTACTTACCATTTGTTTAGAAAATCATAAAACCTTCCTTTGTAATTGTAGGTTAAGAACAATTAAGAACCTTTTCTAAAACTGGCGACATATAATAACAAAATTAGAGAAAATAACAAAACGTGGATTGTCAAAAGTGAATGGCATCTGTATAATTTATTATCCCAATTGTTTATTCAGTTATACCTAATTTAAAAAAGAATTTATTAATCCAAAATATTTATATCTTTATATTAGGCCTAAATAAACTAAAGAAACTAATACCCTTTGGTTTTATTTTTATTTAAAAGGCCGAAGGCCAATGTTTTAAAAAATAGCTGTAGCCACGGGCCTGCCTTGTTAGTGTGTTAAACTGAACGGAAGGAAGGTTTTTTTTTTTTTTTTAAGACTTTTTTGGTATAAGTTTATCTTTCCGTTTCCTTTTTCGTTATATTGTTTCATTTTCGCGGCAAACAATAAACTAATATTGTTTCATTTTCATTTTACCAGTGTCATACTTCTCTGTCTTTCCAGTTTTGATCTCAAAGTAAGAGATATTCAGACATACACATACTTTAGATTGTTCTTGTTTCATTCTAGTATTAAAATTATGTAGAAAATAGTTTTTGTTGTTGTTGTTGTTGTTCTTTCATGAGAATAGATAAGATCAAGGGTTTGGGTTTGTAAGATGTGATTTCCTTCAAATGGTACTATACTACTATAAGATCTCAGAGAGTTTGAGATCGACTTGAACATAATTTTCAACTAGTATTAGAAAACTAACCTTTGTTTATATTTCTTATTGCTCAATATATATAGATTTTGTTTTCTCATATATGCATAGAACTAAACGCTTAAGATTTTGTGTACACAAATAAAAAACATTTTACAACCATTTTCTGACAAATGGATTCTAGTAATTAAAAAGAAATTAACGTTTTGGACTCTTGGTGTCACTTAGGTTGAAAACAATCTTGGGAAACTCAGAGAAGAAGAAGAATGAAATCGCAAATGAAGAGATTTATCTTCCCATCGACCTTTTACTTCTCATACTACCTATGTGCTTCTGCTGTTTGCAAGACATGGTACAAAGCTGCTGTTTCGGTTCAGTATCCTTCTCCTTGGCTCGTGTATTTTGATATTGATCTAAGTGGTGTCTCTTATGGATTTTTCGATCCAATGGAGAAGAAAAAGACCGAAGGCGATAAAGCTACCTGATTTATCCATTTGTGCATGTATTTGTTACTCCAAAAATGGATGGTTAGTCATGGAAGATTACCATGAAGGTATCAAGGGATTATTCTTCTTCAATCCATTTACTCAAGAACTCATAAAGTTGCCAAGTTTCATAGAAATTGGAACCATTGGATCGGAATTCACGTTCTCTTGTGCTCCTACAAACCAAAGTTGTGTGGTGTGTGGCATTAGTAATTATGGAACATATCATTTTTACATCCACACTTGATATTTTGGTGCAGTTGAATGGGTAACCGATACATTCACTAGACCAAAAACCTATAAATAGATATTATGGAAGAAACAATATCGTATTTTCGGATGGTCATTTTTGGTTTCCAGATCGAAATGGACTAGGAGTATTCGATCCAATTGCACATACCTGGGATAATCTTCATGTACCACTTCCAGACCTAAGCCCATTTAATTTCTCAGGTGGATAACCGAATACAATAGAAACATATTTCTTGTAGATGTTCTCTCTAACATTAGGTGGCGACTCGTCGTGTTTAGACCGTCCGGCTAAATACTTGTTATATAATGGGAGTTTTTGTACGGACCCTGAAGGTTAAGCTTAGTCTATAAACTTTTAAGATTAAGTTTTTGTATGGATTAGAAGATTAAAATGATTTAGTGTAAAGCATATGTTTTTAATCATATATACACAGACTTCAATGAAAGTGGTATTCACCACAATTCTAAGAAAATGTTGTGATAATAGATGATTAGAGCAGCAGAGTTCTTCAGCTTAAGAATCAAAAGACTCTTGGGAGATAAACATGCGGCGATTAGAAGATAATATCCGATACAAGATGTTTTAGTTACACACATGCAGTAACTATTAAAAAACCAACTATGATTATACATTACATTACATAAGGGGATACATACATATACTATAATTTAACAAAAGTAAACACACCTATACACCCAAAACACTAATTATACAAAGCAAGTTTTTCCTTTTCCTAACGCCCCAACACACAACTTACAATAGATAACCAACGACTGAGACAGAAACAACCCAAAATATGTCTCCAGGCAGTTTACCTCCTGCTGCGCAACCCAACGCACATGTCGAAGAATCATATTTCGAGTCTCCCCAATAGTTTCTATGGGGTCTCATCTCTCACAAATCTTCTGGTTACACCTGCTCTCATACAATTAGGACATCAATGTTAGAATATACAGTTTTTGATTCTTAAATATTCTCATGAAAAACAAAACCAAAAGCTTCACCTACTTATACAAGGCAATCTACTAAACTTTGCCTCATCTACGGAGAAACTCTACGGAGGAAAAGGAGACGCTGATCCCGAGCCTGAACCTGAGCCAAAGGATGGTAAGGGCCTTCTCAGAAATGGATGGTTAAGCAGCTCAGCTGCAGTTGGCCGCTCGTCCGGGTCCACTTTAAGACACTTGAGTATGAAATGACGGGCATCTAGCGATAGAGAATCAAGTATTTCCGGAAGCGTACCCCTTCCGATCTTAAACAGGGCTTGAACCTGCGAGTTTGCACAAATACTGACTTATTTCATTGGAAAAATCCCATGAAACATAAAATAAACGTTCAAGTTCCAATTATGCTACTAAACTGTAGGAGCAAAACAAAATCACTGTGTTGAGATTGAATATTAAACTGAGCCAAATGCTTTGTTTATGTATTTTTATAGAACTACCAAGTGTTAGTGTACATTTCAGAAATAGCTAAATAGTTGGTGATTTTGATGGGAATTTCCTTATTTTATAAAAAGAAAGTTTGAAAATCTTAAAGACTTACGGGTTCCATATTGAAGTAGGGAATTTGACGAGTTAACATTTCGAGCACAGTGCACCCAAGGCTCCATATATCGGCTGGACTTCCACACTCATCATTATGCTTGGAGTTAATAACCTGATCAAATTATTATATTCCATTTATAAACAACTGTACAAGTATAGCCTGAAGTACAATGAAAATGACACGAATTTACAGTTATAAGCACCAAAAACTGAAAAAGAAAAAGTACCATAAACTGAAATAGATGAAATTTAAAACTAGTTCCAGAATAATCAAATACTTGAAAGAAACATAACTAGTGGGGTTCGAGGTTGTCAAGCCCAGATCATAACATATTTAAGCAACTGTTCAAGATCCATTTGCTATCTTGATGTATGATATGTTTGTTTATCATTGTATTCACAAATCAAAACAGTGGGAAGGATCCCAAAACAATTACCTCTGGGGCCATCCAGAATGGAGTTTTCTTGTGGGGCTTAATGTGGATTAGCTTTGAAAACTTAATAACAAAATAAAACAGGTACCATGTAAGGGGGATAAGCAATGTACAAGGTTATTACTTCAGAGCAAAAACTATAAAATCTATTAATGGAAAAGAACCTTTGCCAATCCAAAATCTGCTAGTGTAACTGCTCCTTGTCCCAGAAGTTGACCCTTCTGCCAAGACGTGATGATAGGTCCTGTGAATGAGTATGCTTCGTCAGCCGACTGGGGAAACCTCCCTTCCATCCGCACTTCCTCTTCATCATACCTATTGTCAGAAGAAGAAGAACTCGGCCGCTTATCTGTTTCACTTCTGGGAGCCAAATGCGTAAGGAAATCCCAAGATGATCCCTGAAGATCAATAGGAGGTCGGTTCATTGATGGAGGAGGTTTAACTTTAAGTATCGACGGTCTTACCCTCTTTAAACCACCACCAACAGCCACCGCATCATTCGGAACAAGACACCCTTTCGACTTCACCAAAATGGTCGGTGTTCGCTCAATACCACGCTTATTCTCAACCATACCAGCACTAACTAGTTCCATATCCACGGGGGTACTAAACTCAAAAAGCGTCAACTCAGTATCATCAATAACAACAACACCACTAGGACCTGCTTCACTCAAATCCAGATCCTTAATCTTATGATCATCAAGGTCAAAAGAACGGATCTTATGAGCTTTCCAAGTATCATAAGAAATCGCCAAATCGTCAGGACCTAAAACACCAACGGACCGATAAATCGGTGTTCGCTCAATGCCACGCTTATTCTCAACCGTACCATCATCAAGTACTTCCTTATTCACCGGAATACTAAAATTCTCAATTGTCAACTCAGTTATTGAACGAGTCAACCCTCTCGACTTTACAATTGGTAATCTTACCATGTTCTTGCAGTCTTCGGATCTCAGTTCTTCAAGAGCAGTCAGATACGATATGGAGGAGGGTAGCTCTTTAATCGCCGTTCTATTAAATCCAGAAACCTTAAGCATTTCATTTTTCTTGACAAGTCCGGAAACCACTCTAGGCTTGTGCAGCCTGACAGATTCAGAGTTTCAAGATGCTTGTTGGAAGATTCTTGAGATGTTTGCTGTTTTCCAGGTCCAGTTTTTCAAGCAATGCCAAGTTCTTAATAGATGACGGGATTTCTTGTATCATAGTCCCACCCATGTAAATTTCTTTCACATTTAGTGAGATCTCCGGGAAATTCTCTAGCTTTGAGCAGCCAGAAAGATTCAGATCGAGCCGCCCCATAACAGTTCTATCAATCACTTTTCCATTATAGAGCCCTCGCTCATTTTTTTTTGATTAACTGCAAATTAAGTCGTATATATGAAATTTAAGCTTACTCTAGACTTTTTAAAGATTAAGTTTAAGAGAAATATTTTTACCTTATTAATTATGATCGATGTGATAGCAAGCAAAAGATGGAAACCCATATTGGCTTCTTAAAGAAAAAACAGAAACAGAAGACGAAAAAAAATCATTGATATATGTCATATATTATATGAGAAATAAACTTCTTGGATGGAGAAGCAAACGAGCAGAGAAGCAATTTTGTCTTATTATATCGCATGTTCTAAAAAATCTCTGTTTAGTTCCGATTACTTTCTGTTTATTCTTTAGGCTCACCCTCGCTGCCCGACTAGTGCTTAATCGCTAGATCCACTTTTGCCGCCAGTTAATTTTTTTTTTGTTATTCAGACATTTAGATTGACATTTTGTGATATTTTACAATAACTTATATTCAAAATTTTAATGAAAATCATAAATTTTTTTTTTAAAATATGTTTTTATGTGTTTACTGCAATTTTAAAAACAATATTATAAAAAAATTTAATTATAATGGATTAATATATTTTAAAAACATTAAAATAGTCTTAAAACTATAAAACTAATCTCTGATTAATTTCCATTTAATTTCCGATTTATTGGTTAGGCGCTAGGCCCACCCTTGCCGCCCGATTAACGTCTAGCGATTTTTGGAACATTGATTATATCCAAATGATAAAAGCATATATGGTCATGCCAGTGTTAAGTATGGAATTTATTGTAAATCATACATGTTTAATCTGATATATACAAACTACTAAATTAGTGATAATAGAGGACATAACGAAACGAATCTTAGAAACAAAACAAAAAGACAAAAAGGTTAGATCATTACTTCAGCCGAAGAGGAAGCATTCCTTACCTACAAGACGATTCGTTTTCAGATGATCCCTCATGTAATACCAAGAACACAAGTAGCATACTAAAGATTTAGAAGACTCTCTGCATTTATATATAGAATCATACTTTTGCAGATTCAGCCATTGGTGCTGCTCAGATTTCACGCCTAAGCATGTTTACATTGGAGACAACTAAAAAACACTCTTTGTTGTTTCCGTTCCACGGAGTAGAAGTAGAAGCTAAGAGATCTGAACTTTTTTGAGCCATCTAAATCTATTCCATAGTCTTGAAAACTTCTCTGTGTCAATCTGGCGAAATTCAACCTTGAATCTTAGGCTCCACGCGTTATCAGGCAATCTTACAAGGTTCTTGCAGTCCACAAATCTCAGTTCTTCAAGAGCAATCAAATATGAAATGGAGGAGGGTAACTCTCTAATGGCAGTCCTGCTTAAATCCAGAAACCTTAAGCATTTCATCCTTCTCCACAAATCAGGGAACCGATCCAGACTTGTGCAGCCTGAAAGATTCAGTGTTTCAAGATGCTTCAACTTGCAGATGCTGGTTGGAAGATTCTTGAGGTGTCTGCTATTTTCCAGGTCCAGTTTTTCAAGCAATGCCAAGTTCTTAATCGATGACGGGATTTCTTGTATCAGAGTCCCACCCATGTAAATTTCTTTCACATTTGGTGAGATCTCCGGGAAATTCTCTAGCTTTGAGCAGCCAGAAAGATTCAGAACCTCGAGAGATTCTAAATCAACCATAGATGGAATACTCTCCAGATTCAAGCAGTCCTTCAGATTCAGAGAAACAAGCTTTTTAAGATAACAGATAGACTGGCTGATACTCACCAAACTGGTGCAACCTTCAAGATCAAGAAGCTCAAGGTTCGGCGCACTTGAAAGTCTCGGGATTTTAGTTAACTGGCAGGAGTAGCTAAGTTTCATCCTTTTAAGCTTTTCCAGACTCTGCAAAAGAAAGAAAGAATCAGCAATACTTCCATGGGTTGGTAGTACATAATTGGTAATACATAATCATGGACCTTACCTTTTTTCCTTTCCAAAGTTTCGTTGCACAACCACTTGACAAGTTAAGCTCTACAAGGTTCTTTGGATCAAAACATCGTGGCAAGGAGCTTAAGGGATAATTTTCCCAATGGAGAAGCCTTAGCTTGCTTGGCAAATAGTCAAGACCTTGAGGTAAAGACACTCCACGATTCGCCGTCACTTCGGAGTAATAAAATTTTAACAGCCTGAGGTTACACATTTTCTCGAACACATTGGGATTCACATCAAAATTAACATTCAACATGTCTAGGAAAATGCCCTCAATAGCTGATGTGCCCTAAAAACAAAGAGAAAATAAGTCAGCCTCCATAAATAATTTAGCCGAAACAAACTTCAGGACCTACATAATAGAGAGACCAAAAATTGTTTTGATGACTCACAGCGTCATCTATGAATACATCCCTAATTTCCTCGGTATTCCACAACCTGCTGCGGTCTCCGGGCTTGTCAGCTGATTCTTGACGAATAATCTCTCGACCAGTAGCCTGGATAAACCTAGGCATGTCCACCATGTTGTGTGGTATGGTTAACAGTGATTTGTCAACAAGGCTTCTAAATCCAACATGTGCGGAGAAACCACAACCATCCAGTAACATTGCAAGGTTGTCTTTGTCCATCCTTCTAAAGAAACATGCAATGTCCAGAAATATACTCCTCTCGTTGTCTTCAAGCCCACAACAGCTCCTTTCAAATATTCCTGGAATGTATATGGGAGAGGTTTTCTGAACTTCTCGTGATAACGTATTCCATTCTTTATCAGAACTGCTCAAGTATTGAAGAACCTGGGGATTTCCATTTGAAAATTTGACCAGCTCAAGTGACAACGTCCTGTAATCCTCAGGTGACGAAATAGTCTGAAATGTCCCATGATCGAGAAGTAGTAGAGACATAGAAATATCTAATGGCTTGACCTCATAGACATGATTGATTTTACATAGTACGAAAACACCTATTTCTAGAGGTCATGATTATCCTGCTTCCTGGACCAAAATAGTTAAGCTTCCCCAGGAAAGTTTCAAAATCTCTATAATCATTCACATCGTCAAGGATGACGAGGACCCTTTTACGCTGAAGTCGACTTCTCAAGAAACTTGTTTTCATGTCAGATATCCGAATAACATGAGGTTCTACCTCTAAAACTTCAGACAAAAAATCTTCTCTCACAGCATCGTGACCTTTTACCTCAACTTCTTTGTGAATGTCCTTAAGGAAGACACAGGTCTCATATTGGACAGAGATTCTGTGAAAGATTTCTTCAGCAATGGTTGTTTTTCCTATACCAACCATACCCCATATACCTATGCTGCGAACATCTAGGGACTCTATGCATAGCAGTGACAAAATCTCCTCTACCTGCATATCCACCCCAATCATGTTCACCTTATCACCAGAATATAGCACCTTCAAAGCATCTCTTACAATCTCATCTATAAGTTCAGATTCGGACCTGCAAGATTTTAAGAATAAAGTAGACAAGACACACTTCAGTAGAAAGAAATGGATAGTATATTAAAGTTCTATAGCCTTATTTTGCCAAATAAAAATTCATCCAATTCTCCCAAATCAAAGACTTTCTAAATTTAGAACCCAGGATCACATACTTATCTGTCAATGTGTAGCCAGGCATCTCAGTTATTTCCTTCAAAGCAGACTGCCACCTTTTTGCCTCGTCTTGAGGAAAAAATCTCTCATAATTCTGGCTGTTGTAGACAAAATCATATGGTGATAGTCTGTAAAAGATCGGATAAACTCGATACCTTGTCTGTTGGTGTTCAAGAATGTTTAAGAGGTTTGAAGGGACATATGTAGTTGTTAATAGTATGATCAAAACCCTACATTCTGGAACTGCATCCACTTCATTAAATTCTTCATCGACAGAAATCCCTCTCCGACAGAGGGAAGCACGAAGATGGCTAATGAAATTATCAATGCCTATATCCCCTCTTCCGTATCTGATTACAACATCATAATCTATAGCGGAGACAAGGCCACGGAAAAGTCCCGGTCCAATCATACCAATCTTGCTTCCAGCTTTATCCTGAGACATACTGTTATGTGCAGCGCATAAACCGCTCTTTCCTCTAGCAAATTTCTCGCATTTCCAATCTCCTCCCCACGAGCAGCGTTTCCCACCGCCGTGTGCCTTGCAGAAATCAGTGCTGCCTTGCGCACTCTTCTCACAACCATCAGACTTACACCGTTTCCCACCACCGTGTTTCACACAAAAATCAGTCCGCCCACGAGCACTCTTCGTGCATCCAACCACAGCACATCTCTTCCCACCACCGTGAGCTACACAGAAACTCGTCCCACCGTGCACGCTTTTAGGACAAATCCCACCACCATCAAACATACAGCGTTTTCCTCCACCGTGTGCTTTACACAGCGGAGTACTACCTTCTGCTCCCTTTGTACATCCTGCAAATATGCAGCTCTTCCCGCCACCATGAGCTTTGCAGTAGTTTGTACTTCCCTGAGCACCTTCTGTACAGCCTGAAGACTGACAACGCCACCCACCTCCGTGGGAAATACAAAGTCCAGCTTGTCCCTCAGTGCTTCGTGTGCAGCCTTCAATCCTACACCTTTTACCACCACCATGCTTAATGCAGAGCTCGGATTTGCCACGTGCAGCTCTAGCACATCCCTCAGGGAATCCACAGCGTCTTCCACCGCCATGGGCTATGCAGAAATCGGTTTTTCCCTTAGCACTCTTTGTGCATCCCAAGTGTTGGCATCTCAAATCATAATCTATAGTGGAGGAAAATGTACCGCATGTTCTTATAGGCCCAAAAATGCCCTGAGACCATCGGAAGCCAATGCTTAATTCAGCATCTTGAAGATTCTTTGAGGACCTTGGTGGATCCCTTACAAAGTCCACACTATTCTCTGCAACGGAACTATCATGGCTGCTTGATTTAGTTGTTGGGAATTCATGGTTATGTTTTCCTTCATATGTTGTTGCTTTAGGCTCTGTAGTGGTTCTATGTGAAGTAGCAGCATCTTGTTCTGAAACCCGAACTGTAGTTCTGCACATTCAAAGATTTCTCCAATCAGAAGACCGAAAATATGGATTTATCAATCATCAACAGCGCTTATAACTTTACCTTCTCTTGGGATCAGCCTCATCTTCATCTTTCTCTCTCACACCAGTTTCTCGATTGCCCACTTCTTCACTGTCACTTGCCTCGGACATGTGCTCTCTTGTCGTAGCTAGACTTCCTGCTTCCCTTTCTTTTCTTTTAGTCTTGTTGGAGGTACTGGTTTGAAACTGTGATGCTGCCAGTTCAGAACTCACACAATTGTTATGTATTGAACTGCCACTTAGATTTACAGTGCTATCCTTGTTTTCCCGCTTAGTGTTTTGAAGACGTTCGTGATTGTGGTCACCTTTGTATATGATTTCCGTTACTTGTCCATCAAGAGATCTCTCAACCTTCTTCTTGCTAGGACATCCTGGATTTGTGCACTTGTAATAGCTTTGAGGAAACTTGCTGCCTTTAACTAGCTTTTGCCCATACTTTTGCCAGTTATAGCCATCATCATCTCGTTTGTCAGCATTTAGACGCTGTTGTGACATAAGAACATGATTTTCGGATAAGGCACAAAGAATCTTGCTGCTGAGCATATATATAAATTGACGAAGTTGGAAAACCCTAGGTTTAGCAAATGCTAAGCCTAGATTGAAACTCAAGTTCACAAGCGAAATTTGAAAGATAAAACTATGGAATCCATCAGAAACCCTAGAATCCAAATCTAATTCAATTAAGAAAATAGATAGTTATGAGCAATGTTCTACAAATCCGGTAAGAACCGCTTAAGCGTCTGATTAGACGGCAATTTATGTTTAGGCACTGCGATTTTTATTTTTAATCAAATCGGCCAAATTGCTTAGTTTTCTTTATAGTTTTTCCCAAAAGAACATTTCACTGTAAGTCAAATTACTATTTCAAGTATACAAATATTTAAAAAATATATGTAAATAATCTATTAACGCTTAGGTCTAAATTTTTGAACAAAAAAAAAACATAGATTTTCAGTTTCCATAAATAATTTGAAAACTTCAAAAAAAAAACTTTAGATGAACCTTAAACCTGAATGGGAGAGAAAAGACCCCAAAAAAAACTTGAATCCAAGTTATCTGTTTTATTAATCATGACGAAATTGGTATCTGGTTTACTACATTAGATACACACACCTTGTTGACAAATTCCATAGTTTCTACGAAATCCAGTGGTAAGGGGTTCTCATTCTCGGGCATAAAGCTAGCGTCCCGAAGGTCCTCATCATACTTGGGCAGTTTACATTCTGCTAAATCTTCGACACCATCAGTGTCAACTCTACAACCAACATGAGACACCAAGAAATTGATATATTTCCTTATGTGAGAAGAAAGACCAAATTGAAGAGAGAAGAGAGCATTACCCCTGATCAGAGTTCTCTTTCTCAGATTTGAGATACCTCAAGGCACTATTTGTTGGAGGTTTTTCATCTCTGTGCCACACAAACATAAAATTAAGTTGCTTTTTTCGCATTCAAACACACGTTTACGTCGGAAAAAAGACCGAATTAATTTTCCCCTACGAAACTGCAGTATACGGAAAACTAACTCAAGAACATTTTTTTAGACAGAGAAAACTCAAGTCGACCTATAAAACAAACCAGAGCATGAAAATTCATATCCCCACAAGAAGAAAAAAAGGCAATAAGAAATAATTCGGTCATCAACGGATCTAACCCAGGCGGTTCGGATGAAAACAGCACATCTGTGTCGATATCATCATCACTCGAGCTATTATTCCCTTTATCGGAACTTCCAACTCTCTGATGATAATCACTAGTCGTGGTGGAGGCTGCACCTGTGGACTTTGATGTCGTCGGAAGTTCTTCCTTCTCCGACATCGATCCCCAAATTTAACAAATAAAGAAATGTGGAAAAAAAAGAAAATCCAGCAACCCAATAATCAAAACACGAGAAAAAAAAATTATCTGGATGCGTGAATCCGTGGGTTCTAAAAAAACGGATCTCAAAACAAAAGATCCAAACTTTGGATACGAACTTGGCAGTTTTAAAAGTCCACGCCTCGTTTCTCTCTCCCTTCAATTTTCTTTTTTATTGTATACTATAAACTATAAAGTAGTTATAATTTTTTATAATTTGGGGTTCACTTTATTTTTCTTTCATTATAAACCTTTTTTCCCGTCGTTGACCGATCATTTGAGTTCGTTGTAATCTGTAATGGGGAAAATGGACAAAATGCATCAGAGCGTCTCTCTCATGGAATCATCTCATATCTTGAAAAGCTATGGGAATTAAATCGCGTCTTAAGATTCTTGAAAAGCTATTGTCATGGAAAGATTCAGATTCTGTTCATATCATAGGCATTACTCGAATGGTTGGGATTGGTAAAACTACTCTTGCTGATTGCTTATATGGAAGAATGGGAGGCCAATTCGACGGTAGCTGCTTTCTTACAAACATCTGTGAAAATTCCAGTAGAAGCGGATTCCAGAAATCAAGGAAGACATGGAATCTTTGGAGATCTTACTTCTGGATGTAAGGTCCATCACCAAGATGCCAAATATGATGCATTTGAACAATATCAAGACATTTTCGTTATGTGGAACAAACAGTCAATTTTCTGTTAGTATGTTCTTCATGCTACCTACATTGGGCTGCTCACGGTTAACAGATCTTTACCTCTCAAGGTGTAGTCTCTACAAACTCCCAGATAATTTCGGTGGCATATCCTCTTTGCAGTCTTTATGTTTAAGCGGAAACAATGTTTAAGCGGAAACAACATCGAGAATCTACCAGAGGGCTTCAACCAACTTCACAATCTGAAATGGTTTGATCTAAAGTATTGCAAAAGCCTCAAGTCTCTACCAATTCTTCCTCAAAACCTGCAGTATCTGGATGCACATGAGTGCGAGTCACTTGAAACTTTGGCAAATCCATTGACACCTTTGACGGTAGGAGAGAGAATACATTCTATGTTCATCTTTAGCAATTGTTACAAATTGAATCAAGATGCACAAGAGAATCTTGTAGGTCATGCTCGAATCAAAAGTCAGTTGATGGCTAATGCTTATGTAAAACGATATTATCGGGTATTGTCTTTTTATCCTTTCCTCTCCCTTTCACCATCGAAATCAGAACAAAATCTTATTGTCTGTCTTTTGCAGGGATTCATCCCAGAGCCTCTGGTTGGAATCTGTTACCCTGCGACTGAAATACCGAGTTGGTTATGCTACCAAAGACTAGGACGTTCACTAGAAATCCCATTGCCTCCTCATTGGTGTGACACTAACTTTGTTGGACTTGCCTTCTCTGTAGTTGTCACATTGAAGGACTATGAAGACCGTGCGAAACGTTTCTCCGTAAAGTGTTCTGGCAAATTCGAGAACAAAGATGGTTCTTTCACAAGATTTGATTTCACTCTCGCAGGCTGGAACGAACCGTGTGGATCGCTTAGCCATGAACCAAGAAAGATCACTTCTAACCACGTTTTCATGGGATACAACAGTTGCTTCCACGTCAAGATTCTCCATGGAGAGAGTAACAACTGTTGTTACACAAAGGCTTCATTCGAATTCTATGTGACGGATGATGAAACGAGGAAGAAGCTAGAAACATGTGAGGTGATTAAATGTGGGATGAGTTTAATGTATGTTCCTGAAGATGATGCTTGTATGTTGCTAAAGAAGACAAATCTGGTTCAGTTGAGTTTGAAGACCGAACCAAGTTGTTCCTACCGTCTTGATGATGTTAGACCCAAGAGAGGAGCATGCCAGAGTTTGGTGGTGGTGATGAAGAACCAGATTATAAGAGAATAGAGGAGAAGATCTCGGTGTGATACAAATTATATTTATAATTGGGGAATTTGAAAAAAAAGATATTTTTTAAACAAATTGTCCATTTAATTTTTTTTTTTGCTTAAGTTTGTTGGAGTAATCTTTATTTTAAATTTTAACTCCATTATACCTTTTTTACATCAAAATCAAATATATTATAAACCTCTAACTTAAGAAGAGGGTTTCATTTTAATTGAAAACTTAAATTAATGTACATTTTATTAAATTAATAACCCAAATAAATAAATTAATCAAAAAAAAGAAAAACCCTAACTTCTAAAAAAAAACCCAAATCGATCAAAACTTCTTCTTCTTCTTTTTACCCCAAATCGAAACTTCTTCTTCTTCTTTTTACCCCCAATCGAAACTTCTTCACCTCCGACCTTCACCTCCGGCGAACTCATCCGGCGAATCTCCTCCGACATCTAAAGTTTCCGACGACTTCAGGAATTGTAGATTGTAGATTGATGATGATGGAAGATGATCAGATATCTTTCCAGTCTGCATTGCCTATGTCTGATGAGACTGAAGACTATTCCCGTCAGATTGCTGAAATGATCGGGATTAAGAAGGATAACTTCATAGAAGCTGGTGTAAGTCATACGTTCAAAAGAGTTGATCTTTATCCCTCTCTCTCAGTTACAGTTTCATATTTGCTTTTTCCTCTTAATGTTGTTTCAGGTGAGAACTATCTTGGCTATTGGATGTGGTTATGGTAGCTTTGGGGCACATCTACTCTCCAAAGAGCTTTTGACCATGTGCATAGCAAACTACTGGTCTCTCTTGTTTCCTCTGATATTCTCTGATCATCCAAAGAGACCTGGCAATGAAGATCCATCACGGCCTTATAACATGCTTAGAAACGTATTGGATATGAATGCTCAATTCGGTGGTCTCAATTCCGCTTTGTTGGGAGCAAGGAAATCAGTATGGGTCATGAACGTTGTCCCTACAGCTGGACCTAACCACCTCCCTATGATCCTTGACCGTGGCTTTGTTGGAGTTTTGCATGACTGGTCAGTAAAAAAAAATTCTTATTAGATTCTCATTTTAGCCATAGAATTGTTTCTCAAACTTGTCTTTTATCTTCAGGTGTGAACCCTTCCCGACTTACCCGAGAACATATGATCTGGTGCACGCAGACAATCTCTTGACGGTTCAGGCAGGTCTGCGACGCAGTGTATGTACGTTTATGGAAATCTTCACAGAGATTGACCGATTACTACGTCCACAGGTACACATTTCTTACTTACTAGAGAAGAGTATTATTGTTCGTGGACGGTTCTGTAGACTATAACAAACACTTTGGTGCAGGGATGGGTGATAATCCGTGACACGGCGCAGCTGGTGGAAAAGGCGAGAGCTTTAGCAACGCAGTTGAAGTGGGAAGCTCGAGTAATAAGGTTGAAAGCAGCAGTGAACAGAGACTTCTCATCTGCCAAAAACCATTAACCAAGCGACAAGCAATCTGAAGAAGAAGAAGAAGAACAACAACAAGGATATAAACAGAGGTTTTCTCCAATTTTTTTTAAAATTTTTGTTCCAAGTCTCACAGATATGGAATTAATAATCCAAACTGTGTTGATAATATGAGGAAGAAAGGAGAAAGAAGATGAAAGTATCACGCCGGGGACGTAAGACCGCCGGTGAAAATTTGGTTTATCCGGTTTCGTGAGTTCCCATTTTACAGAATCTAGATTTTTTTTTTTTACTTGGATTCTATAACTTTTTATTATACAGCGAAAAGAATATGATTCATATTTGTGAAGATGATGTTTATGAAATAAGTTGAAAGCTTTTTAGTAAATTCAAACCCGAATATTTTCTAGGAAAGACGAAAGAGTCTCCGAAATTGAGTTGAACCGGGTGGAATACATTTGGTCAATATTCGGTTTTACATGTTTCCGCGAACCAAATCAACTAGAATTACAAGTATACCAGACTTAAACCGAACTGGAAACATAAGAATAGAGAGATTGTTTCAGTGTAATAGTGTCTCTGCAGCTGAAGTTTTTCTTAGGTGATGTTGTCTTCTACTTTTAGATCCACGTTCCTTTCCTTTCTGTTTATCATCTCCAATGTGGCTTCGATGGTGAACGTTAGGGGAGGCTGATCCCACAACTCTCTCGGTGGATGTTCTTTTACGCCGGTGGTGCAGATCATCTCCGCCACCAAACGCAGCTCTTGCTACACTATCTTTAAGAACTTCCCTGGCTCGTTGTGGCTTTGTGAGTTGCTTGTTAAGATAAACTAGCTTAGGGAGAAGACTTGAGACAGTCTTACGCAGCTGGTCATCGCCAACATTGCTTTGTATCGGGTTTCCAATGAGGTTCAAAACGATGAGAGAGTTGTAGTTGGCAACGAGCTGGCCTATTGCTTTGGTGGTGGCGATCTTGTTGAAGCTAAGATCTAGAACTATGAGTTCCAATAATCTGTGTAACCCTTCTACATTGCTGATTTTGTTCCCAACGAGGTATAGTTCTTTGATCAATGTACAGTTTGATAGACCTGATCAATTTCGTTGTGTTAAGACATGAAGCAAACAACAAATTCTCTGTTTAAGATCGTAATCTTACCTTGTCCAATGCGAAAAATACGATTGTAACTAAGATCGAGTTCTCTTAAGCGTGTTAAATCTCTTAGTCCTTCGATAACACTGATCTTGTTCTTAGAAAGGTTTAACGCGTGAAGCCCCTTTTAAGAATTGTAGATTGTAGATAGTAGACATCTCCCACCTTTTTCCTCATCAACAATAAATTTCCACTCTTTTCTCTCAAACAATCTCCATACACCACACATTATATAGATTTGCAGCATAATCATATCAAAAATTTGTGGAAAGAAGAAAAATAAAAAAAACTGAAACTTAGAGGAAGAAGATAGCTGAAAGGAAGAGGGAGAAACGTTGAATTAGTTTCTAATTAAACACTAATTAAATTAGGGTAAATTCGCAAAAATATCAAAATTTAGGGTTAATTTTATTTTTTTAAAAGTATAAAATCGATTATATATGTATATAGGTCGAAAGTTTTGAGAAAATAAAATAAAATTATTTTCCCTACATTTAGATTCTATTTCTACTTTTAGCTAAATTTAAAAAAAATTAGATTACGTATTCTAATCTTATTAGAATACGAATTCTAAATGTTTTAGAACATGAACAACTTGTAGAATACATGTTCTAAATTTTTTAGACCATGAACAAACCGTAGAATACGTATTCTAAAATTTTAGAATACATATTCTAAAAACTTTAGAATACGTAATCTAAAAATTCATTCTATTTTTTTAGAACATGAACAACTTATATATTACGTAATCTAAATTTCGTAGAGCATGAACAACTCATAGAATACGTAATCTGAATATTAGAATACGTATTCTATAGTTTTTAGAACAACTTTCATCTACCTAAAAACCAACTTAAAACCATTTAAAATCAAAATGTTTCTTCTTCAAATCTTCTTAAAAATTGTGTATCTACATGCTAATATGTTTTTCTTCTTCAAAAAAGGTATTAATCTAGTAGTATGGGTAGTTTTGGAAAATTTGACAATTTTGAAAAAAATGTTTATATGGACAAAAATCTTCATAGAGCTCATTTATTTCCAATTTTCCCTTTATAATTTATATCAAAATTTTCATTTTATTGAATGTCAGAAAATATCAATGCCTTTTACTAGTTCTAGGGCAGTCCTCCGTAAACATACATACATGTCAAAAGAACATGAATTAAATTGAAACGAACAAATTTATTTTCTTAGACAAATTAAAGAGGATTTGACAAGATAATTTATAATATAGATGGAATACAAATTGAATGAAAAACATACACGTTGACGTGGTAAGAAGGAGAATGTAACCAAGTGACTTTTGGTCTAGTGGTTTTCACGAACAAGTAGGTCCCGAGCACCCGAAGAGACTATGTGTCAAAGATCTAAAGTGTTTTGTTAAAGGACATGCTAAGAAGAAATAAAAAGTTTCAATTTTTTTTTTGGTCAAGCCCATGATTTTCATCATTACGCAAAAATAGGAGAGTTTAGAGCTCTTTCAAAGTTATACAGAGCCAACTTGGCATAGGAATCAGCCCTAAAGTTGGCTGTCCGAGGGATAAAGTGAAATGAAACAGAGATAAAACTAGTCAACAAATGGCCTCTATCAGCTAAGATGCCATGAAGCTCACAAGATGAATCTTCAGAATTCAAAAATCAAAAGACGAAAGGAAACATTCTCGTCTTCATTGAACCGTTAACTCCAATCTGCTCATTGAAAGAGCATGAGAAATGGCGTGCTTAATAACCCAAGCCTCCGCCAAGAGAGAAGAAGATAGTTGGCAGCATTCTTCTGCAAACGGTTCAAAGACCGTGTTTGATGTTGATCTACTGTATACCCATCCAAAACCTCCCCATGTTGATTGAGGGTTCCAAGCCGTATCAACAAAAAGGTAGAAACCTGAGGCTATCGTTGCAGGAGTTCTCACTTTTGGTGCTAGTTCTTGAGCTCTTTCCCAAGCTAGAGCTTCTGTTCCTGCCTTGGTTACTGTCTCTATAGCAGAGTAATTGAGTTTATTGAAAATTAATTGGTTCCTTGCTGTCCACAAGTACCAGCATATCCAGAAACTTAGAGCAGCCAGCCACCGAGATACCTGTAGGAGGAAGAATTTTGGCTTGTTTTGTGATTTTCAGAAAGTCCAAAACAGAGTTACCATGAGGAGTATGGGTACCTTGAATAGGAGCCATGTCCCGCATTTGTTTAGCAAAGCTGCATAGCCGCATAGGTGCAGTGGAAGAGAACATGAGTAACCGATTCTGGTGCTCCACATCTCACATAGGTGATGTCAGTCGTAATGCCTCTCCTAGCTAGCTGGATACTCACCGGGAGAGCCCCCACTTTCCACATAAAGTTCTTAATTGTTGGAGTAGATGGACATTTCCAGAGTAGTTTCTGCCAGTAGAAGTTTAAGTAAGTCTCAGGAGCCTCACAGATTGAAGAAATGGCATAACCTGACTTTATCGCATACATGCCGGATTTGACCCGGAAGCCAGACACACTTGTCTCTCCCTCGTCTTGAGGGTGGTGGTAACTGTTTGATTGTCTGCTCATAACCAGGAAGCATCTCTTGAATTAGATTCCAGTTCCAGGTTTGTGTGTCTGTATCAATCAAATCAGCCACCACTATACTCCTAAGGTCGTTAGGTACAGGTCCAAAAGGTCGCATGGGAATTGATATGGAGAGCCACAGATCGTCCCAGACCTTGAAAGCTATACCGTACACTATAAATGTTACGGCTGAAGACAAGTCGGAATCAAGGTGCATGAGGAAATTGGGAAATTCTGAGCAACCAATCAAGAAACAAGTTCATAGGAGCATTCAAACTGTGTCACAAATCTGACCTCATGTAATAATACCAATAACATAAGTAGAAAAAGAAAGATTTAGAAGAATATCACATTACAAGATAGTACTTTAGGGAATATAAGACTCGCCATTCAGAAATAAAATCAAACTTTGTTACATGTCTCACATTTCATGCCTAAGCACATGTCTTGCATACTTTTTTCACGTTACTCTAGAGAGTTAAAACACTCTTTCGTGTTTATTCCACATAATAGAACTGTAGAAGTAAAACTAAGAGCTCTGAACCTTTTTGAGCCATCCAAATCTGTTCCATAGTCTAGAAAACTTTTCTGTATCAATCTGACGGAATTCAACGTCAAATTGTAGGATCCATGCGTTATCAGGCAATTTTACGAGGTTCTTGCAGTCTACAAATCTCAGTTCTTTAAGCGCAATCAGATACGAAATGGAGGACGGTAACACTTTAATAGCAGTCTTGCTTAAATCCAGAAACCTTAAGCATTTCATCCTTCTCGACAAGTCCGGAAACCGCTCTAGGCTTGTGCAGCCTGACAGATTCAGAGTTTCAAGATGCTTCAACTTGCAGATGCTTGTTGGAAGATTCTTGAGATGTTTGTTGTTTTCCAGGTCCAGTTTTTTAAGCAAAACCAGGTTCTTAACTGATGATGGGATTTCTTGTATCATAGTCCCACCCATGTACAGTTCTTTCACATTTGGTGAGATCTCCGGGAAATTTTCTAGCTTTGAGCAACCAGAAAGATTCAGAACCTCAAGAGATTGTAAATCAATCATAGATGGAACACTCTCCAGATTTGAGCAGTTCTTCAGATTCAGAAAAGCAAGCTTCTTAAGATAAGAGATAGACTGACTAATGCTCACTAAACTGTTACAGCCTTCAAGATCCATATGCTCAATATTCGGGGCGCTTTAAAATCTTGGGATTTTAGTTAACAGGCAACAATGGCTAAGTCTCATCTTTTTAAGTTTCTCCAGATTCTGCAAGAGAGAGAGAGAGAGAGAGAGAGAGAGAGAAACAAAACATCAGAAATACTTCAGGGTTTAACATAAATCACCAAAGTGGTCCGTCAAGCTAGTCCTAGTACAAAAACCATGAAACCTTGCCTTTGTTCCTTTCCAAAGGTTTTTAATGTAGCTACTTGACAAGTTAAGCTCTACAAGGTTCCTTGGATCAAAACTTTGCGGCACGGAGCTAAAAGGGTAACATTCCCAATGGAGAAGTCTTAGCTTGGTTGGCAAATATTCAAGACCTTGAGGAAACAATACTCCATGTCCATGGTTCTCACCTGCTTTGGAGAAATAAAATTTTAACAATCTAAGGTTGCATTAAACTTCAGCTTCGACATGTCCAGGAAAATGCCCTCAAGAGCTGTTGTGCCCTGACAACAAAGAGAACAACAAAGTCAATCTCCATAAAGAATTCAGCCGGAAAAAGACATTAAGGCATACAAAATAGAGAGTAGCTTGTCCTGAAGACTTACACTATCACCAATGAATACATCTCTAATGTTTTCTGGATTCCACAGCCTGCTGCGTTCTCCTGGCCTATCTACTGCTTCTTGAAGAACGATTTCTCGACCCGTTGCCTGGATAAAATTGGGCATGTCCACCAAGTTGTGTGTTATGGTTAACAGCGACTTGTCAGCAAGGCTTTTAAATCCAATATGAGCAGAGAAACCACAACCATCCAGCAACATTGCAACGTTGTCTTTATCCATTCTTCTAAAGAAACAGGCAATGTCCAAGAATATACTCTTCTCGTTGTCATCAAGCCCACAACAGCTCCTTTCAAATATACCTGGAATGTAAATGGGAGAGGTTTGCTGAACTTGTTGCGATGACAGATCCCAATCTCCATCCCATCTGCTCAACATATATTGAAGAACCAATGGATTTCCATTTGCAAATTCAACCAGCTCTAGTGACCGTTTCTCAAAATCATCAGTTGAAATTAACATATGCAATGTACTATAACTGAGAAGCATTAGAGACTCAGAATAATCTAATGGTTGGACCTTGTAGACATGATCAAACTTAAATCGTACAAAAACACCTCTGTTTCTAGAGGTTATAATGACTCTGCTTCCTGGACCAAAATAATTTAGCTTCCCCAGAAAGGTTTCAACATCTCTGAAATCATTCACATCGTCAAGAATAACGAGGATCCTTTTATGCTGAAGCCTGCTCCTCAAGAAACTTGTTTTAATGTCGAGAATCTGCAAAACATGTGGTTCTACCTCTAAAATTCTAGAAAAAAAATTCTCTTTCACAGCATCATGCCCTTTTAGTTCAATTTCCTCATGAAGGTCTTTCAGGAAGATGCAAGTCTCATAATGGAAAGAGATTCTGCGAAAGATTTCTTCGGCAATGGTTGTCTTTCCTATACCAACCATACCCCATATACCTAAACTGCGAACATCTGGAGATTCAATGCATAGCAGTGACAAGATCTCCTCTACTTGCATATCCATCCCAATCATGTTCCTCGTCTTATCATTGGAACATAGCACCTTCTGAATATATATGACAATCTCATCTATAAGTTCAGACTCAGTCCTGCAAAATTTATCTTTGGATTACATATCAAAGTTATTTAACCTTAACGAAAATTCCAGGAATAAACGTACTTGTCTGCCAATATGTAGCCAGGCATCTGAGCTATTTCTTTCAAAGCAGCCCACCACCTTTTCGTCTTGTCGCAAAGGAAAAATCTTGTATAGCTCTCAATCTTACAAATCAAATCAGATGGTGTTAGTCCGTAAAAAATGGGAAAAACCACATGATCCTTGATTTGTTTTTGTTCTATAATGTCAGCGAGGTTAGAAGAGACGTAATTTCTAGTTAAAAATATGATGAAAACCCTGCATTTTGGAACTGCAATAGCTGATTGGACTTGTGTGGGAACTTCATCAAAGTTTTCATCATAGACACAAACCCCTCTCCGGCAGAGGGCAGCACGAAGATGGGAAATGAATTCGCTGCATATATCTCCTCTTCTGTACGTGAAAAAGACATCAAACCCCCCAAAGAAGGATTCTGGAGAAGGTTGTCCTTGATCTATGAATTCAGTGCTACACCCCGCGTCTTGCGGACACGATAAGAGCTCTGGGAAAGCCCACCTATCCACTGCAACGAAATCATTTATGTTTTTGTAAGCTTCACGCTTCAGGTCTTCAAGGAGTGACTGAAAAATCAAGCAAACAACAGTTTTTCATTGGATGTCAACGGAGCTGGCATAGGTGATTAGGGGGAACTACACACCTTTTGGGTTGGAGTAAGCTGATCAGAGTTTAGTGAGGTGACTCCATCTAACGACACTTTGATCAACTCGTAAACAGAGTTGAAGAGAAGAAAGGCTCCTTGAGCTTGCGAGTGGAATATGTAATACTCTGCCTCATCCAAAACGCAACTCATCGCATGGGATACAATTCTGTCCAAATTTTCCTTTGTCACCCATCCCCCTAGTATCTGTAAACAAAAGACAAGTGGCAAAAATACAACATGTAAAGTTCAGTATAATATGGTTGAAAGTGGGGGACTTTGCCATCAGAAATTTAGAAACCAGTCATCGTTTTACCCGGCGTAAAGCATCTGGATTCATTGCAATCAAACGGCGAAGGTCCTTAACAGTATGGATCCCATCTCCCGCCAAAAACAATGCTTTAAGGCCATTTTCGGTGATTCCCAATAGCCTCCAAACTTCACTACTGGGATATACAGGGTAATGCTTCTCATTCCCAAAGCCAAAATCTGCAGTACATGATGGATGATCTCTCTAATCACGTAAACTCCCACCAACACCAGATCAATGTAGAAAACTTGTGCTCATTTATGAATAACTCACATGGAAGTCGTCGTTGATTAAAACTCCAGGTTTGAGTACGCTGTTTCTTCATATTGGGGGTATCTTCCCCGACCCTGAGAGGTGAAGTGCGAGAATCATAGATAATCGGTGCTGTTTGTAGAAGCCGTGGCTTGTATGACGATGATCCGATTCGAGTACGCTTTTTCTTCATATCGTGGGTATCTTTCCCGACTATGAGAGATGAAGGGCGCGCACCAAAGATCTTCAGTGGCAGCTTCTGGTCCTGTCCGCCGGCTGAATATTCCGATGAATCCATGCTACTTGTTCGATTTTTGATCTCTTTTCCTTCTGTTAAGAATTAAATTTCAAGGACGAAGCGATTTGTTTGACTTTGTCAACAAAAACTCACCGTCAGGTTTTTCAAAAACCTATCGTATTTTTAGATATTATTAAAACAAACCTCACCTTTTGAAATAGAGCAGAAAAATCCTTCCACTGACCAACGTTACGTTTCGCGACGGACCAGAAAAAGTCGATGGCGCAATCGATCTTCCATTCTGCTCATCTTCTCCTATTGATTCTGTCGGTCTTCTTTGGTTTTGATTATATAATCGATTCCCAAAAGAAAGAAAAGAAACAAAAAAAAACTCTTACGAATTTTGATTTCGGAGTTCTTCGTCGGTTGAGTTCTTCACTGGGAGAATATCTCAGTATCTAATCAATATTTGCATCAGCAGAACCAAAGAAAAACTCCAAAATCGAACTTAGTTAGATTTCTTATTCAACTTTTTTTTCCAGAATCGAAGAAGAATGACTAAATCGATTCGTTAGATTGCGTCTTTTGTTCGAATCGACGAAATGCTCTCTCTGCTAAATTCGAAATCGCTTTCTCAGAGGGTTCTTTTTGCAGTATTTAGAAAGGTAAGGTTTTAATAATAGAAACAAGTAGAACAGGGCTCTTTTATCGATAGCCGTTTGTTTTTTTTCTTGCAAACAAACCCTTTTATCTTAGTTATCTTATCAATCAACTATCATTTTCAATTACAGTATATTTGGATCGTTTTTTTTTTTTTTTAATTGTTGGATCGTTTTTTTAGTGTCTCTCTCTCTCTTTCGATTTGAATTGGACAAAAAAAAATTGATTATAGCTTGCCGTTGACCGATCGTTTTAGCTTTGTTATTATTGAGTATAGATAGACTTTGGAAAAACTGGACAAACTGCATCAGAGCGTCTCTCTCATGGAATCATCTCGTCCTGCTTCATCTGCAGAGTTCGATGTGTTTCTCAGTTTCAGAGGCTTTGATACACGCAACAACTTCACCGGCCATCTCCAAAAAGCGCTTCATCTGAGAGGAATTGACTCCTTCATCGATGAGAAACTCCGTCGAGGTGACAATCTAACTGTACTTTTCGATAGAATCGAGAAATCAAAGATTGCAATCATCGTCTTCTCGAAGAACTACGCTAATTCCCTGTGGTGCCTCCGTGAGCTTGTGAAGATCCTCGAGTGCAGAGACAGAAACCAGCAGCTGGTGATACCTATCTTCTACAAAATTGACAAATCCGACTTCAAGCAAGTGGTGAAAGAGAGCTTTACCGGAGTTACAGAGGCTGAGATTTCTTCTTGGGAAGTTGCGCTGACCATAGCATTCGACATCTCCGGCTATGTTGTCAATGAATCTAGGTTAAGTCTACTTATCTTTTCTCTTGTTACTTTCTCTGGGATCGAGATTGATGTCAATGTCACTAAAGGAAACATTCTCGTCTTCATTGTTTTATATTTATATATATATATATATATATATATCTTTGTTTGATAAATAGTCTTTAATTGTGGTTTCACTCTGTTCTCTGGTTTATTCTAAATCAAGCTTCTTCTTCATTTTGTTAGCACGTCTGAGGCCAAACTTGTGGATGATATTGCTGTTGACACATTCAAGAAGCTGAATGATTTGGCTCCGAGTGGAAACGAAGGTCTTGTGGGAATTGAATCGCGTCTGAAGATTCTTGAAAAGCTATTATCATGGGAAGATTCCGATTCTGTTCATATCATAGGCATTATAGGAATGGTTGGGATTGGTAAAACTACTCTTGCTGATTGTTTGTATGGAAGAATGCGAGGTCGGTTCGACGGTAGCTGCTTTCTTACCAACATCCGTGAAAATTCCGGTAGAAGCGGGTTAGAATCTTTGTTGAAGAAACTCTTTTCTACATTACTAAATGATAGAGATTTGGAGATTGGAGCTCCTGGAAATGCACATGAAAAGTTTGAGCGTCGGCTTAAGAGCAAGAGGCTGCTTATTGTGCTTGATGATGTGAATGATGAGAAGCAAATAAGATATCTTATGGGGCATTGCAAATGGTATCAAGGAGGAAGTAGAATTATCATAACTACTAGAGATAGTAAACTGATCGAGACGATCAAAGGAAGAAAATATGTGCTCCCGAAATTGAATGATAGAGAAGCCTTAAAGCTCTTTAGCGTGAATGCATTTAATGACTCTTGTCCTTTGAAAGAGTTTGAGGGTTTGACAAATAAGGTTCTAGATTACGCTAAAGGCCACCCTTTGGCTCTTAAGGTGTTAGGATCTGATCTTTGTGAGAGAGATAATATGTACTGGGAAGCTAAACTTGATAGACTGAAATGTAGATCACATGGTGATATCTACGAAGTTCTGGAAACAAGCTATGAGGAGCTTAGCACTGAGCAGAAGAATATTTTTCTGGATATTGCATGTTTCTTCAGATCAGAGAAAGTAGATTACGTGACAAGCCTTCTAAACAGTCATGGTGTGGATGTATCTAGCGTGATAAAGGATCTCGTCGACAAATGCCTGATTACTGTTTCTGATAATCGCATCGAGATGCATGACATGTTGCAGACGATGGGCAAGGAGATTAGTTTAAAAGCAGAAACAATAGGAATAAGAGACTTCAGTTGGTTATCACGACATGGTAACCAGTGCCAATGGCATATCAGACTATGGGACAGTGAAGATATTTGTGATCTGCTGATCAAAGGCATGGTAATGACATATCCCTTGGTGATATTCTTTTGTCTACAATTTGGTATTATACTTTAGCATCTTGCTTTGAATTAACTATTGTATATTTACTATTTGATTGATAGGGAACTGACAAGGTAAGAGGGATTTTTCTAGACACAGCAAAACTAGGAGCTATGCGTCTAAGTGCCAAAGCCTTCAAAGGGATGTACAATCTCAAATTTCTGAAAATCTATGACTCCCATTGTTCCCGTGGATGCGAAGCAGAGTTTAAACTGCACTTGCGGAAGGGGCTTGATTTTCTTCCTAATGAGCTTACATATCTACACTGGCATGGATACCCGCTACAGAGTTTCCCTTTGGACTTTGACCCCAAGAACCTTGTAGACCTGAAATTGCCACATAGTGAATTAGAAGAACTTTGGAATGATGAAAAGGTATATTTTTGTGTAGGTTGATCAGTCATAAGCTACAGTGAATGCTCATTTGCATCAGAAATTTGACTTGTGGTTGGATTTTTTTTCACAGGATGCTGGAATGCTCAAATGGGTCGATCTTAATCACTCCTTGAATTTACGCCAGTGTTTGGGTTTGGCTAATGCTCAAAATCTTGAAAGATTGAATCTAGAAGGATGTACCAGTTTGAAAAATTTGCCATCGTCGATGAATTGTTTGGAAAAGCTTATTTACCTCAATCTCCGGGAATGCACAAGCCTTAGGAGACTTCCAAAAGGAATCAAAACTCAGTCCTTGCAAACTCTTATTCTCAGTGGTTGCTCCAAGTTAAAGAAAATCCCACTCATTTCAGAAAATGTTGAAGTTTTACTTTTAGATGGCACTGCTATAAAGAGCCTTCCTAAATCCATTGAGGCCTTGAGAAAACTTGCTTTGCTGAATCTGAAGAACTGCAAAAAGTTGAAGCGTATTTCTTCTGATATTTATAAGTTGAAATGTCTACAAGAGCTAATACTCTCAGGTTGCTCAAAACTAGATGTTTTCCCAGAAATCAAGGAAGACATGGAATCTTTGGAGATTTTACTTATGGATGATACATCCATCACCGAGATGCCAAATATGAATCATTTGAGCAATATCAAGACATTTTCGTTATGTGGAACAAACAGTCAAGTTTCTATTAGTATGTTCTTCATGCCACCTACATTGGGCTGCTCACGGTTAACAGATCTTTACCTCTCAAGATGCAGTCTTTATAGACTCCCAGATAATTTCGGTGGTCTATCCTCTTTACAGTCTTTATGCTTAAGTGGAAACAACATCGAGAATCTACCAGAGGGCTTCAACCATCTTCACAATCTGAAATGGTTTGATCTAAAGTATTGCAAAATGCTCAAATCTCTACCAGTCCTTCCCCAAAACCTGCAGTATCTGGATGCACATGAATGTGAGTCACTTGAAACTTTGGCAAATCCATTGACGTCTTTGACTGTAGGAGAGAGAATCCATTCTATGTTCATCTTTAGCAACTGTTACAAACTGAATCAAGAGGCACAAGAGAGTCTCGTGGGTCATGCGCGTATCAAAAGTCAGTTGATGGCTAATGCTTATGTAAAACGTTATTATAGGGTATTGTATTTTTATCCTTCCCACTCCCTTTAAGCATCGAAATCAGAACAAAATCTTATTGTCTGTTTTTTGCAGGGATTCATCCCAGAGCCTTTGGTTGGAATCTGTTACCCTGCAACTGAAATACCGAGCTGGTTCTGCTACCAAAGACTAGGACGTTCACTAGAAATCCCATTGCCTCCTCATTGGTGTGACACTAACTTTGTTGGACTTGCCTTCTCTGTAGTTGTCTCATTCAAGAACTATGAAGACCGTGCCAAACGTTTCTCTGTTAAGTGTTGTGGCAAATTCGAGAACCAAGATGGTTCCTTCACAAGATTTGATTTCACTCTCGCAGGCTGGAACGAACCATGTGGATCGCTTAGCCATGAACCAAGAAAGATCACTTCTGACCACGTTTTCATGGGATACAACAGTTGCTTCCACGTTAAGAATCTCCATGGAGAGAGTAACAACTGTTGTTACACAAAGGCTTCGTTCGAATTCTATGTGACGGATGATGAAACGAGGAAGAAGCTAGAAACATGTGAGGTGATTAAATGTGGGATGAGTTTAGTGTATGTTCCTGAAGATGATGCTTGTATGTTGCTAAAGAAGACAAATCTGGTTCAGTTGAGTTTGATGACCGAACCAAGCTGTTCCTACGGTCTTGATGATGTTAGACCCAAGAGAGGACCATGCCAGTTTAGTGGTGGTGGTGATGAAGAACCAGATTGTAAGAGAATAAAGGAGGAGAAGATCACGGTGTGATATTTATATTTATAATTTGATAATTTACCATCAAATTTTTGTTTTAAGTACTATTGAAAATACACATATCAAAAGAATATGAATAAAAATGGGTAAACGCTTTTCGAAGTAACTGCCCTAAGATAAGATAAAAAGACACCGGAGATGCTGGCTTAACCGGTGGTGGAGCGTCAGATCTGACGGTGTTACGGTTGATGACAAGTCGGAATCAAGGCACATGAAGAAATTGGCAGGTTGAGAAAACAGGTCCACACGGAATACGGAATGTCGACCACAGTGGATTATGCATGGTGGAATGATCTGTGTTAGATTCAAAAATGTCAAACTCAAAAAGCAATTATCGCCTAATGTTGTCACGTGTATGGCAGTAAAGCCAACACATAACTGGCCGAAAGTGAAAGAGGCACTCGGTACACACACGGTCTAATAATCAAATGATATTATTCATTGTACTAAACTATCTTAAATAACACGAATATTTAACCTTTTATAGAAGAAACGTTCAGGTTTAACTCTTAAAGAATTAAACTCTTATAATCCTTCCAATCAAAGATATTTAACTATTGCATTAAAATATAATTTCGATAATTTTTGTGGCCCTAAACTAACTTTACATACACAATTTAGGTTTGGGATTAAGACAAATATTTTTAATCAACAATAAAGAAACGCCTATGCAGATATGAACCAAGTGTTTCAAACTAAATATTTTATTATTTTTAGTCTACCATATGTTAACTATTTTAATTAATTAAAAAAAATGGAACACGCGTCAAGCAATGACACAAACAACACAAAAGGACAAAAAACAAACTTTTGCAAATAATCACACAAATTTCTTTATTTGTTTTTCAATTCTTCAGGTCTGTTTCGATTCCTTGAGTATTTCGATTTCTCCATTAACGATCAGAGAATCCAATCGATTAGTAATCTATTGTTTCTAGTTTACATACACCCAATGACTTATCGGGAAGAAGACGATGAGGTTTCTGAACTGCGAGTGAGGATTGAAGAAGATGGAGTTGAGAAATCAGGACATTATGTTAAACTTAGTGAAGACTTTGAAGAACATCAACAAGAAACAGATCAGGAAGATGAAGAAGATTCATCATCACCGTCTTCTTCTTCTTCTTCTTCTTCTTGTGGAAAGAAAATATCTATTTGGTTTTGGATCAAGCTTGGTCTTTTCTTCACATTTCTAACTGCTTTGGCTCTCGCTGGTTACAAATGGCTCGTTCCTTTAATCATGGATAAGGTTTTAAATTTCCTCCATTTTTTAGATAATTCAATGCATGTCTGATTCATTGTTCCCAAAATCCCCTATTGAATTGGTGTTCTGTGTTATGTTCTTCTGAAAGTTTAGTTTTTTTTATCGATTGGGTTTGATTAGGGTTTCAAAAACTGATCATCACTCTTTAATAAGATTCTAAGTAGTGCCCACAAGTCTGTATGATGTAACTGTTTTTCTAGTGTAGCAAAATTGGTTCCTTTATAAGATTGGTTCATGTGAATTGGGGTTGTGTACACTGTGATTAGCTCAGGATCTGACTAGCCTAATTTCTTATTGAATGAAACTTAAGCTGAATTGAGGTTTGTATTTAATGTTTATGTGGCCAAAATCAGAACTTATTCAATACCTATATTAACCAATGTTCTTAAACCAATCCAATCTGTAACATCTTTTGTTCTGTTACTAAATTATGGGATTGTCCATATAATTTTACTTGCAGGAGCTTATCCCTCTCATAAAATGGGAGATGGAGACATTTACACACCCTGTGTGCGGTATTCTTGTGTTTGCATCTCTGGCATTATTCCCGGTGATACTTATTCCAACTACGCCGTCAATGTGGGTTGCTGGGATTACATTTGGTTATGGCTATGGCTTTCTCCTTACTGTTCCTGCTGTAGCTATCGGTGTATCACTTCCTTACTTCATCAGCTATCTCTTCTGCAACAAAATTCAAGTATGTGTCTTGCTTTGAAATGAGTTATATCCTTAGCAACGTCTTCTTCATATGTCACTGATAATTTATCCGTGTTGCAGGGTTGGTTAGAAAGATATCCAGATCAAGCTGCAATGTTGAGAGCTGCTGGTGGAGGTAGTTGGTTTCATCAGTTTCGAGCAGTTACCTTAATCCGGATTTCTCCATTCCCTTACGCGATTTATAACTACTGTGCTGTTGCCACTCGTATAAAATACAGTCCTTACATTGTTGGTTCTCTCTTAGGCATGGTACCAGAGATCTTTGTTGCAATTTATACGTAAGTGTGGAAAAGCCTTGCAATTTTGTTGAGAGTTAACGATTGAATTAGCATTCTGATAGTTTTTTTGGTGTTTGCAGAGGGATTCTTATAAGGACATTGGCAGATGCATCCACTGCAGTACAAAAAGGCTTCTCGATTCTTCAGATTGTTCTCAACATTCTTGGTTTTGTAGCAACTGTTGTGACAACTGTTCTCATTACAAAGTATGCGAAAAGACAGCTCGAAGTTATGAAGAAGGAAGAGGAAGCATTGTTGTTGCAGTAATGGAGATAACAACCTCGGAGGCTTTTTGTATCTACTTCTTCATAAAGTACAGGTTTGGTTCAAGATATGAAAGAACCCTTGGTTTTTTTGTTTCTTGGTTCTTTCATTTTTGTTTGGTTTTTGTCAACTGAGAAAGGAAATGGTAGAAAAGAATATTATGATGACTATAAACAATTAAACACAAAACTCTCTAGTGCTAGCTAACACCATCTAATTGACTTATATATTTGTTATGGGTATATAATTGAAAATTTACGATAATTTCTCCTTCTTTTTCTCAAAGTTATAGTTGTTTATGCTTCCAACGTATGAAGATTAAAAATTTGTCAAATTGGTATGGAGAACTCGTAAACCTTGATTATTTGTAAAGATACTTTATTTTGTAATTAGAATATGACCGGGTTTTATGTATCATAATCCAGATTTAGAGTTTGGTAGTAAAGCGTGTGTGAGAGTAATCATATATTGTGGGTGAAAACTTGCATTTAGAATAGTCTGGGCTGAATAGACAAAAAGCCCATGTATATAGCTTAGATAGGCCATTTTTAAGTTCTTTCAAAATCAAATGAGTTATTTTCGAAGAATTATTTATAGCTACAAGCCTACAACATTATTATGTTCTTTCAAATGCGTTCGACATATTAAAATGTGGAATTGAAGAAGAAACCTTGGCTATGATTTTTGAAGTAGCTGCCCCATACTGCGCATGTGAGCCCAATTCAATGAACCATTTGAACAACCAAACAACCAGAAGAGGATCAATCAAAATTTTATACTCCATCTCCCAACACACTAGACCGAGCAACAACCACCCTCATCCCCAAATAAATGTTGTCCTTGTACCTTTCAAAAGTGTTTTTTGGTCCAAAACCCAACCAAAATTCTTTTAGACAGTTTTGTCTAAAAGTGTTTATAAATAAGCATTTACATTTTGTCCTACTTATCAACTAACAAAATTAAATACTTGTCCTATCCTCTCAAAACTTTCGTGGGTCTTTGATGTAAATATTTGTTTTTCAATTGAAATAAAATTTTACATGTCGAATTTTAGTTAATGTAGTTTGTGTTTTTTTCTTAATATCCTGGCTTGAATGATTGGATAAATAAAAAACTATTCAAATGCATATTATCAGATATGCTTCTGACTTGGTACCTCTTTCAACAGTATCTATGTGTCTTTCATGCGAATAAAAATCCATTACTCATTAATGACAATTTGTCATTTGGTGAAAGTGAAACGCATGCTCTCATATTCAATTCAATTACAGATTCAAAAGGTTTTAAAATATTAAAAAATGTAGACATTATTTTTTGTACACGTGTTCTTGTTTTTTACAAGGAAAAATTTAGAACATTTGCATACTTTTATAAAATATTATTTTCTATATATAATCGCAAATGCTAAATATAATGAAAATTTTCCTTCCATTGGTTAACTGAACATATGATTATAACATACAAAAATGAAAAGAAATGTAAACACAACAAACAAAATAAATTATTGTAAGTAAAATGAGTTGAAACTTGAAACACGTTTTGACATTGTTGCTCTTGTGGCCTAATCTTAAAAACATTCTGGGCATGCTATTTTTTCTGTATCATTTTTATTTATCTATGGACATCCAAATTATCAGATGGATTTTCATTTCTTTCATATAAAAAGTATATATTATTTGTAGACATACACTATCATTTAACATATATTTTTTTTTGATAAGGGACTATCATTTAACATGTTAATCACTGTTTTAACTTAAGAAAATCACCAAGCTTTTTTCAGGATGTGCTAATAAAAAGGTAACAAATCATCATTCACCTAAGACCTAACTAAAACTTGTTTTCTTTGCCATTTTACAAATTTACCAAACAAGATTCAAAGATACAAAGATTAAGGATAAGAATCATAAGATGCATGAATTGTACTTTTTTTTTCAAAATTAAACAATCCAAATATAGATTATTACCATAATACAAAACAAATAATTGAAAAATACAGATTTTCTTACATAAATAGATAGAGACATGCCACGTCAAACCAAGACAAAAGAATACAACCGTTGGTGGCAAAATCGAAATAATCCACAAAAATTCTCGATTCCCCGCCGGAAATTTCAGACGCATCGAAGGCCAATAATAAAGCTCGCAGTCCAATACACGACTCGTACGTACCCTGACGTCATTTTCCTGCTAAAGTGACGAAAACACCCTTACAACTCTCTCATTCGAAAAAGGATACTCTAGTCTTTTCAAATATATCCCCTCTCAACAGTCCAATCAAATTCAAATCTAATAAATCCACGTAAGAAGTTGCACGCTTATCCAACGATGTCGTTTTGTTGTTTTGTTAAGAAGGAAAAAAATAAATAATTTTTTTGCCGTTTTGTCGCTTTATAATTTAACAGTACAAAAAAAAAAAAAAAACAAAAAAAACTCTCAACGTTTATTTCCTTTCTCTGCAATTCTTCTTCTCAATCTTCTTCTGCTTACTCATCAAAACCGATGATAATGAGATAAAATCAGAGATAAATTAGGGTTTTCGTCTGAATAAACTCATGTGGTGACTGCGGTTTCACGATACATAAGAGTTTTTGCCGTTTTTACTGTGTGTGTTTCTTTGAACGAGAGATATGGAGATGGAGACAGAGACAGAGACAGAGACGGAGACGTCAGATGAAGATATGGAGATGGAGACGTTAGTATTCGAAGTGACTGAAATCGATTTGGAGTATGAGTTTGATGCTGCTCGTTGGTTTGATTTTACTCGAGAGGAGTTGGCGTCGGAGTCTCGTGTTGCTGAACTCTGGTTCGAGTCTGCTCAGTCTTATCCACACTCTCGTGAGTGTCGCTTTAGGCTTTTGATTGATTTTTTCGTAAATTCTGTGAAGCTTTGGCTAAATTTTGAGGTTTGATTACGTCATCTTACGCAATGCGGTAAAGAAATTTTGCAGGAGTAATTACGATCGGGTGAAATTTTGAGTCGAGATTTTTAAGAGGTTTAATTGATTAGATTTTCGATTTTTCTTCAATTATTATTTTGTTCTTGAGCACTAAATTGACAACTTTATTACAAATTGAAAGCATAAATGTCATGTTAGGATCAAGATTGTGTTTATGTTAATTTTTAATTGTGTTTTTTTTTTCTAGCTTTTGCAAGAAAACTGTTAATGAGTCTGGAGGTTTCTGATGACAACAAGACTGAGTCTTTGTCAAAATCAGAAGATGAGGAAGTTATAGTTGATGATGTCCAAGAGAGTGACAGAGAAGTAAGACCGCAACTAGATGTGAATGAGACAGGTAAATGTTTTGGGATTATGTTATTGCATCTCTAAACTAGTTTAGTATGATGTAAAATTGAATCTTGTTTTGTTTCAGGAAATGGAATGACGTCTGGTGCTTTTACATTCATTCAAGATGGTACTTTGAACAAAGTTCCAAATCAGTCCTTACATAAAGGTGATCACTTTTTGCTAATATGACTGAGGAGGAACACACATGTGGTTCAACTATTTTTTATGTTTATATATTTTTGTCTAAACTTAATCAAGAAATGTATTTATCCTTCATCAGTTTCGTAATCAGTCATCTAATTTCTGACTTTATTTGGTATTTTACTTTATTGATCAAACTCATTTCCCTCTACTTTGATTAGATGCATTATTGCTGGTAGTTTTAATTGTTTAGTTTTGCTTCATGTCCAAGGTCTCACTTTCTCTGTTTCTAACAGGATCAACATTTAGTAATCGGATTCACAATGACAAACTAAAATGCCGACCAAAGTCAAGCATAAGGCCAATTCCAAGAAGCTCAACATTGATGAAACCTACTGCTAGTGTATTGGCAAAACAAGATAATGCTAGGTGACTATGAAAACATATAATTCTTGGTTTGTTTCTTCTGTCATTTTAATTCAATGAGCTTCATACTTGGTTGTTTTGTTTGATCTTCTAGAGTCCATATGCAAGTGGACGAAGTTAAGGAGAAAGGTTTGTTTCCTTCTTCTGGATCTGAAATTCAATCTTCTAAAAGACAGAAGCTTGATGGAGGTCTACTTCGTAAGGTAGAGTGTTTAGTAGTTCCTTTAAGCTAAATATGATATAAGCGTTTGTGGAAGTAAAGAATTTGTGTTCATCTATTTGTATGCCTCCAAATAAGTTCTTTTTGTTTGTTTCAGGTTGCTGAAACGGCGCAGGAGATGAATTTGGTCCACAAGGCACTCAAGAAGGTTGCTATTTGTTTCTTGAGAGAACTCCTTAACATAATGGAAAATTCAACCTCAGTGAGTTGTGTATCATTCAATTTGTTGTTATATGGTTTTGCAGCATCTTGATAGAAACTCACAACATGCGGGGACGAAGATTACTGTCCCACATGAGCCTGATTTTGCAACATCACATAGAGCAAATAGGATACGGTTAGCAACGTCATTGCATTACAGTAAAATGTTTATGGTCACATCTCACAGGCTGTTGCACTAATGGTTATTTCAGGCACAAGAACGATGCTAAGTTGGATCAGGACTCAACATCAGTATATAGATTCAAAGCACGCCCCTTGAACCGAAAAGTTAGTATCTGCCTATTAGCTATCATGGAAGTCATTTCATTATTGTATCCCAGCTCAAACGTGTGTGTGTTTTCTGTAGATCTTTGAGGCTCCATCATTGCCCATCCGAAAAAGAAGCACTCCAAAACTACCAGAATTTCAAGTAAGCATTAGAAACTAAATTGTGCTGGTCTTACTCTATGTTTTACATACTTAATAGTTAATACTTTAGATTATATTTCTTGGATTTCTTATCAGGAATTTCGCTTGAAGACCTCAGAAAGAGCTATGCAACATTCATCAGCAGTATCAACGTCGTCATATCAGGGGAATAATTATCATAAGGTTATACATTAAGTACTGATCTTACTGGATGCCATATCATGTTTAATAAACGATTACTTCATATCAATGTGTGTATCCTGCCATGGTATTGAACTGATATTCATATGTCATCTAGACAAATCAAATCAATCTCAAAGTGCTGATGTTAAAAGATTTGAATTTTACTTTTTCACAGGGGTCAGATAAGCCTGATACAACAGCTTTTCTTGACGGTGTTAACAGAGAACCAAGGAGGTATTACTTTGAAAATCACAGATGATATATAAAAATACAAACTACTGTATGAAATAATTGTAATTATTCTGCTAACTTAATTTTAACAGACCAAGAGCTATGGATATATCTAAGGATGATGATAGAAAACACATTTTCAAAGCTCGTCCTCTTAACAATAAGGTATAATGTTTTATTTTTCGTGTTATATTTTCTTGCATCACTTCTTTCACACTAATAGGTACATAAAGGTTTCATTTCTATCAAACAGATAATTTCAAGTAGACAAGACATTGGCAAGCGAGAAACTACAGTTCCCTTGGTATGTCAGTCTATGGATTATCATTCTCTGTGGAGTTATTTTCCTACAATAGACTCAAACTGTGCTTTATACTCAAACTCAGGAGTTTAGATTTCACTCAGAAAAGAGAGTTCAACCAGATTTGCCAACAGACCTTTTCAGTAAGGTACAACTCACAGCTTCATAATCATTGTTTCTTGGGATGTTTACCTTCTTCAAGAGTTTCTTATAGCACAATGGTTTAAATATTACAGCTCTCTATAAAGTCTGAGCTCCAGTCAAACAATGGATCTCGCTTCAGATTTCCTCAGCCTGAATTAGTAAAGGTACAGCTTGTGATCTCAATTTCATTTTGATTTTCTATCTTCCAGCTTTAGTGAGTTTTACAATCGTTTTCTTGGCATAAGTGCTCAAAGGAAAATAGACTGAAATGCTTTCAAGCAGCGAATGAAGTAAGCTCTTGATTCAAGCTTGTACTACTACCACTCACAATTTCGTTACGTTAAGTACTGACCAATAGTAAGTAAATTGCAGAGAACAAGCAAGGTTACGGGAAAACCAATGGTACAACGCGGAATAGTTGCTGAAACTAGCCAGCGATGGACCAGTAGGAGGCAAGTTAGAAGCAGCGTGGTGCAACAAAACTAACAAGTAATATACAAAAGAATTGGATACTAGTATTTTCTTTCTTATAGAAAGGTTTATTTTTATAGCTTTGATGATCATTTTTGTTTTCGATTTGGCAGGAGCGTAGGCATAGCTAATGGCAGAAAATTAAGAAGAGCCTTCTTATTATATATGAATCAGCTCCTTTTTTTTGTACATGACTTGGTTCTCTTAGGTAACAACTATTCAAAAAGGAAGGCTAAGATCTCTGTCTCTCAAGGGGTTGTGGTTGGTTAATTTTTTTGGCTAAAGAAATGTATATTGTGGACATTCGTTTCTTGATATATGAATGAAATATAAAAAGAGAGGTTAATAGGATCCAGCAGAAGTTGTGATTGTTCTCTTGAAAGGGTGATTCTGTCCATATAGCTCAATACAAGGAAAAAGTATACGTAGTATGACACTCAAGACCATCACCATTATTATTATAGAAATCATAGGATACAACAAAACTTGGGTCCAGCCAGTGAAGAGTCCCGTTCAATGAAACCGAATGCTTGTCTAGACCAGAAACTGTAACGGATACAATGCACCTCTTTGGTTTCCCACAAACCTTTTTCTGAGGAATCAATATCATAAAAGTGAGTTCTTTAGATATACAACGAGAGGTCAACATCCACACTACCTTGTAACCCACGGTAACACCCCTTTCCATCTTTGTGACAAGTCCAGTGTCGCTGAAAAGTTGATTCCCCTGTAACCTCACGAAATCATAACCCGAGAGATGTGGAGGAAGAGGGATTTGAACCCATTGTCGCAACAAAGGGTTTCCGATATGATACATAGGAGCTCTATATATGGTTTCGGTGTAAAGCAATACCAATCCATCCGTGCAGCTCAAGATAGAAGTTTTTCTCACTTTGGGTTGTAACTAACTGTTGATGAAAGAGCCTAGGGAATTGTTAAGTCCCCATCTCTCGCATTCATGAACGATTTCTAGCGACAGTGTTTTGTTCCTAGTGTTCATGATTGACCAAGTCACGGAGGAGGATGAGTTTAGGGTTTCGTAGAGATCTCGGAAGAAGTGGGAATCGAGTACTGATTACCATTCTTTGCTCACTGACCTGAATCTAGCGATGCTTCTTAGTGAAAATAGAGTCAAGATTTTCACCAATACGTCATCTGGAAGCAACGTTCTTTGTTTTTTACTCTCCATTTTAGATTTTTAGGGTTTTCAAGATTATGCTATGATTGGAAAATATATACAGCTTGTAAATAGGTTTAATACATCGCTTTGTGAATATGATACAGGAATTACAAAAAATATATCCCCAATAAAAACAAAAATAAATATTGGCTTCGCCCGGGTTCGAACCGGAGACCTTCAGTGTGTTAGACTGACGTAATAACCAACTACACCACGAAACCTTTTTGCTTATAAATCTTGTTAATTAAATATAAACTGTTTTAAAACCTTACACGTGTCCAATAAGAGAATGCTTCGTTCCCATCACGTTTCATCGATGGCTGGCTTAACTCTTCCTCCCTCATGGTTTATCGCGTGTCCTTCACGCGCTATGCCTCGTCGTCTTCATCACCATGCAAAGCTAGTTTTTCTTCGCTGCAAAATGTCTTCTTCTTCGTCCTCTCCCACTCATTCCATCACGCTCCCGAGCCAACCCACTGAGCCTGTCCGTGTCTCTTCGGCCGCGGGAGTCTCTTCCTCTGATTTCAAGCGAGTTCTCGAAATTTCCGGTGTTTTAATCTCCTCTCTTGTGGAATTTCGAAAAATATGTAATCGGTTTCATTGTTGTGTGTTGTAGGGATGCGATTGACTCATCTCTGTTTAGGAATTGGCTAAGAAACTTGGAATCAGAAACTGGAATCTTAGCTGATGGTTCAATGACATTGAAGCAAGTTCTTATTCAGGTTAATTACATCTTTGAGATTATGTGTAGTGGCCAAACCTATAAAATCTTGGAGCTTTCATGATTAGTGTCAGAGTTAACAACTAGTTTCAAAGTTAAATCTAAATTTCTAAATTTGCTTGAATGATGAAACAATACATATCTCTGAATCAGGGAGTTGATATGTTTGGGAAAAGAATAGGCTTTCTCAAATTCAAAGCGGATATTGTCGATAATGAAACTGGTCAGAAGGTATCTTATCATCTTCTTGTATCTGTTTCAATTAATATAGTCTTGATCTAGTACTCTTATTTGTTAGATTTTTTCTTGCTATTTATAAGCTCAAATGCCATTAGGTTCCAGGTATTGTATTTGCACGAGGACCAGCCGTAGCTGTGCTCATCCTCTTGGAGTCAGCTGGTGAGACTTATGCGGTTCTCACTGAACAGGTATCCTTTTTTCCTGAAATGCTTCTTTTTGTGTATGATTTGAGTCAATTGTGGAAGATATGAGATCATGTTTTAAGGGATTTTGAAGGTTCGTGTTCCTACCGGGAAGATTGTTTTGGAATTACCTGCTGGGATGTTGGATGATGATAAAGGTGATTTTGTTGGAACTGCAGTTCGTGAGGTACCTCTTTCTTTAGTTTGGATTCCATGAATAATTATGCTGAAAATTTGAATGTTGAGATGGCAAACAGACCTTACTGTCCTTCCGATATAGTGGAAGTAAAACACTAGAGAAGCTTTTGAGTTGAAAAATTGCACCCCAAATGAAATAGACTGCAACATGCTTAAGAGCTTTTGGACTGTGTTTTGCGCAAGTTACGCGACTTTTACTTCTTGGATATACCAGGTCGAAGAGGAGATCGGTATAAAACTGAAAAAAGAAGACATGGTTGATCTTACAGCTTTCCTTGACCCATCTACAGGCCACCGGATCTTCCCTTCTCCTGTAAGCCATCTTTTCGTCATTCCATCTTCCATTTTTAGGATAACCAGTCTAATCTTTAGTCCTTAGAATGTGTTTGGAATCTGATTGAGTGTCTCTCTTTGGTTCAGGGAGGCTGTGATGAAGAGATGAGCGTGTTTCTGTACAGAAAGCAAATGGAACAAGAGACAATCAGACAGTTGCAAGGCAAAGAGACAGGACTCCGTGAACACGGTGAGTTCATTAAAGTCCAAGTTGTCCCATACAGAGAGCTCTGGCGCAGAACAGCTGACGCTAAGGTCCTTATGAGCATTGGTCTCTACGAAATGGCTCAAAGAGAGGGTCTCGTGCCCAGGCACTGAAATCGGGATTGAAAGATATAATAACTAGATTGAGATTAGATGTTCTTGTGTTGTAAAAATGGAGTTCAGTTTTTTTATTTCGCAATAGTTATCAGTGTAACTTGGTAAAATGAAATATGGGGAACTCATCTTTAAAACGAAAGATCTTACAAACCCAATTTGGGGTTTAGGCTTCCAAACGTTTACGTTTGCCTAGTTTGAAACTGTACAAGTTTTGGCAATAAAAAGAAGAAACTTTTAGTTACAGTCTAGTGGTTTCTATAAACCACCAGACCAAATGAACATGAATTACAACATAACAACAACTTCTCCACATCACCATACTTTTAAAATGGTACTTTGTGGTAGAGTTGGGAGTTGAACTCTAGGATGAGTGTCGTCCTCTCTTTCTTGATGATGGCCTGTCTTTTGAAGAACCATTGCTTCTGATAACATGGCAAAGATAGAGAAATTTCAGAAAATGTTTTCAGTTTTCACCAAGTTTTCTTTGGTTCAGTCATCATCAGGTTTTGTAAACTTACGCATCATCTGTTTTACTTGATGGCTCTTGTGTGGCCCGTGATTGTGAAATCACCTGCAGAGAGAAAGAGAGGGTTTATCAGAGAGAAAGAGAGAGTAAGAATCAACCGATAATATGACAAAACATGAATCAAGACAGCCTATAAATGATGCATGAAATTAAGGAAACTCAAAGTAACATCAGATCAAGCCACAAATTTAATCCCAAAAAAAAAACGCAACAATGAATAAAACATACTGACAGGAAGACCAAGTTGTTTCATGCATCTGCTGTGGGTTTCAAGGTATTCTTCATACGACTGCAAAAACAACAAAAACCACAATCACAAGACTTTGTCAAAGATTAAACAACAACAAAACCTGAGCTCATGGTGCTTCTCAAGAAACAGAAGAAAGTCTCTGTAACATCAATGCAAAAAGCAAAAATTGAGCCAGACCCTGAGATCTGAAGGTAATGAGGATCAGAAAGAGCTCACTGAAATAGCTCAGAGTTTGAAATATACTACAAATGTTTTCACCAAGTTTCCAGTAGTGTGCCATGACCATCTTTGATCCAATTAACAACAGACTTACAAAATTAACTAATTCGAGAACAAGAGGCTGTAATCGGATAAAATTCTCAGCATAAATTACAAGCAGATATGCCACTACCATGTTAAGAAAATCATCATCGGTTAGGCTATTTGCGAGAGGGCTCTCCAAAGGCAAACCCCATGAGTTACATCGTAAAGACTTTTCGTGATCCGTGCGAGAGTTAGATGCACCTGATGATGTATGGTGATATTCCGAGGCCACTCCATATCCTCTCTGTTGTGCAAGATGGAATCTGCTGAGGTCATCCTGACTTGGGTAGACCGCAGGAGGGTAAGGCATCGGTGTATGGCCCCACAGATTGTTATTAAACTCTTCGTCTCCTGAGGTAGATGGAGGTTCTGCACGAGACCTTTTTGTTGAATAATCATCCCTAGACGAGCTGTGAGTGAAAAGAATCAAGAAGAAGCAGATCTAAAAACGAAAAAGCCCACTTAAATTCCGAGGAGATACCAATTCAGCAACCCATCATCACAGCTATGAGCATCAAGGAGTTCACAAAGTGCTTCACCAATATCTTCCGGTAACTCCTAGAGCATGCACACATTAAAAGAACTTCAAGTCAAGTCAAGTCAAGTCAAGTCATTTTCATAAACCTTAGGCTATTCTAGCCTTTAGGAGCCATTATGGTTTTGTAACAAGCAATTCATAAATTCTAGGAGATGGACACTGATAGAAGAAACTTTAGGTATACCTGGCAATCTCGGCTAATCTTGACAGGCTTGTAATCATTCAGAGGGTTCTTGAGATGAAGTGTTTTCTGAAAAGGCAATTCACTCAACCGCAACCATTTTACTTTAAAACTACGTCCCCATGGATTGTTTTTACCACCTCCCTGACTCCATATCTGGTCTCGCCTCCAACCCACAGGAGACAACATCTCTGCATACCCTTGGAAGAATCCGCTCATGTTCACGCTGAAGATTAAAATCACTCGACCAGATTTCTACATAAAGAATATAAAAGTCAGTATACCTGACACTAAATATAAGATTACAGAACAATGTAAAACTAAAAAGGAGAGGTTCTTACGTTAAAAGCGCCTTCCAATATAGGCTCATTCATTACTTGAGTAGCCCAAATCCCTCTCTCAACTGAAAGTTGAATATTCTCATAATTCAGACTTTTGATGATGAAATATCTCGTTTGATAACCTGGCTTACTACTCTTATTCGCGTTCGAGCTTTCAAGTTGATCAGGAAAGTTAAGTCGTTCAACTTCTACCTTGGAGAGGTTATGGTCTTCCTTGCTTTTGTAACTTGAACTCTCTGTCCACACAACAAGACAAACAAAAACAAAATGAAGATCTATATGAATGACAATAAAAAAATAGAATAAAGAAACATACTTCACAATATACCTGGATCATCAGAGTTTCCTATATCTTGTTTCCAATCAGTCAAAGACGAATCAACAACAGATGCATTTTCCTTAGCAGTATCAGAAGACATGCCTCTTTAATCTCTATACAAAATTCCAACAGGATATTAACAGACAAGAAATAGAAAACACTACATTAAAACAAGATAAAACTTGGCAGCAAAACTTGAAGAAATGAGAGGAAATGAATATCAATCAAAATCAATAAAAATCCACTCTGGTCAAAGAGAGCAGGATGATCAATCACCACCACAAACCAGAGAAATCCACACTTAATATGATCAAATTGTCTATATTCCAGAGAGAAACAAGTGTAGTCAGTAAGAATTTAACCGAATCAATTAGTTTTTTTTTTTAAGTTTACTAATGAGAAATTAGTGTGGTTAGTAACCATTACTCATTAGTCTACAACAATGAGAAACTAGTGTTCATGAAGCTATTTAGGAGGAAGTTCAACAGTAAACAGAGAGATGTGATTTATGAGCATAATGCCATAAATTGATTTTTTTTAACGAATCAAAATACTAAGAAAACTATTGAGTAGAATCAAATTCAGTAACTTAATTCAACAATTTACCCCCAGAACAAAACAGAACCCAGAGCCCCAAATCCAATGTAAGAAGACATATAATAAGCCATTTCAACACAACCATCTCAATAATTCGTAAAACAGTGATGAAGTCAATTGAAAAGATGAAAAATTAGAGTTAACAGTAGAGAAAACTAACCTCGAATTATCAAAAGCTCTTCGAAGAAAGAAATACAAGTGAAGAAGAAGAAGAAGAAGAAGAAGACACGCGACGTATTACTACTACTCTATTTGAAAACCTAATAAAGCCCTAATCTTTCTCTATTCGGCTTCTTCTCTGTTTTGAATTCTTTTTTTTTTTCTTGTTCTTCTTCTCTCTCACTCTCTCCTGTCTGGATTTGGCTCTTGATTAAGGTAGGGTTACGTGTAGGTCAGAAAAGGTCTAAATTGAACGGACAGGATGCAATGTATGATTAAATCTAACGGTATGTCACTTGACTTTGAAAGACCCAAGTATACCGCTGGTGTATTCTGTGTAACTGTAACGTAGAGATAAATGGGCTCACAAACTTTCTAAAAGGCCCACGTTTCTAATAGGCTTACTCTAAACAATATATTCACTTGATAAGTGGCCCAAACCAAATGGATTAAAAAAAAAAAACTTAATACAAAAAAATCTTAATTTGGTTCCCAAGAAAATCATATATTGCTGACGTGGAACTCTTCAACGCCACACGATCTAATTTCTCTTATCTACTCCTAATTTTCCCTCCAAACATCAACACGTTGGAAAAAAAAAAATCAGAAGGAACCTGAAACTCTTAACACAGTAACATCACCATCTCAATTCTCAACCACAATTTCCAAATTCCAAACTTTTTTTTCAAATAATATCGATCTTCAACGCTCTATTTCCCAGAAGAACAAAAAAATGAGCAGTAAGATGGCGTTTACTCTATCAATCCCTCGATTTTGTGCAGTTTCTCACAAACCCATAACTTGTTCTCCTTTGAGAACACACTCTTCTGATCACTTTAGCCATGCACGATCGATTTCGCTCAGACGAAGACTTTTCTTATTACCCGTTAAAGCTTCTACCGATCAATCAGGTTTTTGCCTCCTTTAAAGTTTCGATTTTTTTGATTAATTATTGCAAATCTCGAAGATTCCCCCTTTTGCCTCTGATCTCTGTGTGAAAACAAAATTGCTATCCAAAAGTTTTGATCTTTTAATTACAGAAGATGATTATATAACTGATTTACAATTTTGTAGTTTTAGGGTTAAAATTCGTGTATATTTGCTTTAGATTTCGTAAGGTTTTTAGTCATCACTTTCTGATCAAAGCAAAGAAAAACACTCTATCATCAAATTTAGTTAATAGATTGAACTTTCCTTTATGTGGATGTTTGGTTTTTATGCTCTTGAGAGCTTCCTTAGTTTTTTTTTTTTTAACACATTCTTTACTTGTCTTCAGGTCAGGTTGGTGGGGAAGAACTTGATAGCAAGATTTTGCCTTATTGTAGCATTGACAAGAATGAAAAGAGAACCATCGGTGAAATGGAACAAGAGTTTCTCCAAGCGATGCAAGTAACACACCAACAAAAAAAAAGAGTTTATTTTACCTAAATATGATAGAGAAGTTTTCTAAGTCTGAAGATTGTTTCTGTTTTCCATTTTCTTTTGCAGTCATTCTATTACGAAGGCAAAGCGATTATGTCTAATGAAGAGTTTGATAACCTTAAAGAAGAGTTGATGTGGGAAGGAAGCAGTGTTGTCATGCTAAGTAATGAAAACTATCAATTATAGTTTTTTCATAATCCATTTGGGGTTTGTTAGGCCTAAGTTCTTGATTTTTATTTACTTTTACTTTTATGTACTGCAGGTTCTGATGAACAAAGGTTTCTTGAAGCTTCAATGGCTTATGTCTCTGGAAACCCAATCTTGAGTGATGAAGAATATGATAAGCTCAAATTGAAACTAAAGGTTCTTAATCACTTCATACTTATATATACTATTTCTTAGTTTCATCTATCTTGTTACATGTGTAAACTGGACCAGTGTTATGATTGTTACTTTTTGTTTTTGTAGATGGATGGAAGTGAAATTGTGTGTGAGGGTCCAAGATGCAGTCTTCGTAGTAAAAAGGTAAAAGCTATAAGTTGGAAGAGAAAGTATGTTAAGACATTGTAGAATATGACGATTTATTGTTCATGACAAACTTTAGAGAGATTATACACTTGTGACATCTTTGATTATGCAGGTTTACAGTGATCTGGCTATAGATTATTTCAAAATGTTCTTGTTGAATGTACCAGCAACTGTTGTTGCTCTTGGACTGTGAGTACCACCGCTTCTGTTCCTCTCCCAACTGTTAAATTACATAATCTCAAGCTTTTGTTAGTTCTTTAGTTTATCTGACATTGGTGTGTTCTTCAATTGTTCTCCAGATTTTTCTTCCTTGATGACCTTACGGGTTTTGAAATCACGTACTTGCTTGAGGTAAAATCTCTTATAGACTCTTCTTTTATGGTTTGGAGAATATAACACTCGTAACCTTTCCAGTTTTCTTGCAATAATAAATATACAAACTTGCAGCTTCCGGAACCATTCAGTTTCATTTTCACTTGGTTCGCTGCGGTGCCTGCAATTGTATATCTGGCTCTATCACTCACCAAACTGATCATCAAAGACTCCTTGATCTTGAAGGTAAAACATTATTATCTTCTCAGTTCAGTTCTTGAACTGGAAAAAGAAAAGTAACAGAACCAAATCTTGTATTCTCAATATGCAAATTGATTAAAATCTAAATCCTTTGAGTTTCATGTGATTATTATGACATGTTTTGATTTTCTTCGAATCTCTCTTTCACAGGGACCTTGTCCAAACTGTGGAACAGAGAATACATCCTTCTTTGGAACAATTCTATCCATCTCCAATGATGGTAACACCAACAATGTCAAATGCTCCGGGTAAGCTCCTCAGACTTTAGACTCGAATCGAACTCAAAATTTTCTATAACCTTTCTTGAAACCTTTTGGTTCTTCTTGTTTAGTTGTGGAACGGAGATGATCTATGACTCAGGTTCCCGTTTGATCACATTACCAGAAGGAGGCAAAGCTTAAATCTGTAAGCCAAGGTTTAAATCTCATCATAATTTTAATTTCCTGATAAACTCATTCTTGATTTAATAGAAAATTCAAGATTCTTGGTTTTTCTTTTTATCAGGGGAATGTGGAAATATATGTAAAATTGATACTAACAGATGAAGGTGGAGATATTAAATAAGAAGAAAAGCAAAAGAGTTTGTTTGTGTGCTGTTTTGTATAATCTTCAGATCTTTCAATGTAGCTCTCCTTGACTTGTATTGTGTTTGTAAGTAAATGTGAGGCAAAATCAGAGAAAAATATCGTATGGAATTATGCTCTCACTGGAAAAGATCAAATAAGATGGCACAAGCTTGTGTATAGTTGTGAAATAATTTAATTCATACACTTGGATCCTTTTGTTATAATTTTTTACGTGTGTTTCATAATTTGTATAGAAAATATATATCTTGTTAATCCATATGAAATTGTAATATCAATATGATGTATTAGAGCATTTATAGGTGGTGGTGATGGTCGGTCCATGACTTTATAAGAATTTTTTGTAATTCTGTAGCTCATTTAAGTATGATTTCTATTAATAAGATGAAAGACCAATAAAGTAGGGACTATTAATCTTTTGAAGCGAACACACAAAAGGAAAAGTCATATAAACATTATAGCATGCCTACTAGCTATCTTTTTAGTAAGAAAAAGGAGCAATGGTCATCATCATTATCTTTCCATGCACTCTTCATCATAATTCGCCTAATTTTTTTCTCACCATTAGATCTATCTTCCACATGCTTTCATTAAGATCTAACCCAATACTTAGACCCAAATGTTTTTTTTAAGGATTAAATTTTGAAGAAGGATGTAATTCTAATTTGTCAATCTCTTGATCTATATTACAAACCGGATTTTTTTTCCGTCTAAATTAGTGGTTTGTAATACTACAAGAAACCATCACGGAATTTTCTAAGAACTTTTGGTAGGTATATTTTCCTATCTCAAACTTACGAATTTTTATCGGAAAACCGAAGTGGTAGGAAATTTCCTACAGAGATGTTTTATGGGAAAATGGTCGAAAATTTCTTACCAAAATTCTACAACACATTTGGTCGATGAAAAACCGATAAGAAATTAGAAGAAATTTGGTTAAGAAAACTTACCGTTAAGATGGTAGGAAATTTGTAGGAAATTTCTTACCATTTTCATACGAAATATAATCCGTATATAAAAGGTGTTGTATCATTCAATCCGGATTTTAGTACAATATTTTGCATCATGCGGTTTAAATGTCGAAAGAAAGAAAGAACCTTATTATATCGTCGAAACAGGATATAAAAGATAACATTTTTATCAAATTTTCTTGTAAACCATGTTTTTCCCTTGGATATTCATCAGGTCATGACAGTAAGACTTTTGTATCAAAGTGCGGGGCAGGCAAAACATTTATAAATGTATCACTATATGATCAAAGAATATAATCAAATCTTTCCAAACTAGTATATAGATAAACTAATATAAGCAATGATACTACAAGACTACAAAGTGTAAAGCAATATCACGAGGCTAGAAAAAAAAGTATGATAATACTGTAAGCATTATAAACATCGGTCATGCTTCTTCATTATTATGTCTTAAAAAAATAAAATAAAGATACAGAGTATATACTATATACTGATCATGTCTGTCCCCTAGAACACATGCCAACAAAGTAAAACACAATCAATCTATTTCTCTCTCTTTCTTCCTGATCACTTCTCTCTACAAAACCCTAACAACTTAATTCATCTTAGAATCTTTTGGCTCCTCCTCACATGGGCTCTATACCATTTATCTTCATCATCCTTCTCTTTCATTTACAGAAATCCAAATCTCAGACGATTGAATCAGCACATCTTCTTGATCTTATGATAAGAGATTACACCATCAGAAACTTCAACATACATTTCAAGACAGGTACGATCCAGAAAATTCATCTTCCTTCGAACTTCTCCTCCATTAATATCGCCACGGCTAAGTTTAGATGCGGGAGTTTGAGAAGACACGGTGCAAGAATCGGAGAGTTTCACTTAGGTCCGGGCTTAACGGTGCAGCCATGTGTTGAGAGAGTGATTCTGGTGAGACAGAACTTGGGTTTTAACTGGTCTTCATATATTTACTCAACCGGTTATAACTTAACCGGTTATAAGTATCAGCTCGTGTCTCCGGTTCTTGGTTTATTGGCTTACAATTCAAACCCGGACGGTGTGGCTGTGAACCCTTATGAGATTAACGTAATAGGCACGGAACAAAACCCTATTATGATCCATTTCTTGAGCAGCAAGGCAAATGGTGGCCCTAAACCTAACACGGAGAAGAAGAACTCATCTCTATTGTGTGCTTGCTTCACAAGTAACGGTAGCATAACGTTTAGAGAGCAAGTTTCAGCCTATGTTTGCTTGGGAACAAGACAAGGGCATTATGCGCTCGTGATTAGAGCTCATGACGGAAGTGTTGGTGGTAGTGGTACGGTGGTAACGCCGGCTTCGTCTCCGGCGGTGAATGACGGTGGCGGAGGGAGATTGAGCCGGTGGAAAGTGGCGGTTGGGAGTATTATAGGGTCAGTGATTGGAGCGTTACTGTTAGGCTTATTGGTGGTGGCGATGGTAGTGAAAGGGAAGAAGAAAGCAATGAGAGAGCAGATAGAGAGGAGAGCTTATGAAGAAGAAGCACTTCAGGTTTCAATGGTGGGTCATGTTAGGGCTAATCCTAATGCTTCGAGAACAAGAACGGTTCCAAGATTTGATAATAGGTATAGTAACAAGTAACAACAAACTTAATTATTTAGATCGTTCTCCTTGATTTGATGTTTTCCATTTTTAGTGTTAATTGAGTTTTTTTTTTCTTCTCTCTAATTATGTTGTATTGTAACTTGTAAGATCTTCATTATTTAGGATACTTAATATGTGGAACTAACTTTCTGGAATATGAGTAATTGAAAATATAAATTACTTTTTTTTTGGGTTACTTGGTGTTAAGAGCATATACATATATGAATAATGAATTATGATCCTTACATTAAGGAATAAGGATATTAAATATAAGGATACTACAACTTATAAATTTTGAAGATATTATCATCAGTATATATGTAATCGTAATTTATAAATTGTGAAAAAACGCAAATGCTACGATTTGATTCATTTCAATGTCAAATGTTACCATTAGCAAATGCTAGGAAAAATAAAAAATGTGTGGCCGTCCAATCTCACTGCTGATAATAAATTTGTCCCCTTAAAACATGTTACCCTTGTTCCTGTCAGCAGCTATGAAATACCAAACCGAATGAAACCGAAAACCGAATTCATATTTAAATCACGTCGATCGGTATACAGCTGCAAACCGAATTGAAACCGAAAATCAAGAATGTCGGTTCGGTTCCTGCCGAATGCCCATAGCTCATTTTAACCACCATTAATATATCGGTGTTATATATTTATATATATGTATAATTTTTGTGTGTTAGTAGAATCAGAAGCCAATTTTACACAAATACTTTCATTTAGTCACTGCACGATTTTAATTCTAATTATTTTGTGTTCCACATAAGATTAGGTTACCATCGTTTATTTCTACTATATATAATAAAACTAATTAACGCTTAAGATGTCTTTCTTTCCCAGCTAACATTTATACCATTTTTTATTTTGTACTTGTCATCTTTGTGTATATAGCCATGTTAATCTTCTCTCTAAGTCGTTCTAATTTTATGGCATGACACTAAACTTTATGATTAAAAAAAAGACAATTACAAAAAGTACCAAAACAGGAATTAAGGTACATATTGGGCCTAATAAATCGAGCCCAATAAAATTATCAAATAGTATAAATTACATAGTCAATCTAACATAAACCCTACCACACCTGATCTGTCCTTTATTTTCGCACCATTTCCACTTGACGTTTTCTGTTTCCCCCAAGAATTTCCCGGGAAATAAAAAAAAAGGAAAGCGAAGAACAAAAAAAAAAAAAAAAGTTTTACATTTTCAAACCCCAATCGCAAATCTGGAAGAAAGGCAAAGCAAAAGAATCAAATCAACAATGGAAGAAGACGAATCTGTACCAACCAATCATACAAAGAAGTCAGATTCTCAGCTGAATCTTCCACCATCGATGAATCGACCGACGGTCTCACTCGAGACTCGAATCAACCGTTTAATCGATTCAAACCATTATCACTCTCCTTCTAAACCTATTTACTCAGATAGGTTTATTCCCAGTAGATCTGGTTCCAATTTCGCGCTTTTCGATCTCGCTTCTTCGCCTAACAAAGATAGGAAAGAAGATGGAGCGAGTTCTTATGCGAGTCTGTTGAAAAACGTGCTTTTTGGTCCCGAGACGCCGGAGAAAAGAGATGTTGTTACTGGGTTTTCTCCGTCGCGAAATATTTTTAGGTTTAAGACTGAAACGCAGCGGTCTTTGAACTCGTTTTTGCCTTTTGGTTCTGATCAGTCTCCTGGTGTTAGTCAGAGCCCTGTTAAGTCTCCGAGAAAGATTCCTAGGTCTCCTTATAAGGTGAGATTTTGATACGGTGTTTAGGGTTTTAGGATTTTAGGATTTGTGGGTTGAATTTAGGGTTTATAGATTGTGTTTTCTTGTATTGTGGGTTGAATTTTGGTTTTCGAGACTTTAGGTTCTTGATTGTGTTCCTACATTTCATATTTTTGTGTGCATTTGTGTATGAAACTTTTGAGATCTTTGTGAAGTCTTTGCTAAGTGTTTGATTAGAAATGTCTGTCCTTTTGTTGCATATGCCCTGTGGATGAGTAAAAAAGCTTCTTCTTTTTTTTGTTGTTGTTAGGTATTGGATGCGCCGGCTCTGCAAGATGATTTTTACTTGAATCTTGTGGATTGGTCGGCACAAAATGTTCTTGCAGTCGGATTAGGGAATTGTGTGTATTTGTGGAATGCTTGTAGTAGCAAGGTGAGTTTTTTTTTTCCCCTGGTTTGTAACTTCTGTCTTAGAGAATGTCTTTTTTTTTGTGATGGGAATCTCTTTCTGCTATTTGCAGGTAACTAAGTTATGTGATCTTGGGGTCGATGACAGTGTTTGCTCAGTGGGTTGGGCACTACGTGGAACACATTTGGCGATTGGAACTAGTACCGGAACAGTACAGGTTAGATGATCTAAGACACATTTGCCTATTTGAGTCTATACATGCCTCTCTATAGACATTACCTTTCGACTTCTTGAATCTGGAAGGAATCTTTTTTCGGAATTTAGCTGAATCAAACAATGGGATTAGACCTTGAGGATGTTACTTTTATAAATGCACTAGCTTAGTTCACTAAATTATATTTGGCTGCACTAAATTCATCATTGGTGGTTAAGATTAATATTTTTCTTTAGATTTGAGGAAGTAATTATGATGTTTTTATGGAGAGCTTACTCTTACTATTTTGCTTTTACTAGATCTGGGATGCGTTACGATGCAAGAGGATAAGAACAATGGAAGGTCATCGACTTCGAGTTGGAGCACTGGCATGGAGCTCATCAGTATTGTCTTCTGGTAGCAGAGACAAGAGTATACTCCAGAGAGACATTCGGTCCAAGGAAGATCATGTCAGTAAACTAACAGGTCACAAATCCGAAATCTGTGGACTCAAATGGTCTCATGACAATCGCGAGCTAGCATCAGGCGGAAACGACAATAAGGTAAATAGAGAATCTTCATTTTGTGTCTTTAAAAGCATTGTTTTTTCGAACACGAGTAATGATTCTAGGATCTTTGCAGCTTTTTGTATGGAACCAACATTCAACACAACCGGTTTTGAGATACTGTGAACACACAGCAGCAGTTAAAGCCATTGCCTGGTCCCCGCATCTTCACGGAGTTCTTGCTTCCGGTGGTGGTACTGCTGATAGATGTATCCGCTTCTGGAACACAACGACAAACACTCATTTAAGTTGTATAGATACTAACAGTCAGGTAAACCCGCTTATGCTGGCTAAAATAAAAATCGACATTTCATGTTGTGTTTTTGGGTGTAAATAACCTACTTTTTTATGCAGGTGTGTAATCTGGCTTGGTCTAAGAACGTGAATGAGCTTGTGAGCACGCATGGATATTCCCAGAACCAAATCATCGTCTGGAAATACCCAACAATGTCTAAAGTAAGAATTCTTTGTTCTTCATTTCAGATTCTTTTGTTTCTTTCTGAATTTTGGGATTTTAATGATTGAAAGTGTCACTTTTTTCTCTCTTACAGTTGGCAACTCTCACAGGTCACACTTTCCGCGTTCTGTACCTTGCGGTCTCACCTGATGGACAGGTTATTATCATCATCTCATATTTTTGCTTATTTTTGTATGTTGTTATTTATCTACACTTGCATCAACACACTTTTCTTGAATATGTCGCAGACAATAGTGACAGGAGCAGGAGATGAAACCCTAAGATTCTGGAATGTCTTCCCTTCCCCGAAATCTCAGGTAAAGAACCCGAAGCGCATATTTTCTGGACTCTTAACCCTTAATTCTGTGAAAATGAACAATGGCTAAGACACAACATTCTCTGTTTCTATTATCAGAACAGGGAGAGTGAAATCGGGGCATCGTCCTTTGGTAGAACAACAATCCGGTGAAATCTTGAGATGATTCTTTATATTTTAATCTTGAGGATGAAGAAGAAGCTAAACACAGCCGAGTTAGTTGGTTGTCTTAACTAAACTTCTCAGAGATTTTGTGAAGTCTCTCATCATGAGGATGCAAAAATGAGTGGAAACAGATTAAAAAAAACCAAAAATTTATATAAAGAATGAGAGTTTTTGTGTGACCTAGGTTTATTTAGATTTTCTTTCCCGTTGTACAGTTTGGATTTTTTCTGTATATATGATATTTTTTGAAACTTTTGATTACACCAAAGACAGACTGTAGAATGTAGATTTCTCTGAGTTTAAAAAGTGCTAGGATGCTTATGCTTTTAGAACACTCAACCCACTTTATGTCTCCTTTGTGACCTCTGATTATTATTTTTATTGGTTTTGTATATTTACTTTAGTATTTCAACTCTCCTTCTTGACCCAAGTCCGATTCTTTTCTATTTTTAAGAACAAATTTAGTTGTGTTAAAATGTATTGATTGAGTCCTTTCAAGGTATTGATATGTCCGCATCAGCTCAGATGAGACCAATTAAATCAACTCAAAGGATTCAAGAACTAGATAGGACTAGAGTTGGTGGTCCCGGAAGCCATGGCTGTAGAGGACGAGGCGGTCGTGGTTCAACCAGCTACTGATCAATAGATTGTATTATTCACATCCCTAAACTTATGTTTATCTTTACATAAATAGTTTAACTGTTCTCTTAAACACTCTTCTCCCTAAACTTCTCCACCAACTGTTTGACTTCGAAAGTCATAGCTTATGTATTTGTTACTTGCTTTCAATAACATACCTTACAAAATCAATTTGAGATTTGAAATTTCAATAAAAAGATGCCTTTAAAAGAAAAACGAAAAAAATTACTGATGTAATATGGTCGGCAAAAATCCTCTCGTTTCTTTTCCCCCATTTTCCACGTTAAGGTGGTCCTAGTATTAACATGCCACGCAGAAACAAAACAAACTTTTTTTTTTTTTTTTTAATTATCATGAAGATTCGAGCAAAACTCATAATCTTTTCGGGCCACGGACTATAGACTATAGCAAGATTAATAATATACAGTAAAATTTATATATATTAATAATATTGAGACGGAAAGATTTTATTAATTTAGAGAAGATATTAATTTATCGATAAATTAATAATTCATATTAATTTGTATAGAAATTACATAATTTTAAAATACAATTCATATTTAAAGTAAGAAATTGAAAATAATACATTAATCTTTTTAGCGGCAGTTACATGTTAGGAAATAATTATCGTATATGTAATTTTTAATAATTTTTGATGTAATTTGAAAAGATAATATTATATGTTTTTGATGTAGTATGACAAAATTATAGATGAGTTACACAAAAATACAAATTTATGAATAAATAAATAATATTAGAGTCATATTTCACTAAATTATCTTAGTTATATTTTATAATTTTATGTAACTAGTAATTTATGATATTGATGGGACCATATAATTACATATGATTTTTTAAAAAATTATTATCTTATTATTTTATCAAATTATGTTAAATATTACAATGGTCAATCTCGGGATAATTTTTTTTTTATTAAATTATAAAGTATTAATTTATAGAGGTTCTATTGTACTTCATTTGGTGGCTAGAAATACACCGGTTGAGCTATAAGCTGAGGGCTAAGCGACTTTGATTTATTGGAAACATAATTATCTTATAAACTAAATAGGCTTTGATATGTATCAATAACTCTTATTGATTATGCACAATCGTTTATAAGATAAATAGAAAGCTTTAGTTTTTCTTATATATATACATATAAATTGAGTCCATCTGAACGAAGAGATATGTACGAATACTCTAATTACTCATTCGAGTAGATGACTAGAACATGTTTTGACTTTTTTAACTGTAATCCGCATTCTTGTGTTTCATTTTACAAAATTTTCATCCTTCTGAATGTTAATAATGTCAAGGGTAAAAAATATAAATCATGTAATGTACATGATCAGTTGGTGGGGCGTATGAACACAGACTAGTCTTTGGCTCATCAAATAATCTCGCCACCACGTTGTTTATTTCAGTCACATGTATCAATTCCTCGAATTATGATATATTATACATATATAGTACAACCAATCATTCAGGCATGTTGTTTCACCAGTTGCATTTATGTCGCCATTGTTGTGATAAATTATCATTATCATTATACTATCAGATTCAATAATTACTAATAATTAATGTAGCTCTTTTTTTCCTTGATCACATCATCAGCATATCAATACATTTTTTATTTTTTTTTGGTAACATGCATATCAATACATTTACAACAATATATAGATCTAACTATCAGCAAATAGAAAATCTAATTTACAGCACTAGGAACTATAGATATTTAGTTTCTACTCCAACATCGAAGGATATATCTATCGAGTATTAATTTATAGAGTTTTCACGATTGCGTTGCTATTTTCTTTTATTATGATTATACATGTACTTAGTCACAAGATTCCCTCCGGCTATATCGACATCTTCATCTTCTTCACCGTGGCTGCCATGAGAGTGAGACCACTGGAGTATGCTGACGGTCGGAAAACAACAGCTGCACTCATCAAGGCAAGGCTGTTCCGGTAGGGGTTCACATGTATGAGTCTTACGACCATCGGACGAAGTGGCCTCGCGTAAGGGGCCCCAACATTCAACCTTGTTGAACTCAGGGATGTTGGAATGGAAATAAACCCAAACTAAAGCTTCTTGTAGCTCAGGGTAATTGTTTAACAAATTCCCATCTCCATGGACAAAAGCCTTCAAAACCTATAAATAATTAATTCAAATATAATTAAACATGTCATACATTAAAATTTATATCTATGATGAATCAAAATCCCATATCGAAATCTAGACCAATCTTTAAAATTTGTATTTTGCGCTAAGATAACGTATACAACAGATCAAGTTGATCCATTACGTTGATAACCACTAGACTATCATTACTTGGTTAAAAACAAGACTTACCACTGGTAATTCCTTGCAAAATATGAAGTATCGAAGTCCCGCAATGAGATCCAAAAGGAAATGACCACCACTAATGTGACAATGAACGTGAAGTGACATTTTACTTTTCACCTTCTTCCACTCGGCAACCACTTCATCCCGGTACAACCTGTTGGCCCATCCTTGCAACTGTTGAATCAGAAAACAAAAACTTACATAAGCTTGTTACAACGCCAAAATCTAAAAACATCTCTTAACACTAATGACTAGTCTCCTACTCTCTAATTATAATGTCTTTACATATGTTAAATGGTGGAGAGGTAATGGAAAATTAATTACCTGAGATCTATTGGTAGACTGAGAAATAGCTAAAGTTAACTTAGCGGTGATGTCACTGTGAGTGAGAGTGTAAGTTCTTGGGAGCTTTGACGGATGCTTCTTCTCATCAACTCCTAAGAACAATACATTCAACTTAGAAGCTTCGAAAATCGCTTGTCCAAACAATCTCGCAACCTTTACCATTTCAAAGAAAAAATATATCAGATAGATAAAATTTATTCTTAGACTTTTGAGGAAAACATTAACATTTGATCAAGACAACATACAAAAAAAATTGTAAACCAAAGCTGTGGAAACAGAGTACCAAAACTAAAACATTTCTCAAGGAAAATATTGAGATTATTACAGGAATTATAGATTGTTTCTTCCTGTTGGATCTTTTAGTAGGTACAATGATTGAGCTACTTCTCTCTTTGTCTGAAAAATCTGGTTTCAGCTTTGCTGGGAGCAACAAGTTTGCCATCGAACTACACATTTCTCTCTCGGAATATTAGAAGTGAGGCAGAGAAAGAAAATTTCCGAGATATAAATAAACAAGTTTTTGCGTTGGCTTGATTCCAAATCTTACTATTTGTCTCGTGACTAGATGTTCAATTTATCAAGAGGCATACATAACACGTGCGTCTTAGTACTATTCTTCTTATATAATTTAGTACAGTTGATAGTAATGATCTTATGTTAAAACGATTGTCATTTTCTATTTAACACCAAACAAATAAACTTAACATGTTCCTTCTAACTTTCCTACCAACCAAAGAAAAATAACATATACATTTTCATGAGATCTATCACTTTGATTTCTCAACGTTAGGCATAGAGACTCCCAAAAGGCCATCTGCGACATTATCATCGGTTCCACTACGTTGATAATGACGGTGAGACCATGGGATAGTGCTAACGAGCGGAAAGCAACATTTGCAGTCGTCGGGACAAGGTAGCTCCGGTAGTGTTTCACACTTTTTGCGGGTCCTATTTCCATCGGACGTGGCCTCCCAAAGCGGACCCCAACATTCGACCTTGTTGTACTCCGGGACGTTGGAATGGAAATAGACCCAAACAAGAGATTCTTGTAGCTCAGGGTAGTTATTCAACAAGTTCACATCTCCATGGACAAAAGCTTTCAATACCTATAAATCAATAGGTCAATATCATTAATAGACCAAGTTGCTACATACTTATAAAATATGCTTATTTTACCTAGACTAATTTCCTTTCTTTGCTTACGTCATACAATTTTCATAGTTGAAAAAACTAATCTAGGAAAAAATTTATGTGTTCTCAACTAACATGACCGTAACCACTAGACTATTTACCAATAAAGATTGTGGAAACTTACCACTGGTAATTCTTTGCAAAAAATATAGTACCGAAGCTTTGCTATAAAATCCAAGAGGAAGTGGCCTCCGCTAATGTGGCAATGAACGTGAAGCGACATTTTTCCTTTCACTTTCTTCCACTCGGCCACTACTTCGTCCCGGAACAACCTATTTGCCCATCCTTGCAACTAGTGAATCCACATACAAAAAGGTTTACATCAGTCTTCTAAAACGCTAAACCCTAAACCAAACAAACTAGGAGTGGTTATGATTTACCTGAGAATTATTGATGGATTGAGATATAGCTAAAGTTAATTTAGCGGTGATGTCACTGTGAGTAAGAGTGTAAGTTCTTGGGAGCTTTGCTGGGTGCTTCTTCTCATCAACTCCTAAGAATAATACTTTCAATTTGGAGGCTTCAAAAATCGCCGGTCCAAATAATCTTGCAACCTTATCCATTCAAAACACGTAAAAATTAGAAAACTCCTACAAGATTCAAAAAAATTAGGTTCAAAGAAGGCGCAACGTATATAGATAAACCCTAAAAACAGAGTATACAAACTAAAGCAATGAAATTCTAACTTTTTGAGAAATGAAAGAAACTAACCTAAAATTCGAACAAATAATGAAATTATTAATAAGGATAGGAACTATGAAAGCAGAGTGAAGGAAAATGAAAAATTCGGAGGAACAAGATTTGAGATCCTTACAGGAACAATAGATCTGTTCTTCATCTGGGATCTTCTAGTGGTTACACAGAGTGAGCTAGTGCTCTGTTTCTCTGGAAAAATTGGTTTCATCTTTGATGGTAGTAACAGATTTGTCGCCAAACTACACATCTCTGCTTCTTGTTTCAATATCCGAAATTTGCAGAAACAAGATTTCAAGAATTTAATAATTAAAAACAAATATCCTTTTTGCGAGAACTAAATTCAGATCTCACGCTATTCTTGCGTGTTCGCAATCAAAGTTTGTAACTTTGTGAAACACCAAAAAAAATCAAACTGGCTTTCGCTTTCGATTTAGCTTCTTTTTTCTTCCGGAAATTTAGAGCTCTTTCTTTTAATTTGGTTGCGTGTTGGGTTAAAGAAGTATATATACGATTTTAAAAGAAGGTTGCTTCTATATCTAGACTTCTTCTTCTCAGTCCAAAGATCTCTGTGAACAGATGAGACTGAGAGTGCCACGTGGCGTACAGCTTCTTCATTGCGTGAGCTACCATGTGTCGTCACGTTATAGCTTAGACGTGGCGTTAATATTTTTCTCCGGTTCGGTTTTTGTATAACTACGCACCGTTTTCGAACAAAGAGACAAGGAGGTTGGGTTGTTGCCAAATTGTCACTTTTTCGTTGCCTAAAATGTTATCCGTACGATCCGGTTATGACCAGATGTGTTAGACAGTATACTCCGGTTTAAACTAATTCGAAGTGTTAATTATTGGTTAATTGATTCTGATATGAATGGGTTATATTAACAAGTCTGTCTATAAAATCGGAATACATAGTCCCAGAGACACATTTGGGTCAAATTTTTAGTGCACACTTCACTATGAATTAATCGATATTACAATCTGTTGTTCTGTTTCGAAGATTACAAGAAGATTGAGGATTAAAAAAGAATCGATTGCAAAGAGGAAGAAGGAGCTGATATGTCCTCTGTTTCGACAATCTCTTTTAACAAGTCCAATAACTTCTGATTGGATTTGGGCCTGTTCTACGATCCAGCCCATATGTACAACTCAAATCGAACCAATTTAAAACCAACTGAACTACCTACCGAGTCGTGAATCATCTGAACCAACAAACTTCACCTTGGTTCCGATTCCAATTTCATTTTTCATAGCTTCGAAGTTGTGATTCCACTTCCAGAAGTCGGAGTTCCTCAATTGGACGACTTGATGACGTAAATTATCCATAGACAGTCTTCAAACTTACATCCAGGTACCACTTTAGTTAGAATGTCAGATGAGTTCTTAGTATAGTTGGGATTTTTAACAATTTAATTCTTTCCTGTGAAATTATGTCTCTTATCTTATGTAATGCTATGGAACGTCGATATGCTTTTTCTTGTTCGGTATAAACACTATTCATGGACCGTATGTAAATAAACATTTACATGGTTATTACTTGTAAGCACTCTCTGTAATAATGACTATGAAAATAATGTATAGGGGACTTGTAAGCTGATTATATGTACTTTGAAAGTTCCTTTTGTTGGATTTTGTTTTTTCCATTTTCTTGGAAGTTTGCTCTTGACTTACGCTAATGAGTTGACTCGTTGGGTCAATAAGATTCTTTCATTATGTAATTGCTACATAAACCTCTTTATCTTCAAACGATCTTGTGGATATACGAAAATGGAGACTTGCAAGAAGAACTTGTTATTCGTAAACTACGGAGTCTTGATGTTCTTGTCTTTTCAAGTTTCTTCTGCAACTGACACCATTTCTACCAATCAACCTCTTGTTGGATTTCAGACCATTGTTTCCAGCCGTGATATTTTCAAACTCGGTCTCTTCAACTCAAAAAATCCAGGTGATGATCGTGATTATTCAGTATTCTACATAGGCATATGGTACGAGCAAGTCTCTCCATGAACTATTGTTTGGGTCTTAAATGGAGAATTTCCTGTATATTCTTATGGCAACATCTTATTAAAGATCTCAAATGGAAACTTAAATCTCTTTGATAGAAGAATGCCCAATGAAGCAATTTGGTCGACGGGTCTTAATTCTAGTAGCAGCAAAGATGTTCAAGCTGTTCTACTTGATAATGGTAATCTAGTATTGAGAGATGGTCCTAATTCTTCTGCAGCTGTGTTGTGGCAGCGTTTTGATCATCCCTCTGATACTTGGCTTCCTGGCGCTAAACTAAAATTGGGAAGCCCACTTCTCACTTCTTGGAAAAGCTTGACTGATCCATCACCCGGTCGATTCTCTCTTGAGGTTGAACTTAAAACACCCTCCCTCATCACGGTTTGGAATGGATCTAAGTCATATTGGTCGATCGGGCCATGGTATGATCAAACTGAATCTTTCCTGGGATTGCCATATGAGGGTACTAACTTGAGTTTCATACTGAATCTGGATGAATCTTACATCACCTATTCCGGAGATCCCCAGAGCACATATCGTTTGGTCATGGATGTTTCGGGCCAGCTCATGCAGTACAAGTGGGATGCCAATGACCAGGCTTGGTCTATGATGGGGTCTGCACCTAGAGAGAGATGTGAGGCTTATAACTATTGTGGATCCTTTGGGATTTGCTATGAATCACAAAAGGGTCCTTGTACATGTGTTCCTGGTTTCAAACGAGCATTTGGAAACATATCGGACTCAAATGATTTCTCTGGTGGTTGTATAAGGGAAACCAAGCTTTGATGTGGCAATGGAAGTGATGAGTTTCTTGCTATTGAAAACATGAAATTAGCCACTGATCCAACAACAAAATTTGTCTCGACATAGAATCCTGTTACTACGACGTGTGCCTCAACTTGCCTAGCTGATCGTTCATGGAAGGCCTATGCATATGATGGCGCCAAATGTTTGATGTGGACAGGAGATTTCTTCAATCTGCAACAATTCGAAGGAAACTACATGGGACATACATTTTTTTGTTAGAGTTGCAACTGCAACTTCAATTATCTCACCTGCAGTTTCACACCAAGGTAAGCATTTTCAGTTAAAAAAATGAGACGAATGAATCAAAGATATATTTTTAAGCTTCATTTTGTACTCAGGAAAAACAAAGGGTCCTAAAGTCAGAAGAATTGTGTTACTATCATCATCACTAGTAGCAGCTGCTGCATTTTTCGTTGGTTTGTATTGTTGCATCTCTTCAAGAATAAGAAGAAAAAGAACACAAAGAGGTTAGGTTAATTTTGGCTACTTGACTTAACTTAGTACTATACAAGATTTGTTCACAAGTTTCTAAAAGACTAGTTATGCAGACGAAAAACAGAGCAGAGAGCTATTAGAAGGCGGCATAACTGATGATGATGGTGAGAATATGTGTTACCTAAATCTACATGACGTAATGGCTGCAACAAATGCTTTCTCTGAGGAAAACAAGCTAGGAGAAGGCGGTTTTGGTCCAGTCTACAAGGTAAAAATTAAAAAAATATGATTAGTACTAAACCAAGTAGTTGAAGCCATACACAGATCAAAATTTAGGGATCCTGTCTTACTTGGTTACATTTTTTTTCTTTTTGTTAAATACATTGGTTGTAATCTTACAGTAAAGTGATTGATTGATAAGTATTTTAATCATCAGGGAAAGCTACCAAAATGGGATGGATGTAGCGATCAAAAGGCTTTCAAAAAAATCTAGTCAAGGTCTGACAGAGATCAAGAATGAAGTCATTTTGATCATAAAGCTTCAACACAAGAACTTGGTGAGACTTTTAGGATATTGTGTTGAAGGCGATGAGAAGCTCCTAGTTTATGAGTACATGTCGAATAAGAGCCTTGATGTTTTACTCTTTGGTGAGTCTTTTATTAAAAATTACCAAACTGTGAATTTGAAACCAAAAGTATTAGTCTATTTATTTTTGATAAGTGACGTCTTAACGTTTCTTTCTTTTCGTTTTGGGGCACATAGACTCTATCAAATGTAAGGAAGTGGATTGGGAGAAGCGCATGAAAATAATAAATGGGACGACAAGAGGACTTCAATATCTGCATGAGGACTCACGACTCAAGATCATTCATCGAGATTTAAGGCAAGCAATATTCTTCTCGATGATGAGATAAATCCTAAGATCTCTGATTTTGGAACCGCCAGGATTTTTGGTTGCAAGCAGATCGACGATAGAACCCAAAGAATAGTCGGGACATTGTAAGTGTACATCTCTTATGTATTCAGTTGTCTATAAAATTTGGGTTAAAGCTCAAGTTTAAATGTCGATGCGTGTGTATTTTCATTAACTCGTACTAACTTTTTTTTATCAAACATTATTTACAAACTGTAAACACAAACTTAAAAATGAAAATAGTAAGCTTTTCATTTCGTTTGTCTTTACAATTTTTGAATGATGCTTGAAAAAAAAATCATTGTGTTAAATGCAACATGTAAAGGCAAAAGAAACAAAAACAATCTGACCTATATTTAATTACATCAAAGTCTTAGGATTGTCTTCCATGATTGGTTTATTTCAGCGGCTATATGTCACCGGAATATGCATTAGGTGGGATGATTTCAGAGAAATCGGATATATAACTTCGGAGTGTTGTTATTGGAGATCATATCAGGAAAAAAGGTGACATTCAAAACGATAAAAAACACAGCCTTATTGTTTATGTAAGTATTTATATAGTTCAATATCATCTATCTATTATCAAAATGAAGTAACTTGGCTTCAATCAAACCCAAAATATATGTACTTGAATCTTGATCCTTCAGGCATGGGAATCTTGGTGCAAAACAAAAGGTGAAAGCATTATAAATGAAGCTCTGTCTGAGTTCGAGAACCATCTGAACCTATGCAAACTTCACCTTGGTTCCGATCCTAATTTCATTATTTTCGTCTCCTTCTTTATAGCTTCGAAGTTGTGATTCCACTCCCTTCATCCTTTTATCCAAGCTGTAATCAATCCCAAATATTAATTAGTTACAATTATAGTTTACTGAATTATGGGTAGATTCTGGTATGGTCAGACAAAGAAGTGAAGACAAAAAGAGTTTGGTTAGTTGCTGACTTTATTTGTGGAGAGGAACGTTTTGGGACCAACCAAGGCTCCTTTTACGACGCCACTTGGACCATTTTAAGCAGATTTGCTTTCTTTTTCGTGTAACATAAATCAACTGTTATATCGTTAGTTTCGTTCTACGACTTAGTTAAAATGTCGTTTTTCTGTAGTAGGAATTTTAACGCTTTAATTCTTTCCTGAAATTATCTCCTATGTAATGCTAAAGAACGTCGATATGATTTTTCTTGTTTAGAACATTTTCAAAAATGGACAATTTTGAAAATTTATTGTCAAACAGAGACCATTAGTTTAAATTTTACATTTTAGGAATCCTTATTTCATAATTTTTTTTAAAAGGGTCTATTTCAAAAAACTGACTATTATTGGGAACATATCATATCAAGTTTTCCTTTTATTAGAACTTTCATTATCGTTTGTTTTCCTTTTTTTTTTTTGGAAGTTTGCTGTAGACTGACACTAATGAGTTGACTCCTGAGTCAATAAGATTCTTTTATTATATAATTGCTACATAAACTTTTTTTTATCTTCAAACGAACTTGTGATCATACGAACAGGGAGGGAGTTTTGGGGGCATTTGTATCCATTGAAATCTAGATAAAGAAAAATTTGTAAAGGATATTTAACATATTTATTAGATAAAATGGCTATAGTCCTCTTAGTGCACCCAGTACACCCACCTTCGAAGCGATCCAGGTACCAATTTAGGTTGAATGTCAGATAGGTTCTTTCCTGTGAAATTATGTCTCTTATGTAATGCTAATGAGTAAGGAACGTCGATATGCTTCTTTTATTCGTGATGAACACTATTCATGGACAAACTTATCGTGCTTTGCGGATCACAACATACAATACAATGTCATATCTTACAAAACTTTACCTTCTGTAAGTAAACATTTACACAGTTGCGACTCGTAAGCATTCTCTGCAAAAAATGACTTTGAAAATAAATAATATATAATATATAGGGGACATATCATATCAAAACTTCTTTTTATTAGAAATTTGTTTTTATTATTTCTTGGAAGTTTGCTCTTGACTTGCTAATGAGTTTACTCGTGGGTCAATAAGACTCTTGCATTATGTAATTGCTACATAAACCTCTTTATCTTCAAATGATCGTGTGGTCATACGAACATGGAGACGTGCAAGAAGAACGTGTTATTCATATACTACGGAGTCTTGGTATTCTTGTCTTTTCAAGTTTCAGATGTTTCTTCTGCAACAGACACTATTTCTACAAATCAAAATCTTTCAGGATCTCATACCATTGTTTCCAGCGGTGATATCTTTGAACTCGGTTTCTTCTACCCATCTTCAGGTAGCCTCTTCTTCTACATAGGCATGTGGTACAAGCACGTCTCTCCACGGACTATTGTTTGGGTCGCAAATCGAGAATCTCCTGTCCGATCGATATATTCTAACTACTCATTAATGATTTCAAATGGAAACTTAGTTCTCCAAAATAAGGCCAGTGATGAAGCAGTTTGGTCGACTGGTCTTTGGTATAATAGCAGCAGAGATGTTCAAGCTGTGCTGCTTGATAATGGTAATCTAGTATTGAGAGATACTTCTTCTGCAGTTGTGTTGTGGCAGAGTTTTGATCATCCCTCGGATACTTGGCTTCCTGGCGCTAAACTCAAATTGGGAGGCCAACTTCTCACTTCTTGGCAGAGCTTGACAGATCCATCACCGGGTCGATACTCTCTCGAGGTTGACCCTAAAAAACACTCCCTCGTCATGGTTTGGAATGGATCCAAGTCATATTGGTCGAGTGGGCCATGGAATGATCGACTTCAAACTTTCATGGGATTTACAAGTACTGACATGAGTTTCAAATTGAATCATGATGAGTCTTACATTACCTATTCGGTAGATCCTCAGAGCACATATCGTTTGGTCATGGATGTTTCAGGGCAGTTCAAGATGCAAGCTTGGAGTGTCAACTTCCAGGCGATGGATGTGATATTTTCTCAACCTGAAAAACGATGTGAGGTTTATAATTATTGTGGATCGTTTGGGATTTGCAATGAATTGCAAAAGAATATTTGTAGCTGTGTTCCTGATTTCGATCGAGCAAACAGAGCAATGCCCATTCGCGGGGGGTCGGACGACTCCAATGATTTCTCTGGTGGTTGTATAAGGAATGCCATGCAGATGCTTCAATGTGGCAATGTAAGTGACGAGTTTCTTGCTATTGAAAGCATGAAATTAGCCACTGATCCATCAGCAACATTGGTCTTGGCAGCAAGTCTTGTTACGACGTGTGCCTCACGTTGCCTAGCTGATTGTTCTTGCGAGGCCTACGCATATGATGGCAACACTTGTTCGATGTGGACAACACATGCCTTCAATCTCCAACAACTCGATGCAAATCAGGGATACACATTTTTTCTTAAAGTTGCAGCTCCAAACGTCTCACCTTCAGCTCCAAACGTCTCAACTGCAGCTCAAAACGTCTCACCTGCAGCTCCAAACATCTCATCTGCAGCTTCAAACAAGGGTAAGCATTTTCAATTAAGAAAAATGAGACGAATGCATTGAGATATATATTTTAAGCTTCATTTTGTACTCAGGAAAAACTAAGGATAAAATAAGAAGAGTTGTGCTACCCGTTGTACTATCATCGCTACTAGCAGTTGCAGCATTATTTGGTGGTTTGTATTGTTGCATTTCTTCAAGAATAAGAAGAAAAAGAACACTAACAGGTGACATTGGTTTTGGCATTTTTATAATTGTTTCAGTATACAAAATTTCGTTCACAAGTTTCTGAAAGACTATAAAAAAAAAATGTTTCTAATAAAGTGTTTTACGCAGAAGAAAAACAAAGCAGAGAGCTATTAGAAGGCGGCATAATCGATGATGATGGAGAACAGATATGTCACATTAGTCTATGTGACATAACAGCTGCAACAAATGCTTTCTCCGAGGAAAACAAGTTAGGAGAAGGCGGTTTTGGTCCCGTTTACAAGGTAACAATTAAACTATATGGTTTTGCCAAAAAAAAACACAAAAAAACAATATGATTAGTACTAAACCTAGGGATTGTGTTTACTTGGTTACTATATACTCTTCACATGGCGCCTGTAGCTCACATAACTACTTCGAATTTCAGCTTGGTTCTAATCTTACAGAAAAGTGATTGATTGATTAGTGATTATAATCGTCAGGGAAAGCTACCAAATGGGATGGATGTGGCGATCAAAAGGCTTTCAAAACAATCTAGTCAAGGTGTGACAGAGTTCAAGAATGAAGTCGTTTTGATCATAAAGCTTCAACACAAGAACTTGGTGAGGCTTTTAGGATATTGTGTTGAAGGTAACGAGAAGCTCCTAATTTATGAGTACATGCCGAATAAGAGCCTTGATGTTCTACTCTTTGGTGAGATATTTATTCAAAACTACTAAATTGTGAATTTGAAACTATAAGTAATAGTTTATTTATTTTTTGATATGTGACTTCTCAACGTTTCCTTCTTTCCATTTTGGGGCACATAGACTCTTTAAAGTGTAGGGAATTGGATTGGGAGAAGCGTATGAAAATAATAAATGGAACGACAAGAGGACTTCAATATTTGCATGAGGACTCACGACACAGGATCATTCATCGAGATCTTAAAGCAAGCAATATTCTTCTTGACGATGAGATGAATCCTAAGATCTCTGATTTTGGAACCGCCAGGATTTTTGGTTGCAAGCAAATCGATGATAGCACCCAAAGAATTGTCGGGACATTGTAAGTGTACATCTCTTATATGTTCACTTGTTTCAAACGCTAAAATTGTGGGTTTACATTCACGTTTGCATGTTTCATCATGAGTATGTTCATTAATACACAAATAATTGGTACTTTTTGTTTTTTTTAATCAAAAATTATTTACAAACTGTTAACACAAACGCAAAATGAAAATAGTATGTTTATTTGTCTTTACAATTTATGAATGATATTTGGAAAAAAGTTACTAAACGTTATGTTAAATGTAAGTACATTATTTTTACATACAAACGAAAAGAAATAAAAACTATTACGACCTATTTATCTATATCAAAATCTTAGGTTAATTTTCATCATGTGTTAATTTCAGTGGTTATATGTCACCGGAATATGCATTAGGTGGGGTGATTTCAGAGAAATCGGATATATATAGCTTTGGAGTGTTGTTATTGGAAATCATATCGGGGAAAAAGGCAACGAGGTTTGTTCATAACGACCAAAAATACAGCCTTGTTGCTTATGTAAGTGTTTATATATATAGTTCAATATCATTTATCTATTATATATAAAAAAGTAACTTATTAGCTTTTGATCAAACCTAAAATATATATTCTTTATCATTTTCAGGCATGGGAATCTTGGTGCGAAACAAAAGGTGTAAGCATTATAGATGAAGCACTGGATGGTTCTTATTCTTTAAAAGAAGTGATGTTGTGCATTCACATCGCACTTCTTTGTGTTCAAGATCATCCTAATGATAGGCCAACGATTTCACAAATCGTTTATATGTTCAGCAATGATAACAATCTCCCGATTCCAAAACAGCCAACTTTCTCAAATGTGTTGACCGGTGATCAACAGTCAGGATCGTCTAAACTGTCAGCGTTCTCGATAAACGAAGCAACACAAACAGAAATAGAAGCACGATGAACAATAACAAAACCTGATGAGTAAAATGCTCCTGTATTATCTGATAAATGTATTTACTATTTGGTTAAACTGGTGTGATTCTCAAAGTGTTCTTTAAAAGATGATATTATTTTGTAAGATTCCGCATCTGTCATTATAAAACAATATAATAAATTAATTGTTGGATCGTCGTATATGGTTTTACAGAACTACAGCAAATTACGAATTTAATTTATCAACCAGGAGTCGAGAAAACAGGCAAAAATAGTAAAGAATGATCTAACTTCTAAGGAAGGAGATGATCGGTAAAGTGGCTTTTTAGTGTGATGTGTGGTGGAGTCTTAAATTAATCTGAGATCTTTAAGCTAAAACTAAAACATTTTTTTTTCTTAATAAAAAGTAAAACATTTTACCAATCAAATTTTAGTTTTTCTAATATCTCATCCTAATATCACTCATAAAGCCAATAATAATAAGTGGCATTTTTAATCACGCCTAGTTATATATATAAACTAAAAGATAGTAATTTCTTTTTACAGCAAATTGTAAATATTAGATTGTAAATGTAGCCAAAAAAACAGAGCACTTAAGCAGAGCTAGTCTAATACGATCATGCTCAATCTTCTTAAAGTGAAGACAAGGGTGAGTAACAGAGCTATCTCGCCGAGAGATAGAGACAGCAATCAGGATCGATTCGTTTCTTCATTTGCAAGAAATCGATTACTAATCGTTAATTCAAGCAAAGGTGTAGGTAAACAACTAAACCAATGAAGAACTTTATTTGAAATCGGCCTTGTCTCTGCATTTTCATTGATACATAGCAAAGCAATGCGAATATATCTCAAGATTTAACTTATCGATTCGTCTCTTTCTTCCTCTTTCGTCACTTCACAGAAATACGATTAAGGAAACACTCAGCAATCATAGACAATTTTTTTTTAATTTAAGAATCTTCACCGACACTCCAAGCCTTTCCTTCTGGTAATGATCGTCAAGATTGTAACTTCAAAGGCATAAACATCAGATTTGTCAGAAACATGCCCGCTGCGAAAATACTCTGGATCTGTTGAGATTACAACGATTGATCGACTAGATCTGTTTTTCTGATGCAAGTTAAAAGATTACAAGAAGATAAGAAAAAAAAAAGGATCGATTGCAAAACGAAGAAGAAGCTGATGCTCTGTTTCTTCTCTGCAGTTAGCAACTCCCAAGAATTTCTGATTATTTGGGCCTTTTCTACTTTGTCCAGCCCATTTGCACAACTTTCAACCCAACACAGTTACCTTATAGCATTTCCATTTTCTTCTTCACAAATAGACTAATTCTAAAATGAAGTTGAGTTTTGCTACAATTATTATTCTATTTTTTACTCTAAAAAAGTTCTAACTCCATAGTAAACTAAAAATTTGGATTACTCCAAAAATAGAGTAATGGGTAGAACTACTCCGTTTTGGAGTTGGAAATGAAATGGAATTGAAGTATATTTTACTTTTAAAGGGAATAAGATTGAAAATGGTCTTAGCCGTAGTTGTGATTCCATTTCCAGAAGTCGTAGCTCGTCAATCCGACAATTGAGGACGTCAAACTATCAGATTGGTAAGTAGTAGTAGGGAATAACACTTTTATTATTTCCAGTGAAATTATGTCTCTTATCACTTATGTAGTGCTAATTAGAAAAGTTGATATGCTTATTTTTTGTTCACGATGAACACTATGCATGGGCAAGCTTATGGTGCTTTCGAATCACAACTTACAAAACAATGTCATATTATACAAAACTTTACCTTCGGTAAATAAATATTTACCTGGTTACGATTCATTGATAGGGACGTTTCATATATCATATATTTTCTTCAACTGGACTGGAACATTCATTATCTCATTTAATTTCCTTTACTGTGGTAGTTGCGCTCTTAACTTCTCGTCGTCGTCAGTGACCTAGTGAATAGTTGACTCATTCGTCAAGAAGACTCTTCCATTATGTAATTGATACATAAACTTCTTTGTCTTCAAACGATCTTGTGGTCATACGAGCATGGACCCTTGCAAGAAGAACTTGTTATTCGTCTATTACCCAGTCTTGCTGTTCTTGTCTTTTCAAGTTTCTTCTGCAACTGACACCATTTCTACCAATCAACCTCTTGATGAATCTCGGACCATTGTTTCCAACGGTGATATTTTCGAACTCGGTCTCTTCAATGCAGAACCAGGTATGATTACTTATAAATACTACCTAGGCATCTGGTACAAGCAAGTCTCTCCACGGACTATTGTTTGGGTTGCAAATCGAGAATCTCCTCTAAATTCTTCTTACTGCTTCTTAAAGATCTCAAATGGAAACTTAATTCTTCAAAATGATCTCAATAAAACAATTTGGTCGACCGGTATTAATATTTCTAGTAGCAGCAAGGATGTTCAAGCTGTGCTGCTAGATAATGGTAATCTAGTATTGAGAGATGGTCCTAATTCTTCTGCAGCTGTGTTGTGGCAGAGTTTTGATCATCCCACGGATACTTGGCTTCCTGGAGCTAAACTCAAATTGGGAAGCCCACTTCTCACTTCTTGGAAAAGCTTAACAGATCCATCACTGGGTCGATACTCTCTCCAGTTTGACTTTAAAACACACTCCCTTGTCACGGTTTGGAATGGTTCTAAGTCATATTGGTCGAGTGGGCCATGGGATGATCGAGTTAAAGCTTTCAACGAATTTTCATATTCTGTCTTGATTTTCGAATTGAATCTGGATGAGTCTTACGTCACCTATTCAGTAGATCCCGTTTGGCCGAGAAATTACAATTATAGCATATATCGTTTGCCCAAGGTGTTCGTGGATGTTTCGGGGCAGTCTAAGATACAATTTTGGAGTTTCAACATCCTGTCATGGCGTGATAGATTGTCTCAACCTGAAAAAAAATGTGAGGTTTATAATTATTGTGGATCGTTTGGGATTTGCAATGAATCACAAACGGATCTCTGTAGCTGTGTTCCTGGTTTCAAACGCCAAGACTCGAATTATTTATCTGGTGGTTGTAAAAGGGAAGCCAAGCTTCAATGTGGCAATGGAAAGGACAAGTTTACTCCTATTGAAAACATGAAATTAGCCACTGATCCATCAACAACAAGTCTTGTTACGACATGTGCCTCAGCTTGCCTATCTAATTGTTCTTGCGAGGCCTACGCATATGATGGCAACAAGTGTTTGATGTGGACAACAAATGTCTTCAATCTCCAACAACTCGATGCAAAGAAGAGCAAGGGACACACGATTTTTCTTAGAGCTGCAGCTCCAAACATCTCAACTGCAGCTTCAAACGTCTCAACTACAACTTCAAATCAGGGTAAGCAGTTTAGATTTAGACGAATGCGTAGATATATATTTTTAAGCTTCATTTTCTACTCAGGAAAAACAAAGGATCCTAGAGTCAGAAGAATTGTGTTAGCCGTTGTACTTTCATCACTAGTAGCAGCTACTGCATTTTTTGTTGGTTTGTATTGTTGCATCTCTTCAAGAATAAGAAGAAAAAAAACACAAACAGGTGAGATTGGTTTTGGCATTTTTGTATAAACTTTTCATTATACAAGATTTGCTCACAAATTTCTGAAAACGAGTTTTACGCAGACAAAAAGCAGAGCAGAGAGCTATTAGAAGGCGGCATAATTGATGATGATGGACAACATATGTATTACCTAAATCTACATGATATAATGGCTGCAACAAATGCTTTCTCCGAGGAAAACAAGTTAGGAGAAGGCGGTTTTGGTCCAGTTTACAAGGTAGTATATTAGTTATAGTCATGGCTCCAAATTTAGGGATCTATTTTGGTTACTACAGTATTCACATGGCGCCTATGGTTTAAATTTCGGCTTGGTTACATTCTTATAATAAAGATTATATTGATTAGTGGTTTTGATCTTCAGGGAAAACTACCAAATAGGATGGATGTAGCGATCAAAAGGCTTTCTAAACAATCAAGCCAAGGTCTGACTGAGTTCAAGAATGAAGTTGTTTTGATCATAAAACTTCAACATAAGAACTTGGTGAGGCTTTTAGGATACTGTGTTGAAGGCAACGAGAAGCTCCTAATTTATGAGTACATGCCGAATAAGAGCCTTGATTTTCTACTCTTTGGTGAGATGTTTATTTAAAACTAATAAACTGAGAGTTAATTTATTTTTTGATATGTGACTTCTCAACGTGTCTCTCTTTCCATTTTGGGGCACATAGACCCTTTAAAGTGTAGGGAATTGGATTGGGAAAGCGTATGAAAATAGTAAATGGGATTACAAGAGGACTTCAATATCTGCATGAGGACTCACGTCTCAGGATCATTCATCAAGATCTTAAGGCAAGCAATATTCTTCTCGACGATGAGATGAATCCTAAGATCTCGGATTTTGGAACCGCCAGAATTTTTGGTTGCAAGCAAATCGATGATAGCACCCAAAGAATCATCGGGACATTGTAAGTTTACATCAATTATGTATTCACTTGTTTCAAACACTAAAAATTGGGTTAAAGTTCAAGTTAAAATGTCTATGAATGTGTATTTCCATTAACACGCATATTTAGTACTTCTTTTTTTTTATCAAACATTATTTAAAAATTGTAAACACAAACATAAAATGAAAATAGTATTTTTTCATTCGTTTTTCTTTACAATTTTGAATGATGCTTGAAAAAAAATCATGTGCTATATGCAAGTATAAGTGTAAACACAAAGAAATAAAGCAATCACAACATATATTTATTTACAACCAAAGTCTTAGGATTAACTTTCATTACGGGTAATTTCAGCGGCTATATGTCACCGGAATATGCATTAGGCGGGATGATTTCAGAGAAATCAGATATATATAGCTTTGGAGTATTGTTATTGGAGATTATATTAGGCAAAAAGGCGACAAGATTTGTTCATAACGACCAAAAACACAGTCTTGTTGCTTATGTAAGTGTTTCTATAGTTCAATATCATTTATCTATTGTCAAAATGAAGTAACTTGGCTTTGATCAAACCCAAAATATATGTTGGTTTGATTATCTTCAGGCTTGGGAATCTTGGTGCCAAACAAAAGGTCTAAGCATTATAGATGAAGCATTGTGTGGTTCTTATTCTTTAAGAGAAGTGATGTTGTGTGTTCACATTTCACTTCTTTGTGTTCAAGATCATCCAAAAGATAGGCCCACGATTTCGCAAATCGTTTATATGTTGAGCAACGATAACAATCTCCCAATTCCAAAACAGCCAACTTTCTCAAACGTATTGAACGGGGATCAACAGTCATCGTCGTCTAAAAAGTCAGCATTCTCCATAAACGATGCAACACAAACAGAAATGGAAGCACGATGAACAGTAGCAATAGCTGGTTAGTAAATGTTCCTATCCCCTGTATTATATTGTAAGATTTGTGATCTGTTATTTAAAAACAATGTAATTGTTTTACTGGATTTCGGCACAACACATAAGAAAAAAAACAGCAAATTACGACTTCAATTGTCAACCAACAATTGAAAAATAGGCAAAAATGTTCTAATTTGTAATGAAGGAGGTGACTGGTAAAATACTACTCAGCTTTTAGCGTGGTAAAGAGTGTAAAATTTTATCAGAGATCTTTAAAGCTAAAACATTTTACTAATCAAATTTTAGTTTTTCTAAAATCTCTTCCTAATATCACTCTTAAACCAATAACAATAAGTGGCATTTTTTAAACACGCCATTGTTATTAAAAAAAAAAAGTTACGGTTAAATTTTGTTTACAGAAAGTTGTAAATATTCTATTGAAACCTCTAAAACTTTTTAAATTATAAAACTCACTATAAAACAATCATAAATGTAACCAAAAGATCATTCTCATCATAAACTCTCATGAATCAAATAAACAGAGCACTCAAGCAGATCTAGTCTTATACGATCATGCGCAATCTCCTTAACTTCAAGAAACGGGTGATGAAACAGAGCTATGACCTGGAGATAGAGATGGTGACAAGGACCAATTTGTTTCTTCCTCCGCAAGAAGTCGGTTTGTTTCTTCATCTGCAAGCAATCGGTTACCAATCGCTGGTTCAGGCAAAGGAGTAGTGCAACAACTAAGCCAATGAAGAACTTTATCTAAACTCGGCCTTGTCTCTGCATTTTCATCGATACATAGCAAGGCAATGTGAATGTATCTCAAGATTTCGCTTATCGAATCTTCTCTTTCTTCTGCCCTCATCACTTCGTGGATCACATCGATGGCTTCTCCTCTGTTCCAGCATCTCATAACCTAAAAGAAGACAATCAATACGAGTTAACGAAATGCTCAACGATCATGGATCCTTTTGCTTTAGTGTAAACTCACGTTGTCAATAAGAATTCCTTCTCCCGAATGTATAATAGCTCTTTTTCCGCTAATGATCGTCAAGATTGTAATTCCAAAAGCATAAACATCAGATTTGATAGAAACACGCCCGCTAATATAGTACTCTGGATCTAAGTACCCTCTGTAGATTATTGCAAAATGTTTTATGCATTAGTCACTAAACATCTTAAAAACATCTTTCCTAAAGTATGTTAAATCACTAAACTTTACTTACGGGGTACCGGCAATTATAGTTGATTCAGCTTCGTTTTCACCTTGTTGCATCATCCTCGCCAATCCAAATCCTGCGATTTTCGGTTTCAAATCTGAATCCAGTAAAATGTTTGTAGGGTTAATGTCGCGGTGAACGACCCATAACCCGGATTCATCATGGAGGTAACGTAGCCCTCGAGCTATGCCTTCAACAATGTTTCGACACATCTCCCAATTTAGCTCAGAAAATCTTTGTGGATCTGAATCAACACAATGAACAATGATCAGAGGTTGAAACTAGCCAAGTTTGGTTTAAAAAATTGAAACGACCTTCAAATTCCCTAACCGAATATAAAACGATCGAGGCTTAAGTTAGGCATGAACTCATAAACAAGAAAATGTTGGTCTCGTTTAGTGCAGAAACCAAGAAGATTGATCAGATTCTTGTGCCTAAGCTTTGACATAAGATTGAGTTCATTATGAAAATGTCTCTCGGTTCCATTTGAACTTTCAGAAAATCTCTTGACTGCTATTTCTTGTCCACTTTGAAGCCTACCCTGAAAATAAATAAAAAATGTTTTTATTATTAATCCCACACCAAACATATGAAAACTAACAAATGAAAATATTAACATGGATCCAAATTAGAATTTACACTATAAGGGACCCGAATTTTTTATTTATAAATCATGTCGAAGAAATTATAAAGATTGAAGGGACAAACCTTGAAAACAGAACTAAATCCACCACGACCAACTAGATCTGAAAACTCATTTGTTGCAGCTCTAATAGTGTCGAAGTCGAATTCAAAAACTGCATAATCTTTTTTTTGGGTCGAACCAAAAACTGCATAAGAAACAAAATCAAATAATTATCATTTTTTATTAGTTTTTGTGTCCAATGTGAGGAGGAGATTTGAGAAGAATAATTCTTTTTTTTTGGTAAAAATAAACAGAATAAAAATATTTACCGGTTATAAACTCAGTAGTCTTCTTCTTTCTTCGTCGGAAAATGGTATCGAGTAATGAAGTTCCGGCCATGGCGTAGACGAAGACTTTGTTTCTCGAAATTTTCTTCAAACAGAGACTTATTAGAGATCTAACCAAAAAGAAAAAATGAAGAACTTATCAGACATGTTATTTCTTCAACGGTTGACTTTGTCGTTATGCTATTGCTCGAGTCCAATTAGTTGACCTTGACTTTTTTTGGGTTCGTTGATTCTCTTCTTTTCATTTGTTTTTGTGTATTTTTGGGTGCCAAATAACTTCTTCTAAAACATTAATTTTTTTGACGACCAAAGAAAACATTGATTTTTATATTTTATATAGTAAATTTTTTTTCTCTAAAATAGGTATAATTGGTATTATATGATCAAAATATAGTTTGTAGAAACCATTAATTTCAGAATTTTAATATCCAAAAATTAATTTAAATTACTTTTAAAATTTATTTTTATGTAGGTACAAGATAATAAAAAATAAATTGATATTACGTAAAACATATAAGATATGTATTCGATATGTTTTATAATGAATGATAAAAGCACAAATTATAAACATACTAGTTTACTTAAAAATGATGATATTCGAACTTAGAAGGAGGTGTGGTTTCAGCGATTAGTATAGCCAACCAAAACCACGTCATGCAGATGTCAAGCTAGGAAAGAACACAACACATTTCATCTCTTTGTTCTCTTTGGTGTCTTCTCTTGTTGGACAAATTTCAGAAAGACTCATTTCATTCATCATCCAGAAGATTATCTTGACCGTACAGTTGTTTCAAGACTTCGCTCTCCAACATATAATAAATATTGTATATCGATCAAATTAGTAGACATGATACTATTTTCTAATATTTATGAAAAAGATAAAATATTAATAAATTACATTATCTCGAAACTGAATACTCTCTCTGAGAGGAGTTTGACGTTAGTTGCCGGAATTCTCTCTCTCAGACGATTTCCGGTACACCAGAGGAGTTTTTTTCTCTCTTTCTCTTCCCTCTTTCATATCTTTCAGAGATTGAGAGTTTTTTTTCTCCGTTTTGGTGTAAATTCCGGCCTTGTGTCGGTTTATATTCCGGTTTTATGCCGGTAATAAATTTCCGACTTTATGTCGGTGAAGTTTTCTTTTAGTTTTTTAGATTTTTGGTTTAATCAATCATGTCTTTGAGTTAATTGATCGATTTCTTCAGCTCTTTGATCAAATTGATCGGTTTTCAAGGGCATGATTTCTTCCTTTGTAGAACTGGTCTTGGGCTTTAAAATTTTGACTTATTGAATGACCAAGATTCGGTGGCCGTGAGGACTTTTCTTCAGCTTCGTCAAATGCTCTTATCTTCTCAGGCAGGGGGTAATATAATCTTTGCTCCTCCATGGATGGTCATGGGCCGTTGTTATCGGTTGTGGAGTGGAGTGTCCTGTAGCTTTGAGGTGGTCGGAGATGGTTTTCAAGATAAAAAATTGTAGAAAATCTGAGCGATTGTCACAGAGTCTGCTAAGGAGCTATCAAGTGGATTTGAGAAGGACAAACCCATGCTTAATTACTAAGTTTTCTCCGGACATTGGCTGATGGCGGTGATCTAAGCTGCTTCGAAGGTTCGTGCGAAGCGGCGGAGAAACAGTGTGGGATGGTGGTGTGTCTCTTCTTTCAACCCTAAAGCTAACATGTGCTACGCGTGTCAATCTAGCAATGGAAGGTCAAACTTAGTAGATTTCTGTTTCATCCTTCAGCTTCCGGCCGGTTGCAGTTTCAGAACGGCGATCCTCGGTGGTGAAGCGGTGAGACGGTGCGAATCCTTTGTTCTAGACACGTGGGTGCACGTGTTTCAATTCTATGTAATGTGTTGTCTCATTAAATTGGGTCACATTTGGGCCTTCACTGTATTAGCTTAGGGTTTAAAATATGTTCCACTTGTACTGTTACATGGCCTTTTGGGCTAAAATCAATGAATGATTGTCGACAAAAAAAAAAATTATGAAAAAGATAAATGAGAATTTTATATTAGGATATGAACCCGCCTGGGAACTCATTTTTATTAATGATTTGATTTATTTTCATAATTTACAATTGTCTAAAACTAAAACATGATATTATTATACGTTTTTCAGAAATTTTAAAGTTGTTTACAAATTGTGAACTTTAAATAAGAGTATATTGACTGAATAAATTTCTTTATTATTAAATTTATACTAATACATTTATTAATTACCATGGACATTAATTAGTTATTTTCACCATTTGAGAAAACATTGAATGTTTTAGTTTTTTTCTAGTATTAATTTAGTTTAATTAATTAATTATCTAGGATTTTTATTTCTTTTTTAGTGTCTCCGATCTGGGGATATCTGTCTAATCTATCGTTAAAAACTTTATTATATTCCTTAGATGGCAAAAAAGAAAAACCTAAAATCCAAAAGATGGAGTGTAACAACTTCAAAAAAATTTTGCTTTTTAAAAAGGAGCAATTTGCAGAATAACCCAAATCTAGATATGTTTTTGGAAAATGACTATTTGTCAGAAAATGTTAGTAAATAACATTAAAAGTAAAATCATGCATTATATTAAAATAGCACGATATATAGATAGATCAGTGGGATATTGACAAATTTAGCGTGGCAATATAAAATGACATAAAATTTTGGATAAAACAGAACAATTTTTTTCGAAAAAAGACAAATCCGGTGAAATAAAAATAAAAATTTGAAATAATTTAACCGGTATCTTGTAATTAATATAAAATAACATGCATCATATTAAAATAGTACGATATATAAATAGATAAGTAGAATAAAGAAAAATTTAGTTTGACAATACAAAATAACATAAAATTTGAAATAAAACAGAAAAAAGTTTCCAAAAAATAAAGGCAAATCCGGTTAAATAAAAATAAATAAAAATAATTTAACCAATAACAAGATTTAAAAAAATAGCGTGAAATGAAGATAAATGACATATGATACGGCGAAAGTCTCCCCTGTCTTTTTTTCATTCCTTCAATTAAAGTTATTTACTAAACAGATTATGGATCAGAGGTTACTTTATATAGTATTACCTTTTTCAAAAAACCAAAATATATTAATGGTCGGAGATGCGGGTTGATAATAAATACTAAAATTTGTTCATCATGTAATTAGAAAAATAAAATGAGACAAAAAAACTAACAGAAAATTTTTAAGAAATTAAACTTTAAACAAAAAAATAATAGACGTATATGTATCATGCGCGAATAGAAAAAAAAAAAACGATTGCTGGTATCGCTTTTCCTCATATCCAAGTCTAGCTAGATGGACCAATGTGTGTAGACATTTCAGAAACACGACCACGAGACCAAGCCGCTTGTTCTGGTCCATATCCATAGTCGAGGGAAAGCTCCTCACCTTTTTTTATATCTTTTCCCGCAAATATACCAATCCTATGATCTCCTCTCACAATCATCACCTGCACACGAAGCCATATTATTTTCTGATATAAATTTTTTTAAGGTAAGAAGATCACTTCATTAATTAGTTTGAGTTTCTTGGAATGTTTTGATCAGCAACGAGTAAGGTTGATACATGAAACGTAACTATAGAAACTGACATAAGTAACTTTTTTTTTTTAATGAAATTGATGGTTTATGTCAAAGATAAAGTACAAAGACTTGGTACCTTGGCGAAGCAGTTAGGTTCTTTTGAGTGATTGAGAAATCTAAACTTGTTTCCTTTACGGCGAGCATCGATTTCGAGCTGCAAAATCTTATACTCTAATGAGACAAATATGTAACTCGATATTATATACATGTTTGGAGAAAAGGTCGGATTCTAAAGTTACCTGATCATTCAAGTCAAAGAAGTAGGAAGTACCATGTTGGTTATAGTCTTCTTTCCAACGTTCATTTTCTTCTTCTTCCGTGATCAATTCCCCAGTATATTCTCCGAGAAACTCATTTTTTGTAAGAGAGTCCTGACAGATCAACTCAGATTACATCATTAGTTAATGTCATGGTCTAAAGTTTAAAACAAATAGAGAAGCATACACCAATACTAAGAAAAGAAAAGAAGATATATTCCAACATTGGGGTTTTGTTTTGTTCTAAACCCATATTCTGATAGTTACGTGATTTCTTACCCGTGTAAATGCACCCCATCCATGAACACCAGACTTTGCAATGAGAATCTATTGAATAAGAAAAAGAAAATATAATTAAATACTTTAATGTTGAATAATTTGGTTTACGATTTCGATATTGATTTGACATCGATGGTTACCTACCTTCTTGTGTTTCTTAAGGAGAATTTTCATGTTATAGCATTGCCTTTGCTCTGACGATGTCTCATGACCAAGAGAGCCATCTCCATAGCTATATGGATAACTATTTGTTTTTAGAATCTGATTTTGAACTTTAATCATCGAATTTTTAAATAAAATATTGAATGAAAATGTTACCTAGGCTTACAACTCCGACAAAGATCTGGATCACATTCACGATTAGCAGCAAAGCAAGGACATTGTCTGTTTCTGCATTCACTCTTTGCACAATTACATCCTTCAAACCGATTGTTGCATTTCTTCGGAGACCTGAATAAATAAATAAATTAACATGAACAAAAAATTTCCAAATTAAATCTTGTTGGAAAATTTTGAGTTTATGATTACAACTCAAAATATTTTTAAATTTTGCAAATAAAAAGAATCACATACCCGCAATATTTCTCGCATCAATTTCCATTAATTAAAAAAATGCATTGATCTCCACATATTGAATCGCAAGTGCATGGTGTGTACTGCTTATAGGACCTTGCTTTTCCATTAGCAAGGCGGATAACGAGAATATTTTCGAATTTTGGCTGTTTTGTAGAGCAATTTAGTACTTTTTCGAGATACTTTTTTCTTAACCTGTAATGAAACAACCAATATGAAAGTTCAATCATTTTTGTTTAACGTACATGTCATGAGGATTACGTAGTTTCATTTACCTGATTGTCTGTTTCTGTAGTTTTGTCATGTTCTAACAACACAGTGCAATGGTCTTGTTGATCATGCATGTAATTGTAAACCTCTAAGCACGTCTTAAGAGTCAAAAGTACGTTTTGCGTAATAAGACAACTGCAAAATAGCATGAACAAGGAATGCACATACATTATTAAAGATATAACAAACATTATATACTTAAATTCATAAAAAAAAACATTATCTTTGGACTAAAACTTATTGCGACTACAATACACTCTTCTTATAGCATTTCTTTGTGTGTTTGCGATGCTAGTATCTGTTATTTAATTATTAAAACTACACTCAACTAAAACCAGAAAAATCTGAATATATAGTCCAACAAATTTATGTGAACAAATGTTAATTTACATAGATATTTTTTTCAAATGATAATCGCTATAAGACTTGGCGAAATTTTTTCATATATCTCTTTTTTTTATATATAACTAAATTGTCTTATTTAGTTAGATATTGAATATCAACACCAGAAAATCCTTGTTTTTACCTGTTTCTCCCAAAGATTTCAACACCTTTCAAGTAAAGATCGATCCTTTTCCACAGGCGTCCAGATAGTGTTCTCTGTAATATTTTTGTTACTTCATTAATAGTATCATTCATTACACAATCTTTAGTTTTTGTGTGTTGTACGTACCTGAGATCACATTCTACTGTTTCTTGTTTGGTAAAGAGTTATCATTATCCTCCACATAATCAGCTTCTCTCACACTTCTTACCTATAAAGTATCAAACCAGTACGTAATGAATACTAAACATAATTAAGAAATAAACAAATGTCGAGAGAGGGACCTTGAGGTAACAATGTTCACTGCATTGTCTTCTATGGTCTTCGTTCTCTGATAAAGTAGATTTATTTTCTCTCTGAAAAGCCCAAGAAGTCTAATTATGTACATCACTTAAGCTTACAAGGCTTAGACAACAAAAACATTTGTTAAATAAATTCAAGCTTACATGTTTACTCTCAGGCTGAGACTTCTCATGCATATGACAATCAAATATCTGTAAAAAAAAATATTTTTTGGTTTTCTTCTTTTTTTTTTTTTGTTTGTGGCAAAAAAAAAGAATGATTCAAAGTTACCAAGCAACGGCGGCAAAAATGTCTATCAACAACATCGTGAAAGGTACTGATTATGCTCTTGGATCCCAAATCAGAAACTTCTCCAACATTTTTCTCCTTCTTAAGCTTTAGCTTAGTGTATCTTTCCTGCATTAGATTTGGAAGTTCAAACATTTCTCAAAATGACAAACAGAAAAACAGAAGATTGCTGATTTGATTATTAATTACCAATATATATGAAATATCTAATTTCAAAAACTTGGTGAGAGTACTCTGCACGACCAGATCATCCAAATCATATTGCTGCCCAATCTTCCTGAAAAATTCAAGAATTTATTATTAAAAACGTTTAATTATGGACCGTTTCAGTCAGTTTATGAGCAAAGTATAAGTCTCAAATTATAGAAATATTAATTAAAAAAATTACACCATTTCCATCATTAAATAATTGCATGCATATATAAAAATGGCCCCTTAGTAATAAGAACATATATAATGCAAAACTAACCATATAAACCGATCTGCATCCTTGGAAAATTCGTAATTTTTTTCCTTGGTTCCTTCCTCAACTTTTTCATCTTCTTCGCTGCTCACACAGTAGAGTTGTTGTCTCTTACCATTCACAGAAGCACCTTTATCCATTAGCATATTTCTGCAGTGTTAAATCCATATATATACAATATGAGTGAAGTATATTAATTATATATATCATCAGTTGTTGAAATTGATATGAAATGAAAAAAAAAAACACATGCCTATCCGTGAAAACGCAGGTGGTGGATCGAGGTAACTGCTCGACAAATGGAAGCTTAACAGTTGGTAATGTACTATCTTCGTCAAGAATATGAACTTCTTCATTAGGGTCAAAAGAGAAGCCACTGAAATGACGAAGTGGTCTTTGCATTCTCGAGAAAAGTGTATTGTTGTCTTTTCCATTATTCTGTTAATCAAAATAGGTAAATGATATTTAGTTTTTGAGTCAGTTTAATGTGGAAAACTGAACTTTTTTTGTGGCATGTTCTTCAGCATATTATCTATTCTTTGGATCAATAAATAAATATTGAAAAAAATATCTAAATTAATTCAGAAATTTAGGATAAAGGACACTATAGTTAAACTAAGATTTGGATACAAAAATTTTGATTTTGAATCATTAATATATGCATCACTCTAGACTTTTATTACATACATACTGTTAAAATTCTACATCGATTATATAAAAAGACTAGCATTTGTATATAAGAAATATGAGTTATAGAGAATTGCAAAGTTATAGAGAAACAAGTTCCTGGACCTTGTTGAACTGTTATTGAAAACGATATGGATTTTTTAAGTTTTGTATGTTACTTCATATTTATTTATTTTCAAAATAAATGGACATATGTTACCCTTTGTTTATCTCATAAAACACTATGAGGCCGTGGACCACATTTTTCTCTTTCTATTTGGGTCGGACCTGTGAATATAGTGTGTAGCAATTTTTGAAAAATCACTTGTATAAGTTAATTTCAAAAATTTCTTCACCTCTTAGCGAAACATATAGTTAGAAGAAACCAAAAGTCGCTTACATTGATATCCAGAAATCTCTCTTTTTCGATTTGCTCTTTGACCTTATTCGTTTTGGATGCAAAATCCTCACCATCTTCAAAGTTTTCCTAAATTAAATTAAAAAATAAAAGTTTGTAAAACCCCATTCAAATCACGAAAATTATGCAAAATAAATAGAAAATAAGCAATATCATCTATACACCACACACCAAAGAAAAACAACAAAATTTTGTTGGCTCTCACTTCTTTGATATTTTATGGGATAAAGGGACGAATAACATAAATCTATTACAAGAAAATCCAACCTAGAATGCTATTGGACTTATATCAGCAACTAAATAAAATATATATAAACATTAAAACCAATATATACATGATTTTTTAAACCATTCAGTTTGGATCTATTTAGAGTATAACTCAAATTCTAATATATGTTTGCTGAGTTTTACTAATCATCACACGATCTTTGACACCTTTTAAGACAAGTTAGATAACAAATGAATCAAGAAAAAACTGCAGCAAATTAATTACTAGTAAATTCACCTTCTCCATTGGCCCCTTGCCTCTTCTTCTATTCTTATTTGATGTTGTTGAAAAGATCATGCATGGGGTTCAAATAAGAACTTAAAAACATAAAATAAAAATAAAATAAAATAAGTTAACAAGGAAACTTATAATTTGGAAGACACGTATATTTTTTAAAAGGAAAAGAATATCCACCTTCCATTGGCCCTTTCCTCTTCTTCTATTCTTATCTGATATTGTTGAAAAGACAATGTATGAGGTATAAATAAGAACTTCAAACAAAAAATATAAGAAAAACAAAAAGTTCACTAGGAAACATATAATTTGGTAGACACATATAGAGAAAAATATCTTTTAAAAGGAAAAGAATATGAAAATTATTTTGAAAATTAGATTTTTTCAAAATACAATACTATATGTATGTTGATGCTGAGTTGGCTCTTGAGGTTTTGACATATCAAAAATTTTGCTTTTGACATCTCAAGTTTCAATTTATATTTATGTGATAATATTGGTTTTTTTATATAACTTTGAAGTTCGGGTTTAGACCGTAATCTCCGTGGGTCTGGAATCAGCTTTTATTCAATTTCTTTTGAAAATGTTTCTCTTTCCAAGAGAGATTGAATTAGAGGCACAATGGAACTAACTCCAAGTATTAAACCACTAGCATATTACACCATTAGAGTGATAATATTGTTTAAACAACTAAAAATTATGAATATATATATATATACACTACAAGAAATTTACCGCAAAACCGACGGAATTTCCGACGGATTTCCGACGTATTTCCGATAGACATGAAAATTGACGATTCCATCGGAAATCCGTCGGAAAATTTCTGACGGATTTATATTCCGTCAGAAATTACGTCGGAATTGACGATTCCGTCGGAAATCCGTCGGAAATATTCCGACAGATTTCCGATGGATTACCGACGGATTTCCGACGGATTACCGACGTATTTCCGACGGATTTTTGATGGAATTTTTTTTTCGGCTTGTCTAGTCATATGTCAGACTAAACCTTAGAACGAGACACGTAAAACCACAAAACTGTCGGAAATCTGTCGGAAATTTCTGACGGATTTCCGACGGGTTTGTGGTTTCGTAGTCGTTTACGATCCGTTTCTCTTGAAATATATTTGTAGTATGCTATGTTACTCATTTCAATCAAAAAATAATACCAAAAACCTTGTTATCTACCATATATACCAAAATTAGAAAAATTCATACAATCATGTTTACATGTTAGATAATGATACATATACTTAAGCGATGATTTATAAACATAACAAATAAAATTTTCTAATTTTGGTATATTTAATATGTAACAAGGTATTTGTTAGTATTTTATCATTGAAATGAGTAACAAATCATATTACAAACATATTTCAAGAGAAACGGATCGTAAAAATATAGGCGCGAATGTTCAAAATATTTTCGAAAAACACCGGCAAATATTAATTTTTTCGCCAATTCCGACGGATATATCCGTCGGAAATTTTTTATATATATCACTTCTTCTTCTCGGCGAATTCATTTCTCATTTCTCATTTGTTTTTTATTTTATTTTTTTATTTTAATTTAAATTTTAATTGTAATTGAAATTTTATAATTAAAATTTATTTAAAATTATAATTTTAAATATTAATTTATATTTATTCCGAATTAAATTTATATATTAATTATAATTAATTACAATTAATTAATACTAATTACAATAAATTAAATATTATTAATATTATTAATAAAATTATATATCCGTCAGAAATCCGTCGGAAATATGTCCGTCGGATATCCGTTACAATTTTTGACGGATTTCCGACGGAATTTTTATTTCCGACGAAATAGAAGCGATCGCAAAAACCGACGGATTTCCGACGGATTTTGCCAAATCTGACGGATTTCCGACGGAATTGGCCGTCAGTTTTGCGGTATTTTTCTTGTAGTGATATAGTCAAATATTTGTGATCAAAATAAAACTAATCAGTCTATTTGATTCACGGTTCGAAAAACTATATGCATAAGGTTCCAATTATATATATATATACAATTCAAATATACATTTTAAGTACTTAGGAATATATCGGTACATTATCTTATTGTATTATTGTGAATATTAGGATTCACTTTGGTTCATTTATATTTTGAAAAAAAAAATAGAGTCATGATTTAGTAAGTCTATTTCTCAAGAGTTAATCTATCAACTTTCTTTAAGATTTAGATTATTCTACGTACGTATTTCACTTAATAAAAATACTAAACTAATTGCAAACGAACTAATTAATAATCTGAACAAATATAAGAAATACCATAACATATTGCTAAACTCTTTTTTAACTACCAGCAAAGTTCTTCGATGCCATATCTAAACAACAGAGACTTGCTGATAAAAATATATCCAAAAGAAACAAAAAGAAAATGGGAGTTTTGCACAGAATAGCACATTTGTAAGAAACCTTAGCAGTGGTAGAACATTTTGGAAAACTTTGTGCTATTAACACTTTATGTCACTGTACAATACATTTGTGCCCTTCACTGCACTCGATCGCTGCCCGAGTGAAGATACTTGAAACGCTTGCAACTGTGTGTCCTTGTGTCTACGTGTCGACTGACTAAATGGAAAGGGGCTGATGGGTGGCGGCGTAGCTATGTATAGAGGGGACTGTGTAATGATAAGGCATGATTAGTCACCCATAAATAATAATTAAAAGAAAAATCCTTCAAAATGGTATTAAGAAATGGTTGTTGTTGGTGTAGGTGAGACATTTATTCTAAGCTCTGATCTGGAGTTTGTTGGCAGGATAAAAGCAGTGAACGGGTCATACCACGCTTTGAAAGATCTTGTGGGGGAAAAGTTTGGTGTACAAGATGAGTCTCTACCTTATAGTAGAGTAGGTAAATGCCATGGGCCTATTATTAATTTTTTTTAAAATTAGGGTTAAAGGGTTCAATTTTTTCAAAAAAAAAAAATTTTAATAAGAGATTTGAAGTTTGGTTTGTTTTGCCAAGAGTCCTACCAAAGATTGAGACGGCCCTGATTTGGATGCAGGGTAGAATGACTATATATTAAATTAAAAACCTACCAAATAATGTATTCTGATTTTATTTTTGTTTTTTAAAGTTGTTAGAGGACACACAGACAACAAAAATACACACCGAAGCTAGATACAATAATCAACATCAATTTTTCTTCCAGGGAAAAAGATATTCCTTGCACAATATCTAAAGTTGTGAGATACTATTTTTTTTCAAGGTAGAAATATAGAAACATATACTATATGTTAGTTTGAAGGAGGAAACTTTTTGGAGTGTCGAGTCTCAGGAGGTCCGATGAACAAATCAGTCACCACTTCCATTTCATTGTCATCTATGTGCACTTCGTCTGATGTTGATGATGATGATGTTCTTGCTATTATTCCTCTTCCTCCCATCTCAAACTTCATTCAACACATTTCCTCAAATTAAAACTCGTTTAATAAGAACAGATAATTTCATAGTAATAGAATTAGGGAACAAATGAATACTTCATTAAATCTAAATATCCGTATGTTTATGATAATTTTTACCTTTTCCGTCAGCATTTTATTTTCTTCAGTGAGACTTTTCTCCTAAAATATTGACAATGAACAGAAAATAATGGTTTAATTAAGGTAATATATTTGGGACCAATACATTTATATTTACTTATATGAAAAAATCTAGAGAGTCTGAGTTTTACCTTTTCTTTTAACTTCTCAATCTCTTCGCGTAATAATTGGTACTGAATTTAAGAATTAATAGAAGTATATTAGATATCCCTCATGAAAGAACATATAAGGTCATCTTCTCTTGTCATGTATAAGCACATTATACATGCATGCCTCCTAGTGTGTATGTGTGTGTGTTTGTCGTTTCTAGGATGATCACATGCTTATATGTAATCTAGTTTATTGTTTACATAATCACATATTATAAAATTTTGATAAACTAATTAATCGACCCGTCACCCAAACCACTACGTCATACTCGTAAATCTCGATGAAAAAATAATTGAAAAGTTGATAAGAGTACTTTACTACTTTATCAAAGAAAAGAAAAATGATAAAAATAGTAGTTTTATTTTCATCTACAAATGGAAATAAACATGTCTAAGTTACCTTTTTTGCTCTTATTTTGGTTAAGCTTCGGTCCAATTGGTTCTCTAGTTGTTGTAACTCCTCAATAGAAGATGCATCAAGTCCTTCTCCCAGCATTTTCCTGCAAATGTATTCTTATATTATATAAAGTTATGGTAAATAGACACTTAAAATGTCTACATTTATATAAAAAAATCTTAAAATATTTTGAATTCAATAACCGTTTCGAAATTTCCAGCTGTTCGATCTTTCTTGCCAAGCCATAGGTTTCATCCTTTGATTGCTGTCAACAAAGTTTGATCATGTCAAATAATTTAAAAACAAAAAACTTATGAATCTATTATCTATAAGAAAAGCATTTTTATAATATATATATATATATATTTAGTCGAAATAGTTGCTATAAAAATTGTACAAATTTTGCTAACCCATGTTCGATAAAAAAGCATAAATTGATAATTTTTGCATGAAAAGTTACATCAATGTATTAACGACACGAGAAATAAAAGTAGTTTATAAAAAACAAAAATAAAAATAAAACAGTTTATGATGGAAATTTCATATATAATTTTCTTAACTACATTTTATAATGATAAGTATATTTTTCGCAAAATGAATAATGATTAAAATAACCAATACTATAGCAAAAGGATAAAAGTTTGTTTACCTGTGAGTTATCATTTCTCTTATGGTTAGACCCGAGATCTTGTATTTGCTTTTGATATCGTTCTACCGTTTTTGTTATACTGATCATTTTCAAAATCAATTTCTTAAGCAAATTTTTCATTAAAAAAAATAATTAAGCAAATATCTAAGCTATACTTCTCAGACATTAATTAAATATAATCATAAAATTTGTATAATCATAACATTTAAATTTGTATTACTATAACATTTGTAAATATAATCATAAGAGATCGTCTAGTCATGTGGATATGGGCATATGGCCTAATTAAATAAGTAATTAAGGAAACTGGTTAAGATGTAGAGATATGTGGTTAGTAACACCCTAGTTAATAGTGACTAATTAACACATCTCGGTTTGCTTAAGAAACAGTAAATTATCATTTGATTTTTATTTGTCTAATAAAGTACGTACATGTAATTAAATAATCACGATACGCATACAATATAATTTATAACTACATAAAAAATATAGCACATAGAGAAAGCATAAAAAGAATCAAAGTATTCTGATCTAGAATGCTAATGACTCCTTCACTGTCATCACTGAGATAAAGGCCTTTGTTCTATGTGGGTGAAAAGTGGGGGCAAATGCATCTTTGTTACCACTATATATAAACATACATAATGTACATAGATACATGCATCCACATATATGCACACACATTCAAAATAGTATATGTAGAAACAAATACATACAAATTATGGATCTAAATGGTATTAGTTGAGTGGCAGAATAAATTAGTATATAGCTAGTGACATTAAAAAAAAAAGGTTCTTATTTTTATATTTTGAAATTTAATTTATAATTTTTTTCTTCGACAAATAGTTCAAAAACATTTTCCAAAACATTTTCACATAGAAATGATGAATTATAAAACCGTTTGTCATCCATTTATTGATCAGTAATTTTTTTAAAAGAAAGCACATAAATTTTCGCCAACTTTTTCTTCGATTACCATTTGACACTATATTATAACATAGTGTGATCGAGCATAGTAAATCATAATCATACCTTTTGCTGTATTTTTTATTTGTTAAAGCGCTGTTAATGTAGTTTATATGTACATACAAATGAGTTTAGGAAAATGTATATACGCATACAATAACTCACACACACTGATCCACACATGTGCATACATAGCTATATATACATGCATATCTAATGCAATATTTAGTTTCCCATCAGGATACTATAAAATCTCATCAGTAGCAGTGTGAACACCATGACTAATTCAAGTACAAAATATAACAAAAATCATGCATGTATGTGAATGAATATGAGAACTCTAATATTCTTAGAAAACAAAAAATTTATACATAGTGTTTGTATATATATATATATATATATATGTTGTGTAAGTTATCCCTACATCATGCAAATACATCCACGAACACAAATAAATATAAATTGAGACTTTGTTTTGCCTAATTTGAGTAAGAAAGAACACTGTGCTCCAACTTATTGCTACTATATATAGTTAAATAGCATTTCAAATTCAGCTCTTCTTTGTCAAAAAAAAATTTTTTCTTAACTGGAGTTTTCTGTCTGTTGATAAAAATACTCTCTCATAATCTTTATCAAAAAAAAAAACTTTCATAATTTATTTACACACATTATTTTTATTTTATTTTGCAGTTCCAAGAGGGAAATATTTTCCCATGTGCCAACAACGTTTTAATCTCCAATCCTGACTTTTTATTTCTGATCAATCTGATTTTTTTCTCTCTATAATTAAGAATCTTCATCATTATAGAGCACAGAAACCAACCAATGTCAATCTACTCTATACTAACGAAACAAAAAAAATGGCAGACAAAAACTAATCACGGATTCATGACAAATCTATCATGATGAATTTAATCGATCTATAGCAAATGTCACATGTGTAAAACATATCAAACTTACCTGGAGGAGCTAGAGAACTCATAGAGTTTGCCTCTAGGAGAGAAGATGATTAGGGCAACTTCAGCATCACAAAGGACTGATAATTCAAAAGCTTTCTTCAAAAGTCCATTTCTTCTCTTGGAGAAAGTCACTTGCCTGCTCGTTGCGTTCTCTATCCTCTTCATCTCTGTCTTTCCCCTCACCATCTTCTATTTTAATTAGCCCTAATTCATGAAGCAGCACTTTAATTTTGATTTTGCCTCTCTTCCCATGAGAATTACATGACCCAATAAAAAAGAAACTGAACCTAATTACTTAATTTCAGTTAAAAGAAATTGAACCTAGTTACATGAAAGGAAAATTAGATTGAATCCTTGATTGACTTTTATATTTGCAGATTAATTTCTTACTACGAGACCAGCAAACATAAAGAACAACAACAACAAAAAAGGAACAATCAAAAATTTAGGAGAGATTTGAGAAAAAAAAAAGATTACCCTCTTCGTTTTTTGTATGCTTTTGATTGATTTGTCTCTAAGAGAAAGATGAGGGAGAGAGTCTTTGGGAAGAATCGGCCAAGAGAGAAGGGGAAAATTCATGGAAACCCTAAATTTATAAAATCGGGAGCCAATAACAAAAAGAATAATATAGAAAGTAAGAATTTTCTTTTATTATTCTTCTGGTATGCTCTCTTTGAGGGGTTTATCTATCCTTCTATCTTTTGCCATTTTTTCTATATACCTATGAATCTATGATGGTGTCTATAACCCTAGATCAAAGTGCTTAAGTAAAGATACATGGGTATACTTAATTATAGAAATAGCATTATAAGATATCCTTCCTCTTTTGGTAAGAAATGTTAATATTACAACAGCAAATATTATTGGTGGAGAATAAATTCCAATGCCACTCTAATTTAATCATTATATAATATTTTATTTTTCTTCTTTGTCCTTTGGAACGTAAATTGTTTTTTCGTTGCGTTGTATGTACTTTTACTAGCTAGTATATAAAAATAATTTAGAAGACGATTTAAAAATGAAATTAGCCATTAAGATCAATCTCTTTTACACCAAATAATTAATCTCTTTTACACCAAATATAGATTAGCACAAGCTTCAAGTGATAAACAGTTGCAATTTGAGTGATTAATTCATACTCTTTACGTTGTATTATAAACGAGTTTTAAGATTCAAAAGAACATAATATGAAACGGAAGGAGTAGTATAATACAGTGTGATGTTATCACTTAGATTTACGAACTTGCCTCATCACCGTAATTACGAAAAAGACAACTTGGATTTCGAAGCTAACGGTTGAGATCATGACACGTGTTCAGAATTACGGACAACCTACAGATCTGGTGTCCGTCAAAGTGAGTTAAGCAAATGCAACTTGAAAAACAAGCAGCAACCCTGTCGGTTGCCAGCTCCTCTCGGACATGAATTTTCTTCACACTCGCCGTTTGATCTCCGTTACCAAAAAGGCAATAACCAATCAGAGGACTTTTTTTTTTGGGTAAAATCTTATAAGAAAATTTGGTGCTTATTTTTATCGTCTATTATATCATTAGAAATAACATTCCTATGATAGATATATTCTCTCAACACACGAAACCACCATATACAACTTTATCTACAATATTCTTAAAAGTTTTACACTATTAATCTACAATAACTGCAGTTTTTTTGGAATCCAACCCCATACATGAGTAGAAACATTTAATCTCTTAATCAATTAGCAAAAAATATTTATACAATTAGTGCTTATTAATTAAATGATACAATATTTATGGAACAACAACAATTGTGAAAAATAATAGAGATCGAAATTGAAAGTAAATATTTATTTGCCCTTAAAAAACATTATATATATCCATTTCTATTATTCTTTGATATTATTTTTTCTAGATATGTGAACATTTGTCTGGATTATGGTGTGAAAAACAAATCTCGATAGTATCACCATAGTTCTAAAAAAAATTGGAGAAATATGGTGATGCATACACATTTTTTAGAAATTATATTTTTTTTACAACAAAAAAAACAAAACATAATTTCTAAAAAATTTGGAGAAATATGGTGATGGATTCTTACTAATGGGATATTATATGAATAAAGTCTGTTAATCCTATTATAAAATACGCAGTAAACGCGATTTAAAAACACATTTTTTAATTTAATACAAAAGTATATAGTTACAATTTAAATTTGTTACTATTTCTGACATAATTTAATCTCCATATATCTCCATATATGATGTCGTTCGTACGACTGTTATCATAACAGAAGCACACTCTTACGCACCCAGAGATACACCAATAAAACAATGCCACGTATTGTTAATTTCCGTACGAGTTCACATGACCACTATTTTCTCCGTTTTTTTTTTGCACTCATGAGTCATGACTCATGACCACTCCTTATTTGGTGCATTTCTCTAATTTCTCAACCCACTGCCTCATATTTTACTTTATTCTTCTCTTTTTAGCCCAATTAATTTGTATTTTATACTGTAATTATTGTTCTACTAGCCTTTAGCAGGTGCTTAGCCACTATTGGATGCTTTAATTATTCAACTAATTAGCATTTATTCTGATTCATCTTTTTTTAAATCTCGGTACAGGTGTTGCACGCTGGGAGGACCACAAGCCTTTAATTACCCATAATGTTTATTAAATTGTAATTATTGTTTCTTAGTTACAAAATTATTTGGAGAGTCAATAATGCAGTTGCTTACTTACAAACGAATTGATTCAAATCTTTACTGGCTTTGTTTTCTTATGCCAAATTTCAGTTGTAAACTTAGACAAGTCGTTGTTGTTGATTTTTTTTTTTTGTATAATTAATGAGCTTTTTCTATATCGACGAAGTCGTATAGTCCTGTGTTAATATTTCAATGTAATTCAGTACAGCAAAGCATGATTTCGAACTTCGTGAGGAAAGTTAGAAAATGTGGATTTGGACCACTATGCGAGATGTAAGAATTAAATTAGTTCTTTTTCTACTATTTATCATTTTACAATTAGAGAAAGCGTTAGTGCAAAGAAAAAACTAACAAGATTATAAAATACACGGAAAAAAAATACTTTATTTGATTTAGATATATGAGCACAAGTCTTTTGATTTTACTTTTTTTGTTATTATGATGTAAAGAATAGATGAACAACCGTATGTTTTGATAGGAAACAAAATTTTGAAACAAATTAATTTAATTACAACATTGTGGAGATGGAAGTAGAAATGTGTGATATTGTTAACTACTTGTTAAAAAACATTAACTAAAGGCACAGCTACAATAAACCAACTCTTGCATTCCGAGAAAAAAGTCAGTAAATGGAACCCCTACAAAGATTCCTGCTGATTGACGGTTCTCTGGAAGGCAAGATGAAACATGTGATCAAAACTCAAAAGTTTTTGTCTTTTTTTTTTGTGGAGAAACAGGACTTTACTACAGTGACCTATGAGAAGAGTTATAACAACCTTATGAACAGTTTTAACACCTTTCCTCAACAGGACTTGGCTTCAGTGACCTATGAGAAGAATTGTAACAACCTTATTAGCATCATCACCTTTCCATAAGATTAATCTATCCAAATCTATTCTTCAGAAAATGCTTTTTGCTAAAGTGGAGAGATTGAAATTTGTCACAGGTCTAAGTAGGTCAAGATTCTGCAACATTAGTGGATGTAAATGTGAGAGTAGCGAGTTTGTAGGCATCTTACATTCTCTTCGTGTCTCAGTGGTATGGAACACCCAATCACAAGACACGGATGTGGCAGTTAGATGAACGTCTCGGAAGAGAAAGAATGTAATTTGTGAGTTGCAACTTGTTGGCTATCTCAGAACTAACTTCCACTTTCATCTCTTCAAGATTCTCTATTTCCCACAAAAAACTCTCCACTTGCCTCAGTTCTCTACGGCTTCCTTTATACCCTTGAATCTCTAGCACCTTCACCACATTTCCACCAATCTTAACCCCAAAATCGCTTATACAGCATAAGCCCTGGAACAGAAACCGCATAAAGACTTACAAATGGTATGCAAATTCTCGGATATAAGTTATATAATTAAGAAATCATGGTGTATATATATACCTCAAGGACCAGAGTCTCTAGTTTGGAGATTTTTCTACCATATTTGACAGTAATTTCCAATACTCTTCCTTATCACTGTTGAAATGTAGAGTAGTCAGGTTGTTAAAGAAAGGAAATTCATCATGATTAAGCCAATAATCTGTTACATACAAGGAGCACCATCCTCCCATTCTCTACCAATACAAGAGGAGGAACAAGGCCCAAAAGGCCTGAAGCAGTATCGTTTGAACCAGCTACCTCTCAAGTATGTGGGCTTGGAAAGGAGAAGAAGCTTTTATCTATAGTTAAATAACCACAGTTAAGTAAGTTAACTCTCCTGCTGTAATGGATCACATGGGTTAGGAAGAAGAGTGATTAGTATAAGTAAGAGAAAGAGAGGAAAGAGAAGAATCATCTAAGATTTGGGATAAAAAGTTGTAACGGGGAGGGGAGAGACTTCCTTAAGCATCTCTCTCAAATCTGTAAAACATCCATTAATATCAAAGAATCTCTTTTTCTTAGTGTTTGCTGGCTACTCGTAACATAATCAAGGCACTGTAAAGAGCAATTGACCTCTTCTTACCCCCCCGAGAAGATACGCATTAAAGATACCGGTTTGTCCAATTGGTTCATCCAACCCATTATGGTCTAAACATATACTTCCTCATAAAATCAATACCGGCTTACTAAAAGAGTAAAAAGTGTTGCTAACCCAATAAACATTTTAACCATACCGGAATTTTGATTTTGGTACGTATCAGTTTGGTTATGTGACCCATTTCAATATCACCTTACCATAAAAGTTCTTCCTCATAATATAAATTAAATCCTCTTGCTCTCTCGCTGAGCGTTTTGCTCTTTCGATTTGGATCAGAAAAGTAAAATTTTCTCGAGAAAATTACAATATTTATCTCTGCTTCTTCGATTCGATATTTGACTTTTTCGAATTTGATATAATCGCTTTGGTTGGATCATCAATGGCGACCACCGCTTCGTCGTCTCCTCCACCTTCAGACTCTCCAAGCGAAGAGACACAGACGAATCACGAAACGATGCAGCAAGATTTGCCAAAGGAAATTACAACGGAAGAGATCATGTACAAGACGAAATCGATTCAGTTCCTTGGACGAACCACACCTATCATTCTCCAAAACGAAAATGGACCTTGTCCTCTATTAGCCATTTGTATGCTCTAATTTTCTCAATTTTTTTTGTCAATCTTAGGGTTATTAAAACTTCATTTATTATCATGGAATAGGGTTTGGAGAATTTGAAATTCGGTGTTGTGATCATTGATTCTTTAGGTTTTCGTTAGTGATTTTCTAAGAATTAATTGAAGAATCGGTGTTAGGTTTGATGTTTCCGTACAGTTTAATCATTGATTTGATGCTTAGTTTAATGATCATCAGATATTTTTGGTAGATTCTAAGTGTGATAATTTATGCTAAGGAGTAATCTACTGATAGATAGTATTATCTGGATGTGTATTTATATTTCTTCAGTTCTGAATCCTGCTGATTTTGTGGTGATTTAATGTATGAAGGTTATAAAATGTTGTTTGCTTCATAATGTATAGACCATTTCACATTTGAGTTCCTGATTGTTATTGATTTGTGGATGTAACAGGTAATGTTCTTCTGTTGAGAAACAATTTGAATCTGAATCCTGACTGTTATGAGGTTTCTCAAGAGAGATTGTTGTCACTCGTGGTCGATAGATTGATTGATTCCAATAGTAAAGTCAATGTAATAAGCTGGCTTCCTTCTTCTTGCTCGTTCCTTATATTATCTTATGGCTTGAATCTGCATTGGATAAACTTGTTTTTATTTCTTAACGGCAGAACAAAGATGAAGGATATATTGAGAATCAGCAACAGAACATTGCTGATGCAATTGATCTTCTTCCGCGCCTTACGACTGGAATTGATGTCAATATTAGATTCAGGAGGTTAATTCTTTGTGATCTGTTTCTGCTTCTAACATGTAGAATATTCCTATTGTAACCATATGATTCTTTTACCTGGTTGCAGGATTGATGATTTTGAGTTCACACCTGAGTGTGCAATATTTGATTTACTTGACATTCCCCTATATCATGGATGGATAGTTGATCCCCAGGTACATCATTTTGTTTCATACTTTGTCTGAATTGCTCCGTCTACCTGTAAAAGTAGAAATTTCACTAGTATCGGCCGTTGACACTTTTTGTGTGTGGATGTTTGGGATGTGGGGTCATCTTCTCTTCTTTTCCTTCTTGAGATACAAAGCTGCTTTGTGCTTTATATACATTGTTTGGCTTGTGTTATTAGCCAAAAGGATTTAGACAGAATTTCTCTTTTAACCCAAGTCACTCTTAGAGAATTAGGTTAAGGTACCCTAAGAGACCCTTATATAGGCCAAGGTACAATCAGTTATAAATATTAGCCGAAAAGGAAAACTATCCTAAACCTAAACCGAAAAGGAAACACACCCAAATCTAGCTGATACCGTAATCCGTATCAGCTTGTTATGGATAGGAATAATGGTCTATATAGCTCTTCTTTTAAGATGGTGTCTTTATCAATCTGTAGTTAAAAATTGATTTAATTGCTTTCCGTGTGCATACCTCCAGGATGTTGAAGCAGCTAATGCAATTGGCAGCAAGTCATATAATGCTCTAATGGGTGAGCTTGTTGCATTGGAGACACAAAATGTAGAGGCTAGAGATGATCAAAATTCCGGAGAAGATTCTGTTGATTTTGCTGCGGCAACCACAGCAGCTTTAGGGGTTCCTTCACCATGTCTTTCGAAAACAAGATCTTTTGATGATTCTCCACCTGCGGCTGCGGAGCTTCGTAGAATGAGAAAGGGGGATCTTGAAGAAGAAACAGAGTTGTTGCAAGCCTTGAAATTATCAGTGGGGCAGGAGAATGATTCAGCACTGAACACTTATGTATACTCAACCAATGAAGACTCTGCATTCACATTTTCAGATGCAAGTCCAACTAGCACCCACAGTACTAATATCAGTCAGCTAGAGCAGTTCAAATCTAACGATGATAAAGCATCAGAAAATGATGGGAATATGATCAAAGTTGGGGAACTTCCAACATCGATTACAATTAAAAGTGAGGATCTTGACCATGAACATTTATCTTCTAAGGAATCTGGAGATGAAACGGGTTGTGATGTTGAGAATGTGAGTAGCAGTACAAAGGCCATCGTAGATGTAACTTCTTCAGAGGCGCTCTCTGTGGATAAGGCTAATCTGGAGCCAACCAAAAGTGGAAGCAGTTCTGACAGTCTACTCAAATCTGATGCAGCTTCTATTGATCCAGGTAGTTTTTGCTTTTCCATTTATGGAGTACCCTTATAGATGTCTCATTATATAATTAGCCTACTCCTGCATCTTATATCCTTGTGCTGGCTAAAATTGCATCTGAAGATATAATAGACGAAAATTCTTACTGAGATGCCCACTGCATCTTCAGATTTTAGTTGCAGATCCCAGCATGACGACGAACCCAATGCTTTTACGTCGCCCGTATCTTCAAATGAACCCATGTATGAAGGTGAGGAATGTGTAAACGCAGTGGCTCCAGTTTGTGAAGACAAAGAACCCGTTTATGAAGGTGAGTCACTTCTTGGTAAAAAGGCTGAGAAGAATGTTGGTGATTGTTCTTCTGAAGGGAGGGCTATTGATGGGCTCACTGCAGAAGAAGGTAAATAATACTTTATCTGATCTCTGTGGAATATCCTTCGTCACACAAATTTGGAAACTTATACTTGCATGCCATTGTGGATAGAAAACATTTCTATACTCTAGTTCACAAGTTCCGATATATTCTTGCGATATTAATTCATTGTTGTTGAGTTTTGCCAGGCGAACTAATCAGGAACTTTATGAAGAATAGTGCCAGTCAATTAACCTTTTGTGGGTGCGTATGTGATTTATGGTTGGGAAATTATACTCTTTAACTGGCTACACTGGTATTATCTTACATTTATTATTGATCATATTTTACAGACTCTTTCTCTTGCAAGAAGGCCTTAAAGAACGTGAACTCTGTGTTTTTTTCCGCAACAATCATTTCTGCACCATGTTCAAGGTTAGTTTAATTTGTAGATATTTCCATCTTCTGGATTGTAACAAGTTAATTCCAATTAAATACTTCTTGTTGCTGTCATTTTTGCAGTATGAAGGTGAACTTTATCTTTTGGCTACAGATCAAGGTTACTTGAACCAGGCTGATTTGGTTTGGGAAAAGCTAAATGAGGTATCGGCAAAGTTACCTACTTATTATTTGTCTTAGCTACTAACTTTGGCTTCTAAGGAGATATCATCATATCCATAATCTCTTGAGTGCTATGGCTCGTTGTGACCACTATTGACATGCAATCTGGTTTCAGGTTAATGGTGACACTGCATTCATGACTGCTACCTTCAAGGACTTCAAGATCGACAGTGACACAACTGGCGCAAGTGGCACATGGGATGAACGAAACGCAGTCACAAATACTGCTGTATGTTTTCCTCATAACATAGTCGCTAATCTACTCAAGATCTCCTTAACCAATTTAATAAAAAAAAAATTCTTTTGGTTCTCCCTCATAGGATTACATCGCCAGCATCAACAATGTGACGGACACAGGCATGGAGATCAAGTAAATATCTCCTACTTCTCCTTGACCACTAATAGTTTTATTTTTGACCAATTTTTTCAAATTTCACTGTTTCGAACGAACCCATTGTCTCTCACCAGCAACACATTAATGAATCTGTGCTAATTGTCCTCTTTAAAACATGTTTATGATTGTTTGATTTCCATGGTACTATGCAGCCCTGATCTACAACTGGCAATAGCTTTGCAACAACAAGAGTTCGAGGAACAGAGCCCGCGCAGTAATCCGACTCCACAACCAACAAGTGTTGGTGCTTCACGATTGGTCACTGGTCCACAGGTATTTTAATCCCTACTCATAACACTATAATTAGATAGAAAAAATAAAAGAATATTCTAGAAAAGCATGAATCAACACAGATGATAACAAAGATTATACGAAAAGGTAAATTACTGTGTAACTCGCACATTGCAAAAGAAGAACCGTAATATGTGAAATGGTAGGTTTGGTTTTTTCTTGCCAATACACTTTACCTGCTAGGTGAACTTGCAGTACCAATTGCGATTGTTACATCGATAATGAACCATACCGTAATCAGAATCTCATTGAAAGTGTAGTGTTGCTGCTTTGGTGTTTTCGTATATGTTAATGATCACATATTGTATTTGACCATTGAAGGTACCAAGGAGCAGCCACAGGCCATCATCAACTGCAGCGTCTGCGTCTTCAAGACACGACGGCAAATCCCCTAAAGATAAAGATAGCAAATGTAGAATCATGTAAATCCTCATGTCAATTCTGTAAATCTCCAACTTTTTTTTTCCCTAACTAATTTTTTTCCTTTTCAAAAGCGTTTTAATTTGTCTGGTTTTAACAAAACAGAGACCTAAATAAACTGTAATTGCGCTTTGCCTTAAAATATGACTATTTTTTTGCTCATAAATCAGAGCTTTTTGATTTGATCATTTTGAGTTAACAAATTAATGTTTAAAGTACGGTTTGTTCTTCAGTTTTCGTTCTGTTAAGTTACTGTGATCGCCGTTAGTTATCTTGATGGCGTAACGGTGATCGTCTGGGATGTTATTTTCCAAGGTTAATCGGAGAATGTGATTGTTAATAATTAAAAAAAAAGGTATTTAACTTAAGAGTAAAAAGAAGGTTCTTTACATTTAAATTTCATTGAGTAATCCCCAATCCGTCCATTCAAATTTCAAACTAATTCAAAGTACAAATATGTTCTTTACAAAGTCAACTTTAACGATGCGGTAGACTTGGTAGGTTTGGACCGCGACTGATACTTTGAATTCAGATATCATCTAATAGGGCTGCTGAAAACTTTGTTTCATAGTAGTTACGGAATATTTTATATTTCAATGATGAAAATGTCATTTCCATTAAAGAAAGTACTATTAAGATTTATTAATTACGCTCTTATATGATTTAATTAAATGATTATGTCGAATGTTTTACTTTTGTTCACATATAAAAATAGGATTTTTTGAAAAATACCCTATTTATGTTTAGAAATTTGAAAAGTACCCTATATTTTGAGTTTTTAAAAAATAATACTTGCTTGTCTTTATTTAAGTTGATATTTTTAATAATTAGTGTTAAAAGTTGCAAATAAATTATTAAAATTAATTAATTATTGTTTGAGAATAAGTATGGTTAGTCTTGTTGCATATAAATACAATAACATATGTTGGTCAAAGACTCAAGAGATTGGATTAGTAAAATAGAATTGCTCAACGATTTTAGGAGGAAATCACATATTTAGACTTTTAAAATATTTTAGTAAAATCTCATTTGTTCCTTACTTCCTTATTATATTATCATCAATTTAGTCCTAAGTCTAAACCATAATATATTGGTTCAATTTACTGAAAAAATGTCATGTGCTATCACACAAGATTTTTTGATCTTTAAATAATATGTTTTGTTCTTACTGATATTTTAATTTTGATTGGTTTAATTATCAAAATATGACATATTTGAAATTATTAGAATCTATCATAATATTAATTATTTGCAAAAACCATTTAAAAATGATCAACACTAAATTTTGTATAAATAAAATATTTATTTTATCATCAAAAATGAATTGATTTTATTGTAAATTATTATTAAGTTTTCTTGAAAGTGTTTTAGAAAGCTAATACTTTGAAAATAGTTTTATATTTTTAAAAGAAAGAGGGTAGTTTTCAAATTTGTAAACATAAGTAGGGTATTTTCCCAAATTTTCTCAATAAAAATAGTAACATCGCCAATCAAAAGAGTTTTTCGTGAGCAGCCGAAACCAAAGCGGAAGTCTTCTTCGTCGTCACTAAAAATAATTTTATTTTTTTGGCATTAGTGTTTTAATTAAGTAAATATTAGTGTGAAGTAGTCATTAATGGCTAAACTTATAACTGTTCAACAACGACAGCCAAATCTTAAATCTTCCTCACTTTTACGATTCTTCCGTTTCAAGTCGTTGTTCCCTTTGATTCCTCCCACCTACTTCTCACGAGAATCTGAAACTTCATTTGAATTTCCCCATATTTTACATCTCCACTTATTCATAGATTTGATCTGAGTTTTGTATTATCTCAAGTTTTATTCTTTTTGATTCTTGATCTCTCTTGCCCACCACATGTTTGATCTTTGGTCTCACTGAACTTTCTTTTCTGTTTCTTGGTTATACTTGAGATTTGATCTGAGTATTGAAAGTTTCCTACTTTGGTTTTCTTGGTTTTGTTCTTATGGCGTATCATCCAGTTTATACTGAGACTATGTCAATGGGAGGAGGGTCAAGCCATGGATTTGGCCAACAACCCGTGCCGTTTGCTACGAGTAGTGGCTCTTTGAGGGTTGAATTGTTACATGGTAACTTAGATATTTGGGTTAAGGAAGCTAAACATCTTCCTAACATGGATGGTTTCCACAACAGACTTGGTGGGGTGCTGTCTGGGTTAGGCCGGAGGAATAGTTCAAAAGTGGATGGTGAGAAGTCCTCAAAGATAACAAGTGATCCTTATGTAACTGTCTCTATCTCAGGTGCTGTGATTGGTAGAACTTTTGTGATCAGCAACAGTGAAAATCCTGTGTGGATGCAGCATTTCGATGTACCGGTGGCTCATAGTGCTGCGGAAGTTCACTTTGTGGTGAAAGACAGTGATATTATTGGATCACAGATCATGGGAGCTGTTGGAATCCCAACTGAGCAGTTGTGTTCTGGTAATAGAATCGAAGGGATTTTTCCTATACTTAACAGTAGTGGGAAGCCTTGTAAACAGGGTGCTGTGTTGGGTCTGTCTATTCAATACACTCCAATGGAAAGAATGAGACTTTACCAAATGGGTGTTGGTTTTGGTAATGAGTGTGTTGGAGTTCCCGGTACATACTTCCCTTTGAGGAAAGGCGGTAGGGTTACTCTGTATCAGGATGCTCATGTTGATGATGGTACACTTCCGGCTGTACATCTTGATGGTGGGATTCAGTATACACATGGGAAGTGCTGGGAGGATATGGCTGATGCGATAAGACAGGCAAGGAGGTTGATTTATATCACAGGTTGGTCAGTTTACCATCCGGTTAGGCTGGTTCGTCGTAATAATGATCCGACCGATGGTACATTAGGGGATTTGCTTAAAGCTAAATCTCAAGAAGGTGTAAGAGTGTTGGTTCTGGTGTGGGATGATCCAACTTCAAGGAGCCTTCTGGGATTCAAAACAGTAAGAATCTACAATACATAACTCTGTTCTCTCTGCTTAAGACATTCTATTTCTATTTACCATAAAATCAATTTTACTAGTATTCTCACAATGTGTATCCTATAAACTATATTCTAGTAGATTAACATTCGAATAGAGAAAAAGGTTTCCATAATGATACATGTTACACATTTTACCGAACTAGCATGTGGAGCTATTAGCTATATATATTTTCAGACATCCAATATTGGATTGCTCTCGTTTTTGTATTTGGATCTTAAGCTTATTACTTAACTAATTCTAAGGAGCTTCTCTGTTTGTGCACAATTTGAATGGTCTAATGTTTTGTTCTTAACTTTTCACATATAAGGTTGATTTAGTTGCATTTCATACTTTCCTCTGTTATCTATTGTCTGCTTTGGACCATTACTTCTGAAACTTTTTCTGTTTATCTTGTTGGAAAGCATGAGTTCGTTTCAAGTCGATCATTTTACATGTCCTTACTAACTGAAATAACAATCTTTTAATCGTTTTAATGAGCGCTGGTGTTTTGTTGCATGTAGCAAGGAGTTATGAACACAAGTGATGAGGAAACTCGCCGTTTTTTCAAGCATTCATCAGTGCAAGTTCTCCTTTGTCCCAGATCTGGGGGCAAAGGTCACAGCTTCATAAAAAAATCTGTAAGTTGCTCAGTAGATACTGCGTTACAGCTTAAACCCCTGTACCTGTAGCTTAGTCGTCTGAAATTTGAGTGTCATTATGATGATCAGGAAGTTGGAACAATCTACACCCATCATCAAAAAACTGTCATTGTAGATGCTGATGCAGCTCAGAACAGAAGAAAGATTGTAGCTTTTGTTGGAGGGCTAGACTTGTGCAACGGACGATTTGATACTCCCAAGCATCCTCTCTTTAGGACATTAAAGACACTCCATAAAGATGACTTCCATAACCCAAATTTTGTGGTAACCATTTAAGAAAAATCCTATTTGGTTGTAATTTTGGAATGAGATTCAACTATTCTTGATCCGTGTATAAATTTTTCATAATAGACTACTGCGAATGATGGACCAAGAGAACCATGGCATGATCTGCACAGCAAGATTGATGGTCCAGCTGCATATGATGTGCTTGCTAATTTTGAGGAACGCTGGCGGAAGGCTTCAAAACCTCGCGGAATGGGGAAACTAAGATCTTCTTCTGATGATTCTTTGCTTATGATAGACAGAATTCCCGACATCATGGGGCTTCCCGAAGCTTCGTCTGCTAATGATAATGATCCAGAGTCTTGGCATGTTCAGGTAATTAAGCAAGTCTCATTTGTTCAAATCAGATCATTATGTGATTATGATTATCTTGATACCTCATGATGCATTATCGTTATGTTTTATGTTGTGGTGACAAAGAAAAACTCATTTCTTTCGTTGAACTAAACTTTAGGTTTTCCGTTCAATTGATTCAAGCTCAGTCAAAGGGTTTCCAAAGGACCCAAAGGAAGCTACTGGAAGAGTAAGCACAACTCTGAACAGTTTTAACTTGTTATCTTCAACAACCCACCATATTGCTACTCTCTACTGATTATATATATGTGCACAGAATCTTCTATGTGGGAAGAATATACTCATAGACATGAGCATTCATGCGGCTTATGTTAAGGCCATACGATCTGCTCAGCACTTTATCTACATTGAGAACCAATATTTTCTTGGATCATCATTCAACTGGGATGCACATAAGGATTTGGGTAAGATATTGTAAGATTTTGAGCCAAGCTCGATACAAGGATTTTCATTCAATGTGCGGTTATGACAATAACAAGTTTTGGCATTGCAGGTGCTAACAATCTAATCCCGATGGAAATCGCGCTTAAGATTGCTAACAAAATTAGAGCAAAGGAGAAGTTTGCTGCTTACATTGTCATTCCAATGTGGCCAGAAGGTGCTCCAACAAGTAACCCTATTCAGAGAATTCTCTACTGGCAGGTTAATACTTTGTCGATTCTTTGCTAAAAACTATCGATCTTGATGAACAATCTCGCCTTACTTGTACCGGAATCTTTTTATAATCTATGCAGCACAAAACCATGCAAATGATGTATCAAACCATCCACAAGGCACTTGTGGAAGTTGGTCTTGATGGCCAGTTTGAGCCACAAGACTTTTTGAACTTCTTCTGTCTTGGAACCAGAGAGGTTCCTGATGGAACAGTTAGCGTATATAATAGTCCTCGGAATCCACCTCAGAAAAATGCAAATGCAAATGCTTCACAGGTTATATATTATATATATAATATATATCATAAATGTCCCCTTTTGAAACTGTCTCTTTCGGCTTAATGGCCTTGATTACTCACTGAAACAACAAACTAATCTAGGTGCAAGCTTTGAAGAATCGGAGATTCATGATATATGTACATTCCAAAGGTATGGTAGTGGATGATGAGTTTGTCTTAATTGGTTCCGCGAATATCAACCAGAGATCCTTGGAAGGAACTAGAGACACTGAAATTGCCATGGGAGGGTATCAACCACACCATTCATGGGCTATGAAAGGATCTCGTCCTCGTGGTCAGGTAAAAACCTTTCTAAGCCTTAATACTACTTTTCAATCTGGGTTAACATTCTATGACGAAAAAACTAGATACCCACCAATTTATGTAAACTAAAACATGTCTGAAACCTAGTTTGTCCCAATTTCTTGTAGATCTTTGGATATAGAATGTCGTTATGGGCAGAACATCTAGGCTTTCTAGAGCAAGGTTTCGAGGAGCCAGAGAATATGGAATGTGTGAGACGAGTTAGACAATTGAGTGAGCTTAATTGGAGACAATATGCATCAGAAGATGTCACAGAGATGACAGGTCATCTTCTTAAGTATCCAGTTCAAGTCGATAGAACAGGCAAAGTGAGTTCTCTTCCTGGTTGTGAGACATTCCCAGATCTTGGTGGCAAGATCATAGGCTCGTTCCTTGCACTCCAAGAAAACCTCACTATCTGAAACCTGCCTTGTAGTGAGATCAATCAACATTTGTGATTTGTTTCTTCCACTTCAAGAAACCTCTATGAGTGTGATCTGAATGAAAGTGTCTTTAGGGTCTAGTTCTGTTTTTGAATTTTTACGAGCTGTAAATTTATTGACTACTATTTCTTCAATTGATCTATCATAGTGTGTGTTTTGGATTTTTTACTACTTGTTCCGTTTGGATTTTCTTATCTCCATACAATATTTAAAACTAAACTATTATTCTATCTATGTTTAATTTGAAAGATAATATTCATTAAATTTCTTTTCGATAACAATCTTTAGTAAACGTACAATGTGTATTTGATTATCTTTTTCAGAATTTTTTTAATATTACTTTAGGCGAAAAATTAAAGCGATATTTTTCTCTTTATTGAATATCCAAATGAGTTTAAACAACAACAAACAAAAATTGTTATCCAAATGAGAAAAACCATATTTAATCAAAAAAAAAATGTCATATCGAATACAATAAATTATAAAGATAGTGATATAGTATCGAACTTTACCTACCTCCTCACGTGTATAACCACGAGTTTTGTGTAACCATCGATCGTGCTTTTGAGTTTGGGTCCCACAAAATCGTGACGTCAGCGAAATCCGACTCATCTGAGTCGAAATTGGTAACTAGTACATTCTTTAATAATTGTTTGAGCCTTTTTGGTAATCAAATCGGACGGTAGAGGATGATGATAGATCGTAATCTAACGGTGGCGGAGATTCCAAGGTCTCAGGGAGATTGCTAGCTTTAGGAAAACGACAATGTTTCACATGTTTCAAAGTCTAAACTCATTGAATCCCACCATGTTCTGTCTGATCTAGTAAAACAGCTAATCACCAAGATACCTAAATTATTTAAATATTTTGTTGAGTTTCTTGGTGATATTTTAATAACATTTTTTCCTTACGCAAACATTTTTTCCTCTGTTTCACTTTATTTATAGTTTTAAAGTTTTTTTTTGTTACAACATAAGTATTGTTTTAGATTTCTAATGCAAATTTTAAATAAAATTTATTTTATTACTCCTACTATTTTAATATGATAGCCAATAAAAAACTTGTTTAGTGTATTAATGAAGGGTAAAAAAAAAAATTTAAATATTTTCTTAATTTGTGTACTAAAACCTAAAACAATAAATAAAATTAAACAGAGAAAGTAATATACACTAGTTTCTTCCTGGATGAAGCTATAAAATCCCGTCAACTCATTAATAAGTATATAACAAACCGAATCAACTACGTTTTAAAATCTAAAAAAAAAGGCAAAATTAGTTAAGAGGTTGATAGATAGTGTGAGTTAATGTATGAATGGTGACTTTTTTTCATGCTGTTGAGTTGGGTCGGAGTTAATATAACCACCTCTATCGTTATTGGTTAAGCATACTAACAATACAATAATAATAAAAGTATAAAACAATAACCATATTATATACAACATTAATATTCACATTATAATTAGGATTATACGTTCAACTCAAACTCTTTAGTGTTGCGAATCTCATATCCAATAAAGCAATCTTCATAATCACATAAACGAAACGAGTTCTCATTCCCTTTTGTTTATAATATTTAATTGCAAAAAAACAAAAACGTTTATAATAGTTGTATGTCGGTAGTACAACGTTGTTTGTATAATTGACTTGGTCCAAATAATTTGTTATAAAAAAAAAATTGGTACAAAATAATACTAAGAAAAATCCTTAAAACATTTTTTCTACTTGGAGTAACTTTGATAATCACTTATACAATAATAATAAAACCTAGTATATATTATGTTTCATTCATAAACCACTTGGCTACATATTATGATGAAAATATTAAATTTAGAATAAAAATAATTAGAAAACTAAATTATCTTTTAAAATAATTAGAAACCTATAATCATATAAAATCTTTTAAATTGTATTTCATAATTTTTCTTATACTAGTATTAGTTAAAGATAAATACTTATCCATATAACTTGCTCGAAAGTAACCCAAATTCCAAATAGGTTGAACCTAACTCCAAGTTATCCAACCAATACAAGCCTAGCTATATTGTAAAGTTACTCAATCATTGACCATAAAACCAAGTGAATCCACTTAAACCAAAACCAAAACCAAAATTAGTGAGTGGCAAAATGGTAAATAAAGAATATAAAAAGGGTAAATATGTAAAGAAAGAAGATTACGAGGGCAGCTAACTCACGAACTCTGCGTTGTCCAGATTCCGGAGAACACATCCTGCCCCCATCTCTCTTTCTCACGCACAATATTTTCATTTTCCAGGTAATTATTTTTCAAAAACACATTTAATATTATATATATATATATTATATTTTCAAAACATAGATTTTCTTTTGTTTCACATGTAATTGTCCCCAAAAAAAAACAAAATCAAAGTGCCTTTCACCACAACTATATATTATATAAATAGTTTGCAGCATTTATACTAATTCTGAATATTATTTTGAACTCATCAAATTTGAAAATTTGAACCAAAAAAAGAAAGAAATAAAGTACAACTGTACAAGAAACACAACTAATTTAATTGTTAAGAATATAATAATTAGAAAATATCCCCTGGACTTGTTTCTTAACAAATTGAGTTTCAATTCTGTTTTCAACCGATTTATATATTTTCTCTACAGCTTCTTCATAAATCTTTGATCTCTCTCTCGCTCTCTGTCTCAAAGATCGAACCTTTCAATTTCAATCTCTGGAGAAAAAGCTCTTTCTTTCGTTTTCATCTAACAATGGCGAAGAACGTTGGGATTTTGGCTGTTGATATCTATTTTCCTCCCACCTGTGTTCAACAGGTGAAAAGTCTTAAACTTTTGTTTTTCCGATTCCATTTATTTATTACGATTTATTAAAGCTATTACATTGAGATACTCTGTTTCTGTTGGAGCTTTTTGGCGTTTGAATTCTCCCTTTGACGTTTGATTTCATAAATCTTCAAACTTTATGAAATTTTTCCGAACAAGGTTTTAAAATCTTAAGAATCCTATATGAAATTTTCAAAATCTATCCTTAAATTAGTAGATAAACAAATGCTTGGGTTTTGTCTCTGGTTTTTTTTTTTTTTTTTTTTTTGTAATGGCGGCGGAGTTTGGCATACGATGAAGTCAGAAAAATTAAAATTTCTCAAAGTCGAGATCTCTGCATCTACGTTTGAGATTTGGTGAATGATAATTGAGATTTGATTCGAGAAAAGAGTGTATATTTGATTTCAAATTAGGATTTTGAAAGGGTTTTGCAAGTCCATGATCTTGAGATTTCTCATTAAGTCTCAATTGGAAAAAGTGGAAAAAAAAGTTGAAACCTTTTTTTACAATTTTGTGGTTCTTATTTGACATTTGTGATTAAAGCAAGTGATGTAACATTTTGTTAAATCTCTCTTTGTAATCTTTTTTCAGTCCTTGATTCTGATCGTTTTTGCTATATAGGAAGCGTTGGAAGCTCATGATGGAGCAAGCAAAGGGAAATACACTATTGGACTTGGCCAAGATTGCTTAGCTTTTTGCACTGAGCTTGAAGATGTAATCTCTATGAGGTTTGTTTCAATTGTTTTTTTGTTTGGATTTATATGTTCTCTTGCAAGGATTGAACTGATCTGTTTCTTGGTTGTGTTTCTTAGTTTTAATGCGGTGACATCACTTTTTGAGAAGTATAAGATTGACCCGAAGCAAATTGGGCGTCTTGAAGTAGGAAGTGAGACTGTCATAGACAAAAGCAAGTCTATCAAGACATTCTTGATGCAGCTCTTTGAGGTATCATACTTTCTTCAACCTCAATTCCAAGGACTGCTCAAGTTTATTTTTGTAAAAAGATGGTTAAAGTTTGGTTTTTGGTTAATGAACAGAAATGTGGAAACACTGATGTTGAAGGTGTTGACTCAACCAATGCTTGCTATGGTGGAACCGCGGCTTTGTTAAACTGTGTCAATTGGGTTGAGAGTAACTCGTGGGATGGACGTTATGGCCTCGTCATTTGTACTGACAGCGCGGTATAACATCGACATCGAAACGTGTTTTTTTTGTGCCTAAGAGTCTTTGAATAAATCTTCACTTGTTTATGTTTGAATGCTTTCAGGTTTATGCAGAAGGACCCGCGAGGCCCACTGGAGGAGCAGCAGCGATTGCTATGTTGATAGGACCTGATGCTCCTATCGTTTTCGAAAGCAAGTTGAGAGGAAGCCACATGGCTCATGTCTATGACTTTTACAAGCCTAATCTTGCTAGCGAATACCCAGTAAATCTTCATTTCATAATCTCAAGTATATGGCACAGAGAATGAAGTTCTTATTTGGTTATTGTTTCTCGTGTGACTTGTAGGTTGTTGACGGTAAGCTTTCACAGACTTGCTATCTTATGGCTCTTGACTCTTGCTATAAACATTTATGCAACAAGTAAGTGCTTTATTTTCACGGTTACAAAATCTTAGTTTGTTTCTTCTGATGTTCAGTGTGACTAATTTCAATTCTTTGGTTTTAATTAGGTTTGAGAAACTCGAGGGAAAAGAGTTCTCCATCAATGATGCCGATTACTTTGTTTTCCATTCTCCATACAATAAAGTAATTTTCTTAATCTTCCAACAACAGTTTCGTTCTAGTTTGAGCGTCTCTTACTAGTCTTCTCCTCTCTGCTATTGCAGCTTGTACAGAAAAGCTTTGCTCGTCTCCTGTACAACGACTTCTTGAGAAACGCAAGGTTCTTGCTTATTAATTGAGTCTTTGGATTGAAAGTTCTTGACTTGTTTTATTGTGAGTAACATCTTCTTTCATCTACTGCAGCTCCATTGACGAGGCTGCCAAAGAAAAGTTCACCCCTTATTCATCTTTGTCTCTCGATGAGAGTTACCAAAGCCGTGATCTTGAAAAGGTTTTCATCATTTCCCTTTTCTTTTGTTTTTGATACCGAGAGAAAATTGAGTTATAACTCAATTCTTTTTGTGTCTATTGTAGGTGTCACAACAGCTTGCGAAATCGTTTTATGATGCTAAAGTGCAACCAACAACTTTAATACCAAAGGAAGTTGGTAACATGTACACCGCTTCTCTCTACGCTGCATTTGCTTCCCTCATCCACAATAAACACAACGATTTGGTAATGAAAAAAAGAAAATAAAGCATGTTGCTTCTTTTGACTCTATTGAAATCCATTACATTAGGTTTGAAGTTTAATTACATTTGTGTTTGCATCTTTTTGTATAGGCGGGAAAGCGGGTGGTTATGTTCTCATATGGAAGTGGTTCAACCGCAACAATGTTCTCATTACGCCTCTGCGACAGTCAGTCCCCTTTCAGCCTTTCAAACATCGCATCTGTAATGGATGTTGGCGGAAAATTGAAGGCTAGACATGAGGTAAAAAAAAAACGATGCACAATTCGGTTTTCGGTTTGGTTTTGGTTTTCAGCTAGATTTATCATGAAACTATAACGGATTGTCATGGTTTTAGTCTGTTTCTTTGGTTAGATACGGTTTTGTTCGAATATGGAAAAAATGAATTCAAATCAGTTTATTCCCATTTCGGTTTGATTTCGATTTGGTTTGGTTAAACCGCGTTACCATTTAAAATCCTGAATCATTAATCTCCTCTACTCGGTACTTGTTTTTGCAGTATGCACCAGAGAAGTTTGTGGAGACAATGAAGCTAATGGAACATAGATATGGAGCAAAGGACTTTGTGACCAGCAAGGGTGGTATTATAGACCTTTTAGCTCCGGGGACTTATTATCTGAAAGAGGTTGATTCCTTATACCGGAGATTCTATGGCAAGAAAGGTGAAGATGGATCTATAGCCAATGGACACTGAATCTTGAAATGAAAATCACCTGAAAAATGTTATGTTACTTTGCACCATTGTAATCGTTTTATAAGTTTGTTGTTACTTTGATTTAGGGACAAAGAATGTATGCTTTGTTTTTTATTTACTACTCCATTTGATTTGCTCTATCATGCTAATGAGATTTGGAAATTGGAACTTGGAGAAAACTATTTTGTCTGTTTGTGTATTTAACCAAGTCCGGTAAGTTAAGCAATGATTAAAGTTAGAATAAACCTTAAAAAAATAAGGTATTTGGTCAATGACCATAATTTTGGTCAAAAATAAAGGGAGTGCACATATATGAACACATGAAAGATATAGTCATTTCACTATTTAGTTGAATGAAAATATCATTTCATACCTGCCTAACCTCGCAAGTCCTAATGTTTGTGTACAACTAAAATAATATTTTATCCGAAAAGACCTTTGAGATGTTCGACACTCTAAAACGCTTTAAAATAACAAGTCATTGCTAACTGTATAAGATTTTACAAGAATCATAAAATATATACTGGCATTGTGTAAAACCTCCAATTCTCTTATTTGGTCCAAAGAAATAAAAAACTTGCAAAATAATATCGTTTTATCTAGATCAATACCAGTTGATGGTTATTATACTAATATAATAAAACTTCAATAAATTAATAATACCAGACACTATGATATTTTATCAATTTGTAATGATATTGATTTATCTATAGATTAATAATTTTTAGAGAGATTTGTTTTAATTGTTTTATCATTTCAGATTTTATCTTAAAATAAATCATTTTATTAGAACACTGCTTCACTTTTGCGTAACCTTCTAAGTCCTAACGTTTGTGTACAACTAAAATAATATTTTATCCAAAAAGGACCTTTGAGATGTTTGAAATATATATTTGACACTCGACACTCGACACTCTAAAACGCTTTAAAACAACAACTCATTGCTAACTGTATAAGATTTTACAAGAATCATAAAATATATATTGGCATTGTGTAAAACCTCCAATTCTCTTATTTGGTCCAGAGAAAAAGAAAAGTAAAAACACTTGCAAAATAATATCGTTTTATCTAGATTAACACCAGTTGATAGTTATTATACTAACAGAATAAAACCTCAATAAATTAATAATTCCAAAGACTATGATATTTTATCAATTTGTAATGATATTGATTTATCTATAGATTAATAATTTATAGAGAGATTTATTTTAATTGTTTTATCATTTCAGATTTTATCTTAAAATAAATATTTTGGATGCTATAAATTTGTAGTTTTGATTTTAATATTTAATAGTTAGAAAAACCTTTTTCGATGATAAATGGCAAGGATTACGGATAAATTAACTTATGCAAATGATATACATAAATTCAAACTTATGGATAATGATCTCATTTGTCGGATTTAACAGCCATAAATGTACTATACGTGCACATCTTTCATCTAGATCATTGATCATATTTCTACTCGGTACTTGTTTTCGCAATATGCATCTAGATACATGGTTTTTTGTTGATGGGTTTAGTAGAAAGGCTAGTATATAGTATCGATGAAGAACTTTTGCAATTCTGGGACATTTATGCAAATCATGCTCAACTGATGATTCTGGTTAACAGACTCGAAAAAAACCAAGGATCCTAAAGATGAGAAAAAAATAAATCAAAACAAAGCTCGGATTTAGACGAAACAGTTTATAAAAAATAAACTATGCGTAAAAAAAGCTCCAATCAAGTTAAAACAGAGGAAAAAATTTATACCACAGATCCTTGGCTCTAAACCTCTCATGGGACTCATGATAATTTTATCTTCTCTGCTTCATTCACTCGCATGATTAATGGTGATTTCTGTTGTTTATTAATTTTATCATTTGTTTTGATTTGATCGGAGCTCTTTTACGCATAGTTTATTTTTTATCAACTATTTCATAAATCCGAGCCTTATTTTGATTTATTTTATTCTCATCTTTAGGATCTTTGGTTTTCTCGATAGTTTAATAGATTGTTAAATGCAACAAATGAGATCATTATCCATAAATTAAATTTATGTATATCATTTGCATAATTTAATTTATCCATAATCTTTGCCATTTATCGTCAAAAGAGGAGTTTTTCTAAATATTAAATATTAAAATGAAAACTACAAATTTATAGCATCCAAAATATAAATTTTAAAGTAAAATCTGAAACGATAAAACAATTAAAACAAATCTCTCTATAAATTATTAATCTATAGATTAATTTAATATCATTACAAATTGATAAAATATCATAATCCCTGAAATTATTAATTTATTAAGGTTTTATTATGTTAGTATACGGTATTTATAAACCGTCAACTGGTGTTGATCTGGATAAAACAATATTATATTGGAAGTTTTTTTGTTCTTTTCTTTTTCTCTAAACCAAATAAGAGAATTGGAAGTTTTACACAACGTCTATATATATATATATTATGATTCTTGTAAAATCTTAAACAGTTAGCAATGACTTGTTGTTTTAAAGCGTTGTGGTGTTGTAATATATGTTTTGAACAACTCAGAGGTCTTTTTGAGGATAAAATATTATTTTAGCTGTATATGTGAACCTGACAATGATCTTGATATGTGAACCTTAACCAAGCCATGTAGCAATAATTCGATCTTTCAGTTGAAAATCATTTGTTGGAGAATACAATACAAGAATTATATAACCAAATCAAATTGAGCTATCTAGTGTTATCATCCATGAGATGGATCATCACCCGATTATTCATTCAGTTGCATGCATAAATGTGGAAAATCACAGAAAGACAATTAACTCAATACACTTGAACATGCCACTACTTGTTCTTCCTGAGCTGAGTAAGTTTCTGCTCCCAGCTTTAGCCTCGCTCTTCAGCGACCCTTTTAAGGGTATTTTGAAGCCCGCAAAAGTAAATATGAGCTCCATTGTCCAGAATTTTTGAAGATCTCATCGCTGTATTCTTCAATCTTATCCTGCACACACATTTTCCCTCCTTTCTTGTTCTTCTCTGGATAGTCTTTTGAGGTACCCCACAAATTCTTCATCGTAGAGAAGACTGTCTGTGTTAGCCACACCGAGGAAGTGCCACGCGACTCCATCAAACTTGAAACAAGGAACGATCTCCATAGACATACGCCGTAGGTATCCTCTGAATGAAGCAACTCCGGTTCCAGTAGCAATCATGATATGAGTAGCCAGGCCCGGCCCTGAGCTAAAATCCATGAAGCTCTTGCTTTAGGCATCACAAAAGTTATTAATAATTAAGGGGTTCTTCAGAAAATATCATAGTCTCTGACATTATTAATTTATCCCGATGAACCTGTTAACAATATGGAAACATTTTAGACCAGACAAGTTCAACAAAAAGAACGGGTTCTATATCTGTGAACACAGATAAACTTACCCGTTGCTGCATACACCAGCTTTGGGTGGATCTTCTTTTCCTGTGTCTGGATCATAGTAAAGAGCTCGACGAACACATAGACTAGTTGTTTTATCAGCAAAAGAACACACTTTACAAGTGAATCACTTACACTCCAATAGCTTTGTCGTTGCAAATAAGGAACATTACCATCATGATCAATTACAATGTGGCAAGTCTCTCTCTAGGTGCTTGTGAACCAACAATTCTCTCAATCGTTGCTGCACAAATTTAACAGTCTCTTTGGGATCTTCAATTTCTAGAGGAATATCTTTGACAGAGCTTATCGTACAATTTGAGATTTTAGATATTGACATCTGCAGATGCATATCTAGAGAATATCAAACATGTAAGAGACTCCGTTGTCTCTCTTATCAATATTATATTATTATTTTTATTGTAATTTTGTGTTATAACTTTTTCATGTTTTTTGGCCTCTATTGGTGAGAGATCCACTAAGAGCATCCACAATGGAGACCAAGACATTGTGTCTTCCCCATAGAAAAAATCAATTTTTTTTTTTAATTAAAAAAAATTGATTTTTTTATTGTCGCAACGAATCACGTTGCGACACGTGGCAATATTTGGGAAGACATTGTGTCTTCCCGGAGACATAGCTCTCTAATGATGATGGTCTAAGTCTTTCATCAATTTAATATTTATTTTTAATCTAATTTCAGATTTTATTAGTTCAACTTGAATAGTTATTTTAAATTTTTATCTTAAATTAAAAGATTTGCAATTAATATTTTTAAATCATATCAAATTATATCTTAAATATATTCAATTTTATTAATTATTAATATTTGTTTATATCATCTATAATAGTAATAATAATAAAACCGTAAATACTAATACAATACATTATAAATATTACAAGAAAGAGTTATATTCTCTTAAAATAAGCATAGAATTACATAACATAAAGAAAGAAAGAAGGAGAGAAATAAAAATATATATCAAGATGTGTGAAAAGATGAAGAGATAGAGTCTATATAAAGAGAAAAAAATAATTATTTTACATAATTTTAATAATATAAAAATATATTTTATTTTTTATTTTTCAAAATTTCAGAATTTTGTTTTTATTAACTAAAATAGTATTAATTAAATATTATTAATTAAATATTATTATAATTTAACTAATATTAATTAAAAATAATATTAATATATAATTTAAAACTTATGCATAATGGAATTTGTTAGATAGATAATTTTATTTTATGATTTATAATATAAATAAAAATTAACATATAAACTATTTAATTAGCTTTTTAAACTATTATAGATTTGATTTATTATAATAAAATCTGAACAATTTATAAAGTGATGTGTGTCTCAAATCAGAAGTTCTCAATGGGTTTTCATAGTCTCTCAAATGAGAACCGATACTATTGTTCTTTATACATTTTTTACTATGATTTCTATTGAATTGTTTTCAAACAACATTACCATGCAAAATCACCTAACATTGAATAACACTATAGTTTAAAGGATTTTGAAAGAATGGTCACAAATGCTTAATCCAATAACACATGAATTTATCAAATGTCTAATTAAATAATCACTAGAAATTTGAATTCAATCAAAATTTCTTTGGTTCAACTTTGCCAAAAGAGAAGAGAAACAACCGGACCTAGGAGTTAGGTCCCTAATTTCAAAGGCTTAGATTTCTATGGGGTAAAACTGTGAAAGAAGCACTAATACAAGGAGTTATAAGTAAAACAAGTAGCTACGATAGACCCAACACATATGATCAAAGAAGGAAGCAGAGTAACATTCAAAAGCATACTCTGTCCCAAGAAACCAGCCAAAGTGATCGTCGCATCAGCTATCACACGTGCGATCGTGCCAGCCTCCGTCGACAGTAACCCTCCGTTGTAGGTTCCACGAGACAGCCTCGATGACATCACTCTCGATAGTAACGACAAGTTCACACCTGCCAAAAACATGTTTTCAAATCTCTTAACTTTCAAGAACGCAAGAGATTAATAAAAGTTTTGATTCTTGGAAACGTTTTCGCGTTAAAACGAAGCTTAAGTTAAGTTTTAGGAGTACATGTATCAATCTTTTACCTTCAAGAACTTCAGCAGAAACAAACATGATAAATCCTGAGAAAACGTATTGTGGCACAGTGTAAGGGATTACTACATGGAAGCTGAGAAGTATTCCAACACAAACCATAATCTCTGAGGCCAAAAGAATTTGCCTGTAACAAACAAAATTCATATTTTTAGGTAATATCCGCGAGGCGGAAAAAGAGAAAGCAAGAAATAACATGCATGTAAAGGTATCTTTACCGATCTTCGAACATGTTGCTGATATAGCTTCCAACAACGAGGTTAACCGGTAGAACAGTTAAACCGAGACAGAACAAGAATATGGAAACAGAACTCATGGACCAACCGAAGTAGTAAGTGGTAACAACACTTGATTCTGATAGTAGAATCTCCATTGCGTACTTAAGCATGAAGTATATCAACAATTGAACCTAAAAAGGACAAAAGAAAGTCGTTATCTTGATCATTCATGATTAAGTAAATTGACATTTTTGAGAAGTGAATTGTGGTTTTTTTTTGTTTACCTTTACTGAAGGAGTGAGTAGTTTGTAAGCAGCTACAATGGAGTTAGCGGGTTTACGAGAATCCTCAGCAGATTCTTCGCTTCCATCACCATCATCTTCTTCATCATGTTCTGTTTCTTCTCGTGCAAGCAAAAGCGGGTCCTTAAGACCTTTCTCCATATTTCCATCTTGATCAGCTTCACCAGAATATCTTGCTCAAATTAGATTAGAATATCGAATAAAACCAGACCTATATCGAATATCGAATTCCATACCGGAGTTAGACTCTTGTGAAGTATGAGTCTCTTCAGGCTCACGTTTGGGTTCTCGAAACGAAATAGCTAACCAGACTAAGTACATTAGCCAAGCAATAGCCATAGCCCAACCAGGTAATGTATCTTGGTTAAAGGTAACATTGGAGATCTTGAAATCAGTTTGCAACAAACCGGCAAGAGCAGGACCACACGCCATTCCTAGAGCACTTGCACTAACAAAGCCAGCTGAAGCCTGCATTCGTATTTTCAACGGTACACAATCGCTTATATATCTCCGGTTCACTGCTCTAGCCGAACCAAATCTACAAAACCGGATAAATATGATAATCAAACCATATGTATCATGAAAACAAAATGTATAACACAAGTCTAAATAAAGGACTTACCCACAGAAAAGCCGGCCAATCAAGAGAAGTGCTAATGAATTGAAGTCATAAGCTAAAGCATATAACAAGTTCCCAAAGAAAAGAACGATACTACTGAATATAAGCGGTTTGAAGTAAGATTTATTGGACCAAGCACTGAAGTAAACCGAAGAGAAGAGCTGAGCAACTGCCATAGCACCAATCACAACACCACAAACAGTTGCTGCTGCTCCAAGGCTCATAGAGTAATCATCTGCTGTAGGAACAATAATATATGTATTGACCATATAGAGAAACGTGTTGGCCAAGTTTAACAAGAGAGACATGAAGTGATATCTCCCTTCTTCTGGATCCGCTTGCTCGTCTTGAGGAATCAGTAGGTCTTCGTCTTGCATGATTAGAGCATGTTGAGCCATGAAGTTAAGGAAGTTTGTTGAACGCGTTAGCCTATCCACTGCATTTTTAATAGAATTCACCACAGGATCCTGCAAAAAACAAACACGAAAAAAGATCGATGAAACTAAAGTTCAATGATGTACATATGTCACACTCAAGATAAACCTGAAGAGGAATAACAGGCTGATCATAAATCGATAGGTAGCTTCCTTCATTGTTCTGAAGCTCATGAAGGTTTCGCGATATGGCTCCAACAACAGCTCCAAGACCCTATAAAATTCGATATAATTTATACTTTAAGCTTCAATTTTGCAAATATAATTAAGTTGTGTTAGATTCTAAGACCTTACCACATGTCTAAACACTTGCTGAAGTTGAGAGTAAGGATGATCAGCACGAGTCTTGACATAATAGTTTGTGAATCTATAACAAAATCTTTTATCGAATTTCTTCAGTATCTTACGGATACCAATAGCATTCGTATCAATGAAAAACAAAAGCTTGAGAAGATCTTGTCCCACGGATCTATAAGCTTCTCTTAACTCAGATATCTGAGATATGTCAGGCTCATCTTGAAGTGCATCATGCCATTCCCTTAGCTTTTGTAATCTACTTGAAAGCAAACCTTGTTGCTCCAACATGAAAAGAGCGATTTTCTCGATCTGCAAGCGGAAATCGGTATTTATAAGAACTGCAAAATTTTGTGAAGGAAAATGAAAAATAAACCTGATGATCCAACATCCTTGAGAAATCTTTAAGAACATGGCGACGATCTAGAGTTCCTACTTCGATTTGTCGACCATATTGCTTCACTTTCTTCTTCATCAATTTGTAATTGATGTAATATCTACAGAGTAATCGAAATACATGAATCACATTGCCATAAACTTAAATCAACCAAATCTTGAATAGTATAGAAACATACTCTTGCCATTCTTGAATGCTACGTTCCTTGAGCTTTTTCCCAAAGGCGACCATTTTCTACAACAAAACAAGAATCAGAGACAGAGACAGCAACCAAAAATTAGCCAGTGAAAGATTAATTACATTAGACTATATTTGTTGTACAAGCATATATATACTAAAAGCTTCTTTCTTTAATTAATTTTATAAGACATTTTTAGTCAAGAGTTATTAACTTAATTCCACTAAAGAGTCAAATTAAAATCACAGAAAATTAAGCAGAATTAATAGGGGGAATACAGTGTACTTTTACTATATATATTGAGAAGCTAATATATACAACTGTGTTGTGAGTCTTATGACGTGTGATAAATCATAAATGTAATTACCTCTTGTCGTTCTCGTCCTACTCCTTATTTTTTGGTGAATTTTAGATTCTGAGAAAACAAAGAGAAATTAATTAGAATTTTTTGATTGAATATACAGCTACAGAAAAACAAAATTGAACTTTTAAGAAACGGCTATGATAATGAGTTTCTAACATCATATAATACACGTGATAAGTACACTTTTTGAAACTTTTTAAAACAAGAAGCAAAAAAGTAACAAGAAGAAGAAGAAGAAGAAGAAGAAGAAAAGAAATCAAATGAAAGAATCCAATGTTAAAAAATAAAATCAAAACGCCTAATGACCGATTAATTTTCCCTCGTTTTCTCCGGAAACCAAAAGGGCAAAATTAAAATGCAAACAACAAAGAGCATTTTTGTTTACCAGCTTTAAATCCAGGAGCTACGATAATTTAATAACTCGTTAAAGAATTCAGAAATCAACATCATCAAAGGATTATTGAAAACTCTTTTTTTTATGCACGCAGAGAAAAACAAATAGAGACAGTAAAATACCTCAAAAGTTGAATAACGAAAAGTAGAGATAGAGAGAACCCCAGATTTTATCTGTTGTTTATAATTCTGAATAAAGCCGAAATTTCAGGTTTTTCTCTTAACCATATTTTCGCCAAGAAAAATAAAATAAAGAAAGGAGAAAACAAAAAAAATAGATAGTGGCTCTGAGCTCTCTGGGTATTTATAATTTATAACTGAGAGATACATTCGGATACAGATTCATGTTTGGGTCGTTATCCTTTTTTAAAATTTCTTTCCTTTTCAGATATATAGAGGAAAATGAGTATTTGTTGGATATCTTTTTATGTATTACATTCAAAATTAACATTAGTTTTTAATAAATTATTATGGAAAATTTTTATTTGATAAAATCCTTAAAATATTTTTGTATATCATCCACATATATTTTTCTAGCACGTCATGTTTGCAAACAAACCTTCCCTACCCACCCAATAGGTAATCTACCTAAATGACCAAACATTCCATTTGAAAAATAAAATGAGTGAATAGGAGAAATATTTGTTTCTATAAAACAATATTTAATTGGAGTTAGCTTTTATTTTAGACTGTGGTCCTATATTCATTTTGTGGCTATAGCAGAAATACCAAAGACATTTTTTTTTTAAAGCAAAAGTATTTTGCCTACATTCTAACGAAAATACCTACTTCTAATTGGTGAATAAAAAGATTTTCGATAAACATAGTAATAATGATGAATTTTGGATAATAATTTTGGAGAAATTCTCAGTTCTGTTCAAATTTAAAGAAACAAAAAAGGCACATGACATATGGAAGAAAAAAAACACGAAAAAGTGACATTTTAGAATAACAGAGCTATTATATTAAGACATATGATATATCGTCGACGCTGAGATCTTAATGTCACAACTTGACATTTTAGAAAAACAGAGATATTATATTAAGACGTATGATATATCGCAAAACATGTCATGATATACTGCAAGATGACATGAGACTTTTTTCAGTTTATGTATGATATATCGTAAAATAGTACAGTAATTTGTAGAGTATCATGTTTTTTTCACTATTATGCTTCTCCATGTATAACGTCAGGAATTCGTAATAGATTTCCGTGAGTGAACCACAATCAACAAATGTCATTTTGGTTTCTGAGAATCAACCTGAATGTTATTTACGTGTGTCCATAGCTTTTCATTGTTTGTTCTTTCTTTTGTTTCCGTTGTTGTTTTGTCGTTTTCTGTAGTTTTTGGTTTTATGTCTTCTAAGTTTTCATGTAACTGTTGTCTCAAATTGAAAATAGTATAAAACTTAAAAATTTATCAAATTTTTTTTTTTGTTATTTACTACAAATTTTGTTTGTAAAGTTAATATTTTCTTAAATATCTACCAAAATAACTCTTATATTCTATTGTTAATTTGTCCGTGCGTCTTTCACGTGTCATTTGTAGATATTTCTAGCTAATTACGGTATTAAATTAAAACTGTATATTTTCTATTAATTTTTTTTATCAAAATTTTGATATTCTGTTTAATTTTATTTTTTACAATGTAGCCATCTAACAAAATAGAATCAGCATTTTAACATGATTGTCTATACAATTTTAATATAAATATTTTTGGAGAGGTGGTATTTGCTTAAAAAAGGTCGCGATTAAAATATGTGACAGACAAGTGCCACAGAATCTAAATGCTTGAAGTAGAGCACCGTCCAAATTGTGAGCATATGCAACCACTAAATCAATGTCGAAAGAACAGTTTCTAATTATTTAAGAAAAGGAAAAAAAAACGTGGCAGAGTAACATGCTCATGACTTTGAGCAACATTTGTTTCGTTATTGTTTTTTTAAATTTCATTAGTGATTAAGGTTTGAATGACCGATAAATTATTTATTTCAGCGAAAGAAGCATTCTAAAAAGACTAATTTAAAAATCTTTAAGACAAATTTAGCATGCTAAGCGTAGACTAATTTAAAAATCTTTAAGACTAATTTAAAAATCATTACAGTTTTTTTGTTTCTCTTTTTTTTTTTGGGTAGAAGTTATTAAAAATCTTCATTTGAATCTCAGTTGTGTACCAAACAACATCTTCGAACTACTAGCTTCTATTTGCTAACTACCATTAGATTGTTGATCTACTGATTTATATATTACTGACGTTTCCACGATTAGAATATTGTGGTAACAAAATCAATTAATTGTATGCAATGACTACTAGTGATACATCATGTGATGAAACAATATCAAAAGTAGCAATATATAAGATAAGCCAAGTCCTTTTGTTTTTAGTTTGGGCAATGTACCCATGTGGGATGATAGGAAAATAGCTTCATTACAAGACTTTTAGTCCAAACTTTAAAAGTATATAAAAGGAGCAAAAATAGTAAGTCATTTGACTTAATTTTAGTCTGCTACAAGTTAATTTTTTCTGCCGATAATATTCAAGTGATGTCTCAATGGATTTCTTAACATTTGAAGTTTAGAAAAATGTTAACATTTGAATCCATATTAGAAAACGAGAAATAATCAAATTCCAAAACAGTTGACAAGAAAAATATCATCAAAATCCGAAAGATGGAAGAAAAGAAAATAATACAAGTCATATGTGGTTGGATGGGCTTAATTAATGTGGAGCTTAATGACTGTGCACAGCCCAAAGACATTGCATATGTGTTGAGTGCATCAAATTTTGCATTTCTTTACCTAACGCGTTTTTTTCTTGACTTACATTAAGCGTTACTTATTTACACTGTTTTGGTGAAATACTTATTTACACTTCTTTGTATAAATTTTGACATATTTTTATCACATTTTACTACTTTAATAATTCATTTTCAAATTTCAAATAGAAAAAAAAACTAATAATTAAAGTTTTTAAGGTTCTTTTGTCTATTCCAATCCAGTAAAGTTTGTTTTTCTGAATTCTTTTCTACAAAACATATAATTAAAATTTCTCTAAATCCGTTAAAAATGATCACTCAGTTATGTGTGAAAATAGAAGCCTCTTATTGTTTTCGTCAACATACAAGTCATTTATTATTGCCAGCAACATAGAATAGAACTCTCTTACTTTATTTTCCTTTATAAAATAGAAATACACCTCCTATGAAAATCTTCAAAAAAAAAAAAAAAAAACACCTCCACCAAGTCACCTGACCAGTCATATTTTGACATGTGTCAACTTTTATCACCTCAATAACGTATTAGAAATTAAATAAATTATTACATCTAATTTTAAAAATTAGATTATTACATTGCTTCGTTTACAAGTACCATAAAAATATACACGCAAATTATATCTTGTAATGAAATTTCAAAGAAAAGATTCGGACATTTGAAGGTAGCAACAATGGAATTATTCGTTTATTCCCTCCCAATCTCATCCTTCTATTTTTATTTTACTTTATTTATTTATTTTAATATTATTTAGTGTTTATGTTTTTTAAAAAAGCTCAGACGAAAATGGCGATCATTTGGTAACCGCCTCTCTCTCAGAAAAAAGGAAAAAAAGCAGAGATTTTTCAACAAAGGCACTATAAAAACCAAAGCCACGTGATTCGTTTCTACGCTTGACTCATCTTAAGAGATCATTCCTTAATTGTCTTCTTCCTCTGTAATTCCAATTTCCGGGAAAAAAAAACAATTTTTTTTTAGGGTTATTGATTGTATTTGGGGGTAAGCTTTAAGCACCACCACATTGATTTTGACTTAATCAATTGGAGAATTCGCTTTATTTGATTTAGCTCGATACGACCGAGATTCACCTTGATTCGTTTTGCTTGTTTCGGTTCGCTGCTAAAGGTATGGTTTTTAATCAATTCTCGAGTTGAAAAGTTTTGAAATTGGATGTTGCATGTTTACTTACTGCTTTTGAAATTTTGCAATTTATTGCTAATGTGTTCTTTTTGATGGGTCAGAGTTTTTATTCTTCTTCTGTAGTATTGAATTTAACTTCATCTAATGATGATGCAAGTTTTTTTCCCATTTCTGGGATTGTATCATAGGGTTGCTTTTTCTGTGGCTTGACCTTGCTTTTTATGGAGTCAGTTGTGTATTGATATACTGATTGTATGTAACTGAGAATGTGTTGATTAGATATCTGGCATACAAGAGTTATGAGGAAGTTTGAGTTCTTGGCTAAGGATTTTGAATTACTTTATGCTGTTGGCTTCATTACAGTTTATAGTTTGTTTGTCATGGTGGGTGATTTACAATGGCTTGTAGTAGTACTAGTATCAGTGATGAATTTCTAGAATTCAGGGATCAAGGGTTTGTTCATATAGATAGTAGTTTAACTTCTCCTCAAAGTGAAGTTTGATGCCATTTATCTTTTGTTATTAGATTTGTCACTTGTGTAATTCAGGTTCTTATTGAAATTCAGAGTCAGAAGTTCAATAACTTGTGTCTGTTTTCCCATCATTTAATAATTCGATGCATCGAAAATTTGCTCGTGGATACTGTTACATTACTGGATCATACTGTGCTGACTATATTCTTCTCTTTTTCTTGTTTCCTTAGGCAAGGTTTTGTCTGCTGAAATAGAAACCGGAAGCTCAAAGTTTTTCATTAACCATTCCTAGCCCTGTCAAGATTTAAACGGTCATCAAGAAATTCAAGGACGGATTTTATAGGAATCACATGCATGGGCTCTGACAAGCATTCTGCTCGTATATTAGATTCTCTCAAAATGGAGAGGGTCAGAACGATTCTAACCCATACTTACCCTTATCCACATGAGCATTCACGTCATGCCATCATTGCTGTGTTTTTTGGTTGCCTATTCTTTATTTCATCGGATAACATGCACACCCTCATCGAAAAGTTTTCAGTCAAGTGGTGGTCTATGTATGCATGCTTGCTCGGATTTTTCTACTTCTTTTCTTCTCCATTTATTGGGAAGACTATCAGACCAAATTATTCAAACTTCAGTCGGTGGTAAGCAACTGTTAATTCCATCTTCTGAAAGTATATGATATTTATCTTCACTCTTAAATATTCCTAATTCTTTGTTTTTCTTTTGTAGGTACATTGCCTGGATTTTAGTTGCAGCTTTGTATCATCTTCCTAATTTTCAGTCAATGGGTTTGGATTTGAGGATGAATTTGTCCTTGTTTTTAACAATTTACATATCATCCATATTCTTCCTTGTTGTCTTCCACATCATTTTTCTTGGCCTTTGGTATGTTGGTCTTGTTTCTCGCGTGGCTGGAAGACGCCCAGAGATCTTAACCATTCTTCAAAACTGCGCTGTAAATTCACTATCGCCAGTCTTGCACATTAAAGCCACTTATTTACTTAAAATACTGTCTTTCATTTATTACTGTCTCCATGTCTTTTATCCGTGCAGGTTCTGAGCATGGCTTGCTGTATCTTTTACAGTCATTGTGGTAATCGAGCTATTCTGAGGCAAAAAAATCTTGGAAAACAGCATTCTAGCTGGTTTTCGTTCTGGAAAAGAGAAGTCAGGCACAGTACCTGGCTTGCGAAATTTATTCGTATGAATGAGCTGAAAGATCAAGTTTGCTCATCATGGTTTGCTCCAGTTGGATCTGCAAGTGATTATCCACTGTTATCCAAATGGTTCATCTACGGGGAGGTATCTTCTTTAAACTGTTCTATGAGTTGTGAATATGTTTTATTTGTTCACCCTTTAATTGTTTTCCTATTCCTACCTTGTTATTTGCAGATTGCATGCAACGGATCATGTCCTGATTCATCTGATGAAATTTCTCCTATATACTCGTTGTGGGCCACATTTATTGCTCTTTACATTGCCAATTATGTAGTGGAGAGATCAACAGGGTAAGTAGCATAATACCCGTCAAATTGCAATTGAGGATCAACAGTACATTCATATGAACAATTTTGGTCTTACATTCAAATGGCATGTTTAATCTTAAAGTTTTAATATGCTGTTTAGGTGGGCTCTGACACACCCTTTGTCAGTTGACAAATATGAGAAGCTGAAGAATCAGCAACTGAAACCTGATTTCTTAGATATGGTTCCTTGGTATTCAGGGTACGTCAATGCCAACTAATATTTCCCTTTTTTGCTTACCATTGTTTTAATGTGGCGAGTCAACGATGAAGGCAGGAGACTTGACCAGTTACTGACCTATCTAATTATATATTTCAGAACATCGGCTGATTTGTTTAAAACTGTGTTTGACCTCCTCGTATCAGTGACGGTCTTTGTTGGGCGCTTTGACATGCGAATGCTCCAGGTATAGCTTTTTAACTTATAATATGATATGATATGATCAGCTCATTCCTCTTTCTGCAGATAGACATTTATGATAATTGCATTGGAATTTTTATTGCTTCTTTCCATTGTGTCAAATATTTAGGCTGCAATGACCACATCGGGTGATGCAACTGGGAGGGAGGAACTGTTATATGATCACCTTGCTGATAAGAATGATTTTTGGTTTGATTTCATGGCGGATACTGGTGATGGTGGGAATTCGTCATATACTGTTGCGAAACTTCTTGCTCAACCAAAAATCAAAGTGCCAGTGGCGGATGATTCTATATTTCTTCCACGGGGCAATGTACTGCTTATTGGGGGAGATCTTGCGTAAGTGCTTTACTTATTATTTGTAAATATTTACATATTCTCAAGCTTTTTTCAGCTCTAACTTCTAACCATGGATGTCTTCTCCAGATACCCAAATCCATCAGCTTTTACATATGAAAAACGTCTCTTTTGTCCTTTTGAGTATGCGCTGCAGCCTCCCCGTTGGTATAAAAATGACTCTATTGCTGTTGACAAGCCTGAATTACCCGAGGGAGTGTCTGATCTGAAGAGTTATGAAGGTCCTCAATGTTTTCTCATTCCTGGAAACCATGGTGAGTTTCAGGTCTAAGCTTCATTTATCTTTCAAATAATTTGTTTCACATACCTGCATGCAGACTTGATTTTTTCTTCCTTCTCCTCTAACTAAAGAGTTATCGTTTTGTTATTTTGTAGACTGGTTTGACGGACTCAATACTTTCATGAGGTATATATGCCATAAGAGTTGGTTAGGTGGCTGGCTTATGCCCCAGAAGAAAAGCTACTTTGCCCTGCAGCTACCTAAGGGATGGTGGGTGTTTGGTTTGGATCTTGCACTTCATGGTGATATTGATGTTGACCAATTCAAATTCTTTAACGAATTGGTGAAGGACAAGGTAAGTGTCTGTATCATTTTTCTTTCCATGCTTTGTAAAGATTTGTAGATGCAATGTAAATAGTTTTCGTACCTAGTCAGAGTTCTGCCATTAGTTGGCTAACGACTTACTATTTAATATAGATTTGTGATGTCTTTTGTTTCTGAAGTGTTCCAACCATATTATAGTGGCTTCGTCTTTTCATATTACTCAATTTTCATTTTGTTGCATTAGTAAAATTAATATTTTCTCATTCAGGTTGGGGATAATGATGCTGTGATCATTATCACACATGAACCAAACTGGCTTCTTGATTGGTACTGGAGTGCCGATACAGGGAAGAACGTGAGACATCTGATATGCGACGTTTTGAAGTACAGGTGCAAACTTAGAATGGCAGGGGATTTGCATCATTATATGCGACATTCAAGTACTCAATCAGATGGACCTGCCCATGTCCAACATCTTCTTGTTAATGGCTGTGGAGGAGCTTTTCTGCATCCCACCCATGTGTTCAGCAAATTTTCAAAGTTCTATGGGGCCTCCTATGGAAGCAAGGTTGCCTACCCCTCTTTTGATGATTCAAGCAAGGTTAGTTTCTTATCACCAATTTGTCTTGTTTTCATTGCATTCCGATATCATATGGTGTTCTCTGCTCTTTGCAGATTGCTTTGGGAAACATTTTGAAGTTCCGGAAAAAGAACTGGCAGTTTGATTTCATTGGTGGCATTATATACTTTATCTTGGTCTTTTCATTGTTCCCTCAGGTGAGTATTAAGCTCGTCTTATTAAAATAGTGCACAACATCTAGTAATAGATTGAGAAGTTGAGATTGGTGTTTTATATGCTTTAGCAGGTTTTTTGTTTCACGAGGTTTGCATATATGTAGATGGTTCATTTTCTCTTTAGAACCATCTTATAGGCTCACTGCTCCCAAGAAAATTGCAATCTCATTCCTTCTTGTTCTTTGTTGTTTCAGTGTAAGCTAGCTCATATCTTACGAGGTGATTCATTCTCTGGTCACCTGGAGAGTTTCTTAGGCACAGTTTGGAACGCCTTTGCGTATGTGATGGAACAGTCTTATGTGTCTTTTACCGGTGTTTTGATGTTGCTGATAGCTGCAATCTTATTTGTCCCCTCAAAAATATCTCGCAAGAAAAGGGTGGTAATTGGAGTTCTTCATGTTACTGCTCACCTGATGGCAGCTCTGATTCTCATGTTGATGTTAGAACTGGGCATAGAAATCTGTATTCAGCATAATCTTCTTGCAAACTCTGGTCAGTTGCATTTCTTATACCGCTGTTTGAGGTTTTCATAACAAAGTGCATAGTTTTATTGCACACCAAACAACCATCTTGACTCATGACAACGGATAGTGAAATTTTCTGTGATTTAGCCTTGATTGATTTTGAAACTCTCGACATTTTTGTTTACACAGGGTATCATTCATTGTATCAATGGTACAAATCTGTGGAAAGCGAGCATTTTCCAGACCCTACTGGCCTTCGAGCTCGTATCGAACAATGGACGTTTGGCTTATATCCTGCGTGCATAAAGTATCTTATGTCAGCATTTGATGTTCCTGAGGTAATATGTACTGTCTTTGGTGTCTATTTTGATAAACCGAAAATCCAATTTGAAAAATCAACCTGAGTGCTTTAACACCAGGTGATGGCGGTTACCCGGACAAACATTTGCAAAGAAGGAATGGAATCGCTTTCCCGAAGCGGAGCTGTTATCTATTATGCTTCTGTCTTCCTTTACTTCTGGGTTTTCTCAACTCCTATCGTGTCTTTAGTATTTGGAAGCTACTTGTATATCTGCATCAACTGGCTTCACATACACTTTGATGAAGCTTTCTCTTCTCTCCGCATTGCCAATTACAAATCTTTCACCCGTTTCCACATCAAAGATGACGGAGACATCGAAGTTTTCACCCTCTCAGTTGATAAGGTAAGAATAAAACTGGTTGCTACATGTGAACCAAATTCGACTTCATGAGCCAATCTTTATGATATGAAACTAAACGCATGGTTAAGGAACTTTAACGAAAGATGTGTATATGATATGAGTTTAGGTGCCAAAAGACTGGAAGCTAGACAAAGATTGGGATTCAGAGCCGAAACTCAAGCTGGAAAAAGATTGCGATTCAGAGCCGAAACAGAAATTCAAGATGAGCCATGAGAGAGAGTTTCCAAGTAAATGGTGTGCCTCAACAGCGCAACAAGACCCTGTTAACACCGTGAAGATAGTGGATCGCTTTGTTATTCATAGATCAGAAAAAGAAAACGGAGAATCTTAGATATGGATTAGTTCTTCACGGATCCTTTATTGTAGCCTTATCTTGTATAAAAGTAGAATGTAATGTAGCCTCAGATTCTTGTTTGAGATTGAATGAAATATATGCCGCTAGATATGTTAAATATATATATATCAGAAGAAATGATTTTATTGTTTTGGGGTTTTAAGTTACAAAGAAGACTGTCACAACATTCTCTAATAAGCTATGAAGTACCTTTAGCCCTCCATCTCTCTCTCTCAACCATACAACCCTCGTATGCCCTTAATCAAGCTTTAAGTTAATCTTAAGAGCCTTCCTACTATTACAAATCAAGGAAAAAAATATAGAGAGTGGATGACTCCAGAAAAGGCTTTTTAAAAGGTACAGTGAAGATCTCAACCTGGTTTTGGGCATTTTATGACGAAGGGGCATATTCTTGGATGGCTGTTGCTAACTTATCCCGAGCTTCTACTGTCTTTGTCCTTATGAGAAAGGTTCTCGGTGTTACATTTTCATTGGAATCATCCTGTTGTGCAGATTAAACAAAATCAGAGAAACTATAAACCACTAGGAAAACGGTGAAGAAAAATCTTTCAGTCTTTGTTTTACCGAGGAATGGAATATTGCAACAAGGGCGTTCTTCTGTGGGCTCGTCTTGATTCCAGCATACAATAAGGCATTCAGAAGCAGTTTCCCGACCTAGCAAGAAAAGAGGTTTATAATGTTGAGAATCTGTAGACCAAGTTGAATGTGAAGTATGTGTGTGTAATGAATCATACATCGTTTCGGACAAGAATTGTGGGTTTTGATTCTTTTGTCCCCTTGTCGACGCCTTCGTTGCATTTTATGTAGAGATTCCCAGTTCCTTTATCTTTCCAACCTTTGTCTGCTGGGTCATTGGACTGCATTATATCATATAGATACAAAGGTTAAAGCAAGTTACTACGGCCATCAGTAAGACGAAAGCATCAAGGTAACTAAGGTAGATATCTAACAACCTATATGGTTTCAGTCGTGATGCTATATCCTCTATTCCTCTGCATGGTTATTCATATTACATAACTAAAGTTATATTATTAACAACAGGAAAGCATATGGAACAATATAGTGAACAATATTGTAGATCCAGCGGAAAGATAACATCAAAGTTTCAGATAATCATATACCTTGACATAAAGTTTGCATTTGACTTCATGAACCACAGTAACACCCTTCTCTTCAGTCTTTTTAACAGATGGGCTGCTCGGTTGAGGTTGCTCATCTTCTGCCAAGTTCAAAAAAATCCAGTGTTAACAAGTCCATTATGCCTCAAGATAATAGATCATTTTGTCTAGGTAACTTCAGAATAGATAAGTAGATCAAGTTCGTGGTTTGAAAAATATTTGAAATGGTAATTACTAACATAACCTATCAAAGAAAAACGAAAACCAAACAGGAAGAAAACACAGTATACTGATCAACTCACCACAGTCCGCATCCTCTGGGTTATCCCGCTTTGCCGGTATGGACACTGGAGTTACTAATACCAACATACAAGGAAATTAGAGGTTAGGTCTCTGAGATAAACTATTCTCCTAAAGATACAAAGCTGAGCACTGACAAGTCCACTAATTGTATTCCCCAAATATAAAAGTAGATACCTCCAGATGAGAAAGGAGCTTGATTGTTAGAAAATGAGAAAGGAGGTTGGCTATTAGAGACTGCTCCTGCTTGACTGCCGGAAAATAGGCTTGGTGGGCTGTTTTTGGTCAAACCAAACTGACCACTGCTAAAAGATCCGGTCTGGCTATTGGATGTTAAACCAAATGGACTGCTGGAGAATACTCCAGGCTGGCTTGAAAACAAACCAGACTGGCTACTGGAAAAATTGGAAGATTGATTGTTTGAAAAGAGCCCAGGTTGACTGTTTGAAGTAAATAAGTTATTATTTGAAACTAATTTGAGATCAGTATTCTTGACTTCAGCCACTAATTTCTTCTCTGCTCCACGAGATTCAGGGGATACATTCTCCCCCTGTCCCTTGTTTTCTTTTAGCCAGTTGACCACATCCCTAAACTTTTCCTGCACGAGGATCGACATGAAGTATAAAACTGATGAGCTGGTGAACTAAACAAAAGGTTTATCACATAGAAGCAAGATACTCAAGGAGTTAGCTACTTTATCCTTTCAATATAAATGGACACTGAAACTGATGACATTAGAAAATTGGCATTCTTGACGAGTCAATCAATGGCTAAAATCATCCTCATGAAAGATGTTTTTCAATATGAGAAACGGAAGCACCTCTAAATTCAGGAAAAACCAAGTAATGTTGTTAAGCCTTAAGAGGAAAGTCATATAATTGTAGAATATACCAGAATGTCTGAAGCATGCGCAATGTAGTTGTTCATCCCATCTTCCCAAAGTTCATCAGGATGATTCTTTAGCTGTAATTGCACCCAACTGTTTTTACATTGAAGCATAAGCAAATTTCTTATTGAAGGTATAGACAACCAACGCTTTCACATAACTATGTTTCATTAACTATTTACAATACCCAATAAGTTCAGAGATAATCTTTTGCAAAACTAAAAAACAACTGTTCACCTTACAAATTGGTTATTAAGAGCTCTCACATGCTTCCTAGCTAACTCAGCCCTCTGTTTCTCCAATGACGCTGATGTTAATGAACTCTGCTGCATCGATGCCACATTCTTCTGTGTACCAAATAAGGTTCCGTCCACTGGTTTTGCATTCTTAAACTGCAAATTCCCTTTCAAAATCAATTCAAGGTAAAGCAAAACAAAAGCAGCTCCAGTAGATATAGCCATGAATATGATGAGTCAGACTTCAAATTGGGCATTAGGTACTAAGCTCAAAATTGAAAAAAACTAACTCAATTTAACGCAAATAAGCTTTAACAAAATTATGAACAATGCCCACAAATCCTTACATTAAAAAATGCCAACTTTATTCAAAAATCTATAAGAACGTCATTAATCAACAATCACTTAACCACGAAATTACCAAAAGATCCAGCTTTTTATCTTCAACCCCAGAAACAGAGAATCAACGCAATACCGAATTCGTCACGAGATTCAATCGAAAAGAGGCGTAAATACCACACACGCAAAAGAAAAATCGGAAACTCACCAAAGATTCATTAGCTTCGGAGACGGCGGCGCGTTTCAATCCTCTCATGATTCACAGTCGCAGCGTTTACTCGGCGAAAGGAGAATCGGAAGAAGAAGAAGAAAAAAGAGGCAGCTGCTATAAGGGGAAAAAAAATTGTTTAGGGTTTATTGTGGTTTTCTTCAAATTAAAAAAAATGGAAACTTTAGAGAAAAGAGGAGAAAATAAAAAAGATACTCTTTTTAGATGCCTTTTTTCAATTGTGGAAAACGTTATCATCCCAAAAATCTACTATGCGTTTTTTTTTTTTTTTTTTTTTGGGAAAAAACAATTTCTATTTGGGGTGATTTCATACCATATCAGCTTTTATTTAAAGTCAAGATTCACGTGATTTGTTTGACTACAAAATCACACATTTTTAATGTTGATTACAGTTAATGATATACTTTGATTGATATACTTTGGTAGATACTTTGTTTGCATGGACCCTTTGGTTTATTTGGAAACCGAGGAATGAGAAAGTGTTTAATGGAAATGATATATCCTCCTCGATACAATGGGGTTGACGATATCGAAAGCACAGAACTGGAAAGTTGCAAATGTGGTGGAAGAATCTAGGGACCAATTAGAACAAACCTCGGAAAATCAAAGTATCAAGCCAATCACTTCTCTAGAGGTAACTTGTCAACTTGATGGGTCCTGGCATGAAGATGAGCTGGTTGCAGGTTTTGGTTTTGTTCACTTGGACTCGCCGGTGCCGCTGCTTGTAGCGTAGACCTTTATCTCCGCTACATACCGAGCTTGGAGCTTTGACTTGGGCGATGGAGATGGTGTTCAAAAAGGTTTTACTTCTGTCTTTTTCCAATCTGATTGCGCTGAGTTGTTGAAAGTTATTGAGGAAGCACTTGGCACGGAACTATAATTTTTTCATTCTTTACGTATTCAGTTAATAGATTTTGATTTATTATTCTCCGTTTGAGTAATGTCCGTACCAATCACCTTCCAAAATGAAATTTTCCAATTACATAGGTATTTAGAATCCAGATCAAATCTCATATCCATTCATAAGAAAAAAATCAAGGCGTTAGACAATGGAATTTTCCAATTACATAGGTATTTAGTTTGTATGTATGTCCGATGTGATAAAATACTCAAACAGAGATGATAAAGATAAAAGTTAGAAAACTTTTTTTTTTTACTCGTTAAATAATTTAAGGGTCAACAAAATAAATAATTATGGAAGATCAAATAATTAGTTTTTTAGCATTTATTTTATTTTATTTAGTTATTTCTCATCTGTATAAAAATTTAATTCGTGATTTTACCGAGATAAGTATTTTGTTAACAAACGAAATATTTTGAAGAAATTAAGGTCCAATGTTAACGAGTAAGTGTTTTATTAACATGATAGAAAAATTATTCACATTTAAACTATTGATGGATAAAGTTACTAACGATAACTTATTTGTTAACAATTTATATCAGTATAACAAGATATATATCATATTAATAAATAAACAATAGCTAAAACCTTGATCTATCATTCGTCGGATACATAAATTACTATATAAATATCATATTTGATACCACGGTAAATAATCACCTAGTTGTAATTCCATATATATCATATGATAGAATGTTTGTTTATCATTCTAACAAAAAAAAAATAACCGTAAATATTGGAGCTAATATTTTCTAAATATTTAATTGTTAATAAAATATTTGGTTGTTAATAAAATATTTATCTCGTTAAATAGCCACTAACCTATAGAAAGCATAGGCTCGAATTGATTAGGAGTAGCGTCGTAAGTTATGGAGGTTACTGTAGATGAATAGTGTGAGGAAAGATGATGTCGGTGAGAGAACTAATTATTAAGTCCTCTCGTTCTTTATAATTTCGCATAATTTAATTATTATATTTTAAAAACATTTGTTGAATTGTGGCAACGCATTGAAACATAAGGATCTCTAACTCTTGAAATGTTATAGTTTAAATACATAAAGATCTCTAATTTTTATTTTTTTTGGTTTTAATGTTAATTTTATTACCAAATGGAAAAACGATACATAAAAAGTTGAAGCTGATTTTTGGAAGACATTCACATGGAATCGAACCGACAAGAATCAAGCCACGAGTTTATACAACGAAAGTAATAACCAAGGAGAGAGATAGATGAAAGTGGATCCTCCGGCGAGTAGGAGATAAGTCAGTTCCAAATAATACGATCTATTTGCTTTGATGGCTGTCGTAGATAGAGATGTCGATCCGAAGATTCGAGTATTACGCTCCTTCCCAATCATGTACGTAACTGTTTGCAACAACAATTTTAAGATCTTCATCGCATATTTTGGAGGAGGAGTTGAGTGTATACCTTGATGTAAATAATGGTAGTGAGAGCGGCGTATTGGGAGCAATCTTAGCAGCGAAGGAGCACCAAATTTCCTTGGAAAACTCGCATTCGAAGAACAAGTCAGAATGGGAATCTTGCCCAACGGCACATTCATGCCCCAATTTAATAGTCTGTCCCTAGTTGTTAGCATGTCCTTAAAAGCCAGCCACAAGATCAAACCAAAAAGAGCCTTTTAATCCATTTCCCAGCTGACATTTGAGGAACCCTTTGATCACTGGCTTTAGCTCCGGCATCTTTCTTATATTCCAAGATACCCTCTGCGTGCTATCCATCAACCAGTAGCTTCGACTACCAAAGACATTATGATCAAGCCATGCCACCCAAAGGGATCCCGTTCTAGTGAATAAGTGCCATACTTATTTCATTCTAAACACTTCGGCAAACGCTTCCAGTAATCTTATGCCAAGGCCACCTTCATCCTTTGGCTTACAGATATCACTCCACGCTACTCTTGCTCCTCCTGCCTATGAGGTAGCATTGTTGTTATAGATATATATCACTCCAAGGATCTCTAGTTGTTATAGTTTAATTTTTTAATCGATCTTTTTTGGTTACACTAAGTTTTAGTACATACGACGTTGTTTGACGAACACAACCACCACAAATCAACTGTTCGAGGGATCTCGAAAATGTATCCCAAATAGTTACACTCGAAAATTCTCTAGACTTTGGACGTTTTAGACGCTAGGCATTGGAACACTTATTTTTCAATATGAAACTCTAGAATTAGTTATGGTTTTTTTCTAGATGATGAATTTTTAAAAATATGTTTAAAATTGTTTTGGTAAATCACATAATGAGTTAAGACACTAAAGCTTTTGTTTTCTAAATTCCCTCTGAATCTACACTATGCATTATTAAACTATGTATTTTTCAAACTCTTTCACTTTGACTTTTATTTTTGAATTTGATTTCGAATTTAACAAATAATCCATAGAAACTCTAAACTCAAAAGTTCATATTAAGAGTTAGAAAAACAAACAAGTCTATGGACTCTAACTCTCATTCTAGACTTTAAAGTTGAAAAACGAGCATAACCTACCGAAGTTCTTACACAAATCATTCCCCTTATTATGCCAAACTACATATAGTTTTATTGAGATAACGTATGCCTAATAATACATCATGAATCTAATCTTTAACAAAATATCAAAAACTTAACTTCCCCTCCCAAAAAACTATAATTTCCATCACAAAGCTTAGTCCAAGATGAACTCATCCACCAAGGAAGTGAAGAAACCATTAGCCAAATCTTCAACTACACACTCTTTCTCATCTCCATTAATGCAACCCCATTTCATTTCCTTCACATAAACTTCTCTCTTCTCCCTTACTTCCCAACTCATAAACATCTCATCTTGTCTACCCATAACCCAATCTTCTACTTTCTTCACCATTAATGTCTCCTCTTTTGGCCCAATATTATCTTCTTGAAGATAATCTAACAATAGACTATCTGCTACTTTCGAAGCTAGTAGGTCGTTTGTTTCGCCGATTCTCGACTTCACAAGAGCAAACAAGCGGTTTGCTCGGTTTTCTGATTCGGTTTCCAACGTCTGATATGAGTATTCTTCTTGTCTCTCTACAAACTTCTCTATGCGTTTCTCCAAGTCCAATGGCTCAAGCCGTACCAAATTATTTAATCTCCTACTTTTTCTTGCAATTTTCTCATATGTATCTGCAAATATTAGTTTATAATTACAAACACATTTTTCTCATAGCGTACAATCACTAGATAAATATTGATGAATAGTCTATTGGTAAAATTACCATTCTGGTGTGAAATAAGATCAATGATTGCATCGTCTTCATCATCTTCATCATCTTCAAAAGGGCATTCCAATATTGATACTGGACTGAGTTGTTCTTTTTCTTCATTCACACATTCCTAAAAAAAATTGCAATTACTATCAAATCCGTTTCACGTGTAATCACACAACATTACTAAGAAATAACTAAACTAAAAATGGTCTCAACCAAAATAATTAAATTCTGATATGGGAAAGGGAAGAGCCACTAGAACCAATAATAATAAGTTGACAAAAGTCAACCCATCCCACGACAACATCTTATCTCTATCTATCTGTCTTTGCCCCATTACATTAAATATTAAATATTTTTAATATAAGAAAATCCAAGAATGAATCTCAAAGATTTCGTTAGTAAATTTCATGAACATGGGTGTGAATATAATAAAACTACTTCTCGAGTATAAAATGTTACTATAGTACAACTATATAAATGTGTGAAGATATGCGTATCTAACAAGAAATTATAAAATTCTTATGAAATGTGTACGATAATTAATTGACCTCGGGAGTAAATAATATTGTACTTGTGAAGTACCATGAAACATCATATCAAAAAAAAAAAAAAGTACCATGAAAAAAAAAAAAATACTCTACTACTCTTGCGTGATCATGTGCCGTATAATTCGCATTAGAAGCTACGTAGAAGGATCTTACACCATTCAATACTAACTCCCACACCACACGTGACTCGCACGCTTTTCCCCCCGACAGGTTTCAACATATCTGACCTACTTTTCTATTTTTTATTTATTTATTACAAGTAAATTCAGACAGTTGTACCAAAGATTGAAAACGAGCTTTTAACTAACTAACCTTTCTGTTACACAGGCTGTTGCGGTTGACAGATGATACATCACAGTCATGTGCGTTTAGACTCTCTCTACTCTCATTACCGTCTTCCACGGCGTCGTTTTCGTTCGAGACTTCTTCAGATTCACCGCTCGACGAAGAGAACGATGAAGAAGAAGACTGTACAACCTCCGATGAGTTTGTGAAAAACTCGCTACCGGAACTTGACGACTCACCGGGGATAAATTCCACGGTGGTGTTCGTTGCCGGAGTGATTGAGAATGTTGTTTTATCAACGGTGGTGGAGATTTGAGAAAATAGATCGGACGGTTGATCTAAACTCTCTTCGAACACGACGGATCTCCACCATTGGATCACTACGTCTCCATCTCCATCTCCGGTCAGTTCACGGCGAGATTGACCAACCGGTTTTCTCCAAAAGCTTCTGCTTAAAAGCCGTTTAGAGAAAACGCCTTGTTTGTTATTACTACTATCTCCCTTTTTAACGGTGGAAGAAGAAGGAAACGGCAAAAGTTTAACGGCGTTAAGAAACGCCGTCGAAGCTTTATGAACGGCGTGACTGATCGCGGTTCCACAAGTAGTTCGGCTTCTTCTAGTGAGACGCGGTTTATGATTATGATGATGATGGATCAATCCTGACCGTTTGATCTCAGCGTCAAGGAGACGACGAACGGTGGAAGATGAAGAAGAAGTTTGACGACGTGGGAATGATTTGAAACCGTTGGATGAACAAGAACTGAGATCATCAAGTAAGTAATCTCTTAACATCAACGGCTTTAAACGTCTCTTGCTTGTTGAAAGTCTTTGATCAGAGGAACTGATCATTGACGACGCCATTGTTGCAAATCTAATTATAAGTAAGCATGTGATGATTGAGTTTGAGTGATGAGAGTTAGATTTTATAGTGAAGAAGAAAGAAGCTTCTATGTAAGGTGTGTGATCATAATTCATAAAACCGAGGTTTTTTTAATAGATATTTTATTATTATTATTATTATTATTATTATTATTATTATTATTATTATTATTATTATTATTATTATTATTATTATTATTATTATTATTATTATTATTATTTTGAATGTGAAGTAACGTTTGTGGAATTATTTATTGGGGTTAAGATTTGAAATCAGAGTCTAATAAATAATTAGATTATTATAATCTGTTAGTAAGATTAATATAAGTTGAAGAGAAAGTGACCAGAAGTTGACCTTGTAATAAAACAGAAGACGAGATCCTTGCGGCTGAGATACAGTTTATGCCTCTCTCACGTGTGTGTTTGCATTTACAATAATTATTTATATTTTATTATAAACGTATTTAGTGTAATTTCCAGATCTTTTTAGTAGCTTCCAACTATTACATTGAAACCATAAAACAAGCTTAATATTGTGGTTGGGCATTAAGGAGTCCTAGTATCGTTGTCTTTGTTACCATTATGTACTTTGATATATTTTACCATTATATCAAAGTATATATCACCAACTTTAAATTAATTTGTTAATTTATATAAGACCTACATACCTTTTTTACTTTAATGTCCATGTAATTCTTGCCCCAATACCTTTATCAAAAAAAAAAAAACAATTCTTGCCCCAATACATAATCAAACATGATTTTAACTTTCAGCACACTATTTTTAATTAAAATCGTTGGTTCGTTAATTATATATTAAAGTTCGGTATGAATTACTATTTGTTCAGTGTATAAAAGTCATATCTGAATTTAGTATGAATAGTTTAGCCCAGCCCAACTTATAGATTATTGGTAAAAATAACAAGTTCAAAATACAATTTGATTTTTTTAAAAGCTCAAGTCCGATCCAAATATATTGCAAGATCAATTCATCATTAACCGGCTATATCGAAATTTGTTTTCTTATTGGTTTATCCGGTTTGATCTTGTTACTTGAAGATATCATCCTAATATGATTAGTATAAATCTAAATCTAAATCTAAATCTAAAGTGAGTACAAATTTACAGGATCGGAGTTACGAGTTCAACTAGATTTAGGAAATATTTCTCCAATATAAATTAGTTAATAAGGCTCTTCGACTTTTGATTACATTGTTAGCCTAATGACGAACATCAAAGAGTCTTCACCAGTTTATATCCCATACATTCCTGATGATTTACTGTTGAACTGCTTAGCTCGTGTCTCGAGATTATACTATCCGACTCTCTCCTTAGTTTCCAAGAGATTCCGCTCTCTCGTTACATCGCTTGATCTTTACGATATCCGAACGCTCTTAGGACGCACCGAAAATTGTCTTTATGTGTGCATACGTTTAGGTTCTGAACTTATCCCACGTTGGTTCACTTTAAGCCGAAGACCAACTCGAATCCCTAAACTTAACTCACGATTGTTTGCTTCGTGTTTCACACCATATAGAGCCCTAACGAATCCTCCCGCTATGAAGAAAGAGAAGAAGTCAAGTGACATTAATCTTATGGTCTCAATCCCACCTTGCAGTTTGACTCCTCTGCCTGAGTTGAATCGTATTGCAGTAGGTTCTAATATCTACCTGGGTTGCATAGACAACAACGGTGCGTTCACGTCAAGGTTCTTCTTCATGGACTGTCGGTCTCACACCTTGCACGAAGTTCCAAGCATGCAGGTGGTTCGAAAGCACATTCACATGAAGGTTCTTGATGGGAAAGTATTTGTAGTAGATGGCAGCAAAGATCCCGATTACTCAAATTTGATCGAGTTTTTCGATCCCAAGACCCAAATATGGGAGCATTTACCAAGCCCTAGTGCGGAGATAGGTGGGAGTTATGTATCAAATTGCTTAGTCTTCGACGGAAAACTTTACTTGTTTGGGGATAAAAATGTGGTTTACAAGCCCAAAGAAAATAAATGGGATGAGGTAGGACTGGAGATACCATTGCGTTGGGTTCCCTCTTATCTTTGTTGCGTAGTAGATAACGTAATATACTGTTATGGAATAAATGGAGTGCTCTATTGGTATGACTCAGAGGGAAGATCGTGGAAAATTTTGAAGGGTTTGAAAAAACTTCCTAAATTACCAGAGGATTATACTTGTGTTAGATTGGTGGATTATGGTGAAAAGATTGCGCTTTTGTGGGAGAAGAATGTGTGTGATATAGACAGTAAGAAGATTTGGTGTGCTGCGATTGCGATTGAAAAACGTAATCGACAAAAGATTTATGGGAAGATTGAGTGGTCTGATGTTGTGCTTACTGTACCCAAGTCATCGTCTATATGGGAATTTACTGCTGTTAATGTTTGATTAAAGTTTTTTAATATCATTTTGTTTTCAATATGATGAAGGATTTTCTATAATGCTTAAAGTAGAATGCATATGTTGTTCCTAATTGGTACCAATACTCGGATTTTGTTAATTCTGAAAATTTTATGTTGAGATATTTTCGAATCTTTTGGTTCACTTAATTAAAAATGTTCAAATTCGGCTTTAATCAACATTTGATCATTGTATAAAAGTCCGTTTCATCTGATTTTAGTGTGGATATTGTAGTAGCCCAACATAATTTCAAAAACAGCGATGTTTTAGAAGCTCAAGTCCGATCCAAAACATCATTAACTCATCTAAAAAATAGGAAAAAATCTAAACCTAGACTGATTACAAGATAAGAGTTACGAGTTCAACTCACTACAAGAAATCTACCGCAAAACCGACGGAATTTCCGACGGACAATAATTCCGTCGGAAAAAATCGACGGTTTTCCGATGGATTCCCGAGATTTGAAAATTCTGGGAATCCGTCAGAAATTTCCGACGGAACTATGTCCGTCGGAAAAGTCCGACGGAACTATGTCCGTCGAAAAAATCCGACGGAATTTCTGACTGAAATCTATGCCATTATATTCCGACGGATATCCATGCCGTTATATTCCGACGGACTTCTGACGGATTGTTTAGGAGGTAGCATGGAAGTAGATGTAGGTGTAGGGAGCGTGCAGATGGTGAATGATGCGTTTAGAGAGAATGTCGAGTTTAGCGGTGAAGAAAAAGATAGGTTCGAAGAACCTAATGTAGAAGCAAGAAGATTTTTTGATATGTTAGATGCTGCAAAGCAGCCACTATATAAAGGGTGTAAAGAAGGTCATTCGCCTTTATCATCTGCAAGTAGATTGATGACGATTAATACGGATTACAATTTGGCAGAAGAGTGCGTTGATGCGATAACAGATTGGGCGAAAGATTTATTGCCAGAAGATAATCTTTTACCCGGATCATACTACGAGGTACAAAAACTTGTATCTGGTCTTGGTTTACCGTATAAGATAATAGATGTGTGCATCGACAACTGTATGCTATATTAGAGAGAAGATGAAAACCGCAAAAGATGTCGATTTTGTCGTAAACCACGGTATCAGGAAAGTAGTGGCAGAATTCAAATTCCATATAAATGTATGTGGTATTTACCAATAACAGAGAGGTTGAAAAGGTTATATACTTCTCAGCGCATGGTAGAGCCAATGAGATGGCATGCAGAACATCGTCAAGATGGAGATATTACACATCCTTCAGACGCAGAAGCTTGAAAACATTTTTAATCATTGTATCCGGATTTTGCGTATGAGCGAAGGAATGTGTACCTCGGGTTATGTACATATGGTTTTAACCCATTTGGGAAGCATGGAAGGAAGTATTCGTTATGGCCCGTAATTGTAACCCCTTACAATTTGCCTCCATCTCTGTGCATGCGTAGAGAGTTTTTATATCTCTCGATTCTTGTTTCCGGCCCAGAACATCCGAAGAGATCACTTGATATATTCCTACAGCCATTGATCTATGAGTTACAAATGCTATGGAAGCATGGTGTGGAAGCGTACGATGTTTCAACCCAGCAAAACATTAAGATGCGTGCGGTGCTTATGTGGACCATAAGCAATTTTCCAGCATATGGTATGTTATCAGGATAGACAACACATGGGAGATTATCGTGTCCGTATTGCCAAGACAACACTGATGCATTCCAACTGAAGCACGGTAGAAAAAGTTGTTGGTTTGATTGTCATAGAAGATTTTTACCGAGTGATAATCCGTATCGTCGTTCGAGAATAATGTTTACGAAGGGTAGGCAAGTTTTTGATGGTCCACCGCCTGAGATAGATGGTGAGACTTTATTGGAGCAGTTGAGAGATTTTGGTGCTGAGATGACTCTTTATTGTGGGGGTAATGGACATGAACCTGTTTATGGTGTCGGTGAATTTCATAGCTGGCACAAGAAGAGCATATTTTGGAATTTGCCTTACTGGAAGAACCATTTATTGCGGCATAATATTGATGTGATGCACGTTGAGAAGAACTTCTTTGAGAACATCATGAACACTATCTTAAACGTCCAAGAGAAGACGAAAGACAATATGAAATCTAGATTAGACTTGCCAGCATATTGCGATCGAGGTTTTCTTGAAGTGCTCCCAAATGGTCAATGTCTATTTCCATTATACCGGTTAGAAGCAGCAAAGAAAACAGAATTTTTTGATTGGATTCACGACGATGTTAAATTCACTGATGGATACGCATCTAATCTACGTAACTGCATCGATTATGGAGAAGGAAAGTTTACTGGAATGAAGAGTCATGATTGTCACGTTGTGATGCAGAGGCTTCTTCCATTTGCTTTTGCTCATCTTCTTCATAAAGACGTCCACCAAGCAATTGCAGGAGTAAGTGCTTTCTTTCGCGATTTATGCACAAGAACACTTACTGTTGAGGGAATCCAAAATTTACAGGCCAATATCCCGGCGATCCTTTGTAATTTGGAGAATATATTTCCACCATCTTTCTTTGATGTGATGGAACATCTTCCGATCCACCTCCCACGAGAAGCAGAACTAGGAGGCCCGGTTCAATACCGTTGGATGTATCCATTTGAGCAGTATATGTTTCATCTGAAGAAAAAGGTTAAGAATTTGAGTAGAGTAGAGGGATCTATTATCGCCCAGAGCATCAACGAAGAGGCCTCACAGTTTGCTGAATATTACTTCCCGTCAGAAGTTCGTACCAAGACTAGACATCCTAGTCGCCATGATGATCGTAATGAGAGAGTAATTTACCCCGTCGTTGTTCCAAAGTTATTTTCCCAAGTTGGGCGAGTCAGTGGCAAAGGAAAAAAGCGTAAATTATCTCAAGAGGAGTTTAAACACTTGCATACGTATATCCTAAGCAATTGTGAAGAAATTACGGAATACGAAAGGTAAACAAAAATTCTTTTGTGTCATTTAATGTATAATTGATTATTTTATATGTTATTATTAACTTGTAAACAATTTTGGTTTTCGTACAAGATTTACATGGTATTATTATGCGGGTACTATATGTATAAGACAGAAGACGAGCTTCAAGTCCATAAGGAGGAGGATTTTATGCCTTGGTTGCAGTTTTACGTAAGTGTTTAAAAACGTTAAATCATTTAATAAATATTTTTTTTAATACTAATTTGTAACTTATTTTTGTAGGTTTCTGAAGGAGTAAGAAGTGGACTGACATTTCCCACATGATTATTGGAATTTGTTAATGGTCCAAATTACATTGCAACTTTTTATCCTAGATACTGCAGTTGGGGATATGGGTTTAGGGTTCATGACGAGAGAAGGACAAGGCAGACTTCAAATTCTGGTATTTCAGTGAAATCTGGTAATGATGTTTACTATGGCGTTCTTCAGGAAATATTGGAAGTGCGGTACCCAGGAATGTTAGACTTAAGGTGCATTGTTTTCAAGTGTGATTGGTATGATTCAACACTCTGTCGTGGGCTTCATGTGGACCAATTTGGTGTTACGTCTGTTAATTCAAGTCAGAGACTAGAAACGTATGACCCATTCATTCTAGGATCACAAGCTGAGAAGGTAGGGTACAAATATTAGTGTAATTAATACTCAATTCATTATTTTGTTATAATAATTACAAAATTTATATGTTTTTTTTAGGTGTGCTATATTCGTTACCCTCGAGTTAAACGGCGGAAAGATCTTTGGTGCACAGTTACTACAGTGACCCCGAGAGGAAGAATTTATGGAGTTGCAGAACACGATGCTTTACAGCCAGCAGAAGTTGTTCCAATGGATCCAGTCGAGACTTCTTGTGATCTGGATCTTGTTGTTGATTTCACACAATTTGGTTTAGTATTTTCTGAATCAGAAGAAGAACAAGGTGAATTTTATGAGGATACAGACTCAATTCCATCTGAGGGATCAGCATCATCATCTGATGAAGATTAGTTATATGTGTGTTTTGTATTATTTTTTATTTTTACAGAAAGGTGTAAATTTGTTTTTATGTATTTTATTTAATTTTGACATTACTGTATATATTTTTACAAGTTTTAATAAAATAAGATTTTTCTAGAAATATATATTCCCTAAACAAACACCTTAACAAACCCACAAAACTCATTTAATTTTTATTGACACGTGTAACCCTAAAATCGTTAGAAATCCGTCGGTTTTTCCAACGGATTTCCCACGGTTTTGGGGGTTACATGGTTAATTTGTAATTTCTTGTACATCAAGACAATGTTAACAACAAACTTTGACAAAATAAACTAAATTTTATGATATATAACATATTTTCAAAAGTTTTCGTTGGTCGACATGGTTCGACCGAAAGTGTTTGATAGATAAACGTATAGTTAACATACAAGTTTACCAAAAACGAAATAATCTTATAAACTTTTGAAATTTGACAAATGAAAGATTTCTATAAGTTATTTGTGTTTGCAATCATGAATTTATAAAACTAAAAACATATGTTTACTGAAACGGTGCGTAAATAACCACTAAAACCATAAACCTGTCGGAAATCCGTCAGAATTTCTGACGTTTTTGTGGTAACACGTGTCCCCTTTTAAGGTTTGACTGGCCAATCAGAAAACATGCATATTTATATTATCCGTCGGATAATGAAAATGTAACCGTGAATATCTTTTCGTTTCCCACGATGCCTAAATTTTTGCGACTCCATCGGAAATTTCCGACTGATTCACGAAAATTTAGGCGCGAACGTTCCCGAAACCTTATCGAGAACGTGTGTGATTTAATTTTTTAAAAGTGACAGATTTCCGACGGATATATCCGTCGGAAATATCGTAATATATTCCGACTTCGTCTTCTTCCTCCTCACTTTCGCAGAAACTTTCCAAAACCTAAAAAACTCTAAAAACGCCAAATCTCCATTAGTAAGTCCGATCTTTCATCCCAATGTCTCAAAATTTCCCAAACTTGTAAGTTCTTAAGTTTATATTATGGATTGTTAGGTTTTGAGTTAGATTGATTGGTTTAGAAAATTAGAATTGTTAGAATTAGGTTTGTAATGTTAGATTTAGGATTTAGTTTGTTAGTTATAGGATTTACCTACTTTATAATATAGATTGTTAGATAAATGATTTTGATTTGGAATTTTAGATTTGTTAGAATTTGTGGTTGAATTATAATGTTAATTAGTATTAAGTTTTGTTATGTTTATTGAAATTATTTGTTTTGTTAATTTATTTATGTAATTAACTTATTTATAATTATTTTCATGCATTAAAATTTTCTTAATTTTGGTTTGAATTATTATTTTTTAGAAAATTATTATTATTTTTTTGATAATTTTTAATCATGTTAGTAATTTATAATTATTTCCATGAATTATTCATTCTTTTATAAATCATGGATTTACAAATTTATATTTGTTTTGGAATTAACATTTATAAATATAAATTTATGATGATTTTAGTAATTTATAAGTATTTCCATCAATTATTCATTCTTTTATAAATGTATAATTGTTTTGGACTAATAATGAATTTAAAATATTTTTTGATAATTTTTTATTATTTTGATAATGTATAATTTTTTCATGTAATAATCATGGATTATAAAATTTATAATTGTTTTGGAATTAATACTTATAAATATAAATTTATGATGATTTTAGTAATTTATAAGTATTTCCATAAATTATTCATTCTTTTATAAATGTATAATTGTTTTGGACTAATAATGAATTTAAAATATTATTTTGATAATTTTTTATTATTTTGATGATGTATAATTTTTTTTCATATAATGTTTGATTTCTTTTTTAATTTTTCTAGGGATTACGGTCGGTATTACCATTCACGCGGTGGCGACCGTAGTAGTCCACGGAGAGGTAGTTCCGGTTCGAGGAGTTCTCCTACACCGGAGACACATATCCCGGAGACAGCGCCTACGCCGACGCCTTCACCTACTGCACTGACGCAGATGAGCGTCGAAGACTTTGTCGCTTAACCAGGACGAGATAGATTGCCTCGTCTCCATCCGAATTACGTAAGCAGAGACACATAGTCAGTTTTTTTTAATTTTAAGAATTTTAATATTTATTTACTATTATAACTTTAGTTACAATTCAAATTATTTGTAATAATTTGTTTTGTAGGTTTGGTGATTCCGGAAACGGGATTTTCAAGTCCATTAACCGGATGCTCAATGGAATGCTTCGACATCCGTACCCGACGTACAACCAAATGCCGATGGCGGATCAGGAATTGTGGTTTCGCCAATTTGCGGTAAGTACCTCATATTTTAAATTGTTTTACTTTTATTTAAGATAGTTTATTTTAATTTAATTTTTGATTTGCAGCAAGAATTTAATTAGGACAGCCACATGACCGCCACGGTTAGACAATGCTTCGATAGAAAAGCATCGAGAATGTATTCATGGAAGCTGAACGAGTGGAAGGAGAAGTGGCACAAGAATGATGTCCCAAGGGAGTTGGTTTCCAACCCGAGCCTATGGAGCGGGTTATGCACTTATTGGAGTGAAGAACCGACCAAGACAAGCTCCACAACTCATTCTGCGTGCCGAAACAGCGATCGCAAAGGAAAAGGCAAGGCGACGCACAATCTAGGAGCGGTTAGTTTGGTCACACGGGCCAAACAACTGATAAGCTTCTTATTTAATTAAAATATTGTTATTTTAGTTTTATAATTTTATATTTTACTAAATTTTCATTTTTGTAGTTTCGGGAATACGGTGTCCAACTTTCCGCTCTGAGATTGCTCAAGGATGCGCATACCAGCAGGAAGACCCATGAAATCCAAGATCCGCTGGCTCGGGAGATCATTGACAACGTCACGAAGATGAGTGAAGACCTCCTCCTTTCTCAGCCACTCACGGAAGGAACGCCTCCAATGACAGAAGTTCCGTTCGAGAAGATTAACGAATTCGTCTATGAGGTAAGTAAAATATATATTTAAATCGTTTTTTTGTAATTTCTAATTTTTAACAAAGTTTTCGTTTCTTACCGCGTTGTACTCCGAAGACCAAAGGTCGTGTGTTTGGTCTTTCGGACGACGGATCTTTTTCTGTATCTTTGCGTTTCTACGGTGATTCTCCCGATCTTATGGCACAGCTCGCACAACGAGACGCTGAGATGGACGCCATGAAGACGCAGCTTCAACACCTCGCAGAAGAACGAGAAGCGGATCGCCTCCAACGAGAAGCGGAACGCGAGAGAACCCACAAATTGGAGGCGGATCACCTAGCATTGCAGCAACGCATGGAGGAATTCATTTCCCGATTCCCGCCATCATAGTTTTAGTTTGTTTTAGTTTTTTTGTTTTTTATTTGAATTATTTTATAACTATTGAATTTTTATTTGAATTATTCCATTATTTTATAATTATTATTTCTTTAATTTTAATTTATATTAGAAAACAAAATTTTAAAATTAATCTATTTAATTTTAAAAATTCGATTATATAATTAAAAAAAAATTAAACAATTCTGTCGGAAATCCGTCAGTTTTTTATCCGTCGGATTTCCATCGGTTTTTGTTCCGTCGGAAATCTGTCGGTTTATAAATATCAGAAATCTGTCGGTTTTAAACCGACGGAACACCGACGTATTAAAATCCGACGGATTTCCGACAGAATCCTGATTTCGGTATGCCGTCGGAAATCCGTCGGAATTGCCGACGGATTTCCGACGCAGCTTTTATTTCCGACGAGATAGAAGCGACGGAAAAACTCGATGGATTTCCGATGGAATTGGCCGTCAGTGTTGCGGTATTTTTTTTGTACTGACTTGATTTAGGAAATATACTATTTCTCCGATATAAAGTAGTTGACAAGGTTCTTGAGTTTGATTGCCCTGTAAGCGTTTTTATGTTCACTGATGACGAATCCTCTGGTTACTATGCCATACATTCCTGACGATTTATTGTTGAACTGCTTAGCCCGTGTCTCAAGATTATACTATCCGACTCCCTCCTTAGTTTCTAAGAGATTTCGCTCTCTCGTTGCATCGCTTGATCTTTACGAGACCCGAAAGCTCTTAGGATGCACTGAGAATTGTCTTTATCTGTGCTTACGTCTCAATTCTGAGCATACCACTCATTGGTACACTTTAAGCCGAAGGCCAACTTGAAACCCTAACCCTAACTCACAATGGTTCACTCCTTGCCGTAGGGAGAAAGAGAAAAAGTCAAGTGACTATCTTATGGTGTCAGTCCCAACTCACATTTTTTCTCCTCTGATAGGGTGGGCTCGTGGCACAATTGGTTATAATAACGATTGGTGGATACTTCAGGGGAGAGTTCTCGTCAAGGGTCTATTTCATGGACTGTCGAACTCATACCTGGCACAAAGCTCCAAGCATGCAGACGCCAAGAAAGTACCCCCATGTGAGTGTTCTTGATGGGAAAATATATGTAGTGGATGGCTGTGAAGATCCCGATTCCTTGAATTTTATCGAGTGTTTTGATCCCGAAACCCAAATATGGGAGTATGTGCCAAGCCCTAGCGCGGAGATATGCGAGAATATTAAATTAAAAAGCTGCTTAGCAATCCAAGGAAAGCTTTGCTTATTTGGGGATAAAAATGTGGGTTACACGTCCTAGGAAAAGAAATGGGATGTGGTAAGATTATTGGGGTTACCTTTGGCTATTTTGGATTCCAGTTATTCTTCTTGCGTGATAGATAATGTAGTTTACATGTATAATGAACCGTTGAGAAATCTCTTCTGGTGCAACTCCGAGGGAAGCTCGGTGGGAGTTTTGAAGGGTTTGGAAGAACTTCCTAGATTTCATCAAACGTGTGTTAGATTGGTGGATTATGGTGGAAAGATTGTGGTTTTGTGGGAAGAGAAAGTTAGCGGTATAGGCCATAAAAAGAAGACGATTTGGTGTGCTGAGATTGGCGTGGAAAAGAGATTTATGGGAAGATTGAGTGGTGTGACGTTGTGCTTACACTTTCTGAGCCATATGAAATCGTGCAAGTTATTTCGGCTACTGTTTGATGAACGAAATAGCTTATTGTTTTCAATATGATGAATGATTTTTTGTTTTTGTTTTACTGGTTAAAGCATAACGCATACAACAAAACAGTGATAATAACCACGATGAACAAAGCATACGAAAAACCCTAGAACCAAAAGACGATTTGTGTCATTGTGTGACGTATTCGAGAAAAAAAAATCATTAAAAATGTCGATGAGAGCATTGTGATAAACATTTGGATTCTTATATTCACGTAATATATTATAATCTATCATAAATATAGACTAATTGTTGTTGTACAAAATAAAAGAGAGAGAAAAAGAGTACATAAATTAGGTGATTCTCCTACTCCAAAACATTACATGATTCGATATTCGCAACAAAATTTGGTATGACTTGAGTACAATTTTTTTTTTATCAGTATCCATTCTATATACTAAACTTTTTTCTAAGTAAAAGAGTCGAAGACCTTACCCTGTGATATATAATTTCTTAAAGAGATACTATTGAAATATATGTTCTTGTGATGATTAATATGACCAATCATTACCTAAAATCGATGAATGTCATTTTCAAAAATGAACTCATTTAAATAATATTCTATTATCAAAACAATTTTTGTGCAGTCGAGTTCACTTTATTATGTTTTTTCTTTCAGCACCTATAAAATTTAACATAATATATATTCCATTTTGAATTATAGATGATTACGCTTATACTTGCGCATAAAGGCAGAGTTTGTATCAATAATTTTGTTTGTTTATAACTATTTAAATCAATTTCCTTGATATTTTAAATAATAATAACGACTAATTATTAAGCTATAAAACACATAAGAAAACAGATTAAACCATATATTATCGTTTACTTATGTTTTGTCTATATTTTACTTTTTCTCATTTTTTATTAATTTACTTTTTCATATATATATTTTAAAAAAACTTTAATTATATATTTATATATATGCAAAACTATGTTGATGATATTAGTTAAAAATTATTTCAATTTGAAGTAATCTTTTTATTTTTCTAAAATTAAGTACAAAAATAAATATCTGAAAATAGAACTTAAATTTGAAAAGAAACCACACGTGTGGATTGCTCGAGAAAAGCTTTGAACATGGAAGCAAGAAGATTACTGACAAAGACATGACAAGCTCTCCTTCTTCTCGTAAGTTATTTTTATTTTTAGTTCAGAGATTAATTACTTTTGTTTTTATACTTTCGTCAGTTACTTAAAATACAGGTAAAATCATGCAAAAGCGTATTTCCTGCTAATTGTTCCTCAACAGACTCACTATCTACTCTACACAACCAATTAATTTAGCCCAAATGAGTAATTGTTTATATATAAAAAAATCATATTTCGCCTATATTTTAAACAAATCATAGTTTCTCTTTTATAAATTAAAATTTTTTATTAAGAGATCAGGTTTAATGGTTGTGTATAAAATGAGGGAGAGAAAAAAATGAACATAATAGGGAATCTACATAAAATGACAAGATGACAACAGACGACCGATTTATTAATTGACGCAGGTGACACTGTTCCAAGTAGTACTGTGTATGACAATTTTACAACTTTGACCCTATTCTGATCAATGACCCAAGATAAGTTACCGTATAAGTAACTGCCGGCTGACTACATTAACAATATTATACAGATAATTTATGTATTTGGCAAAAAACAATCTCCAGTAGATATAAATTACTCTCCCAAGCAATTTAATAGTTTGATAAGAGTGTTACCCAATAAACTAATTCATAAGTAGGTAATGCTATTATAAAGATAACGATAACATATTTTACTATTCATCACTTGATCATAAACTGGTATATTTGTCATGTATGTAGTTGTAACCGGAATTGTATGAAATATTAATATTATTGGTCTATATAGATTATTGAATTTATTTATTTTTATCTCGGTTAATAGTCTGAACTAGTTAAGTTGAACAAATAGTTAAACTTAATATAAGCTATCGAGATGATAACATTAACAATGTTATAAGGATATCTTGGTAACAATGTTATCCAATATGCTGGTTTATAATCCGGTAACAATGTTATACGAATAACTACAACATATTTATGTATGGATCCTGATTTTACATTGACAAATAACAAATATACACATGTAACTGATAATAGATAAAATATAATTTAGCATAATAAAAATCATTGACGAAGCTAATAATGTTATCCGGGTAACCATGTAAATCTAACATCTCTCTTTCCTAATCTTACAATATATCTTACTTCATTTAATGCTACATATCTTTCCATAGCTTCATTCGAGTTCGCCGTAGGAGTAGGGGCAAACTTGTCTTGCATTTATGATAGCAGGAAAGAGATTAAAATAATAAATCTTGGATGTTAGTTTCGGGTCAATTTCTGAAATACTTTTACTCCTTCAAAACTTATTCTACACACTCTCCATTTTTCTCCAATACTCCTATACTCTTAATGAAAGTTATGTTTCCCAAATTTACCCTTACCAAACCAATCCAAACCGATTAACAAAACCGATTTTAATTGAATTGATGAATAAAATGAAAACAAAACCGAGCTCAAATCGACCAATCAAAGACACCTGATTTCCTGTGGACCTCCGTCGAGCTCAGTTCAGTTCATGGAGCTCAGTTCATGATTTCATGGAGCTCAGTTCATCGACCTCCGTCGTCGACTTCCTATTCTCTTCCCGTGTTGAGATTAAAATCTGAAATATTCCAGTCGTTCTTCCATCATTGAAAGTGTAGCTTTAATCTCCAGGTCAGTTTCTATTCCTTTCTTTCACTTCTAACATCATAATACATCGAGTCTTTAGTCGATTTTGGGTTTTTGTAATTGAAAATTAAAGATTGCAAGATTTGAAATTGATGTTGGAAATTAATGGGCATTGGGTTGGTAACCTTGTTTTCTGGGTCGATTAAGACATTTTAATGGAATGTAGTGGTTGGTATGTCGTGTATTTGGTCCAAGAATCAATTTGCAAATAGAGTAGAAAAAAGTGAGTACAACTGCTATAAATGGTATTACTGAGATATAAAAGTATTACTGGTACAATTGGTATTTCTGAGATTAGAAGGTAATTTATTATTGTTTTTAATTTTTCAGGAAGAAACAATGAGCAACGTTTCCATAAACATTCATTTTGATTATGAAGGATATTATGCAAAGATCGGAGATGATTATCAATGGTTTGGAAGAGAAGCTAACTTGTACGGTCTATTGTTTAGGAAATCATCAATGGAGGAGATAACTTATTCGATGTTAGTGGATAAGATATGTATGAAGATTGGGATGGATGAATTTTCAACGAGGCTGAAATTAAGTTACATTCCATTGGTAGTGAAACCTCAGACACAATCATATATTTTTGATGATGAGGATGTATATGTATATCTAACCTCGACGAATAAAGAGCAACGTAGAAGTGTATTGCATGTAGAAGTCATCAAAGATTTGGAAATAGTTCTGTTACGCGAGCAACTTTCGAGAGTAGAGAAAGGAAGTTCAGTTGGTGTGAATTATGGGGAAATAGTTCCGTTAGACGAGCAATTTTCGAAAGGAAGTTCTGTTGGTGTCGATAATTTTTACGCAAGGAATGCACCATAAGAACAACCTCATGAGCCTTTGGAGCCGCTAGAAAATGTTGTTGATAACAATATGGATAATGTTGTTGATAACAATATTGATGATATGGGTTAGATAGCTGTGGTATTCGGGAATACCATGAGCTTCCAATTGTTGTCCAAGAATCTCAGTTTTTAGAGTCATGGGAAGATGGTATTGGTCTGGAATTAGGTGAAGAATTTGAAAGCAAGCAGGCAGTGCAAGATTTAGTTGATAGAGCTTCACATCTTAAATGTTTTGGAGTGGCTATAGTCAACTCGGATACGAATCGGTACGTGGTAAAATGTCGTGAATCATTAGAAGGGTGTAAATGGTATTTACGAGTTGCAAAGCTTAAGAATTCAACTCGTTTCTTGGTTCGAGTATACACCAAGATGCATACATGCTTTCGGACTACTTCTAGTACAAGCTACAAAAGGAAAGGCACACCACAATTAGTTGCATCCCTTTTGCATAAAGATTTTCGTGGTCAATTCCAGACCCCAGATCCTAAAAGTCTCGTTTCTCTTGTTCTAGGAAAACTTGATGTGCCAGTGTCATACTCTGTTGCATATAGAAGGAAACAACTAGCTGTTAGTGATATTCGTGGCAGTCCAGAAGAGAGTTTCAAGATGGTCTATTCTTATTTGTACATGTTAGAGAAGGTAAATCATGGTACAAAAACTAGTGTGGTATTAGACGAAGGAAAAAAGTTCAAGTACCTATATGTCGCTTTGGGAGCTTCCATTGAAGGGCAAGTCATGAGAAAAGTGATTGTTGTGGATGCAACCTTTTTGAAGACCGTATATGGTGGCGTGCTAATTTTTGCTTCAGCTCAGGATCCGAATCACCACCACTATTTCATAGCGTTTGCTGTAGCTGATGGTAAAAAAGAGGATACTTGGATGTGGTTTTTCAATACCTTAAAAACCATCATACCAGATAGCCCTGAATTGGTATTTATTTTTGACAGAAATGCAAGCCTCATAAAAGCAGTGGGTGAGGTGTACCCGAGCTCTCACCATGGGTATTGTATCTATCATTTGTCCCAGAATGTGAGGGCAAAAGTTAAATTCGTCAACAAAGATGAAGTTGCTACAAAATTCAGGCAAATTGCTCAGATTTATACAATAGCTGAGTTCGAGAAACAATATGAAGATTTTAGGATGAGGTTTCCTAAGGCAGCCACGTATCTTGATACTACATGTGAAGTGGAAAAATGGGCAAGATGTTATTTTCTCGGATTAAAGTACGACATACACACCAGCAATGTAGTAGAGTCAATAAATTTTGTTTTTAAGAACGCAAAGAAGTTAGCATTGCTACCTATGATTGATACCATTGTTGCAAAATTTGCAGAGTGGTTTAACAATTATAGGAAGGAATCTGTTGGTGGATCAAATGCATAGAAACTTGTCCCTTTTGTGGAGAACGTATTGCACGATAGATGTGAGATTGCGTCCAAACTAACGGTGATTGAGCTAAACAGCTTCCAGCTAGAATACAGATTCATTGGTCCCGATGGGAAGACTTATATGGTGGACTTGAGAAATAAAAGTTGTATTTGCCGCTGTTTTGACTTAGACAAATATCCTTGTGTCCATGCAATAACCGCTGCCATGAAATTGAAACAAGAAAATAGAACAACTGAGGTACGTGATTTATATGATTTGTGTTCGAAATATTATTTGGTAGAGTTGTGGGTTTTGGCATATGTGAACATAATTTATCCAGTGCCGCATAACACTCGGTGGACTATTCCAAGTGAAATCCAAGAACTGTATGCATTACCTCTGAAATACAACAAAAGAAAGGGAAGAATTCAAGAAACTAGAAAACCATCCGTTGGAGAACGTCGCCGAAAGCATAAGCGGCAGCCAAGCAGCAACTTGGATGAGTGGTTTCAGAGCGAGGGTGGTAGCCCATATCAAAGCAAAGATTAGTAGTTTTTGTACTCTGTATTTGTAAAACTTGGTAAAACTTGGTTTCGTAATGGTACAACTACGACCAATTTAACAAATGTCTGTATTTGTAATTTTTGTACTCTGTATTTGTAAAACTTGGTAAAATTTGGTTTCGTAATGGTACAACTACGACCAATAAAATCAATCAATCAATAAAATGTTAATGTTGTTAATAAATTTAACCAATTTAACAAACTCTCTCAGATAAGATTTGTTACACAAAACACAAAACACACAATTTAACAAATCTTCTCAAATCTACATCAAATTCATTTTTGTACAAGAATGACTTTATACTTTATGATGACTTCCTTATTGGTGCCCACATTAAATTACAAAAACACAAACTAATGTTGTTACGAACATTAAATTGCAAAAAACATGATGAGTATACCTGAAATAACTAAAACCATGGGTACAACTAAAATATTTTAGTTTAAATTTTAGAACAACTAAATAATACACCAATTTCTTAAAAAGTACAATTATGTATATAAGAGTACAACTTGAAAACTAGGGTAAACTATGTGTTCTTGTGTCAACTTGGACCCACGGTTTTCATTTCTTTATTTTGGCTTGGACCCACGATTTTCATTTCTTTATTTTGTCTTGGACCCACGTGTTTGTCGGTGAATACAACAAAAGAGACCCACGTTTTTTCTGTGGTTTTGACCAAAAATTCAACAAATTGATTTTTGAGATTTCAGATTCCCTCTACAATTTTGGAAAAATTTGGATTTTCCCTCCATTGGGCTCCCTCGAATTTTGTTTCTACATTAAATTCTTTTATCTTCTAAATTCTTTATCCCTCGATTTCTCTTTCTCCCCCAATTTCGTTATCTCCTTCTACCTCGATTTCTCTTCCTCCCTCGATTTTGATTTTCACAAAGATGTCGGATATCTCAGAGAAGGACCCTTACTATGCTGAAATGAAGAGGCTCAAGGAACTTGAGGATAGAAGGACTCTCATAGCAGATGGTGACTACGGGCTTCCTCCTACACGATGTCCATGTGGTGGAAGAATCATCGAGGAAACCTCTAAAACCGAAGCGGAAGACATAGGAAGGAGATACCTTTATATACAATGTGTTCGAGGTGAGAAATGGACTATCATATGATCGGTTTTAGATTTAGTGGTATAACTATCATATGATCGGTTTTAGATTTAGTGGTATAACTATCATATGTTTTAGATGTAGTGGTATAACTATGATCTGTCTTTATTTTCAGAATGATGGCTTGCACATACGAAAAATTAGGTTCACGCTATCCAAGAAGAGGTGACAAAGTTAAAAAATGAGGTTCATGAGTAGTCCAAGCAGATTCGAAAGCTGAAAGAGTTGAAAATATGCGTTGATATGTTGATATCTTTGTTGTTGTAATATTTATGTTTATTTTGTTGTTTAAAGACTTATGTTTATTTTGTTGTTTTAAGACTTATGTTTCTTTTGTTGTTGTTGTAAGACTTATGTTTCTTTTGTTGTTGTTGTAAGATTTTTGTTTATTTTGTTGTTGTTGTAAGACTCCATGTTCAAAAACAAACATAGTTTTACCTAGTTAAACAACCCACGATAGTTATACCAAAATAAAACAACAAAACCAAGTCTTACAACAAAAACCAACAAAGTTTTACCTAGTTAAACAACCCTCGACAGTTATACCAAAATAAAACAAACATTAACACAACATTCGTTCAACACAAACTCTTAAACCTACTTCCTTTGCCGAGTCACAATAGGACTCCTAACCACTCCATCCTCTTGTCTTCCTCTTTTTACATTTCGCTTTCTCTCGTAAGTCACTTGGCTCACCATCTTCCCCTACACCCACATCCTTTCCTTTACTTCCCTCACCGGTTTCATTATCCTTACTAGATTCATCTTCACCCACCTCATTTCCCTCACCGGTTTCTTTTTCTTTACTAGATGCATCGTCACTCACCTCATTTCTCTCACTTACCCCATTGTCACTCACCTCATTTCCCTCACTTACCCCATCGTGACCCACCTCAACAACATCTTCCTCAACAAACTCGACATTTTCTCTAATCCACTTCAGATTTAGTTCCACAACTTGGTGTCTTTTATCTTGGGCATCATCTTCTTATGGATTTCCTTAAATCCATTCTCAAACACTGCCATCAACCGGTTCTCTAGCTCAACTAATCCATCATTACTCACCTTCTTTCTCTTTCGAGCCACTTTTCCACTACCCACAATTTCCCGCACCACATTATCCGCATCCGGATTATCCACAATTACTCGGCTAGCAACATCTTCGTTGTAAAGCTTTTCAAAAAATATTGTCTTCTTTTTCTCAACTAGAAGCTTCGTCCAACCATCAACAACTACATCATCCTCATCATTCCATCCACCCTCGTCGCCATTCATGATTTCCTCCAAAAGAACTTTCGCATCGGGAGATGAAATCATGATACTCTGAATCTCCTATGAATAAGAGGAAATCCAATTTATATACAACCACCATGATACATATATAATTAATATGTTATGTAATTTACATTAAAATAATTTCTAACCTTAGTTGTACCAAGTTTATCATACACATACGACATAGGAAAGCCTTTAAGATGACTTGCTTTAAACTTCATCTTGCACATCCGAGGACACTCAGGATGTGCATCTCGAACATCTTCTCGGAAATTATTCAGCAGAACTGGAATTGCCTCAAACGCTACAAGCTATAGACAACAAAAAATCATTCAGTTATACCAAGTTTATTAGTTGTACAAAGTTGATCTACCATAACAAAACAAAAGATGAATAAATGATCAAATCTTACTTACCTCCAAAGGAATAACAAAACTAGGAAAGACCTTTTGTGGACCCACAACTCCTCCACAATCTTTCATCAACTTAAAGATGTCTTTCATATTCTCATCAAATGCCAATCGCCCCCACGGGAAAGTGTCACACAATTTTTGGTCACCCACAGCTCGAAGAAAGAAATTCTCCACAGGGGATGCATGATCCCCTGTCTTTGACTTTCCTATGACGACGCTGCATAAGAAGTAGAGGATTGTCATTCTAAGACGATCATTAGAAGGTTTCTTCATTGATAGTAGCTTTTTCTCTACATCTGCATATGTTATTGTTTTCTTGGCACCAAATTTCTTCCCAACGAACTCGGTATTGCCCATACTTTTATAGAGGGTTGGATATTGATGACAATATAATCCCGACATGAGTGCGAATTCTCTGAGAGAATAGCGGATGGGAACGCCATTGACAATAAACCAACATTCGTTCTTCTTCTCCAAACATTCTGTGCGCAGAAAAAGCAGCCACATACCCATCAACTTATGATTTGAATCCCTAGGCATATGGAAGAAGTGTTTAAATTATGGGTGCTCCGTAAACCATTTTATCTCTCCCTCTTCAAGATGATTTTCCAATGTTGCCACCGCCTTACGAATATAGCACTTCGCTGATATCTTAAATGGCTTCATATACTCAGTAGGACTGAAGAACATCTTAAGAGGTTGTAATGCTTCGGTTTCCTCGTCGAAATCCTGCAATCGCGATCAAGTTGTACAATTCTATACGTTTTCGTTTCAATAATTTATAAGGTACAAACAACATAGTTATACCAAGTTCTACACAATTTAGAGATATACCGTTGAATGCCGCCAATGGATTGACTCAGTTGGGCCCGACTCCGACCCAGTTGCTTCACAATCAGCTTCCGGCGTGACTTCTTCTTCTTCTTCTCTACCTTCTATGATTGCCTCTTGATCTGTAGGATTCGACTCTCCACAAACGGTTGGGTTCGAGTCCATTTCAACTTCTTGTGCGGCTTCTTCTTCTTCTCCACCTTCTTTGATTTGCTCTTCTTCTGTAGGATTCGACTCTCCACATTCACTCTGGTTCGGCTCCATTAATTTTCCTTGGAACCTTGTTAGCACCATCACTTCCTTCCACAAATCTACGAATACAATCGATTATGTCTAGGGAAACGAAACGAAATATACGGAGTTGTCCGTAGTTATACCAAGTTCAACGAATATGTCTATGGAAAAGGTACGAAATGAAACTGGAACTGTCTCAACTGTCAAGTTGGAGAAGAATTTTGAAACTTAAACGGGAAAAGATGAGAAATTGGGGGAGAAAATCGAATTTAGCAAACCCTAGAAAAGGGGGATTTTAAAGATTAACCCGGATTCGACCCATTTACATTGGATTCGGGTATATACTATCCGATTAGGTTGGTTGGATTGTAATTTCTTGAGTTTTAAAAGGTTTTAGAGTCTTTTATAATTGTTTTGAATTAAAATAAATGATAATAAAATTATTTTTTAAAAGAAAAATAATAGAGAAAGCTCCTCAACTTTGAGTTAAGGAGTATCTCAGAAATTGGCCCGTTAGTTTCTTAATATAAAAGTCTCCCATTCCATGTATATTAAGCAACTTCACCCAACATAATATAGATGAGTCTCCTACTCGAATCCAAATCCCTAACCCTAACCCTAACTCTAACTTTAACTCACCATTGTTCACTCCTTGCATTATGGAGAAAGAGAAGTTAAGTGACTATCTTATGGTCTCAGTCCCAGCTCATAATTTTTCTCCTCCGATTGGATGGGCTCGTGCCGCAATTGGTTATAATATCTAAACGATTGGCGGATACTACAGTGGTGCGTTCTCGTCAAGGGTCTATTTCATGGACTGTCGATCTCATACCTGGCACGAAGCTCCAAGCATGCAGACGCCCCGAAAGTACCCCCATGTGAGTGTTCTTGATAGGAAAATATATGTAGTGGATGGCTGTAAAGATCCAGATTCCTCGAATTTTATGGAGTGTTTCGATCCCAAAACCCAAATATGGGACTATGCGCCAATCCCTAGCGCGGAGATAGGCCATAGTATTAAATTAAGAAGCTGCTTAGCAATCCAAGGAAAGCTTTGCTTATTTGTGGATAAAAATGTGGTTTACAAGTCCAAGGAAAAAATTGGCTTTCAATTCTTCTTCTTCAGTGATAGATAATGTAATTTACAGTTATGATGAACCGTGGAGAAGGCTGTGATGGTGCGACTCCGAGGGAAGCTCGATGAGAGTTTTGAAGGGTTTGGAAGAATTTCCTAGATTATCGCGTGTTAGATTGGTGAATTATGGTGGAAATGTCGTGGTTTTTTTGGGAGGAGAAAGTTGGTGGTATAGGCCCTAAGAAGAAGACGATTTGGTGTGCTGACAAGAGATTTATGGGAAGATTGAGTGGTGTGACATTGTGCTTACGCTATCCGAGGCAAATGAAATCATGCAAGTTATTACGGCTACTGTTTGATGAACGAAATGATGAGCCTTTGTTTGAACATGGTTATATTATTTTTGTTTTCAATATGATGAATGATTTTCTACTGCTTAAAGCATAATGTATATAACGGTAATCTACTCTTTCTCTCTTATAAGAACTTTGTTTAGTTATGTTTTGCCTTATTCTCAGTGATTTACTTCATTCTGTATTTCTCTCCGCAACACATCTAAGTAAAACTGTTTGCTTTTGGTATGCAGACAAAGCTTCTTGATTCACAAAACACCACAAGATTTGGATACGTCAAGCACTTGAAGAGTTGTTTCGACTCTTCTGATTAAACAAATTTGGGACTCTTCTATTTTGTAGGTAATCTTATTATTACTCCATCTCATTCCCAAACTGTAAAGTAGGAGTAACCAATCTTGACTTTTAAAATAAATTCTTTGTTCTTTTCAGTATCTTCTTGTTAAATATGAAATCAAAAGAAATTTATACATAATTACTAGGCATGAAAGGTAAAAATAATTTTTGAAAATTAAAGAGTTTCTACCATATTTGCTTGTTCTTGCCATGGATGTACTCTCTAAGAAATTTGACTTGGCTGCTGCTTCAGGAAAGTTACGACCTCGCCTGTTTCGCATTGATCACTGTAGTAAGTTTTGCGGATGATAAGTTAGTGTTCTTTGATGGTTCAAGGACTTCTCGTTGAGCAATGCTCGACATTAATCTCTTTAGAACATCCACATTGGTAGTCTCTCAACAAATTTCTTATATAATATAAAATAATAAATAATAGTAATAAAGCCTCTATGTTTTTTGGAAGCTGAAACCAAGGACCTTCTTGGTGTAGAGATGGACGAAACCATTAGAGCTGCTAGAGATTTTGAAAATAATGGCCCTAAAAATTATTACCCACATCAGTGGCCCCAAGCAAGTGCTTGACCTGCTTGTGGTCGGGGCCGGCACTGCTCATAATGAAAGTAGAGGACTATCAGCTTTTAATTGAGAAAGTGCATCTCTCTTTTGTTGGGGCGTTTACAACTTCTCCACTCAGTAATTTACACTACAATCACCTGATTGTGAAAATATTAACTTATAATCTCGCAAGATTCAAGTGATTATGCGTGTGAAGCTCCATGGTCTCTATAGAATTTGATCAAACAATGATACTCTCCTTTCGTTCTGGTTTTGTGATTTCGAGTAATTTAACCTGCAGCAACAACAATAACTATCTTAATCTCAGCAACTCCAAAAATACAATCGCTCGTGCAACTTTCTTAAATGCAACATCCTTCATCTAAACCTTCTGTCTTTTACTCTGTTTTGATCACCGGAATCTTTAGAGAGCTCCAGCGGTACGACTCAGAGACAAGATCGTGGATACTTTTGAAGGGTTTGGAAGAACGCCCACCTCCATTTCCTGAATTAGCAGAGCCTGTTAGATTGGTGGGTTATGGTGGAAAGATTGTGGCTTTGTGGGAGAAGAAAGCTGGTGGTATAGGCCCTAAGAAGAAGAAGATGATTTGGTGTGCTATGATTTCGCTTGAAAGGCGCAATGAAAAAGAGATTTATGGGAAGATTGAGTGTTGTAACGTTGTGCTTACACTTTCCGAGCCATATGAATTCGTTCAAGTTATTACCACAACTGTTTGATGAATTGAGTCAATCATGAGCCATTGCTTGAACATGGTTTTATCATTTTTTTTTTCAATATGCTTAAAGCACTATGCATATAACGTTGCTATTTCTCTCTTATATATTAACTCTGTTTAGTCATGTTCTCTGCTTCGCTCTGTTTTGCCTTATTCAGTTTTTTTTCTCTCCTGAACACATCCATTTAAAACCCAATTATTTTTTTTCTTTTCAATGTCTCTTTTGTAAGATATACGAAAATTGAAAGATGAAATAGCAAATTTAAAGATGAAAAACATTATACCAGAGAGTGAGAGCCAGACACTAGGCAGTAATGTATGTACAACTGAAACGACTAAACGGCCATGGATGTATAAACTTATACTCTCCCCAACAAATACTTTTTCTTTTATAAGAAAGAAAGATAAAAACAACTTGAAATTTAAAGTCTCTAAGCAGAAGACATATGTAAGTCTGATTATATTTAAGAGCTTTAACTTACTCAGATAAGCTCAAGGAACAATGCTTCTTGTTTGCTGGTCAATCCAAGATCGTTCAGAGTCGACTCACTTTCTCCATCTCCAAACGCATGCCTCGGGTATGGCCTCACCTGTTTCACCACACCAAAACTTAGACCTTGAAAGATCTTTTGACTGATTTTAAACCCACCCATATAAAACCAAACTGCACTAGCTACCCAGCAAGGCCACTGGGCCAGGATGGAAAGTCATTGACCTGATCTGGAACCAGACCTCATAACATCCTATAAGGGCGTTCTATAAGCCAAAAGATGAGAGATTTATTTCTATAGAGGCAGAATATTTACCAGTCTGTAAGTGTTAGGTTTCACCACTCTGGCAATGTCTATAAAGTTGAAAAGAGACTGCAAAACAGCGGAACGAACAGTTATTTACGGATAAATTTGAGTTATGCAAAATTAAACTGATGTGGGAAAACTGACTTGGAGTTTGTCGGATTTAAGGAAACAGCGGCCACGTCGGGTGCCATCTGGCATCCGGATTAGAAGGGTAATAGCATTCTCTTCGTCTGCTTGTGGCTCCTTAGGTAGAGATGCTTCTTTTGCATCTAGTTGCCTCTCTAGCTCCTGCAACAACATTCAGAGGAAAAAATCTGTAATCAGTAACAAGAGAACAGCCTTTAATAAAACTTGTGCAAAACCAGCCTACATAGCAATGCTAAGATTATTTTTCATATATCATTGTATGGTATTAGAGATCCATCTTTCTGAAGCAAGAAAGGGGTTTCGAAGTTGCATGTGGTTTGGCTGGTCTTTCTCTATCTACGTGCAGGAGTCAAGAACTAAGGATTTAGAAAGAGAGTTTTATGTGAAACAGAAGCGGCACCTGTTCCTCCTCGAGTTTTCTTTGAGCTTCTTCCTCTTTTTTCTTTTCTTCCTCCAGGAAAGCCTTTCTAGCAGTTTCTTCTTCTAGCTGACGAGCCTCAGCATCTCTAATAGATTGCATTTCTTTGTCTCGGTCAGCTTGAAGGGATGCAAGATACGCATCATCCTGCACGAGGTAGCAGTTCAAGAAACTTTATAATCACCAATAATTTCTGATAAAATAAAGGGATCTGCAAAAAAATTAGTAAGCTTTGCCTAACCTGCTGCTCTCGTATCAACCTCTGAGCTGTCAATGAAGGTGAGGGTGGACGTGGTGGTGCCCTCTGCTGAGGAGGTAAGAATGGAAGATGATTATATCCAGTTTCAGGAATGCCACCAAACATGGCTGCCTCAAGCATGACAGCTTCATCATGTTCTTCAGACGAAATGCCTCCCCACTTAATCATACACAGAAGAGCATTAGCAATGGCAAGGAATAGCTGCTCAGATTCTTAACTATAAGTAATAAAGGTATTCTAGTCTGGTTTCGGAGTAAGAAAGAAAACAGATTTAATTGATACCTCAGAAGGAAACCCATTGCCACGATCAGCTGGATTAACAGTTGCACGTTCTTCTTCAGGACTACCACTCCGGGAACGGTCAGCATTAGGTGGGGCCAGAGATCCAGACGCGGCACGTCTTGGCCTGTGTCTAACAAGAGGTTGCTCATCAACATCATCAGAGTCATCCTCAAATGGTGCGCTAGGTGCTGCCACTCTAGATAATATAAAAGACAATTTGTTACACCTCAATTTTTGACAAACACCAGTAGACAAACCGCTTGACATAAGTTTTTGCAACTGCAGATATTAAGCGCAGAGATAACACAGTAGAAAAGGGTAACAAAAAAGAACCAACAAACCTTCCGTTAAGGGCTTGTGTATCCTGAGGTCCTTGAGCAGCAGCCATTTCAGAAGCTCCTATTTCTGAGGTTGAGGCCTTATAACCTTGACTGCGCAAAACTTCCTCCTCTGCTGACTGCACTAACTTATGTTAAAAGAGATCAATGGGAGAGAGCAGAAAAATTAAAAGTGAGGAGACAACCACAGACCTTCAGTGACATTGTAACAGCTTTTGCTATGTCATCATCATCTTCCATGTGAGACGACCTCTCTTCAAACAAAGGATTTTTAGATCCCTATAAAACATTTTAAAAAGCTGATAAATTTGCTACTTCAATAAGCAAAAATAACCAACAAGAAAAACCCCAATACTGTTCATTCGCTTAGAGAAGCTTACCTCAGCCTCCTTCTTTGAGGCCTCAATGGCAGCTCTGATCATCTCTTCTTCTATATCATTGTAATCTTGATTATTATTGACTACAGAACCAGCAGGTCTCTCTTGCCTACTGCGCCCTGTAGGTCCAAAAGGAATATCATCATCACTCTCTTCATCTATTATAACCGTTCCTTGAGTAGCTGGACCCTGAACATGTGTTGTTTCCGTCACATCCTCAATAGTAGGAGCATCACTAGATCGTCCTGATGGCCCACTGCTATCCTTAACCTCTATAGGTATCTGCCTAACCTCTCTGGGATGACTAACAAACGGAGGGCGCGGCATAAGAGGATCGCTATCAAATATACTTCTAGCAAAGTTCGAATCGAGAAGCGAAAAGGGACCTCCCATTGTTCCAGTTCCAGAGAGGAAAGATAGAGGAGATTGTGCAGGCGGAATCACATCATCTATATCCATTTCATCGTCATGAGGGCCATTAACGGGCGCTTCATGTACTCTGCACAAAGAGCATAAGAAGTTAAGAACACACCACACAGAAAAAATGATAAATTTGCAAGAGAGAAAGATAATAAATAATAAATGAATGTCATACACATTTCGATCTCCCTCGCTGAAATATGCATTCACAGCTTGATTAAGATCACCACGATGTTCCTGCATAAGATTGGAAAAGAACAATTAATCATATTGATACTAAGAAGATACATATCAACCTATGGCAAAGACAACAAAAATAAACCAAAATTTCCTATTTCGAAAAAGCTTTAACCACTCTACAATTTAGCTCTCGAATTCGAAGAAAAACTATGTCAACATTGGTGAAAAAATCATAAAATCATCAATGAGATAAACGCGCAAATTCAGGAGAAATCGTCAAGCCAATAGCAATGTAAGAAGAGAAACCCTTCTAGAAACTCAATCCAATGACTTCAAAATTCTGAAAAACCAATTTCGATTACGAAATCAACTATTCGCAGATCAGAATTAACAAAAAGAGAGTGGGAGAAAGCATCCTAATAATCAAACGATCGTCGTCGTCTCATCGAACTTTTCACTTTACCGAGTCGAAAACTTCCGAAACAAATCTCAAAAATCATGAAGAATCACGAAAAGGAAAAAGCAACCAAGAAATATAAATCGAGATTATGAGTAATTCGAATCACCAGGATTTTCTGAACGGCGATGTCTTCTGAAGAGCCGGTGATGCTAATGAAAGTGTTGATTGATTCCTGATTTGGCGAAGCCATAAGAGAGAAGAAGGAGAAGAAGAAGAAGATGGAGAATCAAGTTTTGGTTCGCAACAAATGATCTTTGTGATTGTGAAATTTTCGTCTTTTGGGGAATTTGGAGTAAGGAAGGGGAAAACCAAAATGTTCTCTTGTGTGTGTGTGTGTTTTTTTTTTTTTTTTTTTGTGAAATTGCAAAATATTTTGGATTGGATCGGCGAAACGCGTCGGTTTAAGGTCTTTTCTTTTTGGGATTTTTTTTTTTGGGGATTTTAAATTCATTAGTTACTCTTTTGTTTTTTGGTCATGTGGAGATTTTTTATGGTGAAGCTTTGAAGTTTCTCCATAGTTCTAGAGTAATTAAAAGTGAAGGACAATTTGTTTGCACATTTAGTTAGTCACTATTCATAAATACATTTAAGCTGATATTCAAAAAGAGTATTTAATATATATCATCACAAGATTTGAGGTTTACTATCATACTATATCATTGTACTTTTTTAGTTAATTCATAAATCATTATCAAATATAAAATCCTGGTCAACCAATTTTATCAGAGTTTGCAAAAAAGGTTTATTAATTTTAAAAGTGATATAGGGTTTTTGTCTAATGAATTTTTTTATATAAATTTTTACTTCTCTGTTATATGTTTTTTAATTGTAATATTTTGGAGTGAGTCAGCGAGATTCCTCGTTTTAAATTTTGTGATATTTTAATTAATTTTATTTTTGTATTTTAATTTTGATAGTTACTCTTTTCGGTTTTTTTTTGCTTTTATATTTTTGGTCATGTATTAATTGTATCATATTACTATTCATGTCAAGATAATATCATCAATATTTTTAATTTTAATTATTATTAGTCACCAAATGACCATTTCTTACCGCTATAAAAGCCCTTACCACCATATGTACACATTTTTCAAAAACATTCAATATTTTATTTTTTAATTATATGATTGTTGAAAAAAAAATTCCTAATGACAAATCACTATCCATGTCAGTATAATGTCACCAATATTTTGTAGATTACGATTAATTGCCTTATGACTATCTCTTACCACCCACCTTAAGTGCCACTACCTGGATTCATACATTTTTCGAAATTTATTATTGTAAACAAAAATATTTTCAATATACATTCAAAATTAGAAGATTACAAATGTTGAAATTCAATTTAATAATTTGTATTAAACTGAAAAAATTATATTAAATTGAATTTCAACACTTGTAATCTAATTAAACTGAAAAAATTTCGACATTTTTTGACATTTGTAATCGAATTTTTTTTATATTAAATTGAATTTCGACACCAATATAAATTTAATTAACAAACAAATAAAACTAAAGAAAAATTACACAAAAAGCAGAATACTCGATAAATTAATAACTTCTCTAAATTAATAAATTTTCTCAGTCCCAAGTTGGACCAGTATAATAATTGACACATTTCGATAAGATAATAAGATAATAATTTTTTTGAAATCTCTATGTAAATATATGGTCTCATTAATAACATAATTTAATAATCATATAAATTTATTTTTTATATATAAGATATTTTAGTGAAATATGATTCTAATGTTGTTTATTTATTCGTAAATTTGTAATTTTGTTGGAGTTTATATCTATTTTTCTTAAAATATCAAAAATATATAATATTATCTTCTCAAATTGCATCAAAAATTATTAAAAAAAATTATATATGCAATAATTATTTTCTAATGTGTAAATGCATTAAAACACATCGAAGTATTGTCTTCATTTCTCTACTCTTTATATAATATTTTTTTAATTTAGAAAAACTCTCTATAAATTAATAATTATGAATTTATCAATTAATTAATAACCTCTATAAATTAATAAACTTCTCTAGTCCCAACATTATTAATTTATAGAGATTTTACTGTAGAACACAGTTATAGTATTAAACCCGTGGGTTAAGATTATAAATGTTAAGTTCTATTTAATTAAATTATTTAATAAACAAAAAAATGTTAAACTAAAGAAAATTACACCAAAAGCAAAAACTTAATAATGAAAAAAAGAATAAAAATAAAACAAACTAGAGATATGGTCTTAAAATCTCCAGCCGTCTGATGAAGATGAAGGGGTTGGCACTTCCATGAGCGAGTAAGTATGGCAAATGAGTCAAAGATGGATTGGAGATGATTCTCTAGCAGAGTTTTACTAGAAGTTCATCATCATTATTATTCCTTCTTGAATGCCCTAACTGTTGATGTTTTAGACTATGAGTGCAAAAGTTTCTCAGAAATAAACAACAAGAATTGTATATATGTGATATAGTAAGTGTATCTACCTTGTTGTCAATGAGTTTGTGCCAAGCTTTTCCGGTTAGTAAGTAACGGATTGCGAATTTTAGTATGTCTAATGGAAAATAGAAGACAATGTTGTATAGCCAAATGACTCCAGCCCAACCAAATCCTATTCCTTGGATTCTTGCAACGTCCCAACTTGCGTAAACCGCAATTATTGTTGCAATCTACAAGGTCAAGTTTATGAAAATCATTGAAGAGACTATAATGAAAAGAAGAAGAAGAAATAGAATTATGTTTTCTATATGCTTACCATTTGTACTTCCATGAAATGGCAAACCAAAAGCGATCCAGGTCGTTCTACAAAAGACCAGCTTCTCGATTGAGTGACAAAGATAAGAGCTTGGCTCATTATACTAACTTGTAAGTATAAAGGAGACATCATCTCATGTTCATTGCCTCTCAAGTCTCTTACGTTGAACATTCTCTATATAAAAATAAAACATATATAAGAGTTCATTATATGCTTTTGTGTTATATGGGATCTGAAGAGAGATTTTGTTATGTTACCGGGAAGAAATCGGTTCTATATGCAGTCCAAAAGAAAACAATAGTCACTAAAGCCATGTAGCCACCAAGAACAACGCCAGTTGCGAAAATCTCTTTGAAGTTCCAGCTATCTTGTGTAGGAGAAGGCTTGACTGTGTGCTTTGAGGTAGTCAAGATGGTTCCTATTGAGTAATTTAATAACGTTTTATTATGTTTTTTTTTTTCTTTTGGAGCAAATAGAGAAAAGTTTTTAAAGAGTAAAAAAGTACTCACCATCGTTTAGTATAGCAATGATCAAAACCATCAATGGTGAAATGTCGAACTTCCATATCAAAGCGATGAACATAAACCCAAACTGTATTTAAAAAAAAAAAAAAGCACAAATAGAGATCGTAATATAAACTTGATGATATTAAAGAAGAAATACAAGGTTTGATTACTTACCACAACACGGATGGGTATTGAGACTACATTAATCTGTTTAAAAAGAAACATCAGAAAACATTAGAATAAGTGAAATCAGTGAAAAGGAATGTGTAGTAGTTTAGATAAGAGCACTACTTACTGTGTAGCTTTTCATTTGTTGTAAAGTCGCTCGACTAGTTTGAACCGCGTTGATGATACCATTGAGTCCAGGCTCAGTCAGAATGATATCAGAAGCAACTCTTTCTGCTTCAGTAGCATCCGCAAAAGCGATACCAATATCCGCTTTCTTTAACGCAGGAGCATCATTCACTCCATTACTAGTCATACCACAAATATGCTTCCTCTCTTGTAACTTCTTCACAATTTCGTATTTGTGCTCTGAATGAATTTGGTAAGGAAAAGAAAAAAAAATGTTACATAGAGAGAACATGTTTGTATTTTTTGAAAAAAAGGTCTTAACTCTTAAACAAACCTGGTAAGACACCAGCAAAGCCATCAGCTTCCTCAATCAACTCATCAACATGAAAGCGAGCGATGCTTTTGTCTTTGTATTGACCCAGCAAAGAAGTTGATTGGTATATGTTTGTTCCCATACCAAGTTTAAGTCCAGTTTCTTTCGCAATAGCAAGTTGATCACCTATAAAAACCAATGGAAACATAAAGAAGAGATCGAAGGATAAAAGTCGCATAGTAGAAAAAAAGTAAAGATATAAACCGGTAGTCATCTTCACGTTGACACTGAGGTTTAGAGCTCTTCTAATGGTTTCTGCATCATCATGTCTTGGAGGATCAAACAATGGTAATACACCCACAAGTTCCCATGGACCACCAAAGCTTTCTTTTGTTTTGTCAGGTACAATCTTGTAACAAAAAAAACACAAAACTTTGCATAAAATGTTTATCACTCTTTTCTCTTTCTAAATTTTGTTACAAGATGTAATAATTTTCTCACCTGTCTTGATACAGCTAATGACTTGAGTCCACGCTCAGCATTCTTTTCGATTGCAGAGTGGACTCTCTTCCTTAGATCAGAACTCGCGTCGCAGAGATCAAGAATCTGAAATCATCAAAGAATAGTTTTTTTTCGGTTATATCATTAAAGAGAAACAACACTTAAAAGTAACACAAAATCAGTGTTAAGTTACCTGCTCAGGAGCTCCTTTGCTTACTCGGTGCCAGTTTCCGTGTTCATCGACATAAGTTAAAGCGGCTCGCTTATTGACTGGATTGAATGGAAAAAGTGAATCTCTGTAATTGTAGCTAGTGCCTGACATAAAAAAAAACAAGAAAAAGGATGAGAAAAGTCAGTTTCTTCAAGGTAAGAAAACAGAGGAAAAACAGAGTTTTAAGATTTATTATATATCAGCATTCCAACAATAGCAGTATCAATAGAATCTTGATTCTCTGTTCTTGAAGAACTCGCAGCGAGAAGCAAAACATCTTCTTTCTCAACGCCTTTAGCATATACCTCAATTAGATTCTTGTCAACACTAAGCTTGTTGAGAGTTGGAGTCCCGGTTTTATCGCTGATCAGAACATCCATACTAGCCAACACTTCAATGGTGGTCATTCGTTTCGTGATAGCTCCTTGTTGACACAACCTGAAGGACCCAATATTCATTATCACAGACATAACAGTAGGCATTGCAATGGGGATCCCACCAATCAAAAGAGCCATAAGATTTTTTATTCCGTCTCTGTACTTTCTGCGCTGGATCGGGAACATCACAACGACCTCAATCCACAAACCGATGGCTATGGAAACAATGCAGAAGTTTCCAATTTTCGTTAGAACTTTCTGGAAATGTTCAACTTGGTTTGTGTTGTCCACAAGATGAGACGCTTTATGAAAGAACGTGTGGACTCCAGTGCTGATCACAACCGCTACCATCTCACCTTGTGTGCACGTAGAACCGGAGAAAACTCTTTCCCCTGGACCTTTTGTTACGGGAAGGGATTCTCCGGTTAGAGTAGATTGATCAACTTTTAAATTATCGCCTTCGACAAGACGTGCATCACAAGGAATGATGTCACCGAGCTTGATGCTTACAATATCTCCAGGAACAAGAATTGAAGCCTCTTGCTCTGACCATTTTCCATCTCTTAGAACCTTCAAAACAAAAAACATATTGTTAACGCTTTGAGATTATAGCCTCAAGATTGTATGAAACACATTTTTTCAGTGTTTCATAAACTGTTTTTTTTTTCATTTAACGTATGCTTTTGCTTAAGATGCTTAGAATTGAATTGAAAATAAAGAATTTAAACGTGAATGCAAATGCCAACAAACAATTTAGATATATGTCTAGTAGAACAATGAAGCAAACAGAACCTAAAACGTATGCATTGTGAAACTTAAATTTCTATCGTTTGATTTCTATCTTTCTAACCCCAAGACACTATGAAAACAAGTAGCTAGGTGCTAAAATAATCTAGTCATTTGAGAGATAACATAACTAAACCACACGCGTATTGCGCAAATATAAACGCAAACAAACAATCAATCGAGGTTTTGTCGAGTATAGAACAATGAAGCAAAGAGAAGAATGAAGGGATTTTATTAAGAGGACCTTTGTTTTGGGAGAAAGACAAGCCATAAGAGCAGCAGTAGCAACTTCGGCACTGTTTTCTTCGATAAAGTTGCGTATTGAGTTGAACAACAAAAGACATATAATACCGACACAAACTTGCCATTCCGGTGGCTTTCCATCGTCGTTAGCCAACACAACAGCCATCAATGCAGCTACTTCCATGACCCAAGGTAAAGGGTTCCACATAAAACCCAAGAACTTGAGCATTTGGTTTTCCTGTTGTTAAAAATATAATTAGTGACTTACTTCATTAATGACTGTTATTCTTGTTTAAGCCAAAAAAAAAAACTATAGAAAGTTAATCCTCTGTAAATTAATATTTGATAAATTAATACGGAAGTTTAGTTTACCTTCTTCTCCTCGAGTTTGTTGGGACCAAAGATCTTGAGTCTGCTTTCTCCTTCAGCACTAGATAAACCTTCTCTGTTGCATTTCAACTGTTGGAAAACTTCTTCAATTGGGATTTTCTCCTGCAATATAATATGAACATGATCCAATTATCTGGTGTAAAATATTATTTTTGTATACAAATAATACAAATTAAGTATGCAACACTTATTCAAGTCCTATCGAAATTCTTACTGAAAATCATATCTTCTATCTTCATCATATGTATACAATCTTACTTATTTCTCTTAATTTTTTTACTGTTTATTCATCTATAGAACAGTTTCAAAAGAAAATTTTCATATACAATCTATAGAACAGTTTCAAAACTACAATTGTACAATGTATCATGTACAGGATGTAGTAGAACAAAAAACTACGCAAAGAGAAAAAGGTAGAAAACCCCCAAATTCTAATTATGACAATATAACAGTTTTCCATGTATTCTTTTATCATCGATTAAAACAGACAATCTCGAGCTTAACATGCATGTAATAAAAAGTTCAACAATCGAATCGATGTAAGAAGAACGTCACAAGCTAAAAAAAACATGATGTATAATAGAACCCTAATTTAATCGAATTGTCAAGTAAACAAAAAAAATCCTTTGGTAAATTCATTGAATAATTTAAACAAACACAAAGAAACTAAAGAAAATAAAAGTTTACAGAATAAAAAAAAAGGAATTCATACCAAAGCATTATCCACGTTCTCAATATCCACGAGAGAACCACTAGTCGCCATCTTTTTCTCTGCGCATTCGTCAAATCAAAATACAAAAATCGTTAAAATTATCCACAAAACTGCGGAAGAAAGTAACTATAATGAAACTAAATTCAAGAGTTTTAAAAACGAAAAATCAAGAAGAACAGAGGAAATTCAAATTGAAACGAACCAGATTCTTCGAAAAAAAAGAGAGCAAGTAAGGTGAACTACGTTAACTATTTGGTGTCTCTATTTATACAGAAAATAGAGAGTTAGAGATCAACATCTGTGAGATATCATTATCAAAAGAATTAAGGAAAAATAAAACATCCGTGAGATATCCATTAAATCTTTTACCAATATAACATTAATATTTTAATATTTTTTAATTAAAATTTTTATCTTAAAATTTTATCTCTAAGAGACAATAAATTTTAAAGGATATTTCTTTAAATTTTTAAATAAATTTCTATATGATGAAGATATGAATGAAGTCTATATATAAGATTGAGGAAAACAATAATTATAACTATGGGAAAAAAAAAATTAAGAGTTTATTAAATTTTAACAAAAAAGATTGTGTTAATTTATTCAAAAAAAAAATTAATATTAACAAAAGGAAAAAAATTATTAAATTTTACAAGTGTCAAATCTAATTGTCTAATAGACATGTATCACAATTTCGGCCAATTTAATCTTCACTTCGAATGGATGAGGCTAAAAAGTTGTCTAATCGACTCAGTAAAACTTCATAGGGAAGAGATAATAACGAAGGATGCAATCCTATTAGGACCATGGGAAGCACCAACAAAAAAAGATTGACGCAGTAGCCACACAATCTTATAAATAAAACAACCCAATATAGGAACCACAACGAAAATATCTAGATAATAAAAGCTAAATACTTAACTCTTAAAACAAAACAGTTTTGCTAATCTAAGTACTAATGTATAATTTAAATTTATACATAATGGAGCTTGATAGATAAATAATTTTATTTTATAACTTATACAAGAGGCATGCAAAGTTACAAAAATAAAAACTTGTAATCTATGAAATCTAGAAGGAATTGATCGTTATGGCTAGACATGGGCATTCGGGTTCGGATTTGGATTCGGATCGGTTAATCGAGTTTCGGATTATTCGGATTTGGTTGTTTAGAATCCGAACAGTACCTGACTGTTATTCGGATTCGGATCGGTTATGTAAAATTATTTAAAATCCGATCAAGAATCAAAATTGTTCTTGATCGGATTCTGTTCGGTTAATAACCCGAAATAACCGAAAATCCGAATTAACAAAAAAAAACCACAAATCAGAAATTTTGTAATTTAAAATAACACAAGTACAAAAAAGAAACTTTAAAGTTTAAACTACATAGTCAAAAATAAATAAGTATAAATAGTTCAGTTTTATTCAGTTATCCGAATTAATTTCGGTTTGGGTAGGATCCGAACCGAATCCAAAAATTATTTAAGATCAAAACCGATCGGATTTTAGAGCATAACCAAATCCGATTTTAATCGGTTTTTTCGGATCAGATTTCAGATTTCGGATTTTATGCCCAAGCCTAGAACTTATGGCCTATGCCCCTATGGGACATGTTATTAGCAGTTATTTTATTGCTGCAAAGTCTGCAATACACACACACAATATCACATGCAATTTCAATAATAAACCCTTATATATTACTGTGGAATAATCATAGTCATATACAAGTGTGCTTCTTCCACATAATCTCCACTGAAATTTTTGCTTTATGTGTCGTCCAAGCCATAGTCTTAACTCTCCCGTAGCCTTTGTCTCTTCCGTCTGTCCACGTGCACATCACGTGACACGACAATCCCGTGCTTGCCTCGCCTACGCTGCTTCTGCTTACTATCTTTATGGACTCGATGAAGTTGGTGGTAGTAGTGAGACTCGTTGTGGTCACGTTCAGGCATATTGTGTAAACCGTCGTCGTCTTGACCACGATGATGTTTATTATGTCTTTGGTGTGTTCTACGATGGTGATTATGGGTTTTAACACCATGCCGATGCTTGTGATTGTGATGGTGATGGTAATGATGACGGTTTACGGCATCTTCTCTGGTGTGTGGTAATAATCTCCGATGATCTGAGTCGAAATGATCTTCCCACCAGTCGTAGAATGGATCAAAGAGTCCCTTTTGGTGCAAGAGCCAGAGAAGCACACAAGCTGTGAACAAAACCAAACTGTTCATTTATGTTATTATGTTAGCGATTTACATTTGAAATGCTTACTGGTTGGGAAGAGAGTGAGCAGAAGGCCGAACATAACCATCCAGCTCAAGCAAACGTATTGAATGTGGCAGCTGAAGTCGAAGAAACTCGAACATTTGTTTCTGCACATATTAGATTTGATTGGTTTCATTTTCAAGTTATCATTGTTCTCAAAGAAGAGTTGATTCAAGAGAAGTGTGTAACCTGCAAGTGTCTCCGGTGATGAAATCGATTAAACCATTGATGATTTTTGTCCACAGTAATCTAATTGATTCAAAGAAACCTTTAGGAAGAGTCTCTGGAATTTGAAATGGATTAGTAACCTGCAACAATGAAGATAATGGTCACTCAATGATCTAAAATCAAGAATCATTTGAATTCAATTGTAGAAAGAACCTGAGTTCCATTGTCAAGTACAGTAGCTGTCGTGCTGAATTGACACTCGGCTCTGTCTACTTCGCTGAACTGAGAATCCTTGAGTATAGCTATACACAATGAAAACAGAGCATTCTTGAAATAAGGAATCAGGGATTTTGTAAGAGAAGAGATTCTTGTATAAAAGAATCACCTGTGCATATATACTTTGCAGCCTGATCTTTGGTCGGGTACAACTTAAAAGATCGAGTTGTGACCGCTTTTGGTTTTATAATTAAGAATTGCTCCTGAAACAATATCAGTTTGTAACATTCCTAACAATGCTTCTTCTTAGAAGATTAACTGAGAGTTAGTTACCTCAACAAAAGCCACTCCTTTGGAGCAATCAAACTGCGCAAAAGGAAGCGAAATACGATTAATGTATCTAGCAAAAAATTTCTTGCTATGAAACTATCAGATAAGATTCAGTTTTAAATATTACCGTTAAGCTATAAGATGCTTCTACTTCACCAGTATTCTTGGTTGTGACTGCAGCAACTCCAAATTGTGTAAGTGCCTCGAATGTCGGTATAGCGATGTTTATGATCTTACCGGGGCTCCTGCAACCACACAAAGGTTACTTTAACTTTACTTTATGTAATCAAAATTTCGAAAATGTTGAAGACTTTTTACCTTTGGTAAACGTATTCAATATCATCAGCTCTTAGTTCTATCATTAGATTTGTGTTAAGTGTTTCTGTAACTCCAATGGAGAACGAGTGAGGCCCCGCGTTCTGTATCATGTAAAGGAAAATCCGATAAGCCGAAAAAAACTTAACACTTACTGATTCAAAAAAACTAGGAAAGCTAGAACATAACTGGATGTTGATTGATTCTCTCAAATCTTCCTTCTAGTCCATATAAAGGAAGTTGGTGCCGGTCAATCCGGTTTATATCTGCCTGAAATAGACTTGTTATTGGTGAAACAATGATGAAGTAAGGTTTAAGGAAGCTATAATATATAAGTACTAACCTCGCGGAAGTTCCACAGTTGATTATGCAAGCAACTCCAATACGGTGAACCGCAGAAATTTGGTTGGGTGTTGAAACCTTCGTAGCCAACACCGATTTTATTACATTCTAGGCCATCCAATGTAAATCTCACTCTCTCAAGCAGCATCCACATTGAGTAGTTTCCACCTAAGTTCCCTGGTTGTCCCGCTTCAGCCGCCTTTTTAAACCAAAATATTCATTTCATTTAGCATTACAGCGCGGCACAAGTACTTACAAGATTTCAAATGGACAAGAGCAGTTACCTCTCTTGGGATTACAAGATAGAAGTCCTCAAAAGAAGGAATACTTGTGTAACCAGCAAAGTCACCTATGAGATTAACTTTTAGAAAATTATCATTTGCAGTAGCTGTCCTATTTTCAGGACCAATGATCACTTCCTGCAGAAAAATCAAGAACCGTAAGGCCGAATAACTCGAGAACAAAACCAGCTTGAGAACCCGAAGAAAAATAGGGATTAATGAAGTAAACATACTGAAACTCTAGTTCCTGTTTTCAATTCAACCCGCACGCTAAATCCTAGTGACCGTTGTCCAATGCCGAAAACATGGAACCTAAAGGTGAGAACACAAAACCGTGAAGCATATTTTGCATCTTGAAGATAAGAGCAGATGATAAACATCATTTAAGGATCCATACCAGTCACCTGGAAAACGAAGGCAATGCGCGGTATTTGCCTTCCCTTTTATCATCTTATCAACTAATCAAAATCAAGAGAAGAAGAAACAAGAATCCAGATTAAGTTATATTCTTTAACAAGAAACAAAAGGAGGGAAACGTTAAACCAAAGAAACACATACAAACATCTCCACAAGATGAAGGCATTCTTCGTTGCGGTCCACATGGACAACAAATTGGCTGAGTCTGCTCCAAAACATTACCCTTCTCATCACGCAACCTGAATAACTATCACTACAAATTAGTGAAAAATAGTCATCAAATCAATGTTGGTCTATAAAAGATAAGTTTTCAGATTATGTATCGTTGCCTTTCGCATATTTGTACAATGTCTGGTCCAGCATCAGGCTCACACTTTCGAGTCGTAACGTAATACTCTTGAGGTTTGTAAGGTACATCCTAAAACGTTTTAAAAAGACTAATTAATCTCTGAACCTAATACGGTTAAATCAATCACTATGCACTAAAATCATGATAATCAAACTCTAAACCAAACCCTATTTCAATCATCAAGATTAATATAAACAAAATATAAATTTCATACCCTAATGTAAGTAAGATCATAGAGAGCATATGCTGCTGATTTGTTCACTGTTATCACCGGTGGAATCCGTACAGTTTGCATATTACTACTCGAATTATCTTCAACCTCTACGATCTCCGCTACAATCGAAGCCTCTCCTCCACTCTTTATTCATCACAAAATTGTTGAACACAAAATCGTATAAACATATAGAAGGAAAAGATAAATATGAAATTTTGGGTGAAAAGGCTTACGGATCCACTAGGAACAGCGAGATTCAATACGATCTTAGTTGAACAATTGAGATTCCCTGAATCGGATGTTTTTTCACACTTCTCGAGCTTTGATTTCGACAAAATCTGAATTCCATTGACTTCGATTAACATTCCGAGAACAATTCCGGCGATTAAATAAGCCATCACCACCACCGCGTTCACCATTTTCATCAGAAGTTACTCACTTTTTCCTCGAAGGAGACGCCAAATGAAAATTGTGTTTCGTTTGAAGAACTGCTTCTTCTTCTTCTTCGTTTTTCCAACGGTTGCTTTGGTTTTCTAACCTCTATCAATTGGAGTTAAACCGGCTATTACAAGTGAACCGATATTAACCAGAGAGTGCTTTGTTTCTTACTCCAACGTCATGGGCTTTTAACACGTGCCAAGCCCAACAATATTTTGTTCTCGCAAGCCCATTCTCCACAAGAAACCCAACTTAGTAAACCGGAATCGAAAGTCTAATGAACCGGGAACAACCTTGTACATATAACATTAGAGAATCATCGGAAGATTGCATTGATTGCTTTGGATCAGATGACAAAACATACTTTAATTTGTTTTTCTCAAATTAATTTTATGAAATGCATACGTAGTAGTAAACTGACATTAGTTATTATTTTGTACATATAATTAGAAGTATCTACTATCTATTTTGTGTGGCTGAACGAGAAAAATAAAATTTTTAAAATGGAGGTAAATGGATAAACATATTATTGTTCTACCAAAAACTTAGTAAAACATCATTTCTAATGAAACAAGAAAAACATAGTTTATAATCAGAACTAAGAGAGGATTAGAAAATCGACTAAAACATTTAAAAACAAATTAATTTTATAATCTTTTAAACTATATAACAAAAATCAGATGTAAACCAAAGCAGAAATAACATGAATTGAAACAAGAATAAAAGCTATTCAGTTTTTTTTTTGGTTATAACTATTTCAAATTAAACTGTATATTTAAACAAAACTGAACTGAAATAAAAACCGTAGCACCAACAATTTCTTTATAATAAAGTTAAGAATCTGAACTAATAATCCATTAAAGCTAGTGAAACTGTAACTTATCTCTTGCACTATATATAAGAATTGCCTTTTCCAATCTTTCCAACCACACACACACACAAAGTAAAAAAAAATCAAAAACCAAGAATCATGATGATAAAAACAAAAGAGGTTATGTTTGTGACAATTTTGATTGTACTATGCGTGTTTATAAGTAGCATTGATGCAAGAGTATTTATTCATTATCCAAAACCAAATCCAGTCTGTGATCCAAGATTTCCGACCGCAGCATGTTATAAACCCGTACCAGCGAATCCATATCGACGAGGATGTTCGGAGATCAATAGATGTCGCCGCGATCGTTATCGTCTAACGTCATCTTTAAAGACATTTATAGAAAAAGTTCTGGAAACATCAGTGTAAATACCATAATGATTATTCAAAAAAAGTGATGAATAAAACTATTAAGTATTTGGTGTTCTTCACATTAATCTATCTAACAATTATTTACCACACAAGATTAAAAAAAAAGAAGAAGAAAAGTTACAATTATGAATCCCTTGCCAAAGACTCAAATTCAAAACAGTGAACTTTAATAACTTTCATTTGTCTGATTAAAAATCAAATGAATGCATAACAAAAGTTGTTGAAACACAATATAATGAATATATCTTTTATTTAATTTTAGGAATTTTATTCGCATATTCCATATCTTTCTCATTTTCCAAAAAATCTTGCAAGACCACCAAACATTAGAGTCTGTCCCCATTATTTAGTTACAGATAAATAATTTTGTCTCATATAATCCCAACCAATATCAGATATGACCCCATTTGCACCTATTAAACCAATAACTAGGGGATTAGGGTTACTATCTATATAGATTTTACAAAACTTTTAATAAATTATTATTGAAAATCTTTATGTTCAAAGTGTCAAATTTAATTAGTGAAGGATACAATTTCTTTAGTAAATGTGGTTAATGTGAGAAGATTTATATGATGACAATGGCTTACCAATTTGGCAATTAAACTTTACAATGTTAGAGTTTTTTTAATAGAATATAAAAGTTATTAATTTTTTTATTTAACTATAGGTTGATTTATGCGTATATCACATGTAGTCTTCATTAGAGCAAAACAAAAAAAATGTATACTCTCACACATGCCGTGGTCTCTAACCAAATCTTTCAAAATAAATATGAATAAAATATTGAAAGTCTCTCAAATAGTGTGAGAATCCAATGCAATAACCTCCAATTTAATCATGCTCTTAGATGTGTAACCTTTTCTGTTCTCCAATCCCATTCTTATCTTTTCTCATCATAAATATCATTAATACCTTCACAGTATGGGGTGAAGGAAGAAATATCTATATGATGGTTAAGGATAAAATTCTCTTAGCGAGAATGATTGAACTCAAAATTTCCAAATAAAACAAAATAAAATTCACTTAACTCGTTAAAAACATATGAAACTGTCTTTGAGAAGTTAAGTTGTGAAAGTTGTGTAGACAAATGTTTAACCAATGTTATGTTAGCGATTTTCTGCTATCTTGCTTCCGCCATCCTTAACTTATGGTTCATCATTTTTTTTCTATAAAAGATTCAAGGACATATAGTATGTAGTGGCAGAGCCACAATGGTTTGAAAACAACCAATATCAGATATGACCCCATTTGCACCTATTAAACCAATAATTTTCTGATTATCTGCATTTAATATCGAGACATCACGAGCATATGCATAAAGTTTCGGACCATCGTACTCAACTTTGAGTCCATTGCCCATAAGACTACTCTCTGAATTTGGAATTGTGAATAATTCACCACCCTCTAAAACATCGTCTGCATTGTATGCTAAATCAGTGAAGATACAAATGTGTAAGCTAATTCAAACAATTCTTCACATCAACTCTATAGTTTAATTCAAATCAGTGAAGATACAAATGTATAAGCTAATTCAAACAATTCTTCACATCAACTCTATAGTTTAATTCAAATCACTGAAACTTTTCTCATTGTTTATTTGAGAAACAAGTGAATCATTTTTGGCTCTAGAGATCACACTATAGATTGAAGCAGATGGATCAATCCCTGAATCCATCATCTTCTCAACCAAATCCTCAGCTTCTTTCAATTTTCTTTCTTTACAAAGAACTCCAATCAAATAACTAAAGCTAGCAACATTTGGAGCCAACTCTTTCTCTTCCATCTCCTTGAACAACCTAAATGCTCTATAAGAACTACCTTCCTTGCAATATCCAAGTATCATTGTATTGTATATCACCTCGTTCGGTTCTAACTTCTTCTCGACCATCGACCTAAAAAGCCTCGATGCTTCATTCATTTGACCTTTAATGCAAAACCCATGTATCAATACACTATATGTATGAACATCCGGGACTAATCCTAGCTCCTCCATTGATGATCGAAGCTGAATTGCTTTCTCCATACTATCCGAACGAGCAAATGTGTCGATAAGAATTGTGTATGTTACTTTCGACGGTTTAATCCCTCTTTCTTCCATCTCTTTAACCATCTTAGCTGCTCCTGAAGTATCTCCTTTTTTACAGAACCCGGAAACTAGAATGTTATATGTGACTAGAGACGGCGACAAACCTCTCGACTTCAAATCTCTACATAAACTCAAAGCCTTCCCTAATTTGCTCACATCACAAAACCCATCAATCAAAGTGTTATAAGTGATCAGGTTTGGGTTAATTCCATCACTCTTCATTTGATCCATCAGCTTATTAGCTTCATTTGCCTTCATCTCTCTACACAACCCACCAATTAGAGTATTATAAGTAACAATATTACACGAAACACCTCTCTCACGCATTTCATCGAACACTTTAAAGGCATCTTTTGTTCTTCCATCTTTACAAAGCTGATTCATCACACAGTTATAAGTATATAGATTAGGGAAAACGCCATCTTCCTTCATCTTCTTGTACAACTCAAATCCTTCTTTCTTAATCCCGTTTTTGAATAACCCATGAATCAAAACAGTGTAAGTACACTCATTAGCTACTAATCCAATTTCCCCCATTTCTGAAAAAAAATTTTCGCCTTTTCGATTTCTCCTTTCTTGCAACACCCATCAATCAGAGTAGTATAGATAACAACGTTTGGAGAAAACCCAAACTCTCTTAATTCAACAAAAAGATCAAAGCTTTTCTCAATTTCACCAGCTTCACAACAGCCTTTAATCACAATCCCAAAGCTATACACATCCAAATCAACTTTGCTTTTGTTCTCATTGAAGAAACTCCACCATTGATTGAATGAAGACGACCCAACAACGAAAGTTAAGAGATTGTTGAAGCAATTCGATCCAGGAACAAAACCCTTATTAACCATTTCGTTGAAGTAAGAGATTGATAAGTCTAGGGATTGAGATTGAACATACGTGTTGATGATTACCTCATAGAGTCGAAATTTGGTTTTTGACATTTCTGATTCTTCTGTTAAATACAGTAACAGAGAGGATGAAGTGAAGAATTGGGAATGGATTTTTCCAGAGATGACTTGAAGAAGAAGTGATTGTGCGTGAGAAAATAAGTTCCCACAGAGAAGGAGACGAATAAGGATTGAGATGGATTCATGTGTGTGTTGAAATCCATGAAAATTCGAAGAATTTAATAGAGAGAAAGCCTTTAATGGAGGAACCTTGATTAGATTAGCTAACAGAACCAGAGTTTTCTGGGCTTTCTCTGCCATTGTAGATTCGTTTAAACACTAAACATTGAGGCGCCGAAGAAAAAGAAGCCATAACTATCGCATTAGTGAAAAGAATGGCAAAAATGTAAATAACCAAGAACATGAGGATAATCTAGGGACAATCAACACATCTCCCATAACTTTATTTTTCAATTTCCCTCACATTATCTCTCTCTCTCTTACCTTTCTGCAAAACTTTGTACGTCCAAAAAACTCCAAAACCAAACCCTTTTTATTTTTTCACAAATCATAAAATCCCTTTTGTATATGGAACTAATCAATCAAAATTGAGAATCAAGAAACCTAAACAATGTCATCATCAACAACAACAGAACCAGATTCAACATCTCTACCCAATAATTCTCGCGTCGGCAGATCAAATTCCGACGGAATCATCGACACTACACCATTCCTTCCTTCAACCATCACAAGAACCATAAGCGCAGGTGAAGAAAACAATGGAATTCACCGATCCGCTAGACGACAAGGTCTTAGAGAAGCAGCGAGGTTCCTCCGTCACGCCGGTAGCCGGAGAATGATGCGTGAGCCGTCGATGCTCGTTAGAGAAACCACTGCTGAGCAATTAGAAGACAGACAAAGTGATTGGGCGTATTCTAAGCCTGTGGTGTTTCTTGACGTTTTGTGGAATCTAGCTTTCGTAGCGATCGGTGTTGCTGTTTTGATACTTAGCCGTGATGAGAGACCTAATATGCCGTTAAGAGTTTGGGTTGTTGGTTATGGTGTTCAGTGTGGGTTACATATGGCGTGTGTGTGTGCTGAGTATAGACGGAGGAGGAGGAGGAGGAGGAGAAGTAGGAGAGAGATAGTTTAGGCTATTTTGATCCTTCTTTATTGTTTGTCTGAGTTTCATATCTCTGAATTTTCTTTTTGTTTCCATATGGCACTTGTTGATCCTCAATGTTGATAGTCTCAGTAATTCCGCAAAGCATCTTGAATCAGCGATTACAATGTTCTCATTCATCTGGTGGATAATCGGATTTTATTGGGTATCTGCTGGAGGCCAAACACTATCTGGTGACTCTCCTCAGCTCTATTGGTATGTTTCTTTTTTTTTCTAGAATTTCTTTGAAGTTGTATCTTTTGATTAAAACTTATGCTTTGGTGTTTTTCTAACTTGCAGGCTGTGTATCATTTTTCTCGGTTTCGATGTTTTCTTTGTCGTTTTCTGTGTTGCGTTGGCTTGTGTTATTGGCCTTGCTGTTTCCTGCTGTCTTCCATGCATAATTGCAATCTTGTATGCTGTTGCCGACCAGGTAACCTCTCTTCTACTTCCATTCCCAAAACAATTTTCTTGTTTAGAAACCGTTTTCTTCATCTAAATAGGATGATTGATTGTTTTCTCTTTGCAAATTGGTGCGAAACAGGAGGGAGCATCTAGAAATGACATCGATCAAATGCCGAAATTTAGGTTTAGAAAGATTGACAACGATGAAAAGCTCCCAGGCAAGGCACGAGGAATAATGACAGAATGCGAAACAGATTCACCTATCGAACACTCTCTTTCTCCAGAAGACGCGGTACTCCCATTTCCACATTCTTATGCAGTTCTATATTTAATTAAAAGCATTTCAAAAAATGTGTAGTAGATTGAGAGAACTCATTGCTTCTTGTAATTCTGCAGGAATGTTGCATTTGTCTCTGTGAATATGAACATGGAGTTGAACTAAGAGAACTCCCTTGTAACCATCACTTTCATTGCACTTGCATCGATAAATGGCTTCATATAAACTCTCGTTGTCCGCTCTGCAAGTTTAACATCTTGACGAATGCAAACGAAGTCTAGTAAAATCTTTTGGGGTTCTAAGAGACTACGATGAACCCGAACCATTCTAGACCATAAAGTTTCAGGTAATATGGCAAAACTCTGGTTCGTCTTTTAGTGTTGTGTAATTAGAATTCTAGTCCATATATCCTTCTCCTGTGATTTCTGTGACAGTGCATAATGGGAAATGGGAATTAAGTCTTGGAAGTGATTTGGACTTAGTTTGTTTTTCTTCTTCTTCATGTGGAACGAGGAAACAGAGATTGCGTTTCTCGTTTATTAATAAAAAAATCGGAATTTTATGTGAAACGACGTCGTTGGACGAACCAGACTGAAACGACGTCGTTGGACGAACCAGACTGAAACGACGTCGTTGGACGAACCAGACTGAAACGACGTCGTTAGACTAGCCAGACTGAAACGACGTCATTGGATAGAAAATTTGAAACGACGTCGGATGCAAACAAAGAAACAACGTCGTTGGACACACAAGTGAGAAACGGCGTCGTTTGTGTCACACATGAAACGACGCCGTTAGACTAGCCAGACTGAAACGACGTCGTTGGATAGAAAATTTGAAACGACGTCGGATGCAAACAAAGAAACGACGTCGTTGGACACACAAGTGAGAAACGGCGTCGTTTGTGTCACACATGAAACGATGTCGTTGTATACAAAGAGTGACACGACGTCGTTGAATGCGCAGCGAGAAACGACGCCGTATACTCTAACAAATAAAACGACGCCGTATCTAGGATAAGAAACGACGCCGTATACTCTAGGAAAAGAAACGACGCCGTATATTCTAACAAATGAAACGACGCCGTAGGCTGCCACATGTGCTCCTTTCCTGGGAAGTTTGTGTGCACAGGTGAAGCTTCTCTTCTAGAGAGTGCAATTCAGGAGTTGCAGAAAGTTACAACCGCTGAAAAGGGCATCCCGAAGGAAGATATTTATTTAAATCATCTAATATGTTTGAGGCAAACCATTGGAACTGACATACACTTAGGTCTCGTGAAGGCGATTTTCAGTTCAGTTAGTGCTTGGTGTGATGATAAACTCCAAGACTACCATTTACACTTTGGTAAGGTCAGTTCTCGATCTATGATAACGACCTTGTATATTTACATAATTTTGCTCATTTTTCAAAATTTATAGCCAAAGTTCTATTAGCATTCAGTTCACAAATTGTACCTTTTTCATGGTAATCAAGATCATTAGATTTTTGCTATTTCCTAACTGCTCAAACGAAAAACTATTTTCATCTCTGTTGTAAATTTATCATGTCGAATTGTTTTTCGCAATTTTATCATTTCGAATTGTTTTTTGCAATTTTATCATGTCAAATTGTTTTTTGCAATTTTATCATGACATGATGAGCATTGTTTCATTAAATAATTTTTTTATCTTCTATGTCTCCTCAGAAACCTCGTGATTTTGGAATGCTTGTAAGTTTGGCATCAACAGTTGGACTTCCTCCAGCTGACTGTGCCAGAACTGAGGTTGGTGTCCTGATATTTGCTACACCATCCATTTCCAATAAGCAACAAACTTTTTGCCTTTTCCATTTTATATCTGTTCACTTGTGAATATCCAGTTGAAGTTGACATTCTTGGAAAAGTCCTGCGTGGCAAAATTCTCCTTTTGGGGCCCTTACTAGCTATTTCGAACTAGCTGTTTCATTTTGATGGTGACATTTGCATAACTTTCTTGTGCTTTCTGCAGTACAACTAACTAGCTAGGACTAGAGATTTTTCTGGCATGACTATGTTTTATGTATTAAGTGTTTGGCTGTAATAAGAGAAGCATTTCTAGTTAGGTATAGAAAAAGGAATTGCATATATATTGTCTAGTGTGGGCGTGTGATGTGGAGGCATACTTGGATGATCTTAGTTGATATATGGTTTTTCTCTTTCAGTTTATCAACCTAGATACCTTGAGTGATGATATAAGTGATAAAATACAATCCTTTGTTCAGAACGCTATCAAAGGTGCCTGTGCCAGGGTGAGTTTTTGTAATGGTTACTTGTATTGCTTTATTGTATAAGCCATTTTTATTAATTCTATTATATGATGTTAACTTTTACTTACATTTGACGTTCTTATCCTCCTAGGCTGCACATTTTGCATATGTGAAATCTCATGGTGAACGTATGCATGCTCTAGCTCTGCTTGCAAATGAACTGCGCATCATCGCAAAGGCAGAGATCAGCGAGTTTGTCCCATTTTTCTCCAAATGGTTGCCCGAATGTATGATGATCTCGGCCATGCTGCTGCATCGGTTTTATGGAGAAAGACTGGTTTGTCCCTAAACATTTTCAATACTTCAGGAAAAACAGTTTGTCACTGGTTATCTATATTTACGATTTTGATCTTTGGTTCTACTGGTGCAGACGCCTTTCCTTGAAGGCGTTTCATCCCTCTCTGGTGATGTTAGGAAAGTAGTTCCTGCTGCTTATATGTTAGAGGAAGACTTAACTCAACTGTATAATTGTCATAGCAAATCCAAGTTGCGCAAACCTTACCTCTACAAGTTGAAGAATTACAAGGTCATTGAATGGACAGTTCTGATATGAATTAGATTTCAGAACAAAATTGTATCACTTTTCAGTTTTATGGTTGCCTAATTCAATCTATCATGTCAAATCAGTCATGTAAGAGACTATCCGTATTTGTTTATGTGCAGATAGAAAAGGTTGTCAAACCAGTAATGCTGGACTGGCTTATCTCTCAGCATGATCATATCTTGCAATGGACTAGGCGAGCTTTTGAAATTGAGGTAATATATTCTCGGAAAAATATTGACATGTTGATTTCTGTTGACAGTAGATAGACATTCAATTTCGGCCATAAGGGAAACTTATTTTGATGGATCACTTTAAACCTCATCTGGTCAGCAATTCAGCATTGAGAAATCTTTGAAGCAAACAAAAAGTTACAACATAAATAATTCTGATGTCATAATATATACTGACTAAATGAAGTATATGTGAACTCAGAATGATGTTACATATACAGACCTTCCATTACTTCTCAGAACAAAACAAATCCAAAGTATGATGCAGGAAACTTTATTGTCCAAAAGATGGAAAAAGAATTTTAATCACAAGGCTTTTCTGTGAGCAGGAGTGGGAGCCTCTATCAGTTCATCAAAGACATGCTGCATCAATCGTTGAAATATTCAGGATCATAGAGGAGGTATATCTACATACTTCCATGAAATCATTAAGCTGAATAGTGTGCAAACTGCAGTACCTTACAGCAGGCTCAGAAATATATAAAACGAGTTCAGTTAGCAAAAATATTTTTCTTTGCTTTAGGTTGCCTCTGGATTTACATGTTCGTTTTGTTTAAGTTCTTGCTTTTCTTCTCCAGTATGATTCTTCCACATTTACTTTTTGATGTTGCACAAATATATTTGCCATCTTACTTTCTCATTTCATTTACTCTGCAGACTGTGTCTCAGCTATTTGGTTTACATCTACCTGTTGATGTCACACATCTCCAAGCTCTTCTCTCATTAATTTACCATAGCTTGGATACTTATCTTCAGAGAATTTTCGATCAACTAGGTATTAACCAACTCTACATCTTCGTAATATTTGTTGCTGAGTCTTGTACTCACTCCCATGGAGAATGCTATGTTCAATTCTTTTCTTTTATGTCAATATCCAGAGACACAAGTTTAAGCAGGCTTATATGTGACTGGTAGATTACGTGTTGTGTTTCTTTGTATCGCACCTGCTTGAGATTGACCTTTTTTAGGATATATAGAATCTCTTGTACAAATCCAAAGGTGAAATGAAAACATATAGAGTATGTGTTTTAAATTAGGCGATTTTTCCGAAGCATACTTGGATATCTGTTTTAAAAAGATTGATGTTCTACCTTGTTTCACAAAGATGGATTTTTTAGCATTTTCTTTTAATTTTTATTGATAAATTGTACACTTCAAGATGTAGTGATTGAAAATAATTACATTTACTATATTACTATTGGTTTATAATTATTAGAATATTTTTTAGTGAGAGAAAATAATATATTTAGAAAAAGTAATGATTGTTTCCTTAATTTGTGTAAAACATCCTTAACATCAATCTTTTTAAAACAGAGGGAGTATTAACCAAAGCTTCTATCTGCAGTTGACAAGAAGTTTCTGTATCCGTCAGCTCCTCCTTTAACTCGATTTACAGAGAATGTAATGCCGGTAATGAAGAGGAAGTCGCTCGAGTTTAGTGAGCCAGATAATAAAATTGTTAAGAAATTGGATGAACTGACAATACCGAAACTCTGCATAATATTGAATACGCTCTGTGTAAGTGTCCTTCCAAGTTAATACCTTCATATATTCCTACGACAGCTAAACAATAGCTTCTTATTTTCATTCTATTCTGTGTTCATGGATCAGTATATCCAGAAACAAATCAGTACAACAGAAGATGGCATAAGGAAATATTTGGCACTGGTTGGAGCGTCTCTTGGCAAGAGATCAAGTACGCTCATTCACTTTGGCTTAAGACGTTTTTCTCTTCATTTTTGGTGGTTGTCTAGTGTTGAAATGTGCATTGGTAAATCCATTTACTCGATTTTGTTTCAGATATCGAGACTGACGAAGCTGAAGTGGAGAATTCATTGACGCATAGTGAAGCTGTGGATGAACTCTTTGCTACCACCTATGACAGCCTCAGGGAAACCAATGCCAATTGCATAACCAAAACCCGTGACCTAATTGGTAAGCTAATACAAAGCCTCATGTTAATTTAAGATAACTGGAAAATTCGTCCTAACTGAACCAGTTCTCTGCATCCTTAAGCGTCTGGATTCAAATTGTCTGATTGGATAATCTTCTTATCTACAAACAATATGGATTAGAAATTTAATCATATTTGCGGATTTACGTACAAGATACATTAGCAAGATTTCTGTCATTATCTGAGAGACTCATGAATAAGCCATACAGATTATTTGTGTTTCAGTTTTGTTGGCAAACGTACATATTCCTCTTTTATTGGTTGATCCTCATGGATGAGTGAGAATGTTGGATGAATTATGTTACTTTGAGAGTTTTGCGTTAAAGAGGACAAGAACTTGGTTTAGCTCTGTTTTCTGTATTAATTGTTCTTTATCAGGGGCAAGAGCCATATTCTGGGATCTGAGAGATATGTTCCTAGTACAGTTGTACAATGGCACTGTTGAAGGCACCCGGTTGGAAAGATTACTCCCTCACATTGATTCTGTAAATAAAACTCATCTCTTTCCTTGATTGACCCTCTTGTACTGAGCATGAACTTACACTGGGAAATGCAATGCACAGGTCCTTGATAATGTATGCAGCTTGAGTTATGAGGATTCACGAGATATGGTGGTTTTAAGCATCTGCCGATCTGCTTTGGTAACACTTATTTTTCCCTTTTGCATATGTAAACAAGTTAACTAACTTCAACCTCTTTTATACTCACCAAAATTATATGTTTCTCTAACATAGGAAGCTTATGTTCGAGTATTACTTGATGGAGGGCCAACCCGTGCTTTCTCGGATTCAGACATCGCCTTGATAGAAGAAGATCTCAGTATTTTGAAAGTAAGCAACTTATATTCCTATTTTGAGTTCCATACAATTATGCTGGAATTAGATATCCAATCAAAGTTTCTTCTGTTCCAAATTTGGAGCTCTAGCATCATGATATACTTTCTGCATCCAAGTAATTTCAGATAAAAGACTAAAAGAATATGAGAAATTAGGTTCTACTACTATGATTTCGAGTTTTGTGCAATGTAGCCTATGAGAACCTGGTCTCATTCATGAATATGGCATTTCTAAATCTGTGCACTAACCTCTGGCATGCATCCTCTTAGGAGTTCTTCATTGCCGATGGAGAGGGTCTTCCTCGTTCACTGGTTGAGCAAGAAGCAAAACAGGCTAAAGAGATCCTCGACCTATACTCTCTTGAGGTAAATATTGCTCACTTGCTAATTCCAAAGGTAGGATAGGAAACTAACGTATTTCATTCTTTGTGACAGAGCGAAATGTTAATTCAGATGCTAATGACTGCGAGCGAGCTCATCAACATGGGAGTGAGTTCAGAACAGCGTCGGTTGGAGGGCGCACAAACTCTTGTCAGAGTTCTTTGCCACAAAAAAGACCGTAACGCCTCCAGGTTCTTAAAGCGCCAGTACGAGCTTCCTATGTCATCAGGTAAAAAACATATACGCAGCAGTAAAGGACTTGGACTATCTCTAAATAAGAAATGGAATTTTCATTAAGATTGTTACAAGTCGAGAGTTACAATTGTTCTGAACTAAAACGAACGCAAGGATTCTGTATCAACATCACCATAACTCTATATGCCATTGCTTTGTGCTGTTTTTGCAGAGTATGAAGAAGCGACTTTGAATCTGCCTGCTTTATCTGAAATTGTGAGGACCACATCCACCCGCTGGAGCACAACGAGCCAGAATAGTTTCAGTTCCATCAAGAAGAAGATTCAGGAGGCAACATATGAAATCAGGAACAACTCAGGATGGTAGAATCTGTGTTTTATGTATGTACCTTTACACCCCAAATTAATGAACTTTTGTTTTCAGAGCCATTGTTTTTATGACCAATCGTCACTCCATTTTCTGCTCGGGTCAGCTCAATGGCTTGCCTTTCGATGAGGCTCAGTAACTGTTTCCTGCATATACAACAAAATCCGTGACCCGGCAAGTGTTTTCATTTTCCGAGTTCAAGCCATGGTCCGTTATGGTTACCGGAGTTATTCTCCTCCATAGGCTCTTCCTTAACATCAGAACCTTGCTCTCCCTCTCGGGTAACCACTTCTCGTCTATCTGTTTCTCCTCCATAGTCTCTAGCTTCTCGTCTATCCACTTCTCGTCTATCATCATCCTCTTCCTCTGCAGCACCCAATTCTTCTTCTTGTCTAGCTCGCTTAACCCCAATAGAAACCCCAAACAATCTCGGAGCCAAATCCTCGTTGAGCTTCAGACTAATCCCTGTTTCTAGTCTAGAAGCCATTGCCATGGCTTCGCTCATCCCTTCCCTCTCCGGTAAAAGATCCAATGGTTTCCCTTCCGATAACAAATTCGCACAATCCGCTTGACCTGGTGTGAAATTTGCCATCAAGGTGTAGATATTCGCATACAATCCTTTAAGCTTTGTCAAATCTTGACTCAACTGCATATTCTCTTTCCTCAACCGCTCGTTCTCCTCAACCAGCTCTGGCATAGTAGTGCAGCTTGTCGTCCTCTGCAAAACACCAACTGCTCCTACTGTAGCAGCGGCTGCAGCCGCAGGTGATGAATTAGACGAAATCACCTGTTCTTCTCCAGAGTTCGACGGAGAAACAGCATGAGCTACAACAGGAACCGCTGCAACCGTAACCGCTGAAGCCGCTACTGCAGCAGCAGCGGCAGCTGCCATAGCAGGCTGAGAGATTTTCCGGCGTTGAATATCCCGAAGCAGAATCTTCTCACCTCTCCGGAAACAATCATTAGAAAACTCCCAACGATCTGGAACTACTTTTCGAAATCCCTAAACCAAAATAAGAGTCGCTACTAAATCAATAATGAGATTGTGATTCGAACTAATAAACCAAAATAAGAGTCACTACTAACATCAATACTGGAGATTTTGATTCAAACTAATAAATTGAGACTCACGTAAGTATTGAGCTGACGAACAAAACTGGAGAAATTGTTGTGTTTGAAGTATTTGGGAAGAAGATCTCTGGCGAATTCAGCTGGTCGCCACACAATAAAAGTTGATCCATCTTCGTTCCACGAAATCAATTCATCGTAAACCGGATCATCCACAAGCTGATATGTTTTAGTCAAAAACGGCGTCGGAATTGACCTCTGTGAATCTCCTCCACCACCACCACCACCAGCTCCGGCGCCACATCCACTACTTCCACCACTATTCCCGGCGCTACAACCACCTCCACCGCCGCCAACTCCGGCTACCGTCGGCGTTTCTCCGGTTTGTTCCCCCGGCATGAGTTTTAGATCCACACACACCTCAAAAACCTAAACTTTAATGATCTCAATACCCAAATTTGAGATTAGATTGTGAAAATGATGGATTTTTACAAGCTAATTTATTGATGTTGGTTTGAAGAAACTTGGAATCATGAGATCCAAATAAAGAAACTAGACCAAGAAGACGTCTTTCACAGACCCATTAAACCAAATCCACCAAAAACGTAATCTTTTCTCTCTACCAAACAACCAACAAAGCAATACAGACAGAACCAGTGATTGAACACACGATGACCTCAAAGCTAGAGAGAGATTGTGATTGTGTCTGAAGTTCTAGAATGTTCTGGGAGAAATGGATTGATAAGAGAGAGATGGGAGAGACAGATCGGAAGTTCCAGAAGACAAAAAAAAAAACACAAATAAAGAAAAAGAAAAATGAGATCGAGGAAGAAAAGGGTAGAATTGGAATAAAAAGTGAGGGGTCCACAAGAAGGAAAGAGTATAGGAATGTGCGAGAAGAGCGTATGTGGCTTCCCTTCCTTTTTCCAGAAGTTTCTTCTTCTTCTTCTTCTTCTTCTTCTTTCACCTTTTTGTTTTTTTCCTTTATGACCTTGTGAATGGTGAAACGTTGATGTGTTTTGATAACATTTTTGTAGTTTTAATGTGAGTGGAATAAAGGATAGACTCGAATTCATTATTCTGAGTTGACTGACTCTTTTTAATTAATCTTCTTATGTTATGTTACATTAATAAGAATTCCAATTTTCGAGATTATTTTTGTTTATCCATTGTGTAGACTAACCTTATTCGGTCATCAAAGTAAAAGGAAACAATATCTAGCATATAAAACCACAACAATATCCTTAATAATATCAGTATGCAAATTATTATTAAGGATAAGTTATTATTATTAATAATATCAGTAAACAAATTATTATTAATAATATCAGTATGCAAACTATTATTAATAATATCAGTATGCAAATTATTATTAATAATAATATCAGTATGCAAATTATTATTAATAATATTAGTATGTATTTTCCTGAATGGTGGGTCAGAATGACATTTCTTTTTCAATGTCAATAAGTTTGAATTGTATACTTAACATGTATAAATTTATATTGACCAGTTACTATCTTTTATATTTGTTCAATTGGAAAATGTAGTTTGGAAAGGATGTACAAAGTTTAAGGGGGTAAAGACGTAAAGTTGTTAATAACACATAATTTATGGATTTGAATATCTACGATGAAATAACAAATGGGTAATTGCATAATTCTCTTTTATATACGCAACTATTTGGATTTGTACTATAGCAATTTTATGATCAAAATATTCATATATCTACATTCCCACGTATCACATGCTTCTTAAGTTATAGACTTATAGGTTGTTGTGTTGTTGTGTCAGAGAGGCACTTCAGAAGGTTAATTTTGTTAACATCATAATATCCATATAAAATCTGTATAAATTAATATTCGATAAATTAATAAATATTATAAAATAATAAAATTTGCTGATCTTAAATCAGACTAGTATAAAAATGAACAAAATTCGATAAGATAATAAGATAATAATTTTTAAAAAATCTATATGTAAATGTATGGTCTCATTAATAACATAAATTAATAATTATATAAATTTACATATATATATATATAAAGATAATATATTTTTAGTATTTTTTATTAATTTCTTTTTGAACTCATCACTAACTTTTCTTATATAAGAAAATATTAAGTTGTGTTTTTAAACTATTTTATTGGTGTACCGTCTATAAATATGTCATAAAAATAGCCAAAAAAATTTGTAAGTTTTTAAATTCGAAATATGCATAATTTTTATTTCAATAGTCGTATAGGCTGTTCAAATACAACAAATGAGGTCACTAATCATAAATTTGAATTTATATATATAGTTTGTATAAGTGAATTTATCTATAGTCTTTGTTATTTATTGTCAAAATAATTTATTTTTTCTTCTAAATATTAAATTTTCAAGTCCAAAATTACAAAAATTTATAACCTCCAAAGTATTAATTTTATTTAGATCAAAAATTTTTAATTCATATTTAAATTATTCTTAAACAATTAACAAAACTTTCTATAAATTAATAAATATTATTTTATATTATAAATTAATATCACTATAAATTAATAAAATATCATAATTTCAACATTATTAATTTATAAAGGTTTTACTGCTGTTGTTATCTAGAACTAGAAGTTCACGATAACCACCTCCATCTATCAAAATCGAAACCTAGCCATTTTATCAGTATAATTTATTAGTTAGCGTTAAACTAAACTGATCATATTAAACCATCGTAATCTACTTGAACTTGAATCTTTTTTTTTTTTGCTATCACTCAATTAAGTAATATTCATTTAAGTAAGTAATTAGCGTTAAAATCCATTAGCCTAAAAAAATCTAGTTGAATACTTTCATGATTTTCTCTAAAAGTTCAAGCAAAATACCTCCTTAAAACCCAACCTACGTCCAAATATGTAGTTAGCATGGAAACCTAGTTAAATACCCAATTGTATTATTCCCTCTGTTTCAATTTAATTGTAGTTTAAGGATATAAATTGTCATTATTTTATTTTTTTACAATTGTATTAAATAGTATTTTATCTCTCTTGTTGGTAAAAATTGAAATAAACAATGTAATCTAAGGTTATAAAAGGTATTTTATCTGTTTTTTAATTAGTATGCAAAATCTTTAAAGTACAAATAAATTGAAACAGAGGAAGTATTGATCTACATATTTACTTATCGGCTAAGTGCATATGTATCATAACATTGCTACACTGAAACCTAACCATTAACATGAAAACAGTTTCAAGATGATTTAAGGGGAACACTTACTTGTATTAAATAGTTAGCATAATTTAAAATTACTACCGGTGCATTTAGTTAAATACTTTCATGTTTTTATTTAGAAATGAGCAAAAACCATCAAAATCCAGTTTTTCATTCAAAGTCTTACTTTTACTACTCCCTCTGTTTCATTTTATTTGTTGTTTTAGGATTTAGCACACAAATTAAGAAAACATTCAAATTTTCTTTTTTACCCTTCATTAATACACTAAACAAGTTTTTTCATTGGTTATCATATTAAAATAGTAGGAGTGATAAAATAAATTTTATTTAAAATTTGCATTGGAAACCCAAAACAACACTTATTTTGTAACAAAAAAAAACCCTAAAACTACAAATAAAGTGAAACAGAGGGAATAGTTTATAAGAGATTAACGTCAGATTTTTTTTGTTTTATCTATTAATTCATTAAAACTAAAACCCTATTATATGTGGTCTTCACAAGAGTTGTTGTAACTATTTTATTTTTATTTTTAAAATATTATTATTTTTATCAATCAATAAATCTAATTATCTAAATACCATTTTTTATATATATAAGAGTACAATAAACCTATGTGTATTTTTTTCAGTATTGTTTTGGTGTTATGATTAAGTTTTTATTTTATTGTTAAAATTTAATATCATTGTTTTACTAATTTTTAAACACATATAACCAAAATTTAAAAATCAAAATAGAAAACATACAAAGTAAAAAAATAAATTATATATAAAAACTAAAAACTAAAAAAGTTACCATTCAAGTTTTTGAAAAACTAAAATCTACACCAAAAAACTCAAAAATCAAAAACCAAAAACTAAAAACTAAAAACTAAAAACTACTTTAAAACTTTCAAACATTCATGGCCTAAAATTCTGGTTTATCTTTAGAAATGAGTAAAAACTATTGAAATCCAGTTTTCCTAATTTAGGGAATCTAATTTTTTTCAAAATCATGAATGACTATAAACTAGATTTTTTGAAAATTTAAAGCCAAAAATCAATCCAAAAACTATTGTCATTCAAAGCCTTAGTTTTTTATTAAACCAGTCAAATTATACCATCGTTAATTTCATCTATCAAAACTCAAACCCAAATCTAAGTAGCGAGAAACTAAAGAAGGTATAATGTGACCAGTTGCTTTTTTTTGGTGGAATGGTTTTAAAGAGATTAATGATTTATGTACGAAAATGTTGGAAGGTATGAGTTTAGCTGGTGAATAAAAGGTTAGCTAGCCAAACTTTATTTTTATAGACATTAATTATTTTATTTAAAAGGGATTTCGAATTAAACAGCTGAATATTTTTAAATCAAGTTTAAGTGATTCAAAGTTTCTTCAATTTTATTCAGATGTTTTATTTCATTAAACTCAGTTTTTTTTTACACAAAAAAATTCAGAGATTGAAATATTCAGAATCAATTATAGCAGATTATCATCATAAATTATAAAAATAAATTCTAAGATATAGTACAAAAGGTTTGAAATTTCACACATAAAATTAAATATCTAAAAATGTAGAACATATAGAGTTTAGTTTTAATCTTTGTACACTAATTATGTTTTATGATTATTGAAAATCCAAATTTAATCTTTTAAAAGACAAAATGTATTTGCCAAAAAGAATTAGAAAACAAATTATTTTGACTCACCGATGTTAGTGACAAAGTTGAGTCTAATTCTAATAGGATACAAATAAGGGTGATTGGAGGGACCACATCAACATACACAAGAAGTTTTGTTCATATTATAGTTTAGAGAGGTTGATTTGATATTTGGTTTGGATTATGAATTTAGTTAAAACCATAAGGTTTAATATTTAGAATTAAGATTTGTGGTGATTGGATTTTTATCTTTACATACAATATTTATAGTGCTTTTATGCATGAAAGTTTACAATGGAAGCATAACATGAATGATATTAGTATTACTGTTATTCAACTAAAAATTCTAAGAGAAATAGAAACTAAGAGGCATGTTAAAGTGTTAAGATTTTTAGAAAAAGTTGAAGATTGTTATCTTAATGCATGGATTGCTTATTGAATATTGTTGATGATTCCAATTTCAATTGCATCTTCTGCAAAAAAAATTTCAAAGTTGAAGTTGATAAAGTTTTAACTTTGTACGAGTATAACACAAAAAAGATTGAGTGACTTGGTTATTTTGTTTCTGAAAAAAAATTGGTTTAAGTGTTGACTTTAAGAGTTTGGTTAATGATTTTGTAGGAAAGAAGGAAAGAAAATTATGTTTTAGAATTTATATTTTGGTCTTTTTACTATTGGATTTTTTTTCTTGAATGATGATAGTTGTTTACCGTATTTGAATGATTCTCATATAGTAATCAAAAGCCTAGCTTGGTTATTTTGAAATTTTGACATCTCAGGAACTTATGAAAAGTTTAGTAAAAAAAACCAAAAAAAACCAAAAATTTTGAAATAATCAAGAAGGATTGGATAAATACTTTGCTCTGAAGTTTTCAACATTGTTGATGGAAGTCTACATGGTCTTGTCAGAGTACAGATTTGTCCGAAAGAAACTTTACAAAACCCAACTCAAATTGTCGCATTTGGCTGAGAAAAAAATCAAAATATTGCATTCAAGTATACTAGTGATTCATACCATTTACAAGGACAAAAAGACAAGTATCATTTATTCGAACCATTAATTACTTAAAATCATAAACTTTTAAAAGAAATTAGTTCTGATACTAGTTAGTTTCTAATTCACACTTCAAAGTTTGTCTGGTTATTTCCAGATGAAACTGATACTAGTTAATTTTGTAGTTTACCAGTATTTCAATTAGGATTTCTTTCAAAATAGTAAACGTTTCAAATAGAACTTCTTGCGTTTTATTAAAAGTATCACTATAATAAAAAAATATATATATATAATATTATAAGGTATAAAATTCAGAGTTTCAGTTTACACAAGTATATATATTTAATATTGTAATGCGTGTAAAAAAATAAAACAGGATATAGTTTACTTTACTGTACCATTTACATATTCATCATAATATAATATTGGACCTCGTAAGTATCAGTAATTAAGAAATAAAATTTTGAAAAAGCATCTGAAAATAATACGGGGATATAACACTCTATTTTATATAATTTAATAATAAAAAATTATTGAGCTCGGTTGGAAAGACATCTAAACTTGTTTGAGGTTAATTTTAAAACATCTAAACTTATTTAAAAACTCCAAAATTATATATGTAGAAAATAGAAAGTAAAAATTATATATTTGATTATTTATTTTATTTTTTTATTTTTTTGTTAGTTTTCTTTTTTGATTAATGAAATAATTTGTTTATATGTATCATAATCTAATCGATCAACCAACACATGTCAACTTCGGATGAGAGCAACTAATATTTATATAACAAGATAAAATATTACATTCAAAAATATTATTTAAAAATATTATTTAGTGCGAGATATAAACTAGTTTAATTTTAAAAAAATAGAAAAAGTATTTTCCAAAAAGAAACAGAAAAAAAAATTATTTTGACCCACGGAGTTTCCTTATTATTATCACCATCAAACATTAGAGCTTGACTAATAACTGCATTAATAAAATATTATCCGTACCAATTAGAAAACGAGAAAAACTAACAAATCTGAAAAAGTCAAAGTTTGTAAAATTTTACTTAATGGGTCCTAGAAAAATCTGAAAACCTTTGATCTTGAGTATTGCTTTGCTTAAATCTCGCTTCTCTTCTCAAATAAATCTATAGACATTACCTAAAAATAGTTCAATTATAGGAAGTGAACTGAAATGAAATTGTAAATAAATCATACCTGATCAATCATACCCGATGTTATTCAAATCTTATGTTGGAACAGTAATTTATAAAAATTATATCAAATCTTTTGTTATTCAAAAGTAACAATTACTTTAAGAAATCTCTTAATGCAATTTTAAGAGACTTTATACATTTTTAGTCAAAACTGTGGATCACAAAAATCACACTTTATACCTGAAACTTATAGGGGTTTCCATAAAAAAAAGAAAGATATATAGAACATTTTTCATTTAAAAATTACACTCTTTATCTCGATTCAGGATTTCTCTCTCTGCGTTTTCACCATTATCAAATCTTTTTTTATCTCGATCAAACATCACCAAGCTCTTCTTTTCCCAATGATATGAATTTTTTTTGACGTGTTTATGCTACTTCTTCTGCCGGTAAAAATTGCTCAGACCCTTGTTTCCAAAAATCTTTTTGTTGTTTGCTCGTGGTGGAGTGACAACGAAGTGTCAAGGGAACATATACTGGAGATGAATCAGCATGGGTTGAAGCTTTCTGATATATGGGCAAGAAAGATCAAAAGACATTTTTGCAGGCTTAAATCAGTAAAGTAAGCCCGGTGATTGAAATCATGATTACTCAACATTGAACATAAAAGGATGTTTCAGCATCCATTATCAAAAAAGTCTCGTCCCAACACAAGAATCACTTCATAGCCATCAATAACTACAAATATTGATCCAATGCTGGGGAAACAAAGAGAGAGCTTGATCGAATCAATGACATTTAGCATACAAACAAAACTCATCAAATACATATATACTATATTGCAACAAAAACTAATTGAACTCAGTTCCTATGGCGACATTTACTCAAAGATGCATCCACACATAAGCTCTCGCATACAATTAGAGCACAACAGATAGCTCAAAATAAGATTACGTAAGTAACAGAGGAGAGGGCGATGCAATAACCTTTGCAACCATACGTTGAAATGTGACGTCTTATTCATCTGTCTTACCTTTCCCTAATTTCTTATTTGCAATAAAGAGCCCCAAAAAAAACAAAGCTCCATAGAGAATGACAACGTTTTCCATCTGACAATGAATTATTTGTTATTTAACAATGTTTATAGAATGCAAAGAGAAAGATAAATTCTTGTGTTGCAAATATTACATACCATTACATGGCAAAACTGAGAGAGTTTGGCCTTGACATATCTTCAATATAAGAACTTAGAGGCAAGATTGAAGAACAAACATTACCAAAAAATTTTAAAAAATTGCAAAAATGAAACCTATGTTGGCAAGCCAAGGCCTCTTAAATCTTGAACGTTATGTTCCGTTAGGTTTAGTCTTTTGTAAGCAATTAGACATTGTTAGGAAGAAAACTCCAAGATAATAAACAAAATTTCAAGACTCAAGAAACATGCCTTTTCACCAACAACATTCAACAGAGGCACAAAACTGACATGGATCAAGCAACTCTTTCCAGAGCCTGAAAAATCTTTTGAAAAAACACACCACTCAATCTTGACATTTTAAGTAAACTTTCACTACTATATCTCAATGAACATACACGAACACCATTTCTTACCTACGCGATATGAGAATTGCCCAAGAGCTTCAATAAAAGCATAGACACTATATCTCCTTCACAATTCAAAGAGTATTTCCATGATTTTAAACTAACTGGATAAAATCTGACACTGAATTAAAAAATAAAAACTCTATGCAGAGACATAGATTAAAATATGCCCCATGACTGCTGGTTAATTTGCTATCAATATTGCTCAAATAATAATATATAGAGATTTTATAGTTTTCGGTTAATTTATTGTATTATTTCCGAAAATTAATCTATTTAAAAATACAAACACATCTTAGAAAAAAAGACTTACAAACCAAGATAAAAAGAAATAAACATTTTTTTTAGTGAGGATAAAGTTTATCCAAAGATATTTTTTTAAAGAAGAGACTCTTCTTTTTCTGCAATATGGTAACATAGTTTGATATCGTTCCAACAATTAAACTCCAAACAAAACGTTAAGTAAATTTCGGTATTATAGAAACATATATTTCCAAACTAGGTCATTTTAGCAATAAAAAATAAAAAAGGTTATTATAGCTAATCCTTAAAAAATAGTGAGTAATCTTAGACAAATTTCTCAATTAATAATCTACCTTAGTGAAGTTGCATTTCTATGAAAACTACAAAAGATAGAAGACAACATGTAATCAGAATGGGGATAGCATTGTAGTATAGGTCCAGAAGCAATGAGTCGACCAGGTTCTTCAGCTTCGGGTTGGAAGATAGAACAAGTGCAACAGCGGCTCCTGCAACAGCTACAACCACAGCAGTAATGGCAGTACCTTTGATGCAACGTCTTACACGGGAGAGTCTCCACGAGATCACTTTGCAGGACTTGTCAGCTTCTTTGTAAAGATGAACATAGTATCCTCTTTTAGCGATGCCTTTTTTGTTCTAAAACCATCAACAGGGTTAGGTCAGTGATGAAATTACAGGTGTGAATCAGTTAGCTTAGAAGAGTAAGGGTGATGCATTATCTTAAGCCTGAAGCTATTCATAGTTTGATTGAGAGTAAGGATATCTCTCGGTGATGATGATAGTTTGCAAGCATGATCCTTCCATTCGTCTACAAGCTTTTTAAGAAGAGCCACATTAGCTTTTCGATTATCCTCATAGAGATCGTCCCAGAGCTTGCAGCAATCAACGTTTTCGGTCAAAGACCATATAGCGATATCTGTAGCTTCCTTGGCTTAAACAAGATTTCCTGTAACAAGGAAAACACATTAAACTCGGATCTATTTGGAGAAGAGAGATCGAGAAGCAGAGGATTCAAGGTTTGGACCGTTTTCATCTAATTTCAAAGAAAAAGTGAATATCTCTTGAGTGAGTTGTTCCATTGCTTTGCTCCCTGGTGCATCAGCTAGAGCCACTTCCTTCAACAAAGGATAAATTGCCTCAAACCTACTTGTAGCCTGTGTACAACGCTTGTGATCAGAATTGATAGAGTTAAGAACCAATTCAAAGGTCCAAAGCCTTTATTAAGATATAGAAAACAAAAACAGAGCAAAGCTCCCAATAAGAATGACTTCACTTCCCTCGGATAAAACCGATAAACCCTAAATTCCTCCAAGCTCCTGGATGAAGTTCACAAACGAGTTTCAACCCTATTTATAAGAAAAGATAATACTAAACCTAAAAGGAAAAAAAATAAAAAAAATAGAAATCCAATGCAATAAGGAAAAGACAAAATAAAAGAAAAGACTAATTAGAGTAATACTAAACAATTCGTATCAAGAATCGACAAACGCATCAAGGTTTGTTTTATAAATTCTTCCAATACTACTATATACTTACCTCTACTCTTGCGGATGAAGCAGGGAATGTAAGGCGCAACAAGATCTCAAATGAAGAAGGTGGAACCAGTCGCTCTCCGCCCTCCCTAACAGCTCCATCTACAAGTATGGTCTTAGCATTTGGATCCGAAAAATCCTGATAAGAAGAAAATTGCATCAACAAGATGAGATGATTGTAAAAATGCAATAGCAAAAAGGAGATGAGAAGACAGAAAACTTTGGACTCACTTCTCAACCAACTGCAGGATGAGATCCGTTGACTGATGGACGTCACCACAGTCCATATTACCGACTAGTGGTAACAAGTTATGCGCCTATCGATAAATCACCTTGGGAAGCCTGTCCACATTTTTACAGTTGAGAAAATACAAATTTCGACATACTTGGGTCATAATATATATGAGGCAAACCTGGGCTATAGCCGCAGCAATCATCTTCGCCGGGATCACGTAGCCGTTCTCATCGTAATCAGAATCATTGTCACCGAAAACGTAGGGTCGGGGTTTAGATCTAGCCGCAACGGCACCGTTGGATTCATCTTCCACATCAGCAGCAACCATCTTCGCCTCTAGGATCTGATGTCCGACGTCGGAGTTACATTTAGAGGTTTCAAAGCCATGATCCAGTAGCTAGTTTACAGTTTCCCGCTTTTTTCCTCGATAATTTTATCTCCGGTGTGAAAAACAGAGACCAAGGAAGACGCCGAAATTTATTTTAAAATATATGGGGTAGAAGAGGAATTTTTGTAAAATTACCTTAAAATATGATTAATTTTGAAAACTACACTTTATTTTTAAATTTTTTTATTTATCCAAAAATGACAAATTGTATGCAATTTTATATTTTAAGTTAATATGTAATTTATAATTTTCAATATATAAACAAAAAAATATTGTAGTTTTGTCATATATTGAACAACCCATTGACTAATTAATGATAATTTCGGCAAATATAAGAGGAATATAAATTCACACTTAACTAATTAAGTACAATGGTCATGCATAAAAACTCTTTACAAGAATTATAATTACCACATAAATATCTTGCAAAGCTTATACCCGGACAAGAGGCTAGAGAGTGTCAAAACCAAAAAAGCAGCCAATGACATGGAGACTGAAATTATGGAATTGTTTCGTAGTGTTTTCATCGCATCCTCGTTTATATGTTGGATCCACGCAATTGCGGCGGAAGAAGATGATACTAGTAGATAACATATTACCTGATTAGGTTTCGTATTTAAAACTAAGGTTAGTCCAACTTGTTAAGATGCTAACAATTGATTATATATGACTATAATATACGTACACGTATGTAATTAATCAATAATAATGTAAAAAAATACCTGGTCAAAGATGAAGCTGACATAGTCCGAGAGAAGCTCTGAGATTAAAACTCCTCTGTGAGTAATATCACAAACTCCTTTGAATGTTTGCAAAGATGTATACACGAATCCTATCACTGCTACAGAAAAACAATACCTGCATATATATTTTTCTATTGATTTAACCATTTTAATAATTCTAAATTTCAATTAATTACGTATAAAACAAATATCTATGATTTCTACACATTATTTTTTTCATGTTTATTATGACATTAACTTAAGGATGTTTTCAACGGCATTCATGCCCATGGACTTTTTTTTTGTTGTGTGGATAATTTTGGATGATCCATATATAATATGATTTTAACTTTTAGTAAAATTTCAGTTTAGAGGAAGCGAGTTTAAGATCAACTACCACTAGACCATAAACAAGCTCGGCTATACATGGACTTTTATTTCTAACACGCCTATACAATTTATTTCACTTCATACAAATGTTTTAAAACATTCATTTTCATGCATATTAAAAAATAATTGAAATATATTACACACTTCCAGCCCATTACTTTCTGAGAAAGTTACCAAAGTAGCCTATATTTATAATATATATCCAAATTAGTAAAATATCTTAGATTTTCATCAATTAATAATATAATCTAAAATCTAAACTCTAAATTTTTAAGTTTAATCCTTAAAACTAAAACTCTAAACTCAAATCCTAAATCATAACCCATATAAAAAACCTAAAAGTTAAAACCCAAACGAAATTGTATTTTTTTTAAAAACATTTTCTTAAAAATCATCCTGTTAGTTGAGTTTAATTTATTAAAATATCCCTTATTTACACCGATGTGTATAACAATAAACATAATCCTTGTTTGCATGAAAATAACAAAACATCATTATCTATGAAACAAAATTTTAAATATTATCTTTAACAATTTTTTTTTAAAATATTAGTATTAAAAAATGAAAGAAGATGAGGTTCTTACAATAGTTCAGGATATGAAGCGAAACTCGAGGAGTTCTGTGTCAGATGTCTCCTTGGAGGCCGACGATGAACATTCACTGCCAGCGAAAGAGCAGAGACGAAACAGAGAACCAACGTTATAAACCGAAGAACCAAACCGGTAACGTGAACCGAGGGTCGCCGTGAGCTGAATCTCGATCCTGACGGCGTTACGGAGTATGCAAACCGAGAAGGCGTTGGAACTGACTACGTCCGTTGAGAGACAGGCGACGCCGTTACTGAACCCTCCGATGATGGTCCATAGGCAATCACTACAACGTGATCTTTGAGCTCTTTCATTAATTTTGAGTGTTCCAAATTTTTTGTTGAAGAGATTAATTAATTTATATGAATTATTTTTATTTTTTGAGAGATATATGAAAGATTGATTGGTGGTGGTTGCATTTGGATTAAAGATTTACATGAAGTTTCATCGAAATTTTGTTAGAATCTTTTACATTTTTTTCTTCCATGCTATAATACTTTTTTATTTCTTCTAGTTTACCTAAAATTTTCTAGCAAAATAAAGTCAACTTGGAATGGAAACTATACCTCGCAATTAATATTTTACTGCTAAAATTAAATTCATGAGTATATAATAATACTACAGTGAATTAGTGATCATGAGAATTGAGAAATAGTATGTAGACATAACTAAACCATATACAACATGTTAATTTGTGTGAGTATCAAGATTCAAATAAAGATATATTCTCTTTGTCTTTGTTTCAATATAAGTGTCATTTTGGTATTTTCAGGTTAATTTTAAAATACATATTGATTGAATATTCTTTTTTGTATTCATTATGTATTTATAAAACACATATATAGATCGATGAACCCAAATGGATGAGCATTAGCAAACCAAAAAAGTTGTCTTTTATCCACACACAAAAATGTGTCGTCGAACTTTCTCATATTTAGACTAGTGGCCTAGTGGGATGTTACATTCAATCGGACATATGATAATCAGTTGAAGGAGAATAGAGAAATGAGCTAGGAAGTTTCGGAGAAGTCGTTTAGGTATGGTCAACCTTTTTCTAAACTATATATAAAATGCTATGATAATAAACATATATCTGAATCAATTTGCAATTTGGTAGGTATATGTTCATTTTAGATGTAGGATTGGATTACTCTGAATATAGAATCGGGTAATAGCATATAAGTGTTGGATATGGTATGTTTATATTCCGTGGAAACCTGGAACATCTCTTAGGCGATTTCCATTTAATTGGAAACTTGATGTTTTTCTTCTCTCATGCATATCATTCAGAAAAAGATTTTGTTTGTTTTGTTTGTACAAATTCTCAATTGGATTTCTCCGATTTTTTTTTTGTCCTTCCGACTTATTCGGATTTCAACTTCCGACTTTATGTGGGTAATAAACTCCGACTTGAATGTCGGTTTCTCGTAGTTTTTAGGTTAACCAGATTGATCCTCTTTTAAAGAGAGTAATATCTTCAGTCTTGTCTTTCAAATGCCACATTGTCCAAACTAGGGAAGAAAACGAGAGATTGAAACTTTTCTTGGAAGGGATTAAGAAAAAGTATTAGAAGATTTACGAGTAAATTTTTTTTTTAAATGACGTAAATTTATTTTATAAATTATTTTGGTCACCAGAAAATTAATGTGTATTTAAAAACAAACTCTGTCCAAGTGACTGCCAAGAATGTGACTAAAGATAAATGGGTTTCATTTCTAAATAGCATTTGGAAATTAGGAAAATTTTGGACGACCAGATTTTAGGGTAATCGAGATTGACCTATAAGAAAGTCCAGTAATCTCAAATAATTGCCGCCAAGCAAAACAAAGTAATCTCAAACAATATTTATCATATTTCCTGAAAATTTATAATGGACATCAAATTTCATCTTTTTTGTTTTTCGCCAATATAAAAATAATAACTAAAAGTACTGTGCTCCACGCATGATAGTTATTTCGTGCAAGAATGAAATAATTAAAATAGTTGTTGATATTTGTGTCAACTAAACTAGGATTAGATTCGCATATATGTGCGGGGTTATATTTATATAATAAATTTATTTGATATTTAAATTTAAGATATAATTTAATTGTAATATATATATATTTTTTAAACTAATCAAAATATTTCTAACAGCTTGATTAGGAGTGTTAAATCAGAGTTGGATTCGGTTTTAGTTTGGAATATTTCAATATGTAATCTAGACATATCTATTTTAAAACAGAAAATCGTCTCGTCTAGCATTCATCAAAAATCTTCTGTCTCATTATCTTTTTTTAATAATTGCCCGTTTGGCAATTACTCGTTCAACTAATAACCAGAGATTGAGCAGGCAACGTGTAGCTTTGTGTCCTAATTGACCATAATTAACACACTTAGGCGGCAAACATGAGTAAAGTACATCACTTCTGCTTTTCGACCTAAAATAATTTACGTGCGGTCCATAACTTCTTAATCATAAAAAAAAAATACTCCAATTAACTTTTATTTGTTGAACCTTAATGCTTTACATTTAATAAGGACGTGTCTAAGATTTTAATTTCTTTTATATAAACTATGATAAAACAAGAAGTTACGTATAGTATATTCTAGTTCTATATCTATTTTAGTTTAAAAAAGCGCCATGGCATGAGCGCACCATGACAAGGGGAAGATTGACATAGAGAATAAAGGCATTGCTAGATTTTAAACGCGCCTTGATGCGTCTTATCCAAAGTGATGACGCACTATGACGAGGGACATATTGATTGTGGCGCAAAAAAAAAAATTCTTTTGAAAATACATTATTTTTTGGAAAATGTTAATATATCTATAATTATATAACCAATTAAGCCCTAATTCTCTTATCTCAGCCGCCTAAAATTCTATTGAATGAGATTGATGACAGTAATGAGTGGCTAGTTGAAACAATGGATTAGACTCTTCAGATGATGAAAATGATGATTTTGTATTTGAAGATGATGAACCTAGTTATGCAACTAGATCAGCTGCAACTAAAGCAGTTACAACTAAAGTAACCGCAAGATCTGCAACTTTGAGTCGATTGGAAAAAGGAAAAAAGTATTGCTAGTAGCTTCAATCCCCAAGCATCTGGTAGACTACAACTTCATATGGCGTTGGTTGATGAAGAAGATGATGATATGGAAGAGAAATTTGGTGGAAATCAAGTTCAAAAGGATAATGTAGGCAATGATGAAAATTATGAGTATGATTTCTTAGATTATTCTTATTAGTGTTTCAAAAACTATTATATTTGCTTCTCTTCCAATTTTTATTTTTAGATTAAACTATATGTTTTATTTTTTATTTTTAGTATTTTATTTTAAATTTCTATAATTTATTAATTTAAAATTATAAATAGATTTTCTATTTCATTTAAATTTTTTGGTGCCTTATATCCAAATGGTAATGCGCCATATATGCTATGGCGCATAGCACACATAAGAACACTTAGTGCCACCGTACTAAAACTAAGATATATATACACCAATCTAAAAACAAGACTTTGCCAGTAGTGTCATTAAAATAGTCAAAGCCGCCCCTAACAGTCCATCATTTTATATATTTTTTTAATGATTAAAAAAAAAGCAAATTAACATTCATTATGTAGATAACTTCAAACACGCAATTACTAATTAACTAACAAAATAAACAAACTAAACGTAACCCATTACCTCTATAAAATCCATCATAAATATTAACAAAAGATCATACACACACGCAAGTAGTAGAACACGAAAATGGCAAACAGCTTACTCTCAACGTTTATCTTCTCCGCACTTTTTCTCATCTCCACCGCGACAGCCGCCACCTTTGAAATCTTGAACCAATGTAGTTACACCGTATGGGCCGCTGCAAGCCCTGGAGGTGGCCAGCGTCTAAACCCCGGCCAGTCGTGGACGCTAAATGTCCCGGCAGGGACTAAAATGGCACGGATTTGGGGTCGGACCAACTGTAACTTTGACTCCTCGGGCCGTGGCCGATGCGAAACCGGTGACTGTAGTGGTGGACTTCAATGTACGGGTTGGGGTCAGCCACCAAACACGTTGGCTGAGTACGCTTTGAACCAATTCAACAACTTAGACTTCTACGACATCTCACTTGTCGATGGATTTAACATTCCTATGGAGTTTAGGTAAGAATATCACCATAATCTTTTCACAAATTTACCAAGTTATTTTCTTTAGTGAATATGATATAAATTCGAATTTTCCCCAAAGAAATTAGACCCCTAACGTAAAAATCTCGATGTTGATAGTTTCAACAAAAATACCCCCCACGTAAGTTTAAATAACCATAAAATATCTCAAATTTTCCAAAATCGACATGAATAAGGGCCAAAGTCAGCGAAATTTGAAGCAATATGAGATATAAAAATAAATAAGGTTATGCAGTAAAAATTACCTGTTCAATAATTAACGATTGAACAATAGATGTGTATATTAGAGAATTTTTTTAATTTTTACTGACAATAACTGTCAATAATTAACTCTCAATGAAAGCATAAACTTTAATTTTTTTTAACAAAAAAAATTAGAGAAGGAAAAAGAATATGCTAATAAAATTCCAATATTTTAAAACGTTTTAGCTTTTTAGACGTTATAATTAATGATATGCTTTTTCTTTATTGGCGTGCTATCTCCAGCCCAACCAGCTCGAACTGCCACCGGATAATATGTACCGCAGACATAAACGGACAGTGTCCAAACGTGTTGAGAGCACCGGGCGGTTGCAACAACCCGTGCACGGTTTTTCATACGAACCAGTACTGTTGTACGAATGGTCAGGGTTCATGTAGCGCCACTGACTACTCAAGGTTTTTCAAACAGAGGTGTCCCGACGCCTACAGCTATCCACAAGACGACCCGACAAGCACTTTCACTTGCACGAACACTAACTATAGAGTCGTGTTTTGTTCTAGTGCTAGGCTCGGTGCTTCTGGATCCCACCAGCTCCCGATCCAGATGGTCACCGAGGAGCATTAATTAATTAATTAAGAGACTCGTCTCTATTGTGTGTGTGAGTTTGTACGTAGTTATGCCTACGCGTGTAATCATACTTATGTGACAACGCTTAATGGATAATAAATGAAGGCAATAATAAAATTTACGTTGGTCGACCCACATACGTATTAATAAGACTCATTTCTCTCTTTCGGTCATATTCTTATAATCTTATTAATTAGTAAAATAAAAAACAGCAGTTTCCATAGAACTTGGTGTGACTGCGATCTTGAATGGCCGTAGTGTTTTCTGTTTATTTTTCATTATATTGGTTAACAATGGAAACACAATTTTAGGTATTATCTTGTCATATAGCAAAATAGTAACGAAGTAGAATTAGGCATGACCAAATTTAATCATAACTATATTTCGGATTGTAACCGTTTCGTTTTCAACCGTAACTAGATTGTAACCGTATTAAATGATTAATAACCGTAATCATTAATCGTAAAAATTTATTAGTTAAAGTTAAAATAAATTATTAACCGTAACTTTGAATTAACCGTAGTTGTATATAAACCGTTGGTTAACCACATGATGTAACCATAAAATTATAACCGTAATCGTTTTAAAAATAAACAAAATACACATATAATTAATTATAATATTAAATATTAGTTGATATATCATTATCTAGTTCTTTCAATAGAAGTTAAATTCTTTTTATTTATAAAAACATCACTGATATTAATGTTTATCATTATTATCAAATAATTGAATTGTATTTAATCGTAATAACCGTAGCCATTTTTAATCGTAACCGTTCTAACCGTAACCGCATTAAGGTTAAACAAAAATTATAACTATAACTAATGGTTAATTCATGCCTAAGTAGAATCGTGGTACCATGCAATGCAATGAAAATGGTGGTATCAGAAGTACGATGCCATGAACTTTTGTTTTTCTTCTTTTTTTTGTCAACCATTATGATAATTAAGATAGTCCATTAACGACCTTACATCGAAATAATAGTAAGCCCACCCCCAAAACCCTTACAACTTGAATTAGTAATTAGGCCCAATTTATCCCTCCACTAAGGATTATAGTTAACATGTGTAGAATTGGCCAATTCATACCCAAACATATTTATTAAGTCGAAATCATACATCAACTATAGTAATAGAGGAATTTATACCTAAAGATATCGAATTGACAAAATTTATACACCATATATAAAAATATGATCCATTCATACAAATAAGAGTGACGTACATTTAAAACTGATGACGTGTCATCCATGTCATATGTTTTACTATGAAGTGGATGACCCGTCATCGACACATTTTTTTTTTTTTTATGAAATCTTGAAATAAAAATTAGGAGTAAACATCATTCCCGCTCCGTCTTCTCCCTTCTCGTCTTGTTTTAGATAGAAATGCATTCCCATATTACTCACGCTTTCAATTCTTGTTTGAAACCAAGAATTCCCAAAATCATATTTGAGAAGAATTTATACTAAATAATACCTTTATATATATACTATAATGATAGGAAATTGGACATATATAATATATAATATTACATACAAATTAATCTGAAATTTTTTAACTTTTTTAAAAATGTACAAATTTGTTAATATATTTCATATCATTTAAAATTCTTGTTTTGTTTTTGTTTTTATATAAATTAAAAGCTTATAAGCTTTAGTAAACTATCAATTAAAATAAAATTTATTTAAATAAAATTTTAAGCTTTTAATTTATATAAGACAACTAGAATTTTAAATGATATGAAATACATACAAAACATTATAATGTTAGAAAATTATAAGTTTTTCTAAGCTTTCAATTAAAATAAAATTATAATCTTTAAATTATAAGTTTTTCTAAGCTTTCAATTAAAATAAAATTATAATCTTTCAATTTATATAAGATAAAACTAGAATTTTAAATGGTATTAAATATAATAACAAATCGGTACATCTTAGAAAAGTTAGAATTTTCAAGATTAACTTTGTATGTAATATTCTATATGTCCAAATTCATATTATTATGATATATATATGTGTTATTTATTATAAATTTTTCTCAAATAGGATTTCAGAAAATTTTGGTTCCAAACAGGAATTGAAAGCGTGTGTAATATGAGAATGCATTTTCATCTAAAACATAAATTTGAGACTGAGAATGAGACAAAACAAGAAAGGAGGAGACGAGACGGGAATGATGTCTATTCCTAATTTTTATTTCAAGATTTTATAAAAAAAAAAAAATCATGTGTCGGTGACATGTCATCCACATCTTAAAGCTTATATATTAGTGACGTTATATCCACTTAGAAGTATGCAATTTAAATACTTTTAATTTTAACTAAGAAAATCTTTTAAACCCGTTAAAATCATTATCCAATTTCTAAAACATTTCCAATAACAATAGATTTGAATGAACTTGTTGATAACACTTGATTTAGGATTTAGGGGTAGCTTAATGGGCTGGGGTTAATTTAGAATTTAGGGTCTTAAATTAGACTATTTTATTAATTAGATATTTGGTTAGGAAAACACTCAAATCATCTTCAAAGCAAACATGTTATTTGGCTTTGGTGTTTTTGTTAAAGAAGTTTTGGGAATGGAAGAAATACTCTCATATGTTTGCATTGAATATGAACTAGAAGTCTAGAATAGATAAAAGTGGTAAATCTCATGTATAATTAACAAGAGATTTTTCTAAGATTACATATGCGATTATTATATGAATTCCCGATGCAATAATTCAAGAAAATACTATAGACACAATGAAAATTAATTAATTCATAAATTTAGAAACTTTGAAATCAGTAAAATTTTTAGTTAATTTTAAAACACAAACTATATATACTATAATTCTAAGAAAAGTTACATCTAACTGAATTTTTTAAAAACTATTTCATTAACCCGATTTTACGTTTAGGTATGATTGAGTTTTTTTTTAAATACGAAAAAAGTGAATTGACAAAAAAACAAAGAAAAAGTAAAATATTATCAAAATATAAGTAAAAATATGTAAAATATAAAATATGGTTCAATTTGTTTTTACATATGTATTTTATGACATAATAATTAACCACTCATTATCTGGTTTTGTTATTTTTGTTAAAATAGCTTTGGGAATGGAAACAAATGTTCTCATATATTTGCACTGAGTATGAACCAAAATGAAGAAAAAGTGATAAATCTCATGTGTAATTAACAAGAGATTTTACTAAGATTACGATCACCATATTATTGTCCAACACCATAATTTAAGAGAAGATTATAGATGCAATGGACATTATGTATTTATGGAATTTCGTTATGAAAACTTGTGGTATGAAAACAATTCTTGGGGTGAACCCCTTTATTCACCTCTTCCAACTTTAGCCAATAAAAATCTGACAACTAATATTACATTTAAACTATTCTAGTACTAGTTCAACCGGTTGTTAAACCTCTTCTTCATCACCTTCAATAAAGCCTCCATTGTGTCCACCACCTCCTCCATTGTCACCACCACCTCCATTGCCTCCCCCACCACCTCCATAGCCTCCACCATCACCTCCATTGCCTCTTCAAACTCAGCACCATGTACATTTCCATTTGGCAAGATAAATACATGGTGAACTACTCCCAGCTCCCAGGTTATTTGAAACTCAGCAATCATGCCTTGTTTGTACTCCAGCGCGTTGAGCGACCATGAGTTAAATAGGTTTATCATGTGATTGGTCCTTGGTACTGTGAGTTTTGATGTTACAATAATCCGTTGATCCTCCATGATCTGCCTACTCAAAAATACACAAAGACTAACTAAGAAAAAAACTATAAAAACTGATTCTTACGATTGAAAAGAGTCCAGAGCTTAGACGAAGCCATATTTAAGTCATCCCTACTCAAGACTAAGCGATGTTTAACCCATTCCAATCAAAAACACAAAATCAACAAAACAAAACAACACGTAACAATCGCTCAAGCAGCAAAAACACACCTTTCTTCCTTTAACGCTCCTTACTAATCAATCAAGAACATATCTTTCTAGAATTAATGAACCTTACTAATATAAGGATTTTATAAAAAAATTTATAAGGGTTTTATAAGGTAATTTTTCCGCCAAAACTCGATTTCGTAGTTTACATTAAAATGCAAATCCATAATTTTTTTTTGTCAAAATGAATTTTTTTTTTGCCAAATACAGATCCGTAATTTTTTCGCCAAAAATTTATTCTATAATTTTTCTGCCAAAATCTTGATTCCGTAATTTTCCCGCCATAAATTTTATTCCGCAATTTTCTCGCAAAAAATATATCTATAATTTTTCCGCCAAAATTCTATAATTTCCTACTAAAACTTAGTTATATAATTAATTATGTAATTTTTATTAAAATAATTAATCATTATCTTCATTAATGATATTTTTGTCGTATGATATGCCTTATAGTGGCATTTTTGAAAATGGCAAAAAAGAGTGGTATTTGTAGAAAATGGTATGACAATAGTGGTATTTGTGACAAATTCTCTTTATTTTATTACATTGTAATTGAAATGTATTTTTTAACTGAAACTATTATTATAAATGATTTCCATTTAGTTAATTTTAAGTTTAATATTTGTAGTTTTGTACCCATTAATTTCTTTCTAAAATCAAAATCTAAACTTAAAAATTTGATATAAAATAAATGACTATGAATCAATTGTAGGTTCAATTAATATGGAAAGAAAGTCAAAATTATTAATTGATGTTCAAAATATGGAATCTCAATTTACTCCGCAGTTTTTTTAGTTTGAAATTTGTTATCTTTATAGAATATTTTTAATGTTTATATGTGTATACATATATATATATATAATTTAATTTGTTCCAAATAAACTTAATATTTTCTACTCTTAATTCATTGTATTTTGAAAGAAATCTAAACGACACTAATAATACCAAAATACTCTAATATATAACAATTTTGAATACCAAAATACTGTCAATATGCTAAAATACCCAAAAATTACCAAAATACCAAAAGCATTTGTGTTAGTGTATTTAGTTCGGGTATTCGGGTAGCCGATCGGTTCTTGGGTAATACCCAAAACCGAACCGATACCCGCGGATCTATGGGTTCAAAACCTATCGGATAAAATGAGCATAATCGAACCCAATCCGAATCATATTTTTCGGGTCCGTTCGTTTGGGTTTTTTGCCCTGGGCTAGTGAGAACCTTAGCATCAATTATAATAAGAACAAGAGCAGACCAAGATGTGATTGTCGTCACTTTATTTTTATATCCATTAAGAAACATAGATTGTTAGTAGCATTGCCATTCTAAATCACAATTAACAAGAAGCAGTGAAACAAATGCAATAAATGAAGATGTCCCTTAAATGAAAAACAATGCAATTAACAAAGATGTTTACTTTGAACTCTTAAATGAATCCCACAGAGAGCCCAAATCAACATTACCTCCAGAGAGTACAATCCCTATGCTTTTGCAATCATGCCAACAAGGATTGTTACGGAAACTATTTGATAAAACTGCTGCTAGGCCAATGGCTCCACTTGGTTCAACAGATACCTTAAGTATCTCATAGCACATTCTCATGGCTTCGATTATTTCGCAATCTTCCAAGGTTACCACATCGTCTACTAGATCTCTCACGACCGGCCTAATACAAAACAATGTTATTAGAAGGAATGATACAGATTTTGAACCATTTTATGTTTCATAGATATGAATCCTATAAGAGTAGGAATTAAATTACCATGTTAAATCTCCAAGAGAAGCTCGAAGACCATCTGCTATTGTATTAGTCTTAGACAAAGTGATGATTCTACCAGCGACCTTAGACTGAGCCGCATCATCAGCTCCTTTGGGTTCAGCGGCTATAATGCGGATGCTAGGCTTAATAGATTTGGCAGCAAGTGCCACACCAGATATCAAACCACCACCGCTTATTGGCACAACTATAGTATCAATCTCTTGGATTTGCTCTAGCAGTTCCAATGCAATTGTGCCCTGACCACTGTTAAAAGAACCACAACCCAAACATTTAGTAAATATTACTTAGCAGTTTCATGCATACCGCATTTATGGCAGAAAACTTATCTCATAAAAGAACAGAGAAGCTCAAATTTATACAAAGAAGTTACCTATTGCATAGTGTTTATCCTAATGAAATAACTTAAAATTTTGGAGGATTTAGTTTCCTTGTTGTATTAATGAGCCACTCAAGTTTTAGTGAGTAACATACATATAAAACACGGATATCGAAATAGCAAAATACCTTATAATGCGTCCATCATTATATGGATGGATGAGAACTGAATCTGTTTCCTGCAAAACCTTTGAAGCTACTTCTTCTCTAGAAGACATTGTTGATTCACTCCATATAACATTACCACCATAACGGATCACATTATCAACTTTACACTTTGGAGCACCTTTTGGTACAACAATATATGCTGGGATTCCCTGAATCTTTGCAGCCAAAGACAATGCAGCAGCATGGTTTCCACTGGTAGTAGAAATTCAAAACAGTAAGGGACTAATAAATGAAGACAATTGCACTATATTATCAACTAACTAAGCATTACTTAGTAAACAATAAAGCATTGATCTTTCATAGTATGGAAACAAAAATCTTACAAAACCTGCTGTGTGTTACAACTCCTTTGGCTGCTTGTTCAGCATCAAGTGACAAAACCGCATTGCATGCTCCACGGAATTTGAAAGCTCCTCTTGTTTCGCAATAAAACAGACAAGTAAAATGATCGATATTCGATAAGAATCTTCACAGAGAAAAGCATTAGTAAGCAGTAAAACTCACCCTTTCTGAAAGCACTCACACTTAAAGAACAAGCTTCTTCCGGCAATTGAATTCAATGATTCAGATGTTAAAACCGGAGTTCTGTGTATATAAGGCTTAATACGTTCATGAGCTTCCTTTATGGAAGATATATCAGCAGCATATTTCTCTCTATTTGCTTCCATTTCTAAAGCAAAAAACATTCAAAGGAACTTCATAATACCACACATCAACTTCCTACTTATCAATCATAAAGACCATATCTTCATTAATCCAAAACTACTTCAAATTTGTTAACTTAAGCTCATTTTTACGGACTTTTCCTAATTAAAAATGTTTCTCTTTTGATACAAATCACCAAGAACATAGCAGAAATTTGCAAAAGTGGGTAATTACAAAAACTTCTTGCTTAGAAAATACTGGAACTTACACATGAGTTTGGTTTGAATAGCAGAGCAAACTTAAATTCTTATACCATTAGCATCGATTCAACAAATGACACTGTAATTTTCAACTACAGTTACGAATATAAACCCCAAATATCAGAAAACAACAATTGAAAATTGTGCGCTAAACAAAAAGCAAAGTATTTGAACAAAGAAATGAGATAAAACACACCTAATTTCTCAAATTAGGGCTTAGGGTTTAACCCTCTTTAGGATTGAGAATTTCAGTTGGCTCTGTTTTCAGAGAATTGCTGATTCGATAGAACGTTGACATTTCTCAGACAATAGTCAATAATCATGGATAAAGACAGCACGATGTTATGGAGCTAGAAAAAAGAACGTTACACTGTTTTTTGCATTATAAACGTCGTGCATTGCATGTTTATGTTAATAAAACTGTCACATGTATTTAGCCAATGTGTTTTTTCGTTTATTTCCTCTAGAAAGCAAGTAGTAGAGATGAAGTCAACGGAGAATCCAAAGAGAATTATATCACTGATCAAGTCTTAAATCTTTCTTCACAAAATATGTTACCATTTTAACTAAACGGCATGACTTTTTTATTTTATTTTTTTTGGTAAAGAGAAAATATGTTACCTTTTGAAAAAATCAACAAGTTTCATTATTTTCGTCCAAAATTTTCTGGATCCAGGACTAGTTTTGACAATTAAATTATCATATCATGCACTGAGGAAACTTAGTTAGTCTTAATAGCTATGAGCTCAATTCTAATTAGTCAAACAAACTCATGTGATATAAGCGTTTTTTCAGGATCGTTACCTTAATTAAGGGATCAAATTAATTCTTAGTTATATATGGGCATGCATGAACTCTTGTATACGCGTCTGCATTTACGTTGAGATAATATACGGTTTTTATATTTTTCCCTGAATTCATCTCACCCAATCAAGAAAAGAGGGCACAGAGTTGACCTTTTTTATATATTCCTATATAGTATATATATACAATAGTGTATTCTTTTTGTTCTTGTTACTTTTCTAGTTTTATGTTCAATTTCTTATTAATCATACGTTGAGGTATACCATATCCTATTTATATAAATCTTGTCAATATGTTAAGGGACCATTTTTTTTTTCCGGTATGTTAAGGGGTACCATATCATATTAATTTATGATAATGTATTTATTGTAGATGCATAATATAAAGTCGGTTCTGATTTTTTTCAAGATGAGAAACATTTAAGAAAATTCCAAGAAAATTTGTCCACCCTTACTTGAAATCTAAGTTGGTCTTTCCATAAATTATTTAAGTTTCTCCACAACCTATATATATACACATATATTAATGAATGCATGTGCAAATAATATTATAATGTATAGTATATAATTTCAAGAACCTTCATCAGAATTGAAGTTGTGAGCTTGGTTCTACTGTAAGTTTCCTTGTTCATATCAATGTGAGTCTTTATCATAACAACAATCGTTTTAAGTACAACAAGATCAACGGTCATGATGATGAGCAATCTAAAACTCGGCGTAGACGTGATCGGAGCACACAATCTCTTCCCAAAAGATGGGCAAGGAACATCAAACGCTTTCGTCGAGCTTTACTTCGATGGTCAGAAGCACCGAACAACGATCAAAGACAGAGACTTAAACCCGGTTTGGAACGAGAGTTTCTTCTTTAACATTTCAGATCCATCTCGTCTTCACTATCTTACTCTTGAAGCTCAAGCTTATAGTCACAACAGATCTACTAATGGACGTTCCTTCCTTGGCAAGGTATCGCTTTCAGGGACCTCTTTTGTTCCTCATTGTGATGCTGTTGTTCTTCATTTTCCTATGGAGAAACGTGGGATCTTCTCTCGTGTGAGAGGTGAGCTCGGCTTGAAAGTTTACATAACCGACGATGCTTCTTTAAAATCCTCTGCTGCTTCTAATCATCATAATCTAGATCCGACACTACCAACAGGTATTAGCCTCATCTCTTATACCATTTGTTATTTGGGGTATGACATCGATTTAGTTAAGATATTTTGGGTTATGAGAATTGAAATCAAAGTTTTTTTTTCATCTGAGTTTTACTATTATTAAAACGTGAAAGGATACATTATGGAATTAAAGATGCCGGCGGAAAATTAGAAATCTCCGTAAGCATAGCCCAAAAATGGAAATTGAAATCAAAATTTAAAATATGATTTTTTTTTCTTGTTTTCAGTTTGTTCAATTCGATTTAATTTACACTAAATTTTGGTTTTTATTTGATTTGGATCAGGTTTATTCTACAGAAAATAACAATAATAAAAAAGATAAACAAATTTAGAAGTTGATCAAAAAAAACAAAATTATTTTAGATTTAAAAGTTTGGTTTGGTTTGGTATGGTATATATGCTCTTATCGACTTGTTATGATTAATTGTTTTAGAACAACACAGTGTGCTTTACATGGAATTTATTTTAATTTTTTTGTGATAGTTTCAGCAATGAAGGTAGAACATCTCGGTTTAGCATCATCATATATCGATCCGTATAAAATTTTGATTGGTTGTAGCGCGGGAGCAGCTACTCCATGCTGTGGCTCTGTGGGGGTGGGGGCAGCCTAAGCCTGATAGAGGCAGAAGCCGGGGCCACCGGAGCTATCTGCGTCGAGTAGATCTGACAAACGACATGTCTTTTACCATCTTCCAAACAATACTCAAGAACATCAACATCAGCATCCACAAGGGCCTAATCAATCTTCTTCCTCAGCCGCTGAACACGATCATCATAACGAACATCATCACCATTATGTGCCAAAGCACCAAGCAGACGAAATGAGACCCGAACCACCACCGCCTTCGAAGCTAGTCCAGGCGCATTCTATTGCTTCAGCTCAGCCTGCGGATTTTGCACTTAAGGAAACAAGTCCGAATCTCGGTGGTGGAAGAGTGGTTGGTGGGCGTGTTATACACAAAGACAAAACCGCTACGAGTACTTATGATCTTGTCGAGAGAATGTATTTCCTCTACGTCCGCGTTGTCAAAGCTCGTGAGCTTCCTATAATGGATATAACAGGAAGTGTTGATCCTTTCGTCGAGGTAATTAATTAAATTAAGGGATGTCTTATAAAGAATTTTATTCAAATCAAGAATTGGTTTTCTAAAACATTTTGTTTTGTAGGTAAAAATAGGGAACTACAAAGGAATCACAAGACATTTTGAGAAGAGACAACATCCGGAATGGAACCAAGTGTTTGCATTCGCGAAAGAGCGAATGCAAGCTTCGGTGTTGGAAGTAGTGGTTAAGGACAAAGATCTTTTGAAAGATGACTATGTCGGGTTTGTTCGGTTTGACATTAACGATGTTCCTCTTCGTGTGCCTCCGGATAGTCCTCTTGCTCCACAATGGTATAGATTAGAGGATAAGAAAGGAGAGAAGATTAAAGGTGAGTTAATGCTCGCTGTTTGGATCGGTACACAAGCTGATGAAGCTTTCTCCGATGCTTGGCATTCTGATGCTGCAATGCCTGTTGATTGTACTCCAGCTATCTCTGCTGTTCTACGTTCAAAGGTACGAGGATCTCAATTCTTTTTTTTTTCGGTTTATTTTCAAATAAAACCAAAAATTTTAGGGTGAATAAGCGCACCCACCAAACGAATATGAAAAGAAAAAATGTGTTCAATTGCATGTTTGCAAATTATCAAAAATATTTGATAATAATGTTTAATTTCTTTCTTACAAATATTTTTAACATGTAAACTCAATGTAGATTATAGTTTATGTTTATACTAATTGATAGTATATCATTTTACTCGGGTTTGATTGAATTTGAAGCAAATAATTTGATTCTTTGTGTAATTGTTTTGTTAATGAATATAGGTCTATCATGCGCCTCGTCTATGGTACGTGCGTGTGAATGTGATAGAAGCGCAAGACTTGATTCCGACAGACAAAACTAGGTTCCCGGATGTTTACATAAAAGCACAGCTAGGAAACCAAGTTATGAAGACCAGACCGTGCCAAGCTCGAACCCTTGGTGCGGTATGGAATGAAGACTTTTTGTTTGTTGTTGCAGAGCCTTTTGAAGATCACTTGGTTCTCACAGTCGAGGACCGAGTGGCTCCTGGAAAGGACGAGATAGTTGGCCGTACTTACATTCCTTTGAACATGGTAGAGAAGCGAGCTGATGACCATATGATACATGCACGCTGGTAATGTATACTAGACAAAGAATATATAGAAGTTGAAAATTTGATGTACATGATTTTAATAAAATGTGTTTTGATAGGTATAATTTGGAGAGACCAGTTGTTGTAGATGTGGATCAGCTTAAGAGAGAAAAATTCTCTATGAGGATTTATCTCCGAGTTTGTCTTGAAGGAGGATATCATGTTTTGGATGAGTCGACCCACTATAGTAGCGATCTACGCCCATCTGCAAAACCGCTTTGGAGACAACCGATTGGAGTTCTCGAGCTCGGGATCTTGAACGCTGTTGGACTTCACCCCATGAAAACAAGAGAAGGCAGAGGAACCTCTGACACATTCTGTGTTGGTAAATATGGCCAAAAATGGGTTAGAACAAGGACAATGGTGGATAACTTGTGTCCCAAGTATAACGAGCAATATACTTGGGAAGTATTTGATCCAGCTACGGTTTTAACTGTTGGTGTATTCGATAACGGACAGCTTGGAGAAAAAGGAAATAGAGATGTGAAGATTGGGAAGATCCGAATAAGATTGTCTACTTTAGAGATTGGACGGATCTACACGCATTCTTATCCGCTGCTCGTTCTTCACCCTACTGGGGTGAAGAAAATGGGCGAGTTGCATATGGCAGTGAGGTTCACATGCATCTCATTCGCAAACATGCTTTACCAATACTCGAAACCGCTTTTGCCCAAAATGCATTACGTTAGGCCATTCTCGGTTATGCAACAAGACATGCTTCGGCACCAAGCGGTAAATATAGTAGCTGCACGTCTAGGCAGAGCAGAGCCTCCTCTACGGAAAGAGATCATTGAGTTTATGTCAGACACAGATTCACATTTGTGGAGTATGCGTAAGAGCAAAGCCAATTTCTTCAGGATGATGACAGTTTTCTCTGGTGTTATTGCGGTTGGGAAATGGTTTTCTGATATTTGCTCGTGGAGAAACCCCATCACGACCGTTTTAGTTCATGTTCTGTTTCTAATGCTTGTTTGTCTCCCGGAACTGATCCTACCAACGATGTTTCTCTATATGTTTCTTATCGGACTCTGGAACTACCGGTTTAGACCGCGTTATCCGCCGCATATGAACACGAAAATCTCCCAAGCTGAGGCGGTCCACGCAGACGAGCTTGACGAAGAGTTTGATACGTTTCCAACCACTAGAAACCCTGATTTGGTGCGGTTAAGGTATGACCGGCTTAGAAGCGTGGCCGGGAGGATTCAGACTGTGATTGGAGATCTTGCAACACAAGGAGAACGTTTTCAAGCACTTTTAAGTTGGAGAGATCCACGCGCAACTGCGATATTTGTTATATTTTGCTTTCTTGCGGCCATTGTTTTCTTCATAACACCTATTCAGATTGTTGTAGCATTGGTTGGTTTCTTCATGATGAGACATCCGAGGTTCCGGCACCGGCTTCCTTATGTTCCGGTTAACTTCTTCCGCCGGTTGCCTGCTCGAACGGACAGTATGCTTTAAGCCTGGCTTGAAGTATAGTTTATGTTACTGTCGAATGATAGTTTTATGTTATATGTGTGGATGTATTTTAGCTTACGGTTTGTTGAACTTTCTAAAGTTTTGCGATTGCTATTTATAGTTACAAGCAGGGGAGGTTATAGGGTGAGCAACCGGAACAATTGCACAAGGCCCAAAAAATTTGGGTTATTTTAGGTTTAAATTAAAAAGAATTTTGAGCTTAAATTAAAAAGAATTTTGAGCTTAAATTAAAAAAAAATGTGTAGGAAAAAGACCAAAATTTTAATGTTGACACAGAATTTATTAAGCCGCTCCTACAAACTTAAGACTTACTTAAAAATTTAGACGTTTTGTCAGATTGTATTGAAATACATGCAAACAATATTAACTATTTTCCCAGTTAAATATACATATCGACTGAAGTTAAATTTATTTATATATATATATACAAAGTTGTCCCAAGCATGAAATTTTTTAAAAATTTCTCTATTTTTTCATTACTGCCAATGTTGTTGGATGATTAGTGTTTTTTTTTTTTTAAGTTGGATGATCAGTTATCATTTGGGGGGATGTAACATAATTTATTTCTATAATTGCGTTGGTGATATAAACTAGGATTCAAAAGAATCATTTTTGTGTGTATGTTATTAATTAGCATATTTCGTTTTTCATTACGAATCGCAAAAGGTATCAATGTGTATACTAGAAAACGAGTCGACGAATGTTCGTCTTCATTTTGTCTTTTTTCTGTAAGCTTCTAGATTTGTCTAACAAGCCATTAACTTATCTTCTCATAAGAGAACAACTCCAATTTGACAACACATTTTATTTTTACAAAATTATTCGACTAAGAAAGCTTGAATTATTCATATAAAGTAATTAACTTATAGATTAAGTTTCAGGCCCAATGTTGGAAATTATCCAGAAGCCCGAAATAAACAAGTCCGAGAATATCTTTAGCGTTCACATAAGCACACCGAGTGTTGCGACGAGTCTCCTACGTGGCATCCTCTAAAACATCCACGTGTCTATTCCATTCGCCACCCACTGAACACGGAGCAAGAAGCTGAATAACAAAATTGTGATATTTTGACTCTCATAAATATCTCATTTTTTTGTGAAAAGAATCTTACTTGCAAATGTTTAGATCCTCAATTCGATTTCTCTATTTAAGAACCAATCGTTTCATTCGAGTTTCATCATCATCATCATCATCATCATCATCATCATCATCGTCGGCGTCGTTCACTAAATTCGATTCTGCGAAACCGCTTCTCAATTCTCATCGGATTATTTCTCTTCCAATCTTCACAACGGGAGCTAAGATTTCTAGGTCGGAACATTCGATGGCTGCTACTTCCGAATCCAAATCTGTTCACGATTTCACCGTCAAGGTTCGATTTCTGTAGTTAAATTGTTCGATCTATGTAATTGATTAGGTTCGTTCATTAATTTGTTCTTTGATCATATTGAAAATTTCTGTACGATGATGTTAGGATCTGAATATGAACGATTTGAGTCTAAATTGGAAAAAATTGTTTTGAATTTCTGATTTTTTTCAGGATGCTAAGGGTAATGATGTTGATCTAAGCATTTACAAGGGAAAGGTTCTCTTAATTGTGAACGTTGCTTCCCAGTGGTAAATTTTCAATTTTGTAACACAGAATTTGATTTGTAATCATAGGTTCGTTCATTGGTTAGTGACTAGTTTCTTTGGTGTTTGAATCTTTTGTTTTTTCGTGTAGTGGCTTGACCAATTCAAACTATACTGAGCTTGCGCAGCTGTATCAGAAGTACAAAGACCATGGTATAATTTTGTTACTAGTTGTTTGTTTTGTAATCATAAGTTATGATTATGTTTGTTTAATGGTTACAATTTTGGTTTCAGGGTTTGAGATTCTTGCGTTCCCATGTAACCAGTTTGGGAATCAAGAACCTGGTACCAATGAAGAGATTCTTCAGTTTGCTTGTACTCGTTTCAAGGCTGAGTACCCGATCTTCGACAAGGTACTAGATTAAATTCAGTGGTTTAGTTTAGTTCAAGAAGTTAATTAGTCTTCTTCCCAATTCAGTCTTATTTACCATCTTAAGCTATTAAGAATCACCCCTTTTGACTGAAGAAGTTACTATCTTCAGCTTTCTAGTTTTTCGCATTGTTCGAGTAGAACATGTGAGATGAGTTAACACTTTCCAGTTGCCTACTATCTCAGATTCATTCAGACATGATATGTGAGAATGTTGCAAGCTCTTATAGTATTAGACTATTAGTGAATCATATTGGATCATATGGTGTAAACTAAAAACTTCTTCATTGAAAATGGGATACTTGTTTCAGACTGAAGCGAATAGGTCAAGCTCTTATTGTACGAGTGAATCATTTTTAAGATCATATACTTGTTACTTTTCGGTTATTATTTCTCTACTTGGACTTGATTCTACCTTTTCACTATGTAATACACAGGTTGATGTGAACGGTGACAACGCTGCCCCAATCTACAAGTTTCTGAAATCAAGCAAAGGCGGGCTTTTAGGAGACGGCATCAAGTGGAACTTTTCCAAGTTCTTGGTTAACAAAGATGGGAATGTGGTCGACCGATACGCGCCAACTACTTCTCCTCTCAGCATTGAGGTAAATAGCTCTCACATATATTATCATACTCTTTGGTTTTGATTTAGAGAGACAGTTTCTAACTGCTTGTTAAATCGTTGTTCAATGTTTATCTACAATTGCAGAAGGACCTGAAGAAACTGTTGGGAGTTACTGCTTAAGCATAAGTATGAGACATTATTAGTCAAATAAAAAGCTCATAGTATTGTATTGCCAATACTGTAATAAGCTGAGTTCTCAAGTATCTTTGGGACTTCTTGTTTACTCCTACAGTTTTAATCCGTTTTTAGCAGCCAAACTATGTAATAATCATAGATTCCAAACATCTGTTTTCCCATAAAAAATCGAAATCAAATCAATTGGCTTAGAATAAATGAAAAACACATCATAAGAATATTAAATAAAAAAAAATATGAAAAAAGATTTTACTATATGATTTTAGAATAGAACAAGTGATATAATTTTATTTAGGTTGGCTTATGATATCAATCTTGTACAATAGTTTCCAAAATAGTTAATATGTGAAATTTAGACATATTTTCAACTCGTGGCTATTACACTTATGGGTTTGGCCCTATCTCAGCTTAGCAGTACATTGATGTATCCGCAAATTTTCTTTTGTTCTGTTCTGTACTATATGCTATGAACAGTTGTAGTTTTTCGAGTAAACTTTAGTTTTAGTTTTTGGTTTTCTAATGTTGGGGTTTTCGATTTTTGTAATGGATATTCGTTTTAGAAAAATAACTTGCGAGTTTTTTTCCTTAAAATCTCAAATTATGTGAATTCTAATTTTTGTTAAGAATTGAAAAGAAAAATTAAAAAATAAAATTTAGTTTTCTATTTTTTAAAGAAATTTATTTAGTCTAAAAAAGATTAAAATTAATTTTTCAAAAAAAAATTCACAATCTGCGTAGAATCTTTTTTTTTTTTGTCATCTTGTGGGCCACTACGGGATGGCTCATTCAATACAACGCTAAGAGATTTAATGAACAAAATCATAATAGAAGTATATAATGTTCTCAATTTCATACTATAATATAGAGAACCAAAAAAATCTAATCATGTGGATGGTTGTAAAAAAATTTAAAGGATTCAGCCGTATGACTCAAATGCCGATTTCAACTCTTGAACTCTCAGGGACATCTATAAAATGTTGAAAATATGGTCAAAGTATGTATTCAAGTTCATACAATGTTCTCTCCCGGATATCTAATGCTTAGATTAGAAGATCATAACCATCACAAGTCCCACATTTCAGGTTTAGCCAGACTGTTTCTGGAGTGCTTACAAGCGGATTGTTACAGTATAGGCAGATCGATAATGATAAGCTATGAAGCTGAGATGGTGAGAAGAGAAGAGGCGAGACGAGACAGGACGATAGAGAAGAGAGAATAAAGGATAGAAGAGGATGCAGCTACCAAAATTGATATTAGATATTCCCTTTGTATCAAAAAGATTGGGTTTCTAAGTAATTCACATATAGTAAGAAAACAATAAATATTTAGTAATAAATACATTATTTTTTTACCTTAAACACTTTCCCAGATATATTAACCAATAGAAATTCAACAACTCAAACATTCTCAATTAATGTTTCTTGAAATTTATAATCTACTAACATTAACTAATAAAAATAAATTAAAATCTCTAAAATATCAATCTTTAAGAAACAAGAAAATAAAGCTAGAAAATCAATTTTTTAAAAAAACAGAGGAAGTATTTGATACGCTCAACCCTAGAATCACATATACTTTCAACAACCATGAAAGTGGTTGCTTTTATTTTGTATTTTCTTCAATAATTAATTAAAATATTATTGACAGTAAATTAAAATATTATTTTGATTTTCTTAACTCCTATTTTATATAGCCTAAATCCCAAACAAAAGGTGAAATAAAACCCAAGAACATGTATTTGATTTGCAAGACAGCTTTGTAATCTTACCAAGCAAAGCTAATTAAGCTGAAATAACTATGAATTAATCCCACAAGAAAATGAAATTATGGAAATTGAGCTGGTAAAAAAATGAAAACCCCGAAGACATAATCCCAAGAAAATGGACTTGTCGAAATTTAGTGTGTAAATAAATGAAAACCCCGACTTAAGGATTTTTTCTACAAAATTAAAGGAAATTATAAGGAAAAAATAAAATATTACTAGTGAGTTGCCATTGAAGAAACTTGAGCGTATATTCTATGGCTTCTTGACTTGCAAAAATTTGGAGATTCACTCTATAAAGTCAATCCCGCAAAGGATGTTCATGGAACTATTATCGAGCTTCTTCTAAATATTATAAGTAATTTATTCCCCTAAGAATCTGCAAAGGTAGGAAACCACTTCTTTCTTGATCATAGATTTTCTTCTTCTCTTTCTCTTGTTCAAGCTTAGCTTATAAGTGAACTCAAGAATCTATCCATCTAATATGTTTTCAACCTACTTCTCTTTCGTTTGTATGTAGTTGCAACGTGATGGAGAAGGCAGATAGCTCAAGAGAAGTTCCAAAACGGGAAACAATGCACTACAAGAAAAAATAGCTATTGCAACATAAAAATATTATTGTAATAGCCCAATATACCGTTGCAAATGTAAAACTGCAATGAAATTACAACAATTTTTATTTTGTTGCTGAATGAGCGTTGCAAATTCATGTTTGTTGTAAAAATGTTGCAACATTTGCAATAAATTTATTTCTTAATGCGATAACATTTATGTAGCAAAATCGTTGTATACTTACGACATATATTTGCAATTCATAGTTGTCGTAATAATTACTACATAATATGTATAACAAATATGTTGCGAATTTGTGAGAACTATTTTGCTAGACATCTTCGTTGCAAAATTGTGACGATGAAAGAAGGAAAATTTTTTGTATATTTTCTCACAATGGCTTGCAAGTAGTATTTCGTTGACATACATTTTCATCAAAGTAATTTTGCTACATTTGCTATTTTTTATTTACTATTAATTTAATAATGATTAATTAATATTAAACTCCAATAATAGAAAATATATTATAATAAAATTGTAATGATGAAAAGTAAACAATATCTTAAATAACCAAAATTTAAGAGAATCCTAAATACAAAATACTTAAAAGCATCCAAAAATGAATAAATAAAACTAGACAAGATAACACAACTTAAATTATCATTTTTCAAACATATGATTAACTACATTCTTCTCAAATGATTAGTTGATCTGTGCCTTGCCCTCTTATCAAGAAATGATCATCAAAATTGTTGTGTTTTTCGAAGAACCTCAATGTGATGCATTTTTCTGCAAAATAAAGTAGATAATTATTCTAAATGACCCATACAATTATTTCGAATAAAAAATTTATTTTAAATGTATATCTTTGTAGAAGGACTTTCAAATTATACAAGTTCCACTTTATATTCCAAGTTTTGTTCTTTTGATAAAGATTATACTACAAATTCTTCTCTATATGTCTACACCTTTCCATGTGAAATGCATGACTAAATTACTGTGCAAGCAAGCAATATCTAGATTTCAATTAGTAAAGGCTCGAAAGTAAGTAATATAATAATATAATCAAATTATGAAGCTTCTAAATCTAAATAGTGATATCGAATGTTTGTATACCTTAAATATGAACCACCATTTATCTCTGTTGCCTTCGTTCTTCAAAGGCAAAGCTGCACAAGTAAAACAAAAAGGTGAAGAAACGTATATTTATAAAACAATAAAATAAGAACTTTAACAAAGAAAAATTAGAACAAATAAGAGAAACTATAATTAGTTATGAGAATAATATCCCACTATATATTCTCGTAGAAGGTGGAGTTGTGGTTATCTTCTTTTCTTTTTTTGTTAAAAGATTTATCCATATGTTTTTTTTTTCTGTTAGTATTTTCTAATAAGTGATATCTTTCTTCCCTAGAAATAAAATAAAATAAAGGGAAACGATAATTTAAAATTTTTTTTTTATCTTTGCTTAGTAACTTAATAATTATGGGAATAAGAAATCTAACTTATTTATGTTAGAATATCTTTTTAATTTTCTTATTTTATCTTATAATTCATTTTAAAATCTAACCCACTAAAAAATCGTAAAATTTTTGAAAATTTTCAAAATAAACCAAATAAATTTAAAACAAAAATAGAAATACCTTGATTTCCATCTAAACTACAATTTCTAAACTTTTAAGTCCAAATAATGAATATTTTCTTCATATTCCGAAAATAACATGAACTTAAATCATTTTCGGAACTTTTAGTAAATCAACTTTTGACATTTGATGGAGACCTCTCTCCACATCGTTTTTTTTAATCCAAAATATTACATAGATATTCAAAATTTTTATAGAACGTAGTAATTTCAAAACTTACTAGAATGTTGCCAAAGGTGGCACATATTTTACCACATAATTTATAAAAAACAAAATTCTTCCAAAATAGATGCGAGTTATAATCGTTGATTGTTTCTTGCAATTTTTACAATTTTTACAAAAAGTTACAAATTAGTAATGAAAATGTGCAACAAATTTTTTTGTCGCGGTTTTACAATGAATTTGTAATAAAATTACAACATGTATTTATTATTGCAAAAATATTGTAAAATTTATTGCAAAATTTTAACAAAAAAGAAAGTTGCAAAAATATGTTGCACTATCACTATTATCTTGTAGTGATGGACAGAGACATATTTGCCATTATTGCCATTATATTCGATAAACTCAACGTAATGGACATTACCATGGGAGTTTCACGCGCCTGCGCCTCTTGGTTCCTTGCTTCTCACAACAAAGCTCTTTGGAACACCATCGACCTAGCCAAGCTTCAACAAAAAGGAAGACCAATCCTCTTCTACAAACACCAAGTCGACAATGAAGTAGAAGAAGAATTTCCTTTGACTAAGAAGACCACATCTTGGCAGTTGTATGACGCTCATGGAGTAGACAAAGGCATAAGTCTCTTGAAACTATTGATTGAGATCACTAACTTGAGTGGCACGGTTCCCAAGAATTTGTTCTTTAACTTTCATTCCTATATAAAAGAGAACGAGCTCATGTTTGCTGCTGAGAGGTAAATCTAAATGAATCTTAAAAACCAGATTTGCGCATGGCATGTGTTTCATAATACCTCCTTTACAGTCAATGGAAGAATCTTAAAACACTGATCATCGTTCATGATTTCTTTCTTATGGGGGTAAAATTGGACTTTCGAATCGTGGGAGAGAACTGCAAAAACCTCACCAACTTGATATATTTGGGTACTTTGCAAGAATGCTATGCTGAGGAAATCGTGTGTTACCTCCAGAGCCTCAAGAGGTTAAGTTTGCGATGCTCTTCCGTCAGCATTACAGGACTTTTGTTGCTAATCACAGGTCTACAAAACCTCACGATTCTTAATCTGTCACATTGCAAAGAGTTGGATACGAATCCTAAAACGATACATAAATATAGAGACGATCTTGAACAAGCCGCCACTAAGAAGCTTGAAAAACTTATCATATGTTCACAATACGATTGTAAGGTCTGAAAAGATGGACCTAAATCATTTTTTCCGCATCCTTTTTTCCAGAAGAATTGGCGAAATGATGAGATAAAGGAACTTGAATTCTGAAATTTTTGAAATCTTTTTGTTGTTTTCTTTTTTTTTTTGTTTTCGAAGAAAGTATCAGACTATAATTATATCTTGTCTAGCCTACCGAATTTCAGCAATCTATGCTGGTTAATTAAAAGAAGAGAATGATAGTTTCCTTATTTCATTCGAAATTAAACATGCAAGAAAATGTAAAACCTAAGCTTAAAGAAAATATCCTTTTTGTACAAGAAAGCTCTGAAATCTTACAAAGCTAAGCTGAAGTTTCTATGACTTAATCCCAAGAAAATGGAATTACGAAAATTTAGCGTGTAAATAAATGAAAACCCAACTTAAGGAATTTTTGTACTGTTGACCAAAAAAAAAGGGAAAATTTCTACAATAGTTAAAGGAAAAAAAGGAAAAAAAGGAAAAAAGGAAAACAAATTTAGTAACTTGCGGTTGACGAAACTCGAGCGTATATCCTATTGCTTCTGACTTAATAAATTTGGAGTACGTATAAAAATATTTAGGACTAATTTCGCCCCTAAGAATATATATGCAAAGGTAAGAAATTACTTTCTTTCGCTTGTTCAAGCTTTTATGATTCAAGAATCTTCTCATCTAAAACGTTTTCAACCCTTTTTCGGTTTTGTTTGTATGTCGTCGTAATGTAATGGAGAAGGCAGACAGGCTCAAGAGAAGTACTAACGTGGGCAACTTTGAACAGAGACATACTTGCCATTATCTTCAATAAGCTTCACGTGTATGCATCCATTGGTTCCTTGTCTCTCATAATAAAACTCTTTGGAACACTATCGACCTATACAAGCTCCGATATAAAGGAAAAAAAGTCATCTACAAACACCGCGCTGACGATGAAGCCCTAAGCCTAAGTAATCTTTTGAATAAAACAAGCAAATACTTTAACTTTTGTGGAGTACAAGGCATTAAACTCAGCCTGACCCAAGAAAAAAGACAAGGCATAAAACTAAAAAAACTAGTGATTGAGATGACTAAGTTGAGCCGCGCAGCCACACTGAACTTATTCTTTAACTTTCATTCGTGTATACAAGAGAAGGATCTCAAGTTTGTTGCTGAGAGGTAAATATCATCTTTACAATTGAGTCATAAAAGCAGATTTTCGTGCGGTATATATGTCTAAAATACTTTTTGTTTTGTTTGATTTTGTAGGATGCCAAACATAGAGAAACTTGTTTTACCGGTTTCGGGTTTGCTTGATAGGGAGAAGTCATTTCGGTTTGCGTTCAGTCAATGGAAGAATCTTAAAACACTTATCTTGGCTCGTAGTGAATATGTCATCTGGACATTAGAGTTTGAAGTTGTGGGACAGAACTGCAGTAACCTCACCAACTGGAAAATGTCAAGTTATTTAGATAGATACGATATTGAGCAAATCGTGAGTTATCTACAAAGCCTCAAGAGGTTGAGTTTACAATACTCTTCTGTCGGCATTGCAGAAGTTTTAGCTCTAATAAGAGGCCTTCGAAACCTCACAATCCTTAATCTGACACATTGCATAGACTTTCTTAACCCTAATGAAAATTACAATGGTGTACAAGCTGAAGCTGCCACTCAGAAGCTTGAGAAAGTGATCATATGTTCACAATATGATTGCAAGGTTTGCAAACATGGACCTCGCATGTTTGGAAATCTTGCTTTGTATGAGAAGAATTGGCGAAACGATGAGATAAAAGAACTTGAATTTTAAAAGTTTTGAAAAGCTTTGTTGATTGTTTTAAAACAATTATCTGAATTCTAAATTTGCGATGCATCATGTTAGACTACATATGCTTCAATTAGTATTGTTTTTAAGTCAAACTCTGTTTTCCTCTCATTGCAATTGACAACATCAAACATATAGATTAATAAGCTTTTCGTAAAGCATGGTGACTAAAGGAGGAGTGTCACGGCCTTGGATTTGATTGACAACATAATTATTCTCTTTGGGCAAGCCTTAAAAAAAAAACTTTATCTTCATGGTCGATGATCTTTACAAAATCGCATCAAAGATGGCGCCATATATATAAAAAATAATATATTTAAAAATATGTTATTCTCATCATATCCTATAATCATGCTCTTCATTATTATTATAATATTCTCTTTCTAAATGTATTGTACAAACCTCTCTATATATTAAATAAAATATACTATTCATTTTTACAAGTCAATATGGTATCAGAACAAGTTACTTGTGTGAGTTTTGATCCACCAATTAAACTCAACAGTGTTTCTAGCAGTTTTTTGTTATTATTTCTTTCAAACACGTTTTGTTTTTTCTAGTTTTTAAGCCTTCAAACTTTGAAATCTAAAGCCATAGCGCATTTTTCATGTTTTTTTTCCTCGTTGTCACTCCTAAATGGATATACAGTCAAGTCTTTGTGACTTCTTCAAAGCTATATGTTTCTTCACGACAAATATCGTCCATGATCCAAGTTGATCATTTGTTTACATCACCCAAAATTTCTCTTAAGCTATATGCTTTCAAACGATTAAATTCGTTTCACTCTACACATACATGTGTTCTCTTCTTCGAGGCGTTTTTTATTTATTTAAGTGTCACAACTGGCATATTATGATAAATCCGTCCAACCGCTAGGTTCAAGCTTAATGCTTCTTCACTACAATTGATTGCACCTTTATCTATGGTCAATCTCAAACCGTCACTTCCGCTTCACTCCATCACCGGCTTGATCTTGAGGAGGCGTATAAGGAAATAATATATTTACAAATATATTATTCTCATCACATCCCTAAAATCATGCTCTTCATTATTATTGTAATATTACCTTTCTAAATGTATTGTACAAACCTCTATATATATAAGGAGGCTCTTCACATTGAATAATATACACAATTCATTCTTACAAGTCAATAGTACTATAGATCAACTTATCTCGACGTTTTTGAAGAGCATAGTTTGTCTTTCAAGTGGAGGAAAAAAAGAGTTTGAAAATAGAGATGAATAGAAACTATGGCTAAAGGTTATTAGGTCTAGGTATCAATGATCTTATACCAGAGAGGATTTGTGTGAATATACCCTACTTGATTTAAGAGGTTACATCCCTGTTTATATATTAACGGTGAGCATTTAGGCACAAGCTAATTTCAATCACAACTATTTTAACTGTATCCTTAATACAAAACACTCAAGAACTACACATTTCTTTTCGAGAACCGTGAAGTGCAAGGCCGAAGCCTATACATCTCCGTCCTTTGGAAGGAACTTAGGTTGGCCACTAGACCCCAAGCTCTAGGGTAAAAAACTCAAGAATTACACAAATTTGAAGTATTCTTTTTGTTATCACAATATTTGTTGTAAGATAATCTATGTTTTATTTTACTAATCATGGGTTTCTTCTTATTGCTAAAGCTCTGAAATCTTGCATATCAAAGGTACGTAGGTCCCAAGAAAAGGCAATTAAGTAAATTTAGCTAGTAAATAAATGGAAAACCCAACTTGAGAAATTTCTACAAAGATAATGGAAAAAAGTTATATAGAACAGAAAGCCAGAAAATGTAGCAACTTGTGGGTGAAGAAACTCGAGCCTGAATCATATGGCTTCTTGACTTGGAAATTTGGAATACCTATAATTAAAATCTTTAGAGCTATTTTCGTCTAAAAGAATCTGCAAAGGTAAAAAAAGTTCCCCATTAAACCATCCTTTGTTTGCTAAAGAGAGAGATCAATCTGTTTTCCAATTCAATGTTATTTCTTTTGTTTGAAAATTCCGTCCTCTTTTTCTTTTGTTCTCTTAACGTAAAATTCAATATAGAGTGTAGAAGATGTATTGTATTGAAATAATCTGATCATAGATCGAGTACATGTATATTTACAGCTAAGAGATATAGATAGAGTTAGCTAGATTCTATTACTAGGGGTACTAAAGTATATACAGAGTCTATTCTACTATATTACGATATATAGATACGATTTGCATATATCTCCTATATTCTTGGAGTATTTATCTTTAATATTTTCAACTTTTTTTTTTTTCATAAATCCGAGTATTCTTTAAGAATTTATTGACTTTGTGAAGGCTTAGTTAACAGGGATTCTCAGAATTCAACGTCAGCCTGGCGTTATCAGAATTCAACGTTAACAGGGCTACGTCATAACGTGATGGAGAAGGTAGACAGCTCAAAAGGAGTTTCAAATTGGGAAAATTTGCACAGAGACATACTTGTCATTATATTCAATAAACTCAATGTAATGGACATTACCATGGGAGCTTCACACGTATGCACCTCTTGGTTCCTTGCCTCTCACAACAAAACTCTTTGGAACACCGTTGACCTAGCCAAGCTCCATCAAAAAGGAAGACCAATCCTCTTCTACAAACACCAAGTCGACAATGAAGTAGAAGAAGAATTTCCTTTGACTAAGACCCCCTCTTGGTACTTGTATGACACTCATGGAGTAGAAGAAGGCATCAGTCTCTTGAAACTATTGATTAGGATCACTAACTTGAGTGGCAAGGTCCCTAAGAATTTGTTCTTTAACTTTCATTCCTATATAAAAGAGAAAGAGCTAAAGTTTGCTGCTGAGAGGTAAATCTAATGAATCTTAAAAACCAGATTTGTGTTTGGCGAGTGTCTCATAACTCCTTTGTTTTTTTTTGTTTCCCAGGTTGAAAAATATAGAGAAGCTTGTTTTACCTATCTGGTTTGATAGCACCGAGAAGTCATGTAGGTTTGCGTTCAGTCAATGGAAGAATCTTAAAACACTGATCATCGTTCAAGATCACTTTCTCACAGGGATACTATTCGAGTTTCAAATCGTGGGAGAGAACTGCAAAAACCTCACCAACTTGAAATATTTGGGTACTTTTCAAGAATACTATGCCAAGGAAATCGTGTGTTACCTCCAGAGCATCAAGAGGTTAAGTTTGCGATGCTCTTCTGTCAGCATTAAAGGAGTTTTATGGCTAATCAAACGCCTACAAAACCTCACGATTCTAAATCTGTCACATTGCAAAGAGTTGTATTCGCCAGAGTTGGATATGAGTCCTAGAACGATACATTATTATAATGACCGTCTTATACAACCCGCCACTCAGAAGCTTGAGAAACTTATCATATGTTCACAATACGATTGTAAGGTCTGCGAAGAGGGACCTAAAGTGTTTGAGCCTCATCTTTCTTTTCAGAAGAATTGGCGAAACGATGAGATAAATGAACTTGAATTCTGATAGCTTTGTTGATTGTTTTGAACAATTTATCTGATTTTATTTCACTATCTCTATTTTTTTGTATATTTGTTGCTCTTATTACCTATACATATAAACCAATGCCATTACAAGATGTGTAATGGCATCAAAGCTAAGTCCCAAGAAAATATAATTACAGAAATTTGGATGAAGAAACTCGAGCCTGTGTATCATATGGCTTCTTGACTTGGAAATTTTAAATATAAAAATCTATAGAGCTAGTTAAGAATCTGCTTATTCAGTATCAAATTGACATATTGTTCTTTTGTTTGGCAATTCAGTATTTTCTTTCTTTTGTATATTCAAGAATATATCTATTTAAAATGTTTTCAACCATTTTTTTTGTTGTCTTTTTGTATATATGTAGTGTAACATGATGCATCGCAAATTCTAATGGAACAAGCTAAGGTCCTTAGTCGGTGAGGAGTTCTTTTATTTTCCCAAGTCTTAGGAATTGCTTGATCAAGATCATCAAAGTTTTCATGGACTTTAGTGTCTTACGCCAAACTCTCATGGATCTATTGATTGATATCACCAAGTTGAGCCGCATGGCCCCAAAGAATTTGTTCTTTAACTTCAATTCCTATGTACTAAAGGAGGATCTCATGTTCGCTGCTAAGAGGTAAAATCTCATCTTAAACTTGTTTTACCGGTCTGGTGTCATAAAACCAAGAATTCATTTCGTTTTGTGTTCAGTCAATGTAAGAATCTTAAAACACTAATCATAGCTCATGGTGAAATATACACCGGAAAATTCGAGTTTCAAACCGTGGGAGATAATTGTAGTAACTTTACAAACTTTAAGTATTTAGGTTATTTGCAAGAAGACAATGCTAAGGAAATCGTGCGTTCCCTCCAAAGCCTCAAGAGGTTGAGTTTGCGATGCTCTTCCGTCAACACTAGAGGAGTTTTGTCACTAATCACAGGCCTCAAAAGCCTCATGATCCTTAATCTTTCACATTGCAAATACTCGGATCTGTATCATGACATGGTGCTTAATGACTATTTTGTTAAAGTCTCAACTCAGAAGCTTGAGAAACTCATCAAATGTACTCAAGATTGCAGGATTTGCAAAGATCAACATCGCTTCTCTTGGCCATATCTCTCTGAGGATTGGTGTAATCGGAAATACTGATAAGCTTTATTGATGTTTTGCATCTTGTGTTGCATAGTAAAATGGTAAAATCAAATGATAACGTATACAAGATTAAAACTAGGAGTATACGTATGAGTGTACATTTATATTTATCCCTCGTTTAACCTGTTCCAATTATACACAGAAACTATAACATTGTGTGAATAGGAATTACACGAGGAAAAATTCAAATCCTTAAAACTGTACAATATTACAGAGATCACTTCCATCAGAAGGTATCATCAACTGCTACAGCCGATGAACGCGGCTCAAGCTCATCTTCTTCTTCCATCTCCAATTCTGGTTCGAATTCCGACAATTCAGTATCCGCAAGTTTCTTCAAATCGATAATTGTTAACTCGTCTAGTCTTCTTACTACCAGCTCAGCTGCACCAAGCTCATACATCGGGTGTTTACTAGCCACAGCCACACATTTCATCCTCCCGTCATGAGCCGCTTCTATGGTCTGGTTTGAGTTTCCAAACACGATGCAACGTTCTGGTATGAAATCAAGAAGCTGTGCTGCGTAAACAAACATCTCAGGATCTGGTTTGCCTCTGTGAACATCTTCTGATGCAACTATCACACTGAAGAACTTTCGGATACCTATAGATCCAACTGCATTATCTAGAGTTTCCCGTGGACGGGTTGATACCAAAGCCATAGGGATCTTATGATTCATCAAGACTTTCACAAACTCCTGCGACCCATCTCTTAGTCTATACACTCCTCCATGTAGAGCTTGAAAGATCTCTTCTTTACGCTTAGCAATCCTTCTCACCTGAGCAGGATCTCTCGACCAACACAGAACCTCGGAAATCGCCTGCTCATTTTTCATCCCTTCAATGCGCCTGAGAATAAAAGCTGGTGGAGGAGATTTGCCTTCTTCCTGAGCTAAAGTCAGCCATGATTGGTTCTCAAGTTCAGGATTGTCTTCAATCAATACTCCTTCCCACTCAAATATCGCACCTAACCAACCACAACCCATCCGTTCTTGCCTAAGTAAAGGATTATGCAATGAAGGCTTATCAGCTTTGTTCTCAGGAGGCCATAAACTCGGCTTATCATCAACACCCGAATCAAGATAATTCCAAGTTTTCGGTAACCTATCATCTTTCTTAAACGCAGGCATCTCTTTTGTCAATTCCATAGCAAGAGCCCTAATTGGAAACACCGACATTCGATTCTTTTTCACACTCTGCATCATCAGATCAGAGACAACACCTTTCGTACTGAAATCTATCTTCACCGGCAAACGAACTACGTTCTGTGATTTCTGCGTTTTCGATTCATTCTTAACAGCAATTCTCACAATCGAAGGTCTATGACCAACCAAAGATACAGTACCAATAGCATCCGCCATGATTACAGAATCAATAACCTCGTAAGTCGACTAATTCAATTCCAAATCTCTACCAATCTATGATTATCAAACCCTAATACAATCCAAAAACCTGTGAGAAAGCTGCAAGAGACGAAATTCAAGAATCAAAACAGCTTTCCCACCGCTAAAATTACCAAACCCTAATCGATCAGTTTCCCAGAGAATCTATTAGAAAGATTGAAACTTTACAAGTATATAAACCCTAAAACCTAGAAATTTAAACTAACCCAGATGAAGAAACTTGAAGATCGATCTATGTACACACGAAACCCAGAGAAGGAATTTCGATTGAAACCTGGAATTCTCGAAGGCAAAGATGAAAGTTTTTTTCTTGAACTGGGTTAATTGTGATTCGCTTAATTTTTTTTTTCTTTAATTTATTATTTGTTTATGTGGTATATAATAATTCATTCATACATAATCCAGATATTTCTCTTTTTTTTTTAATCTCACGGAGGTTAAACATCCACGTGTCAAATTTTGGAGATGTCTACGAAAAAGATTATTGTACGTTGAAATACTGCTACAAGAGAAAAGATTCTTGTGTTGCCACGTCTCTAAATCTAAAAAGTCACGTGTCTTTTAACAACAACACGTATCAGTTTTTACAAAGCAGAATCTTGGCCCATTTTGGTTCAGGCCCATAAATGTGATTTATGGCCTTTCTTTTCTAAAATATCTTTTACGTTTACTACTTTAAAACATAATTTTACGTTTACATATAACAGTTTAGAAAAACATGATACAAGGCCCAATACGCTAAACATTTGTTTTTTTTGACTATTTTAAAGGATTATAGTTTACAAAGACTATTATGCAGGATATATATCTAATCTTACTAAGAAAACTCTTTAAAAGTAATTTACAATAGTCAGGTTGGGATTCACTAGAAAATTAAAATTTTCACTAAATTAAAAAAAAACGTGGGTGAAAAAACTGAAAAGTTGAAAACAGTATAAATAGGCAGAGGCAGAGAAACCATTTCTCATATTAAACAAAAAATTAAAATAAAATAAAAGTCAGATTCTGTTTTAAATTTACAATTTTTTTCCGATTTCTCGCCAGAAGAAGAAACAATGGTGGTGGCTAGGCGGTTCGCTCAAGTGTCTAGTGATGAAGAAGACGATGTACCAGTGACAAGATCAAAGGGAAGAAACTCGACGAGTCCTGAAGAAACGGTGGGGAAACGGAGGAAGCGTAAGACGGTGAAGCTGTACGAAGATGTAGAAGAGAAAGAATCGGAGAGGAAGAGAAAAAGAAAGGTAAAGAAAGAGATGGATGAGGATATGGAGGAGCCAGAGGAGGAACCAGAGGAGCAGGAGGAGGAAGTGGCTCCGGAGGCTGATGAAGAGGAGGAAGAAGAGAAGCCTGATGATGCGTGTCCGGTTGGGCCATCGGTTAATGTTACCGGTAAAGGCAAAGGAAAAAGAACTCATTTCTTGCAATTTGAGTATGATGGTAACAAATATGATCTGGTAAGTTATGTTTCTTGTTTCTAGGGTTTTCAATTTTGCTTTTGATTTTGATTGAGTTTGATATTTTTTGCACATTGTTGTATTGTTTGTGGACATTGAAAGTTAGGGTTTTTAAGGAACTTTGATGTCTGTGTTTATGAAGAATCTAAGATGATGTAGTGAATCAATGATTATTAGGTTTGTCATGAGTGTTCCTATAGAGTTTGGTTAATTCAATGCTTGAGATCTTAAAGGCGATTTGCTTATAGCCTCTCTTATAATCCATTGTTGTGTAGGAAGATCCGGTGTTGTTGGTTCCTGAGGACAAAAGCCAGAAGCCATATGTTGCGATTATTAAGGTATTGGTGTGATTAAGATTGTGTTTGATTGCTAGTTTTTGTTGTATCATCCGTTTCGAAATAAAGATCTGCTTTTTTCTTTTCTTTTACAGGATATCAACCAAACAAAAGATGGAAGCATGATGATTCTGGGACAGTGGTTTTACCGCCCCGAAGAGGCTGAGAAAAAGGGTGGTGGAAACTGGCAATCAAGTGATACTCGAGAACTGTTCTATAGTTTCCATCGTGACGAAGTGCCAGCTGAATCTGTGATGCATAGGTGTGTGGTGTATTTTGTCCCAGCCCATAAACAACTTCCTGAACGCCAAAACAACCCTGGGTTTATTGTACGAAAGGTTTATGATACCGTTGAAAAGAAGCTGTGGAAGCTGACTGACAAAGACTATGAAGACTCAAAACAAGAAGAAATCGATGTTCTTGTCCAAAAGACGATGTTGCGATTGGGTGATCTTCCTGACCTTGAACCCGACGAAACGGTTGTTGACTCAGAGAATCTGTTGAAGGCTAAAAGATCTTCTCGGAAACCTAACATAACTCCTGTTGATGTTAGAAAGGAGGAAGATGCCTCTTTAAAACCTGAGACGCCTGGAAGCGGTGCTGGTATTTCACCAGAGATTTATTCTATCTTAGAGATGTTTGATGCACTTACAGGTGATGCTCATCGTGACAAGTGCTTGGGGAAGCTTCTGGAGGCAGTCCAGCCCATATGTTATATCCATGAGGACAAACAGGCTGCTGACGAAGCAAAGGTGGGTTCAGATGGATCCTGTCTTGAACAGGATGAGAAAGCTGCAAAGCCTGAAAATGGATCTCAAGAAAATCCATCAAAGGTATTAACTAAACTTTTCAATCACTTTCATCATTCTCCAAACATTCTCCCTCTTCATAGTTATCTGAAATATATTAAGAATTCAGTAGTTGCTGGAATAACCAAATAACCCTTTTTAATATTGTTTGACAGGATGATACTTTTCTCTGGCCTGATGCTGCTGTTACTCCGGTTTGTGCTCTTGAGAAGGCTTCACATGCCTCTCTTGCATCGGATTACCATAAGTATAATCAAAAGATGAGGACACTGGTTTTCAATCTCAAGGTTAGAATCTGCTTTCATGCCATTTCATTACTTTTTTCCTTATTCATGACAGTTGATCCATGAATTTAATGTGACATGGTAAATTTGAATGCCATATGAGTGTTGATTACTGGACTTCACATTTGAAGAATAATATGCTTGTCTATATTAGAGAGACTTTGTGGAGGTTCTTAGTTTGCGCTAAACATCACTTTAGCGATTCTTTCTTTCAAGTATTTAACAGTAATTTCATTTTGTTTTGTCTGCAGAACACTGCATTGCTGGCTAGGCGACTGCTCAATGGAGAGTTAGAGCCTGCAAAGATTTTGAACATGTCACCGAGTGAGTTAAAGGTACAGAACTTGTTTTGTCTTCAGTCTTCCTTCCTCAATTTCACTGACATAGATTTTCATTTCAGATCTATTGTGAATGTTGCTCTGTTCCATAATAAGCAAAATATTACTGAGTATATCTTACATTTTAAAACGACTTAAGAGTTAGTTTTCTCTGGGATTCAGGAGGGTCTAACTGCTGAGGAAACAGAGAAAGAGCCTGATGATGTGCCACAAATGCAGGTCTTTTAATTTCTGAAAACTGAAGTTTTTATTTAGTTTGTTTGATTTCAGTTCGGGAATTTATATGAGAATGTTGTATGTTTGTGCCGGATGCAGATGACTGATGCAAAATGCTCCAGATGCGGTTTACAGACTGTTGGCCTGAGGGATATCATCCAAGCTGGGCATGGAGATCGCTATCAGGTTCTTATGCTTTTCCATATTACGCAATCTATCCTTGGATAAATACGATTTGCTAAAACCAAAAAAAAAAAAAAAGAGATGGTAGTGTTATAGAAGCCATGGACATCATATAACATCATGATATTCTTCTCTTACGGTGTAAATCCATTGATCTGAATATCACATAGTGATTCTGTTTTTTTGCATCTAGCTGGAGTGTCTTAAGTGTGGCTATTCCTGGTACGCCTCAAGGGATGAGGCATCAACTCTGACTATAGAACCTGCAAAATCTACAAAACCTGCCCAAGTCATTGAGAATGAGGATACTGAGAAGAATGTGACCAGTCCTCGTGAAGCTGAGAAACCAACAGAGGAAGCCTTGAAGACCAATGACTCAAACGCTGACAACAATCCTGAAGCCACCAAGAAACCAGAGTAATATTTGATTAACCTTGTAGTTAAGTCGGGTAAAGCTTATTATGACAACATAACTAAGACTTTGGTTATGGGCATATATATCTCTATCGTCAATGGAACCACAGAACTTTATTTCCTTCTACTTTTTTTACCATTTTTTTAGGAACTGTTGTCTCTTTGTCTTGTGTAACTTTCTTTTATCAATAGTTGTCTCTTTGTCTTTATCAATAAATTGTCTCTTTGTCTTTATCAACCATCGTCTGTCGACCAAGTAGGGAAGTACATGGATAGAGTCATAGAGACTAGAAAGACACAACTTAGTGGTATAAGACACAAGGCCCATGTTCTATTATTGTCTTTCTCTTCCCTCAAAAGCTTCACAAGTTCACATCTTGTGCTCAAAGCCTTATAACATGACTGTCACTAACACATTCATGCTGTTCTTGTTTTGACAGATTCTAGATTTTGGTGTTTGTGTGCCATTATCTCATCTTGTAAGGTGGGAATTACACAGCCATTGTGTACCAAGCTGTTCTTGTTTTTTCCATTACTAGTTTCCTTGCAATGAGGACACTTGATGGTATTAGACTCTATTGATGGCCAATCTGGGTTTCAAGATTGTCTTACTACTCACTTCTTCATTGTGTAAACAGGAGATGACATTACACTTGATTTTGCACTCCACCTCATCTTGTTATGATGACTTCGATAGCTGCTTCACTGCTATATAAACTTATATCGCTGTGAAGCGGCTATTGAAGTCGTCAGACAAGAGATGAGGTGATGCTCAAGAAACAAGATTGTTCTTGATCAAAGGCTTCAGCACAGAAATCTAGTTAGGCTTCTTGGATTTTGTCTCGAATACACTAACAAGTTTCTTACCAACAAAAACTTCGATTGGTTCCTGTTTGGTCCATTTTGCAAATGATTTTTCAGATTATCTCTTTTCCAGAAACACTTGGATTCTGTCTTGTCTTGTCACTAACAATCTCTGTCTTTCAATAACTTTTTTCATAAAAATGTGTATCAGTTCTCATTTATTGAAGACGATATTTCTTTGACTTGTCTTCTTTATTATCATCGCCACACCAAGACAGAAAGAGACTATTATTTGTTTTTTGCTTTTTTATCTTTTTCTTTTGGTTAAAATTTGATAGATACTACTTACTTTTCTTGAGAAGGATCTTGAAGCTTGAGAAGTTAACCAAACCATGTCTTGTTGTTGTTGTAACGCTGCTTTCTTCTTCTTTCTATTCCCTTTGTCTTTTCTCACTAGCTTCATGGCTTCTACTCAAAACCTTACTTTCTCATACCATGACCGTCCCAATACGACGTTTGACTGTAACACCACTTCAACTCCTTCTCCTCCGGGACCTGGTTAGACCTCTTTCTCACCTTTTCCCATTGGAACCATTTCAAAATCTTGGACCTGATTCAAGATTTGGGTATTTGTGTGACATTATCTGATCTTTAAAAACACAGGGAAAGGTGGAAATTACATGGCCATAATTGTTTCCCTTAGTCTACCAGTTGGAGTAGCTGTTCTGCTTTACATTATTGGTTTTATTGCAATGAGGACAAGGAAGAGCTCTGATACAACACCTACAATTGATGGTAAAGAAAGATTCAAGAAATGATCAAATCTTAAATTGGGTTTTGTAAATGTCAAAGTACTTAAAATTTTCATTTTGTAACAGGAGATTATATTACAACTGAGGACTCGCTGCAACTTGATTATAGGACCATTCAAGCTGCAACGCATAGTTTTTCAGAGAGTAATAAGCTTGGTGAAGGTGAATTCGGTGAAGTTTATAAGGTATTGTTGTTATTTTCGTTGAGTATCTTGAGGTTTGGTTTTCTCTATAAATTTTGTGCCAACATATTCATATAACCCGATGATGCACTTGTGTGATAGGGTACGCTTTTTAATGGAGTTGATATTGCATTGAAGAGGTTGGCAAAATCATCAGGATCAAGTGAAGTAGAGTTTAAGATTGAGGTCACTCTTCTTGCAAAGCTTCAGCATAGAAATCTAGTTAGGCTTCTCGGGTTTTGTCTACAAGGCGAAGAAAGGATACTTGTCTATGAGTGTCTGCCCAACAAAAGCCTTGATTTTTTCTTGTTTGGTCGGTTGCATTCAGTTTTTTTCTTTGATCATAGGTTCTTGATGTCATTAGCTGATTGTAAAATTCTTGGATTGTGCAGACCCTGCAAAGAAAGGTCGGCTAAATTGGGCTATACGGTACAAGATTATTGAAGGAATAGCTCGAGGGATGCTATATCTTCATCAAGATTCGCGACTCGCAGTCATACACTCCAACCTCAAAGCAAGTAACATACTCTTGGATATCTATATGAACCCGAAACTTGCGGATTTTGGAATGGCGAGGATATTTGGAACAGAGCAAAGTCAAGAGAATACGAGCATAATAGTTGGAAGATCGTAAGTTCTTTCTTTAAGTTGATGTTTGATGAATCTTTTTCCAGCTTTCTTACTCAAGTTTTTTCCTTGCTGTAGCGGTTACATGTCTACTGAGTATGCAATGCACAACCTATTCTCCATGAAATCTGATGTCTATAGCTTTGGAGTACTACTTCTTGAGATTATTAGCAGCAGGAAGGATCGTAGCTTATACCAAACAGATGAAGATAGTGCACATGACTTGATCACATATGTGAGTTTTAGCAACCAGTCTTTATATTGATCAAGGCTGTGTATGTTAACTGATTGATTATCATTCTAGGCTTGGAGGCTTTGGAGAAACGGGGCACCATTAGAACTCGTGGATCCAGCCATTGGAGATAATTACCATAGGAATGAAGTGGTTAGATGCATCCAAATCGGACTATTATGTGTCCAAGAAGATCATGTACATCGTCCAATGTTTTCAACCATAGTTATGATGCTAACCGACAACACAAGCACTTTACCAGAGCCTCAGGAACCAGGTTCTCCTTTTCTTTGGAGACCTGAAAGAGAACTGCTCGATAAATCCAAGTTGGATCAAACCATTCAGTGTTGTGTTGATAATGATGCATCTATCACCAATTTTTATCCTCGTTGAAGATGATGTTATCTTATGGCTAGACCAATTCTTGTTACCTAATATTGGTTCAAAACATGTTTCTTGTCGTAAAAAATCTGTAAGCAAATTACAAGTATATGATATATACACTGTTAATATGTCTCATAAAGTAGAGCAGAAACAAGAACAACAACATATGTAGATATATACTTCAATGGATTCATTGCAGTTCTTCAACGAGGATCTAACTCTGTAATCGACGCATCATTGGTAGAATCAAGAATAGACCTGCTTGTGGATTGGGTAGACTCTAAGCCATCAGGGTCCAGATCACCCCTGCTAAAGCCAAATCCGGGCGCTCGAGGCACAGGTAAAGTGGTTGTGCTACTAGTGAGCATCACGATGATCACTGGTAACAATGGACGATCTGCAGGATTTTCTTGAATACATAATAGTGCAATATGAATGCATCTAGTAGCCTCATTACTTTGATAACTCTCTCCTATGGTAGGATCCACAAGTTCTAATGGTGACCCGTTTCTCCAAAGTCTCCAAGCCTAAACACAAGCGATCAATTCAATTACATATCCTTTAGCTTAATCATACACACTCATGTAACTTGAAAGATTATACTCACATGTGTGACTAAATTGCCTCCAGAATCATCAATGTGGTAGAAACTACGGTTCTTTTTGCCACTTATAATCTCTAGAATCAATATTCCAAAGCTATAGACATCAGATTTCATGGAGAAATGACCGCGCATTGCATACTCTGGAGACATATAACCACTGCAAAATAAAGATTCACTTTTAGCCTACAAGCAACCACCAAACAGAGTTAACTAAGAGAAAAAACTTTACTATGTTCCGACGATTCTTCTTGTGTTAGCTTGACTTTGATCAACTCCGAAAATCCTCGCCATGCCAAAATCTGCGATTTTGGGGTTCATATCGGCATCTAAGAGAATGTTACTAGCTTTGAGATCACGGTGTATGATTGTAAGGCGTGAATCTTGATGAAGATATAGAATTCCTCGAGCAATCCCTCCAATAATGTTGTATCGTTTTTTCCAATCTAGTTCTCCTTGCTTTGCAGGGTCTGTACATTGCAAATATACATCAAATAGAACCTACAATAAGGACTCCTCAGAACTTATAAGTATTTAAGCTCATATCATACCGAACAGGAAATAGTCGAGGCTTTTATTGGGTACAAACTCGTAGACAAGTATTTTTTCTTCTCCTTCCAAACAAAATCCAAGAAGTCTAACTAGATTCCTATGCTGAAGCTTTGTCACAAGAACAGCCTCATTCTTGAACTCTTGCGCTCCTTGTCCTGATGTTTTCGACAGTCTCTTCACCGCTACTTCAGTTCCAGTCGAAAGTGTTCCCTACAAACATAAGAAGAATCAAACACCATATCTACTTTAATTTAACACTGCATTGATTCAACTTCATATAGAGAAGTAGCAAACCAGACAGAGAAAGAACTCAATACCCTGTAAACTTCACCAAATCCACCTCGCCCGATCATGTTACTCTCGGAAAACTTATCAGTTGCAGCTTCAATCGTCTTAAAACTAAATTGCAGTGAGTGTGTTGTTGTGAATCTTGTGATCTCATCACCAGCTTCACAAAGAAAGTGAAAAATGCTTACTCAACATCTAATTTTCCAGAATTTATATGCAATCTATTAGTGGAAAAGTAACCAACCAACCTTGAATATCAGTTGATTTGTATGATTTCCTTCTCCTACAAACCACAAATCCTACAAGAAGTAGTACCAAGATAGTGACGGTAGGGACAACAATAGCCACAATAACCCCTGTCGAAATTGATTTCCTGTCTGCACAAACCGCAAATCATCGCAAATGAGTGATTTATTTCAGGCTTCAACAGATTCTTGTTACAAAATCAGATAATGAAGTTTACCTTTGGGGGGTGTATTTTCCCGATCGCTTATCGGAGGAGCCAAAGAAAGTGGTGGTGGAGGTAAAGACTGCGGTGGAGGTGGTGGCAATGTAACATTCTCAAAAGCTCCAGCATAAGGATACAAATCCCACCGGATAAAGCAACTCGGTCTTATAACAGCACCACCTTGTTTACGACGACAACATGACTCATAATCACCAACACTTTGCTTCAAACAAAACTCACAATCTCTCGAAGAAACATCCGGTGTACATTGCATCATCGCATATATAGTTCTGAAAGCTGTCAATGAAGCAACTTCAGCTGCAAAGTACTTTTGTCCAAATGATTCATTACTACTCAATGAAGCTGCAGTTATTGTACGCAGCATCAGCTCTTCCCAGATTCTATCAAACATTGTCAAATTAGCATCGGTATCTTCGATATCTCCGGTATTGTAAAGTGTCTCAGACGGTTCCATAAGGAGTAATCCAGAGAATGAAATGTTGGAATAACGTACCATACAACAATCTGGCCATGTATAAGCTTCTGTTTGGTTACGACAACTCTGTAGTAAACCGTCTGCTGCGCCTTTGATGCATTTTGAACAAGTCTCTGGTTTAGTCCCAGGGATACACATGGCTATGATGAAGATTCTGTTGGGATCTTGGCCAATGGAGGAGTTGAAGAATCCATTGTGAGTTGTGACATTAGAAGCAAGAGAAGAGAGGATTTGACGACGGTTTAAGTCGTAAGTACTATTGGGTTTAAAGAATCCATTGAAGCAGATTTCTTGTGCAGAAACAGAATCTAAGATTATGAGGCAAAACAAGAAGATTGGTAAAAATGAAGTCTTGAGATTCATTCTCTCAAGATCAGAACCAAAAGGTTTGTGTTTAGATGTTAGAAGTTAGAAGGTCAACTTCAAATACTATGTGGATCTTATCTGAAGATTATCCATGGCGAAAAGATGAAAAATTTGACAGATTCGTTGACTTTGCCTAACCTTTAAAGCAGGTAAAAAAAAATAATGCAACAAAAAAAACAAGATATAATTGATAATGATGAAAGCTATTATCTCCACCAATAATATGGACCCATAAGTACACTCTCAATTACATCAAGAACATTTAGAAAAAAGCTATAAGATGGATCAAGAAAATTAAGCAAGTGGTCTGAAGATTCCATGTTATGTTACTATATACTACATTGTATTTACAGAAAAATCAAACAAAAAACAGAGGAAAATGCTGTCTGAAACATAAGTTTTAAGAATTGAATCATCAATGGAGTCAACAAATCAAGTTTCGTGTCAATAACTGTAATGGAAGTCAAAAAAGAAACTCAAAAAGAAATCGTAGTTTACATTAAAATTGTTTTCAATTCATACAAAACATACACATCAGAAATCTAAATTAGATTCCAAAACGAAAACCCTAATAAATCTTTAATCCTCCAGCTAGCACAAAAAATTATGCCCAAATTGAAGAGAGATTGATCAAACAATAATTTTGGTTCTGTTTTCAGTGGTTTTAGTAAATAGATTCCGGTTAAAATCATACAATCCAATTTGATTTCCGGTTAGATGCCTTCACAATTCACCAGTGATAAAAGATTCAAATAGTACAAGTAAATGATATATATTTTGTTCAAATGTCTTATAAAGAAGCGAAGTGACAAGAACAAGAGAAGATTGTTGATACTACTTCCATAGTATCATCAACGAGGATCTAGATCTGAAATCGTTTCATCATTGATAGAACAAGGAATAGACCTGGTTGTGGATTGGGTAGACTCCAAACCGTCAGGGTCCGATTTACGCTGGCTTGAGACGAAAAATACGGGTGATCGAGTCACAGGTAAAATGGTTGTGCTACTAGTAAACATGAGGATGATCGCTGGTAAATTTGGATCTTCTTGGATACATAATAATGCAATATGGATGCATCTAGTAGCCTCAATACTTTGGTAACTATCTCCTATGGTAAGATCTATTGAAGCACACATAAAGACCCAATAGAAGTGTATAAATCCATGTAGATTAGGGTTTCATAGCAAGTTAAGATTAGTACGAATATGCATCATATGAGAACATTCAAAGTAACCTAAAGAGTTGCCACTTTGTGCAACTCTTCTTCAACCTTTTATGATATCATTTCAAGAATCAATTTGATTTTGGTGTCGTTAAATTAATCTTTCCCCTTGTAGTTTATTTGCACAATAAAGCTCTTCATGAGCTATCTCATTTCTTACATATTTATCTATCTAAATAAAGCTTGAATCTTGAATCTTGAATCCTACATGATTTGGATTTTCTCACAAGATCCACAAGTTCTAATGGTGACCCGTTTCTCCAAAGCCTCCAAGCCTAAACAAAAGTGATCAGTTAAATTAATATCTTTTGGCTTAATCATACACACTCATGTAACTTGAAAGATTATACTCACATGGGTGACCAAATTGCCACCAGAATCATCAATGTGGTAGAAACTACGGTTCTTTTTGCCACTTATAATCTCTAGAATCAATATTCCAAAGCTATGGACATCAGATTTCATGGAGAAATGACCGTCCATTGCATATTCTGAAGACATATAACCACTGCAAATAAAGAAACACTATTTAGCAGCAAAATACTAAAAAGATTTTTTTTAGTCAATTTATCAAGGTCGGCCCTGTTTGTCGTCCACATACAGTAAAACCTCTATAAATTAATAGCATTGAGACCAATTTATTTTACGATATTTTATTAATTTATCGTGTTTATTAATTTATAGTTTGATTTACAAACTATCAATTTGAAACTAGAAAAAATTATTAATTTATCGAAATATTAGTTTATTGAGTATTAATTTATAGAGGTTTCACTGTATATATTTCACTAGCTTTCCATTCCACAAATGTTACACCGTTGTCTACGTCTCTGCACCAAGTTGTCCACTTCTGTTTTTCCTCGGATCTTTAACTATAGACACCATCTTCTCCCAGAAGTTTGTGTATTCATACTTCACAGATAAGTAGATAACTATAGTCTATAGACAACATATCTTCTTCCTTTTATCCTTATTCGGACCCAACTTTTTTAAACTAGATCTATTACCACTTTGTCCTCGTTAAATGTCAGTTCAATTCACGTTATTAAATACCTATCGCATACACCATATATAGGTCACTTCCTTGTCATCTGCACAACTGTATTCATGACATTTTGGGAAGAGATACCTTTCATGCCATCAGAAATTTCCATTTTGTAAAAAGCAGGTTCAAAAGTGATTTTCTAGAAATGAGAAATTTATTTTGTGGCATATTTCACAAAATTCATTAACTATTTTGGAATCCATATATTTAGTAGTTTATATAAAAAAATCGATAGGCTTATTTGTCTACTTGTCAATTTCACATATCCCATTGTAAGAAAAAAAAAGGAAAGACATCATCGAACTTTTCATAAGACTATTACTAATAATTTCATGACACAATGCACCTAACAAATAAAATTCCCCTTCATATTATTCAACAAGCATAACATTTTTTATATGTATGGATTTCCCTACATAAAATTCGTTCACTGTAGTCTATAAATTAGATTATGTTTCACGATATGCGCGTGATTAAAATTTAAGATTTGACAGACGTTTTGTTTTTGTCGTGAAACACTATTTCCTAGGTTTGACATTTGAGAATAGCTGAAAGAAAAAACAATGTCATTTTATTGTATTAATAATTAATTTTTTTTTGAGAAAGAGTACTAACTTCTTAAACAAATGAAAGTCAATTTTTTGGTTACAAAGATGGAAGAAAATCTTTGGTTGATATAATTCCACAAGGGGAGAAAAAAGTAAAAATATGTTTAATTTGAAAGCTAATTGTATCATTTCCTAATCTAATTATATCTACCTATTTGACTAATTTCTATTGGCATATCATGAAACTAGCTACATATTACAGGTAAGCCTTTTAACAAAAACAGGTTTTATTCAAAAACAGTTACCCTTTTAATACATAGTAGGTATCGAAAAGTAAACTCTATTTTACTAATAAAAACAGTGTTAGCTACTCAGATACACACTATCACACACACAAAAAAAATGCACAAATCATGAGAAATTTGAAAGGAACAATTAGGTTTATGCTCGTAGCAATATTCATAGCATGTGTGTTTAGAAGCAACATGAACGTATCAGCTGTAAAATACCTTGGCTATCCAGGATTAAGCAGTGGCGGTATCCCAGAGAAACGTCCTCATCGGAAATATACTCCCAAATCGGAATGTTCTCATGGCGCTTGTCCTCCCAAATCCAAATGTTCGCATGGCGGCGCATGTCCTCCCGAATCGCAATGGTCTCATGGCGCATATCCTCCCAAACAACCGGCGAATCCGTACACACGAGGATGTGAAAGATCACTGAGATGTCGAGGTTCATCTTCACTATTTTCTTAAAAGGTATGAAAATAATGTAATAAACAAGATAAAAAAATAAAATGGTTTTGCTTTTTTTTTTAATCTCCTCCGGTCCTCCGGAGTCAGACTTTAGATATTCCGATTTAAATAATAAATCTCTGTACCAAATAGGAATTGAACCCAGGGCACAAGTGAACCAATCCCCTTGTATTACCATTAGGCCACCACCTATTTGATTTGCTTTTGTTTTTGCTTAATCCAAATTAATCCCTGTGTTTCCTTAATATTTTCTCCATCTTGTACTGTGTTTTGTTGTATTTTACAAAGTATAACTGTTGAAATCTTCTCTATATCTATCTATTTACTAAATCATACAGACCAATTTAATTTCCGGTCAGGTGGCATCACAAACAACACCAATTGACCAATCTTAGATTCTAAAGTACAGTCCAAATGATGTTAACTTATGTCTTGTTCAGATTAAAGATTCAAACCATGTTTCTTGTTATATAGAATATCTGTCTATATAATACATGTAAATAATACCATGTCTTGATGATTTGTAATACTCTTCTAGCCATGTAAAGATTCAAACCGTGTTTCTTAATGATTTGATTGTTAACTGAGACTTATAATTATTAGGTTATTCGAATTCGATTTAATTCTTCTTAATGTTAAGATTGGCTTGTTCACCGGGTTCTAAATCCTTGGTTTTTCCACGCGTCAAAAGTATTCGACAGAATGCTTGAATGACTTTTAAATTGAGCAATACTCTTCTAGCCAATGAGAGTTGATGCTAGAAAGTGTTGTGAACTGAATGAACCTGATCTTAATGTGAATTTGAATCCATGGTTGCAAATGAGAGTTTAGCAATTGTGTTTTCTTGTTTAGCACCTAATTAATGCATTGAGAGGATTAGTCTAGTCATTGTGTTTTATGTTCGAGAACGGTGCTTAAATATTCACTCTTGATTTCTTGAATTCATCATATCATCAATCTTTGAAATACCCTATGATCCAATGCTTTTAATCTTATAATCTACAATCGTTTATTTTCTTTATTAGTTTCATAATTGCGGTTTCATAATTGCGATCACAAAAACCAAAACCAAATCAATCCTTGTAGTATTAAGCTGCTCTCGAAAGTTTTTAGTGTGACACTTTGTTCCTTGTGGATTCGATCCCGCTTGTACTACCGTACACTTGCGGTTTTGTTTTTTTGGGTTAAAAGTCGAGCTATCACTGATATTTGACTCTTCATTTTCATGAAGATATTGGTAAAATCTTCACCAATTCTCTCAATTTTTCATGTGAAAACGTTGATCCGATCCTCGGAAATTAACGAACATTGGATGCAACTGAGGACTGTGGACGTTTAGTGAAACAGCTCTTAAGTTTCCACTTATATGGAAACAGTTTCACTAAGAGATGTTAACCACAAATCCTTAACTCATAAGTCAAACAAATCATTGTACAAAAGCAAAGAGTATTGACAATCACGACAACTAGGCCAATGACAATAATTAAAATAAACAAGAATGAGTTTTAACAATATTGGGTGAAAGTTCTTCACGTGTGATTCTTTACCATCAAAATTGAGCTTCAGCTTGGTTTTCTCCGCATGGCAAAGCTTGACGAGATGATTGGCCGCTTTCAAATGTGGGAATGGCTTGTAGCATTTTCATGACCTCCTTGACGATATTTTCAATGAAATCACTCTCCGATGCGCTGCTGCTACACTTGTTAAGAAAAATGTCGAGATGAGTTCTTTTAAAGTTCACACACAAGCGAGCAAGTATACATAAAGAATTTGCTAATATAAGAGAAAACTTCGATGAACTTTATCAGATATAACGAAAATAATACGACACATTTGATACAATAACATTTCCGAGGAACTAGTTAAGTTTGAAATATGTCAAAATTTTGTTTAGAGATGAGAGATTTCTTTGGCTTCTCAACAAAACATAGAATTAAAAGTATGATGTAGACCATTAGTACCTTTTCTCATTGAAACTCAGGGCAAACTTATGGGATACATCCACAATTGAATCTTTCCATTGCTTTATCTTAGGTTCTTCAGACTTGTACCTGTGCTCTTGATCTCGGAAATGGTCACCAAACTCTCCCTTAAGTCTTTTCACACTGTCTGGAGTCACCTTGTAGAAGATTGGAAGCACCTTGTGATAGAGAGTAAAGGTATTCCAATAATATGTGTCAAAAGATGTATAATCTACACCTTCAGTAAAAAGTAATAACATTGGTCTAGATCGTAACTTACTTTTATTCCGTAGATACGGTACATAATTATATATATATATATATTGAGATATATACATGTTCATCATCACACCTTGAGCAGGCGTTGGTCCACACGTTCTTTAATCTTCACAAGCTCATTCAAGCACCATTCTGATTCCGTGTACCTGCTCGAAAACACAACTATGGCAATCCCAGAATCCTCGATCCTCTTGAAAAGAGTGTTGAGGTCTTCGCCTCTTTGCTCCTGATTGTCAATGAAGACGTTGATCTTACTTCTCCGAAGTGCATCAACTAGAAAGCTAACGAAATTGTTGCGCAGCTGTTCTCCTCGAAAATTGATGAAAACATGAATATTTGGTGGCTTGACTTTACCGTCCATCGGAGAGTTGGTGAAAGTTCTTTACACAAAAAGAGATAACATATGAATGGTTAATGTTTTTAAAGACAGGTTTTAGAAAACCAAAGTGTCACCGTATGTCATCACCTGTCAAGTAAATCAGCATTTGTTTTAGCGTCTGAAGAAGAACTCTCAGGATTTGCTCCAAAATGACCTGTGGGAAATTCTGTAAATTTGTCTCTTGGATTCTTTAAATTCTCGTATCTGTATGTCTCTGTTTCATTTGCTTCTTGAGCGTCATGCTCTGTTTTTTGAGCTTTTTATGCTCTGTTTCTGTGACTTTGGTTTTCTAAGACGACAAAACAAAATGGATAAAAGTAACTCACTTTCAAGTTTCATTGGTTTATATGATTGACTCTTCTTCTTCTGCTTTATCTTTTTGCAATAAACAAAAAACCCTAGAACAATAACTAGCACGGCTAATGCTATCAAAACAATCCCCCATATAGGAAAGTGTTTGCCACCTGCAAAAGAAGTCCAAATTGGTATGGCCAGAAACGAGATATAGAGGTCTTTTCCAGATTCAGGAGCAGATAAGATCTACGCAAATCACTGATGATTAAAGAAAGGAAAATATCATCTTGAATCTGAATCTGTTTCAAGGGTTCATTTTACAGTTCTTACTTCCTTTTTTTTTTTTTGATAATTGGTTGTGCATTAAAATTAAAAAGTGGCAAGTTACAGCAGGATATGACATTAGGGTCATATAGTTTTCGAAAGTAGAGAGAAAGAGAAGCATACACAATAACAGTGTAAGAGTTCTTACTTCTTAGAGAATAGAATGATGTATATAAACATATCTACTATATATCTATACTATTAATTGGAAAACCTTCAATATTAAAAAACCTTTAAGATATAAAGTATTACATGAAATGCCATTAATCTTAGAGATTTTTTGCAAACTACCCTATTTATGTTTTATAATTTTCATTTTTATTTTTTAAATCAATATTTTATATATATGATATGACAATTTTGCCCTTATTTAATTTATAAATCATTTATGTTTAATAAATAAAAACAAAATTTCTAAATAATTACAATTATTATTATAATTTAAAAAAAGTTTTGAGATATATGCAGCATTCTCTTCCCTAAAAAAAAAATCAAAAACATAACCATTTGAAGCATAAAAAAATTAAAATATAAGTTTTTTCATGATAACTATAACTAAGGTTTTGCTTTCAACATTCATGTACAACAAAGCATAAAGCAAAAGCAGAGCATTAGCTTCCATTAAACAATGTGAATCAAATATAGTTCTTCAACAATAGAGAACAAAATCTTTGTTTGAATTTCATTTGATAAAAAAATCATTATTTTCACCTGAAAAGAGAATTGTTTAGAAGCTTATTGAGTTTAGAAAAAACTAGTCCAGAGAATTGTTTCGTGGAAAATAAAGATGTTGTGATTTTTTAAGAGATTTTTTATTTTAGCCAATTATTAAGAGATATTTAAGGGATTTTAAAAAGATTTTATTTGTATTTTTCCCAGATAAAATCTTTATTTTTTATAAAATAAAACATATAATCGGATTTATTTTTAATTGATTTTTTTCTAGAAATTATATTCATTTTTAAAAGGGTATTTTAGTAAAACACTAACAATATTTTCTTTTAAAAATAGACTAAATAAAGAGAAGGTATTTTTCAAATAAAAAACTAAAATAAGGTATTTTCCAAATTTTCTCTTAATCTTAAGTGTTTTTAAATTAAGTCATTAAGGATACAATAGTAATCAAAAAATTAATATAATTAAATTAAAATCATTAAAAATTATTAGTTTTCAAAAAATTAAACTCACTTTCTCTCTCTTATTAATTATGGACGAATTTTTTTTTTTTTAATTGTTAATCAATTGAAAAACTAATAGTTGATATCTAGTTATACCATATTATTTATTTTAAGTTATTATATTTGTAAGGTTTTGTTAAGATTTAATATTTTGATTTTTCTATCATCTTTGTTTGATCTTATTTTCAAATAATTTTTAATTATCATATAGTACTTATAGTTATAAAAGCATAGATTTTTTTTTCTGCATATGTTGTGAATCGAATATATACTACTTAATCGATGAAGAAAAAAGTGTGTGTTCAACGCTACACGGTTAAAATTTTGAGCAATGTTTCTGAGTCATATTATAAAAAAAACCAAAATAATTTAAAATATGAATCTTATTATATAAAGTTTGGTTGCACTCACGAGAACTCGACACGTGTCAAAATTATAATTAACAAGATTATGACACATATCACTTAATCGATGGGATTTTGACACATGTCACTTAATCGATGAGATTTTGACACGTGTAAAAAATATTATATTATTTTTGTTTTCCATAACAGCAAAGAAAAACCAACGAAAATAAATTAAATAATAAAATAGATAATATTTTAATCGATTGGATTTTGACATGTGTAAAAAATATCAGGTTATTTTTTTTTCATAATAGAAAAAGAAAACCAAAAAAAATAAATTAAATAATTAAATAGCTAATTTTTTACGTTCTATTTTTCTAATATAGGGTAAATTTTATTATCTCAATAAATTTTTTTTAATTTGTATTTTTAGTTTTTTATATTATTTAAGCTCCAATAAATTTTTTATCTCATGCTTCTAATTATTTGAACAAAAACAATGATTATCATGTCATGCAATCACGAAAACTCGACATGTGTCAAAATTATAATTAACAGGATCATGACATATATCGCTTAATCGATTAGACTTTGATATGTGTAAAAATATTGTGTTATATTTGTTTTCTTTAACTGAAAAATAAAATAACCCGAAAACAAAATTAAACAGTAAAATATATGCTTTCTACTTTCCATTTCCTAATATAGGTTTAATTTTCTAATTTCAAAAATTTTAAATTTACCATTACAAATTTAGATATTTAGATTTTTATATTAGTTAAGCTCCAATAAAACTTTTATCATACGCTTCTAATTATTTAAACGAAAAAAAATCATTATCAAGATCGCATAATCACGAGAACTCGACTTATAATTAGCAAAATCATGACATGTGTCACTTAATAGATTTAACTCTTACATGTGTAAAAAAATATTGTGTTATATATGTTTTTAAATTGGAAAAGGAAAACATCTGAAAACAAAATTAGAATATATACTAATTACTTGGGCAGATCACCTGGGGGGTTTAGTGGAGGGGGCGACATTGGCTCAACGAAAGCATCATAGTTTGGAAAAGTTTCCCACCGGAAAAAACAAACCGGTCTTCGAATTTCATAGCCTTGCCTCCCCTTGCACCCTTCCAGGTAGCTAGTGACACTTCGTCGAAGACAGGCACCACAGTCAATCGAAGATAACCCTGGAATACACTGCATCAGTGCATATATACGTTGGAAACCAATCGGAGGGGATACTTTGGCTGCATAATGGCTTGAGGAAACTGCTACGATCATATCCTCCATGAAGCCCGGCCAAACTCTGTCGAATTCTGTTACGTTCCCAATATTTTCATGATTACAAAGTGTTTGCACCGGCTCTTGGTTTAAGGAGTCAAAAATCGAGATGTCGGAATAACTAACAAAACAAAGCATCCTGCCAGATCCCCACTCGTATGAATTGGTTTGATTCACACAATTTGTTAGTAAATTGTCGGCAACGGGTTGGATACAGTCTGAACAACGCTTTGGTTCAATCCCTGGGATACACATGCCCAAGGCATATATACTTCCAGCGCCTTCACCTAACGAGACGTTGTAGTAGCCGCCTCGAGAACTGACCTCAGAACCAAGAGTCGAGAGGATGAGCCGACGGTTTGTATCATAAGTACCGCTGGGGGTGAAATACTGTGTGGAAAACCGAGACCCCCCCGCATTTTGGGTCAGACCCGATACAAAAGCCCAGTGCAAGAAACAAACACAAGATTGACAAGAGAATTTTCAGATACATTTTTGAGACAGGAAGAAAGAAAGAGAGGTTGATAGGAGGTAGGAACATATGAATGCAATGGTCTAGTTTATGAGCAAGTGTGTAAATCTTTGAATTAAAATATAAAATCGCGTTTGAATATTCCTCGCAAATTTTCAATGGAGACAACAAGGAAAAGATCAAAGTGTTTTTTTTTCCCACAAATAATGTGGTCCAAATACATCGTTTTTCTTCGAAGTCAGTTTTTTTTAATATATATATATATATATATATTTTAAGTGATATATCTTCGAAGTAAGAGCAAACCTGTAAAACAGAGTATCCTTGCGTTATAATAATATAAAGCCGACCGTTTGTCTGTTCAAAAATTTTAAAAGTATATTTTATAGTTTTCAAAATTTGCAGATACATTTTCGAGACAGGAAGAAAGAGAGAGAGAGAGGTAGATAGCAGGTAGGAACATATGAATGCAATGGTCTAGACTCTAGTTTATAAGCGTGTGAATGGAATAAGTCTAATAAATTTTAGCCCAGTTGATAAATCAATTTTGCCAATAGCTTATAACACATTACATTGATGCCTTCAATAGGCTTTATTTTTTACATTCTCAACCAAATGGTACCTTATAACGAACCAAAATAATAATACTCTGATACCAACAGTAGCTTTTCTATTCGTTATAACGTTCTCAATTCAGGTAGTTAAGAAAAGAAAAACAATTTACTAAAGAAATTAGACATTAACACATTATAGACAAATCATTCAACTTGAATAAAGAAACAATTTTATCGGTGACAATTGCCATTTCAAAATGCGCAAGTGACAAAATCCACCCACATGCCACAGTTTATAGAAACCAACAAACGAGAAGAATATCCAACAATCTGTTTCAGCAGAACCGGAGAAATATAAAACTGATGAAAATTTTTCTCTATCTATTTTTTTCCTTTACTAAATCATACAAACCAATTTAATTTCCGGTTAGATGCCTTTACAAGCATTACCAGTGACCAATCTAAGATTATAAAATACAGATGATGTTACTTTTTTTTTTTTTGATCAAAGATGTTACCTTTATGGATGAACCAATTTTTGTTAAAAATGGGTAAAATCCCAGTATATATCCTAAACTCTATTAATATTTTAAATTCTACAACCTATCCTTTTTACTACAAACTTGCAGGTTTAAATGGGACGAACCAGTTATACAAATTACCTTGTCAGATTTAGGGTACTCATATGGTTTTTTTTGGTAATCTTTCCAATGTATATTTCCTTTGAAACAGCTCACACAAACGTATGTAACATTGGCATGACAATATAAAACTTAAAAGTATATATATTTTTATTGCATATACTATATTTAAATATATATTTTTGTTTGGTTAGTGATACTGTAACCATAATGACATTAACTTAAGGGTTTTTTTTTTTGAGTTTTTAACATCCGACTAATCCTCTAGGGTGAATATAGCTGTCGAGTAGTCCATTCACCAAGTTTTTAAATATATTTTTTGTTTGGTTAGTGATACTATAACCATAATGACACTAACTTGAGTTTTTTTTTCTTTTTTGATAACCAAGAGTGATCCAAACTTTTAACACCCAACTAATTATCCAGGATAAATGTAGCCATCGAGTATTCTATTCACCAAGTTTTTAAATGGGCCTAAAGCATAACTGGTCAAATGAAAATGGTTTAGATAATTTCATACTTAACGGGAATCAATTGATTCCAACCCTACACCAGCATGACAACTCTTCAGCAAATAGAAACCACTAGCCCACTACCACTTTGTTATTAACGTAAGCTACTAAACTTCATGTTCATGAAATCACTAATCACTCCATTTTGTATTATTTCTAAAACTAAAAAATGAAAATAATAAAAATGTGTAGGTAAAGCTGTTTTCAGAAAAAAAAATATGTTAGTTCATTGTATCGTGTTTCCATAAATTCCAATTTAATCTCTCTTTGCTCAACCCATATCCATCTTATTGATTTTTCCTTCTTTTATGATAACTGTAATTAAATTTCACATTAAAAGTATACTAACTATGCATTTTTTTTTTAAATTCATATACAAAATTTTTGATGAATTTGTTTTATCTTTACAATTATGGATTTATTTTTACAGTTCAACATATGATATTAATTTTATATTAGAATTATTGAAGGTGAATGAGATGGAAGATATTAATATTGGATGATTTTGAAGATTTTCAGCAATAAAATTAAAAATGATAATTAAGCATAAATATAATGGTAACTAAACATAAACAAAAAAAACACTAAAACAGTTCGGGTACCCTGCGGATAACTCTAAAACCTTTAGAATTTTGTTTTGGTTACTCTACTAGTACATGATATTTTTAGGATATTTTTAACCAAAGTTTTTTCTGGGCGGGTTCATATAGGATCAAGATAGGGTATGATAAAATTACCCTCACAACATCTAGAGGTGTCAATTAGGGTTGAAAATCCATGGGTTATACTCAATCCGGACCGTTATGGGATGGGTTAGGGTTTATGTTTTGAAAGTCTAGAAAAACTGATGTTGTGGGGTTTGTCAATTACAGTCTCTTGGTCTTTGCTGGTTGGATCCTTGTGATTGCGGGCTAACCCGCGGATCAAAATATTCTTTTATTTTACATGTTTATATAATTATATACCATATAAAAATTGTTATATTTGTATACTATATATGAAATATTAAAATAAAGTTAGATGACTCAGTAACCATTATAAGTTTTTCTTATTTATTTAAGCTTTTTTATAATTTGTGAAACTATTTGTTTTGCTTTTGGATATATATATATATATATATATATATATTTATATTTATATTTATTAGTAGTTTAATTCATTTTATAAGAGTTTTTAATTGATTTTTGTTTTCTTTCAATGACTGAACACAATTATTGGAAAACTGTTTGCTCAATTGTTAATATGGTTATTCAAGTTTTAGCAAAAATAAGATTGTCTTATACTGTTATAATAATATATGCGCTTTTTGAAAACTATTGCTAGTCATATTATATAAATAGTATTCATATGATGTATATGTTATTAAGAACCAAAAATTATAATAAAATTATGAAAACTTTCGCAATGATGCTTTTTCTTTTTGTGTTACCTCAATTTTGAAAATCCACGGGTTTACCCTTTAAACCCGCAGTTATGATGCAGGGTGAGTTAGTATTATTAGTTTGGATCTGCAGGTCTTGGCCAGCCAATCTGCTAAAAACTACAACTAAGTTCAATCTACCGTGGGATGGGTTAAACACGACGGGTTAACCCGCTTTGACACCCCTAACAATATCCCTACTGAAAATAGGTTCAAAACGTTGCCTGAAAAGTATTTAATTTGTTATGAACTGTATTGCATCAAATGTCATTCAAAAGGTTTTTGGGTAAGTATATGCATACCTCTACACTTGGTATCAGATTATCTGTAATCTGACACAAAACAATTAAGCTAAGTACCTTAACTGAATTTAAGAGACTCACAAGTTGAGAGCAATCAAACAACCGAAGGACGTTCTTGTTGGACCTAGTCTTCTATAATTGATTGTCTTTGGGTACCCATTGTCTTTTGATGTATCAATTTATTGCTTAAGGTGCAGTGAATGTCGTTGCTCGGTGGAATTAAAAGAAGAGATACAGATATAACACGATCTGATAAAGAAGAGACTTAAAACGGCACTTGTCAGTAATATTTTTCTACTGATTTTATGTGTACCACTAGCTCCTGAAACCCGAAAAAAAACCCGGCTATTGAACTAGTTTTTTTGTCGTCAACTAGATTTTGTTTCTTAATATCCATTTATGGTTGGTTCTTGGATTTTATCATTTTAATAATAAATGTAAGGACAAAATGTTTATTTGTTCAATCATTGTAAATTGGGAATTTATTGGATTCATAGCCTTTGGCATAAAGTAGTTGCCCCCAAGGACCCGCCAATTACGACCAGGTCATAACCTTTATTTTGTTTTAGGTTCATAGCCTTTGACATCAAGTAGCTGCGCCAAAGGACCCACCGATTACGACCAGGTCGTATCCTTTATTTTGTTTTGAATGATGTATGCTTGCGGTTCCAATTATAATCACCTGCAAATCAATGATTTAATTAAAGATTATTTGGTTGTTTTTCCCGCCAAGTGTATGATAATAAATTTTCAAAACCTAGATTTTATTCTATGAAATTTAAACACATAAACAAAATTAATAAAATTATTTCAAATGAAAAATTTAATCATACTCGATGTAATCATTACTAATTCGGGCAAAGTAGATTTTGATTATTTCGGACTTCTTAAGTATTTCTTCATGACTAAAATATTCTCATCGATTAAACGATGAGTTTGTTAATAAATTATATTCGAAGATTTAAAGTAACTAAATCGACAATAAATTATATTCTCATGCGATAACCCCGTGTTCACACTCTAGAATATACTGTAACTGATTGAATGAATCAAAGGTTACCACAGTGGAAACCACAATTTTCAGAAAATTTATCGTCCCTAAAACACTTCAGACTTGGGAAAATTTCAAGAAAGCGTTTAGGGTTTAAATAAATGGTATTGTTTATATACAATCAGTTGGTAATTACTGAGTCCAAAATCCCTCTGATTTGATCAGTAAATATTAGAACTCACATTCATATTAAAGTCGAACAACATAGTCAAGAAGCATCACTCAATGAACATATTAGGAATAGCGAACTGAGGAAGCCCTAAAGTCCATATACTTTCTTGTCTTTTAACCCATCAATCAGATTCCCAAAAGCTGAATAAGCAAAACCCTAAACACCCAAATTCAAAGCCGAAACAAGGAGCGGGGAATAGAAAAATCAAAAACGTTTAAAATTGGTTTGGTAAGTTACATTATACCGGTTTAGTAAAAAACCGATTTTGCTAATATACAGTCATGTTCCATAAGTAAAATATTAAAATATTCACATTCATAATGAAGTCACACAATATATATACAGTAAAGAAGCATCACTTGAACTCAAATCAAATAAAAATATCAATCACCTTCAATGAGGATCTAAACAAAAGTAGCAGAAACAGCATCATCAATATAACAAGGAATTGAAACTTCAAGCCGTCAGCTTCTACTATGTGCAAAAAATTCCAGGTTCACGAGGCACTACCTGACTGATTTTCCTAGTAGTGAGCATTGAGACGATTTCAGACAATTTTGGACGCCTTGAAGGATCAGCTTGAACACATAGAAGTGCCATATGAATGCATCGAGTGACTTGTTCGGTGTGATAATTCTCTACGAAAGTCGGGTCCACGAGTGTTAAAGCCGAACCTTTTCTCCATAGGCAAACCAAATTCCCTCTGTTTTATATCATTAAACAAACATTTAAACACACAAGAGGCTCTAGAATCATCAAATTCAACCAAAGAATGTATAATATCATCTTCAACGAGGTTCTAAAACTGTAATCGATGCATCATTGATAGAACAAGAAACTGGTTTTCCATACGAGTTTGAGCCCTCCGCTTCTGAACCTCCGTCGCGGCTACTTTGGAAGCAAAATCCAGGTGAACGAGGGACTTGTAAAGTGATTGTGCTACTAGTGAGTAGCAAGATGATTGTAGACATCATTGGACGATCTTCAGGATTTTCTTGAACACACAAAAGTGCGATATGGATGCATCTAGTAACTTCATCACTCTGATAATTCTCTCCCAAATTTGGGTCTAAGAGTTGTAAAGCCAAACCTTTTCTCCATAGTTTCCAAACCTAACATTAATATATGAATCATTAGATAAGTATAGAGTCCATAATATTTTATCCTAGTGATAAAGAAACTAAAAAATACTAACATGTGTGACCAAATTGCCAGTAGATCCATCAGTCTGATAGAAGCTACTATTCCTCTTGCCACTTATGATCTCAAGAACCAACACTCCGAAGCTATAGACATCAGCTTTCAAGGAGAGTTGACCATGCATTGCATATTCGGGAGCCATGTAACCACTAGACAAAACACAACATGACTTGAGTGATCAAAAGGCTAATCAAATTTCAGTTTATAAGGAGTACTCTACACTTACAAGGTTCCAGCTATCTTGCTAGTATCGATTCGCGTTTCTTCCATCCTGAAAATCCTTGCCATGCCAAAATCCGCGATTTTTGGCTTCATATCTGCATCTAGAAGGATGTTACTTGCTTTGAGATCACGGTGTATGATTGTAATCCTTGAATCGTGATGAAGATATAGAATCCCTCGAGCGATCCCTCCTACAATATTGTACCGTCTTGTCCAGTCCAGCTGGACTTGTTGCACCGGGTCTGTACAATCATCCCTTAAGCGATTAACCTCAATTCCATATTTCAAGATGGAGAAAAATATCTTAGAACGCTTACAGACCAAAGAGGAAATAATCGAGGCTTTTGTTGGGTACAAACTCATAGACAAGCATCTGCTCTTCTCCTTCCAGACAAAACCCAAGAATTCTAACAAGATTTCTATGCTGGAGCTTGGCCACAACAACAACCTCGTTCTTGAACTCTTTCAAGCCTTGTCCTGAAGTTCTTGATAACCTCTTCACCGCAATTTCAGTTCCATTTGGTAATGTACCCTACAATATATATGGTTTCATCACCCTCATGACAGTGTTCATTTAGAGTTAAGGAGAGAAATAAACAATTCAGAAATGTATAGAGAGAACTCATACCTTGTAAACTTCACCAAATCCACCTTGACCGATTTTGTTCTTGCCCGAAAAATATTCTGTTGCAGCTTCGAGAGTCTTAAAATCAAACTGCAGAGACTGCTGACTAATGATATCATCATCATCTACAACAAAGGATATGTTTTTTATCATGCTGGAAGGAATGGTGTGTGTAATATATATATATATATATATATGTGACTAGTATAAAGTTTCTCACATTTGAGTTTTGTTGTTTTGTCTGATTTTCTCCTCCTGAAATAAACACATCCTAGAGCAAGCAGTCCCACAATTATGGCTGCTACAACTGCAATCGCGATTAAAGTTCCTCTGGAGATCGTGGTTGCATCTGCATAGGCAAAATGTAAGTCACGTTTCGGTTTGACTCGCATAGCTGAAAACGAGATTCAGCAGTCCTTTCCAGATTAATCACCAATGATTAAAGGAAAATACAATATAGAGTCTAAGAATCCAATTCAAGGCTCCACTATACAGTTCCTTAAAAGCTTGAATGCAATATATTATCTTCTTATTATTATAGAATCATACCCGAGGGAGACGTTATCCTTTTCTTGGTTACATTGGGAGGCAGGGCCGGGGCTTGAGGGTTTGGAGGAGGGGGTGACTTTGTAATGATGAAAGCATTGTAGAAGAAATAAAATTCCCACTCGAAAAAGCAGGCCGGCCTCCGAATGTTACTTCCTTGCTTCCCACTGCACCCTCTCTGGCACTCAAGTACACTTTGTCGAAGACATGAGTCACACATGGTCGCTGATATCCCCGGAATACACTGCATAAGTGCGTATATACGCTGTAAACCTATCGGATTAGATACCTTAGCCGCATAACGCCTGTGTTCAGATGAAGTGGAAGCTGCTACGATCATTTCCTCCATGAAGTCCATCCAAATTCTGTTAAACTCTGTCACGTTCCCAGTGATATTTTCTCTATTACAAAGTGTTAGTACCGGCTCTAGATCGACCGTGTCAAAAAATGAGATGTTGGAGTAACGAACAAGACAGAGCATCTTGTCTGTTCCCCACTCGAATGAATTGGTCTGATTCAGACACGTCTCTGATAAAGCTACAGACGCTGGTTGGATACAATTGGAACAGACCTTTGGATCAGTTCCTGGGATACATAGGCCTAAGGCATAGATCCTTCCAGCGCCCTCACCGACGGAGACATTGTAGTAGCCGCCTTGAGAACTGACATCGGAAGCAATAGTCGAGAGAACGATACGACGGTTGGTATCATAAGCGTCGTTGGGGGTGAAATAGAGTGACTCCCCGCATTGTGGTTGTGCAGACATTAGGCGAAATCTTGCTGCAAAGACAAAACATAGGATTGACAAGAGATTCTTCAGACACATTTTCGAGACAGAGAGAAAGAGAGAGAGGTAGGAACATATGTATACAATTTGCCAAATAGCTTTATAATAACAATGATACATTCTCTTATGACGTTCTCAACACAACTAGTTTAATATATATATATATATATATATATATATATATTACTGAGGTAGACAAAGCCTTCCGCTCTAATAAAGAAACAAATATCATAGTTGACCATCGTCGTTTCCAGATCCGCAAGTGACAAATTCAACAAACAGTAAATAGACATTAAGCAGAAGCGAACGAGAGAAAATCTAACGAAATGTAAACTAGACCCTGAGAAGACTTAGGAACAGAGCTTGACCTGATTCCAAGTTTCCAATCTCATGGAAGAGTGATTCTGTTACTCAGCGTCAAAGAAGATTGTGACCAAACCCTGAAATAACTCCTACATACACAACAGCAGAGAAGGCAAACACCACGATTTGAGTCATGTGACCCATTGGGTGTAAGAAAACCCGTATTCATTCATTAGGATCCATGGGAATAGACGAAACCCTTTCCCCATGAACTCATTGTCCTTTGACCCATCGAATCTAGAAAACAGAGAATTTCTTGAAGCAAAAGAGGATCAGAAAGCGAAACCTTTGACCAAATCTTAAATTGAATTGTGCAATTGCAGGAAAAATAAAACGCAAGATTGAATGAGGCAGGGCATATTTTATGCCTGAAGTTGGACCATACATTAAATTTATACATGAACTATAACCCATATAAATCTATACATGAACTAATAAAAAATTTAAATATGCTACTTTAACTAATAAAAATGTGCAATCCTATACATTTTTGACAAAAAACAGTTAAATATAATCCAAACCTGTCTGGTTAGAACAAACTCTGTAATAACCTGTAAAACGACTTCTAGATACACATTCCCTTTGCATAATACACTCCATCGGGACCTTAACCAAGCTATCATGAGCCTTGACACTGGAAGCAATGGCAAAGAGAACAAAGACATGATTTGTCTCATATGTACCATTGGGTCTATAAACCCGCGCACGCTCTAGAATATACTAGAACTGATTGGATGGAGCAAGGATAGAAACGCACCTATCAATGGTGATTCCGTACATAACAAACAGAGGAAACCACAAGTTTCATAAAACTTATCGTCCTTTAAACACCTCAGACTTAGGAAAATAGAAAAGTTTCTTGGAACCTAAAGCGGAATATGATTAGAAAGCGAGACACTAAATGACCAGATCCGAAAATGAAAGTAGCAGAAACAGAAGGAATACATGAAATAACCGGTTTTGGTTATATACAAGCAGTTGGTAGTAGAGTGGTAAGTACTGAGTCCAAAATCCGTCTGATTTCATCAGTAAACATTACAACTCACATTCATATTCAAGTCAAACAACATAGTAAAGAAGCATCAATAGAGATCAAATCAAATAAAATTAGCAACCACCTTCAACAACGGATATAAAAAAGTAACCTGATGTGTCATCATCAATAAAACAAGGAACCGATTTCACCAAACAACTTCAAGCCTTCAGCTTCTACTCTGTATGTAAAATCCAGGCTCGTTAGGCACTGAAAGAGTGATTCTGCTGGTAGTGAGCATCAAGATGATTGTAGACAAATTTGGACGATCTGCAGGGTTTTCTTGAACACATAAAAGCGCGATATGAATGCATCGAGCAACTATTTCGCTCTGATAATCTTCCCCGAAAGTCGGATCCATGAGTTCTAAAGCCGAACCTTTTCTCCACAGTCTCCAAGCCTAACATTTTTATGTGACGGGATGAATAAACAGTTCATAAAATAAGGGAAAAAACCAAAAGTACTCACAAGTGTGACCAAATTACAAGCAGTTCCATCTGCCTGGTAGAAGCTACTACTTGTATTTCCGCTTATGATCTCAAGAATCAAGACTCCAAAGCTATAGACATCAGATGCCATAGAGAACTGACCGTGCATGAGATACTCAGGAGCCATGTAACCACTGGACAAAACACACAGCAAGATTTGAGTTTACAGGTGAAGAAGAAAGGTTCATAGAATAGAACTTCAGAAGTCCACATACTAGGTTCCAGGTCTCTTGCTAGTTTCTGCTCGAGTTTGCTCCATTGCGAAAATCTTTGACATGCCAAAGTCTGCGATTTTGGGGTTCATATCATCATCTAGAAGGATGTTGCTTGCTTTCAGATCACGGTGTATGATTTTGAGCCGTGAATCTCGATGAAGATATAGAATCCCTCGTGCAATCCCTTCGATGATATTGTACCGTTTGGCCCAGTTCAGCTGCCGTTGATACATAGTGTCTGCACATCAATATATTAGTCAAATTAGTAAACATGGGATAAGGAATCACCAGAAACTGCAGGCAGGTACACACAAATCTGGTAATTTGGAATGATAGCAAACCAAATAGGAAATAATCGAGGCTTCTGTTGGACAAAAACTCATAGACGAGTATCTTCTCTTCTCCATCCCAGCAAAATCCAACAAGCTTAACAAGATTATTATGCTGAAGCTTTGCCACGATATGGATTTCGTTCTTAAACTCTTGCAAGCCTTGTCCTGATGTTCTTGATAGCCTCTTGATCGCACTTTCAGTTCCATTTGGAAATGTACCCTACAATATATATGAATGGCTTCATCGCTTGTGAAACAGTGCCGCATTTAAAGTTTAGGAGATAAATAAATAGATCGGGAATGTAGACAACTCATACCTTGTAAACTACACCAAATCCACCTTGACCAAGTTCGTTCTTTGCCAAGAATTTATCTGTTGCCACTTCAATTGTCTTTAAATCATATTGCATTAGCTGTGTACCATCATCAACTGCACAATGGATGTGTGATGTAATTATGCAGGAAGAATATCCAAAATGGATAGAAGTAACTTACTTTCCAGTTTCATTGGTTTGTATGATTTTCTCCTCTTCCAAACAGAAAATCCTAAAGGAGTAGTACCACGATTATGGCTGCTAGGAAAATAATCGCAATGACAGTTCTTGCGGAAATCGTTCTTTCATCTGCAAAACAAAATGCAAGTAACATTAAATAACGTCTGAATCTGTCTTAAGGCTTTCTTCTAGTGCCTTCGAATATACACATTTTACATTTTCTATTTAATGATAAACACACCTTTCTTGGTTTCATTAGGCGGACTATGAGGGGGAGCCATGGGTGTAGGGGATTGCGGGCTTTGAGGAAGTGGCGAAGTTATGTTATCGAAAGCACCGAGGTAAGGAAAAAGATCCCACCGGAAGAAGCAGACTGGCCTTCGAACGGTACCCCCTCGCTTCCCACTGCAGCAATTCTGGTACCTACGGACACTTTCTATAAGACAATCATCGCAGTCCCCGGAAGATATCCCAGGAAGACAAAGCATCAGAGCGTATATGTTTTGGAAACGTGTCCAAGTGGTTATATCGGCTGAATAATGACCAGAAGTGGAGGAGGAAACTGCAATGATCATGCGCTCCATGAACTCCTCCCAAATTCTGTTAAACTCTGTTACATTTCCCGTGATATCTCCAGTATTGTACTCTGCTTGGTTAGGCTCTAGATCGATGGAATTGAAGAACGAGTGGTTGGAGTAACGAACAAAACAGAGCGTCTTGTCGGCTCTCCAGTTGAATGAATCAGTCTGGTTCGGACAGTTCTGTAATAAATCGGCAGATGCGGGTTGGACACAGTCTGAGCAGACATGTGGTTCAGTCCCTGGGATACACATGCCCAAGACATAGATCTTTTCAGGGCCTTCACCGACCGAAACATTGTAGAAGCAATCACGAGAACTGACATTGGAAGAAAGAGATAATAGAACGAGGTTGCGGTTGGTATCATAAGTACTATTAGGTATAAAAAACAGATTGTCCCCACACCTTTGTGAAGACACAATGCAAAAGCTCGCTGTCACAAAACACAGGATTGATAAGAGATTATTCAGACGCATTTTTGAGAGACAGAGCAAGATAGCAAGTTTCCAACATATGAATGGAATAAGTCTCAAATTTTTAGCCAATAGCTTATAACACATTACATTGATGCATTCACTAGGATTTATTTTTTACATTCCCAACTGTAACGAACCAAAATAATAATACTCTGATACCAAACAGTAGCTTTTCTATTAGTTATGACGTTCTCAGTTCAGGTAGTTAAGAAAAGAAATATTCAAGAGATTAGACATTGACACATTATAGACAAATCATTCAACTTGAATAAGGAAACAATTTTAATAGTTGACAATTGCCATTTCAAAACGCACAAGTGACAAAATCTACCAATAAACGAGAAGAATACCCAAGAATCTATTAAGCAGAACCAGATAAACATAAAACTGATGAATTTTTTTTCTATATCTATTAACTAAATCATACAAACCAATTTAATTTCCGGTTAGATGGCTTCACAAGCAGCACCAATGACCAATCTAAGATTATAAAATACAGATGATGTTGTTACCTATATGTCTGAACCAATTCTTGTTACTGAAAATATATTCAAAACATGTTGTTGAAGTTTCAGATATGTTCATGATGTGAGATGCAACCAGACCCCACCATGTTTGTTGAGCTATAGATTTGGTTTCATTAATAAAGAAAGTAAGTAAATTTTAAGTCAAAATAATGATTCAATTTTGCCAATAGCTTTGTAATTATAATAATTTGATACATTCAATAGCATTCTTATTAAATTTTGTAACCAAATTGATCCATGTAAAGAACTAAAAATTAATACTTTGATGCCTTCAATAGCCTGGTTATCACTTTCTCACACACAATCAACAAGGAAACCCCAAATAATATGAGGTATTGTTGACATATAATTCAACTTGAATAAAGAAACAATTCCAACGTCAGCATTCACTTTTTCAAACCCTCAAGTAAAGAAATCTAAAAACATTTTAAAGAACCCTAAAATTTGGATACTAAACACTATACCCAAATTAAGCCCTAAATCCCAACAAGGCAACAACGTGTAAATCAAAATCAGACGAGAGTGATTAAGGGATTAACGATTGACCTGATTCGACGTTTTCGAGTAGACGGTAGAGTACGTCACGACGACTGTGGACAACATTTGCAATTCCGATGTAAAAGCATCTGTCTGATTAGAACAAAACTCTGTAATAACCCATCAGAACAATTGTGATTTAGGTCCTGAGATACACACATCGATCGCCATTGCATACACAACTCGATCGAGAACTTGATCAAACGAAGCCGTGACATTGGAAAGCATAAGAAAGGCAAGATTGAATTTGAGAGAGACAGCTAAAAATTAATAAACTAGCTTCTTCGGTTTGGCTTCTATGTAGTACCGGTTTAGTAAATTAACGGTTTTGTTTTAAGCAAACCAAATCCCTCTGTTTTTATCTAACTATAGAATCATCCAATTCAAAGAAAGAAAACAAAATACGTAATCATCATCGAGGTTCTAAATCTGTAATCGATGCATCATTGATAGAACAAGAAACTGGTTTTCCATACGAGTTCGAGCCCTTAGAGTTTTTTGTTTGGGTTACCCTAACAGTACAAAGTATTTTCAGGGTATTTGTTAGCTAAAATGTTTTTTTTTTTTCTTGAACTAGTTCATCACAACACCCCTACGGAAAATAGGTTCAAAACGTGGCTTGAAAAGTATTTATTAGTATGAACTTTGTAACTTCGTAAACTCTTTTCGATGTGATAATCAAATAGACCTTTAAAAAAGTATTTGATATGAACTGTATTGCATCAAATGTTTTTCAAATAGTTTTTGGGTTAGTATATGCATATCTCTACCACTTGGTATCAGTTTAATAGCAACTGAGTTCTCTCTACAAGCTGTCAAACTTAAATGTCCATGGCAATAGTTTGAACCCCCAAAAAAAAGAAAGTCCAGGGCAATATATAAAAAGCTTGGGTCAAAGCTGAGTCAAATCAGAGAGCCAATGATAGGAAAGAGCTGATGTGTTTTGTGTTTTAAAAATAATGTTGAAGATTGAAATATGCTCATGATTGTTAGATCACCAAAAGTCCGTAAATTTTAGTCACAATAATGATTCAATTTAGCCAATAGCTTTATAGTAACAATACTCTGGTATCTTCAATAGCTTTCTTAATAAACCAAATTGATCCATGTGAAGAACAAAAAAAAAAATTAATTCTTTGATGATTTCAATAGCATTGTTATCACTTTCTCAACAAAGTCAGCAATGAAACTTTATCGTCGTTGACATTCACTTTTTAGAAACCCCAAAATAAAGAAATCTACAAACAGTAAAAACGACCCTAATTTTTGAATCCTAACGACGCCAAAATTAGACATAATTCCTAAGCAGAGAAGAAAAGACAATACCAAAAAAAATTGTAAACCAAAATCGGACGAGAGTAGAGTGATTGTGTTGCTTGTTAAGAGTCATGACGATTATGAACAACATTTGCTGCAAGTCCGACGTAAAAGCATCTGTAATCCAATTCAAAGAATGAAAATAATATTTATCTTCACCTAGGTTCGAAATCTGTAATCGATACATCACTCATAGTCCAAGAAGCTGCTTTTCCATACGAGTCCTCGGCTTCTGAACCTCGGTCACGGCTACTTTGGAAGAAAAATCCAGGTGAACGAGGTACTTGTAAAGTGATTGTGGTACTACTGAGTAACAAGATGATTGTAGACATCATTGGGCGATCTTCAGGATTTTCTTGAACACATAAAAGTGCAATATGAATGCATCTTATAACTTCATCGCTTTGATAACTCTCTCCTAAAGTTGGGTCTAAGAGTTGTAAAGCCAAACCTTTTCTCCATAGTCTCCAAGCCTAACGTTAATAAATGATCAGATCATTAAAGATTTCTTAATCTTTTGTTATAGTGATGAAGAAACCATTAAAAAAAATACTCACATGTGTGACCAAATTGCCAGCAGATTCATCTGTCTGATAGAAGCTACTATTCATCTTGCCACTTATAATCTCAAGAACCAATACTCCGAAACTATATACATCAGATTTCATGGAGAATCGACCGTTCATCGCATATTCGGGAGCCATGTAACCGCTGCACAAATCAATACAGAGCAAGACTTGAGTTACACTTTACTATAGTGACGATCAAGAGGTTTCACCAGAGTGACAATCACTTACAAGGTTCCAGCTATCTTGCTAGTATTGGCTCGAGTTTGCTCCATCCCGAAAATCCTTGCCATGCCAAAATCTGCTATTTTCGGGTTCATATCATCATCTAGAAGAATGTTGCTCGCTTTGAGATCACGGTGTATAATTGTGAACCTTGAATCGTGATGAAGATATAGAATCCCTCGAGCAATCCCTCCAATGATATTGTACCGTCTTTCCCAATCTAGCTGGACTTGCTTCACAGAGTCTGCACAAAGATATATATGTCATTCCTTAACGGGAAATCAAGATTTCAAGATGGAAAAGATATGTTAAACGTTAACAGACCAAAGAGGAAATAATCGAGGCTTTTGTTGGTCACAAACTCATAGACAAGTATTTGCTCTTCTCCTTCCAGACAAAACCCAAGAATTCTAACAAGATTTCTATGCTGAAGCTTTGCCACAACAACAACCTCGTTCTTGAACTCTTTCAAGCCTTGTCCTGAAGTTCTTGATAACCTCTTCACCGCGATTTCAGTACCATTTGGAAATGTACCCTGCAATATATATGGCTTCATCAATCTCATGATTGTGTTCACTTAATTTTTTTGAGAGAAAATAATAATAGAGATCTCATACCTTGTAAACTTCACCAAATCCACCTTGACCGATTTTGTTAACCCCTGAAAAATTATCGGTTGCGACTTCAAGTGTCTTAAAATCAAGCTGCAATGACTGTGGACTTGTGCCATCATCATCAACTGCAACAATGGATGTGTTTTGTTATTATGTAGGAAGTGTGTGTGTGTACACATATATGTGACTATTATACAATTCCTCACTTTTGAGTTTTGTTGTTTTGTTTGATTTTCTCCTCCTGTAATAAAAAACAAATCCTAGAGAAAGTAGTGCCACAATTACAGCTGCTACTACTGCAATCGCGATTAAAGTTCTTCTGGAGATCTTTTTTGCATCTGCACAGGCAAAATGCAAGTCACGTTTTGGTTTGACTCACAAAGCTGAAAACGAGATTCAGCAGTCCTTTCCAGATTAATCACCGATGATTAAAGGAAAATACCATATGGAGTCTAAGAATCCAATTCAAGGCTCCAATATACAGTTCCTTAGAAGCTTGAATGCTATATATTATCTTATTATTATTATAGAATCATACCCGAGGGCGACGTTATCCTTTTCTTGGTTACAGTGGGAGGCAGGGCCGGGGCTTGAGGGTTTGGAGGAGGGGGTGACTTTGTAATGATGAAAGCATTGTAGAAGAAATAAAATTCCCACTCGAAAAAGCAGGCCGGCCTCCGAATGTTACTTCCTTGCTTCCCACTGCACCCTCTCTGGCACTCAAGTACACTTTGTCGAAGACAGGAGTCACACATGGTCGATGATATCCCCGGAATACACTGCATCAGTGCGTATATACGCTGTAAACCTATCGGATTAGATACCTTAGCCGCATAACGCCTGTATTCAGATGAAGTGGAAGCTGCTACGATCATATCCTCCATGAAGTCCATCCAAATTCTGTTAAACTCTGTCACGTTCCCAGTGATATTTTCTGTATTACAAAGTGTTAGTACCGGCTCTAGATCGACCGTGTCAAAAAATGAGATGTTGGAGTAACGAACAAGACAGAGCATCTTGTCTGTTCCCCACTCGAATGAATTGGTCTGATTCAGACACGTCTCTGATAAAGCTACAGACGCTGGTTGGATACAATTGGAACAGACCTTTGGATCAGTTCCTGGGATACATAGGCCTAAGGCATAGATCCTTCCAGCGCCTTCACCCACCGAAACGTTGTAGTAGCCATCTTGAGAACTGACTTTGGAAGCAAGAGTCGAGAGGATGAGACGACGGTTTGTATCATAAATGTTGTTGGGGGTGAAATAGAATGACTCCCCGCATTGTGGTTGTGCAAACACGGCACAAAAGCTTGCTGCAAGGAAAAAACATAGGATTGATAAGAGACTCTTCAGACACATTTTCAGAGAGAAAAAGAGTGAGTTAGGTAGGATGAGGTAGGAACATATGTATACAATGCTTTAGTTTATAAAGAAGTGTGTAAATTTTAGCATAATTCATAAATCAATTTGCCAATAGCTTTAAAATAAACTTTGACACATTCAATACACAGGCTATATACTTTTACGTTCTCAACCAAAAAGATATTTGTGAAAAACATAAAAAAACAATATGACTTCTCAACTCAACTAGTTTAAAATGTAATATGCATCGATGAGGCAGACAAATCCTTTGACTTTAATAAAGAAACAACTATCATAGTTGACACTGTCAAATTACTCCTACTACATATTCCCATTGCATATTATTCATCATCCAACACAACAGCCGAGAAGAAAAACACAGTCGTATGACCCATTGGGTCTAAGAAAACCCGTATTCGTGCTTTAGGATCCATAGAAACAGACGAAACCTTATTCCCATGAACTCATTGTCCTTTGAGTCTTTGACCCATCGAATCGAGAAATCATTGAATTTTTTGACCCTTAAACCTTTAGAGTTCTGTTGGGTTACGCTAATAATACATAGTCTTTTCAGGGTATCTTTAACTAAAGTTTTTTTTTTTCTAAACAATTTCATTTAAGGTTAGGGTAGAGTAGGATAAAATTACTCATCACAACATTCCTACTGAAAATAGGCTCAAAACGTAGCATGAACAATAATAAAATAGGTGTTAAAAACTAAAATTTTCAAAAAAAAAGAATAGATTATTTCGCAATTTTATTGTTGAACAGGGACCCTATGTTCTAGTTTAAGTCATAAATGTCTATGTTTCACAATTGAACCTAAATGACCCTTAAAAACAAATTTTTTGAAATTTTTTATGAAGTGTATTGCATCAAATGTATAGAGATATATGCATATCTCTACACATATGGTATCAGTTTAATAGCAACTGAGTTCTCTCTGCCAGTTGTCAAACTTAAATGACGATGTATGTTGAATTAATCTCCTAAACTTAACACAACTCAACAGAGTGATAGAGAGGGGGCACCAAATGTGTTATAGTATTGGTGTCGTTACTAATACTCTGGTATTACTAATGAAAGTCCGTATGTCATTACTAATGAAAGTCCGTAACTTTTGGTCAAAATAATGATTCAATTTAGCCAATAGCTTTATAGTAACAATACTCTGGTATCTTCAATAGCTTTCTTATTAATTTTTAAACCAAATTGATCAATGTAAATAACAAAAAATTAATAATTCTTTGATGACTTGACTTCAATAGCCCCGTTTTAGTATTTTAGATTAGCTTTGTTTACAAATTTACATCATCACCGTTAGACTCTTAAAACACGAAACACATAACTTATTAAACGAATCATATTTGATTTGGCCCAATTAAAAAGTGAGACTCTTAAAACAATCAAAAAGAAAAAACGAGACTTTACCGAATACCAGAAAGATACAGATAGATCGGTGATTAAATAGATCTAGCCCAACGAAGCAATTTTGTAAATATATTAGGGTTAGGAGCGTTTTATGCTTTGAATTTTAAATAACAAGTAGGAAACTCTCCTAATATAATAGTAGGTCTAAGATTTATTATCTGGCATTCGGTCTAATTTCCTCCAAAAAAAAACTAAATATCCAGATCTAAATCTAGATAATAAATTTACAAATCCGGCCGGATTCGGATATTCTAATTTTAAAGTCCAGATATCCAGATCTGGTAATTATATTAAAAATTTTTAATTATAATAAATCATATTATATTAAATTTTTTAAAAAATATAGAGATTTATATTAAAATTGATTAAAGTAAATTTGAAATGTTTTTATAATACCAGATTTTATTTTTCTATAAATATATTATATAAAATTTTAATTTTATTATTATTTTAATATTTCAATATTTTTTTATATTATTTATTTTATAGATTCAGATAGTGGATTTTGGTGGATATTTAAAGTCTGGATCCGGATATCCTTAATTTTACCAGATATTCGGATCCATTCCACCTCTAATTAAATAGTTCAAAATTAATTGTGATATTTTATTTGTATATTAATTTCTTTATATGTGAGAAACACACATAAGAAATATAAATGCAAAAAACCCCGTGCGTACGTGGATAATTATCTAGTACACATAACGACATAACATATTGATATAAAATGGTTAATTATCTAGTACACATAACGACATAGATATTTACATGACTGTAGACGACAAAAAAAAAATTACATGACTGTTAATTATTTTGGCACACTCTAAGAATTATCATGTAAATTGTAAAAAAATACAAAATTAAGCTCTTCAATACTAAAAAGAGAAATCATGATTTAAAAATAATAAACGGTACCAAATGGTCTTACAAAGGTGTTTGACAATAAACAAGTGTCTTTTCTTGCTTTTAAAAATCACATTCATTGCAATAAGCAGTAATTTAAAAACAGTTGTGCTCTACCAAACTTAGAAAACGTAATAAATAAAAGTTGTGCTCTACTCTCCTTAGTTCTTCTCTGTTTGAATGCAAACAAGCTGCAAGAAAAAAATAATGTAATAAAATTAAAAAGACTCAACACAGCAATCTTAAGGAAAATTCTCCAATCGATTATTACTAAGTTACCAATTAGTTCTACCTTAAGCGGATGCTGGCTTGTCTTGTGGCCTCATCAACGGGAATGGAATAACCTCCTGCACCAATGTTTCGAATCATGAGTTTAGTAAAAAAAATAGTAAATCATTCACAGTAAAAAAAAAACACTGCAGTAAAAGACTGACCTTGATGTTGAGGGAGTCAGTAAAGAGCATAGTAAGTCTGTCTATTCCCAAACCCCAACCACCTGTCGGAGGCAATCCATATTCTAAAGCTTTACAAAAAGTCTCATCTAAAACCATTGCTTCATCGTCTCCAGATTGTCTATCCTTGAGCTGATCAGCAAAACGCTGGCGCGGAACCACCGGATTGTTCAACTCGGTGTAGGCATTGCACAGCTGTGGTCCAGATATAACATGTTAGTCAAACAAAACTCTAAAGAAAGCAAGTGTGATGAGTCAAATTCATCATCAGCTTTTACTTACTTCATGTTTGTTGATGAAAAGCTCGAATCTTTCAGTCAAAACATTGTTCGATCTATGCCATTTTGCCAAGGGACTCATGATCACTGGATGGTTGATGATGAAAGTTGGGTTCACACACATTTCTTCAAGAAATTCTCCAACAAGCTGCAAAAAGACAACATTTAAGATTTATATATCCTAATCCTAGATGTCCCAGACAGGAAGGAGGGAAACAGAAGAGTTTTACTTTATCTAAAAGACGAGCTGTTGTCAAAGGAGGAGGGCATATGACATTAAGCCTCGCATATGCATCAACCAGATAACTATTAGCTTCTTCGCTAGCCAAGCCTTTTGGTATATTGAGGTTAGCCACCTTCTCTAACTCTCCTATCATCTCAATCCTCCTACCAAAAAATCAAAAACAAAAAATTATGTAGATTATTACCTACCACAGATAAGCTCCTACTGAAAGATTTACCCTGAATGGTTGAGGTTTAATCAAACCTAAATGGAGGAGTGAAGTTGATTTCAATTGGCTCCTTATCATACCCATTAGCATGATACTTGATTATGTAACCATCTGTTAGTTCCTTTACCATACCACTCAGCATATCCTCGGTCATTTCCATCAAGTCATAGTAGTCTGCATAAGCCATATAGAACTCACAAGTGGTGAACTCCGGATTGTGGGTCATGTCAATACCCTCATTCCTGAATTGCTTTCCTATCTCAAAAACACGGTCAAATCCACCAACAACAAATTGCTTAAGAAAGAGTTCAGGTGCGATACGCATGTACAGCTTCATGTCCAGATCATTGTGATGAGTCACAAATGGTCGGGCAGCTGCTCCACCAGCATTCATGTTCATCATAGGTGTCTCAAACTACATAAAAACAAAAAATATTAGGGAAAAGTACACTTGAACCAGAGCAACAATCTAAAGGGAGTGAAATGTCTTTTGTAAGAAAATGAGAAAACATAGAACCTCCAAGAATTTTTTCTTCTTCAGGAAACTGCGGATGTAGTCAATGATATTAGCTCTGGCCAATATTATCTGGCGAACCTCCACGTTCAACATCATGTCAAGAAAACGCAGTCGAAATCGAGACTCCTGAGAGCAAAAAACAGAAAAGTAACATCAGCAACATGAAATAGAGACAGGAATTGATCCAACTTCAGCAATATATATAGCCCTTAAAAACTGATCCTACCGGATCTTTCAGAACATATTCTTCAGGATTTCTCGGTTCACCTGGAACCCAGTTGGAACTGACATTATCGACCTTTCTTGGCAACATGTGGAGGCAATGTGACAGAATAATGAATGATTGCGGGAAGATACTCAACTCTCCCCTCTTCGTTTTTCCTGAAATGTAAAGAGTATTTGTGCAAAGTGAAAAAGGATAGGCTACAGAAGTGAATTTATATATATAGAGAGAGAGAGAGAGGCTGCACAAACCTAGAAAGCCAGTGACACCAACACAATCACCACGCTTAACATTCGCGTGGAGCTTTGAAAACTCAGCTTCATCCAATCCTCACTTACTGGGAAAAGAAAAATGCAATATACCTTCGAAGTAAGAATCTCTTCAAGAGCACTAAGTTAAAAAGAAGAGAATCGGGTAAACACACATTTACCTTGCATCAGCCATAACTTGGACCTTGACATCATTACCGTGTAGATCATAGAAGAAGAGCTTGGAAGAGGAAGATCGTTTGCTCATTATCCGCCCTAACAAAGTTTTGAAAAACGAAACAACATACTTTTCAGTGGCTAGTAAAAATTAGGCAAACGGCATTCAGCTGTTGAAACATACCAGCTAGAGAGACTTGAGCATCTTCAAAATGTTCCCCATTGCTTAAACTACCATACTTGTCAATATACTCAGGAATTGACATTGACACAAAAAACTTGTGAGGGTATGGATTCTCCCCCTTAGCCATCTCTGCCTCAACATATTTCATTCTGTTCTCCAAGTATTGCTGCAAAAGAGGAAAAGAAAAAAAAAACATTCAAAGTATAGCTGCATTGCATAAGATGAAAATAAATTATTGAGCAGATTAATTGTTTACGGTTGGATCCTCATCATCTGCTGCCACTGAGTTCTGCCTCAGAGAGCGTGTCTGGAGAGGTCTATCACCAGACCTAGGGTTAGGATTACCAGAGGTAGAATTATCCATGGATAGTTCAGAAATCGCTTTTCTACTTTGATTACCAGAACCTGATTCAAAAACACCACAAGGGAAAAGTGGAAAAAAAGTAAAAACAAAAAAAAACAAGAAGTAAAAAGCCACAAAGACGAAAGAAGAAGAAGGTAGAGGAAGATGATGAGGGAAACTCGAAGAAGATGATGATGATGAGGAAAACTAGAATCTTTATATCCCCAAATCTAAACGAAGCCTCGACATGGATTCTTAAACGATAGCAATCACAAAGAGAATCTGAAACTTTACCAAAGCAGATAGAAAAAGATCGATGTATCAGCTAGGGTTTTACGGGAGAGGAAGATGATCAATTGTTAAGATACACTTCACCGTAAAAAAAGTAGGCTTAAAATAAAATTACTTTAATCTTTTCTTTTAAATTTAAAAGTGATCAAATTACTAAAAGCCCTTACGATTTTTAGTTAATTACATCCATAACCTGATGCATCCATTTGATCCAATTAAATCACACCAAGCCCAACCCATTATCAAAAATTTATCCAAATTTGAACGAAATTCAAATTTTTAGGAAACTCTCTCATTCTGCCACGTCAGCTTTAAATTTCTTTTACATGAACCTTAAGCAATTCTGCTACATCATCATTAGCGAGAAGACTTGTAACTAGTCTCTGTTCTCGAGCCATTTGAGAAGCCACCTTTCTTCCTTAATAATTCCTCTCCTCCGCCTCTCTCTCAACTAACTGTTCAATTTCTTATCACTAATTGTTGTTAAAATTCCCTGATTTCCGTTCGTTCTAGGGGCTTCCGACCTTATTTCCTATATACCGAAATCGTCTGATGGCTTCGAATGAATTTGGTTATTTGGATGCTTTGATAAATTTGGCGAATTCTAATATGTTCTCATTTGTTATGTTCTGTTTCAGGGTATATTCTTAATCTCCAGATTTGAAGCTAGAGCCCACATGGTTAAGCAAATTGGTACCCCAGAAGCCCTAGATCTCGGTAGGCAGGTAAAATCTAGATTCATTGTTGAGAATCTTATACAAGCCACTGTAAATCGAGTATGAACGTATGACATAGGTATTTTTTACTCTTGCAACTATATTCTAAGCTCTAGATTTGGTAATCATGAGTCTCTCTGTTTATTTGTGTAATTTTAAGCGACAACAATGCCATATCAATCCCTTGAAGCATTCATAGATCATGGAACCGTGAAGAGGACAATATATTTGAATATGTCGGAAGCACAAGGAATTTACAGTGCACCAGAGAAGCTGGGAATAGACTGGAACAAGGTAGGAGAACTGTTTGAAGATGAAGGAGTAGAGTCGTTGAAGAAGGTCTTGGATTCATTTATTCATGCAGGATGGAGATCATGGGTTCGTCATGTCTTTTTCTCCAAGAGGGTCTTTTGTGTTTCATAGCAGGTAAAAGGATAAGTATTCGTTTCAAGGTAAATGTAAACAGTAAGGAAATATAAACCAAAGAGTTTTCTGCCTTTGTTTTGTCTTTCCCGGAAACTGAAGTAAACCTTATTATTGAAGCTTAATGTGTTGTCCGCCATTACATGTCTCCGTGTCAAGGTAATTTTTTTCCTTATTTTCCTTCCCACTATGTCCATTCAATTTATCCTTTATTTTCTCCAACATATCTTTCTATCTATAACATCTCTGAAAATTCAGATCATTGTTTAACTGTGAACGTCAATGTAAAATCATTAGCAAAGCTTCTCACATTCACTAAGGGAATAAGAATATGGGAAGAAAGAAGAAGAGTTGGGTCCATCTCCCACTCGGTTTCAAGATTTTGTAATGGGATTACTGGATATGAGAAGCAATAGAAAAAGGAAAGAACCATGTTGCATAGGGTCTTGATCAGCTCAGAGGGTGTGGATTCCATTTTGAAGCAGCCATCCCCGTAAGCCCAAGGTATAATACTTTCGTTTTCAAATCCTTGATCTTACTGGATGAAAGACTAAAACAGCATAACTGAATCATATCAATTCTTACCTACGAGAATGCTTCTGGATCACATTGTCTCGGAAACTTAATGAAGAGTCATATGATAGGGTGAGAGGAAAAAGGGTGAAATATGCTTGCAATTTATCATAGTAGAGAGAGTTTTCATCGACATAACTCTATTTAGTTTAATTATAATGACCGTCACTTTTAATAATTAGTAAACTCTTATTCAGAACTATTGTTTAATCACTTATGTTTTGTTTATGGATAATGAGGACGAAGATGGTCAAATGTGAGGTCTTGGAAAGTGACATTTATGTGGAACGAAACTCATGCCTATAACTTTATCAAGTAGTTGAACAGATTGAATCTTCTTAAAACCTGATAATTTTCATTATTTACTATTAGTGATTTTACTATTTTGGTTTCCAGCAAAATTTTGTATCTTCCATGTTAGCTTGAAATCATTTCTTTATATATCAAGAAATACAATCCGAATTGTTCTTCTTTAGTGGTAAAAAAGAAAAACATTGTAGTTTTAAAATCACATAGAAGACCATTACAAAAACGCCCAACACAGGGGATACTTAAATCCTTCTTGCAAATTAAGTATGAATGGGTGAGATGTTTATGAACAAAATATGCATCTTATTGGCACACTGATTCACATATGGTGCTACCCACATGATATCTTAGAAACACTACTGTAAGATTTTTGTGTTTATTCAAGAAGGTATGCCATCATAATTTGTCTCTCAAATCATGTTTGATTCTCAGGTTACGGCTATAGCAAAAGGGTAAATATATAGATCAACATTACAATTCCACATTATCATCTTAAATGCCCAATTATAAATTTTCATTGTGTTGCATCGCAAGCCAAAATTGTGTTATGTTCGAAAGATAACAATGCTCGGAAAAATTGTGGCTTGCTCTTGAAAGATAGCAATATAACAACTCTATTTCGATCTTCAATAGCTATGATACTTTTCAATCAGATCAAAACGACTATATCAAACCGAATAACCAATTCAATTTTTGGAAAATATATTCTTACAGACATCAAATAAATAGTTCCGTCTAATCAAATTTTAATGTCCGCCCCGAGCTTAGCGCGGAATAGCCCCTAGTTAACCTAATTCCATTTGTTATGGGATCGTTGATTCCGTCAAAACATTGTGCTTGTTTAGATTTTTTTAATAAGCAGTTGAGTCAAGCACTTAATACATAAGTCAACTGGAATAAATGTTTGCAATTTTTTTTGTTGATTTGTAAAGCGCGTTAAATTAATGATGAAAATGATGCATGTATGTTTGAGAATTTTGTAAAAATCATTATTTTATGGTGAATTGGCTAACTAGCAATATTTAAACTGAAATCAAAGATTTTTTCAGACAATTATATCTTTCTAGTTTTTCTACGAAAACTAGTTAACTATTGGAGTAATACAACCGAAACATGCATTAAACAAAAAAATAGTTAACTACATAAAAATATGGAATGATAGGCCATAACTAGGGATGTTATTATGTTAATATGGGTACCTAAACCCACCCCATTTCAACTCATTTATATGTCTTAATTTAGTAGACATTAAATATAAAAATATTGTTTAAATTATTATCGTGACACGTAAGAGTTCTGGAGTTAAGAGCTTGATTGGTACAACTTATATTAGGTAGTAGCTGTAAAGAACTAAAGCAGTATGGTGGCAAAACTGTATGTTTTAATTAATGTAAATAGATAAGTGATTTGTAGAGTTGTGAGCGTGTGAGTAGTTAGAAATAAAGTTATATGAACATATTTATTATATCTATTTATACATATTTTAATACATTAGTCCTATATATATATATTTATATCATAAGTTTTTTTTTCTTCTAATTTTTAGATTTCAATTATAGGAGTATTTATTAAATTATAATTTTATTAACATATTCTGTTAACTAAAATTTTAAAATAAGAAAATGTGAATATATTCAGGGAATATAAAAAATTATATTATTAATTATACAAAATTATAATTTTTAAATGAAATATATAACATATATTTATAAATATATAAAATAAATATATTTTTATATAATTAATATTATAATTTTATATATCCACTTTATTTATTTACATTTACATATTTATTTAATTTATATTTTATATAAGGTTATTTAATAAATTATTATTTTACTAGCATATTATTTTAACTAATGTTAAATATTAATTAAAATATATAGATTTCAAATCTAATATATATATATATATCCTTATGTTGTTAACCAAATAAATTATTTATATAAAAAAAATTTTAAATACTATAAAGGTTAATGCTTGGGAAAAACTCAATCTCAAAATATAGAGGAATGAGCATTAACACAACATTTAAAACTTCTAAATGCTCTCTTTTATGTTATGTTAATAATAGTTTATTGACTAATAAAATGGATAATGCTCTTCTAAATGCACTACCAATCAAGTCCTTAGAATGGCTCTGGTTTGGGGTTAATGTGTCACATGTTTAGTAAAGTACGGTTTTGGTTGTTTACAAACCAAAATAGGGCTAGTTTAATCAATAAATAAACGTTACACACAAGATACTAAAGAAACATCATATTCAGTAAAAGAAAAGAATATCATCTTCAACGAGGATCTAACTCTGTAATTGATGCATCATCGATAGAACAAGGAACTGTTTTTTCATACGAATTCGAGCCATCGGCTCCTGCTTCTTGGTCCCGGCTACATTGGAAGAAAAATCCAGGTGAACGAGGCACTTGTAAAGTGATTGTGCTACTACTGAGAAGCAAAATGATTGTAGACATCATTGGACGATCTTCAGGATCTTCTTGGACACATAAAAGCGCGATATGGATGCATCTTGTAACTTCATCGCTCTGATAATTCTCCCCAAAAGTTGGGTCCAAGAGTTCTAAAGGCGAGCCTTTTCTCCACAGTCTCCAAGCCTGACATTAATATTTATTTATTTTTATCAATAAACAGTCCATAATCTTTTATCATAGTAGTAAAGAGAAAAAAATACTAACATGTGTGACTAAATTGCCAGCCGATCCATTTGTTTGATAGAAGCTACTATTCATCTTGCCACTTATGATCTCAAGAACCAACACTCCAAAACTGTAGACATCAGATTTCATGGAGAATTGACCTTGCATCGCATACTCAGGAGCCATATAACCACTAGAGGAAAAAAAAGCCAAAATGAGAAGCCAAAATGAGACTTCAATTTACATTCTATAAGCGACAATCAAAAGGTTTCATCAAAATGACAATTACTTACAAAGTTCCAGCTATCTTGCTAGTATTGGCTCGAGTTTGCTCCATCCCGAAAATCCTTGCCATGCCAAAATCCGCTATTTTTGGGTTCATATCATCATCTAAAAGAATGTTGCTTGCTTTGAGATCACGGTGTATGATTGTAAGCCGTGAATCTTGATGAAGATATAGAATCCCTCGAGTAATCCCACCAATGATTTTGTACCGTCTTATCCAATCTAGATGTCGCCGTTTTGTATCATCTGCGCATTCAATATTAAATTAACCAAAAAAAACTAGGTTTCAAGAATGAACACAAGAATATCAAGAGAATTAGGATTAGAAATAGACCGAAGAGGAAATAATCAAGACTCTTATTCGGAACAAACTCGTAGACAAGTATTTGTTCATCTCCTTCCAAGCAAAACCCAAGAAGCCTAACAAGATTCCTATGTTGAAGCTTCGCCACAAGAACAACCTCGTTCTTGAATTCTTGTGTGCCTTGTCCTGAATTTCTTGATAGTCGCTTCACCGCAATTTCAGTTCCATTTGGTAATGTTCCCTATAAATATTCGCATGTATAGCCTCTTAGAGTTATTTCCTAGTTGCTATGACAAATCAAGTACTCATAGAAATAAAGTTCACATATACCTTGTGAACTTCACCAAATCCACCTTGACCGATTTTGTTGTTCCCTGAGAATTTATCAGTTGCTGTTTCAATCGTCTTGAAATCAAATTGCAGCGATTGTGGACTTGTAATATCATCCTCATCTACAACAATAGATATATGGTGTTATGAATATATATATATATATATATATATAATTATATATATATATATATATGTGTGTGTACTCCGTTCCAAAATGGTTAAGTGAATAAGATTGGTGAAATGACAAGAAAATAACTCACTTTCAAGCTTTAATGTTCTGTATGATTGTCTTCTCTTCAAAACAACCAATCCTAGAACTAACAGTGCCACGAATATTACCACAGAAACAACAATTGCCACTATAGCTCCTATAGAAATCGTTTTGCCATCTGGAGGAGGAGGCGACGCCGTGGGTTGAAATTCTTGAGGATCTTGAGAGCTTTGAGGAGGAGGGGACGATACTATGTTATCGAAAGCACCGAGATACGGATAAGGATCAAACCGGAAAAAGCAAACCGGTCTCCTAATACTACCCCCTTGATTCCCACCGCAACAATCTTGGTACCTACGAACATTTGCTTGAAGACAAGCGTCACAATCTACAGAAGAAATCCCTGGAATACACTGCATCAACGCGTATATTCTCCGAAAACCCGATAAAGAAGTTATATTAGCTGCATAATGTCTGCCTGCAAGCGACCCTGGAGTTGAGGAGGAAGCTGCGGATATCATACGTGCCATGAAAGCTTCCCATGCTCTGTTATACTCTGCAAGATCTCCAGTGACATCTAAAGATAAATACTCTGCTTGATTCGGCTCTAGATCGATCCGGTTGAAAAACGAGCTGTTAGAGTAACGAACGAAACAGAGTGTCTTGTCGGCTCTCCAGTCCCATGAGTCAGTCTGGTTCGGACAGTTCTGTAATAAACCGACAGAAGCAGGTTGGATACAATCGGAACAGACCTTTGGATCAGTCCCTGGGATACAAAGGCCTAAAGCATAGATTCTTCCAGGGCCTTCACCAACAGAGACGTTGTAGTAGCCGTCTCGAGAATTGACGTTGGAAGCAAGAGTTGAGAGAAGAAGACGACGGTTTGTATCGTAAGTACTGTTTGGTCTGAAAAACAGTGAGTCTCCACATCTTTGTGAAGAGACAAAGCCGAAGCTAAGGGCGAGGACAAAACAGAGATAAACTTTTTTGTACATTTTTAGTAAGATTGATTTTTCTCAGATATCATTTTTTGTTGCAGATATTGGAAGTTGAATTTAAATTGGAAAATTTTTGATATTACTAGAACGTTGATTTCGTCAAATGCATGCGCATTCAGATTTTTATTTCCTCTAGTAGTTAAGTCAAGCATATTTAATTAAGTCATATCGATAAATGAATATAAGGGAAGTTGATTTCGTCAAATGCATGCGCGTTTAGATTTTTTTTCCTCTAGTAGTTGAGTCAAGCATATTTATTTAAGTCATATCGATAAATGAATATAATGGAAGTGAAGACACGTAAACATGGACCAAAGACACGTAAACTTGGACCAAATCAAGACACTTTATATTTTAATATTATTACACAGAAATAAAAGTTTTTTATTTGGCATCGTCATTTGTGGTTTGTACCTCAACAACAATGTATCTCAAAAATATATCCCTCTTTCTTATTATTAATAAAAAAACAGATGACAAAAAAAAAAAAATAGTCAACCTTTTTGTATCCATAAGCTAAAAAAAAAAGTGGATACTTTGCGTGTAATACAAGAATAAGTGATGTTAACCTATTGAGGTTATTTTGCAAGAAACTCAACGAGGATTGATAATAGTGATCGAATCATTATCTACAGAACAAGGTATAGACATGCTATTCGAATGGCCTGGCTCCAATCCATGGGCTAATTGGTCTGATTCGGGTCTGTTTCGGAAGAAAAATCCAGGTGGTCGAGACACCGGAAGAATAATGGAGCTATTGGTAAGCATTTGAAAGATAGTTGACATCGTTGGACGATCTGTAGGAGTTTCTTGAACACATAGTAGTCCGATATGGATGCATCTAATGACTTCCTCCTTCTCATAGCTTTCCCTAATTTCCGGGTCGATGAGCTCTAAGGGTGAATCATTGTTCCAAAGCCTCCAAACCTGAAAAGAAACTCATTATCAGAATCAAAACCTTGATCACAAAAATGGAGATTTTTGAGATTTTGATTTGATTTTTGCTCACATGAGTCACTAAATTGCCACCAGAATCATCCATCTGATAGAAGCTGCTATTCTTCCTACCACTGACAATCTCCAGAATCAATACTCCGAAGCTATAAACATCAGATTTGGTAGAGAATTGGCCATGCGTCACATACTCTGGTGGCATGTAACCGCTGCAAATATGCATATGAAAACGTTTAGGTTGTTAATCAGAAACCAAAAGGGTTGATAAGAGAATTTAGCGTTTTAAAACTTAAGTAGGGAGAATACTAACAAGGTTCCAACCACTCTTCCAGTCTTGTCTTCAATTTGGTCCACTCTGAAATTCCTTGCCAGTCCGAAATCTGCTATTTTCGGGTTCATATCGATATCTAATAGAATGTTACTTGATTTGATGTCACGGTGTATAATAGTGAGCCTTGAGTCTTGATGAAGATAGAGAAGCGCTCGCGTAATCCCTCCTATGATGTTGTACCTTTTTGTCCAGTCCAGCTGACTCTTCTTTGTTGGGTCTGCATTAGACTAAGATGTTTAGAGAAATTTGCTAAGAGGAAGAGAAATTAAACCTAGTTTTTTACTATTTGTTACCAAAGAGGAAATAATCAAGGCTCTTGTTGGGCACAAACTCATAGACAAGTATATGTTCATCTCCTTCTAAGCAAAACCCAAGAAGCTTAACAAGATTCTTATGTTGAAGCTTAGCCACAATCATAACCTCGTTTTTGAACTCTTGTGTGCCTTGTCCTGAATTTCTCGATAGCCGCTTGACTGCAATTTCTGTTTCATTTTGTAACATTCCCTACATATACATATGAAAAGTTTCTTAGTTCTTAGCTTTTATGATAAATCAAGCGGTCATCAAAGAGAAGAACACGGCGCAGGTTGAGATTCTTGAGGAGGTAGAGATGGCGTGTCACCAAAGGCACCAAAATATCTATAACGTTCCCACCGGAAAAAACAGACCGGCTTGCCAACGGTACCATCTATGTACCCATTGCAGCAACTCTGGTACGCACGCACAATTTCTCGAAGACAAGCTTCACAGTCACCAGAGGATATCCCTGGAATACACTGCATAAGCACGTATATATTACTATCCTTTCCGAAACAGCGGCCATGTATCGAGATTGACCGCTTCGGGTGACCATATAATTCATTAACGCATCCCATATTCTGTTATAAGTTGTAAGGTTCCCCTGAAACATTCTACTATTGTGTAGTCCTTGTGTCGGCTTTAAATCGATCTTGTTGAAAAACGAGCTGCTGGAGTAACGAACGAAACAGAGCGTCTCGTCACGTATCCAGCCCCATGAGTCGGTTTGGTTCGGACAGTTTTGTAATAAAACTTCCGAGTTGGATACAATCGGAATAGACCTTCGGATCAGTCTTTGGGATACAGAGGCCTAAGGCATAGATCCTTCCAGGGCCTTCACCGACTGAGACGTTGTAGTAGCGGTTGTTTCGAGGACTGACGTTGGAAGCAAGAGTTGAGAGAACGAAACGACTGTTTGTGTCGTAAGTACGGTTGGGTCTGAAAAACATTGAGTCCCCGCATATTTGCGCAGAGACAAAACCGAAGCTAACGATAAAGATAAAACAGAGGATTGAAAAGAGATTGTTCAAACACATTTTTTTTTCTTAGATTTTACTTTACTTAGATACTTGTTACAAATCTTTGAACTTTAATCTAAATAAGAAATTTTATTTAGGAGTGTTGAATTCGTCAAAACTTGCGTGTTTAGAATTTTCGTTCAAGTAGTTGATACACAAGTCAGCTCGGTAAAAGTTTGGATAGTTTAATATTTTATAAACGGCGTTAGGTAAATGATTAATTCAACAGCGACCAATTCGCACTCTGAACAGGATGTTTTTAGAAGCTCTAAAGGATCTAAATCAAACACACTTAGCTTTATATAAGAATAACTCTCTTATTATGTTTAGAAAATAACTCAAAACTAAACACCTTAAAGCTCTCTTTATATTTGATGATTCTTGATGTCAAAGTCACAACTCAACTTTGATATTTATAAGGATGTTATCACTTCTTTTTCTTATTCTTAATACAAAAAGATAAATTTTTTTTAAGCATATCTTATCCTAACCAACTTGTTAGAGATATCTTACGCTTTAAACTATTGAAGCTTATCCAATAAGCTCCACGACCAGAAGCTCTTCTAGGCGCAGTCTGACACCGAAATGTTTTTAGAAGCTTCTAACTTACTCCACAGCACAATGCCAGAAGCCTTAACCTCATACGAGTATTTAAGCGATCGGCTCCTCTTCTCTCTATCCTAAACCTCAATTGATAACCCCATGAGAAACTAATATGCCCTTTGATAGTTTTTTTTAAATAATTCAAATATTAATTATTCATTAAATAATACTAAAAACACTACCCCCTTATATTTATGAGAGACTTCAAAGAGTTTCTCGCAGATGAAGTTGCTGTAAGTGTAGCCACTGTTTTTGACCCGCAAAAAAAGTATTGCATCCTTAATGTATACCATGAGATAACCATGAAATCATTGTACGCAATATCTTCCTAGATGATAATAGTAAAAGAGTTTCATTTGTCAAAACCAATGATAAAATTAATGTATACCATGAGATAACATTCATTCTTCGCATTCTTCGCAATATTCTTAGCAATATTCTTCGCATGAGATACCTTAAAATATTATATAATATATCTAAATCAATTTAATCTTTATCACAATATAATATTTAACTTCATAATCGGTCTTTAATGGTATACAATACTTGTTCCGCAGGATACACATCTTGTTTCCCCAAAGTATCTCAATGTGGTTCCTATGTGTGGGAGAATCCAAAGCAAGATGGATTCAAGCTCAAATGAGTTGTATTTTTTAGCTTTATTAAAATAGAAAATAGATAATATCTTATTAATGATTCATTTAATTAGATGTAGAAAAAAGTAAAAGGAGAAAGATTAATGTAGGAACACGGAGATCAGATGATTTTCTTTTGATTCATAAAAAAAGGGAAGAAGGAAAGTTTCTCCAAATAGCAATTCTCTAGGTTAGCCACATTATTCTTGTTACATGACTATATGTATGAACCTACTTTTTTAGATAACCTAATTATATGGACTTGTATTGGGATTCTCATGAAACAATTTTTGGTCTTCTATGGATGTTCTAATACTATGGAGTGTATGCAATGAGATATGTATCTAGGAGTTATTACATAGCTTGTTCTGACCAGGGAAATTGTAAGCGGGCCAACGTTGTCGACAATCGTCTTGGTTCTAGAAGTAACATAATCCTACCGTGGGAATAGGAAACTTGGAGTCAGGTCAACATCTTTGATTCTTAAATAGTAATATTACTATTGTGGACCCGGTTGAATCAGTTAAATCGGGTTGACTCATGACCTAGAAGTCTCTCCGGTTTGTCATCCGATCCAGTTTTAAAAATATTATAAAAAAGTTGCGGAAGGTAACCGAGTATTATTAATTACGTTAGAGCATGTTTATGGGTGGGTAATATGTTGGGGTAATATAAGAATTATATAATATTTATTGTATGCAATCGTAACCCCTCTCTTCTCTAATCTTGCCAAGCTCAGAATCATTCTCTTAGTTCTCACGGTGCAACTTCCAATACAACACTCCCAGCTCTACAAAAACACACCACAACTATAGTTAGAAAAATATGCATACTCTAATCAAAACTCCATAAAACATATACAGAGTAATTCAAGCAGAGAGATTTGAAAAAACATGACAAGTAATTCAACGTGACGAGATGATGAGGAAGTCTCTGATCTTCATTGTTACCATCCATAAACCATGCCTGCATCAACACTTAGCCTCAGCAAATCTAGAATAAAAATTCTCAGTCAATTTTTAATTTCAGCAACAAAATGATAAAATCCAGAAATTTTTTCATTACGATTCTCTATTCTGCCAAAACAAAATCAAATTGAAATCCCCCAAGAAATTCGAAAGAGAAACTAGATTCACACTATTACATGAATCCATAAGCAGAATAAGAAATAAAATCAAAATAATCTGAGAGAGAATGGCACAGTGAAGAAGAAGAATTAAACTCACCTCGAGAGCCATTGTTTCGATACCATGCTCGTTTAGACTGATGAAGGTCTTTCACTAGTCGGAGTCACCGCTTCCTTCTCCGACGATTTCTTACTCCCACTTCCTTCTTCTTCTTCTTCGTCTTCTTCTTCTTCTACTTCTTCTTCCTCCTTTTCCTCTTCACTTTCTACATCGTCTTCTTTCTCTTTCTCCTCCAATTCCTCGTCTTTTGCTTCATCCTCTTCTACCTCTTTTCTTCTCCTTCTCCTCTACTTCTTTCTTTTCCTTCTCCTTTTTCAGATTGAGAGAGACCGAGAGAGAGCGAAAGAGATAGATCGAGAGTGAGATCGAGAGATAACGATATCAATAGAGAGTGAATCGAGAGAGAGAGCGAGATCGACAGAGACAATTATCCATTGATTTTTTTATCATCAGATCAAAGAGATCTCGACAGAGAGAGATGAAGAGTTGTTGAGCTGAGAATGAGAGAACAATGCAAAATTAAGTCGGTTTCTTGCCTTCATTAATTTCGACCAATCAGCACCAAACAATGTCAGTATATTTACTGATAATATAGAATGAAAATTTAGATACGGTAATATAGTTTTCACCCTTTTTTATTTATTTTCATGGGTTTAATCTATATTTACTCAATATTTTAACTCATAATAACTACCGATAATCATGCCCTCACTTCGAAGATATATCTCTTAAACAAAAAAAGCCGACTTCGAAAAAAACCATGTATTTGGGACCACATTATTTGTGAAAAAAAAAAAAGTTTTGATCTTTGTCCTTTGACTTCCTAGTGGAGTCTCTCTAGTCTCTATGTCTTGTCATCTCCTTTGAAAATTTGCGAAGAATATTCAAACGCGATTTTATTTTTTGATTAAAAGATTCACACACTTGCTTATAAACTAGACCATTGCATTCCTATGTTCCTACCTCTTATCAACCTCTCTCTCTCTCTTTCTTCCTGTCTCGAAAATGTATCTGAAAATTCTCTTGTCAATCTTGTGTTTGTTCCTTACACTGGGATTTTGTATCGGGTCTGACCCACAATGCGGGGGGACTCGGTTTTCCACACAGTATTTCACCCCCAACGGTACTTATGATACAAACCGTCGACTCATCCTCTCGACTCTTGGTTCTGAGGTCAGTTCTCGAGGCGGCTACTACAACATCTCGTTAGCTGAAGGCGCTGGAAGTATATATGCCTTGGGCATGTGTATCCCAGGGATTGAACCAAAGCGTTGTTCAGACTGTATCCAACTCGTTGCCGACAATTTACTAAGAAATTGTGTGAATCAAACCAATTCATACGAGTGGGGATCTGGCAGGATGCTTTGTTTTGTTAGTTATTCCGACATCTCGATTTTTGACTCCTTAAACCAAGAGCCGGTGCTAACACGTTGTAATAATGAAAATATTGGGAACGTAACAGAATTCGACAGAGTTTGGCCGGGCTTCATGGAGGATATGATCCTAGCAGCTTCCTCCAGCCATTATGCAGCCAAAGTATCCCCTCGGATTGGTTTCCAACATATATATGCACTGATGCAGTGTATTCCAGGGTTATCTTCGATTAGCTGTGGTGTCTGTCTTCGATGAAGTGTCAGTAGGTACGAGGAAAGGTGCAAGGGGAGGCAAGGCTCTGAAATTCGAAGACCGGTTTGTTTTTTCCGGTGGGAAACTTTTCCAAACTATGATGCTTTCGTTGAGCCAATGTCGCCCCCTCCACTAAACCCCCCAGGTGATCTGCCCAATGCAACCAAGAAAAGTAAGTATTATTGTATAATGTAATCTGTAAAAGAAAAGTAAGTTCACGTTCAGCTTTGCTAGTCAAACCAAAACGTGACTTGCATTTTTCTTGTGTAGATACCACCACCTCCAGAGGAACTTTAATCGTCATTGTAGTCTTAGCAGCAATAATCGTGGCACTGCTTGCTCTAATATGTTTTAATTGCAAGAGAAAAAAATCAGGCAAAACAACAAAACTCAAATGTGAGAAACTTTATACTAGTAACATATATATATTACACACTTCCTACATAATAACAAAACACATCCATTGTTGCAGTTGATGATGATGTCACAAGTCCACAGTCATTGCAATTTGATTTTAAGACACTTGAAGCGGCAACTGATAATTTTTCGGACAATAACAAAATCGGTCAAGGTGGATTTGGTGAAGTTTACAAGGTATGTGATCTCTATTATTATTCTCTCTCAAAATAATTAAATGAACACCGTCATGAGAGTGAAGAAGCCATATATATTGTAGGGTACATTTCCAAATGGAACTGAAATTGCGGTGAAGAGGCTGTCGAGAACTTCAGGACAAGGCTTGAAAGAGTTCAAGAACGAGGTTGTTGTTGTGGCAAAGCTTCAGCATAGAAATCTTGTTAGAATTCTTGGGTTTTGTCTGGAAAGAGAAGAGCAAATACTTGTCTATGAGTTTGTGCCCAACAAAAGCCTTGATTATTTCCTCTTTGGTCTGTTAACATCCTAAGATGTTTTTTTCCATCTTGAAATTTTGATTTCTTGTTAAGGAATGACTTATATATATTTTTGTGCAGACCCGGTGAAGAAAGGCCAGCTGGACTGGACAAGACGGTACAATATCATAGGGGGGATTGCTCGAGGGATTCTATATCTTCATCACGATTCAAGGATCACAATCATACACCGTGATCTCAAAGCAAGCAACATCCTTCTAGATGATGATATGAAGCCGAGAATCGCAGATTTTGGCATGTCAAGGATTTTTGGATTGGAACAAACCCGAGCCAATACTAGCAAGATAGCTGGAACCTAGTAAGTGTAGAGCTTATAAATTGAACTTTGTTGAATCTTTTGATCACTCAAGTCATGTTGTGTTTTCTCTAGCGGTTACATGGCTCCCGAGTATGCAATGCACGGTCAATTCTCTGTGAAATCTGATGTCTATAGCTTTGGAGTCTTGGTTCTTGAGATCATAAGTGGCAAGATGAATAGTAGCTTCCATCAGACAGATGGATCTGCTGGCAATTTGGTCACACATGTTAGTTTTTCTAAAAAAAATTATTCATCACTATAACCAAAGAATTATAAATTTTTAATGATCTGATGATATAATAATGTTAGGCTTGGAGACTATGGAGAAAAGGTTTGGCTTTACAACTTTTAGAGCCAAGTTTCGAAGAGAACTATCAGAGCAATGAAATTGTAAGATGCATTCATATCGCACTTTTATGTCTTCAAGAAAACCCTGAAGATCGTCCAACGATGTCTATAATCATCTTGCTACTCGCTAGTAGCACAATCACTTTACAAGTGCCTCGCTCACCTGGATTTTTCTTACAAAGTAGCCGCGATAGAGAGCCAGAAGCTGAGGGCTCGAATTCGCACGGACAACCAGTTTCTTCTTCAATCAATGATACATCAATTACAGATTTAGAACCTCGTTGAAGATGATGTTTTTCGATTAAATTTGATGCTTCTATAGTGTATTAACTAGTTTGCACCATTCAGTGTTGGGTCGTGAATTTTAAAATAATATTGTGTTATTTCATTTTAATAAAATATTATTGTAGAGGTATGTGATGTTTCCGGTTTTATTGGTGCTCTCCGACGTCCAAAGGTTCTCTGGGAAGCTTGGTGGGAGTTTCTCTAGTTCGTTTTGCAGTTTTAGTGCTTCGTTCACATTTTTCTTCCTTTTGGAGTTTTTTCTATTTAGAATTAGTCGCCTTTTTTGTCTTCCTTTCGTTAGAGCTATGTCTCCCTTCAATTAGGGTTCTAGATTCTGGAAGATCATGTTTTGCCAGCTTAGATGTTTATTGTCTGTTTCAAGATGAGGTTTGTATTAAGTTCAAATTTCATCAATAATATTCCTAGATGAAAAAAGGGTATGTGATGTTAATATAATGTATATAGTATAATAAAAGTATGAGTTAGTCAAAAATTGATACGGACATATTATATGGTTTTCTAATCAAATTTGTGATTTTTTATACAAATGCAATCGTATATTTATGAGTGTCAAAATGGACAATCTCGTCCATTTAATGGACAAACTCTACGGAGTTTGTGAATCAATCTACTGTATATGCTTTTAAAATAAAATAAAATATCATAAACGCAATCAATATCAAAATCTTCTAAAACTATAGCAACGAGATCATTGTACACAATATCTTCCCAGACGATAGTAAACGAGTTTCAATTGTCACAATCAATGATAAAATCAAAGTATACCATGAAATAACATTCATTGTTTGCATGTATAATATGTTATACACAATCAAAATAGTTAGATTTCGCATATAGTTTAAATAATCAAAATATTTTTGAATTAATCTACTGTATATATCATACTAGTTTACCCGATAACACCCTATTTTAAAAATTAACACTAGTTATTTACGAAATGCTATTGTATTTATCGTATCTTTAGAGCAAATTGCCCCTCCCAATTTAGTTAACAAACTTTCACGGACCGTTTTTAGCCTAACCATTTAGCAAGTCAAGCTTGGTGACTTTCCTCTTTTTCCTAAGCATTTTTCTTAATCTTTTTTATGGGTTTATTATTTATTTTAGTGAGTCGGATTAATGCTCTGATTTTCTAGAGAATTTTGGATGATCACTATGATATTCTTCAAGGATTGCTCCCCAAGGAATATCTTTACTAATCCACCTCAATCAATTAGAATTGATACTCAATCAAGGCAAATTCGTCCACACTTATTGCACTTTCCTTTTTCTCTTTTATTTTTTAATCTCTACCGTTGGATTGTTTCGATCGGCACCTTCCGTTTTGGAGGTGTTTTTGTATAAATAGAGGTAGGATCTCTCATAAAAAATCATCCATCAATTCTTAATAAAATTGATTTGCTTACTTCTTTCTCTTTAGTTCCGAATTCTTTCTCTCTCTAAGGTTCAATTTTATTTCTTAACGGCTTACTTAGACCATTTTCCATAAATAGTAGATTATATATGAACAATAAAAGTAGGGATGTAAAAAATTGAACCGGATCGAGAAACCAGTAATAAAATTCTTAACTGGAGTTACGTGTGCTACAAGGCAAATGGTACGGACTAGAGGTTAATACTACATACAAAGTGAAGAAGCAAGAATTTCAACGAGGAGTGACTCTAGTGATTGAATCATTGTTTATAGAATAAATAGACTTGCTGCTGGATTGCCCCGGCTCGGATCCATAAGTTAAAGGCTCTATATTGGGTCTGTTCCGGAAGAAAAATCCAGGTGGTCGAGGCATAGGAAGAATAATGAAGCTATTGGTAAGCATTTGAAAGATTGTAGACATCGGTGGACGATCTGCAGGAATTTCTTGAACACATAATAGTCCGATATGGATGCATCTAATAACTTCATCCTTCTCATAGCTTTCTCTAATCGAGGTGTCGATAAGATCTAAGGCTGAATCATTGTTCCAAAGCCTCCAAACCTGCCACGAAACTCATTCAGAATCAAACCCCTTGATGATCACAGTTAAAATTGAGTGAGATTTTTATTTTTATTTTTATTTTTCCTCACATGTGTCACCAAATTGCCTTCAGAATCATCCATCTGATAGAAGCTACTGTTCTTCTTGCCACAAACAATCTCCAGAATTAATACGCCAAAGCTATAGACATCAGATTTTGTAGAGAATTGGCCATGCGCCACATACTCTGGAGGCATGTAACCGCTGCAAATATACCCATGACAATGTTTATATTAATCAGAGAAATGTTCCCATTATAAGTTATACTAACAATGTTCATTAAGTAAGTAGAATAGTAGAATACTAACAAGGTTCCAACCACCCTTCTTGTCTTGTCTTCAGTTTGGTCCACTCTGAAATTCCTTGCCATTCCGAAATCTGCTATTTTTGGGTTCATCTCAGCGCCTAAAAGAATGTTACTTGCTTTGATGTCACGGTGTATGATGGTAAGCCTTGAGTCTTGATGAAGATAGAGAAGCCCTCGCGTAATCCCTCCTATGATGTTGTACCGTCTTTCCCAATCTAGCTGACTCTTCTTGGTTGGGTCTGCATTAGAAGATTTTTGAGTAATTTTTTGCTAAGAGGGACTAAAACTGAATCTAATAATTTACTGTTTATTACCAAAGAGGAAGTAATCAAGGCTCTTGTTGGGCACAAACTCGTAGACTAGTATTTTCTCATCTCTTTCCAAGCAAAACCCAAGAAGCCTAACAAGATTCTTATGTTGAAGCTTAGCCACAATCATAACCTCGTTCTTGAACTCTTGTGTGCCTTGTCCAGAATTTCTTGATAGCCGCTTCACCGCAATTTCTGTTTCATTTGGTAACATTCCCTACAAATATACATATGAAAAGCTTTTTATAGTTCTTAGCTTTCATGAAAAATCAAACAATCATAGATAGTATAGCTTAGCTCAAATATACCTTGTAAACTTCACCAAATCCACCTTGACCTAGCTTGTTGTTCCACGAAAATTTATCTGTTGCTGCTTCAATTGTCGCAAAATCAAATTGTAGGGACTGTGGACTAGTCATGTCACTACCAGCTGTAGCAACATCTATAAATATATGGTTACTATTATGCATTCCAAAAAGCAATGTGTGAATGGTAAAATACTAACAAAGTAAAACTCAACTCACTTTGATGTGTTAATGTTTTGTACGATTGTCTTCTCTTCCAAATAACTAATCCTAAAGCTAGCAGCACAACGAATAAAACCGCGGAAACAACAATGGCAACAATAGCTCTAGTAGAAAACCTTTTTCCATCTGGATCAGGAGGAGGAAGAAGCGGCGTGGGTAGTGATGGCGTGTCACCAAAGGCACCAAGATATGCATAACCTTCCCACCGTAAAAAGCAGACAGGCTTGCGAACGACTCCACCAACGAAGCCATGACAACAACTCTGGTACTCACGAACACTTTCTCGAAGACAAGCGTCACAGTCACCAGAGGATATCCCAGGAATACACTGCATCAGCACATATATGTTACTATCATTACCTATCTTCCCCGAGACCTCGGCTAGGTATCGAGATTGACTTCCTCGGGTGATCATAGCGTTCATGATCGCATCCCATGTTCTATTATAAAGCGTAAGGTTCTCCTCAAACTTTGTTGTATTGTAATCTGCTTGCGTTGGCTGTAAATCGATCTTGTTGAAAAACGAGCTGTTAGAGTAACGAACAAAACAGAGCGTCATGTCGGTTCTCCAGTCCCATGAGTCGGTCTGGTTCGGACAGTTTTGTAATAAACCTTCAGACGCGAGTTGGATACAATCGGAACAGACCTGTGGATCAGTCCCAGGGATACAGAGGCCTAAGGCATAGATCATTCCAGCGCCTTCACCGATCGAGATGTTGTAGAAGCGATTGTTTCGAGAACTGACGTTGGAAGCAAGAGTTGAGAGAACGAAACGACGGTTTGTATCGTAAGTACTGTTTGGTCTGAAAAACAGTGAATCCCCACATCTTTGTGCAGAGACAAAGCCAAAGCTAACGCTTAGGATAAACGAGAGGATTGTAAAGAGATTGTTCACACACATTTTTTTGTTAGATTTTTTACTTTGCTAGATACTTGTTGTAGATATTGAAATTTGAATCTAAATAAAGACATTTTTGAATGTTTTCTTGTAACATTTAGGAACGTTGATTTCGTCAAAGCAGCCTGCGTCTTTAGAAATTTCGTTAAGTAGTTGATATAAGTCGACTTCGTAACGTTGAATTAATTTTAATGTTATTATAAACACGTTATTTAAATGATGAAATTGAACAATAGCTAGCGCCACCTGAGACCAAAGTTAACATCTGTCTTTTGTTTTGTCGGCAAGTTAACATCTGTCTTTCTTTTTTTTTTCTTTGGTAATGTTTAAACTATTTTTCAAACAAAAACAATATTTGTTTTACAATACCATGCGTCATTTTTGAACTTTAGATAAACTTAGAAGTTCAAAAGTAAAAAGAAAAAAAAAACAGAACCTAAATCAGGAGTTCTTACTCTTTTGCATTGGTGCCAAAAAATGTGAAAATTTATAGACCCGTCGGTAGAGAAACATACTAATGAAATATTTAAAGAAGAGGGTGAAAGATTTTAGATCTTTCATACTAAACGAAACAACTATGAAGTGTTATTAACTTTGACTTTATACATTAACTCTGAAAACTGGAGTTGTTGAGGTAATACAACAAGAGTACAGAAGAAAGAGTTTCAACGAGGAGTGAGTGTAGTGATCGTTGCATTGTCGGTAGAACAAGTCACCGATTTGGTGTTATATTGGTCCAGCTCCAATCTGTGGCCTAATAGGTCCGATTCGGGTCTGTTCCTGAAGAAAAATCCAGGTGGTTGAGGCACAGTTAGAGTAATGGAGCTATTGGTAAGCATCTGGAATAGTGTAGACATGGCTGGGCGATTTGCAGGATTTTCTTGAACGCATAATAGTCCGATATGGATGCATCTAATGACTTCATCATTCTTATAACTTTCCCTAATCGCCGGATCTATGAGGTCCAAGGATGAATCAGTGTTCCAAAGTCTCCAAACCTGCAAACAAAACTCATGTTTAGAATCGTGATCACAGTTAAGAACAGAAAAAAAAATAAGTTTATATATTGATTTTGCTCACATATGTCACCAAATTGCAAACTGAACCATCCATATTATAGAAGCTACTATTCTTTCTGCCACTAATGATCTCCAGAATCAATACTCCGAAGCTATAGACATCTGATTTTGTAGAGAATTGGCCATGCGTCACATACTCTGGAGGCATGTAACCACTGCGGATATACACATGACAAAGTTTATGTTAATCAGAAACAAAAACCGTTCATTAGAGAATTGTGCTCATTTAGGGAGAGTACTAACAAGGTTCCAACCACTCTTCCTGTATTGTCTTCAATTGTCTTCAGTTTGATGATCTCTGAAATTCCTTGACATCCCGAAATCTGCTATTTTCGGGTTCATATCGGCATCTAAAAGAATGTTACTTGCTTTGATGTCACAGTGTATGATGGTGAGCCTCGAGTCTTGACGAAAATATTAAACAAAATTTGTAAATAATTTGTAAAAAACAAAATACAAAAAATTCGTACAAAGACATTTAAAAAAAAAAACTAAATCCTAAATTGTAAATAAAGAACCTAAATAAAACTCAAGCCACCTCGTGAACAAAATATATAGCATAAATTTGTCTACGAACGTTCGTGGACAAAATAAAACAAATAGAAAAAAAAATTCAGCTGATGAAAGGGTAGAATTGTTTTTTCACATAAAAATAATAGTTTTTTCTGAGGGACTTTGAAAAAGTAGTTTTTTTCAAGTGACATAAGTGAAATAATGGTTTTTTTTAAATTAACTTATTGTTTTTGATCAACCCTGATAAATTTTAGGGTTTTTGATTTAAAATTTATTAAAATTTTTGTTTTTATGGTTATTTTTTGAAGAATGCCACATGTTGGCTTCTAGTTTTTGGAACTACTTTTTATTGATAGACCTTTCAAAAATGCCATTTTTCTATGGCATCCACTTTTTGTCTTGACAATATAGCAAATACTCTTACAATTTTATCTATTAATATTAGCATACACCGACAAAATAGATAACTTCAAATAAGAACAAATGATGAACACGTATGAATTGTGGACAACTGGGGTAGTGGACTACTTGCAATTGACCAAAGTGATGAAATATGTGGACGAGTTTCCCGTTAAACAGATTATGGACAAGTTTTATCTTAAACATGTTATGGACAAAAGTGATGAAATATGAAGTTAACAATATCATCATTCTCGTTGAAGATAAAGAGATCGAGGACCTCGCTGCTCATAGAAATCAACATCATCACCGAGATTTGAGAACAGAGAGAGACGAGATCTGGGATAGAGTAAGACGAGATCTGGGACAGAGATAAATGAGATCTAGGACATAGAGAGACGTGAAGGAGAAAATACATGAAGAAGAAAATGAATCTTGAAGGATTATAGAGAAAGAGAAAGAGAGAGAGAAGAGTTGAAGAAGAAAGGTAAAAAGAAATGAGAGAAAGAGATGCATAGTGTAGATTAAATGAAGGTTTATTTAGTATTTTTCAAATTCATAAAGGGTAGTTCTGAAAGATGTTTTAAGAAAGAGTATTTTATTTTAGAAAAATGTGATTTGTGGCATTTTCTCTAATAAACCTTTGTTTTATATGTTTTTGGTGTTTATTTTTCTTTTAACTTAACAATCCGACTCAGTGTGGTACATATTACAAATTTACAAAAAATAAAGGAATAAAAACAAAATTTTATTGACAATTTAATCGATCAGCACACACATTTGCTTCGCTTCCTTCGAATCAATGTTTTTAAAACTGGATGGAACATTGACTCGACATTGTTACTAGATAGACCGATCGGACCAAATTTTGAAAATTAATATATATATTATATATCAAAATAAAAGTAAATAAAAAATAGATAACATAAAATTGAAAAAAATAGAAAACATATTTCAAAAAAGAATAATATAATTTTATCTCATAATATTAAAAACAAAACTCATATATTAAATCATTCAACTCTAAAAAATGAAAATAAAAGAGTAAATTGGATTTGCTCTTCAAAATAAAAATATGTTGATCAAAAATAGTTATCATGAAAGAAAAAAAAGTAGATATAAGATATTAATTCATATTAAATAAAGAAAAAAAAACTAAGATAAATGGTTTTGACCAAAAGAAGAAAAACAAAACTAATATAAACGGGTTTAAAATAAAAGAAAGAAATAATAATAGGAAAAAACTTTATGAAGAAATTTTTTTTAATAATATACAATTTGTAAATTTAATTTTGGCTCAAAAACTTTAAAATTATTACTTCAATTTTGTAAACCGGATTTGGTATAAAACTAGCTAACCAGTTTTGACGGGTTTCAGACGGTTTTAACGATTTAACGCAAATCCGGTTATTACACTAACCCAAATTCGGTAACACTAGGGATTCCCAGTCCAGTTTGATTTTGAAAACATTGCTTCAATCTACAAAAGATGGTTGAATAAACTTTCTCCTAATGTTGTTGATCTCACTTGTGAACTCAGATTATAAAAGACTAGGCCATTAATTTGGAGATGCCACTTAGACATGTGTATGCTTTAGCTTCACAGTGATGTTACACTTTAACATACTTATGGATGTTGCAGTAGGTAAAATAACTCAATCCGACCCAAATTTGTTTTGAACCCGTCCGTTTTTAGCCCGATTTAAAAAACTCCGTCTTTATAATATGGGTTCAATAGTATCTTGTGAGGGAGCGAGTAGGTTTTCATTTGGTTCGTTGAACTCTTTGCATTCAGTCGTGTCATTCTCTTTCTTGTCTTATGTTGTGCCCTTCTCATTCACTTACTAGTTACAATCTCCTAAAACAGACAAAAAAAACAAGCGGTAAAAACTAACAACCAGCCAATATGAAACAAATAAACAATAATATTGCAAATTTAGGACCGAACAAACATATATATATATATATATATATTTATAAAGCGCGTCTTCTCCACTAAGATGTAATCAATAGGTCTGATATGTATATATATAATGTTTTGCAGAGTTTAAGAAGGTCATTTTTAATCGAAATTTCTTTCTTCAAATTGAATCTTCTTTTCCAAATCACACAATAATAATACACAAGGAAAAAAATGGAACAAAAGACAACAATAAGTCAATAACTCGAATCCAAACAACATAAGACATATAAGGCAGACTTGAAAAAAAAAATAAGTTTATCAAAAAAAAAAAAAGACAAGACTTGAAATGAATTCGACTAGTACAAGGGAACTCGACTATCATCATTTGCGAATTTTCATTTATATAGTCATTTCTAAATTCTATTGGTCACTATAAACATTTTAAATGACCAAAACAACTATTTTTTTATAAGGGTTTTAAAAGAACTAACTCCTTCACATGTTATCAAATTTAATCTTGATTTCACAGCTCAGAATTGATTTATAAATATATACACACACACAAACGCATCGATAAAATATAGTGAAAGTAAAACTTTCTACAATTCTTCTCCTAAATAATGGATTTCACCAGGTTATTCATACGAGTCATTTAATTCCAAATCCCTATAAAATATTTTTGTCTTTTACCTATTTGGACCAAAATGTTTTAAAGTTGAAAGTTTGGTCAAAAGAGGGTCTTCCCAATTACGATGCGGCCCATTATGGGTAGGAAGCTATTAGAATGTATTTAATATCTCCTTAAATTTTAAATCTAAGTACTACACTACCATTAAATCACATCACTATTATAATATTTTATAAACTCTTTTTGAAAGTAATAAAATAAAATAATAAGTGGAGGACATATAGAGTCGAAAGATTTTAATTGGAGATAGGAATCCCACATGAACTTCCCGAGAAACAAGTAAGATTACTTTATTAGTTGGTTCACGAACCGATCCAATTTTAATTAATCTCTTAACCAATTGACGAAATTACCCTTTTATAAATTTTAGCGACAATTTCTGACAAGGGGTAAGATTGTCTTAGGTCACAACACTTCATTGAAGAAGAAACCTTTGTTTTGATAGAAGAAGTGAAAAAGAAGCAGACAACAAAAAAGCTAAAGCAAAAGTACAGTAAGAGAGTGTGAATGAGTGATAGAGATTTTTGTACACTCAAGAGGGAAAAAAAGAAACAAAATGATGCCTTGAGGGTGAAAACAGATTGATTGCTTCTTTTTTTTTGTCTTCCTTTATCTTTTTGTTTACATTACAAAAACATGATCGGTTTGTATTATTACCATCACTGTTTTGTAATCTCTCCTTCTTCTTCTTCTTCTTCTTCTTCTTCTTCTTCTTCTTCATGTCGATGAGTAAAACTATGAAGAAATGTTTGAGATTTACACACTCTAACTCAGGCATGTTTTGTTTCTTAGATCTCTTTACCTTTTTTTTTAATATCTGTAAACAAAAAAAAACTTCTTTTTGCTTCTTTTGCTTAATGCTAGTTTTTGTAGCTATCTGATTCTGTTGTTTGGTGTTCTTCTTTGACCACTATTTTGGTTTCTTTCTGATTTCTAGATTCAGTTTTGATACTCTTTTTAAGCTAATTAGATTTTTATTCGATTCATTCATATCTGCTCACTTTGATAGGTTTGTTTTTAATTGCTCTATCAACCTATATGAGATCTACATTGAGTACAACAAATAGAAGATCATTAATTTTGCATGAGTAGTTTGTGTTTTTGGAGCTTAATTTGTTGTATAAATGAGACAGTCTGCATCGTATCAATATGTCATTCTTGTTTAATCATTTTGACATTGATTAAGATTCTCTAATCTGTTATTAGCATATAGAAGAAAATGTTTAGTAGAGTTTTGAGATTAATTTTAGCCTTTTTCATCCATGATTTGTGTTGAAGGTTTTTGAGCTTTGGTTTAGACAAATTTGGCATCTTTTGTGTTCTGAGGCCTATATTAAATTCTTGATCTTGGAGGACTAAACATTTTTCTTGAATTGTAATGTTTTTTAGATGTTTTGAAGTGGTGATTGGAATGGAAATGGAATTTGGTAAAGGAATTGAAATGGAACAAAGCCCCAACAGTGTTCTGCCTCCTCCTCGTCCATTCACTGAATCAGAAAGGAGGAGTACAAGACTTAAGCCGCCTCGTAGAGATGAGATACTGAAAGTCAAAGAAGGTTTCACCGAGATAAGCTTCAGGCGTTACCGTAGCACATCATGTAAGAATTTTCCTTCAAAACCTCTTGCAATGGGGGATCAAACGGAGCAAAGGCGAGGTTCTGTGTATCAAAGCTCCAATGAACTGTTTAAAGAACTTAGAGAACCGCAGGGGCGTAAAGATACAAAGGCGAAACTTGAGTTGTCGCGTAGTAGTGATGCTTCTTTCTCCTTTAGAGTTGTTGATTCTTCAAGAAAAGGAAGTACTGAGAAAAGACTGCACAAGACGGTTTCAGATGATCAGAAGTCATCAGCTGAACCTTGCACCTCTAGCAACTTCATTGACATTTGTTTGAAATCAGGTATTAAAGATAGAGCAGCGGTGTTGGATTCAGATGATGATGTAGCCGGTCCCCCGAATGAATGTAATGACCATAAAATTAGATTGCCTAAGTCACATGCCACACTCTCTTCATCAGAAACTAAGGAAAGCTCAAGAGTTAGGAAAATGTTTGATCCATTTGTTCAGTCAAAGTCTCTCAGAAGTCCTCTTGGGTACATAGGAGAATCAGATGATCAGTTCAGATTTGAATGTACAGAAAAGCCAAGGAAGAATAATGAGCGTTGCAAATCTATGTTGAGTGACTACTCAAGTATTCATAAAACATCAAATCTTTGTCCTCCTCCAGTTGTGAATAAGGATTATACTTCGGTGCTGAAATCTTCCCCGGTTCATCTACATTGCCGTCTCAAGATGGAAAGTAAACACGGATTGCCGGTTTTTCAGTTTGTTTCAGATTCTACTGAGGATGTTTACACCGTAAAGACGTGGAAATCTGACAATGGTTCTAATTGGGTATATACATTTTCATCAGCTGGAAGCAGAAAGAGGAGCAGTGCTAGTGTGCGGGGTTTTAATGATGTTAGCAAAGAATCTTTGCTGGTGGCTCAGATGCAAGTTTCCTGTAAAATGTGCTCAGAAGTAAGAAAAAAGGGACAAGATCCTGAAACTTTGATGGTAAATGAGTTTGTTTTGTATGATATTGCACAAGCAAGAAGAAGTGTCTCCACAAAGGAAGATCAATCACTACCACTTGATAAACCAGACTCAGATTCAAGAAATAGCACAATGTCTGGGGATGCTTCTGATACAACGAAGCAGAGATCTCAACCTAAACGTACATCTCAAAGCTATGATCTCGAGTCTTCAAATGGAACAAACCCGTGGTCAGCTGCAGATTTGCACCCTGACATTGAGATTGCGGCTATAATTATTCAAGACACGATTGAGAAAAGAGAAAGCTTAAAATACAGAAGAGGTGACAAAAGGTTGATGGAGAAAACTAATCTCCTTGGTCTTTCTCCAATTGAGGAAGAGAAAAAGGAGTTGTTTGGCAGTAGAAGTTCAGAAAAGTTGAAAGTTGTAATCCCAAGGGGAAACCACGGGTTACCAACTACAGAAAACCCCGGTCCTTCGCCTTTGATTCAGAGATGGAGGTCAGGAGGTGGTTGTGACTGTGGTGGTTGGGACATGGCTTGTCCTCTTATGGTATTTGGAAATCCTCGTATCTCATGTTCTCATGATCAGCCTCTTGTAGACAATCAGCATCCTTTGCAACTCTTTGTCCAGGTAACATGAGTTTTGTTGTCTTGGAATTGCATATTTAGACTTGCATGAGAAAGTATTGAAGACTTTTAGGGAACTCATCTTCTTTTCATCATCTAACACATCTTATCTTCATATTATAGGGTGCTAAAGAGCATACACCAGCATTGTACATGTCGTTTGTTGAGGAAGGGCAATACGAGGTTCATTTCCATGCGCAGTTATCAACATTGCAAGCATTCTCCATCTGTGTTGCCATACTACATAACACAGAAGTCTCAGATAGTTATAGAAATTGCGAGAATGTACAACAGTTCTCGCATTGCAACTCGTTGAAAATGCTGATTGATGATGACGTGCAGTTCTTTGTTGAAGCAGTAACAGAGGAAGAAGAAATGAAACTCCCGAAACTTGTTAAAGAAGCTGCGACGGCTCTCCAATCCTACATGCCAAACCCTCCTTTCTCGCCAATCTCCCGAGTGTAGTCTATGATGCTATCATTTTTGCAGATACATTTGAGTTCTTCTGAATGTCCTAGTTTGGCAACAAGAAGAGAAGAGAAGGTTGGTCTCCAACTTCCTCGAAAAAGCGCAGCCATGAAGCAGTAGAGTCGCTGGACAAATTAGAGCTTAAAGATGGGATGGTCTCTGATCTCCAGACTGAGAAAGGCGTCGTCACATTCTTTGTTGTGTCATTTATTCATTCTTCCGAGTAGGATCTAGTCAAGAGAAAAAGCCACACTGTTCATATTGTAAGGTAGCAAATGGGGAAGGTGCCCAATTTGGTTAGAGGTCTTATAAGCGTAGAGTTGGTAGATCCTACAAAAAAAAAAGTTTTGTAATTTGTAGTGAATAATGGATCTTCCTCTTTCTCTCCAGTCAAAAAGAACTTTGCACAAATGAATTTTATCAAATCAGTAGTTACAAAAACAAAAAGCATGTACAATTTTCCACTCTTCCTATTACATATGTTGCAGTCTTGGTGGTTTCACTGGGGTTGAACTATCCTTCTCCTTTAACGGTTTAGGGCTATCTCTGTCTTTTTTTTTGTACCATAGAGAGCTGATGAATTGGACTTCGCTGCTTCTAGAGAAAGTACACTCTTGTAAAATTCATATGAGGCAAAGAATATAGCTCCTTGGGACATGTACATCACTAGTCTAGGGATCAAGCCTCTGCAACATATAAGAAGAGAAACTATGCTGTTAAATTGATGAAGCTTGGACGATACAATTGCAAGAGCCAAGACTAGGGAGATAAGATCGGTGAAAATGAGCAGAGACCTGTATAGTCCTCTCAGGCCTTCTTGTTTGCGTATTGATTGAAGAGTTTGATAGACACTAGGATGTTGGTTCCTAGATCCGGGAATCTGCAGCCATGGGGATAAGTCAGATGTTGGTGACAACTGTTATTACGGTTCTTGAAAACGTAGGAACGCGAAACAAACCTGAGTTTGTAATCTTGTTTTTACTACATCAAATGGGGTTGTGAAGAAAGCAGCAGCAGATCCCGCTAATCCTCCACAGATGAGCTGTTAGGAGCAAATATCGGAATATCATCCAAGTCATTTCAGGTCTCCATATTCAAAGACTCTTGATTACAGATTGCTTAGAGAATCTTAAAGTGCAGGATATTATGGAATAATGCAGAGAAGAGACAAACCGTGTGCAGTGTAGTGGGTTGAGCGGATTGACCATGAGGACCTAGGGATGGTAATACCATTTGCTTCATGTTTTCATAAACATAGAACTGTATTTCCAATAATAGGCATCGGAATTATATTCAAGCAGAGAAGAAAAAATGCAGAAGAGTGCACAAACCAAACCTTAATGATTGAGTGCGGGATATTTCTACATAGCACTGCAGTCCATCCAGCATATAAAGAAAGAAGACCACCCTTCTGGATGATTCCAACCAATGCGGTCCTGCATTCATATGCGCCAAAAATATCAAAAAATATACTAAAAGCACAAAAGGAAATGGCAAACGAGTTTAAATGAAAACTAGTTTTGTTAAGCCAGGAAACCTTTAAGAAACAAGAAAACAAGGAAGTATATAATGCATGTAGCAAAAGTTAGATTAAGATAGAAAATGTTCTACCAGCAATTGCGATAATGTGAGCTGACTTGCATCTGCTGTTTTATACGCTCACTTGGTGTGAAGAGAAAAGAAGTTGCAATGCTTGCAGAACCACCAGCTACGCAGTGGGTAAGGGAGCAATATTCCTGAAATTTCAAGGATTTAGTAATATGAACTTACTCATTCTACTCAATAGGCCAGCTGAAGAATGGAGAAACATGCCAGAAAAATAAGAGTGAAAAGTAAAAGGGACCTTAGGAAAGAGAGGAAGCAGAGCTCCTTTAACTGATTCATAAGTGAACGTATAGAGAGCAGAGATAGGAGCTGACGAAGCAATGTTGCTAGCAATCCCCCGATAAAGTCCAGAAAAACCTGAATACATATTGGGATATAATTGTGTTAAGACACAAGGCGCAGTGAGAAAAATATACAAAAATCCCCCTTTCCTGATCATCTCGAGTAAAAAATTCTACCTCTTTCTGATATAATTGATCTCCCAGTATGGCATAGAGACTTCTCTTCCAAGCGGCATGACTGAACCATTGTCTTTACTGTATCAAGTGGATGAAGACAAATACTGACGCTTATGCCTGCTAACGCACCAGCAAAAGCATGCCGGTGTTTAGCAAAGGCATAAGAAGGTGTTTCTGTAGAGGATGAACAAACTTCAGTCTCTTGATCTTTTCTATCTCTCTCAAGCAACTGCTTATTTTCAACGATGTCTTCGTCTGGGTTATTCCCTGAAGAAGAAATCTCATTTTGGCAGTTCGTGCTACATTTTGAACTTATAACATTCACTCCTTTATTGTTGGCACACCTATCTTTGTAAAGCAAAAAGAGATAGTTCATATCATTAGATCTAGATATTCTGGTGTGTACCAATGATTCTGCGACGCTTACTAATAGAGGACTCCTTGGTTCAATTACTGTTGAGTGACCTTCTGCACCAGTTGTAACAAAGACACAATCACAACTATTGGTATTTCTTGATGTGCATTCTGCTTTACTGCTGACTGGATTGGGATTACGGTCTTCAAAATTTACCCTCTTTTCAATCTCATCCCTTCCTTTATGATATCTAGTAAAGGTGGGAACTACTTCTTCCATCCAGCTATACAATTTTTGTGTCTCGAATGGAAAACCATTCTCTTTGCAAGAACCACTGATAGACTTGGCTCCACTAGTCTGACTAAAGAAAGATTGATTATAGTTTTGGTAACACAGATCGAAAATGCTCATATTCTCAGCCACTCTCAATAAATTAACCCTGGCCTGTGAAGTCGATGGCTGTTCAGACTTAGCCTTCTGATCAGCAGGCAACCGTGTACTCTCCGCTGAAACTTTAAACTTACTAACTTCATCTCTATTAAAATCATCTAAATCTCCTTCCTTGAGTGAGCTAATCACATTATCAGAAACAAAATGCGAGCGATCCCACATCAAATCAACAGCTGATATCAAAGCATCCCTACTCAGAATTTGACTCAACTTAGTCTCTCCTTGTTTACTGTAATCCCTCTGGAAAACATATGCATACTCCACAGGTACATGATCACCACTGATCTTTGACAGCTTCCTCTTAACCTCAGCTAAGTTACAACTATGCTTAATCGATGGCTGACCCTTCTTAACAGAACCTTTCCCAGAAACCATTTGGCTTATCGTCAATCCAGAGAGAATCCCAATATACACAAATCGACTTCAGAAAACTCCGGTCTACTAGTAAGAGCAATACGTTTCACATCAGAACCCAGTTAAGCATTTGTGCAACACTTGATTGCTAAGTAACCAAGTTCTGATTTTTCGATCGGCCAAATTCAATTGAATCCACATTTGTAAGAAAACACAGTAATCCAATGCCCCAGCTCCAACGTATATCTGTTCCAAAAACATGCCTCAATGTGAGAAATTTCGAAAATTTCTGAAATTACAAGGTGACTGCTACTGCAAATCCAAAAATCTGTAGCTCAAAATTAAATCATACCTTGAAAAACTACGACGCTCTCCACCAGAAGAAGCTCGAGATCTCAAATTCCTCATTTTCTCGGGAAAATCTGGCCGCGTTGAAAGAAAATTAGTGGAGGGGTTTATGAGCTGCTTCTTCTCCGGACCTCGAAGGGTTTTTACTTTTTTACCAACGTTTCATTTTTTATTTTTCCTACTTTTTAGTTTTTACAATGGCGAAAAAAAACCTTTTACTTCTGCACCACCTAGACAGAAACTTGGGCTTATTACTACAAGCAAGGCCCATTAGGATTGCCAAACATCAACTTCGTTTCCCTTTCTTTTTCTTTTTGTTTGACGGCCTTTGTTTCCCTTTTTGTATGTTTGCAGTTTTTTTTCTATTTTGTTTTTTGATAAAGTGTTTATCTGCAGTTTTGTTGTTTGCGTTTTCTTTTGAACCTTGCGTTTTCTGTTGAACCTTGTGAACTCCTAACAAGGTAAGTTTTTTTTTTTTTTTTGATAAAAGAATATTCAATTAAAAACTTGGAGAAGAGTTACAACATGGAAATATAAAACATAAGAGCAACATTAGATGGAAGAAATAAAAAGATACTAAAAGAATATAATTTAACTCAATGACAAGAACCCAAGCACCAAGGAGGATCGATGGATCACACAAACAACCAACGGACGAAGGCGTAGGAGGAGAAATGACTAACCATGTTAAAAAAATATCTTAATTTAGCATATAATTAATGGGTATTCAAGGAAAAAAATATAGAAGATTTTTATTAAAAAAGCTAAGTTGTACTTGTATCTAATTATTCTTTTTGATAACCGTTTGTTTAATTACCAATCGAACAAATAAATGAAACATGCGGATGAAATAGGTGGTTGAAATAAGTGATTGAGATAGGTGATTAGAAGTTCAAATGAGGCGATTGTAAATGGCCTAAAAATATTTGAATTTACAATTGTCTTGTTTACCAAATAGACTGTTGGATTTTTAAAAAAACGTATTCATATTTTATGATATTTTGAAATTTTTTAAATATATATATTTATTTATATTATTCTCGTAAAAATTTATTTTATATATATTTTAAAATTATTTCATTTGAATTAATAAAGTAGGCCAAAGCCAATTTTTATATTTTGGAAAATAAGCCAAAAAATAATAATTAAATAATTAGATTTTTTCTTACTAAAATGTCAAAACATATATGAGAATTTAACTACGAAAATATATATTTGTTTTGTTTAATTAAAGGTAATATAAGTAAAGATCTTCAAAATTAAATAGAAGAAAAAAAAGAAAAACATACAAAACTTCCCCCCACTCACTTCGTCATTCGCTTTCCAATTCTAAAAGTTACAGTTTTCTCTCTCTTTTACCTTAAATTGTAACTCATGAATTTTGCGACTTGATTCCTATCTCCTTCGCCTCTGTCTCTTGTGAGTTTGTTGTTCGTACTAATATGATTCTGTCAAGTCTTGTCATCTATACAATGTTTTTCTCTGTCCAGAAATTTAACGTTGTCGTCTTTTTCATTGTTTTCATGTCTCATTGTTGTACGTGTAGTTATTGCTTGTATATTTGAAACTGAAATGATATAGGTTCGCAATTATAAGTGATGGTTACTTGGTAGATTTGTATCCGAATCTGGTTCAGCTTTCTGCATTTTAGCATGTAGTCTGGTTGTGTCTATAAATTTCATAGCCCTTAAACTAGAAACTTTCTAATTTGATATTAATCTAGACTCTTAACCAGTTTTAGATCTTCCTTACCTAATTATGTAGTTTAGTCTTATTAATATATATGGATGATTTTGGTATAACACAAGTTTTAGTTAGAAATGTCTACTACTAATGATGATTCTTTCGGTATACCGGCTAAACTCTTTGAACCATAAACTTTCTCCTAAATCTTTAGAAAACTACTTACATATTAAGATAGTTGTGTTGCAAAACTAATTTGGCACAAATATCTGCATATAAAAGATTTCTGAAAATTCTACCAAACAATTATACATTGATATTGTTTTTGTGAAAACTTTACCAAACAACTATAGATCAAGAGCTATGATGTGCAAAACTAAATATACCAGACAACTATGCATCATGAATTTTCCCTAAAACTTTAGGAAACTACTTATACAATAAGATTGATGGTAATAACTTTGCGAAACTAATATTTCAAACAACTCTGCAGTTTAACTTTTTTTGGAAAACTCTATCAATTAATTGTACATTAAGATGGATGTAATAATTGTGAAAAAATAAAAATGCCAGACAACTCTACAAAATAATATTTTGGAAAACTTTACAAAATATATATGTCTATCACTTAACGGTGTTCATACATGTTACGAAAAACAAAAATTGGAGTTTTATTTGTAATAGAATATTCCATATAATACTCTCCTAGGATTAGGATTACATGGGTGATTTGTTGGACTGTATGAACATTTTAAAACCAAAAATATTTATAGAGCCCTAAGATTTCACCAATCAAGCTTTAGTTTTCCTAAAATATCGCAAAGTCAAAAAAAAATATCTAAAGCCAAAAAATCAGTGCTTTAACGGCTGTAAGTTTTTGAAATACTTTCTAAATTTTATATTGAACTATTACTTTTTTCCAATGGTTGGATTGTTTTTTTTACAAATTTAGTGAAATTTTTAATTATTTTATTTATTTTTCTGTAAATTTATTTTTTATTTTTCTATAACAAATTACATGACAAACACCTATTTCATATACACATAATATTTTCGTTACATATGTATTTATACAAACTATACATATACATTAATAAAATATTGATTCATATTATTTAACCAATCATGCTTGGAAAATAGATACAGTGTTAAAACATACATTTACAACCAACACACCTACAACCAAAATCCAACAACAATAAAATGTACAACTATAGACGAACCAATCACCCGCTATATCCGAATGAATTGTGTTTTTTTCAATGGTTAAAAATTAGTGTAGGTTGATAAATGCAAATTTTAGGTATTTAAACTTATAAAAAAACAATGAAATTGTAAAGTTAACCTTTACTAAATTCATATAAGGGTAGTTGTATTTTTTAGAAGTGTATATTTTTAATTCTAAAAGATATGGTCTATTTTAATAATTTCAATATTGTTTTGGATTTTTTCATCATTATCCCAAAAACATTCCTAGTGTATTGACTTAACTGGGCTTTATAGACACTAAATAGACAAAATGGGATTTTTATCGAAAATGTAGAAAATAATGGTGTCATTTGCAAATCCCGATAATATATATTTTAGAACAATGATATTTAATACCAGAAAACCCTAAAGTGCTCTCTCTCGGTTTACCCTTTCCTCTTACCACTCTCTTATCACGGCTACAAGGTTAGTCCTAAGTTTCGGTTCTTTATCCGCACGAGTCTTTCGATCTCTTACTCTTGTTTTCATCGGATCTCATCGAATTCTTCTGGGTTGGGATCAAATTGTCGAATCTTCTGTGCTTCGTATGTGTGTTTTTGATTCTTTGAGATGAATTTAGGGTTTGGGCGAGCTTTTTTGGTCGAAATACGCAGAAAGTTGTTATTCTTGTTCTTGGGTTTTTGGCTGATGGGGTTTTCCAGATTTACAGTGATATCTTTGAATTGAATTGGTTAACAAAATCGATTTTTTTATTGTATAATCAGTTTAATCTTTGTTTGTTTTCAGGCAAATTTGAGTGTCCATTTCATTTGAGTTTGTGTAGCCAATCATGGCGAATTTTGCTAAACCGGAGAATGCATTGAAGCGTGCTGATGGTAAGTAATGAATTGTTAGTTTTATTTAGTCATTTGGTCCTGTGGATTTGGTTTTGGGTTATAGGAAATTGACATTTGTGTTACACGTTTTGTGTAGAACTGATCAATGTTGGTCAGAAACAAGATGCTCTACAGGCACTTCATGATCTCATTACTTCCAAGAGATACAGAGCTTGGCAGAAACCTCTTGAGAAGATCATGTTTAAGTATCTTGATCTTTGTGTTGACTTGAAGAGGGGTCGATTCGCTAAGGATGGATTGATTCAGTACCGTATTGTTTGCCAGCAAGTGAATGTCAGTTCCTTGGAGGAAGTAATTAAGCACTTCCTACATCTTGCTACCGAGAAAGCTGAGCAAGCTCGGTCTCAGGCTGATGCTTTGGAGGAGGCCCTTGATGTCGATGACCTTGAAGCTGATAGGAAGCCTGAGGATTTACAGCTAAGTATTGTCAGTGGGGAGAAGGGAAAAGATAGGTCTGACCGTGAGTTGGTCACCCCATGGTTTAAGTTCTTGTGGGAGACATACAGGACAGTACTTGAGATTTTGCGAAACAATTCAAAGTTGGAAGCACTTTATGCGGTTAGTTTTTCTCTTAGGATATGCTTATTAGCTATTCCTCTGATTTTTAGTTGACTGAGATTGAAGACTTGTATATTATCTTGTAGATGACAGCACATAAAGCCTTCCAGTTCTGTAAGCAGTATAAGCGAACAACAGAGTTTCGAAGGCTTTGTGAAATTATAAGAAATCATTTGGCCAACTTGAACAAATACAGAGACCAAAGGGACCGACCTGACTTATCAGCCCCCGAGAGCTTGCAGCTTTATCTTGACACAAGATTTGATCAGTTGAAGGTTGCTACCGAGCTTGGACTTTGGCAGGTCTGTTTTGGTTCTGCGTGTATTTCTTTGATGCTATCAAATTTAGTTTGGCAGCATTGCTAGCATATGCCTTATATTATGCTGTAAATAAGTTAGAGTGGTTATTGATGTATCTTATGTTTTGCAGGAAGCTTTTCGCTCTGTTGAAGATATCTATGGATTGATGTGCATGGTTAAAAAAACGCCTAAGTCATCTTTGTTGATGGTTTATTATTCCAAATTGACCGAGATTTTCTGGATTTCTTCTAGCCATCTTTATCATGCTTATGCATGGTTCAAGCTGTTCAGTCTGCAGAAAAATTTCAATAAGAACTTAAGCCAAAAGGATTTGCAGCTAATAGCATCATCTGTTGTCTTGGCGGCATTATCCGTTCCACCATTTGATCGTGCTCAAAGTGCATCCCATATGGAACTTGAAAATGAGAAAGAACGCAATCTGAGGATGGCCAACCTCATAGGATTCAATCTTGAACCTAAATTTGAGGGCAGAGATATGGTAACATAGGTTCTTATGCTGCTTTATTAGTATATTATGCCCTTTATTTCTGAGTTGTTGTTTCTAATTTCATTCATTCCTTTCCAGCTTTCCCGGTCAGCTCTTTTGTCAGAGCTGGTGAGTCTCTAGTATTACCCTATCTACCTGCAGTTTACAATACTTGTCGTCTTACAGTAATCTGATTTGGAGGCTAATTTCTATGCAATTAGGTCTCAAGAGGTGTTTTGAGCTGTGCATCTCAGGAGGTCAAAGATCTTTTCCATGTTTTGGAGCATGAATTTCACCCACTTGATCTTGGCTCCAAGATTCAGCCTTTGCTTGAAAAATTTTCCAAATCTGGTGGGAAACTGTCGTCTGCCCCTTCTTTGCCAGAGGTGAAGCTGTCCCAATATGTTCCTTCTCTGGAGAAGCTTGCTACTCTGAGGCTACTTCAACAGGTAAAGAGTGCTCCTTGTTCTCTACTTTTGTGGGCTAATATTCATTCAACCATTTTGGATTGGTCTAGTGGTTTATCCCCCCTTTTTTATTACGTACTCAATAGTCTATGTTGCGATTTTATTTCAGGTGTCTAAGATATACCAGACTATAAGAATTGAGAGTTTATCTCAGTTGGTCCCCTTCTTCGAATTTTCAGTGGTCGAGAAGATATCTGTTGATGCTGTGAAGAACAATTTTGTTGCCATGAAAGTTGATCACATGAAGGGTGTTGTAATTTTTGGAAATTTGGTAAGCCTCTATTGATGCCTTAGTTCAACACTGCTTATATCATGTCTGTCATTTAAGTAATATAATTTTACTTACTGATTTTTGCCCCAAAAATTTTTTTTTTTACTTACTGATCATTTGGTTGGTAGTAATTTATTCAATCAACTGTTTGTCTATTAGGGTATTGAATCCGATGGACTGAGGGATCATCTGGCTGTTTTAGCCGAGTCTTTGAGCAAAGTTAGAGCTATGCTGCATCCTGTTCCAAGTAAAGCATCAAAACTAGGTGGCATAGTACCTAATTTAGCGGATACTGTTGAGAAGGAGCACAAAAGACTGCTTGCTCGGAAATCAATCATTGAAAAGAGGAAGGAGGATCAAGAGCGCCAGCAACTAGAAATGGTAGTGTATTTCTCCATGGTGGTTTCATACTTCTTCATTAACGTTGTGCCTGTTGTTGACAATTCCTTGATTTGATATTTTTGCTTTGGAAGGAACGTGAGGAGGAACAGAAACGGCTGAAGCTTCAGAAGCTAACTGAGGAGGCAGAACAGAAGAGACTTGCGGCAGAGCTTGAGGAGAGAAGGAAACAAAGAATCCTTAGGGAGATAGAGGAGAGGGAACTTGAGGAAGCTCAGGCGTTGCTGGAGGACACAGAGAAACGCATGAAAAAGGGAAAGAAGAAAACACTTTTAGATGGAGTAAGTATATTAATAATGTGTTAGCTGTTATGGTTCACTGGTTTGCGTATTGCTAATATTGGTTGGCTTAAACAAAATATAGGAGAAGGTGACAAAGCAAACTGTGATGGAGAGGGCCTTAACTGAGCAGCTCAAAGAAAGGCAAGAAATGGAGAAGAAACTCCAAAAACTTGCCAAAACTATGGATTATTTGGAACGAGCAAAGAGAGAAGAGGCTGCTCCATTGATTGAAGCTTCATATCAACGCAGACTGGTAGAGGAAAGAGAATTTTATGAGCTCGAGCAACAGGTAAAACCTTACTATTACAATAGTTTTTCTTTTCCCATAACTTGGTTCTGAGTTAAAGTATTCGTGGTCCTTAAAAGCTCTTCTCCTTTTCAGCGTGAAGTTGAACTCAGTAGAGAGCGTCATGAGAGTGACTTGAAGGAGAAGAACAGGTTGTCCAGAATGTTGGATAATAAGGTCAGTTTTCATGTGTCAAGTCGTTTCTCTGAATGTTCATTTATTCAACAATCTTGACGAGTACCTTTTCTTTTCAAACTGCTCAAAATCAAATATTTTTGTGCCCAGGAAATATTCAAACAGCATGTGATAAGCCGTCGACAAGCAGAGTTTGACAGAATAAAGGTGGAGAGAGAGGAGCGTATCAACCAAATAATTCAAGCCAGGAAGCAAGAAAGGGATATTAAGAGGAAGCAGATATATTATATGAATATTGAGCAAGAAAGAATTGCAAAGCTGCAGGAAGAGGAAGAAGCTCGCAAGCGTGAAGGTGGGATCTTTTTCCATAAAGTCAGCATCATTTTACATCATGTTGAAAATCTTCTAATATAACCCTCTTGTTTCGTTTTATTTTCGGGTTTACCCTTTATGTAGAAGCTGAGAGGCGCAAAAAGGAAGAAGCTGAACGCAAAGCTAAGCTGGATGAAATCGCTGAAAAGCAAAGACAAAGAGAGAGAGAGCTGGAAGAGAAAGAGAGGCTGAGGCGTGAAGCCCTATTGAAGGGTACTGATGCACCACTTGCTCGCCTTACAGAGCCTCTAGTTACTCCTCCTGCTCCAGTTGCAGTTGCTGCTGCTACATCACCAGCAGCAGCACCAGGTCCTGCCAAATATGTTCCAAGGTTCAAGCGTCAGTCTACTGAAACCTCAGCAGCACCAACACCAACACCAGCACCAGGAGGACCAGGTCAGAGACCTGACAGGTGGAGAGCTGGATCTTCAGCTGAAGGAGGAGAGCGTTGGGGCGGTGGTCCTAGAGGAAGTGACCGCCCAAGTGGTGAAGGTTGGCGCAGTGGGTCTTTGTCATTTGGAAGCTCCAGGCCCAGGCCAACACAGCGTTAAGCAATAATTTTTTTGGTCTCAAATCTCCATGGAATGAATGAGGGTTACATATCTCTGGGTTTCACTCCAGAGCACTCCTCTTAAGCCCCCAAAACCTGTGTTCTTCTTTTGAAGATTGCTCATCTTTTATGTTTTTTATGAAAGATTTTAAAAACCTGTTAGTCTCGTTTTTGCTCTACACACCAAGAGTTGTACTTTCGGTATTCTACCGTTGGATCTTTCTTTTGTTTGTCTAATTTTCTGCTGTAAAACCTTTCTTTGACATCAATCAGCTTCGTTTTATGCAAATTAGTCTTTTAGAATATTAAATTAAACTTTACATTTAACAACACTTGGTGCATTCAATCTATTATAAACATGGTTCTACCGATGAATAAGTTACTTTTCTATGCAACTACTTGCCTTGATTTGAGAACAGAGCATGAGCAAAAAGCATAAAGGCAAAGCTTTCTTCACAAGGGAAAAGAGAAGAAACTGAATTCACAGTTTATATAATTAACAATTTCATAGAAGTGTCAGGTGTGTTCATCAGATAGGGTTTCGTTTGGGATTCTTCAATTTTGCAAAGAAGATTAAAAAAAATGTGGCCTTTTTGGTGGAAAGGAGCATCTGGGTTCTCAGCTCGTTCCACAGCTGAAGAAGTCACTCATGGAATCGATGGTGCTGGTCTCACAGCCATCGTCACAGGTCCTCTTCTTCCAGATGTTTTTCAACTTTTTATGATCTGGGTTTGTTTGTCTCAATTTATACTTTTTCCACAGTTTTATTTCTGGGTTTTGATCCTGCCCCTGAACTGATTCAACTATGAAGTTGTTGTGGTATCTGTTAATGGACGAAAGGATTGAACTTTATTGGAATATTTCAATCAGGCTTGTAAGAACATATCTTGAAGCAAAATAGAAGATTTGTTTGATTCTTGCTGTATCTGTTTTATTCGATTTTAGGAGCATCAAGTGGTATTGGGGAAGAGACTACGCGTGTTCTTGCTCTTCGTGGTGTTCATGTGATAATGGCGGTAAGGAACACAGATTCTGGTAATCAAGTTAGAGAAAAGATACTTAAGGAAACACCTGAGGCTAAGATTGATGTAATGAAGTTAGATCTTAGCTCCATGGTTTCCATCAGGAGTTTTGCATCAGAATACAAGTCTTTGGACCTTCCCTTGAATCTCCTAATGTAAATTCCCTAAGCTTATTGTTAAACACTTAGTAATTGCTGGATTAGTGGATGTTAATATGTGTTAGTCGGCTTAATCTTCGTTCTTGTTTTTGAAGCAATAATGCAGGGATTATGGCATGTCCCTTCATGCTTTCTAGCGACATCATTGAATTACAATTTGCAACTAATCATTTGGGTATGTCTAATTTTGAAGAACATATGATCCTCCATTTCTTGCTTCTTTGTAGAACTTTTGCATGTTGCGGTTATTTCACATGTTAACATATGATGAGGAACATTTTTGTTAGAAGGTTTATATTTTCACATTTTTTTCAGGTCATTTTCTGTTGACGAACCTTCTTTTAGATACGATGAAGAAAACAGCTAATGAAAGCAATAGAGAAGGAAGAATTGTTGTTGTTGCATCAGAAGGTCATCGATTTGCTTACCGGGAAGGGATCCGTTTTGACAAAATAAATGATGAAGCAAGGTGATTGTTATGTGATAATATTGTTCATTGCTTTTGATTTCAATTTGGAATAAACTAATAACTTCCTCTTGCTGTTTCTCTACAGTTACAATACTTTGCAAGCTTATGGTCAGTCAAAGCTCTGTAACATATTGCATGCAACTGAGCTCGCTAGGCAATTCAAGGTAAAATGATATTTTGCAGGTGATTGCATAAAATATTAATCAATTCCGAAGGCTAAAGAGAAAGCTAAAAGGAATGAAGTTTTGTCTATCTTTTGGTTTTGCTTAAAACAGGAACAACGTGTGAATATCACTGCCAATTCACTTCATCCCGGATCCATTATGACCAATCTTTTACGCTACCACAGCTTCATAAATAGTAAATTCTTTTCCTATATCATTTTTCATTTCTGAGTTTCCTTTGTTTTTCTAGTACTGCATATTGGATTGATACTGGATAAATACCGGAATATATGCAACAATCCTAAAAATTACGCTATCTTGTAACTCATATCCTAGGTGATGATTGATCCTGTATAACTTTGTCTTAATTTATGCATTTTCGCAATGTTGTAAGCTTGTCATGAATGTAATGTTTATGATCTATAACGATCGATGCATCAGAGAACCAACCGGTAATATCATTAAATTTGTTTTTATTGTTTGATGCAGCAATTGGTAGTGCGGTGGGAAAGTATGTGCTGAAGAGTATTCCACAGGTCAAGTTTTTGATTTCTACATCTAATTTACCTCCAAGTTCATCATCTTGCTCAAGCTTTTGATCATTCTTTCTCAAGAAATTGTGATTTTTTGATACGGTTGTTGCAGGGAGCTGCAACTACGTGTTACGCAGCGCTACATCCGCAGGCAAAGGGAGTGAGTGGGGAATACTTGATGGATAACAACATATCTAACCCTAGTTCTCAGGGTAAAGACAAAGATTTGGCTAAGAAACTGTGGGAGTTTAGCTTGAGCCTAACTGGTGAAGAAGAATCATAGATACTTACTGTCTTACAGATAAGAAAGATCTGGTTAATTTGTGTGACTATAAAAACATAAGTTGTGTAAGTTTTAATAACAAAATTCTTATGAATAAAAAAAAGTGTGAGTCATTGGTTCTCTAACAATATAGTCCATTCAAAAGTTTTCTGGATTTAGCTGTTGTTAATAAGACAGACTGGGCTGGTCTATAGCTGGGACGTGGAAGAGTCTGCCTAATCCGGTTCATTCTGATTTCTGAACAAGAGGTTCCGGTTTATAACGATCTCTTGTCTTTGCACGTGGTTTCTGCGAAGACAACACGAAACAAAAACTCTAGCTTTCTCTATTTCTATGAGTCAAATGCTCTGTATTTGAGAATTTATAAAAAGAAAAAAAGTGCCCACACGCAGGATCGAACTACGGACCTTCAGTTTACAAGACTGACGCTCTACCACTGAGCTATACGGGCCATTTGACAATATCCCATACTTGTTTTACTATTTAAATTAGCGGACGGTGCTATAAGTTTTGTTAAGAGACGATTAATAGGTGCTGAGATTAGGAGTGTCAAAACCTGTCACATTTAACCCGTCCCACGGCGCATTGAACTTAATTACGGTTTTTAGTGAGTTGGTTCATTGAAGATAATAACTCTAACCCACCATGCATCATAACCGCGAATTTTCGAAATTAAGGTAACAAAAAAAAACCATCATTGCGAAAATGTTCATAGTTTTATTATAATTTTTGTGCTTAATAACATATATACCATATGAATAACAACTATATTATGGCTAGCAATAGTTTTTGAGAGAGCATATATTATTATAACAATATAAGACATTTATTTTGCTAAAGTTTGAATAATCATTTGAACAATTAAGCAAACAATTTTTCAATAATTGTGTTTGGTCATTAAAAGGAATCATAAATCAATAAAAACTCTTCTAAAATGAATTGAACTACTATAAGTATATTATATTTATCCAAAGTCAAAAGAAATTGTTTCACAAACTATAAAAAGTTTAAACAAATAAGAAAAAAATTATAATGGTTAGTGAGTCATCTAACTCTATTTTAATATTTCATATGTAGTATACAAATATTAAAAAAATTATATGGTATAAAATATAAATGTCTAAAGTAAAATAATATTTTGATCCGGAGATTAGCTTGCAATCCGCGCAGTTCCAACCCGCAAAGACCACATACCGCGATGGTCAAACCTGCAACACCCACATTTTGTTTGGGCTTCTACAATAAGAATCCTAACCCTCCCAACAGTGGTGCGGATTGGATGTAACTCGCATATTTTAAACCATAATTGACACCCTTAGCTCATGTTATAGTATTTACATAATTTTTGTATGTTAAAGTCATATTCAAATAAAGTTTCTTATTGTCCTAATCTCTTAAATTTGCGGATAGATAAAATATAAAAATTTCTAAATTTTAATGTATGTTGCATGGATTAAAAAATATGTGAAAAGCTAGTCTTAAAAAAAATTAGGAAACTAGTATGTTTTGAAACATGTATATATGTAAAATATATAATGAAGCATCAAAGATCAAACTCGAATTATAAAAAAAATTGTTTGAAACAACACAAATCCAATACATAAATATTAAATACGTTAATTATTTAATGATAAATATTATAACACTCAAAGTCAAAAATTTAGACCATAGCTTCATTAGTATTTTCATCAGTTCCATCTAGGTTAATTATGCTCATAATTGTTAGGGGAAACCCGATGAATAATTCATATTCATTAAAGTAACTAGTTTTTTTGAAGTTAGAAACAAGTGTTTACATATTACGATTCCAAATAAAAAGCAAGACTCCATCGCATTTTCTAACAGAATCGGATGTTTATGTGGTGCTTTCAAATTTGAGTTTTTTAGAAAACGTGTTTCCATGGCTAAGATTATAGTATTCGCAGAATAATTTTTGTAGGCTAAACCCATATCCAAATAAAATTACAATCCTAATCTTTCTTTTTTTTTTGTCAAAAGCATTCGTAATCTTCTAAATTTACAGATAGATAACATATACAATTTTTCTAAATTTAACCATAGATTTCATGGAATCCAAAACAAATACGTGAAAACAAATTCGGAAACATATAGATTTGATATGTATAATGAAGCATCAAAGATCAAAGCCATATTAAATACAAAAGATTGTTTGAAATAACATAAATCTGATGCATAAATATTAAGTAACTTAATTGACGATAGAGATCATATCATTCAATTATTAGCATCAACTAGGTTTGTACTCCCACACGTTGTGCAGGATTTAATTTTAAACACTATTAACAAAATAAATTATACCAAATGATATTAACAAAATCGAATTTTACCAAATGATATACAACATATATTGTTGACGATAAATTATATTTTAGAAAAACAACGAATCGCTAGATACCACTACAGCGGGTTCGAGGAATACAATAAATCCATTGAAATAAGTTCATCATATTCATACTGTAAGATAATTTTTGACCAATTTATTTACGTTCCTCTCTGGATCCGATAATCCGATCCACTAGTTGATGTCATATACTTTTCTACATATTCGATCATTTCACACAGTGAATGATATCTAAAATATTTATTGTCATATGTGCATGCATACATCTTACCGAACTTTCTTCAATTTCTCTTTTAACATTTTTACTACTATATTTTTCGTCATCTTTTAAGACGCACTCATTCACTTCTCGATATTTTTCACATTCTCTTCGCTCACATGTAACTAATAGATGTGTAGACCGATTCTTGATCTAGATGAGATTATATCTTCAAAATTTTTTTTTACTCACTATTTTATCTGATCAATTGCATGATGTTTTTACTGACTTGAGCAAGCGTTCATTGCATGATCTTTTCTCTGAACATATTATGGTGCATGTCATATTTGATTTCAAGATATTTCATCTTATTCTTAAACATATTTGTAGATATCTTGTATTTTTCTTTAGATCACAATCTATTAACATTCATTTTGTACCAAAGTACCAAAGGCAACTACCTCTTGAGTTTCTCAAAGATTCAAAATGAAATAGGTCTCATATCGCAACTTGCAAGCCATTCATTCTATTAGTTGCATCGATAAAACTCATTACAATATTGAAAGCTATATTCTGGTTTGATTTATGAATACTGTAGTGAGTGTTTTTTTCTCATAAAAAGTTTTGGTTAATCGATAAATTTTCAATGTTAATTAGTTTAGGCCATGAATGGAAAACACGTTCCGTCATTAGATGAAACATGTTTTCCACTTATGGTCTAATTTAATTGACATGAAAAACTTACCGATGAAACCAAAACCCTTTATAAAAAAAAATATTACAATATTCATAATTCTAAAAAGCACATCATAAACCAAACAAGGGAATAATAACATGATAAAAATCTTATTGTTATCATTAAATCATTCTTAAATCTTACTATCAAGATAATTAGTGGCCGCAAGAACTACGACTCGGACCAGAAACTAACTTACGACCCGAAACAAACCCCTCCTTGGACACTCTCTTCGTGTACTTTCCCAACCCATCTCCCCAAGCCTCTCCGAAACTGTCACAACCACGATACGGTACCATAGCCATTGAACACGTCAAGTAAGTGAACAAGAAGAACATAACTTTGAGAAGCTTTTTCATCTCCAATATCTTGAAAAATAAATCAATCACTTGTACAACTTTCTAGAGTTTCAACGATTAACCACGCATATTTAAATGGTTTTTGTTTTTGTTTTCTATGTAAGTTAATGCATATTAATGAATTGGTTTAACTCTATTGACTGACTACACGATTAGAGTCGAATGTGTTATAGTTTTTATACATTGTATTTAATGCTGGTTTATTTAAATTTGACTCTTAAACTTAACTTAAAGACCGTATTTTTAGGTACATAGATTATGAATAATATTCAAATGGTGATTTCGATAAGTCGTTCTTACATAAATAGATTGCATTTGGCTAGAGCGAGAGTCAGACCCCCTTTTTTTTTTTTGGTCAAACCCTATAATATACAACTTATTAAATATTTTTCATTTAGAAAAGATGATTTTTTGAAATTGACAAAAAGAAACAAGAAGAGTTTAGAGGAAAAAGTTTTGTAGATTAAGAACGGTCAGAGAAAATAAAACTTAAAAACAATTTGTAACTTTAACCTTTTTTCGTTTAAATAATAATTTATTATGAAGGAGAATATTTTGACAATGAGAGAAATTATGTTTGACTCTATCTCTTTTTTTTTGTCATTGGATGTATGTGACTCTTAGGAATTAGGAGTATTTTTTTTTTTTGAGCATATAAGGAATTAGGAGTATAAGAAAATCAAAAGCTTAATACATAGATTTTATTCAGAAAAATAAAATAAAATACAAACTCTTTGAAAGAAAACTAAAGACTTATTTATTGGTTTTAAAAGTCACAAAAAAAAGCTACAAACTCCTCTGTACTTCTAACTTAAAAAGAAGGTTATGAGGTAAACCTCATACAAAACATAAATCTATTTCCTTATATTCCAATCTTCAGCTTCTTCAGTCAAAATGCATCACACTGACGATTCTGAGAACAGATCATAATATCTGTACCAAACGAAGTAACAGCATCACTTCCAAATCTTTTACCAACAGAACCAAAAGGTGCTTCATCATCACTGTCTATACGACTTGGAGCCACATGGTTCTGATACCTTCTCTTGTTAATCAAGAACACATTGAAGAAGTAACTCACAAGTTGCTTTGTCTTCTTCCCTTTGAAACACCTTGCTGCTTTTTTCCAAAAATCCGAAGGATCCGCAATCATCATGTCCTTAAACCTCTTCTCTTGTTTCTGACTCCACCTTAGAGACACTTCTTCACCCATTTCATTGAATCTCCATTTGAAAAAGGCATCGCCGAGTTCACGTTTTAGCTCCATTCTCTTCTCTGCAATGTGAAATCTAACGCATTCAATAGAATTAGAGATGAAAGAGTCACAGCTGCAACTATCTGGCCTTCCTTTTCCAACTAAATCATCTTCGAGCATCTCATCTAAAGCTTCTTCATTCTTCAATGGCCATATACGGGTTCCTAACCATTTAGTATCACTAGCTGAACTAGATCCTGTCCATTCATCCACTTGGGCTTGGTGTTTAGGTCCCTCTTTCACAAACCTTATTTCGAAATCTGTTTGGTCTGGCTGTTTTCTGCAATAGTTAAGACATTTATTTAGTTAGAGACACCAAACTTTCATTGAACCACGAGCTAGTACAGTGTATGTATCTTTACCTCGCAACAGACTTTTGATCATCATCATCATACAAAGAAGGATACATAGAAGCATGCACTGTTCGGTTGCCCTGCAAAAGATCATCATCATGAGTTAAGCGATCTCACATGTAAAATAAATAAAAAATGTAAAATGAAGCTGTTCTCAAGACATACCTTGAATTCTGGATAGTCTCTTTGAACAATTAAAGCATTTCTTGCTCTAACCAATTGCATCCAATTCGCGTTTCCGGTATACCTCTTCCACTTTGAATGATGTGGTATAACTCCAATGGAAGGATCAGCAGGAGATCTTGCAGCCAAAGTTAGCCACTTCAACATTTTCGATAAATCTCCTTTCTTTTTAAAGGACAAATCCAAACCTTGTACTTTAGTAGATACAGTAGAATCATCAGTAAGAACAACACAAGAAACTTCTAGTCTTTCACCATCATGATGGCTGCTCACTCTAGATCTCTTCATAGCCCTATGGAAGTCTGAGCTCGACTCTACGTTATGCGAACAGCCAACAACCATAGCACGGTTATGCTTTCGACAACTTCCATTTTCTAACAAACCCTTAAATCCATCTCCTAACTCATGCAACATACCCCCATAACACCCTTTCTTTTTACAATCCTGATTCTCCCAAATCACAATCCTCGATGACTCCACCGCCCATTTCTCCATCCGGTTCAAATACTTGAAGTAAATCAACCTTAAAAATGGAGACACTAATCTATCCAAACCTAATTTCTCAGCCACTAATCCCCATAACCCTTTCCTAGTCACAGAATCAGACCCTCCTCTCGCCCTAACCAACACAAACAGGTTAAACAAATCAACCTTTTTGCCATCACCAAGAATCACAGGAAGACGCCTATTACTACTACCCTCTTCCTCAAGAAAAACCAACAAAGCTTTATCAAACAATCTCCTTATTCTCTCTTCACATTCATCAATAGACTTAACCTCAATATCAATGAATGAACTTGAACAACGATTCAAACTTGACCAACCTGCCATTTATTAAACCCGTTACCTCAATTTCCCCTTTTGCATCATCTAATCAAAAGAAAGGTCTCTCCTTTTAGTAACCTAAACCAAAACAAACACAAATAGATCCATTAATTGAACAGTTCTAAAGCTAATTTTCCAGAAATGGGTCAAACAAAAACAAATTTAAGATTGGATTTTTAATGAAAAATTTAAGAGTTTTTGCCTTTCTTGATTTCTGAAATTTCCGAATTGTTTCTCTATTGGAGGATATGGACTTTACAGTTTTACCTGGGGATTTTAGCTGCAGAAGACAAGAGGCTCTCATGGGTTTAAACTCCGCCATTGTTATTACAGAAGTCACAACAGATACTGACAAAGTTACAAATTTTGAGATCAAATGGAAAAGGCATGCAAAGCACTTAAACTAGAACCCTTTGTCTGTTTTTCATTTTTTTTTTACAAATCTGGGTTAAGTTTAACCCAAAAACAAATCTGGGTCAAAAAGATTTTTAAAATTGATTTATGTGATTTAAAAGAGAAAACTATAGCTGAGATATGAAATAAAACGTATTTCGAGGTTTTTCTTATATAGAGGTTCAATGGTGGTGGTGACTAATATCTTTAATCTAGGATTTTCAAAAGGAATCATCTAATTTAGAATATGGACCAAGTTTTTAATATATGTTAATTTTATGTGTGTTTTAGTTATTTCTTCATTTTTAAATCTCTTTCTTCTACTTTTGTGGATTATTTTAAGATTTGCATTGAAATATGGGACTGAATACACCTAATTTTACCTTAATATGGATTTTTCCTTTCAGTAAAACATTGAATTTCAAGATAAATTTGTCTTTTTCTTAAAATTCACAAATATTTTCCTTACAATTGGTTTAAAATATTCAAATATCCATAAATGCAAAATCACAAATAACTAAGAAAGTAAAATTTGGATTACTAACAAAATAATTAAAGAGACTCGAGACTTCTTTCCCTGTATTTTATACATATAAAATCACAGTTATTTTCAAATACTAAAATCGAATTTCTTTGTCGTTGTATATTTTTCGTATATCTTCATAATTGTTGTGGTCATTTAGTTAATGAGAAAAATAATTGTTTCAACCTAAAGCATGGTCTATGCCTTACCTAAAGATGATATCTGCAAGCAACCAAATGTCTCCATGATTTAACAAGCTTGCGACGACTCTGATCATTGAAATACAAGTCATTTCACTATTTCAATAAACAAGTATTTAGTCAAACACGTTGTACCTTCGTAAGAACATATAAACTCTGCGAAAAAAATAAAGCATGTTCAAAGACAAGAATTACAAGTAAAGAGTAGTGAGCAAATACAGAGATACCAAACTAAAAGGGTTCAAGTGGAAAGTAACACAAACAGAGGATTTATTACATACACTAAACTGAGTACAAACGAGGAAATAAAGAAACAACAAAGAATCTGAAACCTTTTCCGATTTGTCTTTTGACAACAATGGAATCATCAAGCCTTGAAGAGAAGCTCGATGGCTTCGAAAAAGAGAGGCGCGATTTCGGGAGTGGGAGTTTTCACTGCGCATTTCAGACCTGGTTGGCCCACCATTGCAGTGAGTTCGATCAAGAACGGTACATCTCTCGGAACCTTTGCTGATAAATAGATCACGTCTTGATTCCCATTCTTGCGCTTTGCTATGAAGAACATGTTGAATGCTGTGAGCAAATCAATAGTAGATTCGACACTCGTGATGGTAATCCCGGGGAATTCTCTCTGGACTTCATTTGAGTCCGGTAACGACCTCCATGTCTGTGAGAAAACAAACCAGAATGTTCATTCATTGATACAGTTCACGAAACCTAGAGAACCAGTTTAGCAAGTATGGGCGTTTAAATCCGAATAAAAACCAAAGCCAGCCACTAGTTTCCTAAACCCAAACCAGTATGAACAAAAGTGCTAGTCTTACGGATGTTTGGTAAAATGTTATGTTACCTCGAGGAAGGTTCCACGTTCCATTCTACCGTCTTCACCGAAAAGAGCATGAAGTATAATCTTATCAGTGAAGTACCAAACAGGCTGCTGATTGTTTTTGACTGCGACTTGTAAGAGCGAGCTGGGAGGCCCAGGAGACATGTTCTGGAACAAGACCATAGGTAGCATTGTCCTGGCAGATGTTCCGGGATGCAAAGGCGGAATCTGAAACAGTACAAACACGGATATCGGTTTCAAAGATTTGGACCTAAGTTTCAGACACAAAAGTACAATCAGATAGAGTTACCTGAAGAGGTCCAGCAGCTGCAAGACCGAATGTGTTCTTGTTGAATTGAATCATGAAACCATCAAGTACCGCCTGCGAGTTGTTCTCGAAGAGCATACTGTAGAATACTTGCCCATCTCTTCTGAATAATTGACCGCTTATCTGCAGACCTTGACCAGTTGAAGCTGGCACGACAACGGGCAAAGGAGGACTGCGATCGAGTTCATAAGATACGGTAAGCTTCATTACGAACTAAGCAACCCAAATTGACTTAATGAAAGAAACTAGTCCCACCGGTAGTTAGTTTCATTATTCAAATCATAACTTACCCAGATGGAGTCGTGGGTTCATCAACCGGAACAATAGCAGCATTATCCAATCCCATCAGGTCACCTAGCAGGTCGGGCACAGGAGCTGGGGCCGCTGGTGTAGGAGCTGGTTGTCTTCCAGCAGGCTGTGGGATATTACCTGTGGTGGCTGGAGGGGAAGCTGCACTATCAACCGGATTACTGGATGAGTATCCTGCTTCACTTCCTTCCGCAAAGTCCTCGTCTTCTGTTTTCTGAACTGTGGTTTTCAAGCGAGTAACAAAAGCCTCTGGGGGTTTGTGGTACACAGATGACAAGGTCGAAATATTTGTCAGCAGCTCATCAAGGAGTGATGGGTCAAGTTGGTTCGAGTCGTCAGTAATCACGGGCTTTTCAGCTAAAACAACATCCTTGGCCGCCTAATGAAGAGACATTACAGCTCAAGAGAAAGCTCAACCGGGTAAAAGATATTTGTTGCTTGAATAAACAATGCTGAATATATTTATTCTGGACTAGCTGAGTCTAAGAAACCTATTAAATATCAAGGTAACACACCTCAGGATCAGTAGATAGAAGACGCCAGTATATGTATGCACGATCTCTGAGATCAGGATTATCCGTCTCCACAGTAGCGTTATTCAAGACAACCTGAAAACAACAAACATTACGGAATGAGCAAGGCAGAACCTGAATCACATACACACATGGATCAATCATAAAAACAAAAGTGAGCATGAGAAAGACAGAACCTGAATCATTTGTTGAGGGCCTTCAGTAGGCTTCTTCAGAAATAGTTTAACAGTAGCAGTTAGAAGCTGCAACTGGACCTGCGCTGGTTCCTCAGGAAAACTCTCAAGGAAGCTTTCAAGAAGCTCATCAGCATTGTCAATTCTTTCAGCATATTCACCAATGATCCATATCATAGATGCCTTTCATGATGCCAATGGATGCACAAGTATAAGTGCACTGATTACAGATTAAATTAGAATGGTATATTTACAAACCAAGAAAGTTCATTACCTTAGCTTCTGGTTCATCCAAGGTGTCTAAACTCTCACAGAGTGTTGCAATTATGGACTCATATCTGTAGGAAATTATGAATATCATAGCCAAATTATAATAGAGCTTACAGCTTTTCAAAATGCCAGTACGTCAGTGAATGAGAAATGTCAACTTACGTGTTTGGATATCTTCTGAAGATATCTTTGATGACAATAATGGCCTCCTGAACAACATAGTTTACTTTGATCTTGATCAAATCAAGAAGCACACTGATGCACCGTTCGGCTGCTCTCTCTAGTTTGATAGCACATCGGCCTATCGCACGAACAGCCTTTCTAACAAAATCGACGTCTACTTCTGTGGCATACTCTTTGAACTCCAGAAGAACCTACAATAGCATTTTCAAAAATCATAATGATATGCACCAACAATATTTGAGACATACAACAGATGGTAAAGTTGTGTGCAGATACCTGGTCTATGTTTCTGTCAGAGGCAAGTTTTATCATAATCTCCAACTTCTCCATCTTAACATAAATTGGGTCGTTATACTTGCAGAAGAAAACCTAAAACAAAAGGAATACCATTTGCAACATAATCAATAAATGCAAGGATACATCAGTTATTTATTCTGAGGTCTATGAGGCACAGGTCAAGCTACCTTAATTTCGTGGGCAAGGATAGTGGGTCGTTTTTGCACAATAAGATTAATGTTACGAAGTGCAACATATTGTATCTCAGGTTCGGCAGAAAGCAATGTAACAAGGGGTGGAGCCATCTTCTTGCAAAGATTTCGAATCACGTCTGTACTAGTAATAAGTTCCATTTGTTGAAGGATCATCTGTAAAACAATTACCAAAATAGAACAGAAGGGGGAGCGCGTTAGAAAATATGCAAAGGCATAGTTGATCTTTTACAAACAAGTTTGACAAGCTACCAGTTAACAGTAGAGAGGAAAAAGAATCAAATGAAAGTCGCTCACCTTAACAGCTGAAAGCACAACAGCGCAATTGGCATGTTGCAACCTTGGCGTGACTCTCTCAACAATATTTTCAGCTTCACGGGGATCAGCTGCTTTATACCTCGATAAAGCATCTAATATAAAAACTTGACCCCACCTGCCATGATCACAGTCAGTACTAAAAGTGGAGCTAACAGAAGCTTATCCAGTACTCATTTTCCAAATTCAAAACAGTGGGTCATATCTACAGATTAAACCTTCCATAACAAAAATAATTCCCAAACTGCTGTTTGAGAATAGACAAGAAGATAAAGCATAAACAAACTGAGGTCACACCACATCTAGCAAGCCATTTCATTACCCATCAACATTCCACTAACTCCAAATCTTTAGGTCAATACTCTTTACCTTCTTAGGTTAGGAAAGCTTACAATGACTGGCCATAGATATTCAATACTAAACAGAATGCATTGAAACTACAGAAATGGAGATAAGGAGAGGACTTACTCCGTGCATTCATTTAGAGCGGTAAGGAGCTTTGTAAGGGTGGTACTATTGATCTCAAATATGGGGCTAGTACTATTCTCTTGAATCTCTGCAAGGGCTGCTACAGCATTGGCAACAACCATAGGATTGTTATCTGATATCAAATCCTTCAAGGCTTCAAGGAAACCCCTATCCTCAACCAATTCAGCATTTATGTCAAAAAGCTTAGCAACGCAAATAGCAGCCGTCTTCCGGACATAAGGATCATCATCCTAAAAACAAAATTATGCACAAGAAAAGTAAACATTGACTAGTTAAGATGCAACAGATTCTTAAGGGGAATAAAGATGTTTGATATCAAGTTCCAGTGAAAAGGTAACATTTAAAACTCAAACCTTTAGGCACTTTTGAAGTGGATCACATAGATATTCTGTGATTTTATCAACACGAATGCAGCCCATTGTCCGCACAGCCAAAGCGCGGATCAGCGGATTTGGATCCTGTGAATCCTGCAGAATACAAACCAAAAATTTTGCAATGATCAGTTCCTTTCCCTTTTATCTTATTCCCCACGTTCAGAACAGAGCAAAGGAATGACGCATGTTTTTGTTTGGGTAGGCTCACTGAAAATACTATATGCCAGTTGATTGAGTGTTACCTTTACAAAGGTATTCACTGCGAGGATAGCAAGATCTGGCTGACTTTTCGCATAATTTATGAGATACAGGTAAACAAGCTTCTTCAACTCCAAATTTTCCGTTTGCATGCAATTGACTACATCAGTGAAAAGTGATGAAACATCCTTTCCAACAGTCATCGCCGCAATAACCTTCTTAACTGCATCTTTTCTCTTATCCTAGGAAACAGAAAGTAACAAAAAGATTTTTTAAAACTAAATCCAATATATAAAAACATCCTTCCTTCTTAAATCATTAACATATGCATCTTATTGAACACAAAAAATGTCAAAAATACCTGTTCTGAACATTCCAACTAAAGCTAATCGGTTAGTTTTCGTTTGTAAAGACAACTCGTAAGATCAAAACGACAGTTCACTTAACAATCTGATCCTCTAAGCAAATAAATTGATCCAGATTGAACAATAACTAATACACCAATCTTAGCTCCACTAAAGTTACTACGAGATTACACACATCCCTGAATTAGCCATTCTCAAAACCTACCAAATTCTCTCCAATTCTAAACCTATATCCCAATCAATTACTCAAAACATCACCATGACGTACGAAATCATCCCTCTTCCCAGCAAAAATAACGAAACCAATTCCACTAAAACAGCAACAAAATTTACCGATTGTGAATTCAAATCCAGAACTACACAGATCTACCTTAGAAATGAATAATAATAACTCAGTAATGATGAAAATGGATCATCGAAAGAGAGATCGTGAATGTAATAATGGCGGATCACAGATCCATACGTAGACTATACAAGCAAAGATAGAAAGCAAGTGAGAGATTATGAAAAACCTTATACTGCGAATTAAGCTCTTCTTTGAGCTCAGGGATCTCTCCCTTCTTTGTCGTCGAAAAGTATTTGGAATCGTGACCACTCATCGCCTCCTTTCTTCGATCCGAAGATCTTTCTTCTCCGAGTTTATGTGTGAGAGAAAGAGAGAGACGATGACGGAGAAATGGTGAAACGGAAGACGCCGGTGACGATTTTTCTCAAGTAATAGGCCGACTAATTAATGGGCTCTCTGATAAATTCAGCCCATTTTTGAAACTGTCTCCAGGGTGACTTTTGTAAATTAGTGAAATTAATTGGTTGGAAAAAAAATGAATTGGTTTGATTTTTCTCTTCATAATTAGGCTGGTTTGATTTTTCTCTTCATAAAGACCAATATTTTGTTATAACAACGTTCAGTGATGCTTGAACAAACAGATCATGAGGCTAAAAAGTTGGCAAAAACATATGTTGATTCAATGGAATTTCACACAAATTTAAAAATAATTTTAAGGTATGAATAAAGAGTTTAGTTAAATGAGAATAATCACTATAGAGAGGCTTTTACTCTAATGAGTTTATGAGAGGCTCAAACATGAAGACAAGCCAGTCTGCTTTTGCTGCAACAGCTTCACGAAGCTGAACTCCGCCGTAGCATATGAACAAATCGGCTCCACCAGGTTTACGTGCCTGCAAGTGAATTACTTTAGTTACTCGGACAACATTTGAGAGCTCATTGTTATTTGTAGATTCTCAGTTAATAAAAAGCTTACTTCGAGATCAGTAGCACCATCTCCAATCATAGCCATAGTCTTGTAGAGACGACCCTGAAAAAAAACAACCAAGCCTCATTGGTAGAGTGTTATATTCAACAAAAAATCTGGAGCTTGCAAAGTAAGAAAAGTTTGATGAACCTTTCGTATTTCTTGTACTGCCTTGGGCTTTGCCTCCACTTCTTGATGTAGGTTCGTTCTCATCAAAGCCCAAAAACTCGCCGGAATTTCCAAATAGAAGACTGTTAGCAAAGATATTATCTAGTGGGATGCCAAGAATCGATGCTACAGGCTACAGTGAAAAGAAAATTAATTAAGAAACTTATCACCATGATTGTAGTAGTCTACACAAGAAATGATGCAACAGGCCATATAGTCTACACAAGAGTGAGTACATTGATCATCTGTCGAAAACCTCCAGATATCAAATAGACATCAATTTTATTGGCTCTGAGCTTCTTGACCAACTCTTCAATGCCAGGGGATAGCCTACACAAACCAAAGAAACACACTATAATAACACATGTCAGAAATCAATCTGGACATGGCATGTTCCACATATCTTGTGCAGAGAATCAAGCAAGCTAGATGTTAATCTCTCTTTTGGTCGAAGTCGATTTCAAGACAAGAACTTAGGCGCCAATGAATCAAGGGCAGAATAGCTCGCATCATACTAAAGAATGAAACTAACAGCATATGCGAGATAAATGTAAAACAAAATCAATACCTCGGGGGTCTCTTTTCGAGAAATTCCTCAACTTTCGAATGAGAAGGCTTAAACAAAGAAAGTCTTGCGGCTAGAGCTTCTTCAAAGGGAACAGATCCACCCATTGCTCTAAGAAAGCAATATTCAATATGTTTAGGTAAAAAAAGCCGAGAAAAATCATCACAGCTCTAGTATATATGTGCGTTGAGATATACCACAAACCTGGCAGTCCATTCAGCAACAGCCTTTCCAGCTCCACAAAACTCTGCAAGTTCATCAATACCTTCATCCACACAAACTGTGCTATCGACATCGAAGCATACTGCTTCAGCATTTCTCCAAAGATCAAGAATTTCTAGAATTTCAGAAAACCAACAACAAACAATAGAAACTCAGCAGCAAAACAACAAAATCAATAAACAATTCAAAAGTTTCTAATTTAATTCTTATAACTCTTTCATCATAACTACTAGTACAAAGCAGCTCAAATAACCAATTGCACAACCATGTACCATATGTTATTCCTCTAAATCCAAATACAACAGATTCTAAAGTAATGAGTAGTAGTTACCTTTAGAAGGCACAACATTGTCGTCATGCCCCAAAGCCGACAACTCCTCCTGTGGAGGCACAGAAACAGTCACTGGACGGAGCAATTTCGGATTGTTCATAATTAAGACACGACCTCTACAAGGATATCTACTTAACTCAAGGTAAGACAAATCAGCAAAACGTGATGAGAGCTTTGTACAGGGAACCTGAAGTGACACAATTCTGGAACTAATTAATGCTTCCATTAAAACTTGGAGCTGCAAACCAGAAAAAAAAACAACCAATCATATAAGTATGATGTTCAAGTCCACCCTCCAACAAAGAGTTTGGATGGAGTCAAAGAAAGATTTCCATGTAACATAGCGTTGGCTCTAGGCTGCCTAAATATATTTCCAGTTTTACTAAACAAATTTATGTAATGCATCTTGTTCAATCTGTAAACAAATTTGACGAAATCAAAAGAACAAACTTTAGAATGTTGATATATTGGTGGTGATCACAAGGTGAAAGCTCATGAACAGATCTGTTTCTGACAATTTTTGTTTTCAGGAGAGAATCATAAGGCAGTATGTATAAGAATCGAGTCTAAAGCTTACAACTTCAGCTCACTAATCCCGTTCCTGATGAATCTATCTATTAGCATCACTCAGAACAGAGGAATGATACACAGAAAAAACATCCAAATCAAATCCTAAGAGTTAAGGAGAGACGCATTGACAAGGAATTGAGGGAATGTAACTTTCAGAAAATAAGATCGAAGCCGGAATTAATAGAAAAATTCAAAGCTGAAAGCAAATGATTTTACCAACCTTTTGAGCGTCTCTGTGGATGATGATGATAAATCTCTGGAAGCGACGTTCTTCAATTCTCGCCGCTACTGTGATTAAACAAACCCCAACGTCTGAATAAAAAACCTCATTCAAAAATTTATTAAAATAATTATTTTTAATTAAATTGAAAAACAAAAACCACTTTTATAATTCTTTAAGTATATTTTAAAATAATTATTTTTTATAAAGCTTTTTATATTCTCCATTATCATCTAGAGATATATATAGCAGAAAAGTAGGACTCAGAACATTATTTGTTAGATTTGATTCGTATTAAACAGATTATAAAAATATACATATGGTAAATATGGTAGAGACGACACATATATAATAATGAATTTTTAAAGATATATGTATGGTAGATATGGTAGAGACGACACACACATATATATATATATATATATATTTTTTTTTTTTTCATCTGAGAACATATATAGAAAGAGTTGAGAGTTGCCACAAAAAATAGATTACAGACACTTCTTTTTACTACATTTCAACACTTTTATTAACTCTCATTTGTACCTTGAAATGTCATAACTCCGATTTTGGGACTATCAACTAACCAAACAAAGCCTAAAAAACCGAATGGAAGCTCGGTACTTTAAGAGCCAAAAGCCATAAAAACATGCAAAGACTAAGAGAAAAAGACTATGGTACGTGCTAAACTGAGTAAAGTAAATAAACAAACCTCCAATCACAAACAACCAGACAAGACTCAAGACCTGAAACTGCTTCGACGACGAATTAAAACATCAAAACTACGACTTCTGATCTTTTTGTCTTCACTTGAATTTTGTAGACTGGAAAAATAGGGAACTTGCGCTTCCTTATGATGGCAACGTGGAAGCAACAAACAACCAGACCTCAACCAAATCTGGTATTGATTTTTAGTGGAGGAGGCTAAGAGAGCCGCTTAATCGACTCATCAAACATTTCAGAAGGAAGGCATGATGACGGATGCAATTCGATCAATACCGTGGGAGTCACTGAAACCAAAAGGAAGCTGAAAACTACCTAAACTCAAAAGTCGAGCAACGCAGCAGAAATCTAAACTTTAAAGAGAGAAATAGAGGTGACAAGGCTCTATTCCGGTTCGCACATCATAAACGCACAAGAAACTGTCGAAATAAATCCTAGCTAAACCACTACTACTATGATCAAGCCAAAGCAATCTAAAAAACCATGTCGCCGGGGAGTCTCAGTCGAAAATCGTCAAAACTGTCTTCGGAGGGGGCTCAGACGACACATATATATATACATAATACTGATTTTTAAAGATATATCGTATATGTTTTGTCTTTAACAAACAAAAATCATTTATGTTTTATATAAAAGTCTTTTCTTTTGTTTAAGATATATGTTTTGCATAAAGCTATTTTCTTTTCATAAGATATATATTTTGTATAGACCTCTACTAATATATTAGGAGACTGGATTCCTAACACAAATAAAATAAACCGAAATTTGATGTTCTGACTTGTTCCTGGCACAGAAACAAATTAAAATTTAATACAAAACTCAGAATATTTATCGGATAATATCGACTCAGGATATATGAACATACATAATGTTTAAAGTGGAATAATACAACACATACTGCCGACAAAAAAAAATACGTTAGTATGAACGTTCCGTTTCACTATTGAACCAAACCGACTCAGAACTCCAATCAAACGGCGTGTACTTTTCTTCCGGTAAGAACCGGTTTCGACAAATCGGACACGTCATCTTGCGGCAATCAACGATCCAACGGTCCAAACAACTATGATGGAACACGTGTTGACAATTAGGAAGTTGTCTAACCTTATCATCGGAAAGACACACCGTGCAACAATCTTCCGGATCGGTTAAGAGATCGGAGAAACGAACCACCGGGACAAATTCCTCTACCAGACTAGATGACGTGGAAGGGATATAGGTCGACTGGGGAAAAAAATTCAAAACAGAACACTGGACTTGACGGTTGAACTTTCAAAGGTGGAGTCACTACTCCAAAAGTCCAAATGAGTGTAGACGATATTCGATGACGAAACTTTTTATGACTTTTAAATATATTTTATAAATAATTGTTTTTATCAAGCTTTTTATATTCTCTAGTCTCTATTATCATTTAGATATATATATATATATAGCAGAAAAGTAAGACTCAGCACATTATTTATTAGATTTGATTCGTATCAAACAGTTTATTAAATATATATATATATGTATGGTAGATATGGTAGAGACGACACATATATATAATACTGATTTTTTAAAAGATATACGTATGGTAGATATGGTAGAGACGACACATATATATATAAACTGCTTTTTAAAGGTATATCATATTTTTTTTTTTGTTAAATGTTTTGTATCGAGCTCTAATATATTAGGAGACTGGATTCCTAACATAAATAAATAAACCAAAATTTGTTGTGTTTTCATTTTTCCGACTTTTCCTATCACAAATTAAAATATAATACAAAACTCATAATATTGATCAGATAATATCGACTCATGATAATAGATGTACATACATAATGTTAAAAAAGTGGAATATTACAACAAACACGGCCGACAAAAAAAAATTATTAAAGAACAAAACCGTTAGTACGAACGTTCCGGATCAGTATTGAACCAAACCGATTCACAATTCCAATCAAACGGCGTGTACTTTTCTTCCGGTAAGAACCGGTTCCGACAAATCGGACACGTCATCTTGCTGCAATCAACGATCCAACGGTCCAAACAACTATGATGAAACACATGTTGACAATTCGGAAGTTGTCTAACCTTATCATCGTACTCGAAGTCGGAAAGACACACTGTGCAACAATCTTCCGGATCGGTTAAGACATCAGAGAACCGAACCACCGGGACAAAATCCTCTACCAGATTAGATGACGTGGAGGGGATATAAGCCAGGTCGGGTCCAGAGGTGTGGTCTAGAAAACTTGGTAAACCGAAGTAAGGACAAAGAGCATCTAAGATGTCTCTGAAGAAACCGATGACGTAAAGTGTTTTTATTACGTATCCCGGAATCTGAAGCTCCTTAAAATCTGTAGGAAGACCCATGAGAGAGAGATAGAGAAAGATGAAGCTAGAAATGTGGAGGTATAGAGGCAAGTATAATTGTATTTATATAACTATATAAGTGAGATTTATAAATCATGTTTTTAGAGTTAAAAGCAATAATAATTGACTCCGGCGGCTAAAGATATGTATTGTTGCCCAATTGGATCAACAATGGTGGGTCTATTAAATTGACTGTGTTATATAATATGTTTGTTCTTTTTTTCTTTATGGTATGATATTCTTTAATTTGGCCGTCATAAAAACTAAGGAAGATTCCTTAATATTATATTTTTATGTAAAATTTAATATCGAATAATAAAGTTTTTGGATCTTGACTCTAAAAGTCAAGGATTCAGGAGTAAATAAGTTAATATATGAAGATGATGTTACCTCCAACTTAAATTATTCTAAAGTTTACTTGGCACATTGGTAAATGAATTTTTAAAATGCTTTATCCGTTCTAACAGCAAATGGGGATGTAGCTCAGATGGTAGAGCGCTCGCTTAGCATGCGAGAGGTACGGGGATCGATACCCTGCATCTCCACATTTTTATGTTTATCCTTACTTTTTCTTTTTATATGTTTACCAATTTGTTATTCCACAATCCATCGTGAGAGGCTTTGTTATTTGGGCGTTTGGCTATGAAACACATATAATTTAGACGCTCTCATATTTTATCCACACGTAAAATATTTGATTAAGTGATGAAGACTTCATATGGTCCCATTCCCATATTTGATTAAGTGATAAAACTATAATTATCGAAAATGTTTACAGAACATTTAACTTTTTTTTTTCCTTATAAAAATTATTTAACGTTTTATACATTATGAATGAATTTTCAAAAATTTTAAAAAGCCAAAACTGAATTTTGAAAAAATCAGGAGAGAAAACAACACTGATATTACCAGTATTGTACAAGTTATACAAGTTTGTTTTTTTCTTTTGGTTTTAATGTTTAAGTTACAAGTTAGGAGTACTATTTGATTCATTCACGTAATCTCTAAACGACATAGAATTACAAAAAAAAATGAAGGTTCAATTTAATATTTTAACGGTATTAGGAAAGAAAGAGGACAATGGTAAAGTCAATTTGTATTAATGTGTGAGCTAAGATTTACAATAATGGATGGCCCCCACTATCGTATTTATTCATATGGCCTTCGTGATTGTGATTTTGATTTCTGAGTCATCTTCATCCGTGCCCTGGGGAACAACCAAAGATCTTTACGTTTTACTAAATTTTGCAGAAGTTGTCCACTAAAATTTATTATTTTACTAAATTATTTTCCTAACACTCACCATGTAATGATCACGTCATATATAATAAACCCACACTAATGAGAATTCATGTCATGGCTCCAAAAATAATTCCAAGGAGAAGAAAGTGTTATAGAGTTTTGTTCATAAGTATAAACCCTATTTGTAAAATAAAAAGTTCTACACTGCGCTAAAACTTAATTTCCTATATACTTTCTTTTTGATACTGAATAAAATGGACGAATGGAAAAATATCTTACCCTCGATAATGAAAAAAAAAATGAGATTTAGAACTCAGTAAATGAAAATATAAAAATACAAGGTAAAATTAAATAATTTGCAGTTAAAACTGTATAGGATTAAAAAGCCTAACTTGAACCTCTAATTTTTTTTCTCTCATTTCAAAAATTTTCCATTACTTAACTTCCGTGACTTCACCAACATTGATCCATAATGTATTATTCCTCTTTGTTTGTAATACTCTGCAACAATTTCTTCTCGGTGACTGCCCAAAAAAAAAAAATACTATCACTAACCATTAACATATAATTCAAATATGTAAAATTTCATATGTTATAAAGATGATTCACTTACCCTATCCCATAGATGAAGGTCCGGTTTTTTATAGACGACTATAGTATTGATCTCCTCCGGGTTAGCCATCTCCCAACGGCAAGCCGGATGCGGAACCCGATCCCTTGTGTATTCACTAACCGTCGTGTTCAACTGCATGTCGAATGTGTGTAGAAAACAAACGGCTTTTGACAAGGATTGCGACTCACCGGCCTTGTATTGAATGCATAGGCAGTGTAATCCGCTCTTTTGTACCAATTCAAGAAAGTTCTTGAAGACATTTCCATTTCCCGTAGGAGAGATCGATCCGCGGAACACTTGAACCGCGTATCCCCACGAGACCGAAATAGACCAGCTTTTGTACTTGTCATAACATATTGATTGCTGGAGAAGCCCGACCGAATCAAGCTTCATCGGTGTGGTCATGTTTGGGAAGATTGGTTCCACTACGTCGAGGTGGTGCATTGATACGAATGGTGTAACCGGATGGCCAGCGAGGAGGCCGAATAGGTTTCCATGAACGTCATACTGCAAGAAGAAAAACATTATTTGCTAAAATACCTTACATCTTGTCACATTTTTGCAAACTACACAATATTTTACAAGATTGGAAATCTACCTTCTAATGTCAAACATTATAACTAAATTTGAATTTAAATATATATAAAAAGGTTATAGATTTTATTAGATTTAGTTAAGAATTTAATTATAGTTTCTATAAAAGATAAATCGCTGAAAAATTAAATTTAAATAATAAAAAAATATTTTCAAATTAAGTTAAATTATTAATAAAAATTATATTCTATATTTTTAAGTCAACATAATTAATTTTTAATTAATTACGAATTTAAGTTATAGGATCAAAATAATATTATGACTTTTATAGTTTTATTTAAAATTTTACACAAAATTAGTTTTACAAATTATAATTAGTTTTTGTTATTTTAAAATTATTTATTTAAACATAATATGATGACATAAATTAACTTTAAGTAAACAATTTAAATAGGTTAACTATATAAATAAGTCAATCAATTAAAATATAAGTTAACTGGTATAAAACAAGTTAATGGTGAAAACAAATTAAGTTAACAGAAATAAAATATAAGTCGATAGTTCGATAAATCAGTTTTATTAACAAGTCAAAATAAAATTGAATAAATTTACCAAGAATAAATAAATATACGAAAAAATACAAAAAAATCAAATATAAGTCAGCTATTATAAAATAAGTCGATAAAACAAAATTAAATCGACAGATATAAAAAATAAATCGACAATTCAATAAATCAACTTTTTAACAAGTCAACATAAAAAGATTATAAGTCTACCAAGAATAAATAAGTCTACAAAAAAATAATATAAATCGACGAACAAAGATAATAAGTCAATAGTTTAAATATGTCGACTATGTAAACAAATCAACCAATAGTTTATAAGTCGATTGCTATAAAATAAGTCGATGGTGAAAAAAATAAGTCGGCATAAATAAAAAATAAGTCGATTGTTCAATAAATCAGTTTTAGTAATAAATCAACATAAAACTACACAAGTTTATCAAGAATAAATAAGTCTATGAGAAAACAATTTAAACCGACTAACAAAATAATAAGTCAGCAGTATAAATAAGTCAACTATGTAAGTCAACGATTATAAAATAAATCGATGATTCAAAAACTTAAGTCGATAGAAATAAAATCTAAATCGCCAGTTCAATAAATCAACTTATTAATAAGTCAATATAAAATGATAGAAGTTTACAATGAATAAATAAATATACAAGAAAAAATAGAAAATATATATAAAAATCAACTAATTAAATCCAACTGTGATTCTTTTTTATTTGGTTAGATTAAGTATACAACATAACAAAATAATTAATTTTTAGAAAAAATTATTTTTAATTTTATGTATATTATTGAAATTTTTTTAATCTTAAATATTTTATTTTAAATTTTAAATTTCGTTTATAATTAAATAAATAATAAATAAAGGTAATATGATTGAAAAGAAGGTAATTTTTAAAACATGTAAAATTAGGTCTAATTTTCAAAGTTTATAATAAATATAGGGTAGTTATCCAACTCCCCCAACAAAATATTTAATGAAATTGTTACAAAAACCATTTTAAAAAAAAAGTTGAAGGTGGAGCGTAGCTTTCACGCGCCATATGACGCGTAATGGGAAACTCTCTCTTTAAGAATTTTTAGAGTGTGTGAAACTGACACACGGGTCTTATTCCGACATCTAGGAATCTAACTGTGGACAAAGACTGGCGCTAGTCAAGAGCCACGTGTTCGAGTTATTTTTATAAAACGACGCTTTTCTTGTGGTCTTGTTATTATTCCCAATGGTTTTTAAGTTTTGGTCGGCTGTTTTAAAATGGTTTTAAAGTAGACTAGCAAACTAGTACTCCATAATTTAACTAATGAGACACAAACTCGGATCTCCATAATTTAACTAATTAACTAATGTTAATAAACTTGAATGCAATAACATTCACACAACTACCAAAACTTGCTAAAACGAATGTGAAATACTATTAAACAGCCTAGACTTGAGAAGAAAGTTAAATAAACTTTAATCTGTCAAAACTCTTACCTCTTGAGACTTCTGAAGCTTTAGATCTCACTAACAAACCTTAAACGAGTATTAACAAAGCCATTGGCCCTAGTCTTTGCTTTGAACTAATATATCAAAAAAACTCTCAACTTCACATGCTACAAAAAAATCTAAAAATTGCACCCAATTCGTCTTGAAATCAGTAAACCATGAATGCTAATTACACAAAAATCATCTTAGAAGCCGACTTTAACCATATGTTAAATTCAAGATCATCAATTTTGCCAATTTCACCAGCTTTTTAATCATCTTTCTAAGCCAAACCCATTTAGAATCAATCAAACCAATCTAAGCAATACCTATTTCACAAAATAAACCAAAACAAAAGAAAATTTTCTTACTTGATGAAAACCGATCTCCTTAGTCAATGGAACACCAAGCTCAGCCATACACGCTTGCATCCGATCATCGGAACCTTACAACACCGGATACCTCTGAATACACCGATCTTGCATCTTACTCAAAGCCACAGCCAATGGATAACTAATAGCAAAACCTCCTCCACCATAAGCCATTCCATAAGAAAAGAAAATGTTCTGTAAATGAGATTCCGACAAGCTCCCAATATAATACATTTGCTTATAATCGTATTTTCTCAAAACCCTAATTAGATTATCCGTAACAAACACGGTATCATCATCACCCATCACAAACCACCTCACGTTCTTCTTCGAATCATAATCCAAAAGCATCAATGTTTCCGAAACGATCCGTGAGATCCGAATCGCTGATCGGTGTCCTTGCTTGCTCTTGTAAGGAAACGACGACGTGTCGCCGGAGATTTTCACCGGCGGAAGGTTTTCTTGATCTCCGGTATCTGATTTGATATTTACCTCTTTGTCTAACCGCACGTAACCTCTCATCTTCTTTGGCTTATACCAAATCTTGATATACTCTTTCCTCTGTTGCCATAGCTTCGACGACGCTGCAATACCAAAAACCACATGGTTTAGATCGGTCAGTTCTTGCTTCTCCGTCGCAACCGCTTTAACCGCAACCGCTTTTTTCTCCGGTCTTTGATGGAGAATTGTCGTTGTCTCAGAGGTTAGATCTTCGCAAGCGGGTGGAGTTGAGACGATCTTGAGAGTGTAGATGATGTAAGCGACGGAGATGAAGAGGAGGAGCCATATCATTAGGTATCGACCGGGTCGGGTCATGGATACACCTGAAGAGCTCCGATCCCATACGAGTTTCTCTGACGAGTCTTTTTGGTTTCCTTTCATTTAATTTTTTTTTCAGTGGGAATACAAAAACAATATTTGTGAAAAACAAACCGTGTTTTGTAAAATTTGGGTTTGTCTGAACCCCGGAATTAAGAACAAACCGACAAAATTGAATAATTTTCCTAGAAAATAAAAAAAAATTAACGGGAATTAAATTGCAGATTGAGAAAATTTGTGAGTTCTTTTTTGTTGTTGTTTTGTTTTGTCTCTCTGGGCCAGAGAGAGATAGAAAGTATAAACTGTAGAAGAAAATATGAAAAGAAAAAAAAAAAGAAAAAAAAAAAAAGAACGAGTATTCAATTATTATGGGTCCCACTATTCCTAAGTTTCCGTCGTGGATCACAATGAATGATTTACGTGTCATGTTTAGCTCTGGTGACGTAATTGACCCAACGATATAAAATTTCCATTTTTTTTAGTTAATTGGCAATTGTGTTCAATTATTAACCGAACCTAATACAGTATGTTGCATAGTGTGGTGGCTTTTTACTTAGTCGGGCTCTCAAAGCATTACTGGTCTCTAAATTGGGCTTCTATTGGGCTACTATAAAAGATAAATTAAGAGTAAATTAAAGAGGTTATGCTCGCGCACTTGTAAGTTGTAACAGAGAATGAGTGAGAGATCTTTCAGTTAAGCACATTTGTAAATTCTTGGTTTCCTAGTGAAGTTTGTGGCCAAGTGTGCCACATAAGATGTACCCTCGCTAAGAGGTACTCGTTAAATTGTGTTGTCGGTTGGTCGGTGAGTGACTGTTTTGTTCAGTCCGTGAATCACAAGATCAATTGGCTGAGGTTGGAGGTTCCAATCTTAACAAAAGTTCTTGTAAGAAAAAGAAAGAAAGAAAAGTTTTGGTGTTTTATCTTTGAATTTTTATAAGTGTGGTTCTTGATCATTTGCAAGATGTCCCAATTTCTTTACATATTTTCCTAGTTTTCTCATTTGTTTTTGTTTTCTTCATTTCTCTTACTTTTTGAACAAGAAACCTCACTTCAGTTTTTTTTTTCCTTTCTGGCACAAAAAAATGATAATAAGTGCTTAGTGAAAATTGTAAAGCAAAAGAAAGTGTTTAGTGAAAACTAAATAATAGTTATTTTTTTAGTTTATTTTATCATGTGTTCTACTTTGAGACTGTATACTATACCATTTTATTTCTTTTCTTTTTCACCATTCACAAGTTAGACAAAAACACTATTTTGATACAAGTAATTATATATGTATAATTATTGTAAATGTTCCAGACATAATAGTGCCGGTTTGTGTGGATTCTGTAAAGCAACGTTTGTTTCTTTATTTGCATCTGTCAAGACAGAAAGCATTATAATTTACATGTGCTTCTGACGAATCTTGTTATGTTTTTCAACGTTTTTGTATTATTCTCGGTCAGTGTCGAATCTATGAATTCTAAGACGGTATAGAAAACTACGCATGATTCTTCACAAAAGAAATTTAAAAATGGGATCCGGACATTAATTAAAGCCACACGGTTTCAAATTAAGTCAGATCTCTTACATCAAAAATCAGATTAATCCATAATTAAACTATAACAGCTATGTAAATGTCAATTAAGGAGTGATGATGATATATGTGTAATATAACTGATTCGGAATCGATAATAACATAAGTAAACAAATTTTTAAAAGCTGATCTTTATCCAACGGTCATCAATTGGGATTATATAGCTATGTAAAGCTAAGGAAAAATTATAACACATAAGAGGAGAATCCTTTTAATCTCTAAACATAACACAGAAGATGATGATGATGATGAATTGGTGATGACCATCATCATCATCATCATCATCTAGACCTAACCAAAACCGAAATAATAGAATGCAAAACATTTGCAGCTATCCGCGATTTGATCTGCCCGCGTCTCGGAATCATCCTAAGTTCTCCAGAATGATATCCTTCTCTCTTTCTTTTCATGGAAGAAACATCAGAATCTCTCTTCACTAAGTCTCCGTTCATATTGTATACAAAATATCAGTTTCTTTCTCAGCACGTAATCTCTTGAAGCTTGAAGTTTCACCTTAATCTAAATGTCTTTCAATGTTTGTGTTTATATAGAGGAGCCGTAGAAAGACTGGGTTATGGTGTTGCTAGTGAAAGCTGTTTGGTTTCTTGAATTGCTGATAGGTTAAGTAGTTAGGGCACATGCCAACTTGCCATATTAATTGGTTACGAGACAAATCTTTTTTTTATATAAAATTTGGTTACCAACGGTGTTTGATGGTATTGGACCGTCCACCGTTTATGCAGTCGGATGTTGTCTTTTTAATTGTTTTCCCGACAGATCTCAGGCAACAGACACACAAGAGATGTGTTTAACCCAATGTTCGACATGTTGCTCATGATAACAAATATCAACGGTCGAGTTTACCACACATTTTTTGTCCGTGGATAGCTCTAGCTCACTCGGTGGACAAAATATTCCTTAGGAAAGTTGAATTTTGGATCAAGGAAAAGTACATGCTTGAAGTTTATAACTTTCTTATTAACAAGGAAAATATATAATTATATATAAAAAAGAAGGTATATACGTTTGTGGAAACATAAGAACAAAAAATTATTTTTTTTTATAAATTATTATGCATACGTACCAAAGTAAACAACTTTTTTTTTGCACCATTATGTAAAAACTGGTCGAGTTTCCTGGGAAATTCCTGTACGTAGTTTATCAAGGTACATATAATTTATAATTATAAATATTAATTTGATTATTTATTTGGCGGGTTGTTATCTATTAAAACTGACCGGAATATTTTTTTACATTTCGTCACAGACTCACAAACCTTTTCTAGAATGGACAGTTTTATGTAACTATTGTTCAGCATTGCGATTACAAATATTCTTCGGACTGATTAATTTCTACAATGTCGGTTGACATATTAATCTTTTGGAGGAGACAAGAATAAGACCAGTGAGCATTGATTGTGATATATAATTGGAAAAATTCCATGTCAACTACATCAAAAAAAATTATATACAACAACAAAAACAGAAAACATATAGTCAACCATTTTTTTTTAAACGGTCCCGGTTTGTGTTTGACCAGTTAATTGGCTTAAAAATCAATTAAGAAAAGTAAAAAAAAAACGAACTAAATTTAAAAGAAAATAAACCTATCGAGTTGTGTAGCTAGCATTCTCTCATTTTAGCGCCGTTTGTTTTAGTTGTCTTATCTCCCAAAAGTCCGAGCTTAGTTAGTCGGATCTTACGGGCATGTTTTCACAATAAGATATGTTTTACAAATTTGTTGAACGAAAACGTAAAATAATTCTTGTGTTGTTGGTTTTATAATTTTACTGTAGTTATCTATACCCGTCGAGTATACCAATAGAAAGACATAGTCAAAGTCAAGAACATGTGTTGTTCCAAAAAAAATAAAAAAGTCAAGAACTTGTATAGAGGGATTTCCAATTAACCGAACACACTAATATTTAAAAGAAATAATTGTGGGACTGGGATATTTTTCAAAAATAATTGGGTTTTGGTCCTATTACTATTTATAATTAGTATAAAGAGTCTGACCCCACTATGATACTAATACAACATCTCCTCTAATAACAATCTTTCTCCCATGGACAAATGACCCGTAGGGATATAAGAGGCTAAGATCCTATTACGACGATGACTTAGATAAGTTTTGTGAAATTTGTTAACTCTACTAGTGTGCAAGACGTATTTGCAATATGATATGACCGTCATCCTACTATGTTTGTACACCATCTAACGTACATCTTCATGGTATACGTTACTACCTAGTTTAAAATATTGTATGTTCGAATACAGTGTACTCTCAATGTACACAAAGTTTAATATAGTGTACGTCCTTCGTTCTAATTAACTGTACCTAGTTTAATATGGTGTACCTATCAACATATACCTAGTTTAATATGGTGTACGTCATTCGTTCTATTATAGTGTACTTAGTTTAATATGGTGTACCTATCAACGTACACTTAGTTTAATATGGTATATGTACCTTGTTTAATTAGGTGTACCTATCAACGTACACCTTTCTTATTTTTAGTAGTTTACAATCCCTTTTTTGCCTACCTTGTATGCAAAAACCAACCATTTCAACCTCTCAGATATTCTCTTACTGTTAGTAGATATCTCTCCTTCGGTGTACTGTTTGCTTTTCACGGATTTGGAATAGAAATCGTCTATTACACAACTGCACACTTAACACACCCTCTCCTAATAAAATATCAGAATTGTTCACTAGGCTTAATTTCTCAGAATTGGAAATGTAATTTTATGTGGATCATTTATTCTCTTTCATCGTGGGTTTCAAACCAAAAATGATGCAAAATTCGGCCCATTATCGACATTATATCATTATGGCAAAGAGTGACAGAGTTGTAATTATCTAGTCAAAACAAGGGTTATTTTAAAACTATCGTCTGTGGCAATTATCGTAATTAGATCATTATGGAAAGGACTGCTACGTATTTGCCCAACTCGTGAATAGAGCCGATTTTCCTTTTCTCCCAATTTTAAATAGTGATTGGCCCACTCTTCCAATTACTTGCAAATTAACTCTATTTTAAATTGTAGTTTGCGTTACCAGAGTCTTCATTTTATTCTTGACCCCAGTCCACGTCATCAACTTTCTCCTGACCTGGCATCTACTTCCTAAAATAAGTTTAATGAATCGTATCAAAAATCAGTAAATCAATATAATGCATTCTATTACACATTTGCAGTCCAAAATGTTTCACCAGAGTCTTGAGATATTAAAACTTGCCTCTGGTTGCTTCCTCTTCTTCCTCATCCGAGGATTATCACGGATGACCTGATTGACAAAAAAATAAAAATGGGTCAAATTAAGGCAAACATAAGTAGAAGTGAAAAAGGGAGGTTGTTGAATCAAACGTATATGAATTTGGGGAAAAACGAGGATGCTTACATGAATAGGATCATAAAAATGCGAGGTGAAACTTTCAAAGCCTTGTTCGGTAACAAAACAGCATAGTGTGCAACGCCAACCCGGGTCCTTGTCAAGTACCCCTGAATCATCAATTGCATCTGTGGGAACTAATACGTTTTTAGTTTTTAGTTTTAACTTTTAGGAATTATGTTATAAAGTTCCAAATCTAGTAGTAATTGTTGATCATTCTCTAACTAGTAGATTATGCCGAAACATCAAGTGTACATAAGTTTCCGGGGTTGGGATAGCCGCAACAAGTTCTCCAGCTTTCTTAGATTATAGATGCTGAAGATGTTACCAGAGGAGACGAACTTAATAGCCTAAAAATACATATAGGAAGATCGAGGATCGCACTGGTGATCTTCACCGAGGATTACATGAGCTCTGCGTGGTGCTTGGAGGAGCTGGTGGAGATCAAGAAACGCATGGATATGGGAATGCTTCTACGAGGTGAATACAAGTGATATGAAAGACGATCAACAACTCGTGGCGAAATGTGCAAGTATTGATGTTAGGATCAAGAAATGGAAGGAAGCTTTGGTCTCTGTTGCAAATATAACTGGCTTTATTATTAGGCAATAATTATGAGTTTTCTTCTCTTTTTTTTGGTAGATCAGAGGCAGATTTGGTTGAAGATATCCTCCAAGGGACTAAGAAAATACTATTCAGTATTTCCTCTGATTGTGTATAAAGATTCAAGCTGTGTTTGCAAAACAGTGCATCATAAGACGAACATGTCGAAGAGTGATAAATGATCTTGGATTTGGCATCTGTCCTTGTTTATGTGCTCCTCTATTGGATTGGATTTATTAAATGATTTTAGTGACGTCAAAATCTTGACAAATGTATGGATAGAGAGTGATAACATTAACATAAATTTAATCAAAAAACAATATTTTATATAGTGTGACTGTGCTGAGCATAAATCAATCACTATTTCCTTAAATAACATTCCTTTGGTTACAAGGAAGATGATAATAGAACATTTTCTTGTGTCACAAGAAAGCTTCGTAGCCAAGTGAAAAGCTAAAATGACAAACACCATCAGTAGAAGCAGAAACAAATGGTTGCTCAATATCTGAGAGTGTATATGTATGGCAATATATATCCTTACCCCTTCTTAAATTCCAAATTAAGAGGTTGGCTGAGGATTGAATTTCACCGATTCAAGCCACACAAGCTCCTTAATCTCTTCTTCAGTGGAAGACAGATCCTCAAAATCAAAACTGAAATGGTTGGAACAAACAGGCTCATCATTAAGGTCATGAAGAGCTGACAAGTAAGGATGACATAAAGCTTCTTCAACTGCAAGATAAAGAACATGATCAAAGGTTAACAATACAAAACGATGACGCCTATGCTAATCTCGGTATGTACCAGTATTCTAATCATACCCGTGATACGTTTTTCGGGATCAAACACGAGCATTTTCTCGAGTAGATCAATAGCAGTAGGATTCATACTAGGAAATCTAGTAGAAAAGTTCTGCCTTGGGAACTTGGGAAGTTCTTTAACGTATTTTCTCGCGTTCTCGCTTCTAAGAAACTCTAGGCTCGCTCCATCAGGTGATCCAATCAACTATTTTAACCATATGAAACAACTCATAAACACATTCAAACACAAATATAAGTTTCAAGGATTTGTGTAGATCATTCTTAAACAAAACATACCTCAGTGATAATTTTAAGCTGATGAACATAGTCTTTCCCAGGGAATAGAGGATCTCTTGTCATGATTTCAGCAAATATGCAACCAACAGACCAAACATCAATTGCAGATGTATACTCAGAACTATTAAGAAGCAGTTCTGGCGCTCGGTACCATCGAGTTACAACATACTCTGTCATGAACTCTGTTTCAGATGTGGTTCTTGCCAAACCAAAATCCGCGATTTTAAGGTCACAGTTTGCATTCAGAAGCAAATTACTCGGTTTAAGGTCACGATGTAAGACATTTGCAGAATGTATATACTTCAGTCCGCGTAGAATCTGATACAAGAAGTACTGCAAAAGGAGGATATGATTACATAAACCATAGTAATAAAAACAAAAAAAAAAACAAAAAGATAAAGTTGGGAATGTTGAAACCTGACAATGATCATCATTCAAAGATTGGTCTGATCGAATAATTTGATGAAGATCAGTATCCATCAACTCATAAACTATATAAACATCCATGAAACTCTTTTTCTTTGGAGGTCTGATTATATCTTTTATAATGATAACCTGTAGAAGTAAACACCACTTTAGCTATAACTCTGATCGTTTTAAAGAGTTTTCGCGAAAATAGAGTAGAAACCTTACGTTCTCATGCTCCAAATGACGAAGTAGCTTGATCTCTCTCAATGTCCGCTTAGCATCTACTTTATTGTCAAAGGCTTTCCCTATCTTCTTTATCGCAATTTCCTCGTGCGTCTCTGAATTTACTGCAGCACTAAAACAATACAAGTAGTCTCATGAATTATTTGCTTTTACTTTCAAAAAGAAATGCACCAAAGCAAATCAAAATTGCTCATTTACTCAAGGAAATAACAAAACATGAATTCACGAAAACGCGTCTAAGTATACAAAATGTATATATTTTCATTAGATTATAGTTTCTTCATTCATAGCATTACACCATCAAAGAAACAAGATCATTTTTACTTTCTAGAACATCCAAAACACTAAACCAAATCGAATAATACCATAGGCAGAAGCATAAACACAAACAAATTACTCTCATTTATCAAATAGATACATATCTAAACTTTTCCAAATATCGTATGTAAAAGTTATAAAATTAAAGAACATCAAATCTAAACTACTACAAAATCATCAAGCTTAATCAATTCAAAATCTGATTAGAAGACAGAACCTTTCTTAAAATCCCCAAAAAAAATCAATCTTTTCCAGAAGCCCTGAATCAAAAACCTATCAAATCAATTAGAAAAATTCATACCAGACAAAGCCGTAAGCTCCTCTACCAATAGGTCGAATCGGAGGAACATACTTATTCGAAACTTCAAATAAGTTTCCAAATACATTATACTGAAAATATCTTCCTCCATGAACAAGAACTCCTTTTATGTTATTTTCACTTGGATCTGTCGATGATTCACTTTCTTTAGCCATTTTTGAATTCGTTACACTTCGAATTCAAGAATTGAAGGTGAGATTTGATTGTTGAAAGTTTGAAGCTTTGGAAAATCTCAGGAGAGAGAGAGAGACTCGTCAAAGGAAGAGGGACGACTCTTTTCATTCGTCTGTTTTCCAAGTTTGAATATTTTTGAATTGGTCAAAACGGATCGTTACTCTTGCATCCTCCACGTGTCCTTTGTAATTAATCCTGCCACTTAACACAGATGAGAAAATTCTCGGGCCTGGCCCAATTATATATGTTCTGGTCTATATTATGAGGCCCACGGAATTAATGATATTAAATTAGGAGTATATGAAATAGTCACCAAGTACCAAGTATGAAAATGTTCATACTTGCCCCCAAGAATCTATCTTTTTTTTTTTATATATATATATGTGTGTGTGTGTTTTTTTAATGTAATAGATGTATTTGTAATATTACATTTTTCTTCGCTAGCTAAGTTTAATTTTTTTTATAAATAGTAGAAAGAGTGCCATGTTAACATGTTTAAAATTTGAATAAATTAACAAAATTTTAATTCCCCTTTCCCATAAGATAAAAATCTTTTACGTTTTTTGTATTTGTGGATATATTAACAATTCCCTTTTATAATAGAATTAGGTTAATAAATTAACATTTTTAATTAACATATGTCTCAATCCCCTCCCTCCCCCCTCTTCTTAAAATTTAAAATTTACACTATAAATCTATTAATTGTAAAAGATTTATATTATGATCTCTGTAATTTTTTTTTGTTTGGGTCCGCTATTATATATATGTGGACACCTAACAATGCCCTTTGCTTAACCAAAAAATATGTGCGACAATCTCCGACAATGATACCAACTACTATATCACCTAATGATTTTCTCTTATAGCTATTCATGCTAAAATTGTAGTGGCAGATCCAATCCACTTTAATTAGATCTTCTCCACTGATTGACTTATTAGATCTCCATCATTATAACATGTGACTCACGTGACTGTTTTTTTCCCCTCAAGTTTTGTTTTGTTATTTTCATGATATATATTAGATATCCTAAAAATCGAAATAAGAAAAGACATTATTGGGGTTTATTTTTGATAAAAAAAACTTTAAAAGACTTTGTAAACATGAAACCATTTAACCTGGTAAATGGAGTGGTTTAGATCATTTTTAACTTGAAAAGAATTAATCCCTAACCTACACAAAAATAATAACTCTTTCCTTAAATGGAGACCACTAGTCCACTATCCTTTCGTTAAGAATTCACGTTGCAAAGTCCTAATATCCACAAAGTCTAAATGCAAAATAATTTTTCGGATTCATTTCTTATACACACATTAGAAAATCACTATTTGATTCTGAACTTTGGTATAATAATTTATTCAAGTTGATATGTGTGGTGAACTCTTCAGTGTGAAACTTTTTCGCTCTATTATTAGTCTGACAGTAGGACACACATAGATGATCTTCCAGATATCTTGTTTTACTAATTAAATTGGATTTTAGGGAAAAGAAAATTAACTTTTACATTTTCTAAATTGGATTTTACGCTGAAGATATGTAATAATCTTGTTGGGTTGGAAAATATTGTAAATTTTTGGATCAAGTAACAAGGTTAATAAATTAAAATGGATAATTAGTAGGTTCAACGTTCGTGTAGACAGCTTTGCTAAAAAGCTCATACACAGGGTCTGATTTTTTTCTCGCAACTCCTGGATTGGCTCTCTTGAGAAAATTTTTTTCTCCAAACCTTTATGGAATTAGATGTTTTTGCTACCAAAAATATTCGTAGGTTTAACATTCTTTTCTTTTGCTTTTGGTCGCAACGATAAGATTGACGTAAGAGATTTCAAAAAAAAAAAAGAATAGCCGTAAAAAAAATTGTTTTTATCTTTATTTTTGTGATTGTTAAAGTTTCAGTGTTTTAATCTTGCATGGTAGTCACATTCATATTATAACGAGTTATTGCCAACATAAGATATATAGTCATTTTGATTTAAAATTTATTGAATGTTATATTTTTTTTTTGTCAAACTCATCAACGATTCAACATGGCTGATTCATAAAGTGAAATTCCTGACCGTTTAAATCAACGACAACAGTCACAGGCTGGTTCCCAGACCCCATCAATTATAAAAATTTTGGTATTTTCCTACAAAAAAAATAATTTCCAAAGAATTTTTTTTTTCTGGCTAGAAACATGATAAATAACCTTTATGATTGTAAATACCAACAATCTTTAGGGGTCTTCGTAGGCTCCATTGACAGCTTTGTAAGGATGATCTTTGTTGATACCAAGACCACCATTCATATCTATGAACTCACAAGCAGTCTCGATTTAATTTGCCTCCTCCAAAACCATAATTTTCTTTATTACAATTCATTAGAGTCAGAGTGACTATTTTTTATTATTTTTAAGCCTTTCCCCCACCAGGGTCAAAAACGCCCAACAGCTCCCTTCACACACGAAAACAAAACATGAATGAGCTTATAGATCTCCAACACAGATCCTTAAGAATACAAAACATGAATAAGTTCAATACTTCTGGTTATTTTCACAGTCACGCCATTTTCTAGGCATAACATAGATCGGAGTCACCCATATACTATCCGAATTAAATAGGATAGATGATGTACCCATCTAGACGCAATAGAAATTAAATATTTACAGTATTTTTAAAATTCGGATTGATATTCAACAAAATCATTGATAAATCTTCCGAAAATATCATTTGCATGCAAAACTGCACGTATTAACATTTTGATCATAGAAAAATTAAAAGGAAAATTTTGAAATTTAAACAGTATTAAATATGATCTAAGCATCGTTAGTAACAGAAAATACATACATATATAAATAGTCACCAGAAGACCCAAAGAAATATCCATAAATATTAAACAAACTCCAAACATTGACCCATACAAATGCAAAATGCAAAATGCATAGCCAAACCAAATTAATCGACTACATTATTTTTCGTGCAAAGTCGAATAACGGTATTGGCTCACTCGACCACGGCATAACATACATTTAGTTCATATATATTATTAGGCAATGGAGCTTTTGCCGGTAGCAAATGAGTTCTTGAGAGGGTATGAAGCTCGCATCGCAATGCCACATAAGCCTCTTGGATTGGCGATGTTGCGAGCCATTTTCATGTAGCCAGCTTCTCCCCATGTGTTGCCCCTCGAGTTTTTCACGATCCAGTAGTCACGACCCTTCTCGGTTCCATATCCGACCACAACAACTCCATGGTTTAGGTTTGTCCCGCATGCGCCATCAAACACTCCCTTTATAATCAATGAAATCTTTGTCCAATTAAAGAATGTTTTCTAAACGAAATTTGTAAGAAAAACAAATTTATTTTACCGATTCATAAAGCTGAAACTCTCGGCTGCTAGAATCGATAATGGCAGTCACAGGCTGGTGAGCAACAGCTTTCATGAGAACAGATTCGTCATTTGCAGGCAAATTCTCATACCAATCAATCATAACATTCTTCTTGTTTTCCTACGTACATATTGAAATTGATTATTTGATTTTGTTCTTGTTAGAGACATCATGCATATACATATATATGACTCATATATAGGTCTACAAACCTTGAAGTGGCCATCGCAAACTCCATTAACAGCTTTGTAAGGATAATCATTGTTGGTACCAAGACCACCGTTGTTAATGATGAACTCATAGGCAGTCTCGATTTTGCCTCCTTCGCAACCATTGTTTTCTTTGTTACAATTTATCAAATCTTGCTCAGACAAAGTGATTAACTCTCCTGTCATGATCTTGTTTAAGCCTTCCACTGCTCCCACGGTCGAGAAAGCCCAACAACTCCCTTTAAATAAAAACAAAACACTTATGTAAAGCTTGTAGATGGATTTTTGAATTAAAAGCTCGGAAATGATATTTTGTTTACTAGTTGGTGACAAATTTTTGATTCAACCAACAATAACGTTTTTAAATCCGGGGAGACTAATACATAGTTACATACTATGTATATATATATATATATAACCTCAGGAAATTGAAAAAAAACTTTTAACTATTAATTTTTAGTCTTTCATTTTATTAATAAAATAAGAAACACCAAAGCATACAATATAATATGTAGAGAAGAATTGTATTAAATTAACATCTAATTCTAAGAACACGCATCACACAAAGATTCAAGTCAAAGACACATGTAATGTAATGAAAAAGAAAAATATATATTGTAATGAATTAAATATATACGTCGTAAATTAGGATTAGTTGTAGCCTAGTAGTTTGTTTAGTGTCATTGATGTATCACCATTAGACAAATCTGCACCTTACATATATTTGAAAACATAATCTCTTAAGTGATTTTCGATTAAAACAGATTTAAACCCAAGTGTTAGTAAACCAGACGGATAAGATTTAAAATGACAAAACTTACTACAAAGGCCTTGATCTTTGACTTCAGTCACTGCACCTTCGTTTCTCCAGTCAACGGACTTAGGAAGCACATCACTAGCACTAGTCTTGTATCGGTCGTTGCTAGTCATGAAGACGTGGTTCCTAGGAGGTCTTGCGTTAGTCCCGTGGCAAACATGAGCATACTCCTCCTGAGATATATCTGCAAAACGGTTCAAACCGAGTCGATAGCTGAGATTAGCCGCGTTACGGTTAGTGATGAAACGTAGGTTGTCCACGAAAATCGTTAAACGTCGTTCCTTCTCGGCAACGGAGTCGTACTCTTTTCCATGTTTGACCATCCATGACTCGAAGATCAACGAGGCCTCATCAGTGGTCACATGATGGTTATCGTCGTAGGAAATGACGGACATGTCCATGGCCGTGGCACAAGATGCGATGACCATTGCTACTAAGAGGATAAGCATGGTTGATTTAGCACTATCCATGTTTTGTTTTGTTTCTTTGGCTTATTAAAATTTGATTTCTTTTTTGTTTGTGTAATTTTGGCTAACGCATGACAGTATTTAAAGTACTCTAAGCTCAGATATAACACGTGTTTATTAGAACGAAACATCTATAGCATGTCGTACATTGGAGTGACCGAGTGAATAATTCACCAATGATTTTAAAATAAGAAAAATTGAAAATCTTTGTCGATCAAAAATTCATCTTTATGTTTTTTTTTAATATTTTCTATAAAAAAATCAATTAAATCGATTAAACATCACAATGGTTTTTGTTTTGTCATCAATTATTATCGACACGGTCTCATTCATAGCAAGAACCGTACAACATAAAGAAACATAGACGGCTAGAGTCGAACTCCGTAATGATTAAAAATCATAAACACTTGAGTGAAATGACCTCAAAAATTAGTGATCCGTTTCATCTAATAAAACAAACAACTAAAATATAAGGTAGATCTCAAATTCTTACAAGAATTTAGTGTAAATTTTATAAAGATTTAGGTATACCATCAAACTAAGAAATAGGAGTTGTTCCTCAAATTTTATTCTTTATCGTCGGTTGTCTCTACTTGGCTGACGTGACAATTTTTTCTTCCTTAGTATCCAAGAGGTTCTAGGCTCAAGATATGTACATTCTCTTCGGTCGAGACTAGCAATTCAAGGCTCTCAAGCAGTACTCAAAATTAAAAGTACACTACTTATCTTACTTATTTAGAGAGAATCCATGTATGCACCACTAGACCAAACACTACTTAATTAATATTCTTCTTAGTTTGTTTCTATGTCTACATCACTGAGAAATTAAGCACAACTTGGTTTTGAACGTTTTTCATGCGTGCTTATAACATCTGTCTCTTTGCGTGTATACGCAATTACAATAACATCTGTCTCTTTGCATGTATAACATCATGTTTCTATGCATGTGAAAATGGCCAAGGCAGATATGTAACACGTCCCTATCATATATTCATGACTATTCTTTATGATTATTTCTTCAAACAAATGTGATTCTACTACCAACGATAATCTTATATTTGGAACATGAACTATCACTTTTTTTGTAAGTAAAAGTCTCTAAACAAGATCAAGTCCATGGACAGGACAAAGTCGGCGCTGAAAGCACAGAGATAAAATATTTGAATGGGGTTCCACTTTTTAGGGAGTCTCACAATTTTTTTTCCATATATATGTATATATATTTAATTAATGTCCAAAAAAAAACTAACACAAATGTGCCATTAATATATATAGAAGCCATACATTGTGTGAGTCTCAAATTATTATTATGTAAATATTACATTATATTATTTAGTTTTAAAAAGGAAAATTTAGGTTAATCTCTGACTCTCAAATTCCTTCTTTACGTGACTTAGTCATTTTTTCTCTTTTCCATGGTTAAAAAACTTGATTATACAAGTTTGATGGATGATTTCGCAGAAAAAAAAATACAAAAAGTGTTATTTTTCAGAAGTTTTAAATTATTGTTATATTTTTTCAAGATATCATTGTACTTTTACTTTAACTTTAGTTTTGTAGAAACTCAATTTTTTTTTCTATTAAGCACTTTAAAAAAATATTTTCGTTTGGGGTCCTGAATTTCTTAGAACCGGCTCTGGGACAGGATCGACTGATCAGAAACCGAGTGATTTGGGATTAGATTGAGATCCAAGTGGATGCAAGTAGTATCGATCATGGTTTAAGTGTAACACCTTATCCAAGACCTAGCTAGATCATGATGAAGTGTTAATAATCAGTCTCGCAAGGTGTTATTCTAGCCTTGGGTCTTTTTTTGGTTTTAAATTTCGATTTTACAAAAACGTCTTAAAAAAAATCTCAATATATTTCGTCAAGAATAAAGGCCGAGATCTCAAAACATGAAATGCGAATGAATTATAACAAAACCAATGTTTAAACTTTAATCTCGTCACATCTAAACACGTAATCTCCTTGCGTTTCCACATCTCTTTTAATATGTCATTACACTCAAACCTATCTATCTTAATGTACATGAATCAACTCACGAAAAAAAAAAAAAAAAAAACTCACGAAAACAATATCCATCAACTTTTATCACGAAACAATCAACAAGGTAAGATTCAATTCGACCACCCCAGCAAAATGACCCAAATGAACCCCACACGTGCTAAATACATAAAACTAAAGACAAAAATCTTAGGAAAAGCCTAAATTAACTTCATAAATACAGACAGCATGATAAACTGAAGAAAACCCGAGTCGATTTACTCTTAGGTCTTCCGATTCTTTTGATATTCAATTAAATATTGTGATAAAATGTCTTCTCAAATTAAGATTTTGGTCCGAACTTCGATATTTTCAGGAGAAAAATGTCTTACTGTTTTCTTTTTCCAGCGTTCAGGCGTACTCATGCGGCGAAATTTTTCTTTAAATCTTGGCAAATAGATGATAAAGTAAGGATTAGTCTACTAAACTCTACTCCCTCTGTTCCTTATGAATCTTACTAGAAATATATATATTTATAAGTTATAAATACTGTAGATAAAAATCTGTTATTTGTTTTAAATTATTTTATAAATTCAACTATATTATAAACCTATATTTTATCATACATATTGACTTTTGTTCTTCATATATTTTTTGTTTAGTAATAACTTTTTTATAATCGAATAATCTAAATATTTTTAAAAATTTATCTTAGATTCTTTTTAGATGCACTTATAAACTAATCACTATAGTATCAAAATAACATATGTTATTTTAACATTCATAGAAAAAATATTTTTAAAAAATCTACTACATTTCTTTCCTTGAAGCATTCTTAATCTTCTTATTATCAACAAACCTTCTTCTACCCTTACATTTACTATTTATTTATTTATGTTCATTCTAAATTAAAAAAAAACTTTCTCATCGTAGTGATAATTTTTTTAAAATTATATTTCATAATAAAAAAATTTCTACTTTTTAGTCTATACAACTGATTAATATTATTTTGGTAAACTTTAAAACTTATCTTTAACTTTCTCAATAGTTATTAATTTTTACATAATATATGTTTGTCTTTTTCATTTATTTCATTTTAGTAAGTTTCAAATAATTCATATCAAAATTGTAAATTTATTATAAAATATGTTGTTTTCTTATTTCCACTAAAACTTTTTAGAACTTTTCATTTTTAATACAAAAAAACTATTCAATTTTTTCCTATCATATATAGTGTTCTATTTTAATTTTATTTTCTTGAAATCCTTAGAAAATTATCATTATTCCAAATGATTCAAATATCTTTCTTATATGTACATTTGTGATAAGTTTTGTTTGCTTCTAGTCATTTTAATTTATTATAACTATTTTTAAGATTAATTACAAATCATTATCTTTTTTATTGATTTATTATTTTTATTTTTAGTCATATAATAGTCCACATTATTTCGATATTTCAAATACTTAAATAAATTTACATATATTATAAATATGTTATGTTTGTGTTGTTATTATTCAATTTAATTTTACTAAATGATATATTAATTTAAATAAGTTTTTAGATAAATTTAATTTTAAAATTAATTATTTGTAAGTTCCACAATATTATATTTCTGATGATGTGGACACCTTATGAGGAGAAAACTCTATTTTATATATATATATATATATGATTTCTAGAAAAATAATTGTTTCAAAAAGTTTTTATTTCTCTATTTTAATGCATTTTTATTAGATATTGATGAAGAATTGTAAGCTTCAATAAAAATAATTGAATACTATTAGTTTAAAGTTATAAAAAATTGTTAATTACAAAAATGATGCATTTATAATCAACTTTTAAGATATTTTATTAAAATATATGAAAATCCTAAAAATATGATTAATAAGTAACATAAGAAATATTATTTATCGTCACTGTTTCAATGATGTCAAAATAATAGAATCACGAGAGTTTAAAGCATTTCTATTGGTAGAAACTCATTTTGAATATCTCAATAACAAAATAATAATATATGTTGTATTAGTTAATTATTGAATTAATTTTTATTTTATTGAAATAATTTCAACCAATAAAAAAAATTAAAGAAAGACAAGTGTACACATGGTTTCTTGTGAGTGATATTCCCTCTTTTCTCCTTTTAATTTTTTTCTTAATTTTAATAAAGAATTTCTCACTTAGAGACTTCCAATAGTAATGCTCTTAAACTTTTGCATATATATAAATCTGAAGTGGGACATATATATAACGAGAGTCGCCACCAACTCTTATTTGTATTGTTTTTTTTTTCCGGCATTTTTAGATAGTAGTGAGCATGTAAGCCATATGTTGATATGAATCATATGATATGAACAGCATAATTAGTACCACAAGTCTGATTCCGTTTAAATCTAAAAATTCCCAATTATAACTTTAACTTTATATTTTCATGGCTAAGAGGTTATATGGACCTATGCACAGGGGCGGACTCACTAAGGCATTAAGGAGGTCATATGACACCCTTAATATGTATAAATATATTTTGGTGCATATGGATGTTTAAAGATCTAGCAGCACAAATGGTTAATTTTTAGCTTATGACACCCCTAAATCAGGGTTCAATCCTCTTTACGACCCCATTTTTCTTAGTTTTTTTGTTATATTTAATCATTTTAATTTTTATTTTTTTTTAAATCATAACATTTTTTAGAAAGTATACATCTTTTGTAAGAAATTGATAAGAAGAAATATAAATAGTTTATATTTTAATTTGTTTTTTTATTTGTCTAATATTTTGTGTAATATTACACTGAGATAAATTTTATAATATATTTTTACAATTTTTGTTTGACCCCGATAAAAATAATTTTTAAGTCCGCCACTGCCTATGCACGTCTATTTCTCGAGCCGTCGTTTAGAACATGTAATATGGTTTCTTTCCAAAGTGTCACTCGAACATGTGATATCTAGGTTTTGCCTTGGTACTTTTTCAGTAGAACTAACCAAACTCAGTAATTATAACTTTAATTTTTTTTCTTTTTTGTGATTAAGATGTTCTAAGTCTAGGTTCGTATATCCCCTCTATATATATATAATCAAATTTCAATCTCTAACACGCTTATCATTTCTCTCATACTCTAAATTCAGAATCCCTCATCAATCTCGTCTCTCACAAGTACTTTTTTGGCAAAACGGAAAACAGTCATCAATAGACCCAAAGAAATATCCATAAATATTATACAAACTCCAAACATTGACCATACAAATGCAGAATATATAAAAATAAAATAAAAACCAAATCGACGACATTATTTTTTCCTTCAAAGTCGAATAACGTTGTTGGCTCACTCGATCTTAGCATAACATACATTTAGTTCATACTATTAGGCAATGGAGCTTTTGTCGGTAGAAAACGAGTTCTTGAGAGGGTATGAAGCTCGCATTGCGATGCCACATAAGCCTCTTGGATTGGCGATGTTTCGAGCCATCTTTATGTAGCCAGCTTCTCCCCATGTGTCGCCCCTTGAGTTTCTCACGATCCAGTAGTCACGACCGTTCTGAGTTCCATATCCGACCACAACAACTCCATGGTTTAGGTTTGTTCCGCACGTGCCATCAAACACTCCCTTTCACATAAAAAAAATCAATAAAATATTTTTTCCAAATAAAGGAAGTTTTCTAAAAGAATATATATAGGTTTTTTTTTCCTTTTAAAACCAAAAAAAAAAAAAAATCTTTTACCGATTCATAAAGCTGAAACTCTCGGCTGCTAGAATCGATAACGGCAGTAACAGGCTGGTGAGCAACCGCTTTCATGAGAGCAGATTCGTCATTCGCAGGTAAAGTCTCATACCCATCAATCATAACATTTTTGTTGTTTTCCTAGACAAAAACGTTCGAAATTGATTATTTTATTTTGGTGATCTTTTTTTTTAATAATTTTTTTTGGTGATGTTTGAGATATCATTCATATTATATATATATGATCATAACTAGACCAACCTTGAAGCGGCCATTGCAAACTCCATTAACAGCTTTGTAAGGATAATCATTGTTGGTACCAAGACCACCATTGTTAATGATGAACTCATAGGCAGTCTCGATTTTGCCTCCTCCGCAACCATTATTTTCTTTGTTACAATTGATCAAATCTTGCTCAGACAAAGTGACTAACTCTCCCGTTACGATCTTGTTTAAGCCTTCCACTGCTCCCACAGTCGAGAAAGCCCAACAACTCCCTTCAAACAAGAACCAAAAACATGCATGACAAGTTTCACTTCTAAACTGATCATATCCAAATCTTAAAATTTCTATTAATTTAGTACTCTATCTAGTTAGTAAACTAGACAAATAGGATTTAAAATGACAACACTTACTACAAAGGCCTTGGTCTTTGACTTCAGTCACTGCGCCTTCGTTTCTCCAGTCAACAGACTTAGGAAGCACATCACCAGCACTAGTCTTGTATCGGTCGCTGCTAGTCATGAAAACGTGGTTCCTAGGAGGTCTCGCATCAGCTCCGTGGCAAATTTGTCCATACTCATGCAGAGATAAATCTGCAAACCGGTTCAAACCGAGCCGGTAGCTGAGATTCTTTGCGTTCCGGTTAGTAATGAAACGGAGGTTGTCCTCGAAAATCGTTAAACGCCGTTCCTTCTCGGCAACGGTGTCGTACACTTTCCCATGTTTGACCATCCATGACTCGAAGATCAAGGAGGCCTCATCGTCGAAAACGCTCTGGCGGCGGCCGGGACTGGCGGTCACATGGTGGTTATCGTCGTAGGAAACGACGGACATGTCCATGGCCGTAGCACAACATGCGATGACCATTGCTAGTAAGAGGATAAGCATGGCTGATTTAGCACTATCCATGTTTTTTTTTGGCTTATTAAACTTTGATTTGTGTTGGTTTGTGTAATTTTGGTTAACGCATGAGAGTATTTATAGTACTTGGAGTTAGGATACGTAACAGTTGTTTATCAGCACAAAAATTGTATAACAAAAAAAATTGTATAACATGATACATGTCCATTGGAGTGAACAAGTGGCCAGACTCACAGGACGGAGTGCCCGAGTCAATAATTCACCAATGATATTAAAATAAGAGAATTATAAAATCTTTGTCGTTCATTGTTGTATCTATAATTTCACATATATAGTTTTTTTAAAGTATATATTTTCTATTAAAAATTAATTAAATGGGTAATGAATCAAAATTGTAACACCTGAGTGAAATAGTGAGTGCTTCATATAATAAAACAAAACAACTACTAGTCAAATGTTTTCTTTTTACAAAAAAATTGTTTAATACTAGAAGAAAAACTAAAATTTTGTTTTATTTTACTAAAAAAATTTTAAATAATAATTTTTTTGATTAAAGACATTAAAGATGAAAATCTTTAGAGAATCAAATTCAAAAACATTAAATATGGAAAGAAAATGAAAAGATACTCCATTAATTTGAAAGAAAATTGTACTTTTAAATCTAATATTTTTAACTATTTTCTATGGTATATCATGTAATTAAGTACATATTAAATATTTTATTCAAAAAAATTACTTTAAAATATTTAGATTCTGAATGATTGCATAGTATGCTGCAGATCATACCAAAATCGTACCGGTATGCATTATTGTTTTAAACCTCAGACCAAATATCTATACTATTCTTTTGCAATTTTTTGTATACTAAGAAAATACTCTAAATGAATAGTAAAAGTCATAAAGTGTGCTTCAAATTTGCTGTGCCATGGTATAATGCATACTCTAACATATGCACTTCAACCATTCAAAGCCTTAGAAGGAATTTGCCACTAAAACGGTTAAAAGGAACTTGAATATTATATTGGCTGTGTTCATAAACGAGCGTACGTGAACATTGCTACTGACAATTCTTGTCACAAAAATATTGAAAATTTTATTTCACAGTACACTCTTCTACAAATACCCATTTTGACAATTGACAAAGTTTGATACTAAAAACTGAATGTCTAGTCAAGTTTTCCAAGATTTTAAAGTTTTGAAACTATAATAGGAATAGTAGTGGTTCGACAAAATTATTCTTTATCGTCGTTCATCATTGCTTGGCTGATGTTTAGGTTTTGAACGTTTTTCATGCTTATAACAAATTTTTTGTCTCTAGTCTTTGCACGTATCCACATAATTGAACGTTTTTCATGCTTTTAACATCATTTTTCCTTAACATTCTAACCAAAAAAAATACAAATAATGTTTTGTGAGGTATAATATATACATAATTAGCCCTTTAAGAAAAAGTTAAATGTATACATAATTACATATATATTAGCAGCCAAGGCAGATATATATAACGTCACCACATCTCTTTCCAGAATTAAATTATTCATTTATCATATATACATGACTATTCTTTGTGTATAAATTGGCTTTAAATATATACTTCAAACAAATGTGATTCTACCATGCACCAACTCTTAATTAATAAAATTTTCTAGTACTCAAATCTTTGTATATATGAGCGTGAAATCATATACATATCTTACAAAACACTCGTGGTCACATTATCTTAGGAAATTGGTAATTTTGTTTCAGTCAAATTTAATATAATAACTAGAAAGAATCATATAGCAGAACCGTAATTATAGTTTTATGTTTGGAGAACATGAATTCACTAGTTCACCCAAAAAATAAAAACATGAATTCACTTTTTTTTTTTAAGTAATCGTCTCTAAAACCCAATCAAATCCATGAACAGGGCTAATCGGAACTGCAAGTGATTTGGGATAGTATCAATCGGGTTAATGTGTAACACTTCACCGCGGCATAGATCAGGGTGGAGTGTTAGTAGTCATTCCCACAAAGGTATCATTTAAGCCTTATATTGTAAATTTTCAAATTTTCAAATGCGTCTTAAAAGTTCTCTTAATATAAAAGATAAAGGCCGAGATCCCAAAAAACGTGACATGCGAATGAATTATAACAAAACCAATGTAAAAACCTTAAGAACAAAAAAAAAAAAAAAAAAAAAAAAACTTAGATAAAATTTGAAAGAGGGTTTGAAACAGTAAAACTTATGTAAAGTCTAAGTGCAGATTAGAAGCGCCATTCTTTAGTAACCCCACTGTCTTACTGTTGTTTTGTCCAAAAAGAACTTGATATTTTTTGCAAGAGATTTATCCTCCAATAATTTTACTCATGCGGTGAAATTATTCTAAAACAGTTAACCTATCTTGATTTTTCCAAAAATTTTAAAGATTTTAAATCTTGGCCAATAGATGATAAAGTTAGTATTGGTCCACTAAACTCTATTATTTATCTTTATCAAAAAAGAAAATAAAAACAAAAAAACTCTATTATTTATCGTCACTGATTGGCTAGGGACAATGTCACAGAATCACGAGAGCATAAGATTTCTTTGATTGTATATAAATCTTAAGTGGGACATATAAGGTGCGTCGCCACCAAATCTTATTTGTATTTTTTTTTTATGGGGTATACTGTAATAATGAATTCATCTGAAGAAATTGGTAAACTGATTTCTAAAAAGAATAATATAATAACTAGATGAAAAATCGAAGATATATGTATGATGACAAACGTATAATTGTATTTTCGGAATATTAGTTCACGTTTTGAAATAATAATCTTTATATGCAGTAATAGAAATTATAAAGATATTAATTTTTCTATAAACTAACCAAAATATGGTGATGCTAAGTGCTAACATATTCGTTAACATATACAGAGTTGGTCCTGAGTACAAGCAGCTCAAGCGCATTACTTAGAGCTTTTCATTGCACACTACGAATTTGAACATGACTTATATAAGACGACACTGATACAAATACAAACGAGTTGTACCGATCTGTCAACAAAGTTTCACATCACCTGTAAAACCTAAAATCTTCTAGATTACTCCAATATTTTCAACCATGCAATCAAATTCAATAAAAAAACAATGTTTTCATAGCGCTAAATTTGGATTCACCAAAGAAATGTATGGACTTATCTTTCACTAGTTTATTCATTTGGACTCTTAACAGTTAAAGAATTTGTATATTTCTAACTTCTATCCTCACAAGTCACAAAGATTTAAAACACAATTCTTGTATATAGACATCAAATTTTGAGAAAATAGTTAGCATGTGTAACATGAAGCTATCTTTAAACTTCGATTGTTTCACAATCTCATCTTCGTTATATCGAAAAGATTCAAGATCAGGAAGTAGTGTCCATGCGAAATTAGGGTTACTTCTCTTTTTCTGAACCACAGGCCGAACAGCGAAGCGTTTGAGTAGGCTACAAAGACCTGACGTGTAGTTTGTTTAGCGGCCCATGTCATGGAGTTATGGACCTATATAGACAATTCAGGACAGTCCACTAAAAAGAAATAGCCCATTAACTTGAAATTTCAAACTAAATGATCGTATTTTTCAATGGTGCATAGCTTCACTATTCAGTCAACTTAAAATGTGTGTGAGAGAGATTATAATAACAGAGGTCCCAATCAAAAAGTTAATAGAAGAAGACAACCGAGAATATGTTCATAGTTTAGAGGACAAGACTATTTCTTTCCTCAATTAAAAAAAACTATCATTTAAAAAAAAACGAAAATCAAATATAGTAAAATCCGAGAATTAAAATGCATGATCAGAAAGTATATCTTTTTGCATAGTTTACATTGTAGAAGTGATCAATCTCTTGAATGTGGTACATGGGAATCCATCAGACTATCATACTTTGTTCTACTTGTGTTAAATCTGGAAATAGATATTGTGAAATTTATTCAATATATACATCTACTAATGTAAAATAATAAATTCGTTGATTAAACCAAAATAAAAATAAATAAAAAATTCCAACGAAACGCGTTTAGATCTCTTTCCTTCAAATTCATATTCGTGGCTGTCATGTGACGGCGAATCAAAAAATATAGATATAGAATTAAAAAGTTATTAACTCTTCGTCGCTTTTGATTTGTTATATTGTTTTTCCGACAATGATACTTCGCTGATGATAAACTATGGTTCTTTTCAGATTTTAAGATAATATAAGCGCGTTAATTTTGAAATTAAGGAGATGGTTAGAGTTCATTAGTTCAATCATGAGTTTTGCCAAATTAGAGAGAATCTACTGATTCCATGTGGCTTTCTGATAATGCCATCACTTTATATAGAAAATATAAGGAATAAACTACAATAAAGACCGACCAAATAAACCGTTTTTAGTATTATTTTCTAACAGTCAATCAACTGTAAACTTTAACCGACCAAACCATTTTAGAGTTCACTACTATAAAGTCTATAATATCCTCCTTTCACGCAGAGTAGATTGAAAAATTGCTAGAGTCCCCTACTAATTATGCTTTTGGTTTCATAAAATCTCTATGAATAAATTCTACCTTTTCAGCAAAATAATAAAAATAATAATAATAACGACTCTCAAAAGTAATACTTTTGATTAAATATTGTTTTTTACTATAGCAGATTTTACATATAGTTCTTTTGCTTCTGCGTATTGACATAGTTCACCGAATCACCGCAAAATCATTTATAAGTGAATTGTGCATATTAGTTTTAGGTTCATCATAAATTGATGGTTAATTAATCATAAATGCATAATAATAAAAGCGATCATAAATCATATATATATATATATAACAGAATTAATTGAAACTATGGAAGTTGGAAGAGATCAAAAGCGCACGGAAGCCAATAGAGTGATTGACTCAGTCAAAGCCTCTTCTCTCTCTCTTGTCATCACTTTTGCTTTCCATTATTTATTTATTATTTTTGTTAAGCAATAATGATTTTTTAATTATAATTATCTTATCCTTTTGCTACTGACAACGATGATATTTTCAACCTGATTGAGACTTTTCCACGAGAGGTTCTGTTTTTCAGAGAAACGGTCTGATTCTTTTCTTTACACATTTTTGTATTAAAAACTCAATTCGGTGGCTGAAAGAAATCTTAATTTGGTTTATTTATTGTTTTGCTTCACGCAGAAATAACCTTATCTAAAATTTTCTCTAAATTATTGTCAGTTTTAATCAATTTTTGCAGAATATATATATAATTTTTTTACTAATTCCTTAAATTGGCAGAAAATCTCTCAATAGTCAATACATGCAAAAATCTTAGATCATTAATAAGGTGCATTCCAATAATTTTTTCAAGAATTGGAAAATGTACATGAATATTGTTTAATTTTCTCTAAGCTTTAGTGTGATTGGTTTTTGCAAACAGTATTAAAATGGAGGTTTTTGGTTTATTTTAAAGAAAATAAATCTTTATTGAAAATACATTACCATAAATTATATACAAGGTTATAGGTAAGATCTTGATCCTCATACCGTTTAGAAGCAAGCTAATATGGATACACATTGTTGTTATTTGTCCAATATGTATTATCCATAATAATAAACTTTCAATAATCAATTTTTGCGCCAGTTATATATGTTGTAGACGCTTACGCGGTATGTGATTTATGTCTTTTCTTTTCTAAAGTAAGAATTTGGTTGGTAAGTCGAATTTATTTGTTCTTTCATTGATATGAAAAACAAGGTAAGATAAAAAAAAAAGGTACGATAAAAGTAAAAACATGACTCTATAAATGGAGTTCCTGGTTAGATGTTTTATTGTTTTTTGTTTGTAAACCTTTACGTTATTTGGGAAATAAATCTTAACATTAAACTATTAAAAAAATGAAAATGTGATGCTACCAAACCATAAGCAAGTGGATAATACATTTACATTAGCTATAGATAAGTCATAAGTGTGTGGACCATTAGGGGATAGTTACATCTTTACCTAATGAGTTGATCATGGGACTAGATGACCATTTATTATTTTTAAATAAGTTAGGTGGTCCAAGCTTTCGTGGAATGCCCTTAACCACTCAATTACGAGTGTGTGTTATCCCAGGCTACGTTGATGAACAACATGGCTTCCAAAGATATCGGCTCACCATAGAATTTACCAATTGAGTAACTAGGACCTTTGTAGAGTAGGCCCTAGGTTTCTTGGGACTGCTTTTTAGGATATTTTCTAAAAGATTGATGTTTAGAGCATCTTCAAATGTTTACTTCAGTTTCAAAATGATGCAAACATAAAATGAGTTTAAGTTTTTTTTTCTAATGGTTTATATCATTTTTCTCTAAAAGAGAAATATTCCAAATATATTCTTATTTATTATTTATTTTTTAAAATCTATTTTATTTTCTAGTGATCTCATTTTTTAAAGAAAAACATCAAAAAATAAAAGAAAATCTTCTCCAAATTGTACATCATTTTGAGGAAAATTATGAGTTTTATGAATAGTGTTCCCTTAAATATGAGGGAACACTATTCATATTCTGAGTTTTGTTCCTTCAAAATGATGCACCATTGGAAAAATATTTCTCTTATTCTTAATGTTTTTCCTCAAAATGAGGGACCATTAGAGATGGTCTTAGGAGTGTTTACATATATTTAAAAATAGTGATTACTATTTTTAAATACAATATTTTTTTTCACCTAAAACTTATTCTAATAAATATGAACCAATAATAATCTAGTAAATGTAATTATTTTCCTGTAATTCTTAGACTTTTTGCATATTGTTTTGGTAAAAATCATCTTTGGTCCAAAAGCAAAAAAAAAAAAACTTACCCATCTTGTAAATGACACGAAAATTTAATCAATAGCTAAGATGACGAATGAATGAAAAAAAAAAAGAAGTGAAAACTTGATGAGGTTTAAAAGATTCAGCTAAACAAATAAACTCATGAATTACATATGTATCATTCTATGACATAAACAAAGCACACAAAAAATACGTAGGTAATTACTTTTGCATTTGAATCAATATTTTAAGTTATTTTTTGCAACTTCTAAAACTTGGAGATAATAGTAAAGGAAAAAAAACAAGAAAGAACAAGTCTCTGGTCTCACTACCAGACAAGACATGTCTTCCAATCCATTCTCTTCTTCCATATAATAACTCTTCTCTTCTCTCTCTTTCGTCAAATATCCCAAAAACCCTTGTCTTCTCTGCTTTACTTTTCTCCAAAAATCCTCTCTTTTTCCGGAAAGATTCACAAATTCCTTGTTATCTCTCCGTTTTAATGGCGCCGGCGACGGAGCATCAGAGTTCGTTCCTTAGTCGAATCAGCCGTCGCAATCAGGTGGTTTCAATGGACGTTAATCACGAACAAGAGCTCGAAGAACTCGAAGATTTTCAAAAACACGTAGCTGAACGTTTCACGGAGTTACTACCATCGTCGGATTCGCCGGAATCTGATCCGATTCTATCGATCCAGTGGCTACGAAAGCTTCTTGATGTTTTCATGTCTTGTGAATCGGAGTTTCATTCCGTTTTAACTGCGAATCAAGCTCAGATCTCGAAACCGCCGTTGGATAAGCTTGTCCCGGAGATGCTTGATCGGATTGTTAAGGCTCTTGATATCTGTACAGCTGTAGTCAACGGCGTTGACTCAGTCAGACAAATCCAGCGTCTTGCTGAGATTGCCGTTACGGCGTTAAAACAAACGCCGTTAAGTGACGGAAGCGTTAGGAGAGCTAAACGTGCTCTCACAAGCCTCCTCGCCGCTTTTAACGCCGATAAATACAGCGGTGGTAGCAGTGGTGGTAGTAGCGGTGGAAGCGGTCGGAGGACAACACCGACAGAACAGTGGTCTTCCTTTGGCCGGCGTAGCGGCGGCGGAGGAGGAGGAGGGTGTGTGAGTAAGAATTGGTCAGCGGCGAAGCAGATTCAAGCAATGACGGCGAATCTTGTACTGCCACGTGGCTCAGAAGCGTCACCTATATATATAATGAGTAGTGTGATGGTAATGGTGATGTGGACGTTAGTTGCGGCGGTTCCTTGTCAAACAAGTAATGGTTTAACTGTTCATTTGCCGTTGCCTAAGCATCAGGTTTGGGCTAGCGCCGCCGTGAGTATCTCCGAGAAGATCGGAGAAGAGATGAAACGGAAGGAGATGAGGAGTGGTGGATTGATGGAGGAGATGCAGAGGATGGAGAGGATTGGGTTAAAGCTAATGGAATTTAGTGAAGGGTTTAGGTTTAATGGGGAGGTGGAAGTGGTGGCGGAAGTGGCGGAGATGGAGGAGATTTGCCGGAAAATGGAAGATGGGCTTGAAGTGTTACAGAGACGAGTTAGAGAAGTGTTTCATAGGTTGGTGAAAAGCAGAAGTGAGATTCTTGAAGTGATTGGTTATTGTAATGTTTAACTCTTTGTTAAACTCTAATGTCTGAGAACTCTTTTGATTAAGAAAGATAAAAGAGTTAAAATTACAGGTTTTTTTGTATTGTTTTGTTTTTATAATCTTTGATGTATATAATCTTAATTACAGATATGTGTATACACTATGTTCCTTTGTGATTATACCAAAGCCATTTTGATTTTCTGAATCTCTTTAATCAATGGGATCAAACTTCTCCAACAAAGAAATTATAATCTTCTTTTGTTTCACACTGAGTTTTATGTCAAATTCAAGACTCAAGAGATGTTGCTTAAACAATGTATAAAGATTGGAATTAGCTATGTATCTTCTAATTGCATATCAAAAAAGAATTGTAATGTAAAAAGTAAACAGATGTGTAGTTTGGTCATGGTCTTCTTAGGTATATACATTTGTGTCATTGTGTGTAGTTTTATCAATGGAGAGAATTTGAGACAGACAGATGAATGATGAACCATCCAAATCGCAGGTAAACTAGTTACAAGTGGATCAATGGGCTTCACTAACCCAACGTATTTTTTATTCAACCATTGAGCTTACCCTTTTGGGTCATGGCCTACCTACATTGGTTTACAAGAAATAAATATAAGATTGTTCTTGTTTGTTAGACATCTAACTAAGATTGATTTAGTCACTTTTATAAAACTGTTTCACCTTTTACTAATTTCACACCATATTTCTAGCTATATTTTTTTTTACATATATATATATATATATTCAAATCTGTCCCTTCTTATAAAATAGTTCATCTTCTAATATTTTCTTAGACTGAGAATATATTTGTTAAAAAAAAACATATTCTGTTATTTTTTTTGGCATCCATATTCTGTTATATTATACACTAAAATTATTCCAATTTTAAGACGTCTAAAAGAATATTGAAAAATGCAAATACATTTTTTCATTGAAAGATAAATGGATAGAAAATTTAGTACAACGATTTCACAAACGTGAAATTTATTCGAAAAATCACATTTTCACCACATGCATTATTAATACAAATCTCGGAATTGTAAACACCCAAAAAGGTCGACAAAAAGAACAAAACAAAAACACCCAAAAATAAGGAAACAAAACAAACAAAAAAAGATTCAAAGAACATTTTCAATTAACAAATGCACATGTTCTTCGAATCTCCCCATCCGACCCAGTCTTGACCTTAATCCTTCCCATTTTCTCCATGGCCTTAGCGAACTCAGCAAAGAACTCTTCCTCAGCCCCTATGGCGGCGAAACGTTTCACCTGAGCCAATGCCGAAGGATCCATAGTCAATGCAGCATCAGACTCAAAAAGTCCACGACGTTTCAAGACAAGCCTGTAGTAGCTAAGATCAAAGGTGTTTCTACTTCCAGGATCCATTTCAACTTGTGTGGTATTGTCGGCGAGAGATAAACATTTCCTTGACTTTAGATTGTCGGCGTATTCGCTGTCTAGCGACGGATCTTGACCTCCGTTGCCGGTGAAATTGAAGAGACGCTTCGAGAAGGAATTGCAATGAGACACTCCTATCGTGTGCGCACCTAAAACGTTTAAAAATTACACTATTTAAAATACAACATACAAAACGGCACCGTTTTTATCGTAAGTTACTAAACCGAACCTAAAAATTCAATTTCTTATCGGAATTAAACATTTTTTATACCGGATAACAAAACGAGGTCTTTAACATCAAGTCCTTGGTTTCCAAAAAGAGTTATAAGAGTCGTGAAGTTTCCAAAAGGAGGAGGAATATTGCTCAAAGCCTCATTAAAGTTAGAGATTCGTCCATCTCTACGTCCTGTTGGAACATTCCATGTTGGTCCACCCTAAACCATAATTAACCAAAACTGGTTTAGTTTGGTATAAGAAAAACGAGTTAATATAATGTAGTACAAGCTTGGCATACTCACAATAGCTACAATAGAGTCTCTAGTAGCGAGGGTGATGATATCAGCGCAGGAGACAATTCCAGGACACATTGATTCTAGAGCAGACTTTATTTTATCGATGAAGTCAAAACCTCTAACAGTTTGATTCGGAGGAGCAAGCTTCTCGACTTGTTGGTTTCTCGATGTCGCGTTGAGCAAGATCGAAGCATCACAACCCTATCAACACCAATACATACGTATTCATACATCTATGATCTATCTATATATATATATATATAAATATAAACGTTTTTGCATCTACCATATAATTATCTCTAAAATAATTTGATGATATGTTTATAATTAATTTACGTAGATTGATTGTATTGGTTTTGGACTATAATCTATATATTGAGTATAGATACTATAATATATAGAATTTATAAGTTATGAATTGTGATAATAATAAAAGAAAAGTGAATAATTAATACCCGAACGAAGCAATCATGGAAATGCATTCTAATAAGAGCAGCAGCCAAAGAAGGTGCATGATTGATGTGTTGGTTGACAACATCTTGTACGATCTTCTCTGCGTAAGGGCAAGTGTTGTCGTAAAATCCCATCTTCAATTGAGCTTCTGAAAAGCTCACTGCAGAACCTAGAATCACAAGAATCATCACAAGAGCTAACTCGAAGCTTGCCATTTTTTGTTTGTTTGATGAGGTACTTTGAAAATTTGACTCGGCAATGTTTGGAGAATAAGAATTCCCAAGTTATGGTTATATATGGTTTTGTCGTGAGAGGATAAAGCAATGAGAAGAAGAGAACAAGAAGAAAGAACCTAACTAACATGTTCTATTTATTCCCTTCTCATGTTGATTTTAATTTTCTTTCATAAAATTAATGTATGGTTTTGCACCACAAGAAAATTATTAATTAACTACTACACAATTAGTTGCATTTTAGTCTCATATAAGTGAAAGGAGACTAAAATGCGACTAAAAAATAGAATCGTAAATCGTGCGTCGCTAAATGAGGTAGTCGCATTTTGGTCGCAAAATGTGCAACTATTTTGCGACTAAATAAACCGTCACATATTTTGCGACAGCAATATGCGACTTCAAAAGAAAGACGAAAAAGCGACTACCAAGTGGACGTTGCAAATGCGAAAGCCGACTAATAAATGCCGTAGCAAATCAGTCGCAAAAATAGTGTGACTTTTTGGCGACGACAACATTGTAGTCGCAGATTTTGCGACGAAATAGCGACTTCATATACGTCTCAGAAAAAACTACATTTTAGTCGCTAATTAGTAGCACAAAAGGCCACAAATTTGTGACTGTAAAATGTTACTAAAAAGTGACTCATAAGCGACTGATATGCTACTGTTGTTTTAATTAATAAATACAAAAATACAATTAAATAAAACGTAATTATTATTTAAAAACAAAATTAATAGAAATATTTAAAATGTAAATTAAACTGCAAAAGTATAATTGAAAAAGAAATTTAACAACAAAATATTTAATTTTTTTTTTTAAATTATAATTATTTTCTAGAAAATCGGTTTAGTTCTGCGGTGGGGGTTGTGGTGACGTGGCTGACGTGCTCGGGTTCTGGGAGTGGGCTTCCACAAACCGTGCATATCCTAGATCCTCTCGCATATACGCCACAAGCATCTCCCAGCTAGCTCATTACCTGAGATTGTTGAGCTACTTCCTTCGCTTCTTCTGCTATCTTCATGGCTTCTTCGGCTTTAGCACGATGATGCTCGTTCTCCGCGGCTTGCTCTTTGATCCTGCGATGAGCAGCTTCAAGTTGGTCCCATAGTTGTGCCATCGAAGTGTAGCTACTTGACTCACCAGACCGCTTATCCCTAACAAATCGGCTCTCCATGCTACCGAGTCCATACATTGTGCCTCTTGAGTCGGGAATGGTTGACTACATACAGCAAAAACAAATATTGGTGATCAATATCCATAACTAAAATATTAAACAAACGTATAAGTGTAATTACCTCTAAAAAGATAGCATCTAGCTCTTGGGTTGTAAGTTGATGACGTGAGGAGTTAGCATCCGACAAGTCGAAGTCATCATCTTCAAGTTGTGCTAACTTCTCCTCTACATTTTTATCATACGTCTCGCAGATGTTCTTCGCTTTCTGATCGACAAAAGTCCCATCTGCTTTAGTATGTGTTCTCACAAAAACCTCTCCAACAGACACAGGTCTACCAAGTTCTTGCTCCTATTAACACGAAAATGTAATCAACTCCAGAAAATAAAGACAAACTTGGCATTAAACCCCATCAAATAGAGCAAGGTATAAATTAATGTAAAAGGAAAAAATGAAGGCAACGTACCATTTCATATTGAATTTGTTCGTAGCTTTTTGGGCCAGCTACATGTTTATGAACACCAAGACCACCCCGTTCTGAGTTGCGCGAGTTGGATGCCACACTACTCTTTGATTGCGCTCCTTCAGTTGCCCAAGGAGCCACAATGTCTCGCCAATCCACTTTGGCCTATCTTTATGTCGAACTTTACTAACCATATCCTTCATCCAGTTAATACAAATAACATTGTATTTCCGCCTCACAAGTGGGGTGATCAATGGAGCCCAAGTATATTCTTGGTGAGAAAAAATATTAATAAGTTATTAAAAAGTTTGAAAATATATTGAAAATAATAGAAATAAAATTAAAGTTTTTATACCGCAAAATCAATGAAATATCTATCCTGCCGTCTTGGTGGAACTTTGGACCAGCTATAATAAGGTCCATCAAATTTGTGCTTCAAGAGTTTTGAGACTTTCCGGGTTATCCGCCTCTCGTCTCGACCAAACCTACATAAGATTTACAAATACATTAGTAGGAAAAAAAGTAAGATGCTAAGTTTTAAAAAAAATTTGAACCTTACCATGTTGTCCCTTCTACCAAATCAGGATTCAGAATGGGCAAATACATTTTTCTTCCCGGAGTTCGCATAAGATCCTCCAGCGTCATATGTTCGACCTCACCCATAGGTCCAGGAGTCGCCTCCTCTTCTGGTTCTTCATGCATCGCATATGGCATAGGAGGTTCATGAATAGAAGAGGGTGCAAAAGGCGGTGGTTGTGTCACTTGTACATTGATACGAGATGTCCTACTGAGAGGGGATTTGGATCTTTGTTGGGGAGGCACAAAAGAAACTGATGCTCTCGATGTCGAAGGATGATTGGTTGTGGCTTGAGATGACCCTGATCTCCCACCTCTGCCACGGCCTCGAAAGCTTCTAACACCAGAAGTCATACTAAGACAAAAGGAAAAAAGTGATATCAAGACAATATCTCAAAAGTGAAAAAATAACAAAGCTGGGTATTTATATACATGAAACAAATATTTAATAAATTTTAGTTATTTAAAAAATCGCATTTTTAAAATGGTAGGTAAAGATGCTAAAAATGCAGTTTAGAACAATTTAAAAGGAATCAATTATGTCAATAAAATTGTATCTAATAGCATTTTGGTGATTTCTGTGTTATATTGGTGAGAATAGATTCCATAAACATTGAACTATTTCGATTCTAAACTATATATGGCTCTTACATCATGATGCTATGTATATCTATATGGAGGGAACTTCTATATAATTTATATGGAGTAAAAGTATATTCCACATATATATATATATATAACAAAATAAAAGAAACAATACCAATAGATAAATAGGAATCCAAATCTATGAATAAACCTCCTTACGGTATTATCAATAAGTTAATGTCTCTTCATATCTATCATTCTATAACTTCATAGTAAGTCTTTTAATGGTTTCGGCACATAACATAGAAAAAATTGTTTGTAGATTAAACAGTTTAAAATTTATTATTGATAAGTTGTAAATCATAATGCTATAGATGGAAAATAATAAAAAAATTCGATGCACCCATATTGCAAACAATTTTAAAAATATAATTATGACAGATCATTGTCTACCTAAAAAATTGAACAGTTTAGTTCACTAATCATTTGATTCGTTAAATCCACCATATCAACTTAAACCAACGAATATCTATAAAAAATTTTAATTGTATAAACTGAATTCATTAGGTAAGTGATAAGATATTATTTCGAAATAGAAATGGAAATGAACGGAGCATTATACATTAGGTACGTAATAAGAAAATTTTCTAAGTGGTGAGAAGCACAGAAAAATCACTAAGGATATAATTTTTTTTCACATACCTTCTAACTACAATAGAAACGGAGATGAGCTTCTTTCGCCAACTTTGTGGTTATACCATGCTACCGATTAGTAGACAAAAAGAGTCTGCGCGCACAAACATCACTATCAATACCAGTTGCTTAAACCAACATACGCAAATATGAACGTATGCAATAGAAAATCCCATAATACTTATAGTTTTCCAAACCAAGCTTTGGATTAAACCAACATCATGGAATAAAAGCAAATGCAAAATCCGGATTTTGTTTTTACCAAAAAAAAACTGCATTTAACCTTAACAATTATAAAGAAGACACAATCGTTTAGAGTTCGGTGTAAATATTTTTGCAATTTCGTAATCTAAATCGGGTTATGGCAATCTCTAATGTATTTCGAATGTAGACAAATGATGCAGTGTAAAGCACCTTCGATATACGAAATCATTAAGCCAAAACGTAAGTCGGTGTTGATTTTTAATATATTTGATATGAAAGAGACAAATTTGATAGATCTGCAACTACTCTAAACAAACTACAACAGAGCAAGTTTCGGCGAATTTGAGTCGAAGAAACTGGGTTAATTTGAGACATTTACTACACATCAAACTGTTGATCTAGAAAACACGAAACACGGGTAAAACCAATCAATTGATCACCAAATTTACCTCGAGCTCCTCAGGAAATGGTGAAGCGATCGAATTTGGTTCGAATTAGATACAGGGCTGAAAGTAACCGGATCGGATCGAGTTACTTGGTTTGAATTTGGATCGAATTTGGTTCGAATTTGGTTTTGGGAGACGAAGTCAGAGATTCTTCGTGCCCCTACAAATGCTTGTGCATAATCAGTAAATTATAGCATGCAAAACCCAGATTCCGGGGTTCTTGTCGAAGAAGAAAGCAATAGACGGTGAATCGGAAAATGGTAAAGAAGATGGAGGAGAGTAGTTTCAGAACGGCGAAAGGGGAAAAAATGGGATAAGTTGTTCTTGATATATAACACGCAGTCGCCTTTTAGTAGCTCCATTTAGCGACACATAAGCGACTGAATTTATTAATTCCGTATTATTCACTTACAAATGTGCATAGTCGCCTTTATGTAGCCTAGTTAAGCTACTGAATAGCGACTCTATGAATTATTTTATGAAATTTTTTTTTATTCGGAAATAATAACCGTAGTCGCCTTTTAGTCACTAAACGATGCGACGAAAAGGTGACAACTTAATTTTTTTTTAGCCAAATTTTTTTTTTATTGCTGCAGTCGCCTTATCGTCACAGAGTTTAGCAACTAAATTGCTACTCTCATATTTATATATTTGTTTTAATTTTTGTATCGGTTATTTACATAGCAGTCGCCTTTTAGTCACTTAAAATGTGACGAAAAGGCGACTACTTGATTTTTGGTGAGGCGAACTATTTTTTTTTTTGTGCAGTCGCCTTTTCGTCACATCATTTAGCAACTACATAGTGACTCCCTTATTTTTATTTTTCTAAAAAATTTTGAATCGGTAATTTAAAACGGCAATCGCTTTTTAGTCACTAACTTATGTGACGAAAATGCGACTGCATAAAAAAAAAATATTGGCCTCACAAAAAAACTTGTAGTCGCCGTTTGGTCACATTATTTAGTGACTAAAAGGCGACTCTCGGATTTATATTTTGCTAAAACTTTATGTTTCAGGAAATTTACACATATATGATGCTATTATGCTATTATATATAATTTTATATATAATAGCCAAATAAGATGCAATTAATCGTGGCATAAACATAATTGATTTGGGTAAAAACATATATGATTTGGGAATAATATTAGATGAATCAATTATTTATGATGATATTATTTTATATATTTGTATTTTTACACTGTACTCGCCGGTTACTAGCTATATAATGCGACGAAAATACGAAAATCATATTTTATACTTAGCAAACTTTATATTATACGTTGAAGTCGCCTTTATGTCGCATAATTTAGTAACTAAATAACGACTTCCTTTATTTTATTATGCTATTAATAAATCAATTAGAAATTAGAAGTAATTTCTGATTTAAAATCAATATTTTTATTTGATCACATTGTAATAATTTAACGAGGTATTATATTTTATTCTAATATAAATTAATATAACGAGTGTTCTAAACAATATATCAATATACATATAAATAAATATTTGTACACATATAATCAGTCAACTGATGCGGTTCAATTATATTTGTACACATATAATCAGTCAATACATATAATAATTGATGATTTTTATTTAGTAAACCTATATATTATTCACAGCAATCGCTATGTAGTCACTAAATTTTGCGATTATTATGCGACTACACGATTTATATGATTACTTACAATATTAGTCGCTTATTGGTCACCTAATTTAGTGACTATATAGCGACTATAAGAATAATATGATGTTATTTATTTAGTTAAGTTCTTTTATATACAATGCAGTCGCTTTTGAGTCACTATTATGCGATTTCATGATTAATATGTTTTGGTAAGCCTATATTATACGTTGCAGTCGCATTTGCGTTGCAACAGTTATGACAACATAGCGACAACGCGAATAAGATGATATTATTGATTGAGGTAACGACCCAAATTGTTTTCTAATAGGTTTGGTATTCTTCAAAATATTGTAAACACTTGTCATACCTATATAAAGATCAAAACCACACAAAATACATAGCCAAACCGATTTTCATGTTCTTTAAGTTTTCTTAATGCATCTTATTTAAAGTTTAGATTTTAATTTTGTTTTTTAATTTCTTAACATTGTTGTTATTTAGCGAAGTTTTATATTATTTATCCACTCTAAAGTATTACTACGACTCATCTACACTATCTATCACCATAGTAACATTTTTAAAAAACCTTTATTAATAACAGAACACAGGAAGATATGGTATTAATACCAAATGTCAAACTTATTTCACCATACATATCTATATTATAACATTGTTAAACAGCTTAATCAATGACCAATCTCAAACTTTTCGATGTGATACTGGCAACAACCATATTCATCACCATTGCATTCGTAAACATCTTAAGGTTCCTCAAAATCCGGACTTAGAGGGGGGGGAGAGGTGCAGTTCCTCAACGTTTAGACCAAATTGCCTCGCAATGGCATCAACATCTAGGTCCTTCGGAGGACTTTCAACTTCTTCAGCATAACCACCGCCCTGGTAACTATCATATGGAGATTGTGTAGAACCCGGGGTGAAACTTGGTTCAACTTCTGTGATTGGAGCCTCGGATTCCCAAGACAGCTCCACTATTTGGTGCTCCTGATCCCACTCTGCCAACTTCGCCGGTAATTGAAAGTCAGTTACATCAGAAAAATTTAGAAGTGGTGCTTCTGAATCAGGGAACGGGTTACAAGGAAGCTTTGACATTATATTTCGTTTGTGTTTGTTTTAAATCTCATCTCATATGAGATATTTTATAAGAGAATTTGCATATATAAATTTAACTAAAAAATATAAAAGTAGGTACACCTAACTACAATTATTTAAACATGTGGGAATAAATGTAACTATTTTGCGACTACTTATCATATAAAAGTAGGTACACATAAGTTGCGACCAATATACGACCATAATTTTTTGTATTTTGCAACTATAATGCGACAGTCTACAATTTAATAATAAAATCAACAACAATAGTATTTTAGTCACTAATAAGTATAAATATTTTGCCACTATTTAGCAACTACCCTTTTAATGCGACACAACTGCGACCAATATGCGACTGGGTATTTTCGTTATTTTCCATTATTTCTGACTTAAATCACAAAATAAACAGAAATCGTATTTTAGTCTCAATTTGGTGGCAATATTATGCGACGTTTTTGCGACCACCTTTTTTTGGACTATAATGCAAAATTTAGTCACTAATTGGTAGCAAAAATTTGCGATCCTTTAGCGACTACAGTTTTGGGACAAAAATGCGACCAATATGCGACTGTGTATTTTCAAATTTTTTTCTATATTACGAGTAAAATTACAAAATCGACGGTAGTCGTATATTTGTCGCTATTTGATGGCAAAATTATGCGACCTTTTTGCGATTATTATTTTTTTGACAATAATGCAATCAATATGCGACGAAATTAGTAAAGTTACATTTCAGTTGCAGAAAAATCACAAATTAGTCTTTTTTTTTGCGATTACATAAAGCAGTTGCTTCATGTAGTCGCTTTTTACGTGTTTTCTTGTAGTGTTGTCTTTTCTTTTTGTTATCACTTTTGTTTAATTGGTTGTTGAGGAAATATTATCTAATTATGGTGCATATCTATATAATGAAAAGTATAAATGAAAAGAGATAAATTCTCTCAAAATATTAACAGAAAATTAAACCATATGTAATTTAACTAATTTACTAAATATTCATAAAATTAAATGATTTGAAAATATTAATTTAAATTAAATTTATTAGGCCAAAAAGTTGATTGTACCAAACATAAATTTATTATTTTAACATGTATCTATATAAATATATAATGAAACAAAAATGAGGAGAGAGAATCTATAGAAACAATTATTTTTCTTAAAATCTAAAAAATAAAAAAATGTTTCACTTAAAATTTAGGGGTATATTGAACTGAGCATTTGGAGAGGTTTGAGTTAAAATGACAAATCATTATCATGTGTTATTGAAACATGAATTTTAAAATCTAGTGTTATTGTTTTAATGAATTTAAAATATATCATATCCATTGTTATTGAAAATATTTTAAAAATTAGATTTGAAAGTTTGATGTGAGATTTCAGAGAATTTAATAACAAAATTTCTAATTCACCATAATTCACCATAATTTAACCAAATCATTTCAAAACTCATTAAAACTCAAGTCTATCTAAATTCTTCATCCAACACACCCCCTCAATTAATCAAAATTTTTACAGTTAATTAAGAAAAATACTTTATTAATTAATTTATTTTACATAAAATTATATTGAATTAAATCTAATAACAAAATCAATTATTTAATAAATATTTAAAATACTTTAAAATATTAATCATCATCTAATTATCTATACAACGAAAATGAAAGTGAATATAGAGAATATTAAACAAATGATTTTGAATTAAAAAAATTATCTATTTTACATGATTTAATATGTTTTTCAATTGTTGTTGAACTTTTTTCATTAAAATCATGTTTTTCAAATTTTTACATTTCCGTATATTTTGTACCCATGACTCCATGAGATATAACTTTTGTTTTTGACAAATGTTTTTCTTTTGGCAGGGACGTCTCCATGAGATATAATTTTACTTGTGTTAAATCTTAATGTGTAAAATATAATTGACTTTTACGGTGTGTAAATATTATTACTATAATATAAAGTAATTGGATAAAAATATTGGCCACAGAAATCATGGATATATAAATGATCTAGTGTTTCTTTGAATTCATTTGTGTTTTTTTTTCTATATTAGTTTGCCAAATTGAAATAAACCAATAACACTAATTCAAACCGAGCATTCCACTAGGAATTACGAATATATTTGATCTCTCTTTGTTTTTATTTATTTGATCTTTAGTTCTTAGCATGTATGTTATCAGTGTAAGAATAATTTTCGAGCCATACTGTTACATACATATATTAATTAATGTGTTTGAACCATTATTTAACTAATTAAAAAGCAAGAGTGTTCATTTTGCAATAAACAAAAGTTAAAAACATTATAATTATTGTTATTATACACAAACTAATGTGTAAATACGAGTCAGTAATTATTAATCTGTTGAAATGTCGATGTAGAACTTACAAGTAGTTATTTTATAGATAGAAGATTGTGGACGGTAAGCAATCCTAACATACAAAATTTCACAATTTTATCACTCGAGATCTATAGATTTTCAAAATTTATATTAGTTGATTAAAAACAATCCAGATCATAACTATGAATAATCAAAAAGATATAGGAATAATAAAGCGAACAATATGCTAATATTTTATTTTATATACCTTGCTGTATTTATCCAACTTGTCATGCCATGATACTACAAAACTCCAAAGCTATGACTGTTTTTATTTTCATTTTCTTTTTGCTTGAAGTTACGTATGATGGCTATCGTTTTTTTTTTGGTTCTTTGGTAACGAAATGAAACGTCGAATACACTCTTTATTACTTAACCCCAAAATCTTATACAGTTTTAAAAATAATGAATGTAAACATTTATAATTTTAATCAATGTCTTTGTAACATATTTATACAATAACTTATGTAAACTATTTTCGGAAGTAACATATTTATAAATAAAATATGTTAAAAAAAGAATGTAAACATTTATATAAGATATAAAACTAGAGTATATATTTGCATAGCCAATTTATTTATACGTTGTATGATATTCTTGAATTATAAATACAATCTACATTTTAACCCAAAAAATAATAAGCTAAATCATAACAAAAATAAAACGATACAAAACATTTACAACTCTTGCTGCTTTATATCTCACCGTTTCTTTAACAAAAAAAAAGATCTAGATTTTAACCACAAAAAATATACAATCTAGTTCAAATCTTGAAACTAATTAGACAATTCATAGACTTCTTCTTTTAACTATATGCGAGTAGGTAGATCGTAGAGTCATGTGTACATTTGTACTTTATATACATATGCAATTAAATATAATCCTTACTATTTATAACTTTCCAAAATTTAATAAACAATCCTAAAACTCAATCTGTCGTATGCTATTACGTAATACGTACTGTAATGTTACCTAGTAGACCTGCTCCCACCATTGGCAGCCGCCGTGGCCCATGGCCGAGACCGTCCACGTTACCGAGATTTTCTATGACATTATATATCTCTTATTTACTTATTTTAAATAAATTCAAGAACATAACGACATTAGTGGTAGTTATCAATATATATATATATATATGTGTTCAAAAATAAATTCATACACTTATGAATCTCTTGCGCAATAACCGACATGATCTCTAAAAAAGAAAACTTCTTATTCAGTTTCTTATACGATTATCAAGTTCTAACGAAAATAAAATGACTATACTCCCAATCAACAAACACAAGTACACAGTTATCTAAAGTTGTAGTATATACACTTTTTTATAAAGAAGGTGAAACTGAAGTTGTACGTAGTAGTATGATTTTTCAAATTTAATAACGGAAAATAGATTAATCCGTCACTATAGCATATCATCTTTGCAGTATATAAACTTTTTAAATAAAAAGTTAGTACATTGTAACAGAATATTTAATTGACAGCTAAACTCTAATACTAATTAATAAGACACTATGCCCATTTGGCTACTATGTTTTTTTCTTTTTTTGTTTTTGTTTTTTTGATAAAGCATTTGGCTACTATGCTACTAACCAAAGTTATTGATAACAATCTATCCACGTGAAGCATTAAAAGAACAAATAGAACACAATATCCTAATAAGAAAATCTCTTTTAGACTAGTTTCATTATTAGGAAAATTAGCTACCAAAATGTCGAGAACTAACAACATACTGTATCTCTAAAGACTGGAATAACTAAGTTTCATTGACGTTTTGAATAGCTAAAAGGAAAAATGCGATTTTTGTGTTAATAGACATGTGTTGTGTGAAGAGGATTGATTAATTACACATTAATCTAGAGATATTGTGTTTTTGTCTTTACCATGCATTCACCGAACCAATTTTGTTTGTTTTTAAGTTACCAAGGAATGCATTTCACCAAACCAATTTTCCAACCAGAAAAAAAAAACGTACTAAATTTTGTTAACAGTCAATATTTTGAGATTGAAATTAAGTCTCAAAAAAAAAAAAACAACATTGTCGCCTAGTTTTTATAACTTGAAATTTACCCAGCAACAAAAATAGTATGGACATGAAGGTTATAGCAAGCCTAGATTTGAAGCTATTGGCTACATTGTGCATTCTCTTTTTCTAATTGCTTGAATATATTTATTTGTAAGCTATTCAGTCTTTTGTTTTTTACCTAAATTATTTGATGTGATAGGATTCAATTAAATTTTCTTACTTTTATGTTTATGGTTTTTTTCCGACAAATCTCGTATGATGTTTGCACAAAAAAAAAACAAATAACAACAAAGTTGGCCACAAATAATTGCTTCACTAGTTCTCTTCAAGGTCGGTCTTTTACTTGGTAAACCTTCTTTTGTGCTTTTCAATAGAGCAAAGTTTGGATTTTTTTGGGGACAAAATGTTAAGATTTATATTATTTTTAATTTTTTTTATAGCAGTTGCAGGAATAACGAAGAATATAGAAAAATAAAAAAATTAAGAAAACGACAAAACAACATGATACAAAAACAGATTAAAACCAAGAAGTTATGCACATACAAAAAAAATTCCAGAGAAACCCCGCTAAATAAACATTGATTTCAAGCTATCACACTTGTACATTTGCGTTCCTTAGTTTCAAGGAATCCATGTCCCCATCGTTGCCATGAGCAACATTCACTTGAAACCAGTCCTCAAACTTCAAAGTAGTGGCACCTATAGTTTTTTCGGGGCCAAACACCAAAACAAATACGGTTTACTGCCAAACCAAACCCGCTGCTTCTATTCAACAATGGACCACCACCAAACCAATAACCAGAGCAATCACTTAACATTTCAGTATCGAACCAAACACATGCTAAACAATGCAAGGAAAAAACAAAAGAGGCTTTAGATCAGGAGGATTGCGCCACATCAAAGGCCTACATCAAACCAATGCCCGATGACTTTTGTGTTCAATCACCACAACCAAGACAATTCCGAGCAAACCCACGGCCAAACCGCACACGCCGACAGAGTAACCGTAGATACACCACCACTAAACCTCCGGTGAAGACAACCACAATACCATCGTAGCCTCCGCCCCCGACAAGGACGCCGAAACCCTAAGAAAAAATGCCGAGAAGAGCAAGTTACCAGAATTGTAGGACCAAGGCAAGGACAATGCCTCATGGAACCGCCGGTGATGTCCTCATTTACTGGGAGAAAAAAAGTTCATGATCTTGCTTACACGCGCTAGTTTCGAGAGCCAAACTTTTTTTCCATTTTTTATTAGTGAAAACTCATGTTCTAAAACACGGATTAGGCGGCTGATTAATCGCCGAATAGGCGTTTGGCGGAGGTGAGCCACCGCGATTTCATCTAAATCGGCGAGCAAATCGGATTTTCAAAAAAGTTTAGTTTTTGATGGGTTTTTACTTAAAAAACTAGTTCTACTTCGTAGATCTGCTATACTAAAGTTAAATCTACACGAAATAGCAATTTAAAAACGCAAAAATGGTGAAAAAATAAGATGGAGACGAAAATTAGGGTTGTAGGTCGTGAAGTTGAAGCAAAACTGTCATTTAAACTTCATTAAAGCGAAATTGAAAAAGATAACAAAATTGGACATTTCTGGCATCAAACTCGGGTTATGGGCCTTACAAATTCTCATCGTAACCACTGGCTAAGTTTTACCAACTTATATTATCTCACATTTTTAATATATATACATATATATATATATTGATAAAAACATTAAAAAAATTCCGATTAATCCTCAATTTAAATTCGAATATATGATTACTCGCTATGGCCATCCTCGCCGTCCGATTAACACCTAGCGAATTTTTAAACATGGATGAAAACCATACAGAATAATAAAACGTAATGATGATGAATTGATGATCAAGTAAGTTGTTTTACCGGTCAGAACCATCTAATCTCCATTTTGGTTTATTTTTCTGTTGATTTTTTTAATATAATTTATTGGTGGCCCAACAATTGTTCTGTTACTGGCCTATGGATTCTATGGGCCAAATTCTACAACTTTTATTGCTTATTTCAGCATTACAACAATATTAACATTTATTTTCTAAATTATATATAAGATGATCCTCTATTTTCCTCGATTAATTTTAAAACCGAGGTTCCACGATGGACCGGTCAATTCACCGGTTTTACCATGTACGATTCTCGGCTATGTTAGTTGAATCAACAGTTTGATTTGATTTTGATTAATCTCAAGCATCAGAACACCTAATTAGAACTAAATGATCGAGATTTGAGTTTTCTTTTCAACATAATTGGGAAAAACATGGCTTACCAAGACTAGAATTCAAATCGTTATAGATCAGTTTGACAACAATTGACAAATTCTGATGTCTCATTTATATTATTCAATTGGTTAAAATTACATAGAGAGATACACATTAAAAAAATCAACTTGATAGTCGTAGTAGCTATACATACATTTAATTACATAAATGTCACAATCAATATTAAAATAATTGATCTTTCAATTTCCGACAGGTTTAGTCAAAAATTTGAAACGGTCTTCAAGTGTGTGCACGTACGAGCGGAGATGGTGGAACCGGTGAATGAGGCGAGAAGAAACCATCCTCGAACCGTCTCGTGTCATTGAAGCTTAACCGGAGGCTACTCTGCCAACACTTCTTCTTCTTCTTAGCCATCATAGTTGTTGCAACCATCGGTTTATTCCGGTTTAAGCTCTCCTCTTCGAGTTGACTAGTGAACACTCTAATCCTCTCTAGAGCTGTCTCCATTGTCTTGTAGTCCATGTTCGCAAAACATACTCTAAACCATCCCGGTTCGTGGCAATGGAACGAACCACCTGGTGATACGTTCAGCTTCACCTTGTGGACGATCACACGCCATAGCTCAGTCTCCGAATCGAATGTAGCTGTCTTCAAAAGATTTCTTAAATCCATCCATAAGAACAAACCGGCTTTGGCTTTTAACCAACCAATACCTAAACCGTCTAAACCGGTGGTTAACTCTGTGTGTCTTGCAGCTAATCGTAGTTTACTCTCGCGGATGAATTCGTCTACAAAGTCTTCATCGGATAACATTTTGGAAATCAAATGTTGCGTTTGGGACGAAACCAAACCGAAACTCGACATTTTCCGTGCAATTTGAACCACCCGGTCATTGTAAGAGTATATTATACCAACTCTTAAACCGGGTAAACCCATATCTTTGGATAGACTATAGACAATATGAATCAAATCGCGGTCGCAATTCGGGATCTCCTCGATTACTTCTGCAACGCTTATAAACTCGGATTGACCAAAAGTAGTAGCTGCATAGATCTCATCAGCAATGAGATGAATCCCTTTGTCATTGGTGAAGTTAACAAGAGATTTCAAACATTCCCGGTCTAATGTCGTACCGAGTGGATTCGAAGGATTGGTTATGAGTAAACCCTTAACCGGAATACTCGATTTCCGCGCGTTTTCGTACGCAGCTTCCAAGGCTTCAACCGTAATCTTAAACCCATCAGAGCTATGACAAGTAACCGGTACAAGATTCACTCCGGTTCTCCATCTCAAATCTCTATCAAACCTGAAACCAAACCAAACCAAATTAAGTCAAACCAAACCAGATTAAACCAAATTCTAATGTGATTCAGTGACCAAATTTGAATCTTTTGAACATACCCTGGATAATAAGGAGTCGGAACTAAGAAGCCGTCGCCGGGATTAGCTAAACAGAAAGCAACCGTCTCGTGTGCTCCGGTTGCGCCACCGCTCATAACAATCCGGTTAGGATCAAATTTAACTTTGTTATTTCTTGTCTTCTCCATAAACTTCGCTACAGCCTGAAAGAATTAAGAGAAAAAACACAAACAAATTAAAATCATTATAATCAATCAATCAAACCAAAACCAAAAGTGATTAACTTCACCGAACTGATTTTACTTACTTGTCTGAATTCGGACAAGCCATGATAATCTTGGAAAATTGCAATGTCACTGAACTGATTCACACCTTCTGATGTACAAATCGAACCTTCTGGATGTTCTAAAATCCATTTACGCATCAAATCTCCACAAAGCTACACAATTTAAGAAAAAAAGATTAGTTTTTTAGGTTAAAGAAACAGAGAGAAGAAAGAAGAAAAGTTTGGATTTTTATTTTAAAATTACCTGATTTTCAGCGAGACCCATTTGAATAACTCCGTCAGGTCTATCAATTGGGTGAAATGGGTTTTCTTCATAAGCTTTCCATCCATCGAAATAAGATGAATTCTCGCCGTGACCATCGCCGGCGGCGATTTTAGACAATAGATTACGATCTTGCTTCTCTGCCGCCAAAGCCATCAGTGATTTTGTTTCTTTATCAGATTCTCTTGTTTCTTCAAAGGGGATTTATTGTTTTTTTTTTGTTTTCTCTTGTTCTGTTGAGATTTATGAGTTATTTGATTTGTTGTGGAAATGAGTTTGGTTCTATATATAGAGATTTAGTTTCAGGTGTATACACCGAGTAAGTCTAGCGTTAGGCGAAGGTTCCATGAAAGAACTATAAAAAGTAAAAATTTCAAAATGGTCCTCAATGTTTCTTATTATTTTGTTTGACTTCCCTGAAGTTTGAATTGTTTTTTTTTTGGGTGGATTTGAACCAAATTTTTGAAAAAAGAGTGGTCCATTATGGGAGATGGAACGTAACTGTGTTGGAGTGGGGGGGGACCTGTTAACGTAAACATTAAGTTCAATTTTTATTGTTCATTTTTCAATAATTGGAAATGATACATCAACTTGAATTTATACGATCGTAATCTATGTTAAATTTTTATATTTGATGGAAAAAAATGGACCGGAAACAACTTGGCTAGTGGAACACAATTTTTTTTGTTTTTTTTTCCAGGAAACCTAATATAATCTAGCTCCAACAAACATCATTTACAAGAAAATTTTCAAAAAAAGAAAAACAAAAAACAAACAAACAAACATCATAATCTTCAAAAAAAAAAACATCATATACTCTTTAATAGTTTTGTCAAACAAGAATTCGGAATTTTCATTCCCGTTTTATTTTATAAATGAAATCTAAATTTGTTTCAATAAAAATTTGTATTTTTTATATCCGTTAAAATTTTTGGAACATGCGATCATAAATATTTTATTTCAAGGGGGAACAAATTAAATGTCTATTTTTAGATGATCACCGATTAGGCCTAACTACCGATAACATTTAAAGAGTTTAGAGTTAAGTGAAAACTACCGCAAATATTATGTCGGCATAAACAAGAAATAAAGGTTGAAACAGTTGAATTGTGTTCCTTTTATTAGACACTAGTAAGAGGACTGTTCTTGATTTGATTTTTAAAAACTAATTTATAGGAGTCTTTATCTACGTAAATTCAAAAATAATAATATGCATTTCTTAAGAAAAGTCACTCATTGGGGAAGGTTGAGATCTCCACCTTCTCCTTAATAATGCACTCAAACACGTATTTATATTTCAACTATATTCACTTGTTTTTCCCTCTACATTATTCTTTACTCCTATTTTCATTAATGATATAATATTTCTGTTCACTTGATAGCTTAGAAAAAGGCTAAACATGAAAAGTGTTAGCTTTTGGTTTAAAGTTTAAACAAATAAACCAACTAGAATTCCATTTGTCTACATTTTTAGAATGCCTTTATATTAATGACAAATGTTTATGGCTAAAATCTTATTGAATAAAAGCTGGAATCAGTAATTAAGATAGTGGCAGACATTGGACCACACACATAATGTCGAGAAATAAATGCAATTTTGGCAGCCTCAAAGACCAGTGACATTCCACAAAGATTTTTCCAGTCAAAATCGAAAACAAGAAAAGATGAATTTGAAGCCTTCATGTTGACCAACAGTTTCAATGACTTTTGTCTTCTACACTCGTTTCTTTCTTTTTTTCCTCTTCTCAAATCTCAGTTTTGGACCTTTTGATTAAAGTTTGTAGAATGAAACTACATTATGAATATGAAAATCCACGTCGGAATATGAAAATTATAAGTAAGACTTTTGAGTTATTTAAATATAAAAGATTAATAACATTTGAAAACATTGAAAATAATAAATTATTTATCTTTATTCAGGTATTATGAAAATCTTAGGGACTTTCTTTGTTTTGTTAAACAAGTTCTATTTGTTAGATGAACTGAATTCAAATAATTGTTGATTTTAATATATTAAATACATATTTTTTCATTTTTATATCAGATCAATTTGTTTTTTTTTGTCAACACATCAATGAAAATAATTAAGTGTAGCCTTCAGTTATAGTTTTTAGTTATTTGCTCAATTTGACAGCAATGTCATAACTAAAGAAATCATAATTTACTTATCAAAAAAAAGAGAGAAAAATAAATCATAATTATTTTTGATAGTGTCAGTTTTTTTAGTTGAAAAAGTAAATGTGGGTCGATAAAAAACAACGACCTTGTATCTAGTTTCTTTTCATAAAGTAATAGTATCATTTAAAAATAAAAAATTGTTTTCATTTGACCGGAAGGTTTATACTCTTCTATCTCTTGATTTGCAAAATAGTCATCGTGATCACTTCTAGTCTAAAAGTCAAACAATATTTTCAATTTATTTTTCTAATAAAGAATAGAATTTGGCTTCTGTAAAGTGCGTTTTATATTTTTCAAAGAATTGGTGTGTGTAACCTATAAATTTCAAAATTAATGTCAAATATTTATTAGCACTAGTGGTTGACTAATGTTGAGGACGAGTAGATCAATATATTGATAATGATAACTACTTCTTTCTTACAATAATTTTTTATTCAATTTTTTGTTAAATTTAATTTTATTTAAAAAGTTAAGTTTAAAAACAAAATCTTGCACAACGGGCGGATCCTAATCTAGTTATTTATTAATTATAAATACATGTATAAGGTAGAATTGTAAATGTATAATGGTACACAATTATCAATACTTAGGTTATTTATAAATTATAAATACATGTAATGGTATAAATTATAAATACAGATACATGTATATGGTATAATACTTAGGTTATTTATAAATTATAAATATATGTTTTTATTTTTCTTCTCATTTTTGTTATTCGGATAATCTTATGACCAACGTTATAAACAAAAACATCTATTAATGGACTATGTAGAGAAATATTTTTAATGGAACGTTAAACTTATTTAAAAAGGAGAATATGCAGAAAAAGGTCTGATTCTCCTTGTAGACTAAACACGCCAAATTTGACATACGTTTAATCACATTTAGCATATGTTTTGATGATAAAATAAAAATCATGAAACTTAGATAAACACATTTTTAACTTCCGTCAAACTAGGAAATATTCAATATCTCAAAAAAACTTCTTCAAGTGTTTTCAAAACTTTATAGATCTTCAAAGTCATTATTGTCACTCAACCTTTTTTCCTCATACATATCAATCCAAAAATGCCACGTTGCTAGTCATGCAAATATTGATGGACTAGCGCAATTGATATATAATAATTAAATTATTTAAAATATAACTCCAAAAATAAAAAAAATTCTAAAGTTTGTATAGAAAAGAAATATGTTGAGAGTATCTTATTAACTATGTATAAAATACATTTCCTATCAATGCAGAAAGTTTTGAAAATTCATTTTAAGTAAAACCATTTAACAAAGAAGTATGCATTATTATTCAGTTATTCTAATGTGTATATATCCTGACCTTAACCTACACACCGCAGTCTTTATATTCTCTTTTATTTTTGACACGAGGTGACTATTTAAATTAGCCCTGGACTTCCGGTTCAAACCGAAAAATCCGAAACGGAAGAACCAAAACATTCGGTTATCAGCACCGATTTTAGAAGGAGAGAAGAACCGATCGGCAGTTTTAATTTGACAAATCGGATTTCGGTTCGGGTCGGTTCGGTACTCGGTACCGTTCGGTTTCACCTAACCGCAACTCAGGAGCCATATATAACCCTAATAATTCATTAACCCTCATTATTTCTCAATTTTTTTTCTTCTTCTTCTTCTCAATCTCTCTTCTTCTTCTTCTTCACCCAGCTCTTCATCACCGTTTCTCTTTGTCACTTATCTTTTTCGTCACCGTTATTCTTCGGTTCGATTCGCTGGGTTTGCCATCATCGGCGTTCTCATAACCCAGATCTCGGCTAGATTCACTGGTAAGTCTTCAGATCTGACATATTTTCATCGAAAATGAAATAGATAATCTTCAATTAATCTATATTATCAAATCAAATGAGATGAAAGAGATCATTGGCTTATAAAATCATAAACCCTAATTTATGTATGTGTATTTTGATTCATTTGCAGGAGAAGATGCTAAGAATTCCAAGTTGAAGTCTCGTCGGAAATCTGATGGCCATTGGAGCTCGCCGGCGGCCACAACCACAACCACACATTTGAAAAAAAAAACCTAACCCTAAATGTAATGGACCTGTTATTTTTAGTTGTACCCAATATTTTATTTTGTTAATTGGTTTTATTTTTAATTATTTGTAATTGTAAATTCGGTTATTTTCGGAATAACTTTTAAATCCAATAACCGAACCAAAAAAACCGACTACCGAATGAACCGAACCGAATTAATATTCGGTTTAATTCGGCAAGATTTTTCGTAAACCGAATTTTCAGCCAACCGAATAACCCGACCCGAATAAACCGACCAAACCGAACGCCCATGACTAATTTAAATATTCTACTTTTTTTTCTTTTATCACGGACGAAGTCTGCTTCTAATAAGTTCTATTATTAGAGAACAAACAAATGAAGCTTCATGACAAGTTAAAAATAGAAAGAAAAAAATAAAAAACTTGTCGATGTCGATGCAACTCACTGTCATTTTCAAAATCTTCCAGCTGATTTATTTTCCCAAAATTTGGATAATTGTCTAATTCAATCAATTTCTCGGCTATAATATATATATATATATATATATATATATATATATTTTGCATATACAAATAGGAAACATAAAATAAAAAATCTCGTTTCAAACATACAAAAGACTTCTCATTCTCCCCATAGATCCTACGAAACTAAAACATTGTGTCCTTCACTATCTTTGGAAAGCTGCAACAAAAACAAACTCTCGAGCAAAATGGATTCTGATTTTTTCGATTTCTTACATCGGCTGTTACAACAAGCAAGTGCCCAACTCGACATTATGTCTTGTTAGCACTACTTTGCGTTCACTGGCCCATTCGAGGCGATACGAGAGATCAAGATGTTGAACAAGCTGCTTCATCCGATCTATGTGGCTTATGTTCTTTGAGGTTTCCCGTTAGAGTCATACCGAGACAAATAGAAATTGGTTAAAGGCCATATAAAAAAGGGCTTGTTGAGTTTTGACAATGAGATGATGATAAATATTTAAGTACCTGAAGAGGAAGTTCTTGTTCGTCGCTTGTGATACTTGAGATCACACTTGTCCTAGAGGAGTTTGATGAAAATCCATCCCATGGAGGAATAAATATCAGTTTTGTGCATTGAACGGGTGTGAGAGTTCGGCTTAGTTTCTCCCACCAAACTGATCCTAGTGACCACCATCTAATCATCAAACCGTTTTCTGAAAACGCAACCAATCCCTACCAATTCACAGAGATTTTATTATTAGGGATCTCAAGACTCTACATCAGTTTGTAGTAGTGCAAAAGCTATAATTTCTTTCAATAAAGTTACCTCTCCATCTGGTGAAAAGCTGAGAGCTGATATAGCTGTTGTTAACGCAGATTCCGAAGTTCCTCTGAGAAAATTTGGAAGACCTGGAGGTCCACTCGCATCCAAAACCCTTATTTTTGTCATACTGCAATGGGAATCACACGAAACATTAAGAAACCGAGATACCGGTGGGACGAAAAGACAAAGCATATAAGGTTCTGTACCTTTGCATGTCATATATGCGGATACACGCATTGTTGATCTCTGTGATAACATCGCCAATTGCTAACCTTGTTGATGAATCGTTTAGGATTACCATTGGAAATACACGCACAACTTCTCTCAGTGTAGCCATTGAGGTTTGCAGGCAAGTTTTACGCATGACGGTGTTGCTTGGATCCATCGTTTGAAGAATAAAGTTAACTACCTGCAAGATTTTCCCAATTTTTTTTCAAATCTCTCTATGGACATATATTAGACAAAATTTTCTGTTTGTTCAAATCTCATCTATCCTCGCTGAATGTAAAAGTAGATGCTACAAACCTTCTCAAGATGCAGCACCAGATTTCTCGGAGCAGCACGGATTATTCTGATGAGAGTTCTGAGAGATACTACATGAACAGGAGAATCAGATGCCGTGGACCATATTTGGCTCTCTATTATGCTTAGAAACCCAGGGACATCCACCATGGCTAAACTTGGAAGAAGAACTTCGACTAGAGTCTCCTTTATAGAAGATGGTACAGCTTGATGTGCTCCAACTGACGAACTGACACACTCTATCTGGAAAAATATATCTGAAATTATCCGAGGAATGTCAGGTCCGATCCATGTTTTCCATGTAGTCTCCATTCCTTCTGAGAGAAGCTCCGCAGCAGTCGAGCTGTATTTCTCACTCATGGCCATAACCAGGTTCAACAATTTGTGGACGACTAGCATGGCTAAACCAGGCTTTACTAGGCTTGGATACCAGATTGATAAGGCCGCCGCAACAATGATGTGAGCCGCCATTGCGTCCTGACTTGTTCCCCCAACGCAAGAAATCCAGTCTTGCATTTCAAAAGATTCAAGCCAAGAGAGTAGTTCCGACTCCTCGGCCTGAGAAAGCCATTGAGATTGTTGGATATGCTCAGAGTCCAGACTGTTTGTGGAATGTTCCCCTGTGCTAAGAACTTTAGGTTCATTCATACTGACTCCAGATAGGGATCTCACCAGTTTCGCGTGTTCAGATGCGTGGTCACTGCATAATGGAAGAGGTATTGCCAAAGAAGCAGTGTGGTGGAATAAAGACCTAGCAGCCATACGGACTTGTTCGCTTCTATCTTGCCAGAAAGTTACCAAAAGCTACAATAAAAACAAGAGAAAACAGAGAAACAAAATTTAGCTGTTTTGCGACTATTTAGATAACATACAATGTCATCTCCAACCACATAATATTTGGTGAAAATAGCCCAAGAACTCACCTGGAGTAATGGTGGCTTCAGATCTGGATATTTCTCTGCTAGATTTCGTGTGTAGAAAGCTGCCAAGTTGCTGTAACGAAAAAAAGGCGAAAACAGCTTTGAAATGAGGGAATAAAACATGAAGGTGAAAACCTTTGCAAGAAGAGAAATGGTTCCAAGGATCACATGCTGTACCTGCTAGCTGTGGCAGTGGAATGTGACAGACTTATCATGCACTGAGCAAGCGACACCATCATCATTGATCTTAACGCAGAAAACTCCGAAGATGATTTCCAAAGCTGTAATGTTTTATGAAATCTCAGAGAAAGTAGGATATTGTTGTAATATTTGCGGTTGTGACATCAATAGAGGTCATCAAGAATACCTCAAGTGTTGCATTCAAACCCGGGAATGCTAATGTCAGTGACCCTTTGTCCCCCTGCAAACCGGAGGTTACAATAAAACTCTCTGGTCTTTTTAGCTTTAGATGTGCTACTAGCATTTGATCGAGTTCAGAATCTATACCCCACAAATGCAGAAAGGATAAACTAAATCGAATTAGATATTCCCCAATTGCCTTGTCCATGTGAACAACTTCTGCAGGGTTATTCTGAACAGGAGACTTGTCGTTTGAAGTCTTCTGCTGAGTAGTTGGCTTATCACTACTCACTTCTAGCATCTTATGCAGATCAGAGTCTTCATGTGTTTGACAAGAAACTGCTAAAGACGAAAGATCGAAAATCAGTGTAGAGATTCCAGGGAATGGGCAAGTGCATTTGTATGGAGAAAAAAGACGAAGCAATAGAACTCCCTTCTCTAGTCTTTTCCTGCGAAGCACTTGGCTTAGATGCTGACAAAGAGGATGTTCGCTCGTAGTTCTTCAAATAAAATGGTTTCCTCTCTTCGTCTACTGGGAAAAGTAAAGAGGAAACTGATGTATTCCCATTTAACACTGTGCCAGAATGAGATTTCTCACTAATGCCTGCACAAAAATGATCAAACATTGAATGTGAAGCTGCTCCATGGAGGACACGTTCTCGAGCACCTGTCTTTACATCCCAAATGTACAAGACATCAATAGGCTCTGATTTCCTCGAAAGGGAGCGGAGAAGACATGCAATGTAGCCTCTTGTGCCATCCCAAACGACTTTTGTAGGATAGCTTGGGTGCCCAGGAAACATCCTTTCGACCCGCAAAGTCTCAAGAGAAGAAAGAGAAACACATGAATCATCCCCAACAGATAGAAAGCAATTGCTCCATGGGCGTTCTGTTCGAGCTGGTGCTAGAATGATCTGGCGCACCGGAGCAACATGATGGTGCATGATCATGATTACATTTCCGCTTATGAGATCCCAAATGCGGATGGTGCAGTCCATACTTCCTGAGATCAAAACATGAGAAGAACTACCTCCGTTTGCAACCCCAAACATTCGATGTGCTGCTAAGCATAGAACAGATCCTGTATGTCCCATGAGATGCTGTCTAGAGACTAGTGAATCACTGTCTGATCTCGGGCTTGAAGCAGGTGAATCAAGTCTATGAAGAAAATCAAACTTTGCAATTTCTATTTCACCACTAAAGAAACCATAAACAACAGCATATGGGACATACATGTTCTCAGAGATAACCATGGACGATGACACACACTGTCCAGGGTCACTAACAAAGCTTTGCATATCATTTTCGGTACTCCATTGACTTCTTAAATGAGAACTACCAGTTTCTGCACTACCCAAGCCCTTTAGATCTAAACAAGAGCTTGAAATCCAATCAGGAGAATAGGACCCTTCTCCAAGCAATTTGCACTGAAGTTCTTTTTCATTACCATTACCTAGGCATCGTGACCAGACGGTTATATGAGGCCTCCACTGAAAAGGTTGCTCAATATCACAACAGCTAGACTCAACGCGAAGAAGATACTGCCTCAACTGTACAAAACAAAATGTTGATTTCTCGGAATACTGATCAGAGGCAGCAATAATCTCATCGAGCTTTTTATATGTAAATACTCCATTTATATATGACATACCAAACAGCACTGCAGAACCACTATCATCCCACAGCACAAAAGTTTCAGAAATTATATCATCTTTATCACCTTCGATAGTTGATGTACTAGAGTAAAGTAACATTGCTTCTTTGAAATAAAAAGTTGAAGAACGATTTTTAGAACAAAGCAAATTGTCAACAAAAGATATCTCTCCTATTGCCTCCCCGCGATTCAACAACCAAAAGACACACCTGTTCTTTGAGAAAATAACAACAAGATCCCCTCGGGATATTACCGATATAGCTATTTCTCCTTCATTCAACCAGTTTCTAGAGACGATGGAGCCTTTACTCGATTCAGATACATCTTCACCCTTCTCAGAGTTCTCTGACACTGGAACCAACTGCAGCCTACCAGATGAATCTGCCATGAGCAAGGTTTCCTGCTCCTCCAATTGAACCACACCCATGAAATTTAAATGGCCAATAGATAAATTTCCATGGAAAACTGTATGAACAATCGTAAGAGTATAAGTATCAACAACAACCACAGTGCATCTCGACGGTTTTCTGTTCTGAAAATCCGTATCTGATAAACCTTCAGCCGCATCAACAGTATCAAGAGAATGGCTATCGATATAAGAACACCCAACACATACATATCTAGGTTCTGATGGCAAAGAGCACAAAATCGACGGACTACCAACCCAAGGAGGTAACTTTCTACGACGTCTACAGTGCCCACTACTTCTACTCCATACACACAGTACACCATCAGTACAAGCACTGATCAATGCACAACAGTTAACAAATGGATCCACAATACTACAATCTGTAGTAACTCCAGTCCCTGAAACTGTGGTAGGATCACAAACACCAAGATCCACTATAGGTGAAGTATGGCCACACAACATAGCGATAGGCTTAACCTCCTGAAAGATCAACAAAAGTTTAATGAGCAAACAAAATATTACCAATTATCATGATCACAAAATCACATTTTCATTAATCTCGAGTTAGGTTAAGAGAAATTTGAGCTTGATTCATCTGTATAACAATGTGATAAGAGATCTCTATCTTTGATTGTAACTCAAGTTTTAACCAAAACCATAAACATTAAGAAGAAATTCTCGAGGAGAAACAAAATGATCGATGAATCTGGAAATAGTTGTAGTAAACCAAAGGATTTGAGCAAGCATAAGCGGGATGAGTTACCGAATTGGACTCGGACGAAGAGATGCTCCACCAGATGATTGACCCATCGGATCCACCAGTATAAAGAGTTGGGGGACTGGTTAGAGAGGCTGTGGCTGTGACCTGATGAGATGGAGGTGCTCGTGACCATAGGCACGCCACGGATCGGCACTTCATCGGCACGAATCACGCGATACAAGCACCAACTGAGTTAGGGAACGAGTCAGGGGTGAACAAGGAAGAGGAGGACGAAGTAGCAATGTAACTAGTAACGACGTCGCATTGGTGATCACGGAAACATGGGTAAAATTGTTATTTGCTCCAAAAAAAAAAAAATATTAGAGTGAAATTGTTGATATTAATAGTTGTAGATCGGCATTCATCTTATCAAGACAATCACAAATCCAGTAGAATCAAGCAGAAGAACAAATCCATACATATATAAAGCAAAACCAAAACAAGACCTAACTAGCTAAAGCATAAACATGGTTTCAAGCTTTTTAAGTAGAAACAAGCAGAAGAAGACATTCACAAATCCAGTAGAATCAAGCAGAAGAACACATCCATATGTATATAAAGCAAAACAAAAACAAGACCTATATAGCTAAAGCATAAACATGGTTTCAAGCTTTGAGGAGAAAAATCGAAGCTTTAGACTAAAACAAACTCTAACCTAAACAAGGATCCATCAAAGAATAAATCTAACCTAAACAAGGATCCAACATCATTCATCCAAGAAAAACAAGTTAAAACCCTAAAAAGTTCATTACTGTTTACTAATCACACTGAGAAAGGCCAAATCACGAGCAGAATCCGTAACAAAACCCAAAAACAGGCTAAAAAGTTCCAACTGAGGAAGAGAAAATGGAGAGAAAGTTACCGGAGACACAGCGAGACGAGAATCACAAGGAAGAGACAGTCGCAATCGCCGGTAGCTTGTAGAGAACAAATCAGAGAATGTTGGCGAAACTCTCAAAGCCCTCACGAAGGGCTAATTTTTCTCGTGCCCCTTTCCAAAAACTCTTATGTTTTTTATTTAGTTTGTAATTAAATTTTAATCAAAAAGTTAGTAAATGTCAGAAGTTACTTAAATTACAAAAAAACGTGTGACCCTCAAACAAAAATATGGGCCTTACGTCCCTATTAATATTGAGCCCATTAACAAGTCTAATAACCAGAATAAAAATAGAAACTGAATTAAATCAGATCTAATCCCACTCCTTCCTCATTTTCGTTTCTTCTTTCTCCTTTTTGTATCCCGTGTTTTTCCGCCTCTCTTTTTTCACCATAAACCTTCACCTTTTATAACTCTATTAGACCACCTTAAAAACCCTCGTTTCTATACTCATCTTTAGTTTTCTCGGATCGCTATTCGGTTTTTACTAGTAATTTTAAAACCGCTGATCGTTTTAAACTCCTCTGTCTTTGGATTTAGTCGATTGTTTTGGTCCGTTCTTCTCTTTCTTTACCAGCCGCAATTTTAAACCCGTTGCTCATCATCCCCTTTGAAAGGTCGGTGCTCTTGAACCGTGACCTCTAAATTTGAGGTTTACAAGAAAGCGATTAATTGAAAATTTATTTAGGATTTTATGGGTCTGCTTCGAAATGGAGAAATGAATTTCGCTCAAATCTAATAATTTGGATAAAATATTGTGAATGAAAGTCGTGTTTGAGTTGATTGATGTGGTGTGAGAGCCCGAGAAATGTAGAATAAGGTTTTACAAATATCGTGGTTTGAGTTAATTGATGTTGTGGAGTGTGTTTTCATCTTGCGATATAGATATGGCGAGAACAAAAAACCCCCAAGTTCAAAGCACGGTGAGTCTTCACCGAAGAAGTAGAATCTTTGTCCTCATCAACTCGGAGATGAAGATGAAATCTCAGATAGCTCAAAGAGATCATCCCCGTAAGAAGAGGAGTGCTCGGATCGTGGACATGATGAACCATCGAATCAGGTAAAACTGGTGGAAGGCATGAAGATGTTGTTGAAGCTCACCCTTCTCTGGTAGCTGCAGCTCACCCTTCTCCGGTACCAACTTCTGAGCCTTCTCCGGTACCAGCATCTTAGACTTCTCCGTAGGCTGCTTCGAGCCTTCTCCCTACCAAGCATCTCAGACTTCTCCGGTAGGTGCTTCTGAGCCTTCTCCGGTACCAGCATCTCAGATTTCTCCGGTAGCTGTTTCTGAGCCTTCTCCGGTACCAGTTCTGGTAAGCGATCCTTGTCCACCTACGGTATCAAAGAAGCGGAAGACTAGATCTTCCAAGTACATGAATACTCCCTATATGGAATGGAAGAAGAAGAAGAAGAGAGAGATAAGTAAGGAGGGAAGCAAGGATGGAAACAAGAAGGGAAACAAAAAAGGAAACAAGTGATGTGGTTGTTTATTGGTTTTTGTTTTTTTTTCATTGATGAACCTTGATAAATGTGGAACTCGTAGGTCTGAGACCACATATTTTATTTTGGATCATTTTGTACAACTAGTTTAACTAGGTAGAATTTAATTAAGTTGTTAATTTTAAATCGTATAAGTTAAATTTATATAAGACAAATTCAATCATTGAAAGGACAAAATCAATTATTGCAAGGAAAAAATCAATTATTGCAAGGAAAAAATCAATTATTAAAAGTACAAAACCAATCATTGCAAAGACAAAAATAATCATTGAAAGTACATACGACCTGACAGGGTTGAAATCAATCATTGAAAGTACATACTTTTGTTGTACCAATATTACCAGTTGTACTTCGCAATGTGCATAGTTGTATTTTGATGGATTCTGGTTTAGTTAGTTGTATCATACTGAAACTTCACATTTTATAGTGTCTCAGTAGTACAATAGTTGTACCAGTTTTACTAGTTATATATAGTCGTACCAGTTTTACTAAATGTTCACAGTTGTATCGGTTGTACTTGGTTTTACTAGTTCTGGGTAATTTTGAGTTTACCAACGATTTTGATTACTAACTACTTTAGATTCACTATGATTTCACCACGAGAATCCTAATAATACCAACTATAAACAATGTAAGACATTAATCTATCAACAAAACGAGTTTAATAGTCCACAAAAAAAAATACACAATATTTTTAAATTTACAATACCCATGAACATTGCTATTTCAACATCCCAAAAAGCTTCAAATGAAAATGGAAGAAAAAAGGAAAACAAAATACCTCAAATGAAGATGAAAAAAGAAAGAAAACAAAGAAGAACAAAGATGAAGAAAGAAGAAAATGGTGGGGATCGAGCAAACAAGAAGAAGAAAGAAGAAGATGAAACACATGCTTAAATCCTATTGGTTGAAAATTTATTATTTTCATTAATTCTCATCAATTTAAACCAACCACCCCTTTAATTCTCAATCGGTTCTCTTTTAATTTTTTACCATAATTTTATTTAAATTAATCATTAGTTAAATGAGAGAATGAAAGTTAGTTTAGGGAGGAAGATGGAAGATTAAAGAGAGGTATTGAGAAAAATTTTGTGGCTTGAGGGAGATTTTAGATAAAAGCCGGAAACCCAATTTCCGCTCAGCTTAGTGTCCAAAAACGATGTCGCTTTGAGACCTATGTTTTAATTCCTCCTTTACACGACGCCGTTTAACGTTTTTAAGAATTGCCAATGTTAAAAGTCTTAAACGACATCGTTTTATGCAATTTTTACTAAATACTGATGAATGTTATGTTTCGATCTGGATAAATTCATCAGTCTAGGGGGGGGTCGGATTTAAACGGCAAGTAAAAGTGTTTCTCAAATTCTCTAGCTATCCAATTTAATATTTCCTGGAAAAAAACCGAATGAATAATTTGGAGTAGATTAAAAAAACTCCAGATTCATCTTCCTTAACCTCACTCAATTGATTGGCATCTAGTTCTGGCTCGTGTTTCCAAGATCTAAACAAAAAGCCAAATCCTATATTTTACAACGAACGTGTGTGTAACATATATTCTTACAAACTCAAACTTGTAGTCCAAGTTTACCAGAGAAGCCCATGTCATAAAAACTCTAGGCACATTCACAAATCTACAACTATATCAACATGAGATTGCTAGGCTTTGATACATGTCACCTGGCAATTATTACATCAACAAAACAAATGGACCAAAATCTGAAATCATAATACTAATCTATGATCACATGAAATGTTTTTGTGATGCTGCATTAGCTACAAACCTCGACGTAGTCTCAGTAGTGACCATCGTCTCTGAAGAAATCAACGCCTACTCGCCTCTCTCCCGGATCGTCTACCAAGACAGGTTTGTTCTCCAAATTGAAACAGCTTACAGAGCAAAATGCACAACTGCAAGTTGTTAAGTTTATGCTAATTTCTTTATTGGTTGGTATTTCAGACAATATTGTTGGGATGTGGACAGACATTGAAGCGGCTAAATTCGCAGTGAAGGAAGCTTTTCAGATGGTACATAATGCGTCCCAAGACCAACGAACAGTGCATCTGATGGCGTAGAGATTCTTTTCCCAGTCAAACCAAGATAAGCACCTGCAGACATTTACCGAATAAAAGTTGCATTGAATTATATACCACAGTAGTTGTTACATGTTGAATTAAAACGAACAATCATCATTTTTGACTAAATTTTGTACATTCTTAGATAGCACTCAACTAGGAATGACCTTGAAAAGGTATTGACCATTTTCTTTATTCCTCACCTTAAAAGTCTAACAGATCCTCCTCCAGGGCTATGTGCTGCTATATACGAAAACCCGACATCTGGGAATAAGCCAATTCCGTTTTCTGGCCGTCCTCTGGAATAGAAAACAAAATATGAAAAAGAGTCAAAGAAAGTAATTTCCAACTGTTACCTACACAAAAAGTGCAGAACAAGTATGTGGACCTCTGTTATCACAGAGGTAGCGACCATGTCCAGAAAGACCTAGGCCAAACCCCATTGTTATACCATCCATTAATGAGATATATGGCTTTTTGTAGCCAGCAGTCAATTGCGCACATCAGGGTGTACTCTGCTGTAAATACCTAAGACAGTCAAATATCGAAGTTTAAAAATATGGATGTGAATACTCGAAGACGGGCCAAACGTAGGAAATCTAAAGCAAAAAACATTCAAGAGAGGTCTAGGAGCGACCAGACTAATAGAGAGTACCACACACATGTTTCTTCATCAAATTTAGTACCACACACATTTACTCTTAACAAGATATAAAATGCCTAAGTACTTGTATTATGTTCAGTAGAGAGAAGAATCAAAGTGATCTTCAATAATGAGCTTTTTCTGTAATATAAGGTGCTAATGACAGTATTGTTTTTTTTCTAAAGCATGACCTCAAGTATTGAAATGATTTCACGTTAATATCGGTTTCTTGACTAATCTTTAGTTAATCACGTGAAACTAAGACCAGATCTAACAATTTTTCCTATGATGCAACATCCCAACAACAAAAACCCAGAGATAACCAAGAAAGCTGACTACATTGCATAACTCTACGATCTAAAATGTTTTAAGATAATGATGGTCAATCAACATTTGCAGTTGATTTATTTTATCAAAACCTTTTATATCCATCCCTGTACACACCATTCATATATAGTCACTTCAAAAAAAATTCGATTTCGCATTGCCACATAACTTCAGTCTAGAAACTATAAGCTTCTACATAATAAAAGAAACAAAATTTTGCAATTTACCAGCACAAAAGGCTCGAGGTGTACTAGCTTCAACAATAACACATTTGACTCTTGGATCAGATTCACATTCATCAAGAAAGCTTTTATACTTTATATCCATTTCTGTAATATCATTATGATTCATGTTAACCAACAAAATCATGTAGCTATTTCATATTTCTACCTGAACATAGCAATACAAAGCCAAATTCAGACAATTTGAGATATATAATGAGTCTTAATTCACCAAATTGTTAAATGAAACAATCAAATCATATAAAGTGAGAAACATAGTTTCTAGCAAGACTGAACCTTTAAATAGGATTTTGAATTCAATACACAATAAAACATTATTAACCAAAATTGTATCATCATCACACAACAAAGGCCACAATGTTAAATTGAGTCTAATTCACCAAATTGGTAAATGAAACAATCAATCACCCTGCAAGATTGAAACTTTAAATAGGATATTGAATTCAATTCACAGTAAAACCTTAATTACCAAGATTCATGGCGTTGAGAGCTTTGGTTCGATCGAGGGTGATGAGTGATGACAGCGACACCATTAGGAAAAACATTTCCTTTAACGAAATCATAATACAAAATTACCGTAATCTTCTTGTGCATGCATTGCTCGTTTGCAATCTGCAATTACTTATTCCTACACACATATGAAATTTGCTTACAAAATCAGAAGCAGAAGAAGACATTCAGAAAACAAAATCAGAGCGAGACCAGGAAAAACGAAACAAGACCTAACTAGCAAACATTTGACATCAACATAACCATTTTTAGTTGCAGAGAAAGATCGTTGAACGAGAAGCTATCGAGTAAACCAAACTAACGGTGTCTTTAACAAAGAATAGCTCTAACCTATAGAAGAATTCAACATCATTCATCCAAGAAAAAAGTTAAATCCCTAAAACGTAACTAATAAAGTTCACTGAGAAGGCCAAATCACAAGCAAAATCCGTAAGCAAACCCCACAACAAGCTAAACTGAGAAACAAAATAAGAAAAAATGAGAGAAAGTTACCGGAAGAGACACAGAGAGAGACAACAATGGTGCAATCGAAGAGAAAGTTCCCCAATTGTTCCAAAACGACATCGCATTGAGATTTCAACTCTTAATCCTTAAAACTACACCGTTTTTGAGACTACCAATGTCTTAAAACGAGATCGTTGTTCCTTCTTTTGCCAGTTAATAATAATATTGATAGTATTAGTATTTCATCAATGTGACGATCGTAAGTAACAAGAGAAATACATGTCCTCAAAATTCATAAAGAGTTTACACATTACTTGTTCATATTTCAATCATTGAAAATACTAGTTGATAAGTCAAAATTTGTGTTGTCGCCATAATCGAACTTCATTACACTACAAGAAAAATGCCGAATTTCTACAAATATTTCCGACTAAGCCTTTAGTCGGAAATATTCCGACCAATTTTCGACTATTTTCTTACTAATATAGGTTTAGTCGGAAATTTATCGGAAATTTCCGACTAGATATATAGTCGGAATTTTGTAGGAGAAAATAGTCGGAAAATTAGTCAGAAAATTATCAGAATTTTTTTAAAATTAAAGAGTCGTTATATATTTGAATTTTCCGACTAAATTCTGACTAAATTAGTCAGAATTTAGTCGGAAAATACAATCAAAAATTTGTCACAATATTGTCGGAAAATCTGATCAAATTTTTCGACCAATTTCTGACTAAATATAGTCGGAAATTAGTCAGAAATTTTGATTGGATTTTAAACACACATATTTTTTCATGACATGCAACTACACATATTTTCTTACAAAATTTCGACTAAATGTGGGTATTAGTCAGAATTTTGTAGGAAATTGGATCTTGATTTATAAACTTTCTACTTAAAACATTTTCGACTACAAATAGACACCAAACAAAACTTAAAATATAGAACATAAAAGAAAGTAAACTTAAAATATAGTAAACAAAAGAAAGATTTTGTGCTTTTGGACACCGTATTAATAGTTAATTAGATTTTTTTTTAAGGACTGATTTGCCTCCCATTGAACCACATAAATGTTATTGAACCACATCTTTTTTTTTGTTTGACTGAATGGTGTAAAATTGCTAAAATGCTCGTAGAGTACAAACTATAAATAATCTTTGTCAAAAAAGGTAAATCTCAAAAATAGCACAAAATTAAATTTTTGTGACACAAATAGCACTCATTTTCATTTAGCACAAAAATAACATTTTTATTAAAAATTAATTTTCTTATATAGCACAAAACTCTTAACCTCGTATTGTTAGGGTTTAGGATTTAGAGTTTATGATTTAGGGCTTAGGGCATCCTAAACCCTAAACCATACCTCATATTCCTAAAAACTATACCATAAATTCTAAAATACTTAACTCAAACCAAAAAATTAAATTATTATCCTTTATAAAAATACTATTTTGTCTTAAATAAAAATATGTGCTAAATATGTCACAAAACCTCGTTTGGTGCTATTTTAGAGAATTTCTCAAAAACTTTTTTTGTGCTATAATCAGCAAGGAGATTTCAAGAATTTGAGTAACTTTGTAACTAAACCTTTTCAACAGAAACATACATGGCAATTCTCATAAATAACACAAATTCATGCTTTTGTGCCACAAATAGCACATATTTTCATTTAGGACAAAATACCATTTTTATTAAAAGGTAATTTTTTTATATAACACAAATCTCCTAACCTCATATTTTTAAGGTTTAAAATTTAAAGTTTAGGGTTTTCCAAACCCTAAGCCCTAAATTCTAAACCATAACTCCTCCCCCTAAAAACTATACCCTAAATCTTAAAATACTTAACGCAAACCAAAAAATTAAAATATTACCCTTTATAAAAATGTTATTTATGTCTTAAATGAAAATGTGTGTTAAATTTGGCACAAAAACATATTTTAGTGCTATTTTAGGGAATTTTTCAAACATATATGCTTTGGTTTTATCACACAAAAAAAACTACTCTAATACCTACAAAACTTCACAAAAACAAAAACAAAAACAAAGTAGGATCCATGAAACATGAACGATGGAGCCAAAGCTTTTTTACTCTAATATCAGATTGTGTGGGATCTCATCAAGTAGCACAAGATTTGTTTGTTTAACCGAAGTTGAATCCTAACTGGAACTTGGTTCTCTCAAGACTGAAAACGTAGATCCTTCACCATGGATGTTGTATTTATGGCGAAGGAATCGAAATCGTAATGAGTGAAGTTCACCAAGGTCTTTGTGGAAATCATTCTTCTGGAAGGTCAATGGCTTTTAAGATCAAGCGTCTCAGATATTACTGGCCTACCATGATTGCTGATTGTGCACGATATGCTTAAAGATGTGTGAAGTGTCAGCATCATGCTTCGCTAATTCATCAACCTTCAGAACTACTTTCATCAATAACAACTACATATTCATTTATGCGATGATCTATGGATAATGTCGGACCTATGCACAAGTCAACCCGAGGAGTGCATCATCTCCTCGTTTTAACAAATTACTTTTCGAAGAGGATCGAAGCAGAGGCATATCCATCCATAAAGGATTCGGTGGTGAAGATTTTTCTTTGGAAAAATGTTATTTGCCGATATGGAGTACCTTACGAGATCGTGACCGATAATGGTTCTCAGTTCATATCGAAGGATTTGGGAGACTTTGTTTCTTCATGGGGGATTAAAATGAGTTATTCAACCCCGAGATATCCACAAGAAAACGGCCAAGCCGAAGCAGCAAACAAGACTGTTTTAAGTAACTTAAAAAGAGGCTCGTTTGTATAAAGGAGGGTGGTATGAATCACGCGATACAAGCACCAACTGAGTCAGGGAACTAGTCAGGGGTGAACAAGGAAGAGGAGGACGTAGTAGTAATGTAACTAGTAACGACGTCGCATTGGTGATCACGGGAAACATGGGTGAAATTGTTATTTTCCCAAAAAAAAAACAAAATATTAGAGTAAAATTGTTGATATTAACAGTTTTAAAAGTATATTATTGATTTTGCTGCATACAAAATATTTGAAAACACTACCAACGACTTCGTGCACTTTGTAAAACAAGAAAGAGAAAAAAAAACCCAGACTTTTTTCAATGCATAAACCAAAACGAATTTGGATTTTTCAAGTGTAAATTGGGTGTAAACCCAGACTTTTTTTCTTCTTTTGATTTGCTTGTTGAGGCATAAATCGTGTCAAAGAACACCGATCTAGCGATTGGAGCAGTGACTCAATTTAGAACTCCAATTAATATATAGCGATTAAAAACAGTATTTTCCGATGTTATAATTAGAGGGTTATGGTTTGATTTAAAGATCAAACTGCAACAGATTATCCGGTAAGTGCGTTGTGAGGATGCATTGACCGTTAAAAATTTAAACCTCTCTCTTGAGTATTGTCTTGATGCCTTTCTCCAATCAGTTCCAGCTTTCATCATCGCCACAAATTCATCCTAGTGCCGAAACATTTGGAGCTTTCTTTGCATTCTGTATCCAAGGGTGATCTGCAACTGAAGAAACAGAAACTGCTTAAGTGCCCTCAAATCCAACACAAGAAACAAGAACTTGCTGAGCAGTCAAACACTTGATGGAATCAAGTTTCAACATCTGCTTCACAAGACTCTTTGTGCTCTCCAATATCTGTGACCAAGGATTTCTATTAAAAAGAAGTCCCCTCAAGATTGCAAGAGTCACATCTTGTTAAGTCTCTGCAATCAAAACCTCGAATCACTCAGTAACCTCTTAATGTGCACATAGAACTTGTACGAAGAACCATCGAAACTGCTTCTTTCACCACAGAGCAAGATGTAGAGGATAACACCAGCGCTCCACACATCAACCTCTGGCCCATAGTTTCTCTTTAACACTTCGGGAGCCATATAAAATGGACTGCCTACAATTCTGTAAACCACTCTCCTGCAAATGCATCCAGAATTTCAATTATTCCATAAGCAGGCTCACAATTGTCAACCAAACTCTTAAATAATGTGACCTGAAAGCTCAATGAAGAACAAAGATTCTAAATGAAAAAGAGTTGCGAGAGAGAATTAGCAGCTACTATAAATATATTCAGTCACCTATCCATTTATAACCGATTCCGTTGCTAAAGAAAACAGAATCACCCTCTCTCTTCTTGAAGTAAAACACAATCTTGACTTTCATCATCTTCTCCACTTAATCTTAGAAATCTTCTCTCTGCGAACTATGCTGAGGTTCATCGCACGAACTAGATCGAAGTACCCAAGATGCCAAGCATTGATGTGGTTGACCATTTCGATCATCTGTGTGCTATCATCTTCGAAGTTCTGGCTTGTGGAGAGGTCTACACTGAGGTTCATAGCTGCGATCTTGTGCGTCCTGTTTCTTGTATTCTCCTCAGAATCGCCTCAAACTCCGGGAGATTCTCAGGAACGACATATATGCAGTCGTCAGAGGTGTGGGAACAATGAGGTTCTTTAACATCTTCAACTCGATCGGAAACTATCTTAAACCGGAGGAAGACTGGTCTCTGTATCTTGCAGCCATCACTTTATACTTGGTGATGATGAAATCGCAGCCGTTTTGGAAGGAAATGAGGAAGCTGACGTAGTAGGCGTCGAGGTCAATGCTGATGCGAAAGTGATTGTCGTAGCTGACGAAATCGCCGATTTGAAAAACAAACAAATTGTTGTAGATGAAGGGGCCGATGAAATCGCTGATTTGCAAGCTGAATAAAACCTGTGGGCGTATGCGTGTGCACCATTGTCCTCATGATCATTTTTCTGACTGATTAGATTAAGCCGCCATTATTCACATTTTCAAATTGTAAAAAGGGTTTAGGGTTTGGTTTTATCAAGATTTGAGAAATTACGCAGATGACATAGATTATAGAAAATTTTCCTTTACGGTGATAGATTGATCCGTTTATTTTACTCTGTTATTGGAGTTGCCTGTTTCTGCTGATGTGTATATGGTTAATAAAAGAAAAAATTTGGAAAAATACCCTATTTTATTTTTTGTTTGAAAAATACTTTCTCTTTATTTAGTCTATTTTTAAAAGAAAATACTGTTAGTGTTTTACTAAAATACCTTTTTAAAAATGAATATAATTTGTAGAAAAAATTAATTAAAAAAAATAAAATCGATTATATGTTTTATTTTATACAAAAAAATAAAGATTTTATTTGGGAAAAACACAAATAAAATCTCTTTAAAATCCCTTAATCTCTTAATAATCGGCTAAAATAAAAAATCTCTTAAAAATCACAACATCTTCATTTTCCACGAAACAATTCTCTGGACCAATTTTTTATAAACTCAATAAGCTTCTAAACAATTCTCTTTTCAGGTGAAAAATAATTTTTTTTTTTATCAAATGGAATTCAAACGAAGATTTTATTCTCTATTGTTGAAGAATCCATATTTGATTCACGTTGCTTAATGGGAGCTAATGCTCTGTTTTTGCTTGCTTTGTTATACATGAATGTTGAAAGCAAAACCTTAGTTAAAGTTATCATGAAAAAGCTTATGTTTTAATTTTTCTATGCTTTAAATGGTTATGTTTTTTATTTTTTTAGGGAAGAGAATGCTGCATATATCTCAAAACTTTTTTAAATTATAATAATAATTGTAATTATTTAGAAAATTCGTTTATATTTATTAAACATAAATGACTTGTAAATTAAATAAGGGCAAAATTGTTATATCATGTATATATATATATAAATATTGATTTAAAAAATAAAACTAAAGAGGGTATTTTTTAAATTATAAATCATAAAATATGGTAGTTTGCAAAAAATCCCTTAATAAAATGTTCTCTTATCTGGTAATTGCATTTTGTCATAATCACACTAATTCATTGTCATTTACGGCTGCAAAGCTAAGTGGCACAGTCAGCATCGGCCAAGTGTTAGTGTGCTTGGTAGTGTTGAATATAATGTAATTTGGTGATATGAGTATTAAGAGAGCCATAGCAAACAACCATTCACGGTGTAATTTTGTGTTTCCACCGAACCAAACTTCTTCCTATCCAATGTAGAGAGAGGCTAAAACCAAATTTGTTGATATGGCTAGTGGAACCGGCAAGTATCAAACCCGGATAAGAGATCAGAGTCTTGGAGACAGGGAAAATTCGTTTATATAAATTTTATTAAGAATCCCTCTATTATATATATATACTACATCAATTTAATAAAAAAATCTTTTTTTAATATTATATTGGATTGTTTTTCCATAATATAAGGAAAACATTATTGTAGTCCCTCTATAGTTGATTTAGTCAGTATTATGACTTTTTTGTCAACTAGTATTTGTTAAAAAATCTGGATGTATCTTTTTTTTTGAGTGCAATAAATCTGGATATATCAAGATTCAATTTTAATGTAAATAAAAAAAGAAAAAAGTCTAATTTCTTTTTCGCTATATGACCTAATAGAGGAAAATAAAACGTTCTAACTTCAAAGAAAAGCTCAAACACAAAAAGGCTAAGGATCGCTCTCTTCTTCTATAATCTCTGACTTCTTCGTATTCTCTCAAATCTTCATAAGATTCAATGGCGAACGAATTTGCAGAGAAAGCTAAAGAAGCTTTTTTAGATGATGACTTCGACGTCGCTGTTGACTTATACACCAAAGCCATTGACTCGGATCCCAATTGCGCCGCCTTCTTCGCCGATCGTGCTCAGGCCAATATCAAAACCAATAAATTCACTGGTATATCACTCTTCGTTCCCTAAATCATCGAAATTTCGTAATTTAATCAGTCGAATTCTTCATAATCTTGCGTCGTTGACGCTTTTGGGGGTTTTGGGATTTTGGTCCGTACGCTTTCTCGTTACCTAATTCGATCTGTTCATAGCAGAACCAAACTTGATTTTTTATTGGTTTAGTTTAATTTTAGGGTTTATGTGTTACCTTGATTTGGATAAGTTTCACTCAATTGATTGTATTAATTGTAAAATTTGGAATTAATTTGATGTTCATATGTTAATCTTTTGCTTATAAACTGGTAAACAAATTGATTTGTGTTCGTTGACCTTATCTTTTACTTGATCTTTTTCAATTTTTGATATGATATTTTATATTTTGTGATTCTCCATAAGCAGAAGCTGTTGCAGATGCGAAAAAGGCTATCGAATTGGAACCTACCTTAACAAAAGCATACCTCAGAAAAGGGTATGATATTTGTTGATGTTTCTCAAGTTTTTAATAATATTTTTTAGATTTGATTGGAATTATAAGTTTTATCTTCTGATACTATTTTGTATTTGCAGTGTTGCTTGTATGAAGCTAGAAGAATATAGTACTGCTAAAGCAGCCCTAGAAAAGGGTGCTTCCATTGCACCAGATGACGCAAAATTTAAGAAGATGATAGATGAATGCGATCTTCGCATTGCAGGTATTCACTTAAACTCCTTAGCTTAAGAAATAAATTTACTTTACGTTTCTCAATAGTTGGCTTGTTCCTAGGATTTAGATTTATGATTTAGTGTTTCTATCTCTGTTCAGAAGAAGAGAAAGATTTGGTTCAACCGATTCCACCGAGTTTGCCTTCAAGCTCTACACCACCACTAGCAACGGAAGCTGATGCTCCTCCTGTTCCAAGTCCTGCAGCACCTGTCAAACCGATGTTCAGGTAGTCTAGTTATCCTAAATGTATTTTCTTGTTTAATTTCCAGAATCACTTTATAACTCATAACTTGATGGCTCGACAGACATGAGTTTTACCAGAAACCGGAAGAAGCGGTGGTGACAATTTTCGCCAAAGGAATACCAAAGGAGAACGTGAAAGTCGAGTTTGGTGAGCAGATTGTGAGTATCCTGCAATCAGAGATAAAATGACTTTTAATCCTGAATAAACTCACTCTCTCTGTATTGATTTGACATATCTATCTTGTTTTTTTTTTTGTGTGCAGCTGAGTGTTGTAATTGAGGTTACTGGAGAGGAAACTTATCATCTCCAGCCGAGATTGTTTGGAAAGGTATATTAATTCAACAAATGCAATTTTAGTTTTTTCATACACACTTTTACTAAATCCTTCTTCATGGGTATTATTCAGATAATCCCAGAGAAATGCAGATATGAAGTATTGTCAACCAAAGTTGAGATCCGTCTCGCAAAAGCGGAGATAATCACGTGGGCCTCCCTTGAATTTGGCAAAGGGCAAGGTGTTCTGCCTAAACCCAATGTGTCATCAGGTACATCTCAGAAGATTCAATCGTAGTGTTTTACTTTATTTATTCTGAACAAAAATTGTAAAACCTTAAACTACTCAAGCCAAGGTGGGGTTTTCTATCCTCATGTAATTTAATCTTCATATGCAGATGTGTCGGTGAGGCCAGTGTACCCATCTTCTAAGCCAGGAAAAGACTGGGACAAGCTCGAAGCTGAAGTGAAGAAACAGGTCCCTCCCTCTCTCAACACTAGAGGCGTGGCTTTGCTTTACTTTTACTTTACTTTACTTTATTCTTTCTGCTCATCACTTTTTGGATTTTGCAGGAGAAGGATGAGAAGCTTGATGGAGATGCAGCTATGAACAAGTTTTTCAGCGATATATACCAGAGTGCAGATGAGGACATGAGGCGAGCCATGAACAAATCATTTGTGAGCAAATCTATCTCTCTTTTGATCTTCTTTTATTGGTTTGACTTCTGCTTTCTCCATTTGACTGATGATATATGTACCGTCTGGGGTGGTTTTCGGTTTGACAGGCAGAGTCGAACGGGACAGTACTGTCTACTAACTGGAAAGAGGTCGGGACTAAGAAGGTTGAGAGCACTCCACCAGATGGTATGGAGCTGAAGAAATGGGAGTATTGATTGATCTTTAAATTCCTCTTCTGGTTTTGTCAAAAAATGTGACAAATCTTTGAATTTATAAGCTTTCTTTTGTTTTTGCTTGAATTTGACTCTCCATTCTTGCGTTGTTCTTCTGATACTGTATTAGAAAACCTCGCAAGTTGGTTTTGTACTTCTTTTCTTTTCTCGAGAGATTTTTCAGAATGTTTCTTGATATTCTTACGTTGTGGTCTAAGTGTTAAGATGTATAAACCCAACTTTCTTCAGTTGAAAATGCAGTGAACATTTTCCGTAGTGTTACAAAACAATCTAAACATTATAATGTAGCCTAAACCAAATAAAATAAAAAACAATCTAACAAATCAAATTGTAGCCTCCATCAACCTTGCCTTCAAACAATCGAACCCACTGGCTTCACTCTTTTCTTGATTCTCTCATTGGTATAAAGGACTTAACCACCTTTTCCACCCTGCATTAAAAGTTAATATATCTAAACATCTATCTGTAAAGCAAATTCTGATAAAACCGATGTTTTGCATTTATATACGAGGGAGAGAGTATTTTTAATTTTTAACCTTATGGGGTGGAGTTCCTGGTCTAGGAACATTGTTGTTGAATGCAAATTTCCCTTTCTTAGATGCCGTAAGGATTTGAAATGAACATGTCAAACTATCATCAACACTCATCATTGCGCCAGCATTATCAAACTCGCCACAGTAATTGGGTGCAGAGAATATTGTCACCAGTTGTCTCTTAGCAAAGAACTCGTATCCATCTTCTACAACCTGCAGAATCAGTTTGACAATGTAACCCTGTTCTTGCATAAAACATCTAGGAATACGGTTGTTCGTATGGTTTAGCTTTACCTGATGAGCTCGGCATATAAGATCAAGCTCGTGAGTTTGAAGGAACTCAGCTACTTTATCTTCCCCAAATGTATATGAGACACCTCTATCATTCTCCCCCCAGCCTTCAATGTCTCTGTCAGGATCAGCCCATAACAAATCACAAAGAATGCCCTGATCGGGAACATCAATAGGACGAGGAATTCTCTTGATGTCATCTAAGCTCTTAATATCAGGCGATAGTCCACCATGCATGCAAAGGATCTTATCATCAATGAGAGCAGAAACAGGCAGACAGTTGAAGCAATCAGTGAAAATTTTCCATAGTCGGACGTTATATCTTCTTTTGCATTCATCGTAGAATCCATATACACGGTTGATTGAAGCACATTCGTGATTGCCTCTGAGAAGAAAAAAGTTGAGCTTGTATTTGATCTTGTAGGCAAGAAGAAGGCATATTGTCTCTATGCTCTGCTTACCACGATCAACATAGTCCCCGAGGAACAAGTAATTTGCAGCTGGCGGATAGCCACCATACTCAAACAACCGCAAGAGGTCAGGAAACTGACCATGAACATCTCCTGCTCATCAACATATAAACTTCACATCATCGAAAGTTATAAATCATACAGTTATGATATCAGCAGAGAAGGTTTAATGTAAGTGTAAACTACAGGGATAGATAAGTATCATACACCAAATTCAGCAACTAGTAAGCAAAACCATTAGCTATAAAATGAAGCTTTATGCTAACATGCTATTTCTTTGAGTAATACGTCAGGCTAGATTCCAAATTTCAGGTATTGCATCAACGCTAAGTTCCCAGAGAGTCACAAAAGTCACTTCTTCACTACTCCAAAATCACCAAAAAACACTTCTAGCTAAACAATTAACTAACTTTCAACATACCCATATTCAAATAACTTCAGAGTACCTTAAAGCTAAACATTACATCAAAAAATGCATTTTTTTCAAAAACCCACAACACAAGATAACACAAACCTACTTTGTAGTAAAGCAAATAGAGCAAAACATAGAAAGATAAAAAAAACTTCTCAAAAGATTGTATTTTTATTCAGTAATGTTACCGCAAATCTTGATAGGAGCCTCAAGCTCGAGAAGATTAGGCTGGCTGAGAAAAACCTCTTTAGCAGCCGAACATAGTTGCCGTATCTCCGGGTCGGTCAGATGTGCCTGTTTCACCTTCTTCCCATCATTCGTTTCCAAAAGCCGCCGAATTACATCGTCAAGTAAATTCTCGTTCATCGTCGCAACACACCAAAAACCCTAAACCTCTTTCGCGCACACACACACAAAATAGAAAACCAAACTGAATCCAATCCCCAGAAATTAATCTTTTCCCCTTCTCGAATCCAGAGAGATCCGACGATTATTTCACCGCCGGCGTCTCTGGGTTCGTATCGTTGACGGAGAAGATACAGAGATTTAAGTAGAGAGACCCAGTTTTGTAAACCCTAGAAATTTCAATTATCGCGGTAATTTCATCATCCCAAACTCAAAGGAGCGGAGCAAGTGGGGCCTAGCTGGTTCCGGCACGTGAAAAGTTATCGCCCGCACGTGTGACTAATTGTTGACTAGTCCTGACTCTGTCCGTTTCTGCATTTATGAGAATTTACAGTTATAGGTCCTCAAAGTTTTTGTTTGTTTGTTTAAAATGTCCTCCAAAATCCAAATACTCAACCCTTATTTTTATTTCAAAATTTAATTTCAAGAATATAATTTTATAATGGGAAATAGGTAAATTCAAAGAGTAGCACTAAGACAGTAGTTTAATACTTTTACACTATATGTATAAAGTTTGATTCTCAAGTTTAATAGAAAGATCTCCAAGTGTGACATATAAAGTTTCATTATGATATAAACTCAAAAATTACAACTATCTCGTATATACATATATTATGAGAATATTCGTTAATTGTAGAATCATCCGTAAAATTATTTGGGTTGTAATTCTATGTGTTATATACTGGAAAGGAGTTTGATCCACCAATTTTATTGTGGATGTAAAACTATAATTTTTCAAAAATTAAAATTAATTTCTATGATGATGTAAGAAATGAAAAGAAAAAACAATACATACTACTCATCAGAGATATGAATAAGTTGAAACCATACCGCATGTAGAACATGGATACCGGCTAGAGGTGTGCCTATGAGGCTTAAAACAAAGACACTCGTCTTAGATCCTTAAATATTAAGCAGATTTTAGGGCTTCAACTTTAAAATGTTTAGTTGATATATTGGTACATTATATATTTTCTAATATTTTTCTTGAGTTTAAAATTTAATTCATATATATAGAAAATAATGTTAATTATTTTAAATATTTTACAAAATTTAGTTTAAAATTTAGTATTTTTATATATTACAAATAATGTTAATTAATATCTCACAAAAATAGTATTAAACTATATTTTATAACTTAAGAAAATAGTACAAATTTATCTTCATAAATTAAAAATAGTGTTTATCATCTCTAATTTATTATAAAATATGTTATACAATACATATTTACCACAAAAATAATATACAACAGTTTTTTTGTTCGCCGTAGGCCAATAAATCCCTTGGCACAATTCTGATTTACGGCATAGCCCTACCGATTTGATTTTGATAGGAGCATCAAATAACACAATTACTTGAGTAATGACATGATATAATCATTTAGTTGTAGCCGTATATTACATATTTTTAGTTGGCAAAAAATAAAACTATTTTCAATATGTAGTTTTTTTTATTAGCTTTGGATATTAGGCCATTTCCATCAATAATATTTAAGACAATATCTAAACTATTAAAATAATTGTGAGGGGCAGTCTTTTAAAATAAAGCCTCCCAGAAACTCATTAGAGATTCTGCAAATACTTGTCATTTTATTAGTGGTCAGATTTTTTTAAATATGAAAATTTAACTATTCCAAAAACATCAGTATTATATTATTAAGAAACTCAAAAGAGTTTTTCAACCACTGGAACTGCTCTTAGGTATGTGGACTCTTCAAAATCGAAGTTAAGTATCATCGTTGATTACTTTTGGGAGTAAGAGCATACTCTTTGACAGAAATTTTCCATAGCTCACCATAGATTAAACATTTAGACCAAAATCCGAAAATCTAAGTGAACCAAACAAAATAATTTTTGTTTTACTGGAAATAGAACTCATACACAATAAAAGCAGAGAGTGCAATCTCCTTTTCTTATATTGAATCTAAATCCAACTACCAGTCCACCACTAAGCCACCTTGCTTTGTTTCAATCTGCGAATTTTTGTTAGATTGAATCTTTTTTCGTTTTAAAAACTTATTTGGCTAAACTACTTTTTTTAATATGTTAAAATTAAATGTTTACCAATTTCTTAAGTATAGTTAAAATAAATATAATTTTTAAAGGCGATTGTCAAGTATTAGTCAATACAATACGTGCAAATCAACTTGATATATGGATTGCCCATCTTGTAAAGACATAAGTGTATTTTTGGGCTTCCAAGTTCCAACATACAACTTTTACATATACGGCACATCAAAAACATCAAACGAAGCTCTTCATCTTTTAGCCTGGACCTTCTAATAATAATTTTTTTTTAATTGTATTTATCCACCTACTTGATTAACTAATTTTTTGTATAGTCATTTTGTTATTTTTCGTTAATAAAGTGATTATTTTGTTAGAAAAAAATATAATTAATTTGTAGCTGATTATTTTTCTACGAAAACATTTATTAATACTTTAGACATACATTGAAAATTCAAGAGTTGTTAAAAATAAAAATAAAATCAAGATATTCTTAATTTTAGAAACCAAACTTGTTTTTTTTTTATATTGGATTCAACTCTCATTTGGTAATTTCCTTCTCTTTTCCTATGGCTGGCACTTACGACAAATATTAATACATAAAATAAAAAATTCAAAAATTGTATTTATTCGGTTCTCTCCCTCCTTCGCGTCTCCTCTCTCCCAACCAAATTCAAAAATGTCAATGTCATTTTCCTACGGGACTCACGACGATCGGTATGGCTCCGATTTGACTTCCGCCGGAGAATTCACCCAAAGCTTCCCATCGTTACCAGTAACTTACTCTCCCTCCTCCGGTGAGGAGCTCCTGGAAGTGACGATTGAATTCCCAAGCGGCGTAATACTAAACATCGACTCCGTTACCGGAACAGATGTTTCCGGCACCGATATAGAAATCACCTCTTGCTCAGCTTCCGGTTCAGAATCGAGGTCGCGAAGCATAGAGTGGAGTGCGTCGTCGGAGAGCCAGGTGGTGGCGAACGCAAAGCAATTCTCAAGAGATCTGAAACGGAAGCTTAAGAGTATCTCACGGCGAGATTGCGGTTATTCGTCTCGATCTGCGCCGGAGACGGTGGTTCCACATACCGATCCGGCTATTTTACCTCGATCCTTATCCCAGCGATTAATCAGGTCGTCTCATCGGAATAAATCGTGCACGGAGAGAGCGATTCATGGTTTGAAATTCATCAGCAGTAAAGATAATGGAATCGCCGGCTGGAGAGAAGTTCAAAATAAATTCGCTAATCTTTCTAAAGAAGGTCATCTTCACCGAAGTGATTTTGCTCATTGCATAGGTTCGTTTCGTACATGATTTCAAATTCTGCAGAATTGATTGAGATTTGTAAATATTTGGTTTGAAATTTTGTTGTTCTTGTGTATTTAAGGTATGGAAAATGAAAATTCAAAAGAGTTTGCAGAGGAGTTGTTCGACGCATTGTGTAGGAGAAGAAGATTAATGGTTGATAAGATTAATCTTCAAGAACTATATGAGTTTTGGTACCAAATTACAGACGAAAGCTTTGATTCTCGGCTACAAATCTTCTTCAACATGTAATTTTATCATTAATTGAATATGTTCTAAAACATTAGTATAAGTTGTTGATTAATTTTTTCACATTTAAATATTTGCAGGGTGAACAAAAATGGAGATGGTAGAATCACAGAGAATGAAGTAAAAGAGGTGACTTATGTTTCATTTCCTTATTTAGTATTCTAATTAGAATTGAGTCGTTGACTACGTGAAACATTCAAGCGTAAGCTTTGCTTTGCTTACGTTCTTAGGATTTGTAATTAAATAATCGTACTTGTGTCCCATTATCATTACTTTTCAGTTGAATATTTCCATTATTAGATATATCCATGTTGCTGATTTTTTAGAGCTGAAATTTTATTTGTTTTCGGTTGGTTTTGATATGATTCATCGCCACCTCTTTCGTCTAACCAATGCAAGAATAGAAAAAAAAACTTAAGTTGCAATTATTTTTCTACAGAGTCTGATTGACCTTGTATAGCTTATTATAAGCTACCAACCAAAAAATTATTTTATTCTATAACCACTAAGGTTAACGTTGAATCATTCTATAGAAAATTCTTTTTGCCATTAACATTTTGTATGATTTTCCTTGATTTTTGACAATTTATAGATAATTATACTAAGTGCATCAGCAAATAATCTAGCAAGGTTGAGAGAACGAGCAGAGGAATATGCAGCACTGATCATGGAAGAACTGACACCGAATGGGCTTCACTCCAAGTACATAGAGGTGGTTCCATTACTCTAATCTCCCATATTGTGAAAGGTTCATAACACAAAACATGCTTAAATACAGCAAAATTATTGATATTAGTGTGCAGATCAGTCGCTTTCTATGAGGCAGAGTAGAAGGATTCCTTGTTGGTTTGACTTTAGTAATTGATGACGCTGAGCTCTGTACCTTTCAAGTTCTCTGATAGGGACATTTGACTGAGTCAAGAAACCAATGAGCTTAAAGCTAAGTGCTATGGAAGTTTGTTTTGTATGGAATTAATAGAATAAAAAGTTGACGAATACAAACAAGTAGAGGTCCACAAATAGAGCTTGAACTGTTCTCAAAACCAATCTCTACTGGTACAGTGGCGTTTCAGTGTGTGATTAGGAGTTTAGATAATTTCAGAGTGACATGTTTGAATATTTTTTCCCTGTTTGAGACTGACACAAGAATACTACTTGTCACTTGAACACTTCAGTATCAGACCAAAGAACTCTGTTCAACATTCTAATATAATGTCTTTGTTATGGATTTGAAATGATACAGTTAAAGGAACTAGAGATGCTACTACTAGAGAAAGACACGTCTCATAGTTACAGCCAACCGTTCAGCCAGACAAGCCGAGCCTTAAGCCAAAACCTAAAGGATACAAGATGGAGAACAAGCAGGAACTTGCTTTACTCTTTGCAAGACAATTGGAAGAGAATTTGGGTTTTGACATTGTGGTTAATGATCATGGCTGGGTTGTTTATGTGGAAATGCTTTCAGTACAAACGCAAAGACGCATTCCATGTAATGGGTTACTGCCTTGTAGTGGCAAAAGGTGCAGCTGAGACATTGAAATTCAACATGGCTCTTATCCTTTTGCCGGTTTGCAGAAATACCATCACCTATCTTAGATCCACCACTTTGTCCTACTCAGTACCTTTCGATGATAGCATCAATTTTCACAAGGTTAACTAAAAACCATTTTGTCCTGCCTTTCATATGAGTGAGACTATGCTTCAGCTGAATCATACTTTCTGGTTTTTGGTTATGCGCAGCTGATCTCTGTAGCAATCATTATAGCAATGCTTCTCCATGCATCCAGCCACCTCGCCTGTGATTTCCCAAGGATTCTAACATCTACAGATGCTGATTACAAAAGCTATTTGAGTCATTACTTTGGTGTGACCAGGCCCACATACTTTGACTTGGTTAAAGGTCCTGTGGGAATCACTGGAATCATCATGGTTACTTTTATGGTAATTGCATTCACATTAGCCAGTCGAAGATGCAGGCGGAATCTAACTAAGTTGCCAAAGCCATTTGACAAGCTAACCGGATTTAATGCTTTCTGGTATTCACATCACTTACTTCTAATTGTTTACGTCCTGTTAATCATCCATGGTGTTTTCCTCTATCTCGAGCATAAATGGTACCACAAAACGGTAAGTTCCATAAACTCTTTAGCATTTTACTTGTTCTTAAATAATTGGCAGTGACAACAGTAACAGATGCTTCCTCCTGCAGATATGGATGTATATTGCTGTGCCGGTTTTACTCTATGCTGGGGAAAGGATCCTCAGATTCTTTCGTTCCAGGCTTTACACCGTCGAAATCTGCAAGGTGAAGTCTCATTTACAGTTACATTTTTGAACAGAATCACATGAAAAGAAACATTATCGATCATCTTTTGTTATCTATATAACAACTCAAATGAATTGGTTTCAGGTTGTAATTTATCCTGGAAACGTTGTTGTGCTACACATGTCTAAGCCTACATCATTTGATTACAAGAGTGGACAATATGTATTTGTTCAGTGTCCTGCAGTATCAAAATTTGAGTGGTGAGTCTTTTTATCGTAAGCCAACATAGCTTTTCATGCAATCTAGAGTAACTTAGAAAACTTCTCGGTTCTAATCTCCATCTCCAGGCATCCATTTTCTATTACTTCTTCCCCTGGAAATGATTATCTCAGTATTCACATTCGTCAGCTCGGTGATTGGACAGAAGGTATTAAGAAGGTATTTTCACTTGTATGTGAAGCCCCTGAAGCTGGAAGAAGCGGACTTCTCAGAGCAGATCGACCAAACAGAACAAGGTGCATCAAATTTTTTGAATTTCCATATATTCTAAACTTAGAGGCACATATGGGAATTTGATATTCTCTTTGTAATTTAGTTTGCCGGAGCTGTTGATAGATGGACCTTATGGTTCTCCAGCGCAAGACCATTGGAAGTATGATGTGTTATTACTCGTTGGTCTTGGAATCGGCGCAACACCTTTCATTAGTATTTTGAGAGATCTACTTAACAACATTGTTAAGCAACAAGACCAAGCTGTGAGTATAAATTTTAAGAAAACTCTTTTTGAGGATTAACAGAATCTTAACCAACTTTTTTTTCCGAGTTATGTTATATTTTCAGGAATGCATCTCAGGTAGTTGTAGTAACAGTAACATCTCGTCGGATCACAGTCTAAGTTGTTTAAACTCAGAAGCTCGGAATAGGTTACCTCAAAATCAAAGGAGGACATTGAACACCAAGAACGCTTACTTTTACTGGGTAACACGAGAACAAGGCTCGTTTGATTGGTTCAAAGAAATCATGAACGAGATTGCTGATTCTGATATAAAGGTAAGATACAGTTATTCATCTTCTGCCTCGAATCTCGACTGTACATTTTCAAGTTGATTACTCACATATTTGTGTTGAATACAAATAAAAGGGTGTTATAGAGATGCACAACTACTTGACTAGTGTGTACGAAGAAGGAGATGCTCGATCTACTCTTCTCACAATGATACAAACGCTAAACCATGCCAAAAATGGCGTTGACATTTTTTCTGGGACTAAGGCAATGATCTTTAACGATTACTTTTATCTTATACAAACAATACTCGGTTTTTAATTTTGGATACAACTTTTGGTTATTATAGGTACGGACACATTTTGGGAGGCCAAAATGGAAGAAGGTTTTATCAAAGATTAGCACCAAACATAAGAACGCCAGAATTGGTACATAGAAAATTAAAAATTCTGTTCATAGAGATAATAAACGATTATGGTCCGTATTATTTGCCTTGTCTGAAGAGTGTTTTTGAAAAACAGGAGTATTCTATTGTGGAGTACCGAGTTTGGGGAAGGAACTTTCAAGACTATGCCACGAATTTAACCAGACGGGATCTTCCAGGTTCGAGTTCCACAAAGAACACTTCTAAAGGTGAAAATCACGATTTTTTTTTAAATGAATTATCTTGGTATATATGCAAAATCATTGTTCATGTCAATAGCATTCTTGTTGTTTCTGTTTCCCTTTTGTGTATCACAAATACTAACTTTAAAACCATTTCATATTAGAGTAGGACTGCCAAAAACATATTAAAAAAATCACAGTTAAAGCTTTGTAAAAAAGAGTAAAAAAGAGAAGTTCGCACAAAGTCAGATGATTTACGAATGATTTTTGTTGTTTTCAAATTTCGATATTTCGATGAATTAATCCATCTTTCTGCATTTGGTTCAATGTGATTTTTCGTCATCTTCAAGCTAAAAACATGGAACAGAAAAAAAAAATACGAAAATTGAATGAAGCGCGTATTGGGCCGGTCTTTGAGCTCTTTTATGATTATGGGCCAATAATTAGTTCGGCTCATTTTATTTTCAACTTGAAATTGATAGAGAATTCCGAGAAGAAAGCTGAGAAATCAATTCAACTATGTAAGCATCAGACGGATATTCCATTAAGAGGTTCTCTTCATTTGCAAATGACCAGATTAACCTCGTTATATAAAACCGGTCTTCATTTATATGAAAGAGCATAAGATGTTAAAGGGTAAAATGGTCCAGAAACAAATATTCTTCTTCAATAACTCCCACTACAAATTCATCACCGAATTCTTTAGCAAACAGACCTCTCTAAAGTTTTAAAAACTCAGTGTTCCTTTGATCAAAATATTTTTGTTTACAATTACTTTTTTTTCTTTTTTTTTCTGATATCATTTTATTGCTTCAATCATTATTCTTGTTCACAAGTTTAAATTTCTATTTTTATTTCTCATTATTCAGAAAATTTTGTTGATCAATCAATGGAAAATCTCTTTGCTTCTATCTTTACCATTTCGCCTTCAAAGTACTAGAAGGTAATTCTTTTTTCGTTAGTAGCCTCAAATCGAAAATTATTATCATTGTCGGTTATAGGCCGGTTTACGGTCATGGTTCCGGTTTTGATTATATTGCTGTCTTGGACATATAAGCTGGGCTTTATCATTGTTAATCTCATTGGGCCCATATTTCAACTCGAGATAATGATCTGTCAAATTACACCTCGCTGGCAAATTTCAGTTTCTAGAACTTTCTTTTTAAAAGCATTCTTTTAACTTTTCTAATCAAAAAATAAGACGGTTCCAACTTCCTACTTCTCTCTGGTATAATATTTTTTAATTTTTTGTCAAGATATAATAATTTATCTATCATTGTCTAATGACGTAGGCCAAAAGAGCATGATTCACTAAAGTGCATGGCTCTTATTCTACCACGTGTAACAAGATCTGTGGTTCCACTGTATCATGATCCAGCCGCGTGACACGTGAACGGTTCACAATAACCAGAGATTTTGAAAGTATTTGATGACGGACATGGGCGGATGGACTGAAGATGGAAGGGGTGCATTGACGGAGCCGTTAAATACACGCAGTCTTCAATAGGACGGCGTCAATTTTCGGCTACATCTAATCAATTTGGAATGAATTAGCTGGTCCGATTGGTTCGACCATGTTAGTATTGTCGAATTCGAATTAGTCTAAAAATCGGATTTGAGTAAATCTATTCAAATTGAATGAAATCTGTTAAAAGTAAAACTAATGATTTGGTATAATACTAAAATCCGGTTCATAAAATTTTAGCCATAATTTTTTTTGACTAATTTAAAATTTTCGAGTGAAAATTAACTTGACAAATTGTAAATATTTTAAAGATATTTTCTTCATAAAGTTTTTTTTTCTATTTTTATTTTTTAATTTCATTTTTAAAACCATTTAAATCAGTTTCTAATTTACTTATATGAATTAAAATCTTAATATCTATCTTTCTTTTTTAATTCATGATAACTACTTTGTGATCAACAGATTTTAATATATTTGATGGTTATTTGTTTCATGTTACATTTTGAAGAACGAAATCCAAGTTAATCATTTATATTCATTTTCTACAGATTTGAATGATTTAATATATGGATTTATGTTTTTATTTTTATTTTTTAATGTTATCTACTTTTATTTTGATATATATATTAAAAATATATTTTCAAAACCCCGTTCGACTGATTAAACCGGTCCGACAGCTATCTAGTAACAATCTCGAGTCTATATATTTGGTCTAGTTTTTAAAAATATTGGTATTTTGTGAACCAAATATTTTAGACCAATAAAATCTATTTATGAAATGAAATCCGTGAACTGCAAACCAAAAAATATTCTAGAAATCCGTGAACTACAAAGGATTAAATTGATTTAGAATGTTATTGATCAATCAACAACACAAAGCATTCTTAAAACAAGGTATAAACTTATCATAATCTTTTTTTTTTAGGGTTCAATCCATTATTGAATTTTATAAGACATTTTTTTAATTCCAGATTTTTTTTTTTTGGTTCAGATGTTTAAGTCTTCTTCTTCTTTTCTGTTTGAGTCGATTCAATTGCATTTAGAGTTTGTTAGATTTTGTCTTCCTCTCTGTTTGATGTGATTCAATTGCATTTATAATTTGTTAGATTTGGATTCAAGATTCTTTTTGCATACCAAGTTTGAGCAAGACATTAAACCCTAAAAATCTAATAATTGTATACCAATCCGCACACTCACCTTTGTTCTAAACATTCTCTATGATGTAGTTTATCGCATTCGAAATACAAGTGTTAAGCTTATTGGTGACACATGTGACATATTGTGCAAAGAGGACGACGCCGCTGGTGGTAGTAGCACAATAGAAAACCGCACACATATTATTCGCATGACATCTAAACATGGTCATGAACAAATTTGACTTCTAATTATAATATTCAAATTGACATGTATAACAAGTTGATGCTGATGGATATTGTAAAAGCTTTCTACTCATCATATCGCTTATTTTATCAGTAAATTTATGAACGGATACCAACACATGATTAACAAAATTCTGAATTTAAATTTGGAATACAAGTTTGACTATTGAAAAATTGAACTTGATCAATGAAAATTGTTGAATCTAAACTAAAAAACTATGAGAATCACACATATCCAACAAAACGGCAAAATCTAACAAACTCTGAATAGATTTGAATCGAATCAAAAAAGAAGAATACTGAAATAATTAAATCAAAAAAAAAAAAAATAGAATTAAGATAATGTCTTACAAAATCCAACAAAGGGATTACTCTATAAAGAGGGATTTACCATAGCTTTAGAAATTTTGATATCTACAGCCGAAAAAGATGGGACTCTTTTTTCATTTTGGCTAGTAATTTTTTAAATAAGACTTACAGCATGATTAAGTAAGTAAGTTTGAGTGCTGTAACTTGGGTAAATTTGACTATTTGAGTGATGTAGAAATTAGCCGATCGCACCCTTTGAAAGTATTTGATGACGGAGCCGTTAAATACGCGTGGCCTTCAATATGACGGCGTCAATTCGTGGGTCCTATGGAACATACGAAATGCCTTTTATATTTTCCCCAAGTGTCGCTCAACGGCAGGTCTGGACCCGAAGCAACCAACGGCTCAGATCAAAACCGTCAATTCAACGGCTCAGATCGAGTTTAAATTTCGTCCTTCTATTTTAAGGCTTCCTTCGAGATCTTTCTCTCAGAGGTGTTGGAAGAAAGCGCTAGAAACAATACTTATTATTGATTTGATTGTTATTCTCTTGAAATCGGAAGCTTCGATCGGAAACAATGGCGGATGAACATAAGCATGAAGATTCACCTAAATTGGACCCGGCGGTTGAAGTTGTAGAGAGGGAATCGTTGATGGACAAGATATCGGAGAAGATCCATCACAAAGATGACTCGTCTTCATCATCATCATCATCAGATGACGAGAACGAGAAGAAGAAACCGTCATCATCTCCGAAGTCTCTGAAATCGACGGTGTACCGTTTGTTCGGCAGAGAGAGGCCTGTGCATAAGGTTCTCGGCGGTGGAAAACGTACGTTTTACTCCGATCTCGTTTCATCATCCTCAGATTTTTACGAATTCGTTTGCGTAGGCTTGATCTGTTTTAGTTTCTTTTAGATGTTGATTACAGCTTGATGCTTCGTCTTAGGGATCGATGGTTGATTTTGATGCGATTTTAGTTTCTGAATGACTAGTTTGAGTACTGAAATATGAATTTATTGTTATTCTTTTATGGAACTGTGTTAATGATCTTCTGAGATTCTGATTAGTAATGACATATTGATTATGAACACTAATATGGTAGAGATACTTAATCATTCTTGCTAATTGCAGCGGCTGATATATTTATGTGGAAGAACAAGAAGATCTCAGGTGGTGTACTTGGTGGTGCTACAGTAGCTTGGGTGCTCTTTGAATTGATGGAGTATCATCTTCTTACTCTGCTATGTCACGTTATTATCGTTGCTCTTGCTGTTTTGTTTCTATGGTCTAATGCCACCATGTTCATTCATAAGTAAGTTGTGATTACTAATCTTATAAAAGTTGCTTACTTGCTTCACCATCACAGATCAAGCTTAGTTGACCACCTTATTCATTCTCTTACAGGTCACCACCAAAGATTCCTGAAGTTCATATCCCTGAAGAACCTCTTCTTCAGCTTGCTTCTGGGCTTAGAATCGAAATCAACCGTGGGTTCTCATCTCTTCGTGAGATTGCGTCTGGAAGGGATCTCAAGAAATTCCTCTCTGTAAGTGTTGACTAACCAGGATTTCTCCTCTATGAGTTTCTCATCTTTAAGCTTGACAATAATTGTTACTATTTGATCAAATTAGGCTATCGTGGGATTGTGGGTTCTATCAATCTTGGGCGGATGCTGTAGTTTCTTGACATTGGCATACATAGGTAACACTTACCGTTGCTTCTAGTATTTTGCTTCTTCCTTCTCTATTATTCCAACATTGCTGATGAATTGATATGGTTCTTGATTGATTTCAGCTGTGGTTCTGCTCTTCACTGTTCCTCTGCTCTACGACAAGTACGAGGACAAAATAGACCCATATGGTGAGAAAGCAATGGCTGAGTTGAAGAAGCAATACGCTGTGTTGGACGCAAAGGTATTGAGCAAAATCCCAAGGGGTCCTTTGAAGAACAAGAAGAAGGATTAGAGGTTTTTTTTTGGGTTTTCTTTTGAGTGCGATTTGCACAATGCTCTTCTTTTTTTAAAATGTGGGTTGTGTTGTGAAATGGTTGTGTTAGATCTCACTTGAATGTTACTTAACAAACTTTGCTTATTTGTTTTTGTGATATTGGTGTTGTTGTGGCATAAGAACAAAAATGGTAGTTCATTCTCTTGCTCTATATCTAAATTTATGTATTCTAAGCTTTAATATATTTATAACATTTTTTTGATGTTATATGTTTATTAAGTATAGATATATATTTTAAGCAATAAAATCATTAAAGTCAGGATGGCCGAGTGGTCTAAGGCGCCAGAATTAAGTTCTGGGCGTGGGTTCAAACCCCACTTCTGACAAATATGAAGTTTTCATAATTTTAAAAGCTAAATGATTTGAATAGCCTCAATAACCATTTTTTTATTCTTTTTAGGGTTTATTATATATTTTAACATCAATTAAATAAATAATTAATTTTCATTCTTACGTAATGTTTGCACCAGTTTCTTTAGTATGAAAGGATCAACGGGTGTAGTCTTCCGCAAAATTTCAATTAAGTTTGTGTTTCCACAAAAAAATTAGTTTTGTGTGTAACTACACCATGAATCTATGACTGTGTAAATCTTTACCAAATTTAAAATTCAGATTACAGCTCCACCATCGTTAATTGCTAACGATTTCCATCCAATCTTATACTAAAGTGGATTATAGTTAACCGATAATCTGATATTAAGAAATTATAACCAAAACTCAATTTCTTAATTCCTTATACCAAACACTTTTTTCACTCAAATGTTTCAAGAAAACAAAAACACGATTAAAATGTAAAGAAGACAAACGAATAACAGGTTAGGGAGAAAGAAGAAGATAAAGACAATATCGAAAAGAGACCGATTCAAAGAGATCTAAGCGTAGTTTGATTTGAAACGGTACATACATTTTAACATTAAGTAGTCTTGTCCGAGAATACTCTTATGCTTTACGATGAAAACATTAAAGTGTGCTTTCATATCCAGACGAAACCATCATTAATTTCTTTAACATAAGAAAAAAACACATTAAGGAGTGAATATATTATATGATATTAAGGATGCATCAAGTTGATAAAAAAAAAGATGCATCATAATAGAATCTGGTATTCTATAAATTGTTCTTCGTCGTTTTTATTTTCTTTTTTCTCCATAACCTATATTTTTAGTATGTTTTATTTTTCTTTATAAACTTGTTTTCTTCCTTTGAAATTTGCGAATGGAAGAACGGGTTTGGTATACAGAATTGAGAAAGTTTTGGTTGTTACCTCTTAAAATCATATTATTGATTAACTTCAATTTTAATCCAGTTTAGTGTCAGATTGGATGTAAATTGTTAGCAATTAATGATGGTGGAGTTGTAACCCGAATTTCTAGTTTAGTGGAGATTTACCCTATCATAATTTCATAGTGTATATTTTTTTTTGAAATATTTGTGGCATTAATTTTTGAAAATTTCGAGTGAAAGAGAGGGTTTGGCCTCTCAAGCGAAGTCTCCCTTCTTCGCCTTCCTCCTTCTCGAACCCTAGCGGTGGTGGTGGTTCCTGTGCTATTCCAGTCTCCGGCGGTGCTTTTCTGAATCAGCGAAGACCAGCGCCAGATGTAGTTCTTCTCGGCGGCTGCGGTTTTCGCATGTCAATGATTAAGGCATCATCCGGTTAACCTTTGGTTTAGGCGGTTGGTTTTCTTGTTGGGTCAGCCGGTTTAAATTTAGGTTTTGGCTGGTTTAGATTATGTTTTCAGCTATTTTTGACTAAAAAAAAATTATTATAATTATATAGTATGTAAATGCATTCACTTCCTCTGCATCGACTCGATTTATAATACTATCGGAGTGAATACAGGATCTAATGAAGAGTATAAGGTAGACTCCATTAGTAACAAGTAAATCCTTTGTATTTGAAAAATCTCGATATAGTTTTTGAGACTAAGGACGAATTGATAAGGTATGAGACGATTAGGATTTGACTTATTTATAATTGGAGTGGGGTTTTAATCAGACCCATTAGACCATCCTCATCCCTCAGATGGGTGTCTTCCTTGTTAATTAATGTTAAAATTAAAGACATTGTTTTTTTTGAGGTGTTTAAGTATCTTTAAGTGTTTTTAGGAAGACACAAATCTTACATTAAAGACACTTTCTCCCTTTTTTCATTTTTTTTATTAACTTGATATCGAAAGATTCCCACCAAAAAATAAAAGATGGAAATGCTCTTATGAGATTGTTGGTAAGGATATAAACCCAAAAAAAAAAAAAAAAATTCATAGTGTAGTTATACACCCAACTTAAAGTTTTACGGAAACGATGGTGAAACTATAACTCGAATTTTAAGTTTTGGTAGATATTTACTCTGTTATGATTTATAGTGCATTTATACATTGAGGCTAAAATTTCATAGAAACATAGACTTAATTGAAATATCGCAAAGAACTACACCATGTCGACCCGTATAAAAAAAATTAATTAAAATTAACATTACGTGTCTGCGTTGTTAATAACTTAAATATCTTGTACAGTGAAGCATAATAATACAGTGGGTTCCACGTCTTGTTTTTCAACACAAATAACTGTAAAAAAATTCAGACGAACTTGTCATAAATTTTCGGTTCAACACATGTTCTATGAATTTCCTCACTAATGTTTGTTCTTAACCAAAATATATGGCCAATCGTCTTATCATGTCGAGAATCCGAACATGTTAAATTGTTCACAGGATCGGCTAACTATATTGCATAAATGAACTATGTATGAAGAATATAATCAGTCTATAAAAATCAAAATGATTTGAAACCACAAAATTACGATTTGTAAGATTTTCATTAAAAATTAGTGATAATTTTTTTTCACAAAATTAAATAGGGGAAAAATATTATAATAGGTGAGAGAAAAGTACGTAACTTTATCATTAATTTTGTTATCTATTCGTTTATATTATCTTTTATATATTTGTTCATGTTGCCACATATCCTTTGTTACTTTCTTCACCTTCTTTTCCGTAATGTCGATGGCTTTAGTTAATATTTTTTTTTTTGTAATCTACTCGTTAAACCGTAACTTTATCATGAATTTTTTTTGTTCACTAGAAATACTACATTAACTATATCGTTGATCAAAATTACGAACACCAATACAAATCAGTTTAGAATAATAAAAATTGAACACCAATACACAAATTTTACTCTTCAAAATTGGTAATACCAAAAAGCATCTTGAGTATTGTACATAAACTCTAAAAAAACCTTAAAACACTTCACAAATTTACCGCAAAATTATTGAGACTTTAGTTAATAATTTTAGCAAAAAAAAGATTTTAATTAATTTAAAATGATATTTGTGACAATCATCGGATTCGTGAATTAAAGAGGAAAATAAACACCTTTTAAACTTTAAACAATTTCAAAGATCCATAAATTGCATAAATAAACACAACCGAATCGACAAACCAAGAAGAACATTAATGGAAAAATTCAAAGAGAAAAGAAAAACCCTAGATAGTAGAGAAGGAGCCGATATAACACCTTGGTAGGTTCGAAGACGATCGAGCCCATCCGCCGTTCCATGACTTGCCGGTTCAACCCCACTGCCTTTAACCGGAACGGTTTGAAGAATCATCACAACCACCGGTTAAATTAAGTGCAGGAAGTGAACAGTGTATTTCTAAGCTACTTGATGAAACCCTCCGGTCCACCTAGAAGCTGCCATGGAAGTTCAGCTCAAGCTCTACAACCTTATGGAGCTTTTGAATTTCGGGAGATCTTGATTAAACTTCCATGGCTAAAAATGGGAAGGAACTCTTTGTCTTGTCTTTATATATAGCATTTCTTTTCTTTTTAATTATTTTTTTGGAGAAACCGACACCAGAGATATTTACTTCAATGCCACTCGAATAACATGGATTCAAAACAATCAAAAAGCATTGATAAATGATAATGAGTGCTTTTGATGTTAAGAAAACTAAAAGTTTCTTTCTACTACTCAAATAAAAAAAAATCTAAATTATCCTTATATCTTTGACTCTAAACAACAGATCTTAGTTAATATATATTTAATATTTCTAGTGAAAAAAGAAAAAAAAAACCTTGTCTATTTTTAGGCAAATACTATTAATTTTATGTTTTTTTTTGATAAAATATTAATTTTATGTTGGTAGCCAAGAAATTCTAAATCTTAGGTTCATAAAATTTTCAGAGTAAAAACTAAAAGAGGTTCATTAGTTTTCTCACTATGCCGGTACTAGAATTTGTGATTATTTAAAACCATTTTCTCTTTTAGCTAGCAATGAAAATTTTTAATCAAAGCGTTTTGGAATTGGTGATCCACATATTTAGATCAGAAATTTGAACGGATTAATTAGTTGACGCTGTCGATATTTTCAAACTTAGCCTATCTTTGGACGACCACTTTAGGAGAATATGAAATTAATTAGTAGTCATCTCCCCCGTTAATAATAATTCATCATATATAGTTACATAAATCCTTATTGCCTAGGTCCAAAAACAACAACAATATATCCCAACAATATAGTTTTATAATGAAAGGTTTTTATTTATAAAAGTTGGCATATTCTTTGGTGGCCTTATTTTGGTTGATAAAACATTTCTTCTTCTTTAACGACGTGTAACTTTTTGGTTTAAGTGGGAGACAACGATAGTCTGAGTAGATTGCCACCAATTATGGTCGACGCACTCTGCAATTTACTGCTTCGGTTACAAATTTACAATCATTGGAGGGTAATATTAACAAAACATTTTTCTATATACTAAATTACTATTTACAATTATTAATCTAGAATGCAAAACCAATCAAAGGTCTAGAGTGCGTACGAGGGACCCTGGGTCCACGACCAATCTCTAATGTTTCTGCCAGTTTGTCTATTTTCAATTGGCTATTCTTCTTTTAGTAGATTTTTTTTGGGGGTAATTTCATAATATTTTTTTTTTAATTTTAAATCTATTAGATTATATTATACAAGAGTTTACATGATACATAAAACCATTTAAATACAACTATTAAAACAAATAAATAAAATTGAACACAATTTCGATGAAGAAGTGTAGGTGACCCTGCTTTCCACACGGAAGCCTTACATGCAACAAAAAAAAATGTTAAGTTCCTTTTTCTTACACTCTTAAAAGGCTAACATCTTATAGATAAGACTCCTAAATGCTTTTTCTATCACTTTAATTAAACAAAAACTCTTATATGTTGTTTGAGATGGTTATGAAATATGCCTCTTGAAACATTATACACATCACCGGTTAGCGACCATGGGTTTCTTTTTCATAAAACACGATGATTTCGATACGAAAGTCTCATTCGCTAACATATGAGTTTCGTCATTTTCCTTCTTCATAATCAATTTTAAGCTAATGAGATCGTCGTTCATGACTATCATCTCTTGGATAAAACTCCATCATCGTCTAAGGTTATTAATGATCCACAATATTTTCTCTTTCCTTGATTCGCTCCATCTTCTAAACTGGTTTTTCCCGAATTCCATATTCGTTGACTAAGACGCCAGAAAATTCTTTGAATTTTATACACAACCCCCTCAACAGAAGGATATCGGGGATGTCAGACATCATGAAGAATTACAAAATCCTTCATGAAAATAAAGGGCTTAACGTGGATGAAGTCAACAAAATGACCAATTCCAACGTATCGAAGATAAACGGTCACTACTAACGGAGAAAATTTCAGAAAACGTAACCATTTCCAATCACCAAATTGATCACTCTAATAAGAAATCTTTTACAAAAAGGAAAATAATAAGAAATTAGTCATTTCAATTGTTCCAGTTTCAACAAAGAACAATAAAATCTTAAGAAACAAATTAGTGGGCCACGTCAATAAACCAATCAATGGATATTATGATCCACTTTAACTTTTAAGATTATCTTTGTGAAAGTATAGCTACTCATACAAAACAGAATCATACCCTGGTTGCAGCCTGGTTTGAATCCTTGCCATGAGTAGGAATGTTACGATGTGATAAATTTTTCTAATACGACTCTGAAGTCATGCAATCGTGGATATTAATCCAAATTTAGACTCTTATAGATTAGGATAAAACAACTTACAAATGAAACTAATCTATAAAAAAATCTAGTGAGACGAGCCAAAAGGACAATCTTTTAATACATATAGCGAAAATGATAGATAATTTAGATATGGTAAATATGTGGTCTAGTCTTCTGACATAGTTGGGTTTTTTGAAAAACATAAGACTTTTGGCTGAATCGGCTTTTATATTAGTCCACCAGAATCACAACATATTCTTTGGGTGGAGAATGTTAGGGACCATCCAATATACTATTTTTGAAACATGTTTTCAGTTTTCCGTAGTTTCAGCATGAGTTACAACATTTATCAAAAAAAACATGAGGTACAACAAAGACCATATACGATGATGTATCTACGGATTCATAACTAGTCTGATTAGCGTGAGAAAGTACACATGAATGAGTTTCAAGTTGTCGAACACTTGTTTAGGTAAACACAAGTGTTATTTTTTATTATTGCCAATTAGAATTAGGGCCAGCAGGAGAGTAAGAGATTGGTCTATCTATGTGCTTGTACGGCCCCTATTTTTGTAGGTCCCTGTTTTTATTTATTTTTACATATATATTTTTTCTTTTTATATATATTGAATATTATGAAACTAATTATATTGAGATAAAGAAAGAAGATAATGATGTGGAAAAAAAGTTATTTAAGAAACTAATTAGAATTTTTTTTTTAAATCCTATAAAGAAAGAAGATAATGATGATGCTTTGGATATTACTGATCCTGCAAATTGGGGAACGAATAGTCATGAGTTAAAAGATTTTTTGGTGGAAAATGTCCTATTAAAAGAGTGCATAAAGACTATGTTTTCCCGAAAAATGCTGTTGGTAGACATTTTTCTCACAGATATTTCAGAAGGGAATTGAAAAAGGGAGAAATATTATTTTCTAACTTAGAATAGATATATGAAACTACTTATTATTTACGATCATTATTATTTCTTAATGATAGTAGTCTTTTTTTTTTTAAATGATAGTAGTCTAATTATGATAGTAATAGTAAGACTACTTACTGTATTTTCATATATATGAGACTAACACTTCTAGTCCTGATAGAATTCTCTTATTAACCTGCGTCAAGACATGAATCTGGTCACAATCAAGTGAGTGATACACAAACACATATATCAATGATTGGAATCCATGAAAATATCATCATTCCATATATGAAATTTATCTCGTTGGATGCTGAGGATTATCATTAGATGTCTTCTTACTCGATACGACCTAGAAGGAAATACAAAGCCCGATCAAAAAGCTCGCATGCATTTTTTCAGTTTTCTCCTTCGTGTTGGGAATTGTTTCTATAGTTAAATATTTGAATGTTTTTTTTTTTTAATATATTTTGATTTTGGTTCTGATTCTTGTTTCTTGTTTTATTATTGGAAACTTATGAGAAATCGCTTAATGATATAATATTATAATCGACATATTTTTACGACATACAATATCTAGTAGATGTCCGTTTTTTTTTCTTTTTTTCTTTTTGTTACACAAATTCTTTATTCCATACTAAATAGTTGTTACATGATAGATGAGCTTAATCGGACAAACCCGAAAGCAAACATAAACCGCTAGAACATTAGGACAAAAGAAAAAGATAGAGACACAAGCTGCTTGATAGATCGTCAGGAGAAATATCTAAACTAGCTACAACAAGTACACTCAAAGAAGCAGTCTTCCAACCAAACTCATCAGCTGACTTTAGTTTAGTACACATAAAGAGTGTCTTTGAAACAAACTCACTAACCTCGGTTCTCACCAGAGTAATCCCCGTTGTCTCTACCGGTCCCGTGCGGACCATTACACTAGAGAGCAAACAGTTAGGATATAAAACACTTTCATCGACAAAATCGATCGAAAGCAACACACCTCTCTTGAAGAGAGAGACTAGTAAGAGAGTTCTCTCCTTTGACAAGGAGGTTACATAAAACAGTCTCTCCTGTCCACGGCATAAGAAAAGAAAAATTAGTGGAGATAATAGACCCGGCTGCATCAAGCTTGAATGAAACATGAAAGTAGCTTGTGACATGATGTGTTGGAGGCAAGGAGAAAACGTGATAGAAACTGGAACTTGACGAAGCGGATCCAAAATAGGCAGGTTAGGGCTGGAGGATTCTTTACATAACACATTGGGCTTTAGACCCAAAACTCTTATTGGGCCAGTATACTTCCCAGCTTCAGCGTTAATGGGCCAGGTCCAAGATGAAAATAACATCCACAACCACCACTGATGTTGCCCTAGATCTGTCTCTGTAGTTCAGCGGCGGCGATGGACAGTGGAGGAGAATTTATCTTCGATCACGCCGACCGAGAGGGGGAGCAAGCCAGAGGTTACATGAAACGATTCAAGGGCCTGAGGCGATGGAAATGGCATGAGAACGAGGGGGAAGCCAACGACGAGGTGGGGGAAGCCACTACTTGCTTCTACTCTTGAACACAGAATAGAAGGAATGTTGGCGGGGGAACATCTACCGCGGAAAGCGAAGACAAGATAGCACATGGCGAACGGAGGTCCGACGCCGTCGAGCCGCAGCTCCACCGGCGTCAGAGAACGGTGGAGAAAGGAGCTCCTCGATAACAGTGTCAGAGAGAAAAACAATAGTAGATGTCCGTTTAAAACTGAGTAAACAAATGCAAGTGGTGGTTTAAGAAAAAACTAGTTGATCAAAATGAATGATGATAGAATGAATAAAAATAAATTAAATAATAAAAATAAAATGAATGAGTTGAATTTGATTAATAATTTTGCTATTTAATTGATCATCTCCTATTTTGTGCCTGAATAATTTTCAGCTAAAATATAGGCTTTTTCAACTATTATATGAGTCTCACTAAAATTGGGTTGAATGTAAAAATTACATCAAATGAGAAAATTTTAGCTGAATCATGTTGAAACATACATTAAACTCTTTCAACTCTCTTAAAACCGTCCACCATTTGGAGCTAAAATAGAAGGTTATTTTATTATGAATTCGATACAAACATATTTCAATACCATTTATTGGAACTTGGAACAACATCAACCACAAAAGGAGAAAGTAAAAAAAAAAAAAGTGCTAACAACCAAACATCAAACCCAAAATATCAGGACACAAACATCAAATCCAAAACATAAATTAGTAGTAACAATCATAGAGTTTAATATCAATTTTGACACGAAAATACTTATTGGCTTGGATGAGATCGGTTGTGAACATAGCGATCCCACGAGTCAAGAGGAAGTCACCGGTCCCACCAACGATCGATAGAACTCTGGTCGGCTCCATGACCGGATTTGCACCCATTATAGTCATTGTCCCTTTATGTTGTGTCGAATTGAATACCAATGTCCAAGTTACCCAACTGTTGAAGTAAGTCTTTCCATTGTAGAGGAAGAAGCCTTGGGCACGAGCCACCGGTTTCGAGAGATAGTTCTGGTCCATTGTCACAGGGTTATCTATGATCACAAGCTTTCCAAAACCGAAGTCTCCTAGTCCCATAGGATTCAAGATTGTTGCTGATGTGGCATTAGCCGCATTGTCTTCATCGTAGGCAATGTTATGGAGGTATAAGACGAAACGCTTGCATGGTTTCTCTAGGTTGAATGATTTTTGAACCGATGAGACAATGTTGGATTGGATTAGTAAAACGAATAAAAGGAAGGAGAGTATTTGCTTATAGATTTGATTTACCATGGTTAGAGATTTTAGTAGAAATGAGTAGTGTGGATTTTGTAGATATGAAGAAGGCTTTGGAAAGCCTTATTTATATACTTAATTCACGTCGAGCTAAGTAACGAGAGCTCACGTCGAGCTAAGTAACGAGAGCTTGTGACCCGAGTGGGGACAATAAAATGGTGGAACTCTGGTTCGGGTCCACGGGTAGGATCTGTTGTGGCATGATTCTGATATACGTAATTCACATGTTTTTCTTTCTTTATTTTTTGATATAAAAATGGGTCTGAGAGACATATTATTGGTTTGCTGATAGCCTGTTACTGCATATGTCTTTCAGCTTTATATATTTAAAGATTTCAAGAAGCACTTTCAAGTACAGCACTGGTAGATTATAATTGGCCTAATTTGTTCATTATTGGAACTTTTACTGTTTCGCAAAAAATTTAGGCGCGAATGTTCCAAATATTTTCGAAAAACACCGGCATCCGTCGGAATTTTGTTTTTATATATCACTTATTCTTCTCAACGGATTCATTTCTCATTTTAGAAGAAAAAAAATTAAAAGAAGAATTTTTAGATGAAGATGAAGATGAAATTTTTTTTATTTTAATTTTAATTTTAATTGTAATTGAAATTTTATAATTAAAATTTTAAATCTTAATTCATATTTATAATTTTAAATCTTAATTTATATTTATTCCAAATTAATTTTATATATTAATTATAATTAATTACAATTAATTAATATTAATTACAATAAATTAAATATTATTAATATTATTAATAAAATTATATATCCGTCAGAAATTCGTCGGAAATCCGTCTGAAATATGTCCGTCGGAAATCCATCGGAATGTGTCAGTCTGAAATCCGTCGGACTATTTACGACGGATTTGATATCCGTCGGAAATCGGTCAAAAATTGTAACGGATTTCCGACGAAATTTTTATTTCCTACGAGATAGAACAGACGAAAAAATCTGTCAGAAATCCGTCGGAATTAGCCAATTCCGACGGATTTTTCCATCTGTTCTAGCGTGTTTTCTTGTAGTGGGTGTCAAGATTTTGAAGTGGAGAATCTCTTAAGGACATCATCAAGCTATATGGGCGTTAAATTTGAAGTTGCACACACGTTAGCAAAGAATGGTCCTCCTTAGGGGTGGGCAAAAAACCCGCACCCGAAATCCGCACCCGAACCCGACTCGAAAAAATCCGATCCGAACCCGACCCGAAGTTATGAAATACCCGAACGGGTGTTGTACCTCTAAACCCGAACATCCGAAAAATCCGAAACACCCGATCCGAACCCGAACCCGAATAGATACCCAAACATACTCAAACTATAAGAACATAATAATAATATATTGGTAATATATAAACTTGTAATAATCCGAATGTTTAAAATATTTGAATATTTTAGATATTTTGGATATTTTATTTATTTTTGGAAATCATGGTTTTAGAGTATCTTCGGGTAGTTTAAATTTTAAGACAAAAAAATAATCAAAATAACTAAAATATTAGACACTTTTTACTTATATTTGTGAAAATATAACCAAATTTTATTTAAATTTAACTAATTTTTTATTATTCTCTAATACTTTGGGTATACCCAAACCCGAAGATACCCGATCCGAACCCGCCCAAAGTTATGAAATACCCGAACGGGTATTGTACCTCTAAACCCGAACATCCGAAAAATCCGAAACACCCGACCCGAACCCGAACGAATACCCGAATGCCTACCCCTAGTCCTCCCATTCCAAACGAATGCTTTATATTTTTCTTTTGGTTTTAAAAAGGAGAAGATAAAATAAAGCAGTTATTTTTTACAAGTTGTATCTATCTCCAATTCTTTTTAATACCTCTCTTGTATAATGACTATGTATCTCCTCAAATTCTATAATATATCATACTTTCCGTTAAAAAGGAAGTACGGCAGTCAGTGTATATAATCTTGTAAACATTAATTGTGTTTTTTATATAATGAAAATATGAATTATTTAAAAATAGGATTATAATTAACCTCGGCAACAATAAAGTATAACTCATTTATATCAATACGACATACAATATATTAGATTATTAAAATAGTACTAATTTTTAATTGGAAAAAAACTGATCACTTGAGTATGGGAATGGCTTATATAATATTTGGAAAAAAACAATTACTCAAAAAAAACTCCCAAATTTGGCTTTTTTTTTTTGGATAAAATGCTTGATTTGGGTAATTCATCTTGTAAAAACTCAAAATTTCTCATGCACCAAAAAGAATCACGCAGTTTGCACTATTATAGATCCGAAAAAATCAACATTAGTATATTCTTACAGACTGTTAAGTTATTTTTTAAAATCTAAAATAGCTTAGTTAACGACAAATTTCTTGAAGGATTTTTGGTGCATAATGAATCTTTGGGTTTTATTTAACGAATTAATAAAAATTTGGATTTAAAAAATTTAGATTTTTAAAACCTTTTCCTCTTTAGTATGAAGGGTTATTTTATTAGAAACTATGCAAGCATAACCGATATTATGTTACTAATAAAATAACCCTTCATGCTAAACAGGAAAAGGTTTTAAAAATCCAAAATTTTTAAATCCAAGTTTTTATTAATTCGTTAAATAAAACCCAAAGATTCATAACATCGCTTACAAGACGAAATGCTTGCATGGTTTCTCTAGGTTAAATGATTTGGATTGGAGAAGTAAAACATATAAGAAGAAGAAGAAGAAGAATAATAGTTTGAATATTTGATTTGTCATGGTTAGCATGTTTTAGTAGAAATGAGTAGTATTGATTTTGTGGATATAATTAAGCTTTGGAAACCTTTATATACATAATTAACCTCTTTTTTTTGTTCTTTTGGTGTAAATATGGGTTTGAGAAAACACACATAAGTCATTGAATTAAAATAGAGTTTTAAGATTTCAGGACTCGATAATTACTGATAGTTCAACTACCATTTGTCTTATTTTTTATTTACTTGAAGCCAATTCATTTTCTCTAATTAGGAATATATAAGTAACAAAGGACATTTTGTTTCCTACAACATTTACACTAACACACTTCAAAAAAAAATTTCTTGTTTTTTGCAAAATACTTGGAAATGATTTTTTTTTTTTTAAACAAAGTAGACGAATTAAAGAATGGACAACTTACCCGTCAAATAAAATGATTTATCTCTATTGGTTTACATGAAAGGCAAATAATTCGGTGAGAACTAAAGACTACACAAAACAATTTTTTGGGTAACGATAAAAGTCTGTTCATGTTAAGTTTTCACGATTTCTATTTTTGAATTCAATGCACATTGAGGAGAATAAAGTCTGTAAATGGAATGAGAATCCACTTTAGAGTTGCAATGAGTTTTTTTTTTATCACTTAAAATGGAGCTAATCATTTGAAACGCCTATAGAGATAACTAAATGTTATGACCTTTAACTTTCACACAAATCTTACTACATACAAAGTCGTTACACAAAGCAACCAAGTTCCAATCGAGGCACCTTAAGTTCGTAATGTAACCTCTAGATTCTAGCAAATGAACTTGTGGGTAATTTAAAGGATTTAATAGCAACTTAAAATTTTTGGCCCAATTACAGAAGTCAACAAAAAGATCATTTGAACTCTGTAAGAGTTAAAGCCTCTCAGAAGTCAACAAAAAGATCTTTGACGAAATTATTTTAGGGGAAAAAAAAAAAAGTAAATCTGTTGAGGAAAAAATCCGACCTGCCGGAATCGAACCAGCGACCTAAAGATTACAGCACCTACTACAGTCTTCCGCTCTACCAACTGAGCTAAGGTCGGCTTGTGATAAATCTTAAATTAAACTCAATTTAAACGGTTTTTGGACTTGCTTTCACAACAGCCTCTGGTTAAGAAACCACAAGACAACAACAGAGAGTATCAAATAGATAAAAACTCGGACATCAAGACACTCACTTCTACTCATAGAATCCGAATCCATGAAAACAGACAGGCCAAGATGTTCAAGCTTTATACTTATATGATTATAATAGGAGAAGAAGAACATAATACCATTCGCGGAAAAGAAAAAAAACCTGAATTACGTTATACAAATCTGTTGTAAGATTACATGATTCTTAACCATCAAACTTGCCTAAACTTAAAAAAAAAGAATTGACACACACTTTTGGATGGTTTCTTAATCTCTACTGCTCATTCTGAAAATGATACGACCTTTAGTTGAATCATAAACACTCATTTCAACTTTCACTTTATCACCGGGAAGTATTCGTATGAAATTCTTCCTAATCTTACCACAAATATAACCAAGAATGTTATCTCCATTCTCCAAATCGACTCGAAACATTCCATTAGGAAGTGATTCAGTTACTAAACCTTCAATTACTGTTTTGCTGCTTCCTTCTTTAACAGGTGGCTTTGCAGGTTTGCTTCTATTAGCTCCTCCTCGTCCTCCGCTTACTCGCTGGCATCGTATCACTGGCCTGAGATTCACAACTGAATTGCTTGCTACAAAGTCTATTTGGCTGTTACAAAAGTAAAAAAAAAAAAAAAATAACCAAAACAGTTAGCTTAAAGATTGGTTTATTTCTTCACAAGACTGATTTTGGGAATTTTGAATCCTAAAACCAACCAAAGTTTTGATTTTTAGGAACTTTGAAACTTAATCGAATCGTAAAGATTTGAGTTTTTATTCCTTAGGACAGTTCACTCAAATTAGCAAATGATTTTGGGAATTTAGAAACCTAACCAACCCATTGTTATAATGATACAAAGAAACTCGAATCGCAATGAACCAACTCGAGTCTTCCATAAAACTAATTGAACAGAGATGAAATTTTTTTGTAACTATCAATTTGAGAAGAAGGTATATGAAGGGTAGAATCAAAGTAGTGAAATTGAGAACCTACCGAATCAAAATTCCATCAGTAAATCGGATTTGACGAGGGAAAATAAGTTGAGGACGAAACGTGGAGCAGAGTTGAAGCATTTTTAATGGATTCTTATCTTCAAAATCCCTAAAGCTTTGATTTTTTTTGTTAAGCTAGCCTTGGGTCGAAACTCGGATATGATATGCTGTATTCAAGAACACGGTGTATTATTTTTAATATCCAGTTATATCACGACACGTCATTCATAAGCTATATGCCTAATTTATTTTTGTGGTTTACACCATTTGCGGTGACAACAAAAACAATTTATTGGGCTTATGCATTTTGGGTTGGATCCTACCCGCATTTCCGACCCGAATTATCCAAATTTTTTGGATTTCTAATGGATGCGGTTAGGGGCGGACAAAACCATTTACGCACTAAACCATTTAAATTTTGGGCAGATAATAAACTATGGCTGATTAAGTTTATTTTTTTGAAAAAACGATTTGTAATTAGTCCGCGACAACTTTTTTATATTTTTTTAGTATTACATACTATATAACTAATAATTAATAAACAAAAAATGATTCACACCGCAAATGGTTTTATTCGCTGCATCCATTCAAAACCTATAAGATTGGTCGAGTACATTCAGTGGTAAGAACATGATTATAGTATTTAAATCTGTCAAGAAAGTTACAAAACTTTATTATCTATGAATTTTCTTTAGATAATAAGATAGTTTCTATAACAGAAGAAAAAAAAATCAGTGTAATACCAAAAATAAATATCCTAAACAATCAAATTAGATCTCAGCATTCAATTCTCACAGCTCCACTCTCAGAGGAAATGAATTTAGGTTTTCTAATGACTGGTTCCATGCACTGAATCACATCTCCAACTCTAAAATCATTCCAATCTCCCATCACTAGCCCACACTCGTTTCCTTTCCCTACCTGTTCCACATCTTGTTTCTCCCGTTTCAGCGATGCGCATGAGCCTTCAAACACTACTTCTCCGCTCCGCAGAAGCCTCATGAGTCCGCTTCTACATACCCGACCATCCATCACTTTGCAACCCGCGATGCTCACTCCATCTTCTTCAGTTCTTCTTTTTCCTAAGATCTTGAAAATGCTAAGTACCTCGGCTTCACCAGATACCTCCATCTCTGAAACTCCTGGTGCTTTCTCTACGATCAAGTTCCCAATGTCTTCGAGTAAATGGTATATCACACGGTGATGGAATACCTAAGAGATCACCATTGGTTACAATGTTAAAACTATCTCTACGATATGAATACAAATAAATCAAAGCCATATATGATACAGATTGGGATACCTTGACGCTGGCTTGAGCCGCGGAAAGATTAACAGAACTTCCACTCTTAACATTAAACCCAACTATACACGCACCACAAGCTTGTGCCAAGTCCAAATCAGAATGTGAAATTGCTCCCACTCCAGTATGAACAATGTTCACAAAAACCTATCCAATGAAAACAAAAGGCAGATTCACAAAAACAGAGACAATAAGAAACGATCACCACAAGTAATTAACATTTTTGGTTTTTATGCACCTGTGGGATATTTAATGTTCTTAACGCATCAGCAACAGCCTGTGCAGTTCCTTGCACGTCTGATTTCACTACTATCGGTAATTCAACCCGAACAAACCCTTCGTCAGATTCTGTTTCTGTTGTCTCTGCTTGCTCTATTCTTGCTTGCTCTGCTTTCAACAACCGATCTTTTTCATATTTCTTTGTTCGCCCTTCACTCAGCATCCTTGCGCGTTCCTCTGATTCCACCACAATGACATCGTCGCCAGCCATCGGAAGACCTTTAAGCCCTTCGATCTCGACAGGCATTGCTGGTGTTGCTCGGTCTGTTTGCTTACCAATCATGTCCCGTATAGCCCTGAGTTTTCCCCACTGAGACCCTATGACTACGTGATGACCGCTCACCAAAGTACCTGCTTTTACAATAATGGTGGCTAATGGTCCACGGCCTTTGTCCAGCCTAGCCTCCACCACATATGCTTGAGCTGGTCCGTCCACACGTGCTTTAAGGTCCATATCCACGGCCTGGAGAAGCAGAGCTTCTTCTAATTTGTCTAGCCCGGTACTCTTGATTGCAGATACCTCAACAACCTGAAACAAGAAGCAAACCGCCATAGTTAAACTAACCGATTCAGTTTCATTTATAACCGAACAAGTGATAAACAAAACCAACCAAGAAAAATATGGTAGATTTCATTAACTGATGCCGATAGAGTAAAAGACTCAGAAAACACAAATTTCAAAGTTCAAAACTTACCTGAACGTTTCCTCCAATATCCTCAAGTTCTATCCCCTCAGCCGTGAGCTGGTTCTTAACTCTTTCTGGATTAGCTCCAGGTTTGTCACATTTATTAATCGCTACCACAATCGGAACATTTGCCGATCTAGCATGCGCAATAGCCTCAAGCGTCTGTGGCATTACCCCATCATCAGCAGCAACCACCAAGACGACTATATCAGTCACAGCGGCTCCCCGAGCACGCATCTCACTGAAAGCGGCGTGACCAGGCGTGTCGAGGAAGGTGATTGAAGTGCCAGAATCCGGCATGCCCACCACGAATGCACCAACATGTTGAGTGATTCCACCTGCTTCTCTTGCCGCCACAGAGGTGTTTCTTAAAGCATACAACAATGAGGTTTTTCCATGATCGACATGGCCCATTACAGTTACAACCGGAGGCCTTGGGAGAATTTCGGCTCCTTCTGTAGAATGTTGCCTCCTTACATTCATCCCAATTTCCTGCGGAGGATACAAATACAGAATTACGTTAAATAGAGATGTTCAATACGAATTAACCGATCCAATCCAATTTGAAACCAAAGTAACAAAATATAAAACCAAACCAAGACCTTTTATGGTAAAAACTAAGGAAGTATTTACTGGGTGCTCAATCCGGATAAACCGATCCTAGAAAAATAAAATCAAACTAAAATCCAAAAAATTCATAAGTTGGTCAAAATGGTTATACTTTTTAGATATCCGAAAAACTGAAGCCAAATCCTAAGTTCCTTTGAAAATTATAGATGCATCTGATTATAAACCAAAACCGTGATTTAGTTTGCTATTATCTTAAAGCCAAAAACTCGAACCCAACTGAACCGAAACTTGGATTGCCCACCCCTAAAATGTTTGTTTAAAAGCCATATCCAGACCTAAACCCATACCAGACCAATCCATACAAGATTAGGTTTTTGTTCTCCTTTGGTTATTATTGTTTAAAAACAGAATAACCGAAGAACCCGAACCAAAACCTGAATTGACCTGTGAAATCCATTATCTTAGAGCTAGAGGTAGAGTCAATTTACCATTGCAAGGAGCTCGGCGACATCAATACTGATTGTGTCGAATTCCAAACTAATGGTTTCCCCAACATTGGTGAGAATGCTCTGCAAAACCGCCAGTGACTCACCAGTACGCTTGGAGAGCTCGAGTAATGTCATGCCTTCAAATATGTCAACAGTCTTCTCAGGCAATCCCTTTTCCAATCTTTTCAGCCTAAGAGGCACATAAGGAGCTTCAACAGGAGGCTTATCCGTCTTTTTCTCCCTTTTTGAGAACTTTCCTTTCGTTTTCACAGTCTGTTTCTTGCGTTCACGATGACTCAGCTGACGATCAGGATCCTCTTTTCGTCTCGTCATTGTTTCTCGGCTCGCATGAAAATACCTGTTCAAAAAACAACCCAACACAGGCCAGTAAACAATCAAATAGATACTCTGAGGAAGAAATACAAGAGACAAAAGATGGAAAAGTCTAGGCGAATGGTTACCTTACGGATGTTTCAGTAGGGAAAGATTCACAACTAGAAGACCGATTTGATAGCAAACTAAAACCGAACCCTAAACATGAAAAAAACGGTGAAAAAATCATTTTTTTAATTCAGTTCTAACAGGGTAGAAGAAATACTGTAACCACCAATGAGTGATCACCCTTTTTACCCTTACCATTTATATACCGAGCAAATGAAAAAGAGATACTTTCAGAAGCTCTATTTAAAACCGTAGAGGAAATCTGCCTCTTTGTAGATGCTGCTACGCGTGGAAGAACCAACAAACCCCTTTTAAAAGAGGCTTGAATGCCCTGTAAACACATTAAGTAGCTTGAGACATCCGTAAACATATGTGAAATGCTAATAAAAGTGAGACTGGAATGCTGATACATATGCTAATCAATTCGAACAATGTGTAACTACTCACCAAACCAAAAAACTAGACAAAAATGCAGACATAAATATACCAAATTAAAAAAATGCTTCGTTTCCAATCAACAATTCGAATTACAAGCAGCTTACACAACGAACCGATAAAAAGCAATTCAAGTTCAGCCATGGATAAACAAATACTTGTACATCTAATCACATTCATGCGAATACAGATTTGCTTCACTAAGGAAAACTATGGCAGAAAGATTTTAATATCCATGCTATAAAAGGCCTAAACGAAATTTATAGAGATAAATAGCATGAGAATCAAGAATCTAACATCTAATAATTATCCATATAACTTCTAACCAAACTAGCAAACATAATTACGAAATTTCCCATGGAGAAAGCAAGAATAGTATGAAATGGAAGCTAAAGCTAAAACCCTTCAGCTCAAATTCCACAGGAAAAAAAAGGAAATCTTGATGAAATTCACTAAAAAGAGAGACAAAGAGTAGGAAAATACCTTCTTGCATAAGTGCCTCGACGCCATTCATATGTCAATCAGTCTCTGCATCCAAACAAAAACCCTCAAATAAAATTCAGAACTTGAACAAGGAGATATTTAGATCCCTAGTGTCGGAGTCAGATTACACCAGAGATCCAAAATGATTTGCTCTAGTAAAAAATCTCGTGAAGATGAATGAGAAAAGAAGCACTAAAGAAGTAAAACAAACTTCGTCTGGGCAAATGAACGAACACCTTGTGCGCATAGAAACTCAAAAGAAAAGAATAAAAATACACACATCATATTAAGTGCAAGTACGACTAAATCTAACCAACCTTGAAAGCTATGGAAATTATAAATCGACGGAGAATCTCCGGTCGTGAGGACTTTTTGTCTCAGACAATCGTGGCAGATTAGTCGAAATTAAAGGCCGAAGAAAAAAACTGGTGAAGGAAGGACGAAGATCAAAAGCGCATAAACCTCATTTTTTTGGTTTGGTACTAAAATATAATTTGGGCTTTTCATCTGCTAAACCCAAGTCCATAAAAGTTTAGCCCAAACAAAAAAAAAAGACAAAATTTTATTCGAGTTGGTTTGCTTATGTTATTATTTTTCGTCCGACAGTAAGTAAACACGTTCTAATCATACCAAGATAAATTCGCTAATCTACGGTATTATTTTTCAGAAAAAGTTAATTTATGTATTTAGTTTTTTTGTTTGGTTTAAATTTATATATTTAGTTTTTTTTTTTGAAAATAAATTTATATATTTAGTTACATTATATATCATTAGAAATCTACTTAAAAAATCTTTTAAACAAATCATTTACGGATATTTATGTAAAATCACATTAGTGATCCTACGATAAACTTCACCATACCATTTTTTGTTGATAACCAACTTTACCATACTTGATATTTTCATACACTTATAATAAAAAATTTATAGAAAAAAAGCAACCTAGATAAAGGCTTTTTGTGCATCTTAAACAATTTTTCCAGAAAATTATTCTCCTTAAACACAAATTAATAATTAAACAAAAGTTACTTAGAAATAGAGTTTAACAAAACGCAATTTGAAACTGCCCAAAAAAAAATCTGAATTCGTATTAATCTGGTAATGCATTTATTTTGTTTGACCCCAACGATTTGAATCAAAAACTAAAAGCATAATAACACCATCCGCATTATCTAAAATTAAATGAAACTTTAAGTAAACATGAAGAAACAACATGAAAGTTTTGTGACAAATGAAACTTGTAAACATGAATCCATTTGCTCTAAGGCTTCATAGTTGACCGCAAATATTGGTCTTGGAGACCACGTGTTCCTCCAATTCTCGGACATATTTTGAGACAACGAATTGATGTTACGCCCTCTCAATCCAAGAAATTATTGATGTAATGCCTAGGGATAGATTAGTCGCCTGTTGGTGAAGACCTTGAGGCAGTTAAAAAAGAAAACTTGTAAAAAAAAAATTGCAGGTTAATATGAGATAATTAATCCTACAACTGGCAAGCCTAACTCCACAACTTTGCTATCAATTCTTTGAGATCAATGTAATCTCCCATAGCCACTTGTCGAGTCGAAAAATGTAGCTTGACCATGGCATTTTGATGCTCTCCAAGGATTTAACACCTTTTCGAAAACAGTAAGATTCATGTATTAGCTATTCAAGAATGTCATGTATTAAGTAACACAATTATTTTTGATTATTCTACTATTACAATCATATAAAAATTTTAAGTTTTAGGAATATTAAATAAAACAATTTTAATTATATCATATAAATATCGTTCAATAATATGAATAAATCCTTATATATTTTTTTGTGCAAACGAATAAATCCTTATATTTACATTATCATTTTAATGATTATATTATATTTAATAGCATAAATTCTTTCTTAGTATTGTATACAAAATATATAGTAATACTCCTATAAAATTCATGTAAACTAAACTAAAAACTGATAATATATAGGATAACTATAATGATAATTACATTCCAAATAATTATAAACAAAACTACACATTTATTTTTCACATAATTTTGCGCACAGCGCGCGTGCAATGTATCTTATATAACCTAGTATTTTTTTTTTTGACACATATATATATATTTCTCCAGAAATCACCTCCTTTTACAAATTGCTTTTGATTTTTAAACTGATAATTTAAAAGAACAGTCATAAACTGAATATATATGAAACATAAGACAAATCATCAGAGATCAATCATCATAATTCTTATTATCCAAACAAACATTAACAACGAATTTTCCTCTTTTATAACCAGCAAACATCAACGAAACCCAAAATCGGAGATTTCCAATTTAACACGAAATCACATGCCAAGTTATTAGATTGTTGCTTGCTAGCAATCCCAAAAAAAAGTTAGTCCAATTCAGAAAAATGTGGTGTGGTAACAACTAATTTCTTTATTTATTTTTATTTTAGTAATCGCTTGTTGATTAACAAGAATTTGTGTGAGCTAAAAAGGAGAATTAATTGGATTTAGGATAAGATTTTTAACTTCTAGAACTCAAAAACAACAAATATACAACTTCGAAGAAAACCGAGGAAAAAAAAAGTCTTTCATTTCTTTATTTATTTTTATAGCCATAATAACACAACCAAGGAGGAAAAAAGACGTAGAAAACGAAGAGTTCGATGTGTTTGGCATCAAAGTAAAAGTTTTGCAAAATACAAAGAATCACAACAAAGAGAAAAAAATCTCTCCCAAAATGGGTAATAACCAAACATAAACCGGTTTGAATCATATCTCTCTCTTTCCCTTTATTTCATTAGGCAGCAACTTGGCCGAACAACGACCTACGAATCTGTGAAAAAAATAAGTGAATCAGTGAACCAAAGTAAAACTACACAGAAGCAAACTATGCGGGGTATAGAATTTGTTTTCATACCACTGGAAGTTTCATACGGAAGGCCACATCAAGACGCGCATCAAGAGTGTTCTCACACACGATTTTCCCATCACGAGAAGCTAACACAACACCTCCAGAGCTATAACAAGTTCAAAATATCAAAGCCAGATCCAAACACCGATAATGTTCTTTTCTACAAAATCTAAAATAATTACTACAGGCTAAAAGTTACTTTATCTGCAATGTAAAGTAATGATGATTGATGAAAAGCATGAATTTTACCAGTGGAGTCCATGAGGATCACTAGACTTAGGAGGAGGGGGAAGGAAAATTGTTGTGTCCACAGCAACCTCTGGGGTATGAACCTTTGCTTTACCAGCATATTCTTCCTTTGCATCATCAAGCACAGATTCAACTAAACCCAAGTCCTCTTCACGACAACGCAACAACATGGAAGGTTCTTTCAACCGAAGCAAACACTACAAACAATACAAGATAGAATCCTTAAAAAACCAAAACGTATTAAAAATGAAAAATAACATCAACACAAGGGATCAGACCACAAAAGAAACCAATAACATAATCAGATGCTAAAAAGAAGCCACTAGGATTATACAAAAATAAAATACCAAATTTCCAATCTCAAATATTATTTGAACGGATCAAATATGAGGGAGTCTGTCTTTTTTTAAGTACCAACCTGAACAATCAGATCCTTCAGGAGCTGTTTGTAGGCATACTCATCGCGACTTACGTTCAGAAGATCCTTAGCTGCTTGATCTTTCATGGCATTGACGATATCGTCCTGAGCTTGAAGAACTTTGATCCTTGAGGCATTTAGTTGCATAGAGTAATCACTGAAAAACATGTATGACTTAGTTAATTTTTTGCCAACTCTTCTACTAGTCATTCTGAGTAAACAAGATAACAATTCTCATAGAGAACCAAAATTAATCAAAATTAGAGAATTATAAAACTCAGTCTTTTCAGTTCTTCACTAGATCAACCTAACAATAAACCATAATCTTAAACGTATACTATGCAAATTACAAGTTGAAATCAAGTAAAAACTTCAAATCTCTAAATCATAAACTTCTAATTTTCAATTGTAATCAAATCAAAGATCAAAAGAGTGAAATCAGAAAAAAAAAAACTGAACGATCGGTTAATTAATCAAATTCGAACTCACATCTTCTTGCGCACATCAGCTTGCTTCTCCTTCTTCTCGTAATCTTGCCTGATCTTCTTCTTCTCCGCCTCAACTAATTGTAGTTTCTCGATGTTGAATTCCTACAGATTTCCAAACAAACCGGATCGATTATAATCCGCAAAACTTACCGAAACTGAATCGAGAAACACAAACATAATAAAAATGATTCAAATCGGAAGATCCGAAGAACGTACTTCTTCAGCGGAGACTAAGATCTCGTTTGCCTTCTCTTCTGCTTCTTGGCGGATAAATCTCACCATCTGCTGGATCTGCCTCGAAACATCTCCGTCGTTCATCTTTACTAGGAATCGGCGGTCGCCGTTAACGATCGGAGGTTGCAGAGATTTACGCGAAAATGCAGAAATTGGAGAATTCTGTGGCGTAGAGAGATTGGAGAGAGAGGACGTAGATCGGATTTTCGCGACGTGGGGATGAGTAATCTGAAGTCGTCTGTTTGTAGAGTTGAAGGAAAAAACGGGATACAGTTTTTTATAGTATAAGAGAAACGACAAGGCGTCTAAAATATGAACGAGTTTGTTTCTGGGCCACTACAAGGGCCTAGACCCATTATTAATCATTTTACTTATTAAGTGTTATTGGGTTAAGGTTTTGAAGTTGTGTGTTTACTGTAATTGAGTTTGGGAGTGTTTCTAATTGAGTTTGATGAATTTACTGCAATGTATTATGTACGTAGGTTTTATTTGTATTTCATAGTAATGTATTTTTATTATTTTTTATGGATTTCCTTGTTTTTTAAACATCATCAAGATTACATAATGACCAATCAAAAAAATTGTTAATAAATAATTCAATTTGAAAAGGTGACTTATCTTGTATATAGGGGAAAATTGGAATCGAAAACCACTATTATGCATATATTATATATTGGTAGAATCTCTAATTAGCTTATTTTTACAATAGTGGGCAAAATAAAACAAGTCTACCGGTTGCCCAAGGGAGAAGGACAACCTAAAAGGCTAAAAGTTTTCATATCCGAGATTAATATTATAGGATAAAAATTATGTTCCATAGCTTTTAATCAATTGTGAAAACCCCCTTGCCCTAGTGATTTTTAAAGGTTCACTAATGTTTCACATCTGAAGGTCTGGGTTTCGAATCCAAAAGTACGATTTATTATCATTTATGCAATTTTTTTTTAATTCAAAAACAAATCTCTATGTTATTGCACCTTGTAAATACACAAAATGGGATTGTTCAAGCTTAAATGCAAAAATCACAAAAGGTTCAAAATAGATTCGATAAGCTGCTTAAAGTCAAGAAACTAGAAAGGTGCTACATAGATTTTGAGATTCATCCTTCAACGTCTACAATTTCGAACTCAGATCTCATTTATGCATATTATGGAGGCAAGTTTATATGAGATATAAAAAAGGTCATGCCACTTGTGGTGGTTTATGAATATCCATCAAACCATCATCAACATAATCTACAGAAAGGCGTCGTTTAAAACTTTATTTATTTAAGTACGATAAACTTATATACACTAGCATGTCCTTTGGTAAGTTTGCCGGCCAATAAAGACAGAATCAACATTTACAAATGTCTAGTATGAAAGTTTAGAGGATTTTATAGAAGCCATTACAACCCATGTTTCCATCTTCTTTTGTCATAGTTGTAAGATTTTTAAGTACTAACATTAACCTTTTAGAAAGGCATATGCAAAACAATACATCTAAGTTTTAAAATAAACTGTTGCCACAAATATACTTTAAAACATTATTTAAATTAAATTAAATTTCTACAGTTTTATACAATATAACTAGATTCGAACCCGAGATACACCGCGAGTCAATTGTTTTAATATAAATTTGTAGCTTTTTGTTTTTTTATTGTTTATAAATATTTGAAGAATTACTTGCCGTTTTATTACTACTCCTCACAGTGACAATTGGAAGTGGCGACCTTAGAGAAGTCGTGAGATTACCTCATGGCAAAGACATTAACGAGTGGTTTGTCATCCACAGTTAAGACACAATAATTATAATCCCTAATTATTTATTTGATTTTGTATGTTTTCTCTATGTTTTTAGTTGTAGATTTTTATAACATAATAAACATATTGCATTTTACTCTGTGAGAGTTTTGCACTACCACCGCTTGCCCAATCATGAATGTTGGATCAAGGTAGCTCTCTCCTTCATTCTTGATATTCTCTCATCCATCAAATCCAAATCTTATTTTTCATGATGTATTGATTGTAAAACAATAGCTTAAGCCTAGTATCGATCTTTATCGGTCTTACTTTTTGTAGATATGAGTATAGATGGGAAGATGGAATCACTATAACGCAGCCTATCGTGGTTTCAGCTCTGAAATATGTTGAGTATCTCCTGAACTTGATTGAAACTCTGATCGATGATCATAGCCGTTCCTAAGGTTGAAAAGACCATAAGCGGTGTTTCAAAAAAAGGCCTTATTTCATATAAATTTTTTTTGGTAAACAATTATCATTATCCAAGAAACAAAAAATACACGCAAAAGTAAAAACTAAAATAAAAATTCTAAAACATAATTTTTCTTCCTTTCTTTCCTACAAAATCATTAACTAAACTCTCAAAGTTAATACTTTTAACCAGCTCCCTTTCGATAGACAAGATAGCCAAGTCACTCAATCTTTCTTGCGACATAGTCGAGCGAAGATATGACTTTATCAACTTCAGCTTTGAAAAACTTCTTTCAGCTGATGCAACTGAAACTGGAATCGTCAACAATATTCGATAAGCGATCCATGCATTAGGATAACAATCTACAACTTTTTCCAAAAAACCTAACACTTCAATAGGCCTCTTAGTTTCTGTTGGCAAAACTTCTCTTAAAAGTTTTAGTTCACAAAACAGATCTTTAGCAACAATATCTGAATGTTTGCCATGGGTCAGAGAATTTTCAAGATTGGTACAAGATGCCATCTAACTTTCATCACTCGCCGACTGCAATTTCTTCAAATCAAACAAAAAACCAAAAATGTGTTCATACTTCTGAAATTGTTCAAATCTTGTCTCAAGCGAGTAGAGAGCTTGATCCATGATCTGGATGAAGTAATCAACTCTAAAGCTTTCCTCTGGTGATAATACCACACTTCCTTCAACTTTCTCTGACTCTTCACCATAATTTTTTTTCTTCTAATGATTCTCTTGGATTTTTTGGGAAATATAGCCTCAACTTCCATGGAATCTGCAATTTTTTTAGCTTCTAATTTTGCTTTCTCAAAACCTGAATCTCTATACTTTTGAAAATAAGAAACCAGCCTTTTCAATTGAGAGATAGCAACATCTATGTTCATATCTTCGGATTGCAAACTCTTACTGACAATGTTCACAACAGAAAGAAGATCATACCAAATAACCATGGAAACCAAAAACTCGAAACTTCCAATTCCATGAGTTTCACTTATTGCTAGACATTCAGCTTCACTCTGCTCTTTCAGATCATCACTATTCTCAGCAATGTAAACTAAAGCATTCATAATCTTAGGAGCTTGAAATCTTATTGTCTTAACACTTTCAACATGACTTTCCCATCGACTATGTGATAACGCCTTGAGTGTTAGACCATCCACTTGATCTTCAAATATTGACATGAGACAGTGGTTTGGAAGTTTGAAGAAAGTGGTTTGGAAGTTGGAAGACAGTGATAACGCCTTGAGTGTTAGACCATCGCTTGGAAGTTTGAAGAAAGTGGTTATGATAGAAACATGAGAAGAAGAAGAGTTAGATGCCCTAATTTTTTTTAATCTCATTAACGATTAGTTTAGAAAAATAAAAAATAATGATAAAAAGCCTAATACTACTAATATTTTACAAAATTTAAGGGCCCTAAAATTATGTAAAAATTAAGGGCCCTAAGCCAAAGTTTCTAAAGTAGTAACATAGGCTCGGGCCTGTCCTCAGGTCACGAGGAGAGCCCGTTGGCCTTTGATTCAACTGCTCTGGAACTCTTTCGATGGCCTTTTGATATCAAGCAAAAACATAAACAGAGCTTAGAATTAGATAGTTGATTTCAATGGAACCGTAAGAGTTGGATCCCAGAAATGTGAGCAGCTATAAGACATGTGTCTATCTATTGCTCCAATTTGTGATGCTCCATCTCATCAATGCCTCGCTCCTTCAACACCTAGTCGCAAACTTTGGCTTAGAAGGGTTATTGGAGCCATCAGGCCCGTGCCTATGTTACTACTTTAGAAACTTTGGCTTACGGCCCTTAATTTTTACATAATTTTAGGGCCCTTAAATTTTTTAAAATATTAGTAGTATTAGGCTTTTTATAATTATTCTTTATTTTTCTAAACTAATCGTTAATGAGATTAAAAAAATTAGGCCATCTAACTCTTCTTCTTCTCATGTTTCTATCATAACCACTTTCTTCAAACTCTAAAATCTCTAGATTCTAATCATCTCTTTTCTTCCTTTTCTTCAGTGTTTACCATCACTAATCACAAGTAAGTTTATTTTATACTATGTTTTGTTAGTATACAATTTTAGAGAAATTAATTAACTAAAATAACAAGTTTTTTTTATAAATTATGTAACCTGCAATTATTTTTTTAAATTTTAGAATAATGCCTCCAAAAAGCATGAAGAAGGGACCGTGTGGAAACGATAAACGAAAAAAGAAAGACTGAATAGATGCACTCATTAAATCTCAAGAGAATGGCTTGTTCAGGTATTTCAAAAAATCTGAAACTCTTGATGCTTCTGTAGAAAATAATGATGAACAACATGATACTGTTGAAAATGATGGAATGGATGAGAATTTGAAGAGAGAAGAAACAAATTTTCAGGAAAGGAATATGAATGCAGTGTATGAAGAGAATTTCAATGATGTGGATGAAGAAAACTTCAATGAGGAAAAAGATGAAGATAAGACTGAATGTGAAAAGGGTGATGATCCCACAGAGAATTGTAGATTTTTGGATATGTATGATCTTGGAAACTGGACAAACATAAAAAACGATGGAATGAATGGAGAGATTTTATGGTTGTACAAGGTCCACTAAAAAGATTGCATGATGGTTATTGCTTTGAAAAAGATGGTCTTAAGAGGCATTTCTCGCATCGTTATTATACAATAGAAATGACTGATGGAAGAAAACAAGATCGGCGTTGGCTAGTTTACTCAAAAGCAGTAAACAGAATTTTTTGCTTTTGCTGTAAATTGTTAAACCAGAATGACAAAACTCAACTGGAGTCTGTGGGATTCAATGATTGAAGAAACATTTTGAAAAGGCTTAAAGAGCATTAATCTAGTGGAGAACATATTGTTTGTATAAACCAGTGGGTGGAACTAGAACTCAGGTTGCAGAAAAATCAGACTATTGATAAATATGCTCAAGATAAAATAAATAAAAAGAGAGCTCACTGGAGGCAGGTGTTGATTAGGATAATTTCTGTTGTAAAAACTCTTGCTAAACAAAATCTAGCATTTCTTGGAAACCACGGAAAGATCGGAGAAGACGGTAATGGAAATTTTTTAAGTTTTATTGAGATGCTTGCTGATTTTGATCCAATGATGATAGAACATCTTAGGATGTGTAAAGAAGGTGAATCTCAATATCACTATCTCAACAATAAAATTCAAAATGAGCTGATAGCTTTGTTAGCTAATGAGATAAAAGGAAGGATTATCAAGAAAATTCAAGATGCAAAGTACTTTTCTGTCATTCTCGACTGCACTCCAGATATTAGCCACCACGAGCAAATGACTGTAGTCATTCGTTGTGTAGATGTTTCAGCCACTTCAACAAAGATCGAAGAATTTTTCTTAACATTTTTAAAAGTTAATGATACATCTGGAGAAGGATTTTTTGGTGAGCTTCAAGACGTGTTGGCTGCTTTTGAGTTGAAGATTGATGATGTCAGGGGGCAAGGTTATGATAATGGCTCTAATATGAAGGGAAAACATAAAGGAGTACAGAAAAGGTTACTAGAGATGAATTCAAGGGCGTTTTACACACCTTGTGGTTGTCATAGTCTTAATCTTGCACTTTGCGATATGGCAAACACTTCCTCAAAGGCAATCTCGTTTTTCAGAATTGTTCAGCGAACTTATGTTTTTTTTACATCTTCAGTTAAGCGGTGGAACATATTTGAAGATCAAGTGGATGGTCTAACACTCAAGGCGTTGGGAAAGTCATGTTGAAAGTATTAAGGCAATAAGATTTCAAGCTCCTAAGATTATGAATGCTTTAGTTTACATTGCTGAGAATAGTGATGATCCGAAAGAGCAGAGTGAAGCTGAATGTCTAGCAATAAGTGAAACTCATGGAATTGGAAGTTTCGAGTTTTTGGTTTCCATGGTTATTTGGTATGATCTTCTTTCACTATGTGGAACATTGTCAGTAAGAGTTTGCAATCCGAAGATATGAACATAGATGTTGCTATCTCTCAATTGAAAGGGTTGGTTTCTTATTTTCAAAAGTATAGAGATTCAGGTTTTGAGAAAGCAAAATTAGAAGCTAAAAAAATTGCAGATTCCATGGAAGTTGAGGCTATATTTCCCAAAAAATCCAAGAGAATCATCAGAAGAAAAAAAATTATGGTGAAGAGTCAGAGAAAGTTGAAGGAAGTGTGGTATTATCACCAGAGGAAAGCTTTAGAGTTGATTACTTCATCCAGATCATGGATCAAGCTCTCTGCTCGCTTGAGACAAGATTTGAACAATTTCAGAGGTATGAACACATTTTTGGTTTTTTGTTTGATTTGAAGAAATTGTAGTCGGCGAGTGATGAAAGTTTGATGGCATCTTATACCAATCTTGAAAATTCTCTTACCCATGGCAAACATTCATATATTGTTGCTAAAGATCTGTTTTGTGAACTAAAACTTTTAAGAGAAGTTTTGCCAACAGAAACTAAGAGACCTATTGAAGTGTTAGGTTTTTTGGAAAAAGTTATAGATTGTTATCCTAATGCATGGATCGCTTATCGAATATTGTTGACAATTCCAGTTTTAGTTGCATCAGCTGAAAGAAGTTTTTCAAAGCTAAAGTTGATAAAGTCATATCTTCGCTCGACTATGTCGCAAGAGAGATTGAGTGACTTGGCTATCTTGTCTATCGAAAGGGAACTGGTTAAAAGTATTAACTTTGAGAGTTTAGTTAATGATTTTGTATAAAAGAAAGGAAGAAAAATTATGTTTTAAAATTTTTATTTTAGTTTTTACTTTTGCGTGTAGTTTTTGTTTCTTGGATAATGATAATTGTTTACCAAAAAAAAAGTTATATGAAATAAGGCATATTTTTTGAAACACCGCCTATGGTATTTTCAACCTTAGGAACGGCTCTGCATGAGGACAAGGAAATTTGACCAAAACCAATTTCCCAGAAACCAGCATCACCAGATAGAATAGGGCTTCATCACGGCAAAGCAGCTTCCGCCCTTGAGCTAGCTGCCTAGCTCAAGCCTATTGTCCTTGAGCTGGAAGTAGCAACAGTTTTAACACAAGCCAAGACATATTAATGGCTACTGAGTTGCTCTTGGTCTCTTCTTTCGAAATTGGTTTTAGTTCCGACTAGTTGGATCTTAACTCCAACACATCTCATGAGGGTTGTGGGAAATTTTAAAGTGATAGGTTTCCTTAAGATTGGGGTCAGATTACATTAGCCAAATATGGTTACATTCTTCTTTGGTTATACATTATTTGAAACTTGCTGCACAAAAGCATCAACATTCTACTGCAATCGGATGATCGTGTTACGAATGCAACAGTACAAACTGTTTGCAGTTTGCCTACAATTAATTATCAAATACAATCATGACTAGAGAGGAACCTATAGGCTACCATGGGATTCTCTTGGAGCAACAAAAGAACACGGCCAAGGCCATTGCTGGGGCTGGTCGTATTCCTATTGTTCTGGGAAAAATCATTGGGAATTCCTCTTTAGTCACTTAAAAACTCATGTAAGATATACAACCAACAGAGATTTGACTTCTATACTAATGAAACATGAATTTCTCAAAGACAAAATCCTTTCAGGCAAAAAAAGATCATGGGATTTAGTCACACGAGAAAATACTGATATCATTAAGATCGAATTAAAAGGTTCTACACCACAAACACAAAGTGTTTTCATACCATAATATATCAGCAGATTTGCCATCCTCTTTTAACTGTTGTCTGATTTTTCCAGAGCTGCAAGGAAAAAGAATGTGGGTTACCATTAAATAAATCGACAAAGACAATAGCATAAACATATAGAGTTTGGGGACTCTACTATTGTAGTTGAGAAGCTTCTCAATCAGATCAACATGAGTCATAAGCATACGCCTGCAGCAGTATCTGACTAACAAGAGCGCATCAAGTGCATCCCTGCAAAAAAAGACCCATTGAGGAGCTTAAACAACAATAAGAGCCTCAACAAGAATATGACTTAAGTAAGATAGGCACAATAGTCCAAAACCAGCACATCATTAGGTAAAGTCCTAAACCATTAACCTGGGTTGATTTGCTTCTCCAATAGCGAAATAGTGGTGACTAATCACATACTTCATGCATTAAACCATTCTATCATCTTCAAACAAATTAACTCTATGTTTCAAACAAAGTATGATTCATCCAACAAGTATCAGGTAACAAAAGCCAACAAGGTTTACTTTCTACTTTAAACAATTAACTATTGGATAGCTAAACTAGATAGACACAGAGATTAGATACTAGGCAGGGAATAGTCTTTTCCAATGAAACTAAAACATAAACTCATAAACACAAGATTATAATAAGCTAAATCCTTCAACAAAAAATATCTTAGACAACTGGTGGTAACTAATCTCAAACTTCACTTATTATCTGCCTCTTTAACCGACACAACCAATACAAAATCTGGGCTAATTTCTATAAAACTCAAATAAAGTAGTCTCTTTTCAGGAAAAAAATATATGATTAGAGCAAAAAGAATCATGTAGCTTACTAACCCTTCAGTGTAGTCGAGCTGGAGAAGATCAAGATATTGATCCCATTTATTTCCAATCACCTACACAGTCGCAAAGTGAAAGCTTAGTATATAGCTCAATACTTTATTTCTCTATTAAAAAAATTATCTAAATCAGCCCAGATTGTATCCAGCTCAACATAACATTCGTATCAGATAAGAGAGAGCAAAGATCTCTTCTTTGTCAAATTTAGAGTAACTAGAACCCTAAAAATACGGATTAAACCCATAAATTGCCAAGGCGAAAAAAACAAACCTTTCCACAAGTGAAGCAACGAACAGGGATGATCATCTTGTGCTAACAGAAGCCTGTACTTGATCTTGGTCAAGGTCTGTCGCTCTTTCTCTGCTTGTGAATTTAGGGTTTTCTCTGTTTGGCGCTTCTTTATAAAGGGTAAAAATGGGTAAAGAAAATCTCATCTTTTCCAAAAACATTTAAAACACCTTCATCTTTATTTTTAGATTTTTAAACACTCACTTTTTTTAATAATTAGTAAAATAAATCTTAAATTGGTGTGACCAAACCAAATAAATATTTATTAATAAAAAATTAATTACATTATTATATTAAATATATAAATAAATAACTAAAATTTTGGTTTATAATTTATTTTTCTAAATTTTAGTTTGTGATTTTTTTCCAAAATTGAGTTTTTAACTAAAATATTATCATAGATTAGCACATTTCGTGTTTTGATTCAAATTTGTTCAATTTTTTTTCTTTTGAATAACTAACTAAAAGTAATTGATATTAGTCGCTTTTTGAAATATTTTAAGTTATATTTTAAATATATCTTAATTTGAAATTATTTTGTAATAAAAATTATTTTGTTTGTTTTCATGTTAATAAAGTTTGTGTGACCTAACCAAATAAACATTTATTAACATAAATTCATATTCGGTTCAGTATAAGTTATATATATTGTATATATATATATATTCATATTCTTAGGAAATGAAATTTATTGAATATGAATTTTATGTTAATAAATGTTTGTTTGGTTTAGTCACATAAAATGATTAACATGAAAACGAACAAAAATATATATTCTTACGAAAGTACATAAATTTCCATACTAAAATATTTTTAATTTAAATATGTAAAATTAAGATATATTTAAAATATAAATTAAAAATATTAAAAATGATTAATATTAATTACTTTTAGTTAGTCATTCAAAAAGAAAAACTTAAAAAAATTCAAACCAAAATAAGAATGTGCTAATCTATAAAAACAATTTAGTTAAAAACTCAATTTTGAAATAAAAATCACAAACTCAAATTTAGAAAAATAAATTATAAAATAATTTTTTTCTATTTTAATATAATGATTTACTTAGTTTTTTATAATGTCTAGGGTTTATTTTATCATTTCTTAAAATATGAGAATTTAAAAACCTACAAAAAAATGCGAGCATTTTTTAAATATTTTTTAAAAAAGTGAGGATTTTTAAATCTATTTTTCCTTATAAAGGTGAAGAAAACAAAAGGGGCTCTTCTTTGATATAACGAGGAGCTAATTGGGATTGAGAGGCTTCTCTAAAAGCGACGTCGTATTATTGGGTTTAAGAGGCTTCCCCTAAGTGACGTCGTATTGTGTTAAATCTGATAAATTACGGATTTTATTATTTTATTTATTAGACTCAAACTCGCGGGACACCCCAAATCAATTGTTTTAATATAAATTTGTAATTTTTTTTGTCTATTTATATAAATTTTGTTTTAATATAAATTTTGTTTATAAATATTTTTATTTTTCGTGTAATTTTAAGTTGCTATTATTGTGTTTCTTTACTGTTTATAGTTATTTTAATTTTGTTTGTTTTTATATGTTTTTTGTTTTGATAGTTTATTATATATTTAACGTGGTTTTAGTATCGAATTGTAAAAAATTTAATCTTTGAAATTTGATAATTTTATTCCAAAATTGTTAAATAAAATTTCAACATGGAGGACTATGAATTAATTTTAAATCAAAGCCAAAATCAAATAAATGAAATCAAAAATTAAATCGAAAAGAACTAACAAATGAAATCGAAAAAAACTAACATATGAAATCGAAAAGAACTAACATATGAAATTCAAAACAAGAAAAAAAATATCATAATTAAATTTATCAATAATCAAATAAAAGCAATTAAGAAAGATTTTGCGCTGATTCTCCTCTTTATCTTACCGTTTGGTGTGACAATATATAAATTGGATAGGTTGTCTTCAATTTGAAGAAATGAAAAAAGCATGTTTTGGTTCGATCTTAGCATCACATGTTGCATAAAACAAAGTGAGAACATAAAGAGTCTTTGGATTTGGTTATAAAAAATGAAATAAAGAATGCAAGTAAAAAAATGTAGGTTCTTGTATCTCTAATCTTTTTTTTTCTGAATTCTGAAACACCTCTTTGAAAACCACATTCATTGTTTGCTTCTGAGGTTTGCTTTTTGTTTTTTTAGAATAAGCAATTTCAAGCTTTTCTTTGAAATTGAGAGGCTTCTCCAAAAGCGACGTCGTATTATTGGGTCTAAGAGACTTCCCCCAAATGACATTGTATTGTGTTAAATCTGATAAATTACAAATTTTATTATTTTATTTATGTGAGGCTTCATTTACCAGACAATGTCGTATCCAGTAAAATCTGATTGATCCGGTTTGATTCGGTTATGTAATAAAAATAATTTTGTTATGTAATAAAGTTTTCAAAAGTTATAACTCTTTAAAAATTATAAAACCAATAAGACCCCTTTAATTTGTGTGAAGATTGTGAAAATTATATTTTTCAAAAACAGAGAAAGTATTGATTAGTCCCATAAATTTATTTACACCGCATTTATAATAAATGTACACTCATTCAATCGCAATATTCAATATCAAACTATATATTCTTCTTTTTCTCTTTTGCGGCGAAGTAGAAGAGAAGTATTAGCAAAATGTGATTATGTGAGTATCATCTCTCTTGGATATTTCTTTTCATTTACAATATGTTTACAATTAACAACTATCATATGATTCATGTTTTAAGGGTCATGTCGTCAAAAATAATTAGTAGGAAAAATAAAAACTCGTGCGTGTACGAGCACCATATAAGTTTCGTTCATTGGTGTGGCCCTTGTCGGGTCGCCACATATGATATGACTAAAAATTATTTAAAGTAATTAGGGATCCAATATTCGGAATTGAAAGTTGAAACCAATGATTCGATAATCATTGACTCTTTTATGATTTTTTTTTTCCTTTTGTTAAAACACTGATTTATGCGTTAACATTCTTTTGTTACAATCATTCCTCTAATCATACACACTCTCTAGTTTTTAACATAAACTCATTATCATCAGACCCTATATTATGTGGGTTGCATGTTCCCAAACTAATAAAAAAAAACAGAAGCACAGTATAAATATAAGTAAAATATGCTTTAACAAAAAAAAAAAAGTAAAATATGAGCGGTATTAAATCATCGATCAATACCTTATACATTTAACCATATTTAGAGTCGGTCCTGACTAGAAATTGGTCAAACACCTATTTAAGGCTACCGATGTGTTTAATAGTTTTAAGGGCCAATATTTAACCAAAATGTTACCAGCTCTAGTGATATTTGTCTTTCTTATGTCATAAGTTCGAGTCTTAGGTGGTTGTTTTTACATGTTTTTACTGATCATGCTTATACGCTTATACCTCATCACCCAAAAAGTTCAAAATGATAAAGTAAAACTCATATAATAAGTGAATGTCTTTCTAATGTAAGAAGTCTATTAAGGATATATCCTTTAAATAATTAAGTTTTATGAAACCATTATAAACTAGTGCTATTCATGCGAAGAATTAGATAAAATCTATGCTGTGAAAATATACTATATATATTATAAGTTTATAACAAATAATGGTATAAAAGAAAATTTATCACATCAAGATTTATAAGATATTTATAAAATTGAATTTTTGCTGAAATTATAAAAGTGATTTTGCTAATTCCATATTTGTAAATTTAATATTCAACAAGATTTTTTTTTAATTTATGTGTCAACGTTTGAGAAAGAAACAAATTTTATGTCTTCTCCGTATATATATATCGGCTATCTATAAGCGAAACTTGAATCCAAATTTATATTTTAATTATACCAATATTCAAAATTTTATGTATATTCAAAAGTATTTATTTCATAATTAATTCATGAATTTTAAATAACCATTATTGCAGATCAAGAAAAAAAAAGCGCTAATTAATAGAGTTTTCTTGAGTAGGCCCATATTTTCAGCGTGGTTGAAGCACTTTCAAGTACGGCACTGGTAGATTATAATTGGCCTAATTTGTTCATTATTGGAACTTTTACTGTTTCGCTTTATACCAATAATTTTTTTAATATGTTGAAAAGAAAATTCTTGAAAATCACACGGTAGCATCTAGCAAGTGCTTATGCAACAAAAAAACAAAACTTTGCGTTTCAATGTCATCGGTGTTATAATTCTAGGCATTATGGAACGGTTTGAATCATGCATGAGTAAAAATTATGTTATAATCGGTTTAACTTCAAACCGGTAAATAATAAAATCCGTATACTTTTTGTCACAGAATTTACAGTAAGATTGAGCATAAAAGATGCATGAGTTTTATGAATTCTAGTTTATAAATAGTTGAATTGATTAGGGAAAGAGACTCTCACCTACAGCTCCCGTTACTAGTAGTTCCGGTTAATGTCTTAAGATTAATAAAACAGCAACACACACATATATGTTTGCCAAAAACACACACACGTATTATAACATCACTACAAAAAAGTGATGGATTGTATCACTTAAATTATATCATAAAACTAAGTGATATATTTTTAAATTACTTATTTATACACAAATCGATATGCTAACTGCTAAGAACCTCATAAATAGAAAGGTCACCTTTTATTGATATCTCTATTACATTTCATAAGAGTTCAAATTAACATGAAAACATAGTTAAGATAATTTGAAATTAATTAAAATTTTTAAAGTGAAAGAATTTTTCATTATTTTTACCTTTTGAAATAATGTTTTGTAGGAGAAAAATATAATGTAATACCTATTTACCTTTTATTAGTAATGGACCTAACTCACACCCAAAAACTAGCTTAAGAGTGGAGGATTGTCACACATTTATATATTATCCAAGAATCACAAATTCAACCGATATGGAGCATTTAATACATCCCCTCACGTTCAGGATTGGACATCTGAAGCGTGAAGTTTGTAGAACTGGATATCCACGAATAGTCTTATTCAGAATTGGATATGAGTTCTGATACAATATTAATAATGAGCCTAACTCATATTCAAAATCTAGCTCAAAAGTGGAGAATTGTCATACACTTATATATTGCCCATGAATCATCAATTCAGTCGATGTGAAACATTTAATACCTCTGATAAAGTTACAGACTACTTGAAAATATAAATGTAAGATCAAATATAAAGACAAAACTTAAAAGAAAACAAAAATTATTTAAAGTATGTATATTGCCAAAAGAGATGTTTGCAGACAAATGGGTAATAAACGAAAGAGTCTTCAGTGCCTCGAGACGACGAAGTCACATGAAACAAGTGGTGATGACTCGAAACGAGAGAACGGCGCCGTTTACGGGCTTAACGGTGAGAGCGGTCAGTGGGCCCCGCTTCTACTTGCTACCGTCCAATTCTTGTCCTTATTTTCTTCGACAATTATCCATCCGTACGGTCTCGTTTTTTTTCCCATATTCATGTGTTATTGTCTCTGTTTACCATCTTATAAATTAAATTAATACTTGATAAATTAATATCTTGATAAAATAATATTTTTTTCTATTCCCAAATTAATATTTTAACCCAAATATCAGCTCTATAAATTAATAAATATAATAAATTAATAAAATATCATAAAATACATTGATCACAATATTATATTATTAACATATAGAGGTTTTACTGTATATTTTATGGTTTTCATCTCATGTTTTTTGTATTGATCCCGTGTTATTCCATCGAATATATCTTTTTCTAGAAAGAGGCAAATAAAGACAAAGTAGGATGAAAAGACAAAGACTACAATTTTTTATTTTTATGTATTCTTATGTTGTTGAAAATAGATTAATTTATATTAAACCAAATTTACCAAACAAATTTAAATAAAATCAAAATAAACTGGAAATTTCTCTTTGTGAAGTTAATGAGCCAAGTGGACCGGTAGATATAGATCCTTGATAAAAAGTGTAAAACAAAGTTTCCTCTAAAATTATTAAAATCCTAATACTTAAAATATTTCCAGTGAATTAGTTTGAGAGATTAAAACATGTACAATCATAGTGGGAAAAAGAGGAAGTGTGTCACAACACAAACATAGATAGAAACAAGAAAGATAACATAGTTTTAAAATAAAAGAGAGAGGAGACGAGAGACATAGGAGATAAAGGGGACAAAAAAGAAACAATAGAGAGAAAGCAAGATAAAAACCGAGATGAAAAAAATAAGGAAAGCGAGAAAAATCGAAGATAGATGAGTAGAGAAGAGCCAAAATAAATTAGCAAAGAGGAGAAAAGATTCAGGTACAAAAATCAATCTACAAAATTATAGTCGGAGTGCAAATTTTGTTGCCAAAACATGAAGCATTACATTGAACCGAGAGCTGGGCAGTTTGCGAGTTAAGCTGGGTGGCGGATTTTTAGCGGGTTTAATCGAGTTTTTTTCCAGATTAATTACAAGCAGATTTTAGAGTTAAATCCAAACCGAAGTACCAGACGGGTCGCGGGTTAACCGGTCCGACCGGTCGGGCTGGTACATATCTCAAAACACTGCATTTTTCTTTATTTTTGGGGTTTATTAATTTCAAAAATATTCTTGATTATCAAGATATTATAATATCAGCGTCATTAATTATAGATTTAGCGTAGGTTTAAAATGTTTTTTAAATCCAAACCAGTTGGCGAACCAGATTACTCTCTGGACACCAGATCAGTGAGTCAACTGCGGATCGATCACGGATCAATATATTAGTAAATTTTTTATAGTTTGTTGTATATAAAAGAAAAAAAAATACAATTCAAGTTTTAAAAAATATGTTAAAATAATTACAAAGTGATTGAATATTCTAAATTCACATGAAATAAAATAAAAATACTAAAATGTAAATTGTTAATGCTCAATAAACTAATAACGTATAAACTAATAAATACATATTAAATAGTTAATATGTGGTGTACCGCGGGTTCAAATCTAGTATAATTTAAAAAAATAGTTAAAAATTTTCTATCCAATAACATTTAATTTTAATATTTTTAAAAAATCATGTTTTAATAACATAAAAAAAATTATTTGAATTCAAATCACATCAAATGTTTAGTTCTATACACCCTATGAAACAAGAAACTAATAAAATAACCAGTCTATGATAGTGGACAACCAAAATTTATATGATTGCACAACATTACACATATTATATGTATATTACTTAAGAAGCTGCCGAATTTTAAAATATACATTTTTGAAAATATCAGATTGTATCATTTGAACCAAAACAATATTTAATTTGGTAAGAAATGGTAAGCGAAATTCAAAGAATGAGATATTACATATAGACACTATCGAAACAATAAAAGGGGGATTCTTTTTAGGGAATTTTAGGAATCATGCCACCAATAAATTGAAAGATTTCTTTTATGCCATTTTGTTGATAGGCTTTTAAAGGATAAAAAATGATAATAAGTAAATTCTAGTAGTAGTTTTTTTTTATAAATATAATTGCTCGTAATGTAAAGGATAAAATGATAATAAGTAAATTCTAGTAGTTTTATTTATTTATAAATATAAGTATATAACTGCTCGTATGTATATGTTAAATATATAATCGGACCAAGATATATAACTTAGTCAATCCGCAACTAAAAAAAATTTACCAAACCGAAATATACTAACCAATTCTATATTTAGAAAAGCAAAACACACATATTTGAATTAAAACATAAGGGATACGTGTTTGTATCGGTGAGTCTAGGTTTTATATGAATGAGCAAATTCGTGTTCACCCTCGTGAAGGTGGAGAGTAACAAAGATTTTAGCTTTTGCTGCTCAATATAGTTGTAATATATAAACTTTTTATCAAAAAAATATAGTTGTAATATTTATTTTTATCATATTTTAATGATTTTATCAGGGGTTTTCATTAGAGTGCAAAATTGTTTTTCAATCACAGTTTTTTTTTTATTAGATTATAAAATCAAGAAATTTTTGATGGCATTTTAACCAATGAAATAAATAAAAAATTTTACCAACCAAACAGTTTTACACGAATTGAACATTTATTTAATAGTTTTGATATTCTGAAAATATAACTGTGGCTTCACATATTTAATAATTTTTTTTTGTTTCTGTAGTGGCGTGCATTGGTTTCAGCTTTGGTACCGGTTCAAACCCTTTATAAAATTGTAATTCTTGATTTTTACGAGTATTATGTAGAAAAATGTATATATTTATTTTCTTCAAAAAAAGCCAAGTACGGTCCACGTTAAAAGAGCCAAAAATTAAAGGCACTTTGTTTTCTCTGGTTTAATTAACATTCACGTGAAAATATGCAGTGAAAAAGAGAGTTTTCTAAAAAAGAGACTTAAAAAAGACAAATATAAACTTTTTTTTTTTTTTAATTAATGCCATGTCAAAAAACAAAGAAATTTATTTAATACCATGATACAAAAAAAAAAGAGAAAAAGACACACAAGTCGAATGGAGATGTTTTTTTGACGTAACATCCTATGTTATCGTCTCTGCCACGTCAGAAACCTGCTGTAGAAAAAGACTATAGACTGCTAAAAATACAAAAAGTAAAAGAGAAAACTGAACACCGCAACGGTCTAATTGTTTTTTACTTGGTTAACGAATGACCAAAACACCCCTGTAGTTGAAAACGAAGAGAGACTCGATCAGATTTTAAGAATTTAATTACAGCAATTAACTACCCTTAATTACTGGTATTAAAGTCTGAAAAGAATTATATTAAATGTTTAAGGTCAAATGTAAAGACTAATACCGCCTTTCCGATATCATCTAAGGTTAAATCTTAAATATTTTTCTAAAAATTCGAAAATTTGTTTCCATTAATGACACCCAAAAAAAAAAAAAAGGATTTAAAAAACGCCGCAACCGCCGTTTCAAGATCTTTATAAAAGAAGACTCTCTTTTGTTTGGAGACTCTCATTTACTCGTCTCTCTTTATCTTCTTTCTTTCTTCTCCATCTTTTTCTCACTCTTTTTCTTTTCTCTGCAAACATTTTCCCAGGAATATTTCTTAAAAAAACATTCATCCCTAAACAAGAAATAAAGCATCTCCCTCTTTATTTCTCTCCTTTGCTTAGTCACCAAACTCTGATTCCATAAGCATATTTTCATAAAAGCTCTCTTCTTTTTCTCCTTTCTTTTACTTTCCCGGGAAAATTATCTTGTTTCTCTCTTGTTACAAAGCATCAATCTCTTGTTTTTTCAATTTCTTTTCTTTTTTTTTCTTCCTTACTTTTTCTAACTATATATATATAAAACACACGAACAAAGAACACATATCTTAATATTATACTGTTTTAAAGAGAGATAGAGATTAAAAATGGAGACAGAGAAGAACATCGTAATCACAACGATAACTCAACCAAGAATTTTACGAATCTCTGTCACCGATCCTTACGCTACGGATTCTTCTAGCGACGAAGAAGAAGAAGATTTTGAAGCAATCTCCAAAAAACGACGTCGTGTGAAGAAGTTCGTGAACGAAGTGGTTCTTGAAACAATTTCTGATAAAGAAAAGCCAAAGAAGAAGAAGAGACGGACGACTACGGCGAAAGTGGTGCAAGCTGCTGCTCCGGCGACGAGAAAGTTTCGTGGAGTGAGACAACGGCCGTGGGGAAAATGGGCGGCGGAGATTAGAGATCCGAGTAGACGTGTACGGGTTTGGTTAGGTACTTATAATACGGCGGAGGAAGCTGCCATTGTTTATGATAGTGCTGCTATTCAGCTTCGTGGTCCTGACGCGCTTCTTAACTTCCCTCCTCCTCCTCTGGCGCCGGAGAATGGTAAAGACGCTTCGACGGCGATGGAAGGAACATCAGATTTTACCATAAGCGGCGGTGGTGGCAGAGAATGCCTTGACTCGCCGGTTTCTGTTCTCCAATCTCCGTTCTGTGGCGAGTTGACGGTGAAAGAGGAATTTCCCGGCGTATCGACGGCGGAGATTGTGGTTAAAGAGGAATTTACCGGCGTATCGACGGCGGAGATTGTGGTTAAAGACGAGTCATCGATTACTATCTCAGATATGTTCACGGATTTCTCAAAGCCGTTGTTCTCAGACGACGACGGTTTTGGTTTCCCGACGTTGATGCCTGACTTTTACGGCGGTGATTTATTCGGAGATGATCTTTTCGGGGATATGAGTTTCGGATCCGGGTTTGGGTCCAGGTCTGGATTCTCACGCTGGCACGTGGAGGACCATTTTCAAGATATTGGGGATCTATTCGGGTCGGATCCTCTTTTAGCTGTTTAAAAAAAAAAAGTTACTAAAAAATAACTAGCCGTTAATCGGCGTTATGGTGAAATTTTGTTACCGGCGAGGATATAAAAAAAAAAACATCGGCGATTTGTTTTCAAACAATTTATTTAAGATTTGTTATATATTATTCAAAATTTTAACTTAATTAATGGTGAATTTTTTTGGCGTTAAATAACGTTTGTAAAGTTTTAACGGCGTGGAGACAGGCACGCACGAGTTTCTCTGTGCAAGCAAAATCTCTCTAGTGCTCTCTCCCCACGCTTTACTACTTTTCTTTCTTCTTTAGGTCTTTTGACGAATCACGTGTTATCTCACGTGACGAAAATCAGTGAAAAGATTTGTTGATTAAATAATTATTGGGTTAATTTGGCAAATAGCAACACATAATTCTTCCACATTTGCAGAAAATATATACAGAATTACTCAATTACACGTGAGGAGAATCGAATCTTGGCAAGTGTACAAGCAAAAAATGACTGATTCATACCACTCTTTTTTTGTTTTTAGCTTTATGAAAGCCATATATACTAAGCTAGATCTACTAGACTACTTACTACATGTGTGGAAAAACTTCCATAAATTAATAACACTTATTCTTTATACTCCTTAGTAACTTTATTCTATTCCGTTTCAGGTCTATATATGTGATATGTCTTCTTATGTATAACTTTTTCGATTGGCAATTTCAATATTTTTGTAAAGCATTGAAGCATTGAAAGTAAGCTAGATGGATAATGAGTCGAATCTATTCTATACAATAGTCTCATAAATTACTAATTATGAGGTTGAAATGAGAAATGTGTAGAGGACGACTACAACAATAGGTTTCATGAAATGTTACAGTGCTTAATAAATACACTACTAGATAGATAGAATCTTATATTATAAGATATCCCATTTTACAAATTTATTGACCCCTTCACTCTTCACGTTACACTTCTCGTGCCATTCCCATGCACTTCACTAGTTTTTTTTTTGTCCTTAACTTTTGTTTGTTTGTTTTTGTTAAAGTTTTTTTTCCTTACAATTACATAGTTTTAGTAACCCTGCAACATTAATCACTATTCATTATGAACTAATCTTATCGTATCATTGTGTTAATTTCCAAAAGGGATAAAGTAGAAGTTGAGAGTCTCTTTCAAGTCTGATCTGAGAGCTACAAAACCCACACAAATGGTAAGGCCCATAAGAGAGCACGACATTCACTTTTTATGGGATTGTGTTGTTGGTAGTGATGTGGACAAGCTAGGACCGTTAAGTCTGGTTTTTAGTTTTATAAGACAAATATAAAATTGAATGTAGGTTTAGTCTTAATTTATAAGGCAGATATTGTTTGTCTTTCAAATTTGTCGTTCCTTAATGGCAAACAAAGTTGAAAACATTTAGTTCATAACATGTTTAGTGAAGCCTGCGGCTACGTACGTACCCTTTAGTCATTTATTTGTATTTTGTAACAATGTAATTCAATGCATAAAGTAGATCTTTGGTTGAACAATGGAGATAATAGTGGTATAATTAATCTTTATAGTTATTAGTAATTAAAATACAAATTAAAAACGTCAAGGAATAGTTTATGATCGCTATTTAAATCTAGTCGTTATCAATATTTGAAAATTTGAATTAGACTATGGTTTAAACTTATAATTGTTCTATAAATAATATGCACCTAGGAGTCATTGTTTTGTTAGAAAATATGTGTTTAGAAAATCAATGTTTTATCAATGGTAAAATTTTTAGGAATCTCATATTCCTCGCTAAATTTTTTTTGGTTTTTATTTCTTGGTATTTCACTCTAAAAAGTTAAATTTTTGCGACGCACCAAACATATAAACACCACAAAAGATTTCTATATTTTTAAACTTTTTTCTTGATTTGTTTTTAAAACTTATAATTTAGGTGGAGTTATTAAATATAGTGTTTTAATAGACTTGAATGTATTTTAAATTCAAAGTAAGTTTATTTTGTATGTTTTTTCTTGGATCCCTCTATTTTTCTTTTTTAAACTTTATCCCTACAAAAGTAAAGAACTGCGATCTCACAAAGAGATATTGCTTTACCCCAATCCCACACTAAAAGTACATTGAACATATAAGGCTATAAGCTAGTGATGTAGTTTTGATTCAATTAGCATCATGCAGCAAAAGAGAGACAACGTTTCATAAACACAATGTTATTCTTTTCTTTTTTCATTCATAATAGGATCAAGAGATTTTATGTGTTGCAGTTACTGATGATGTTCTGTTTAACTAAACAGCTTGTGTCTGCTTATGTGTGCAGGTGAATGTCTGTGGGAGATTTATACTATTACAGTATTACTTGAGCCATAGTTAGATTATATCCACCAGATAATAATTTGTTTGTAACATATCTGATTATCTCTTGCTATATGATTAATGGAAGATAAAACTGATACTGATAATGAATATTACAGGCGATGATCTAGTGCTGGTTTCAATTCGTCTTTAACTAGCGATTATACTATTACACCTACCACTACAAGAAATCAGCCGGAATCAGACGGAAAATTCCGTCGGAAAACGGGAATTCCGTCGGAAATCCGTCGGTTTTAGCCGTCTGAACTATGTCGTCGGAATTTTGAAATCCGTCGGAAATCCGTCGGAAATTCAAACGGATTTCCGACGGAATCTAGTTTTTGGAAATCCGTCGCTAATCCGTCGGATAGCGGTCGGAATATATTACGTCGGGTGTCCGTCGGAAATATTCCGACGGATTTCCGACGGAATTCCGATGTTTCTGAACCGAAAGAGACCGACAGATTCCCGACGTAGTACCGAGGGATACAAACCAACGGATTTCCGACGGATATAAAATCCGACGGATTTCCGACGGACTGCAAATTTTTGTTTTTTTATATAATATTTTGAAAATCAATTAATTTGAAGAAAATTAAATTTTTAAAAAAGAAAAGAAAAATAAAATTTAATAGTATTGAAAATTAAAATAAAATATTATTGTAAATTTTTAATAATTCAAAAAGAAAAAAAAAACATAAAATTGTTTATAATCCGAAAATGAAACTAAACGCCCGGTGGACGTGGAGGATATTGCGAAAAGAAATCGTTCATCCGTTGGATCATCGCTTGTTGATCAGCTTCATATTTCGTCTGTTGCTCTTCTCCGGCCTCTTTAAGGCGTTGCATATCCGCCTTCAGCTCCTCCATTTCAGCGTCTTTTGCTGCGAGCCTCGCTTGAAGATCGGCGCTAGGAGCCCCGTAAAAGCGTGAAGTAGCCGAGTAAGATGATGAATCGTCAGGAAGACCAAAGACCCGACCTTTGGTCTTCGGAGTACACTGCAGAAATGAAAAATTGAATAAATATTTGAAAGTTAAAAAAAATTGATTAAAATTTTAAAATTAACTTACCGCGTAGACGAATTCGTTGATCTTCTCGATCGGGACTTCGGTGAGAGGCGGGGTTCCTTCAATGATTGGTTGACTAAGAAGATAGTCAGCACCCATCGTCCTGACATTGCCAACGATCTCCCGAGCTACACCATCTTGGATTTCATTGGTGGTCTTGTTGGTGTGAGCAACTTCGATCAATTTGAGGGCAGAAGGTTGGACACCATCTTGCCGAAACTACAAAATTAAAAAATATAGTAAATATTTTGAATATAAAATTAAAAAAACAACATAGTGATTAAACCAAAAACTTACAAGTTGTTTCGCCTTTGTGACCAAACTGGTTGCTCCTAGATTGTGCGTCTTTACCTTTTCCTTTGTGATCGCTATTCCGCATGCGAGTGGGTTGTGGAGCTAGCCTTCGAAGCGTCTTCACTCCAAGACGCTTATCAACCCGTTCCATAGGGCCGGGTTCATAACCAACTCCCTTGGAACAAGATTCCTCGACCACAACGCCTTCCACTCGTTCATCTTCCGTGAATACATGATTGCCGCTTTTTTGTGGAAGTCCCTTCGAACCAAAGCGGTAATGTGACTATCCCAAGTAAATTCTTGCTGAAAAAATGGAAATTAAATTAAAATAAACTAATAAACTAATTAAATTCAAAGTAAACAATAAAGAAAATGAAAAATTTACCGCAAATTGCCGAAACCACATTTCCTGCTCTTCTAACGGCATTTGGTTGTTCGTCGGATACGGATGCTGAAGCAATCCATTAAGCATCCGGTTGATAGACTTGGAAATCCCATTTCCCGAATCTTTAAACCTTCAAAACAAAATGTTTTGTAGAGTTTAAATAGTTTATTAAAAAATATTTAATAAAATTTAATAATTTAAAATTTGAAAATGAGACTTACCATGTGTCTGTCCCAACACAATCCGGATGAAGACGAGTGAATCTCTCGCCTGTAAAGCAACGAAGTCCTCGACGCTCATTGCGCACACAGACGGTGGTGTCGATGCAGCGAGGGATGGTACAGGTGATGCGGTCTCCGGAATATGGGTAGACGCCAGAGACTGACTCAAGAACTCCCCTACGCCTACCGGAACCTCGACGTACTTGGTTCCCAGAACCCTCGTAATATAATCTATAATCCCTTATAAATTTTTAAAGAAATGATTATAAATTTATAAAAATGATTTTAAATATGTAAAAATGATTAAAAACTTTTAAAATGATTATAAATTCCTAAAATGATTAATAATTTCAAAAATGATTAATAATACAAATGATTATAAATTTATAAAAAATTATTTATAAATTTATAGAAAATTATTTATAAATTTATAGAAAATTAATAATAAATTTTTAAAAAAATTATTATAAATTTTTTAAAAGGATTATAAATTCTCCAATATAAATTAATAATGTAAAGTAAATTTAAATAAATAATGATTATTTATTAATAAAAACATTATAAATAACTATAAATATTTAAAACTGAATATAAATTAATAAAAACCTAAATCTTACATCCAACAACCTAATTCTAACATAAATCTTAAAACCTTAGAAATCTGTAATTTTTATAGTTTTGAAACTTACAAATTAGATGGAATTGATGGAGGATTGTTAGACATGTTGATGCTTGATGATTGATGTCGAAATCAGAGCTTGAATCGGACGGAAATCGGAAGTCGAAATCGGAAGTTTTGAGTTTTTTTTTTCGTTTGCGGTTCAGATCCGAGAGGAAGAAGATGACTCTATTTATCAAAATATTCCGACGGAATATCCGTCGGAAACTTTAAATATTAAATGACACGCGGTCTCGGTAAGATTCCGCCTTAATTTTCGCGTATCCATCAGAAAGTTCCGACGGATTTCCGACGGATACGCGAAAATTAAGTTTCCCGGGAAATGAAAATTTCATTTGCCGCGTTAAATTTAGCGTGTCCGTCGGAAATCCGTCGGAACTTTCCGACGGATTTCCGACGGATACGCGAAAATTAGACGCGTGGACACGTGTAACGGATCAATACAAATGGAGCGTAAAAGACACGTGTAACCACGAATCCGTCGGGAATCCGTCTGAAATTTCCGACGGATTTCCAACGGGTTTGTGGTTTTGTGGTCGTTTACAATCCGTTTCTCTTGAAATATATTTGTAGTAGGGTTTGTTACTCATTGTAAGTTATGGTATAAACAAATACTTTGTTACAAATGAAATATACAAAATCCAAAGAAATGTAGTTGTTATGGTTATAAATCATCGTTATAAGATATGTATCATGTAGTAACATGTAGACATGATAGTTGAGATTTTTTTTATTTTGATATATATGATATGTAACAAGGTATATGTTAGTATTTTATCATTGAAATGAGTAACAAACCCTACTACAAATATATTTCAAGAGAAACGGATTGTAAACCATCATTAAACCACTAAACTCGTGAAACTGGTCGGAAATTTCCGACGGATTCGTTGCTACACGGTCTCAGTTTAAGGATTAATGACATTGGCCGATTTCTTTGCTTTTGTTATCCGTCGGAAATTTCCGACGGATTTCCGACGGATATAGTATTTTTTTTGGTTTTTTTGTTTAATGTAGGATGTTTTTAATTATTTTGGTTTGTTTATGATTTTTACTGTTTTTATTTATTAATGTAAGTTATGGTTTTAATTATTATAAAATGTTATATTTAAATTACAAATTAAAATACAAAATATAAATAAAAACAAATGTTTATGGTTCAAATACTAATCTGAATCGATAATGATCTTTCGAAGGAATATCGTCTTCGCTTCATCAAATCCTCCAAGTTCTTCCTCGATTCTGAATGAACTCTATCATCACCAATTTCCATCAAATCAACCACTAGGAATGTATCAAAAGAATGCTCGACATGATCCATTGGAACACTTCTAGTTGGTTGTAAAGCATCGTGCTTCGAAACTCCATAAATTTTTCCTCTTGGATTAATTGGAGTCATCAGTAATCCAAGGATCTGAACGGCCGTGTTACCCTAGGATAACGAATATAAGCATACCTAAAAAAAACAAATGTAAGTTATGAAGTCAAATAAAACATAAATAGAATCCCAAAACTTTAATAAAATATTTATTAAAATATCCGAACCTGTCTCTTTGTGATGCTAGGATGATCGGGTCATACGCACGTAAGTCTTCTTCTAGAATTTACTAACGTGACGCCAAATTGGTTCACCTTAACCCCACGCCCAACTTCTGGATCATACCACTCACACATAAAAACAATGCACCTCATGTCCAACATCCCCGGTAATGAACTAGCAATATTTCTTTGAGAATCCCGTAGTAGACAACATCACCAGATTGAGCCGAAATCCCATAATCTACAGTTGGTCTTGACCTTCCTTCATCGTGAATCCTAAACGCAAATCTCCTACTGCAATACCTAGGATATGAGGTCGCAATGTAGATTGGGCCAGTTACTAACTCTACTAACCATGTCGGAAAAACCGAGCCACCTCTAATTCCTTCATTAACCTAAGAAAATAATATCCACAAAATTAATATAAAACACTAACGTAATAATTGAAAGCATTTATATATTACTATTATAGCCTACTTACGTAAAATTGTAGCCAATAATATAATCGTTCTCCTTATGCAGTTCAAGTTCTTCTTCAGTCTTTTCTGGAAAATGGCTACGTATTATTGCCATGTAAAGCCTGAAATCAAACAACATTATATAACTTTTGGTTGCTATTACTTATGTAAAAAATAATTTAGTATTTAAATAGATTTAGTTTTTTACCTTTCGTACTCTGCCATCTCCTCACAATTTGTTACGACATACTTATGCAAGTGAGTCCACCTCTGTTGAAAATTTCTTTTCCCCTTTTCCACTTACTCGACCAACTTAAAAACAACTCAGGACCACCAATGGATACATGGCTTTCACCTCTATCATCATGGCGAAAGGGACGTTTATTCTTCGTGATTTAACTTCCGATGGAAAGTAATATTCTGCAAAATGTGAGGTTTCTTCGTTGATGCTCAGTGCGACAATTGACCCCTCAACTCGACTTAAATTTTTAACCTTCTTCTTAAGATGGAACATGTACCGCTTCAAAAGGAAACATCCAACGAATTGAACTGGACCACCAAGTGTCGCTTCATGGGGAGGTGGATCGGAAGATGTTCCATAACATCAAAAAAGGACGGAAATATCTTCTCAAGATTGCAAAGGATCAAGGGTATATTGTCTTCTAAATTGCGAATCCCCTCAAGTGTAAGTGTTCTCGGCATAAATCCCAAAGAAAGCACCAACTCCTCGCAAATAAAAAAACACAAATTTAAATATATATAAAATAAAAATATTAATAATTTTTAAAATACACATGAAAATAATTTATACCTGCAATTGCTTCAAACATCTTTATGAAGGAGCTCAAAAGCGAATGGAAGAAGTCATTGCATCACAACATGACAATCATGACTCTTCATTCCGATAAACTTTCCTTCTCCATAGTCGACGCAATTACGCAGATTAGATGCATATCCATCTGTGAATTTGACATCGTATTGAGTCCAATCAAAAAATTCTTTTTTCTTTTGTGCATCCAACCAGTACGGAGCAAAAGGATATTTACCATTGGGAAGAATTTCAAGAAAATCATGATCGCAAATCTCTGCCAAGTCCAACCTAGACTTCAGATTGTCTTTTGTCTTCCCCGGTACATTTAAAACCGTATTCATTATGTTATCAAAGAAGTTCTTTTCAACATGCATCACATCGAGGTTGTGCCTCAATAAATGGTCCTTCCAGTAAGGTAATTCCCAAAAGATACTCTTCTTGTGCCAATTATGAACTTCTCTGGCTCCGTAAACAGTTTCATGTCCATTACCTCCACATTCAGAAGTCATCGGAGCACCAAAATCTCTCAACTGCTCCATTAATGTACTGCCGTCTTCCTCATCAATTGGAGCTTTAAACACTTGTTTATTTTTCATAAATAATGTTTTAGACCGCCGATACGGATGCTCCATCGGTAGAAACCTTCTATGGCACTCAAACCAACACGACTTTCTTCCGTTCCTCAATTGGAATGCATCTGTGTTGTCTGAGCAATATGGGCACGATAGTCTTCCATGAGTTGTCCATCCAGATAACATTCCATATGCTGAGAAATCGCTAATGATCCACATAAGAACCGCCCGCATCCTAAAATTCTGCTGGCGCGAAACATCAAACACTTCAGCACCGTGACTCCATAGCATTTGTAACTCATAGATCAATGGCTGAAAGAATACATCTCGTGATCTCTTTGGATGCTCAAGGCCGGGAACAAGAACAGAGAGAAATAAAAACTCTCGACGCATGCACATACCAGGGGGCAAATTGTACGGTGTTACGGTTACGGGCCACAACGAATACTGCCTTCCATGCTTCCCAAATGGGTTGAAACCATCTGTACATAACCCGAGGTACACATTTCTTCTCTCATACGCAAAATCCGGATACATGGATTGAAAATGTTTCCACATTTTAGCGTCCGACGGATGTGTAATCTTTCCATCTTGACGATGTTCTGCATGCCATCTCATTTGCTCTCGCCGGCGCCAGATTGATATAACCTCTTCAACCTCAAGAGTCAACGGTAAGTACCACATACATGTAAATGGAATTGGAACTCTCCCACTAGTATCTTGAAACCGTGGTTTACGACAAAATCGACAACTTCTCCTGCCTTCATCTTCTCTAATATATCATACAGTTGTCGATGCACACATCTATTACTTGATACGGCAAACCAAGACCACCTACAAGTTTCAGTACCTCGTAGTATGATGCCGTGCAAGATTATCTTCAGCAAAAGATCTTTCACCATATCTCAATCGCGATCAACACATTCTTCCGCCAAATTGAAGTCCGTCTTAATGGTCATCATTCCACTAGCAGATGATAAAGGTGAATGACCATCTCTACACCCATCATATAATGGTCGCTTCGCGCCTAACATATCAAAAAATCTTCTAGCTTCTACATTTGGTTCTTCAACCCTATCCTCATCTATTATGGTCGAAGACAAATTCTCTAAACGCATCATTCACCATCTCAACTGCACCAACACCAAAATCTACTTCGTTCTATGTTCTCCTAAGCTATCCGCAACATAGGGTTCATCGCTACTACTACCATATTCAAAATTTCTTTCTCCATGTAGATACCAAATCTTGTAACCCAAGATAAATCCATTGCTATACAAGTGATGCCATACTAATTCTATCTTAACATTACGAGAATTGCGACAAATTGAACATGGACATTTCATCTTACCACTTGTTTTCACTCGCGGTTGATTTCCAGCAACGGCCATGAACTCGCATATACCTCGTGCATAACCATCGTTTAATAACTTCGACTCCGGATCAAACATTTCTTCATCCATCCACGATCTGAAATCTCTAGAAGATGACATCTCTCTCTACACGATTTTTAAAGAATTCTTGGGTAGAATTTTGTTGTTGTGATTGAATGGAGAAGTATGGTAATATATATAATAACGTTTTCCGTCGGAAATCCGTCGGAAATCCGTCGAAATTTAACGGATATAATAACGGCTATAACAACAGCTATATTAACGTTCAAATTTTCCGACGAATATTAATCCGTCGAAATCCGTCGGAAATTTCCGACGGTAAACCGACGGATGGTAATCCGTCGGAAAATACCGACGGAATTCCGACGGATTTCCAACGGATATTAAAATTGTCAAATCCGTCGTAAATCCGTCGGAATTCCGTCGGTATTTTCCGACGGATATTAATTCCGTCGGAAATGCCGTCAGAATTGCGGTTGATTTCTTGTAGTGTACAAGTTATTAGATAGGTTAATCAAATGGTTACAACTCCACTTGTTTGCTCTTCAATGCATTTTCAGCCTTTATCCCATGCAAAACGTCACCTACGATCCACGGAAAACTCAAGAATTTCGTCTTCTCATCGCGATGGCTCGGGTTATATGTGACATAGTACCAAGCCGATGTTAGCTTCTTCTTCTCTTGTTCGTCCTTGCAGCTCTTCTCGAACCATCCCATGGCCTCTCTTTGCAGATCCTTCACAGACAATGTAATTCTATCTTTCATAAAACAATACCTACGGTTATCTCTCGCCAGATACATCTCCTTGGTTTTCAAAATGCCTGTGAGAATCTCTTCTTCGTTAACAGCTCCATAGTATATCATCAACGAGCTCAGTTTCTCAGCATACATGTCTCTATGGGCTTGTCAGATCAGTAAAGCTCTCAAAGCCATCTTCTTCAAGTGTTGGATCATAAACTATCGTGTCTTCGCCGCAGCTTTCTCTGCTAAAGAGCTTTTCAAAGACAGTATAGTTTCCCAAACACAGACTTAGAGATGTATGTTGGTTTCTTGAACCGTTCCAGAAATCAGGGAACTCTTTGGGCTTTAAGGCATAAGGCATCTCAATTTTGAGCTCAGCTTTTCAGAAAATCAACAGCTCTCGAGTGAAGATTTGCTAACTCTATACATTTCTCGCTACGGCTTTTTCTCGGTCACGATCGTGGACCAAATGTGCAGTTGAGATCACTCCTAGCGTGTCGCTTATCATATAATCCACAAAAAATTTGTGGATTTCCTACAAAAGCAGAGTGAAAGAGAGAATCAGGTTCAAAGATTAAGAAACTTTCATATCATCATAATAGCCTTTCGATAAACTAACCTCTAAGGTGACATCATGATCCATTACACGAGGTCTGCTTCCAGCGTAGTCCATTGGAGGGTCCATTTGGTTTGGTATAAGCTTCTCATCCCAGCTAACAAAAAACTGGTCTCCATCGAGATCACCACCAGAACATTCATTTGGATGTGGCCTGTGGAGTCAACAAAAAACCAAGGAGAAAGAAATCATTAACTAAGCCGAGGTTAAGAATCAGAAGTACCATATGGTTTCTGCTTTAGTGCATAGCTTTAAAGGATTGATTATTATACCTTTCTTCTTTCTGAGGAAAGACGATGCAATCGAGACATCCTTTTTCTTCAAAATTGACCTCATATATTGCTTCAAGAACTCTGATGTCTCCAGGGTGAAGACATGGGTTTTTCGTCACAACAACTTTCCCAATCACCACTGATGTTTCCTCATCAATCTTTCGGAAGTAGCTCTGTTCACGGGATTCCAGTTCCGCTTTAGTCAGGGTTACACGAACGTACACTTTGCCATACTCAAGGATTCTCATTTCATCCATGCAACCGATCAAGATCCGTCCTTTCGGTAAAGTATCCTGCACCTACTCTTTAGTTCAGAAAGCTGGCTCTCGTGGTGTACACGCAGCATCATTGAGAGGTAAGGTTCTGAACTCGGTCCATATCCTTGTAGCAGCATCTTAACTAGCAGATTCTTGGCATTTTCTCCGCTCAATTTCTGCAGAACATTAAGTGCTGCATCACGGTCTTCAAGCATATTCCCGAGCATAGATAAATGCACCACTTGCATCGCCTCAAATACCGCATCTTCTATTCCGAGCGTCGACAAAAGGCAAATGATCTCCCGATTTAAGAAGCAAGGCCTCGACTCTGTCCACCTGGTTACATTAAGCATCCTGTTGTTGGAGTCAAACTTTAGCATACTATCGCGCAGAGACATCTTTCTGAAGGAACTGCGGTCAACAGCAATCACACCTTTGTAGCCACCGTATCGAATTTGAAATGCTGAAGGGATATGACTCAGTCCACACTTCTGTGCAACTTGCTTAGCAAACGCATATGAAATTTTCCCAATGCCATCTGAGAAGCAGTAATCAGCACCATCAGTGGTCACTTCAATGTCGGAAATCTGCTCCACATCTTGTGCACGGACATTAAGTGTCTGTCGCGAAGCACTGAACAACTGACCCATCCTAGCAGCACATTTGGAAATGCTTCTGATTTTACGGAAACAACCCATCCATTCTCTTATATCTTCCGCTTTTATCTTCTCGTTAGAAGCAAACATCCAGACTGAATTTCCCCGCAGTTGGCTCGCTGAAAAAGCCAAGAACTCAAATTTCTTAGGCCCGACAGTGATCTCTTCTCCAAGAATTGACAACACCCTGTTATAAAGATTGGTTCTAAAGGGTTTCATAAAATAGCCTTTCTTGGAGTTCACAGAAAGAGCATTCGCTGGAAGCTTGCTCCAATCTTCTTCCACAAAAGTAACTCTCATGAAATTCGATGCATGCTCCACAAAGTTCTTCACAACGTAATTGGCAGTCTCAAGCTCTGGACCCAACAGATAAATCTTCGAAGGTGTGACGTAGGCTCTCTGACAACTCATTATGTTCTGCTCCATCAATCTTTTGTAGGCTGTTGCAGGGGAATGCTTCATCTTCTTAACCACAGATTGCAACTGAGTCTTGACAAATGAGACTGGATCATAACATATAGAGCTTTGCTGGTGCAGTTTCTTGAGGATCACCAGCGCAGTTTCCAAGCTCAAACCACGAAGGATGTTCACCAATTCCATATTTGAAGCGGTGAAAAGACTGATTTTCTGAGCGTGAACCAGTGAACTAAGTTGGAAAAGGACCTCATATGGAAACTCTAACCCCAGGTCAACGGCATTCAAGAGAGGAACAATTTGAGATGCAGAGGCAAAGGTCTTCCCATTCACAGTGGTTAGACTCAAAGTGTCTTCTCTGTAGTAAGGCAAGCATGAGAAAACGTCTAACATCGTTGAGCCTTCATAGACTTCCAAACAAAAGCACGTCGATATACCGATTGATTTCGAACCAGAGCAATCAGTTGTACGAATCCACATGAAATCAAAATCCTCCTTGCAGAAACTGTAGCGATCAGACTTAAACTTTGAGACTATTTGAGATCCTGATACACTTTTAAATATCTTCGGTCCATATTTCAGCTGAAAACATAAGAAAACATGTAAACAAAGAGATCAAAAGAGACCAAGATAAGATACAAGCCTACAAATTCAATCCAATCTCAATCTCATGCAGGTTGATCAAACCATAAATCTGTAAAGGAGGATTCAAAGAACCAATCAACAAGCACCATAAGGCATATGATTTTAACCAAAATTTCTTAATAGTCTCAAAAGAATAAATCTTGAATCATTTTCACAGAACCTGAACTGCTAAATAAACTCAACACAGACTCACATTGTCACATTATGTGTAAAAAGTGTTTACCTTGAGAAGAAATGCATTAATCTCAGAAGCTCCATTAACGAAGCATCCAACAGTTTAAAAATGTCCTCAAACCTAACCTCAATCTTATAACATTCATCATTTTCCCAAACCCAAAACTCAACTCTTCTCTTCTCTTCCATAATCCAACACGTCACTCCTTCCCATTTTTCTAGGGCACAAAACCTCTCTTCCTCGGACTCAGGAAACCCAACTGTCAAAACGATGTCGTTTAGTCTTCTCCTGGGATCTACAGGACGAGGGATGATGTCATCATAAGCTTCAGAGAGTCTTAGGTTATGAGACTTGAAAAGGAGCTTGTTCTGTGAAGAGAGAAGGTTAGCGTGAGATTTGACTTCGAGGGAAGCGAATTGCACGCGAGCGAAGTCGCGTGGCTTCCAATTGTCGCGAGATGTTGGGATTTCGAGTGCGAATACTGTGTCTTCGTCGGCGACTATTATTTGAGGAACATTTGAGATTTTAACTGTTGATCGCATCGTCGTCGTCTCCGACACCATGATCGACCCAAGAGAAATGCGAGAGAGAAAGAGATAGTGAAGAGCAGAGAATCAGAAGTTTTTGCTTTTTCGAAAAAGTTTGCTTTTTTCGAATATCAAAAGCTACAATAGACGAAGGGGTTAATCTTAACCGTTGAGTATTTTCTGGTCTACTGTAACTCAGGACAGCTTATGAATTGAACGGTACGATAGATTCTCTTTAATCTTAACCGTTCGATTGTTTATAGTCAATAAAGTGACCGGTTTAAGTACAATTCGACCGTTGGTATAACCGGAGGAATCTCTTTTTGACCGAACTTAAATTGAAACACTTGCATAATTGATACGTGCGCTAAGCGGTAAAGTTGTTAAAGTATATCTTCTGATTTGATAATTTCTTGAAAACTAAAGTCGATACATACTAACAAACATTAACAAAACACGAAGAAGATCGAAACTAATGGAAAATGATTGTTATCAAGCAGACCAAACCATTTTCACTGGTTCCTTTTTGCATTGTTCGGAGGAGCCAAGCCCTCACTTTCTACTTTTTGAGTACCTTAAATCAAACATGACCACGTATAGAACACTCTTCCGGAATGAAACATCAAGGAGAGGAAACGAAGGCTGAAGATTGATCTTATTGGTGAATGGTTTTCATGAAATCTATGTAATTCGAACCTAATGAACCAAACAAAGAGGTCTCTATATCCTTGATTCATCATCTTTCAAGCAGTTTGAGCAACCGGTTCATCATCAGATGCTTCAAGCCTTCAAAAACAAATTTATATACATTCATTCATAAGCCACTAATCTTATGCATAAAGCCATATTGGACTCTGTTAGATCTACCTTTGGATTCCTTCCCCAACCTCGACTCTCAGAAAATTGGCAACCTTCACAGGAGAACCCACCTCCTTGGACAAATTATCCACCAATGTCTGTGGAATAGCATAGAAATTTAGAACAATCATGGCCTTGCAATCCAAAAAGCTCAGTTCAACAAGTAGTGACAAGTGATGCAGAGATAATCATCCAGTGTTAAAAGCTAAAGCCACATACCTTTATGTTTATAGCATCGTTCACAATGAACTTTTGCTCCATTAGAGCAACTTCTTCAAAGTATTTACGGAGACGACCTTCCACTATCTTCTCTATAGCCATCTGCGACTTGCCTGTACTCTCTGCCTGTCATTTATACCAAATTTGATAAGCAAAGGTTTTACAACTCAGCTTATGTCTGTTTACAAATTGCAGCTCAATTTCATAACAATAAAGTGACAATGACCTGAGATTTCAGAATCTCGCGTTCATTTGCTATTGCTTCTGACGAAACAAGGTCTTTGCTTAAAAATAAAGGCTTTGCTGCTACAACATGCATAGCCAGTTCTGAGCCTACACGCTGAAGTGCCTCTAGTTGAGTATTTTCGCCTTCTACTTCGAGAGATACAATCCCAGCTATACGGCCCAACCCTATTTTCATATTACAAAGAGTTAGAAATGCACAGAATATATCATAAAAAGGAGATTAGAGATAAAGGAAACTGTAGTGAACAACTTGTACCTGGTTGGAGACTCGTGTGGAGATATGCGGAAAGGACACCTGTTGAAGATTTCGATAGCAAGAACCCTCTCCTAAACTTTACATTTTCTCCCATTATTGCAGCTACTTCCGTAATAGCATTTGAAACTGTTGTTTCACCATTCACTTTCGGATGATCGAGATTGAGCTTCAACTCCTGAATGACATCCATTAAAGTGATTAGAAATTGAATATTAATATCTTAGATGCTGCAACCTGAAAATAAAAAACAAAAACATAAAAGCATGATGTTAAGGACACAAAAGGAAACCAGTGAGTACATCAAACGACTCACCTCAAAAAGCTCAGGCCCAAAGGGGAAGACACCAGAAACTTGCTGAGGACTATTTTCAATCAGCAACGCATGTTTTGCCATAGCTAAAGCCTGCAAGGCATGTCGATTTTAGAAGAAAAGAAACAGTAAAAGTAAATATAAAGCTTATCATTCAGCAACAATAAAGCAACAACCCAAGTGAAACTGCTGTGGCACTAACCAAGTACTGGAAAATCTCGTTTCTAGCAACAAAGTCTGTCTCACAGTTTAGTTCAATAACAGCAACTTTTCCCTCATTTTGAGCAACCGCAAGCGTTCCTTCTGCAGCTGTCCGTGACGACTTCTTCGAAGCCAATACTTTCCCTCTCTTTCTCAAATCCTTCTGAGCAGCATCTGTGTCAAATCCAAAACACCCACTTCAGAGCACAAGAAAACAGAACAAAACTACAAGAAAAAAACTCAACCAAATCTTACCAATATCCCAATTGCATTCAACTAGAGAAGCTTTAACATCTTTAATAGGAGCACTAGTTCTTTCCCTCAGTTGCTTGATGAGACTCATCTGATCAGTTACAGCAGAAGACACTGAACTAAAACTCCGCAAGAATTTCCCAAAACCACGAACAGGGCTTGTGTATCCAAGCAATACAGAGCTCTTGTACTGAGACAGAGTCTCTAATTTGCTTGCCACAGTAGAATACTCATTTCCAGAACTAAATCTACCACTAGAACTGTAAAACAAGACTCCAATGGGTCGTCTCACTGCTCTAGCAAACGCCATTTTAATATGTCAATCAGTCTCTGCATCCAAAAAAAACACAAATTCATAAGTATAAAAAATACTTCCTTTATGTCAATTAAGAAACAAAATCAAATCCAGAACTTGAACAAGGAGATATACAATACAGATCCCTTGGATCGAAGTCGGATTGCACCAAAGATCGAAAATGATTAGCTCAAGTAGAAAATCTCGTGAAGATGAATGAGAAAAGAAGCACAACTAAAGAAGAAGATCAATTTCACAAAAAAAAAAAATAGGCAGCAAAAATTTCGTATGGGCAAATGAACGAACACCTTGCGTGCATACAAACTCCAAATAAAAAAATCAAACTAATCGCAAGTTTATGTAACCTTGTAAGCTCCGATCGACGGAGAATCTCCGGTCTTGTGGACTGAAGACAATTGTGAGAGATTAGTCGGAACTGAGAATCGAAGTAAATACCTGGAGCTGGAGAATGAAGGACGAAGACCAAAAACTCATAAACCTTTGTTTTTTTTCCGAGGCCTGAAATAAAAATGGGCTTTTCACCTACTAAACCCAAGTCCATAATAGTGAATAAAACTGGCCCATTAAAATATTAAATAGTCTCTCGTCTCTTCTTCTTCTTTGTCGTTTGGTGCTTGTTTTTGCAAAAACCCTGAATTAGGGTTTATGACAATGGAGAAAAAGCTTCCTCAACCAATTTGCGGCCAAGAAGCTGTGAATCTTCTCAATTGCGTTTCTGAATCGAACTTCGATCAAGAGAAATGTATACGTCTCTTGCAATCTCTCAGAGAATGTGTTCTCTCAAAGGTTTGTTTTCTTTTTAACAAATTTCAAGATTTCCGATTGAACAATTGTTTGAAATTTTAGTTCATCTAGAAGTTTCTATGGTGAAATTGAAAATGTGGATTATAAAAATTCCATTTGAGTATTTATGGTGTTCCGTTAGTCAATTTTAAGCTGAGAATTTGAATTTCTCTTAGTCTTCTTTCCCATAGATGTGTATGCTTAATCTGGATTGAGAAAGGCCTTGAGTAATCAAATTTGAATCTTATGCAGAATGGTTGATCGGAACATTAAAAAAGAAACAAAAAACATAATGATACCTTGGCTTGTATGTGTTAATTCCAAATTTTAAATGCATGAATTATGTCACTCTAATAGTTCTGTGACATTTTATATAAAATCAGTTTGATCCCAAAGTCCTAGGTTCAATTTTTCTGTTGTTTTGTTCCAGAAAGTAAAAAAGTTCTCGATACCAAGTGAAGACCATAACCACGAAGATGGAGCAGCTTCAATGAGCAAGAAACCTTGATAACAACGTTATTATATGCTTATTCAGTTCTAAACTATGTAATACTATAAAGCATTTCAAGATTACTTTTGTCAATAACAAACGTTTCCTGAAGACATTTTAATAAGCACAATTTAAAGTTACAAAAAAAGACGATTTAAAAACTTTTACTTGGTGGGGGAGAAAACTCATGTTGATAATCAACTATAATAATATACATCAAAGTTATGGGTTTAAACTTAGATCTATAGAGGCAAATTTACATCATAAAGTGGTCTCGTGGGATCTTTTACCTTACTATGTATATCCATCACCGGTATAACCTTAACCGCAACTACAGTTCTTCACTCTCATTCCTCTACCCCTTTTGAGGAAAACTTTAGCAGAAAATAGATTAACTATCTCATAATCCCAACACTGCACATTAGATTCAACTATTGATCATATTGATCATATCTCGTGTGTTGAAACCTTGTTCATAATCCCAACCTTGTTCCGCAAAACAGTAAGAGGAATTAATTTATCTCCAGGTCTTGGGTTGATGGTTTTTTTTTTGTTTTTACCCTAAACTAAGAGGGCTCTAGGTGAAGAATTCACCTCAGCTTCTTCTGTATATGATTTAGACCAATTGTAGAACTTTGATAGACCCATTTGAGCTAGCTGCAACAACCATATTCGATCTTTTTCTCCAGCAAACGCTTGATACAAATAGGTTGTTGTCCTCCTCAATCTCCTTACCTGTTATAGGATCAATTGAACCAAACTTGTACGAGGTAATTGGCATAGGAAGAGACCGGTGATAGGCATAAACCTGATCAAAGATAAAACAACACCGTTTGTCTCAATCAGATGGATCACTAGTAGCACAAAATATGAAAATCATTTTCATTCATGAACATTATTCAACAAGGTTTGTCATGAGTCCTTTTTTAATCCTGCGTCAGATATTTTAAATTTTACTATTGTTAACATCAATAGATTAGTCCCTCCATTACCTAGAGAAACAGAATTCACATGGAACTGTAAATTTATGTATCGGGAAGAAGTGAACTCTGGAGCTACTGATTTTTGTTAAGTTGAGAATCAAACTATCAACATGTGGTAATGCTTGCTAAGGGATAATAGAAAGGGAGACTTGGAACACAAAGTTCTATAGGAATATCAGTGAGTTCCCGAGTTTATCGGGCATACCTCATTTGTCTCAGAACCACAAGCTATATATCCATCGGCTGTGGACAAACCAACAAAGTTCTGAAAAAGGCAGGAAAATGACAAATCAACCACAAAGAAAAAAGAGAAACATTATAAGTGTTAACTTAAACTTGAATTTCAGCATTACCTTCTCATTTGTATGGCCACCAAAAGTTAAGCTGCAAGCATTAGCGGAGAGTCCACCGTGAGTAGTTTTCTTTAGATCCCAAAGCTTTAACGTGTTATCAGTTGATGCTGTGACAAGGGTTTCATTATCCAAGAATTTCGCATAGCTAACTGCTTTGTTGTGTCCTGACAGTATGCACCAGGGAGTTCTTAAATTCCTTAGATCGTAGCAGTAGGTTCTGAAATCTGATGATCCAAAGGCTAGCAAATGAGAGGACTGCGGAGAAAATTGCACACAACAAACGTTTGCAATGTTCCTGATTGTTCCTAAGCAGTTCCTCTGCACAGTCATGCAACAAGATTTTGTATTAGCTTTACAAGGCTGAAAAAGGTGTAACAACAGTAGCAGAATAACCCCAAGTGAATCCAACACAATGTGCCTATGCATGTAAAGGTAAAGAAGAGCATGCCTCATTGATGTTCCATAGCTTCACAGTACAATCATCGCTTCCACTGGCTAATTTTGTCGGACAAGCTTCAGAAAAGTCAACAGACCAAGCCCTCTTCTCGTGCTCTATGAAATGTGATATGGCCTGTCCTGTTGTCACATCCCATAACTGGATCCATCATAATACATTTGAATTCATTAGACTAAGGAAATAAACCAGTAATGAAGTGATAACCAATCAAAATAAAACTTCAAAGGTTAAAATACCTTGACAATACCATCATAATCAGAGGAAGCTAGATAGTTTCTAATATAGTTGTTCCAGCAAACGCCGCTAAGCTTTGATCTATTTGGCATTTCTATGGCTGGATAATGAATGTCGACAGATTCGTTGAATAGGGAATTGAACTCAAATATCTTAATTTTCTTTGACACACCAGCCGTAGCAAAATAATCCTCGTCTCGATCAAAACCCAGAGAACAAATCACATTTGAAGTGCTGTTCAACTCTCCGGTCCTCAGTACACCCCGAGTTTCGAACTTGCTATGCCGAGCATATTTGCATAACCCATCAAAGAATGCCCCAACACGATCATCTGAGCTCCAAGTTTCGCTATTTTCTAGTTCTGATATAACATTATCACGATTTCTTAGCAGATCTCTATCCGGGCGTAACCTATAACGTGCTTCAGGTTGATGGGCATCTATCCTTGCAGCGAAATAAGCGCTTTCAAGCTGATTCATGTTTGTGATTAGTCTCATTTCAGGTACACTTGTAGCAGGTGATGAGCTAGACGCTTCTTCCACAAACAGAGGCCTTATGGCACAACGTCTCTTGACAATTTCTTCGATATCTGCCTCTAAGGACACAATTTCTTCCATCAACTTTCCAGCATGCTTCTGCCTTTGTTCTTGGGACAAAACAAGGAAATGCTGCAACAGTTCAGACTCTGTGTTCTCTTGTTCAATAGATAATGATATGCCTTCAGCATACAAATCTGGAATTCCATTGATCACTTCAGATTGCAAGATGTCCCTGATACAAAACAACATCAAACTTACAACAATTTAGAGATTATGCCAACTCACGATATCGAATCAACGAAAAATAAAAGGAACATACAAAAGTTTGATAGCATGCTTTTTTCACTTGAAAATTAATGTAGCTAAAGAGTTTGCATTGCCTGGTTGATGGTCGGCATGAAGGGTCTGGATGAAGTAACCAGTGACAGAACCCAGCTTCCATTGGATTCTCTGACAGAAATTTGGGAGGAAGAATCCGGTGACGGATATCAGACATTGCAGCCTCATGAGCTCTTTCACATTGAAATTGACTAAGCAGCTGAAACAATAACCTAAATTAGAATATCAAAAAGAATGATCTGTTTGACCAAGGAACAGTCGAATCAAGAAATACATTAACTTAAGAGCAAAGAAGTCAACTATAATGTTGACTAGGAAAGGCGCTGTTAGCAGAACATTAACAAACATGCAACACTTTCTTAACCTATGTGATAATCTATAACTATGTACTTGTTATTCAGGCTGCATTGCCTATTAACATTAATTAAACGCAAACCAGAGGCTTGTTTGTAACACGTATACAAAAACTTTTCTATTAACAAATAGCATAAGATTTAGAGAAGCCAAACATGACCCACTCATGCTACGGACCAGTTTATACAAAGCTTCATTAGCTGAAGACATTATCTCATCGGAAAACTTATATTAATGTGTCAACAGTAAGGGGGCTATAAGGTTTCACATTTCAACTCATGGATGAAAATATTTGCATAAAGATGTTATACCACAAGTGCAATTAAATAAAGTTTCTTCATACCTCAAAAAGAAGAGTACCCAAATTATAGATGTTTGAAGAGACTGAACAAGTGTTGTCTCTGAGCTCCTCCGGACTCGCATACCATTTCTCTTCCAACTGCTCACTCGTTGAAGTAAAAGGAAGGGCAGTTCTACTATAATGAGGTTGACTAGACTTGAAATGAAACTCCTGTGTTGCGCCATCATCATTTCCATTTTGGATATTGATGCCTCCAGCTCGTTGAAACATAGGCCACTGTCTAGAGCTTTGTCCATTTGATTTCTGCTTCTTTGCAGGGCTGGAAGGAAAGCCTGTATCACCTGACCGCCTTCTAACCAAAGGGTTTTCGAGTTGACTTAAAGCATCTTTGTTCATGTTGCTGTCAAAAGACTCTTGCTGACAACATGAACCCACATACTTCACCACATTTTCCTTTGAAATTTTGAAGAACGATGGCCGTAGGTCACATAAAACACATCCTTGAGAATGAGAACCATCCACATGATCCACGATCCGCCTAAAGATATTCAAACATTCTGCTTTATTAACTTTCTGACGCTCTGACTTCAACCATTCTCTTATAGTTAAACCTTCACTTTCACCTCCACAACCTCTATGTTTATCTGAAGGGTTAGCACAAGAAGATGGATTACTGACATTGGAAGGCAAGCATGGCAAAACATCATATGCCGCCACCAACGGGATGCTGCTAGAAACCTTTGCTGAAGTATTCGCTACTACTAAAGGGCTACCAAAACTAGCTACGGTTTGCTGAGCCATATTGCTAGCTTTAGCTCTATTGTGTGGCGGGCCTCTGAATGTGACTCCCTTTCCTTTCAATGTTTTCTTAACAAAAAACTGAGAGAACCCAGAATGCGATAAGATCTTTGTCTTGATTCCTCCATTGGACAATGCCTCTATTAGTCCAGGATTTCGTTCAACGTTTGTCAAATGTTCATTAGCTTCACCATTAACACTAATGGCCAGTTCTCCAATAGAAGTCTCAGGCAAAGACATTTTGCCTGCATTTCTCCAAAGTGTTCCCCTGTCAATTTCCCTCTTACTCATAGAGCTGCTACTAGGTAAATCGCAACCTAGCGGAAACCGATGCAAAAACTGACTGCGATTCATCTCTAACCTAGCTCTATTACTTGATCTACCAACTATAGCCATACTCGATCCCTCACAAGTTTTAACAGTCAGCTCCTCAACCACGTCGCCTGCATCATTTGTATTCTGCCGGCTAGAACATGGTTCATTTTCTGTTTGATCCACATGGTTCACATTCTCACCATTTAAAAACTCTGCTATTACACCAAACGTGTTATCTGGAGAACCGGCATCTCTCTGAACCTGAACTTCTTTGATTTCCTGGATCTCACAGTTGTCCGGTTTAAAAGTTTGCTGACCATTTTTAAACTGAAGGTGAGCAGCATCAGCTTCATTGATCCTACTCACATCCCCAACTGAGCTTTCATCCATCATTTATACCGTTCTGCAATTTAAGAGAACCAAGTTACAAAAAGTTCATAGCATCAAACAAACAAACACACCAAACCTTCAAAGAGCTCTACCTCAACGTTACAACTACTTTGCCTAAGATTTATAGCTTCAGATTTGAAGTATAGAAAAACCAATAAGCAAATAGATCCCTACTTAATAAAAATCTTGATTCAAATCACTAACTCATAGCTTTGATTCAGAATTGTCTAGGGCTGAATCAATCAAGAAACAATAGTAACATTCACACAATCCCATTTCTAACAAATTCGTTAAACAAATTCCCAGAAATTGACGCTAATTGCTTCCAATAATTCCAGAAAAGTAAAAGACAAGTGTCAAAACTTTCGAAATTCATCGGATTAAGGTTGTAAAAGAAGAGTTTCTGGTCTACCTCAGAGATAATTAAGAAGAAAAGCCGGGAAAATCAAATTGTGGAAAGCCAATCATTGACGAAATCTAGCTATGAAAACACACAGAAGAAAGATCGACCGACGTAATCGAAGGAGGAAGAAGATAAGCGAAAGAGACGGTGGGAGAAAGAGAAGCAGGAATCTGAAAAAACGACGATAATTTTCAGTAAACGTCGATTCGATAAAAAAAAAAAAATCTTTTCTAAGGCAGAAAATAAATTGACTGTTTTTGAGTAAGCGACAGAGGAACACGATAGATAAACTCAAGAATAATAATAATAATAATAAAAGACAAACATACAGTGATTTGTTATCCAAATTTGGTCCCTTTACTTTTATCAATGTCTGAATGACTGAAACGGTTGTATCTGTACATTTGAATGTTTGAGATCTATCTAGATGTTAAATAATATGTATGATTTGCTTATCAACGATTGTTTTATTCGAATAAATACGTGACATCCAGAAATTGATTTTTTCACATGTGAAAATGTTTTTTTAAAACGCTTAATTACATTGATCATGTATTAACTTCACAATCAATTATATCCTCATCATATTTACTGCCAATCCGTAATATGTTTGTTAAGAACATCTACTCCTTCTGTTTTATAGTTTGATTTTTTTTGTTTGGATGTTTTAAAGTTTTTACACATTAAAAATTTTTTAGCAACACGCAATATATTCTCATTTTTTTAGTTTTAATAAGAAATGTTACTCATTTGGCAGAGAAAACATATAATAAGCATTTATGTTTCCGAAATAAGTTTTTATTCTAAAACATATCTATTATTAAGAATCGAGAATATAGTTTGACACACCATCGACAAAAACTTTGACGATTACATTGAGTAGACCTTGTCTTGAATTAGAGGTAAACAACGCTCCTAGATAGTAGCTAAATTGATCTTGTATCACAGGATAAAGAAACCAAAAGTCGTATAAACAATCAGACAAACAGTGGCGTGCCTAATGAAAAAAAAAAAAAGAAGACAATTACCTTAGGTCCTATAATATTAAGTAGATTTTAGCCCCAAATTTTTATTTTTATTTAATATATTAGTAAAATATATATTTTAGTGTAATTTTTTTTGAATTAAAAATTTATTATATATTTATAATAGTCTTGTTTTTTTGTAAAAATATATATTTTAGTATTTTTATAGATTAAAAATAGTATTAATTATCTTTATTTTATTAGAAAATAATATGTTAAATTTTAGTTACAACATATATTTTATCACTAATATATTTAAACAAATTTATTTTGCCACTTCAAGCTTCTAAAACTCTAGTCACGGCTTTGCCGACAAACCTACTTAATCTCATTCGTTTGGTAAAAATTGATTAGAAATATCATCGTAGAAGAAGACATATCCTGATGGAATATCTTCTATGAAATCTAGTACAAAAGAGAAAGTTGTGACATTATTAGTAATAGACTTCTTCGATAGATCGCCCAAATATAAGCTGCTTAACATGTCGGCTATGCACGTCTTATTGTCTCACTGTATGTAGCACTTATTTTGTTTCTCCTTAAATGTTCGCTATGGACCTAAGTGAACCAAAAGCCGACAATGTTTATCTCCAGTACTACTATTAGTCAAGTCAAGTATTGATCTGACAATCCACAAAAAGAATGGGAAAAATGTCAAAAACAAAAAAAAGCATCACTTTGTATTTTGTATACGTTTTAATCCCTAATTTACGAAATATTATTTAAATATTAAAGTTTTGCGTTGATATAAATGTGTTTCTCTCTCGATTTAACGTTGTGCTTCAAATTACATAGTCAACATAAGTTAACCATTTAATCATGAAGTTAATGAAAACTAATACATTTAAATATTCATATTTTGAAAGTTGAGGATTTAAATGTCCACAATTTGAAAGTTGAAGATTTTTTAGTAAGAGCGAAACGACGTCGTTTTGATAAAACGGAAGTTGTTAACGGAAGCTTTAACCCCATTAACACGCTTCGTCTATCGATTTAACAGCGTGCATCATATGGCACAATCAACACAAGTTACCTATTTAATTAAAAAATTAATGTAAAACTTTGACATTTAAATGATATTTCATAAGTTAAGAATTAAAACGTCTACAAATGCAAATTTATGCTTTTTTACATTTTTTCCAGAATCATCCAAAGAACTACTATTCAAAAAACTTTGTGATATATACAAAAGAAATAAAAGAACAAAGGAAGATTGATATTCTCTTTGGTATATTGGGATACTTTCATTCTTCAGGCACGAGACTCCTTTTACTACTGCTAGAGTTTTGAAGCGATTGTTAGGTGGCTGGGTTCTCTAACGACAAACTCAAAACTCAACACAATTTGTACTTCAAGAGTGGTTGTCTATTCACTATGGAAAGAAAGGAATATAAGACTTCACTGATCAATCTCTAAAGCTCCAACTCAACTGGTAAAAGATATTCAACTCGTTCTCTGTGCTAAGTTTACAAGTCTGGATCGTTCATCACACTCTAAACCTCAAGCCTAATCATCGGCTACTCCTTCAAAATCATATCTATCTACTTGGTTCATGTTCATCCAGTTTCATCTATATGGCTGCTTCACATATGTTTTTTTATTGTGCTTAACTTATAATATTAAAATAGTATCCTTTTAAGAGAACCTAATGAATAAAGAAATGGTCGTTATATAAAAAATAAAATAATAAAAAAATTAACATTTATTTCAATTCATCCATGGTACATTTTTTTTAGTAAAAAAAAGAACCGATTTCAATTCATCCATGGTACATTTTTTTTTTAGTAAAAAAAAGAACCGATTTCAATTCATCCATAGTTTCACATATTTCACGAAATTACTTAGCCGTTAATGTGCATTAATAAAGAGAAATTAGGAAATACATTATTGGTTAAGAAAACGGGGAAAAAAAAAACTGTCAAAGGCTTTAATAGTAGTATCATTTTATCTCGTAAATTGACACTCTCATATTCTCTCGATCAAGCCCAAAAAAAAAAAAAAAAAACCCAACTTTTTCTTCGATCTTCCTCGGCTGGTTTCTCCAAGGTTCGTAATCGATCCCAAATCAGATTGGAATTAAGTAATTTAACTAAAGAGATTGATAAACCCTAGTTTCTCCCACTTCTAAGATTGGGGAAAAATGGAAATTTATTGTGATATTTAGGTTTCAGATCCTTGTTGTTGCAAATCGCATCCATAATCAAACTCGATTTATTCCCTTTTTAGTTAAGTTATTCATGTCGTGATCTTCTGAAAATCTATGATGTCGAATTTTCTCATTGTATGATCTAAAAATTGAGATCATATTCTCAATTGATCAAAAGATTTGATTTTTAGGTTAAATTTATACAAATCATGAAGCTTCAGTAGTATCTGTATTCATCAAATCATTTGAAAAGTTGGGATTATGGTTTTGTGTGAATATTTTTCAGATGGCTTTAAAGGAGCAGCTAAATAAGTTCAATAAACAGTATGAGAAGTGCCAATCTACGCTCTCGAGCATTGCTTCTTCAAGACCGGGGCCTTCTACGAGGCCATCCGTCGTGCCTGCAGCGATCAGTCAGAAGCCTGCAGCTCCTGTTAAGTTTTCGAACGATACCGAGCGGCTTCAGTTCATTAACAGTATAAGAAAAGGTCCTGTTGGTGCTCAAATCAAGCGTGTCATTGATCTTTTGTTTGAGGTTTGTGTTGTATCCTTTGTTTTGTTCTTTACATCATCTTCATATAATGGAAAAAAAATGACTTTATTTTTGTTGTAGACACGGCAAGCTTTTACGCCAGAGCAAATAAACGAACAGTGTTATGTTGATATGAATGCTAATAAGGCTGTTTTTGAGAGTTTGAGGAATAATTTGAAAGTTCATTATGATGGAAGAAGGTTCTCTTATAAGGTAAAAAAACTATTTTAGTTTCTCTTTTTTTCTCTCTTTGAGAAAGTTTTTCACTTGTTAACGATCTTTATACCTTACGCAGGCTAAGCACGATGTCAAAGATAAGAATCAGCTTCTTTCGTTGGTAAATAAATATCCTGCTGGGATTGCTGCGATTGATCTCAAAGACGCTTACCCGAATGTCATGGAAGATTTACAGGTATGCTTTGTTATAATTGTCGGAACAAAGATGACGTTTTAGAAAAGACTTTGGTTATGTGTCAAACACAGCTGAGTGAGACTTTCAGTAACAGATCCGAGATTCAATGTCGATATGAGTAATGAGCTTTACTTCTATGTTGAGTTTAACTCGGATACTTGGGGAATATAGTGCTTGCTCATGTCTTAAATGGTGTCAAAAAGTCGTCGTAGTCGTTTAGTTTTCAGGATTGTCTTTCATTTTTGTAGGCTTTAAAAGCTTCAGGACACATATGGCTCCTGTCAAACGCTGATTCACAAGAGGACATAGCGTATCCAAATGATTTCAAGGGTCAGATTCAGGTTGATGACGACTTTAAATCTCTATTCCGCGACATAGACATCCCAAGCGACATGCTTGACGTGGAGAAGGAACTGCTGAAGATTGGTTTGAAGCCGGTGATGAACACTGCAGAAAGGAGAGCTGCTGCACAGATCCATGGCATGCCGAATAAACCGAAGCAGAAGAAGAAGAAACAAGAGATCAGTAAGAGAACTAAACTCACCAATGCCCATCTTCCGGAGCTCTTCCAGAACCTTAACGCCAGCAGTTCCCGGAACTAAACCTCATAAGTGGACACACGATTATGCGCCAGCAGTACTCAAAACGTGTTTTACATTAGATGATAAAATGTATTTCTTTGATCTTGAGTTTACAGTGGCTTTCATGAATTCTGTAGAAAAACTAATCCGTATATTATATGAAACAAGATACTTATACATTTGCTAATGGCGTCTCAAGGATTCAAATATCAATGCAATTTTGGGTAATGGTAAAATTATTGTAAGACATAAAGTGTTATGTTACTCAAGAATAATAGATTGATTTGAAAGTGATTTGATAGTACATGGAATTGTTTGCTCTAGTTCCTCGATAAGAATATTTGTTTGTTCCATGGTTTAGAACTCCAAACCAAAAGTACAAGTCTACATAAGAGATATCATGTGAATAAAGTAAACATGGAATATCAAACTCCTACAAGCTTGGTAATTGAGAAAATGAGAAAGATGGTTCCTCAACATGAGGGAGACCAAACCTTTCGTTATTAACTAAAACACAAAATAAAAATTGCAATAATGAAATCAGAGCTAACCGAACGGATTAACTCGAGTACTTCCGGTTTGGAACTCTTGGTCGAGCCGAACGTCTGCTTTCTGCGCCTCCATCATTTGCACATTCCGCTTCACCGGAGCCCAACTTCTCAGCTGATTCAGCATTTCTCTTATCCTCTATGCCCTTCTTCATCTCCTCAAGCATCTTCATATACATCTCCTTTTCATCTCTCTCTCTCACACAATCTTCAAGTAATTGTGCATTTTTCACCTCGAGTTCTTTTTTCTTGCTCTCAAGATGCAACTTGAACAACTCATACGTTTCTTTTACGAGCTTCAGTTTTTCTTGAAGAAAATCATAATCTTTCTGTAGAAGTTCATGATTCTCCTTTAAGAACTTATGCTCTAGTGTCAGTTTTCTCTCTTGACCAGACATATTTGTTTTTCTCTGATTTTTCTGGAGTTGAAACAAAAATAACAAACCCTTTACGACCAAATTTATATAAAAATGAGTATATGCATAGCAATTGAGTATATCTAGTATTAGTAGATTTTTTTAAGTTAAAAATCTAGTATTAGTAGATTGTGTCACTAATTACAACATAAAAAGACATAATATATTCCTGGAAAGAAAAGAAAAAAAGACAGAAAGACAATCATCCATTTGAAGCTTTATTACAGCTACACACTTTAAGTCCAATTGTGAAGAGAGCATAACAAAATTGTGTGATAAAGCTTAATTTGTTGGTTTTTATTAATGGCAATGCAACATACTTGGAGCAGAGGTTATCGTAAAGTTATCTTTGATCAATGCAGATTAATAAACCCTAGTTTCGCCACTTCTAAGATTGGGGGAAATGGAAATTTATTAGTGATGTTTAGGTTTATTGAAAATTGCATCGAGTTGGTTAATTCCATATCAAGATCGAATTATATTTTGTTGATTCAGTTATTAGTATCGTGATCTTCTTTGATGTTAATTTTCTCATTATAATGATCTATGAAGATTTGATTCCGGTTTTATCTCTACAAATCATAAAGCTTTAGTAGTTTCTAAAATTTAGTGGCTTTAGTAAAAGAAACTTGGAATAGAGAAAAAACGAAAATTGGACTTTTGAGATTATAGAAACAGAACAAAATCATTATAACCTGCTTGGTAAAAACAAAACGGCAAGGATTGTACAGTTAAAGAAAGTCTTTGACAGTCTTCTACCAATCAGCCATTTAGAGTACCCGAGGCTGCCAATTCCGCATCATACAGATTTGCCTATAGGTCTCAGATTTATAATTCTAATTGAAGAACAATAAGTAAACAACACTTTTCTTTGGACAATTTAAATTGGCTATTTATGGCTTTTTTATTTACTTAAATACATGGAGTTGGAAAAGCCATAAATAGAGGGTAAAAACCATTTATATATTTAATTAGATTAGTAAAATGCATTCCTGAGAAAGTAAATATAGGTCTCAGATTTAAATACATGGAGTTGGAAAAATGCATTCCTGAGAAAGTGTGGTTTACTTATTGTTCTTCAATTAGATTGGAAAAATGCATTCCTGAGAAAATTTATATATTTACTTTTTCTCGAAATTTAAATTGGCTATTTAGGTTTATAATTAGAGGGTAATTGAGTTATATCAAGTTTATATATTATTAATATTTTGGGTATATAATTTTATTTCGAGTATTTCGGGTATCGATTCAGTTCTTCGGATATAGAAGTCTAGGACCCATTTGGATTTTGTCGGTTTTGATTTAAGTTTGATACCCCTTTTCGGGTCAGATTCGGTTCGATTCTTCGGTTCATAGTATTTTTTCAAGACCTATCTCACATGATGATTGAAAAAATAAACAACAAGATGGAACCAAAAACTACTTGAAGTGGTATAGATTTTTAATATGTTAATAAAAAAATTATAATATAGAAAGTTAAATTAATTTATTCATGTAAAAAAAACTTATGTAAATAACTCTTTTTCTAAGGAAACATGATTTCTACTTTTTTCTTTAAACAATTTAAGATATTTCATTAACAATAAATATTTAATTTCTTCATTTTACCTAAATTTAATTTATTTTTAAAGTTTAGAAAATCTGTCCATTGGACGGGTCCTAATCTAGTATTAAGATAAAATTATGTGTTTGGAGACAACTCACCCCATATTTCAATGCAAACCTACTATATTCCACAAAAAATAGAAAAAAGAGATTTTAAATGATGTAACAGCTAAAACACACACATAAAATTAACATATATAAAAATATTGTCCATTTCCTAAACGAATAATTATGAAAAGAAACCAAAAAGATTAAACTATTAAAATAGGCCATATCTTTTAAAATTAAAAATATAAACCAAACTAGACATATTACCCTTAAACTACATAATTATTTAAATATACATGAGTACACGTTCGGGTTCGGTTCGAGTCTTTCAGATTTTTGGGTTTTTAGGTTTAGAGGCCTAAGATCTATTCAGATATTTATAACTTTTGGTTAGGGTTTGGTTTCATCCGGGTATGGATCGGATGCGAGTCCCAAAAAAACTAAAAAACTAATTAAATTTTTACAAATATAACTACAAACTTTTGGATATATCGGTTAATTTGGTCTAATAATAATTGATATCTTTGGGTTTAGAATTGTAATTTTGGTAATTTAATTATCTAAATTCTAAATATAATCAATATATTTGTGTACATAATTGTATTTCAAGTTTGGATGTAGGTAGCACGGAAGCTTTGTTCAACGTCCGCTTCCCGCTTCGGAATCGGAAACTCTCAGAATCTCGCTTCTATGACGCTTCCAAAAATATCCTTATAAAAACGTGTTGAAAGCTTGCGTTTCCGTTTTAGAAGCTTACGCTTCCGGTTTAGTAACTACTATTTTTTATATTTAAAAAAATCAAAAACTAATATAGTAATTTTGTGATTATGCAGAACTTTACTTAAAACATTATTTGAATAATATGCAAAATGTTGAAAGTGATTAATTTGATTAGTTGAATAAGATTCTTTTAAAATTTTTGAGTATGACGCTTTTTCTTTTGAAAACATAGAATTGTAACGAATATGATGATCTCAAATTAAAATGATTTTAGTTGAATGGTGCAAAAAACGAAGTACTGAATTTATGTTATTCATAGCAAAATTTTAATTATATATTATATAAATGTATTGAATTTATGTTATTAATAATAATTTTTAATATTTGATAATGTTTATATATATATATATGTTTGTATGAGTATACGCTTCTAACACGTACCCGCTTCCTAATTGTTTTTTAAAAGTCGCTTCTACGTTTCCAAACGCTTCCGCTTCCGTGTACCCGCTTCTGATTCCATAAATCCAAACTTTGGATTTGGTTCTTCGATATAGGAGTTAAGAATCCATTCGAGTATTTTATCGGTTTGAATTCGGGTTTGATACCTTTTTCGGGTTTGGTTATGGGTACATATTTTGCCCAGGTCTACCAAAGACATGAAACTTAGAAAATAAGGTTGAGTACAATATCACAAGGAGTATTTAGATGTTTCATTCAAAAATAGACTAGTTTTTAAATTTTATTAAACTTGACCTATTTTGTTAATCTTGCTACAAAATTTTATTAAAGATTATAAGGTGGGGGGGGGATCTAAGGGATTGTAAAAGCAGTTAAAGATGTAGAAGAGTGGAGTAATATAAATCAAAGTAATATAACATATATCAAGCTCGAATTATATTTTTGTTGATTAAGTTATTCGTATCGTGATCTACTTAAAATCTAGAGAAAATTGGAAATAAAGGAGCTTTATGAAGATTTTTGTCTATATAAAATTTTTTAAAAAAATTATCAATTTTCCTAAACTACCCCTAGTACTAGATTAATACCTTTTTGAAAAAAAAAACAGATAATCATGTAGATACACAATTTTTAAGAAGATTTGAAGAAGAATTTTTTTGATTTTAGATAGTTTTAAGTTGTTTTTTAGCTTGATGAAAGTTGTTCTAAAAACTGTATAATACGTATTCTAATATTCAAATTACGTATTCTATGAGTTGTTCATGTTCTACGAAATTTAGATTACATATTCTATGAGTTGTTCATGTTCTAAAAAAATTAGAATGAATTTTTAGATTACGTATTCTACGGTTTGTTCATGGTCTAAAAAATTTAGAATATGTATTCTAAAATTTAGAACATGTATTCTACAAGTTGTTCATGTTCTAAAACATTTAAAATTCGTATTCTAATAAGATTAGAATACATAATCTAAATTTTTTAAATTTAGCTAAAAATAGAAATAGAATCTAAATGTAAGAAAAGTAAAAAAAAAAATTCTCAAAAATTTCGACCTATATACATATATAATCGATTTTCGACCTAAGTTTCAGTTTTTTTTTTTTTTTTCTTCTTTTCACAAAATTTTGTTATCATTATGGTGCAAATCTATGTGATGTGTGGTGTATGAATATTGTTTGAGAAAAAAGAGTGGAAATTGATTGATGATGAGGAAAAACTTGGGAAATTACTTAGTTTGCAATCAACTACATCAACTACATCACTTGCAGAGTTGAGAGTGATGAATACATTGTATAGGTTATCTTTAACAGTTACATAGAGACCAATCAATTAACACCTAAAGAAGAAAAAAACAGTTACATAGAGATGTAGAATAACCGTTCAATTAAAATGATTTTTCTCAGTAAGAAAAATGGATGTTTTAAAAAGGCCTTTTCACATCTTAATAAAAGATTCAAAATACGAACTACATAAATTAATGTAATTATTATTTTGAAAGCCAATGTTTCAACTTTTCATGGTTCGATCGAACTTGTGGTGCCATATTGATAGTCATTCAAGATCGGTTCTATAGGTGCATATGCAAAAGATCCCTAAACTTTAAATTTCTAGAAAAATTTCTATAAAATTGTTAACTAATATATTAAAAGTTTTCACATCTACTGCTCAGAATCCATGATTACATCCGGTCTTGTTGCCATTTCGAAAAGAATAGCCCAATATAATTTGTTTGTAATCCTGTAATATGGCTTAGGCTTATGATTTGATCTGACATCTCGCTCAGTAGAAAAAAGAAAGTAAACTTTTTTCCATGGACCAAACTCATCATTTGTATCATCTTATGTCTATAGATTAAGTCTATCTTTCTTTATATTTTTAAAAAGAACTATGTGCCAATAGTAAAATGTAAAACATGTTCAAGAAAACATTCTCAATGCTACAGTAACCACAATATATCTCAACTTTGATTTATTGGGCCTTTCAACATCCTTGTTGGATCCATGAATTTATAAGGATCTGCGTTGCTGCCGTTATGGTAGCATATGTTTTGAATTTCTAGTGTGATTTGTCCATAATTCACTTCTACTTCCTCATTTTAGTGTCAGAGAATTTAGAAACGAGTTCTTTAATAGTATAACAAGATTGATTTCCAAGCTTAGATTACAATACTTGTTTCTAATGTACAAAACCAAAAACATCGTCTAATCTTTATATCTCCCAAAGGACCACGAAACTAGATTTGTAGTGTTTCTTGTCATAAAAATCTCCGGTGAAACTTTTTTTAAAAATCAGCTTCTTTTTCCTGGTCATATAAATCAGTCAATCATCAGGCATAGCAGATAAATCAGGCTCTTCAGGTTTCTTAAACCGAGGCATATCGGCATCTTTAACTCTCTGAGCTGCAACACCGCGTCTTGTATTAGCCGCGAAACGCGAAGCCAAAACCATAACTCCAATGTTCATCTTTGTTCTAGGACTCGCCTCAACACTCTCTTCTTCTTCCACTTCATCTTCTGATTCTTCACTTTCCTTTGATTCAACCGCAGTGAGATTATGCTCCATAACTTTTCTCTTGTACCTGCGCCAAGCGGCTTGTATGAAGCAAGCAGCCCAAGTCCTCCAATGATGAGAGTAGAATCTGAAAGTATGTTGAAGCTTCTTGCTGTGTAAACGCCTAAACTGATTCGCAACAAACTTCAAATCTTCAGCTCGAAGAGCGAATGCTTCAACTTCAACTAATGCCCTAACTGTTCTTGTAGAGGACGGTAAATTCAAAGTAGATTTTGGAAGCAAAGCCCAAGAAAGAAGCTCTTCTCCACAGAAATCTCCAGGTCTAAGTATTATCGAGTTGAAGAAACCGGTTCTGCCTCCATTGGTTGTGGAGCTCTTTAGTCTACCTCTGATGATGAAGAGCATCTCTGTGATCAAGTCACCTTCACGTACAAGGTAAGTCCCTTCCGTACACAGTGAAGAAACTAGACGCTCACAGATCGCATCAAGCAACTGATCATCCATTTGAGAGAAAAATGGGACCTGCATGAATCAGAGATAAACACATTCTTGAGTTATAAAATGTAGGGATAAGTCAAAACAAGCCACCACAATCATGTAAGATAAACAAATCAATAGAAAAACTTACTCTTCGAACAAGGTCTAAACATAGGTGGCGTTGAATATCACGGCGAAGATCAGTGGGTAAACTTTGCAGGAGAATCTCTTCGTCAACTCCTCTATTTGCAAGCCACTTATACTGTTCATATCGCCTCACACGGTTCCTCAAATCTTCAGGAAGTTGGCGATGTCTCATCCATTCCTTCGTGTCTCTCTTCTTCAATTTCCATTCCTCAAGCCGTACAGTCAAAGATTGTAGGTATGTCTAACAAACAAAAGGGAAAACCCAATAAACATAAGAACAAAGACAGAGACTTTCAAAACTTGCATATTCCCAATGAGATGGGCAAAGAGGACTAGACCAAAGATTGCAATGAGCACAGCAAATGTGGTTTCACCGATGAATGTGGTCGTAGAAAAATTCTGTCCACAAGAACTGGGATATGATCATAACAAGAAAACGCCATCAGATTGTAACCATAAAAGTGATCGTTCGATCTTAGACTGTCAGATATTGTTCATCACACCAGTAGATTATGCATGACCCATGATAAATTGAAAATCTCAATGATGCAATCAAAGGACCAAGGTTCTAATCTAACAATCTCAATGCATGGAAGTAGTTACAGAGCAAGAGAATCAGACCAAGAGATTACTAAATTAACCAATTGAAAGAGAAAGGTGAAAGAGAGAGAGAAGAAAAAGAGAGACAGAGAAGAAGAACTTACCAAGATGTCGGAGAGGAAGAGCTCGTTTCGGAGAGGAAGAGCAGCTCCGGAAACTCGCCACTTCGGAGGAGATTCGCCGGAGGTGAAGAAGTTTCGATTGGGGGTCAAAGGAAGAAGAAGAAGTGGCGATTTGTTTTTTTTTTAGCAGTTAGTTTTTTTTTTAAATTGATTTGATTAATTTATTTATTTGGATTTTATTAATTTAATAAAATGTAAATTAACTTAATTTTCTAATTAAAATAAAACCCTCTTCTTAAGTTAGAGGTTTATAATTTATTTGATTTTGTTGTAAAGAGGGTATAATGGAGTTAAATTTTCAAATAAAGATTAGATGGACAATTTCTTTAAAAAACGTCCTTTTTCCAAATTCTCCTAAAATCTATGATGTTGATTTTCTCATTATCGTGATCTATAAATATTTTATTTCGGTTTTATCTATACAAATCATAAAGCTTCAGTAGTTTCTAAAATTTTGTTCTTGAATGTTATCTGTGCTCGGCTTACATTATCTTTGAATTCATAAATTTATTTAACATTTGGGATTATGTTTTCTGTGAATACTTTCAGATAGCTTTAAAGGAGCAGCTAAACAAATGTAAATTACGTAGAAAAACTAATCCTTATACGATAAACAAAATACTTATACGTTGCTAATGGCGTCTTATGATAGATTGATTTGATAGTAGATAGAATTATTTGCTCTAGTTCCCCAATAAAAACAGTAAAAAGTCAATAATTTATGTAGTTTTTTTTAAATCTAGAGCTTTTACATATTGAAACTTCAAACTCATTTCTGATCGGCTCTTTGTTCTCCGCATCTGAAACGTTCTAAGATTTGTTGGAACCGTTCCTGGGACCTTTCCTCCACTCGGGCCAATTAGGTGGCAGCTTAACCCCAACTTCAGAGCTATCCGAAGATGAAGATGAAGATGATGATGGAGCAGTAAAAGCTGATCGATGATTAGTAGATCTCGGGGTGAAGTTTTTTCCCGAAGCTCGGTTCTCATTTGATGCATTTGCTATGTTCCTGCCTTGTTCTTCTTGCTTTATTTTAACAGATTGATGAGACCTTATGTTGCTCTCTCTTGGAGGATTCTCAGCAGACCGATGAGAGCTTATGTTACTCTCTCTTGGAGGATTCTCATGCTCAGCATCGCTTTCGTCACTTATCACAATTGCATCTGCACACAAAGAGAGATTCAAGAAAATGTCATTTCATTTTAAGATCAAGATTTTGCACAGTTCAATCAAAACACTTGGATACATTACAAGCCTATGTATGTATACCTGTTATACCATTGTTCGCGTTATGATTCATTTCGTTCTCTCCTTGACGGATGAGATTCTCAGTCTCTCCAATCCCTGACACTAGAGCACTTAGAGTACCCAAAGCGGCCACTTCTGCATAACAGAGATGTGCACAATCAGTTTCAACAAGACGGAACTTCTCAGCTAACTCAACATACTTCTTCTCCATTTTCTCCAACTCTTCTTCCTCTTTCTTATTCTTCAACAAAAGCTCCAGATTTTTCTTCCTCAATGCATCAATTTCAGCATTTTTCTTATCCTCCATTGTCTTCTTCATCTCCTCAAACATCTTCTTGAACTTCTCCTCCTCATTTCTCTTATCCTCCATTGGTTTCTTCATCTCCTCAAACATCTTCTTGAACTTCTCCTTCTCATTTCTCTCTCTCACACAATCCTCAAGCAAGTTTGCATTTTTCACCTCGAGTTCCTTAATTTTGCTCTGAAGTTGGAACTTAAACAACTCATACGTCTCCTCTACAAGCTTTAATCTTTCTTGAAGAAATTCATAATCTTTCACCAAAGTCTCATGATTCTCCTTCAAAATTCCATGCTCTAATGACAATTTTGTCTGTTGACCAAACATATCTCTCTTCTTCTCTGATTTTTCCAAACCTGAAACAAAAATCAAACAAATTTCTACAGCTTAATCATTAATTAAACTTCATTTCTACATAAACCCTAAAAACCCCAAATCTCAGTTTTCGTTGTGGCTGAAAAATACAATTTTGAATGGATCAACAAAAGGATATGAAGATAATACATGTGTCTCGGAGCTCAAACCAGATTAAAAGCTCAGATTTTTGAAAATGGGTCTCGGAGAATTCAGAGATGAAATGCGAGTAATACGAAGAGAGTACAGTTAAAATAAAAATAGATTCTTTCAAGAATTTGTTAATGTAAAGTGTAAACAGAAGGAAACTAATAGAAAAAGGGAAATTTTCCCGAGAAAATCTTACCTAGTAATCTAGAAGAGAATCTATTGCGGGCAGAAGACGAAGCAAAGCCGTAGAAATAGGTGAAATTAAAAGCTTCAGTGTATTTAAAAACTTCGTATTCTGAATTTCTGACTATTAGAATGTCACTCAAATTGTTCGACAATCCCAAAATAATATTAATAATAGGAAATAAAAGAGTTTTAATCAAAAAAATTGTCCATCTAAATTTTTTTTTGGAAATTATCATTTTATCCTAATCTATTACTACTAGTAGATTAATATTATTTTACAAAAATCATATTAGCATGTGGATACACAATTATGAAGAATATTTGATAGTTTTAAATAGGATTTTAGTTTGATGAAAGTAATACTGAAAAATTTAGAATACGTTTTTTAAATTCATATTTTATATTTTAGCACTTGTACATGTTTGCAAACATTAGATTATGTGATCTATCACTTATACATGTTCTATGAAATTTAGACTAGAGATTTTAGAATACATATTCTAAAAAATTTAGAATTCAACTTCTAGAAAATTTACATGTTCTATGAAATTTAGACTAGAGATTTTAGAATACATATTCTAAAAAATTTAGAATTCAACTTCTAGAAAATTTAGAATAAATATTCTAACACTTGTTCATGTTCTAAAAAAATTAGAATATGTATTCTACATTGCTCATGTTCTACGATGTTTAGAATGTATATTCTAGTAAGATTAAAATATACGTTATGAATTATTTTAAAATTCAATTTTAGGAAACTGTATATTTTATTTTTTTTAAGTTCATGATTATATATATTAACCCTAGAATTTTTATGATTTTTTGCAATCTATAATTTTAGTATTTCACTACAAAATAGTTCAACGCTTCCCTTCTTCTTCCTCTTAGTTTCTCGCTTTCTTCTTTCTATTCTTTCCACGATTTTTGTTATTTTCTTGATTATGCTGCAAATCTACGTGATGTGTAGTGTATTGAGATTGTTTGAGAGCAAAAAGTGGAGATTGATTGTTGATGGGGAAAAACGTAGGAGATAACTTAGTTTGTAATCAACTACATCTCTTGAAGAGTTGAAAGTGATAGTTTTAGAAGAATATGGAATCATGATAGTTTGATTTAGGTGGAATTTAGTTATTTACCTACAAATCTTAGTGTTGAGTTTCCTCTTGTTGTTATGACGAATGATAGACAATTTTACTTTCATTCAACTACATTCAACTAATCGATCTAGTAGCAAAATTCTAAATTTGGTAGAACTCTTTCATTCATTCAATACTTCTCAAGTAGGCATGAGACTTCTTATCCGGGATCCAGGATCAGCTTCGATCCGGTCTGGAAAACAGAATATCCGGATGGATCGGATCCAGATCCGGATAATTTGAAAAAAAAAACCGGATATCCGGATCCGTGATATTTATAGAATAATATTTTTAATTATTTATATTATATTAATATTTTTTTGCCGTAGATTTTATATTATAATAGTATTTTTAAATTATTTATGTTATATTAATATTTTTAATTTGTTTGCCTCAGATTTTATATTATAATAATATTTTTAATTATTTTAAAAAAAGAAACGGATCCAGATATTCTGAGTTTTTTCACGGATATCCAGATCCAGATCCGGATATCAAAATTATGGATCCGACTGCCCAAAACCCTGGATATCCAGATCCAGTCGAGACCTACTCTCAAATTATAATCAAACAATTAAAATATAGTTTCATTTAAAAACACAGAAATCAAAATAATCCTAAATTGAATAAGAAAAATGATGAAATTGGGAAAAGAATGAATCTGGATCCAAAAAGTTTAAACAAGGAAGATCTAAGCAATGGAAATGGAAGAGAAAATTAAGAATCGAAGAAAGAGATGAGAAAATAAACTAATTAGCAAAGAGACGGAAAAAAGAAGGAGAAGAAAACGAGAGAGAGAGAGATGAAGTTACCTGCGATTTCGTCGAGAGAGGATAAGTTATCAGCGATGTCGAGAGAGCACGTCGATGATGTTGAGATGAACGGCGATTTCGTCGAGAGAGGATAAGGTTTTTTTTTTGTTTTTTCACGAGTTGTTATATAATAAGATTTTTATATCTTTTAGTATTTTTCAATTTTATATTTTATAGGTTTGTAATAGGTGTATATATTATTTAGTAAAAAACAAAAACAAAAACTCTTTTAATTCAAATTTTTTGGAATTAAGAGTATAATAGAGTTTGTAATACTTAAAAGCTTATTTCACCAAAGGTTTTTTAAAAAATATAGATGGTCAAGTTGAGTGAAAACATCTTAAATTTCCCATAAAAATTTAGTCATTTATGTTTTTGGATTTTATTATTTATTGGTTAAGCACGGAATAAATACACCGTTAACAAACAAACAAAAAAACCCTCCACTTCATCACATTCCTTTGCGAAAGGAAGAAGATGAAGCTAAAATGGGATTCAATCTCTATGTATCAGCAAAATACATATCTGATAAAACTCGTCTCTGCTACTCTTATAACTTTTCTCGCTTTTCGTTTCTTTATCTTTCGCTTCGGCCAATTTTCCCCAGTTCAAGTGTCGGTCAATGGAAACTCCGATCCTCAGATTTCGCCGCCGTCGGTTATCTTATCGGATAACGAAGATATAATTCCCGGAGGTAACTATACATTACGGTTTCGCTGTGAATTTGCTATTATTACATTTTATTAAGCTTGTTTTTCTGGGGAAAGTTCTGAGATCTAGGGATTTAAAGAGAGTCTCCAATTTGCGTTAAGTTGTTAAATTTGTAATATTCTGATTTGATGATTCGAATGGAGCTTATGTGAAAGTTTTTCTAATCTTAGTCAAATTGTTTGTTATCTTTGGATTCAAAGCTTTTGTGATAATTTGATCATTTGGTTCAAGCTTTTCTCAAATGTGATGGTTTTGATTCGTTTGTTTGAATCCATTCCCGGTATTTGATCTCTTAGTGATGTTTTATGAATGTTTCTGCAGCTATCTAATCCAGAATTTGTAATGGTTTATGATTCTCATCTTGGTTTTTGTGAAAACTTTAGGTGATACTGAGACTGTGTTCTTTGTTTTGTTTGTTGTTTTAGATATTGAGGTGGAGAAGTGTGATCTTTTCACTGGGAAATGGATCAAAGACCCTTTGGGACCAATCTACACAAACAAAACCTGTGGTATTGTTGTAGATGCTCACCAGAATTGTATAACCAATGGCCGACCTGACTCTGGTTTTCTCTACTGGAAATGGAAGCCTAACGATTGCTCCTTGCCTCGCTTTGATCCTAAAAGGTTTTTGCAACTTATGAGGAATAAGTCTTGGGCTTTAATTGGTGACTCCATTTCGCGTAATCATGTCGAGTCTTTGCTTTGCATGCTCTCTACAGTAAGGTTTTTAACTGTTGCTTGCTATCTATTTGCAGACTTGGAAAAAATATATGATTTGTAAAAGGGTTGTTTTCTTTCTGTGTTTCAGGTTGAAAAACCGGTTGAAGTGTATCACGATGAGAATTATAGATCAAAGCGTTGGCATTTTCCTTCATACAACTTCACAATATCCAACATTTGGTCACCATTTCTCGTTCAAGCTGCCATTTTTGAAGACTCAAATGGTGTCTCTTCAGCTGCAGTCCAGCTTCACCTTGACAAACTCGACAATACATGGACTGATCTGTTTCCGAGCCTTGACTATGCGATCATCTCTTCAGGGGAATGGTTTCTGAAAACTGCAGTCTACCATGAGAATGCTAATCCCGTCGGATGTCATGGCTGTCCAGAAAGTTCGAACATGACAGATTTAGGATTTGACTATGCTTACAATACATCGTTGCGCCATGTTATGGACTTCATCGCGAAATCTAAAACTAAAGGCATGATCTTTTTCCGGACTTCGATACCTGATCACTTTGAAAATGGGGAATGGCATAACGGAGGGGCCTGTAAGAAAACAGAACCAGTGAGCGAGGAGGAGGTCGAGATGAAGGTTCTGAACAGGATCTTAAGGGATGTTGAGATTAGTCAGTTTGAGAGAGTGGTTATGGAGATGGGTCAGGAGAGTGGGAATCTAAAGCTTCTGGATTTTGCTGGAATGTTGCTGACTCGACCCGATGGACATCCCGGTGCATACCGAGAGTTTAGACCATTTGATAAGGACAAGAACGTCAAGGTACAGAACGATTGTCTGCATTGGTGCTTGCCTGGTCCCATTGACTACTTGAACGATGTCATATTGGAGATCATAGTGAGTGATCGAACCGGGAAATAACCAGTATGATTGTATCTTTAGTGATGGCTGAATTGGATGAAATGAAAATACCAGTTTGGTCTCTATCGTGTAAATTGGTAAGATTGAAGAGGTGGTTCACAGTAAAAATTTCCGGTGAACTGGAAGATCCCCTAGAGGAATTGAACACGGGTTCGGTTCAAAAAAGCTATTAAGATGAATCAATTTTTGTAAAGCAAAGTTTTTCTGAAACATTGTTTGTGGTTTTTTTCTACATGTTCAAAAGCAAGAGGTTGTGGACATGCGAGTGTCAAAAAACTGTGTTCTAAACCGGATAAGTAAATTGGCCTGGTCTTGATAGTAAGTTGGTTTGGTTTAATTAAAAATACATTTTAAAAGTTAAAACGGTCAAAATACGTAAACTGGATAAGCCTCGGACGTCAAGCGTCTCTTAAATGCACAAAAGTATCAGATTTTGAATTTCGAAATTTTGACCGTTGGGTCTTCTTCCTATATAAACCCCACGAACGACTCAGAGGCTCTCATACTCACAAACCCTAAATTCCAAGATCTCCATTTCTCAGAATCCTAACCACTCTTGCTCAATCTCTCTTAACATGGCGACAGTTTCTGATCCTGCTCCGACGAAGAAATCCAGAAACAGTAGAAAGGCGTTGAAGCAGAAGAATGAGATCGTGGAGTCACCGTTGTTGTCGCCGGTCTCAGCCAAGGGAAAAAAAGCGAAGTCGTTCGAGAAAGATCTGATGGAGATGCAAGCGATGTTGGAGAAAATGAAGATCGAGAAGGAGAAAACTGAGGATTTACTGAAGGAGAAGGACGAGATCCTGAGGAAGAAGGAAGAGGAACTTGAGACGAGGGACGTAGAGCAGGAGAAACTTAAGGTGGAGCTGAAGAAACTGCAGAAGATGAAGGAGTTCAAGCCTAACATGGTAAAGATTTCTAGATCTAGCTCTGGTTAAAGATGATCTTTGAGATAAATTCAGAAAATCTGGTAATCATATGTGTTATTGAGCTTGTTGATAGTTAAAATTGCTTGATAGAAGTTTAAGCTTAGATTTGAGACTTAGTTTTCTCACAGAGACTGTAGATTACTACTAAAGTTGATGCATGAATGGTTCTTTGAATCCTCCGTTACAGATCTATGGTTTGTTCAACTTGCATGAGATTGGATTGATGATTTAATTTTCGTTCAAAATCGAATGTTCAAATGATCGTTCTCTGTCTGTTTTAGTTACATTTCTCTGCTTATCTGTGAACAAGGTGATTGATTTGGGAATATTTGTATTGCTTTTCAGAGTTTTGCTTTCAATCAATCTTTGACACAAACTGAAGAAGAAAAGAAGGGAAAGAAGAAGAAGAAGGATTGTGCTGAAGTAAAGAGACCATCAACACCATACATTTTGTGGTGCAAGGATAATTGGAACGAAGTGAAGAAGCAAAATCCAAATTCTGACTTCAAGGAGACTTCGAACACTCTCGGTGCTAAGTGGAAGATTCTTAGTGCAGAAGAGAAGAAGCCTTACGAGGAGAAGTACAAAGCAGATAAGGAAGCTTATCTCCAGGTTATTACTAAGGAGAAGCGCGAGAGGGAAGCCATGAAGCTTCTTGACGATGAGCAAAAGCAGAAAACTGCAATGGAACTGCTTGATCAATATCTTCACTTTGTGCAGGAAGCTGAACAAGACAACAAGAAAAAGGCCAAGTAATAATACTGATTCCACCATTTTAATTGAGAGCTGATGATCTTTAGGAAGATAACTGACTGCAATTATCGTTTTATAGGAAGATAAAGGATCCCCTGAAGCCTAAACATCCCATATCTGCTTACTTGGTCTATGCAAACGAGAGGAGAGCTACTTTACGAGAAGATAACAAAAGTGTAATTGAGGTAAGTAAAGAATTTGGAGTTGTCTTTTTTCAATGTCAACTGAAACTGTTGAAGCTAATTTGTGTGGATGAATGTTGAGTATAGGTCGCTAAGTTGACTGGAGAAGAGTGGAAGAACTTGTCGGAGGAACAAAAGGCTCCCTACGATAAGGTCTGGTTCCATACTCTTCATAGCCATTGTTGTGTCAAGAAGTCAAGTAGTTTAAAGATTTTCTAACGTATTTATGAGTATTCTGGAACATTTGTAACAGATTGCAAAGAAGAACAAGGAGATATATCTGCAAGAAATGGAAGGATATAAAAGGTCAAAGGAAGAAGAAGCCATGAGCCAGAAGAAAGAAGAAGAGGAACTCATGAAACTCCATAAACAAGAAGCTCTTCAACTTCTCAAGAAGAAGGAGAAAACCGATAATCTCATTAAGGTTTACTAACTTACTCAAAATGACTTAAGCTATTTTGAATTAAGTCACAGTCACTAAACAATACATGTTCTTGCAGAAGGAGAAAGAGACGACAAAGAACAAGAAGAAGAACGAGAATGTTGATCCTAACAAACCCAAAAAGCCTGCTTCTTCATTCTTTCTCTTCTGGTATAAACTTTAAAACTCTGAAAATACAACACAATCAGATCAAATCTCAAATTCTCACTTTTTGGTATAAAAAAAATTTACAGCAAAGACGCAAGAAAGAGTTTGTCAGAAGAGCATCCTGGGATCAACTATTCAACTCTTACCGCTCACATTTCATTGAAATGGAAGGTATATAAATCATCAAAATCTTAATCCAAAATGAGTATGATTTTATCGTCGTTGATTGTGAAATTTAATTTTGGGGGAAATAACGTTGTTGTAGGAACTTGGTGAAGAAGAGAAACAAGTTTATAATGGAAAAGCTGTGGAATTAATGGAAGCTTACAAGAAAGAAGTGGAAGAGTACAATAAGACCAAGATTACGTCTTCGTAGACTAACTCAGTAGTAGTAGAAAAAAATGAGAATGTTCAAGTTTGCTCATATTGAACATCTTTATCTCTTTATGCAAAAATGACTCTGCTTTTTTAAAATTTTAGGATTTCAACATTAAGGTTTTGGTTCTGATTATTCTACAATTAGTAGATTAATTAAACTAGTTTTTAATTATCAAATTAAAATCTGTTTTTCTTTTCTAGTCGTGTAAAAAAGTGGGGAAACCCGTATCAATCTGGGCCGTTGGATCAAAAGGAAAATCAACGTCGAAAATCGGGGAACTTCCAGTTGAAGTGTTAGTGGAGGTCAATCCGACGAAATCCAACGGACCAGAGCTTCCCACGTGGCCAAACGTTCCACCGTTGCTGAAATCACCGGTGATGGACTTGAAAGAGTAAAACGGCGCCGTGACAGGGAATGAGAAAGCGTCGCCTTCAAGCCCGTCGGTACGTACAGTAAGATTGGTCCTGAGATTGTCGAGGAGGTCATTTTGGTAATTTACAACTGTGGGTTTTGGTTTAGTTTCTCGTTTCTCTGGAGGAGGAGGTGGGATCCCATGTGAACAAGTGTGTTTTCCTCTGTATGTCACCTCGAAGATCGTTGGATCACCGTCCGATCTTTGGACTTGTTTCGTAGCCCAACAGTACTGCGTATTACGAAACGTACATCTGTAATAACTCCTGCAGCATAAAGACAAAAACATTAGTCGATTAATTAAAACAAACATATGTAATAATAACTCCTGCAGAAAATGAACATAACTAAGCTTGTTTATTTCCGGCTAGTTACCCAATTTTTTGGATAAGGTGAAATTGAAATAGTCAATTTGGATAATGAAAATTTATAAAATGATTAATCATTCAAAATTACATAAACTTATCCAAAATTATAATGTAAAGTCCTTAAACATGATTATGATTTTGATTATGATGATGATGATTACCTTGGATATTTGGCGCCCAAAATGTCTTTCTGGCCATATTTTCTCCAGCTGAAGATATCATCATGAGGTCCATCGAAGCCTCTCTCTGGGCTAATTCTCACTTGCTCTGTCCATTTTGGCAACAGCTTCCTGCAATTTTTCATATCCTTAATTAAAATTCTCATAATTTTTATTTATTTATTAATTTTCTAATTGTGGCAAATTTTAATAATATTTCTTAAACTATTAAATTCTAGTAGATTTTTTTCTCTTCCTAAAAAGCCCAATTCAAGTTCAAATTTTTACCTCTTTTTAGAACTTAAGTTGGGATCAAAGGCCTCTTCGCTTCTTGGACTTCCGGTAATCGACACCGGAGATTCAGGAATCTTACCGGAATCAATTACCAAATCAACAGCGAGCTCCGCCGTCTCCGTCGTTGGATTGTGTGATCCGTTTAGCATCAAAATAGCTTTCTCGTATGAAGAAACGATCTGATGTAAGAGAGTCTCCTTCATCTCTGTGGTTAAACATGAAGAAGAAGACGAAGATGATGGCGATGGTGAAGCCTGGTGTTGCTTTGCCGCCTTTAGTCCATGAATCAGCTCGCTTAACAAATTCTTGTGCTCCCAATTCATCATTTCCATAGTATCTCACCAAAAGGGTAATTTGGTCACTTTTAAGCCCCGGTTCGCCTACGATCGCTTCACGGTGACCGGAGATACTTAACAACGGTACAGTTATGATATTCTTGATGACATTGAAAGGAAGAAATGTGATGTTTATAGAAGAAGATACTTTAAACTTATTATAGTAAGGTTTAAGATTTAGAACATATGATTGAGGCTTAGGAGAAAAAGGTGAGAGTTTTGATAATTTTGATGATGAGATTTTTGAGAGTTGTGGTTAGATGAAAGAGTGTTATTTTGGAATTTAAAGACTTTGAATTTGATTTGAGTGAAGAATGTGTTTGAAGGTTTTGACCAGGTTTGCAATTTATTAAATAAAGAGGAAAAAAGATTCAAAGTTGAGAAAAGTCTTTGGTCTTCATTAGGAAGTATACAGTTCTCTGTTTTAAAGTGGTGGTGTTTAGTGAAGGTCAAATGCTGACCAATTCAAATTTAGTTTTATTTTAGTTTAACCAAGTTAATTAGTTATATAAATCCAGTGGTTTACTAAATATTTTATGTTTAAGGGATATAAATAACGGTACCTTTCAATGGACCCTTTCAATATATGCCTTTGTGGAAGTGGTTAAAGTTCTTTTCAATATTTATTTGCAAAAAGTATTGTAGTTGCATAATTTATAATTTTGTAACAACCATTTTCTGTATCTTACTTTCGTTATTTTGTGCAACTTATTCATGTAGTAACAAACTAATGTGTATAAACTATGGTTATAATTTATGTATAAATTAATTATTGGTATCGTTTTCCAAATCAAATCTGACTAATCAGGAGCGAACATGCCTTTGTGCATGATTTTTTTCGTAAGTATATCTTGGGCAAATTTTTCAGGTCACACACGAATTTATATAGTTGATGCTAAGTCACTATTTATTTGACTAATGAACAAAATCAGGATAAGCCAACTAATAAGATCAACTTATTTTGACACTCTATTTCTAACTTTAAGGGATGTAGAGAAATTATTCCATATTTTTCAAAAAAAAAAAATATTAACCATAAATGGTTAAATCCTTTTAAAGTGAGTCGACTCATATAGTCATATATTTGTACAAGATCGTAGAAGAATGTTTCTGCCGATCAAGTCCATCGTCAAAAGTATAAAATGAAAATTAAGACTAGAGAAGTTCCACCTTAAATTCCATCTCTAATATGTAACTTTATTGCCATTAATTGATTTTTTTATTGGATTTGGAAATATTTGATGGAACCCAATCGCAAAACAAGCAAGTTTACATGCCAACGATACGTGCACAAGGTCTTTTAGCTGCATCACAACCACAATCATGAAAAATCACTCATATACACTGAAAATAACGATTTATATCATATAAATTTCCAAAACAAGTATCCAAATTTACAGCATTCTAGACCTAATTACCCATGATCCAACGATGATGAGATGACAAGATGATTCTATAAATATACTCAAGGATAATGACAAAAATGTCGCAATATTTTTTTTTTTGTTTGTTAAATGTTTTGGTTGTATTTCACTATCAAAAACCTGATTACATAATTAGTAAAGAATAAGGAGAGGGTTATCAATCCCCGGGCTGGTGGAATTAAGATTTCATAAACGATAATAAGGAGAGGGTTCCTTGGAACCACATGCAAGGACAGTCAAATATATTTAGAGATCATGTGTCAAAAAAAATATTGTGGATTTTTCTTATACTGAAAAATTAAAAATTGAGTTTTAAAGTTATTCATTTTTTTTTTTGAATTCTTAGCATTTGCTTCACTTGTTCATGTCCAAATCCACCCCTAACCACAAGGTATATACATACATATGTATACAATATCAGTGACGTGTTCTCTGTCAGGGAGGAATATTAAAAAAGATCCTGAAATTTTTCTAAATGAGATTGGCAATTAATATAGAGCATAAATACATTTAAAATCAGGTAAGGTATTTCCATGTTTCTTGGTTTTGAGAGTGTATTAATGCTACAGTAACGACAAACATAAATTTGTATTTATTTATATACGTAATACTATAATGTCATCAACAAAATGAATAAAATAAGATAGATTTAAAATCTTTGGACAGTGATTGAACTGAACCTTTCAATATAATAAGGGGAAAAAACAAGAGAGAATAAAATTAGAAAATATGAGTCCATGGATTTGACCGAAGACATTTGAAACCTCATTTCCGCGTATCCTTTTTCTCCTTTTTCAATTTTATTTTACTTATTCGGTTTTACTTACTTTTTTGTTTATGACGTTACCAAAAGTGACGTCACCTTTTAAATATAAACTTTTTTTTTTTTTGGCATCAACCTTTTAAATATAAACTACAGTACCCGTTTGTCACAAAGTTTTGGTTACTTAATTAGCATTATCTTGCAATATTTTTATAAGCTAATTACAGGAAAGACACAAAAATGACAATGACTTTCGGAAACTGTCACAAACCAAAAGTCCCTTTGGAAATAGCTACTTTTGTTGTTGTAAAAAGACGTTATTGTCCTCTTTCCAGAGCAGACGTCAGCATCTTTATTTGGCCGAGTCATTAAACCGTCTGTCTTGGTCTTCTATATAACAAAATTTAAATTCATTTACTCCTACTCATTGACACGTTTTTCGGAATATCAAACATTCGATCTTCACTTCCGCGACCAACAAATTTGTTGCTTTCTCTAACTATGGTTACTACAAGGAGCAAGAGGAAAGCGGAGGAGGAGCTCCGTCGACGTCCACCGTAATGAAATCGGCGAAAGCGTCTGTCTCTTATTCTCCTGCTGTCCTGACCGCCCAAAATCACAAGCCTCGTAACTCAGGTTCCACGCCGGTCGGTACAAACGTCGTTTTGTCTCCACGACAGCCCCAGCGGGCGAAGGGCAGCCGACCCCGGTCCGCTTCTGGGGGGAGTAGGTCTACCCAACAGAAGGAAATGTCGCAACTTCCGAAGCTTCAGAATATGAAGAAGTGGAGACATCGCCGGAGACATAACACAGTTCGTCGAGGTACCGTCCCTATTTGGGATGTATCATTTGGCGTTTTTTGAATACCATTAACCGAATGTGGCTGTTTAGGTAATAAACCCTATTTTTATTTGATAGTTTGCATATCATGGAATATGTTTGATTTGCTATTATAATTACCAGTAACTTCGACATCGTCAAACAGACTTTTGTAAACAATTTTTTCTCGACATCTTCAAACAGACAAATTGTAAACAATTTTTTCAAGAAAAAAAAAACAAAAAAAAACGTTTAGACGAAATCGAACATAAAAAAAAGAAGATATGGTAGATGTGGGAGCTAAATCTCACTATTAAGGTTTTACTAGTTTTATATAATGAGGATGTAGGGTTATATTCTAGTAAGGGGAAGTTTAACAGAAAAATGATGAAATCAGAAATGGACTTGAATCGATATAGTAATATCTTGCAAGCTTGTCACGTTACAGGATAAAGAGTAGCTGAAATGTGTTGGGTGTTTTTAGGGTTTTCCGGTCTATTTCTTCATAGCTCTCTCCAACCTCCTTTTATAGCGAACTATTTGTGATATTCGCAGCTCCCTCGATCTCCGGAAGATCGGTGCAACTTCTCCACGATTCTCTCCTTCCAGTTTGTTCTCACTTGACTTGATCTTTCCCCTATCTATCTGCAAATGGGTTGCGTAATGCTTTGTGGGCTTTACAATGGATATTTCCATCCATTCGCTGATGGGCTTTAATGTGGGGTGAAAACCACTTCCAACAGTAAAGCTTTCATATCATAGTTATTTTCAAAGATTTTAACTTTTTATGATGTTCTAAAGGAGTCAATGAAAGCTTAAATTTTTCCATGTGTAACCACCATATAACAAATTAAATGAATCTCACATTAAGTCAAGATTCGTCCGAATCAATCTAATTCGAAGAAGAACGATAACTATTTTTCACACACATGCAAGCAGCCACGCACATTTTTTTAGATAACTAGAAATTTTATGAAATCTATTGGCAAATACATTTTTTTAATACGTACTTTAAATTAAATATATTATTCCATGTGATATATCACCTTTTAGAATGCGCATAAATTTTTTGAACTATAATATACTAACAATAATTTCTATATACTTAAAATAAAGTCTATAAAACATTTTTTTTGTAAATCCATATAATGAGATGATAAAAACCCTATTAAAAATTATATAGCATTTGGTAAATAAATAAAAAAAATATATATATATAATAAACATATATTATATATGGTATAAAATCTGACATGGCCGGAAGTCCCATCAAACATCGTTTAATCATGAGTTGTTTACTTGTTCTCAATAAAAATAAAATATAATTTGGTAAAGTTAACCGTTTCTACATTAATATGGATTTTTTTCCATTTTTACTTATACATGAATATGACTATTTCAGTATTTTGTGTCGTGAAATGTATTAATGCAAACGTGTATGTAGATGATTGGATATAAAATGATAATAACTTATCTTAGAGATAATTTGTGAATTCATATATTAAACATGTACATAACTATTTTAGTCAATATAAAAATGAAAAAGTCCCAATAGTAATTTTTTCCTTAAAATAAGTGGTGTGTGATTTCCACATATTACTCTAATATTTGTTAAGTTATGTATTTTTGTTAAACATTAAAGACTAAAAACTACGAAATGTTTTTTTCTTCCCAAAATGACTAAACTTCTTCAAACAAAATTAAAATAACATAACTGAGTTAAAAGCTAAAACTTTTAATTATTAAAACAAAAACAAACAAAAAAAGAAAAGACAACATTAGTTTTTTTTTTTTGAAATACAGAAAAAAAAAAACAAATGCAAACAATTGACCACTTCACTCGAAAACTCCTTTGTCTAACTAAGAATTATTGTTGATGTAAGGAGAAAAAGCACTGGTGGCGGAGGTGGTGATGGTAGGCATGTGACTGGTGGTAGCAGGATCAACGGTTGGTAGTTGATGGTAGTTGTAGTTGTTGCCATCCATGAAAGGAATGCTTGCATGCTCTCCAACATAACCCATTTGCTGAGGATATCCCATCATTGGATTCATGAAAATTTGTTGTTGAGTCGGGTACTGATGCGACTGAAGATTCGGATTAAGGCCCAAATCAAAATTCAGATTCATACCATGCATCTGATTAACTAAATTCATAGGAACCTGATATTCAATTAGTTCCTGCTGATTTTGATTCATGTTCAGATATTGAGTTTGATCATAAGAAGCAGCAGGAACATAATGTTGACCAGGCTCATGCGTTACCGCGGCAGCATCTGTAACAACAAGAGGATTAGCACCTGTAACAGCAGCAAGAACATTGTGTGGAACCATCCCATGCTGATTTTGATTCATATTCATATTCATATTCATATTCATATTTTGATATGGAATAAGATAAAAATATCCAACAGGAGCAGTTATCGCGGCTGTGTCCGCAACAACAGAAGGATTCACACTTGCTACTGCAGCGGGAAGCGGAGGCAAAGAAGAAGAAGAAGACTCGCCATTTGCTGTAAGGTACAGAGGGATGGAAGAAGAAGACTCGCCATTTGTTGTAAGGTACGGAGGGATGGAAGAAGAAGACTCGCCATGTGTTCTAAGGTACGGAGGGATGGAAGAAGAAGACTCACCATTTGTTCTAAGGAACTCGGCCCTTGCATGAAGCTGATCGATATAATTTTGAGTATAAAAACTCAGATTTTGAAGATCTAGTTGAGATGTATTCTTGCCTTCGAGACAATCAAACATGGACTGTCTTAGAAGAGATTTTTGATTCTCTCGAGTCAGCTTATTTAGTTTTGCTTCTTCTTTTGCGATTTTTGCCTGCAAGTATGTCGTATGATCCACCATCTTCTTGTTTCGTTCCATCTCTGGAACCTCCAAGAACTTCGAAATCACCTCTTGGACACCTTGCATTGATGGCCACATCTCTGGAACCGGCGTGTCTGGACTGTACATGACTGCACAGGCTTTGATATCACAAAGAGTCGTGATTTCATCGAGTTTCTTCATCAACCCTTTCTTCCTCCTCATGAATGATGCTTTCCTTGATTTTTTATTAGCTATGAATGCTAGCTTAAACTTTGACCTCGGCATTATTATTTTTTTTGCTTTTTGTTTTGTGTTTTTTTTTTTTTTAGCTTGTTGGTACTGATTGAATACTAATATGCACAGAACTGTTTATATAGAGCCACGAAAGAGTGATGTTTCATGTGAGCCACTCAGTTTTTGTATATGTTTTAGCCATTCAATTTTTGTATATTTTTATTTACAGCCATTCACTTTGGACTCACTGTACTTTATATGTGTAGCTGGTGTATTTACATAGATTTTGCTTTTTTGCTAAGAGTAATTTATCTTCATATATTACCCTCATTTGTCTCTACTTTAAAATGTATAATATATCGTCAATGTAAATATAGATTCGTGAATTATGAAATTTCAAACAAATGGTTATATATATAAAGATTATTTTGAGGTAGAATGTTACACGAAATATTTAGAATTCAAAAAAGTTTTAGAAAAGATGTAAACGTACATGTCACGAAATGTTTAAAACACACGAAAGTTTTGATAAAATAATAGATATATTATAAAATGGAATAAAATCTTACATGGCCGGAAGTTATATATGGTATTAAAACCATGAGTTGTTTTTTCATTAAAAAGAAATTATAATTAGGTAGAATTAACTGTTTTGTACATTAATAAAATATTTTTTCTATTTTTACTTATACATGAACATGAGTATTTTGTGTCTTAAGAATGGATTGATGCATACGTGTATTCAAATGGTTGGATATAAATTGATAATCATTTATCTTAAAGATAATTTATGAACCAACTCATATATTATATAAATTTTGGGAGATTTTTTTCCCTTTTAAGTCAAAATTAAAGCTTCAAAATGTAAATAGGTAGAATTGACCGTTTTGTACATAAATACAATTTTTTATTTATTTATACATGAACATGACTATTTCGTGTCTTAAGAACATATTAATGCATACATGTATTCAAATGGTTGGATATAAATTGATAATCATTTATCTTACATATAATTTGTGAACCAATTCATATATTAATACCTTTTTTGGGATATTTTTTTTCCTTTTAGGTTAAAATAAAAGCTTCAAAATGTAATTGGGTACAGACTTAACCGTTTTGTACATTAATACGATTTTTTCCCATTTTTACTTATACATGACATGACTATTTCGTGTCATAACAATGTATGAATGCATACGTGTATTCAGATGGGTGGATATAAAATGATAAAGATGATTTGTGAACCAACTCATATATTATATCTTCTGGGAGATTTTTTTCCTTTAATATCAAAATAAAAGCCCCAAATTAGGTAGAATTAACCGTTTTGTACATTAATAAGATTTTTTCTATTTTTACTTATACATGAGCATGACTATTTCGTGTCGTAAGAATGTATTAATGCATATGTGTATCCAGGTGGTTGGATATAAATTGATAATCATTTATCTTAAAGATAATTTGTGAACCAACTCATATATTACACCTTTTGCAAAAAAAAATTTCCTTTTAGGTAAAAAAAAAGCCCCAAAAAGTATTACTCGTTGTATTTTGAGAAATGAAATTTACCAACTAATTGTTTATGTTTGGTCAATTTATCATCTAATTATGAGAAGAAAATTAGTTGGAATGAAAATTTTCCTGCTTTTACTAAAGATTACAATATGAAAAAATAAAAAAGCCATGCACATTGTGACTTATATTTCGTTTGACTAGTGCTCTTCTTATTATTTGCATATATATAATATATTAACAGAAAAATCTGAAGTAAATAGTATATGTGCTGGTTCTTTAAAATTAATTTTTTACAAATTTTTACATGAGAAAATGGTAAAATTTATTATCCATCCATAGCTTTAAAATAACATTACAAAATTCGGAATGGTTTTATTAATTATTTAAAATATAGTAGTTCTAATAACTAAATTATATAAAAAAAAAATTTAATAAAATAAAATCTTAATGTTATGCAATCTTCCAAAAATTGTTAGGCGTTATCAAATGGTAAAATGGGACCTAACGTCTAATCAAATAATTAATTACTCGGACTTTTATCAATATACATATATTTATTAGATATGCGGTTTAAAAATTTTATACAACTTAGCCTAGTGGTTCACGTTGGGACATTTGAAACCCCATAACCCGAGTTCCATCCTCAAAGTGTCTAGAAATGTCATGTTTTCCAATTTCTCTTTTAAAGAAACATGGAATGATATTTAATTTTTTGGAATAATTTCTGGTTTGTCGGAAATTTTGTGGTAAATAATGAGATTTACCTTCACTTTTTGTAGTTTTTAGTAACATATGTCTTTGTGTGTTTTCTCTTTTAGGGTTTGTAAGTCTGATACATTTTAAGATTTTGGTTATCAACTCAACTGATTCATATATGGTTGACTGAGATCAGCTAAATGTGCCTGCATGTTGGATTTTGTTATAAAAATAAAAACTGTTTTTATCTTGACTCTTAGTTCTACAATGTCTCCAACTTCGAAAAACAGAGTAAATTCCTTGTCTCATTAGTATATGTATTATATGAAATACCAGTTCCAACACCCAAACTCTTACAGTGTGAAAAACTGTAGACGGCATGGGGTTGCATCATAGATATGGGATGCTTGTTGTCCCGACTGCAAACTCTCTGGTGATTATTGCCCTCCAAGAAAGTTCCTCTCTTTAGAGTGTGATGGGTTGATGAAAATCTTGTTAAGCTTTATATGTTATTTCAAAGTTGGCAAAAAAACCCAATGATTTATGTTTCATGTGTAGATCGTTATGGTTACTGATCAGTTTGGGGAGCTTGCAACCATTCTTTCATCTTCATTGTGTATTGAAGTGTGTTAATTCACAGACTATCCAATTGCCCGATATGCCGTAGAGAATGAAAATTTAAAGAGTAATTAGGAGCGGAAAGGCACTTCGTGTGTTGTGCATTAAATATATAGCTTTGGAGATGTGTTGAATCATTGTCCCGAATTTAGTACGATCGTTAAAAGAATTTTTAAATGGAATACAAGTAACCTCAAAAATTTAACACCGATTTTTTTCCATAAAATATATATTTTTTCTATTCATACTAGGTGAGTACCTGCTCTACGAACAAGTTTCTGTCGTCACAAATTTTTGGTTGCTTAGCGGATAACTTGCAATATTTTTATTTGGTGTTTTGCATATCTTGGATTATGTTTGATTTGCTATTATAACTATTTAAATAAACTCACTAAATATGGAACAATCTATTTAGGTTTTATAGAAATTATTGTGAACTATATTTTAAAATAAATGATATAGTTACTTATTTGCAAGAATCTATTTGATATGATGTAAGCGTTAGAAGAATTTGCATAGAAAGAGGTTTACTTCAATTTTTATTTTCCGAATTGGAACATGCTACATATGGAGAGAGAACACTAAAACATGCATGCTGGTAATCATAGCCAAATCGGCTATCAATATCACATACGTATTAGCTGCATATACATCGATTTTTTTTTTTGTGTTTATTAATGTGTAGTGTTGTTGATTAATGGGACTACGCTTACTTGTTTTTTTTTTGTTTTTCTAATACATATTAATGTTTAAAACCTATGTAAAACACTTTTGGTGATTTTAAGATGAGTAAAACTACCAAACATGATTGAAATCATTGTTTTTTAAAATCAAACTGTGGCTAGATTCATTGATTCACATGTCAAATCTACGGTCATTGTTTGTTTATAAGCCGTTGACACACACAAAAAAAAAAAGAACCTCTAAAGTTAAAAAAAAAAGACCTTATTTGTTTTTGTATCTAGATGATGTATATTAATGCAACATTTCAGATATTGTTCAATTATATATCTGGATTTTACATGTAAAAGTTTAATTTGGATGCAAGTTTGTTAGGTTTTGAGTTTGTAATAACAACCAGATGAAGCTATACCCATTTTGGAAACCACCGTGATTTGGTACCGGTTCATACACTTTATGCAACTGCCATAAAAACTGCTTTGGAACTCCTCCGATTTCTCCTCTCCGTAACCATCATCTTTCAGATCATCTCACTATATATCATTCACGAAGGTGCCTCCAGACTTCACCCAGATTTTCACGCTACAAACAACCTATATATCTCCCATCTTCACAAAATTCCCTGCAAAACAGAGTCCCGATCATGATAAACAACGGTGATAATGTGTTTTCCGTTCCTGTGGATCTCTGTTCCGAAGCAACTCGTGCCTCCCAAACCAGTCTTCTGATCCGTCTGGCAAACCCAAGACGTCAGAACCTTCGCGCTCTAACTTGGTTTTTTTCCCGTCTCTGGGGTCTCGACAACGTTGTATCAGGACGGGTTGTTGACCATGGACGAGTTCAGTTTCTTTTTCCATCAACTAAATCATTGCAACTGGTGATTCGTCGTGGCCCTTAGAGCTTCAGTGAATGGATGGTTGCGATGGAACCATGGCGTTCCAACATCTCCAATCACAGTCCTACTACGCTTGACTTTTGGATTCAAATCAGAGACATCCCGCTTCAATTCCTATCGCCACAAATGGTGAATTTTATTGCCGAATCACTTGGCCAAGTGGTGGAAACAGATGAAGTCGGCCTTGGTGTTAATTCGACATATGCACGGGTCTGCATTTGTTGGTCATTAGACTGTCCCTTAATCTTTAAGCGTCAGTTCCAATTTGTTCATGAATCTGCAACCGTCACGTTTCGCTACGAAAAACTAAGGAACCATTGTTTTCGCTGTCACTCTTTACAACATGATATTGAGGAGTGTGAGGTCCCCGAAGAGGATGCGGCTATGGGCCATCAAGACTCTGAACCGGACGCAGATCATGACATCAACCACGACATGTTAGCCCCGCTAAATCTGTCCCAAAATGCAACACGCCCGATTCAAGCTACTCCAGTCAATGCCATTGCTCCTTCTGGTCACCTACTCGCCCTTCCAACATCTCTCTGTGAACCTACTGACGTGGTTTCAGCGTCTGTTTTAATTGATGGTCGCTCAATCCTAGTGTCTGACCTACGCAGCTTTTATCACACCTACACAGCCGTTGCAGATCCAACCGAAGCTGAAGCACGATGTCGTCGTGTGCTTCTCTCCTTGGAACACACTGGAAACTCAATCATTCAGGAGATTACTAGGCCCCTTGGATCTTATTCAACTTATCCAAGCAAGAGGCATCGCACTACAAAGTCGACGGCTAACTCTTCCAACACCAACATCGACGGAGGCACGGCGGGTCTGGTACCGCCACCCGTCCCATGAGAATAATCAATTGGAACTGTCAGGGAATCGGAAAGAACCCTATAGTTTGACGCCTTAAGGAGTTATGTCCTCGATACCTCCTGGATGCAATCTTTCTCATCGAGACGAAGCAACCGTTTAATTATGTGTGTGATTTATCTGTTTCTCTAGGATTTCCCAACTACTTCATTGTATCTCCCGTTGGTTTAAGTGGTGGTCTTGCTCTTTTTTGGAAAAAATCTATCGATATCAATGTAGTTTATCATGATGCAAAACTTGTAGATTGCTTTATCAATAAAAAAAATTATCATTTTTACTTGTCTTGCATTTATGGTGATCCAAATCCACAATTTTGATGTGAGTTATGGGAAAGATTACAACGGACTGCAACCACAAGAAATGAACCGTGGTTAATGTTAGGCTAATTCAATCAGATACGTAACAACAGTGAAAAGCTGGGTGGTCATTTCCGAGATGAAGAGACTTTCCGAGAGTTTAACACCACCTTGGATATCTGTGATATGTTAGAGTTGAAACACAAACGTAACAAATTTAGTTAGAGTGGAAACAGAAGCTTGATAGGAGACATAGTACGAACAACTGAGTTAATTCAATGTTGCTTGGATAAAGCTTTGGCAAACACAAAGTGGTTCTCTTATTATCCAGCGGCAGAGGCAGAGTTTCTGGAACCGATCGAATCAGACCACCATCCACTACTAGTAAATATATGCTCAGAAACTCAGTTAAAGCGAGGTTTATTCCGGTATGACAAGCGTTTATTTGCTAAAGAAGGTTTTAAAGAGTTTATTGAGAATGAATGGAAATAACTTCCTAATACAATGGCTTTATCGTCAAAACTTAGATGCACAAGAAGAAAGATTTCTCAGTGAAAACGACACAATAAAACCAACTCAGAGATCAAAATTTGGGACCTCAAAACGGAGGTAGAAGCAGAATTTCAACGTCAAATTCCAAACTCAGCGACCATCAAAAATCTCAAAAGACGTCTTAGCCAAGCCTACTATCACGTCTTAGCCAAGCCTAAAGAAGGTTTGAAAAATTAAAAGCCGCAATTAGTGGTTAAGTGAAGATGACCAAAATACGATATTTTTTCATGGATGTGCAAAATCTCGGAAGGCAAGGGATCTAATGGTTTCAGTAACAGATATTAATGGAGTTGAACATACATCCGAGGAATCCATTTCAAAGGTAGCCATTGATTATTTTGAGGAGTTATTTATAAGTACGGGGACCAACTCTTGGAGAGATTACTTTGCAGACGTCCACCCAACCATCACTTCAGAAATGAATGCCACACTCACTTCTACTGTGACAAGAGAGCAAATTATACGAGCCATTAAAGCTATTGGGGGTGATAGAGCTCCTGGACCGGATGGACTCTCTGGAGCTTTCTTTCACCAGTTTCTCCTAACCATCAGTGAAGATATCATCGTTGAAGTTAAGAAATTTTTCAACAATGGCGTAGTTTCACCTCTCCTCAATAAAACACACATCTGTCTACTTCCAAAGATAACACAACCTTCTACTATGAGTGACTACCAGCCAATTAGCTTATGTAACGTCGCTTACAAAGTCATCTCCAAAATACTAATATGGAGATTAAAACCCATTCTTCCAGCGATCATCTCGGACCAACAAACTGCTTTTGTACTAAGACGACACATCACCGATAATGTTTTAATAGCCCATGAACTCCTGCATTCCCTCAAGTCAAGAAAACGGCAATCTCAAACTTACATGGCAATCAAGACAAATATCTCCAAAGTATATGATCATCTTGAATGGAACTTTATGGAGGAGACAATGTCTCGGCTAGGTTTCAATGAGCGTTGGATCCAATGGATTATGTCCTGTGTTCGATCAGTCTCCTACTCAGTCTTAATTAATGGAAGTCCGTATGGTGACATTATTCCACAGCGCGAGATCCGCCAAGGTAACCCCTATCTCCATATCTATTTCTCTTTTCTGCTAAAATGCTGACTCATAAACTCAACCACGAAGAAGCCAAAGGAAATATCAAAGGAATTGCTATTAGTAATAATGGACCCCGTGTAAGTCATTTACTATTTGTCGATGACTCATTCTTCTTTTGCCAAGCCAATCGTCGCAACACGGAAACTTTATCAAGAATCCTACAACTTTATGGTACTCTATCTGGGCAACAGGTCAATGTGACCAAATCCTCAATTATATTTGGCTCTCGGGGTCCCAGAATCAAAACAGCGAGAGGTTAGAGCTATTATTAATATTCAAAGATCTGGTGGATGTGGTAAATATCTTGGTCTTCCAGAGGAATTCACACGGAAGAAATGTGAAATGTTTGACTACCTAGTCTAACGAGTAAAGGAACGCACCAAAAATTGGCATCACAAGTATTTATCGGAAGGCGGAAAAGAAATTCTCTTTAAGTCAGTTGCTCTTGCCCTACCGACATATGCTATGAGCTACTTCAAATTACCAATCACCACTTGTGAAGAAATAGATTCAACATTATCACAGTTTTGGTGTGGTTCTGATGATTCAAGACGGAAGATATCTTGGGTAAGTTGGAAGAAAATGAGTCTGCCAAAAAAGGAAGGGGGTCTCGGTTTCAAAGACATAGAAACATTTAATGATGCTTTACTCGCAAAACAAGCATAGCGTATACTACAAGAACCTCAATGTCTTTTAGCGCGATTACTTAAGAGCAGATATTTTCCGGAAACTTCATTGAGAGAAGCTAAGATCCCGCGTAAAACATCACATGGTTGGCGTTCGATTCTTTGTGGGCGAGATCTTCTCTTTAAATGAATTCGTTATCAGATCGGCAATGGTGAAACTATCAACCCAACCACAGACCCTTGGTTGCCAAGTCACCCTCCAAAGTCAGCATCTAATTACACACTTCCAGAAACATTAAGGCTGAAGGATTTATGGCAGATAAATAGTAAACAGTGGGATATTCAAAAACTCCAAAGATATCTTTCGGTAGAAGATATCCAACATGCCCGACGGATGTACATACCACAACACCAAACAGCGGACAAACTTATATGGCACTGCACAAGGAACAATCGATATTCTGTCAAATCTGGATATTGGTTATCTATGCATTACCCAGACCAAGAAATTCCACCTACCGTCCTACGGAATGGCGATCCAACTCTCAAGACAAGAATATGGAAAACAAAAACATCACCTAAACTAAAACATTTTCTGTGGCAAGTTCTTTCTTCAGCACTGGGAACTGGAGCTGCACTATTACGGCGAGGGATTCCCATTGATGCAACATGTAAAAGGTGCTCTCAATTCCAGGAAACAACTAACCATCTGTTGTTCCAATGTCATTATGCTTCAACAATTTGGAGATCATCCAATCTTCCAATTTTTTTCCAACATCAAACACGCTGGAACAAAACATCGGCTCCCTCCTCGATATGTATGAGCAATGCAGTTCACCAGAGATAAAGCATACCCCATTCTGGATCCTATGGCACATTTGGAAATCAAGAAATGAGCTAGTATTTAATAAAATCACTTGGGACTCAAATTCTGAGATAGCAAAAAGCATGGATAATGTCCAAGAATGGTTATGTGCTAATAACCATGAATCACGCGTGCGAGTCCCTATAGCGCCAGAAATTCAAAGTCATTGGCATCCACCAAACTCGGGGAGTCTCAAATGTAACTACGACGCAAGTTATCACCACAACTCGGTAATAATAGGCGTATGATGGATCCTGCAAGACGAAATTGGCACATACATCACGTCGGCTTCATCAAAACTCAACCAAGGTACAAAATCACTAGAAGCGGAAAGAATGGCTCTACTTCACGCAATGCAATCCTTATGGTGTCGAGGTTACCGTAACATCATAATGGAAGGAGACTGTCAAGTACTTCATGATTTACTCCATCACCATCTCGAGAATGCATCATTAAACCCACTACTTACTGATATCCGCAGTTGGGTGGATCACTTCTCCAATATTTCGTTTACAACGGTTTCAAAGAATTGCAACCAAGTTGCGGATAAATTGGGAAAACTTTCACACCATCAGAATGTAACCTCATGTATATATTTTTATCCTCCGCACAATTTAAGGAGTTTGTTATTTAACGATTATGTAAACATTGTTTAAAGGTTCTAATAAAACTCAGACGTTAAAAAAAACAACCAGATGAAGCTAATTGAAAATGACCAAAAAAACATATTTCATGCTAATAAATAGAAAATAATTTATATCATATATGATTTAATTGTGACCAAATTATTGTTTTCATAAAATAATTTTATTGTTTATCGAATAATTTTATATTTTCATTAAATAATTGTTAAATTATCTTTTAAATAATTCTACTTTTATTTTAGTCAACTTTTAAAGATATTTTAAATGATACAATAGTAAAAAAATTAGTTAATATATAGAAAATAAATTAAAAACAAAAAACTAAAATTAGACTTTCAGACAATTCAACCACTACATAAACTATTACCATTCAAAATATATAAAATACGTAACAAATTTTAAATACGACAAAATCAGAAATTGTTTTATCAATTGTCTCTATTTATTATATCTGTTCGAGATCTGTTTTGTTCATTGGTTCGAGATCTATTATGCACTTTAAGGTTTGTCGGGCATCTACTGGTGTTTTATGAACTTTGATAGAATATTTATATTTATGTTTTTGGTTGTTGAATCAAACCATAATATATATTGTTGTGCATAGTATTTCTTTGTTAAAGACTTTTATACCTAAATGAGCTTATCAATGTCGAATAGATGAATTCTACATGACAATTTATATCTATATTTTAATTTGGAGATTTCCCCATTAGTTTTAGAAGGGACTAAATTTTTTTTTCTTATGAGCTCCATATTCTAAACTTACCCGAAAAATGTTTTTATTTTTATTTTTTATGAGTTGCAAGTTTTTTTTGCAGAATTATATTTTAGCTTATGTTTGACAGGATTATTAAATGTATCAAATTTATAATCTAATATTATTCTAGTTTATTTAACTAATCTGGTTATCAAACAAATTTTCTCTAATTAATATATTTTTTAATTAATTAATTTGTTTTCAAAAAATCTGCCAAATTCAACCAAATTTAGCAATTGCCATTTGAATTTTAAATTATTCTGTAAGATTTTGCAATTCAACAATATTCAGCCGGGTTCATTAGTCATATTTAGACCTTATACCGATAGAAAATTTATGAAATAGTGTTTTGTTTCTCATTTTAAAATGCGATTTCATTGTCAAATGTGAAAGGGCAATTTAGTAAAATCACCACAGACAACCTAAGGTTTCCGTCGTCCCTTACCTCTGAAAGGTTTTTCCCGTTCACAGCGTTTGTTGTTCTCTCTCAAACCCTTAGAAGCTTCGACGCAGGGTTTAACCCTAATTAGTTTTTGTTCTGATTGTTACATCGCTGTTACGTATAAACCCTAATTTCGAGAAATCAGTGCATTTCTCAGAACCAGCTCTGCTTGAAGATGAACTCAATCGCTATCAGAGTCTCCAAGCTTCTCAAATCCTCTCCAATATCTCCTTTATGTAAGTAATCTCACTTCTTCTTCTTTCTAAAGTTCAGAAATGTGTTTGATTTTATCATCTGTTTCTTCTTGTGTTGGTTTTGAGTGTAGCAATAAGTGCTGAAAGAGGCTCAAGGTCTTGGTTCTCGACTGGTCCTATCGATGAAGGTGTAGAAGAAGATTTTGATGAAACCATTTCAGAAAAACCTGAGCTTCAGCCTCATGGTGTTGATCCCCGTAAAGGTTGGGGATATCGTGGTGTTCATAGGGTAAAAGATTCAATCTTACAAGACTTCATTGTTAAGCATTCAATAGCTGAAGAGTATTAGAATCAAATTAGGCTTATCTAAGGCTCCCGTCGTTGCAAAAAGCCGAATTTAAAAGGAATGATCTTTTTTGTTTATTTCAATCCTAAATCTTGCCTTGAAGTAGATGCCTATGATTCCATCTTTCAATTTGGTTATTGCATTCTTGTGGTTGATATCATTGTTGATGTTCTTTAATTTGTACAGGCGATCATTTGCGGGAAAGTAGGGCAAGCACCATTACAGAAGATCTTAAGGAATGGGCGAACAGTAACGATTTTCACAGTAGGAACAGGTGGGATGTTTGATCAGAGGCTTGTAGGAGCTACCAATCAGCCTAAACCAGCTCAGTGGCATAGAATTGCAGTGCACAACGAAGTACTTGGCTCTTACGCTGTCCAAAAACTCGCTAAAAAGTAAGCTTTACTGCATTTTTGAACTATTTTTATACAAGGAATTGTATTAACAATAGTGAACAGTTCTATTTTCAGATCAACTAAGTGATAAGTATGTTAGTTAGAAGGTTGATTAAGGTATAACCAGCTCATATATATGTGAATGTGTAAAAGTGTACCCAGAAACTCTTAGTTGAATAGTATATTCTACATTCACAATCACTCTGTTTATTCTTTATTAGCTTGATTTATGATGGTACTATAAGTTAATAAATCGGAGGTGAAAGATGTCGGTTTTTATCTAAACTTTTTTTGCTGGTGCTTTGTTCAGCTCATCAGTTTATGTTGAAGGTGATATCGAGACTAGAGTGTATAACGATAGCATCAGTAGTGAAGTGAAGAGTATCCCTGAGATATGCATTCGCCGTGATGGTACATATGTTCACATTGTTGATCCGGATCATCGGTTTGTTGCTGAGTTAAGATTGTTTTGCATTTTTGTAGGGAAGATTCGGCTGATAAAATATGGGGAAAGCATTAGCAAAATCTCTTTCGATGAGCTAAGTAAGTTGTCATTTTTTCATTCAGCTAATACTCCCAAATAGAAAAAGATATATCTGCTTTTGTGTTGAAACTTTGTTCCTTATTTCGCAGAAGAAGGATTGATTTAGTCGGAGCAAGAATATTCCGGTGGCCGGAGGACAAACTGAAACAACGTTTTTATGAGTATAATCGAGCAAACAGTTTGTTTTTTTAGTTCTCTCCATTGCGTCTTTACAAGCACTGAGTTCCTTTTTATTGATATCAGGGGCATTTATGTAATTTACTGAACCTTCCGGTCTACCAAATCTACGGGTATTTAAGTTGTACTGGATAGAAGTAGAAACAAATAATAAAACTACATGATTATGAATTGGGCTCAAAGGCCCACCAAAGAAGAAAAATATTTTTGGGCCAGATTCGTTTGGGAGTGATAAGCATGGTTTCCAAACCATCGTTGAACGAGCGGTCTCGTGTTGTAGCTTTTGGTTATTTTTATTTTTTTTGTTACCATACAATTTTGGCTTAAAAAAATTAAGCCTATAAGGCTTAAATTAACGTCTTGTAAAAACCTCTCATTATTAATTGTCTTATACATCAACTAGTTAAGATTTCTTCCATCAATCGTCGAACGTGCGGTCATAATTTTTTACGAATGTAGGAAAGAAAGTTCGATAGTGTTTCTTTTCTGATGTATGTTCCAATTTTTTTGTGTAGTTTGAGATAGAAAACTAAGTATCACGTGAGGCCACGTGATGACGTAGAAATGGGCCGCTTCTTAGAAGCCACGGTTGGGCTCTACCGTACCATGGGGTCGAATTCTGGATCACATGGTGGGCCCTATTTCACAGTGTCGGTAGTCACGTGCATTCATGTGACCGTGACCCCAATATAGAACTTCTGTTTTTTGACAGCTGTTTTTTTTTCGGACAGCCCAATAAAAGTAATATAGGACCGGAATAGTATCCTTAAAATCTGATATTTTTGCTATTTAAAACATTCACAATGGCCAAAACTAATTAAAAGCACAATGAAAAAAAATTCTATGACTAGCCTCCCTCAAACTAAATATTTCAACCATTTATTCGTTTGTTATAGTAAATACGATAGTTTGATTTTCCATGGCTTACACTTAGAGCCGTGTCTACATTTCGAGAGGCTTAAGATAAATTTTTAAAATAAAAAATTTGTTTAAATTTTTTTGCAAAATTTATACAATTTAAAACACAATAAATATATATAACTTTAAAAAAATATTTTAATTTTATAAGATAAGAAAATTTAAAACTAAATTATTCTTTAATTTTCAAAATTTTATTATTTTTATTTATATTATGTAGCTATATATTAATATTTTTTATATATAATGTATTTATCTAATGTAAAAGCAAAAGTATATAAATGATATGATGTGGAACTAAAATATAAAATAAATTCATAAATAAAAAAGCAACTTTAGACATGGAACTCTAAATATTAAGATAAGAATCAACATAACTACTAAATTTTTTTACTAATAAGGGCCCTATTTTTTGCTCTAAATGAGGAACCCTAAGCAAGTGTCTTATTTTTAACAAAGTAGACACGTCTCTACTTAAACTATTATTATTTCAACTAAATTGATAATATAGATCATTTTTTTTGTTTATGATTTATTATCTCATGCCTATTTATTTTTCAGTCCTTCCCTTGTTTACAACTTCTATTTTTTTGCGAAAAAATATAGTTTATGTTGTTTTTTTATGATAAAAAAAGAAAGATAAGATAATATGTTGTTTTAGCTTCATTTGTTTAGTCAAAAAAGATTATTCAGATTACGGTGCTTTCAGGATATTGCTCTAATCAGATTCTAACGAGAAGTCAATTACTATTATATTAGCTATTCTGTTTTTAGTAGCTGGTACAAGATTCTTGTGTCAAGATTTGATGTGCAAGTTGCAACTCATACCTGAGAACCATTACGAAAAGGAGTTAAATCAGACTAGAGGTATAATATAAAATAGATTCAAATTTGGTAAATTAATACCATAGATTCAAATTCAAATTCTTGATCAAATATTTTTGTTATTAATACCCAAAAAATGGAGCTGGACGTAGATCCTAGTACCGAGATTGGTGGAGTGGGACAGTTCTTTAGTGTAGCAATTAAAATTTCGTACGTGCGGTGACATCTGTTTGAGAGCCTTATTAGAGCATGTGTCAAAATGAGCTTATATTATTAAAAAAATTGTTGCTACGACAGTTTATGTATTTTTAATTAGGTATGGACATTTGGATATAAAAGTTTTGGATTCGTATCGGTTATACTCGAGTTTAGATGGGATCGGTTTTAAAAAAATTAGTACATGTAAAATCTCCAAAAAAAGTCGGGTACTATTTTAGTTCGGGTATTATCGGATATATTGAATCTCTAAAAGTGCAAAAACACCCGAAAATAGCAAAACTATATGAATCCGTAAGAAAATTTAATATCAAAATACTCAAAATATGTTAAACCACCCAAAAAGTACAAAATTACCAAAAACATCTATGTATGTTAGTGTATTTGGTTTAGATTTTTGAATACCCGATCAGTTTTCAAATAATATTGGAGACCGAACTGATACATGCTGGTATCTGAGAGCAAAAACCAATCGGATAAAATGAATATAACCGAATTTAATTTGAAACAGATTTTTTGGTCAGTTCTGGTTTGGGCTTTTGACGCCGGATTTTTTGCCAGGGCTATTTTTAGTGTTAAAAAAACAAAACTTATGCTGGGTACAAATTGACCAATTATTTTAAAATAATTTTTTCCCGGAGATAAAACTTCATTTTCTAATTGTTTGGCTTTTAATGACCAAATGATTAATCATTTTAACGACTATATGATTTGTCCTTTAACTTAACCTTAATGTCTAGACATTTATACTTACACATAAATATAAATATAATCTAACTTGGCGATGGCGGAGAATATTTTTATTTAACTCAAAATGTAAACAAATTTTCGTAAATAGATATTGAATAATGAATAGTTTTTTTTTTTTTTGTGAATAATGAATAGTTGGCTGGATTCTTTGTGATAATTTGAATTTGGTCATGGTATCTGGCCTTTCGTGCAATCATGAAGTTCCAAGAAATTCTAAATCGGTACGATCTTCAATTCATGCACCGTTTGTTGTGTGTTATCCTCAGAAACGATCCAATATTCCAATCTTTGGCAATAAAAATCATTTTGAGAGTAAGATAAGCACCGCGTAAATGTACTTACATGCAGTGACGGACTCAAGGTAAAAATTTGATAAATGCAAAGTAGTGTTAAAAAAAATCAAAATAAATGAAAAGGAAGAAGAGAGGTTTCAAACTAGAGAGAAGGAAGTTCATTAAGCACAAATAACTATTTGCGCTAGTGATTTTTTTTGGATTTTATATACAAATTAATATATATATTTAGATTTAAGGTGGATCAACTGACACACCTTCTTTCTTACTAGGTCCGTCCTTGCTTGCATGGTAAGAGCATCTTCAATGGAGGATCACCTTTGGGTGTTCTTAGAGTAAAAATAATAATATAATAATATAAGATCATGTGTTTAGATCTTTTTTTTAGAAATTGATTAGTGGGAGAACATGTGTAAGATCTTGGAGAAGGAAGAAGGAAACCGTAGTCGCGATTTCGATTTTTGGAGAAATGAAAATGTTTTCTCCTTTGCAAAAAAACGGTTCCAATCACAGGCTGACACGTATACCAAGAACAAGGCTAAAAACAGATCTCGGGCGAGATCACTTCCCTCTGATCCAAGCCCACTATTCTTTTTTTCTCAATTTTTATATTCTTAAGCACATGGCCCATGATCTCCCTTTGTAGATGGCCTAACGAAAAGATAAAAGAAATGGTTTCTCGAACTTGTCATCCTAAGAGACATATATGATACAACTTAGTTGAAAACATTGTATATTTTTATTCAAAAATAACAGAAAAAAAAATTTAGGCCCTACTAAAAAAATTCAAAAAAATGTTGACTTCTTAAATAACATATATTTTTATTAATTTGATAATGGATCCTGACAAAAAAACTTCTCTTGCTCATGATCTAAACCGCTCTTGATCCTAAGAGACATATATGATACAACTTTGTTGAAAACGAATAGATAACTTGTAAGCAACAAGTCATTGAAATATCATTTCGGTAAAAGTAAAGTGTGACGAATCTAAACAAGAAGTTATTTGAAAATATATATATACGCCAGTTTTTAAAAATACACCGACACATATAAATCATCCAACTTTCACAAAAATATTTAATCAAATGCACCGCTATTTCAATAAATAACGGGTGATAGTGCCAACGTGTTTCCCATATGTGCGCACACACCAAATTCCTGCACACACCATCATGGTGTTTACATTTTTTTTTTAACCGGTTTTATATATACTAAGTACTAACATAAGCCAAGTAAAAATTTTATTTGCAATATGTTTCAAAATTTTGATTTACAGCACCAAACCCACTTGATAATATAGATATGTTTAGCGATAATTCAAACTGGTATAACATACATTATACACTATTGACAAGGAAAAAAATGAAAAAAAAAATACAATTCAACTTCCTTTTCCAGTAGACAATTTATTGCGGTTGGGAATATCCTACTCACATACAATGATGCACTTGTGACTTTTCATTTTTCACCCACCGTTTACTTCCTCACTTTTCCATCCTCTTTCACATGTTTTCTATCAAATTTTCTTTGAACATATATATAGTTATCTTATTTGATAAAGAACATATACTGTATATAGTTATCTTATTTGAATGCAATGTCATTTTATAGTATTATTGATTAGTTAAATATATACCTTTTTCTCTTGATGGAGAATAAAATTTGGAACGGGTATTATTTGTCTAGAATCTACCGACCATTCATGGCATTAGACAAATAGTGGTTGGTAGATTCTAAATGGTTTTTGGTTTTTAGTTTTTGGTTTATAGTTTTTGAGTTTTTTGGTGTAGATTTTAAGGGAGAAACAAAATTATTGTGGTTTTTGGTTTTTCTTTGAAAATTAGAGAAACCATCAAAAAACTAGTTTTCCTAACTTTTAGGGAATCTATTTTTTTGTAAAATTTTGAATGGGTGAAAATTAAATTTTCAAAAATCTAAAACCAAAAACTGTTTCAAAAACTACAAACAATCAAGGCCAAAGTAAGAAACATAACAAAAAAAACCAAAAAATTAAGCTTTAAACTTCAAGACAATGTATAATTTTTAGTTTTTGGTCAGTTATTATTTTTTATTTTTTTGATCATATTAAGCTTTTATTTTTTTTAGTTTTAGAAAGGAGACTACTCTCAAACTAGGGCTACTCTGTTTGTACACATAGGTAGGAGATTCGAGACAGGGCAAACTAGGGCTACTCTGTTTCTTGTAATTCAAGAAAGCTGTTTCTCCTTTTTAGTTTCTATTCTAGAAATTGGATATTATAGGATGCAAAAATGGTGGAGTAGCGGAAGCTTAGAGATGATATGCGGAATTCGGTATAAGTTGAGAGTCCTCCTCTCAAGGCTTTGCTCACGAAAGCTCTTATGGAAAACTTGAGTTTTTTCTTTTTGGTTTTTATTGATTAATCAAACACAAGAATGAATGAAAACAAAGCCATGGATTCCTATTTATATAGCTTCTAACACCGACCTAAAGCTATTAGGAATCCTATTAAGAAAAGTAAACTTAAAACCAGCTTTAGTTAAGAAATAATAAAAAATAAAACACCTACTTCAGGAACACGCTAAAAACACCAAAACCTAAGGCGTGTTCGGCAAGGATGCGCTGCATCAAGTCCCCCGGGGTTGAAGGAGATTCGCCCTTGAATCTAGAGTGTCATTGTCCCCACGATACGGAAAATGTGCTTCATGTTAAATGCGTCTTCGGTTCAAATATGAGCTGGAAGCCGTACCTGATATGCATTCTTATTGATATGTTCAAGAACCTCGACGAGACCAATTTTCCGGGCACAGAGTTTGTTATACGCACGTGTGGGCATGCGATCCTTAGTCAAGATGACCCACACTTGGTCACCCGACGCGAATATCACTTCACGGCAGTGTTTGTCAACAACAGCTTTGTAAGCAGCAGACGAAGCTTCAAGGTTCGCATGAGAAAACTGATGAATTGTCTGGACATTGTCAACAAAATTGACGGCTTGACCATGGAGACGAGTTTTATTCGGAAGGGGAGCTAAATCCACAGGAGCACAAGGAATAATACCGTAAATGACCTGGAAAGGACAAAATCCCAAACTACAGTTGGCGGCGTGATTGTGAGCGTATTCCGCAGTACAGAGTTTAGAATCCCATGATTTCAGATTACCCCCAACAAGGCTGCGAAGGATGTTGCCGAGAGCACAGTTAGTCACTTTCGTTTGGCCATCGGTTTGTGGGTGATATGCATATGATTTATTATTGAGAAGTGGTTTTAGTCAAGTGGTTAACGGTCCACCTCTACAGTCTTTCTATTAGAGTTCGACTTCAGCAAATCGTGTTTTTCCGCAAAATAAAATTTTGGCTATAGATCAGGTCTTGTCGATTCAATTGATGTAAAAAAAAAAAAGCATATGATTTATTATCTTGGGTAACTACTTACTACATTATTAATTAATACATTACTACTACTACTTCAAAATTAATAGGTTATATTTTCACCTAATTTTGAAGTAGTAGTGTAGCCATTTGTAGGGAAAAAGACTCTTACTCTTTGATCGGAAACAGTTTTTATTAACCGTTCACCATTTCTCTAGTTGGATAAATGGACTATTAAGCCCAATTCTTTTCATGCTTTCTTATTTTATGTAACTATCAAAACTAAATTGGGCCTGGACTGGGTTACATGTAACAAACTTTTATTGAATTCGAGCTATCACACGCCAACAACACTAATAATACAAACCATTCGAATAAACGGTGTAGTCCTACCATTTCTATGTTCTAGGCCTACCATTTCTACTTTCCATTTACCGTTGTCAAATACGAGTTAAATCTTCAGTCTTTTGATACACTCTTTGCAATAACTCGAGCAATCAAATTGGTTGGAGCAGCTACTTATGAAAATTCCCCGATGCAAAAATGTTCAAAACACCTTGAATTCTTGTCAGAAATTGCCACCAAACTTTGAAGAACATATAAAGCTTCAACAACTACCTGACATTCTGACACCATATCCAACCGCGTGATATGAAGATCTCGTAATGCTTCTAAGAGCTGTGAGGCTCTACAAATAAAATAATGTTTTAATTAAACAAAAAGAATTGACCAATAGAAAATAGACATATGAGTGATAGATCTCTTGCACTATTAAAAAAGTTTCTCAAATGTTATAATTAAACAAAAAGAATTGACCAATAGAAAATAGACATATGAGTGATAAATTTCTTGCACTATTGAGAGACTTTGTTAATAGTGCTAGAGACCATTCTCCAAATGTCATTTTTTATTAAACATCTTTTTATTTTAATTAAAACATTAATTTTAAAGTTTTGAGAGACTCAAGTGAGATACTACCATTCGTAGTGCTCTAAGTTCTAAGGCCCAAAAGACACATCTCAATTCCTCAAAAATCGATTGGCGAGCAGGCATCTCGGGCATGAAACATTACTTTGTCCTCGGTAATCCTACTCGGTAATCCTGTATGATCCAAAGCTCTTCCAGTGAGGGATGATGTTTTTTTTTTACGGCAAAAACGAAACTTCCATTAAGCTTTCAGGATGCGGTTTTCTTCGGGGAAAAACCAATCCGGAGTTTGAGAGCTTACATGGGTAAATGATATACCACGTGCTCGAGTCTTCTTAGCAAGAAGATCGACACGGACATTCAAAGAACGAGAAATAAAATAGATAACAAAAGACGTAAAAGAGAGTTTAAGAGAAAGGAAATCTTCTAACTCTGATGCATAAGAGGGCCAAAGCTCTGGTGATCCAACAATCGTAACAAGCTCCTTGCAATCTGTTTGGAAGGCTACATCATCAAGATGAGGGATGATCTATTTACCCACGATGATGCAATGTTGCACTCAGGCTGCAAACTAAAAAAAAATATGGGCCGTTTTAGTTTGCTAGGGAAAACAAGGTGTTTAAAAAAGAAAAAATATGCTTGACAGTGGAGTTGAACTCTAGATGTCTTAAACTATAAACTTTCGATTTTAGCCACATTTTAGCCACATTTGAAGCTGTTTGTTCAGACTATAACGGTATTAAGGATGATTGTACACAAAATAATCCCCACTCTTCACCGAAAATAACGGTATTAATGATGATTATAAGGCTTCTAATACAACCCATTCAATTAGAGGTTGCCATGGACCTAAAACGAAAAGTAAACTAAAAAATCCTAAAAACTGTATTCTTGTTGGTTATTTCAAAGTTATTATTATTATTATTTTAAATATGTAAAACTATACACGAACGAAACCAATCAAAATTCACCTAAATAAATATATATACTTTTACAACTGTCTAACTATTTAAATTATTGTGGATAACTATCAACAAAGATGTTGATATGCAAATCTGTTTGAATATGAAAGACTCGACAATTATCTCATTATTTTTCTCATATAGTAAATGCTGTATTATATTCAATACTTCAACTCACAAAGTCATCTTGTTTCAAGTACACTTTAATACTTAACTTCTCATCGAGGACAATGACAAAGCAGAGGTGTGACAAAACAAACTCCCCAGAAAATATATATATATATATATGAATAAAACAAGTGTAAAGAATTAAAAGAAAAAAAGATAATCGAACAAAACAAAAAAAGAATAACACAAAAAAAAATCTCTAAAAAGAAAACATGTAAATTGGAAAACTATAACTGAGCAAACAAAAACGAAAAGAAATATATCAATAATTGAGAGTGACAACTAAAAATGACGAAACACTAGGAAATGGTAGAGCTCTTTAGATCAATAACAATGACGTTTATATTTTCTTTGCTTCCTCTAGCTATTGCAAGCTCCGCCAGTATCACCGCAGCCTTTGTCGAGCTTGATTCACTTTTGCTTCTATCAAATTTATCAGAACACAATTTTTTTTTTTATTATTCGAGATCATTAGTCTTAATTATAGTAATTATCTTACATCTACATATATATATACATGTAAATGAAAAAGGGATTAATTATGATCTTAAAACTCACATAGGTCCAGAACCGGCGTTGAACACATTTCTATGAAACATTTGAATGGAGTCCCACTTTTTAGGGGATCCTCACAAAAAAAAACTATATATATATGTATATATATTTTAGTTGACGTTAAAGAGTAAAAAACATATATATATATATATGAAAATGATGAATAATGTATTAATTTTCGTATAAATATTTGATAAAATATTGTGTGAATCTCAAATTATTATTATTTAAATATTACAATAGATTATTTAATTAAAAAAAGGAAATTTAAGTTAACTTCCTTCTTTATGTGACTTCTCATTTTTTTCTCTTCTTTTGGTTTTAGAGAGATAATATTTTCTCAAAAAAATCTGAATCGTTAATTTATTATAAGGCAAAAAGCTATTTGAATTTTTTTGAAAGAAAAGAGAAAAAATCATAGTTAAAAATCTCGATTATACAAGTTTGAAAGATGATTTCGCAGAGAAAAATAGAAGAAATATTGTTTTTAGAAGCTTTAAATTGTTGTTATTTTTTAAAGATATTATTGTAGTTTTTTTTTTAACTTTATTTTTGTGGAGACTAGAATTTTTATTTTTCTATTAAGTAATTGAAGAATTTTTTTTTCGTTTGGGACCCCAAATTTCTCAGGACCGGCTCTACATACGTCAATAAAATCATAAGAAGAAAACGAAGTTAAAAAAAATAAAATAAGGATCTAACCCTTCAGGTAAATTGCTGTGAAGACAACTTTTGACAAGCTGATATGTGTCATCGTCGGAGACAACCTCCCATAGACCATCGCATGCAAGTACTATGAAATCGTCTATTATATTTCTTTTATGGATCTTCAATTTTTGCTCTAAACCCTGTGCATAAAGGTTACACAAATATTATTCGTCTAGATATCTAAAAACTAATTCTATATTTAAAATAAATAATAAACGAATAGAAAAACTAAAATCAATTTGTTTTTTTTTTAAATCACCTGGTGATGATGGTTATGGCATAGCGGCAAAGCGATTCCGCCGTGAGTGTAAAGAACCACCCTTGCGCCGCCACGGCACAGCACAACCACCTCCTCTTTTCCGACTATCGTAACAACCGCTTTGGCCGTGGTGGATCCCACCGTCCCAACCGCCTCAGGAGAAAAACATGATCTCATCACTTTATTCCAGTCGGCTGCCACCCCACGGCCGTGGCATGCCGTTACCTCCTCCTTCACAAGCCGACGCAGCCTCTCTTCAACGAATTTAGCGTGCCTAAGGCCGTCGAAGATTCCAAAAATGTCGTAAGACGGTATCTCCTCGACGACAGTGGAAACGGCGGTTGTCATTGCTCTCTGCCGTCCCATGACTGAGACTACTCCGTGACCGGCGTTTGTTTTTCCGTCTAGATCGTTAATTGCCACGTCTGCCATTAGTGTATCAACAGAGACTTGCGTTGATCTTAAGTTCTAAGAAAATTTGATTAACTTAGAACAAAAAATGATCTTAAGTTCTAAGAAAATTTGTTCTCAAGTAATAATTAACTATCATAATTTTTTAAACAATAAAGACTATCATACTTTTTTCCATTTTAAAAGTGAAATTTTAATTTTTATGTCAAAATCGATATAAAAAAAATAGACAGTTTGCTGACCAAAAATTTAAAAGAAAGGAAGAGAGACAGTTTAGTGCTAAAGAAAATATACACTTGAAAATTCGGAAACATAAGCAAAATGAGTGATTTCCAAATATAGTGAAATAATATACCGTTGTCTTCGATTTTTGGCAATTTGACAGGTCTACCCTCGCCGCCGGTGGTAAATCCTGGATCAGCCATTCTTACCCGCTTGTTCTCGCCGGAGTCGCTGTCTTCGGCTAGAAAAGTATCTGTTTTCATGATAATGATTCCTCTTTTAAGTCTTCGACAAGACTAACACTCGTTGAGGTGGGCAAAAAGGATGTTATATACCTAACACATGCTTGTGTATATACACTAATATACACTAATATCTTTACGTGTCTTTTTCTGTTATTATAAAAAAAAAAATGAAAGACGGTCCCAAGACAGCCACTTCTATCGAGATACGCGTTTCCTTACCAAAAAAAAAAAAGAAAAAAAAAACGTTTTTTCATCGAACAAGAAAATAGTTAATTAGAAGTTGTAATCTAGACATCTTGGTAGACCACAGTGTATTTGATTATGTGACTATTTTACAAAGTGATTTGTTTGTTTGTTTGTCTCTTAGTCAAGTGGTCTGAGACCAGACACTTCTTTAACTCCAACATGGGATATTGGCTACGACTAATCAACTCTCGTCGACTATTTTGATATCTACTACTAATTACAATCTTCGGATATCAATTCCGATTACTCTTTTGTTGTAGTATTTTTTCTAAACCAAGAAAAATAATAGTGAAATGTATCACATATGTGAAATAAAAGGTATCGTTCTCAACATCAAATGAAAAAGGTATCGTTCTATGGGAAACTATTGATTTTTATTCTTACCAACCAAAAAAAACTATTGGTTTTTATTAGTTTTGATCATATAAAAATAAAGCTTAAAAATTTTATAAATACGGTGCTATTTTTGTTTTAAAAAAGTTTGTAGTTCGTGGTAATTAATAGGTATCAACATGCAACACCACTATCCGTATTTACCTATATATATATATAGTTATATAGCAAATATACATTTTTAGTTAAAGTAGTTAAATATACATATGGATAAGTGAAAACAATACATACATACCGATATTACTAAATAATTTCTGGAAGACTCCATCAACTTGTTATTAAATCCAATAAAAATAATTAGACTACAATAGAGTGTAGTTTTTTGTGGCTCTATCAGAGATTTCAACCTTGAAAATATATTTTGAAGAAAAAGGTTGAGAAAATATATTTTTGTTTTCCATCGATTCATTAAGTATATATATACGTCGAATAGTTCAAATGCGTCAAGATTTATACTAATATAAGTAAGTTATATGGAAAGAGGAAAAAAGAGCATCATTTTTCTGCAAAAGGGAGGTCCGTCCACTGACGGACACATATTATGAGTAACGACACACGTCTGTTTCATAACTTGCATGCATTTTTAATTTGTTCGTCAACTTGCATATGTTTCAAAAAGTACAAATTAAAAAGAAAAAAATAGAAGAAGAATTATGGCGACAACAACGCTTAGTTTTGTGAAAGGATAGGTATAGATTTTAAAGTTTTCTTGGACTTTTCTCTCTTAAGGGGGCGTTAATTGGAATATATGAGCAGGGATCCAAAATGGTTTTCTTTGGTGTTCCTTGGTCAACCTCATGCGAGTGTTTACATACATATATATATATATTATATACATATAAGACCAGGTGCATATTCTAAATCTGAAAGTCAATTAGGAGAATAACCATGCGTCAAAAAAAGTTTGGTAAATTACTTTTCCGGAGAGTGAAAAAATTCAGTAATGCTCTCATGCAAAAATTCAGAAGTGCGTACATAAAAAAATATCACATATTATGTTAAGATAAATAGATTAGTGATATAAAGAAAAATATAACATCATAATATAAAATAATATATTATATAAAATTATTAATGTTTCATTTGGAAATTACGTTTATACATAAATAATGATGTCTAAAAAATAAATTGTTTGAGTGCGTGATTAAAAGAAAAATGATGCATCTTGATAAAATACCATAATATATATAAATAAAGTCATTGGTATAAAAAAAATTTTAGAGTGTTAATACAAGATAACATGAAATTTTGGATAAAAAAGGAATAAAGATTCTAAAAAAAAAAAATCTAACATTATTTTTAAACAGAAATAATGATATATCATTTTAAACAATACGATGAAGAAGACGAGATTTAAAAAAAAAATAGCATAAAATAGAAAAGAATTATGTGTGATAAGGTGAAGGTCTTTATAGTCTTTTCTACATTCTCTCTGATAAGCAATGTTGATCAAAATTTATTTACTTAATTCTTTTTTAGTCAAAGGTTATCTACTACAAATTCCAATCAAATTAATCAAAATATACCAAGAAACACATCCTAAGAAGAATTAAAGAAATATTTCTTACATTATATGTTAAATGAAAAAAACATCATAAAATTTTTTTCTAATAAAAATAGTTAAAAGAACAGAATTTAACTGTCGGTCTTGTATTAAATAGAGAAAAACAAATAATAGGATTACCTGACCAGTTTACTGCTTAGATAATGGATCGTTATTATTAACCAATGAGCATAAACGGTCGTTAGCACTCTCTAATAAGTAGTCATATATATATATATATATTTATTTATTTTTTTTGGTAAAGAAGTAGTCATATATATGGTTAGAGAGTTTTCTTTTTAAAGATTTTGTAAACCATTTCTAGTAATAAAAGTGACGTTAAAAAAAAAGTAGTCATATATATAGACTAATTGTATTTTAACCCATTTTTTTACTTTTCTAATAACCTACTTCTTATTCTAACTATACTTTTTTCTATTTTTTTCACTATTCATTTTTAATCAATATCATTTTACCCTCTAACTAAGTTAATGTTAGTTAGTTATATATTTAATTGGATTCAGACTAAAATAGTTAGTTTTCTTTTAATTATTGTAGTTGGATTCAAAATAACTTTTTTAGATATAATGGATGAAATTAAATATCATTTTCTTTCTCATATTTTCTTGCATATTTTTTTTTCTCTCTTTTCATACTCTCTCTCTCCATCTTCTACTTTTGTGTATGTTTTATGTTCTATAAACTAAATTTAGATTTAGTTTCTCGTATTTGAGATAGAAAAAAACTAGCATCATGCAAGAATTCTATAGATATCCAATATCATTCTCACGTGTGCCATCTATCTTTTCTTGGTCATTTGTTTGTTGTTATATGGACACACATATTCAGTATTCACAATCTATTATGTTAAATTATATGATTTTGAATAAAAGTCATTATACATGTATGCTTATACTCGAATCAAAAATTAATAATCATGATGTATTTTTTAAGTGATCTAACATAACAATTGTTACATTAACAAACCGAATAGTGAATAATGTGAATAATGAGGACAATGTTGTTTTCCATTATTAACTCCGGTATATTTATTATATCGATATCTCCAACCCCTAAGTTGGCCATTTTTAGATAATCAAATAGTGAACAATAAGAATAATGAGAATAATATGGGTGTTTATGCTCAACTCCGGTATATTTACACTACAAGAAATCAACCGCAATTCCGACGGTATTTCCGACGGAATTAATATCCGTCGGAAAATACCGACGGAATTCCGACGGATTTTTGACGGATTTGAAAATTTTAATATCCGTCGGAAATCCGGAATCCGTCGGTATTTTCCGACGGATTACCATCCGTCGGTTCCTGTCAGTAATCCGTCGGTTTACCGTCGAAATTTTCATTCGGATTCCGACGGATTAATATCCGTCGGAAAATTTGAACGTTAATATAGCCGTTGTTATAGCCAGTTATTATAGCCGTTAAATTCGACGGATTTAAACGGAGCGTTATTATATATATGTTACCATACTTCTCCATTCAATCACAACAAAAATTCTACCCAATAATTCTTTAAAAATCGTGGTAGAGAGATGTCATCTTCTAGAGATTTCAGATCGTGGATGGATGAAGAAATGTTTGATCCAGAGTCGAAGTTATTAAACGATGGTTATGCACGAGGTATATGCGAGTTCATGGCGTTTTGGAAATCAACCACGAGTGAAAACAAGTGGTAAGATGAAATGTCCATGTTCAATTTGTCATTCTCGTAATGTTAAGATAGAATTAGTATGGCATCACTTGTATAGCAATGGATTTATGCGGGTTACAAGATTTGGTATCTACATGGAGAAAGAAATTTTGAATATGGTAGTAGTAGCGAGTGAACCCTATGTTGCGGATAGCTTAGGAGAACATAGAACGGAAGTAGATTTTGGTGTTGGTACCGTTGAGATGGTGAATGATGCGTTTAGAGAATTTGTCTTCACCATAATAGATGAGGATAGGGTTGAAGAACCAAATGTTGAAGCTAGAAGATTTTTTGATATGTTGAGGCATGAAGCAACCATTATATGATGGGTGTAGAGATGGTCATTCACCTTTATCATCTGCTAGTAGAATGATGACCATTAAGACGGACTTCAATTTGGCAGAGGAATGTGTTGATGCGATTGCAGATATGGTGAAAGATCTTTTGCTCGAAGATAATCTTGCACCGCATCATACTACGAGGTACGGAAACTTGTAGGTGGTCTTGGTTTGCCGTATCAAGTAATTGATGTGTGCATCGACAATCCGTATGATATATTGGAGAGAAGATGAAGACAGGAGAAGTTGTCGATTTTGTCAGTAAACCACGGTTTCAAGATACTAGTGGGAGAGTTCCAATTCCATTTAAACGTATGTGGTACTTACGCTGACTTCGAGGTTGAAGAGGTTATATCAATCTGAGCGCACGGCAGAAGCAAATGAGATGGCATGCGAACATCGTCAAGATGGAGAGATTACACATCCGTCGGACGCTAAAGCGTGGAAACATTTTCAATCCATGTATCCGGATTTTGCGTATGAGAGAAGAAATGTGTACCGGGGTTATGTACGAGATGGTTTCAACCCATTTGGAAAGCATGGAAGGCAGATTCGTTGTGGCCCGTAATCGTAACACCGCATAATTTGCCCCCCGGTATGTGCATGCGTCGAGAGTTTTATTTCTCTCTGTTCTTGTTCCTGGCCCTGAGCATCCAAAGAGATCACTAGATGTATTCCTCCAGCCATTGATCTATGAGTTACAAATGCTATGGAGTCACGGTCTTTGAAGTGTTTGATGTTTGGCGCCAGCAGAATTTTAGGAGGCGGGCGGTTCTTATGTGGACCATTATCGATTTTCCAGGATATTGAATGTTATCTGGATGGACCACGCGTGGAAGACTATCGTGCCCATATTGCTCAGACAACACAGATGCATTCCAATTGAGGAACGGAAGAAAGTCGTGTTGGTTTGATTGCCATAGAAGGTTTCTACCGATGGAGCATCCGTATCGTCGGTCTAAAACTTTATTTACGAAAAATAAACAAGTGTTTGAAGCTCCAATTGATGAGGAAGACGGCTGTATATTATTGGAGCAGTTGAGAGATTTTGGTGCTCCGATGACTTCTGAATGTGGAGGTAATGGACATGAAATTGTGTACGGAGCCGGGGAAGTTCATAATTGGCACAAGAAGAGTATCTTTTGGGCACTGCCTTCCTGGACGGACCCTTTATTGCGGCACAACCTCGACATGATGCATGTTGAAACGACCTTCCTTGATAACATAATGAATACGGTTTTAAATGTCCGGGGAAGACAAAAGACAATCTGAAGTCTAGGTTGGACTTGGCGAGATTTGCGATCGTGATTTTCTTGAAATTCTTCCCAATGGTAAATATCCTTTTGCTCCGTACTTGGTTGGATGCACAAAAGAAAAAAGAATTTTTTGATTGGATTCAAGACGATGTCAAATTCACTGATGGATATGTATCTAATCTAATTAAATCGACTATGGTGAAGGAAAGTTTATCGGAATGAAGAGTCATGATTGTCATGTTGTGATGCAGCGACTTCTTCCATTCGCTTATGGAGCTCCTTCATAAAGATGTTTATGAAGCAATTGCAGTATAATTATTTTCATGTGTATTTTAAAAATTATTGATATTTTTATTTTATATATATTTAAATTTGTGTTTTTTTATTTGCAGGAGTTGGTGCTTTCTTTCGGGATTTATCCATGAGAACACTTACACTTGAGGGGATTCGCAATTTAGAAGCCAATATACCATTGATCCTTTGCAATCTTGAGAAGATATTTCCGTCCTTTTTTGATGTTATGGAACATCTTCCGATCCACCTCCCCCATGAAGCCGCACTTGGTGGTCCTGTTCAATTCCGTTGGATGTATCCTTTTGAGCGGTACATGTTCCATCTTAAGAAGAAGGTTAAAAATTTAAGTCGAGTTGAGGGGTCAATTGTCGCATGAGCATCAACGAAGAAACCTCACATTTTGCGAATATTACTTTCCATCGGAAGTTTATTAAGAGTAAACGCGTCTGCTCGCCGCGATGATAGAGGTGAGAAAGCCATGTATCCATTGGTGGTCCCCGACTTGTTTTCGCAAGTTGGTCGAGTAAGTGGAAAAGGGAAGAAACGCAAAAAAAAAAAAAAGGAGTAGACACACTTGCATAAGTAGAACGTAACAAATTGTGAGGAGATGGTGGAGTACGAAAGGTAAAAAACTAAATCTATTTAAATACTAAATTATTTTTTACAACCAACTAATAGGAACCAAAGGTTATAGAATGTTGTTTGATTTCAGGCTTTACATGGCAATAATACGTAGCCATTTTACGGAAAAAAAGAAGAACTTGAACTGCATAAGGAGAACGATTATATTACTTGGTTACAATTTTACGTAAGTAGGCTATAATAGTAATATATAAATGCGAAATTATTATGTTAGTGTTTTATATTAATTTTGTCGATATTATTTTCTTAGGTTAATGAAGGAATTAGAGGTGGCTCAAGTTTTCCGACATGGTTAGTAGAGTTAGTAACTGGCCCAATCTACATTGCGACCTCATATCCTAGGTATTGCAGTAGGGGATTTGCGTTTAGGATTCACGATGAAGGAAGGTCAAGACCAACTGCAGATTATGGGATTTCGCTCAATCTGGTGATGTTGTCTACTACGGGATTCTCGAAAGAAATATTGCTAGTTCGCTACCGGGGATGTTGGACATGAGGTGCATTGTTTTTATGTGTGAGTGGTATGATCCAGAAGTTGGGCGTGGGGTTAAGGTGAACCAATTTGGCGTCACGTCAAGAAATTCTAGAAGAAGACTTAGACGTATGACCCATTCATCCTAGCATCACAAGAGGTTCGGATATTTTAATAAATATTTTATTAAAGTTTTGGGATTCTATTTATCTTTTATTTGACTTCATAACTTACATTTATTTTTTTTAGGTATGCTATATTCGTTATCCTACGGTAACACGGCGTTCAGATCCTTGGATTACAAAGTGACTCCAATTAATCCAAGAGGCAAAATTTATGGAGTTTCGAAGACGATGCTTTACAACCAACTAGAAGTGTTCCAATGGATCATGTCGGGCATTCTTTTGATACATTCCTTGTGGTTGATTTGACGGAACTTGGAGATGATAGAGTTCATTCAGAATCTGAGGAGGAACTTGGAGAAGTTGATGAGGGCGAAGACGAGATTCCTTCAGAAGGATCATTATCTGATTCATATTAGTATTTTAACCGCAAACTTTTGTTTTTATTTGAATTTTGTATTTTAATTTGTAATTTAAATATTACAGTTTATAATAATTAAAACCATACCTTACATTAATAAATAAAAACAGTAAAAATCATAAACAAACCAAAATAATTAAAAACATCCTAAATTAAACAAAAAACCAAAAAATTTCTATATCCGTGAATCTGTCGGACATTTCGACGGATTTCGACGGATAACAAAGGAAAAGAAATCGGCCAATGTCAGTCAATCCTTAAACTGAGACACGTGTAACCACGAATCCGTCGGAAATTTCCGGGATTTCAACGGATTTCAACGGTTTTGTGGTTTCGTGGTATTTAATCCGTTTCTCTTGAAATATATTTGTAGTAGGGTTTGTTACTCTTTTTAATGATAAAATACTAACATATACCTTGTTACATATCATATATATCAAAATAAAAAAAATCTCAACTATCATGTCTACATGTTACTACATGATACATATCTTATAACGATGGTTTCTAACCATAACAACTAAATTTCTTTGGATTTCGTATAATTCATTTGTAACAATGTATTTGTTTATATTTTATCATTACAATGAGTAACAAATCCTACTACAAACATTTTTCAAAGGAAACGGAATGTAAACGAGCACGAAACCTCAAACCCGTTGGAAATCCGTCGGAAATCCGTCGGAAATTGCCGACGGATTTCCGACGGATTCGTGGTTACACGTCTCCTCCACGCTCCATTTGTATTGATCCGTTACACGTCTAACTTTCGCGTATCCGACGGATATTTCCGACGGATTTCCGACGGATTCGCGAAATTTAGACGCGGCAAATGAAATTTTCATTTCCCGGGAAAATTAATTTTCGCGTATCCGTCGGAAATCCGTCGGAAATTACCGACGGATTACCGACGGATACGCGAAAATTAAGGCGGAATCTTCCCGAGACCGCGTGTCATTTAATATTAAACGTTTCCGACGGATTTTCCGTCGGAAATCCGTCGGAATTTGTTCATATATACTTCGTCTTCTTCCTCCCGCATCTGTAACCAAAAACGAAAAAAAAAACCTCAAAAGTTCCGATTTCGACTTCCGATTTCCGTCCGATTGAAGCTCTGATTTCGACATCAATCATCAAGCATCAACATGTCTAACAATCCTCCATCAATTCCATCTAATTTGTAAGTTTCAAAACTATAAAAATTAGAGATTTCTAAGGTTTTAAGATTTATGTTAGATTTAGGTTGTTGGATGTAAGATTTAGGTTTTAGGATGTTAGATTTATGTTATTGGATGTTAGATTTAGGTTTTTTAGTGTTTGATTCAAGATTTTGGTGGTTAGATTTAATTTTTTAATTTTGAGAATTTGTTTTGTTATTTTGGAGAATTTTTTATTTTAGAGAATTTGTTTAGATTAGAATAAATTATATATTTGTTAAGAAAAAATTATATATATTTTTTTAGTAATTTATATTCAGTTTTAAATATTTATAGTTGTTTATAATGTTTTTATTATTAAATAATCAATATTTATTTAAATTTACTTTCCATTATTAATTTATATTGGAGAATTTATTATTAATTTTCTATAAATTTATAAATAATTTTATATAAATTAAAAATAAATTTTGTTAAAATTTATTATTAATTTTCTATAAATTTATAAATAGTTTTTTATAAATTTATAATCATTTGTATTATTAATCATTTTTGAAATTATTAATTATTTTAGGAATTTATAATCATTTTAAAAGTTTTTAATCATTTTTACATTTTTAAAATCATTTGTATAAATTTATAATCATTTCTTTAAAATTTATAAGGGATTACGGATTATATTACGAGGGTTCGGGGAACCAAGTACGTCGAGGTTCCGTAGGCGTGGGGGAGTTGCTGAGAGTCAGTCTCGGCGTCTACCCATATTCCGGAGACCGCATCTCCTGTACCATCCCCTGCTGCATCGACACCACCCCTACAAAGACCTTCTGCACTGAGCGTCGAGGTCTTCGTTTCTTTACCTGGACGCGAGAGATTCACTCGTCTTCATCCGGATTGTGCTGGGACAGACACATGGTTAGTCTCATTTTCAAATTTTAAACTATTAAATTTTATTAAATATTTTTAATAAACTATTTAAACTCTACAAAACATTTTGTTTTGAAGGTTTAAAGATGGGGGAGATGGGATTTCCAAGTCTATCAACCGGAGGCTTAATGGAGTTCTTCAAAGATCCGTGATCCGACGATACAACCAAATGCCGTTAGAAGAGCAGGAAATGTGGTTTCGCAATTTATGTAAATTTTTCATTTCCTTTATTGTTCACTTTGAATTTTATTAGTTTATTAGTTTATTTTAATTTCATTTCCATTTTTTCAGCAAGAATTTACTTGGGATAGTCACATTACCGCTTTGGTTAGAAGGGACTTCCACAAAAAAGCAATCATGTATTCACGGAAGATGAACGAGTGGAAGGCGTTGTGGTCGAGGAATCTTGTTCCAAGGGAGTTGGTTATGAACCCGGCCCTATGGAACGGGTTGATAGCATCTTGGAGTGAAGACGCTACTAAGAGGCTAGCTCCACAACCCACTTGCATGCGGAACAGCGATCGCAAAGGAAAAGGTAAGGCGACGCACAATCTAGGAGCAACCAGTTTGGTCACAAAGGCGAAAACAACTTGTAAGTTTTTGGTTTAATCACTATGTTGTTTTTTTAATTTTATATTCAAAATATTTACTATATTTGTTAATTTTGTAGTTTCGGCAAGATGGTGTCCCACCTTCTGCCCTCAAATTGATCGAAGTTGCTCACACCAACAAGACCACCAATGAAATCCAAGATGGTGTAGCTCGGAGATCGTTGGCAATGTCAGGACGATGGGTGCTGAGTATCTTCTTAGTCAACCAATCATTGAAGGAACCCCGCCTCTCACCGAAGTCCCGATCGAGAGATCAACGAATTCGTCTACGAGGTAAGTAAATTTTAAAATTTTAATCAATTTTTTTTAGCTTTCAAATATTTATTTAACTTTTCATTTCTGCAGTGTACTCCGAAGACCAAAGGTCGGGTCTTTGGTCTTCCCGACGATTCATCATCTTACTCGGCTACTTCACGCTTTTACGGGGATCCTACCGCCAATTTTCAAGCGAGGCTCGCAGCAAAAGAGGCGGAAATGGAGGAGCTGAAGGCGGATATGCAACGCCTTAAAGAGGCCGGAGAAGCGCGAGAGGCGAAATATGAAGCTGATCAACAAGCGATGATCCAACGGATGAACGATTTCTTTTCGCAATATCCACCACGTTCACCGAGCGTTTAGTTTCATTTTCTTTTGTTATAAACAATTTTATGTTTTTTTTTTCTTTTTGAATAATTAAAAAATTAAAATAATATTTTATTTTAATTTTCAATACTATTATATTTTATTTTTCATTTCTTTTTTAAAAATTTATTTTTCTTCAAATTAATTGATTTTCAAATTATTATATAAAAAAAAAAAAATTTGTAGTCCATCGGAAATCCGTCGGATTTTTTATCCGTCGGTAATCCGTCGGTTTAGATCCGATGGTACTACGTCGGGAATCTGTCGGTCTCTTTCGTTTCAGAAACATCGGAATTCCGTCGGAAATCTGTCGGGACATATTCCGTCGGAAATCCGTCGGAAATGTTCTGACGGATTTCCGACGGAATATGTCCCGACAGATTTCCGACGGATTAGCGACGGATTTCCAGAAACTAGATTTCGTCGGAAATCCGTCTGAAATTTCGACGGATTTCCGACGGATTTCAAATTTCCGACGACATAGTTCAGACGGCTAAAACCGACGGATTTCCGATGGAATTGCCGGTTTCCGACGGATTTCCGACGGAATTTTCCGTCTGATTCCGGCTGATTTCTTGTAGTGTTAATGTATTTTGTTGTCTATGTAGTCATATCCATAGGGATTTTCTTTGGTCTTGTGTCCATATGTGTACTTTTATAATGAGGATTATTATGCATTTATACTTATATTCGAATCAAAAATTAATAATCTTGATGTGCTTTTATTTTCTAAAGAGTGATTTTGATGTAACATCACACTTGTTACATTAACATAATCATATCCTAAAATCCTAACCCCTAAACACTAAACCCTAAACCATATACCCGCAACTTCAACCTTTTAAACTCTAAACCATATACCAATACTTTCAACACAAAGTCGGCCAGTTTTTGGATAATCAAACAGAATAGTGAATAATGATAATATTATGGTTGTCCATGTGATCATGTCCATTGGGACTCTCCTTGTTTTTGTGCCTATATGTTTACTCTTATAATGAGAATAATGATAATTGTTATGTATTTATGCTTATATTTGAATTAATATTTAATAATCTTAATATGTTTTATTTTTCTATTAAGTGCTATTGATATAACATAATATGTGTTACATTAACATGATATTATCTTAAAATCATAAACCCTAAATCTTATACCCTATACCCTAAATAATATACCGGAAACTTCAACCCTCCCCTAACACTACTGGTTTTTGGGTAATAGATTGTACATTATGGATAACATCATAAAAATAGTTTAATATAATATATTCTCGAATAGGTGTGTCTATATAACAATGGCCAAATGGTTAAAGAAAAATGGATGGTTCATGTGAAATTGATATTATATATCAATAGAATTCCTGTGTGATTCTATTTTTTTTTATCTTAAGTATGAGAAATCAAATCTAAATTTAGTTTGTAAAACATAGCATACACAAAAATATAAGATGAAATGGAGAAAATGAGAAAAATATAAAAAATATATGAGAAAAAGAAAAAGATGAGAGAAAAGATAGTTACTTACTTAATTAGAGAATAGTTTTATCTTTTAACATAAAAAATATACCTAAAGTAAAAAGTGGGTTAGAAGGTAATTAAAATCTACATTGGAGTTTTCAGTGTATCGGAGAAGTATTACTAATGGTGGAGACTCGGAAATTCAGAAAGGGAAAGAGAACCAATTCATCTTTTTCACCGAGTAGGATTCAAAATTTGAGGAATCGAAAATGGAAAAGAGTGGTTTTCGCACGTGTGTCGGTACGACATTGGATTGTTAGATTGACCTGGTCCGGTTTGTTGTAAAACAAAGTTTTGATCAAATAAAGAATATGACGTGTAGGGTTGTAACGGTTACATAGGTGATAATTGATAAACATAAAATTAACCGTTCATTGTTTATTATTGCTCCGAGACCTAAATGACAATGCCACCTCACATTTCCTCTACAAAGGGGTTTTCTGACCGTAAGTAGATATCGGATACATGTCATCATATATGATACTGTGGATTTTGCATACATAGTATCTGGAAAGTAAATAAATGTCAGAATCCTATACAAGTACGAATATTTTTTCCTGATTTTATTCATTGGTCACGTGACTTAACATATGTACGTTACAATTATCTTAGATTTTCATCTTTAGAAAAAGATATATCAGAAGATAATATAAGGATGATATACACAAATATTTTAGAGTATTCGAATAACATAAATTATTAATCAAGTTGGGGTAGGTTTGTGTTCCCACTTCAACTATAGAGTTTCAATGTGGATTTAGATCAGTGATATATTCCTATTAAATGTTTTAGGAACAATCTTGTATTTCACAGTTTAGCTACTTATACATGTTTTTTTTGTTTTTGTGTTTTTGTCGTCATACTTAGAGATGTTTTAGTAGCAAGAAAATCCGAATTTTTTTGAGTCCCAAGAATTACACTGGGGTTCGGTTTAGAATTCCCGGATACCAAAAGAAATTTTTATTTAGATTTATCTAGACATTCCGTACTTGATCAAAATTGGGTTTCCATAATATATTAATCAAGAATGATTTATGGATTTTGGAACTTCCGCAAGACCAGGAGGACGCTTAAACAGCCCTGTCATCCCCAGCTCACGGTCTTGGACCTTATCTATAGGAATTTTAAAGAGTGGAACATCCCTATGATCGATGTTGTGCCGCTCATGCTAAATTTAACAACTAGTAAAAATTCCCAAGAACATTCAATTGATCATCTTTCAACCTCTATATATAATATCAACTTTGATAGCTTCTCAAGCTAAGGGATCTTGACTCTTTGAATTGGCAAAATTTTATTGATGAAGACAATGACAAAATCGTCCAAATGCAGACTAAACCCATGAATATATTGAGGATTACTTTCAAATACATAGCTATTTATTGGATGTCTATGAGAAAAAGAAAAAAAAAAACTAAATCCTTAGTAATGTTTTATTTTTTTGGGTAACAAAACCATGCAAATGGTTGGTTTTAGATGACTGAGTTGAAAAATAATGTTTTATTATTTTGTAGTTTGTTCATTTTTCCATTCTTTTAGTTGAATAAGTTGAATCATTTTCTAATTTTTTTTATATTATAAATGGTGAAAATTGAGACAATTTTTTTATTCAACCATCAATAATTAAGAACCCACTTCGTACTAATTCTCCATTGATTTCGAGATTCCGAGTGCAAGTTTGTATAAGATAAGCCATGTTAGTAGCATGTAAAGACGCTATGTAAGCATCTCAAGATATTAACACAAGCTTATTTAGAGAACCTTAAATGAAAAAGTCACGTCTTATGAAAAAGAAAGCATGAATTAGATTATGTTGAAGTATATATATAGTAGAAGAAATCTACTGTCCGGAAGCTTGGCCTTCTTTTACAGTCTTGTACATTTCATCTATCTCATTCTGTTAACAACACAAAGAGAAACAGAATTTAACACCGACGTTTTAAAACTTTCAAAATCGCCTAAAAATGTTTTGAAGTACCTGAAAGTATTTGAGCAATTGAGGCCTCTTCTTTTTGTAGGTTGGAGTAAGAAGGTCTCTTTCGATGTCGAAAGCCACCGGTTCTAGATGAACAGCTTTAATGATCTCAAAACCCTTCAACTACAAATGTAGAGAGTGTTAAATCAAAAGAAGACAAAAGAGTTTTGAAATAAAGAGGTAGAGAAGAAGAAAACCTTTTTCTCTTTGGCTGTCCTAATGAGTTCTCCAAGTATAAATGCTTTTGCCTTTTTGTTTTGGCAGATGGAGTTGAAGTCTCCATTCACTCCGTTCTCCACTGCCCATCGTTCAAGAGTTTGCTGAGTCGGGTTAACGACTGCGACAAGGAAGGACTCAAAGCTGTTTCCATACACCCATATCTATATAAAAAAAACACCATATTAGACGGAAAAAAACATGATAATAAAGATATTAGAAAATTATTGGTAAGAATCCCACATCAAAGTGACAAGAGATATATAAGTGATATGAACCAATCTGCTATTATCAATTGTCTTTGAGTCGAAAATCCATGAAACTTAATGATTATAAATTATCAGGCTATGCTTAGACTTACTGAATCAATAGCTTCTACTTGGCCATAGACATTTTCTAAACTCTCAACTGCAACGTACTCTCCTTGCGCGAGTTTGAAGATGTTCTTTTTCCGATCAATTATCTTCATGCTTCCATCAGGTTGCCACTCACCAACATCACCTGGTGAGATATACAGAGTAAATAAGGCAAAAGAAGAAGTGACATTGACTATGATAACAACGCAAAATGATCAAAGTTTAACCTGTGTGAAACCATCCATCAATAAGAACCTCTTTTGTGAGGTCTTCACGTTTGTGATATCCAGAAAACAGAGTTTTCCCACGGATGCAAATTTCGCCACGCGGAGTACTTCCAAGAGCATCATATTCCATATCCGGGACAGACTCGAGGCATATATCGACGTTTGGAACAGGTGGACCAACTGTTCCAAGCATGTCCAGTTCATCTGGGAATGTTACAAAAGTTCCAGCACAAGTCTCAGTTAAACCTACACAAGAAACAGTCATAAGATCAAGAGATTGTTAGCTAAGTGAAGCTCTTTTGGGTCTAAAAGGTTTGATATTAGGCATAGGTACCATATCCTTGTAGAACATGACAACATGCTACAACTCTTAGAAATGACTCTATGTGACTAGCAAGAGGAGCTGCGCCAGATAGGATTATCCTCACATGGCCTCCGAGCCCTTGTTTAACCTTGAGAAAGAGAGAAATGCACAAGATTTGAACAAAGTTTGAAGTCTCAAAGAGTTTTAGATATTTTTAGAAGACGGTGCTACCTTGTTGAAGACAAGTTTATCACAAAATGGAGCGGCCGCCACATGAGACTGACCTTTCTTCATATTTCCAAATTTACTAAAGATGTTTGGATGTGTTTACATTAGTCATAGTTCACATACAGAGAAAAAACATAGAAAACTTGACTTACTAGGAAAAAGCAAAATCGAAAACCTTCTTTTTAAAGAAACCACCAACAGATAGTTTCTGTTGAAGCCCTGTTGGGGATAATAGGACATCATCACATATTAAGTGGTTGAAGAGATCTTAATATTGAACAAAAATATGGTTGAAAATACCTGTGTATACTCGGTCTAGGACACGAGGAACCGCACAAAAAATAGTTGGTTTTAGCTCACCAAGGTCTTCAATCAACAATTTGACATCCTGAGGAAAGAACATGTACATATAAATACATAAAAAATAAATTATAATTGGTGTGGAATATCATCTTTGACTTGAGCTTTACTCACCCCACGCCAGAAACCAATTGAACCACCTACTTGAATAATACACTCCTCGATAGCCCGATCAAAGATGTGCGCAAGAGGAAGATAAGATATATATACATCCTTCTCAGATAACTGTTTTGTTTTTGCAAAGAAAAAGAGAAGAAACTTCAAAATTGTAACTTCCATGTGAATCATGAAAATGGAAAAAAAGAAAAGAAAAAAAAAACTCACGGTTTCGTTCACACTCTTTAGGAAATGCATCACTCCAGAAGTTATAGTAACAATGCTTTCGTTTGAAATCAAAACTCCCTTTGGATCACCAGTGGTTCCGCTAGTATACATAATCGTGCATATGTTGCTTTTCTTTTTAATGGGAACATCATATTCTTTGCCTTCACCCTATCATATATTGTATATGAATGAGCATCGTCAAGATGAATATATATTAAACAAGTCAAGGATATCAAGAAAAAGCAAATAAAAGTCTCATACCAGCTTCAAAAACTCATCCCAAGAATGCATTACCACTCCTAACTTTTCAGCTTCTTCTTTATGTTCAGATTTGACACCACCAAAGCTCACAATAGCTGTATTTGTAAGTAAACATAGTTTATCATTAGCATCACAAGTACTATAAAAACAAAATATGGGTTAATGATTGAATTAGTATTGCCTCACTCTTCATATATTTTGTTGAGTTTGAACAAGTCTTAAAAAGCTGACAATCAAAATGATAGAAAAGTTAAAAATCCTCATAATATTTATATGATATATAATATAATGAAATACATTATATATGATATAAGTTAAAGACACCTCAGGGATCTTCTTCTCCTCCACAAAAGCAATTGAAATCTCTGCATGCGAAATAATAAATTCCACGGCACCAGCACCTGTGTGGTCAAAACGGACCGTTAATACACCAGAAAAAGTAAAAAAAAAGAAGAAGATAGAATTATCTAAAGATTTATCAAAATTTATACCTAATGTATCGTATAAAGGTACACAATAGAGCCCATGTGCATTGCAAGCCTACATCAGAAGTGCACCATCAATCACTTAAAGTAAAAGCAATCAAATGTATTAGCAAAGATGAAATGTTCCACATACCTCCATGCTTATGATCCACTCAGAACAATTTGCACCATAGATACCACATTTTCCTCCCTACATTTCCATATATCCAAATTAAGACACAAAATACGTTTAAGAAAAAAGAATAGCCAATTAAGACACTTGATGATATATAACAAAACTGAAATAATGAATATTAACCTCTTCAATGCCGCAGCTACGAAGAGCATTTCCAATTTTGATGACAATGTCATATACTTCTTTATATGTTTTCCACACGTACTTTCCTGCCTAAGAATAAGAAAAATTGCATATCAACTCAAAAAATACGATATCACAAGCTAAAATCGATAAAAAAAAGAAAAACAAAAAAAAAGTAACACCTTCCCGTTCACGATCTCACGGTGACCAAGCATTCGATTGTTTGGATATTTCTCAACAGCCGATCTACAACCAAAAGCACACGAGGATTATAATTTTAGAAGCCACTCATAAGCTAAAACTTTAACAAACCTAAACTTGTTAAAGAAAGATCAATATCATCAAAAACTTTATACAACAAATTTCAAGCAATTTAGAAGCCCACTTGAAATGTATATTTAAGACAATGAAAATTTATTGTAGCAACAAAATATCCACATGACAAACAATTACAACCACAATGTTATCTATGTTAACCGAATCTAACCGAAAAATATCCCAACAGCTGTTGATTCCATCGATCGGGTTAGGGAAACCATCTTTGGCAAAAGTACTACGATAGACAGGACCAACAGAAGGTTTTCCATCAGTGGCTTCCTTAGCTGCCTCCACCTCGAAGATGAATCTCTTCTCTGTTGTCATCTCTCGATCTATCTCTCTCTCTCGTAGAAGAAGCAGAGTTTTTTTTTGTGTGTGAGCGATCACTATATGTGAATCATGGGGAAGTGACTTTTTCTATGAGTTTTTCCTATTTTTGCCATGCCCTTTTCTTTTTGTATGTGTATATATATTTTTCGCAAATATGCTATTTTTAGGCTTTTAGCAATCAATAATTTTTTATCAATCAATAAATATAAATACCAATTTTTCTACAAAAGAACAAAGTTTCTTAATACTTCCACACATACAAATCCCTATCTCTATTTGTGTAACTATCTCTACGAGTGAAGTTTGGATTTTTCCGTAAGTTTGGCCAACTGCATATATTTTATATTGTTTGAATTTGTATTTAATGTAACTTTAATAATAATTCTTTAGCTTATAAGCATTATTGATATCATGTATATAATGGTAGAATTCTCTCTCCATTCTCCATGTAGAGTCTAGTCTACACATCATCAAAAGAAATTTATAGTATTACAATTAATTGATATATAGTCTTTAAAAGAAAATTAAGGTATAAAAAATATTCATGCACACTGAACGAAATACGTAAAAGTATAAAACAATGGAACAATGATAATGAGATAACTTTCTCTGTATCTAGATTCTAGAGTGTACACATCATCAGAATAAATTTAATGTTACCATTAATTGATATATAGTCTTTTAAAGAACATTAAGGTATAAAGGATATCCATGCACATTGATCACTATCATTTTACATAATACGTAAAAATAGAATTCTAAAAATTACAAAAGATGGATTTTACTAAGAATTAAAAAATAAATAGTTCATTTGTAATATGAATGAATTTTAAAGTAACAATTTTTAAATATTTATTAGTTAATATATTTACCTAAGCATATACTTTTATAATATATATTACATATTTTTTATATGAGTACTTGGAATTGTTTGAACAAAAAGAATCAATACTTAGAATTTTAAATATTTCTAATATATTATATTATTTTGTCTATAAATATTAAAATTGATTGAAAAGATAGAAAAAATATATATACAAAGTTTTTAAGAAAGTCGGGTTTTACATACCTACACAATATGTTTATGTTGAATTTATACCTTTACTTTAAAATAGGTGAAAACATACCCTAACTAACTACAAATTGAATTTCAAACCTCCAATATCTTCTGCACTGGGCCAGCTTCACTTGAGCCTAACTGGAATCCCCATTAACTAGAATTCGGATTTGGGCCAGAGAGAAATTGACTAAGGCAACATTATCTCACAATATATATTGTATCACTTCCATTTGTTTTTTTTTTTGTAGTTTTAGTGTTAAGATATATTTCAAAAACGAAAAGAGAAAAATAATGTTTTACATCATCAATCAACAACCATAGAAGCTCTTAAATCTAAAAGCTTATGAACTGCAACAAACAAGCAAACTTTCACTAGTTTTACATGTGAAGATTAATACAATCAAAGTAGAACGCAAGGAGAGATAAGGAGGAAAGCGGATCCTCCAGAGTATAAGAAATTAATCGATTTCGAAAGGTTCGATCTAGCTGAGCTACAGCCGCTGTAGTCGAGGGATGGGACTGAAAGACCCTACTATTTCACTCTTTCCAAACCATACAAATTGTTGCTTGCAGCAAAAACTTGAGTAAGATTTGGGAATAGTTGGGCGGATTTGATTGCACCCGCATAATCCAAGGCACTACCAAATGCAGCGATAATGGAGGGTTCGAAGAGTTTCTATGCAACAACCAACTGAACAACTGAATAGGTGAATTGATAATTATATTCACAAGAAAGCTTATTTCTTATTTCTTCCACTTTTGAAATATTTTTTGTTTGCTTAATGTTGAATGATAATTATCTATTTTATGTTTTTTTGTATTACTAAATACTTTTCATTTTGATAATTTATTATTATTAATATATATATATATATATATATATATATATTAGAGGGAAACGTTTTATAAGATGCTTTGGAAGCGTTAATTTATGAAAAACATTCTATGAGTATAACAACGAAACGGATGAACCTAGATCAAGAACACGGTTGAAGATATCTTTATGAACTAGATCATGGTCATGAAGAAAAATAAGCACATACGAGAAAGCAACACAAATAAACAAAAAGCTTAAGTTTACTTGTTCAACCAAAAAAGTGGTGGCCTAGTGGTAATACAAGGAGTTGGAGAGAGATGCATTTTTTAAGTAAGAATGGACTAAAGACTGATTTCGGATACAGATGGAGATTACGGCCCAAAACTTCAATGATTTATCAAAAAAAAAAAAGTTTACTTGTTCGTTTGCAATTTTCTACAAAGTTCTTCTAAGGTTAATCACTTTCTACGAAGTTTCCACTATAAGAATCGGTGCATTGAACCAGTTATACTACGCGTAAGGGTTTATAGCAACGTCTCTTCAAGATGAGAAAGGTTTGACTACATTTACAACGATTTATTAAAATTATATATTATCCAATTATGATTAGTTAATGAATTATTATGTTATGAATTATGTGAAGAAGAAATTCAATGATTGGGGTATCACATTGCAATGGTATACGGTTGCAGTTTTTTTTGTTTGTTTCCGTTGGATATATATCATGCATAAAATGTTTGACATTATACTTTAGTTTGAAATACGGCTAATCATTAGAGTTTTGAAGTTATATATCTCAGGCTGAGTATAAGTGCTTCTAGTTGTAATATAACTAACAGGAATTATTAGGCTCAAAACAAAGAATAACAAGAAGATAATAATTAGGTTCTTTCAAACTGAAATATTAGTTTATTATAGAATCTAATGATGATTGTTAAAAATAAAAAAAAGAATATGGTAGGTTGGTAGTTGGTAATTTGATATAATTATAAAATGAACTTTGCCAGGATTGTTTAACACGGTTTTGGTTTGGTTTAAAGAACCAACTAATCGGACATAACATGATATTTTGCGTCCATTGTCTTCTACTATATTTTATTAGTTTATTTTATATTAAAATCGAAATATACGCAAATAATATATAGAAATTTTCCAAACGCCAAAACAAAATGATCAGGATTAGTAAACACTAGTCTTATGCAAAAAGTGGACGTTTGTTGATTCTAAGTATAATTTATTCCCATGATAGCAAATACAATTAATACTTAATCTCATTGGAATACATGAATGATTCTAATTGTCTTTCGCTTTAGGGAGGCCGGGAGGGTACTAGATGGATCCCTATCTTTCTCTCCATCAACAAAGACGATAATAGAAACTCATTGTAAGTTTGGATCCGCTAAGAAAACCAAAAACTAAGTTAAAAATGATCTTAAATGATTCGCATAAACTAAAATATAGTTATTGTTATAAGATTTGCTTAAACTAACCCCAAAAAAAAATCAATTTACCTCAAGGAAATAAAATATAAGCCAACAAGCCATGTGGTTTAATTCATTATAAAAATATATAAAACTAGAGAAAATACCAAAATTCAACTTATACATTTTTTGTCCCAGTTCAAGCGGTCTCAGGTTCAACAAGCCATGTGGTATAGTCATAATTGATGTCCCTAACAAAGAACACCTAAAAACATATAATCATCTTGATCACTTTAGGCCGAGACAAACGCCTAGCGTAAATTAGATACTTAGTTACCTTACCTATTTAATTGACTACTCCCTCGTTTTAGAATAAATATATTTTTATGATTAATTTTTTGTTTTAAATTAATTATCGTTGAAATTTTTAATGTAGATTTTAAGACAAATTTCAATTTTACCATAATTTTAATGTATAAGAGAAATGAAACTATATAGTGTATTAATAAAATGTGTAGTAGAAATTTTAATAGATTTTATTAATATGTGTGAAAAAGAATTAAACGATATTTTATTTTAAAACAGAATGAGTATTAAATATTTCATCTCACCATTGGTTGATTCATGAATTAATGTTTTCACAACAAGAATCGGGTCCAATTTCCAGAGTGTATATATTATTTTACAGATCTTATATACTAAACAAATTGTCTATCATTTTTTGTGGATTACGATTAAAGATTTATCCGAGCATGGTACATCCAAAATTGTTAGTCGTAAGTACGTGAATTATATACCAAATGTGTGGTGGCCTAGTGATAACACAAAAGATTGGTTTTTTATGTCTCAGGTTCAATCCACCTTTGGAACGGATATGCATTCTTTAAATAGGAATGAACTAAAAACTGACTTCAGATACTGAAAAAGGTAAATTATCATTTGTCGTTGGATAAAAAATCAACACTTCTAACGATTATTTAAGAGAAAACATGATTTTGACCGCACCACAAGTACTCTAACAACGTACTTTCGTGATCGCACATACCACTTTTATACCGCAATTTGTTATTGTGGTTCAACTGTTATAACTTCAACAGGTCTAACCGCACTCACCATTTCAAACCTAAAAATTTTTAAACCAACCAATTTGGCAGCCTTACTATAAGAGTCAACGATCTCTCTCTCCTATTCTCTTTGCACACACATATAATATATATATATATCTCACAATGGCTCCATAATACTCCAAGATCCAAATCGAACCACGCAGACAAGAAAAAAGAAGAAGTACAACAAGAGGAAAGTTTTTTTTTTCTTGGGCATATCCCAAGTTTCCTTCCTTTCTCTTTTTTTTTGTGTGGGTATTATTTCTCAAGAAGAAACAAACATTTTTAAAAAATATATTCCACTAAAATTAATCATAATGGGAAACTGTTTAGTCGGAAGAAACAATGGAAATGTTGTTGAAGAAGAAGAAGAAAGATTTGAAGAAGTGATGAAGAAAGATTACAAAAGAAAAGATCGGAAGGTGAAGATTGTTCTAACGAGAGACGAGTTAGAGAAACTTATACTTTTCCAACTTAACGCAGACGGTGCGAGCAAAGGAGGAGATGCGACTTTGGCTTCTTTTGGAGATTTTCTCAGAGAACTTAAAACAGAAAGATTGGCCGGAGAAGCTGCAGCTGCGGCGGCAGAAGAAGAGAAGTCTCGCCGGAGGTGGAAACCGTCGTTGACGAGTGTCATTGAATGGCCTGAAGAAGTATAGTCCTTTTTATTTTATTTTCTTATTATTCGAGGTTTTCAAATTCTTATTTTTCTACCCAAAAAAAAATAAAATGGATTTTCTTTTTGGGACTATACTATTGCCTGTTTTTTTTATGACCTTTTTCCCGTGATTTCTTTTTTGGCAAATGAGATCTTGGGTGTTTGAAATGGGCAATGGTTGTATTACCAAAAAAAATATCCAAAACTTTATCTATTTTTGTTTTCTGTTATCATTTTATGTGTGTCATTATAAATAAAGTTCATCGTTTCGTTAAGCGTTCTCTTTCAAGTTTGGCATCCTCTCGTGTGTACTTTATAAATATGTTCATGTCGTTCTCTATGTGTATATCTTTTGGCCTTTACGAAAATTGTAAAAGAAACACACACATTGTTTTAATTGTCCCGTTGTAATTTGATTAAAAGACGTATTGGATCTATAATATTGCAAAATACTGGTAAAGATTAGAACTAATTAATCTTCACGAATGTGGCCTCACTTAGGTTTAGTCTCAGCTAATTACGCTTAATTAGCTCTACAAGAATGTAACTGTGGAAAATGTATATATATAATCTTAAATTCACCCAAATATTCTCATAAATCCTATAAATCTGTATATATATGCATCCAAATAATTCTCTTAAATTTTCAGAATTTTCGGAATCTTCTTATGAGTTGATAAAATTCATATCGTACGTAAAAAACAGAGTATTTTCCAAAACATTTCAAAATTAGGTGTAATTCCGATTAAAACACTATAAGGGCTATTTAATGTTTATACACCAGATACATGTTCAATTCTTAGAGAATGCAAATTTGCTTGTCGTGAAGGTTAAGTTGATTATATGTAATAATATAAATATTTTTTTGCAAATGATAGTATATCAAATGGCAAAAAAAAAGAGAATGTGTTTACATCCACAAAAGAATGCCATATGACTTTCGTGAATTTGCTACCATTTTTAAGTGGTTGAAAGTGTTGCAGAGGTGCAAAAATTTGTTGTAACTTCATTGGTGATGCTCTTCATGTGAGAAAAATGCATGATGTTTTCAATTGATTGTAGATATCTCCGGAGAAGACATCGAGGAGTTATGTTCAGATTTTTTAGTTAACTACGACTCTATTCCGTATCGATGTTGAGAATATTCGTTCTAGAGTGTTGAGTAGGAAGTATTGGCATATAGTGAATGTCTCGTTGGTTGTGTGTGAGTCATCGCAGACAAAGCTGAATCTCGACTCAGTTATGGTTTGGGTGGATTTCAAAAGTGTGTTGGGTTCTCTTTTCTTAAAAGAGTTGAAGTTTCTTAATAATATTGTGGGAAAGGCAATCAAGTTGCATCCAACTACTGAGAAATGTATTCGTCTTGATGTTGGCAGGAGTTCTAGTTGAAGTGAGTTTGCAAAACTCTCTCCTTGATTTTATAAATTCTCACGCAGTCTCCACATTAACAGTTCATATTTTGGCGAAGAAGTCGGTGGTGGTTCAAGAAAAAATATGAGCCAAGGAAGGTGGCAAATGCTCTGTTCTCCGACTAACTATCTTAGTTGTGTCATTGAAAATGCGATACGCAATAGAGTAATTTTGCTTCAATATCAAGATAACCCACGACTTGCATCGCTTTTCCAAAGGTGGTTTCAAACAAGAGACTTCTGATATCATTCTATTGGTTTTGTATACTCTCTTTTCCATGCTTGTACATAACAATCTATTTTATTGATCAATAAATTTAACATTTCAAATACAAAACAACAAGTTAATTTTTTTAGATTTAATTGATATTATAAATTATACATATATATATATATTATTTTAACCAAATTTGTAGGTGTGAAATATTATTTTGTTTTCAAATAAATTAAAAAAAGCTAAGCTTGATAATAAGATTTTTAGCAGGTTTTCAATTCCTCGAGACTATCATGTCATTGTAGCATTTGAGGTGTCAATCTAAATGAGTGTGTTTGCTAGCAATCAAGATGTGATCATATACTCCTAATTCAAGCCAGATAGAGAGAGTTTGTAAACTAACAACCTAAGTCATCAAAGCAAATAACAAATAAGAACTAAAGCAAAGCAAGCAGATGGTAATAAGCAATCAATAAGAAGAAATGCCCTGGGAAATGGGTTCATGGATATGTGAAATCCTCTTAATCTCTCCTAGATGTTTAATCAACTTCACACATAAACTATTCCTAGACGATAGTCGTATCAGAATGGTGAATCCACCGTCGTGACAGACACCAACAAACTTAAACCAACTCCTAACTCAATACCTATTTAAAAAGAACTAAGAGCAGGATATCAATGTAGCATGCACAAGTAACCATTAAGAACCAGACTACCAATGCCAAAATACAACTATAACTACAAATGCCTTGGTGAAAAGTCATAAATCTCTGGTATTAGTGGATCAGACATTTCATCAAACACCTTCCGGGTGTAAAATGCATGGGCTCTAATCCCAAGGGGTCAGCAAGGAATAACATTAAGAACTCATAATCCAGAAGGGATCTATTCAATTCCATACTTAAACATCTAAGGAGATTAAGATTCCTACACAGATCTAACTATTCCTCAAGAACCCTAGTTCACTACTCAGAAATCATCCTAAAATGCTCAAACCCAGAAAATGAAATAAAGTGCATATTCAGATTCATGATGATGAGATTAGAAGGATAGTACAAAAATTGAGTGCAAAAGATTAAAGGAAAAGAGTAGATCTAAGAAATAAAATCAGAAGATGTTGAGGTGGCTACAGAAAAAAGCATAAGCTAAAGATAAGATTAAGCGATGATCCCTAGGGTTTTAACAGGGAAGGCTTTATATAGGAAGCTCTAAAACGCAAAAAGACAAAACAGCTAAATCTGATTAAGGCGGTGGTAGGACTCGGTCACAAAGTTGAGTGGTTAGACCGAGTGGCTTGGGTCTTCAGGCTTCAACTCGGTCACAAAGTCGAGTCCTCTGATCGAGTGGTGATCTTCCAAGGGTTTTATCCCGGCATGTGACTCGGCTTGTACCTCGAGTGGTGGATTCTAGCTGTAGATTGAGTAGCTTCATCGAATTCATCCCATCATTCCTCCTTAGCATCAGCAAACCTCCAAAAAGTCTCCAATTGCCTTGAAAACAATTCAAAAATGTAATATGTATGCAAACCTAATGCAAAGTCTAGTATGAATGCTAAATGATCAGAAAGGAGAGTAAATGGGGTGAAACATGTGATGAAATTCTATCAAAATGATGAGAAATGTATGCTAAAATAGGATAAAATACAGAGACATCAAAGCTTTTATAGAAAACTTAGGACATTAAAAAACAGCACATGATGAAAATCACACTATAGCATTTAATTTTCTTCCTAGGGTATTTATTAGAATTCTTATTTTTTTACACCGTTGATATTTTCCAGACCATTATAAATCGAGCAGAAAATTGAAAATTTTTCTATAAATAACAATCTGTGAGTTTTAAAAAAAATTATAGTGATTTTTAGCATAGTGCAGTTAGAATCGTTCGTTATGATCTCCTATACAAAACATAGAATTGTCTATCGTACGCATTATGCATGTAGAACCATCTATCAGTGATCTTTGTTGTACAAGTAAAACTATTGGTTCTAGAGTTTTTTTTGTGGAATCTCTTGCTGTTAGAAGATGTAGGAATTAAATTTCCTAGTCATGAAGATTAAGTTGATCATTTGTAATTATATAAAAAGAACTTTCAGATGATAATACATCAAACCAGAAGAAAAGAAAATGTTGATATATATGATTCAATTTATAGTGATCATATGATGCATGTTTGCGCTTTAGGACACATGATTAGTTTTAGCCTTTTAGGTAATATGGTGTATTTATTAAGAAATATGTTATTATATATATATATATATATAAACTTTAACTGGAAAATATACTTTTTAGAGAAAAATATAAATAAGGTAGATTTAATTGATATTTTAAATATTCTTATATATATATTATTTCTAACCAAATTTGGAGGTGTGAATTATTTATTAGTTTGTTTTCAAATATGGAAAGAAATCTAAGCTGTTATAGAAAATTTAAGAAATTAAAGAAAAACACCACATGATAACAATGACATTATAGCATTTAATTTATTTCCTATCGGGTATGTTTTAGAAATTTTAATCAAATGAAAAACTTAAGTTTCTTTATAAATAAATATCTTTGAGTTTTAAAAGAAAAAAATCTATGAAAGATCCGATTTTTAGATCTTATAGTACGTAAAGAATGCCGCTATGGGACGCCGATCTCCACCGCCGATTCGTTGATGCGGTTCAATGGCTTGGTGGAGAAACTAGTAAGTATTTTTTATGGATTTGAAAATCGCCATCAAAATGTAGAAAATCGAAAACAATCGCTGTCGACGGCTAATTAGAAACAAAATCGCAAGTCTAAGGAGGAAAACCTACCAAAGCCTCATCGATGCTGCAGTAGTGGTTATCCTCCTAGATCTCATTGTTGCGATCTTTATGCATAGTTTTTTATGAATTCTTCGCCTGTCGCACTGCCAAAGAAGAGATCTGACCTAATCGTGGGAAATTAGGTCGTCCTTTTCTTGGGCCAAAATACGTTTAGTTGTTATTGGGCCTCTTCCCTTTCTTGATTACTGGTTTTTATTATTTTTGTCTATAAAGCTGCTTAGCCCATTAGACCATCGAAATCGGAAATTATATTTCTATAAGGGCTTGATTGGTTCACCCGCAAATATTGCGTTTGCGGGTGGTTGCGGTTGCATGCATTTAATAACAATCATAGAAATCACAACATATCGCTCTAGATTTCAAAAGCTTATTCCAACTAGCGTTTGCAGCTGCGGGCGGTTAAGAATTTTTTATTTTATTTTATAATACTGATAAAATTTTACAAAACATAAAAAAAAAATCAAAACAAGTTTTAAAAAAATAAAATATTACTATAAAAATTCTTAAATGCTTTATATATCTATTAACTAAACTAAAATATATTTATAAGTATAAAAATATTTTTTCATTAAAAAATGTTTCAAACCTTTTAAAATAAATAATGTTAATTAGTTATTCTAAAATTTATTTAAAACTTCATTTTTAAAATTTGATTATATCAATACAATTTTTTCTTATAGAAATTATATATTTTAAATATATTTGATAATGTTAAACAACAGCCGCAACTGCTTTCAACACATCAGTAATTTTCGGCAAACGCATTCGTTTATAATTATTAAACCAGTCGTACAAATCGCTTAATAATTTTTATAACCGCAATCATCCACTTTTGTAAACTCTCACACCCGCAATCGCAAACGTTGAGTTTAAACCAGTCAAACCCTTATTCATCGCGATGTGGCAATGCCTACTTTTTTCAATTTTCTGACTATAATATCTTATATACTGACTTATCTCTTTATCACTTTTATTTTAAATTTTCATCCACATTCTTAATTAAACGATGATTTCTGGATTAATAGTCAATCCAAATAAATTTATTTATTTTATTTAAATTAAATGAATAATAATATTAATTATCTTATAATTGCAGACGCAACGCCAAAGAAAATTTGGGAGAAAATGAATGAAGAGGGACTCTCGAAATCCCAAGTGAAGAGTCATCAACATACAACATGTTTATACAACATGTCCATATCACTATATATTCATATTTTATATTATTTGTGGCTTGTGTATTGAACTAATTTCATCTCTTTGCCTTCAAAGATGTATAGAATCGCCAAACGAAAAATGAACATGCAAGGTAAATAAATATTACATACACTATTTTTATTTATTTGAATATGCATGTAAACTGCATCCTTTGTCGGACCATGTTTATTTAAGTTTTATATAACACATTACAAGTATAATTATATGTTTATATTTGGATAAAAATACAAACGCACATGTGATCCTATGGCAGAAGAAGTGCAAGCAAGTATGAGGGAGGAAATGATTCGGCGGCAAACTCAAGTACACCTTCGTCAATATGAACGTCTTCAAAAAACTATTAACTTTATCCAAAACTAATTATCTATCTATCTTTCTTTCCGTTTTTTTTGGTCATAAAACAATGCTGGTTTATGTCTTTCTGAATTTGCTTTTTATGTAATAATGCTGCTCCCAAATATACAATGGGATAAGAAAAATAATTTTGAACAATATGTTATAATATCAATGTGTGTTATGCTATTAAGCCATGAATGTTTGAGAGTTTTTTGAAGTGGTTTTTAGTTTTTGAATTTTGGCTTTTGGTTTTTAGTTTTTGATTTTTGGTGTAGATTTTAGTTTTTCAAAAACAGAAATGGTTAATTTTTTAGTTTTTGGTTTTTATATATAATTTTTTTTATGTTTTCTATTTTGATTTTATAAAATTTTGGTTATATATCTTTTAAAATCAGTAAAACAATGATATTAAATTTTAACAATAAAAGAAAAGCTTCCAAAATTTCATAACACTAAAAAAATACACATAGATTTAGTTTACTCTTTTATAGAAAAAAGAAATGATATTTAGATAAATAGATTTATTTATTGATAAATAACAATATTTTAAAAATAAAAATAAAATAGTTACAACTCTTGTAAAAACCCATAGAATAGGGTTTTTCGTTTTAATGAACTAGTAAACAAAAGTTTTCAAAAAAAAAAACTGACGTAAATAGGATAATTTTAGAATATATATATATATATATATATATATATATATATATATATATCTCACTCCAAAATCTCTTAAAACTAGTAAAATGAGATTCTGATTTTTTTAGAAATGATTAAAAACCATCAAAATCCAGTTTCTATTTTTTAGGAATCTATTTTTTTCAAAATCATGAATGGCTATAAAATAGATTTTTAAAGAATTCAAAACCAAAAACCACTCTAAAAACTATTGTTATTTAAGGCCTTAATCTTCCATTTATCCAATTTGACAACTTTTAGATTTTCTAAACATAAAAAAAAAGATTACATTATGCTACTATAGCTTGAAGAGATGTAGATTATAGTCATATAACCAAAAAAAATTGATGTTCTTTAAAATTAGAAAAACTCTAACAAGAAAAAAAAAACAAAAACAAAAACAAATAGAAATAGTGAACATGTGAAAATTATCTCTGCCTACTTAATTGGGTAGGGTTTTTGACCCGACCCGAACCACGTGGCTATTAAACCCGTCCCAACAAACCTCATCATCTCCACATTTCCCAAGGCTTCAGTTTCACTTCATCACTCTCTCTGCAAAAAAAAATGAGCTCCCAAATCTGCAGATCTGCTTCAAAAACAACAAGATATCTCCTTTCTTCAGCTAAGAATGCTCGTTTCTTCTCTGGTATGTTATTATTCTTCTCTCTGTTTGATTGTTTTCTGGAAATTTTGAGATAACTTCGTGAATCATGTGTTTAGTAACCAAATAACTCCTGTTCTTAGATTCCTCGACATTGATTGATTGATGAATTGTTAATCTAATTCAATTGTTTAATTTGATCATCGATTCGTGCGTTTATGGATTTGAGAATCAAATGGATAACATCAAGTTTGGATTTTTATTGACATGTGAAGTTAATTTTGCGAGGATCGATTCAGTGATATTTTGATTTGATGGATTCATTAACAAATCTGAATTTGTGATCTAGTAAAATTAGCTTTAAGATTTAATGTTTCTTATTAGTAATTTGGGTGATAATTTTGATCTTTGATTCTTCAGAAGGAAGAGCCATTGGTGCAGCAGCAGCTGTTTCAGCATCTGGAAAGATTCCTCTGTATGCATCTAACTTTTTTAGATCATCAAGTTCTAATGTCTCCTCTAAGAGTTGGATCACTGGACTCTTAGCTCTTCCTGCTGCAGGTTCAGCCACATTCTTTGCATATATAGCCAAATCTTTATGTCAATCACAAGTTAGTTTGAGTAGAATAGGATAAATTTTGAAAATTTCAAACTCCATTAGTGACAAATGCTTTGTTTTATTGTTTCTGCTATAGCCTATATGATTCAAGATCAAGAGGTTCTTGCTGCTGAGGTAATAATAATACTACATTTCTATGTATCCGTTATTTCTATTCATCGTCTTTATGTTCTTTATCACTGAACTTTTTCTGTGTAAATCAGATGGAACGTACCTTCATTGCTATCAAGCCTGATGGAGTGCAACGAGGACTGGTAATAAAAAAACAAAAAAGCTTTGTTTTTGCTTAGTTTTGATTGGTCTTATGTGTTATAGTTTCTTCTTCATATTTCCAAATCCTATCTTATGAATCACCAGATATCAGAAATCGTCTCTCGATTTGAACGGAAAGGATTCAAGCTTGTTGGTATCAAAGTCGTTGTGCCTTCTAAAGATTTTGCACAAAAGCATTACCATGATCTTAAGGAAAGACCTTTCTTCAATGGCTTGTGTGACTTCCTTAGCTCTGGTCCTGTTATTGCCATGGTAAGAGAAACCCCTCCATTTCAACTTCAAGAATTTGATAATAAACTCGAGAAAAGTAGATTTACACGGCTTGTTTTAGGTTTGGGAAGGTGAAGGAGTGATTAGATACGGACGTAAACTGATTGGAGCCACAGATCCTCAGAAATCTGAGCCAGGAACAATCAGAGGAGATCTTGCAGTTGTTGTTGGAAGGTATGTTCTGTTTCTCTTTCTGTAATTTGCATAAGGACATTGTAAAGATTTGATAATTGAAATGTGAAATTGCAGGAACATAATCCATGGAAGTGATGGACCAGAGACTGCAAAAGATGAGATCATTCTGTGGTTTAAGCCACAAGAACTTGTTTCTTACACCAATAACGCTGAGAAGTGGATCTATGGCGACAACTAAATCTTCTCTCTTGTGTCTTTGAAATCAAGTAACATTGTTTTTTCTTCTCTTACCCATACAATAAGAAACAAGAAACAGTTATTACGGATATAAAACACATTCCGGGATTTGAATTTCCCGGTGAACTCAGTAATCAGAAGAGAAGCAATAAGTATGGGATGATTAGTTTTTTGAAATTCTTGTTTGTTATGTTGGCTTTTGTTGGACTTAAATACTGAACACAAAGATTGAGTTTTTAAGATTTTGTAGAAGAAACTGGAGCAAATTGCATAATATCTGTTAAGATTTCAGTGCGTAATTAGTTGATATTCATATTCTATTCAAAATAAACCTGCTATTAGATAGACTAAAAAGTTGTAGAAGGTAACTCTCCGATATTTCAAGCAGGTCCATGAAAATGGTAGGTCTCTCCGATATTTCATCCTATAGTTGCATGGGCCAGATTATCAAACTTCTGAGTTTTGACAAAGTAATAAGCCTTGTTCGTTACTGTGTCGCCAACGACATAATCAAACGACAATGTTTTAACTTTTCTGAAGGCAAATAATATGAGGTGGAAAACAAAAGCGGTGACTGGTTTAAAGAAATAGCGACACCCTCCTCTGCTAAATTAATCGCTGAAAAAAACAAGCGAATCCAACGTCGCCGTCGTAGCTTCACTTCTTTAAGCAAGTTGCGACTCCAGCGACGGTTTGACATCTTTTTTATTTGTTAATCAACCTGTTGATGACTTACCCCTGAACAGAGAGCTATATATACATGATTTCAGTCTGATTACAAATGTCTCACATTTATAATTGCCTCTTATGGTCGAAAAATCCTAATTTTTTTTAATCAAAAATAAATCTGATGGTTGCTTCCAAATAATGTACACATAATTTTTTTTGTAATGTAGAGATGTCAAAATAGTTCGACCGTTCATTATCTATTTATGTCTAATGGATAATGGGCGATTTATGAATAAGTTCATTTATGGAATGTGTTAAAATGGTCTAAGTCCAACTATCTTCACACACAAAACAGGTCAGACATTATTGGATAATGGTCGGCCCATAAGTTATAAAAATCTAGATCAAAATCAAATTTTCCCAAATCAAAACTCATTCATATTTTTCTTAAAACAGAATATTGCTCACGATTTTTGGTAATTTTCAGCAACACAAGTGTTAATAGAGTCTAATATATAACCTATTTAAATACGAACGGTAATGAGTTTCGATGATAATTGATACGGATGCTAATGAAATTTGATGCTTAGAGCATGCACATAGGTGATATCCTTATGGGTATTACAAAAAAAAAAATTTTTTTTTTTTTTTAAACGAACCGGCATGCGACACGTGGCGAACCCGGTATCGGAAGTATCACTGCAGTGATACTCTCATATCCGGGTTCGCCACGTGTCGAGCACCGGTTCGTCCAAAAAAAAAAAAAAAAAAATTTTTTTGTGATCACGTATGTGCATGGTATAATGGAAATTGTACAAAAGGTGAGAGGAAAAAAAATCCCGATCATCTGCTTCCAATGAGAATATGCCACGTATACATTAGACTAAGACCTTTTGGAAAGCTGAAATGCATTTGCAATAATGATAAATCTGCTGTTTCTTGCCAAATACTTCCGAGTTGACTCAGTTTTCTCTCTGGTTTCACTCGTCGTCGGATCCAAAAGCCTTTCCTTTTAGTCTTACTGAAACAATCAACTTCCTAAATCGGTAAACAATTTCATCTCTGTAGCTTCTCCTTCATTCTTTAACTTAGTCAAATCACTTAAGATTTGATTGATTCTTGAATCAGTCAATTTTATCGTAAAACTAGGGTTTTTTTATTTCTTTTGCATCTTCTTGCTTCTCATAAGTTCAGTAAAGTATAAATCTTTGAACCTTCTTGATTCAAGAACTTATATAACTTCAATTAGGAGAGTAACATAAGAACTATGATTTATCAAAAAAAAAAAAAACATAAGAACTATTTTTCATTTTGGTTACCAAGTTTCAATCTTGACTTGATACTTGGTTTAAATTTTTTTCAATTCATGTATAATTATGCAGATGGCGACTGAGAAACCTATTACTACGGAGACTGTTGCTCTCACGGAGAAGAAAATGGATATGTCTTTGGGTGTGTTTAAGTTTTCTTTTTACTTATAGTTATAGTTCATACAAAGATGCATCCTTTTTGTTTATTTATACCTCATGAATCATTCATTTTTTGTTTGTGGGCATAGATGAGATTATAAAGATGTCAAAGAGTGATACCAATGTGGATAATAAAGGCAAGAAACAGAGAGTTTCAGTAAGTGACTTGTTTTTTTTTCTTATAGCTTACATTTTTGAATTGTCTTTGTAAAGAATTTGATGTCTCTTTTGATTCTTTATTGAACATTTGGTGTGTGATTTATTGTGTTTTGAGCAGAATAAGAAGGAGAAGTTTAATGGTGCTGCGAAAAATAGTGCGGTAAAAGCACAGCGTTATATGGACTCACGATCTGATGTTAGACAGGTTAGTATTGTTGTGTTCTTGTTCTTAAATTTTGTCTTAGCTTCTTTGTCTTATATCACTTAGATTTCTCTTGTGTTGTGGTGACTTGCACTTAGATTTCTCTTGTGTTGTGGTGACTTGTATCATAATTTCAGGGTGCTTTTGCTAAGAGAAGGTCTAATTTCCAAGGACACCAGTTTCCTGTAACAACAAACATTGCTCATAAAGCCGCTTCTGCTATTCAGTTCCGTGGTAGACCTTACAATGCTGGAAGGATGACTAATACGAATCAATCAAGGTCTATACTGCTTGATAATTCTCTGATTTGTTTATTGACATGGGCTATGTCTATGATCTTCCATTATTTCTGATGTGAGAAGCTTCGAAGCTCCTTAATAATGGGTTTGTATACTCGTGCTCCATTCCTGGAGGGTGGATGGTCATCAGATTGATGACTGTATAACCCTGGTTCAAAATAGAGATTAAAAAATCATGTAGCTGAGTTTAAGGGAATATTTGGAGGAGGAGTTAAACATTAGTGTTTTGGTAGATTTGAGGTAGAGGAAGGAGTTCAAGCTCATTAAGACTGAGCAGAGACTTTGCTGTCATTGGTATTACAGTTTGCTCAAGACTTTCTCTGTTATTGCTTGAAGTCAGTGTTTGATTGTCAGATTTAGCAAATTGCTGCAATATGACACTGTGCATGGTCTGCTATGTTCTATCTCAAGGAATGTTGCATTCATATCAGCCTCCTCAATGTTGAGTTGTCTTCAAGTATGGGTCTGTTGGTCTATTGTTGTGAGATTGAAACTGTCGATGCACGGTTACTGGGACAGCATGAGAATTCAGATGCCCGGATCTTCATCATTAAACATCACATTGCTACAGATCATCTTTCAAGCTGTCTGCTTTCAATCCCTGATAAAGTCTTAAAGAAGTTGCTTTGTCGGGAGCAGAAGCACGCTTGATATATTCAAGATTAAATGCGATTGGAAATTTCAAGAACTACCCTTTTTTGTTTAGCTACTAGGAAACTGGAGTTATTGCCTTCAATATTCATCCATTCATTCCTGCATGAGCTGGCTACATGCTTTATGTGGATCATGAAGTGTTACTTTGTCTATTACAAAAGGCTCTTTCTTTATCCGTTTATTTCATGGCTTTCTTTTTAGATCCTTTTATGGTGGTAAGATACTAATAGTTAAATATCAAGAACTTGGTATCAGATCATTGATCTATTGGTGTGAGTTCTCAGCTGATGTATACTAGGAATATGATGTTCTTTATAGGTGGTCGGCTTATCCCTGCAAACATTTTCCAGTTATTTAACACCTTTCTTTTATTCAGGTTTGTTACTCCACCAGCTCAGAATAGATCTGCATACAGAGGGTTTGTCGCAAAGGTAAAACTATTCATATCCATCAGTTTGGTTGCATTAGATTAGCCTGGACACTGTTGAACTAGAAGAGACTGTAGTTTAGAAAGACACAATGCTAGTGGGATGAAATTTTGAGTGATGCTGTCCAATTATATTTTACATTTGACCTATCATGAGTAATGAACGGACCCAATTGTGCTTGGAAACTTGCCCTATATGTGTATCTGGTGTGTATGAGCCATTATGATGAACGCATTTATAACTTGTTGGCATATCCATAACCAAAGAAATTTTGAAAGTGATGGACTGATGGGGTTAATAAATCTGCAAATGCAATGCAGCAGCAGCAAAGGGAGAAGATAGAGCCGAAGCAATCAAATGGAGGAGGAGGACAGAGGCAATGGCCTCAGACGCTGGATTCTCGGTTTGCAAACATGAAGGAAGAGAGAATGAGAATGAGAAAGTTTGCAGAACAGAGAAGTAATGTAGGCAACAATGGCGTTGGATTTCAGCAGCAGCAACGTTTGATGGTTCCATGGGCAAGAAGAGCCACAAGATTCCCCAACTGATTTATGATCCTCAGAAGAATGGTGTTTCATGGGTTGGGGTGAATATATTTGCTAGTAATGCAGTTTGGTTTGGATTCAATGTCTTAAGTGCAGATCATTCATTTGTGAAGAACATTCAATGTCTTTCTCGAAATTAGCAGAAAACAAAAACAATAATGTTAGATCTTTTTGGCTGTCCTCTATGTGTTCTTGCTCAAAAATGTAAGCACTTGAGATTATTATAATTACAGTCAATTGAATGGGTGTTAAAAAGTAAGAGTAACTTGGGATTTTAAATTTTATTTATTATTGGCATTTCTCAATGGTTTTTTGAGTGGAGATTGTTCATTTCCTTGCAGTTTTCGTAGGATTTTTCAATTCATTGAGGCGCAAGGTATTGAGACACTTGTCTTCCTTTTCAACCTATTAAATCATCTAAATCTAGGAGCGCCTAGAGTTGTGGTACTAATGCTAATAACTATCTCAATGATAGAAACGTAGAAATGATGTCAATAGGATGGACCATTAATGTGTTACGTGAATGAACTCAAAAACAGAATAATTTTACATGTAAGTAACACATACTTTATAGGAAAAGTCATGTAAAGTCAACAATATAATTGTGGCTTTTTATGTTGACTATTCCTACGAGAAGTTTGATAATTTGCTTATCAATATACTGTAGTAAGAGAAGCTCATCCTTGCATTTACCAACTATCATGCTTTGCTTTACTTTTTATAAATAAGGTCATCTTCGTTTGTTCATTCAGATGTTTCATCTTGATGAAGCTGAGAATTGATGTTCGTTTAATACCAAAAATTAACAACATCCAAATGGAGCATCCAAATAAGTTTTAAAAACATGCTGAATCCATTGTATGTCTCGTGAATATTTATGCCTATTGATAGTAGTTGAAGTTTCTGGGTGTTAAGGATTCTAATGGATCTCTTTGGGGTTTATGGAACTTGTGTTTGTTCTTTGGAAAATTTATTTTCATTAGTCTGTTATATGTTGAACTTATGTATATGCTATCTTATAAATTTGTGTTTTTTGTCCAAGACCTCTACGTCAAAACTTGTCCCCGAGTTTGAAATTGTTCATAAGTTTTAAATTATCCACAATTTAACGGCTGTTGGGGTCGGCTCCATCATCGAGATTAGGATGATTGACAACGTCGTCATCGTTTATAGTCTCATTGTCGTCTTCTTTTATAGTCTCGTCGTTTTCATCAATATCATAGATAGTATTTGTGGACATGATAACTTATTCATGCCTTAACTACATGTTTGATAACCTTATCTTTGACAGATCGTACTTGGTTACATTATAACCTTATAGAATATTCATAGATATGATAATTTGTCCACGACCTACACATAATAACTTGTCTCCGAATTTGAAATTGTTCATAAGTTTTAAATTGTCCACGGTCTAATAAATGTTGTGGTCAGCTCTGTCATCGAGATCATAATGATTGACAACATCGTCGTTTATAGTCCAGTTGTCGTCGTTGTTCATTATCTTGTTGTTGTCGTCGTTCATAGTATCAACGTCTTGTATGTGTGTGAAAGAGTAAGAAATGTGAACAAGTGAAAGAATGTGAGAAAAAGTGAGAGAGTTAGAAATTAAGAAACGTGAAAGAGAGAGGGATGTAAGAGAGTGAGAGAAAGTGAGAAAATGAGAGAGTGAAAAAAATGAAAATAAATCTTTTATTAAAGCAAGATAGGATCAATTATATTTTTTTACGTAAACAAAATGTATGGGTTAGAGGGAGTTGAGAAAAATGTTTTGTGGTATAATAAAAAAATAAAAGAGGATATGGGTAGTAATTAACTCAATATATTATGTTAATATCGTTGGTAACCTTCAGTTTAACCGTTGAACGAACTCAGTCTTCATTCAGCCTCATTCAAGTCATATTCTCTCGCATGGTCGGCATTGACATCGACTCCTTTGTTTTATACGTTTGAATTTTTGATCTAATCAGAATTTAATATAGATTCAATACATTAATTGATTTGAGACCTCACTTGCTTCTACAAGTGGAAAGTGACCACACACCTTGGCGTCTTTGACTTCTCTATTCTTCTTCTTCTTTCTCAAGAATTATTCTTTATTTAGCCATTATAGGTTTTTTTTCTCCTTTTCAGAACAGGGAAAATTTTCAGGAATAAAACTGAGACTAGTTTCGAAAACATATAAATAACTAATCAACTATATATTTTAATGGCAGCTACTCGACAGATGTCTGCTATGTATTTGCCAATTAGGACTATGTTATTGTGTTAAGAACATAACATATGGTTGTAAAAGCAAATCTTTCATCAGACATAGACAAAAGAATAACATGATTCGCTTTCTAGTGAATGAATCACTTACTCTATGTTCGCCGATTATCCTCGAGTAAACCATTCTTCTACCGAAAACCGATTTAACCTGTTTGGATTTTGGAAGATCATGAAAATCCAAAATATTTAATTTACTTATTAACTAAAATATTTTATTAGTTATCGGCTTATCGCTTGACATAAGAAAGATATCATAAATAGAAGAATTTGGTACAATAAAAACATTCCACTACTCTCTCAACAAGACCCTGTTTCAGAAAGCAACAATAAAAAGATCATTCAGGCTATAATCCATCATGATCATGAGTTTTGAAAAAATCATTGATTGATGCACCAAGATTATAGAGTGAAAATCTTTCAAATGGGGTGTCATTGAATTGTGGGAAACAAAACGTCTGATTAGTGCATTAAGATTGCAGATATAACACATATTTTGTATACTTAAGCTGAAGAAAAATGAAGGTTTGATCAAATTAACAAACCTTGTCGATAAAAGGAAGAAGCCCAAAAGCAGCAGAGTGAATATAGTCGCGTAGCTCAGGATGCTTTGCTCTTTGCACCACCACATTCATATATCTTCGCCTTTCAAATGCAGCTTCACAAACACAATATGATCAAAATCACTCGAGGATGTAAATCAACAACCAACTCTTTCCATTGCTTTTTTACTCACCAGATGGGTAAAAACCTTTGAGAAAAACAATCATTGTAATGGCTACTTCCAAAAATTCCACCAGAGTACGAGTTACTTCTCCTGAAAACCCTAAATCACGCATTTCGCCGTCGATGGCGGCCTCGCCGTGAACCTGAAATTTCCCTTCTTCCGGTAACCACACATGTGACATACACGTGACTCTTTATTTCCTTAAGAGAATTATAACATATGGGCTTGTAGCTCATGGGCCCAATTATTTCCTTCTCGGGCCCAATTTCGTTTTTCCCTTACTGTGTCCCTCTCTCCTCCGCCCCATCGGAAAAGTTTGCCACGAGCTTATCGACGGGATCTGGGAGATTCTGTAAGAGTATGTTAAATCTTGTTTTCTGAAATTCATGATCATGATGGATACAAAATCAAATCGAGCAAACAAATCTTCAATCATCGGATTGAACATTGAAAACCCATCAACCTCATGACCTTCGTTAAAGCATTACACGGATCCGCGAGTTAAATAACGAGTTAAATAATCAACTATGTAAAGTTGTAAACAAAACAATTCGACAGTTTTGTTTCATTTATGATTAATGGCTCTTTAATTCCGTTAATATTGTCTGCCTGATTAGTAAACAAAACTTAATAATTATATGTCCTGAGCTTAATTATTGAGAGAAAAATTTGGAGATTTTTGTTTTAACCTCCCCAGCTGCATGGCTTCATGCAGGAGTTGTAAGAGGTTATAGGTCTTTGTGTGTTTTTTTGTCCTCTTTCGTTGCTTTGGTAGAATTGTGGTCTCCGAATCGTGGAGACAAAGGGTTTGTCGTCGTTAGATTGAGTTTTTGGCTAGTTAAGGTGAAACTTCAATGGTTAAGAAGAGATGATAAGCTATGGTGGTTCCGGCTTGGATGAATGACAGAGCGATTTTGTCGCTAAAACTACTTGTTCTTGTCGACTTTTCCATATTTTTTTGCAAAATCTGTTCATTTTCATTTATATCTCTCGTTTATTGGTTTGTTGGTACAATATGCGTTGCTCTGAGTGCGAATTTTTACGATTTAGATGTATGGTTTTTTTTTTGTTTTTAACAATTATTTGGTTGATTGATTCATTAACATATCCCCTATTGATATATGTAGATATGTTTACTTCTAAAGAAATGTTATGGCTAAATGAGCTCATCATTGTCGAGTCAAACGTGGATACAACATACGTCTACTTCATAATCGGATGATTTTTCCATATGTCGACGAAATTTTTTTTTTTTTTTGAGTTTCATATCTTTTTGAGCCTTTTTTATTAGATATCTAGTGGTATTGTGTATTGGTTAGCTTGTTTCAAAAAAACATATGTATTAAACTTTATTAATGAGAATATTTGCGGGAAAAAAATAGCGTAATTAAGAAGACGTTTTAAGAGCAGTTTCAATAACTGTAACTTATATTTTTTTTTTAATCGGCTCAATAACTATAACTTAAAACGTTATTTTTTCTTAACAAAAAAAAGAATAAAAACTCGTATATTCGCTCGACACCATGTTCTGCCACGTGTGACATTTTGTCCATTCCCTTAAATGGAAACGTAATACATCTATGCGTTTTAAGTTAATAAAAAAAAAAGAGTAAGCTAATATTCAACAATTTCATGCTTAATCAAAATGACGTAAGCATCACCCTTTCTAATTTCTATAAATTAAAACCCTCCAAACCCTTTTTCGCTGGATCATTAACAAACTAAATAAACAATCAAACATTTCTCTATACATACAAAACATATATATGTATATATATATATATATATTTTTCTAAATCATTAACGATGATGGCTAAGAACGTTCTCGTAACCGGCGGTGCTGGATACATCGGTAGTCACACGGTTCTTCAACTTCTTCTTGGCGGTTACTCCGCCGTAGTTGTCGATAATCTCGATAATTCCTCCGCCGTTTCCCTCCAGCGGGTGAAGAATCTCGCCGCCGAACACGGCGAACGCCTCTCCTTTCATCAGGTTCGATTTTGCTATCTCTGTGAATTTTGCTTCTTAGGTCTACGAAACGTGTGATTTAAGGATTTGTGTTCGAATTTTGTTTGAATAGGTCATAATTTCAACGAAATTGGGATTATGATTTGACTTATTAATGATCAATTTGACTTAAGAGGGCTCTTTTGTGATTTCTGGGTTTTCTGGGGGCCTAGATTCTCGGAATAAAATATCAATTTTTGAAAGATTGTTGTTTGATTCCAGAGTTCTGGCTTTTTTTGTTTTGTTTCCGATACATCTGTTAATAATCGTTACTATTTTTTATTTTTTAAATCGCTAATTTTATATCCGAGAAAAATATAATTTCTGAATTAAATGTCAGTACTAGGCCTAATCAGTACCCTGTGAAAGAGTAAAATAATACTTTCCCAATTCCGATTTTTTTTTGTATTTCACACAAAAATTTGATCTGTCTGAAATTGGGAAATTTAATCTTGGTCTTCTGAATTGTTGATTTTATATTGTTTTGTTTAGTTACTTCGATTAAGAGTTGTTAAATTTGATTGTTTTCTGTTAATTACAGGTGGATCTTCGAGACAGGCCTGCCCTTGAGAAGATTTTCTCAGAAACTAAGTATGATAGAGAAATTTTTAAAAAACCCATCTTTATCTTTTTCACTTTATCACTAAACAATGATGTGATTGATGCATATGATATAATTGGGTTTCGTGATGAACGTGGAATTATTATTTACAGGTTTGATGCAGTGATACACTTTGCTGGACTTAAAGCAGTTGGTGAGAGTGTAGACAAGCCTTTGCTGTATTATAATAATAATCTTGTTGGAACTATTACACTTTTGGAAGTTATGGCTCAACATGGCTGCAAAAATGTATATGATTTGCCTCCACATGTTCGAATTCATTTTCTATTATTCTTTATTTGATGAATCTCATGATTAACCACTTTTACTACTCTGTGTTCCAGCTTGTGTTTTCATCATCAGCTACTGTGTATGGCTCTCCAAAGGAAGTTCCTTGTACTGAGGAGTCTCCAATTTCTGCATTGAACCCTTATGGACGAACAAAGGTGGTTTTTTTAGCAAAACCCACATGAGTTTTCTGGTTAATGATGTGTGAATCTGATTTATGGATCTTATTAATTGTAGCTGTTTATTGAGGAAATCTGCCGTGATGTGTACCGTTCTGACCCGGAATGGAAGATTATATTACTTAGGTTTTTCAATCCTGTTGGAGCTCATCCTAGTGGTGACATTGGTGAAGATCCTCTTGGTATTCCAAACAATCTTATGCCTTTTGTTCAACAAGTTGCTGTTGGAAGAAGACCTCATCTCACTGTTTTTGGAAATGATTACAATACAAAAGATGGAACAGGGGTTTGTATATACATGTATTCATAAACAAAAAGAGTTTTCTAGAATGTGTTCTCATTTATGTTTGTTTGTTTCAGGTTCGAGATTACATTCATGTTATTGATTTAGCTGATGGACATATAGCGGCTCTTCGTAAGCTAGAAGACAGCAAGATTGGTATACATGATTCCATTTGTTTCTCTTCTCTACTAGAATGCATCCTTAAATCGCTGTGTGTTGTTTATATTCAGGTTGTGAAGTGTACAATCTTGGAACAGGAAATGGAACATCTGTTCTTGAAATGGTTGATGCATTTGAAAAAGCGTCTGGGAAAGTAAAAAAAACATGATTCTTTCTTGTGTTTCTTTGATTCTTGGAAATGATTTGTTAAACTTTTCAACACTTTTATGAATCAGAAAATACCTCTTGTGATCGCTGGACGTCGTGCGGGAGATGCTGAAATTGTTTACGCCTCAACAGAAAGAGCAGAAAGTGAATTGAATTGGAAGTAAGTTTCATTTCTTTCATACATAAAAAACTCTCTAAATTTGGCAAAAGTAGAAGATAACTTTCAGAAAACTTAAGACACTGATTAAAAAGTTGGCAATAATTAAATGACATAGTTGTAATTTGGGTTTGTAATAATGCAGGGCTAAATATGGGATCGAGGAGATGTGTAGGGATTTGTGGAACTGGGCCAGTAATAATCCTTATGGATATGATTCCTCTTCTGAAGACTCCTCTCATTAACTTTTTATTTTTTCTTTTGTTAAAACATATTTATCCACACTAAGTTATTATAATATTCACAGGGGAAACAAAAGTAAAAAGAATCAGATTTTAGGGAAATATAGGGACTTTATGTATTATTATTTTTATTAAATGAATATTCAGTCTGTATTAAAAAAAAAATCCTGGGTTTTGATCATCAAATATGACACGGACAAATAATAAAGTGAAAAGATATGTTCTTGAATATTCATTTATTTTCTGGAATTTTTGTACTTATCTAACAAAGAGGAAGATATAAAAGTAGTTGTCAAATATACAAAGCAAATGTTTAGTTTTAGACGGCAAAGAACGTTGAGACGAATACGATGTCGTTTTCAATTCAATAGTTGAAACGTTTCTTTCTGAAGCTTATAAAGTATATGAGCCCAAAGTGTCTTCCTCCTTTACTTGCTTTATTAAACATCACACTGACAGTAACCAAACTCCAGATCTGAATCCACCTCTCAAGGTTCGTTAACCTTTACTCTGTTTTTCCCCTAATAGCTTGTTCAAAATTTGAATCTTTCATCTATAACATTGATTTGTTATTATGAATTCGACAAATATTATTATCACCTTAAGATCGAACTTATGTTTCCAGTTGTTTTACAAATTTAGTAGATTATCTAAATTTCAATGGTGTTAAGTCTTTCTGTTGAGTTAGATTCTATTAATTTCTACTTTTAGGGTACTCACGAGATTTAATTAAAGCTTTGGGAATTTACATTTTATTTCTTCTCTCTAATTTTTGAGTTAAGATTACTAACACTGGTCATTATCCATGGCTAAGAGTTTGAGTGTTTAACACATCTGTTTAACATTTTTCAAACCTTTAGACTTTACAAAAGAAGAGGGAGGAGTAATGATTTGTGAAAGAGATGATTTCAGCCTCACTGGACCATTACATCTTACAGCTATAGATTGGTTTGCATCTTCTCTCAATCTCACTATCTTTGTATTCATAAATTGTTGTTAAGTTAGCTAATGTTTTGGTTTATTACTAAGCCTGCTTTAACTGTGGCTTTTGTGTTTAAAAAACCTAAAAAAAATGTTTCTTGATGGTAAACAAGATTCATTTACTTGTGTAAGAAATTGTGAGATTTATTGTTTTTGTTGAATTTTCAGGGCTAATGAACATCATCAGCGATCAGTAGCTGCTTCTTTGGTTCAAGGAATCTATGTAGCTGAGCGTGACCGTCAGTTACAAAGGGAAGGTCCTGAATTAGCTCTATCTCCAATATGGTCTGAGTTTTTCCATTTCCGCCTCATTCGTAAGCTTGTAGATGATGCTGATAACTCCATATTTGGAGGAATTTACGAGTATAAACCGCCGCAACCTCCCTCTCAAACTATCAAATCCATTGCACTGAGTCCGCGTTTTGTAATCGCCTATAGAGGAACGGTTACAAAAGCAGACTCTATTTCTCGTGACATCGAGTTAGACATTCATGTTATTAGAAACGGGCTTCACACAACAACACGGTTTGAGATAGCTATACAAGCTGTGAGAAACATTGTTGCTTCGGTTGGTTGTTCTAATGTGTGGCTTGCTGGTCATTCTCTTGGTGGATCCATGGCATTGCTTACCGGTAAAACAATCGCTAGAACCGGAGTTTTTCCCGAGTGTTTTGCCTTCAATCCGCCGTTTTTGTCTGCCCCTATCGAAAAAATCAAGGATAAGAGGATCAAACACGGGATTCGCATCGCAGGCAAGTTAACTTTAATCTTCCTTCATTGTCATTCTATAAGAAACTGATCATTTTAGGCTTTCCATATTGACATATAAACCGAAAAAACCCGAAATGTCTACTCCTTACATATAACCTTTAACATTTCATCTGTTTCGACTTTGATTCGAGCTGCTATTTAAAATGCAGGCAGTGTGATCACAGCTGGACTTGCACTAGCCAAAAAAGCCACTCAGCAATACAACCAAAACCACCGTGCATTACCCGCTCCAACCGATCCATTTACCGCCTTATCTGACTGGTTTCCGCGGGTATATGTCAACCCTGGAGACCACTTGTGCTCCGAGTATATCGGTTACTTCGAGCACCGAAACAAAATGGAGGAAATTGGGATCGGTTTTGTAGAGCGGTTAGCGACGCAGCATTCGTTAGGCGGTATACTGTTGGGAGGAAAGAACGTGGAAGAGCCGGTACATCTGATGCCGTCGTCGGTTTTAACGGTGAACTCAAGTCCGTCAAGAGACTTTAAACAAGCTCATGGGATTCATCAGTGGTGGAGGGAGGATCAGAAGTTTGAGAGTAAAGTCTACCAGTATAAATGATTCGTAATTTCGTATTAGTTTTTAAAATCAATTTAACCGGTATATGTAAACCGGAAATATTGTCGGTTCTATCTGTCGCAGTCATAAATAAAGAGATCTTAATCTATTAGACGACGACGTTTGTGCCGGTACAAATTATGAACCTGTATATGTAAACCGGAAATAGGCTTCTGCTTTCTTGTTAAGCCGGTTCAATGTTTCGCGGTCTTATATAGTCTCTATGATCCGTAAGACGACGACGTTTCAGTACTGTAAGCTGATTGATTTAAGACGACGACGTTTTTTTTTATCTCTATAAACCTCGCAGAGCTTCTGGCATTTTCCCGCCTTCTTTGTCGTTAGAGAAATGTCGATGAAATTTCTCGTTCTTGTTTTCTCTCTTCTGATAATCTTTTCGAGACCCAAATTGATCGCCAATACTCACTTATCTCCAAGGATCTCTCCGTTTCATTCTTCGATTCCGCCGTTAATAGCTGCATCGCAGCCGTTCACATCCCGATCTCCGACGCCGGGATCATCTTTGCCTTTTGAGCCGGCTTTGTTCGCCGAGAAACAGTTATCTCCAAGAATCTCGCCGTTTTATTATTCGGTTCCGCCGTTTATAGCTCCGTCGCAGCCGTTCACATCCCAATCTCCGGCGCCGGAGTCGTCTGTGCCTTTGGTGCCGGTTTTGTTCGCCGAGAAACAGTTATCTCCAAGGATCTCTCCGTTTTATTCTTCGATTCCGTTGGTTAGAGCTCCATCGCGGCCGTTCACATCCCAATCTCCGGCGGCGGAGTCGTCTTTGCCTTTTGTGCCGGCGTTGTTCGTGTTCGGAGATTCATCAGTAGACTGTGGAACCAATAACTTTCTTGGGACCTTGGCGAAAGCAGATCGGCTTCCGTACGGTAGAGATTTCGATACGCATCAACCAACAGGGAGATTTAGCAATGGAAGGATCCCAGTTGATTATCTAGGTTAAAATTCTTCCCAAATTTTCTGGGTTTTTGATTCTAGTTTTCAAGTTCTATGCTAATTTCAAGAATCATCTGCTCTTACTTAAGTCTTGGATATGAAATTCCCCCAAAATGTTGAGTTCTTCTTGATTCGACACTTCTTTATCCTAGAAACCGCAGAGAAAACTGAGAAAAACTGAGAATTTGAAATTCTCTTATTCATTGATGTTGTTCTTGACTGTTAAAGAAAGAAGTAGAGATTGAATCATTGGTTTTTGTTTACTGTAAATCTTGTGAACAGCTAATCGTCTAGGCCTACCATTAGTTCCTAGCTATCTTGGACAAACTGGGACTGTTGAAGACATGTTTCAAGGTGTAAACTATGCTGGTGCTGGTGCTGGAATCATCTTATCTAATGGATCTGAACTGGTACTCAATTTTTAGAGTCTTTTGAGTTCATTTTCTGAATACTATCTTTCAGTTTTTCAATGTTGAGGGGAATTTTTCGTTGCAGGGCCAGCGGGTTTCATTCGCGATGCAGATTGAGCAGTTTGTCGATACATTCCAGCAGATGATACTGAGCATTGGAGAGGAAGCTTCTGATCGTCTGGTGTCTAACTCGGTTTTCTACATATCGATTGGAGTGAATGAGTACATACATTTCTACATCAGAAACATCTCCAGTGTGCAGGATCTCTATACTCCATGGAATTTTAATCAGTTCTTGGCTTCCAATCTGAGACAGGAGCTTAAGGTTAGACTTCTAATCAATCTTCATAAGTCTGGTCTAGATGGAGAGTCTATAGGGATAAACAAGTATGATTCTGACTTAGGATACTCAATTTTATAGTTCTAACATATTTTTACTACCCACAAAACCAGAAACTGAAACCTTTTAAACTGACTAGTACACAAAATGTCACCTATATAAGGTTTAAATCACAACCCTTGTTCTATTATGGAACTCTCCATCTCGAACAGAGACTTCTAAGAATGATAGAGAGAGTTTCATGATCATCTTCAAGTGTGAAAGAGACTTGTTGAATCTTAGTTGTGTGTTTTGTTTTGTGGTCAGGTTTTAATGTGACGACGGATGCGTGTTGTGGGCTAGGAAGGTACAAAGGATGGCTTCCGTGCATCTCGCCGGAGATGGCTTGCTCTGACGCCTCCGGTCATCTATGGTGGGATCAGTTTCATCCTACAGACGCCGTTAACGCCATCCTCGCCGACAATGTATGGAATGGTCGCCACGTGGACATGTGTTACCCAACTAACCTAGAAACTATGCTTAAATCAGCTGGGAAAAAATGCACATAAAAAGCATATTGTAAATGAGCTTTGCATTTTGATTTTGGCCCATTAGTATATCATGTAAACAAAAACTATGGGGTCTTTTTAACCAAAAAGAGAAAGTACGGGGTAGAGAAAAAAAGAAATAAAATTTTGATGAGTTTTACAAAGTTGGGCTCAAAGTATTGGTAAGTTTGCGTAAATGGCCCACATGAAACAGAAAGTTAAAAAATATTCGACCGAGAAAGGTGAATAAAAGCACGTGTGGTCCATCTTTTGGTTTTTATAAACGGAAATTTTCATCTTCAGAACCAATTTCATTTCTTTCCTCCTCAACCCTCATAAGTCTAGGAGGTGACGTCATCATCTCCACCTTTTTCCCGTTTTACCCTCGGCTGCTGCTTCGCCTTTTTTTTCAATTTCGTCGGAAGATTTTTTCATTCCAGGGTTCTGAGATTTTTCTACCCTTAGCTTCGTAGTTTTTGATCCAAGGTTGGTAGATGTTGGGTGTACAGAAATTTCACCTGAATTTTTCTCACGCTTCGTTCTCGTCAGCAGAAAAATTGATTTCATCATTGATCACTTTGTCTAATTTTTTTATTTTCCAGAAAATGGAGCTTGATTATGACGCTAGCAACTTGGTTGAAGATGAAGCTGGTGAAGTTGGACATAATGTTAGTGTAAACTTGGACTATCTGTGCTATTTTCGTCGCTTTTGGTTGAACATTTTTCTTCTTGAACCTGGAGCGCAAATTTGTAGTTTCCGGTGAAAAAATGTTGTATATGTAAGCTTCATAGTTAGAATAATGAACAAAAGCAAAGTATCAAGCATTTTATTTAATTCATGTTCACGTTTTGTAGGAACCTTAATGTGAGTTTTTGACAAACAGTGCTAGTGATTTGGTTCTTACTTTGATTTTGATTTCTTTTTAACAGGATATGGGTGGAATTGAAGGGGAGAGATGTGGGATTTGCATGGATATAATCATTGATAGAGGCGTTCTTGATTGCTGTCAACACTGGTGATAACTTTTTTCTCTTATAGCATTATCTTTTCTTAATCTACAAATGTTGCATAGTCCTTAGAGCTACCTCAGTTCTTTGAAGCTACATGTCTGATAAATTTCAGGTTCTGCTTTGAATGCATTGATAATTGGTCTTCGATTATGAACCTCTGCCCTCTCTGTCAAAGAGAGTTTCAGTTGATTACATGTGTCCCTGTAAGATATCTCATATCTGTTTTTATATCTCAACATTTCTCATCTTTTTTGTTAGTGGAGCTCTTGAATTAGGGGTAATGAGTGTTTGGTTTGATTGTGAAGGTGTATGATTCAGGTGAAAGCAGCAAGGTGGATGAGGTTTCATTATCAGGGTACTATATTCATGTTTTTTTTAATTCCTGGTATTCGTTATTGTGATAAACTTTACCTGCCTGAACAATCTAAGTGGTGTCTTTGTGTTTAATTATGACTGTCCATAACATGATAAATTGATACTAAATGACTTACCATGTGTACCATAGACTATTGTATCTAAAAAAAACTGTTGTGATTTGTTGGCATTAAGCTAAACTATTATATACATGCAGAGATGAGGATTGGTGCGTTGAGGAGGAGCCTGATAGCGTCTCTTCTCCATCACACTATATCGATGAAAATGTAAGTATATCATATATGGGTTTTCCAGGTCACTACAAAGTACATTAAGCTTTCCTAATCATTTTTGTAGGCAGTTATCTGTTTAGATGGAGATCTTTGCAAGATCCGTAACAGCTTCAATTACATTGGAGGGGATTCTAACCTTGATACATCAATTGCTTGTGACTCTTGTGACACATGGTAAATATTGCCTGTTGAGTTTTATACATGGGTTATTTTGTATGTGTGCATTCTCCTGTTTGTTGTTCTGACCTTTTTTCGATTACTGAAATTCATTAACTGGTGAACTTTTGGTGCCTAATTGTCCTACCGGTTTCTAAATGTTGTCACTGTCGTCATGAAGGAAGTTTATAATATTACGTGTGAACGAAGAATTTACTGGCTTTTTTAGTCTTACCTATGCATGTTCTTACCTTTTTATTCCTTGTTTAGTTGTAGATTGTTCAATTTTAGAGCATTCTTATATGGTGTTATGTGTTTGAACTTAAAGATTATCTTCTGATTTGTTGTTTTCCTCGTATGTGCTAACAGGTATCATGCTGTTTGTGTGGGTTTTGATCTGGAAATTGCATCAGAGGATACGTGGGTATGTCCGAGGTAGGTTTTATTGGTGTATTGACTATAGATGGTTGCTTAGCGTTAGCCTATTTGGAAAACATATTTTATGGGAGAGTTTCCATTAAATTTTTTATCTTTTCCGTGTGCCAGTCCTAGGTTTAAATAGAAAAGACACACCTTACTGAATCTAAGTGAAATCTAATATTCTGTCTTATTATCCTTCGCTATGTTTTTCAGCTATCTTGTCACAGTTTACCTTCCTTTGCTTTGTGTCCACAGATGTCTCTCTTGTGAAAAACCACTTGAACCTGATGATGCTTCACCAATGGAGACAAGAAAGTCCCCGGATATTTCAGAGAGGACAAACAGTGGGTGCTCAGCCGAGGCTGTTTGTACTGGAAATTTTTCAGTTACAGTCGCTGATGAAGGCGAGACAGCTCTTGTCGTAACAATAGTCAAAGGAGATGAGTTGGTTATGAAACCAAGTGATAACACCCCATCATCAGTGGAAACTAAGATTGACGGAGACCCTGATAGCTCGCACCTGGAAACAGGTTGTAGGAAGGAAAATTCAGAGCAGGTCCCAGAAAAATCGGAGCTCGCGCAGTTCTTACCATATGACATATCATCTGGATTACCATCTGACTCAAATCAGCCATTGTTTGCTGCAAACATGGAGAATAGAGCAGGTATATGTACAAGAGTTAATCTGATGATAATACAATTTCCTCCAAGGCTTCGTTGTAATTTTTACTTCTCTATATGCTTTGTCTCTTGTTGCTCTCTGTAATAATTTAGTCTTTTATGTGTAGACCCGGATACGAGACTTGTAGAGAAGGATTGTCTACCGGTAAATGATACAAAATGTAAGAAACACACTGTCCTTTTTTCCTGTTTATCTTCTGCTTTCTTTCTTTCTTTCTTTCTTTCTTTCTTTTCATGGATAAATGCAATTGGTTCATTATCTGCTTCTGCATAGTTTAACATGGTCTTATATGCTGTAATATGTTTAGCAGCTCTATCCAGTACAGCCATTTCCAATTCAGATGTCACTAATGTTATCAGCTTAAAAAGAGAGCAATCAGATTGCAGGTCAATTTCACAGATGAAATCTTTTCTTTTCTTAGTACCATCTTTACCTCTTTACTCTGCGTGTCAAATGTTTGACTCTGTGTTGTTTCATTGTGGCATTTCTTTACCAGTGGTGCTGATGACAATTCAGAAACGAAACCTGTGATATCCGAATCTCTCCATATACCAAAACTTGAGGAAAAGGAAGAATTAGCTTCCATTCACCACGAGTGCAGATCCCCTTCAAACAATACAACTGTTGACATATTCAGCATTGTCGAAGGAACTGGGCGTAAAAGGAAACTTACTCGTCCAAATCCTACTGATAAGTCTTCAGAAGGAGAGAGTGCTGCTTGTTTGAGGGTGAAGAAGATTAAGAGGACACCGGCAGATGATAAAGAGTCATTGGTTCTTGTTGAGAAACTAAGGAAAGAAATAAGAGAGGCTGTTCGTAATAAATCGATGGAAGATATTAGAACAAACCAATTTGATCCAAAACTCTTGGCGGCCTTCAGAGCTGCTGTGGCAGGACCTAAAACTGATGAAGCACCTACAAAACTTCCTGCTCTGGCAGTGAAGGCAAAGAAGTTGATGCTGCAAAAAGGAAAAGTTCGAGAGAATCTCACAAAGAAAATTTATGCAGATTTAAATGGGAAGCGGAAAAGTGCATGGCACCGGGACTGTGAAGTTGAGTTTTGGAAGCATCGGTGCATAAAAACTAGAAAGCCTGAAAAAATTGAAACTCTGAAGTCTGTTCTTAGCCTCTTGAAAAAGAAACCAGCTGACGCCAAAACTAACATTTCATTTGAAACCCCACAGGCTTCAAATCGTATGCTCTCCAGGTTGTATTTGGCAGATACCTCCGTGTTCCCAAGAAATGATAACCTCAAGCCTCTTTTGGCACCAAAAGAAACGGGAAACTCTCAAAACAATGCAAAACCCACAGAAGCTGACAAGACCTTACCAAAGATCATTGATGCCAAGGGGAGCAGTTCAAAAGCTGCTGGATCAAAACTGAACTCAGGAAACAAACAGTCGGATGGGCAATCTAATCTTAAGGAAATTTTTGAGAATTCCGATGAGCTGAAAAAAGACAAAAGAAAATGGGCATTGCAGGTTCTTGCAAGAAAGAAAGCTTTAGCTGTCAACAACTCAACCCAAGACAAAGAAGGCTCTCCCGAGCTCAAAGGGAATTATCCATTGTTGGTATGTAATTCTTGTCAGTTACTTTGTTGCTTTTAATAAATCCGGTGTTTTGAGATTGTTGCTTATTTTATTCTATGATTGCTATCAGGCTCAACTTCCAGCTGATATGAGACCAAGCCTTGCGACCAGTCGCCATAACAAAGTTCCTCTTGCAGTTAGGCAGGTACGTGAATAGCTCCTCCCTTAAATTTCCAGTTCCTTAGGCATTGATTAGTTACTTGGGTTCTAGATACTGAAGTCACTCTTTGGTTATTCTTGTTAGTTCTAGGTTTTATATTATAGTAAGCCGAGCAATCCCACACATTTTGGTTAGTAAAGATGCACACATATAAGAGGGAGGTCTATCTTGAAAATATTAGGAAATCAGTTCATGTGTTTGGGAAATCTGTGAGAGATCTGCACTAAATGTTTGATAAGATTATGATTATAGGAGGTTTTTTCTTTGGTCTCAATTCGAGGATCAAAATTAGTTTCTCGGAGAACAATACAAGATTTCACGCATGTCTATTGCTAGCTTCATCAGTTCCATGTGTGCTTCTATCACGGTTACATACGTTAAACTGACAATATCGTGTTTGGGGATTATCTGTTATTGAACTGCCTGCAAAAACATTACTAACATCACAACTTGTAAAACAGCTAGCTGTATTATTTGCACATGTGCTTGTTTGTGTTCATGAGCAAACCGCTGGTGCTGCAGGTACAATTATATCGCCTGGCAGAACATTTCTTAAAGAAAGAAAATCTTGTGGCTGTTCGAAGAAGTGCAGCAACAGAATTAGCCGTTGCTGATGCTATAAATATTGAGAAAGCAATTGCTGACAAATCAAGTAGCAAAGTTGTGTATCTGAATCTATGCTCACAAGAAATACTTCACCATTCAGAGAGCAAAAAGATGGATAATACACCAAATTCGTCATCACCACTGGCTGATAACGGATCGGAACATATTAGTGATAAAGATTTAGATGATCCAGCCATCCTTCAAGCGCTCAGAGCTGCAGGTCTTGCTGATTCACCACCAAACAGCCCAACCCGTTCAATGGAAATTCCTCCAGAGAAAGGAGACAGTTCCTTGGACAAAGCCAGGGAGGCAGACCCAATTAATGTACTTGATCTAGATTCCATTCCTGATACAGACATATTTGGGGATTTTGAGTATGAATTGGATGAAGAAGACTATTTCGGTACTACCACGGCTACAAAAGCTATAGAGACACAGCCGGATGAAGGTTTACCTAAGGTGAAGGTAGTTTTGTCTACTGTCCAACCTGAAAAGGTTATAAATCATTCTGAAGTCTTGGGGAATGAAGAAACAACTGCAAACCAGAAGGAGACCACAAATGGCGAAGAAGATGGGAAGAGCCTTGTTCCTATGGAGCCTGTACCCGAGGCCGAGGCTGAGGGAGAAGGAGAAGGAGAAGGAGGTGAGATCCTTTCTGTAGCTGAATGTGAAGAACTATACGGACCTGGTACAGAGAAACTAGTTGAGAAACCTCTCATAGAAGGATCTGCTGAGAATGGTGTTCAAGCTAAAGCACCTGATTCAGAGTGCGAGAGCAACACCCAGAGAGAGTTCATCGCTTCAAACTTTGACAACTCTTCCGTCCAAGTGAAAAAACTTCCGAAAAGCATTGAAAAGTCCAATCCAAGCGAGAAGTCGTCTAAAGAAGAGAAAAGCAAAGCTGATGGGCTTAGTAACTCGGTCACCAAGAAGGTAATAAACTGTGAAATTGATCTTTTCATGTCATAATTCCCATTTCGTTTGTCTTGAATTGGTTTTATTGTTTTCTTAAGGTGGAAGCATACATCAAAGAACATATCAGACCACTGTGTAAGAGCGGAGTGATAAACGTGGAACAATACAGATGGGCAGTGACTAAAACCACAGAGAAAGTGATGAAGTATCATAGCAAAGCCAAAAGTGCTAACTTCTTGATCAAAGAAGGTGACAAGATCAAGAAACTGGCTGAGCAATACGTTGAAACTGCTTCCTCCGGTGCACACCACAAGGACAAGTGCAAGTGACAATCAGATGCGTCGTAAATAAGAAGACGAAGGAACAAGTAGTTTCAGTACAAACACGTAAATAGATTCTAATTATCTTTCTATTTTGTCTTCGTCTACACGAGTTTTGGAGATTATCTTCTCTTAGCCACTGCATAAGAAAAGCAATTCTGGTTTACCCGACTAAGACAGAGACTCAAATGCGTCTGAAACTGAGATTTACTTGTCGCTAAAAGTCTTGAAAAAATGGGTACTCCACCAAGAGACTCTTCCCAGAATCCCAGTTTTGGTCACTGTGTCTAATGTACTAAACTAAACAAGGAAGTTAATATCGCGGATTAAAATAAACATGTGAAGGAAGAAATAATAGCCAAGGCTAGGCAAAATATCCGTTAGATTCGTTGTAACTTGCTATCTAATTTGGTTTGATCCAAAAATTCGGATATTTGTAATTTTACGAAACAAATTAAATATTAAAAGTTAATATTCGTAAACAAATAAAATCTCATAAATACTAAAATTTTAAGAGGCACATGTCCGTTCCGTTCCAACATATGTATATACATATATATATATATATATATATATGAACGCATGCTTGACAAACTTACAAGTAAGCATTATTTCTATTTTAAGTAGTTATTCATTTTGTTTTTATATCTATTTTTTATTTAGCTGTTGAAGAGAAGATTTATTGAAGTGATGATAGTATTGATCCTTTGAATTCAAAATCACTCGAGGATCTCATGTTCACTCTAGATTTTCTAAATAGTATTTGAGGTTTACCAAACCATAGTATTAGACTTAGAGTTAGTGCTCTTGTTATGTTGATGAAAAACATTGATCCTAAAGGTGGTTTATGAAATGGTACAAGATTACAAATCGTTCCGATGGCTCAGAATGTCTTACAAGCTAAAGTGATTACGAGTGATAGAGCTGGTGATATAGTGTTAATTCCTAAGGTTGTAATTAGTCCATCAGACACCAAGTTACCATTCAAAATGCGTAGGACACAATTCCCACTATCTGTAGCATTTGCTGTGACTATCAACAAGAATCAAGATCAATTGCTAAAGAATGTTGAAATTTTTTTGCCGAATCTTGTTTTCTCTCATGGTCAGTTCTATGTTGTTCTATCTAGAGTCACTTCTAAAAAAAGATCAAAAATACTTATTGTTGAGAAGGAAGGAAAGGTTTAGAAGCAAACAATGAATGTCGTCTTCAAAGAGGTTTTCCAGAATTTGTAGAATTAGAATGTCTTCCCAATTCCAAATCAGACTTTAGGTGATTCAAAGTTTTTTTTTTTTTTGTGTTTTAAAATATTTTTTTTTATTACATTCAGGTTTTCTAATTGTATTTATATGTTGTTTTTTTAGGATGGAAAACATTTTGGTCAATGACGAACAATGAAAAAAAATCATTTGGAGAATCGAAGTTCATCGGATGATACTGATGATTCAGCCTGAAATGGAACCATGTTACTATCTACAATGCCGAATCAAAACTTCTTGGCTCTATAATCTTATGAATTTTAATTTGTTGTTTTAATGGTTGTTTAAAACAATTATGCTGTTTTCTTTTAATAATCTACTAAACCTGTTCTAATCTTATCTATTGCTCAAAATCATAAGTACAATAAACTAACAAGAATTTAGAGTCTAACATTCTTACTTTATGATTTTCTGCCATTGACATCTATTTTTACAAAAGTTGACATTTATTCTTCTTTCTTCTGATGAAATCTTAAAATAAAAAATACCATATGAGTTAGACTCCAAGCTATTTAACCAAATCCGACAAAAGAAATTGTAACAATCGAGTAGATTAACAAACATAATCCGTCTAATTAGAACAATCCAGTAGACTAACGAAGACAATACGATAGAGAAGATGAATGAATTCATTACAAGAGTCACTTATCTTTGATTGGTAGCTGAGAATATGTTGAACGATCGGTAATTTCTTTTCAAGTTTCTCTATTTTCTCTGTATTATTGAAGTTCTCGGTTCGTTTACATGCAAACCCAATCAATAACAAAATCAACATCAAACAAAGCTTCTGATGTATGATTTCTTCGTCTTAATTATTATTAAAGTTAGCAAAGTTGAGATCAGAAAAAGTTGTCCGATGAAGTTGAATGATCAATAATAAGAGGAAGATGAATAGTGTCATAATTTTGGTTTATTAACAAAACCATTCATCTGATTGTCTTCAAATTTGGGCTGTTAATGGATTGTTTTAAAATTTTGAAGCCCATTATAACTTTTAATTATTATTAAGTCCACAAATTTTAACACAGCTCAGTAGTTTATGCAAATTAGGATAATCAAACTAAATCTGTCTAATTGTATTGAATTTAATTATCAAATTTAAATTTACTAACACAACTATAAATGATTTCACTAGTTGACAAAAAAGTGATTTCACTAATACTTATTTAATTTAGGTAAAAAGTATACAGTCAAAAATATAAAAACACAACTAAAACCAAATTCCAAATCTACTTCCTTTACAAATCACTAAAACCAAAACATATTAATGAAGGTCAAAAATTACAATTCCTAATTTTATCTTAACCACAACTTTTTATATATCAAATTGATTTAATAAAACTACTATAAAGTACTATAATATTATTAATATTTATTTTTATACCTTTTTATCCAAAATTTACCCCAATAACAAAAAAAATCAAACCGCGGGTCAATTACTAGTATATAATATATATATACATAACTACCTATATACATAATATAATGATTATATATATACATATTATGAATTTTTATTCATTAAACTAGTTATTTAAATATTAAAGTTTAACAAATTAAGAAGAAAAAATATATATTTTTATAAAATATTGCCATTTTAGATTAAAGTTTGGATTTTTCTATATTTATTTTATAATTACTTTTAAATTCTTATGGATGGGAAATCCGAAAAATAGTCTATATTTTATCGTATATCCAATTAGTTACAGAGCAAAAAAAAAAAAAACAGTTGATCCGAATAAAGCAAAACGAATTACAAATAATCCTAAAATTTAGGATAGCCACTTCGTATTCATCCTTAATATTGATAGCGTGTGAGTATGACACAAGAAATATGAAGCTAGGAAGAAGCATTGAAAATCCTATAAATGCCTCTTGGACTCAGTCAGTCCCGTTCAGCTAAACTCAAAACGGTCTAGTATTTCCTATAAGTGACCCACATTAATAAACATTACATGTAAATTACCATACTACCCTTAAAACTTAAAGCTATTTTCTGTAGTGACACATTTCGATAAACATTTGCGATGGTCAGTTACGGAGTTGAAGACAAAAAAAAGCTTTGCAAATCTATCTTTCTCGTCTCGCCAAATTTGTTTCCGATACAATTCTAGGGTTACGGCGGAAGAAAGGAAACCTCATTAAACCCTAAGTACGTCACCTCTCAAACTTCTTCGGTAGGGTTTTTTCTAATTCATGTTTTAGCAAGTTTTAAATGTCTAATCAATGGAAATTTTCATTTCTAACTTCCTCTCCTTATCGCCGCATAATAATCCTCTTTTGTTTTTCATAATCGCAGTATCAATCGGAATCGTTTTCTCCTTGTCCCAATCCGTGCCTCAGAAGAAGAAAGCTGGACAAACCTATGCCGTCAACGCCGTTAGCGAACGGTACGCCTCTGGGTGGTGGAGATAGAACGGAGGTTACGGCTTCCACGGCGGTTGTTATTGCTGATGATAAGCCGGGAATTTCTATGATGGAGCAGTTGGTTCCGGAAATTACAACACACGCGCTTAGTTACTTGGATTATCCCAGTCTTTGTCGTTTGTCTATGACTAATTCGTTGATGAGGAAAGCTGCTAATGATGATAATGCTTGGAAAGCCCTTTATCACAAGGTAATTTGACTCACTAATCTCTCAGTTTTCATTTGTATTAGCTTTGAGTATTGGAAATTCAGTAAATGTGTTTTAGTATCTCTGTTTCTAGGTTTAGGTTTAGGTTTAGGTTTAGTTGTTTACATATTTGGGTTTAAGAGGCATTTTTAAGATGTTTTAGTGTTAGAATAATCTGTCCCACATCGGGACTTGGGATGACTTGTGGATTTGTACATAAGCGTGTGGCCATACTCCACTCTTGAGCTAACGTTTGGGTATGAGTTAGGCCCACTCTTACTAATATGGTATCAGAGCCCATGTTTTTAATTTTTCGATTGTGGGCTACCCATCCGTGGATGTCCAGTCCTACAAATTTCACGCTTCAGATGTCCGGTCTTGAGTGTGTTAGAATTGTCCCACATCGGGAACTGAAAGATTACTAATATTTAGCTCATTGCTATTATACATTTTCAGTTCTTCTGAAAGAGATATGAACAAAAGGTTTAGGACTAGTGAAATGTGATTGTTATGCAAGAGTGAGTATCCAAGCTTCTGTAGTGTAGAGGTGTATATCTGCTTATATACTTTCTGTGTTGGACGAGTGCTTCAAGATGTATTTTTAGGCTTTTAGCAACTTCTGGATTTATGAGTGTTTAAGTCAATGGTGCTTTGTTTTTGTTCTTTTAGTCAATGCTTTCCTTGAGAGTGTTGTTGGACTTGTTTGCTGATCCTATTCTTATTTTTTACTAGGATTTTACGATGGAACAAGATGGTATAACCCCAGTCAATGGGTGGAAAGCATACTATGCAACTACTAGAGCAATTATTAGTGTGAATACCGAATTCTTCAGCATCATCAGAGAGAGATCTCTTCAAGCTATGGCTCGATTATGGCTGAATTCGGACTATGTGAAGTGCATCCATGCCTCTGGCGAACTCTTCTCTGGGTAACAACTCCACATTTCATCCCCTTTGTTTTTGCTTATGAGGGATGCCTTAATATTATCTTTTTGTTACTAGTGCCTTTTATTCTATCATTCTAATATGCATCTAGCATGTTCAATAATGGTTTTGGGTATGCTTTTATGGTGTTAGCTGTAGGATGGACCCTCTAGATGGTCTCTATGTTTGTTTGAGTATACTAGTGAAAACACACGTTGGACCTTTCACTGGTGTCATATCACAATGCTTTCATGCAGTTCCTAGTGACACTGTTTCCATGGTTAACACTAGTAATCCCACAGTATAGCTCTAATAGGATTTGGATTCTTTTCAGCATTTTCCCTTTGCTATGTATAAAAACGAATAATGTAATGCCATAGTTTGAGTCTCCTCCACATAATTACATTATTATGCATCCGTGTTCCGGGTTTGAGAGAAATCAGTATGAATCATCTATGTTTTGCTTCCTCCAATTGCAGGTACAACGAAGTGATGCAAAGCTGGCAACTTTGTTTCAACTGGGAACAAGGATTTGACTTTCAGGTCCACACAGTTCGCACTAGGATACTAAACGACATGGCTTGGATCACCATGAAAGCATACCTGAATGAGGATGGTGGTCCGTTCCTCATCACGAATGTGTTCGAGTTCCATAGTGGTAGGTGGCACATGGTTCATCATCACAGCTCAGTGATGCTCATCGATGACGTCAATCAACAGGTTGTTGTTCACTGATTATATCCATATGGTTTCCCTCTTTTCGTTTCTTTTTTAAGAGGAAAAACAAAGAAAATGAAGGAAACTGCATATTGGAATTTGGAAATTGACTTATTAGAGTTATAGTGTTATTATTTAGTTTTTAACTACATGTACTGAATGTTTTTATTTCTTCAGTTGCTCTTGAATGGTTGGTATAATTGTTTTTTTTCCTAATTTCTTCTATTTGTCTTTTGGAATTTAATCAATGGTGAGAAATTGGATCAAAAGTATTTTTCAAAATTACTTTTGGACAGTTTGTACAGAACTCAGTAATTAGATAAATTCATAAAATATACAATAATCTTGTGATTAACTAAGTTGTAAATTTTGTATTTTACGGTGTTTACATTTAATCTTGAGTAAACTTATAATACAGAAATTCTGCAAAGAAAATTGAGTTTGCTGCGCTCAGAACACAGAAGAGAAGAAAAAAAAGAGAAATCAAATTATTGCGAGTAGATTCTATTTTTTCGGTTCAAAATTTGGTTTAGGCAATTCGGCTCCGTACCGAAATCGTCAACAAACAAAGAAGCTTATTCCGGTTTTAGATATCGGTTAACGTAAGCAAACTTTTCACTTGGTACGGAGTGCTACGTAGAGTGACCTAATGAATGCCACGTAGGCTAAGTGAAACGGCAAAACGACACCGTATGAAATCGGAAACTGGACATTCGCTTAAGAAATCTCCGATTACCCGATTTGGTTAAAACTTAATCGACGGAAAAATTCTCAGAAGTCTCCCAAAAAAAAAACCTAATGGAGGAAGAGATGAAGGAGAAGATCGAGAAAACAGTGCTAGAGATACTTAAGGAATCAGACATGGCAGAGATGACGGAGTTCAAAGTCCGTAGACTCGCTTCAGAGAGACTCGGCATCGATCTCTCAGAGAAATCTCACAAGGCATATGTACGAAGCGTCGTGAACTCATTTCTCGACGAAGAGAGAGCGAAAGAACCTGAAAAACCAGAGGTTGAGGAAGAAGAAGATGGTCGTAAGGGAAACAAAGAGTTCGACGATGACGGCGATCTCATCATTTGTCGGGTTTGATTTCACTGTTCTTTCTCTAATTCAATCCTAAATTTGTTAATTTGGATGTGAAGTGATTCAATTAGTTGGAATGTTGTTTTCTCAATTCTTACTGATTTGTGGGGTTTGTTAGCTTTCGGATAAGAGAAGAGTGACGATTCAAGAATTTAGAGGAAAGACTTTGGTTTCAATTAGAGAGTATTACAAGAAAGATGGCAAAGAGCTTCCTACTTCTAAAGGTACTTTACATTTCAAAAGTCAAAACACACACACATTTTGCGACTATTGTGTGTTCAAAATGCATCTTTGATTGTGTGTTTATGTGAAAATGTTTATTTCTTTTGAGTTGCATCAAACTGCTTTATGATCACAATATTGAAATTACAAGTCAAAAAGGTGTGATTTGAGAGTTCCTATTGTTTTTGGGTGTATTAAGTTTCATTTAGTATATAGTTCATTTCAAATCATTTTGGTTGAATCAGTGTTTCATAAATGTCAAGTATTTAGATTTGTCCAAGTCCTAATTATGAGACTCGTAATTTTGGTTTAGATATAACTCATCTTTTCTTCATAGTTTATTACCATGTCTTCAAAATCAACAATAGTGATACAATTTTTTAGTCTCTGATATATATTATAATGTTATCCAGGAATAAGCTTAACAGATGAACAATGGTCAACCTTCAAGAAAAACATCCCAGCCATCGAGAAAGCTGTCAAGAAAATGGAATCACGTGTCTGAACAATATCTGATATTCCTCTATAAACATGTGTAAGTGTCTTCGGAATGAGTGGTTCGAATGTTATTGTCTCATGTAATTGCGTTTTTTTTTCTCTACCTTGAGGAAGATTCAGCAAACGAGCTATTAACGGATTCCAACAAAACCAAACCCAAGTAGAAAATAATCTGATTTGGTTTCACTTTTTAACCAACTAAAACCTAAAGTTTTTCTTTGAATATATTCTAAAAAGCTATATCATATTCAACCTACCAAACCGAATCAAATATATACTTCATCTGTTTTTGTAAAGAGTGTCGTTTTGGCATATTTCACACAAATTAAGAACAATTTAATATACTTATATGTTCCTATTTAATAAGTGGGTAATCATTTAAATTCAAAGAGAATAGTTATTAGTTAAGGGTAAATTAGGAAATTAGAGTTTTTTTTGTGAAACAAAATTAAAATTCTAAAATGACATTCTTTGTTTTATTTCACTTGGTTTCTATCAAAACAAAAAAAATTCAAAAATAAAAATAAAAAGTCGAAACTGAAATGGATTTTTTTCTTTATATTTTACATTTACATTTTGGTACAATATACACTTTGTTTCGAGGAACACAAATGAGAAACACAAAAAAAAAAAAAGGAGAAAACAACGGCCACCATATAAACTAACAGAAGTAGTTATCTTTAATTTTGCGTGAACGAAACGATAAGTTTCTAACACCGACCATCTCCGAGGGAGAGGTTGAAGAAACTAAAGCTTCAGCAGCAGCAAATCGGAGTTGATCAATCAAAGCATGTGTATTACCTTCAACCGCCAAAATCTCTTCAAGTTGCTTACTTCCGATCACCACTTTCGCTTTCCAAACTCCGTTTCTTCTTTGCGGCGACACTTGTATCTTTGGCCCACCAACACTTCTAGGGCTTATTGTACCTTGTCTACCAAGGTACTCTAAAGAATTCTCTCTGGTTAATGGCAACGAGCTAAAACTCCGGCTTGATCTGTAATAGTCTTCCATGATGTTTCGAGAATCTGTCTGAATTACAGTAACTGAATCACCACCATCGGATATTGCTCTTTGAGAGCAATTCCCCATTTTTAGAGGAAACTAAAACGAAGAAAGAATCAGAGACTTAATTAGTAATTAAAATTTGAGTTTGTTTTTATTGTTTTTTGGTTTCAAGATGGGTTTATAAATACTAAAATAGAGAGTAACTCTCAGACAAGAAGTGATTAAAGTCCAACAGTGTCTTTGTTGTCTCTTAACGTTAGTTTCTTATCACTGCATGTGATACTCCGCGCTGTTTCTATAATAATATCATTTATCCTCATCCTCTAAAACTGAATTTGTTTTTCTTTTTTTTTGTTTGTTTGTTTGTTTGTTCTCTTACATTCGTGTATTTTCTTTACTAGATAATCATATAAATGCCATCAATATTTTCGTTCCATTTTAAAGATGATAATGCGTGTATATAGCAAAACATTTTACATTTGTACTCATTATCTTCGGGATAGACTAGTGGTTTTCGTTACACACATATATTACTTTTAACGAACAAAAAAGTATATACACATTAATTTATGCAAACTATAAAATGTTAAAATATTATAATATATAATACAAGAAATATATGTATACGTATAAGGACAAATACAGTTAATATGACCCGTGGGGTTGCACCAATAATGTGTTTGATTCCGTTTATTATTCTTAGGGATATTATTTGCTTGGATCAAATTAGGGACATACTTTATCAAAAAAACTTAGGGATATTAATTTTATTTGGGTTAATTAAGTAGGTAAAGGAATCTCAGAGATGCGACCCCGTGACCATTATTATTTTCTTTTCCTTAAATAATTCACGGGTTGAATAAGATGATAGAAAGTTAGAAATTTTTTGAAACGGGTTTACCTCCCCAAGAATGGAATCATACAAATTTATGCCTTATACCGAAAATAGATCAACCAACAACAATGAAAGACTTTCGACCTATCAGTCTTTGTAATGTCTTGTACAAAATTATATCTAAAATTTTGATACAAAGACTAAAAGCGGTGTTGCCTCATATTGTCTCAGAAAATCAAGCCGCATTTATAGCAGGAAGATCCATTACAGATAATATATTAATAGCCCACGAAGTTCTACATTCATTGAGGGTGAGAAGAAGATGTGCAAATTCATACATGGCTGTCAAAACAGACATAAGCAAAGCTTATGATCGTATTGAATGGAACTTTCTCGAAGCGGTTTTGAAGAAAAAAGGATTTGATAGAAGATGGGTAGATTGGATAATGAGTTGTATTAAAACTGTATCCTTTTCAGTTTTAATAAATGGAAGCCCATACGGTCATTTCAGAGCGGAGCAAGGATTGCGACAAGGAGATCCCCTATCCCCATATTTATTTATACTATGTGCGGATGTCCTAAGTTCACTTATGACACAAGCACAACGGGTAGGTCGTATTAAAGGAATACAACTTAGCAACAATGGGCCTTCCATATCACACCTTTTATTTGCAGATGATTCTTTATTTTTTCTGAAAGCTGACAAAGAAAATAGTAGGAATCTCCTACAAATATTTGAAGAGTATGAAAACGCTTCGGGTCAACTGGTCAATTTGGAGAAATCAGCAATTACCTTTGGTAATAGAGTCTTTCAACACACAAGAGAGAACATAATGAGGATCTTAAAGATTCCAAAAATGGGGGGTGGAGGGAAATATATGGGATTACCAGAACAGTTTGGCCATAAAAAGAAAGAAATGTTACAATATATCCACACCAGAGTCCAAAATAAGATCAATGGATGGCAAACACGATTTCTATCACCTGCAGGTAAAGAAACTTTGATCAAAGCTGTAGCGTATGCAATGCCGGTGTACTCAATGAATTGTTTCCAGTTACCAAAAGAATTATGCTCCGAAGTAGATAGCATGATAGCTAGATTTTGGTGGGGAACAACGGAAGAACATAGGAAAATGTCTTGGGTTGCTTGGGAAAAACTAATCAAAAGCAAGAGAGACGGAGGACTGGGTTTTCGAGATTTATACCACTTTAATCAAGCTCTACTCGCCAACCAGGTATGGAAACTAATAAATCGTCCTGAAAGTTTACTTTATAAAATTCTCAAGGCGAGATACTTTCGAGAGGGAGATATCTTCTCGGCAAATAGGGGATGTCAACCATCGTATGGCTGGAATTCGATACGATTTGGATATAATTTGCTTAAGGAAGGGCTGCAATTCAATATCGGAGATGGAAAAAACACTAAGATTGGTTTAGACCCTTGGCTCCCAACTCTGCCCCCAAGACCTCCCCTCTTATTACCTACGGCTGATCCAACTCAACCGGTGAGTTCTATCATTGACGAGCATACACATCAATGGGATAACAGGAAGTTAGAGGAGATAATAGACCCCTCCGACCATCTGTTGATAACAAAGATTTTTCTACCAAGTCACCAAAAAGAAGACTCATTAATATGGAGCCACTCAACGAATGGTATATATACCGTTAAATCTGGATATCGGCTTGCAACTAATTTATCCACAACCGAGGAAGACCCGAAACCACCATTGTTTCACCATCCGGATATAGCGAGAAACATATGGAAACAAAATATCACTCCAAAACTTAAACATTTCCTATGGAGACTCGCATCTAAAGCCATTGCGACGGCGGATACGCTAATCCATCGAAACATGAGGGTTAATCCTTATTGTTCAAGATGTTGTATCAATTTTGAAACAAGGAATCATGTTTTTTCACTTGCTCTTATGCGTCTGCAATCTGGAGAGCTTCAGGGATACAGTATGACAACCTTATCAGCACAACAACGCCGGTGGAAGATAAAATTCGATACATACTCCAATTAGGAGAGGATAACAGATTTGACCGACACATTAGAATCCTTCCTATTTGGATATTGTGGCATATATGGAAAGGTCGAAATGAAATGATTTTCAATCAAAAATCAAGGGATCATTCTACTATACTAGTCAAGGCACAAGAGGATACGAAGGAATGGCTGGATGAAACAGAGTTATACCCACCTGAACAGCAGGAAGCACATCCTCAATCAGTTTTAAGACATATAAACTGGATATACCCACGAGAAGACTGGTTCAAATGTAACTATGATGCTTCACACCATGAAGGTAATCGAATTTCGGGACTTGGTTGGATATTAAGGAATAGCGATGGGAATGTACGACATTGTGGAATGGGAAAATTTCAGGGACGACACACGGTTGAGGAAGCGGAGTTCTCAGCTTTAATATGGGCTTTACAATCTTCCTGGGGACTTGGTTATAAGAAGGTAGAATTTGAAGGCGATAACATCAACATTAACTGCATTCTCAAAGGAAATCAAGAAAATAGACGACTCCAAAACTACATCGAAACGGTTAAGCTATGGATGACCATGTTTGATGAAATCAGATTTAGCTACAAGCCTCGTCAACAAAATATGTGTGCAGATCAATTAGCAAAAAAATCAATCACATCGTTGTATGATTGGTCTCTTTATGACTGTTGTCCTAATTTTCTAACATCATTTGTAATGTATGATTCCAACAATGGTTATTAATAATAATGTTTTGAAGGAAAAAAAGAAAGAAAGTTAGAAACCACTCGGTGAACCAGAAGGTTTGTAATAAATCATACAAAACGAAAAAATAAAAAGAAAGGACCCAACCGGGTTCGAACCGGTGACCTCTCGATCTGCAGTCGAATGCTCTACCACTAATCAACTTTTAATTAAAGTCCAATTGTTCATGGGCTTTACAGGTCCGCTTGCGTGGGTTACCCTATTTTATTTTACTAATCTATTACACTAATCGATTTCTAAACGATATCCTACATGGCTACATTATATTTTAATTAAAAATACACTAAATGAAAAAAATGTGAGGAAAATACATTAAAAAAGAGAAAACAAAAATAAATTACACTGTGTTTTCTTTAGAGTAGTATTAATTTATATATGTTATTTTTGTTTTCTTCATTATAAATCTCACTCTCATACGAAATTTATAATTCGAAATCGCACACTATAAAACAAAAACCTAATGCTTTCGACAACATATTTTTTTGCAATCCACTACCAAACCTTTTTGTATCGGAGCAGGGGCGGGCTTGGACAAGTGCTACTGGAGGAAATGTCAGGACCCAAATATTTTGGGTAAATTTTAGGGCCCATTTAAAAAAAAATCATTTAGTGCCCAGGGCAAAATAAAATTTTTAGGGCACAGAGCAAAAACAATTAGTGTGAAAAAGGGCCAAATTTTAGATGTTAGCACATGGCCTCTAAAATTAATGAGCCGCCCCTGTATCGGAGTATACGGTATGACTTTGTCTGATTTGATCCCAATTATCCATAGTTGACTATGTTTTAATTCATATTAAATAAATTAAAAAACTGATATAAATGGTTTTTAATGAAATTAAGAAATAAAGAAAGAACAAACTTCATGAAGGAAAAGATCTTAAAAAAGATATACAATTTACAAGTTTAATTTTGGCTCAACAACTTAATTATTTAAAAAATTATGACTTAAATTTTGTGAACCGGATTTTAATATTGAACCGGTTCATCAGTTTTAACAGATTTTAGGCGGTTTTAACGGTTTTATTCAAATCTGGTTTTTAGACCAATCTGAATTCAAAAACACTAGCGATTTTCGGTTAGACCGGTCAGGCCCGTTGGATTTTAAAAACATTGGATTTTTTATATTATTAGTCAGAGAAATCAAAACAGGCGAGAAAGAGATACGCTGGGGAAGCCTAAGAGAATCGACCGGTGTACAGTTGTTAAGGTTGAATCGCATCACAATCGTACTTTCTACCACCTCACCCCAGTATAATGGCAAGTTATTGTAGGCAAATAATAAATTAGAAGGAAACTAAAAACTTGAAAGAAAAAAATGTCAAATGAGGGAAAAAAATGTTTTATAAAAAAAGAAAAACCCAATGATGTGGTGATCTGGTAGTAAAAGGGGTTGGTTGCATTGTATTTTATGTTTAATCCTTTTTTTGGTACGGATGCTTATTCTTCAAATTGGAATATCTAAATTTTAACTTCGGATACCGGTAGAGATTACATACAGAAGGTCCAAAATTCCTATGGTTTAATAAAAAAACACAAAACTTAAAAAAATCTTGAAGGCGATGTTTTTTTTTCATTGTTAATATAATTAGGAATGCAGACGAAATTTATGAAATCCGTTAAAAACGTTGTACAAGCAGTTGAACAGATGTACACTCCCTAAATATTTTGTAACATCAAGTAACTGAATTTGAAGGTTTTACATCGAAGTTTTGAGTAAGATTAAGTGAACTAAAGATTCGAATATAACAAAATGTATAAAATATTTAGAGAATTCAGCTATATAGATGTATGTCAATCACATATATAACATTTGGTTATATGCGATTCAAAAAAAAAAAACACAAACAAAAACAAGAAAAAAAGTTCAATTACGAGGACTAGTGTTCTCAGTAGTCCCACCAACGCCTGAGATAACTTTAGCGACATCACCAGCTGATGCTTCAGGCTTCTTTTTGCTATACAAAACCATGTAGCCAAGTCCTCCGATTATAACCACTCCAACCGCTGCTGCTCTCAATGGACATATCCCCAACGATCGTCGTTGGCTCAACACTTCACTCGACTGCTTTGCTGCTTGTTCCGGTCCCGCCATTTCTCTTCTTTATAGATGTATATTTTTGTGTCTTTCTCTATAAAAGTTAACTTAAATCTCCCTCTCAAGTTTAACTACTTCTTATGTATTGTTGAAAATTTGGAATATTTGTAGAAGAGATTTGTGGTTATATATTATGGTCAACCGTAATCGTAGGAGATGCTAAAGACTCGCTCCTTTACTACGTCTTTATTCTTGCTTTTATCTATGTTTAGCTTCATAATTAAATATGTAAATATGTCTTTAGAAAATTTTGCATAATTTATTTTAAGACAACTTTCATGCCATTGTACATTAGGAGAGTTTCGTGAAATTAATTATTTATGTTATGTATTTAGTATACAAGGTTAATGAACCATTCACCCTTTATAGTTTATACATTGGTGAATGACAAAAGACTTCACTATTGTATTTTTTTTTTGTTAAATGGCTGACTATTGTAGTTTTAACATATTGAAATAATTCGTTTCAAAAGACAATAAAATATGGAAATTAACAAGTAATCCCTTTTCTTATTTTAAAAAGTTATAATTACGAACATTTTGATATTGTTAAGAACAACAAAGTGATCAATCATGTATATTCAATATGTGTTAATGCAAACTAGATCCCCTAAATATATTGTTTACTGTGTTTTTACATCTTAATTCATGTAAAGAAGAAAAATATACATATATCATTTATTTTTCTGATTTATCATATGTATATCCAACATGTGTCAATGTAGAATAAATTACTAAATCTATCATTTGTTATTCACTTATTCTTAACATTTTAATTCATGGATATACGAAAATTTCATATAACTTTTATTTATTTGGTGAATTTTTCCTTTGATGCGAACAATTTAAAAGAGGCGAGAGTTTACATTTTTTTTTACCAAAAGCTTACTCTTCTAGTTACAAGCCCACAGATCCAAAAGAATCTAACCGAACCCTTAATAGAAGAAGTTCATGGCCGGAGCCCGAAGAAAGAAGTTAAGCGTCGAGTCTAGAAACCTCCGTCGAACGAAGCCGATCAGTTGAAGGAGAACCAAAGCTGCAAGGCTGTGTTAGCCGCTGCAGGGTGATTTATCATGTAGTTTCAACAAGTGTCGTCAATATGTAACAAATTATCATATATATATATATATATCTGTCACATGTGCCTGGGAGAAAAAAAAAATATATATTAACACTCCAAATTAGACTTAATGATAATAGTTATGTTTTCTAATATCTACCTGTTTATGTAAAATGATCTCGAGTGGGGTGGTTTAGAATCCGAGGTCAAAACTCGGAGGGTCACTCATCTGACGAGTCATTAAGCAACCGCTTGGGCTTGCCGATGAGGTTTCTTGCACCATAAATTGCTCCCTAGATGCTGCTGCAACTCAGATTAAAAAACAACAACAACAAAATAATTTCAGATATAAACTACAATAACTATAACCAAATGACTAATTGTGTGTACTTTACAAGTCTAAGATATATTGTGTTTACAAGTCTAAAATATTAAAATTCCGGAGTTACCTTTCGTTGAAACAGACTCCATTTTGTGGGTTTTGCTGATATCAGATTCTGGAGGTACTTTTGTTAAAGACATTGATGTTTGCGAGTTATTATCAGAACATGTTTCTGTAACATTTGGTCTCTGAAGAATGGAGAGTATCTGATTCACTGCAAGGAAAAAAAAAAGCTTTGGTTAATGATGTATGTTCTCATGAATTGGTATTATGAAGAAACCACTTGTGGAGAAGAACACAAAACATTTTAAATGAACATTTGACTTACCATCACGTAAAGGCTTGTGTAGAGGAACGTCCTTTCTTAACCTTGCATCTGCACAATCACATGATACCATTTTAGGAGGAGAGATAAGTCAGTTTCAACCTATTTTCAGATCTAACACCAATTTTAGCAGAACGACTGAAACATTTCTCACATTAAGCATGAGTTCTACCATTCAAATCTAATCTAGTGAACAGTTTCTTGGGATAAAAAAGAATTCAACATCTTAGACTAAGGGATCTGTATTAACAAAAAAAAAAGACGGTCTGCAAGAACTGTAACCAAGCCGAGGAAGTGCTTCAATTACCACAGTTATGAAAGGAAAAAAATGTGGTGGGTTAAAAAAATCCCAGATCTTACCATCAAAAGGAGCGTTGACATTGATCAAGGGGTGGTTATTGCTTTCTTTATTAGCTGAGCCAAGTGGTACAGTACCTGCATAGCATGCACAAAGTCAATAGGTATGCATACAAATGTGTTTCAATCTTGCAATTTACGATTAAATAGTAAACAGAGTAAAAACACATGAAAAGAGTATTATATCCCTAACATGAACTTTGTTAACCACATAATTTGAAGAATTCTGTTTTTTTCTCCATCCTATTGGAGTTATCAGATACAAAAGGTGTCTATGAACTCCAGAAGATCTTTTGACAATAAAGTGTCTGTCTAATTCAACAAGAGGGTACATGACTAAAACGATTTAAATATACTGAGTTCAGGACTGATACATAGCATGATTTTACCTATATCATCCATCGGTGTGATTGATATATTTTGACACAGTTCAGCTATAGGTGGATGCAGCATCAATTTTGAATTTAACGAAATGCCAAAATTCAGCTATGAAAAGGTTCGACATTCTATTCACCAAATAGATAACTGCATAAACATTTCAAAGAAAGGAAAAACATCAAACCTTCTGTAGTTGGCTTTACAGTGTCTGGACTTAGTGCCACATACTTATGTAATTCTCTCTTTTTGAATACTGAAATTGTAGAAGGAAAATATTAATAGCCTGCAGCGGTTGATTATCTCTCTCTTCAAGATTTAGATAAATAAAAGCATCAAGAACTCACCTCTAATGATTTTGTGAGATGGGCTGAGACTTTTTGACGAAAATTTATTCACAAGGTTAGGTTTCTTCTCTTCTGCCAAGAATAAAAAGAATAGGTAGAATAGTCTTTTCAAGAAGAAACACTTTCCTGGGAAAATTCGCAGAGTTAGAATCATACCACAATGAAGAGAACTTTTCTTGAAATTTGGCCTGAGCACCGAAAATGGTTTGAGCACACATCCGTGATCACTAAGCCTTACTTCCTTCCTTAGGTTCGCATATATCCACAAGATATGCCTGAAATGTGAGTGTTTCACCTGAGCTCACAACTTCATCTGCCTTTAGCATCCTGCTTTCAAGTAGATTATCGGCCTCATCATAAAGCATCACCTGGTTACATTTTTCTAGGTTAGCTGTAAGGCCTACTAAACAGAAGAGCACACTTCATTGAGGTAGTGATTCAATGAAGTGTATTCACATAACAAATCTATCAAATTTGAGGTAGTGATTCAATATAAAAAAAGTTGTTTAGGAGTTCCTTTGTGAAATGAAGACTAATCTGAATATCAATGTGTTCAGTGTTACTTGTCTACAATTGCTACAGTAAAGCAGCCATGCTTAAAGAACCTCTAAAAAATCAATTAGATAATGAAGAATAAGGTAATCCACGCAAATAAGCTTCAGATCTGCACAAATCACTCAACTAGTTCTCATAATTTCTTCTCGGAAACCTTCCAGAATCCCAAATCCAAATGTACAAGCTCCACAGAAGCTCATATTCGATAATCAATCAAACATGGAAACCAAATCAAAGCATAATTTCAGTTAAGTAAAGCTTCGTATCATTCTCTTCACTAATCAACAATCAAAAATCAGAAGCCAATCCACATAACGACCTCGGAACGAGAAAGATTAGGAATAGCTCATAAAATTTCTCCACGAAATCAAACAAGAACAAATCTCATGCCTCAAATTATACTATGTAGAACAAAATTCAGATAATCAAGTGGAATATATATGAATAATTGCCAGCGAAGAGTGAAGAAGAACCTTTCTTCTGGTGATTTGCAAATCGAGGAAGCCATCGTGATAGACCTTTCGCTTCTGCTTGATGTGCTTTGTATACATAGCAATCCACCTCTTCTGCTCCGCCATTTTTTCTTCTTCCTCCGAGAAGAGAATCGCGTTTTCGCTGTTTGTAATTTTTAAAATTTGGGTGACCACTTCACTTAGCGCCTATGCTTTTTGACTGTAGTAGACTGAACAGTGACGATGACCGGTGACGACGATCAGTGAATGAAAGGAAAAAAGATAAATTTTAATTTGAACCCACATACTCTTTCATGTTGTAATAGGACACCTAATATTTCGAAAAGAGTCTATGGCTCCCCCAAAACCAAAATACCGGACAACGTACCTTAATAATTCTACTTCTTCATCTTGTCTTTTTTAAGTAGACAAATAAATAATTTTATATGAGCCAAAACGAAAAGAAGGAAAAAAAATTATTTGGTATTCAAAACAAAATTTAAATACAACAGAAGAAACTAGTCCATCAATATCTGAAAACAAATTGGTCTCTTAATCTTTGGTCTACTTAATACAAACCATGCGTATACGAAGGGGACTTTAAAAATAAGAGACGTTGCTGAAAATATCTCTATCAAATCTATGCCTTTTTTTTTTTTTTTTTTTTTTTTTTTTTTTTTTTTTTTTTTTTTAATCTATGCCTCTTGAACTTGTCCTTGTGATTTGATTTCAAATTGTTATCTTCCAAGACAAGGAATAAAGCTCAGAAAAAATGAAAAACATGTTGTGTTATCGGCTCTTACTGCAGTCACATGAGGGTATTGCATACCTGTAGTTGCTTCAAGCTTAGCCTCACTATTGAAACTATCATCTGCACCAGAGTTACATTCATTCTGAATCTCTATCAAAGCTGCTACGTGGAACATGCTTGGAGTTACTTCATCATCCATATTTTGATAAGGATCATTCGTTGTTTCGTGATTGACAATGTCATTGTCTTCTAAAGGTATCCAAGAGTTTGGTTCTTCTTGTTGGCCCTCATCAAAATCAGAACCTTGTTCTTCTATGGAAATTTCATCCGCTTTTTGAGCTGCGGGTGACAACTGCATTATTGGGAGTCAAACCAATGTTCCACATCGGAAGATTAGAAAATATGTCTAATATATAAGTCAAGTCAATCATCAATTAGTATGAGGCCTTTTGGGAAGAAGCCCAAAAACAAATCCATGCGGGCTTGACCAGTTAGCCCAAAGTGGACAATATCATACTAATAAAGAGTTGACTTGGGCTTGTAGAAGCCCAACAATTGGTAGCAGAGCCTAGGTCAAAAGTCGTGGACCTAGGGAAGTCGGTGTGGGAGGAGCCCTCAATGTGATACGACTAGAAAAGTGCCTCAAGAGAACCATGCGAATAAGGGTTGCCAGTGTCGAGGTGCCAAGGTTTTGCTGGCGGGGAGGTTAAAGTTCGTGGTCCATTGTTTGAGGGAGATTATTGGGAGTCAAGCCAATGTTCCACATCGGAAGATTAGAAAATATATGTCTAATATATAAGTCAAGTCAATCACCAATTAGTATGAGGCATTTTGGGAAGAAGCCCAAAAACAAATCCATGCGGGCTTGACCAGTTAGCCCAAAGTGGACAATATCATACTAATAGGGAGTTGACTTGGGCTTGTAGAAGCCCAACATGCATGGATTCATCATCATCATGGATACTTATACTGTCATCATGATCTGTTCCATCTGGTTCATAATCAGCATTCACCTCCCAATAGACGTTATCATGATCAGTTCCATCTGATTCATACACCACACTGAAACCGCATTTGAACACCTCACACTTCACCAACTCACACTCACCATCTATCACTTCAAATTTAAGGGAAGCCTTACTAGAACTATACACCTTCTTATCTTCTGCTTCGCTCTTAATCTGCAACAAGCTTGTGTAGCTAACAAAGACATGATCTGACTCAATCTTGCGTGGCTCAATCCCTGGTACTTCAGTACCTCCTACTGTGCAGCTAAAACGCTTAACTACAGACCCGTTCACATTCTTGAACTCGCTGGTGCATTTCACTAAAAAACCACTGATTTGATCACGGTAGTCTTGAAACGAGACAGCTGCACATAAAGCTACCCCAATAATCCGGTTTTCACTCTGATGTCTAGCCAAGTCTACCTCTATCTCTGATCCATATGCTTGATGACTGAACCATTCAGGTACCTCACATCCAGGAAAGCAAGCTCCAGTATAAGGTTCCACAACAGAACCCTGCCAAAAAGTATAATTGACAAAAGAAACTTAAAAAGGCTGTAGACATTAATTAAGCTTGAGAAGAGGGAGATACCAAACTGTAGCGGCTAAGTGCAATAGACATCAACTGGCTCCTTTTATGAATGTAGGATGTGACACAGCTCTTTGCAGCTTCATACAGATTTTTGCAGTTGGAGAAAATGAATGTGGAATAGATCTGATCAGTCAGATTAAGAAAGGCCAGTGGATTGGCGACTGTCGTCAGCGAGTCACAACCATGCGCATCTAAGCACTCAAGGTTTGGTGGAAGCGTTGGAATAGATGTGAGATTCTTGCAATCTTTCAAGTCAAGAAACTTGAGATGATCAAGTTGACCTATGTGAGCTTGGAGGGTCTGGATCACACCATTTCCGCTTAAGCAAAGCCGTCGTAATAAGGACACGCCATTCATGCCAGAGAGAAATACTTGAGGAACCTGGCTTATTACAGTCCCATCAAGCAATAGAATCCGTAACCTTTTCATGTTCTTTATAACATACGGAAAACTTTGAAGCTTTGAGCAACCAGAGAGTATCACTTCTTGAAGAGTTTGCAGGTTTCCAAGAGAATTGGGAAGACTCTCAAGCATTTTGCAGCCCTTCAAGTTCAACATGACTAGTTTCTTCAGATTTTTGGTGGTTTCAGGAAGTTCTTTTAAAGCTGTACCATCCAAATATAGAGCCTCTAGATTTTCTGAAACCATCTGAAAATTCCCAAGACTTGAGCAGTCGCTGAGTATAAGTGTTTTAAGAGACTTGAGATTAATCTCTGGGAGAGAAACGAGACCTGTGCAGCTTCTCATGTTTAAGTAAACGAGGCTTGTCATAGTTTTCATTATCTCCTCCAGTAAGTTAGTCAGTTTTGTGCAGCCTTCAAGATTCAGTCTTTGAAGATTTTGAGCTCCTAATAAACCTGACAAGTCTTCAAGGTTGACTGAATGATTAAGATCGACCCACTTTAAGTTTGTCGTATCCTATAAAAAAAATAGAGATCAGAGATTCAGAGGTTAGTAAAATTTGATAGAGATCGGCCAACTTTAATTTTTTCGTATCCATCACAACGCACCTTATGACCGGTCCAAAGACGATTTATCTGACTGTAAGGAAGCTTGAGTTCAATAAAATTCTTGGGTTCCAAGTCTCTTGGAAGTTCCTTCAAAGGGAACTTCAGCCAATGAAGATATCGAACCTCTTCTAATGAAAATTTAAGTCCGTTTCGGATGGTTAAATTGCTATCGGATCCAAGGACACTAGTACAAGAATTATAGATCTTTAGGTATCGGAGTTTTTTCATGTCGACAAATGCTTCCTTCCGTAAAGATGTCTTCTTGGTTACTTCAGATATGTCTAGGAAAATACCTCTAACACCTTCCAGCGAAACCTTTGGTTATACAAGCAGATAAAACGTTGTTAGAAAGAAGCTAAAATAATATATAAACTATAAAAGACATGAAGCAATCCACTTATTGCCAATTCATTGATTTTAATTTGGAAGCCTATGAAATTTAGCAGCCATTTTAATCTCTAATTCAACTGTTATACAAAAAGAAAAGAAACAAATAAGTTTGATCTCTTACCATTTTCTTCTCCAACACGTTGATAATATCTTGTTGGTTCCAAAGCCTCCAGTTATGGTCTTGTGAAGCCAGGTTCTTCCCTAAGATATACAACAAACCGTTCATTTCTACTCGGCCGCCTGAGATTTCAATCAAGAACTTGTCAGCGAGATCTTTGATGATGCTCCTATCATCGGTGTCACATGATGAGTCCACCATAGCCTTTACAAACTTGTGATCATGTGATATGAAGAAACATGTGATATCAAGAAACGCGTCTTGCTGCGGCTCAGTAAGACCGTCATAACACGAGTTCAAGAGATCTTGAATCGACTTGTTGGGATTCTTTTTGACTGTGGAAAGTATGGACTCCCATGAACCCACGTCTCTTCCCCTAAGCTCCTTACCTAGTAACGTGAGAGCTAACGGGTTACCTCCAGCGTAGTCCACAAACTTTCTTGATAATGTCAAAAGGTTTCCTTCTCTTGAGGCAGAACATGTGGGGTCTCCAAAAGCGTGATGACTCAAGCACTCTAACGCTTCCTTCTCATTCAAACCTGGGACCACGTAAATATCATCCACGAGTCCCTCGACCAGTGACATGTCACTTGTCACAATAATTATCTTGCTCCCTTGTGTGATCCATCTGCGATCTCCTAAAAGATGTACTATCTCTTCCTTGCCACTCAAGTCGTCCAAGACTAGAAGATTTATGGTTTCAAGTAGATGTTCCTTCACGTCTTCATGTGTTGTGTTATCAGTTATCTCCTGAGTCACATTGTCCGACTTCTTCAAAATACTTTGCAAGAAGAGCGTCAACAGCAAGTCTCGCTTCTTGTCATTTTCCATTTTCTTGCGAATTTGGTTCTTGAAGAAAATGGCTCTCTCGAACTCATCTTTTATCTCCTCGAACAAGATCTCCGCGAGTTTTGTTTTCCCAATACCTTTCATCCCAACAACTCCAACCACGCGAGTCTCCTCATCGCTATCCATTTTTAACTTCTCCTTCAATTGCTGCACACGATTCTTGATCCCAAAGAAAGGCGAAGTATTAGTAGTAGTAGTAGTAGTCTTCTCCTGCTTCTTTCCTTCTCCTTTGAAACCCTTAGTCTCTCTCTCCTTGGTTCCCAGTATGGTCAACGTTTTCTCCACATCCTCGACGATCTTGTCCACAAAATCCGACTCATTAGGACTGCAAAATAAAAAAAGGAGCTCATTATAATTTCAACAGCATGAATATTCACAACTTTTGTTTATCCATGGATCTTATCTTACTCTTTTCCTGTATATACCAAGCCTAGATAATCTGTAATAATAGTACTCCATTTATCCCTCCTCTCCTCTTTTAGGAAGTCACTCCAGTTCTGTCTCACTTTTTCGACACTGACTTTGTAGAAGATAGGAATGATCGTTCTACCAGGTCCTCGAGTCTCCATAGCCTTGAGCACCTCATTAGTGCACCATTTCGAATCCATGAAATTGTCCGAGAATATCACAAGTACGACCCTAGACTCTGCGATCCTTTGTAAGAAAATACTAGTAACTTCTCCCCTCATCTCTTCGCAGTCTACATAGTAATTCACAGATTTTCTTTTTAGTGCGGCTACGAGGAAGCTTAGAAATCCTACTCGCACGTCTTCTCCTCTGAAACAGAGGAATACTTGGTGTTTTAGTTGATCCATGTGAAATTTGGATGTGATCCCGGTGTTTTTTTTTTTGTTGAAAGTTTTGAGGAAAATTCGATCATGTAAAAGAGCAAAACATGTGAAACGATGGTCTATAGTCTATACTAAATTAATAATTAAAGACTAACTTATAGTTTAGAAATTTTTTAAAATGTTTTTTTTTTTTTCTTCTTAATGTTCCTTTCATCTACTTAAAACCAGCGGGCGTTACCAGAGTTTCTTAAGAAATTTCAATAGCCACTATGTCATTTCCTCTACGGTCAATGATTTCTTTGTCTCTATCTCTCTTTTATAAATTATAATGTAGGTGGTGCCGTGGTCACAATGGAATAAGCGATGACGAACGAACTGAAAACTGTGGTTAGCAAGCAGAATTAATGTTGGATGGTATAACCAGTAACCACAAACATTACGACTGAATAAATTAAAAAACTTGGAAAAACTCTTATATTCTGATTTTACGGGCAATTGAACTTAATTCTAACTTGATAGTTATGTTTAAAGGGTTGACTTTAATTATATATATTTGACATCAAACTTTCAGTTGATTTGATCAACAATGCGACAATTTCAAAATATGGTTTGTCATATACCCAATCAAACGTATATGGGTTGGATTTCAATGGAACTATGGAAAATGCTTTATGATTTTCACTCAGTTTACTGTGAGAAAATTCGGAAAAAGCTATAGATCATCGAGAGGGACTTATGTAAAATATCAAAAATTTTGGATTACCTCTCAAATGAAAAACATTTCTCATGGTATGGATTGGTTTGGCAATGAAAAAAGCATGAGTTCTACGAATCAAACATAATCTACTTAGCAATTTCTTGGTACAAAAACACTTCAACATCTTAGCCTTCGGGATCTGAAGACAGTCTGCAGTAACAATAACTAAGCTGAGGCAACGGCGCAACACTTCAATTACCATAACTTCGGGATCTGAAGACAGTCTGCAGTAACAAGGAGTGTTGACCAAGGGATGATCATTGCTTTCTTTATCAGCTGATCCAAGAGGTACAAGACCTGCATATTTTCTGTTAGTCATAGCGTGCACAAAACCAATACATATACATGTATATGTTCTCTGTTTCTATCTCACTGTTTAGTTTTCATTTTTAAAACAGAACCAAAAACACATGAAAAGTGTATTATATCTCTAATATGAACTTTGTTAAGCACATATTTGGGAGAATTATTTTTCTCCATCCTATTGGAATTATTTTTAGATACAAGCACTCTATGAACTCCATACAAGAAGCCTATTGTAAAACAAGGTCACTATTAGGAATTTAAAAGAGTACAAAACTTTATCACCATCAGTCGTTGTTTCTTCATCAATTAGAAAAAAATTTGGACGTCTAGTAGAAAAAAATTGAGGCTAATCATTTTTCCATTTTATTTTATTTTTGTTAAAGAAATCATTTTTCTATTTTCATGGAGAGATTTTGCTTCCCATGTACGTAGTAGTCGGCCAAATAGATTGAGATACATAAGATACAAAACATGTTTGAAGCTCGTTTAGTGTGATGATAGCCATTTTATTTATTTATTTTTATTTTATAGAATAGAGAATAAATAATGAAAAGTGGTGTGGATGTAGTGAAACAAATGTAGAAACTAGAATAGGATCCGCGTATTGCCTTGGAGAAAATATGTCTAAAATTAAAATATAATAAACTTCGATATATAGGTATTTTTAAGAATTTGATTATATACTTTGATTATAGAATTTAATTGTATTGAGATCTGTATAATATTGGGTCTAGGCCAACGCATTATGGGTCGGGTACCCCGACTAATTCTACACCCTATCTAAATTATCCGAATCCGTTGGATAAGGATGACATAATTTATCTGTTTGGATTAGAAAAATATTTTCCAACAAATAAAAGTCGGGTATTTTAATAATTGTCAATTTATCCGCATTACCCATTTGCATGATAAGATATATTTGCTAAGCATTTTTATTATTTTGTATAAGAATGATAAAAATACCCAATTTTTAACAGAAAATATTATTAAATTATGAGATAGGTTAGTACATGCGGGGAAATATATATTGAAACTGAATTTTTAGAAATTATATATGTGATATTTACAAACCTATTGGGTTTTGTTAGCCAAAAAAAGAAAACCAAAAGTTTTTATAAACAAATCAAATAAATAATTATGTGAATTAGTATAGCTATAACCGTAATCAATGAGTGAATTTAACAACAAAATTTCATATCAATGAGTGAATTTAACAACAAAATTTCATATATGATATTTACAATTTTGTTTTGATATCTCAAAATTATTGGTTTGAATTTTTATTTTAGAAACAAAATAATGTGAATAAAAAACAAACTAAAACCAATTAGAACAATAGTTTAAGTTAAAAAAAATCAAAGATGAAATTATTTTTCTATCTAAAATCAAGATACACATTTGCTCGTAATTTGCTGTTTCTTGACAGATATACTAATACCCCTTTTTGGGTCTTTCATCTTCACCATTTTTCTATGTAAGATATGTTATAAATTTGACCAAATGAAATAATGAGTTGTTATCGAGATATCTATTTTTATTTAAAACCTTGCCCCAAAATGATTACAAACTACAAAACTACATACGAATGAATGAAAGCACCACCAGTGGAATTGCAATAAGAAAATAACTCCGGGGACCAGCTTGTAAATGAGTAGCCAATCGTACGATCTTAATTACTCAAGTAAGTTGAGCAGCTTGTCAGCATTATCAAAAGCTCAAAATCGTCAAGGACTGAACCTTCGAAGGTGCACAAGACCTGCATAATCTCCATAAAGCTCTTATGAAAAGACAGTCAGATGGTAAAGTCCATAAAGTAATCGACTGTCTTATCTATTTTCCAGCCACCATAATCAGCAGCCCACAATTATATCTCCCACAGCAAGCTTAACCTTCTTCCTCGGTGCTTTTATATCAAAAGCCTCAGCACACACTGAATCTGCTGCTGAACATGGTGTTTCTTTTGCAAATTGAAGCCAAGCATCATTGAGATCATCCTCCACATGAGCAGGTACAGTAGCCAACCCAAAGAAGAATTTGCCCTCTCTGCATCAAATCCATAAACAGGAGAAAAATGATGGCCTCAATTCCATAATTCAATATTTTCATGTAAGATCAGATTCTTCTTAATCTTTCATGGCAAATTCCCAACGAAAATAGCTATAAGAAGCTTACTCTCGTCATCAATTCCTTGCTACAAAAATATCACTTCCTCTTCTTTTTTTTTTTTGATAAAGTCTTCCTCTTCTTTATAAGCTTTCTTCTTCTTCTCACCAACCTTCTTCACTACGTTTCACTTTCTTTTCTTTCCCATCTCTCTTCCTCTTTGAATCCAAACCACTTTTCTTCTTCTTTCTCAACACTATCGGCGTCAGAGTATGAAACAGGAAGAAGTTTTTTCCACTTTTAAGATTTCTTCGACTTCATAGAAGGCATAACAACTGTTTCTTCTTCACTGTTCTTCGCTCCAATCTTCATCACTATTACCTTACCTGTCATTAGAGAATTCGTAGTCTTAGTGTAGTCAGTAACATCCTGAATAACAGATTTGATGAAGTTATAAAAAATAATTTATGATAGAAGAAACATGAGATAACGAAAATTTAGATGTTAATGATTAGTATGAAGGGTCACTACTAAAAGTAGAAATGTGTGTGGTTTCTTTTTCTTTGTTATGATGCTGAAATAAAAACAATTGCAGAAACAACAAATTTATATTCTATCGAGTAGAAATGAAACTAAAAGAAAGAACAATACAAAAGTAAAGTTTCGGTAGTTTTGTTTTCTCGAGAATTGAATCATGGTTTCTGAAGTGGATTCAACCTTACAGGAAATAACTGAGTGCTTCTTTTTAGATCCACCTTCCCCGTAGAGTTCCTTCCATTGTTAAAGCTTTGCTATGTTTAGAGACTCTGATGAGACGCTCGTGGACACCTGATTCAAAACTAACAAAAACGATTATACTTCTTTGCACATTAAGAAGTTGCAGTGAAATAAGAAAATACTAAAAAATTATATAAAACCTTGGATTGGATATACATGTGAATTATGTTCAGCTAGATTTCTTACAATGAAAACAATATCAGCAATATCTTAGTGATGTGAACATGTACTTGTGTAGAGCTGACTAACATGTGTATTATCAAAAAAGATTTCTTGTGTGCCATGTTCTCTTATGCATTGAGTTTCTTCCCGTTCGATACAAAAAAAACAAAAAAAAATCAGTTTATAGTCACATCATATGCTAAAATCGTTGAAAATTTAATAGAAGATATGTGATGGGCGATGGGAAAGTTATGAGGTTGAAGAAGAAATTGGAAATCTATTTATAAAAAGATAATATTATAAAATTACAGTCAAATTTTGAAATTTAAATTGCTTCTCTAACACTCTGAATTAAGTATGAAGAATATTACGTTTGTTTAAAAGTCAATAATTCAAAATTTGGGAATATTACGTTGATTGTTATGATTTTATTTAAAAATATTATTAGTAACAAATAAATGCTTTAGAAAATTTTAAAAATAATATCACACCTGCTTAAATTGAGATTTAAAAGATTTCAAATATTGTAACAATTAGATATTTATTTAGAATTATTTGATTGAGGGAATCAATCTAAGTTTCTATATTTGAAATATTTATTTGGAATTATTTGATTGAGGGAATCAATCTCAGTTTTTATATTTAAAATAATTTAGAATATTCTAATTATATATTTACTAAAGTAATAGAATTTTGAAAAATTGATAGTTTTTAAAAAATAAAATCTGTAAATGATATTTAAATCTTTAATTTGATTTTTTAAAAAGATTTAAAAATGCAAGAGTGATTGTAGGAATATATAATACCCAAATTAATTGTATTACGATTCTAAATATCTATTTTAGTGGATTAGTTGTTTCAAATAATTATAATATATATATATAAAGCAAAATTTAACTTAATTTCAATAATATGTTATTTGTTATAAAAATATATCATTTTTATAATTAATAAATTAATACGTATAGGATTTTTAAATGACTTAATATATCATTTTGGTATTCATATTAATTTTATGAGTTTAGATATATAAAAACTTTTAACATATCATTTTGTTTTTCATAATTTGCCTTAATTCATAGTATTGGAGGTTATTATATTATAATTTAACAAATAATAAAATTGTATTTGCATAAATTTCAATTAAATATTAACATAATTTTAATATCAATTTGTAATTACAATAATGTAATTTAAAAATATTATATAAATTGTATTCAAATATATGAATATTATATATTAAATATTGTATATAACTAATGGTATTTAAATGAATTATATAAGAGATATATAATTAAACTAATAATTAATGTCCAATGGCAATAATTGTAATTATTTTAGTAATGGATATCTTGTTTTAAAAAGTCTATAAGAATCGTTGTGGTGCTGACACGTCAGCATGACATCCACGTAAATACATCGCAAAGGCAAAGTTACGTTCTAAAGTGTGCTTCTCAAATAATATATATATATATAAGATAGACTCATATATGAGTTATTTTTGCTTATACATGTTTTTTACTTAATAGGATTATCTATATTTTATTTGTGGTTAATTTCTTTGTAGAAGACGTTACAATTTATTACAAAATTGCCTTAAATATTTTTGGATTAGTATGATAAAATATCTTTCATTTGTGGTAAATTGTTTTGTAAAAAATGTGGTTATAATTTATTCAAAATTCTAATAAATGCGGTTTTGAGCTGAAAATTCCGTTACAATTTACTCAAAGTTCTAATAAATGTGGTCATTAGTTGAAAATTCCGTTCCAGTTTGTTAGGATAATTCTACCTTAGAGATAAGATAATCTCTCAACCTAGTTTTGATTGGTTCAACCAAATATTCTTAGATTTACTCAGTTATACCACAGTCTATGTATAAATATGTGTACATCGCTCTATATGGTATCAGAGAATACTATTTGAAAACCATCTTCTTTTTCCTCACGATAAGTGATGACTCCAAGTGCTTCTTCAGCCCCCATCGTTCCATTTTACAACAGAGACGATCCCAAAACATCTCTAATTGGGATCAACATGTCGTCCATCACAACACTCACTACATTCAATTACCTAACATGGTTCCTTCGGGTTCGAGCTCTCCTTGAAGTCCATGAGCTTCATCCTTTCATCGATGATGTTGACAGCGTGCCATTCGCAAAAATCACGACTAATAGTCTCCTTATACCCAATCCAGCGTACGCTCCCTGGAAACGACAACATCTGTTACTTTACAGTGCCTTAATTGGATCTCTTTTTCTCACCATTCCACCCATTGTTGCAAGAGCCATCACCGCGCATGACGTCTTGACGATTATGAAACGCATCAGCAAGGGAACTCAATCAGTGTCAGAGTACATGCGATGTATTCTCACCAAGGCTGATCAACTCGTTCTCCTTGACATGCCAATTGATCATGAATATCTCTTGAATACAATCATTGAAGGTCGTGGGGATGAATTTCGAGCCTTTTTGTAGATGGTTAATGGTCGTGATGTTCCCTTCTTCATTAATGAGCTTCATGACAGGATTCTCAATCATGAAAATATACTTGCGTTACTTACCAGCAACACAGTTGATCTCCCAGCTTCGAGTAAACCTGCTCAGTTTTGCAATAAGTCTCAACGTCCCTACAGTCGTTCCAATCAGTTTTACCGAAGAGGTTATCGTCCTCCTAAACCAAATTTGTGGTAAATGTCCGATTTGTGGCACTCAAGGTCATAGTGTTCGGAGATGCTCTCAATTTGGTGCATACCAGTCACTTCAACCATGACCAAACTACAGCTCCGCTTCACCGTCATGGCCACGCACACAGCCACCAACCGTTCTGCCTCATTGGGAAACACCATGGCCACCGTCACAATGGCAAGCTCAGTCACATTACACAACTTCATCAGAGAATGCACCATGGCTTCTCGATAGTGGCGCCTCCCATCACAATGCATCAAACGTCATCAATCTCTCTCTCCAATCACCATACAATAGCGAAGATGAGGTTCTCATTGGAGGTTGTTTGGAATTAAAGATCACACATACCGGTTCTACTTCGCTTCCCTCTACTACTCGACAACTTTTCCTCTCCAATGTTATTTGTGTTTCGAACATAAAGAAAATTTTGATATATGTGAACAAACTACAAAAGCTAATAATGTGATGGCTCAATTGTGTCACTCTATCTCTCAGTGAAGGATCTCAAGTTGAGGGTAACGATGGTGCAAGGAAAAGCTAATGGTGGACTTTATGAGTGGCCGGCGATTTCATCTTCATTTTCTAAGTCTTTAGTTTATCCTATTTCGGTTTTCTCTTGTGTGAAGTCCATTTTCTTCGAGTGGCACTCTCGTTTAGGACATCCAACTGTTGTGATTTTTAAACAAATTGCTTCTCGTTTTAATTTACCCATTTCTAATTTATCTAATCATAATCATTGTAATGCTTGTTCTACTAATTAAAGTCACAAATTATTATTACTCTAAAATTGATATAAGTATCAAAATAAATACATTATACAATAAAGATAACTTATTTTATAGTGTAACTTACATTTGTGATTAAATTTATGCCCGCAAAGTAAAGTGTTATTTTATAGCAAACATATTGAGCAATCATTCTTTTTTTTTTTCTTTTGTAGCTGGTGTTTAAGGATTTTCTATATCTCTGATTGACAATTCCACACCTAATCTTGTTGAGGTATTTGGGTGGAGATCTTCAATTTTGAGAAACCCTTCGAGGCTATATGTGTGGTGTTCTTGAGTTGGAAATATCCTTGTATGAATAAAATTTAATAAACCATTGATTAATGTATCTAATGTTTGTTCATCAATGCCATGAAATATGAGGTTGAAGTTGATCAAATATATGAAGTTGTTGTCATGTGTTTGAAGTATATGTTCGTTGTAGTTGATGTTATTTTTTCCACGTATCTAGATATCTTTTGATTTTAAGTTGGAGATGATTCATGCTTCCGGATTCATGCTTCCGGTTGGTGATGAAATTATTTCTTTTTGGGGTAAGTTTGTTTGTTTTTGAAACTTCTAATTCATTGATGTTGTATTTTCTGTTGTAATTTATATATTAGAATAAAATAGATGTTGATTTCAGTGTTTTCATTATTTATTATATCATATTTAATTGCTTTTAAATTCTAGTCTTAGTTGTCTTTCACTATTAGTCTTAATTCTTTTTGATTATTAGTGTTATTTGTGTTGACCAACTTTTTGTTTGTTACCGTTTGCAATTATTTGTGGTTGTGAGTTATTAAATTGGTGTTTGCAATGAACATGTGTTTGAAGTGTATATGTTTGTTTTAGATGATGTTGTTTTTTCACGAATCTAGATATCTTTTGATTTTAGTTGGAGATGATTCATGTTTCCGGTTGGTGATGAAATCATTTATTTTCGGGATAACTTTTTTTGTTTTTGAAACTTCTAATGCATTGATGTTGTATTGCGGTTATAATATATATATTAGTGTAAAATAGATGTTGATTTCAGTTTTTTCTTGATTTATTATATCATATTTAATTATTTCTAGTCTTAATTATTTTTAACTATTAGTCTTAATTCTTTTTGATTAGATGTGTTATTTATGTTGACCAATTTTCTGTTTGTTACCATTTGCAATTATTTGTGGTTGTGAATTATTAAATTGGTGTTTTATTATTGTTGTTATATACGGACTATAAGTTTTAATAAAAATTATTGGCCACTAACTACGTAAGTAATTGTGTTGTTATAGTTTTAACTTTTGTTAAAGTACATGGGATTTATTTAAAGTTTTCATTATATGTTTTTAATAAGTTTTCCACATATATTATAGTATATTAGAAACAATTTTTGGATAATTTAATTCTATGAAAAATATCCATTTTGCTTCTCAAAAAAATAGATCATGATTCAACAAGAATCAAAAAGAAGGAAATTGGAGAAGCAGAAAATGTGTTATATTTTTAGAGGGACACGTAGCAGCATCTCGTAGCTCCACAAGTTTAAAAGTATTTTTTTGAGATTCAAAGACAGAGATTTTGGAGCTTGATTTTTTAAGCATTTTTTGAAGCATTTTTTAATTTATATTAGATTTATTGTGTTAGTTTGTTGATTTTTTTTAAAAGTATATGTTCCAACTGTTTTAAACTATTTGATTGGAAAATATATTTTTAAAAGTATTTTTTGGAGATTTAGATTTTGTGGTTTGATTTTTGAAGCATTTTTTAATTTATATTTGATCAATTTTTTTTTGTTAGAAAAAAAAAAGAATAGAAATAAATAAACTTGGGAATGAGAAAATGTGTTAAGTTTTAGATGGACACATGGCAGCGTCTCGTTTCTCTACAGAAAAGTAACTTTACTATATTAAATATAAATATAAACTGAACCGGTCGGTCCGACCAGTTAAGTCGGGACCCGGACACTATTCAAGTTCAGCTTTAGTGCTAATATCCGCCAATAATAAAAACCAAAAAAACCTGGAAAACCCACAATTAACCCGCGTCCCGCTGAACCGGTTGAACCAGCCAGATAACGGGTCAAAAGAATTTTTTTAATATTTAATATTTTTACTTTAAAATTTTTTTGATACAAAAAAAATATTGGATTTTGGGGATAAAATAATATTTTACTAGATTCGGACCCGCACATACATGCGAGATCATGTTTATAAATATTTTATTAGATATAACATATATAATCAAAATTCACATCAATTATATATTCAGTTTAGTTTTAATCCAGTTTATAAATATTAAAAATAATAATAATTTTATCAGTATTTTGACACTCGGACTGATCTAAATATTGTACCGTACTAACCGTGAATCGGATTAGTGATTGGTAATATTTATACTAAACTCGTGAACTATCAATTCGGATATAAAATCGCCAAGAAGGATTAAAATTAAGTTAACCGGGTTCGTGTTTTTAAAAAAAAATATTTATGACAATTTATACTTACGATTGAATTTAGATTTATTCTTAGTATGGGTGGACATAATTCATATTCTGTTGTATTTCATCCCGTTCATAGTATGGTCAAGCAGATCAAACCCGCAACCCGCGATCTACCCCGCAGCAGTTTTTATGAATTTTTGACCTGCATCAAACCGTAACACACAACCCGTCAAATAAATTAATCCGCATCCGCCCCGTTTAAATCTGCAGTAACCCGCGGGTAACCTATAAATATTTAAATAATAATTAAAAATTAAATTTATAACTTTAGTAAAATTTGAGTATTCATTAATAAGATTTTAGTATTAAAAATACACATATTCCCAATTTAAAAAAAAAACAATTTGGATATATATATATATATATTATATTTTAAAAATTTAAAACTAAATTTATAAAATAATAGTAATTAATATTATTATTATTTTTAAATGCGGGTACCCGTAAATCTGTTTTACAAAATATGATGATCCACATCCGCTCCGCTAAAAAATGTTTCGATCAGCATCTGCGACTAGTGATTTGAAAAAATATTTTGACCCACATCTGCCCTACAGCGGGTCGAACGGGCTGGGACTCGCGGATTATGAATCAAATTGAAAGGACAGCCCTGTCAAGCGGATCAAACCTGCAATCCGAGATCTCCCCCGCAGCGGGTTATATGAATTTTTGACCTATAACAAACCGCACATATGATGTGAATTTTTATCCATCTCGTAACCAATTCTTACCAAAATTAGTGATGATTTGAGAATTAAATTTACCTACACAAATTTTCTAATTCTGTACCATTATCTAAAATTCTTATCCCGTTTTTATTGAACATCATTTGAATAATATTTTTTGTTATTCAAATTATCCGTTTTTGTCTCATACCCACTATTTTTTGTTTCAATACCAAAAACAGACTGATTTGTAAGATAACAGATTGAAAATTTTATTATATCTAATAAACTTTATTTTTGTTTACATGTTAATAATGTTTTTACAAATATTAGTCATATATGTAATTAGCGTATTTATTAATTATAAAAATTTTGAATTAAGTTTGAGAAGATTGAATTAAATTTTATATATTAATATTTGTAACTATATTATCTTCCTATAAAGAAAAGTAATATTAATATATGTATAGATTTGCTATATTTTAAATAATATTTTTTCTTATAAACGTACTAATATTAAACATATGAGCAATATTCAGATTTTGAAAATAAGTTATAGTATTCAATTTATTATTATAGGTTAACAAAATCTTTAATTTACACATAAATCTTCTTATAAAAGATTTTGTTAGAGATTTTCTGATTATATGAAATCTTTTATTTATTAATTAATATTTAAAAAATCTTTTAATTGTGTTTGGATACATGGATATAAGTTAAGATACAGATACATTTTTGTCATTAATGAATTTGTTTTACTTCTTAGATTCAATGGCATTTCATGTAAATATTTTAGAACTCTAATATTTTTTTTAAATAGTGTTTCCCTTTTAATAGTATAGATTCCTTCTATATATATAACTTTTTCAATTCTTTTTAAGCACGTACATACGACTACCCCTCTAATATTTTCTAATTCAAGCTCAACAAAGTAATTTGTGTTTCTATCATTTTTTAATCTTTATTTTTAATCGTTACGATCACTTCATATTGTATAATAATAAAATATTTTCTATATTTTTTTATGGTTTTTGTCATATGATCAACATAATAAAATTTAATATTTTCAAATACTTTGTATTATAATAATTCATTCTAATATTTTTTTATTTTTTAACAATCGATTATATTATATTATAAATAATTTATCTACATGTTGTTATATTTTATTAGTTTATTTTCATTATTGATGATTTTTTACTATTTTTGTATTATTTTTTAATTTACTTTCGATTTAAAATCTTTAAGTATTTTATTATTATTGTTAGAAATTATACTTGATTAAATATAGTATAAATATTTTTACTTTATATTTATAAAACTATATATATAATTTATTGATATGCGGTCGATCCGGATCAATCTACGGTCAATCTGATAACCGGATGACACATAAGGTAATCCGGTTTATTATCCGGGTTGGGTATAAAAACATTGCTCTATGCCTAAGCACTCTATTACAATATTATACACTTAATTCTTGCCGTTGGATGTAACTGCATCTTACACTCATGATCTGAGCTTAGATAAAACTGAGAAATCTATTTAAGAAGAAGGTTTACTTCATTATTTCTCACATCAAAATCTTAGAAAATTTTCGATAGTAAAAATGGTAATAAAGTTAAAGAAGGTTTACAAAAGTTCTGGGAGGGCCGCAAAAGTACACCTGAATGGTAATTTATACTGTCTTGTAGATAAGAAGACTTCTCCTATTTAGACCAATATATCCGAAAATGAATATATGAAGATTGAATTAGATGATGATGAAGTTGAAAAGCATGTGCTGAAGTACCACAGTTACAATATTGCTATTAATTAATGATGCTCTTGGGAAGAAAAATGATGTTGCAGATTATGATGTTCATAAATACTGGAGTGACGGTGAGGTTGATATTCACATAAGTCCAGTTAACCTAGAGATACTCTGCACTACTAAACATTTAGGGATATATGATTCAACTGGAGAGCCAGGAAAATATGATAATCTTGTTACTACAAAGCATCTTACAGGGGGGAGGTATTACAGTTACTGGATTTGAGCCTGGTTTTGAGACTATAGAAGGAGTGAGTACTATACATGAAGATGAAGTTGCAGAAGATGAAGAAGAAGCAACGGAGATGAAAGGTCCAGACGCATAAGAGGCCTCAACTCATAACTACTTTTTTTATATAATTGTATTTCGAGTATTTCGGGTATCCATTCGATTTCACTCATGCAAGGGAAGATTTTTTAATACACTGGCTTCGTGTCTTTTCGTTGTCTATCAAATATATTTTTTTAGGTTTTAAGTTACTTTGTTGGAGATTTTAGTTTTTTTTTGTATAAAATTTAGATCAGAAAATGCTATATAAAAAGAAAGATAAAAAAAGAATAAAAAAGATCGATCAATCCACCTATGGATCGATCCGTCCACATTTTAATGAAATACACGACATTTGTCAAATCCTAAGGAATTGATCGATTCTATCACTGAATCAATCAATCCATACTCAAAACAACACAAAAATCAGATTGGCATATCGAGGATGATTGAAGGTTATATGAAGATCACAGTTTAATGAAATACACAAAAGTTTAGATCAGAAAATGCTATACTAAGAGAAAGATAAAAAAAATAAATAAATAAATCGATCAATCCACCTATGGATCGATCCATCCACATTTTAATGAAATACATGACATTTGACAAATCCTAGGGGATTGATCGATTCTATCACTGAATCGATCAGTCCATACTCACGACGACACAAAAATCAGATTGGCACATCGAGGTGGATGAAGGTTGTATTAAACTAGACTGAAACATTATTTATTGTTTTAGGAGGAAGACACATAATATAAGTTGTGTACTTCTTCGTCTAGTAGAAGAAAGTCGAGGCTAATAAATTTACATTTTGATGGAAAGATTTAGCTTCCCATGTGCGTAGTAGTCGGCCACAAACAGAGTAAGATACACATTGTTTCAAACTCGTTAGTCGTTTAGTGTGATGGGAGCCATTTTTTTCGTAGAATAGATAAGAAAATATCAATGAAAAGTCTTTTGGATGCTTTAACAAAAAAAAAATGTCGTTTGGATGTAGTGAAACAAATGTAGAAACTCAGTCATAAATAGAAGTTGATTTATTTTTTTGATAAATAGAAGTTCATTTTTTTAAAAGATGTTTTCGAATTAATAGATAGAATTAAATATTTTCATTTGTGGTTAACTGCTTTGTAGAAGACATCACAAAATTTCATAAAAGTGGATTAATGTAAGAATTCCATTACATTTTATTCAAGATTCTAATAAATATAGGCTTTGACTGAAAATTCCTCTACATTATATTCAAAATTTCTTTTTTTTTGCCGGCTCTTTCATTTTTTTGTCGGCTGGAGAGTTTTGGTTCATTGTTTTGTAGAAGACGTTACAAAATATCATTAAAATGTATTAATGTAAGAGTTCCGTTACAATTTATTCAATGTAAGAGCTCCGTTACAATTTATTCAAAATTCTAATAAATGTGGTCTTTAATTAAAACATCCGTTACAATTCATTCGATTTTATTCAAAATTCTGTTACAGTTGAATCTGGTCTGTAATTGTGTAGATATAAATATGGTTTTTCATTTTTGAATGTGGTATTTCAATTGGAGTACCAATGGTTGATTGCTTTTAATTATTAAGTGGATTAATGTTAGAATTTTTTATTTTTTTTTACAAATTTTTGTGACAATAGAACCACACATGAACTTAATTGAAGGTATATTGCTTTTACATTTAAAAAAAATGAATTGTCAAACGGCCCAATAGATAAATAGTGATAACCCTTCTTTTAACATATGATGATTGCTATCAAGTATAATTATATTCGCACAAATCACTATTTTAAATAATATTTTTATCTAGCAAAGCAAATTGGTATAAGTCATAAGCATATTAGAGAAAATCAGACTACATTTCACCAAAAAGAAGAAAAAAAATATCAGACTACAATTGAAAACAGTAATGAAAGTTTCCATCTTATTAGCATATTAAAGTCCTTGGATGGAAAAAAAAAGTCTGATAATCGAACGGTGAATAACATATGAAAGACATTTCAAACGTCGTTACGCTGTTGATTTAAATTCTCAATTTTCTCAGCTTCAGTGTTAGCGACCGCATGGGATAAGGCTACTACACCAATAGAACCGGGTTGTTTTTGTCTTTCTGCCATTATCCTTTTGGTGGATTTATAGTAAGCACCATATAATATCAATTGGGCTAGCCCAAAAACACATCCAATTCCATTTGGTACCTGAAAATAAAATAAAATAAAAAACATCATGAAAAAAACTAGTAAAAAAATACTTTTTTTTGGTTCATAAATTAAAAAAAAAAACAATTAAAATTCATTATTCTACACAATCCTACTTTTAACATATACTCATGTATAAATATGAAATATAGTGTTATAGGTGAATCATGAAGTTTTTATGAAATAAGAAAAAAACTCATTGCTCTACCAAATCCTTTTTTTATTTTGACATAATTAGTTACTTTGTATATGTTTCTCTCTTTTCACATAAATATGAAACATAATGTTTTTTTTAATAAGAACATAATGTTTTTTTATAGCCTTATATATATATATTTAGGTGAATCATGAAGTTTTTATGAAATAAGAGAAAAACTCATTATTCTATACACAATCCTATTTGTATTTTTACAGAATTAGTTACTCGTGCATATATATGTTTCTCTCTTAAATTTCACATAAATATGAAATATAATGTTATAGCCTTATAGGTGAATCATGAAGTTTTTATGAAATAAGAGAAAAAAAAACAAAAAAAAACTCACAGCTATGTATGGGTCAAAAGGTATGACTGCGTAAATTGTCCAAACGCTCGCGTTTAGAAACCCAGCTACCGATAGCCAAAACGGCATGAACTCCACGCTTTTAGTTTTTATCACCATTTTCTTCATATATTCCCCACATAAAAATATATATTAACCAAATAATTTAGGAAAAAATTAACAAAGAAACTAAACAAAAGCTATTAAAAATTAAAAAAATATATATATAAAACATACCATGACAGATAATGGAGAAGCGTACATCATAACATTGAAAACGCAACAAACGAGTCCAACGCTCATCGTACGTTTCTTGGTAGTGTGTTGGAGAGTGAAAACCAAAAGTGATAAAATAGCTATGAACATAGCTTCAATCGTTATAACAATGGCTATTACCAAACGTTGTTTTGAGCAGCGACAGAAAACGAAAAAGATTGTAATGAACACGACTTCGATTAAGATTCCTGTGCCGTTGATTGTTACTACCAATGTGCTGTGTGGATGGACCATAGGAAGTCCATAGAGAACCCAAACCAAACAGTTTATGAGAGTCGCCAAATATGGTATTGGTGAGTATTGCTCCACTGACTTCTTTTTCACTATGCTAATAAATGTTGGCCTGAAGTAATGTCACATTAGTTATCTTAATTAATTACATAATTTCATAGTCTTTATTAATGATAAATAGTTAAATACAGTAAAATTTTATCTTTTTGGGAAGGAAATCTAGTAAAGAAACTTTCCTAATTGTTTATTAAGGAAAAATATTATACGATGAAAAAAGTATCAAAGAAAAAGAAAAAAAAAACTCAGATCTTTCAAGAGGAACCATGCATGTTGTGAATTTATGAAAAAAAGTTTGGTTTTTCTTTAAGAAAATTAAAGTAGGTGATTAGTCAGATTATAAGAAAAAAACAAATGTTCTTATGAATCACCCTTTGATGTATATTATCTCCAGAAGTTTGTTAAAATAATATAGTGAATACTTACGTTGGTGAGAGGAACAAACATAGAGCGATGAAGTTTCCTGCAAATAAGATCATATATGAAGTAAGAAAAAAACAAGATATTTAAAATAAAACAGCCACTAAAAATTGTTAAAAATATTTGTAGATGTGAATAATCAAAGACTAACCTATTAACCCCACACAGTTCCGAATAAGATTTGTTTGTGCAGACACCATAATTTTGAGTGTAACTAAAGATGATGATGATGGAGAAGAAGAAGAAGAAGAAGAAGAAGAAGAAGAAGAAGAAGAAGAAGAAGTAGAAGGAGAATAAAGAAGAAGGATTGGGTGATGTTTATATATAGAGGAAGCATAGAAGGCTAAGAGAGACCATGAATACAAATGCTATGATGGGAAATACATGCATCATGTACATGAGTGGACCTATGTTATATAGACAATGGGGATGTGATTTAGCAATTTTGAGAAATATATTTTGGCATAAATGGTATCTGGTTGTGTTTGACACCACTATTATTTTAAGGTATTGAGATTAATGACTCCTCTCCCCACTTGAAATAAAATTTATTTTTGTCTTTAATTTGAAGATTATTTCCTTTTTATTTTTTTCTCAAATATTTCCTTCTAAAATATTTTAATTTACAGTTCTCATTTTCATTTTTTCCTGAATTTTACATTTTCATTTCATTCGCATCTTCATTTTTAGGGAATAAAATGCTTTTTATAGTAGTATGTTTTTTGTTTAGTATAAAGAAAATTTTACTTTATTTATTTCTATATAATAAAATATAATTTGACTCCCGAATTTGTTTTTAAGGTCCATATATATGTTAATAAATGCTTGTACCCAGGACCGACTGAACTAAGGAGACACGTGGATGTAACGGCTCGAGGCTCCGTCATAAAAGATGCTTAAATTTTGTTTTCTAAAAAATATAGTTTTGTTTTTTTCTAAAAGAAATTTTGTTTTACGTTATACTTTTTATTTTATTTCTGTAACTACATTTTTAGAAAAATATATATCATAAAAAGTAAGAAAAAATATCTGTGTAATAAAAGGATTCAAAAACAATTTATTTTTATGATTTTACACTAAAAAGAGTCAAAAAATATTTCGCTTCAGAACTCTAGAAAATTGCATGGACCTTGTGAAAGAAAATGGAATGATTAAGTAACAATCGTTTTATAAAATAATTTAGGAGGGTAGTTGAATTAAAAGTCACATTTATGACGATTTTGTATATATTATACTCTTTTATATTATAAAACAATTTAGAGGGGTTTTCACTTTATAGGATGTTTTAGTGATTTTTTCAAATTTTTATGAAAAGTTTAATTTATCTAAGTTATATGACTATTTATATTTTTCAATGTATTTTATCTTTGGCTGAATTGTTTTTAATTAGATACTTTTGTTATATGAATTGCGGAGAAAGTATAAAGTATAAACTTAAACGTCTTGGCAACTACTGCATACCATTTTAACCGACTCATGATTAAACAGATGGTGATGAAGTTGTTATATAGGACCAATTCACTAAAGTTAAAAAAAATTCCACTACGATCTTAATGATAATAGGTTTCTAATGTAGAATTTTTAAATCTAGAAAAATACTAGATCCAAAGCTATTTATGCATTTAACGTATCATTAGAAATCTCATCATAAATGTTCTTTGAATTTATCTCTTTGTGCATTTTTTGTTGTGAGCATCTTCTCATGCATTTACTATCCCCATATCAAAACTTTAGTTTTCTGCGATTTTGATTCTTCCTTTCTGAAAAAAGTAATCTGCCATCATTCAATTGTTTTTAAATCTTACTTTTGTAAAAGAAGAAATCACGAGAAATTTTGAAAAATAATTTATGCTAAATTAACAAAGAAAAAAATCACATTAACTAAAAGATAATCTATTATTAACAATGCTATCTGTAAATTTGAATTATGTATTATTAAGATTAAATTATTTCATTATACAAGAAAGGCTTTGAAAGCATGTAATAGTGATGGGTATTTTCTTCGCTAAACTATTTGTACCATTAGCCCTTTAATAAATAAATAAATAAACTATTTTTACCATTGTTAAAACTGCTAATGTAAAATTTATGATATAAACCCTTTAACAAAAAAAAATTATAATACTAATTATAATATGTCTATATTCAAAATACATAGTAGAATATAATTTTCAAGAGTTTAACTTGTTTCTTAAAGGATATAATAGAATGTTTAATTTTTATTTATTTAGTATGTAAAATTGTCAAAGCCTTATATAAAAAAATACAGAATATTATTGTTGATAAAATTTTTTCTCATGATTTTCTTAAAATATTAAAATTATTAATGTGAACTACTAATGATAGGTTACATCATCACATATTCACATAGTTTGGATTCTTATGGAATTACCAAGAATAATGCGAGAAACCTTAGGTCATTAGGGGACATAATTAATGGATGTGTATGTCTTATCCATGCAACACCACAAAAGACATCTGCATATCTGAGAATGTGTAAATGCACTGTATTACTACTATATATGTATGATGCCTGTTAATTTTTTTATTTTATTTTTGTTAAAAGATATAAAATATATTTCTATGTCTGTTTATTTTCATGCAAGGAAACACAAGACAGAAATATTTATATACGCAACCAGAATTTTTAGAATGAGACCTCTAAGAATGATGTACAGCGCATCTATCGTCTATATGTGATTTAAAATTTTAGTACAAACACACATACAAAAATAAAATAAAACAAACAAATAAAAATTTCTAAAGGAGAGTCATTTTTAGTTAACAACCATTACAAGGCTAATACACCTATAATTTTAGAGTAATGATTAGAGCAGGTTTAATATTTGTGGCCATGTCTTGAATTAGAATTCAAAATCTTATAAAAATCACGATCGCTCCAACAAAAATATGTCCCGAATTTTAAAAGATGGTGGTCCTTTTATATTTCTTATTCAAATATTGAACATTATTAGTTGTTATTAATGTGTAAATTGTATCCTATAATACTTTAATTATGAAAGTACATTTAAAAAACTAAACTTAAAAGCAAAAAATATTACTGCAAATGCCATTGGAAATGTTACTAAAATTTTGAATTTATTAAGGGTCTAATGATATTCAAAATTAAATCATTTATGGATCTAGAATCAATAAAAAAATCTGCATAAATCTAAAAACAAAGATTATGATTTATCAAATGTGCAAAAAGAAAGCTGGGCCTAAGGGGGATTAATCTGGGTCTAAAACCCGGAGAAACCTCCGGATTATCAAAAAAAAAAAAAAAAATCAAAAATATATAATTGATACACAAAATCGAATTACTAAAATAATTTTTTTTAACTATTACATATATTAATCTTTTAAAACATAGTATTATGAAATAAAAAATAAACAAGAACTTTTAATAATATTGTTATCTCGCTTATGACGCATATATTATGTAGTTAAATCTAGTTAAATATTATTCTAAACGACAGTTTCTTTGTTTTAAAAAAATTTCTCCACCCTCCTCTGATATATAAGTAACTCGACGTGAGTTCTTTCCTTTCAACTCTAATGTCCATGATCTACCTTTTTCATTCATCAGAAGTTCAGAACAACTCTAATTTCCCTCACAAACTCTTTGGAAGATTCTGAAAACTCATTACAATACAGGTTGATATTGATACAAATTCAGACCCTAGAATGAGAGATTTTTTTGTTCAAATTAGGAATAGATACCACTCTGTCATATTGGAGGGTGACATTAGCCACAAAACAAGAGGGATCTAGTGAAGATCAAGAGTCTATTTCTCTTCTTGAATTCTTCTTCATTTGTATCTTCCCTGAAAAATAAAGATATATAGTCAAACTGATTAATTAGCTCGACTTATACATATCCACATTTCATTATATGAGCACATTTCATTAATGTCAAGTGTCATAGGCATAGTTAGAGAGAGCCAGAACACAACTCACCAATGTAGTTCTAGTTCATTAGCTTCTTCTTCTGGCTCTTTGGATCAGTTTGAAAAGTGACAATATCTCCATCTTTTAAGTCTATTGGCACCACAGACATGATGGTAAATTGTATTCTATCTCTCTTGAACTCTTGACTCTATGATTGACATTCAAGAAATATGTTCATATAATGGAATCAATATGGGTTTGTAATTAGAGAGAATCAGTTTGACCATTTAGAACCTCTTGTTTTGTAGCTAATGTCTCGCCTTCAACCCTACGTGATGACTCACTCGTACTACACTCTTAAATTGAAACCAAATTTGTTTCCTTTTTGTATTAAACTCATATGACGCTTTTTCCTTTTTTTCGTATACAAATATTTCCTGTTAGTTTTTATTTTGAACAATAGATATTTCCATTTTGTTGACAAAAAAAAAAGAAAAATAAATATTTCCATTTTTATGTATTTACTTTTGCATGTATCGGTTTGTACTTATAAATACAGTATATGACATCATGTTTAATATACGCTATTTGAGGTTTTCTGTTGCTTCACCATGTGTTTTAGTGGATGTTTCATCTCCGAAGGAAGACTAGATAGTTGCCTAAGTGCATGATAGGTGCATGATTTTCTTCAAGACATGATGCTAAAATTTCAGAACTTAGCGAAGCTTATCTTTTTATTCAACCTTCTTTATGGTATTTTCTAAAACTCAAATAGTGTATACCATAAGGAAGTTAGAACAAAAAGATAAGCTTCTCTAAGTTCTGAAATTTTAGCATCATGTCTTGAAGAAAATCTTGCATCTTCATCAACGATCTACTTAGACAACCATTTACTCTTGCTTCCTTTAGTGATGAAACATCCACTAAAACACATGGTGAAGCAAAGGAAAACATCAAATAGCGTATTATTATCTGGTGTTTCAATATTTTTTCTTGGTTTAGATGTTGTCTAATCTTGCTCAAGTCCATGATGTTTCTTTTCATCACTGAATTGACCCAAAGGAGTTATGTTAGAAATCTTTGAGTAAAAACTTGGATATGATTTTCTCCTTTTAGGGATAAGGTGGGTAAGTATGCAGAGGCAACCCATCGTGCTACACAAGCAACTAATAGAAGCTATCTCAGAAGGTCTTTGACTAGAGAAATTTTACTTACGAGAAGAGATTGAACAAGGCTCACAAGTTATGGCGGTGAATTGCTATTTTGAGTTTCTTTGTTTAGACATTACTCAAACAACTATTACTTTCTTTGTCTTTTTGTTTCGTGATGTAGTATTTCTATTAGCTGCATCTATGTTTTGAGAATTTCTTTTTTCCAACACTGTGTAAAGTTGGTTTATAGATCTTTTTTATGGTTGGGAGTATTTAGTTTTAAAGGGTTTTTGTTCAAGTTTATTACTTAATAAAAATTATGCTTAATGGTTATCTTTATTTTTTGCCGTCAATGATATTTCAAACTCAAAACAGAGTATTAGGATCAAACGACCCAATAAGGCAATAGCAGAGTAATAGAAATAAAGCTCAAAAACAGAGCACTGAAGATAAAAGGACGAAGCTTCAACTCTGATTTTTTTCGAAGATTCGAGAATGCAGTCATGCCGGTCCGCCGATGGAGAGATACGATCGAAAACGTCTCTCATGAGTCACACTCTTGGAGATGTCTCTAGAAATAGAATTAACTTTGAACATTGCCAATACAAACCTGTGACTACTCACGAAAACCATCAAAAAGGATAAATGTGATCCAAATAAGAAGGGTTCTGATTTAATCAACAACTAAATTTTTGAATATTTTCAATCTATAAATATATTTTTAGTGGCGGACTATGAACACTCAAATCCTAATCACTCAGTTTAACAAATGAATCATTTAACCACTAGATTACAATGAATTGGTTGTCCAATATTTCTATCATGGAATTATGTGGAAAAATATTGGAAAGTTCTAAATTTCTAATAAAGCTTCTACGCTTTTTATGTGTGAGGAGGGTTCGTAGACCGTCGTAATCCGTATACCATAAAGTTGAGTAGATGAATTGAAAATCACATTTGTTCTAGGAAAAATCTGAGACTTGCAAATATCTATACTTCTACGGTTTTACATGAATCACCAAAATGTATAATGTTACACAAACATTCATGAAAAAAGCAATATAATTATCGAAAAAAGATTGAATTAAAGAAATTCTCAAACTCAAACAAACAGCTCACCACCTTGGCAGTATTTCACCAAACTCAAACAATAACACTATACATGGAAATTAATTCATCAACCTCAGATTATGATACAGAAAATAGATCAGATAAAAAAATAATAATAATATAATATAATATTTGAATATATATGTGGATGATTTATTATATATGATTATTACTTCTTTCTCAGAACTTGAAACCGAGGCTTGGCCATTTCTTAGCAGAAGACTCTTTCTTGGGAGGTCTTGCGTTTGGATCGATCAGATTCTGTAGCGACTTGGCTTTGTGGTTCCGTGACCTTCCCGCTTCCTTCAAAAGCTCGGCCAAACGCTTCTTCTCATCCTCAAAATCTGGATTTGCAATCCCAAGCTTCTCCTCTCTCAGTTTCAGAACCTGCTCTAATATCTCAATAGCATCCTCTATCCTGCAAATTACATAGCCATCACAAATACGAAGTCTTTAAATTAAGGATGTTTAGTCTGGTTTAACCGATCTAAACTAAATCGAAACCATCCTATAACCAAAAGTTCAAACACAGAAAAGTCCAAACCATCCTATAACCAAAAATTCAAACACATAAAAGTCCAAACCCAAAACCAGTTAGCACTCCTAATTTTCGTATCATATCGACCGGGTTTTGATTCCGGTTTAGGTAAAGAGTCTGATCAAGTACACATTTTAATCAGCACATCATCAGTGTTATGTTAGATAGTTTTTTAAAGACGTTACCTTCCCATGGCATCATAAGTAGCAGCCAAATTGCTGTAAACGCCAAGAGTGTCTTGATCACATGGTCCACGTTCTTGTTCAAGAATCCCTCTTGCTTCTTCAAACAGCTCACCCGCCTCATCAATCTTGAAAAGCTGAACGCAGGCTAGTCCCATTTGGTTTAATACAACTCCGAAGAAGGCAGATTTCTCACCCGCTGCTCGCAGCTTTGTCACAGCACTCTCAAATGCATTTCTTGCCTCCTCGTACCTACCCAACGTGTAATACATAACTCCCATCCGTGCTTCTAACCCTGCAAGTATTTTACATACAAAGCCAAAGAAACATAAAGACTCATTATTAAATTCATTTTCTTGCCTGATCAGAATCTACATCCTTATACTACAGCTCAGATAAGCATTCAGATCCCTTATTTCTAGGATTCTTCGATAATAAACTAATAAATTAGCGTTAAGGGTAAGCCTAAAACAGGTAGATTTAAGCCAGTTTCAGCAGCAACACCAGTAAAGTTCATTCTAGTTGCTTTTACTTACATGCTTGAGAACAAAAAGATCACTACTTAACATTTAATCTGAGACCAAAACCTCACAATTTCAAAGACACTAAATAGCAATCCAGCTGAAAGAACATTCATGGTTTCAATCAAATTTTTACCTGCAATGGCGCTTTGCTGTCCTGGTTTATCCTCAAGCAATTTCATTGACTTCTGAAGTAGCTTCAATGCTTCCTCAGGTTCATCCACAGACTCATAAATGGCAGAAATCTCGGTTAATCCACCAGCAATCTCCTCCACAGTTGTCCCAGGAACCGGCTTGTTGTATATCCTCAACGCATTCTCACAGTAGGACTTAGACTCGCGGAGTTTCCCTGTCCTATGGTAAAGCTCAGCCAATCTAACAAACACTGATGCAACCGTCGGATGAGTCTCTCCTTTAGAGGACTTGAACACAGTAAGAGCCTTCTGATAAGAGAACACAGCTTCATCAAACCGACACAACGCCATATATATATTCCCAATGCTGACATCAATCGACGCAACCTCAGATTCTTGCCCGCTCGCAATCATAGCCATACTAGCAAGAACAAGGTGCTCAAGAGCGTTTTCGTAATCTCCTTTAGCCTCACAGATGATTGCCATCAGTCTCCTATCAGCCGCCTCCTCCAGTGAAGCCGGTTCACTATGCGCACGGTGGATTTCTAGAGTTTTCTTGCATAACTCTTCCGCTTTATTGAATTGCATTGCTTGAACATAAGCTTCTGCTAAGTACCTGAAATTATTGAGAGCTTCAGAAACCAAACACAGGACCTTGTTGAATTGGTTCACCAAAGTCTAATCCAAACCAAGCCTGAACCGGAACAATGTATCCTAAACCATAAAATTCTGAATCTCACTGATATTTTAGTTTGAGCTTGCAGATACATATCAGAAGAACGAATCTAACTTAGATCTAACAAAAATAGAAACTTTCAGTAAACGTAAACTAATACTGAAACTAAACTAATTGTTGTTATTAAGAATCTAAAGAGTGTAATTATCCTTAGTTAAGAACAAAATCAAGAAATGAGAACCTGCAAGTTTCACCAACTCGTGGATCCGTATCGCCAAGAGTCTGGATCTGGATCTTAAGACCTTCTTCATAACAAGCAATGGATCTGTCGATCTGACCTAGCATCGACAACGTATCACCAAGTTGCATATGACCAGAAAACGCAGCGAGAGAGTGGTCAGGGCCACGGGTCGGGTCAGGTACTTGGATAGCTCGTTCAAGCGGCGGTACAGCTTCATCGAATCGGCCGAGACTACAGTAAATAGCAGCGAGCACGTGAAGACTCATAGCAAGGTCAAGAACAGGACCACCATCGCTACCGCCGGGAATAGGTGGAGCAACGGCGGCGCAACATCGTTCAAATGATTTGGTAGCGCGGATCGCGTAATCTAATGCTTTGTTTGGACCTTCACCTGAAGCAATGGCGTCACGAGCTAATTTGAGAAGGAAAGGACCGAGATCTGGATTATCTAGTGATGGATCGTCGACGTCGACTACTACGGCGGCGGAGGAAACGCTTGGGGAATATTTTTTGCCGCTGGATCGACCTGGTGAAGGTTTGGATCGAGAGGGAGTTGAGGAAGGAGTCTTCTTCATCGGAGTTCGGGGCGGGTTTGAGAGAGGTTGCGTGTCAGGCACGGTCACACGTAGCGGTGGCGCATCGGCCGGAGTTTTAACTGATACTAGACCTGGCATTGCTGGCATGAATATGTATGTGTGAGAGAAGGAGAAAGAGAGAGAATTATGGCGGATTTGGTTTTGGATCGAATTTGAGATCCAAGTGGAGAAGGAGACGAGTCAGTCAGTGAAAGGGGTAAGGGCAATTTCGTAATTAAATGTCAGATTGGAGGAGGTAACGGTCATGTGGTTGGGAAATATGGGTTCGTTATTTACTACAAGTTGATTTTTAGTTTTATTTTTTTAGATTATTTGATAAATTGTCCCGAATTCTACTCTTACAAATACTGTCTTTTCAAAATTTTATTTTTTTTTACAAAAATGATCGTTTTATGTTTTTAATATAGATTTTTAAAATAAATTTTAGTTTTATCCCTAATATTTCAGTTTATTAACTACAAAGAAAAACTTATTTAATATATTAATAAAAATATACTTAAAATTATATATTTTCTTAATTTTTATACAAATATATATTAAATAATATTTTTATGAAACTGAAATATTATAAATGTTTTTGTAGGTCGCGCCTCTATTATTATTTTCCAATGTTCAATGATCACAAACATAAGAGATTAAAAATACACAATAAAAATGTGAACTGAAAAGAAAACCACAAAAATGAAGACAGTAAAATAAAATAAAATAGTAACTTTCCAATTGGTTATCAGTTTGATCGTTGTGATGATGTGTCACACTGGTAGTTGCAGTAGTAGTAGGTAAATCACTAATCACCGTCAAAAAAACAAAATTCGATGTCTATTCCAACCACTATGATAATGCCACGTGGAAAAGACAGAAAAGATAGACTTGTGCCAGCTATTAAAGAACAACTTAAAATGTCAGCTTGGTATTTTTGCTAATGATCGACCAACAAATAAATAAAGACGTTTATCAATTAAACAATAAATAATCAGAAAGATAATAGAAAGAGAACCGAAACAGCAAGTTTGTGTTGTATCAATCCATACAACATGTGATAAGATACCCCTTGACGGTCTATGTCACCATAATTAGGAGCAAACTTTTATATCATTTTAATTTATATTCTTAAGATTTAATTAATTATCACTATCACTCTAAATAATCCATTCATATAATTGCATTATTTGGAAAATGGTAGATATTTAAAATTCTAAATGTTTAGATATAAGATATAGCTATTTTTAAATATCAACCATAGCAATCATGATCGAAGAATGAAGTGATCCTGCAAATTCAAAAAGGATTGTAAAATTTTGTTTAATTTAATTGTGGGAGTAGAAAAAAACAAACTTTGGAATTCATAACTGGCTGATAAAAAATTGCTTTTAAAGCACATGATTTAAACAAATCAATCCACTTTGACTCGTTTTTATAGTTTACATAAAGTTAAAAATCGACCAACGAACAAATCATAGAATAGTTTAGCGAAACTAAGTTATTGGAAACTGGAAATTTTGTTTATTATCATTATGTACCTATGTTGATTTCAAAATATTTCTACCCTAAAGCTTATATTGTATTTCACATTCATTAATTGTTAGTCCAAGATGTGAAAGATAGAAAATTTGATTAAGAGAAACGCAAATCACTAATTTAATCGAACATAAAAGCTTAGAAAATTTTGATCCAAAAAAAAAACTTGGGAAGAAAATTGGTTTAAATAAAAAAATTGGTTTTTGGGTTTCATAAGACCTAGTCGGAAACGAATTGGTTATGTTAACCTTGCGTGTGATTAAAGCCCAAACACTTGTCACTCAAAAAGTTACTAGGCCATATTTGCTTTTATTGGTAACATGCATAATCTTCTAATTGCGTTTTCTAATACGATTATGCAAACTTTTTACCAATCATAATAATTTGCTTAATGGTTTTCAATAGAAACCATTTAATAGGTGTGGATGACAACTAATGTTTATTTATTTATTTTATTAGTTACAAAAATGTTTTTGTTCACTGTCTATAAATTTTGTTGTTCGTGTTGAAGGTAATAATATCAGATTCAACACCAAAAAATTAAGAACCATTTATCAAAAAAAATATAGATATGGATTCTCCACCAAATCCTCTTTCTTCTTCAAGCGTTTCCAGAAACAAAGAGGTATGTCTTATGCATCTCCTATCTACCTTATTCGAATCAAGTTTGTTTGTCTTATTTTGTTGGGATTCATATATATCAAAATTAGAATACAAAATTAATTAAATTCAATATGAAAACTCATAATATAAATGAAAGTCAAATACAAACATAAAAGTCTTTTAGAAATCATAAATAAAACTACGTCAATTTATCAACATTAATGCATATATCTCTAGCCATACTTGATGCATGATCTTCAAGTTGCAACAACTCTGAGATCTCATTTTTATTTAACATATCTAATCCTTGCAAGTGCAGCTCATTTACAACAGGAGGCCTATGGGAAGAGAATGGAGGAGTGGATGGGGTCTAATCAAGGTTCGTTTACACGAAGATCCAGTACGTTGTCACCACCTTGATAAGAATGGATAATCGCATCTTTAGAAGCCTATGAGAAATTAGAACGTGATTATGGTCTCTGAAACACAAGACACATATGTATTGATGAAAGTGTAGCAATTTTTCTAATGACATGTGCACAGAATACGGTACAACGTTTCGCTGCGATCATATTTGAGTATTCTCAAGAAACTATTAACCGAAAGTTTCATGAAGTCCTTGAAGCATGTTTTTCACTTGCTGGTGAATTAATGCCAACACAATCGTAATAAGATCTTGAAAGGATTCCTCGGACGTTATTGGCCTTACTTCCGGGAATTTATAGCAGGCTTAGCAGCGATGAACGGGACACAATACAAATCGAAGAAACAAATGAAGGTCAATACATGAAAATTGTAAGAAATAAAATTGCATCTATGATTTGGGCATCACAACATAGTTAAATTTATAATGTATTATGAATGTATTGAAAATTAGTAAAATAAATTGCTTGCTATAAAAAAATCTTTTTCTAATATTTTAAATTAAAATTTATCTAATCACATACAAAATTGCGCATCCAGGGAATCGAACCCTGGTCAGTACCGTGGGAGGGTACTATGATACCACTACACCAGATGCGCTTTTTGTTTAACCTTCACACATCTTTCAAATTATATAAATACTATTTCAATCAACATTTTTTTGTTTTTTGTTTTTTTAATTTTTCAACTTTCAACATTACATATATATATATGTATTTCTTTTTGTCGTCAACATTACATATTTCTTCCGCATCGCGCATCGTCAAAAATCCCCCAAATTCGTTCTCTCTTCGATTCAAATCCCTCCTCCGCAAAATCCCCCAAATCGCCAACACGATCTTGATCTTGATCGAATCGAGAAGCCATGGATAACAGCAGCAGCATCAATTCCACCGCCTCTGCCGCCTCCAACATAAGCACGGCCTCCCTTGAAAAGCTCGATCAAGCGGCGAGCTGGGTCAGCACAACCGTCATTTCCGCCTTCTTCGCTTCCCTCGAACGTTGCTCCTGCGTTAATCTATCTACCTCCGATGATGACGATGATGGCGAAGAGTCTCACAATCGTCCTCTTGCTATGTCCGCCGCGACTCACCCAGACGACATCGTTTAGATTCCTTTGATTCCTCTGGTAATCCTTTTTTTTTTCTTTTGGTTTTTCTTAATCGGTGGTGTTGGTCATTGTATCTCCGATGTATGATGCTATGAAAAAAGCTCAGAACTTTTGGTTTGTATATGCACGATTTGGTGTTTGATCTTAATTCTCTCCTTTTAAATGTTGAAGTGTTAATTAATTATACCTTGCGTTTGAACGGATCATGGTTGTGATATTTGAAGTTTATTTATATATATGATGCTTGATTTGGGATTTGATTTTGTAGATTTTCATTGTTTGCCAACAAATCATTCAAGAAACGTAAGGTTATTGTTTATACTAGCTCTCTTCTAAATCTTATATGTTCATCTGATGTTAAGAAGCAGAGGAGGACATGGTCTGTAGAAAGATTCTATTGGGTTGATAAATTGATTGTGAGAATCTCTTGTATGTAATTAATCTTTTGAGAACCTTGCTTGTGTGTGTCTTTCATTATCACTGGTCTCTTGTTGGTAATGTTTAGCACTTAATCTGGTTCTAGGTGATCATTACGTTTGTAAGGATTGTAGTAGTAAAATGCATATAGATTAGTAAGTACATGTCTTGTTCAAGTAGAAGCTGACAATTGTTTCTTAGCTTACTTATGGATTATCAATAACTTTATCTGAATCAATTCATTGGATCTTAGATACAAAGAAATCAGTTTGTTTTTCCAATTTCATTGTTTTGAGAAGCCTTTCTTGTTGTAAAACAAGCATTGTTTTGTAGGTACGTAGATTGATTCATATAGATAAAGTCTTGTTGCTTGGTGTTAGTCCAATGATGAGTTGCAATGAGATTTATATTCATCGTTCCAATTGCTAAAGCAAATTGAAACTGCTATGTTGAAGCATGATTAATGACTCTGAGGACAAAATTACGTTTTCTTCTTGTTTTTTTTTTCCTCTCTAGCTCTCTCTATCTCTCTACGTGACAAGTTTTAGTGAAGCTGCATTTTTGGGACATGATGATAATCATCATCTGTTTTAAGGTTTTGGAATAAAAAGAAAACTATCTAAAAGTGTTTTGTGTTGATGTATATTTTTTTCTCATCTCACCATCAGCTTTCTCACTCTCTCTTCTTGAAATTTGAGTTTGTGTCCATTGTCCAAAGAGTTGGCATGATTGTTTCAAGAAAACATGAGAAATGGCTCATGATAATTTCTCTTTTTGGGTACTCAAAAATACAAACAAGTGCAGGTGTTCGCTTTTGAAAAAGAAGTATTGGAAAAAGCACAAATCATATGTTTCTTTCGGCAAAAAAATCTTGATTGGGTTGGGTCTATGCAATGCTCTTCTCCTTGGGTTGATATCATTGCAATGTTGATATACTTTTCTGATTTCTCTCATATCATTGCAATGGAGTAATAGTTTTATGATGCGGTCCCAATCAAAGAAAAGCAAGAATAACAATTGTATATTGCTTAATCTTCTTAGACCAGATTGATTTTCTTGCTCAATCACTCAGAAACACATTGATCTTATACTCACAAGTCACAACCAACGGCTTTGTCAGCCTCTCAAAGTTGTGTTCTTCGCTGTGTTCACCTTCACAAATCAGCTTTAGCACAGACCACACGATTTAGAGAATCATAAATTAGAATCAGAGTTTATACCTAAACAAGAATCAGAAAGCTTTCTGTCACTCCTAAGTCCTAATAGGCTAATACAATCCAGAATTACAATGAAGCAGCAAAGCTACTCAAGTAAAATAAAACAATGAAACAAGATTTTACAACTATGAGAAGAAATGAAGATTCAGGTGCTTTTGAATCTACATCTGCATTTCCAGTTTCTTGAATCGCGAAATCGATAAAACTGTATTTAAAGGTTAAGATTTTCACTAGGAAGTCTATCACATTTTTCCAACAACCTTCTCTTTGCAGACTTACTTCTATAACACCAAACCTCAAAAGCTTCACTCAAATCCGGAAACTTCACACCTTCCAACCCAATCCCTCTCATCCATTCCCCAAATACCTCTGCTTGGTCATTCGTCGGCAATGTCAAAACCAAAGACACCATCGATCCTTCTATGAACTCGCAAAGATCTTCATCCATTCTATATTCAGACTCAGATCCTTCTGCGTCAACCAAAGTCTTTAATCTCCTTATGAAAGGCAACCATTTCTTAAGAAGACAAGTCCGGCTTCTAGAAGGAACAATCACCATTCCATAACCTACCGCATCTAAAATCTTCCCTGTAACCTCAACTAGCTTCACTTTCACACCCAATATCCTAGAATCTAACTTACAGTTTTGAGCAATCACAAGAATCTCACTCGATACATCGGCCCACTTTAAGACAAGATCTTTCATCAATTCCATCCTCGGCAATACTTTGCATAGCCACTCAATATCATAGAGTGTGGTAAGAACACTAAACTCAGGACATTCAGGAAGAAGAATAAGCAAGGATGATAATTTATCCAACAATGTCGACATAACATTCGAAATGCCTAATCTTACGACCGATTTCACTTCTTCTTCAGAGATCAATAACAGTACTTCTTTGTCTTCAGATAACATGAATTCCACCTGTTCTTGAGCTGAGGTTTTGAGTTCATGAGCAATCTCAGGAGAGCTCTTCAGTGTATCAATGGACATAGCGAAACGAAGAGCTGATGAGAAGACATTCTTCGCATTGAAGGATAAATCAATGGCAGCTTCAAATTCCTGCATTTTTTATTTTTCGATGTTTTCGAGGTTTAACTGCAAATTCAGATCAAGAAATCGGATTTAATCAAATAAAGAGCTATCAAAGGCCTAAAAACTTTTCTATAATCAGAAGCTCTAATTACAGAAACAACAAACACTAAGAACACAATTACCAAATTCGTAACTAAAATTTCTTAATTTCATCAAAATTTACTTCATTCACTAACCGGATTGAATGCTTAGAACAGGCAAGTGATTAACGAAGGTTCTTAATTTGATTTACACATCAAAACCCCAAAATCTGAAAGCAAGAGAAGAACCCTAAATAGCATTGATTAGCTCTGTTTTTGTCAAAATCTAACCAGTTTTAAGACATTTCACAGAGTAACTAGGAAACAAATCAAACAGAGATTTAAGGTAAAATCAAGAGAAAGCTAAAGAACAAACCTTTTTCCAAAATAATATTTCCTTAAGTTAAACAATGGAGGATTCAAATGAACAAATGAAACATACAGAAAAAAAGAAAAAAGATTTTAAAGTTTTTTTTATTATTATTGCTGTGGAGTTATTATACCAATCCATGCCCAATTGGATCTTAACAAGCTGGTTTAAATGAACCATTTAAACCAATTTGAATTTGGTTTAGATAAAACGACGTCGTGCTTAAGTGGAGGGGGTAGTTTGGGTAATTAACTTTCGAGGCCATCGTCATTGTCATTGAACAGATCAACCATTTTTCAGCACATTTTTGTAAGTTTCTAGAGAGATAAGAAAGAGATAGAAGTGAGAAGAAGATCCAAAAGCGTGGGAAAAAAATCATCAATTAGGGTTTCTGTGATAATGGTTGATGTTGCTGACAAATTAGGTTACTTCCAAGCCATTACAGGTCTTGAAGATCCCGATTTGTGTACTGAGATCCTTCAAGCTCATAATTGGGACCTAGAACTCGCAATCTCTTCCTTCACTTCTTCAGATCCTCGCGATGACGCTTCATCTTCCGCCGTCGATGGTAACAATCGCGATCGCGATGATCACTCCGCCGTCTTTGCTGACTCTACAACTCCTGTTGGATTTGGCGATGATTATCAACCTCGCCGGATCGTTGAAGACGATAGAGAGCTTGTTATGCGTGATGATGGAAACGGTCGAGGTCCTCCAGGAGTGGCTTGGAGGATTATTACTTTACCGATTTCGATTGTTTCTGGTAGCTTAGGGTTAGTTTCTGGAGCGATCGGGTTAGGGATTTGGGCTGCTGGTGGAGTTTTATCGTATTCACTTGGTATGTTAGGGTTTAGATCAGGTCCGAGAGGTTCTTCTGAGTCATCATCTTCGGCTAGGCTTGTTTCGGTTTCTTCGGCTACTGGTGAAGCAATCGAATTCGTTGCTTTGTTTGATAGAGATTTTGGGAGTAACAATGCTTTCAAGATTGATTTTGTATTGGAAGGTTTTATGGATGCGCTTCAACGATCTAGAAGCTCGTTTAAGTTGTTGTTTGTTTACTTGCATTCTCCTGATCATCCTGATACACCTGTGTTTTGTGAGAGAACGCTTTGTAATGAAGCTGTTGTAGCGTTTGTTAATGAGAATTTTGTTTCGTGGGGAGGTAGTATTCGATCTAGTGAAGGATTTAAGATGAGTAATAGCTTGAAGGCATCGAGATTCCCGTTTTGTGCTGTGGTTATGCCTGCTGCTAATCAGAGAATTGCTCTTCTTCAGCAGGTAATGAAATCGTCAGTATTGGATTGCTTCTCATTTATTAACTTATATCTAAAAGAATGTAACTGAAGAGTTATGAATCCGGTAACAAAAGCATTAGTCCTCTTAAGGAACTGCATTGGAACTGAATCCATTTTACTATCTTGTTGAAGTGATTAGTAGAAAATGAGGTAGAGATAAATGTTTGATTCTGCTTTCATCTGTGACCAGACATGTGTTACATTTAGTGTAAAGTCCTCTCAAGTTTTTATGAGTTTAGTGTGTTGTGTGGCAGGGGAAATATATATATATTTTTTTAATTTTATTGTTTTCTTTGTTCTGGTTGCTTGTGGCAGGTTGAGGGACCAAAATCTCCAGAAGAAATGCTTGCTATACTCCAGAGAGTTGTAGAAGAAAGTTCACCTGTTCTGGTAACTGCTAGAGTTGAGGCAGAGGAAAGAAGAAACAATATGCGTCTGAGAGAGGAACAAGATGCTGCTTACCGGGCTGCTCTTGAAGCTGATCAAGTATGTTTCCCCTTTTTTGTAGGCCTGTTTGGAATTTACAAGATCTTATGATTAGTCTATTGTTTAAATTTGTGGCATGTTTCTTTCTGATGATAAAGGCAAGGGAGCGACAGAGACGTGAAGAGGAAGAGCGTTTAGAGAGGGAAGCTGCTGAGGCAGAGATGAAACGCAGAGAAGAAGAAGAGGCTCGGGAGAGAGCAGAACGTGAAGCTGCAGAGAGAGAAGCTGCTAGAGTGAGAATGAGACAAGAGAAAGCACTTGCTCTTGGAGATGAACCTGAGAAAGGCCCTGATGTTACACAAGTAAGTTCTCCTTCTTCCTTGGCTGTTCTTTACTTATTCTTTGAACCCTTTTATAATAAGAAAATAAGAGAATTTGATCATAAAGTTCTCTGTACTTCACACTATCACTTGGTATATGCAAAGAACATCAATCTATTTCACCTTTATTAGTAGTCTAAAACTCCGTGAAGGAGATAAAACTTAGTGGCTCTTTAAAGTAGGTTCTATGGTTGAATCTCATTGATCAAATGTCTGAAAAATTGCGTTCTTTTGGGAACAGTCTGATTATTTTCCCTGAAATGTAGGTTTTGGTACTGTTCCCAAATCTTGTCTCTTTTAAGATTAGGTTCTATGGTTGGATTATCATTGATCAAACGTCTGAAAACTCGTGTTGTTTTCACTTGGGGCTATGAGAATATCTGAGATCTGTCTGATTTATTGTATCTGAGAACGGTTTAATTGCCCTGAAATGTAAGGTTTTGGTACGATTCCCGAATGGAGAAAGAAAAGGAAGAAGGTTTGAAAGCGAGACCAAGATCCAGACATTGTACGACTACATTGATTCACTTGGAGTCTTGGAAACAGAAGAGTATAGTTTAGTAACAAACTTCCCAAGGACAGTGTACGGAAGAGACAAAGAGTCAATGACACTGAAAGAAGCAGGTTTGCATCCTCAGGCAAGTCTCTTCATCGAGATCAACTAAACAAAAAACTGCAGATTCTTCTGTTTCTTTATCCTTTTAGCCTCTCCTTTTTTTCCAGGTTGTTCTCTCTTAAAACATTTTAGTTTGTTGCATCAATGATCCATTGGACCGAGATATTACATATATATAGATACACTATACACTACAGATATATTCAGAAGTTGTGTCACATGTTGATATGTTTATTTCGTAAAAACATGAGGTACTCAAATTTTACTTCCTCTTATTAGCTTAAGGATGAAGTTATGAACAAATTGTCGATCATTGGCTATGAAATTTCAAATTTTCAACCTCGTAAATTCTTACACCATAGTGTATATGTGTTATGTTATAGATTACATAAACATTCACTGTAGGTAGGGCGATTCTTAAACGCGTGCAAGTTGAATGGTCAAACAAATCTTGTAATTGATTAGTCTTGTTATTAATTTTGAAAAAGGTGTTATAAGAGCATTATTAGTGGTAGGTTTTTTTAAGGAGTTTTTAAAATAATATATAAAAAGTATAAATAAAATATTGAGAGTTTTTGTGTAAAAACCTCATGGATGAGTCTTTCATATTTTTTTTATATTATTTGTGAGATTCTCTAAAAGACTACCATAAATCATGTTCTAAAAGTTTTATTTGACACATCAAAATAATAGATATTAATTCACAATCTTCAGTCTTGCCATTTGAAACATAATTTGAAAGTATGTTAAAGTTTTTTTTTTGTTTTTTTTAACGTCTTTCATTTATTAGAAATACATTGAGTGAAATTATTAATTATAATGAAGAATGATGGAATAAAAGGACGATGCTTTTCTGAAAAGCCTTACTTGCTAAAAGATTATCAATCCGTTATTTTCTTTCTTTGTATTCGAACTTAAGCATATGCAATCTTAATTCTTGGTTATCTTCAAATCTATGAAAACTCCAAAAACTTTGTCGCATGTGAAATCGGAATTACTTTCGCTGAACGCTCTGATTTTACTCCCATGATGCTTTGTTCTAACGTAAAAATGGAAATTACAAACAAATCCAACCATGGTATTATCACCATGTTGAAGATCACGCAAACTGTCTCATCTGAGAAACCGAATAAGATCATCATCAACGAACCCGTCGCTTTTGCCGAACAACGAACACATTGTTAATTCAAGCGCCAACAGAACGAATGAAAAACTTCAAGGAACAATGCTCTTGTGACAGTCTGGTCTAGAGAAGGCCGGCGTATAGGAGGTATGCAGAAAGGATCCAATTTTCTTCGGAGAAATTGAGAGAGAAATATAGGGGTATGGTTGATTGATAATGAAACAAATGAAAGACAAACAGACAGCAAATTAGATACATGCACGGATTTTACAGAATGGATTCAAAATTTTATTGCTTTATGGATTTGATTGATTGCTCAGGAAGTGGAAACTAGTTATTGAATCACTGATATCCAAATCAAGGGACAATACGTGGCCAAATCCAGATATATATATATATATATATGTATATCCATTTTTTTTGCATAATCTTCGTTACTAAAGAGCATCACCCCCATACGCATCTACATGTACCCCAAATACTCAGGTCCGTTTCATTTTGACTCATGGTACGAGGCTCACGACTCTTTTTTCTTGACGTACGCAATCATGTTCTCTTTTAACATCTTTTGGATTTTTTGAAAGATACTAATGCGAATAAAAATTAATTAATCGTATCAGATTGTTTGAAAGATAGAAATTGACCGAGCCACTATAATCATGTCTACAACTATAGCTAATTATAAAAAAGAAAATCCCTTTAGTTGTCTCTACTTTAGTTTAATATCCCTTTAATTGATTTAATTCCATATACGTTGATCTTTGTTACTAATATAGTTATATATACTTCTTCTTTTTTCTTTTTTTTAATCATATATATATATATATATATATAAAGGTTACAAAAACAATTACCTGGTTGTCAATTTGAAGTCTTTGGACATATATAATTGTGTTGTATTGTTGTCATTTAAGAAAAAATCTAAGTTGGGGAATTAGTAGTTATTTTGCTTTGTCTGTCTAATATCTTTAGATAATCTTTCCCAATTTTTAGAAAATCTAATTAAGCTTCATTGGTCAGTTGCATTGTAAATTTCTCTTTCTGTGTCAAATGCATGATGGGTAGTTGTATCTCTCTCCAAATATCATGTGATCAAGTGTTCGATCGTGTCTATAGCTGTTTTTTCGGCATAGGCAATTGTATTCAAAAACTCAAGGAGAATGTAGTGACTCTGGAGAAAGCCATTGAAGATCTCACAGCCAGACGAGATGATGTGTTGAGAAGGGTGCAGCAGGAAGAAGGAAAAGATTAACCACACAAAACCGACATTTTTAAAATTTCTAACAACTTAACCAATTAATCTATTTAATCCAATATAATAATAAAAATGTTCTAACAATCTAGCGGAAGCAATTCAGCAATAAGCACTAATCTGAATCAAAATTCAATATAAATAAATGAAAACTATCCCTAGATGTCATCCGTCGTCACACGAGTTCCACGAGCCTAGCTTTATCATTTCCCTTACCGCCTATTACGAAGACCAAGATTTAATAAATACTGAGGAGGCGATCAACCCGTCTACTAGGTCAATTAGGACAAAATTATGAAAATACCCCAAAACTCCTTAATCGATCAATTTAACCCACACACAACTTTTCAATTCGATCAGTTAAACCCATAACTTTCCAAAAACACCAATTGGGCCCAAACTTCTAAAATTATCAATTAAACCCGACTGCAACTTCTGGATTTAATCAAATCAATCCTTAACTTTTGAATTCAACAAATTTCCCACCAATATTGGTTTGCGGATGTTACAATTTTCCCCCACTAACATAGATTTGTCTCCAAATCTAACATTTCAGCGTACATCCACAGCATAACATAACCGCAAATCTATTCAGCATAGTCACATGACCTTAACCTTTTCGGCAAAATTGAAATGACCCGTCCCGAAAACCACTAAACCGGGACCGGTTCAATAAAGGTAAACCACACAAAACCAGCATTTTTAAAATTTCTAACAACTTAACCAATTAATCCATTTAATCCAATATAATAATAAAAATGTTTTAACAATCTAGCGGAAGCAATTCAGCAATAAGCACTAATCTGAATCAAAATTCAATATAAATAAATGAAAAATATCCCGGTATGTCATCCTGGTCCGTCACATAGTTCCACGAGCTTCATTAGCTTTATCCTTTCCCTTACCGCTTATTACGAAGACGCATCAAGATTTAATAAATATCGAGGAGGCGATCAACCCGTCTACTAGGTCAATTAGGACAAAATTATGAAAATACCCCAAAACTCCTTAATCGATCAATTTAACCCACACACAACTTTTCAATTCGATCGGTTAAACCCATAACTTTCCAAAAACACCAATTGGCCCCAAACTTCTAAAATTATCAATTAAACCCGACTGCAACTTCTGGATTTAATCAAATCAACCCTTAACTTTTGAATTCAACAAATTTCCCACCAATATTGGGTTGCGGATGTTACAATTTTTCCCCACTAACATAGATTTGTCTCCGAATCTAACATTTCAACAGACATCCACAAAGAGATAACATAACCGCAAATCTATTCAAAGATAGTCACATGACCTTAACCTTTTCGGCAAAATTGAAATGACCCGTCCCGAAAACCACTAAACCGGGACCGGTTCAATAAAGGTAAACCACACAAAACCGGCATTTTTAAAATTTCTAACAACTTAACCAATTAATCCATTTAATCCAATATAATAATAAAAATGTTCTAACAATCTAGCGGAAGCAACTCAAAGAATAAGCACTAATCGGAATCAAAATTCAATATAAATAAATGAAAACTATCCCTATGTCATCCTCGTCCGTCATAGCTCCACGAGCTTCAGCTAGCTTTATCATTTCCCTTACCTGCGCCATTACGAAAGACGCAGTCAGTATTTAATAAATACTGAGGAGGCGATCAACCCGTCTACTAGGTCAATTAGGACAAAATTATGAAAATACCCCAAAACTCCTTAATCGATCAATTTAACCCACACACAACTTTTCAATTCGATCAGTTAAACCCATAACTTTCCAAAAACACCAATTGGGCCCAAACTTCTAAAATTATCAATTAAACCCGACTGCAACTTCTGGATTTAATCAAATCAACCCTTAACTTTTGAATTCAACAAATTTCCCACCAATATTGGTTTGCGGATGTTACAATTTTTCCCCACTAACATAGATTTGTCTCCGAATCTAACATTTCAGCGTACATCCACAGCATAACATAACCGCAAATCTATTCAGCATAGTCACATGACCTTAACCTTTTCGCAAAATTGAAATGACCCGTCCGAAAACCACTAAACCGGACCGTTCAATAAAGGTAAACCACAAAACCGGCATTTTTAAAATTTCTAACAACTTAACCAATTAATCCATTTAATCCAATATAATAATAAAAATGTTTTAACAATCTAGCGGAAGCAATTCAAAGAATAAGCACTAATCGGAATCAAAATTCAATATAAATAAATGAAAACTATCCCCAGTATGTCATCCCGGTCCGTCACCTCATAGCTCCACGAGCCTTAGCTTTTATCCTTTCCCTTACTCGCGCTTATTACGAAGATTAGGACAAGATTTAATAAATACTCGAGGAGGCGATCAACCCGCCTTACTAGGTCAATTAGGACAATTAAAAAAAAAACACACCCCTCTTTTTTATTTATTTTTTTTCCCCACCCACTTTTTTCAATTCGATCAATTAAACCCATAACTTTCCAAAAACACCAATTGGGCCCAAACTTCTAAAATTATCAATTAAACCCGATCGCAACTTCCGGATTTAATCAAATCAACCCTTAACTTTTGAATTCAACAAATTTCCCACCAATATTGGTTCATGGATGTTACAATTTTTCCCCACTAACATAGATTTGTCTCCGAATCTAACATTTCAACAGACATCCACAAGAGATAACATAACCGCAAATCTATTCAAAGATAGTCACATGACCTTAACCTTTTCGCAAAATTGAAATGACCCGTCCCGAAAACCACTAAACCGGGACCGGTTCAATAAAGGTAAACCACACAAAACCGGCATTTTTAAAATTTCTAACAACTTAACCAATTAATCTATTTAATCCAATATAATAATAAAAATGTTCTAACAATCTAGCGGAAGCAATTCAGCAATAAGCACTAATCTGAATCAAAATTCAATATAAATAAATGAAAACTATCCCGGTATGTCATCCTGGTCCGTCACCGCAGTTCCACGAGCTTCAGCTAGCTTTATCCTTTCCTTACTGCTTATTACGAAGACGCAACAAGATTTAATAAATACTGAGGAGGCGATCAACCCGTCTACTAGGTCAATTAGGACAAAATTATGAAAATACCCCAAAACTCCTTAATCGATCAATTTAACCCACACACAACTTTTCAATTCGATCAGTTAAACCCATAACTTTCCAAAAACACCAATTGGGCCCAAACTTCTAAAATTATCAATTAAACCCGACTGCAACTTCTGGATTTAATCAAATCAATCCTTAACTTTTGAATTCAACAAATTTCCCACCAATATTGGTTTGCGGATGTTACAATTTTCCCCCACTAACATAGATTTGTCTCCAAATCTAACATTTCAGACATCCACAAGAGATAACATAACCGCAAATCTATTCAAAGATAGTCACATGACCTTAACCTTTTCGAAAATTGAAATGACCCGTCCGAAACCACTAAACCGGGACCGGTTCAATAAAGGTAAACCACACAAAACCAGCATTTTTAAAATTTCTAACAACTTAACCAATTAATCCATTTAATCCAATATAATAATAAAAATGTTTTAACAATCTAGCGGAAGCAATTCAGCAATAAGCACTAATCTGAATCAAAATTCAATATAAATAAATGAAAAATATCCCGGTATGTCATCCTGGTCCGTCACCGCAGTTCCACGAGCTTCAGCTAGCTTTATCCTTTCCCTTACTTATTACGAAGACGCCAAGATTTAATAAATACTGAGGAGGCGATCAACCCGTCTACTAGGTCAATTAGGACAAAATTATGAAAATACCCCAAAACTCCTTAATCGATCAATTTAACCCACACACAACTTTTCAATTCGATCAGTTAAACCCATAACTTTCCAAAAACACCAATTGGCCCCAAACTTCTAAAATTATCAATTAAACCCGACTGCAACTTCTGGATTTAATCAAATCAACCCTTAACTTTTGAATTCAACAAATTTCCCACCAATATTGGTTTGCGGATGTTACAATTTTTCCCCACTAACATAGATTTGTCTCCGAATCTAACATTTCAGCGTACATCCACAGCATAACATAACCGCAAATCTATTCAGCATAGTCACATGACCTTAACCTTTTCGGCAAAATTGAAATGACCCGTCCCGAAAACCACTAAACCGGGACCGGTTCAATAAAGGTAAACCACACAAAACCGGCATTTTTAAAATTTCTAACAACTTAACCAATTAATCCATTTAATCCAATATAATAATAAAAATGTTTTAACAATCTAGCGGAAGCAATTCAGCAATAAGCACTAATCGGAATCAAAATTCAATATAAATAAATGAAAACTATCCCGGTATGTCATCCTGGTCCGTCACCGCAGTTCCACGAGCTTCAGCTAGCTTTATCCTTTCCCTTACCTGCGCCATTACGAAAGACGCAGTCAGTATTTAATAAATACTGAGGAGGCGATCAACCCGTCTACTAGGTCAATTAGGACAAAATTATGAAAATACCCCAAAACTCCTTAATCGATCAATTTAACCCACACACAACTTTTCAATTCGATCAGTTAAACCCATAACTTTCCAAAAACACCAATTGGGCCCAAACTTCTAAAATTATCAATTAAACCCGACTGCAACTTCTGGATTTAATCAAATCAACCCTTAACTTTTGAATTCAACAAATTTCCCACCAATATTGGTTTGCGGATGTTACAATTTTTCCCCACTAACATAGATTTGTCTCCGAATCTAACATTTCAGCGTACATCCACAGCATAACATAACCGCAAATCTATTCAGCATAGTCACATGACCTTAACCTTTTCGGCAAAATTGAAATGACCCGTCCCGAAAACCACTAAACCGGGACCGGTTCAATAAAGGTAAACCACACAAAACCGGCATTTTTAAAATTTCTAACAACTTAACCAATTAATCCATTTAATCCAATATAATAATAAAAATGTTTTAACAATCTAGCGGAAGCAATTCAGCAATAAGCACTAATCGGAATCAAAATTCAATATAAATAAATGAAAACTATCCCGGTATGTCATCCTGGTCCGTCACCGCAGTTCCACGAGCTTCAGCTAGCTTTATCCTTTCCCTTACCTCGCCTATTACGAAGACGCAATAAGATTTAATAAATACTGAGGAGGCGATCAACCCGTCTACTAGGTCAATTAGGACAAAATTATGAAAATACCCCAAAACTCCTTAATCGATCAATTTAACCCACACATAACTTTTAAATTCGATCAGTTAAACCCATAACTTTCCAAAAACACCAATTGGCCCCAAACTTCTAAAATTATCAATTAAACCCGACTGCAACTTCTGGATTTAATCAAATCAACCCTTAACTTTTGAATTCAACAAATTTCCCACCAATATTGGTTTGCGGATGTTACAATTTTCCCCCACTAACATAGATTTGTCTCCGAATCTAACATTTCAGCGTACATCCACAGCATAACATAACCGCAAATCTACTCAGCATAGTCACATGACCATAACGTTTTCGGCAAAATTGAAATGACCCGTCCCGAAAACCACTAAACCGGGACCGGTTCAATAAAGGTAAACCACACAAAACCGGCATTTTTAAAATTTCTAACAACTTAACCAATTAATCCATTTAATCCAATATAATAATAAAAATGTTCTAACAATCTAGCGGAAGCAATTCAGCAATAAGCACTAATCTGAATCAAAATTCAATATAAATAAATGAAAACTATCCCGGTATGTCATCCTGGTTCGTCACATAGTTCCACGAGCTTCAGCTAGCTTTATCCTTTCCTCACTCTATTACGAAGACGCATCAAGATTTAATAAATACTGAGGAGGCGATCAACCCGTCTACTAGGTCAATTAGGACAAAATTATGAAAATACCCCAAAACTCCTTAATCGATCAATTTAACCCACACACAACTTTTCAATTCGATCAGTTAAACCCATAACTTTCCAAAAACACCAATTGGCCCCAAACTTCTAAAATTATCAATTAAACCCGACTGCAACTTCTGGATTTAATCAAATCAACCCTTAACTTTTGAATTCAACAAATTTCCCACCCCAATATTGGTTTGCGGATGTTACAGTATCTCTCTCCAAATATCATGTGATCAAGTGTTCGATCGTGTCTATAGTTGTTTTTTCGGCATAGGCAATTGTATTCAAAAACTCAAGGAGAATGTAGTGACTCTGGAGAAAGCCATTGAAGATCTCACAGCCAGACGAGATGATGTGCTGAGAAGGGTGCAGCAGGAAGAAGGAAAAGGTCTAGAAAGGCTTCAACAAGTTCAGGTATGGCTCAAGAGAGTTGAGATCATCCAAAACCAAGTCCATGAATTGTTAATTTCTCGTACTATCGAAATTCAAAGATTGTGTCTATATGGTATTTGTTCAAAGAATTTAAGCTCGAGCTATAGTTATGGTCAACATGTCTAATTGATGATCAAGGAGGTTGAAAATCTCAAATCTAATGGAGTTTTTGAGATAGTGGCTGCTCCAGCTCCAACTCTTGAGATGGAGATGAGGCCTATTCAACCAACCATTATGGGTCGGGAAACAATTTTTGAAAGGGCTTGGAATCATCTTATGGATGATGGAATTGGAATTATGGGTCTATATGCAGAGCCGTGCCTATAGAGGTTTGAAAAAGGCATTCGCCTAGGCCCCCGGAATATTAGACAAATTTTAGGGCCCCAAATTTTTAAAAATATTTTAGTATAAATATGTATAATTTTCTTGAATTTTTATTTTTATTTCATACACTAAAAATAGTGTTAATTCTTTTTAATATTTTACAAAGTTTATCTTAAATTTTGGTATTTTTATAGATTAAATATTGTGAATTACATATAGATTACAAAATAGTATAATTTATATTCTATACCTTAAGAAATGTTTTATAACTTAAAAATTTTCTACTTTCTTATATTCTTCATAAAATATCTACACAATTTCTAAAAAATTATATTTTTTATAAAAAATATGATTTATTATCTCTATTTTATTATAAAAAATACGTTAAAGTTTAGTTATGATATATATTTTACCATAAAAAATAATATATATATAATGAGATTTTTTCCGCCTTAGTTCTCTCAAACCCTTGGCACGGCTCTGTCTATATGGTATGGGTGGAGTAGGCAAAACTACCCTTCTCACACAGATTCACAATAGGTTCCATGATACAAATTTTGGGGTTGACATTGTGATTTGGGTTCTGGTGTCTAGTGATATACAAATCCACAAGATTCAGGAAGATATTGGCGAAAAAATAGGATTTATAGGTAGAGAATGGAACAAGAAAAAAGAAAACCAGAAGGCTATTGATATACTCAATTTCTTAAGCAAGAAGAGATTTGTGTTGCTTTTGGATGACATATGGAAGAAAGTGTATTTAACAAAGATTGGAATTCCTAATCGGACAAGAGAAAACAAATGCAAAGTAGCATTCACCACTCGTTCTCTGGATGTATGTGCATGCATGGGGGTTCATGATCCAATGGAAGTTCAATGTTTAGCAACAAATGATGCATGGGATTTGTTTCAAGAAAAAGTTGGACACATAACATTAGGAAGCCACCTAGATATTCTTCAACTTGCAAAAAAAGTTTCTGAAAAATGTTGTGGCTTACCATTAGCACTCAATGTCATTGGGGAAACTATGGCAAGCAAGAGGATGGTACAAGAATGGCATCATGCGGTTGATGTTTTAACTTCATATGCTGCAAAGTTTTCTGGCATGGACGACCAGATCTTTCCGATTTTGAAGTATAGCTATGATAATCTAAATGACATGCATGTTAAGTCTTGTTTTCAATATTGCGCTCTACATCCAGAAGATTATTCAATAAAGAAATATTGATTGATAGATTATTGGATATGCGAGGGATTCATTGATGGTAATCTTGGCAAGGAAAGAGCTGTAAATCAAGGTTATGAGATACTTGGTACTCTTGTACGAGCATGTTTATTATCAGAGGAAGGAAGGAACAAATTAGAAGTAAAAATGCACGATGTGGTTCGTGAAATGGCTCTTTGGACACTATCTGATCTTGGCAAGAATAAAGAAAGATGTATTGTTCAAGCTGGTTCCGGGTTATCTAAAGTACCAAAAGTCGAGAATTGGGGAGATGTGAGAAAGTTGTCACTCATGAATAGTGAGATTGAAGAGATATCTGGCTGTCCCGAGTGTCCTGAACTTACAACTCTCTTCCTCCAGGAAAACAAATCACTGGTGCATATCTCGGGTGAATTCTTTCAGCATATGTGAAAGTTAGTTGTTTTAGATCTATCGAAGAACCATCAACTCGTCAAATTGCCAGAGCAAATGTCAGAATTGGTCGCCTTGAGATATCTCGACTTGTCACATACAAACATAGAGGGGCTACCTGATTGTCTCCAAGGTTTGAAAACACTAATACATTTGAACTTGGAGTCAATGAGGAGACTTGGGAGTATAGCTGGGATATCGAAGTTGTCGAGTCTAAGAACATTGGGACTAAGAAATTTCAATATTATGCTAGATGTTATGTTGGTGAAGGAGCTGCATCTATTGGAAGATTTAGAGATTTTAACCATAGATATTGTGTCAACTGTGGTATTGGAGCAAATGATATACACTGGCACTTTGGTAAATTGTATTCAAGAGGTATCTATTCGTTGTCTCATTCATGAACAAGAACAAGACACAAAGTTACATTTGCCAACTATGGATAGCCTTCGTAGTTTGACCTTGTGGAATTGTGAAATTTCAGAGATAAAGATAAAGAGGTTTTCATGGAACACAAATCTGACGAGTCCTTGCTTCTTAAACCTCTCCCAAGTCATTATTCATGTTTGTTCTAGTCTGAAAGATTTGACTTGGCTATTGTTTGCTCCAAACATTACCTATCTAATGATTGAGCAGTTAGAGCAGCTAAAAGAAATCATTAGTAACGAGAAAGCTACATGTGTTACTGAGTATAGGATTATTCCTTTCCAGAAACTAAGTATTCTACAGTTGTCTAATTTACCTGAGCTGAAGAGCATATATTGGATATCTCTATCTTTCCCATGCCTACGTGGAATCTATGTTGAAAGATGTCCAAAGCTGAGAAAGCTTTCATTGGATTCTAAAAGTGGCAACGTGGGTGAAAATTTTGTCATACAATACAAAGAGAAAGAATGGATCGAAAGTGTTGAATGGAAGGACGAAGCCACTAAATATCATTTCTTACCATCCACCAAACTGGTACATTATATATCTCTTCTCCCTCATTCCCTCTTTCTGTTTTCTCAAAGAAAAATATCGAATTAGTACTTACGGGATTTTTTTTTTGGTTAGTTGATTTAGCTCTTTGGTTACGCTTAAGACAGCCTGTAAGACAAGCCGGTTTTCAAGATCCATCAGACACAAACTGTGTTACAGTGCCCATCTGACCAAGTCTTATCGAGCTTTTATTTCTTTCCTACCACTGGATTGTATTTTTTTCTCATAAAGTTTGTCTGTTTTGTTCTGCAACTCTTTTTTTCAAACAAGAATTTTGGTTTCAAACAAATTATAGAATACTCTTCCTATGGCATCATGATAAATTTTGCATATTCCATTAAATATCAAAAATATATGGTGAATTAACCAAATAATATCTTCTACAAGAAAATTTGAGTCAAAAGATAGATAAACCGATATAAAAAACCATAACAAAGAAAAAATAATTGATGGACCAATTTATCCTAGGTGAACGATTCATAGGTATTGTTATCTGGATTTGAATTTAGATAGTAACACAACAATAATACTAGCACACTGCACATCTGACTAAACGATGGTCAGCTCGTGTTGGTTTCAAACACTATCTTGTCGAAGTGATTAGTAGAAAATGGGGTAGATATAGTTGTTTGATGCTACTTTCATCTGTAACCAGACTAGGTTCTATAGTTGATTCTCACTGATCAAACATCTGAAAATTTTGAGTTCTTTTGATTTGGGGATGTGAGAATACTTGTAAACAGTCTGATTTATTGTATCGGTGAACTGTTCATTGGCACTGAAATGTAGGTTTTGGTACATTTCCCGAATGGAGAAAGAAAAGGAAGGAGGTTTGGAAGCGAAACCAAGATACATACATTGTACGACTACGTTGATTCACTTGGAGTGTTGGAAACAGAAGAGTACAGCCTGATAACAAACTTTCCAAGGACAGTGTATGGAAGAGACAAAGAGTCAATGTCACTGAAAGAAGCAGGTTTGCATCCTCAAGCAAGTCTCTTCATCGAGATCAACTAAAACAAATTGCAGATTCTTCTGTTTCCTTCTCCTTTTAGCCTTTCCTTTTTTCCAGGTTTTTCTCTATTAAAACATTTTAGTTTTAGAAAATGCCCTATCGGCTGCAACCCTGGATGTAACCCTCATTGAGACATTCATAAAAACCCTTGAGAAAGCTTACAAGGATGAGGAAACCTTTTGGAACAAAGGAGAAGAGAACTTAAATCAGATCAAATAACCAATTAGTACTATATGTATTTTAGCATAAGCATGGTGATCATTACCGTATTCTAGCTCCCGAAATCCTAAGGAATATCTGAAATCTCCATTGTCAACCATTTAACATTCATTGATTCATTGTATGTGCAGTCTCACAAAGGGAATGTCAATCACGACATGGATATGGATTGGAAGGCTAGTTTGATTGTGGCTGAAGTGTTTAGGATCTGATGATGTAGATGGATGCAAGTCATTGTGCAAAACCGTAGTGAAACGAAGAACAAATGTTGATACACAACCTTATAAACTTCGGAATATCTGTCAAATTCTATAGATGTCCTAACTGAGTTGAATTGGTGCTTAAATAACACATTGGAGGTCGATCGATCCCTGCTGTGGATCGATCTATCCCGACTGTTTTTTTTTTCTTTTTTCCTTTAGCCAAGAAGGAGAAGTTGAAACCAGTTCTAGTCATACATTTTATGCACCAAAGAAAACTCAGACACGTATTATCTAAGTAAAAGAGAGCATTAATCTTACCAGAGATCCTTAGAGCATAAAGCTGTATCGGTTCGCATACTCCGTAGTTTTTGCACTTGATGATTATGTAACAGAGGCTTGTGGTATGGAAGAAATGATATGGTAAAGGTTTGGTACCAAGCTAAAGGTGAGCTTAGCCATTCAGAGTTTTGAAAAGGATGGTAGAGAAAGTGGAATTGAACTCTGAATGTTGCAATCCATTACGTGAATGTCAAGCCCATAAGTGACAAGTTAAGTCAGTGTTAAAGGTCATGTAATATAGAATCAACGTTAGATCATTCAGATTTTTAAAGGATAGAGAACTTTTGGTAAAGTCGATCCATTGATGGTGTTTCCAATGTTCCTATTCAGAGAAAAATCATTGTTAGAAGTATGTTAGGTAGTTGGTTAACACAAGATAAATCCAAGAAAAGCATATATATCCCGTAAGTTTTGACTAGATAAAACAACCTACTCAATAAAAATAAAACAAAAGAAAACACAATGTTAGAAACGAGCATTTGACCTAACCAACTCATGCGAGTGCACAGAGCACGCATTAATATAGACTGGGGTCTAATCCATAAGGACCAAGTGTACACTAAAAATTATAATGAATCGAGTAGAGCAAAGACAGTAATAAGGTTATTATTTGTCACGATTGTAGAAAGTAAACAAAAGTTGTAAGTAAACAATATAAATCTAATATGAGATGAGCGCTGGGCACAGAGAATATCGCTGGTATCAATGATCGATAAGCTATCTAACTAGAAAAGGATTTGTTAACTAACTGTTTAGAACTTGGATCACTATTGTAAAGTTAACCTACTCTCGTAGTGCTAACTATCTAAACATAAATTCCAGAACACTAAACTCTCGAATGAGCCCTAGAAAATATGCTAGCATTCTAAACATTCCAACAACCTAACAATCGCTTTTGGCCTTAAGGTAACCTAGAAATCATATGCTTAGTGATCAAGCTAACATAAGCAGTGAGAGCACATTAGACGAAGAACACTAAAGGTATCCCTAATCTAATAACTTAACCTAATCAATCATTGAATCCCTTTGAACAATTTCCTAAATCCAACAGGTGGGTTACTCAGACATCGAAAACAAAATCATAATAAATAAATAGAATGACTGCATAAAATAAATCCAAAGTAATGTTATTGAGGTATGGAAATCACTTCTTGAAGAGATGAGATTTTGTCTCCATCAAGCTATGAAAACAATAAGCTAAATCTGAAAGAAAGCTAAAACAAGCTAAGAACAAGTTGGAAATGCAGAAATCTTGCAACCCCTATTTATATACAATCTTTAATCCTAAAGTCGGTTGGAATTGGAAATTGCTGTCTCGGAATCGATTGATCCTGAGCTGGATCGATCGATCTCAGCCTTGAAACACACCATTTCATTAATTTGATGGATGGATTGATTCTGAGTTGGATCAGTCGATCCTGAGTTGGATCGGTCCATCCCAGCTTCTCTTCACTTGAATTTTGAAGCCTTTAAACGTCTAAAGTTGGTCCATATCATCCATTTAGCTCCAATGACTTGTAAAACCTGTGAATGTTAAATACAAGACCAAAAAGACATAAAATCTAATCCTAAACACTGATTAAGGACACTGAAAATATATCGATGATTAAAAACCATCAAAACCATGACACATCATGTAGTGGTGCGTTATTGTGAATATATATCCTCAAGTTTCTATTTCATTTTATATTCTATTTTTAATTGTATTTGTGAAATTATTAATATTGACTAACTAATTAATTTTCAAAAAACTAACCAAACAATAAAACAGAGACATTTAATTTTATTAAATATCAAATATCAAATACATTTTGTTAAATTTAATTTAGTTTTTAATTTAGTCATAATCTAGTAATTTATAATTTCCAATGAAAACGTTTATAATAAACTATAAGTTTAATTGTTAAAAATACCATTTGAAAAATAATTAACATGGTAATCTAGAAGGTTATGCTTACCGTGGGCTACCAAAATGCTCATCAGTTACAGGACAAGCTTACGAGTTTATCCATGTACAAAGACGGTCGTCAAGCTAATCAGACCCGGCCCCGAGGATATTGGCTTGAAACATTTGCATGGGGACCCCAATTTTATGTATCCAAATTAGGGGCTCTACTATTTTACAGTTTTTAAAAAATTTGTATTAAAATATAAAATATATGTTATTAAAGATAATTAAAAATGAGATAATAACATAATATATATATATATGTATATATATTATATGAAATGTAAAATAAACTAGTAGGTAATTTATTTATCAAAGAAAATTAAAATATATTTTCCGATTTGTTAATTTGTTTTGAAAAAAATTTCATATCAAAAACTTTATATTCTTTTTAAATATATAAAATATATTTTGTGTATGGGCCCCGAATATCTAGGACTGGCTCTAAAGCTAATGTCTCGATCTTGAGTTACCACTACCCCTTTTCACTTTGGTGAAAGATATGAAAGAGTTAATCTACCCAATCAAGTTAAGACTAAGTATGAAAAAAGTAAATTTGTGTCCCTCGGGAGATTATGGTTTTGTCAAACAAATCTGTTCAAATCGTAAACGGCTATTACTTAAGGCAGATAATGATTTAACACCAAAACATTCAAAATTAAGCAAATTTTAACCAACAGGCAGACAAAAACTTATATAGCAAATTTAAAACACCAAAGAGCTTCATCTTCTTCTTCTATCAGTCGTCGTCAGAGAAGTTAATCTTCTTACCACAAAATGTAGTTACCTTCTGTTTCTTCAGATTCGGTTTGGTCTCCAAATCATCTTCTATCACAAGGCTTTCTCGTCCAAGGTAGTCTTTGCACCTGTAATACCAAAAAAACCCTTGTGATCTCTCCATGTATACCAAAAACTTTCACTCAATGTTAGTCTTGATAACAAAACTCAGAAGGCAAATAGTTAAATTCCTTACCAAAGCTTCTCTGCAAGGTTGTACCTAATTAACAAAAAATAATAGGTTTAGTCTTATGTAATGACATCAAAACTATAGCAATAAGTTAGAGAATCCCATATGGAGAGTCAATTTACTTGGGTCGGAGAGGGTATGGAGCTATCTCAACCTCATCAAGAAAAATCAAACAACCGCACATTTTTTCACCATTCTTCATTTGCATCGCCTACCGTATAAAAGATTTAATCAGCAATCGTACATTCAAATAACTAGTTATATATTTTGTCAAGTATACACTACTTTTCAAATTACTTGAATACTTTTATCATCGTTACTACAAAAAGAAACTCTCACCTTCTTTGCTTCGTTATAAGAAGCAAACTCAACAAAGCAACAGCCCATATGGTTACCCTCGTGGTTTACAATAAATCGAACACCAACAACTTCTCCAACATCTTTGAAAAAAGTGATGCTGTAACAATAGAGGATATATAAAATATCAGTCATGAAAAACTTGGCTCCAAGGACGAAAAAAGAAATTTTAAGGTGCTACTTACAGAGTTGTTATTCTAATTTCATGACAGGTATTGTGAACAAAGAGTGTCTTTTTTCTTACCGAAACTTCCTGGAATTTAAAAGGCAAGTGTGTTAGCACGAGGACTTAAATTGCTTAACAACAAAAAGTAGAGAATTAGTTATCTTTGGACTTTGTGGCAACAGTTGTGTTATTAAACGCTAAGCTTTGCTTCTGAGCCTGGCATACTTTGAAGATAATAAGAACATGTACCTCAACAAAAACCGGAGTTTCATCAAGTTCTTCCACTGCCTCACCTTCTTCTATCAGAAGCCTTTCTCGTCGAAGGTAGTCTTCGTACCTGGAATATCAAAACTCTTGTGATGATCTCTCCATGTACACCAAAACCTTCAAGATGCAGATAATTAAAATCCCTTACCAAACCTTGTGATCTATGCAATACCTAATTAACAAAAATAATAACGTTAGTCTTCTGTAATGGCATCAAAACTCTAGCACTAAGTTACATAAACAAATCTCCATAACATGGAAAATCAATTTACTTGGCTACAGGAGAGCATGGAGTTGGTTTAGGCACATCAAGAACAATCTTGTGATCGTGCAAATATTCACCGTTCTTCTTTTCCAGCGCCTATATAAGATTTTATCACCATTCGATACTTTTAAATAATTTGTATAATTTGAATTATATGTATACACTTCTTTCCAAATGACTACTAAAATACTTTTTAATCATTACTATAAACTACTCTAACCTTCTTTGCTTCGTTAGAAGAAGCAAACTCAACAAAGCCATAGCCCATATGCTTGCCGTTGTTGTCTGTAATAAGGCGAACATGAACAACTTCTCCAACATCTTTGAAGAAATTGATGCTGTAAAAATAGAGGATAAAGTCATGAAAAACTTGCTCCAATTACGAAAGAGGAAATTAAAGGTGCTACTTACATATGTGATATTTCAGTTTGGTGAGAGAGATGGCTAACAGAGAGCGTATTTTTCCTCGACGCAACTGCCTGAATTTAACAACAAAGTGTGTTAGCATAAGTTCTTGTTATTACATAACAACAAAAAGTAGATTCATCCCTAGAATAAGTCATCTTTCGACTTTGTTGCAACAGTTCTTGTTATTAAACACTAAGCCTTTATTTTGAAGATAATAAGAACATGTACCTCATCTTCTTCTATCACACGGCTTTCTCGTCGAAGGTAGTCTTCGTAACTGAAATATCAAAAACCCTAGTGATCTCTCCATGTATATATACCAAAACATTCACCCAATGTGCTCTTGATAACAAAACTCAAAAGGAAAATAGTTAAATCCCTTACCAAAGCATCTCTGCAAGGTTGTACCTAATTAACAAAAATAATAATGTTAGTCTTCTGTAATGGCATCAAAACTCTAGCAATAAATTTACAACCAGTGTTAAAGAAACAAATCTCCATAACATGAAAAATCAATTTACTTGGGTCGTGTAGTGTATGGAGCTGTCCTAGTCTTAGCCACATCAAGAAAAATCTTATGATCATGCAAATATTCACCATCCTTTTCCAATGCCTACAGTATAAAAAATCAGCTATCGTACTTTTCAAATAAGTATTTGTATATTTTTCATCAAAAGTATACACCACTATTCAAGATATTTTTATATTTTTTTCATCATTACTACAAAACTACTCTCACCTTCTTTGCTTCCTAAGAAGAAGCAAACTCAACAAAGCCATAGCCCACATGCTTACCCTCGTGGTTTACAATAAAGCGAACACTAACAACTTGTCCAATACATACATGAAGAAACCGAAGCTGTAAAAGTGGAAGATAATATATATATCAGTCATGAAAAAACTTGCTTCGTGAGCCAAAGTGAAAATTTAAGGTGCTACTTACACATTTTTTAATTTAGTCTGGGGAAAGAGATTGGCAACAAATAGTACTTTCTGAATTTAACAGCCAAGTGTGTTAGCATGACTCTTAAGGAACAAAAAAAGGACTTAAATAGCATAACAACCAAAAGTAGCTTCATTTGAAGATTCATCCCAAAAGTAAGTAATCTTGAGCCTAACATTTTGAACACAAATAAGAACAAGTACCTCAACAAAATCGGGAGGTGTCTCATCATCTTCTATCGGAAGGTAGTCTTCTTCGTACCTGGAATATCAAAAACCCATGTGATTGCTCCATGTATACCAAAAACTTAACCCAATGTGCTTCTTGATAGCAAACTCAAGATGCGAATAGTTAAATCCCTTACCAAACCTTGTGATAGATCGAAAACCTAATTAACAAAAATAATAGGGTTAGTCTTTTTAATGACATCAAAACTCTAGCAATAATGAAAAATCAATTTACTTGGGTCGTGGAGTTTATGGAGATGATGACTCAGCCACATCAAGAAAAATATTACGATCGAGCAAATATTCACCGTTCTTCTTTTCCAGCGGCTATAGTATTAAAGATTGAATCATGAGTATACACTACTTTTTCAAATGACAAGTAAAATACTTTTTTGATCATTACAGTAAACTATATACTCTGACCTTCTTTGCTTGGCTAGAAGAAGCAAACTCAACAAAGCCACAACGCATAGGCCTGCGCTTCTTGCTTACAATAAGTTGAACACGAACAACTTCTCCAACATTTTTGAAGAAATCAATGCTGTAAAAGTGGAGTTATAAAATATCAGTCATGAAAAACTTGCTCCGAGAAGAAAGTTGAAATTTAAGTTGCTACTAACATATCTGATATTTTAGTTCGGGGAGAGAGACGGGAAACAAAGAGGGTCTTTTTTCTTATGGCAGCTTCCTGAATTTAATAGCCAAACGTGTTAGCACAATACAACAAAAAAATAGACATTTTGGAGATAATAAGAACAAGATGCTTATGCAACATATCGAACCAACAGTAGAATATTCAAAAATTATATCTTCACTGAGATTAAATTAGCCTGATCAGCAAATCCTTTCGTTGTCTCCTGATACAAGTAGAACTTAGAACACAAGTGTAAAGAAAAATATTCGATTCCACAGAATCCCAACCATTTAGGTTACCTTCTCCTCGGATTTTTCCTTATGTTTCTTCATAATCAGTTTGGTCTCCAAATCATATTCTGGCTTTCGCTTACCTGAAAGAAGAGCAGCAAAATCTAAAGTTAAAGAACGTTAGATAAAGAGGTCGTGAGAGAGAGAGCCACCAAAAACAAACCCAATAAATTGCTAGAACTGGCCATGGAGAAGATGAAAACAATCGACGGTTTAGTTTAAGGGAAGAGTTGAGAGCAAGCAATAAGTTTGTAATAATAATACCTAGGAAGAAGGTATTTATAAATCTGGTTTGGGCTGGGCTTTTATTGGTTGGGTTTATGTTGTTCTCTCGCCAACATTATCTACAAGTCTATAACAAATTAAAATTGCAATTCGTTAGAATCCATTCTGTTTTTTTTTTTTTTCTTTTCGGCAAATATTCTCATTAATCTTAGTCTCAAAGACAAAAGAGTACATATCTTTGAAACAAGTTAACCAATAGACAATATCACTAGCTATTAAAAAAAAAGCTCAAAAACATATAGAGCTCCAAAAAAAAAAAAAAATTAACTCGTCTATGAATCCATTCTGTTTACTTATCAATTTACAGTACTTAGTAATAACGTCGATAACAATTATTTTAAACAATTTAAACCAGAATTTTACTTAAGGAAGTTATGGGGTAAATCCAATATTGTTATACCCGACCTGAATATCAAATCAGATTACAGTCTTGGTCACCGGGTTATTGGGTTGACCGCGGATCAACTACGGGTCAATAAACTAATGAGTTTTTTTTTATATATCATTATATATATATATATTTGTATATTTGTAAAAATATAAAGTAAAATATGTACGCTATATTTAAGAAAGTATAATATTTGAGAATAACAATAATGCTTAAAAAATTTAAATCAAAATCGTGCAAAATTGATCCTTTGCAAGTTGAACCTCCAAAGATCGAGCTCAAACCATTCCATGAGGGGCTTAGGTACGAATATTTTGGAGTCAATTCTTCTAATTATGTTAGAGTTAACGCTAACTTAATAACATACTCCCTCTGTTTCATTTTATTTGTAGTTTTAGGGTTTTTTTGTTACAAAATAAGTGTTGTTTTGGGTTTCCAATGCAGATTTTAAATAAAATTTATTTTATTACCCCTATTATTTTAATGTGATAACCAATGAAAAAACTTGTTTAGTGTATTAATGAAGGGTAAAAAAGAAAATTTGAATGTTTTCTTAATTTGTGTGCTAAAACCTAAAACAACAAACAAAATGAAACATAGGGAGTATCATGGAATTTTGTAGGGTTTGCTGTCAGCTTGGAGAAGACTTGTTTATTCGCTATAGGGCTTAAATAAGATGATGAAATTCAGATGCTAAAAGATAAAAAAAAATCTAGCTACATGCACTCTACCAATTCGTTACCTTGGAGTGCCTTTATCAAGCATGCATTCTTGACTTGGCTAGTTGTGTTGAATAGATGTCCGACTCGTGATAGACTACTCTCGTGTGGCTTGCAAACTGATGCTGCAACTCAGCACCAAAAACTAGATCTCATCTTTACTTTGACTTTACCGCAGCAAGGAACTGGGACTCACTACTTCAGCAGCTCAGGGTCTACAAAACTCCAAAATCAACAAGGAAGCTCTTACTAATGTCTTGGCAAACTTCTATTTATCTAATATGGTCGGACTCATCAACCTCTAAATCAATCGATTCGATTCTAAAGGAAGTGGATCGGCTAATTCGAAACAGATTTGCGAGTCTCAGCAATGGCTCAGCTCTTCAACATGAATCAATCCGTGACCCTCACTCTTCTCAAAGGTTCGTAACTCGTCGATTCTTCACTGATTAACTCTGGGCTTTTCTTATTGGGCTTACTCGATTAACTTCTGTTCTAAAATGATGGATTCTTGGCCTACTTTGCCTTATTAGGCCATAAAAACCATGTAACATTTTATTCTCCTGCAATTCAATAGAAAATCTTTCATTAAAAAAACGTATGCCTTGAATGGCAATGGTTTTTACAATAGATTTTGGTTTTAGATTTTCCAAAAATCTAATTTATTGTCATTCATGATTTTAGTAAAAGTGAATTTCCTAAAAATTAGAGAATCTGGATTTTGATGGTTTCTCCATATTTGTGAAGAGAATCTAGAATCTCACTTATATGAGTTTTTAAGAGATTTAAAATCGAAAACTAAAAAAAATCAAAAACCAAAAACCACTAAAAACTATCAAACATTTATGGTCATAATAACAGATTATCGAATTGACCGCGGATAACCATATTTATTTAATAAATTATTGTCGGAATAGTCTTCTTCCTTTGAACACATGCCAACATATTTATTTAATTAGTTACCTAGTTATAACTAAATGGTCGATCATTGGCTGTGAAATTTCAAAGATTCAACCATGTCGATTCATACATATTAGATGTGTGTATTTTTGTTATGATAAAGCTTACAATTCAGGTGTCACTCATTCCCATTCACTATAGAGTACATATTGTTAATTACTGTTGGAGAACCTTACTTCACAAAAATTCTAAGGAACACTCTTGCAATGTCAAAAGTCTAAATGACAAATCTAATCATCTCCGTTATATGAAAGGAGTATTTTAGTCGTTCCTAGTCCATTCATACTAGCATTATATATCTCTAGTTAATTAATTAGGTCTAATAATTCCGTCATTAATCTCTTTAATAAATCTTCTTCTCCTCTATGTTGTGCCCACATTTTGAATCATTCTACACATTTTTTCTTTCAAAAGTTTTATAAACCGGATCCGTTTAGTAGCAGAGTAAGTAAGACAACAAAGTCCGCAAGTTTTGCTTACATTGACATGCTCCAAGTCCAACTTCAATTCTCTTCCAAATACAATTATTTTTAGAGAACTTAAAATCCATTTGTTAGTTTCTTACACAATGTAAAAATAAAATAAAATAAAAACATCTAAAGATCATATAAAATACTACTGTTTAAGAAAATAGATAAAGTCAACATGTAAACATAATTGAAACTATAACATCACATGCGATCCCCAATTCTTCATGTTAGTATTGAAAGACACATAAAAACTCATCACAAACATAACCTAATGACCCCATGCAAGTTTACAAACCTATGTAAATAAGGTTTTCTAGTAAGTTTAAAATAGTATAAATATGCATTTTGTAAGATCAATGAAGTAATTTTGAAGATTGCCACATTGTGCAACTCTCCTCGTATCGAAAGTTATTTGATTTTAGTGGTCTCAAATTAGCTTTCTCCTTTTTATATTTTTTTGTATCTAAATAAAGCTCAATGAGCTATTTCAATTTCAAGTTTCAATTTCTATCTCATTAAGCTCATTTGAGCTTGAATCAACCTTGCTTTAGAAATCTTTTCAGTTAGCAGGTTCATTCTCTAAGAGAACTAGCAAATGTGGAAATATATTGTAGCAGGATCCTGGAGATAAAGAAGATAGAGATTAAACAAAAATAATATTAGATTTAGTTGGTAACCAAATGATGTTAGTCAAGTAATTATTGTTCCGATAAAAAAATTTCCTCAACTACTCCAAAATCTACATACTAGCAATTACTGTATCTGGTTTGGAAATTAATTCAAAGACAAGGACATGAAAGGTGTTCGATCTGCCTACGTAGCAATATGAGAATGACCATACTAAATTCCGACAAAAGATTCATTTTCTTTTGGATTCTTCCCTCCATAAACACTTTTTTTTTTGATAAAAGATTTCCATAAGCACTTTTATGATATAGATTGTAGGGTGGACAATCCAAGTTTTAAGTCAGCTTATTCAAGTTTTAGTTTAGACCTTTTGGGTTATAAAATATTGTACCAAAATAAATCCGTATAAATTTTGTGTCAAGTTTTTTTAGGTTTTAGTTCAGCTTTAAGTTGTTTTGATGATAAATAATATGACCAAAGTTAATCCAAATATGATTTAATTGGTTCAAAATGAGAAAAACATCTAAAAAATAAATTATTAACATCAAGTTCATTAAATACAAAGTAATTAATAAAATCATCACATAAAATAAATTTTCGTATCCTAAATTAAGATCCAATAGTAGAACATAAAATTTATAAACTCAAGTAATTAAGTCTAATAAAAAAACAATAGTAAAACTCAAATTATATCTTTGAACTCTTTGTTGTTAATTTTACCATTCAAGTTCTTTAAAATCAAATGACAAGAGGCTTTCTTTTACATTAAAAGAATATATGACATATATCTTTGAACTTAATAGAAAATTACTAATTTTAACACTTAATTTTACGTTTATATTTATAAGTAATATAATTATGTAAGATATTTCGAGTTTAATTTAGTTTTTTTAGTTATCAAAGACTAATCCAAATAACCCAAACTCAAATTAATATATATTTTTGAACCCAAATGAATTTTTATAGAAATCCATATCCAAAAAAAATCTATGTTTTTTTTTGGTTTCTGGATTACCGAATTTGCCCACCCTACATGAAATAGTTTATAGTTAAACTTATGTAGAAATTACTTTCTTTGTATAAAACAAACAAAAAATTTGGGTGTCTATTGAACAGAATCTTATTATGGAGAAAATAATGTGTATGCTGAACGGAATCTTTTGAGAAAACAAATGTCAAAAATCACAATAATACATTATACAGTTGTTGCATAATTATTTATTATATCACGTTTCCAAATTTCAACTTACCATTATTTAACTATTTTAACAAAACAAAAAAACTTACCATTATTTAACTAAATAGAAAAATCTGTTGACCAATAAAAAAAAGGTTTCTTATTAAGATGGGCCAACTCTTCAAGACGTGAAGAAGACTAGAAGATAGACAGCTTCTCAGGTTCACATCTCAAAAAAAAAAAAAAAAAAAAAAAAAAACAGAGGAAGAAGAAGAAGAGAGCCATGGAAGAATCAGAACAAGCTCTTCCTCTACGTAATAACAATTCTCGATTCTTTTATCATCTTTTAATTATAATTTCACTTGTTAAATCAATAACAAAACAATAACAAACATTTTGAAACAGTAACCAAAGATCTGCCAAACCCATCCTCAGCCTCATCATCTTCATCATCGGAACCAAGAGATGAAACAGAAGATCTTTCTTTACCAATCTCCGAAGAAGAAGAAGAGAACTCACCAATCCGACAAGTCGCACTCACTGTTCCGACAACAGATGACCCTTCATTACCTGTCTTAACATTTCGCATGTGGGTCTTAGGAACTCTCTCATGCATCCTCTTGTCGTTTCTCAATCAGTTCTTCTGGTATAGAACAGAGCCTCTCACTATCTCCGCCATCTCCGCTCAAATCGCCGTCGTGCCTCTTGGTCGTCTCATGGCTGCTAAAATCTCAGATAGAGTCTTCCTTCAAGGATCAAAATGGGAATTTACTTTGAATCCAGGTAATCTAAAAAACAATTATTTAAGTTGTCTCATATATTTGATTGAAATCATAATGAATCTTTCAACCACTAGAACATTTAAAATTTGATCTTGAACCATTCTTATTAATTATGGTTAAATTACGAGTAGCAAAAGGTTTTAATATTTTGATTAATATTTTCAGGTCCGTTTAATGTGAAGGAGCATGTGTTGATAACTATATTTGCTAACGCCGGAGCTGGATCTGTTTACGCAATACACGTTGTTACAGTCGTGAAGGCGTTTTATATGAAGAACATAACGTTTTTCGTCTCTTTTATCGTCATCGTTACTACCCAAGTTAGTATTTTAAAGCTTTTTAATAATTAGATATTCCTAGGGAATTTTTAAATTTTAGGTTTGGAAATGGATCGAGTTTATGGTTTCTGATTAATTTAGTGTGATTGTTTAGGTGTTAGGATTTGGTTGGGCTGGAATATTCAGAAAATATCTGGTTGAACCGGCGGCGATGTGGTGGCCGGCGAATCTTGTTCAAGTCTCACTTTTTAGGTAAATAAATAGTATAATACACGCTATAGTCACTCGAGCGTTTTTCATGTTTAGATGGAGATTTCGATATTTTCTATATGAATATATAGAATGCAAACAAAAATTAAAGGGAAATAATTAATGTGTTTTTGGCCAAATGTCACAAAAATTGAAGTTGCCATACAATAATAAATACTAGATAATATATCCCATTCCCACCTATTTGAAATTATTTTAATATATATTAATAATTAAAAAATTTTGGTTGGTAGAAGTAGAATCGTTGAATATAATATGGGAAATAATATTTTCATTATATAACTTATAAGGGTTTTATATGGGCATACTATTTTTGTAAAGTAAATGAAAAATATTTAAAATTGTCTTTTTCAAGCTATTAGGTTTATACTTTATAGAAGGTGATGTTTAAGCTAAAAACATATGATGGGACCAAGTTTTACCGGATGTTTTCGAAAATAAAATGTCATGATATTTTTGTACGTAACTAATTGAAATATATCTAATTTTCTTATTTATGTGATTTAAGTTATATAAATGGATGATATTTTTCATATACCTATACTTGTTAAATCCAACCGGATTGGATAATAAATCGAAACATAACCACATAATAGTATGTTGTTGTTTTTTTTGTCGTTGGCTAAAATAACAGAGCGTTGCACGAGAAAGAAGAACGGACGAAAGGAGGGCTGACACGTACACAATTCTTCGTGATAGCATTCGTTTGCAGTTTCGCCTATTATGTCTTTCCAGGATACTTATTCCAGATCATGACGTCACTGTCGTGGGTCTGCTGGTGCTTTCCATCATCAGTCATGGCCCAACAGCTTGGGTCAGGTCTTCACGGGTTAGGTATTGGAGCCATAGGACTCGACTGGTCAACCATTTCTTCTTACTTGGGTAGTCCACTTGCTAGTCCATGGTCAGTCCCAAACTCACTCCGGTTTACTCATTTCTTAAACCGAAACAAATAAAAACCGAAATTTGTTTTTTTGTCCAAGTGGTTTATCTAAATCCGAATTTAGTATAATGGAACTGCATAAATTGAAATTCATCAAAAGTTCATATTTGTAATCATATATATCAAAAAGAAAATTATATAAAAATAATATTTCAATTATATTGAATTAATTATAACAATTTACGTTACTATTATCCAAACCAACCCAAATTAATTAGGCAAAGTTCTTTAAAAACTGAACCGAACAAAAAAAATTAATCATTTCCAATTTCAACAGAAAACCAAACCGATTAACCGAATGTCCAAGGCTAGCCATATGTTTTAGAATTGATTTGGTTTAGGTTCAGTTTATTTTGGTATTCATGGTTAACATGTTCTTTTTAACAGGTTTGCTACGGCTAATGTGGGTGTGGGATTTGTGTTGGTCATATACGTCTTGGTACCAATAACCTATTGGCTCGATGTGTATAAGGCTAAGACCTTTCCCATATTTTCGAGCTCTCTTTTTACAGCCCAAGGTTCAAAGTACAATATCACATCCATTATAGACTCTAACTTCCACCTTGACCTTCCAGCTTACGAGCGTGAAGGCCCTTTGTATCTTTGCACTTTCTTTGCCATTAGTTACGGTGTTGGTTTTGCCGCTTTAAGCGCTACCATAATGCACGTCGCTCTCTTCCATGGAAGGTATAAAATCTCCTACATTACAATGTATCAAAACAACTTCTTATGAAACTATATGTGTATGCTTGGATTTTGGGACATGAATGGTTCTTCTTAGCTCGCTTTTGTTAATGGATTCTTACAGGGAGATATTGGAGCAAAGTAAGGAAAGTTTCAAGGTGAAGAAATTGGATGTGCACGCGAGGTTAATGAGAAGGTACAAACAAGTTCCAGAATGGTGGTTTTGGTGCATACTCATTACCAACATTGGAGCTACAATATTTGCTTGTGAGTATTACAAAGACCAACTTCAATTGCCATGGTGGGGTGTTCTATTAGCATGTACAATCGCCATTATCTTTACACTTCCTATTGGAATCATCACTGCCATCACCAACCAGGTAAAAACGATAACTCAAATAAATCGACTATATATAGAAGCATATAAATTATTTGATGTATAATAAGTGCCTATGAACCACTTGCATGCCCTAAAAGACGATCATGGTTATGAACTTATGATTATATCAAATATTTTGATCAAATAAATATTTTGTAGGCGCCAGGATTGAACATTATTACAGAATATATCATAGGATATATCTATCCAGGATATCCAGTTGCAAATATGTGTTTTAAAGTATATGGATACATAAGCATGCAACAAGCCATCACATTTCTTCAAGACTTCAAACTTGGTCACTACATGAAGATTCCACCTAGAACCATGTTCATGGCGCAGGTTCTACTCTCTATTTTTCAACTACTATATATGACTCTCTTAATGTTACTATAATTTACCATTTGTACATAAATGATCCATTTCAGATTGTTGGAACACTTATCTCATGTGTTGTTTATCTCACAACGGCTTGGTGGCTAATGGAAACCATCCCCAACATATGTGATACGGTTTCTAACTCGGTTTGGACATGTCCATCTGATAAAGTATTCTACGATGCATCTGTGATATGGGGACTTATTGGACCACGTCGAATCTTTGGAGATCTTGGTTTATACAAATCCGTTAATTGGTTCTTCCTCGTGGGCGCTATAGCCCCGATTCTTGTATGGTTAGCTTCAAGGATGTTTCCTAGACAAGAGTGGATCAAGCTTATAAACATGCCGGTTCTTATAAGCGCGACAAGTTCGATGCCACCCGCGACAGCCGTGAACTACACAACATGGGTTCTTGCCGGATTTTTATCCGGATTTGTTGTGTTTAGGTACAGACCGAATCTATGGCAGAGGTATAATTATGTTTTGTCTGGAGCATTGGATGCTGGATTAGCATTTATGGGTGTGTTGCTTTATATGTGTTTGGGACTTGAGAATGTGAGTTTGAATTGGTGGGGAAATGAGCTTGATGGTTGTCCTTTAGCCTCTTGTCCAACTGCACCAGGTATTAGTGTTGAAGGCTGCCCGCTTTATACTTAGCGTTTGCGATTCATTGCGATTGGGAAATGGCGAAGGCGGTTTACTTGCAATATGCAAATGTTTGTAAAAATCATTTTTTTCCTTCATTCTCATTTACATTGTGAGATTGTTGTGTATAAATTGTAAAGATGATTCATTAGTAGGGATTTGATTATTTTAGTTTTCTTATTTTTTAAGTCGGTCTTGAATGTTTGAATATTCATAATCAAATTGAAATCATTTTCCTCCCTCTTTGGTTCAATTTTAGTTTAAAGTTTTTAGTTTAATTTGGATATCATTCAATTTGGTTTTTGTGTTAAAACTGTGATACGACATCGTTTGGGCTCCTATGCTTTCTAAAACGCTTTTAACTCTTTAAGCTTGAGACTGAACAAAGGCACAAACTTGAGTTTTTGCTTCGAAAGCTTTCTACTTTGGAATCCATGGAAACTGAATCAGATCGAAATGATGACGCCACCGTCACCGTCGTCAAAGACATGAGAACTCGATTAGAGAATCGAATTCGAACTCAACACGACGCTCACTTAGATCTCCTCTCCTCACTCCAATCCATCGTCCCCGATATAGTCCCATCTCTCGATCTCTCACTCAGACTAATCTCTTCTTTCACAAATCGACCTTTCGTCCCCACACCTCAATTACCCGAACCCAAAGTAGAGAAGCATCATCCAATTGTTAAAACAACAACCCAACAACAACAACAAGGGCACGATTCAAAATCGATACTTGTCGATTCGAATCAGAGAGACTCTGGTTCAGGTCTTGAAGCTGATGGATCTAGTGGGAGTCCTATGGCACTTGTTAGAGCAATGGTGGCTGAGTGTTTACTTCAACGAGTACCGTTTTCGCCTACGGATTCATCTACTGTGCTTAGGAAGCTAGAGAATGACCAAAACGCAAGGCCTGTGGAGAAAGCTGCGTTACGAGGTTTAGGTGGTGAGTGTGGTCCGATTCTTGCTGTAGAGATGGCGCTTAAATCAATGGCAGAAGAGAATGGTTCAGTTGAATTAGAAGAGTTTGAAGTTAGTGGGAAGCCAAGAATCATGGTTTTAGCTATTGATCGAACTAGATTGCTTAAAGAGTTACCAGAGAGTTTTCAAGGGAATAATATATCGGGTCGGGTCGTTGAAACACCTAATTCGATTGGTGTTTCCGGGTCGGGTAATTATCCAAGACCTGAGATGTGGTCAGGTGATCCTAATATGGGGTTTAGACCAATGATGAATGCACCAAGAGGAATGGGAATGATGGGGATGCATCATCCAATGGGAATGATGGGTAGACCACCGGTGTTTCCTTTGCCTTTGCCGTTGCCTGTACCGGCGAATCAGAAGCTTAGAAGTGAGGAAGATGATTTGAAAGATGTTGAGGCTCTTTTGAGTAAGAAATCTTTTAAGGAGAAGCAACAATCAAGGACTGGGGAGGAGTTGCTTGATCTTATTCATCGTCCAACTGCTAAAGAAGCAGCTACTGCAGCTAAGGTGAAGTCAATTAAGTGGTCTTTAGTTTTGACTAATTAAATGGGTAGTTAAATTTAAGTTTTTTCATGCAAATGTGAATGTGAACTTGAGTTTAGAAGCTTTCAAAAGGGATTTAGGTAGAACATAGTATTGTTCATTGCAGACTAGATAAGTTATGTCGATCCAACGCTTTGCTAAATTGGACTAGATAATGTATGATTCATGAACAAGTTTTGGAGAAGTTATGAGCCATTTTATGATACTTAGTAGTTTGTTATCAAGATTATAGGGGAGAAAATACTACTCCAAATTTTGTTTCTGTACTTAAATGTGTTTTAAGTTATAGTTTCAGGCTTTACCAGTGTCATCATTTTTCGTTGATCAAAGAAATTTGTGTGCATGGTTAGTTCTCAAGAATCTGAGTTTTCAGCATTGCGTTGGAATTACAGTAAGGTGAAAAGCACCTATAGAACTGAGATTCGTGTTTCTTCGGTTTGGATGCTGATAGTGATGGCTTCTGTCCAATATGGCAGAGCTGTCTATCGAAAAATCACCTAATGAGATCTAGATGCTTAATGTTGTTGAGCAGTTCAATTTCGTATAATCTACAGTTACTAGTTTTCCATACAACACATGTGTGATTTGTCTCGCAGTGTGGGGTTGAAAGTCTTTTTTATGTGATTTCTACTTTCTAGTGTCAATCTTGATGTAGCAAAAGCAAAGATCTCTCTGCACAATACTTGGGTGTTTGTTTTGACTTTCTCTCTTGGTATCTGGTGATTTACATTCCTGCCACTGTTTTTCAGCCTCAATGCTTCTATGTGTTATGTTTTGCTAGTTTTCATTTCATTTTTTAACAAAACTCTTCTTGGTTCTTGCGATTGACTGGTGTATTGTCATCTTCTTTACAGTTTAAAAGCAAAGGAGGATCACAGGTTAAGTATTACTGTAGGTATTTAACTAAAGAGGATTGCCGGCTTCAATCTGGTTCTCACATAGCCTGCAACAAGGTTTGAACCAACTCAACTTTACATTTTACGTCTTATTTGATCAGAATTCAGAATGCCATATCGTTATAATTACCTAGCGAACAAATTGGAATTGGTTTGCAAGTAAAAAAGATTATTTCTTTGGCTTAAGTTTTGTATTTTTGAAGTTTATTTTGTTCTCCCTGTGGTGTCTATAATGTTTGACCAATGTGAACTTATTTCTTATGGCTTATATATGCTTGCAGAGACATTTCCGTCGACTAATTGCGTCACATACTGACATCAGCCTTGGAGATTGTTCCTTTCTTGATACTTGTCGTCACATGAAGGTAACTCTTTAACAGTAATATCTGATAGTACTTCAGTTCATTTCGTGTAGATAATTGGTAATTAAGCAACAATTTTTTGGATTTGGACAGACTTGCAAATACGTGCATTACGAGCTCGACATGGCTGACGCTATGATGGCTGGTCCAGATAAGGCATTGAAGCCTCTACGTGCTGATTACTGTTCCGAAGCTGAACTTGGTGAGGCACAATGGATTAATTGCGACATCCGTTCTTTTAGAATGGATATTTTGGGAACTTTTGGAGTTGTTATGGCGGATCCACCATGGGACATTCACATGGAACTTCCATATGGAACAATGGCTGACGACGAGATGCGCACTCTCAATGTTCCCTCATTGCAGACTGATGGTTTGATTTTTCTCTGGGTCACTGGTCGTGCGATGGAGCTAGGCCGTGAATGGTACTTAGATAAATCTTTACGAATCTTTGGGTATCATGTGATTTTCATCTAAATGGAGTTTTTTTTTTGTTTTTGTAAAGCTTGGAGCTTTGGGGATACAAGCGAGTGGAAGAGATCATATGGGTAAAGACGAATCAGCTTCAACGTATTATTCGAACAGGAAGAACAGGTCATTGGCTCAACCATAGCAAAGAGCATTGTCTAGTTGGAATCAAAGGAAACCCAGAAGTGAACAGAAACATCGACACAGATGTGATTGTTGCTGAGGTTAGAGAGACAAGCCGGAAGCCAGACGAGGTGTGTCCATAATGTCCCACACTTAACCAAATCGTTTCACTATCTTATAATTCTTGAATCTCTTGTGATGTAAATGATTGTTTATCTACCAGATGTATGCAATGTTAGAGAGGATCATGCCAAGAGCAAGGAAGCTCGAGTTATTCGCCCGTATGCACAACGCTCATGCCGGGTAAAGTTTTTATTAACTTTCTGATTCTCATATCACATGATTAGTAAATTAAAGATTTTATTGTCGTGAATCTTCTGGTTCTACTTTTGTTTACAGGTGGCTATCACTTGGGAACCAGCTTAATGGTGTCCGGTTAATAAATGAAGGTCTTCGAGCTCGGTTTAAGGCATCATACCCTGAAGTTGATGTGCAGCCACCATCACCACCAAGAGCTTCTGCAATGGAGACAGACAACGAACCAATGGCTATTGACTCAATCACAGCTTAGTTCAATTGGAGAAAAAAAACAGAAACAAAGGTCACAGCTTTGTTGCAGTATATTGTATTTCTGAGCTAATGACCGTTGATCATGTTGCTTTGGTTTTGAAACATTTGTGGCATGATTGTAAATTCTTTATGGAAATGAAAAATGACAAACAACATTAACGAAATTGGCAAATTGAAATTAGCATTTTTATTTGAATTAATTTTTAAAAATGAAAATTGCTTATTCGCTCCAGTACTTTTCATCGTCAACATCTTTTTCGTGTTCCAACGAATCCTCACCGTCCGATTCATTGACCAAACCCATCTTGAATCTCCTCACGTCTTCAACAGCTGCGTTCCTAAACAGTCCAACATCGACGGCTCCGGCGACCATATGGTAACCACGTCCTCGGATCTCTGCAGCTCCGTCGTGCGGCATCGCGAAACCACACAAGTAGGCCCCACCTTTCGTCGGATCTGACGTCAGCACAGATTTCTCTGCTTTCCTCATCATCTCACTCACTTTCTTATGTCCTGGGTCCCACAAATATCCCATACTCGCGCTCAGATCCAACGGTCCCATTTGCACGCAGTCCACACCATCAACGGCTGCGATCTCATCAGCTTTCTTAACTCCTTCAGCTGATTCCACCTGGCACATGATCAGAATCTCGTCTGCGTAATTACCTAAATACCCTTCGTCGATTCCGTAGTTAGAAGCTCGCACCACCGTGTGCGCCGATCCACGGATGCCGTCGGGAGGAAACCGGCAATATGACACCGCTTTGCTCGCGTCTTTGCGAGACTCAATCATCGGGAACATGATTCCCTGAGGGCCTAGATCTAGGGCTTTTTTAGCCCAGGTAGGGCAGTTTTCCGGTAATCGGAGAATGGCGGGTGTTCCGGCGGCGTTAAGAGCTCGAATACAATCTAAAGCCTCCGGTATACCACCGGGACCGTGCTCCACATCAACGACGACGTAATCGTAGCCTGAGTGAGCAGCGATCTCGGCTAGAGTCGGCGAGAAGGAGAGTAAAAACAAGCCGTAGAGAGTTTCGCCTCCACGGAGACGAGATTTCAAGGAAGATTTGGATCGATTCGCGATCGCATCGAGGGAGGGAGAAGATACGGCGACGGCGGGAGAGTGTTCGGCGGGAGAGGAAGAGTATCGGATTGGAGTTAGGGTTTTGCGGGAAAATGAAACCGAGGATCTGATTGAGCTGGAATTTGAAGGAGATAATTTTCCGGTGATCAGAGAAGCGGAATTAAGTAGAGGTGTCACATCGGTGGTGACGGTGGTGACGGTGGCGAAGATTGAAGCGGTGGCCATGGTGGTGACTTGGGAAGTATCAAAGAAGCAGTGAAGTTTTAGGCTTTTTAGCTTTAGTGTTAGTAATCGTATGACCAAAAAGAAATTAATTAGTAAATCGCTTAAACTGCATGCTGTTTTTATTTTTCTCAGAAACGGCACACAGTGTCACATCTTAACTCGATGCCACCAATTAAACCATGGAGGATATTCATTTTTTTTTTTTTTGGGGTCAAGAAATCTTCATTAATCACTGAAATTTGTTAAAGAACAATTCCTTTATTTGTTCTCCAATTATTCAAGATGTTGTTGAAAACTTGAAATCACCACATTAATCATCCTTCTATCATCATATAAAATAAAACTTATGGATTTACTTAATGTTTTCCATAGTAATGTTAATCCCTCCACTTGGTTTAATTGAATATGTTTAATGCATTTCAAATTATCCTAACCATTGTTGGAACTTTCATAGATAATATTGACTGTTTTACGTCTCCATAAAGAATATTGTGTCTGAGAAATGCTTAAGACGGATTTTCTTTAGGTGCTGATATTTTAGGATGTTCTTTTAACCCATGACCATTCCTATTTAAAATATGTATTGTTCTTGTGGAGGTTTATACTTTACAGCAATCACCAAATATTTTTCACGGGAAGAAATACCGGTTAAAAGTCTAATTTACTTCTGGATATATCCATTGTTCCTACCTAAACAATAGTGAATGTGACATAGAATCTTGGAAATGATACCTTTTTCATAGCTAAAAGAGGTTATTTTACCTTTATTCAATTTAGAAGTGATTTTCGGAAAGAAGCCTACTCATGAAAACTAGTTCGTCGATTCCATAAAAGCCGATAATATGGTTCTTGTTCCCATCTTCCTATTACCCGTATGTGAATAATGAATCTACTTGAAAAAACTTGGTTTTGAGAAACAATATGTTGAAGCGATTTTTTTTTGTCGCCAACCTCATATATTAAGTTATAAATTTAATGACTCTCCTCGAAGGAGATCCAATCAGAAACTAATGAACCTATATGGGAAAAACAAAAGCCTCGTGCTCTTACATATTTCGCAAGATGATCTGCACAGACATTCTCACTATGCAAAATATATCTAATCCTAACGGATCTAAATAAATCCGTATAAAACAAGAAGTCGCGTAATTCTAAAGCAAATGATGGCCATTCTCCCGGGCTTACCGTCGTACTGATGAGGTCTGCACAATCTATGAGAAACATGACATCCGAATACGAGTTGGCTACCAAACACTGCATAGCCCATACAAGAGCCTCTAACTCCGTATAGAGTGGAGAAAGGCATTGTCGCGATCCTTTCAGTCGTACGTGTTGAATCTCCTCTCCGATAGTAAGTGCCCATCCTTTTCCACTCCTAGGGTCTATGTTGTGCCACGATCTGTCTGTATAACAAAGTGGGGAATCAAGGGGTAGTCGCTCCTCTCTCTCTCGCCCCTCCCCCCCTCCCTCTTCCATGTTGCATCAGTAGGGTCCTCCTTAATGTTAGTTCGTCTCCATGCTTCTTCTTCTTGGATGGCAAATTTTAAAATATCTTGAGGTTGTTCACTAACATTCTCAAAGATCTTCCGGTTCCTTGCCTTCCAGATGAACCACATAACCCATGGAAAGATACTCAAACTCTCCTCTTCCGCTCCATGGTCCTTCCCACGCCAATACATATAGTCGAGATTGCAATACAATGATTGCGTGGGAGAGAGAATATTCGATTGCAATACAATGATTGCGTGGGAAAGATATTTGGAGCTGAGAGAATATTCGATAATGCCCAAACTTGTTTTGTTAGGGGACATTCGAAAAGTAGATGGTTGATCATTTTTTCTTCCGCACCACATAGTGGGCATTCTTTGTCTCGATCAATATGTCGGTAAAAAAGGCGTTGACGTGTAGCCAGACAACCTGAGAGGCTTTGCCACACGAAATTTTTGAATTTTCGTGTAGTTTCAAGTTTCTATGCTTGCACCTTTAGTGTCGTAACACTTGGTCCCTGAAGAGGGAGGTCACATACAGGACAGGAGAGAGCTCTCGCGGCCTAATATTCCGACTTGACAGAATAATTGTCCGACTTTATCAAGGTCCAGCCATATCCGTCGCTTGTTGAAGCGAATTATGATATGTAAAATGTTAGTATTTTCTTATCCAAGAACAATATTCATGTATACAAACATTTATGATTCATTTTATTAATATGAATGATATAATTTTTTTTTTCTTTCACAAAAATAAAATCAAACAAAGATAGGGGTGAAATATTATGATTAAAAACTAATTAATATAACATAACTTGATATCAAATCTTTCTTATTCAATTTGCTTGGCTATTAAACATTTTAAAGATATTAAAATATTTTTATTTTAAAAACTAATTAAATTATAGAAATTTTCATTTGACATTTGTATCCTTAATGATTTTTTTTAATTGTTCTTTAAATGATTTTTGAAAATGACACTTCATAATTTCTACAAGTTCTTAGTTATTTTTATAAATGTACATCTCTAATATTAGTTAGTGTAGAGATATCTCTCAAAAAATTAATGTAATTCACAATTTTGATTTATATTTTTAATATCTAAGAAATTTTGGGCCGAAGTCCATGCATAAACCTGGACCAATCTTTAATAATTTACAAGTACCTGCTGGCACTCGATTTTATGACCTTTATGATCATAATTTTGATCTTATTTTTGTAAAAAAAGCGCGCGCTTCAGTAAAAACGACTTTCCTAAAACAATTACATTCAGCCCACGGTCTTCTTAAAGTTATACATAGATAAAACTGAATTACAAAACTACAATATATTCTTTTTTTAATGAAAATTTGATAAATTTGTAATAAGTTAGGCAAATCTATATTAAATTTTATGATTTTATGTAAATTCCTAAGGTAAAAAAAAATCTTAGTACAAAAAAAAACAAATCTCTAGTAATTCATGTAAATTTGTACTGGTAAATAACTAATTAAGTTTGGATATCAAGAAAAAAAATGATAAATTCCAGGGATATTCATCCTAATTCGTTGACACACAAAAAAAGATTAGATGCATCCTTAATTCAACGCCCAACCAAAGTCATTAGTCAATGTCACTCATGAGTTATTATAGCCTTCAATCTATTCACCATAGCTACGTGTCATAATCTGAGATGCTTAAAAGACTCGCCACGTCAGCTAATCTCTTTCTCGGTTCTCAAATTGCGTTTCTTTCTGGTGGAGGTCAACTTGATCAGAAGAAATATAAACAGCTGCTGAAGCCGAAATGTAAAAAATCCAAAAAAAAATAGTTTAATCAATTTCATTTCAATGGTGTCTCGGCTTCGTCTTGTACTAGAGTACTTCTTCTACTCTTTCTTTCTTACTCCAAATTCTCTTCTTTGATTTTTTTTTTTGAAGACGGATTTGGTGAATTTTAGGGCTATTTTGGGTACGAGACGACGTAAGAAGATGACGAGTATTGGTGGTGGTGGTGATGATGGTGGTAAGAAGAAGAAAGGTTTCTCTGTAAACCCTAAAGATTATAAGCTTATGGAAGAAGTTGGATATGGTGCTAGTGCTGTTGTTCATCGAGCAATTTATCTTCCTACTAATGAAGTTGTTGCTATTAAGTGTTTGGATCTCGATCGTTGCAATAGTAATCTGGTTTGTTCCAAAATTCGATCTCGTTTTGGTTTTCTTAAGTTTGGTTTGAGCTTCGTATTCGATTTCGGTTTTTTAAAGTTTGTAGATTTGAGTTTGGGGGTTTTGATTTTCAAGACATAAAAATTGAAACTTTGCTTCGTTGTGGCAGTAAAGCTATCATCTTTTGAGGGAACTATGATATATTGTTCTGTTTTTGTTAAGAGTTTTGAATCAGCTTTATTAGTCTTAATCTCTTTGATGAATTCACCTGTAGTGAATCTAGTTAGCTTGAGTTTCGTATTTGATTTTTATTGTGTGTGGTGGTTCGTTTGGGTTTATGCTGCGTTTTTTCAAAGTTTGTAGATTTGAGTTTGGGATTTTGATTTCAAGATACAAAAATTGAAACTTTGCTTCGTGGTAGCAGAAAAGTTATCATCTTTTGAGGGACTATGACCCATTGTTCTGTTTTTTTTTTTTTAGAGTTTTGAATCAGCTTTATTAGTCTTAGTCTCTTAAATGATTTAACCTGTAGTGAATCTAGAGCCGGTACTAAATGTTGATCATCTTTCCAGTTTTGTGTTTGGGATCTGTTGTTTTTATGATTTAGATCAAATGGGAGAGTCATTAAATCTGTTTTGTAGCTATTTGTGCTTCAGCTTAGTTTCCTTGTTGCCTTTTTAATTAATTTATTGTTTTGGTTGTTTTAGGATGATATAAGAAGGGAAGCTCAGACCATGACTTTGATAGATCATCCGAATGTTATAAAATCCTTTTGTTCATTTTCTGTTGACCATCATCTGTGGGTCGTCATGCCATTCATGGCTCAAGGTTCGTGCTTGCATCTTATGAAGACAGCATATCCAGATGGATTTGAAGAGTCAGCTATATGTTCTATGTTGAAAGAAACACTTAAAGCTCTTGATTATCTTCATAGACAAGGGCATATCCATCGTGATGTTAAGGTCAGCTTAACTTGAAATTGTTTTTGCTTGCTTCATACTGAACTTTATATTCCATCCATGACATGTATTCAAAATTTGTTTTTTTTTTCTTTCTTTCTTTCATATTAGGCTGGAAACATACTTCTTGATAACACTGGGGAGATTAAGTTAGGTGATTTTGGTGTCTCTGCATGCTTGTTTGACAGTGGCGATAGGCAACGTGCAAGAAACACATTTGTTGGTACTCCGTGCTGGTTGGTTATTGTAGTTTTCTTCAATTCGGTCTTCTTAAGCTTCACAATTTCTCTTTACTTGACGGTTGACATGTCAAATCTTGTTTCTGTTTGTAGGATGGCACCAGAAGTGTTGCAGCCAGGAAGTGGATACAATTCGAAGTGAGTTTACGCTTTGATATCAAGTACCAGCTAAAATATTATACTTCTCTGCCTGGTCCTCGTCAAATATAGCAGCTAGATAACTTGTCAAAATCGACTGCCGCTGATTTTAGTTGATCTAGATAGTGTTGTGATTGTTTGCCGCACAGCTGTTAAAAAGTTACTATCATTTCTCTTAGTTGGTTGTATGCTAGTGAGTAATTTCTATGTCAAATGAAATAAAAAATCTTTAGAAACTGTTTGCATCAGAGAAATGCAATAACAGCTATTGGTTGATTTGGTCTTCTGTACCTTCCTTACAGGGCTGATATCTGGTCTTTTGGAATAACCGCGCTGGAGTTGGCTCATGGTCATGCACCTTTCTCAAAATATCCCCCCATGAAGGTATTCAATACTTTTTTTTTTGTGTATTGAGAACAGATCTTATTCCTTTTTCCCGGTAATAGGTACTGTTAATGACTATTCAAAATGCACCACCTGGCCTTGATTATGACCGTGATAAGAAGTTTTCAAAGGTACTTGTGTCCTTTCTAGGTTTATTCTTGTGTTATTTGAATATTTTTCTGTTGCAAGTGTTGTTCTAATTAAAAAATTATCAGCTGTGCCCAGTCCTTTAAAGAAATGGTAGCATTATGTCTAGTGAAAGATCAAACAAAAAGGCCAACTGCTGAAAAATTGTTGAAACACTCATTTTTCAAGAATGCAAAGCCTCCAGAGATCTGTGTGAAAAATTTATTTGCTCATTTGCCACCTCTCTGGACACGCGTAAAAGCTCTTCAGGTTTGCCATGCTTATCTCTTCTTCGAGCTTGCAGTACTCGCCCTGTTCTACTCTAATTGATAAGATTTGTTGTATAACAGGACAAAGATGCTGCACAGCTTGCTTTGAAAGGAATGGCCTCTGCTGATCAGGAAGCAAAATCGCAGGTGATAAACGCGCAATTTTGACATTTTTACTTAAGACTTGAATGGCAGAATGCCTATGAAAAGTTTTTTTCCTGGTCAGAGTGAATACCAAAGAGGAGTAAGTGCTTGGAACTTCAATATCGAAGATTTGAAAGAACAAGCATCTTTGGTAAGCTATGCTTTGATAGTATCTCTTAAATGATGCAATTTGAGAAACCACTGGTTTCCATCAAATAATCATTTTCTTTACATTTTTTTTTTCTGTGTGCAATAGCTAGATGATGATGACATTATAGCAGAGAGTAGAGAAGAAGAGGAACCTTTTGGCGAACAGTTGCATAATAAGGCCAGTAATTCGTAAATAAATATTCAAAGAAAACAGCTTTTAACTTTTAACTCTCGGTATCAAAGTCCATGGTGGTTTGACTTAATTTAGAAACACATTGCAGGTGAATGATAATCAACTGCTATCTGAAAACATGAATGGAAAGGAAAAAGTTTCAGATACTGAGGTGGTAAAACCAATCAGTGAAGAGAAATCCACTTTCAATTCAACCGAAACTTCTGTTGAAGAAACGACACCCAGTTCAGAACAAGACTTTCCAGAGGCCAAGGGTAAGCCAGTGAGACGCCAGACTCATAGTGGACCACTTTCATCCGGTGTTACGTCAATCAATTCGGATTCAGAGAAGGGTCATGGTTATGTAAGGTTAGCTATTAGCTATGAGATCAGTAGATTACGGTAGTCTACTCTTTGGATCTGCTTATCCTTTCTTTCGCAACTTTCAAATCCTCCAATTTAAAATTGCTATCTGCTAGGTCTGAGAGTGAACGGCAGCTGAAACCATCAGTCCGGAAGGCACCCAGCTTTAGTGGTCCTTTGAATCTTTCAAATCGTGCTTCAGCAAACAGTTTTTCAGCTCCTATCAAATCTTCTGGAGGTGAGGGAGTACATTTTCGATCTTCATGCAGCTTAGTATTTCTGTTACTTCTACTGCGGTTGAATTAGCGTGGTTGTCAATCTTGAATAGGATTCCGTGATTCTCTAGATGACAAGTCGAAGGCTAATCTGGTTCAAATCAAAGGAAGATTTTCAGTAACATCCGAAAACTTAGATCTTGCCAAGGTAGGTATATATATCATTTTCTGCTATTCATTTTCCTCTTTCTTTGGCAGTTACCAACCTAATCTAGAAGGTTCCATGAAGTACAGTCTTGTGTCGATCTCTGCGTTATTAGTGTAGACGAATGATTCTCCTTAGCCCGAGTTTTACCTGATTAATTCGTACTGGTGAATCTACAGGCATCCACTCTGAAAAAATCTGCCAGTGTTGGGAATTGGACACTCGAATCTAAAATGGTTAGTTTGCTACCACGAAGGCTTCGTTTAATGTAGCAGGATTTATGTTTCCTAACCATAACAATCTTATTTCTTCCAGCAACAGCCAACGTGTCAGCCTATCAAGGAGTTAAGTAGTCAACATGTGTCTCCTTCATTCATCATGCCTCAACTTCAAAATCTGTTGCAGCAAAATTTGATACAAGAGGTGACAAAAAAAAAAGAGTTGGATTTGCGACATGTATTTATTTTGATTTTTATAGCTCTCAAGTTTTGTTTTATCTTGACGGAACTCTGTAACTTCAGGATCTTATTATGAATCTAATGAATAGCGCACAACAAGCTGCTGAAGCAACAGATGGTAAGATCAACACTTCAATCCATTTGTTTGTTATAATGATAAACTATGGCTACAGATGATTAATTGTCATCCGTGTTATAGGTTCTCAAAATGGAAAGTTGCCGCCTTTGCCTCGAGGATCTGACAGCAATGGAGCTGTAAGTAGATTCGTCAACATTGTTCTCAGATAGACCGCTTATGCAGTCTTAAATTCTTGTCCTTCACATTCTTTACATGTGTCTTCGGATCACAGGTTGAACTTACAGCTTCTGAGAGAGAAAGGTTACTACTGACCAAGATCTCTGAGCTTCGAGCTAGGTTTGTTCATCATCTTCTTGTGTCAATCAAACCTTCCTTATTAAAGATCATTCTGGTGTATAGTATTTCTAATTACTTCTCAAATTCAATTTCTTTAGGATAATCGAAATGACGGAAAAACTTGAAGTAGAAAAATCAAAACAGACTCAAGTAAGTTAAACACTCTTAATCTCATGATCAACTCATGTAACAAATTTTGTATCTGAACAATAGTTATTCAAGCATCTCTTGTTATTATCTACAGCTGCAGCAGAAGTTGAGATCAGTCACAGGTCGCTAGCAATTGTAATCAGAGACTGGAATACTGAGCTTACACAGAAGCTTTAGGTGAAGAGGAAAGTAGATTTTGTACAAAGAAACATCTTTGTTCATGAAAGCAAAAGGACAGATTTGGTTCTGTTCAGTATGATGTGCAGAAGCAAACATCATCGGCCATTTGTTTCTGACAGAAGAAACTGGAAAAAAAAAACATATAGAGAATAAATGGAGAAGAAAGCTCATCGTCATGAAAAAAAATTGTATTTGTTTATTTAATCTATAATTAAAAACCTTGCGTTTTGGGCAAGTAACTAATATAGGATCTCATTTTTTTTTTCTTTTTCTTTTGTGGATTGTAAATGAAACTTGATTTGATGTATTTGTATTGTATCAACCAAGATTCTTTTACTAATAATCTCATAAGAGTATTGATATTAAACACCACCATTCGAGGGTTGTTATTCACTAGTTACATAAGAGATCATTATACCAAACACTTTCTTGACAATTCTACCAAAATGTTCTTCGAGTAGACATTTAAACTCTTTGTTACGATATGTTTCATCAAAGTCTTGGATGGAGAAAGAAACATCATAGTAACAAGACTTGTAGTCAAAGTATGCTTTAGTAAGTGTAGTCTTGCCTATCGCATGATCACACCATATTACTATGCTTTGGAGGATGCTCATTCTTGGTTTATTGTAGAGCAACTTATCAATCTTCAATAGCTTCGAGTAATTTCCAATTCTCTCATAAACATATCCAACTATTTCATTCATTAGGTCCACATCAATACATACAGTAGAACCTCTATAAATTAATACTTGATAAATTAACACTCGATAAATTAATAACCTCTCTAAATTAATAAATTATTCCGGTCTCGAGTTGGGCCGGTGTTATAATTCACATATTTCGATAAGATAATAAGATAATAATTTTTTTGAAATCTCTATGTAAATATATGGTTCCATTAATGACATAAATTAATAATTATATAAATTTATTGTATATATATAAGATATTTTAGCGAAATATGATTCTAATGTTGTTTACTTATTCGTAAATTTGTAATTTTGTTGGAGTTTATATCTATTTTTTTTAAATATTAAAAATATATGATATTATTTTCTCAAATTGCATCAAAAAGTATTAAAAATTTTATATATGCAATGCTTATTTTTAATGTGCAAATGCATTAAAACACATCGAAATATTGTCTTCATTTTTCTACTTTTTATATTACATTTTTTGAAATTCGGAAAAACTTTCTATAAATTAATAATTATTAATTTATCGATAAATTAATAACCTCTATAAATTAATAAAATTCTCTGGTTCCAACATTATTAATTTATAGAGGTTTTACCGTATCACATAACTGAAAATCTGAAGATTTTGACAATACTAATCTAGTAAATAAGATAACAATCTCCATTAAATTAGTAAAATTAAAAATTAAACCTAATTAGAAAAGAATTTGGAAAATATTTAATGCATAGTAAAAGGTGAATCAGAAAGTTCAAAAAAGAAAAAAAATACTACTGCACAAATATATATCTTCGATTCATCTAGAAAAAGGAAATAAACAAAACAAAATCCTAAAAAGGTAAGGATTAGGATTAGAGATCGTATAGCATTATATAAGCATTGAGAGGGTTCTCTCTTATTTCTCACAAACACATTCATCAACGCAACTTCAAATACTCTCTCTCTATATCTCTCTTATTCAGCGAGTTTGAGATCTCATCATGGCCACAAAGAAGATCATCGGCTTGGTGGTTGTGATGATGATGACCTTGACGGTTGTCTTAGGTTGTTGCTCGGCGAAAACCTACAAAGTGGGAGATTACCATGGATGGACGGCCAACTACGACATGTATTACTCTTGGGCTGAGGGTAAAGAGTTTCACGTCGGAGATTCACTCGTCTTCAACTACGATCCCAACTTCAACGACGTGACTCAAGTTTCCGGTGGCTTGAAGTACCGGTTCTGTGACTCTTCTTCTCCTAAAGCTGTTTACAAGACCGGACAAGATGTCGTAAACCTCACAGAACCAGGATATCACTTCTTCATCACCTCAAATCATAGTCTATGCACATCAGGACAGAAACTCTTCGTTCTTGTCGTTCAAGAACCACCGAGCAAGTCACGTCCAAGTCCTTCACCACCATCACCACCCCAGAGCAAGTCACGTCCGATTCCTACACCACCACCGAGCAAGTCACGTCCGATTCCACCACCACCACCACCACCGAGCAAGTCACGTCCCATTCCTACACCACCACCACCACCAAGCAAGTCACGTCCGACTCCTCCACCACCACCGAGCAAGTCACGTCCCATTCCTTCACCACCACCGAGCAAGTCACGTCCCATTCCTACACCACCACCACCACCGAGCAATAAGATCCTTCCGGTTGGAAAGATCTACAAGGTCGGTGACTCGAGAGGATGGAGCGTTTATAACAGTTACTACTATTACAGGTGGAGTGAGGCGAAAGAGTTTTATGTTGGAGATAATCTATTTTTCCAATACAACAAAGACCTCAACGACGTTATAGAAATCAGCGATGAGCTTGAGTTCAAATCCTGCGAACCCACTTCACGTGTAGCCGAGTACAAGACGGGACATGATCTTATTAAGCTGACCAAACCAGGAGTACATTATTTTATAAGCTTAAAGACTGGTCTTTGTCAGGCTGGCCTTAAGCTTCGAGTCACGGTCCGACCATTACCACAAGCCGTTACTTCCCCGAATGTTCCAACGAAGAGGTTGTCTCCTATTGAACGCCTCAACAGGTGGTTACGCTCTTTCAGGCCTCCTCCTCATCACTAACCACTCTCAGATCAACCCTCATTGTCAAGATTAGTTTAATTAAGAGCTTTATTTTTTTATTAGTCCCTTTCCATGTTTCTTTTAGACTTCTGTCTCTCTCTAGTTGTTAAGTTCACTCGCTTTAAGGTTTTTTAGAATTAATTCAATAAAGATTTTACTTCAAAGTTTCTGTTTACTTTGATCATGACAATGCCCTATAACATGAACATGTTCTATGTTTAGATTCAATATTACCTCAATCGATAAACTCAGTGTTTATCACAAAGGAGTTGGTGCATGCAGGTCCTGTAATATCTATTTGACTTCTATTCATCATAAATAATATTAACATTTTTATTTGAAATAAAATAAGTTTCCTAAACTTAAACATTCTTTATTAAATTTTCATGAAATTATTTATATATTCTGTTTAAGCTTTTTAATTTTTACTATGATTATTGATCAAATAATATTCATAAACTTAAACTATTTTCCAAATAGGAAACTCCAATTTTCTAGAGAGTAAATAAATCTTATATCTATATTAATTGAGAAACGGAAAGAGAAAACATGGTTAATGCAATCTAGGAGTTCACCTCTAATATTATTTACATGGAAACAAACTAACATAGAACAATATCATTGTATTTTGTGAATTTTTTCTAAGGTTATCATGTTGGGTTTGAACAATATCATTGTATTTTGTGATTTTTTTCTATTTGTGGTTATAAATGGGCCATTTTTTTTTGTTAGGCATGATTTATAATTGGGTCGGCCATACTTTGCATATCTTTGGAAAACCTCATGGGTTTCGGTTTGATTTCGTTGGTTACTAAAACCAAATAACACTCTTTGTTTTTTTTTGTCGTCACACTGTTTGTTGTTACAATGATTTGGTTCAGTTTGGTTTTTGATTAACAGATTACTTGAACCAATAAAACAAATCATTTGGGCTTAACGTATTGAGTCCAGAGAATAACTTATATATGTCCATTAGATATACTGTCATCGATTTTGTAATCGAAAAATATTACGAACAAAAAAACAAAAAATAAATATTAAATTGAAGTCAAAATTTTAAATTTGATTTAAATATTTTCGGTTTTGTATAATAGTTTCTGTTTACAAAATGAGGAAAATAATACCCTATGATGTCATTTATCTAATGGGGCACATATATATTATCCTCTGGGCTCAACATGTCAAGCCCAAACGTATCTGCTCATTTTTTTGTTTTTGTTATCAAAGTCGGTGTTTAAAATAAAAAAAAAGCGGGGCCCACCATCATCAAAATAAAAATATGTTCCTCTTTCCGAATTGCCTCTCTTCAGCCATTCTTTGGTCCCTTTGGCTTACTCTCTCTTCTTTTTCTCTCTCGCGGAGAGCCTCGCCGGAGTTCTTTTTCGTAGTTTCCGCCGGCTAGAGCCATCACATCATCTTCCTCCGTTATAAATCCGTTTGGTAAACTATTTCTTTGATTTTCGTGTTCTTCCCCATTTTCGATTTATCACTGTTTTAATCTTCGATTCAACTTGTTTTAACCTCGTTTCTGTGTTCTTCGATTCGTTTCTTCATCTGTATCCATGTTCTTAACTCGATCCGTTTTGATTTCGCTGCATTAGACTAGTAATCAATTTTTTTTTTCTTCGTTCTTCGATTTCTAGGTTTTCGGCGTGCCTCCGTTCGTGTCTCTGCTCTTATTTGAGATTTCTTTGATTCTATTTGAGGTACGTTTATTTTTATTTTATTTTTCTGGATATTAAATTTGGTAGAATTACTGCAATTTAGACCTAGTTTGAAGCTATGAAACCCTAGTTTTTTCAATTCGGATGCGTTTAGTAGTCTTCCGATACAAACACTGCAAATTCTGGTAATGTTGTGATTATTAATTCTCAGTTTCACGTTTCTTTCTTGCGCATTTGGAGATTGAACTTTTCTTGGTATTCATGAGATTAGGTTTTCTTGATCCATCATCGTCTTGATTCAATTTTTCTTTTACTCTTTAGGCCTATGCATTTTTATCTCTCGTTTTTGAAAATTTTTACTGTTTCTGAGTATATGTATTTGCATTTCCTTACCAGATATGGCGGACTCTCGGAATGGTAATGCACGAGCTCCTAGTGCTGTGCCTCCAAAATCTGGGAATACTTACTCCATAGATGTTACTAATTTCATTTCACGTGCAAGAGCTTTGTATTCACACTGGACCGAGCACAGTGCAGACCTTTGGGGATCTGCAGACGCTCTTGCCATTGCTACCCCTCCTGCTTCTGATGATCTGCGCTACTTGAAATCGTCTGCGCTGAATATTTGGCTTCTTGGATATGAGTTTCCGGATACTATAATGGTTTTTACCAAGAAGCAGATCCATTTCTTGTGTAGCAGGAACAAGGCGTCTCTACTTGAAGTTGTGAAAAAAGCTGCACTTGATGAGTTGAAGGTTGATGTTGTTATGCATGTTAAGCCTAAGGGTGATGATGGAACAGGGCTGATGGATGCTATATTTCGTGCCATCCGTGATCTATCCAGGGGTGATGGAAATGATTCCCAGGTTGTTGGACACATTGCTCGTGAAGTCCCTGAAGGTAAGCTTCTGGAGACATGGACTGAGATGCTAAAGAATGCAAACTTCCAGTTTGTAGATATAACTGGGGGGTTGTCTGATCTCTTTGCTTTTAAAGACGGTACTGAGGTCATTAATGTGAAGAAAGCTGCGTATCTTGCCTACAGCGTGATGAATAATGTTGTTGTTCCAAAAATTGAAAAGGTCATTGATGAGGAGAAAGATGTCACTCACTCTTCCTTGATGGATCTGACAGAGAAAGCGATACTTGAGCCAACTAAAGCCAGTGTGAAGCTGAGGGCAGAGAATGTTGACATATGCTACCCTCCGATATTTCAAAGTGGAGGCAAGTTTGATCTCAAGCCTAGTGCCGCAAGCAATGATGAATTGCTCACTTATGATCCAGCCAGCATCATTATATGCGCTGTTGGTGCTCGGTATAATAGTTATTGCTCTAACGTGGCCAGAACTTACCTAATAGATGCAAATTCGCTCCAGAGCAAGGCTTATGAGGTTCTTCTCAAGGCACAGGAGGCTGCTATTAGTGCTTTGAGGTCGGGAAGAAAGATAAACACCGTCTATCAAGCTGCCCTTTCTGTGGTTGAAAAGGAAGCCCCTGAGTTGGTTGACAAGCTAACTAAATCTGCTGGGACTGGAATTGGTCTTGAATTCCGAGAGTCGGGATTAAATATTAATGCGAAGAATGATAAAGTACTGAGACCAAAGATGGTATTTAATGTGTCTCTTGGTTTCCAGAACTTGGAGTGTGAGACGGAAAGCCGCAGCAAGAACAAGAAATTCTCACTTTTACTGGCTGACACTGTTCTTGTCACAGAACAGAATCCGGAACTTTTGACTAAGTGCTCTAAATCTGTTAAGGATGTGGCGTACTCGTTCAAGGAGGATGAGGAAGAAGAAAGACCAAGGAAGAAACCAAGGTCCAGTGGTCTTGAGAACTACATGACCAAGACAGCTCTTAGATCAGATGATCATGCAGTGTCAAAAGAAGAGCTACGGAAGCAGCACCAGGCAGAGCTTGCACGCCAAAAGAATGAAGAAACTGCCAGAAGGCTTGCTGGTGACAGGTCTGGGGCTGGAGACAGCCGGTCTGCTGCAAAGACTTCAGCTGATTTGGTTGCCTACAAGAACATTAACGATGTACCCCAACCTCGGGATTTGATGATCCAGGTTGATCAGAAGAATGAAGCTGTATTGTTACCCATATATGGTAGCATGGTTCCTTTCCATGTGGCTACAATAAGAACAGTCTCGGGCAATCAAGATACCAACCGAAATTGCTACATCCGGATCATTTTCAATGTTCCGGGTACGCCCTTCAACCCTCATGACTCCAACTCTTTGAAAAACCAGGGCGCTATCTACCTCAAGGAGGTCTCTTTCCGGACTAAGGATTCAAGGCATAGCAGTGAAGTGGTTCAGGCGATTAAGGCCCTCAGAAGGCAAGTCATGGCCCGGGAGTCAGAGAGAGCTGAAAGGGCAACATTAGTGACCCAAGAGAAACTTCAGCTTGCGGGGAACAAGTTCAAACCCCTCAGGTTGTCTGAGCTGTGGATCCGTCCGCCTTTTAGTGGCCGCAAAAAGATTCCTGGGACACTTGAAGTTCATGCCAATGGTTTCAGGTATTCAACAACTAGGCCCGACGAGCGTGTGGATGTCCTGTTTGCAAACATAAAGCATGCGTTTTTCCAGCCGGCTGAGAAGGAGATGATCACTGTCCTGCATTTTCACTTGCACAACCACATCATGGTAGGAACCAAGAAAACAAAGGACGTCCAGTTTTACGTGGAGGTGATGGATGTTGTGCAGTCTTTAGGTGGTGGGAGGAGATCAGCTTATGACCCAGACGAGATTGATGAAGAACAGCGGGAGCGCGATAGGAAAAACAAGATCAACATGGATTTCAATCATTTTGCAAACCGGGTCAATGATTTGTGGCAACTACCCCAGTTTGCAAGTCTGGACCTTGAGTTTGATCAACCTCTGAGAGAGCTCGGCTTCCATGGTGTTCCGCACAAGACATCTGCATTCATCATACCGACCTCTAGCTGCTTAGTTGAGCTTATAGAACACCCGTTCCTCGTGGTGAGTCTGAGCGAGATTGAGATTGTGAATCTCGAGAGAGTTGGGTTTGGGCAGAAGAACTTTGATATGGCCATCATCTTCAAGGACTTCAAAAAAGATGTTCTCAGGGTTGACTCAGTTCCTACAAGTTCCCTAGAGGGAATAAAAGAGTGGCTTGACACAACGGATATAAAGTACTACGAGAGCAAACTGAATCTAAACTGGAGACAGATCTTGAAGACAATCACGGATGATCCCCAGAGCTTTATAGACGATGGTGGATGGGAGTTTCTGAACCTGGACGGAAGTGATTCAGAATCGGGTGGCTCTGAGGAGTCAGACAAAGGGTATGAGCCGTCAGATGTAGAGGTTGAGTCTGAGTCAGAGGATGATGCTTCAGAGAGCGAGTCACTGGTGGAGTCAGAAGACGAAGAAGAAGAGGACTCGGAGCAAGAGTCAGAGGAAGAGAAAGGTAAGACTTGGGACGAACTGGAGAGAGAAGCTACTAATGCAGACAGAGAACATGGAGTTGAATCTGATAGTGAGGAAGAGAGGAAGCGAAGGAAGATGAAAGCAGCGTTTGGGAAATCGCGACCTGGAACTAGCGGTGGTGGAGGCGGTCGTAGCGGCAGCAGCATGAAGAACATGCCACCATCTAAACGCAAGCACAGGTGAAAAGTTCAAAAATTTCGAATTCTGCTTATCTAATATCCGCTATTGTTCTCATTAGAAGGTGAAACGAAATCAGCCAGACATTTTCCAAGGTTAAAATTAGTGTTTTGTTTTTTTTTGTTTGTTGGCAAGCAAAAACTAGCTTTTTGTTACGGTTTTAATCAGTCTTGTATTATAAAAAACTGCTTTAGATCATTATCAGTTTAAGAAAATAATGTCCCATTACGTGTTAGGTTCTAGTCGTTCTTAAAAAAGTAAACAATGTCCCATTGTTTTGACTTAAAGTTAGCAAAAATTTTAAAAGTTATGAAATTAGCTTGCTAGAATTGACTAATGTGAATAATTGGCCAAATTATGAAATTAAGTTGGATAATATCGTCTTTTTAGGTTTTGCATTTTATTTTCCTTCTAGACAAAATTATCAAGCTACAGATTAAATTTAGTTATTTAGCCAAAAGCAGTCACCAGTTAATCATATAAAGAAGTCGAAACATATATTGTTGGGAGAATTACTAAACATTTATTTATATTTATGAATGGAATTGATTACTCTTCCTTCTCAATGCATCAAACTCACTCAGTAGCATAAAATCTTGAAATACTTAACAATCACTCAAAAGGGTTTCGTTAACTTTATTAACGATCCCTCTTGTTATCAACTTATAATAATTAATCATAATAAACCTGATTTAGAAAGAAGAACTCTTCCAAATCTCTTGGAGCTCTTTAGCAAACTCTTCTTGTCTTCCGACCACTAAAGTAATGTGATCTTTGTTCTCAACTACCTTAACTCGTGCCCGAGGAATCCGACGTTGAACATTGTAGCTGCACTCAACAGGTACGACCAAATCGTCTCTCCCATGGAAGATGACTACATTACACTTGAGATTATCTCGTACCATGTCCAAATACCAATCCAGTTTGCTCCCTATTCCACATATTATGTTGTGTAAAGTGTGCCACGCTGCATTATGTGTGTGACACATAAACCCTTCTATTAGAAAATTTATCGTCCTGCAGAAAAAAAATTTCATTATTTAGCTGAAGAAATGACTAATAAAATTCATTTTTTTAATCAGGCTAATCCATCATTAATTATAGATTGCGAGTTTCAGATGACGAATTTTTTGTTATTCCAATACAACTAATCATTAACTACCTACTTAGAAATCTAGAAGTGGAGACTATAGAATATAGTTGATAATACTAATTACAATCGTAGAGTAACATCCCAAATGCTCCATACAGAATTTACTTAAATCTTCTCTTTAACTCACCTATTTTCTTAGCTTTTAACTCGGAATCTTAATAGCTAAACCTTGTCGTTTAGCTACGGTTCTGATATGTACTATTTTAGCATTCCCAATACAATCATCTCCAACCAAAGATAGAATGCTATAGATTGAATAGAGTTAATTATTATACCATAGATAGAACAGATAGTTAATAATACCTTATATAGATAGGCATGACACAATGCAAAGTACCATTCAAAAATGCTTTAGACACTAATAGGTTTGGTAGGTTTGAACTTTATATTAGCTATTAGCTTACCTCTTCATCGTTAGGTTGCCTAAGTCTTTTTATTTTCCTACACGTCTACATATTCTTAAGTTAATCAAATTTTTATAAAAAAGTAGATACCTATTATTACGGGTGATGAGTTTGGCAAGAAATTGCCAAAGACGATGGTTCTTGCAGATGAGAAGACAAATGGTACGGCTAATGTGTTCATACCAACAAGCCATTGATGATCCAAACGCTATCGGTGGCCAAACCTTCCGCGGCGCCACCTTTTTCATCACATACTTCCTTGGCTCCGCCTCTGTCGCTGGCACCGGATAGTACGGCTTCACCATACATTCACACGTCAAACTTCAGAAAATCTAACATATAAATGTTACTTCAAGTGTAACATTCAATTGCTTATCAATTGGTCATGAATCATGCACCAACACGTTTTCTTTAATTTCTTGTGGTCTTACCAATAAAAACAAATTATATTGAAAAAAGAAAAAAAAATATACCATATCATGTTTGAGCAAAATTTTTCTAGAATAGATTAATTTGATTGTATTAATATATAAATGGGAAAAAGCAATAAATAAATTTAGAATAAAATCGTAACATGTTTTCTTAAGATTACTAATAAGTAATAATTAAACTAACCGGAGCGAGGAGGGTTAGTGACTTGACGGAACTACCGTGCCTAGCGACTAAGCCAAGAGCCAAGATGCAACCCAAAGAGTGAGCCACAATGTGGAATGACTTCACATTGTGTTTAAGCAATACCGATTTCTCAATCATGTCCACATGCTCTCGCATTGTGTAGAGTGAATCCGCAGGCTTAGGGCTCTTCCCAAACCCTAAAAGATCCACGGCAAATAATCTATTACTTGAATTTAATAAGCTTGGAAACACTGTCTCTGTCCAAAACGCCGACGAAGATATGAAGCCGTGGATGAACAACACGTCATCTTTCTCGGTATTACCTATCAAAATGTTCAATCTTAATATAATATCATATAATCATATAAACAAATCTTCGAAAGTGATATATATCTATATATATATATATATACGTATATTATGTTGCAAAAATCACTTGAAACTTATTTATCAAAATTACAAGTACACACATTTATTTAACTATCATTGAATTAATCCGTTTTAAAAGATTTTGGCTTCAATAATTTAAAACACTGACAAATGCAGATTATATTTTCATTATAAAATACAAAAAAAAAACTTTTTGGCCTTTTAAATTATAGTTGCAATAGTTTTTTTGGTCATCTAAAATATTAATATATACCTTTTGGGAATTGAGTTTTGACAAAGAGGGACTGATCTTTGACACAAGTAGAGGTCCAACAAGTGCATAAGCCGCAATCACAATCCGACCATCTCGAGACTTGTGGGCTCAAATTCTTGGGCTTGATCTTGCCTTGAAGCATCTCAACGATAGTGAACCTCACCGTCAATCTCGACTTCATCATTGCTCTTCCTTTTTTCTTACTCGTCTTCTTCTCGGAGTTTGATCGAGTCAACACATTCACTAACCGTTTGGTGATCCGATCGTTAATAGAGAGCTTGGAGAGGTCAGATAGAAGAGAAGGACGAGAATAGAGAGTCTCTGAGATCTCCTCTAGCTCAATCTTGGAACGTCCGCTATAACCAAAACCGACCGGTTAAGTTATTAAACCAAATTAAACATTTTAAACTCCTAGACTGCATGGTTTTGGTTTCTTGAAAAGGCAAAAGAGACAATACGTGTTAGAGAAATTAATGTCTTTGTTTGATGTTTGAATAATAGTATAATGTAATAAAAACAAAACCTAAGAATCTTGTGACTCCACCGTTGTTGTTGGACAAACAAGCCACGTTTGTTCTAAGTAAAATGACATGTTTTTTTTTCTTTTCTTTATTTGCAAATAATTAAATTCCAAGAAAATCAAAGAAAGTTGAATACCTAAGTCGTTGCAGCGGAGAAACAGTGAGACTCTTGGATTCATCATTAGTATGAGAGACGAGGATGTTCCCTTGAGTGGTGGTGATGAGTTTCTTGTGGGACAAGCAATAGCAAGGTTTCCACTCTGCTTCAAGGAGATAATCAGCAGTTTTGTAGAGGAGACAGAGCAAACAATCGACGATGTCTAAGAGACAAAACACAACGAAGCTCACGATGTCGTTCACCCATCTCCCTGCTGATGCTGATCTTGTCGTCATCGCTCCCATGCATGAACTTGTACTTAGGTTATATTCACAACTCTCTCTTGTGTATATAAGAAGAGAGATCTATGTGTGAAGTTGTTCATCTTTGTCGTATTTGCTACACTTAGCTGTGTATATATATGCTATAACCTCTCTCTCTCTCTCTCTCTGCCCTATTTTGAGGGTTGAGAAGAGGAATCTATGGAGGGATATGGGGAATTGGAATCATGAGGGTTACTTCATATGCACCATAGTCTATATTATTATAAGGTGGAGATGGGTAAAGAAATTAGAAAGGCGGATGTGGATTATTTTGGACATTTGAAATGGGTTTTTCGAAATTCTTTGTATATTATCAGACAGGTGGTGACGTTTACTATTGACGTTTTCATTAAACTTAAAAGGGAGAAGGAAAAAAAAAAGATTGGTGGCTTTTGATAGGAATAGATTCCGAAGGTGCGATAGCGAAAGCGTGCAAGAGAACTAATATATATTTCGTCAAACTTTCGGACAATTGGAAAAAAATTATAAATATAACAGTATTATGTCTATTTTTTGTAAAATACAAAAAAAGGTTATATAATATATTGATGTTTATATAATAATATTGTTTGAACTATTTTCGTGAAGTCATTAATTAGTATATCATATTGTAAATTTGGGTTTCCCAATCCCATGTAATAGATTTTTGTTTTTTTTGTTCCATGTAATAGATTTTACTAAGCCCACATTTGGACTAATTAATCTGAATTTTTAGTCTGGCGACGGTATTGAAAATTAATTAAGATATATAGTTTCCTACTCGTCCACAAAATTTAGTTACCTAAACATAAATGAAAAGAAAATTTGATATGCCGGGAAAAAGAAAAGAAAATAAAATTTGATACATTAGTAAGCAGAACCATGAATATTTTTAAATCCATATTTCTTAATTTGATACTTTGAATGAAAAATATTAATTAATCACGCTTTTCGTGAGAGGCTCCAAAAAAAGTAAATTACATATCTGCATGAATTTTTTTTTTCTTTTTTGAAGACATATAAGAACAGAAGATAAACAAAGTAAAATGGTTAGTACATGTCATTAAAGAATAAAGACACAATGAGAAGAAGTAGGTGGTAGTTGAACCATCTTGTGAATGAATCAAACCAGAAATTGCTTTCTCTCCCTCTCAATTCTCTTACAATATATTTCAGCCACACATTATATTTTAAGAAATTGGATTTGGAAGCCAAATCATAGGGAAGAAGTGTACTTAAGATTTTTTTTTTTAATTTCTAACTCTATCATAACAGCCTTCAACCATAGTCATATATAATTTCAGGCCAGACGTGAAATAACACCAAATATAGTACTTAAACAAATAAAGTTTTTCCTAAAAACTACACGTAAGCTTTTCTTTTTCCGTTTTGTCAATTATTATAGATGTGGGATACTAGGATTTATTATTCTCAAGAAAAAAGTAGAGTTTCTTATTTGGAAAATACTTTTAAGTTTATGAAAATTATTTGTCCAAAAGTTATAGTGAAAAACTAATAAAAGTTTGAAACATAATATATGATTTCACGAAAAATTTATTAAAAAAATTTCAGTTTAGAAAATGTAATGTATTTAAATAAAACGTTAATATTATTTATGCTGAATAGAAACACAATATTAGGACCTGCACCAACATCTTTGGTGATAAACATTTTGTTTATCAATTGAGGTTATATGAATCAATAATAATAGAGCAGCCAAGGGTTTACGTTGCTGAAACATGTCTTATGAAATGAAAATTTTCTATTAAAAAAAAAAAAAAACAATGTCTCATGGAACATGTCCATGTTGTAGGGAATTCTCATGATCAAAGTGAACAGAAACATTGAAGAAATTTTTTATCTTTATTGAATTAATTCTAAAAAACCTTAAAGCGATTGAACATAACAACTAGAGAGAGACAGAAGTCTAAAACAAACAATGAAAGGGACTAATAAAAAAATAAAGCTCTTAATTAAACTAATCTTGACGATGAGGGTTGATGTGAAAGTGGTTATTGATGAGGAGGAGGCCACCTGTTGAGACGTTCAATAGGAGACAACCTCTTCGTTGGAACATTCCGAGAAGTGATGTGTCGAGTTTTAATCTAAAATATTTTCTGCAAGTGCACAGGATAATTGCAGTAGTATATGGGGTATCGAATCCACAGAGACCAAAGTTACACTAAGACAATAATGGGTTTTGTGTAATTTTCGGAACAGCAACAAATAAAATAAAACGGTGTAAAATCAATTAATAAAAAGCACTAGGTTAAGGCGTTTCGCCGGTGATTCGGAGACAAGGCTGAGCAACTATTCAGGGCTAACTAACTACCGGTCTTGAACTCAAACATAAATAAATACCGCCCCACTCTCGTGATGTATCGACACCTTTATCTAACAACCTAGATACCGAAACTCTCGTCTGGACCTAGCGAAGACGATAAGCATTAACAAGCGGGTTCAATATGTTCACAATCAATCGCAGCAATTAACTCTCGTTGGCTACGCACCAATTGCTCACCAATGATTTATCTAGCGAACCTAGAGCACTCTTGTGAATAAGTTTAACCTAAAATCATAGATTAAGTGGCCAGTTTAATCTAAGCTTTGAGAACCCCTATTGGCGAAGACATATAAATTCCAATCCTATTTGTGCTCAGCCATTAACAACCTAAATCACCATTGAAAACCTTAACCTAGCTAGGGATCTACTCACACATAGCAAAATCAAACACAACAAAGCAAGGAGATGAATTCATGATTTATTAAAGAGAATAAGGTTCGGGAAAACTTCTCAAACAGAGTTGTGGAATGATCAACGATAGGAGAATAGAGATCCAAAGATGAGTAATACAAATCCAAATCGAAAAGGGACAAAGTGGTGGAGTCTTAGAACCAAAAATAATCTAGAACGAAAAACTGAAGTCTTGAAAAGAACGTCATACAAGTCTGAGGCGGCTGGCCTCTATTTATTCTAAAAATTAAATAAAAAACGTGTCTAGGTAAAATAGGTCGAGCAGGTGCTCGCGCAGGCGGAAAATCGTCTTTTGGCTCAAAATTGCTCCTTTTGCTCCAATGTCTTCTAATATCTTCAATCCATGCTCCAGAGCCTCAAAATACCTGAAAAGACACAAAAAGAACTAGAAAAGACTCGAAAACAATATAAAAAGACTAGCTAAAATGGGACAAAATACTAATACATCAAGAAGTAACGGCTTGTGGTAATGGTCTCACCGTGACTCGAAGCTTGAGCCCAGCCTGACAAAGACCAGTCTTTAAGTTTATAAAGTAATGTACTCCTGGTTTGGTCAGCTTAATAAGATCATATCCCGTCTTGTACTCGGCTACACGTGAAGTGGGTTCGCAGGATTTGAACTCAAGCTCATCGCTGATTTCTATAACGTCGTTGAGGTCTTTGTTGTATTGGAAAACTCTTTCGCCTCACTCCACCTGTATTAGTAGTAACTGTTATAAACGCTCCATCCTCTCGAGTCACCGACCTTGTAGACCTTTCCAAACAGAACGATCTTATTGCTCGGTCGTGGTGGAGGAATGGGACGTGACTTGCTCGGTGGTGGTGAAGGAATAGGACGTGACTTGCTCGGTGGTGGTGGAGGAGTCGGACGTGACTTGCTCGGTGGTGGTGGAAGAGTCGGACGTGACTTTCTCGGTGGTGGTGGAGGAGTCGGACGTGACTTGCTCGGTGGTTCTTGAACGACAAGAACGAAGAGTTTCTGTCCTGAAGTGCATAGACTATGATTTGAGGTGATGAAGAAGTGATATCCTGGTTCCGTGAGGTTTACGACATCTTGTCCTGTCTTGTAAACAGCTTTAGGAGAAGAAGAGTCACAGAACCGGTACTTTGAGTCACGTCGTTGAAGTTGGGATCGTAGTTGAAGACGAGTGAATCTCCGACATGAAACTCTTTACCCTCAGCCCAAGAGTAATACATGTCGTAGTTGGCCGTCTATCCATGGTAATCTCCCACTTTGTAGGTTTTCGCCGAGCAACAACCCAAGACAACCGTCAAGGTCATCATCACCACAACCACTAAGCCGAAGAAGATCTTCTTTGTGGCCATGATTCGATCTCAAACTCGCTGAATAAGAGAGTATTTGGAGTTTTGTTGATAAATGTGTTTGTGAGGAGTAAGAGAAAACCCTCTCAATGCTTATATAATGTGTTACTATCTCTAATCCTAACCCTTGCATTTGATGGAAGATTAAGATGTATGTTCTTCATTTTGCAATTATTTGGTTGTTGAATCAAACCATAGCCCCTATTGGTGTGCGTGGTATTTTTTCGTTAAGGACTTTCATAACTAATGGGCTTATCAATGTCAAACCAGCGGGATCCTACGCGATAATATATGTCCAGATTTTAATTTGACGGTTCTCCTCTTGTAGAAAGAGTTATTTTTTTCTTATGAGCTTCATCCATATGTTATTAAGCTTTCATTTTAAGATACCTATTGGTATAAAACAACATTTGTATCATGTTCTTTTTGATTAATGCAAAAATTTGTGGAAAAATATAAAATTATGCTGCTATTCAATCAAAAGAAATATATGAATTAAAAGAAATATAGGAACTATCAAACTACCATCTGATTTGATATCATAGATTTTATCCCAGCTTGTAGTTAAAATTGATATGATATCCTTATAAATAACTTGACCTCTAGTTTATAGGATTTTTTTCTTCAGATGTATTAAATATTATCTTTACAAATTTTATCTCAGTTTTGCAATGACTATCAACAAAAACTAGAGACAATCACTAAAGGAAGTAGGCTTTTTGTGTGTGCCTAGACTAGTGTTTTCTCATGGACACCTATATGTGATATTATCAAAGATCACCTCCAAAAAAGGATTGAGAAGTGCTTATTGTAGACCAAAAAAAAGGAAATATTCAGAGGAAAATAATGATAATGGTGTTCAAAAAGATATTTCAAAACTTGGAGACCTAGGAATAATTGAAAAAATGTCTGATTGTTAAATGTTTATCTTACCATTCTTATCTTTCTTTGTACTTTTATGTTTTATTTCAATCAATTTTGCCTTTTGATACTCTCGGATACATCATAAAACAAAGCCACCTATTTTTCGAGTCAATCATGTTGCGCCAGCTGTAATCAGGCACTTCCAATCCAAATTCCGGTTCGGTTTAATTACATATACAAACTAAAAATATTCTCTGGAATCTTCTTTGTTTCAAAGCTCAAGTGGACTAAAAATTCTAAAGTTCAATAATATGAAATTAATTTATTTTTGGTAAAGTAAATTAGTTGACTACAAGAAAAAAAAGCAAGCCAGTTATTGAATAAAGATGCTGATTAAGGTTTTGGAGCTTTAAAATACTTAAGATTAAGTAAAAAATATAGATGGAATTCAATGTGCAAATCAAGTTCAAGGTGCTCAAGCTCAAGGTATGGTTCTAGAGTCGATTCACACTTTTAAGTTTCTTAAATTCCTCCGCATACAAGACATGTATACCAGAAGCTACAATCTTTTCAAGAAAGATTGTGTTGACAGATGTCCGGGTAGCACACACACATATGTAACTGATATAGTACATCTATAGCCAAGCCGATTGATTTTCTGCAGGTGTTCACGGAAATAACCACATTTGGTTTGATGATGATTTGAACGTTTTACATGAGCCGCCACAAGATCAAGATCAAGCTCAAGGTGTTGCTCAAGGTATGGTTCTTGAGTCACACTTTTAAGTTACTTAAATGTAGTCGGTTTCTGTTGTAGTTGAACTCAGAGATTAAATGATGTCTATTAACTGTTTTGCAGGTGCATGCGGTAATCAAGGTAAAATCAAAACTAGCTTGTTTGGTGTAGATTCAATTAATTGAAATAGAATCTCATTACTGTCATATCTAACACCAATTTTTTTTTGCAGATGATGAATAGGTTAATCAAAACTAAGGAGAAAAGATAACAAACATGGCAGCTCTTGCAACTGGATAATTTTGTTCTGAACTATTCCATAGACTTACTGTTGATGAATCATAATCTCTACGTTTCATTTACTCTACTTCTTTATTTCCTTTGAACCTTTATGATGGTTAAGTGCAACTAATTGCTTTATGACTTCTACTCTAATGCAACTAGCTTCTTATGCTTGTTTTGATGGTTAAGTGCTCTTTAATTTTCGCAATTTTAGTTCTTCATATCCATTGTTGTTATGATATTTCTTACTAATCGAAAATATTGTATTTCTCTTCTATCTCCTCTAGATCATAACTCCTGCTTTTTTGTTTCCACTTGATCCCTCTTTTAGTCTGTCAAACCATATTATCTGTCAAAGAAGTGAAAAGAGTGTAGTTATAGATTCTTTTTTCATGCATTTCATCGAACAAGTTGTGTGCATTGAAAAGCTCATCCACAAATAAGAAGATACTTGTTTGAGAGGTTGAATTTTTTTACGCTTTGATTGGAATTTGGGTAGCCTTTGGCAACTGTAAGGGGATCACATCTAATATTGCCTTCTCTCTCATTTGTTGTGGCTCTACTCTTAGTTGGGTGGGGGAAATTGAACTTTGTTCATTCTATTACAATTCCTTGGGTGAGAGTAGACAAGCCTTTTGTTGAAGAAATTTCAGTGAATGGTGAATTCATAAACTAGGTAAGCAAAAGGAAACAAAATTGACAAAGATGTAAGATATTCAATTGAACTCAACCACCCAATGCATGAGCCAATTGTCCGTCTTAACTCCTTATCAACTAAAACTTTTACAGACCAAATACTTCTGCCCAAAACTTTTACAGACCAAGTATCTTCTCATTTGTGCATGAGCTTTTCAATGCACACAACTCATTTGATGAAATGCATGAAAGAAGAATCTGTAACTACACTCTTTTCACTTCTTCTTTGTTGTTGGATTCTCTATAGATTCTCTATATAATCTAAAAAAAACAAATAACACACTGTTGTTCTTCAATTATATAACCTGACAAAAGAATTAACAAAGTGATGATATAATTATAAGAAATTTACATTGTCAAGCATTTATCAAACTCACATAAACCAGATTTAGAAATTCACATAACCAAGTACCTAACCATTACCATATCTTAACACTTTATATACAAACTATATCTTGTCGACTAAAAATTTCCTAACAATGATTTTAGATTATTCAATTGATGTCTCATATTTTAAACTTTTTGTTAAACTATTTGTTAATCACTTGAAATTAATATCCAAACAATGTAAAATACCTTTTTAATAAGGTTTTACAACATGATTCCCAATTTCAGTAAGAGGGAATCTTCGAAATTCGCTAATTGATGACAAAAATTTGCTTTTATCATCTAGAACAGTGAGTAGCATATCAAACACCTTTGAAAATAAGAAATACGCCTAGAAAATAAGAAACAACATATTCTATATATCGTAAATTTTAATTCCACGACCAAATCTTAAACACATAAATCAATAAAGTTGGGAGAAAAAAATCGATATAATACCTGAGGAAAAATGAATCTCTTTCTCTTGGCCGCATCAAAGAAAGGACTCAGGAATCATCGAAATTGAATCGATGCTTCTTGCATGATATCACTTTTGATTGGATTCAAATTGTAGAATCGATGATACCTTCTCCATCGATTAATTGATTAAAAAGTATTTTGATTTCATATTATACCAAAAATATAAATTGTAGAAGAGAAGATTTGGGGATATGAAGATTTTTATCGAAAGTATTTTTTCTTTGTCATTCTCATATGTGGTCAAGAAAACAGGAAAACATTCCCTTTTGCATTTTTCACCAAAAACGAGTTTACCACATTTTATATTAATTGTCTTTTACATGGTATTATCAATGGGCATTGATGCGGTTATCGAACCAAAAGATGAAGTCCATGAGCCCAAGATGGATCAGCTACGTCTCAACGCACCTTGCCATGTCTTTACCAGCTTTAAAGAGCTCATACCAGTGAAGACCCAAGGAAGACAAACCCAAACATCATGAAATCACTCCAATGGGCCCAATAAGGATATATTGGTCTCTCTTGAAGGATTCCGGCCCAACCATGAGGAGTTAATCTTAGAACTGACTTGGTCTATATTCTTGACCCGTTAGAGACACATAATGAAGCAATGCCTGACCCGGATCAGCTTGGAGCAAACCACAGTCCACATCCAAACTCAGGTAACTCTAAACATGTCTATTTACGGACTTTCCATAAACGGCACCATGCAAATTTATGTGTGTTGTCCAGGAGACTTTAAAATTTATATGGAAGTTTCAAATTATGTCTTAATGTGCACCATCACCCATGGGATTTGGTGGATCCCCTTTGTGCTCTCACTTTCCATATCTGAAACCAAACCGAACAATTAATGGTAGATGGGTATATCTTCTTGATTTATTCAAATCAGAACCGGTTCTGAGAAATTCAGGACCCCAAACGAAAATATTGTTTTAAAGTGCTTAATAGAAAAAAATAATTGAGTTTCTACAAAACTAAAGTTAAAGTAAAAGTACAATGATATCTTAAAAAAAATATAACAATAATTTAAAACTTCTAAATATAACCTTTTTTGCATTTTTTTCTGCGAAATCATCCATCAAACTTGTATAATCGAGGTTTTTAACCATGGTCTTTTCTATCGATAACATAGCTAATCTGTTTAACCTTTCTTGTGACATAGCCGACCGTAGGTAAGACTTTATCAACTTCAACTTAGAAAAACTTCTTTCAGCCGAGGCAACTGAAACCAGAATAGTGAGCATTATCCTATAAGCAACCCATATATTTGGATAACAATCTTTTAATCTCTCTAAAAATTCTAATACCTCTGCAGTCTTCTTCAAATTCTTTGGTAGAACTTCTCTAAAAACTTTTATTTCTAGAAATAAATCATTCCCATCAATATCTGAAATCGTTCTATGCTTAAGAAAAACTTCAAGATTAAGGCAAGATGCCTTCAAACTATCTTCATTCGCTGAGTTGAGCTTTCGTAAACTAAACAAAAATCCAAAAATATTTTCATACTCTTGAAATTGTTCTAACCTTGTTTGAAAAGAAACTAGAGCTTGATCCATGATTTTGATGAAATAATTAATTCTTTCATTAACCTCTTCAACCTCATCAATTTCATCAACATCATCAGTTCTAAGGGGGTTTGGTTTCTTAAAATACCTTAAAAGGGATCCAGCATGAGATTTCACCAATTCTTCTACTCTTTTCCTCTTTTTTCTTTTTTGACATCCTGAAGTCATCTTCTGATCTATCACGTACACACAGATAAACCATTCAGTAATAAAAAAAATACTTATAAACTGAAAACGAATTTTAAATCCAAATACTCAATTTGGTGAATGCATAAACAATAAAATTAACACAAACAAAGAAAATAAATATACAAATAAAATTCAAAAAGCTTTTTACCTTACAATAAATAAACAATTCAGATTTGTTTTGAGTAAAATTGATCTCTCCTCTTCTCTAGTTCTCTTTTTCAATGGAGGAAAACAAAAGTTAAAAAAAAAAAAAAAAAAAAAGGACTAAGTCACGTAAAGAAGGAGTTAGAGAGTCCGAGATTAACCTAAATTTTCCTTTTTAAAACTAAATAATATAATGTAATATTTACATAATAATAATTTGAGACTCACACAATGTATGGCCTCTATATATATTAATGGCCCATTTGTGTTAGTCTTTTTTGGATATTAATTAAATATATATACATATGTATATATAGAAAAAAAAATTGTGGAGCCCCTAAAAAGTGGGACCCCATTCAAATGTTTTATCTCCATGCCCTCAGCGCCGGCTCTGATTCAAATTAGCTGGACTGGAGACCTTCCAGACATTCAAAAGACCCCCAAGACGACACTACTTCATGTCCAAGTTGTCGAGATATAAAGAACTTCACATTTTCCTCAATCGGCTAAAAATTAAGTTTTAAAGGCCATATCAATCAAAATATTGATTGATTTATAATTTATGTTGATTTCCTTATCATTATGTTGATTTGTTTTCTATTTAATGTCTTAGACCAGTCGTGTACGAATCTATATTAGCTCAATACTCACTTTTTGTTTCATGTAAAAACACCATTTGATTGAATAAAAACCGAGTTTATTCTCTTTAAGTTTCTAGGCTTGTTTTTCTTGTTTTTATAAGTATTTAGGTGGGTTCCTTTACTTAGTGAACGTCTTGAGTTATTTTCTTTATGTGGATTCACTTAGACCTTGATTCGTGTTTTTATTACAAAGACTTTCCTCCGCACCTTTATGCGGTGAAATTCGACCCATCAATCGATACGCCTTGAAACCGTGTGATCAATAGACAAATGGATTCCGAGCTGATATCATGTGGACAAAATAACCTTACTAAACAAACTGAACCAAACGGTAATTAATTAGGGGTTTTGGTTTTATCTAAAAATTTGTTTCGTTATCATTAATAAAATATCGGGTTTTTTAGGATTTCTAAATTTTATTATTATGATATTTGTTTGCTTAGAGTTCAGTCATTTTTGTATGATTTTTTATATGGTGATTTAAGCTATCTTTTATGTGGATACATGAATAAACTTTCTAATTCTAATATTTCTAAGTTTCTTCGTAGCGTGAATAGTATGGCTATTTTCATGTCGTTTTGTTTGTTACCAGCTGGTGAAGGTTATATATGGTGGTTTCTATGGATAAAAGTGCCATTATATATTTCTTACTTGGTTTCAATGTCGGTTATATCTCCAGATACAATGTGGTACTTCTCGATTAGAGCGGGTTCGGTTATGATCGTTGTTTTTGCTTACATGGTTGTGTTTTTCTTGCGGTGGAAGCAGTCTAAGAAGAAGATAAATGGAGCAAGAAGTGAGTTGATTCTTGAAGGCTTGACAACTCTGGATTTAGCTAAAGGAGTTGAGTGTAGTAGATGAAAGTGAGATTGATGTTTTAGATTGTTTCCATGTACCACATCTCTATAGAATATGAAATATATATATATCTTTGTTATTATAGAGGTGAACCCCGATTGTATTAACCATTTTTTCCTCTTTCCATTTCTCAATTAATATAGAAGTAAGATTTATTTATTCTCTAGAAAATTGGAGTTTCCTATTTGGAAAATAGTTTAAGTTTATAAGAATTATTTGCTCAAAAATCATAGAAACAATTTAAAAAATATAATCAGAATATATAAATAATTTCACAAAAAATTAATAAACAATGTTTAAGTTTAGAAAACGATTTTATTTCAAATAAAAATGTATACTATTATTTATGATGAATAGAAGTCAAATAGATATTACAGGACCTGCACCAACTCCTTTGTGATAAACACTGAGTTTATCGATTAATTCTTAAAAATCTTAAAGCAATGGAACATAACAACTAGAGGGAGACAAAAGTCAAAAAGAAACAATGCAATTTAAGGGATTAATGGAAAAAAAAAAAAAAAGCTCTTAAACTTATAATGTCGCTGATGATGTTTGAGTAGTTGATCTGAGAGTGGTTAGTGATGAGGAGGCCTGAAAGAGCGTAACCACCTGTTGAGACGTTCAATAGGAGACAACCTCTTCGTTGGAACATTCGGGGAAGTAACGACTTGTGGTAATGGTCGGACCGTGACTCGAAGCTTAAGGCCAGCCTGACAAAGACCAGTCTTTAAGCTTATGAAATAATGTACTCCTGGTTTGGTCAGCTTAATAAGATCATGTCCCGTCTTGTACTCGGCTACACGAGAAGTGGGTTCGCAGGATTTGAACTCAAGCTCATCGCTGATTTCTATAACGTCGTTGAGGTCTTTGTTGTATTGGAAAAATAGATTATCTCCAACATAAAACTCTTTCGCCTCACTCCACCTGTAATAGTAGTAACTGTTATAAACGCTCCATCCTCTCGAGTCACCGACCTTGTAGACCTTTTCAAACGGAACGATCTTATTGCTCGGTGAAGGTGGAGGAATGGGGCGTGACTTGCTCGGTGGTGGTGAAGGAATGGGACGTGACTTGCTCGGTGGTGGTGGTGGAATAGGACGTGACTTGCTCGGTGGTGGTGGAGGAGTCGGACGTGACTTGCTCGGTGGTTCTTGAACGACAAGAACGAAGAGTTTCTGTCCTGAAGTGCATAGACTATGATTTGAGGTGATGAAGAAGTGATATCCTGGTTCCGTGAGGTTTACGACATCTTGTCCGGTCTTGTAAACAGCTTTAGGAGAAGAAGAGTCACAGAACCGGTACTTCAAGCCACCGGAAACTTGAGTCACGTCGTTGAAGTTGGGATCGTAGTTGAAGACGAGTGAATCTCCGACGTGAAACTCTTTACCCTCAGCCCAAGAGTAATACATGTCGTAGTTGGCCGTCCATCCATGGTAATCTCCCACTTTGTAGGTTTTCGCCGAGCAACAACCCAAGACAACCGTCAAGGTCATCATCATCACAACCACCAAGCCGATGATCTTCTTTGTGGCCATGATGAGATCTCAAACTCGCTGAATAAGAGAGATATAGAGAGAGAGTATTTGAAGTTGTGTTGATGAATGTGTTTGTGAGAAATAAGAGAGAACCCTCTCAATGTATATATAATGCTTGACGATCTCTAATCCTAATCCTTGCCTTTTTAGGATTTTGTTTTGTTTATTTCCTTTTTCTAGATGAATCTAAGATCTTTTCTTCTTCTTTCAAGTGTATATATTTTTCTTTTTTTGACTTTGATTCACCTTTTTGCAATCCTTTTTTGATTAGGTTTTATGTTTTAGTTTTACTAATTTAATGGAAAATCTTATCTTTACACAATTACTGATGATAAAAATCTTAAAATTCTCTTTATGTTTCTCGTAATTTCAAATGGCTATTATTTTTCACTACTAGTTAGAAAAAACTTTAATGAGGAGATAAAATAGAATGCAACTTAACCAAACTGTTGTGATTTAAATTAAAGTTATTTCGGAAACAATGCTCCTAAACTGAAAAAAATCATGGAGAAGAAAAATGAGCTGAGCAATTACAATGAAAAACCTGATTTTTAAAAGACAATTTATTGAGAATATCTTTGATATTCTCATATCTTTACAAATGGGAATTGTATTTATCATTTGTATATTATTTTAGATATTGCTAGCTAGGTGATTTGTCAATATGTACTTGTATAAATATGAGGCGCAGCCTCCTAAGATCAATAACACAAATATTCATAATCGAATTCTACATGGTAGCAGAACGCGATCTCAAAGCAGATATATATATCATCACAATCACATAATCTTATAAAAGCTTTGTGTTAAGATTTGGCTACAGCAGAGACATGTTCCAAAGTGTAGTGTCCAAGTCTACCAGTTCTATATAGATTCAATACCTTAGAAGCAACTCTGAGATCAGCAAACTCACTTGCTTCTTCTGAAATCCTAAGAACCGTTCTTAAGGCAGCGAATTGCGTCTCTATAAGATTTCCAATGCTAATTTCATCTTCTATGTTTCCGTCAAATGCTCTAATTGTCTCGTACAGAACTCTTCGAACGTCGTAAACTATAAAATCCTGCAAATGAAGAAACAACAAAATGAATACAAATAGTGAATGATAACTAATTAGTAGATAATGCTATTGTCTTGTTCTGGTACCTGTGTATGATCTGTTGCGTACTGTCTCTTACGTTTGGCATCAGACTCAGAGCTTTCATTAGATAAACTTTCAGTTAAATCCTGAGATTTGCACAGTTTTGCCCATTTCTTGTATTCATTGCTCGAGTTTAGTGGAGACAGTAAGAACCATGCTAGTTCCATCTCCCCCACTATATCATCTGGGATAGCTCCTACATTAGGTAACGAAAACACGATAAAACCTGTTAAAGCCTTAAGGGCTATATATAATCAATCCGTTTGTGTTTACTGTTTAGTGCTAATCAAACCTGTTAATGCCAATTTTGGGCAGATCTCAGCATCAAGAAGATTAGGAGGAAAAACTCCAGGCGTGTCAAGTACATAGACGTTCGGATGGCTACCGATCTGAAAACAAATAAATTCTCTTAACCATACTAAAACTAGTAGCAGTGCCATAAAGGGAAACCGAATTGGTGGAGTGCATGAGAAATGTACGAACAGTGGCATACAATCTCAAGTCTTGTGACAAAAGAATGGAACAAACCTTCAAGCTCATAATGTCTTTAGTATCTCCAGGCTGGGAACTAACTGTTGTATGCTTAAGCTTACCTTTCTCTGTTAAATTGATCATAAAGAACTGAAATTTGAGCAAAGAAGCAACGATCCTTTGAGAGATTAGGATATATATATATATATATATATATATATATATATATATATACCTGCAGCACTAATCCTCCCGATTTGATGAAGAGAATTGGCGAGAGCAGACTTTCCTACATTAGGAATACCAAGAAGCATCATAGTTGTGGTATGACTAGAATGACCAGATTTGTGTAATTCCCTAACTTGACTCTGCAAGAAGTTGAGAAACTGAAAAAAGCAACAAAAAAAAATAAAAATCTTCTTTAAGTTTCTTTAGCCATAAAGAAGAAAGAACTTAAGCTGAAATCGGATAAAAAACGTTACTTGCTTAACACAATCTTTGTTATGTGAATTTACTGCATACGAAAGATAGTTTCTTTCTTCAAAGTAATCCATCCAATTCTTCAACTCCAAAGGATCCGCAAGCTCCATTTTGTTCAACACAACAATACGTTTTAACGGAAAATGCGGAAACTTTCTCAACAACTCATACTCAGAAGACAATGGAATCTACACACACAAAAAAAAGAGTTAAGAAAAAATAACTTAGCTTCGTTCTCTGAGGTATTTAATCGAACACCTGGAAGACAAGAAAAACGAACACGAGCGTCTCTGATTTCAACTACGAAATCGACATGCGGAATACGTTCGGAGATTGCTCGAACTGCTGCAGCCATGTGAGTTCCATACCATCTCCGGTTAGGGTTCTTAGATGCCTTGATTACGGCGTCTCCGATTTCCCTCGCAATTCTTCTAGCCGTTGCCATTGTAACAAAAAAAGCATCCCGCATTTAAAACCTGAACTCCCATAAATACAAAGAGCTTATATGGGCCTTAATGCTTTAAAATATAAAGTCCAGATATAGCCCATCTAGTGATATTAAATTTCAGAGACTTGTTATAAACCATTTAATGTTTCAGAGACTTTTATAAACTAAATTCACATTAACTCTATATTCTGTTATTTGGTGTCTTAACCATTTAATCAAAACTTATACTCACATATAACTAGAGATCTTAAAAATGGGTTAAAACCCACTGAATACCCAAAACCTAAGTAAAATAATGGGTTACTTTACTCATTAATATACGGTCAAATCAGGGTATAGGCTCGCGTCTAATTCGGCTATAACCGAGGAGGACCCTCGTCCACCACTATCTCATTACCCTGATATAGCAACAAACATATGGAAACAGCGCATCTCCCCAAAGATTAAACATTTCTTATGGAGACTTGCGTCCAAAGCTATTGCAACGGCAGACAATCTTATTCATCGGCATATGAGAGTTAATCCTTACTACTCAAGATGTTGCATCAATCTTGAAACTAGAGATCATGCATTTTTTATATGCTCTTATTCCTCCGCTATTTGGAGAGCATCAGGGATTCTTTGTGCCACCCTTGTAAGTACATCAACATCGTTGGAAGATAAACTTCGCTATTTACTACAGTTAGGAGAGGATAAGAGAATTGAGCAACATATCAGACTCCTTCCCTTCTGGCTATTATGGCACATATGGAAGGGTCGTAACGATATAATTTTTAATCATAAGTCAAAAGCTCATGCTGATATAATCGCCAAGGCACATGAGTCTACAAAAGAATGGTTAGATGAAACGGAATTACACCCATCTGAATCACGGGCAGTACACCATCAATCAAATTCTAAACAAACATTGTGGACGAAACCCCAGGGAGACTGGATCAAATGCAACTATGATGCTTCACATCATGCAGGTACTCGACACTCTGGTATTGGCTGGATATTAAGAAATAGGGACGGAAATGTCCGGCATTGTGGAATGGGAAAATTTCAAGGAAGAAATACGATCGAAGAAGCAGAATTGTCTGCTCTTATATGGGCTTTACAGTCTTCTTGGGGACTGGGATACAAAAAGGTTGTCTTTGAAGGTGACAATATCAACATCACTTGACTTCTCAATGGAAAATACGACAACCATAGACTCCAAATCTACATTGAGACGATCAACCTATGGAAGCCGATGTTCGACGATATCAACTTTAGCTACAAACCTCGACATGAAAATATGTGTGCAGACCAGTTAGCTAAAAAGTCTATTTTATCTCCATATGATTGGTCTATTTACGACTGCTGTCCCCAGTTTCTTATTTCCTTTGTAATGTATGATTCCAACAATGATTATTAATAAAGGTTTAGATGGAAAAAAAAATTGGGTTTAAAAGGGTCGGGTATCCATATTCATAGGGTTTAATATAGGTTTACTCTATTAGGTTTTAGGTACGCACTGGTTTTTATTTATTTAAAAAAAATTTATATATGCCAACACAATATTTTTTTTTTTATATACCAAGATTCTTTAATAATATTTATAAAAATAATATTTAAACTGCAAAATCATATAATATATTTAAAACCAAAATAATAGTTTTTCCGTAGAACTGCAAGATCACGTAATATTATTTTTCCGCCAAAATGTAAAAGTATATATTTTCCACTTAAGCCGCAAAATTTCAGAATTGTGTTTTCCGCCATAAACAATGAAACCACAAAGTTTGACCAAAAATCATAAAATGACGTTTTTCCGCTAAAACCGTAAAATCTTGAAACTATTTTTTTTTGCCAAAATCATGAAATCGAGATTTTTGCAAAAAATTGTAAAATATATGTTTTCCCGCCAGAAACGAAAAATTACAGAATTATGTTTTTGTGCCAAAACAATAAAATTTTAGAATTGAGTTTTTCTGCCAAAATAGTAAAATCACAATTTTGGCGAAAAATCGTAAAATAATATTTTTTTTGCCAAAATCATGAAATCAAAATTTTTGCAAAAAATCGTAAAACGATATTTTTCCGCCAAAAACAAAAAATTGCGGAATTATGTTTGTGTGCCAGAACAATAAAATTTCATAATTGAGTTTTTTCTGCCAAACCATAAAATCACAATTTTGACAGAAAAATCTGAACCTTAGGAGGATTAAGAGTTTCTTTTGCTTATTTACATCATTCATAAACTATTCCCAATTCAAAAACGCATCTCTCAACAATTTAAGTTATTGTTTTCAAACTCTTGGTTTCCCACATTAAAACGGTTTCGTTATTCAGTTGACTTTGACCCCGGGGAGGGTCGGGATGTTTCAAAAACCTTAGTTGTTTTGCTTGTCGTTAAATTATGTTATGACGTTATGCTTCAAACATGATGCCAAGATATGCCCATCGAAATTACGAGGAACTTTAAAGAGAATTTTAAGATTTTATCATTAGTAGTTGTGTAACATAAGATAAGATTTTCCATTAAATGAGTACAACTAAAAAATAAAACCTAATAATAAAAAAGGATTGCAAAAGGGTGGTGAATCAAAGTTCAAAAAGAAAAGAAAAGAAAAATAATATACACAACAACAAAATTAGATTTTCGATTCATCTAGAAAAAGGATTTAAACAAAACAAAATCCTAAAAAGACAAGGATTGGGATTAGGGATCGTAAAGCATTATATAAGCATTGAGAGGGTTCTCTCTTATTTCTCACAAACACATTCATCAACACAACTTCAAATACTCTCTCTCTATATCTCTCTTATTCAGCGAGTTTGAGATCGAATCATGGCCACAAAGAAGATCTTCTTTGGCTTGGTGGTTGTGGTGATAACCTTGACGGTTCTCTTGGGTTGTTGCTCGGCAAAAACCTACAAAGTGGGAGATTACCATGGATGGACGGCCAACTAAGACATGTATTACTCTTGGGCTGAGGGTAAAGAGTTTCACGTCGGAGATTCACTCGTCTTCAACTACGATCCCAACGTCAACGGCGTGACTCAAGTTTCCGGTGGCTTGAAGTACCGGTTCTGTGACTCTTCTTCTCCTAAAGCTGTTTACAACACAGGACAAGATGTCGTAAACCTCACAGAACCAGGATATCACTTCTTCATCACCTCAAATCATAGTCTATGCACATCAGGACAGAAACTCTTCGTTCTTGTCATTCAAGAACTACCGAGCAAATCACGTCCAAGTCCTCCACCACCATCACCACCCCAGAGCAAGTCACGTCCGATTCCTACGGCTACACCACCACCGAGCAAGTCACGTCCGATTCCACCACCACCACCAAGCAAGTCACGTCCTATTCCTCCACCACCACCGAGCAAGTCACGTCCTATTCCTACACCACCGAGCAATAAGATCCTTCCGGTTGGAAAGATCTACAAGGTCGGTGACTCGAGAGGATGGAGCGTTTATAACAGTTACTACTATTACAGGTGGAGTGAGACGGAAGAGTTTTATGTTGGAGATAATCTATTTTTCCAATACAACAAAGACCTCAACGACGTTATAGAAATCAGCGATGAGCTTGAGTTCAAATCCTGCGAACCCACTTCTCGTGTAGCCGAGTACAAGACGGGACATGATCTTATTAAGCTGACCAAACCAGGAGTACATTACTTTATAAGCTTAAAGACTGGTCTTTGTCAGGCTGGGCTCAAGCTTCGAGTCACGGTGAGACCATTACCACAAGCCGTTACTTCTCCGAATGTTCCAACGAAGAGGTTGTCTCCTATTGAACGTCTCAACAGGTGGTTACGCTCTTTCAGGCCTCCTCCTCATCAATAACCACTTTCATATCAACCCTCATCGCGCGTCAAGATTAGTTTAATTAAGAGCTTCTTTTTTTTTATTATTCGATCCCTTACATTGTTTCTTTTAGACTTCTATCTCTCTCTAGTTGTTATGTTCAATTGCTTTAAGTTTTTTTTAGAATTAATTTAATAAAGATGAAAATTTACTTCAATGTTTCTGTTGACTTTGATCATGATGAGAATGCCCTAAATCATGGACTTGTTCCCTAAGACATGTTCCATGTTTAGATTCTGAGCAGCAACGAAAAGCCTTGTACAGCCTTGGCTTCTCTATTCAATATACTCAAGTGTTTATCACAAAGGATGTTGGTGAAGGTCCTAATAATTATTTTGTTTCTATTCATCACAGTTATCGTTTAATTTGAGATAAATTTACTTTTCCTAAACTTAAACATTATTAACTAAATTTGTGAAATTATATATTCTGTTTAAAACTTTTAACTTTTACTATGACTTTTGAACAGATCGTAAACTTAAACTATTTTCCAAATAGGAAACTCCATTTTTCTAGAGAATAAATAAACCTATAGAGAGTGCAACATAAATATTGTCATGTAGAGTGCAACATAAACTTGATGTGACGCCAAAAAAAATTATGATGCCAAAAAACATTTCTTAAGTAGAATTTAAAATTATGTAGAGTGCAACATCAATATTGTCAATTGAAAATTAGCTAAAAAATCTATATTAATAGGTTTTGCCTAAGCGTAATACATTGATTAAAAAAAAAGGGGCCACAAATTTTATTTATATTTTAGACCTCTTAGAGCATCATTATCGGAAGTTTTAATGAGTTTCTTAAGGGTTTCTTAGAATATAAAATAGTTGAAATAATAAAAAAGCAGCTTTATACTTAAGAACCGATTCTTAAATAAGCAACTTAAGAATCGGTTCTTAAGTTGTACGTGGCATAATGTCATTCTCTTCCTCCTCTCTGTCTCTCTTCGTGCATGTCTTTGATTGATTTTGGAGGAGTTTTGAAGCAAATCGGAGCAATCGGAAGAGAGCTACTCTGCTTCGTGATCTACAATCATCTCGATTGATACCGGGTCTGAGATGGTTTCAGCTTATCGGCGATTTTTGGAGACAATATCTGAGGGTCTCCTTCAACAAAATCCAAGAGTTTTCTTCACCAAAGCAGAGATTATACTTCTCCAATCTTGTTCTCATGGTAAGTTTATCTTTCTAATTGTATGAATTCATGTGATTTGAGGGTTTAGAAATTAGGTTTCATCGATTTTGGGTACTTCGTAGGTAGTTAAATTAGGGATAATTCAATCAATTTTTAGAGTCTGTTGTTGAATTTGTTTATGAATTTGATTAATTTCTGTGTTTATGAATTTGAGAAATTTGATTAATTCAATCAATTGATTGAAACCTCAAAATTGATTTATTCAATCAATTGATTAATTCAATCAATCAATTAATTCAAATGATTGTAAGGTTTATTTGAAATTAGTTTATGAATTTGATTAATTTCTGTGTTTTATTTTGAGGTTATCTTCGAGTGAACTGGACAGCTGCTTTGCGTTGGTAGATTGGCCTAATTTTGAGGTTATCTTAGGTTTCGTAATTATTGACCTAATATGGTAGATTGATCTATCTTATTTTGAGTAGATTTGGATCACTTATTCATACAAATCTGAAAGCTTTTAAGTCCTTATGATTCAGCTTTGATTTATATAAAACAGAGTCTTGTGATACATCTTAGTTAGTTAGTCTCTGAAATTGTTATGGTTTGAATTGTTTTGGAGAATCAGATTAGTGGGTCTCTAGCAAGGAGTATATAAAACAGAGTCTTGTGATACATCTTAATTGTTTTTGCAATGAATGTTTTGTTTAAACAAAAACAGAAGTGGAGCAAGGGAAAGCAAAAGGAGAAGGTGAACAACATGGTGTTGTTTGATCAAGCCACTTATGATAAGCTTCTTACTGAAGCTCTCAAGTTCAAGTTCATTTGGTCAGTGTTTATTTGGATGGGTTGAGAATGGATACTCAAATGAATGAGTTGCAGGTTCTGAAAATTTCAGAAAGAATGAATCACTAATTTCAACAATGAGTTTGCTTTCTCTTATTAATATGTGTTGTAACCAAAACTTCTTTCTTTCTTGTATAATTTCATACACTTAAACACTTTGCTATAAATGTATTGTAACCAAAACACTAGTCTCTTGTCTCCATCTCCCTCTCCCAAAAGATGTGCTATATATGTGTTGTAACCAAAACACTAGTCTCTTTTGATATATTGAAACACCAATTTCATACACTTAAACATCAATTTAACACCAATTTAACATACTTAAACATCAATTTCATACACTTAAACACTAATTTAATTTTCAAAAATTTATTTTTTAAGAACCCCACTTGGGGTTCTACCATTGAAAGAGGAAAACATTAAGAACTTTTGAAGAGGTTCTTAACTTTAAATTTTTTTAAATTTATATTAAAAATAATGCTAAGAAACCCATTTGGGTTTCTCCCAATAATGATGCTCTTACATGTAAGGACCAATCCTCGATAAAGAGGAGGACAAGAATAACATTATCTGCCAATCATTTATTTATCATTTGCTGTATTTTGTTTCTTTGGTTCTCCATTTTTAGGATTTTATAGTTTACGAAATTCCAAGAATTCTGTACGATATAATTTCAGCATTTAACGGAAATTTAGAAGAAAAAATCACCATAGGAAATCTTATAGAGACGCAATTTGCTTCCTCAAAAACGTTTCTTAGGTTTTCAGAAGCAGCAAGTTAGTTTGCTGATCTCAGAGTATTTGCTTCTAAGAGATTAAAATCTATATAGATCTGGTGGACATGGACACTAAACTTTGGAACAGTCAGATCTTAACACAAAGCCTTTATAATACTATGTGATTGTGATGATATATATATGCTTAGGCAGCTGGTTAGTTTTCAAAAATCCACATATATAACAAACAAACAAAAAAAAAAGTTATTTATAACTATAAACAACCAATTAAATTTGGCAACTTATCACTAGGAATCGATGTTTAATTAAGTTGTTTAACTAAGAATTTGCAGATTTGTTATCTAATTAAACTTTTGGCACAAAGAATAAAAAAAACTAAGCAAATCCCATAATAGTGAATATTACAACAAACAAACAAAAATATCTCACTTTAACCACCGGAGATCAGTCGTAGAACAAGGCGAGAATTTTCCGGCAAACCCATCACCATAACAACAAGAATAATCAGATTCGTGATCTCCCCAAAGACAACCATTATAAGCACTCTTAAAACTCGGACTCCTCAAACTCTCTTCCTCCGCATAACACAGCCGTTTCTTCACCGTCCCAACCGGTCTCCGCCGTGGCGTGCTCTGAGTCCTTGCCTTAGCCTTAGCCGACTCAGTTGCCGACATGTAATTCGGCTGCACCGACGAAGGCGAACATGGTATTCTTGGACTAGCTGATCTCACCATAACGGTTCTTGAAGCTCTACAAGACGGTGGAGTCGCTGGATACGATCTTTGATGATGAGTGGTTACAGTCTCAAGAGTCTTGATTGGATCTTTGTTTGTGAAGTTGGTGATTGTGTCGTCCCATTGCTTTGTAGCCATCCATCTATCAAGCCATTTGCTTCTCTCTAGAAACTCTCTGTCGTCGCCAGTTGATTGATTCCGGTAAGACCGACTCCGAAGCTGTTACATAGACGGAGTTAATTAGTATCCTTTATCACTAAAACTATATTTTTATAAATAAAATTTTGAAATATAAAATTAGTTTAATTAGATGTGGTAAAAGAAAATTAGTCTAAACTTGATATCAATTTTTTGTTTGTTAAATTAATAAAATCTAAACACAAAATTTTAAATTTTGTGACTTAACTCTTAAAAAATAAGTAAATTATAAGTCCTAAAACATAATCCCTAAAACCTAATTTTTTAATCTAAAACCTAAACAAAATTTATACTCCTATATCTCAGTATTTCCTTAATTTTGAAAGATGTCAAGTTTTATTTTAAAAGAGTATTTTTGCGCAATGATAAAAAAATTTGACCAAAAACTAGAATTATAAAATAATTATTTTGTCGTATTGCCATTAATTAATTAATTTTTTTCTTTATTCCTATTTATCTATTTTCTTAAATTTTGTCATTTACCTAATTCTCTTTAAAAAAAAATTTTTCCCAATTAACCCCAAAAGAAATCCAATAATTGATTTTTTAAATACCTGATTAGAGAGAGCAAGTGCTTGAGCTTTCTCTCGTCTAATAGCAATCTCTAATTTCTTCTGCAAAATCAATTCTGTTTCCTCAGAGTTAAATTCATTGGTACATCTACTCATGTCCCTCGACTGCAAAAGAATAAGATAATTTATTGTGTCAGCATCACAAGAACAATTAAAAGATATGGTTTTGTTATTTTTTTTGAATCACTAACCAAAGATCTACGGCTACTAATGTCTTGAAGATATGTTTTGGTGTCCCAAAAACCGTTAGATTGAGCGAACATTGAGTTACGTCTTGCTTCCATGTTACAATAACTCGATGGTGATGATAAGACTCTTGAACGTTGGTTATGATTAAGGACTTGAACTTGAACTCGAACCAAAGCCTTGATGCATCTTAAAGTGAGTTTTGCTTGGTTTCGTACATTGTTACCTCTCACTAATGCTTGTAGCTTCACTATCCCTTTCAATGCCCGTAATGCCCTCCTTGCCTTTTTTCAAATAAATGTAAATATTAGACAAATTTTTAACAAAACAAATTTCCAAAAATTTCATTTAAACTTATTTAGGAAAATAACACACCAATTTTTAACCATAAAAAATCTAATCTCACATGACTTATAAAATTATTTGACAAAAATTCCACTAAAAATTTAGACCTCATTGTAGAAACAAACTCCAACAACATTTTCTTATAGAATTTCCAAAAAAATTAAAAATATATAGATTTTTTTTTTTTTGTTTTTGTTTGTTTTTACTTACGAGGTAGCCTCGGAAAGCTGTCTGAATAATAATGGCAGCCCAATGACGTCTAACAAAACCCGGAGCTGCCTTTAGTTTAACAATCTCTACTTCAGCTTCATCCACGGTGGAGATAGCCAACGCCGGTCTATCTTCCTCCTCTGCCTCCACCGTGGAAATCGTACGGACAGTGTCGGTTACAGAGTCTATAGTTTCAAGTTTGGTCTTTCGAAAAACCCATCCTTTCTTTTCTTTTTTCTGCAATTAGCTCAAAATATGAAAACTTTTAAGAGTTTTAAAAATCTATTTAGAAAACAAGATTAAGTAGTAGTTGAAATTAAGACCTTATAATCAGTTTCTTTGTGGTGAGTCTTTTTGTCGGAGTCTTTTGACGGTGACCAGAGAATCTTCTTCACGGCCGTGAACCATGACGTTCCGTTCTTCTTAGCCATCTTAAGTTAACGTTTTACTAGAAGAATCAACGAACCAGAGAGAAAAAAAGAACGTATTCAGCTAAAGTGAAGTTGATGCTCATGTGACTACACCACGAGACTCAGAAAGATAACATGAATGTGAGTAAATATATATACACACGACAAAACCAATAAATAAATAAAAACAATAAGAAACCCATAGATAAATGAGTTAATTCAGTAGTATATGGCAAGAATAATAAAATTTGTTTAAATGATAAGAAGATACTGCCAAAAATTTACATTTGTTAAATTTATGTCATGTTATCTTTTTTTGTTGATAGATATACCAATAGTTAACATGTTAAGCGACAATATAGAGTCTGAAGATCTGATATATCATACTTTGTATCATTGTATGAGATAAATAGAAATATGTTTTATAAATTGGATAATCACCTAAAACAATAACATGTTACGTATAAAACCACATCTCCTAAAATATATCACATGCATGGATAAAAAATTTGGACAACGTGTTTTTATTATAGATTTTATCTGCATAGTAAAATATTTAATCTTTTTAAAATTTTAAATTTTTTATTTTCATGGTGAATAAATACTGCAAAATGAATATAATTATGAAATTATTATAACTAGGGATCGGATATCATATTAAGGGTTATTTATCTATTGCTTGATTTTTTATACACTTAAAACAGTATCACTTTCTCCACTAAACAAAAAGTAGAAAGTGTAACAGCTGTTGATGAATCAATAATGCTTAGGATAAAACAAAAATAACTAAATTAAGAATAGACTAAAATATTTGTGATGATTATATAACAAACGGGGCATCAAAAATATTGCAGCTTTTTGTTATTTTGAAATATTAATAGGCAAGTGACACTTGCACAGATGTTACATGAAATTATTAAATATAATAATTAATATATATAGTAAATGAAGATTTGACGGTCCAAGATGACATTGTAAATATTTTCAAGAAGGAGAGAGCCACAGACTTTAATGCCTCGTTGCACCAAGAATCCAAAGTTCCCAAATGATTTTATTGTTTTTCTTTTTTTAATGCTTTCATTCTTTTGTAAATTGTAATTTAGCTCTCTTTGATTGTTGTCACGTGTTAAACAATATAGATTCCACTAACTACATTTCTTCGTAAATTGCAAAATGCAAAGAAAATAGTAGAAAATTAGTGTGATATATACAATTTGGGTGGCTAGAGAATGTAGTCTTCAAGAACTGTTGGATAAGAAATAGTCAGAAGTTATATCTCTTAACAAAAAAAAAAAGAGAAATAGTCAGAAGTATTTTATTGGAAATCTCTTTTTTTTATTATTACAATTAGGGTAAACCACACTGATAAATTTACGAATATGAATGTCTTATGGAAAAATTATTGATTTTCTAAGTATAAAGTTACAAAAGATATTGAAATATTCATTTATATAGAGACAAAAATTGGCATACATTTTCTAAACGAAAACAAATACAAAAATATATATATATATATTAATCAATAAAGCTAAGTTTTTAAACTATTATAATGTAAATAATAATTTAATAATTCTCTAAGATAATTTCACTATGAAAAAATTAGGGAAAAACCTCAAGTGCCCAATTAAAAAGTCACCGGTCACGGACATTATCGAAAACTGATTTCAGAATTAAAACTCTGAAAATATAAGATCCTGATGCAGCATAAATGATAGATACGAATACGAGGATAATAAAAATGAGGCGCGCAAATGAAGGACGACAAGACCTCGAAGACTACAAAATAATGGTTTTAGCCAAAATACAACTTTGAAACTGAGATTCTTAAATATTTTTTAACTTTTATATAGATAGCATCGAGAAAAGGTCTCATGAGTGAGTTTTGCTGGGACTAGTCAAAATCTCCAATGTCTAAAAATTATTGGGAGTGAACGTTTAGGTTTAAGCACATTGGTAGTGGTTTTGATAAAGCTTGTAAGAATTAAATATTTAATTTACCGATAAGATTCTAATTCTTTTGTATGTAACTATGTATCATGAACCTCCTTTTTATGCTTTTACTTACATTGATAGTTGATTTATTTTCTTTGAAAATGTACATCTCAAAATTCTTTCTCATTTAACGGTAACAAAAATTGGAAAACCAATTAATTATCTAAAACGATGCAGTACATGTAAAGATATATGAGTAGTCCATATAGATTATAACAATCAATTTAAAGTTTATTCTCCTAAAGCTATTATTAGGAGGAATTAGTAGGTGGGATTTAGATTTAGCATTAGTAATGTAAATTAGAAAATAGAGACTAGAGTGCAAGATGAGAGACCATGCCCATGTGAGTTAGTTGTCTATAAGTTTCATAAAGTGAACAATAAATCTAAAATAATTGAGTTTTGTTTTAAAGGTCATAAAATAACCGAGTTTATAAAGAATTAGCAATTGATATTAATTGTTCAATTATTACTGACATTTGTTTTAATTAGTATGATTAGGGTACTCCTATAATCTCAGGACAATAAAGTCATTAACACTGACCACATAATGGGACCTGGATAAGGCCTGAGCCAATAGGGGCATTGTCCTGCACTCTGCGCCTATCAATAATTGATTAATATTGTTGTTGTTTCCTCCATAACTATTCTTTTCCAAAAATAATTTGCTTTTTAATTTAAGACACTGTGTTATTGGTTTGTATACTAGTAATGGGCCATAAATGGTTCATTGGGCTAGGTTTTGCTTGCCTCACTATCTCACTAGGTTGTGAAGAAACAAAAAATGATTAATAGGGGTTGATTTTCAAAAAAATTTAAAATAAAATCTACATCAAATATCGAAACTCAGAAGAGAAGACAGTGCTGTCTAATCAAAAGATAAAACCTAAAAACATAGTGTCTAATCAATGCTTGTTGGGCCATAACATTCAGAAATTTGGTCGTTTCCATAGTGCGTGAATTTAAGTTGGATTCAACGGAGTTAAACATCCAAATGAATTTAAACAAATCAGAGAAGGGTTAAACAAATCAATAATTAAAATCAGAAATTAGCTCAACGTAAGATAACTGTTTCAGCTCAACAGAGAGTTCGAAATTTAAAATGTAAATGGACAGATTTAATACGTTACTTACATTTGGGCCGTAATAAACATCCAAAACGTTAGTAAGGTACTAAGGTGCATAAAGGATGATCTTTGTGTGAACGTGCCTAATTAGGTAAGGCCAACGTGTGTAATTGATCACCAAAGAAGTATCTAAAATGAAATACAAACTCAAAAATAATTGTGATGAATCCAGATTTTGGAACGCCGTAGGTTCTTTTTATTTTTTGGTTTCCTGGTAAATATCAGTGTTGTTGGATCTTGTTCGGTTCGAGCTCTTGTTGGTTTGTGTTAGATTTTTGGTTTTTCCGTTCTTTTTTCTTGTTAATCTTTGTAATTGTGTCAAAAACTTAAAATAGTATAATACTTAACACGTTTTACCAAAAAAAAAGGAAAAAAATCTATTATAAATGATTTGATAGTGTCTGTTTGGTTTGTATTCGAGTGTTAATTATATATATCTTCAATATTGAGATTAGTTTACGTTATATACCAATTATTATTTTTTTCAACTAAATTCAAATTTGGATTTGATTTTTATTTTTGATATAAAAATAATGAATCAATTTAAACCATTATATTATATGATTTAGTTTTTTGTTAGATAAGTTTGGTTTGCTTCAAATCTTATAGTATTAGTTTATCTCGATTAAACATATATACACCCTTACTTAAAAGTGTTACTTTGTATAAGTTTCAAAAGTGTCAGCAAATGGAGAAAACACAACCACTGGTTCTTGGACATGGAAGAAACAACTAAAGTTTCATCCAACCATCAAGGGAATTTATTTGGATGAAGGTTTGAACTCTATCTTATTTTGGACTATCTTAATAGACTTGATTAGAGACTTTGGTATATGGCAGCTAGGTTTGGGGCGGTATGCTAAAGTTATGATGTTGTTGTGAAGGGAGAATGGTCATTCCGTTCTTGCAAGATACCTGATCTTTTATGAGTGATTTCTCAAATAACGACATCAACGTTCCCCACTTGGCACTTGGTGAGGATCATGTCCTTAGGTGTCACTCGTTTTTATATATGGTGTATTGAGAACATTTCTCGGCTTCAAAAACATGGGATCATGTGCGTTTTCAGCAATTTAAGAAAGATTGGAGTTAGATTGTTTGATTCTCGCAATGGGTACAACGTTGAAAATCAGGTTATCTACGGGGACATGTACTCGAATTTGAGGTTATATTTAGACTTGTTGTTTGTGTGGCAAACCAGATGAGACGCAGAATATTTATTCTTTATGTAGCTTTACTATTTGGTGTCCCTCCCGATCTAGATTGGACAGAGACCTTGCATTTCGATTTAGCTTAATTTCCATCTATTCCAAATGTTGTCCTTTTTTTTTTTTCCCTTTCCACGTTTGCAAATAACCATTTTTTGTTAAGAAGTAAATCTGATGTATTTTTTTATAAGGAAGACTTCATGACATTTTGTGAGATACATTGCTTTAGTCATCAAGGCTTCAACCACTGTAGCATAAGCTTTAGCTACCTACCGTCGCAGGTGTCATAGAGTGGAGACTCTACATCTTACTGAAGAAGAGTTGGAAAAGGTTAGAACTATTAATCGTAGCAACAGTATAGACTTATCTCTATGGTGTTGTAAGGAAGGCAAATTTATGTCGAAATTTTCCTTAAAGGATACATGGAATCAACTGTGAGATGTAGTTCAACCCAAAAAAATTGGTACAAAGGAGTGTGGTTTACTCATGCAACACCTAAGTATTTGTTTATTGTTTGGTTGGTTGTGCATAATCGACTTACAACGTGAGATAAAATGATGGTTTGGAATGGAGGTATAGACCCAAAATGTGTGTGTTTGTGAGGCTCCAATAGAAACACATGATCACATTTTTTTTCTCTTGTAGTTATTCTTTACAAGTATGGAATCAACTTACTAGAATAATACTTGATCAGAAATACACATGAAGGTTTAGTGATATTCGCTCTGCTTTGTCCGATTCAACCCTTAGCTGCACGCCGCGTTTCGTGATGAGGTATGTATTTCAAATATATACCATATGGAGATAAAGAAACTTTTTAAAAAAGACATGTTGAAGTTCCGGTTCAGCCAAACTCCTTAATTAAGAGTAACGATTGCATTTGTTCTCAATTGCCTATCCTCGCTTAATGATATGCACTCATCTCAACCAAGCAAAAGCCTAAGACTCTGCTTTGCGACAAGAAGTTGACTTTGACCACTGCCATGTTTATATGTTTCCATGTTCTGTTTTTTTTTTCCAAATCTACTCCATTAAACGTTAAACAAATGATGCATTATATGTAACACAACTTTTTGGTGAATATAATTTTGCATTCATACAACAAAACATAAATAAAGAAAAAGATATTTCAAAAAAAGAAAAGAAAAAGACTTGCATGCATAAGCGGTAAGCCGAGACGAGTAACCTCCAGAGACGGATGTAGATTACGAATGAGAGAAGCAGTTGCCCCTTCTAAAATTTTCAAAACTACCATAATCCTTTAAGGATTTACAATAATGCCCTCCCCTATAATTTTTAAAACTAGTTTAATTTTGTAAAGGTTTGTAATAATACCCCAGAGCGAATACTTTAAAAACTGCTCTTAGTTTAACGCTTAAAACGTGACTGTGTACTGTGTAGGCTCCATGTCCCAATTTGAAAAACAGTCATTCGATTTCTTTTATTTTTTTGTTCTTTTTGAAAAATTAGATCTACGAGAAAATGTCACCAATGTTTTCGATTGGATAAATGCACCCGGAGTTTTTTTTTAAAAAAATCTCCACTTTAATTTCTAGCGTACAACTCAAAATTCAATATTTTATATCAAGATTTTTAATATAAAACCTATTTGAACTCATTTATATTATTGAAGAACTTTTTAAGTTTTTTTTTTTCTTAAATCAACTGTAAACAATTAGAATCACTTATATACATCTCTCAAGATATTTTAAAAACCATCTTAATCCATAGCTATTTAAATCTTATAAGTTCAAACTTCAAAGAAATAGTGAAACTTTAAATCTTCAATCAGTCACCATTTATCTTTAACTTTACTTTACTACAAAACCTTTGATTTTTTTCTCAAATTTATATAATTGTTTAAAGAGTAACAAAAGCCAAAGTCACATTTTTTCTACTTTTATAGAGTTTCTGTCTTAATCTCACGTTACTCGACCGTTCCTCTCAAAATTTTCAAAAACTCAATTTTTCAAATCTCCAAGAAAAAGGACTTTTCCGGCGTTAAATTTGAGATTTTTTTTTTTTTTATCTCCGGTGATAATGGGTTGCGTTTCATCGAATCTTCTGAATCACGACGAAGACTTCCCTCAAATCGGCGGCAGCTCCGCCTTCGGCCACCACATCGTCAAACTTACCTCCACCACTTATGGTCTTCTCACTCTCGATCCTCCTCCTTCTTCTCCTCCTATGACTCCGCCGGAGAAATTCACCATCAGTACCAAACCTAAGTCGCTATGGTCTGAGCCAAGGCTAATCAAGTCAGAGCCAGAAGTTATTAACTCCTGGGAGCTTATGTCAGGCCTTGACGGCGAAAGTTTCCGATTCACGCCTGTTCCGAAGACTCCGGTGAAGTATAAAATCTTCGGCGGTGAAAACAAAGAGAATTCAGATCCTAATCGGAGTAACCCTAGAAAATCGTTGATCGACGAGGTTTTGAAACCGTTAGATCCGAAATTGAACAAAGAGGATTCGGATCCTAATCCGAGAAACCCTAGAAAATCGTTAGATCTGAAATTCGAAAGGATTTGTCCTCCGGGAGGAGAGAATCGTGTGGTGATCTATACGACGTCGTTGCGTGGCGTGCGGCGGACATTTGAGGCTTGTAACGCCGTGAGAGCTGCGGTGGAGAGTTATGGTGTTGATGTGTGTGAGAGAGATGTGTCTATGGATAGAGGATTCAGAGAAGAGCTTGTTAGTCTCATGGCGAAGAGAGTTGGGAACGATGAAACGACGGTGGCTGCATTGCCGCCGAGAGTTTTTGTTAAGGGAAGGTACATTGGTGAAGCAGAGGAAGTGTTGAAACTTGTCGAAGAAGGTTCTTTCGAAGAGCTGATCTGCGGGATACCGAGAAAGAAAGCGGGAGGATGCGAAGGCGGTGCGTGTGATGGATGTGGAGGATTGTTTTTCTTGCCGTGTTTCCGGTGTAACGGAAGTTGTAAAGTGGTGAAAGGATGGGGTAGTGCCGCCGTGGTTGTTAGATGTAATGAGTGTAATGAGAATGGTCTTGTTCCATGTCCGATCTGTAGCTGAAAGAGAGAGCTTGAGTAGGATAATTCTATGTTTGCTCTGAGATGAAATTATGTGTTGTTAGATCCATTATGTATAATTCAATACAAATCCTCTTTGTTCTATGATTTCTTCTTCTTCTTCTTGTTCAGACTTGTTCAATTGTGATTTGAAGCTATTTGATCACAATAGGTTCAAGTTTTATCCAAAGCACAGAACCATGTGACTCATGGGTTCAACATTTTGGCTTAATTTGGACTGAACTTACCAAACTCACTCCATTTTGTGCTGTGAACCAATGATTACACCTCTGGATTTGAATGGTTACATCGATCCCTGCGTATTTAGTTGTTTATGGATGGTAATGAATCTTCTATAAATGAAATAAGCTTTGAGGAAAAAAAACATCAATCTTGGTGAAATTCACAAAACGAGTAATTTCAACGAACCAAGAAGAAGATAAGTAACTTATAAGAGTCGCATTGTTGGTAATATATCTAAAGGCTGTGACACCTCGCGGCGATTTTCTCTGTCGGATACAGAATCTGAAGAAGACTTGTTAGGTTTTCGTTTCTTCTGTGTTTCCTCCTTGTGGATTTGATTAAAATTTCTATCAGCTTTGGCAACGATCTTGGAGACAGTGAAACCATAGTCTTCAAAAGTGTGTGCTCGTTGCGGGAGTAATGAGTCACCGCAGAAGACATCGATCCCTTCGTAAGTCCATACACCTAAAATTGCTTCTCCTTTGAGTCCTATTGCAAACCAACCGAGACCCGAAACAGCAATATCTACTGAACTTGTGTCCCAACTGCTTCCACTCACTCGGAATTCCTTTCTAACCCATTTCCCTAACTCTTCAACCCGCTTCTCCCCAATCGGCGGCTTCATCGTGAAATCAAAATGTAAACAAAAGTTAAAACTTGTATCAAAGGCACTGTTCAAATCAAGCTTTAATCCTAACTACTTCAAGTTAGCTACAATCTGATCTTTACCTACAATCAAAATGTTCCTCCAATTAGGTTTCTTTTGATACTGATTATGTTTTGGAGATAAAAAGTTGTAAACTAAATGTTGTTCAATCCAGAAACTCATCATATTTCTATCCTCTACAACTGAAAAAAACAAAGCTTTTACCTGTAATCGACAACCGAAATGGTCCTCTAGTGTTTTGTACGCATTCTCCTTCTTCCCCATATGAAGTGGAACATAAGGAGACGCCCAAACCGTAACATATAGAGAATCTACAGATGATTCATCAACGTCAAGTCTCATTAACCCACCGATATGAACTGTATAACCTTCCTGCAAAGCAAAAAAATCCACTTTGCTTAACATGTAATCCAAAAGCCAACAAAACATTCAATCTATTAAACCAAAACCTTGATCCTGTAAGTCCTTGGTTTAAGCTCCTTGCTAATATGAACAAGTCTCTGCTCTTCTCTCGTAAGCCTAGTCGTAATCTGATGCGGATTCAACAATCCAGGAGTATCAAACAACTTAGCCTCAAAAGGCAAAACACCTTCAACTCTAATTATCCCCAATGTAGTTCCAGGCACAGGAGCCTCAGTCAAATGCCAAACTTTCCCACCAACAACCTTCCCAACCGCATTAATAAGCGTACTTTTCCCGGCGTTCTGCGATCCAACCGCCCAAACATGACCTCTCTTACCCGCCATAGCCGCAACATCTTCAACCAAATCCTTAATTCCCCAATTCTTAATAGGACTAACAAAATGTAACTTAGTAATCTTACTTAACCCACCTTCACGAGCTCTTTGTCTAACCCAATGCTCAAACCTAGTTGGAGATAACGAACTTGGTAACAAATCAATCTTAGTCACTACAACAACAACTCTAGGCACATTTCCTGATTTACCTTCTTTCCAAGCTGTATCATTCTCATCTATTGTTCTTGATACAAGCTTAGCTACTCTCTTTGGGAAAGAACCATCAAAATCTGAAGCATCAACAACCATTAAAACAACGGTTCTAGCACCAGAAGTTGAACCTAATCGTCTTCCAACAGTATGATCAAAATCAAAATCAGGAAGAAGATTCTCCACTGTTGGATCTTTCACTTTCCCGTAATGTCTAAGTGAATGACACCTTGCACATACCAAAGGTCGTTCTTGCTCTGTTTCATCATCTTTAGGGTTGTTTAGGTCAGAACTGTTTGGTTCTTCAGTGATAAACCCTCGTTTGATTGAATCGATGAATTCAGGTTCTTGTGAGATTGGTATGAGATGACGAAGATTCATCATTTCGTTGTTGTTTGGTTTCTCTGTTGATGGTTTGATGAAGAAACCTGGATGTTTTGGATTTGAGTTTTGCATATGAACTCCACAACCTGGGCAAACGGAGATAGTGATTGAAGTGGGATCATTGTAATTACCATCTCGGTTTAAAGGTAGGAGATTTGAAGAAGAAGATGAGTAGAAACGGAGAAATGGTGAATTTGATTTAGTGTTGGAGTTATGGTTATTGAGAAATGAAGTAGATGGGTTTGGTTTGGTGCGTATGGAAGATTTGAAGGAAGAGAGAGGAAGAGCAAATAAAGGTTTAAGCTTTGATGATGAAAGCTCTCTTGCTGCTTTCGAAAGCATTGCGGCGGTGTTGGAATGTAGTCGACGGAGATGAAGATTTTGGAGATTGAGCCGAATTTTAAAAATCTGAAATTTTTAGGGCTTTTTTGTTTTGTTTTGTTTTGCTTGGAGGAGGAAGACGAGAGTATTTAGTTTGAGAAAATTGCGAAATAAGTAGCTGTAGTATTTGTGGTTTGCAATTAAGTACCTATACTATTGTTTGTGTTATAAAATATTCCTTATATTAATTTTAGGAGAAACAGTGAAATTTTTATTTTAATCACTAATAAAAGAATTTAGTGAAACCTGTAAGAAAATAAACTTTTTTCGAAGACCATTATTGAGTTGATTTACAAAAAAATGTTTGTTAAGAGTAATCGAAAGTAATAAAAAGAAGATGAATTCAACAACACAAATAGTAAAAAGAAGAAAAATAAAACAAACCAAGAGAAAAAAGCAAACTATTATCCTTTGCTATCTGTAAGTACTCAATTGGTTAAACATTAGCAGAACTAAGAGTAATTAGTTTTCAATTTTTTCCGGTTAATAAGTGTTTCCAATCACACTTTTTTTTTTAAATCTAAAAAAATCAGTCAAACTCTTAAAATTGAAGTTAGAAAACAAATTGTGCAAGATTTGTAAAAGATTTTTGATTTTTTAGGGTTAGATGTAATCAAAACCGAGTTGTTGGTTTTTGGTTTGTTTTTAGCTGATTTGTAATCAAAACCGAGTTGTAATCTAAATTTTAGCTGATTTTTTCTTTTGTTTATAAAACACACATTCACTCGATTGGGAATCAAAACTTCACTTGCTTTACTATTATTCTCTGTCATTACGTTTTTATAATAAGATTACAAAATAAACTAGTACTTAACTACTCATTACAACAATTTTGATCTTTTGTTTTTAGTGTGTTTTGGAAAGTACAAAAGTGTCAAAGCTAATAGAGGGGGAGAATGGAAAAAGAGAAATTCTCGAAAAGCGCAAAGATGGATCAACTAAGTGTAAATGCGACGAGGCACCACATATGTTTGTGACGTGTTATACTTGCAAATGACAAAAATGTCCTTTGGAATTTTCCAACCATTAGAATTGCTCAACTCTGACTAAGTTTGACTTATTTGATATTTTACATTTGACAAATTCAACATTTGACTGATATGTTTTTCGCTGATGAAAAATAAAACTGTAAAAGATACAAATATTCAGTGTAAAATTAATTTTCCAAGATTCAAGATAAAAGATAACGTTTCTGATAGTTCTAATTTAAATATTTTAGTGACAAATTAGATTCCCGTTTCCGAGTTTAAAACGAAAACAGAATTTGATTTCTTCTACTAAGAACATAAGACTATTTTAGTGACAAATAAGATTATACTAACACGATTCAATCGGTCATAAACTAGAAAACGAGAATATAAAAGAGGAAAGAAAAGGGTTTAAACTCTAAAAAGTTGAAACATATTACGCATAAAAGCAAGTTTCTAATAACTCAAGGGGTAAGAGTATAAATAACAAAAAACGCCCATTAAACAGAGACAAACTTAAAAAGCCTCTCACTCTCAGTGTTTTTCTCTTCGGCTCTGTGTAACTAAACCCAAATCTTAAAAAACTCTCTAAGAGATTTACCCAAAAGATCCCAAAAGCAAAAGGCAACAGAAGCATCATCAAGCTTCCAGCATTACATACGAGAAAAACAAAACAAAAGACAAACATTCTTTACATGTCTGAGGAGCAGAGGAGAAACATATATATTAAAAACCTTAAGTAGCAGCTACTGTTAATGCCTTGGATGTCGCGGGTTCGCACCAGAACGAACAGGTGTCTTTGATGGACTCACCCTACAGATCAAACCATCAAAATACGATTAAAGTTCAGATTCATAATCAAAATATAAAGAATGTGAAAGAGTTGGTTTGTTCTTTGGACCTTATTGGTAAAGAACCAAGAAGGACACCACTGCAGTTGAGAGCAGCTATCGCGCTTTCCGCCTGCGGAATAGTAAAAAGATCAATACTTTGAAACTTAATCTATCGATATAACCGTAAAAAGATATAAAGATCAATTCTTTGAAGCTTAAGTTATCGATATAACCGTTAAAAAGATATAAAGATCAATACTTTGAAGCTTAATTTATCGATATAACGTGAAAAGATGTAAAGATCAATTCTTTGAAGCATATGTTATCGATATAACCGTAAAAATATGTGTGTTTTAAACAAGTTTTTGATAAAGATCACTGATAAAGCAATGCTTACCATGACAAACTCGACGAAACCGATGCGAGTTGGATGATGATGATCTCCTAACAGCCTCAGACGGTACACTTCTCCACACACAGCCTCAAAAAAGAGCTTTATGTCTGCTTGAGTGAGCTGTTGAAAATGTGAAACTAATCAAAGTTAGCTACTTTAACTTTCAAAATAGCTCAACCAAGGAAACTAATTCGAGAAATGTCACCTTCTTGTCAATGTTAGTGCAGTAGATAGTTCTAGCACACATCTCACGCTCATCTTCAGTCTTAAAGAACCAAAAACAAGACTAGAAATCAATATCTTGAAACTAAAAAAAACCATTCAGAATGTAAAAAGTTCTCACCCTTGGCAAGAATGTGGGATTAACCGGTGCAATAGCGGTTTTGGATGGCATAACCTTCACAGGATAGAATCCAAGCATCGTCCCAGACAAATTCAACGCAGCCCTCGCACCCCCTACAAGTCCCAAATTGGTTAAAACCATTAACCAAGGCATTGTCCAAGAAACAGATTACATAATGAAACTAATGATACCTTCATCAGTGAACTCAATGAAAGCAAACCGAAGTACTGAGTTAGGGTCACCACATATACGACAGTCAACAACCTAAAGTAACCAAATATAAGTCAACACTACACACAACAAGACAAAGATTGGAGTCTAAAGATGAACTTTTAGAAGTTACTTAAACCTGTCCAAAGCCGATAAATAAACCAGCAAGCTGCTCCTCAGTGACCTAAACCCAACAAATAAGATAAGTCTAAGTGACAGATTACAGTAAAGCCTAAGATAGAATCATTGAATAAAGGTGGAAGCTTTTTAAAACCTGTTGGTCAACATCAGACACATAAACAGTTCTTCGAATGATCTCGTCACGTTGAGCCAAACTTGTCCGAGCATTCATTCTTCGTTTCCCTTGTTGTCCGAACGATTTCTTCTGTTTCAAATCAAACCATTTTGCAGTAAAAAGACACAAAAAGGTGAGATTTTTCAACTCATAAACACACAAGATAAGACAGAGAAGCACAGTTTAAAGGATAATTTGGTAATTTCAAATCCCAAAAATCACAGAGAAGAGAGAAGAGAAGAAACGTGTGTTTTTACCCGACGAAAACCGCCGTCTTCGTTGACGGGAAAATTTCCGGCGGCAGCACCAAAGCCATTATAAACGGTGAAGAAACCACCGTTAACGCTGTTAAATCCTTTAACAACTCGTTTAGTGTGTGAAGGAGGAACAAACTCTTTAGCCATAGGATTAAGCTTAGATAAGAGCTCATGAAGCTCCCTCATATCACGCTTATAGCTCTCACCACCGTCGGATCTCTCAACGTGGGATCCGATCTCACCGTTGATTTCATTTCCACCGTGATCGTTGCTGGAAGAAACTCCTGATTCTTGACTGGTTACAGAAGACGGCGGCGACGGCGAGATCACACTAGCAGCAGCCTCTGTATTAGCTCCGACGCTCTCAACGATCGCCATGATCAGAAATTTTGGTAAAATCGATCAAACCCAGAAATAAAAATCCGATTTTTCAGAGAACCCAAGAACGAACGATCAAGTGAAGCTAAATGAGGGGAACAGTAGTATAAGAAGGAGCTACCAAGAAAGAGAAGAGGAAGAAGAGGACAAAAGAGTAATTAACTAAAAGATTAATGGTAACTAATTTTGATTAGATGAGGAAGATTAGCGAGGTTCGTTGGAAATGGTAGAGATTAAAAAGCCCAAATCTGATTTTAACTTTTTTACCGCGGTTAAAAAAGTTAAAAACGATCGGATAAAGTAGAAGAAGAAGATCAGTTCGTACTACAGAGAAAAGATCACGCTCTTAAAAAGTTAAGTGTTCTCTGCTATTTTCGGACAGAGCTAGATCGTAGCAAACCTGAATCTACAACTCTAATATTTATCCAAAAAAATATATCCAGAAAATATGTTATTTTTGGCATTCTATATTTATGTCACCAAAACCAAAACATTTACTTGTTTTGTCTTTGTCATCAACTAAATTACCAAAACATATGTTTATGGCATCAATTGTACGAAATTTAGTTTGATGAGAATAGAGATTTTAATTACAGTTGCATAATAATAATAACAATATAAGTAAATTAACGTTGATATGATTATATATCGTGAGTAATCTATAAGTTTCCACTCTAGTAAACAATAACAAAATAGTAGTTGGGACTTATGAGTTGGGGATTAACGTAATGATATGGCGAATCGAATAGTAAATTAACACATGGCACAAAACGAATGCAAACAGTGTATAGTGTATAGTATGTTTTCTTAAACAAAATGCTTTAAACAATGACCATCGATGGTTATAATCCTTGTTTTAAAAATTGCATGTCTAGCCGTTTAGTCAGTCGTCTAATCGGTTAATGGTATCTATTTATTACGATTTTCTCTAATCAAATTCATTAATTGCTGGACCAATTTATCACCTATTAATCCATCTAGACCGATAAATCCTCGCCTAAACCGATTAAGCCCAAGTTTTTCAAAAAAATAAAAATTGGTCAAATTTATTATTTTACACAATTTAATAAAAGTTTGGGCTAATTACAAAAAAAATCTAGTAACATTCCATTTATATTTATTTGTTCTATGTCTAATTCCTGATTTTGAACCTTAATCGAGATCAAAATAAACAAGATCAAAATACTCATAAAATCGCGAAGAAATCAACTATATTATCAATTGTATATTTGTACTATACATTCATAATATTATTTTTTAATAAAAACTAATTTCTGGTTAAATTCCGTATAATTTCCGATTTTGTTATTAGGCGTTAAACCCACTTCAAACTCCCGACTAATGGCTAGCGATTTTTTAACATGGATCATAACTCGTCTTATTTATATCTATGGTCATAATGTCTTATATATATAAACATAATTTAATAATTATAATCAGAAATGTAAATCTTCAAGTATAGGAGTATATGCCTCATACGATTACGAAGAATAACATATGTAAAATTCTCCACAAAATGATTTATATGAACCAAAGTTAGGTTGCATTGTAAAAGAGAGTTGTTCTATGTAAAATCAACGTATATTATTAGAAAAGACTTTTAGAGAACATAAAGAAAGTTAAGTATTGTAGCCATTCACTTACCACAAATATTTCTAAGTAGAGGATTGAGGATGCACCACACTTCTTTGGCCAAAATACAAGATATTAGGATGTATCGACCGTCCTCTACTTGAATGCATTGCACTTATACAACTTGAAGAACCAACAATTCTGTTTTACCAAAGGTATGGTGGTTTAGTGGTAACACAATGTATTAGTTATTTTGTGCTCTGGATTTAATCCACCTTTGAAATAGAGAGACATTCTTTAAATATGAATGGATTAAAAACTGGTTTTAGATACCGAAATAAATTATAGATCAAAGGTCCGAAACACTCGCCATTTATCAAAAAAAAAAAAAAAAAAACATAATGCCGTACGGTTATATAGAAATAAAGTGTATTATTTTGTATATCGTTTAAAAATACAAAAAACATAAAGACGCGTCTTCGAGAAAGTGAAGAAAATGACTGGAACATAAAGTGTCGCGATAAGTTCTCGTGACTAATAGTTCCCACTGTCTTAAAGCCATGGTACGTTCTCATGATTTTGATTACCATCAATGCCAAATGAATAGGACGTAAACTATAAACCATTAGATTACAAGTTTTTATCGTTTCTATAGAAATATGAGTTGTGATTGTAAAAGATGTATACATTTTCAACAACTTTATAATTTCAAATCCAGTCAAATTTTTTGTAAAAGGTGAATTGAATTCACTTAATTCTACTTTAAAGAAACTTAATGACTTCACAGTATTTTATATATAAAAAATTATTTTGTATATCGTTTGTTTTCTTAGCCAAGAAATGTTAAGGGTTTAAGTTTGTTTTTTTTCCTTTTAAGTTTCTTTGAAAGTTATTCTAATTTTACAAGGTGATTTAGGTGCATGCCCTAAATCTGGAAGTCAATTAAGAAAAACCATAAGTCAGAAAAGTTTGATAAACGACATTTTTAGAGAGTGAGCAATTTCAGAAATACTTTAAGGCAAAAACTCAGAAGCACATGGTTAAACAAAAATAAAACGATATATATAGATAGATTAGTGGTATAAAAAATGTAGCGTTACAATACAAAATAACATATCATATAAAATTAATAGTGTTTCATTTGAAAATTACATTTATACAAATAAATAGTTTGAGCATTATATTAAAATAAAAAACACATATTATGTTAAAATAACACAATATATATAGATAAATCAGTAGTATAATTTTTTTTTTATCACACATCATGTTAAAATACTACGATATATATAGATAATCAGTAATATAAAAAAATTTAGTATGCTAATACAAAATAATATAAAATTTTAGGTAAAACGAAACAAAGATTATTGGAGAAAAAACAAATATCATATTACGTTTAAACAGAAATAAAAATATGTCATTTGACGGAAAATATGAGATTTAAAAAAAAAAAAATAAATAAAAATGAATTACTTGTAACAAAAAGATTGTCTCTATAATCTTTTCTACACCTCTGACAACCATTATTGGTCAAAGGTTATTTACATAATTTTTTCTTAGTCTTGGGTTATCTACTACAAATACCCATAATCTTATTCAACCTGACGATAACATGTACTCTTGTGGATTCTATCATCATTATTTTGGTTTAAATCCACAAAATTATATGTTATTTACAAAAAATATATATATTCAATTTATAACTTTCATATTTTAATTTACAACCAGAATTATGATTAATCGATTGTATACCTTCAAAGAAAAGCCAGTATTTTTATTTTTGCTTTTTTGCTTTTTGGTTGAATGAATCTATTCCCCCAAATTCTTTTGTATAAATATTATTCTTCATATTTTATTATATTCGAAAATTACTAATCAAAATCTTTTGCACATAAATATTTACCTTATAAAAATCCAAGGACTAAGAATAAATCGTAAAAGTCGATTGGCCCAAATGGATAAACATAAGTTCAACTATAACATCTCTTTGCCGACAAAAAAGAAGGCAATGACAATGACATTTCGTGTTTCGGAATCATCCATTCAATATCCACATTATTTACCGGCAGTAAAAAATAGAAATTACCGTTCAGCCTAACCAGCAAAACCAGCATATTTGTACGGTGGTGAAAGCAGTTACCAACTTACCAGTTCCATCAGCAGCTTTACAGCTATAAAGATACGCTAAAGCTACTTTTTATTTTTATGGCATCCTGATTAATTTGAAGTTTAGTTTTCCCCAAACTATGGTTTAGTTTCGTAAGAAATTGTATATTTGGTGTAAAATTAGATAGATAAATCTACTAAAATACCATAAAACAAGTTTTAGCTAGAAAAATACGACTATTTAGGAAATATTTCAAAAATACCAAAAAGTTAGATTTTAGAATCTTTCATAAACATAAAAGTATACATATTTTATAAAAGTAAGATCCATTGTTGTTGTAACATATCTTATGTAATACGACAAACTAAATGTTTCAGAAAACAATACGAAATATCAACTGATTTTATAAAGTTTACTTTTAAATTTTATATTTACTCAAAAGAGTTTGTTTTTCCCTATGTTTTATGGTATATATATCGTTTCAGAGTTGAAAACAGTTCATCCAAACCAATAAAAAATGCTCGGAAATAATACATATGATTTGGTTTGTTAATTATTGGGGAATTTTTTTTTCTAATCTACCAATTTTTTTGGGTATATTTGTATCTTTGGAAACAAAACTGAAAGTAGTGGTTTTAGATGATTCCTTTAGTTTACATATTAAACACTACTGTCTAATTATTATTCTATCGACCCAATAGCTACCAAACTCTTGTCTTGTACTATTTTCCGGAAATCGAATCGTACTGGACATTATGGTTTCCTAGCAACTACCAAAATACCAAACTCATTTATTTTTTTATCTTCTCTCCTTCGAAAGTTATTTGGTATCACCCATATACTTTCATTTTGAAAATAATAAACTACTAATATATTAAGTTACAATTATGATTTTTTCTCAAAGATCAATTAATATTATTATTCTATACACAAATAAAATCAAAAATCAAATTACTGTTTTATATTGTGTTTTGTAATTTTACTTTTCTATAAAACTTAAAACCATTATGTGTTTTTTTCACACACTTATAATCCTAATTTATCAAAAACTTCAAGAAAGTTTTATTCATTAAACCAATAAATATTACAAAGAATCAATTTATAACTATAGAAGCAGGTGAAATTTGGTTTAATAAAGATGAGAATGAAACTAGCTAGTAAAGCTTTTCAATAATAGTATCAATAATAGATAATAATTTGACAACATTTGTGTTATAGAAAGTAACAAGAGACTTTTGTACAGGACCATACGTTTTCCATTCTTGCTCGCACTTTTGCATATAGTTTGAACCATCCAATGCAGCTAACTGAGCTATGTATCCTAATTCATCTTCTGCCTCTTTATAAGCTTTTTGGAATAATGCAGTCGCTAATTTGTAGTCATTCTCACAAAAATAGATTCGCTATTTTCCAAACGGATCCGTATATTTTTGGCGGACTTTGTTGATATGTTTGGATGCGTTAGTCACTTGAGTTTGACACTGAGAAATCTGATAGCAAAATCAATCAAAAATTAAGAATTTTTTTTTTTAGTTTTTTTTTGTAGAGTGAGAGCATAAAAATTATGATTCCAGCATCTCTAAATTTTATATTTATGATTTGTTCATTTTACAACTAGTATTCAGTTTTAGTTTTGTTTTTTTCATTGTTTTCTAAAGTTATGCTTTTAATTTTTTATATATATCAAATCTAAATGGAAAAGGAATGTTATGAATTTTCAAACACTAGTTTCTACTAATATGCTTTGTTTTATTAAATAATTTTTTTTGACGAAATGTTTTATTAAATAACTAATACTACAGACTCTCTATGTTTCATAAATATTATCGTTTTGATACACTTCACACAAATTAAAAAATAATAATTTATACATATATTCCCCTATTTAAAAAGTGGTTAAGGACTTAAATTATAAAAACAGTTTAGTTTTGCGTTCAAGGTAAATTAGATAGAAAACTCGTTATCACCTTTTGAGAAATAGAGAATACACTAATTAACATAACTACAAACTAATTATTATCTAACGTTACCGCAATTAAAAGCACGTCGTTGAGGTCGCGTGCAACTAATATACGTATGTCTGTTCCAATGTATTTCAAGCAGAAATTAACGTTTTTTTGTCTCTTTACAAAATGCGTACATGTCTTTGATAGGCATCGCATTTGCAACTGAAAACACAAAAAACACGAATAATAACAATGACAAGGAAAAAGTTATGTGTTTGATGAGCATTGTGGTCATATTAAGAAACAAAGGTGTTTATTATTTACTTTTTGTTTTTGGTTTTATGAATGTTTCAAACATTTTCTTTATAATGTTGAACGCTTAAAACAGTTCTTAATAAATTAGGGAAATTTATGACCGAATGAAATATTAAACTAGTAATAACAGTAAAAATGCTAATGGCACAAAATTGTTTGGAGTAACAACTTTATTGGAGTTAACAAGACTAACGCTATCTTCATCATGATATTAATACCAAAACTTAAAAATTTCTCAACTGAATATGTGAGATGGTGTTACTTCTATAATTACTTGGTTAATTATTTAATTTTGTTAAAAATAGCGAATATTAACTTTGTAAAAAGAAAAATAGTGAATATTAACTTGTTTCTGTCTTTACTTGATTTAACGACCAGTAAACCAAAAATAGTGAAAATTGTTTTCAAAGTTGGGATTTTTCTGCTTTTATTTTTTATCAGCCAATTTTCATTATATGAAAAGCTCATATGATTTGTTTTTGTCGGCCAACTTTTCCATTGCAAAGCCCAAATAGGCATTGTTTGATACAAGTGAAATTGTAACATACGACCCTATTAAATTTGAAGCCCAAAAAGGCCCAACATAGGTGTACACATGTATACCACGTGTCTTCTGTAGGGTGAAGATGGAAAGCTTCGCCGCTTCGTGCCTCTCCTCCGCTGATCGCACGGACTTTCAGAGCAGCTCGGAGCCACCGCCATCATCTGATGCTCTGGAGGAAATAGATAGATCATGCCTTCCTTACTGGATATCATTTGTAATTCTTATTCGGCTAAACGTCCGATGCTCCAAGCTACGCCGCCTCTTCCGATGGAAAATTTTAACTCTTCCTTTGAATAGAAGCTCCGATACACCGTCTACTCACTGTGATAGACGGGCTACGTCCTCTAACAGGAAGACCGAAGAAATTACTTTAAATCAAAGACATTAAATCATAGAAGAGATGAAACAACCCAAAAATGTCAATAAAGAAATAAGCAAGGCTCTTAACCTTATGGTCGTGGGTTCGAGCCCCACGGTGGGCGTATCATTTTCGAGCCTTCTTGTTTATTTTTTACCAAAAAAAGTTACTCGAGCAACTTAGCTTTGAAGAGATTGGACTCTCTACAGACTGTACTATTCCCAGCTGCTATGCCTCAGGTTAGCCCGACAAGTATCATTTTACTGTTCAGAAACTCTTAATTTTTACTCTGGACTAAAATGTAATCTTTTAAAAATAAATAATTGGCATCTGGGTGTTCGAAAGATATTCATTATGTCTAAAGTTTTCCAAGATATTTACTGTAACATAGATAGTTGTCCTTTTATTTGGATTAATTATTTTGATTAATACAAGCTAGCTGCCAATGGGTAAATTACCACAAAAAACACAAACTAACAAAATCAAATGAAATAAAAGGCATAATAAGATGAAACTGGTCAATTTAAGATCAAATAGCAAAGAACTAATATTTTTCCAACAAGGTTTCAAAACTTCCATCAAACATCGGATAATTGAGCACATAATGATGTCGAGATTTGCAAAAAACCACTAATTACCGAATCTAGAATAAAAAAACAGATTTGTAGATAATAATATTCAATTTGTGATCAAGCAGTGATCTCCTTCTTGAGTTTAGCAAGCTCTTGCCTGACAACACCAGCTTTCTGCAAAAACAACACCATTAAAAAACTAAGTTCAAAATACCCAAAACACGATCATCAAATTTACCAACGTAACACACTAACCTTGATTTTGGCCAACATGATCTTGAACCTATCAAAATCATTGAGGTTAGCTCTTCGTTTCTGCACGATTAGCTTCCTACCCCAAGAGCTTTTCTCCCATTTGTTCTTCACATCTACAAGACTTTTGAAGTTAAGTTTTGAACACTTGTAACAAAATTTTACAACAATACATTTCCACAACACTCACCAGCCTTTTCCATTGCCTCGATTAAAGCCTTCTTCTTCGGCACTCGGTTAATTTGAATAACGATATCGGTAAGTGACAACCTCTTGAAATTCATCTGGATCCTCTCCATATCAGGAGCATCCACTAAAGCCTAAATGACAACAACATAATCAACATTCCATAAGAATCTAAGTGAAAACAATGATTTATAGCACTAAGTCAATACTTTAGGCTCAGTAATCACCAATTGGATCTAATTAGTGACCAATACTATTTCAGAAACACACAATTTTCGTAAATTGGTTAAGCAATGAAACTATACACCAAAATTTACAGCTAAATCTAAGTTTTATAACACTATGTCAATATCCACAAATTGGATCTAATTAGCGACATGAACTATTTCAGAAACACACAATTTTCGTAAATTGTTTACGCAATGAAACTGTAAAACCAAATTTGTAGCTAAATCTAACTTTTCTAACACTTAGTCAATATTCACTAATTGGATCTAATCAGTGACCAAAACTATTTCAGAAACATACAATTTTAGTAAATTGGTTAAGCAATGAAACTGTAAAACCAAATTTGCAGCTAAATCTAAGTTCTCCTCAATCAAACTATTTACAGAAACATTTTATAAATCATTGGTAAAAGAAATCTTACTCTGTTCTGGTCAACGACGTCGACGATGACAACGAGCTTTCCATGGTCTTTTCCGTAGTTCACAAGTGCTACTCTTCCGATCTCAACGTACCTCTTGAAAACCTGAAACAATCACAATTAAACATCAAATCTCACAATCCTCGGAGGTTTCCGATACATAATCGTCATTTGAAAATATAACTCACCATTTTCGCCGCCGGTAGCTTGAAAGGAAGAAGCTCCGAGTGAATAAGTGGACGAGCGACGGCTGAGGAAGAAGCGTCTAGGGTTACGCTGAAGAGAATATATATACCATCATTTTAAGCTTTGTATTTTGGGCCCTAAGTTCATAAGTAAATATCCAAAAGGCCCGGCCCATAGTTTAATAAATCCCATATTTGATCGACCGGCCCATATTTTTATAAAGCCCATATTTGATCGATGAACGTTATTTTTTGGAAAACTTTCATCGTCCCTCAATCTTCGTTGAATCCTCGTCTTTGTCTCCTGCGTTCAGAAATCGAAAGCCGAGAGCCATAGATATATATACATAGAGATAGGTTTCTTTTGCTACGTTTCAGAAGAGACAAATTGGTTTCACAAAGCTTCGAAATTTAGGTCAATTTCTGGGTAAAATTGGTCAAAGAATCGGAGAAATCAGGCGTTTAGGAATTCTTGTTCTGGGTAAATCGATATGAAACCACACGAAGATTGGGTACATGAATCATGGACAGTAGATTGTGTTTGTCGTGTGAATTTTGATGATGGTAAAGAAATGGTTGATTGTGATGAATGTGGTATTTGGGTTCATACTTGGTGTTCTCGTTATGTTAAAGGAGATAATTTATTTGTTTGTCACAAATGTAAGATCAAGAACAATGATAATGATCTTTCTAAGTTAGTGGTTACATCAAAAAGCTTGAGAATGGGTAATTCATCAAGTCAGAATCAGATGTTGTTTCCATTGAAGCCTTGTTTAGAGATTCCAATTGAAGATAGGGTTCATGTAAATGGAGTTCCTGGTGGTGATTTGGGTTCGTTTGAATGTGTTTCTACGGTTTTTTCGCGTCAGCTTTGGAAATGTTGTGGTTATGTGCCTAAGAAGTTTAGGTTTCAGTATAGTGAGTTTCCTTGTTGGGATGATGAGAAGGAAAATGTTGGGGATCAAGAAGAAGATAGTTGTGCTGGAGTTTTGTTTTCGATGTCGAAAGGAAACGATGTGGATGGAAAGGGAAGTAATGTAAACAAAGAGAAGAGCTTGGTTTGTGATTTGAGTAGAAATAAGGGAAGGAAAGAATCGCGGGGAGATTTTGAAGATCGGGTTAAGAAGAAGGTTAAAGTTGTAGACAAAGAGGAAGAAGATGATATAAGAAGGCTTTGATTTGGATTCATAAGAGACATTTCTTATGTTTATAGTAATTTAAGTTTATTTTTTGAATCACTATCATTTGTTCTCTGCTGCTCGTGAGGAAAAAGATCGACCAAGAAACTGTTTTTGGAGAATCCATTGATAGTGAGTGGTCTTGCTGTGAAGATTTCGGTAATATTTTCAGTTGAATGTTCCAGGGAACAACGAATTTCTAAGGTTCATGCTCGTGGTATTGTTTTCCAACATTTCCAAATGGTGCTTAAGAGCTCTGCAAATTGTGATCTTTGTGTCCTCAAGGATCAACGAAAAAGAAAAGTGTGATGGGGCTAATAAGGAGATATGCTTTGGATTGGCTTTAATTCAGTTTCTTAGAATTATCTTGTGTCAATGCTTAGGTTTTCAACTTTTTCTCTAGTGTAGATTTTTAACCCCAAGGGTTCATGATTTCATTTGTCTTTGCGATCAACTAATAGTTGTAGGATACTTAAAATCCATAAAAGATGCAATAAAATGTGAAAATTGTTTCTATTGATGAGTCGATCTCTTGGTGTAAAAGTTGTTGTAGGTAAGGAATAAAGAGCAAGAAATGGCATGTTTATCTTGATGATAAAGTCAATTTCATTCATGTGAGCTGTTCGAAATTTCAGAGATGGAGAAGTTGGGATGCACGAGCCTTGTCTCATTTGAAATTGAAAATGTCACTCATATGTCTTTGCAATTAACTAACAGTTGTAGAATACTTATAATCCATAAAAGTTTGTGGATTTGTAGGATTGCCTAGAGCCTCTTAAGAGCGTCTAGGACCATCTTTTTTTTGTTTTCCTTCATATGGAAATTTTATTATTAAGTTTTGAGTTTTGAAAGATACAACTCCGGCGAATAATTTACCAATTAAACTCGTTAAAACTAAGCCGACAAACAACAAGTTTTCGAGAACTAAAATCTTATTGAAGGAAGACAAACGACTTCGCAAACTAACATGACAAATTCTAAAACTAAAATGAATCAAACACACAACTCATCAACCAATCTTTATAAACTAAAACTGGATTTCAGCACACACAACTCATCAACCAATCTTTATAAACTTTGAGAGCCTTCACAGTGGCAACCCAAAGAAGACGAGAAAATCCCAAGCAACGGAATGCAGTTCCTTGTATAACGGAATATGACTACTTCACAACGAAAATGTTCTTTAAGAATCTAAACCAGCAAGACGGGTTTAAGACCATCAAATACTGCCTAACTTTGTCTAATAACAAAATCGTCCAAGTTCAACGCTTACGTTTAACTCCAACTCTTTAAAGATAATCTCTACACTATATGAACGCAAAGCACCAAAACGCTATCTAGACAACCACCTAGACCTTTTTTCTTTTTAACCTTTGTTAAGATGCTACATAATTTTATTTTATGAATTATCTTAATATATAAACTTTGGTTGCTTTCACGAGAAGATGACATGTGTTAAAATTTTATTTAACAAGATTATGACATGTGTCCGTTGATCGATTAGATTATGACACGTGTGAAAAACTTATTTCCTTAATCAAAAAGGAAATAAAAAAAAAAATATCAAATAGATAACTTTTACTTTCCATTTTTTAAATATATAATTTTGAACATGATTTTAACAAGTTTAGATGAGTTAATAAATTATTTCTTTAATCAAAAAGAAACCCAACGAAAATAAAGAGGAAAATAAATAAATAATAAATTAGATAATTTTTATTTTTCATTTTCCCTAATATATGTTCAATTTTTTTAATTCAATAAAATTATATTTACTGATTTCCATCTTGTTTAGAATCCAATAAAACTTTCAGTTTAATAAAAAATAATGATGAACTTTTTCAGTTTATTCTTTTTAAATTTTTTTAATACAATTATAAAATTAGAAAATTCTACCAATATTAAAAACCACATTCGAGATTTTTTATAGAATTGAAATTGAATTTATATTGACTTCCATTCGGGGATGGCCCAATAAATTTGGAGACCCTGTGCCAATAAAAAAATTTGGCCCTTTTACTATACAATTTTTTTTTCTGTGCCCTAATTTTTTTTAATTTAGGCATAAAAATAACCCAAAATTTTTGGATCCTGTGCAGTTGCTCTAGTTGCTCTCATTCAGGACCGCTCCTGCTTCCATTTAGAAAAAAAGACATACACAGATGACAAATTTAGAAGAAGTGCATGTGAGGAAATTTCAAAAAAAGAAATCCCATAATTGGTTGATATTATAAGTTTCAATATAAAAGATGATATAGACTAGTTTTTTTTTTAATAGTATAAAGGTTGACCATATTCATATTGACTCCAACAAAACGTGAGACGAAGGATCAACTAAGAAAAAAACAAATTTTCAATGACGCAAAAGCAATGACGACACCGGTACAGTACAATCTAGTATATAAAGTCATTTGCTTCAGTATCTCCAACACGAACCACATAACTATTCCTCTCTCCTTTTAAGATATAAGATGGGGCAGATAATTATTACCATGGCGATGGTTCTTACTATAGTTCTGAATCTGCAGAGCAGTTTCGTCTTTGCTGAGACCAAGGTACTACGTAATTACGTATTTCTTGATCAAGCAATATAACCATATATATTTAACTTTGAGTAATTAATATTGTTGCTTCGTGACCAATAGGTTTATATAGTTTATCTTGGAGAGAAGCAACATGATGATCCTGAGTCTGTCACTGAATCTCACCATCAGTTGCTTTGGTCACTTCTTGGAAGGTATGATTTAGTACTTTTACAAAGAGATTTGATATGTTAATGACTCACGCCATAGACTAGAATAGAAGATATGATCCAAAATCCTATTAAGTTTATCAATCCTATTATTTACTTTGAAGTGTTAAATTTTTTATTTTTTAATATTAAAAAAACTTTTAATTTTTTTTAGACTTTAAATATTATTAATATTTTAAACTTGTGTAGAGTTTAAAATATTATTAATATTTTAAACTTGTGTAGAGTTTAAAATATTATTGGTATTTTAAACCTTTAATAAATTTTAAATATTATTAATATTTAAACTTTAAATATTATTAATATTTTAAATGTTTTATAGCGTTTAAATATTTGTATATTTTAAAAATTTAATAAATTTCAAATATTTATAATATTTTAAACTTTTTAAAAGTTTAAATATTTATAATATTTTAATTTTTTGTAAAAGTTTAAATTTGTTCAGCTAAAAAACCAGATTAAACCGAATAAAACTTTTAAATTTAGACATGTGGTAAGTCAAGTTGCCTGCTCATTCATATTTGTAATCAATTTGGTCATGTTTATAATATGACTATGAACCAAGACTCAAAGTTTTTAGCCTATGTGGGACGTTGAATACACACTTTTTCTTTATCCATTAGGTAATATATGTCCGTTTTTTAAAATTCGAATCATAACATATGCAGAAAACACAATTTTATATAATGATTCAAAATAATTTGAAAATAAGATCAAACAAAAGTGATAGGATAATCATAATTCATACTACTAAAATTGTAATATTAGATAAGAAAATAATTGTTTTTGGTTGTAAGTATTGTAGAGAATTAATTTATTATTTATTTAGATAGAAGAGAAATAGAGAAACTAAATATGAGATTGTTTGGATACATTAATAACTATTTATTGTTTGGATACATGAATAACTATTTGTACTTCAATTTTAATAATATAGAGATTTATTTATATACAAAATAATCATAGATTCAAATAATTTGTTTTACCAGTCTTTAAAACGTGTTATATGAATAGTACTATACTAATTTTTAATAATAATATAGTCTTGTACATGACGCTAATATTATCTATAGTATATGTATAATATAAAAATATATAAGTGATTTTTAGAAGAAACATAAGGTAGAAATAAATATTCTAAAAATAAAATTTATAATATGCATTTTAGTTAAAAAAAATTAGTATATTAGTTTGTTTGATACTATAGTTTTGTAAATTGTAATGATAGTTACTTGATTGTCATGTTTTCAGCAAAAAGGCTGTCCATGATTCGATAGTGTATAGTTATCGACACGGCTTCTCAGGTTTCGCTGCCAAACTCACTGAGTCCCAAGCCCAGAAAATTTCAGGTACTTTTAGAGTTTAACTTTTCACTGTTTCTTGACTCAACATAACTCAAGTAGTTGTTTGTCTGAACAAATCAATGCCCTCTTGAGAACAGAACTGCCTGAAGTAGTACATGTCACACCAAACACATTATACGAACTGACGACAACTAGAACTTGGGATTACTTGGGCCTGTCTCCGGGTAATTCAAAGAGTCTCTTACATAAGGCCAACATGGGAAGTCAGGTCATTGTTGGAATCATCGACTCAGGTTTCTGTCTATGGAGCAATGTCTTTAATTCTCTCAGAGACATGTTTATTTATATAAAGCATTAAATGCAGGAGTGTGGCCGGAGTCCGAAATGTTTAATGACAAAGGTTATGGACCTATACCAAGCCGTTGGAAAGGTGGTTGTGAATCTGGAGAACGCTTCAACGCCTCAATTGATTGCAACAGAAAGTTGATAGGAGCGAAATACTTTGTTGATGGCCATGTAGCCGACTTTGGAGTACGTTTCCCTGAGAACCCTGAGTACGTTTCCCCAAGAGACTTTCGAGGTCATGGCACGCACGTCGCCTCAACCATTGGTGGTTCTTTCCTGCCTAATGTAAGTTACTTAGACTTCGGAAAAGGAACTGCAAGAGGCGGTGCTCCCGGTGTTCATTTGGCTATTTATAAGGCGTGCTGGCTCCAAAAAGGGATCTGTGCAGTAACTGATGTCTTAAAAGCAATAGATGAAGCTATCCATGATGGTGTCGATGTTTTGTCACTCTCTTTGGGACCCAAGGTTCCTTTATATCCAGAAACCGATGCTAGAGATATGACCTCTGTGGGAGCATTCCATGCGGTGGCAAAGGGCATTCCTGTTGTAGCTTCGGCTGGTAATGAAGGCCCTACGGCTCAGACCATTGTAAATGTAGCTCCTTGGATCTTGACGGTGGCTGCAACAACTCTAGACCGGTCCTTTCCCACAGCCATCACACTTGGAAACAACATAACAATACTGGTATACATATATTCATGACTAGAGAACTATAAGATAAACTGTTTTTCTAAAACCCTTATGCTGAAGGTTTCCACTTTGCTTAATGTAGGGTCAAGCAATATTTTCCGGTCCAGAAGTCAGTTTTGGTCTTACTTACCCACTTTCCGGGTAACATTGATTTCTTATTTCATGTTTTGATTGTTCAAAAAAACATACATGCGAGATTGCGTCTTTGGACATGATAGAGCCTTCAACTTGCAGTGACTGCGAGAAGCTCTCTGCTAATCCCAACAATACAATGGAAGGAAAAGTTGTGTTGTGTTTCACAACAAATACAAATACAACATCGGTTCATATAAGCGCTTTAAGCGCAGTAAGCAACGCCGGTGGTCATGGGGTAATTATTGCAAGAAATCCGACACACCCTCTTATTCCAACTATTAACTTTCCATATGTTGCCGTAGACTTCGAGCTCGGGACCGACATTTTGTTCTATATACGCTCCACAAGGTATATTTTCAAATTATTTAACCAAACACTTCCATGGATCCGAACACATTCGACTGAACATATTGGTTTTTGTTTTGTCAGATCTCCCATTGTAAAAATACAAGCTTCAAGAACACTCGTTGGAAACCCTGTGGCAACAAAGGTAGCAACTTTCTCATCAAGAGGACCCAATTCTGTTTCTCCGGCCATTCTTAAGGTACTATTCTACCTTAAGACCCTTTCATACATTTTCCACCTCTTAAGTATGAATCTCTGTTTTCATAACATGTTTTGATGAACACTTCTCTGTTATGGCAGCCGGATATAGCAGCACCTGGCGTGAACATACTAGCAGCTGTTTCTCCCAATAGACGTTTGAACGACAGAGGATTTGCTTTGATGTCAGGGACATCAATGTCTACTCCTGTTGTTTCTGGAGTTGTAGTGCTCCTCAAATCATTATACCCTCATTGGTCTCCATCTGCTATCAAATCAGCTATTGTCACCACAGGTTCTTATCATCTTCAGATTCGTAGTTAGAACTATTAGAATAACTTCTTGATCACGGAATCACATTTTACATTGCAGCTTGGAAAACTGATCCATCTGGAGAACCCATTTTCGCAGACGGGTCAAACCGAAAGCTAGCAGATCCGTTTGATTATGGAGGTGGCCTTATAAATCCAGAAAAAGCTACAAGACCAGGTCTCATATACGACATGACCACATATGACTACGGCTTATACTTATGCTCTGCTGATTACAGTGACACCTCCATTTCCCTAGTCCTCAGAAAGAAAACAGTATGTCCTAATCCCAAGCCTTCGGTTCTTGATCTCAACTTGCCTTCCATTACAATCCCAAACCTCAGAGACGAAGTCACTCTCACAAGAACTGTCACTAACGTTGGACCCCTCAACTCAACATACAAGGTCGTGGTTGATCCTCCAATGGGCTATAATGTGACCGTAACACCAACGACACTAGTGTTCAACTCTACAGCTACAAAGTTATCTTTCATGGTTCGAGTCTCGACCACACACAAAGTAAACAATGGCTACTACTTCGGAAGCTTGACTTGGAGTGATACCATGCACAATGTGGTAATACCAGTATCTGTTAGAACACAGATCTTTCAAAAATACTACGACGAGAACTAATGAATCATAATAAGCGAAAAGCAGATTTGTGTGGTTTCTGTTTAGTAACGGATATTATCCTACATCTTGCACACAAATACGGTACTATTATGCTGAAGAATAATGTAACGTTTTTATCAAAATAATAAATAATAATAATGTAAAGCATAATGCTAATGAATAATAGTTGTATTGTTAAATAAGTGTAATAATCAAAAAGCATTTATTCTAGAGATTGATACTCAGATAAGATCCACGGCTTGTTTGGTGGTGGTGATGGTGGTTGTGTTGGTGCTGAAGCTAAAGACAGCGATGGACTATTAAAGTTAGTAAATAGTAGTTAGTAAATTTTCAAAACAACTTATAAAAAGAAACTATAGGGGTGGTGGCATAGTTGTGGTTGTGGTACAAAGGGTTAGTTTCTTTGTGTCCCGGGTTTAATTATTCTTTGAGACTGAGAAACATTTTTTAAATCGGAATAGACTAAATGCTATGCTCAGAACTCAACAAATAAGACATTAGGCTCTGTCTCTTTCTTGTACAAATTTTCAATTCATGCTTTATTGTCTCATTTTTTGGAGTAATTGTTGGTACCGAGATTCATAGAACACATTCATAAACTCTAATTTACCAAAACGACGAATTACGAATAGCTTGACACTATAAAAAACATGTTGGAAGACGTCGGTTTTCTAACGTCATTTCTTTAACCGACTTTAAAAATTAAAATTGGAAAGGATTTTGCGTCGTTTGATTAACCAACTTTAATTTATTTCAATATCAAATAATATTAAAAGGAATAATACGGTGGTTTCAAAACTGGAGTTAAGTTATCTTACGTCAGACGTTATTACGTTGGTTTAATGATCGATGTAATGTTTTTTGAGTCGGTGAATGACTGACCTTATGTTTTAAAATAACTGACGTTAAAACCCGTGTATTTTGTAGTGTGATCTTTCTCAAGACACAACTATAACATCTAAATTCTTTTCTTTTTGAGTTAGTTCGTTAATTCGGTGACTAACTATTTTTTGTAATATTCGAGCTAAAGCTTCAATAAAACAAAACTCTCCGAATCTCTTCGTTATAAATACTTTGTTTGAAAACCTGATTCAAAAGTTATGGTTAATTTCATGGCTGCACTATAATTTATTCAACAATAGAAAACATTCGTTCGAGATATGTTATATTATCTCCGTGATTGGAGTCATTCAACAATATTATTATATTAGTAAAGCCAAGAAAATAGTCTAGAACTTTTAATCTGATCAGTTTCAATCTCATAGACAAATATTGGAGTTACTCAATATCTAAAATTGATTTTAGCCAAGAAACTATTCTAGTGTTCTTAATATGATCATTTTTAATCAGTGGAGAAAGAAATTACTCCAGAATAGTTTCTTGTGTAAATTACTTCAAACATTGAATTTTTCATATTAATAAGTTACTTATGGACGTTAGAACTAAATTATATTGATATGTCATACCAAATGCATTATACGAACTCACAACTACTAAAACTTGGGATTATTTGGGCATATCTCCTGGCAATTCAAATAGTCTTCTACATAAGGACAACATGGGGAAAGAAGTTATCGTTGGAGTCATCGACACAGGTATATGCATATAGGAAACGTTTTTGATTCTCTTAAAGAGATGTTTACTGATAGAAAGCATAAAATATTGCTATAGGAGTGTGGCCGGAGTCCGAAATGTTTAATGACAAAGGTTATGGACATATACCAAGCCGTTGGAAAGGTGGTTGTGAATCTGGAGAAGGCTTCAACGCCTAGATTCATTGTAACAGAAAGTTGATAGGAGCAAAATACTTTGTTGATGGCCTTGTAGCCGACTTTGGAGTCTTGAGATTATTTTTAGTTTTGTGAGATTCTTAAGATTTATTCTCAACCTAAATTTTTATTTGATTCAAAACATGATTAACATCAAATAAACAATGGACGATGATGTTCGAAATAATGACCAATATGCATTTTATAAAGAGTTCTGTTGGCAAATTTATCAAAAAACAAAAACAAATAAACAGAAAAAAATGAAAATTCTTAAAAGAAAATTCTTAAGAAAAAAGGTAATAATACATTGTCAAATCCTAAAAAGAAAAAAATTTAAAATTTCACCCCTAGATAAACAATATTGTACTCTCTCAACTTCGCATCAAACAAATTCAAAATCTAATTCTCATCGAAAAAAACTCAATTCATCAATATTTTTTTAAAAAAACTTAAAAATATGAGTAATTAAATATTAAAAAAGAATAATTCAATTCAAATAGGAAAAGAAACAATTAGATATATAGATACATATCACATCATTTCGTTAGAAACTGAATAAAAAAATTTGAAGATTGAAAACCAATCTTATTTTATATATTTTTAGGGCTGATTTTATTTTGTCTTTTAGATTTTATTTTACGGGTTATAGAATATTTTGTACCAACCCGTATATATATCTAGTTTAATGTACGATATAGTAACAAATTTAAATAGATTTTACTGTATAAAGTGTTAATATGGAGAAAATTTAACATATGTAAACCATCTTTTTAAAAGTATCTGAAAGATCATACCTTAATAATTTTTGGGATGCATGGAATAAACAATCAAATGATTTACATTGTAACAAATTTTCCAAAATAAAATTCGTAGTGAAGAAGACAACACATTTTTTTTTTGTAAACTGGTAACTACTACTTGGAAATTGGCCGTTGTTAATTGGAAGACATCACAGACCATAAAATGGAATCGTGAATCCAACCAACAAGACTTCTCTATATTTCTCTCTCGACTCTGATTTCTTCTCCGCCAATCTAGGGTTCCTCCTCATTCTTCTTCCCTTGATTCTCGCCATTTTTGTTGCTCTAACACAGGATTGAAGTACCTGGACTTGGCGTTGTTTCGTCTCTCAATCTTCACATTTTTTTCATCCCAATCCAATTGAGTTTTAAGCTTGAAATTGGTGGATCTTGAATCTTCTTTGTTACCGTTTGATCAGTCATCTTTTTGAAGATGACGATCTCTAATTCCGATTTCATGATAGAAAACGGAGTCTGTGATTTTCCGTCAACTCCTGAGGAAGAGAAACGTATTGTATCGGAGCTGAAGAACGAATCGGAGAATAATTTGAAGGAAGGAAACTTGTATTTTGTTATCTCTAAAAGGTTCTTCTCAACTCTCAAGATTTTGATTAGGAATGATGTGGATTTCACTTATTTAGTTTTGATTCTGCTTTAGCGTTTTGTGAGCTAATGATCTAGTATCATGCATGATCTTCATTGTCTGGTGTCTTCTCATAGGTTTTGTGAATTTTGTTGCTTCCCTTTATAAGTAGTTCGATGCTAATGTTTATGATAATTGCTTCACAAATTGATTGGATTCTTGTTGTAATGCTTAGATTTTGGATGGTCTTGTGAATCTGGATCTACGATCTGATTTTTTTTGATGAATTCTATAGATTATACGATTTGGTGAGGACTAGTATTTATGTTTATGTAAAATTCAGTTATGTGCAACCTAATTCTGAGTCAAAATTAATGGTTGTGTTAGTGCAGGTGGTACACAAGCTGGCAGACATATATCGAGCAATCAACAAATGAATTTCTAAGTGAAGAGTCCTTGGAAGCTCCGAGGCCTGGACCAATTGATAACAATGATATTATCGAAAGTGAAAACGATGCTAATGATCCACAACTTCGTAGATTGCTGGTGGAAGAGGAAGACTACGTTCTAGTTCCTCAAGAAGTTTGGAAAAGACTTGTTGAATGGTGAGATTTTCACGTCTATTATTCCATCATTTTATTGAATTGTGTTTTGTTTTATGCTCCTTCTTTCTGCATGACTGTTTCATTTATTTACTTTGCTTATTATATACCTGTGCTTCTTGTGGTACTGTTAATGAAATATGCTTTCAAGGGCATAACCTGGTCTCATATCTCTTTCAGGTATAATGGAGGTCCTCCAATAGCAAGGAAATTGATCTGTCAAGGGTTTTACAGTAGGAGTTATAGTGTAGAGGTTTACCCACTTTGCCTTATGTTGACAGACGGAAGAGATGAAAGTAGAACTGCAATACGGTTGGGAAAACAGGTATAGGTGCTGCATCATACTACTCAGGCTCGTAGTTTTGCTTAGACCTATTTGTGGTGCTTATTCATAGCCAAAGAATCTTTTTTGTTTTCACTATTAGCCCCACTTTGGTCCCTTTCTTACATGGGTTATTTGTGTTTCAGGCTTCTATAAGGGAACTTTATGAGAAGGTTTGTGCTATGACAGGTGTAGCGCAAGAAAAGGTGTGTTTCCAATGTGTTTTTTTTTTCTGTCTTTTTTGTTTTGTTTTGCTGATAAATATGCACCGTTTCTGATGGAGATGTGTTCTTTGCTTCACATTGATATGTATAAGCAGGCTCACATCTGGGATTACTTCGGTAAGAGGAAAAGCGGACTCTTGGATCCTTCTTCTAACAAGAGCCTGGAAGAGTCAAGGCTTCAGATGGACCAAGATGTAAGTATCTAGAGAACTGTCTGTGATACATTGATAAATCTTGATGAATCACCTTTGTCATTGATTTTGGGTCATTGTCCTGAATCTTTGCTGAAGAATATATTGTTGAGAGGAGCTTGTTGGATAATGCATGTCTCTTGAGTTCTTTTATTGTTAATCAAACCGAATCCTGTTTAGTGTTAGCTTTTCTGTTCGACATTGACTGGTGCATCCCATGCAGATTCTTCTTGAAGTTGATGGGTCGTCATCTTCTCAATTTGCTATGAGCTCGGCAGGAAATGAGCTAGCTCTGGTACCTCTGGAACCTTCAAGGTCGCGTGTTACAATTGCTGGGGGCCCTACCCTATCCAATGGTCATCCCACCACGTCCAAGTTTAGTCTCTTTCCAAGAATCACATCTGAAGACGACGGCTGCGATTCTTTGAGTATTCTTGGAAAAGGAGAGAAGGGAGGATTAGCAGGATTGAGTAATTTGGGAAATACCTGCTTTATGAATAGCGCTCTTCAGTGTTTGGCCCACACACCTCAGATTGTTGAATACTTCTTGCAAGATTACAGTGACGACATAAATAGAGATAATCCTTTGGGAATGTGTGTAAGTGCTTGATATTGAGTGTCGTTTCTATTTCCTCATGTGAGGGTATTCACATGCATTCTGAATATAATTTTTAACACTGAATTATCCAGGGTGAGCTTGCTATCGCATTTGGTGATCTGTTGAAGAAATTATGGTCATCAGGAAGGAACGCAGTTGCACCACGCTCTTTTAAGACAAAATTGGCTAGATTTGCTCCACAGTTTAGCGGTTACAATCAGCATGATTCTCAAGTTAGTCATTTTCTCTAACGTGTACAATGAGCAAATTCTTTGTTCCTGGCATTGTTGTTGTTGTCTTTTTTGACAAGAAAAACAATATTTCATTTTTTGCCCCTTCTTATATGATGTATTAAAATGTTGTTTCAGGAACTGCTTGCTTTCTTATTGGATGGGCTACATGAAGATTTGAATAAGGTAAAACGAAAACCTTACATTGAACTTAAAGATTCTGACAGTCGTCCGGATGATGAAGTTGCTGAAGAGCTTTGGAATTATCATAAGGCCCGAAATGATTCTGTAATAGTAAACGTCTGCCAAGTAAGTATCTCTTACCATATCTTAATCGCTTCTTCCATTGAATGTTCATCTGGTTTTAGTTTGTCATACAAGTACTGGAAGATTCTGTATTTTATTTTCCTGACGATTTCTTATGATGTATTCAATTTCTTTCAGGGTCAATACAAGTCAACTCTGGTTTGTCCAGTTTGTGGAAAAATCTCAATAACGTTTGATCCCTTCATGTACTTGTCTTTACCTTTGCCATCAACACTTACGCGACTAATGACAGTTACGGTGTTTTACGGCGATGGAAGTCATCTTCCGATGCCATACACTGTAACAGTACCTAAACATGGATCTTGTAGAGATCTCATTACTGCATTAGGTACTGCTTGCTGCTTAGCAGATGATGAGAGCCTTTTACTTGCAGAGGTATGACTTTGGCGTGTTTCTTTCTTGTATTAATATTTTTCCTTTATTTGGCTGAAATCCCTGACTAATGTGTGGAATTGTCCTCTCAGGTATATGATCATAAGATCTTTAGATATTTTGAGAATCCCTTGGAATCACTGAGTGTGATAAAAGATGATGAGCATATTGTGGCGTATCGGTTAAATCAGATGCCGAAAGGATCAGGAAAAGCAAAACTCGAAATTCTTCATGGAGGGCAGGAAAGGTGAGCATGCTTGGTTTTATTCGTTACTCAAGAACTCTTATTTTTCCTCTTGGGTTCAGCTTTATGGATCATTACTCTTGGATTCCACAGGGCTGTTCTGGAGAGTGTTAAAGGCAGAGATGCGAAGCTTTTCGGGACTCCTTTTGTCAGATATGTCAACACAGAACCACTAAGTGGAACTGACATTGATGCAGTTATCTCTGGATTTCTGTCACCTCTGCACAGAGTCCAGGCCTCATCTAAGTTTCATAGCGGAAGTGACAATGGCCACCTTCCTGATGCTGTTGCTGACGAAACATCTGGAAGTTTATCATCCCCAGATACCGAGGTAGACGATGCATCTGATAGAGAGTTATCTTTCAGGATCTTCTTGACAGAGGAACGTGGTTCGAATTCTAAACCGCTTCAATCTGAGTCTTCTGTGAGCACCAGTACCGTTACACAGGTTTTAGTCGAGTGGAATGAGAGTGAGCATGAAAAATATGATTCCAGCTACTTGAGTGACCTTCCAGAGGTTCATAAAACAAGTTTCTCTGCAAAGAAGACAAGACAAGAAGCAATATCTTTGTTTTCGTGTTTGGAGGCCTTTTTAGCTGAAGAGCCTCTGGGACCAGATGACATGTGGTATAGCTCATATCTTGAACTTGTAATTGCATTAGCTGATCTACTCATTAAACTTTGACCATCGTTCTCACCATTGTGAACCAGGTTTTGTCCGAGCTGCAAAGAACACAGACAAGCGAACAAAAAGCTAGACCTGTGGAAATTGCCAGATATTCTTGTGTTCCATTTAAAACGGTTCACGTATAGTAGATATCTCAAGAACAAGATTGATACGTTTGTGAATTTCCCAATTCACGATCTAGACTTGAGCAAGTATGTGAAAAACAAGAATGGCCAGTCATATCTATATGAACTGTATGCCGTTAGCAATCATTACGGCGGACTTGGCGGTGGTCACTACACTGCTTACGCTAAGGTTGGTGACTTGATTGGTCTCGCTGTCTATTTGGTTTGATTTTACTTGTGCATATGCATAAATGTATCATATATTTTTATCATCATATTACACACTAGATTGTCCCATTTCGCTAGCTACTAGTGCTTCTGATGAGTTCTTTTTATCTGATTATATGTTCCTGCAGTTGATTGATGACAACAAATGGTATCATTTCGATGACAGTCACGTTTCATCTGTAAACGAATCTGAAATAAAAAACTCAGCTGCATATGTTCTGTTCTACCGAAGAGTGAGAAGTGAAACAGAGACAGAAACAGCTGAGATGTCTAGGACTGATATGGATTAGTCAAGCCTTAACTCTCATAATGGGGGCAAAGTACGAAGTTGCTACGTTGTTCTCAAATCTGCATTGGTCTCACTTACTCTCATGTCAGGTGACGATTCTAAGCTGGTGGTTCGGTTGGAGGGTTCTGCTTCAGGTTTTGTGATGTTATTATGGCAGATCTCTATCGAAAGGTAAGATTTAGGTTCGGAAGATTTGTTGATTAGAGAATTTTCTAGGTGAGCGGGTATATTTTTGGGAAGTAAATCAAGTGATGAACAGCTTTACAAGTGTAGAGATAAGTGATGTTTGTTCTTCGGAATTACAATAATGGAATTCTCTGCAGAATACATATGTTCTGTTGCTGAATGAATGCTTTGACATTAAAGTTGCGAAGCAAGGCTACATATCTTTATAATCTTCTTGGTCATCTGCAATTCGTTATCTTCCTCGCGATCAGTAACCCAAACTTTTTTTTTATCGTTGCCCATTGGGCCTGTAGAAGATGAGACTTGTAGAGGGAAGTGATTGAGAATCAATTAAATTATTGAAGAAAGGAACACTGTGAGACGGCTTTGATACTTTGAATGGTTGGTCATTGGTGGCGGCTTCTGATTGAGACGAAAGGGTTTAGGCATGAATACGTGGCACAATACTGTGTGCTGATGTCTCAATACCTATGACCCGTGCATCTTAATCTTATCTTGGCTTATCTAGTTACAGACACAGTACAGACTAAAGCGTGAGAACAAAAGGCTAACATGTGGATGATCGTTTCATAAAATTTTGAGGCAAAAAAAAAGAAATCTCATAGTATCACTTATTACTCAGATAATCTCTCTCGGCAACTCTATGGATTCGGAGTCGGAGCTCATTTCACTCATCACTCAACTATTATTTTTAAATTTCGTTGATCAGCTCGAAGAAGATATAGTGGATGAGTCTAAGTTAACATCACTCATAACTCAAGCAATCTCTGTCTTCTACTCTATGGATTTCGATTTCCAGCCAACGCCGCTACAAGAGCTCATATCATCCATTTCTCAGGAAATCTCTCTCGCCAATTCTATGGATTCGGAAAGGAACCTGTTGGAACCCGATTATATATATATATATTTCTACGAATGAAACATTCAATTGCATTGAGGAGTGTGACTTTGCTTTGTGTTTTAGATGTGCTACTTTGCCTCAAATGGTGAGGTATAAGCATGATAAGCATGTGCTCACTCTTTCTTACGGGAACACGACAAGTACCATGACGTATTGGTGCGAAGCTTGCGAGGAAAATGTAGATCCAACTCAGCGGTTTTATATGTGTGATGAGTACTGTTGTGTCACCTTACACATTAAATGTCTGCTTGGGCGGGACTTATACATGAAGCCTGGTTCATCTATATCCACTAGTACATCGGACAAGGCAGACGTTCTACTCAATAATCATCACATGTCTCGACCAATTTGCTCATTTTGTGGCAAGCGTTGTCCAGGTAAAACAGTTTTGCAACGGTCTGGATCATCAATATTTTGTTCTTTATTTTGTTATTTGATAAAGCAAGGCGAAAAGCTTGATGAATATATTGGTCATTATATGTTTTTTTAAATTTGTGGTACGTTGTATTGATTAGTCAAATACTGATATGCCCAATATTGTTATGAGATGTTTCCATGCTCAAAGAAGTATTTTGCTTTGCATCAGTAGTGATTCTTGAACTTTTTTTTTTTTGTTTTCGTTTTTTTTTAATTGATCTCAAATACATTCAGGAGCCAAACCCTTACCATCATTTCCCAAACCTTTTCTTTGTATCTTTACTTTTGACACAGGATTGAACACACTGTCCTTTTCATCCGTTGTACAATAACAATGTCAAAGTGTTGCTGAAACAATCTTAAAACCACAAAGGTGGAATCTTATTTGCTCAGTAATATATATCAAGCTTGTGACTGTAATTACTGATTCATTGGCATATCAAAGTAAGGATTGGGATTCAAGGTTCATATTCAATATTGCGACTTCGTCTCTTGTTCCAAGTGTGTGGAACTATGTGCAATGCAGAAGAAAATTATAATTCCCAATTTTCAGTAACTTTGAATCTTTTTGCAATCGTGGAAATTGCAGAGGCAAAAGTTGGGTTACTGGTTTCATCTTTAATGGTCAAGAATATATCCAATTTTGATATTTTACTACAATAAACGAATAGTTTGGTGAGTTTGCTTTTGCATTTAGTACACTGCCTACGCTAAGTTTAGTGACTTGATTAGTTTCACTACCTATTTGGCAATTTGGTTTGTTTTTATTGCTGCATATGCATCATTTTTATCATCATATAATAATACTAGATTGACCCATATTGTTTGCTACTAGTGCTTCTGATGAGTTCTTTATCTGGTCATACCTTGCTGCAGTTTATTGATGACAGCAAATGGTATCATTTCGAAGACAGTCATGTTTCATCTGTAAATGAATCTGAAATAAATAAAAAACTCAGCTGCTTATGTTTTGTTCTACAGAGAGTGAAACTGAGATACAATCAGCTGAGATGTTGAAGAGTGATATGGATTAGTCAAAGCCTTAACTCTCAAAATGGACAAAGCACGAATTTGCTGCATTATTCTCAAAGATTTAAGGGTTTAAATATATATACAAAATTAAGGGTTTAAAAATGGATTCTCCGAAAGTTAGAAGGGCTTTTGAATTAAATTCCCAAGTCTGTTCTACGTTCTCTCATTAAAAAGCCCATTTAAACTTTAATAAGCCCAAACCCAATCCTCGTTTCAGATCATCTTCACCAGTCTCGTCTCCTCAGAAATTTCGGCTGTAACGGTTTTCGTTCCCGGCGCCAAGATGACTCGACCACCATGTGATCACTATGAAATTTATAAATCTAAAACTGTTGCTAAGAGTGTACATAATTTGGCAAATCTCGGAGGCACTTTTCTGAAATCAACTTTAACCAAATCTTATTTTCCTCTTTTCTTACAAAACATAAGGCTTCCAAAATTCAGAGACTTTTTTTCTGATATCTTTAGAGCTGAAGTATGGAAACATACCATGTAAAGCTTTTTCATAACGCGTTTAGAGTTTCTTTGGTCACACGTCAGGTTTTATATATTTATCATTACTCATAATTCCCTTTGGCTGCTCAATCTTTTGCAATAAATTATAATTTACTTGGCTAGGCCAAACAGCTTTGATATATTCTTTAGTATTTTGTGTGTGGGCTTTAAATTAAAGCTTTACAAGTGTAGAGGTATGTGAAGTAACCATTTTTTGTGATGTTCAACACCAAGTAGTCGTTTGTTTGTTATTGGGAAGACAATAATAAAAAAAATTAACCAAAATAACTACAAACCCTAATGGAATTCTCACCCAGACTTTTCTTATTGTAGAAGATGAGACTAATAAGAAAATGGATGATGACTCAAAAGAGTTTAAGGCATGTATACGTGGCACAATATTATATGTTGACGTGTCAATAGACCTGTGACCTCTGCATATAATCTTATCAACATGTGGATGATTGATTGTTCATGACCACATAAACATTTAGAGCAAAAAGAAAAAAAAAAAAACATCTCATATCACTCACTAGTCTCTTAATCTCTCTCGGAAATTCTATGGATTCTGAGTCTGAGCTCATATCTCTCATTTCTCAACTGTTATTTCAGGAATTGATTTCGGAGGATGAGTTCACATCTCTCGTTATTAAAATAATCTCTGTGGTGAGGTCAATGGATTTGAATTCGCAGCCGAAGCCGGAGACGGAGTTCATGTCACTCATTACTAAAGCTATCTCTGTCTTCTACTCTATGGATTTCGATTCCCAGCCAAAGCCGCTGTCGAAGTTCATATCACAAATTTCTCAAGCAATCTCTGGAGACAATTATATGGATTTGGATTCGGATTCGGATTCGGATTGGGAAAATGAAACTATCTATACTCTGAAGCCGGAGCCGGAGCTGGTGTCCCTCGTCTATCAAATATTCTCCCTTGTCGTCTCTATGAAATCAAAGTCGGGGAAGTTTATTTCCTTGTGCCCTCAAAAACAAGTAACATTGAGAAATGGAAAATTTCATCTGAGTGAAGAAGAAGTCCCAAGGAGGCACTTGAACAAGTGGGAGTGTCTCCCTTTAAACTGGAAAAACTTCAGCATTAAAGGAGAAGACGCAACCCGTTTTTACTGCAAAGGTTGCAAAGGCAAGAACCATGAAGAATATGAAAAGGCTCCAATTGAGATCAAACACCATTTCCATCGAAAACATTCTCTCCAGCTTGTCGTCTTGGAGGAATTTTCTTCCACAAGAAATTGCTATTGTGGTGAAGAACTACTCAAAAGGATATTTTATTATTGCTCGGCTTGTGATTTTGCTATCAATATGGCTTGTTCGATTTTGCTATCAATAGACCATCCAAAGTGGCATGAGCATACTCTTCATCTGTTTCCAAGACACGAATCCTTAACTTGCAGCCTTTGCGCCGTGGCCGATGCAACATCCCGTATCTATATGTGTCCCAATTGTGCCTTTGTGGTCCATCAGAGGTGTATCAACTTACCACGTGTCATAAGGATATCACGCCATCGCCATCGTATCTCTTTTACCCATTTTTTAGACCATGGAGATTCCTCTTGTGGTGTTTGTCGTAGAGAGATCAACAATGATTACGGGGGCTATTCTTGCATCAAGGAAGCTTGTTCGTATGCGTCACATTCAAGATGTGCGACACAAAGCAATGTGTGGGATGGTGTAGAGCTTGAGGGAGAGCCAGAAGAAGAAATTGAAGAAGTTGAGCCGTTTGTGAAAATAAGCGATAGAATCATACAACATTTCAGTCATCAACATCATCATTTGAAACTTGATGAGAACACGGGCAGAGATTACGACGATAATCAGCAGTGTCAAGCATGCATTACGCCAATCTATTTCGGTAACTTCTACTCATGTATGCAATGTGACTTCATTCTTCACGAGGAATGTGCAAATTTTTCACGCAAAATATATAACCCGATACATCCACACCTGCTCACTCTAGGATATGAACATACTTTGAACCCTAAGAATATATGTTTCGCTTGTCGAAATATTTGTGTAGCTGGTTTATCTTATAAGTGCGGTCAAGGAGGATGTGATTTCAAGCTACACGTCAAGTGTGCCACAATTTCTGAGCCATTAGTCCATGAAAGTCATATTCATCCTCTATTTCTAACATCCAAACCAGGAGAGGACAGAAGAATTTGCTCAGTTTGCAAAAATCACAAATATTTTCGTGTTGGTACAAATGAAACATTCAATTGCATTGAGGAGTGTGGCGTTGCTTTGTGTTTTGAATGTGCTACTTTACCTCACAAGGTGAGGTATAAGCATGATAAGCATATTCTCACTCTTTCTTATGGGAAGGAGACAAGTACCATGACGTATTGGTGTGAAGTTTGCGAGGGAAAAGTAGATCCCCAAAAACGGTTTTATGTGTGTGATGAATACTGTTGTGTCACCCTACACATTGAATGTCTGCTTGGCAAGGATTTATACATGAAGCCTGGTTCATCTTTGTTAATTTTGAGGGAGGAGGTACACATTCTGCCCAACAATCGTCATATGACTCGACCTATTTGTTCCATTTGTGAGCGGCATTGTTCACAAAAGATAACTTGTCAGTTTTCTGGATCAATATCTTGCTCTTTAGATTGTGTTTTTGAGTTAATATCAAAGTCAGGTTTTGTGTTTCTTTAGGCATATCAAAGTCAGGTTTGTGAAATTTCGGAGGTAAAAGTTGTTCACTTGTGTCATAGATGTTGCTTTATTTATTAACAATTGATCAATTAAATTCGAGTAAGAAAATCTGATTGTTTATGGAGCATATTTAATTCATATAATCATATCTATTTATTTGACTTCGTGGATGAAAAACTGTTTTTATACGTGTGATGAGTACTGTTGTGTCATCCTACACATTGAATGTCTTCTTTGACGGACTTATACGTAAAACCTGGTTCATAGTTATGGAACTTGGAGGAAAAGGTACAAGTTCAATCGGCTCAGCACAATCAACTCATATGATCAGTTACTGCATTCTTGATCAGTTAAGTTCACTAGAAGAATTTCTAAATGTAAAGCTTAATTTCTAAAACTCTCTGCTCTCTATGACGCACTTAGTTGCAAAAACAGTTTTGTTTGAAATAATTTTACATTCATAAAAAAAAAAAGGTACAAGTTCGTCCAAACAATCATCATATGAATCGATATATTTGCTCCTTTTGTGAGTAGCGTTGTCCACAAAAATCAGATTTTCAGTGATATATTTTGTTCCTTAGTTTTGTATTAATGATTCACGGGGAAGAAAATTCCTAAGAGCTTGATGGACATTGTTCTTGTTGTAAGAAATATTATTAAATTTGTATTGTGGTGTATATGTCCAATATTATAAGAATGAACCCAAGCCCTTGTACCTCTCTCCATATACCGAGACAGATGATCAAATTATTAATTGATCCAATATAAAATAATAAAACTTATGTTTGTTATTTATCAAATAAATTAAAAACATTAATATTCATTAGCAATCTTACTATTAGAACTTCATTAGAGATATTAATGTAGTTTTTAAGAGAAAATTAGTCTAATATCTCACTTTTTCTTTTGAATAGCTAGTATAACCTCTTTTAATTTTTATTGCCTACATAACTTACTTATTCTCTAACAAATTTCATAACTCCAAAATTGTCCATTTTTTAAAAGAAAAATAGTAAATGAGTTTTTCAAAATTGATAATTCCCCATTAGTTTTATCATAAATATGTTTAAAATTTATGTAACTAAATTCTTTTATACCTAAATGGTTTTAACATTAGTAAAATAAAAATAAAATAAAAAACTAAAACTTACTTTAAAATTATTTTATGTTCATAATACCAAAATTATCCTTTCTAACTAATAAATATTTTTGAAAATAAATTATTAATAAATTATCATTTTAATTAATTATTCTCTTTTAATTCATATTTATAATTAAAACTCCAATTTTCAATATTTGTTTTTACTTAAAATATTTGATTTACGTTAAAAATAGTTTTTTTAAAAAATTAAAAATCATTACAAAAGTCTGCCAAATATTAGCAAAGTTTGTCAGATGTCCGTAGAATCTGACATATGTTCGCAGAGTCTGCCATATGTTCGCAAAGTCTGCCAAATGCTCGTAGAGTCTGCCAAATGCTCGCTGAGTCTGCCAAATGCTCACGGACTCTGCCAAATACTCGCCAAATGCTTGCAGAGTGCAGAGTCTGCCAATTATTCAGCAGAGTCTGCCAAATATCCACAGAGTATACAAATTAATCTGCAGAATCTGCCAAATTTCGGTAGAGTCTCGCTCAGATAGTAGAGGGACAATGGAGATCTTGCTGGAAAAAAAGTTTCGCTCAGATATAAGGGAGAACATAGTCACCAGTCACTAGATTCGTTTTCCATATCTCACACGGTGATCGATAAACAAATGTCAATATACCAAAATCGATTGGATGTATGATATAAATTTAATATGTTAATAATAAAATTATAATATAGAAATTTAAATTAATTTACTGATATAGAAAAACAAACTTCATATATATATATATATTTACAGCATATATCTCTTCTCTAACGAAATATGCTTTCTTCTTCTTTTTTTAAAACAATTTCAAAATATATAATTAACAACAAAATTTTAATTTAATGTTTTTGCTTAAATATAATTTATTTAAAAATTTAAAACTTGTCCATTGGACGGGTCCTAACCTAGTTAATCATAAAACTTTGGATCCTAGAAACTAATATAATTTTAATTTGTAACTATTTAAGCATAATTGAAAAACGATACCGAGAAAGATGATAAAACGTGTAAAATAAGATAATAAAAATGTAAAATAAATTAAAGTTTTCTATTATGTAATGTTTAAACTTTATGGTTTTTAGAAGTTTAATTTGAGTTACTTTTTTTAATGTATTAATGAATTTTAAAATAATGAAATTCAGATTAATTGTTTTTTATATAGAATTAATAGTTGAACACATGTCAAATTTTTATAAGTTCACAAAAGATGAGTTGTCAATCAAAGGAGAGTTTCCTTCAACTATTATATATAAGATGATTCTAGAGACAACAAGGAAGAGCTTGGTGGACATTGCTCATGTCTAGATCAATATCGTGTTGCTCAGATTGCATTTATGATTCAATCAAGATATATTATAAAAAAGCTTGATGGACATTTCTCTGGTTGTAAGAAATATTATTGAACTTGAGTTCTGTTGTAATGATGTTTTGCTGCAACAATCTTAAAATTACAAACGTAGAAAGCTTGTTCACCCAGCAATCTCAAGCTTGTAACTGTAATTACTGATTCCTTGGGATTATGAACTTTCAAGTTCATATTCAAGATTACAGGCTAGTCTCATGTTCCGAGAGTATTGTGAAGCTAACTTTGACCAAATCATAATGCTTCCAACACCAGAGACTTTTTCAGATTCATATGTAGCTAATGAAACATACGAAGTAAAGCTCTGAAATATCAAAAGAAGCAATCTCTTCAGACTATTTCCACCAAAGAAGTTTAACTTATATCATTTATCTCATTGCTCTGTTGATGTGTTTTTGCTTCATACATTGCAATAAATTATACTTTAGTTGACTACGCCAAACAGCTTGATACATTCTTTTAGATTTCGTGTTTCACATACTCAATCTTTAACTTATAACTTTGGTGAATCTTGGGAACTATTCCAAGAACTGGAAACATTCTTCAGGAGACATCTATATAAATGTTTTATCCTCCCTCTTTAGAATTACATCTCTCTTTGAATTTCTGATTGTAATGAGGAACTATACAACATCAATTCGTTTGCTACTAAGTCTGGTTATATTTCTCAATGTGCTGAGCAGTTTTGTGGCACAAGCCAGTGCTTTGAAGAAGGTACTAGAGTTTTTTTTTTTTTTTGGTGGCTGTACTAGAGGTTTATAGAAGTTAATTATTTTATCAAACAACATAAAAGAGAGGACTAACATAGTTGGTTGGTTCTGTTGTGATAATCAATAATAGGTTCATATAGTGTATTTGGGTGAGAAACAGCATGATGACCCCGAGTTCGTCACGGAATCTCATCATCAGATGTTATGGTCACTTCTTGGAAGGTATTTTTGTTTTTTTTTCCCCTCAAGTATAATAATGTCTCAAACAGTTACTCTGATTTCTAATTAAAATGTTTTTTTTATGGTACAGTAAAGAGGATGCCCATGATTCAATGGTGTACAGTTATCGACATGGCTTCTCAGATTTACCTGAAGTTGTTCATGTCGTACCGGATAGTTTCTACAAGCTGACAACAACTCGGACTTGGGACTACTTAGGTCTTTCTGCTGCCAATCCAAAGAATCTTCTTAATGAAACTAATATGGGTGAAAATAGTATCATCGGCATTATCGACACAGGTATATATGAGTCTTTCTCACTCTGCTCATTACATTGTAGATCGATCTTAAGTCTCCTATATATTGCTTTTGCTCCGTCTTAGCATTTGTATGACTAAAATGATTTATGTGGTTACAGGAGTATGGCCTCAATCTGAAGTATTTAACGACAATGGGATTGGACCGGTACCGAGCCACTGGCAAGGAGATTGTGAATCAGGATAGAATTTCAACTCTTCTAACTGTAACAAAAAGCTCATAGGAGCCAAGTATTTTATCAATGGTTTTCTAGCGGAAAACGAAAGCTTCAACTCCACGGAATCACTCGATTTCATTTCCCCTAGAGGCTTTAATGGTCATGGAACGCATGTTTCCACAATCGCGGGTGGTTCGTACGTCCCCAACATAAGTTACAAGGGGCTAGCTGAAGGGACTGTGAGAGGTGGCTCACCTCGCGCTCGTATAGCAATGTACAAGGCTTGTTGGTATCTGGATGATTTAGACATAACGACTTCTTCATCCGCTGACATCTTGAAAGCTATGGATGAGGCTATGCATGATGGTGTTGATGTTCTATCTCTCTCTTTAGGCTCTGACGTTCCTCTATATGGCGAAACTGATATTCGTGATGGAATTACTACTGGAGCATTTCATGCAGTCTTAAAGGGTATCGTAGTTGTTTGTGCTGGTGGTAACTCTGGCCCAGAGGCTCAGACCGTGACAAACACAGCTCCATGGATCATAACTGTGGCTGCAACTACTCTAGACCGGTCCTTTGCTACGCCTCTTACACTTGGGAACAATAAAGCCATATTGGTAACAACCAGATATACGCCATACATTAACTGTTTTCACAACATTATATTTGATGAGTTTGGCCATTATATTGTAGGGTCAAGCAATGTACAAAGGTCCAGAACTTGGCTTCACTAGCTTGGTTTACCCTGAGAATCCAGGAAATAGCAACGAAAGTTTTTCTGGGTATTGTTAAATTTTGAGTTTCTTATTAATACCTATATCTGTTCAGTAAGTATTCACCAAATCTTGATTTCAACTTGCCAACACCCTGGTTCTTGAAATGCAGTACTTGTGAGGAACTTCTCTTCAATTCTAATCTTACAATGGCGGGGAAAGTTGTGTTATGTTTCACAACATCACCTTACAGTAGTGCCGTATCAAGGGCTGCACGTTATGTGAAAAGAGCCGGTGGTCTTGGCGTAATCATCGCCAGACACCCAGGCTACACTATCCGACCATGCCTTGATGATTTCCCTTGTGTTGCTGTTGACTGGGAGCTCGGAACTGATATACTTCTCTATATACGGTCCAATGGGTATGAAAATATATCTTCACCACTTATTGGAAACATTTTGCTGTATTTGAGACCAAGTGTCACTGGATTTTTGGTTTGCAGATCGCCTGTGGTGAAGATACAACCTTCGAGAACACTCATCGGACAACCAGTGGGTACAAAGGTGGCAACTTTCTCATCAAGAGGACCTAATTCGGTTGCAGCTGCAATCCTTAAAGTATGCCAGAATCCTTACATATTCTTTTTTCTTTCAGAGGCATCAAATTGTCTACTAACATTGTAATGCAGCCGGATATAGCGGCACCAGGAGTGAGCATATTGGCGGCTACAACTACCAATTCGACATTCAACGACCGAGGATTTATTATGCTGTCTGGAATATCATGTTGGATTAAGCTTGAAGTTAGCTTGATCTACAAGTAATGTAATCCTAATAGAATTAGAACTTGAGATGATCATATCCTAAGTGAGTTAGGATAATGATAAATATTTAGGAGTTATCTAAATATGGTTTTGGTGTTTATCTCTACTATTAGGAGTTCTAATAAGATTATGATTTGTATTGATCTCTCACTATATAAGAAGATGCAAGGGTGTTGCATAACTTATGAGTTTGAGAAAGAGAGATTGAGAGCTTAAGTTTTGAGAAGTTTCTTAAGCAATAAAAGAGTGAGTCTTTTATTAATCTTGTGTTCTTAATTCTTTCTTAAATTCTACAATTGGTATCAGAGCCAATCTGATTGACGAGAGAAACGATGGGAGATATTATAAACCTACCGACAAAGAACCTATCTTCATCCATTCAATGTCCAATGCTGAATACAACAAACTACACGGTTTGGGCCATTAAGATGAAGATTGCATTGCGAGCTCATAGAGTCTGGGAAACCATAGATCCAGGGTCAACTGATGAAGAGAAAAACGTCACAGCACTTGGTCTTCTGTTTCAATCTATACCCGAGATTCTTGTTTTACAAATCGGTGAACTTGATACACCAAAAGATGTGTGGGAAGCGATAAAAACAAGATATGTAGGAGCAGAAAGAGTCAAGGAAGCAAGACTACAAACCTTGATGAATCAATTCGATCGCCTTACAATGAAAGAAACAGAGACAATCGATGACTTCACGGGAAAGCTATCCGAAATTGCCTCAAAATCTTCGTCTCTAGGAGAATATATAGAAGAGTCCAAGTTGGTTAAAAAGTTTCTAAAAAGTCTTCCTCGAAAGAAATATATACATATAGTGGCCTCGCTAGAAAAAGTTTTAGACCTTAAAACTACCACCTTTGAGGATATTGTAGGACGGTTAAAGGCCTACGAAGAGCGCATCCATGATGAAGAAGAAACAAAAGAAGATCAGACCAAACTCATGTATGCAAACATGGAAACACCACCAGCTCGTGGTTTTTACAATGAACAAGGAGGTAGAGGACGTGGGGGAAGGTTTAATTACAGGGGAAGAGGTCGCGGAAGAGGACGAGGAAGAGATATGTCAAAGATCACATGTTTCCGCTGTGATAAATACAGACATTATGCTGAACATTGCCCGGACAGATTACTTAAATTGCAAGAAACTCAAGAAGACAATAATGAGGATAATGAGGATACCCAAGAAGCAGAGAAACTCATGATGCATGAAGTAGTTTTCCTAAACGAAAAACATTGTGTTCCGAGTAAATACGAAATAAACTCCGGTGAAGAAGACATATGGTATCTTGATAATGGGGCAAGCAATCACATGACCGGAGATAAAAGATATTTTGAGAAAATTGATAATTCCATCACTGGAAAGGTAAGATTTGGAGATGATTCTAGAATTGACATCAAAGGAAAAGGATCAATTACTTTTATTGACAACAATGGAGAAGATAGGACAATGAATGATGTATATTTCATTCCGGATTTAAAAAGCAATATTATCAGCCTTGGACAAGCTACGGAAGCAGGATGTGACATAAGAATGAGAGAAGATTATCTAACAATGCACGATCGTGATGGAAAATTTTTAGTCAAAGCAAACAGATCCAAGAATCGGCTATATAAAGTGCGTATGGGAATAAGGAGTCTAATGTGTTTACAACTAAAAACATTGAGCGAATCCAATAGATGGCATGCACGGTTAGGTCATATAAATCTTGAAACAATGAAAGATATGATGCAACGGGAGCTGGTTATAGGAATCCCACATGTTATCATAGAAAAAGAGGTATACGGGTCATGCTTACTTGGGAAACAAGCAAAACAAACTCTTCCTAAAAATACAACATATCGAGCAAATAAGGCACTGGAACTCATTCATGGTGATTTGTGTGGCCCCATTACACCAACCACGATGGCTGGAAACAGGTACATTTTCATACTCATTGATGATTATTCAAGGTTTATGTGGACTATCCTATTGAAAGAAAAAAGCGAAGCCTTTGAAAAATTCAAACGATTTAAAGTATTGGTGGAACAAGATCTCGGAACAAGCATTCAAACTTTCAGGACTGATAGAGGAGGAGAGTTTATATCTTATGAGTTCACGTTATTTTGTGAAAATTCGGGCATCAAAAGACACCTCACGGCTCCATACACCCCTCAACAAAATGGTGTCGTGGAAAGGCGAAATAGAACTTTAATGGGAATGGCAAGAAGTATTTTAAAACATATGAATATGCCTGATTATTTATGGGGAGAAGCCATCAGACATTCAACATATCTCTTGAACAGAATTACCACAAAGAAAGCCAAAGATAAAACTCCATACGAAGCCTTACGCGGGAAGAAACCGAACATTCTTCATCTTCGAATCTTTGGCTGTATTGGATATACAAAAACTGAGTCATCCTTGCTCAAAAAACTAGATGACAGATCACGTGCACTTGTTCATCTAGGGACAGAACCAGGTTCAAAGGCTTATAGGATGTTTGATCCGAAATCACAAAAAATAGTAGTAAGCAGGAATGTTGTGTTTGATGAGACAAGAAGATGGAACTGGAAAAATAACAGTGAAAGACAGAACAGAACTGGAAGCTTCATTGTCAATCTTGGAGAGTTTGGCAACCATGGAGTTCTCGAAACAGAGGTAAGCACCGAAACAGAACATATCGAGGACGAAACTGAAAGAAATAACGATGAAAACCTTTCCAAAAATACTGAAGCAGAGGATGATGAAGATTCTGCAAGCAATGAGATACAGGAACAGCCAATACTTAGACGAACACATAGGGAAAGCATGAAACCTAAATATCTCGAAGACTACATATTGTTGGCCGAAGAAGAAGGAGAAAAACTACTCTTATCATTGAACGATGAGCCAATAAATTTTGAAGAAGCAAAAGAATCTGAAAAATGGATGCTAGCTTGTGAAGATGAGATACGATCAATTGAAAAAAAATCAAACATGGAATCTTGTCGATCTTCCAAGTGGAGCAAAAGCGATCGGACTAAAATGGGTGTTCAAGCTCAAAAGAAACTCGGATGGTAGTATTAATAAACACAAAGCCAGATTAGTTGCGAAGGGATATATACAAAAGCATGGTGTGGACTTCGATGAAGTGTTTGCTCCGGTGGCTCGACTTGAAACTATTCGGCTACTTATCAATCTCGCGGCATCAAACAATTGGGAAATACACCACCTTGACGTCAAAACAGCATTTCTTCATGGAGAACTCAAAGAAACAGTGTATGTCAAGCAACCTGAAGGTTTTATACATAAAGGATGTGAAGAAAAGGTTTACAAGCTCAACAAAGCCTTATACGGCTTAAGACAAGCTCCGAGAGCTTGGAACAACAAATTAAACCAGATTCTCAAAGAGTTTCAGTTTATAAAATGCTCAAAAGAACCATCAGTATATCGGAAGGTAATAAATGGAGGTTTGCTTATTCTAGCTGTTTATGTTGATGATCTCTTTGTAACAGGATCAAGTATAAACGACATCAAAGGCTTTAAGGAAGAAATGGCTTCGAAATTTGAAATGAGTGATCTTGGATTATTAACTTACTATTTAGGAATGGAAGTGGTTCAGCACAAAGAAGGTATAACCTTAACCCAAGAACGTTATGCTCAGAAAATAATCGAAGAAGCTGGGATGGGTGAGTGTAATTCTGTTCAAACACCAATGGATTCAAGTCTGAAGCTATCAAGGTCTGAAGAAGAAAAGGAAATTGATGCTACGAATTTTAGAAAAAATGTGGGTTGCCTCCGTTATCTTCTACACACACGTCCCGACTTGTCCTATTGTGTGGGAGTGTTGAGTCGGTACATGCAAAGTCCTAAGGAATCTCATGGTGCAGCTATGAAACAATGCATGAGATACTTACGAGGGACTACTTCTCTTGGGTTAGTATTTGCACGTTCAAAATCATCACCAAATCGTTTGATAGGTTATAGTGATAGTAGTCATAATGTGGATCCGGATGACGGGAGAAGTACAACTGGTCATATTTTCTATCTTGGAAGCAGTCCCATCTCATGGTGTTCACAAAAACAAGATACGGTAGCCTTATCATCATGTGAGGCTGAAATCATGGCAGGAACTGAGGCGGCAAAACAAGCAATTTGGCTAAGGGACTTGCTTAATGAAATCACGGGATCCTTAAGTGAAAAACGGTTATACGTATTGATAACAAGTCAGCTATTGCGCTCACAAAGAATCCAGTTTTCCATGGGCGTAGTAAGCACATACATACAAGGTTTCATTTCATAAGAGAATGCGTTGAGGGGGGACTAATAGAAGTTGAGCATATTCCGGGTGATAAGCAAAAGGCGGACATCTTGACAAAAGCTCTTGGTAGAAATAAGTTCAAGGAGATGAGAGATCTCGTGGGTATTTGTGATGTGTCTAAAGATAACTTCAAGCTTAAGGGGGACATTGTTGGATTAAGCTTGAAGTTAGCTTGATCTACAAGTAATGTAATCCTAATTGAATTAGAACTTGAGATCATATCCTAAGTGAGTTAGGATTATGATAAATATTTAGGAGTTATCTAAATATGGTTTTGGTGTTTATCTCTACTATTAGGAGTTCTAATAAGATTAGGATTTGTATTGATCTCTCACTATATAAGAAGATGCAAGGGTGTTGCATAACTTATGAGTTTGAGAAAGAGAGATTGAGAGCTTAAGTTTTGAGAAGTTTCTTAAGCAATAAAAGAGTGAGTCTTTTATTAATCTTGTGTTCTTAATTCTTTCTTAAATTCTACACATCAATGGCGACTCCTGCAATTTCAGAAGTTGTTGCACTTCTCAAAGTTCTCCACCGTGATTAGTCTCCTGCTGCCATTAGATCAGCCATTGTCACTACAGGTTCTTACCTTCTTTATCCAATGCTAGAAAAAAAGATAGAAAAAACAAGAACATACTGATCTCGATAAGCGTATTTCCTCTCTGCAGCTTGGAGAACAGATCCATTTGGAGAGCAGATTTTTTCCGAAGGGTCACCTCGAAAGCTTGCTGATCCGTTCGACTATGGTGGAGGCCTTGTGAATCCAGAGAAAGCAGCACAACCTGGTCTTGTATATGACTTGGGACTCGAAGACTATGTCCTCTACATGTGCTCTGTTGGTTACAACGAGTCATCAATCTCTCAGCTACTCGGTAAAGAGACAGTCTGCTCGAATCCTAGACCATCTGTTCTTGATTTCAACTTGCCTTCCATCACAATACAAAACCTTAGAGAAGAAGTCACTCTCACTAGAACCCTTACTAACGTTGGACCACTCGATTCGGTCTATAAAGTAGCAGTCGAGCTACCGTTGGGCGTTCACGTGAGCGTGACGCCAGAGACACTAGTATTTAACTCTACAGCAAAAAAGGTCTCTTTTACAGTCAAAATCTCCACCACACACAAAATCAATACAGGTTACTACTTTGGAAGCTTGACTTGGAGTGACTCTGTGCATAACGTTACCATTCCGGTGTCTGTTAGAACGCAAATTCTGCAAAATTATTACGATGAGAATTGAAAAGAAACTAACTTTAAGCTTAGTACTTCTTTTTAACGACTCGCTTGTACATTAGTACTTATGTTGTATATGCTTTTATGTATCGAACTAGTATTTAACTATATATGTAAACTTTAACTAAATAAGGCTAAAGTCCTTAAATATCGATCGGCTCCGATACACCTTGCAACTCTTATCAGTCCTTGTTGGTGGGGCTGTAAGCTTGCTGTTAGAGCATTCTCATCAGAGTGTCTCAATAAATCTTTATCATTAAAAAATGAAATATAATTGAAAATGAAGAGAGAGAATAAGAAGAGTTTCTCGCCGGACCTAGATTTATATTCACAGAAGATAACAATTGCAATCCTTAGAGCATCATTATTGCAAGAACCCCATATGGGTTCTTAGTAATTTGTTTATTATTATTTTGTTTTGATCGAGAAAGAGAGGTTCTTAAAATTAAAAAACTGTATCTAAAAGCTCTTAAATATGAACCGGTTCTTAACAAGAGTTTTTTAACGTACAATTACCGATGCAGTTTATAATATTTTAATGCTAAGAATCCCTATTTAAGAACCTCTCTTTTTTTGCAATAATGATGCTCTTAATATACACATATTTTTATTTTTAGTTCGAATCTTGAATACCCATAATTTATGGTTATCATCGGTTAACTGTTTACCAGAAAACATCTAACCACTTAATTTCAACAATTAACCAAATTTAACCTGATTATAACTGATTTCATCTAAATTAAACCAGAAAATACCCAATTTCATCTTACTTAGGCCCGAAAACAGAAATCCTAAAAAAAAAAATCCCAATTCGAAAATCAGCAAATCAGAAAAATCCCCAATTCAAAGGTTGAGAAATCCAAATTCGAACTAGGTGAGTTCTAGAGATCCGAATCTACTGCTGTTGCCATCACCAGTGCCTGATATATCATCTTCTTTTATCCTGTAGTACCGCAGGATTGTTACAGCGATTGTGATTCATTGTCTTCTGTACTCGATGATGATAGAGATGAAAATATAGCTTTGTCTTTCCAGCGACGGAATCCACCGTTTCAATTCGGGTTTATATAGTTCACAAAAATTAAATATATAATTATAAATATAGATACTTATAAATATATATACTTATATACTTATCATTTCAATTTATTAAATACGAATTTAAATTGCGGATTTTTAGTTTTGACTGAAAAAATACCGAAACGAGTTTTGGCAAAAAAGTTATGGATCTATTTTTTTACAAAAAAATTACGTATTTCTTATTTTGACGGAAATATTACGGAATAAAATTTTTGACGGGAAAGATTACGAATTCATTTTTGGCGGAAAAATTGTGAATTTTTAATTTTGCCGAAAATTATGGATTTGTATTTTGCCAAAAAATTATGGAATCGAAGAATTTTTTTTTGCGGAAAACAGAGCAATTTTTGGCGGGCAAATTACTTTATAAAAACTTATTAAACCTTATAAAAATATTTTTTATAAGGTTTAATAATATCCAATATCATTATGAATGATTTTGGTTGATATTTACAGTATTTTAAAATTTTGATTAAAAATACATCAACTTAACAGTTTTTAAATATTTTTTATCAATTGAAAATATATTCAAAATTTTAATATTTTAAATTTTTGATCAAAACTAAAATATTTGTAATATTCTAAATTTTTTATCAAAATTAAATATTTATGCTATTGCAACTTTATATAAGTTAAAATAGTTATTATATTTGGTCTAATTAAACAATTTACCTAAATAGTCAGATTAAATGTAAACTTTTATAATTTTATAATATCGGTAAGGATAATAAAATTCTGATATATACATTTTACTTTATTTTATTTTATTGTCCTATCGTCACCATCAATCTTGATTAGATAAGATAAGATAAAAAGGCCAACATGTGGATGATCGTTCATGTCCCCATCAAAATTGAAGAAAAACAATACAAGAATTCGTATCACTCTCAAAAAATCTCTCTCAAGAAATCTCTCTCGCTAATTCTATGGATTCACATTGGAATTGGAAGATTGCTGAAAACACTATTGAAGTAATCTTGGCTATCGAGCCAGAGCCGGAGCTCTTATCTCTCATCTATCAAATATTCTCCCTCGTCATCTCTGTGAAATCAAAGTCGGAAAAGTTTGTTTCCTTATGCCCTCAACTACGAGTAACATTGGAAAATGGAAAATTTCATGTCAGTGAAGAAGTCCCAAGAACAAGAAGTCACTATGGCAAGTGGGAGTGTCTTCCTGAAAACTGGGTGAACGTTAATTTTAAAGGAGAAGACGCAACCCATTTTTACTGCAAAGGTTGCAAAGGCAAGAACCAGAGAAAATGAGCAGATCAAGCTGTAAAACTGTTTTATGTGGCTAAAAGCTGTAAAGCTTATTATATTTTTCATATACTGACGTGTCCCATATTGTTATGAGATGTTTGTAGAAAGTGTTGTAAACTAGAGAGAATTATGGGGGAATTTCGTGTGTTGTATTATTGATAATGAGGTTCTAATATAACCTTTATATATGAATCAATACAAGAGATAAAAGGTAAATCCTATTCGGAATAGGAAAAGTATAAACCGTCTTAAGTCTTATCGGATATAACGATGGTAGGCTAGGAGTTTGAAATCCACAATGATTTATAACATTCCCTTCGATGTCATAACTCTAAAAGCTCGTATACGCTTTGGATGTTCTTCATTAAAACCTTTCGGAAAAACCGGTTGGGAAAAAACCGAGATAACGAAAAAAGTACAACACGACATTCTCCCCGTTCAACATCATCGAATGTCTTTCAATCTTGGCATTCCAATCGATGTATTAGACTTTCGAATGTCGAGGTTGGAAGAGACTTTGTAAATAGATCTGCTGAATTTTCACTTGAACGAACTTGTAGAACTTGTACTTCTCCATCCTTTTGTAGATCATGTGTGAAGAAGAATTTTGGCAAAATATGTTTCGTCCTGTCTCCCTTAATATATCCATCTTTGAGTTGTGCTATGCATGCTGCATTATCCTCGTAAAATATGGTTGGTTCCTTCTTTCCTTCGGTCATTCCACAATCCACTCTAATATGTTGAGTCATTGACCTCAACCAAACACATTCACGGCTAGCTTCATGAATCGCCAAGATTTTTGCATGGTTGGATGATGTAGCAACAAGAGTTTGCTTCATGGATCACCAAGATATAGCCGTACCACCGTGAGTAAAAACATATCCCGTTTGGGATTTAGCATTGTGTGGATCCGAGAGGTAACTCCGGATCCATAAAACCAATCAAACCATCTTTGTTATGGTTAGTATAAAATAATCCCAAATCTTTCGTTCTTGTAGGTAACGAAGTATATATTTAATCCCGTTCAAGAGTGCCTTTGGGTCGGACATGAGCTAAATCTTGATAATAAATTCATGGCAAAACATATATCTGGCCTAGTGTGGCTCGCCAAATACATCAAAGCTCCTATGGCACTTAGATATGGCACTTCGGGACCAAGGACGTCTTCATCATCCTTCTTTGGACCGAATGGATCTTTATCCAAATCAAGGGATCTCACAACCATGGGGCTAGACAATGGGTGAGATTGGTCCATGTTAAATCTCTTGAGTACTTTCTCTGTATATGCCGTTTGATGCACAAGGATTCCATTATTCATGTACTCAAGTTGTAACCCCAAACAAAATCTTGTTTTTCCTAAATCTTTCATCTCGAATTCTTTCTTTAGATATTCGACTGTTTGGGAAATTTCCTCAGAGGTTCCTAGGATATTCAGGTCGTCTACATACACCGCGATGATTACAAACCCCTTAATAAATTTCTTTATGAATACACACGGATTTATGGGGTTGTTCTTATAGCCCTCTTTGACTAGATATTCACTTAGTCATTTGTACCACAAAGACTCTTATTCAACTTTATACAATGTTGTTCTCGAGAACTTTCTTTATCTTTGAGCTCAATTCCCTCTGGGACTTTCGTATATATTTCATTATCCAGTGGACCATATAAGTATGCAGTTACAACATCCATTAACCGCATATCCAAATTTTCTCTTATGGCCAGACTTATTAGGAATATAAATATTGTAGCATCCACCACAGGGGAGTATGTCTCCTCATAATCTATTCCTGATCTTTGCGTGAATCCTTGTGCAACAAGCCGTGCTTTATGTCTTGCGATTTCATTATTTTCATTCATTTTCCTCACAAATACCCATTTGTGTCCAACTGGTTTAATATCAAGATGTGTCCGGATTATAGGACCAAATATATTCCTCTTTCTTAATGAATTTAACTCCACGTTTATAGCTTCTTTCCATTTAATCTAATCTTTTCTCTGAGTGCACTCTAATATTGACGTGGGTTCTAGATCCTCGCTTATATCCATAATGTCAAGTGCTACCTTGTATGCAAATATTTCATCAATGTCGACATTCTTTCTATTCCATTATTTTCCAGACATGACATAATTTATTGAGATCTCATTATTGTCAAGAACTTCAGGACCTTGAAGCTCAGCGTCCCGAGTATCAATGTTTGGTTCCTTTGGTTCATTCATGTCTAGGGTTCCAATAACCTCGGATTCTCCCATTGCACCTTTCTTTGATTTCCGAGTGTTCTTATCCTTGGAACCTAATGGTCTACCTCTCTTTAAGCGCGCTTTAGATTCTGTAGCAACTTGATTGTGTCCCTCTTGGACATCAATTCTTATTGGTGCATTAACTGCTGGTATATATGACTTTGTTACTCTCTTCGGGTCAGCAAATGAATCTGGCAATTGATTAGCTAGCTTTTGTAAATGTATAATCTTTTGGACTTCTATTTCACATTCTTTAGTCCGAGGATCTTGCCATGTTAAGGATGTTTGATTCCATGTAATTTCCTTTACGAGTCTGTTATTATCTCTTCCTAATGTTGGATAGTTGGATTCGTCAAAGTGACAATCCGTATACCTGGCCTTAAATAGATCACCCATGGTTGGCTCAAGGTACTTAACTATGGTGGGAGAATCATATCCAACATATATCCCCATCGTCCTTTGAGGTCCCATCTTACTTCTCTGTGGTGGAGCAATGGGTACATATATGGCACATCCAAATGTCTTAAGATGGGATATGTCTGGCTCATGACCCATTAGCAATTGTGTTGGGGAATATTTGTGTTCACTAGATGGCCTGATGCGAATTAGTTCAGCTGCATCTAAAACTGCATGTCCCCAAGCTGAGATAGGGAGTTTTGATCTCATTAGTAATGGCCTCGCAATTAGTTGAATGCGTTTGATAAATGATTCGGCCAATCCGTTTTGTGTATGTACATGTGCCACAGAATGTTCTACACTTACCTCCATGGACATACAATAATCATTAAACGTTTGGGACGTGAATTCACCAGCATTATCTAGACGTATAGTCTTTAAAGGAAAATCTGGAAAGTGTGCTCTTAGACGAATTATTTGAGCAAGTAATCTCGTAAATGCCAAATTTCGAGTTGATAATAGACATACGTGTGACCATCTCGTGGATGCATCAATAAGTACCATAAAATATCTAAACATCCCACAAGGTGGGTGAATTGGTCCACAGATGTCACCTTGTATTCTTTCCAGAAAATTCAATGTTTTCTTATTCACTTTTACTGGTGATGGCCTGACTATGAGTTTTCCTAGTGAACATGCTTCACACGTGAGATTCTTTGGGATAACTCTTCTTTCTTTCAATGTGTGCCCATTTGTATTTAATAACAATTTTCGCATCATGTTAGAACCGGGATGGCCAAGCCGGTTATGCCATAGAGTGAAATTTTCGAAAAACACTTTGTTTACAGTAGCATTTACTTCTATCATATTTATCTTAGCACAATAAAGACCTGTAGATATGGCATGTATGGTTTCTAGGATTTTCTTATGGCCATTGGCGAGTTCAAATATCATAAGAAATTCTTTATTCCCTTCGCCCTTAGTTTCAATATGCAAATTATTCATTCGAATGTCTTAAAAACTCAATAGGCTCCTCTTTGAGCTCGGTGAGTATAGTGCATCACTTATTTCTAGATGTGTACCCTTAGGTAATAATATGTTTGCTTGACCATATCCTTCTATTAAATTAGCCATACCCGCTATGGTACATATATTGGCACTTTTGAGTGTGAGATTTATGAAATATCTTTTGTCTCTTAGAATCGTGTGGCTTGATCCACTATCCACCACGAAAATATCTTTGTCATCACTCATTCTTCAAAATAAATAATCATATTTTAGAGACTTAAAATAATATCCTTTCATTAAATCAAATAAATCCAAAATAATAGCAATAACAAATAAATTCAAGAACATAAATCCAAGCAAATAAAAACACCAAAACCAAACATAGAAACTAAATGTCGAGATCAACTTTATTCTTTTAGACAATATGAAGTCTCATATTGTATTAGATCATCTTGCTCATGATCAAAATCATTTTCATGATCTTGATGGACCAAATTTGCTTTCGGATTCTTCCCTTTATTACTCTCTTGATAGAGGTCAATCAAATACTTGGGAGTTCTACATGTTTTGGCCCAATGATTCCCCATTCCACACCAATGGCATCCATGCTTGTTGGCCGAGCTTTGTGGCTGAGAAAAATTGCCACGGCCTCTTCCACGGCCTTGATTAAAGTTGGGTTGATACCCTTGGCCTCTGCCTTGTCCTCGGCCATAGGGACTGTAGCTGCGGCCACGTCCTCCTTGCCATCTTCCACGTCCACGTCCTCCTTGCCATCTTCCACGTCCACGGCCTCGGCCTCTACCTCGGCCATTAAACTCTTTATGGACATGGTTTGTTTCTTTCTTTTCTTCAGCGGCCGTAAAGGCTTCAGGGAGTGGGGTTGATCCGGGAGGTCTCATTTCACTATTTCTCATCAATAACTCATTGTTTTGCTCAGCTAGCAATAAACAAGAGATCAAACTTGCATATGTCTCGAAGCTCTTTCCACGATATTGTTGTTGTAACAATACGTTACTTGTGTGGAATGTAGAGTATGTCTTTTCAAGCATCTCTTCTTCAGTTATTTTCTTACCACACAACTTCAATTTAGAGACAATCTTAAATAGGGCTGAGTTATACTCATCCACGGATTTAAAATCCTGGAACCTTAGATTCCTCCATTCATACATTGCCTTTGGTAACATCACCGTTCTATGGTGATCATATCTTGTTTTCAACTCGTTCCAAAGGTCAAGAGGATTTTCAATTGTCAAGTATTGATCTTTGAGACTCTCAGCAAGATGATGGCGAATTATCATAATTGCCATGTATCGATTTCTTTCATTCTCATTATTATTTTCAACGATACATTCGCCAAGTCCTTTAGACTTTAGAGTGATCTTAATATCCAATGCCCATTTTAGATAGTTATCTCCCGAGAGAGTAAGGGCAGCAAATTCCAAGTTTTAGATATTCGACATCTGAAATTATGTATCATATTCTCTTAAGTATCACAAAATTTTAATATTCATGCATGGTGTAAAACAATTTACGTGATAATATTCTAGCAACCTAGCATGCTCAAAATACACGTTCAAATTATCATGCAAGGTTCTCATGCAACTTAAATATTTATATATTGATCAGATTTTAATTTGTGACAATTATTATTATGCAACCGATTTAACAAAATAGCAAGGTTATGTAAAATAAATTCATGCGATAATAATCTAGCAAAATTATATGATCAAATTTTCATGCAAGATCTTAACATATCTATTTGCTTTGATCGGATTTTAATTTATGATAATTAATCATGCAATCAAATTTATCAATCAAACAAACAATCATAGAGTGTACATAGTTAGGTAAAATAACTAGGAGGCTCTGTTCTGAAATCAACTTTGACCAAATATTTTTGCTGTCTTCTTACAAAACATAATGCTTCCAAAATCAGAGACTTTTCTGATTTCTTTAGAGCCAAGGATGGAGCATACCAAGTAAAAGCTCTGAAATTAGCATACAAAACTTGTCTTTTTCTTAACGCGTTTTTTTTAGTTTCTTTGGTCACATCAGGTTTTATATATTTATCATTACTTGTAGAAGTATGTCATCAAATCTCAAAAATTCCCGTTTTGGTTGCTCAATCTTTTGCAATAAATTATACTTTAGTTGACTAAGCCAAACAGCTTGATATATTCTTTGGTATTTTGTGTGTGGGCTTTAAACTATAGCTTTGTCGTTCTGACTTTTTAGTTCTGACTATGATGTAAATTAGGAGATTCAAACAAGCAAAAAAGTTAGAACAATTCCAATAAATGGAAACGTTCTTGGTCAAACTCATCTTGAGTGGACATCTATATAAATGCTTAAGCTTCCTCAATATTAGTCTTCAAGTACATTGTTACATCTCTCTCTTTGTGGTTTGATATTGAAAAATAGAAAACCCTTTTTTGCTTGGAATGAATAATTATAGAATCTCAATTTTTGTGGTGCTAAGTCTGGTAATAATTCTTAATGATCAGAGTACTTTCGTGGCACGAGCCGGAGCTGAGAGCAAGGTACTCGACATTTATATAATCTAATTCTTTTACCAACGACATAAACAGCTAACAAAATTGGTTCTGTTTCAATAGGTTCATATAGTGTATTTGGGTGAGAAGCAGCATGATGATCCTGAATTTGTCACAAAATCTCATCATCAGATGTTGTGGTCACTTCTTGGAAGGTATGTAAAAGTAGTTTTCTCTTTCTCAAGTATAAAAATGTCTCAAAATGTTATTCTGATTTCTCTTGTTTGTTCCATGTTACAGTAAAGAGGATGCACATGATTCAATGGTGTATAGTTACCGACATGGCTTCTCAGGTTTTGCGGCCAAGCTTACCAAGTCCCAAGCCAAGAAAATAGCAGGTATATGACATCTTCATTTGTCTCAGCAAAGCCTATATGAATTTGTTTTCATTGCTAATGTTCTTTGGCAACAGATTTACCTGAAGTTGTTCATGTCACACCGGATACTTTCTACGAACTGGCAACAACTCGAACTTGGGACTACTTAGGCCTCTCCGCCGCCAATCCCAAAAATCTTCTAAATGATACTAATATGGGTGAAGAAGTTATAATTGGCATTGTAGACACAGGTCTGAGTGTACATTTGTACATATTTTTCTTGCAACACTGTAGATTGATTTTTAATCTGTTGTTGGTTTTGATTTCTCAATCAATAAATCTTTTCTGAGGTTGCAGGTGTTTGGCCAGAATCTGAAGTCTTTAACGACAATGGGATTGGACCAGTGCCAAGCCACTGGAAAGGAAGCTGTGAATCAGGAGAGATGTTCAACTCCTCTCATTGCAACAAAAAGCTCATAGGAGCCAAGTATTTCATCAATGGGTTTTTAGCGGAGAACGAAAGCTTCAACTCCACGGAATCACTCGATTTTATTTCCCCTAGAGACCTTAATGGTCATGGCACGCATGTCTCCACCATAGCAGGTGGTTCGCCTTTGCCTAACATAAGCTACAACGGCTTAGCCGGAGGGACTGTGAGAGGTGGGGCATTACGTGCTCGTATAGCAATGTACAAAGCTTGTTGGTATCTGGATGATTCAGAGATAACTACTTGTTCATCTGCTGATCTCTTGAAAGCTATGGATGAAGCTATTCATGATGGTGTTGATGTTTTGTCCTTATCTATCGGCTATCGAATTCCTTTTCTCCCAGAAACCGATGTTCGCGATGGGATAGCTACAGGCGCATTCCATGCTGTTTTAAAGGGTATCACAGTTGTTTGTTCAGGTGGTAACTCTGGCCCAGCGGCTCAAACGGTTGGAAACACGGCTCCTTGGATTTTGACTGTGGCTGCAACTACTTTAGACCGGTCCTTTCCTACACCTATTACACTTGGGAACAATAAAGCAATACTGGTAACAACAACATATATCATTCTACTCAGATTAGTTGTTTTCACAACATTATGTTTGATGAGTTTGGCCATTATATTTCAGGGTCAAGCAATGTACACAGGTCCAGAACTTGGCTTCACTAGCTTGGTTTATCCAGAGAATCCAGGGAATAGCAACGAAAGCTTTTCAGGGTAAGATCAAATATCTAGTTTCTCATTAGGACCAAATCTTTCTATACTGAGGATATTACACTCTTTGCAGTACCTGTGAGTTTCTTCTCATCAATTCTAATCTTACAATGGCGGGGAAAGTCGTGTTGTGCTTCACAACATCAACACGTTACAGCACTGTATCAAGGGCTGTATCTTATGTGAAGAGAGCCGGTGGTCTTGGCGTAATTGTCGCAAGAAACTCGGGTGACAATCTCTCACCATGTGTAGATGATTTCCCTTGTGTTGCTGTTGACTATGAGCTGGGGACAAATATACTTTTCTACATACGTTCCACAGAGTATGAAAATATGAACTGTGAGAAAAGATTATCAACACTCATTGTGGATATATCTGATGAGGCTTTATTTTGTTGGACTTGTGGTTTGCAGATCACCTGTTGTGAAGATTCAACCTTCTCGAACACTTGTTGGACAACCAGTTGGTACAAAGGTGGCAGATTTCTCATCAAGAGGACCTAATTCGATTGCGCCTGCGATCCTCAAAGTATGTCAGAATCATTGCTTGTTCTTGTTTTTGTTTCAAGATGTTTTTAATCATATGAATGTTGTAATGCAGCCAGATATAGCAGCACCGGGAGTGAGCATATTAGCGGCTACAAGCACTAACTCCACTTTCAACGACCGAGGATTCGTTATGCTATCTGGAACATCAATGGCAGCTCCCGTTGTTTCAGGAGTTGTTGCACTTCTCAAAGCTTTGCATCATGATTGGTCTCCTGCTGCCATTAGATCAGCTATTGTCACTACAGGTTATTACCTTCTTTATCCAATCCTACAAAAAACAAGATCATACTAATCTCGATAAGCGTTTGTTACTCTGCAGCTTGGAGAACAGATCCATTTGGAGAGCAGATTTTTGCAGAAGGATCACCTCGGAAGCTAGCTGATCCGTTCGACTATGGTGGAGGCCTTGTGAATCCAGAGAAAGCTGCACAACCTGGTCTTGTATATGACGTGGGCCTCGAAGACTATGTCCTCTACATGTGCTCTGTTGGTTACAATGAGACATCGATCTCTCAGCTACTCGGTAAAGAGACAGTCTGCTCGATTCCCAAACCATCTGTTCTTGATTTCAACTTGCCTTCCATCACAATACCAAACCTTAAAGAAGAAGTCACTCTCACTAGAACCCTTACAAACGTTGGACCACCCGACTCGATCTATAAAGTAGTGGTCGAGCCACCATTGGGAATTCAAGTTACCGTGACGCCAGAGACTCTAGAGTTCAACTCTACCACCAAAAAGGTTTCTTTTACAGTCAAAGTCTCGACTAAACACAAAATCAATACAGGTTACTACTTTGGAAGCTTGACTTGGACTGACTCTGTGCATAATGTCACCATTCCTTTGTCTGTCAGAACGCAAATTCTGCAGAACTACTACGATGAAAATTGAAACTATAAAAAAAGAACTAACCATTCGTAAAATTGTACTTGTGCTATATACTTTTAACTTACAAGTTGTAAGTATCAAAACTATTTAACATTATGTAACGTTGATTAATAATGGTGAAGTTTCTACTTTGTATTCTTTTCCCCAAATTTTCTCCAAGTCCTATTTTTTCAAGTTTTTTCATTAGGTAGATTTCTTGAACTTTCTAGTTTCTACATATTTTCATGCAATCTTCCTTCTTTTTCAGCGATTCTCCATTCTCAAGGATTTGAAATCGTACCTGATCGATTAAGATTTTTGGGGTTTTGTTTCTAAGGTTTATCAGGAAGAACTCATCCATGGAAGTAACCGATAGCTGCAGGTTGTGTTTAATAGTTAAGATTAGAACTATAAACTCTTGTAAACTCTAGCATTAGGCAAGCTAGCGCAGCTGTTGAAGTGTCGATTATTACTGAATGTTCTTTGTTGTTAATTGCATTGTAGTTCAGCTAGGAATTGATCAATGATAAAAGAAACAGAGGGGACCTCTTTGTAGGTTATTTATTAGGAGCACTTGCAAAAGTAACATTTATACTAATACTTATTTGCTAGAAGAAATTAAAGTTAATTTGATTTGATTTGTACCTCTTTATTGTTTGATATCGGCGTTTTTGGACCATTTTAACTTTCAAAATCTACATATTATTTACGAAATATTACTGTAGATAGAAGTGACATGATTTTTTTAATATAATAATGGTTATATATATATATATATATATCTTATGTATCACCAAATTTATTAATTTTTTTGCTAAAAATATTGTTTAGAATATATTTTTATATAATTTTACATATATTCCGACCAATTTTCGATCAATTTTTTGACCAATTTCTGACAAAATTTCTTTCCTCTTGGAAATTTCCTGCGATTTTAAAAATCGTCAGAAAATGGTCGAAAAATAATTAGAATATATCCGACCACCGGTAATAGTCAAAAATAGTGGTCGGAAATAAACATGATTTCTTGTATTGCATATTTTTAAAGATCACATTTGGGTCATCATTTTTCATTGGACTGGTCTTGAGTTATTGACCAAAGCCCGGACATCAACTGTTACTTATCTATGGGTCTTGTTTGATTAAGCGAACAACAACAAAATTGCAAACAGACCCATCCTTTCCTATACAAAAAAACTTTGAGAGAAAATAAAAATAAACAACTTTATATACAGTGATACAGAGTGAAAATAAGATCATTGTACAATTCGTAAATTATTATGCTAATATGCGTATGAATGCCTCTATTTGCAAAGAGAACATTTGACAAAAGTTTATCTTCTTCCCAAACGAAAAAAATCGAACTAAAGGACACAAAAACGCACAATTTTTGGAGAATCCGAGAACTCTCCACTAATACAAAACCCACTGAACTCTCCACTAATACAAAACCCACTTAACATATGCCAGCTAAAACGATGCGATCCTAAACCCTTTAAAACACGAAGTAGAGAGATGCTCAAAACACACTAATACTACAAAACGTAATATGGAAATGATATTATTCTCTTTGTGCTTAAGCACCTTCTTAGCCTTTCTCTTCCTAACACCACTCCTCAAAAGAATCACCACCTCCAAACTTAAGTTACCACCGTCTCCATGGTGGCTTCCGGTGATCGGAAACCTCCACCAGCTCGGTCTCAACCCTCACCGCTCTCTCCATTCCCTCAGTCTGCGGTATGGGCCACTCATGCTCCTTCATTTCGGGCGTGTTCCGGTTCTCATGGTCTCTTGTCCTGACGTAACTAATGACATCATGAAAACACACGACCTTAAGTTCGCATACCGCCCGAAAACAAAAGCTATTGCTATATTTATGAAAGGTGGGCGTGATATAATCTTTGGCCCCTACGGAGAAGATTGGAAGAATATGAAGGTTTTTTCCTGCATAAACTATTCCTATTAATTACTAATTAAGCGATACAATACACCTCTTTTTTGTAGTGATGCCTGATCTTCCCCGTTTAGATAAAGTTATATATAGGATGATGACTTTATATGATCGGTCTCGAATTTTGAAAATGCGGGACTCAATATTATAGAAAATGAACTACCCATCCAATCATGACATTATGATACAGATTCTTATATATAATATTTATTTACAATTTTAAATCCTACAGCATCGTATACAATTAATTTTGTGATAAGTTTATATGAACTTTGATTTACATTTATTAAGTAATAACTCCATCAATTTCAAAATAACTTTTTCTTTAGATTAACTTTGTTTGTTTCAAAAATGAATGTCATTTTAAGATTTCGATGTAAAATTTGATATGAATTTATCAATTTATCCACTATTTAACTAATAATAAACAAAAACATTTGTTAGAGGTTTACTAATAAATAAATAAAATCTTTAAAATGTAATTTATTATATTTTTCAAAAATATCAGTTGATTTTTTTTTTAAATGTAAATCGGAGAAGGAAAATTCTGTTGTATAATATTTGTTGATTACCTACAACACCTTATTATGGTATTATACACAAGCATTTTTAATTGGTTTAAATTAGAATAAATTATTTGGGGTTTTTTTGGCGGCAAATTATTTGGTTTAAAATAAAATATATCCATAATCTAGAAAATTTCTTAAAACGTTGCCCCAAAAAAAAAAAAAAAAAATTCTATGTACTAATATACTGCTTCTGAGCTAACTTACAAATATTATCATTCTCCGCACAACACATGCATGTTATCATCTAAATACATATTGTGAATATCTCCTATAATTTAAATGTTTCTTAGATTTTCTTAAATAGCTGTTTGATATATTACAAAGATGTAAACTATACATAAAACTGCTTCTTATGATACGTCTACTTTTATCTTTACAAAAATATATATATCAACTTCCTATGCTTGCAGAGTCTGTGCGTAGTGCATCTGCTCTACAACAAAATGGTTCGGTCCTTTGAGAACCTAAGAGAAGAAGAGATAAAAGTAATGACAGAGAAGCTGGAAGAAGCATGTTCATCTTTATCATCAGTCAATCTAAGCAAACTCCTTATGACTCTTACCAACGATGTCATATGCAGAATCACCTTGGAAAGAAAATATAACACAGCGAGGAAGGTGGAATTGATGTCAAGAACTTAGTGATGACATCCTCTGAGTTCTTTGGCAAAAAACTTTTCGGGGATTTTATTCCTAGTTTGGCATGGATAGATAGGATCCGTGGCATAGATGCTCAAATGAAGGACATAAATAACAAGTTAGATGGTTTTTTAGACAGCATGGTGGAAGAACATGTCGATGCCGATCACGAAGAGCCATCAGATTTTGTTGATATGTTGCTATGGATTCAAAGAGATAAAACCAAACGGTTTCAGTTTGACAGAAGTGACTTAATACTCATCCTCAAGGTAACACATGCAGGCCATTCCCTTTCGTTTTGCATATTTTCAAGAAAAAATGAATTTGCAATACATGATGTCAAATGTTTTTAAATAAGTTCTGTATGTTTTGTTAAAATAAACATTCTTTTTCCTTTTTTGGTAGAAACACATATGAGATATCTGTTTTTTTGTGTGTGTCAACATTAGAAATCTGATTTAGTCTCCATTATTATACGTTTTCAATGATAATAGAGAAAAGTCTTCAATAGAAGAGAATACAGCTTTATCAAAAAAAAAAAAAAATAGAAGAGAATACATTAAGAAAAAAAATAAAAAATAAAAAAAATATATATATACAACAACCAAGAAATATGAAATATAATGTATATAAATTACTAGAAAAAAAACGAATGTATTTTCTATTGTAAACTATACTTGATTTGGATTAAGGTTATGACATAGGTCACTGATCCAAAAAAACTCTTATTAATTTGGAATAAACCCAAATTGTTACGTATTAATCAATAGCAAAATTAAATTTTTGTTTTTCCTTGGTTTTGCAGGATATGTTTTTCTCGGGAACAGCAACAACTGCCTCACAACTAGAATGGACAATGACAGAGCTTATAAGGCATCCAGAGTGTATGAAAAAACTTCAAGATGAGATTAATTCAGTTTCGACGCATAATTCAAATGTAACGGAGAAAGAAGTTGAGAAAATTAACTATTTAGATTACGTGATCAAGGAGGGGCTACGGTTGCATCCCTCAGCTCCAATATTTTGAAGACTATCGAGTGAAGATGTCCAATTAAAGGGATATGACATTGCTGCAGGGACACAGGTAAATAAATTTTTAATCAGATACGATTATTACATGAGCATTATGTATATCTTGCGTACCAAGTATCTCCGAATATACATCTTGCTCCTCTAATAAAGACTAAACATGTAAAAAATATAAAATAACTGTATATAAAATAACATAAAAACTATATACAGTATATATACATCTTGCTCCTCTAATAATCCTCATCTCAATGATAACTCAATCTAAGTTTCTTTCTCTCTTTAAACTTGAACTTATTTGTGGGGTTTCCAGCTATGTATGTTACTGCAGGTTTTTTAGACATTGTTTTATGTTACTGCATGGTTTTTTAGACATTTTTATGTTACTACAGTTTTTTTTAGATATTTTTTATGTTACGGCATGTTCTCGCAGATTTATTTAAAATATTTCTAATGTTATCGCAGATTTATTTGTTAAATAACTGCAAATTTGTTCTAATGTAACCGTTGACTTATTTGTTAATATGACAACAAGTTTTGTTAAGCACAAGAATCGAATATAATAGACACTATCAATACAACAGAGTTTACAAAGTCTAATAACACAACACAACAATAAATTGAAGGAGGCTGAAATTGATGAAGGTGAAACCCTAAATCATATGGTCCAGATTTAACGATCTTCAATTTTATTAATAAGTCTGTGACTATAATTAACATAAGTCTGCGATAATGTTAACAATAAGCCTGCCACAATAGGTAAATTAAATCTGCAACCCTCATTATAAAAAATCTGCAACAATAAATCTGCAACAACTCAATCATCTCGTTATTTAAGTCTGCAGTAATATAAATAAGTCTATTAAGTCTGCCATTACGATAGGAAAAACAGCCACTACTCAAAATAAGTCTGCAAAATAACTCTGTAAGAAAAATAAGTCAGCACAATAACTCTGCAGAAAAATAACTCTACAAAATAAGTCGGTAGAAAAAATAAGTTGGCAAAATAAGTCGGTGGTGGTAAATCTGCAATATCTTGTAATAAACCTACAAAACAAGTTGGTGGAGGAGAACTAAATCAGCGAAACACTATAAGTCTGCCAGAGCGTAAAAGAAATATGCAGATTAAGTCTGCGAAATAAAATAACTCTACAAAATAAATCTACAAAATTAAATATGCGGAAAAATAAGTCTCCAAAATATATCTACGGTATAAACAAATCTGCGATAACAAAGATGAAATGACATTTTTGTAAATATTTTGCCACGCTAGATTATATTTTAATGACACTTTTGTATTTCAGTTTTTTCCTACCAAAGCTTCCAAGGATACTTTAGGGGTTTATAGAAAAAACGCTCTAGCAATTAAAATAAAATATGAGTTATTCTAGTTATTAACTCCTTTTTCTAGGTTTGAATAGTAATCCTCCCTTAAAAGTATCAAACAATACTTGGTTATGTAAGTAATAAAATAAATACTAAGGGGGTCTTATTGGTTTTGTGATTTTTAAAGAGTAAATACTTTTGAAAAATTTAGTGTTATTCAATCATAAATTTTAAAGACTCTACTAAAGTCATGTGTTATTAGTTCAATATTTTTTAAAAGTTGTTTATATTAACTAAAAGTTATGTGTTATTGAATTGATGATTTTATAAATTCATTCAAAATCATGAGTTATTAGATTAAGAAATGCTTTAAGTAACTTTCATATTACATTAATGTTTAGTGTTATTGGTTGATTGATTTTAAAAAAATTTGTTCTTCTGAAATAACTTTTAAAGGCTTTCAAAATCTTACATAGTAAGGTGATATTCTGAGAAACTCTATGAGAATTTGTGAAATTTTAAAAAAACTCTCTAAGAATTCCTTAAATTCTGCAATCATTATAATCATCACAATTCTACATAATCACTATTGAATAAACCCCCCTAAAACTTAATTGGTATGAAAACTTAAATCATCATAGAAAAATTAAGGGGAATTTCGAAATATATGATGTTTTTCATCCAATTTGGCCATCTATATTTTTGAAAAGTTTGGCGAAATATTTTTTATAATATAAGAAAATATTAATTTTATGAAGAGTTATAATAAATAAATGTAACCCTCGAAAATATTAATTGAGATCGTTATTAATAGTAGATCCTGAAAAAAGTAGTCGACATGTTCATTAGAATTTTGTGTTTAAAAGAGTAAAATAACTGTTCATCAAACGGAAAATAACATCTATATTGAGAGATACAAACGGATTGAAAAAAACGATTTGTGCGATAATTTATTTGAAAATACTTTAACAGATGAGATTGTCAAAACAAAAATTATCTTATCTGAGAAGAACTCTGAGGTGAGAAGACGATCATGACAAACTGGTATCAGATGAATGAAGTGAGAGAAAGAAAGGAGATAATCCACTAGATTATTTAGATCCATTGTAAAAATAAAATTTTAACAAATTACAAAAGATTGGTAGTTTAAAATGATCGAGATATAAATAGAGGTAAAACGACATGAAATAAATAGATATAACCTTACAATGTAGAGACACAACTTTATGATGAATACATGCAAATGACATTTATTCAGATTGTTATTATTATATATATAGATTGGAACAATAATGTATATTTGGACATGTTCACACTTGGATTCAAACTAAAGAGGTGGATAATCGCAAAATAATGATTCAAAGTATCAAATTATTGTTATCAAAACCAAGTGATGGTGGTCTAATGGTTTCCACTTGAGGAGGAGTCACCATGTTGGTCTAGGGCAGAGATCGATTCTCCTCAACCGCAAAATTATCTAAAATCACTCTCATTTGACCAGTCAAAATTGGGTCATGCTTTAAGCCCATTAGAAAATTCGGTAAGTGGGCTACTCGACGGTTACACTCATCGTAAAAGGATTAGTCGGGTGTTAAAAACCTGACTTGGGTTAAAAAAAAAAAAAAAAAGTTGAAATAGGAATAATGTGAAGGTCAAATAATATGTATATGGTTAATTTGCAAGTCATCTGTCTATGATAAATTTCATGCAAGGTTGCATCTTCGCGTGTAACTCTTTTCCATTTCATGATTTTGTATATTTTTTTGTTTAAGATTTTTCTTGAATTAAAAACTGGTGTTACAAAGAATCAAATAAGAACCAGAATTTACTTTGGAGGAAATGGCCCAGCACGAGCTATTTAGAGAAGAGTAGAGAGAGAGTGAAGATTGAGGTTCAGCTTACACTGCAGTCCAACAATCAAGTTGTCCCCACTTGGAGCCTACGTGGGTGAGAGCTTGGCATTTTAGCTTGACCGTTGTTGTTAACAATGTGTGAAGAAGGAAGAGAGGCAAGGTTGCCAATCTTGAATGTTCCTTTCTCGCCAGATTTCATAGAGGCAAGCTTGCCAATCTTGAAGTATTGCCATGGATAAGATGTCATCGTTTTGTATTAATGACATCGACAGCTCCATCGTCTTTTTAGAAAATTCTTCTCTCCATGTGGCCAAGTTGCCACACAAATAAACCTTCTGTCTCTTTTGTTTACTTTTTCTTTTATTTCCACGAAAGTAAAGAATATCGCCAAAACATTTCTCTCCAAATTAAATAAAGAATCCGTAGTCTTATTTTTTTTATTTTTTTTTCATTTTTTCATCACTCAAAAACAAACAAGGGTTTCTAAACAACTGAAATCGAGCAAACCTTCTTTTTTTTTCAGAAGCAAATTAACCCAAGAACAACAAAAATTAGATCAAACGCTTCTGATGGCATGATAAATTTGATGAGAGTAAAAACACAAGTGTGATAGAAGAATTATATTACTTTCATAAAAATAATGTTAAAAGATACAATGATATTTTTAACACTAATTTATTATTGTTTTATTACAAATTATGAAAATTGTTATAATGACAATTTTAAAATGGACAATTTTACCGCCGGCTAACATCCACGTCAAACAGTTTTACCTGGAGCATGTCGAAGATCTCCGGTACAATTGTTAACCATTAGGCTACCACAGATACAATGATTTATATAGAAATGAAATAGTCTAAGTTTCGTAAATTAAGATAAACATACATGTAAATAATATATTTAGAGATAAACCTAGATTTCATAAACTAAATATTGACATTTGTCAATAATCTTCTATACTTTCTAGATTCTTCTGTAATCAGATCTTCGTGATTCCCATAATTCTGATTAGTCATATCTACCGTTAGATTTTGGTCGATCTCCGGTTCTCGATCTCCTAATACCCTCGGCAAACTCATACGTGGAAACACTGATAATATTGGACATATCTTGAAAATAGCGATATTATACATGGCCGTCAGGTCATTATCGATATTTATACTCGGTCGTAGGGTCAAAGCACCCGGCGGCTGCATCATCTGGCTGTTGGATCAATAAGAATGTTTATACCCGGGTGTAGGGTCAAAATAACTAAAATATTCAGTTTAACCATCGACGTTTATAATCGATCATATAATTATTAACGACTTTTATACTCGACTGTGGGATCAGTAACGGTGTTTATATCCGGTCGTAGGACAATTCGTGCGATTAAGCAACAAACCCAATTTCAAATCATCATTAAAAGAATCACCTTTCTTATCCGACCACATCAATACACATCAGGATTACGTATTGTTAAGGTCGTCACTCATCATGGTCAGGTTGGTGTCTCCATGCCGTCAGTCTTCTTCATTTGTGGCCAAGTTGCCACACAAACCTTCTTCCTCCTTTGTTTTTTTCTCTTTTTTCCACGAAAGGCATAATCTTGTGCTTCAAAAACATATCTCTCCAAAATAAATAATATGTAGTCTTATTATTATTATTTTATTATCACTCAAAAAGAAAAGTCCAAACAAACAAGGTTTTCGAAACAACTGAAATCGACCAAACCTTTTTATTTTTAGAAGCAAACTAACCCCTAAACCAAAAAAATGAGATAAGGCTCTGGTGCCATGATAAATTGGATGAGAGTAAAAGAACACAAGTGTGATAGAAGAATTATATTAGACTCTTATAAAAATAATATTAAAGAATACAGTAATTTATATAGAGATAGAATAATTTAAGTTTACTAAATTAAGATAAACATAAATGTAAATAATATAGTTAGAGATAAACCTAAATTTCATTGGCTGATGCCGAGAGACTACCTCGACCACAAGTCGTCATTTTCGATCATATATGAGTCATGCTTATCCAATTAATCTAAATTGATCATATCATATTTTTGATCATATAATCTAAATTGATTTTGGAAATAACACAATATTTTTACACGTGTAAGAATCTGATCGATCAAGCGACACATGTCGTGATTCTGTTAATTAAAATTTTGATACGTGTTGAGCTCTCGTGAGAGCAACCAAATTTTATATAATAAGATAACTTGTTTCTGGCTATTAACCGGGGAAAAAAAACTTTGTTTCTAGGTGTGAATTCTAGACTTTTTTTTTTATATAGAGATATGTATTTGACAAAATATTACAGAAAAGTGAGGGAACTAAATTTATTTCCTTTGTCTAATCGATTCTGGTGTTGAGTTGACTTTGATATTAAGTGGCAATTATTATTTTTTAATTATAACATTTGTTGAATTAATTAAAAGGAAATACATCGGATTTTAAAAAAATGGGCATCAATTTAGAGACGGTTTAAGTAAACCGAATTACTAAATACACGTGGACAGATAGGATCTCGGTGAGATTAAACCAGAAAAAAATGGGCTGATTAAACCCAGTTACAAAACGTCAGCCCAATTATTGCTATAGAGTTTAGAGTAACTCGATTATATATTTGTTTCATATTTGTTACCAATCAGAAGTATATACTCCATATGTTTCAGAAAGAGTATTGTTCTAAAGTTTTATTTTTGTTTTACAAATAATGTTGTTTTATGTTTTCAATGCGGCTTTTCAATTTAATTTCCTAATATACCTTTAACTCATAACAACTTTTCTTTGAATTTAATTCATAATTTACTTATTAAATAAAAGCATTTGAGTATAATTTTTATTTTTTTAATTTGTGTGAAGTGTGTTAAAATGACACTATTTAAAAACCAGAGGGAGTATAATTCAACAAACTTCTGATTGGTAACAAGTATATAACTCGATCCCTATTTGATTTGGACTTTAGACAATGACAAATAGATTTCATAAGTCAATCGTCTAATGTATTTTTTCACACTCAGAACACTCAGTGAGAACTGTTTGTTTTTGTTTTCAAATAAATTAATAATTAGTTATCTGATGATATAGTTATTTATGTAGGAACCGGATGATAATGGTGATCTTGGTAATTTTTATGATGGCGGCTGTTCTTTGTATATCGGCCGCGTTTTACTTTGCCATCTTATGGCGGCGTTCATTTGTTCTTTGAATGCACCTTTTCTTCTCGGATCTGGGAGGTCTTGACTTGCAAACTGTTGCACCAGCACTACACCACTACCTTTGCAGGGATCCTCTCGCTTTTTTCAGGCTCCACTCTCAACAAGACGATCAGTTTTATTCTGCGTTATATGTTTATCAAGCAACAGTTCATAAAATTTGGCATGAAAGGAATAGGTGGAGACATGGTGAAACCCCACACTAATCAGACCACCTCATTAATTTCATTGACCGTATGGTTCGTAACAGGATCACCTCCATCCAATCGCTTGGCTTGTCAAAGTTAGAGGACGGCCTCATCGTCTGGCCTGGCTCTCGCCCTTAAAAGAGCACATTGGGCTCATAAAAACTCTACTCGCAATTCTGGTTTTCCTTTTCTACTCAAAAACACATTTTAAACAAGGATGCATATAATGTAACAAAAGTTTTGTTTGAATAAATTTTACATTCATACAAAAAAATAATATGAAAATAAAACAATTGGTCATATACTGATGATTTATTGGGTATTTTGGTTCGTGTTTCCTGTTTTAATACTCATAATCCAATTTGTTCGACTTATATGTTGGCTTATTTGTTTCCTATGTTGTTGTCGTCCACGTCAACGACGGTAGCTGCCTTTGGCTCCGTCTCCTACCCGTTTTAAATGAAGATGTTGTCAGTAATGTGATCACTAGAATAGATTAAAAGTCTCCCATGCATGGTCATTTTAATAGGGTTTATTAATCGTATATATGGTTTGCATATTTTTCTGTTAAATTCGTATGGGTTTGTATAGTTTACTACATTCATATAACTATAGCCATGTTTTATATACTCGTCAACCGTGTAATTTATGTGGTTATATAGAATAATAGTATGTTATATTCCGTTTAGTAAATAGAAAAAACTAACAAATTTAGAGGAAATCTTAAAAGTATAAACGGATATCTCCAAATTTATTATAGTATCAGAGCCAAATCCAATTACGATTGTGGGGCCACCCGTAGATGTTTAGTCTCAAAACAGAATATTACTTTAAAGAAGCTTGACTTGGAGCGACTCTAAGCATAATGCACCATTCCTGTGTCTGTGAGAACCCAAATTCTACTACTACGATGAGAATTGAACAAACAAACAAAAACTAACCATTTGTGACTTCTGAGTTTTTACTTATGAATGCATATACACTAAACGTTACATTTTTGGAATCTATATATTGAATGACAGTGAATGTGAATACATTACATTTGTGCGGACAAAATTCAACAAAAACTCAATCAAGCTTTAAATTTTCCTTGCTTCAGTAAAAATTTTGAAAGTAATATAAAACTTGATTTTCAAGTGAAAAGTTGAAAATTATTTTGCACTAATCGCTACCTAATTAATAAAGTATTTATAAGTCGGATTGCATATGTCATTATCATAACTGATAAAAAAATATGGAATATCGTCATAAAATAACCTCCTTTATTCATTGTCTTGATTTCCAAATATAACCATCTTCCATTTAATGCTATATAATTAGAAATGCAATTAATTTGGTTATGAAAACTTATATGTGACACATCGAAAAAAACGAAAACATTAGAGTTTAATATATAGAGAAGAAAACAGTAGATGAGTCACTGAGCTTGGTAACGTGAGCTTATAATCCGAGTGGAGGCTTTAATTAGGGTGATTGAACATTTTGCAACCGGGTCTATCAAATAAACCTAAGTATGTTGAATACATTGGAATCAAACACTAGAAATACGGAATTCTAACTAATATATAGAAAAATGAAGGCATTGGACCATGAGTTCTACTATCGTACTAGTGAACTAACAATCAAACAATGATGTAATAGATTGAGTTAAGCACTATCTTAGAACATGAAATTCACAACTATGACTAATCTACTTCTGTGACACTAATCACTTTACTAATTATCCAATCATCAATAACTTCTGTTAGCAATCCAATAATCAATGAACATTAATAAACAACTCTAGTAAGTTCACTAAACACCTTAATCATCAACTTTCGTTCGCTAGGTATATAAAGCTCATAAAAAGTTTGGTTCAAGTATTTCATCCAACACCTTCCGGGCGTGAACCCTAATCATCAACTTTCGTTCGCTAGGTATATAAAGCTCATAAAAAGTTTGGTTTAAGTATTTCATCGAACACCTTCCGGGCGTGAAATGCCTAAGCTCTAGATTCAAATATTCTCATCAAATCTAGCATAATGATCAATTTAAATGAAGGATCTAACACTACAAGAAAACAGCCGGAAACAAATGGAAATAACCGTAGGAAATCCGTCGAAAACAGTGATTTCCGACGGTTATCACCATTTGTTCTAGAGCGTCGGAAATGAAAACTGCGTCAGTAATCCATCAAAATTCTGACGGCCATATTTTTGATGGATTTCCGACAGATTCGTCAGTCGGTAATTCCGTCAGAAATTATTCTGTCGGAAATCCATCAGAACTAACTTCCGACAGCGTTCTAATGGATTTCCAACAGGTAGATTTCCGACGGATGTCCGACGGAGAGATTTCTGACAGATTTTCGACGGAGAGATTTCTGAAGGATTTCCGACAGATTTCTATTTTTTGGTTTTTTAAAAATTCAATAAAATTGAAAATTAAATATAAAATTCAATAAATAAAAATTTGAAAATTGAAATAAAATTGAAAATTATTCAATTTTAAGTAAAAACAAATTAAAAGTTATTAATCTAAAAAACTATGGTGGCGTTGCGGGGAATCTAGCCATGAATGCTCGCATTTCTTGCATTTGTTGTCTCATTTCTCTCATTTCTTCCTTATCCGACGCTCGTGCATCTTCTAGTGTATTAATCTTTGTCTTCAAACTTTCAAGTTTAGTAGTTTTCTGTGCGAGTTCTGCCCTAATATCCAAACTTCCAGAAAACCGTGAAGACGCAGAAGATGTCGAATCTTTTGGAAGGCCAAAAAGGCGATCTTTGGTCTTCGAAATAGCCTGCCAAATTAAAAGTGAAAAGTGTGTAAATAAAAATTAAAATTCAATAAAAAAAAGTATATGAAAATGATTTACAGTACTAACCTCATACATGATTTCGTTCAACGTCTCGAATGGAACTTCTGTGCAGATAGGAGTTCCATCAACGATCTGTTGAGATTGGAGAAACTCATCACCAAGCCACGTCATGTTTTCGACGATCTCCCAAGCAAGCCCATCTTGTATGAGGCCGATCTTCTTGTTAGTGTGAAAATCGGTGAGTAACCTCAGATTTGATGGTTCCACACCATCTTTTAAAACTGTAATAAATAAAAAATTTAATAAAAATTATGAGTACAAAATAAATATTGTGAATTAAATAATTTACAATCTGTTTCCGATGTATTTTCTTGTTTGTTGCTCCCAAATTATGCGTCGCTGGTTCTTTTCCGTTGTGGGCGCTCCTCCTGTTAGTAGAATGGGTTGCAGCGTCTGCAATGGTTTTCTATACTCTATGAACCCGTACCATAGGTCCGGGTTTGCAAGCAATTCCCTTGGAATGTCTTGCGCATTCCACTTGTCCTTCCACTCATTCAGCTTGCGAGAGTACATCGTAGAAGCTTTTTTATCGAACTCACGTCTAACAATAGACGTGAGTTGGGGCTCTCAAGTGAATTCTTGCTGTAAAATGATAATTGAGATTAAAAATAAATTATTTAAAGTGAAAGTTAAATTGAATGAACAATAAAGCTTACCGCAAATTGTCGAAACCACATTTCTTGATCATCCATAGGCATGCTTGAGTACGTCGGGTACGGACGTTGTAGCATTCCGTGAAGCATCCGGTTAATGGACTTTGAGATCCCATTACCAGATTCGTCAAACCTACAAAAAATGATATATTAGTTAAGCACCAAAACTAATTAAAAGAATTAGCAAATATTAAAAATGAAAAGATTTTACCAAGTGGCTCGGCTTTCACAATCAGGATGAAGTAGAGTAAAGAGTTCTCGTCCCAGTTGTGACACAAAATCTTCGATGCTCATTTGCGTTCGGGAGAGAAGACGCTGCAGCAGGTGATTGAGTTTCCAGAACCTGAGTTGAGTGGGTTTGACTACAACTCGAACGTCGTGCCGGACGGGAACCACCAACCCTCTCGGAACTCAAACGTCGGACGAATGCACCATAGTTCCTGAAAATATAAAAAAGAATTAATAAAATTTAAATTTTATAACAAAGTAAAAATATGTAATCAAAAATCAAATATAAACATGTATAACAATTTAAAAATCCTAACAATAAAATTTTCAAAAAAATTCAATTTGAAAACTTCAAATAAAATTAACAAAAACTTCACAAAATTTCCAAAAAAATAAAAAAAAATTAAACCACAAAGAATTAAAATAACAAATTTTTTTAAAAAAATCAAAAAATCAATACACCACTGAAGTCTTTTTGCCAAATTCCTTCTATTCAGTGTCCTAATCAGTTCAACTCTCCCAAAGTAAACCATTCAGGCTTTGTATTTAAAATTCAATGGTTGAAGTAGTTTACCTAAGAAACTATTCTAGTGTCCTTAACCTAATCAGTTTTAATCTCAGTAAATAACTAATTAAAGTTTCTTACTATTTTAAATTCAATATTTGAAGTAATTTAAATTAGAAACAACTCTAGTTTTCTTATTTTGATCAGTTATAATCTCAGAAGAGAACTATTCAAGGCCGCTTAATATTTATTTAACTATGTTAAGCCTGAAACATTGACTCTGGAAAACAAGCAAGCAAATTGAATTAACTAACAAAAACAGAGCAAGTTAATGACACAACATACCTAGTCGTAGAAGGAGTTCTCAAAAGTTATACCATTACCTTATATATGCTTCAGTGATAATCTTAAACATTGAATCATATATATCAAGAAAGAAAATGGGCAAATCCATAATTCTCCTGGCGTTATTTTTGACTATAGTTCTGAATGTGCAGAAGAGTTTCGTCGTCGCTGAGAGCAAGGTAATTGCCACTTTTAGATCTCTGTAGATTAAGTAACATAACCATTTCTAACATCGACTACTATTGTGATCAATAGGTTTATATATTTTACTTGGGAGAGAAGGAACATGATGATCCTGAGTCTGTCACTGAATCTCACCATAAGTTGTTGTGGTCACTTCTTGGAAGGTATGATTTAGTACTTCTATATTTAAAGATCGCAAAGAGTTACTTATTTGATTTTCATGTTTCAGCAAAGAGTCTGTCCATGATTCAATAGTGTATAGTTATTGCCACGGCTTCTCAGGCTTCACTGCCAAACTCACAGAGTCCCAAGCCCAACAAATTTCAGGTACGAACGAATTATGGACTCCACTATGGTAGAGAACCAGGAGTTTTGGAAGGATACAGTGACGCGAACTGGATCGCGGACTCCAAAAACTCAAAATCCACAAGTGGATATGTATTTACACTAGGAGGTGCAGCAGTGTCCTGGAAATCTACCAAACAAACCGTGATAGCCACATCAACCATGAAATCTGAATTTGTCGCTTTAGACAGAACTGCTCAAGAAGCAGAGTGGCTTCAGAATTTTTTGGAAGATATCCCAATGTGGGAGAAACCAGTGCCAGCTTTACGTGTACACTGTGATAGTCAATCGGCTATCTCTCGGGCACTAAATAATAATTATAATGGCAAGTCTCGTCACATACGAAGATGACATAAAACCATTAGAAACTTGATCTCAACAGAAGTACTCACGATTGATTATATTAAATCTGCCGATAACCTGGCTGATCCGTTCACTAAAGGTTTGGCAAGAGATCAAGTAGAAAAATCATCAAGAGGAATGAGTTTAAAAGCCTATGAATAAAGTTGAAGTTTGATGGAAACCCCACCTACATGACTGGAGATCCCAAGAAGTAGGTTCAAAGGGACAACGAATTCAAACTTAACATGGAAGAACACTGTGAGATTACTATCTCTACCCAGTTCCTAGGATGATATACAGTGTTACATTGGAATGTATAAGGATAAGCATTAGGCTTTTAATGATTCCATATATTGGATCACCTAGTGAGTGTGAAATGGGGCCGTTTCTAGGAGAATGAAGGAAAGGCTATATTCTCCAAGTTCACTCACGATAACCAGGTAAGTTCAAGGCCAAAATGAACACAATAGAGAACAAAGTTCTATGAGAAAATGAAGCTGTGTTATAGCTGTTGTCTAGGTTTACATCGAAATCCGGGTGGTTCAAGACATCATGTCCACCTCCTGGCCAAGTAAATCCGACAGCTACTAACTACGAGTGGTTCAAAGCTGAAACATTGCTACCAACTCAGATACAGTAATTTTTCGCTATACTCTCGAAAAGTCTGTCTGTCTGTCTAGTCAATTAAGTTGGTATAATCAGTAGAGTCTTAGAGTTTATTGAGTCATCATATGTTTAGAGAATATTTCTATTCATGTGGGGGATTGTTGGAACTAAAATTTTAACAAGTGAATTTTGTCACTTTTCCGGTAGCTTTTCCGGCAAGGTCATTGCCCGGAATTACCGGATTATGAGTTCATTGGAAAGCTTGCAGTTTAGACTACAACTTGGAATGCTCATAAGTTAAAATTGAAGTATTAGTGAATGAGAAATGTGAGGTCAAAGTGTGATGTTTACAATTAAAGTAATCTCAATTACTAATGTCCCACATTGCTTGGAGAGAAAATTTTTGAGTGGTATATATATTACCCTCCCTTATCATGTTTACAAATGAGTAGCATGGTGCATATGGCATATGAGAAATGGGAACCACACACGCGCGCCGCCGCCGCTCGCTCGGCTGGGCTGGGCCTGGGCCTGGGCCTGGGCTTGGGCTTGGGCTTGGGCAATTGGATCGAAGGTCCAATCAAGACTATTCTTTTTGGAGCAAATTTTTATTCAAAATTTCAGCCCAAAAATTAATCAAATTTCGGCCCAACAATTAATCAAGAGTTGCGACTCTTGGCTAAGCACCCTTTCGGTTTTATAAAACCGACTCCCGCCATTCTCTTCAGACATACGTTTTTCTCCAACCACCTCGATCACCCACAAAGTTAGAGTCTCGAGAGGATACATAGATCTTTCGTTCGTTAGACATCGATTTCGAGTATTGCGAATCGTTGATAGTCGCTGTTTTATCCTGGGATTCAGAATCGCATCAAGCCATCACACTACGGGCGATTTTCAGAATTAAGGACAGAGATTATTCTCGACTCCGTTGTTCTTAATTCATTTTTTCTCAATTCGATTTTCTCGGTTCCTACAAATACTTTGTTGACGGCCTTGTTGCCCGCTTTGGAGTCTTGAACAGAACAGAGAACCCTGAGTACGTTTCCCCAACAGACTTTAACGGTCATGGTATGCACGTTGCCTCGACCATCGGTGGTTCTTTTCTGCCTAATGTAAGCTACTTTGGCCTCGGAAGAGGAACTGCAAGAGGCGGTGCTCCTGGTGTCCATTTAACTATTTATAAGGCAAGCTGGCTTAAGACAGCAAACTGTGCAACAGCTGATGTCTTAAAAGCAATGGATGAAGCTATCCATGATGGTGTTGATGTTTTATCACTCTCTTTGGGACCCAGGGTTCCCTTATATCCAGAAACTGATTTGAGGGAGATCACCTCTATGGGAGCATTCCATGCGATAGCAAAGGGCATTTCTGTTGTAGCTGCAGCTGGTAATGCTGGCCCGAATGCTCAGACAGTTGTAAATGTAGCTCCTTGGATCTTAACAGTGGCTGCAGCAACTCTAGACCGTTCTTTTCCCACAGCCATCACACTTGGGATCAATATAACAATACTGGTACACATATATTCTTGATATAAGAAAGTGTTTCTCTAATGTTCTCAAACCTTGTACAGTTGTACTGAAGATTATTTCTTTGCTCAATGAAGGGTCAAGCCATCTTTCCAGGTCCAGAATTCGGTTTTGTTGGTCTTGCTTACCCTGAGGCCCCACTTTCCGGGTAACATTGAATTACTTATTTCATGTTTTGATCATTGATTGTTCAAAACAATATAACAGTGAAATTGCGTCTTTGTACATAATATAGCATTCAACTTGCAGAAACTGCGAGAGCCTATCTACTAATCCCAATAATACAATGGAAGGAAAAGTTGTCTTGTGTTTTACAACAAGTCCAAACACCGCTATAACCGCAGTAAGAAATGCTGGTGGCGTCGGGGTAATCATTGCAAGAAATCCAACCCATTTGCTTAGTACAGCCGGCGACTTTCCATATGTTGCCGTAGACTTCGAGCTCGGGACTGACATTCTGTACTACATTCGTAGCACAAGGTATATCACCAAACACTTCTATGGACTGAACATATTTTTTGTTTTGTGCAACATTCGACAGAACATATTGGTTTTTGTGTTGTCAGATCTCCCATTGTAAAGATACAGGCTTCAAGAACAATCGTTGGACAACCCGTGGCAACAAAGGTAGCAACTTTCTCATCAAGGGGACCCAATTCGGTTACTCCGGCAATTCTTAAGGTACTATTCTACCTTAAGACCCTTTGATACATTTTCAACCTCTTAAGTAAGATTCTGTGTTTTCATATTATGTTTTGATGACCACTTCTCTGTTATGGCAGCCGGATATAGCAGCACCTTGCGTGAACATACTAGCAGCTGTTTCTCCCAATAGACCTTTGAACGATAGAGGATTTGCTTTGATGTCAGGGACATCAATGTCTACTCCTATTGTTTCTGGAGTTGTAGTGCTCCTTGTTAGTTTGTAATTGAGTTTCTAAATTATGTTTAAGGTTTTATGTATTGAGTCATGTTTCGTATTAAGGTAGTTATTTATCAGAGTCATAAATAAAAGAAGAGACACAACTCTTCATGTTGTTTTGTTTGTACTGTTTCAAGTCTATATAAAGACAAAATCATTGTCGTGTAAATATTCAGATGTTCTATCAATAAAAGTTGTGTGTTTACTCAAAGAGTATCGTGTTTTAAACAGAGTTAATTATACTCTGTTTTTATTTTACATCTTTCATACTCTGTCTTTGAATAAATTTCAACATGGTATGAGAACCAGGTTGATTCGAGGGCCAATTCAAGTAAAAAAAGAAGAGCAAAAATTTCAGCAAAAGATCAAGCAAAAAAACAGAGCTATGGAGGCAACAACGTATCAAGTTATTCCGATCTTCAATGAAGAAGCTTACGGGTTTTGGAAGATGAAAATGAAGATGATCCTAAAGACGAGAAAGCTTTGGGATTTGATTGAGAATGGAGTACCAGCAATTGTTTCTACGAGCGTAAACACACCGAAGATGACTAAGGAGCAAGAAGATGTAGTCATGAAGGATATTATGGCATTGCAAATACTCCAAACGGCGGTTTCGGATGCTATCTTTCCGACAATTGCTCCCGCAATAAGTGCGAAGGATGCATGGAATGCATTAGAGATGGAGTTCCAAGGAAGTTCTCAAGTGAGAATGATTAATCTTCAATTTCTACGAAGAGAGTATGAAAACTTGAAGATGAACAATGGTGAAGACATAAAAGTTTTCACAGAAAAATTAATTGATATGGGAAATCAATTAAGGGTCCACGATGAAGAGAAGACGGACTATCAAATTGTCCAAAAAATTCTCATCTCTCTCCCAAAAAAGTTTGACAGCATAGTGGTTGTGATGGAGCAAACGAAGGATCTAACTTCGTTGCCGGTAACAGAGTTTTCATATAAATAAAAAGTAAAGTTTGTGTTCCTTAAAAGTGAATTTTGTGTGGTTCTTATTACTCTGTCTTTACTCTATTTTGGGAAATCAAAATTCTAACATGCTATCAGAGCAGAACGATCAACGGAAGGAGCGTTCTATGAAGAAAAGTTTGTTTCAAAAGGAGGAAACAAACATGGCGACAAAAGTCAAAATAAGGCCGAGAAATGTTGTGACTTTTGTACGTGTGACAATCACAATGAGAGTGATTGTTGGAGAAAGCAACACAAGGATGTTAGCTTGCCTACGGGTGTAAGGTGCTTTGGGTGTAACAAGCCAGGGCACGAGGTGAAGAACTGCAAAGTTAGGAAGGTCGAGAGAGCGAACCTAAGCCTAGAAGAAAGGGACGAAGAGAGTGACAATGAAGGTCACATGTTGTTCAGTGCAGTTGAAGAAGCATCATCATCAAACGTGAATGATGAGACATGGTTTGAAGACTCACATCAAGGTTCGAAGACTTAAGAGAAAAGTTAGGCGTGAAAATGAAACTCAATTAAGGGGGAATGTTAGTTTGTAATTGAGTTTCTAAATTATGTTAAGGTTTTATGTATTAAGAGTCATGTTTCGTATTAAGGTAGTTATTTATCAGAGTCATAAATAAAAGAAGAGACACAACTCTTCATGTTGTTTTGTTTGTACTGTTTCAAGTCTATATAAAGACAAAGTCATTGTCGTGTAAATATTCAGATGTTCTATCAATAAAAGTTGTGTGTTTACTCAAAGAGAATCGTGTTTTAAACAGAGTTAATTATACTCTGTCTTTATTTTGCATCTTTCATACTCAGTCTTTGAATAAATTTCAACACTACTCAAATCAATATACCCTCACTGGTCTCCTTCTGCTATCAAATCAGCTATTGTCACCACAGGTTCTTATCATCATCATATGCGTAGTTAGAATTATCAGAATACCTTATTGATCACGAGATCACATTTTTACATTGCAGCTTGGAAAACAGACCCATCTGGAGAGCCCATTTTCGCAGACGGGTCAAACCGCAAGCTAGCAGATCCATTTGATTATGGAGGAGGCCTTGTGAATCCAGAGAAAGCTGCAAAACTAGGTCTCGTATATGACATGAGCACACATGATTACGTCATGTTACCTCCATTTCTCAAGTCCTCGGAAAGATAACAGTCTGTCCTAATCCAAAACCTTCTGTTCTTGATCTAAACTTACCTTCCATCACAATCCCAAACCTTAAAGACGAAGTGATTCTCACTAGAACCGTTACTAACGTCGGACCCCTCAACTCAGTATACAAGGTCGTGATCGATTCTCCAATGGGCATTAATATGGTTGTTACGCCAACGAAGCTAGTGTTTGACTCTAAAGTTACAAAGTTAGCTTTCACAGTTCGGGTCTCCACTACACACAAAGTGAACACTGGTTACTACTTTGGAAGTTTGACTTGGACTGACAATGTGCACAATGTGGCCATCCCAGTATCTGTAAGAACCCAAATCCTACAACGATACAACGACGAAAACTGATTGAAGCCAAAAAATCAGATATGTGATACGTAAGTACTATATTGTTGTGTTGAAGAAATATGTAAAGCATAATGAGGATGAGTAATACTATTGTGTAAACTGTGTTGTTAAGTAATCGTCCTCAAGGGTTCATTAATCAGGAACAATTTAAAATCCTGGTTGATCGAGAATCACTGTTTAGACAAGGAAGATTGCATGATTATGTAGAAACTAGAAAGTTTCAAAAATTTACCATTATTAATTTATTTTAGTTTTAAAAATTAATTATTCTGTTTAGAAAAATTAATATATGTAGGCACAAATTAAAGATAATGATGAGACTAATCAAATCTCTCAGGGTAACTATGTTTTACCTTTGTCTCAGACTTTAGCTTTTAAAGGGTTTCGTTGTCATGTAGATGGTTCATGGAAAGAGACAGACAATTTTTTTGGATTAGGTTGGTTCTGCTCTCAAGATGACGTGGAGAGAACAATTATGGGGCATGTAACACTCGTAGGTGCCTCTCCCCATTGCACGCCGAGTTATAAGCTCTTATCTGAGCCATGAAAAGTATGATCGCACAAAAAAAAATAGAAGTAGTATTCTTAACAGACTATTCCGAGTTGGTGAAGATGGTATCTACACCGGCGGATTGACGTACTTTTTCGACACACCTTGAAGATCTTGTGAAGATAAAATTATATTCTTACTTTTCTTGTTTTTTTATTAAATTCTCGTAATAAACTTTTAAAACGGACAAATTAGCACGCAATACCAGATTTTATCCGCAATTTGTTATTCATGTAAATTCTGTTCTCGGATTTCTAAACCGTTTTAATAAATTTATAATTGTTGCAAAAAAAAAAACAAAAATTAATATCTAAGAAAAAACAAAAAATTGATAAGTGCATTTTTTTTAATTAGTTGATTTTTGTACATAATTGACTTAAACAAGCTTTGGTCAATGACGAAACAGATATCAAATACCTCAAAACACTTAGTTTGTAAGAAGAAACACAAGTCAGACTCTCTCTTTGCTTCATAGAACAAGCTCAATTTGTGACACTAATATTCAATGAGGAAATGTTTTAAAGGTCACACCTTTGAATTTATCGATTCAGATAATTTTCATGACCCCACTTCACCGAAACTTCAACTTTATGTAAACATAAGATCGAGTTTATAGAAGCAAATAGAGAGAGAGATAAGAGAATTAAATACATTGCTAAAACCAAAGATGAATGTGAAAGGAACAGCTTCACCTTTACTGTTTCTATGATCATATGTTGAATCAAAGCTCCAGCCTTGCTTAGCAACCAATCTCCCATAGTATTTTTTTGATAAAAACTCTCCCATAGTATTGAAATCTAAAATAAAATTTTATTTGCAAAATTGAATTTAATTGGTTTGTTTGTTTGCTGAAATCTACAATTTTGCAAACACAAACTTGATTTCCATCCAGCGGAACTTCACCGTCATCGATTCAGTGGTCGAGACCTTTAATTCCGCCGAAATTTGGGATTTCAGAGAATTCAGCAAGTGCCGGAGAAAAAAAACAAGCAGAGGAAATGACGAATGACGTGGCGATCATTTAGATGCTGCTACTGATAATGATCATAATGATGATGATGGTGCACAAGAACGAGATGCGAAGATTCTGATAGATGGTGGAGATGTGAAACGGACGAAAGTGATGAAGGGAGCACCTAAAAGTGGTATCAACGCGAAGCACCGAATCGTTATCTCCCTTAATTTATCTTTTTAATAAAAATTATAAAATTGAAGGATCATATTCTTGGTTTAATCGGATAAGTGGATGACATTTGGAGAAGTGGATTGGGAATATAAGCTCGGAGACAAAAGCTACGGTGCAACATGCCACAAACGAGATCATGGTGTGTCAAAGACACTTCGGCGAAAGATTCGGGGAATTTAACAATAGTCACTATCCAAAGATCTTGTGACGTTAGAAAGGAGTCCTTGGTCTGATGGGTCACCGGCGGAGTCCTTGGTCTGATGGGTCTTAGCACGTTGAGAAGACTAAGAGACTCGGGTTGTGACAAAGTGTTCTCTCTATTGAGGAGGAGGTTTGGGACAATGGGTTTTTAAATTTTGCATAATCATACATGGGCCAAGCTAGGATTTTGCTGTCGTGGGCCGTCGACAAGTTCACCGGACGAGGCGCAACTGACAGTCCAAGAGAACTAACTCTTGCCATCAACGAAGTCCGGTGACGGGAGGTTTCTAAGGAAACTGCTGCAGGTTCAGTTAGAGGGCAAGGTAAGCTTGGTCTGGTGGGTACAGGTTGCGGTTGGTTGAGGTCGGATGAAAGGTGGTCGACAATCCCTTGAGCAGCTAGCGACACAATCCTCGATGAGAGTCCTTGGCAAATCAGAGCATTATATCGGCTAAGCAAATCAGAGAGATCAGTCAAAATCCTAATCGAGACAGACCTGGGTCGATAAGTTCTCTCCTGTCCACGGTAGGGGGAGTTTTGGTAACGTGGAAGCGATATCACCGTCGGTGGTTGGAAGTCGTTGAAGCAGCGGTGGTCAGAGTTGACGGCAGAACGGGTTGGCGGATTCAACTCTGATACAAACAATGGGCCTTGATCTTCTAAAGCTTAGTGGGTAGACAGACTCCATGTTGCATCGTTATTGGGCCAGGCCCAATTCCGAGATTCCAACTGAGAAACCTCTCAGAGGCGGCGGCAGATGGGATCGGAGAAAGCGAAGGTCAAGGGTGCCGAGCAGGGATGCGAGATGATCTTCAAACTTAAAGAAGAGGGAACATGGCCGAAGCCCAAACTAACGAAACGAGAAGTAGAGCTAAAACTAAAAAGGAAGAAGAACGCTGAAAAAAGAAACACACAAGGAACGAAAGGGGAGGCAGAGTGTCCGACGCCGGCGAGCCATAGCTTCACCGACGTCGAAGAGCGGTGGAGAAGAAGCTTCCTCAATGTTCGTGTCTGAGAGAGTTTTCAAGCTTTTAAGGGCGGCCCAGCTTTAAATGATGCAAGTTATATATGTAAATTCTCTTTTCATTTACTTTTTCGACAGCAATCTTTCTTTTTTTTCAAGGTTTGTAAGATTTATTGGTAAAATTAGGATCTACACTCTACTTGTACTGTTTTAGTTAGTGGTCGATAAGACGATAATCTGGTCACACTCGAGGGTCGACGTTTCTTATTAGAGTATATATTGTATATTTGTATATCGTTAAGATTTTAATAATGATTCCAAGTGCTGAAATTAGTTTAGATTAGGGTTAGAAAAAAATCAAATTTTATATGATTCGGGATTTGTTTGATTTTTTTTATTCATGATTTATAAGAAAATAAAACTTTAAATTAGAAGAAAAATAAAGAAAGAATGCATGATAGAATAGATTCTTGAGTGGATTAAAATCTCGTCAGCCCTTTTTACTCCATTTCCAATCTATTTAGCCCCTTTTATAAGAATAAGATAGTTAATTATTTTTTTAATTCAGCTAATTAGTAAATGACAAATTACCTGATACTATTTGATTTTATTACGACCCAACTTTATATTTTAAAATTTGACTACCTATACATTTTATTATTAGTTTGAAATATTTTTATAAATTCATAATTATTTAAAATTTTAAATGTTAACAAAAATATAAACTAAAATTTCACTTTTCTTTGTGCCACCAATTTTTATATATTAAATTTGTTAAAAATATAAAAAAATTATATTTAAGAAAGTCAGTTAAATAAATGGATCAAGAAAATAAATAATCACGGAGGATCAGAAAATTAGTTTTTAGCATTTATTTTATTTTATTTAGTTCTCTCTCATCCATATTCAAATTTGGACAAAAATATCCCTAGTGATTTTATCGAGATAAATATTTTGTTAACAAACGAAATATTTGGGAGAAATAAAGGTTGTTTTATTAAACTATTATTATGTGACATATATAGATTCACATCTAAACTATTATTTAATGAGGTAGAAAATATGTTGTCAATATAGTAATGTATTTATCTAGCGGATGATGGATAAAGTTACTAGCGATAACTTATTTGTTAACATGTAACAATGTTTATCAGTATACCACGATACATATCATGTTAATAATAAATTATCACTAAATTCTTTATCTTATAGATCACAAGTTACTTGATCAATAAAAATCTGCCACGTGGCAAAATTTATTTAGGGAAAAAAAATTAGAAAAAAAAATATTTTGTTCAAAGAAAAAAAAAACCTTCTTCCACGATCTCTTTTTTTATAGGACCACTCTCCTATATTTTTTTTAATCTTAATCTCCTCTTCTGTTTATAAATTTAAATCGTATCATTATTATTTTCAATCTTAACATCTTTCTCTTCCATTCGAGTCAGAACACATCATCACTCTCTCCTTTCTTATTCAAGATCAATTATTGGTGAAGACAACCACCATAAGAGATTGATTGCCGACAAGAACGAACCACATATATTTTTAAGATATCAAATCCTTTATCTTATAAATCACAAGTCACTTTATCAATAAAAGTCTGCCATATGGCAAATTTTATTTAGGAAAAATAAATAAATTAGAAGAAAAAATATTTTGTTCAAAGAAAAAAAAACTTCTTTCACGATCTCCTCTTAATTCGATCTCCTCTTAGTTCTTCAGACTTTTTTTAATTGATTTTTTTTTTAAATCAGGTTTTATTTTTTCCAAACAATTTTTGGGTTCACTCCTAGGGGTGAACCTCTATTCATCTCCTCTAAATTTAGCCAATGAAAATGTGACAAGTAATATTATATTTAAACAAAATTAATAAATTTAAATTTAAATTAAACAAATAAAAAAAATTAAGAAAAAAATATCTTTTATTGATGTGTCCCACTAAAATAAGTAAAAGAAAGAGATAAACAGAAAAAAAATTGTTGCTTTTTTCTTCCTTCTTTTCTTTTGATTGAGAAGAACAAAAGAATGTGCCACAGCCGAACCAACATATAATCCAACAGCTGGCGCTATAGTATCAAACACATCCTTAACCTAAACTTACAAATAAATAAAAAGGAAGACTACACCATATGCTTTGCGAAAGAGTGTAGTTGCGCATTATATTTGACTAAGGAACCATTTATCTGCAATCACGAGTGGGCAATACGACTAAAGCATGAAGGCATCTTACAGGACGAGATGAAAGGTTCTGAACAATTGGTAAAGCATAAGAGAGAGTCTTTCCAGTTTCCACTTCCTGTTGGAGAGTTAACACAGATATCTCTTTCAAAACCACCTGGCCCTATTGTCTCATGCCAAACTGCAACTTGCACTGGAAAAAGTGAAGATACGCCCATATTCTCCAATGCCTTCTTCAACCTATAGCATAAAAAAAAAAGATATCTTTCCAAGCTTCAGTTTCCAAGACACCAAACTGTTAATACATCAATTTTAAAAGAAAAGAGATAAGTTTGGAAAGATATCAATTAAGCAAAAGAGAGAGTCTTTCCAGATGAGAAATTGATATGTTCGACTAAAAGAAAGAGATATATTTCGAAGCTTCAGGGGAATTTATTCCCCTTTTTCTTCTCAATCAAAAGAAAAGGAGGAAGAAAAAAATCAACCAATTTTTTTATGTTTATTTCTTTCTTTTATTTATTTTAGTCCCACACATCAATTAAAAAAGATTTTATTTTCTTAATTTGTTTAAATTTAATATATTATTTATGTTTAAATGTAATATTATTTGGCACATTCTCACTGACTATATGTCAGACTAAACCTTAGAACGAGACATGTGAAACCACAAAACCGTCGGAAATCCGTCGGAAATTTCCGAAGGATTTCCTACGGGTTTGTGGTTTCGTGGTCGTTTACGATCCGTTTCTCTTGAAATATGTTTGTAGTATGCTATGTTACTCATTTCAATCAAAAAATAATACCAAAAACCTTGTTATCTATCATATATACCAAAATTAGAAAAATTCATACAATCATGTTTACATGTTAGACAATGATACATATACTTAAGCGATGATTTATAAACATAACAAATAAAATTTTCTAATTTTGGTATATTTAATATGTAACAATGTATTTGTTAGTATTTTATCAATGAAATGAGTAACAAATCATATTACAAACATATTTCAAGAGAAACGGATCGTAAACGACCACAAAACCACAAAACCACAAAACCGTCGGAAATTCCGTCGGATTTCCGACGGATACTATATCAAATGTGTTAAATATGTTGCATATGAGTTTAATTATATTTTTAGATTATCCGTCAGAAATCCGTCAGAAATTTCCGACGGATAGCAAAAATATAGGCGCGAATGTTCGAAATATTTTCGAAAAACACCGGCAAATATTAATTTTTTCGCCAGTTCCGGCGGAATTCCGACGGATATATCCATCGAAAATTTGTTTTTATATATCACTTCTTCTTCTCGGCGAATTCATTTCTCATTTTAGAAGAAAAAAAATTAGTAGAAGTGTAATTTAATTTTTTATTTTTTTATTTTAATTAATTTATTTCTCATTTAATTTAATTTATTTTTTTATTTTTTATTTTAATTAAAAACTGTAATTTAATGTTTAATTTTAATTTTAATTTTAATTGTAATTAAAATTTTATAATTATAATTTTAAATTTTAATTTATAATTATTCCGAATTAGTTTTATATATTAATTATAATTAATCATAATTAATTAATAATTATTACAATTAATTAATATTAATTACAATAAATTAAATATTATTAATATTGTGTCCATCGGAAATCCGTCCGAAATGTGTCTGTCGAAAATCCGTCGGTTTATAAATATCAGAAATCTGTCGGTTTTCCGTCGGTTTAAAACCGACGGATTAAAAACCGATGGATTTCCGACGGAATCCTGATATCGGTATTCCGTCGAAAGTCCGTCGGAATTTCCGACGCAGCTTTTATTTCCGATGAGATAGAAGCGACGGAAAAAACCGACGGATTTCCGACGGATTTTGCCAAATCCGACGGATTTCCGACGAAATTGGCCGTCAGTTTTGCGGTATTTTTCTTGTAGTGTAAACTTAGAGAAGGTGAATAAAGAAGTTCACCTCTAGGAGTGAACCCAAGAATTGTTTATTTTTTTCACCATTCTTTTTTTAAAGGACCACTCTCCTATATCTTTTTTTTAATCTTAACCTCCTTCTCTTCTATTTATAAATTTAAATCGTGTCATTATTATTTTTCAGTCTTAACCTCTTTATCTTCTATTCGAGTCAGAACACATCATCACTCTCCTTTCTTATTTAAGATCAATTATTAGTGAAGACAACCACCATAAAAGATTGATTGCCGACAAGAACGAACCGCATATATTTTTAAGATATCAAATTTGTAATATTTAGAAATTTAGATATCTCTTTTTTGCATATATTGTTCAACATCATTTTGCTTTATAAGTTGTTAAACTTCTTCTTTGTTGGCTATTGATGTGAAAACTTACATTAAAACTGGGAAAGTTGGAAAACATTTTCGGAAGAAGAATACTTCCAGGAAGCAAATCGTGAAAACGAAAATTTCTTCCATGACATAATTTTTGGATATTTTGTATGATTTAAGTTATAAAGTTAGTCAATGTGTTTTTTTTTTGTTTTTCTTTTTTAAATTAGAATTGTATGTTGAATAAAGTTTTGTTAATGTATTTGGAAATTTCTATTCTAATTCACTTGTATTCTTCTTTGAACTCTTAAATGTTAATTTTTAATATCTTCTGTTTTAATCTTTAATCTAATTAACCAAGAAATTTTTAATTACTTTTTTGTCACAACAAAAATACATTAACCTTTAAATACATTAAAGTTTTTTTAAAAGTATATATCAAAATATTTTTTTCCGTACGTAGTACAGACTGAATACTAGTATTGAATAATTGAGCAACAGAGAAATCAACAGAGAAAACAAAACTGGAAAATTCGACAGTTTCATTTTCACCTACAAATTCCATAGAAAAGAAAGGAGGTTTGTTTAGTTCTTTTTTTTTTGGTATTATAATTCCATTTATTTGTTTCTATTTCTTTTATTAATTCAGATGAAAACCCCCTAGAAAGATCATAGGTCAAAAAGTGACTATTATGCTTTCTAGGGTTAAAAAAAAAAGTGTGATATTGTTTACTTATTTCCCAAGGAATGAATTGACGAGAAGAAAAAAAAAGGTAATGGTCCAATCGTGAACGGTCCATGAGGTCATATTAGGCTCGGACGGATCTAACCCGTTATCCGTCCACAGCCAGAAACGGAAAGTATTTGCTGCTCTGTGAAACCAGCCTCATGCATTGCCTTCCACTCTAAGAGCCACGAGGTTCAAGCCTTCGCATAAACCACATGACTCAACTCCTGGCTTGGATCGGGCGGGTTAGTATAAACCCAAATCCCGAGCCTTACCACTTGGACCGAACCAATGTTCAATTACCCTTAAAGCCTCCACTCGGATTACAAGCTCACGTTACCAAGCTCAGCGACTCATCTACTGTACTCTTCTCTATATATTAAACTATTGTTTTCGTTTCTTTTGATGTGGGACATATAATTGTATTTCTAATTATATAGCATTAAATGGAAGATGGTTATATTTGGAAATCAAGACAATAAATAAAGGAGGTTAATTTTATGAACATATTGATTATCACAAGAAAACCAACATTGTTAGCTATTGGTCTCTGTTTACGTTATCTGGCCAAAAATATGAACTTATCGGAGTACCTTGCTCTCATTATCGGCTCGTGCCACAAAACTGTTCTGCCCATTGAGAATTACTACCAGACAGTACCAGAATAATTAATATTATGTGATTCCTCATTTTCAATAGAGAGATGTAATATAGTTGGGGACTAATATTGGAGAAGCTTAAGAATTTATATTAGAGGTCGCATTAAGATGAGTTTCACCAAGAATTTTTCCATTTATTGGAATTGTTCTAACTTGTGCTTGTTTGTTGAATCTCTTACGTTTGATAAAAACCTTTAAATATTTAACCAATGGACCAAGGGTGTCTCCATGGTTCTCAATGATTATTTTCTCTATTTACAAAACGGAATATAACATACTTTTGTAACATTCCGGTTTCTGAGAAGAGGTTAAGAGATTTGATTTGGCTACCTATATCACCAAAGTGCACTTATCTTTTCCGTCACTTGTCCTGAGAGAACTTCAAAGTTAAGCGTGCTTGGACTGGAGTAGCATTAGGATGGGTGACCTACCGGGAAGTGATTGTCGGTACCGTGTGAGTGAGGCCAAAACACGGGGTGATTTGTAGGGATAGTAACAAGTCTGTAGAGCCTCAGGAGATAACAAACCGGCCGTCAGACGAGGGTGAGTGCAGTACCTAGAGGGGACGTCGAGTGCTCACGGACCCTGGAGAGGGCGTGGGGCCCCTAGAGGTCGTGGAGGTGCTCACGGACGGTGGCGGTCGGGGTATTATACTTTTTATCTATACAACCACATAAATTCCATGTCGAGTGCATAAAACATGACTATATTTATATGAATGTAGTAATTAAACTATACAAACCCATATGAATTTAACAAAAAGAAAAAATTACAAACCCATACGATTAATAAATATTATTAAAATGAACATGGGATGAGACTTTTATTGTAGTCACCCCTTCATTAAAGGACAGGAGACGGAGCCAAAGGCAGCAACCGTGGAGGGGACCGTCGTTGACGTGGACGACAACAACATAGGAAACAAATAAGCCAATATATAAGTCGAACAAGTTGGATTAGGAGTATTAAAACATGAAACACGATCCAAAATCCCAAATAAATCATCAGTATATAATGAATTATTTGATCATCAGATTGAACCAATGCGACGGCAAACAAAAACGCTGCCGATATACAAAGAACGGCCGCCACCATAAACGTTACCAGGATTGCCATTATCATCCGGTTCCTAAATAAATAGTTATATCATCAGATAAATCATTTTTTAATTTTAGAATACCACTTATCAAAAAAAGAAAAAACACCTCATTTTTTTAATTTATGTAGAAAACCATGTTGGATAAGCTCCAATATCTTACAGCCCATGAAATCCTTAACCAAGTCGGGTTAGGATAAGATAGGCTTAAGTAATCCAATTAGAATTATGAGTTATCTATTTCTAATTGTAATAGCAATAAAAATAGGATTAGCAAAGGTGTGCTATCACTATAAATATCAATGTTGAGTTGTGACATTGATTAAGAGCTAAAGTTATTTAGTTTTGAGCTATTTTCTAAACATTAATAAAGAGAGTAATTCTTTATACTTAAGCTAAGGTTACTTTAATTGGTATCAGAGCTAAGGACTTACGATCACAAAGCTTTGACGAGACAGAGACATCAACAACGAAGCAGCAAGACGAGAAAACACGAAGATTTTACGAACCTACAGCCGTCGTAACCAAGCCATGACAGACGACAATACAACTCGTCCGAAGGAATTCACACCACCATCAATCCAATGTCCCATGCTAAACACATCTAACTACACAGTATGGGCCATGAGGATAAAATTTTTATTAAAGATATATAAGGTATGGGAAACAATCAAATCCGGAATGGCAGACTCTGACAAAAACAATGTCGCGATAGGACTATTGTTTCAAGCAATCCTGGAGGCACTTATTTTGCAAGTAGGTGAACAAGACTCTCCAAAAGGGATATGGGAAGCAATCAAATCACGGCACCTAGGAGCTGATAATGTCAAGGAGGCGCAATTGCAAACCCTTATGTCCGAGTTTGACAGAATCAAGATGAAGGATTCGGACACGATAGATAGCTTTGCAAGAAAGTTATCGGAGATTGCATCAAAATCTGCTTCACTTGGAAAAATAATTGAGGAATCCAATCTTGTAAAGAAATTTCTCAATAGTTTACCAAGAAGCAAATATATTCAAATTATAGCCTCTCTCGAGCAAGTGTTGGATTTAAACACAACGGGTTTTGAAGATATTATTGGAAGATTAAAAGCATACGAAGAAAGAATTCTTGATGAGGAGAATAGCGGAGATGCACAAGGTAAGCTTTTATATGCTAATACATATCATCAAAATTTTGCAGCAGCTCGAGGGAGAGGTCACAGGAGAGGTCGAGGATACAGAGGACGAGGAAGAGGAAGGTTTAACTCACAAGATAGGACAACAAATCAAACCGATCAAAACCAAGAAAAGGAGAAGAAGGATAGATAGAAAATAATTTTTATCGATGTGATAAACCTGGCCACTTCGCCTCCACATGCCCAGAAAGAACTCAGAAGGTACAAGAAATAAAAAAAACAGAGACAGAAGAAGCTGATCCAGCGCTTTATATACACGAAGTAGTGTTTTTGAACGAAAAAAATCTAATACCCAAAAACTACGAAACCAAGGAAAAGGAAGAAGGATTTTGGTATCTAGATAACGGAGCAAGCAATCATGGAAACAAGATTTATTTCTCGGAACTAACGAAAATATCAAAGGCAAGGTGAAATTTGGAGATGTTTCTTACGTAAAGATAGAAGGTAAATGATCAATCCTCTTTCAAGGCAAAACGGGAGAACAAAAACTTGTCACCAACATCTACTATATCCCCGAACTCAAGAGCAACATTCTAAGTTTAGGACAAGCTACGGAAGTCGGGTGTGATGTTAGGATGAGACAAAACTACTTGACGGTTCATGATCCAAGTGGAAGACTCTTGGTAAAAGTTATAATATCACCGAATAGACTTTACAAGATAAAACTAAAAATTGGCAAGCCTATGTGTTTAAGCACGAGACTAGAAGACGAGACATGGAGGTGGCATGCAAGGTTAGGACATATAAGTTTCAAAACAATCAAGAATATGTCCCAAGAGGAGATAGTTCATGGACTACCGAAAATAAAAGAAGAAACAAGGATTTGTGGATGATCATGCCTAGTGGAGAAGCAAGCACGTCAACTATTCCCAAAAGTGGCAACATTCCGAGCCTCTAAACCACTAGAGCTTATACACGCTGATCTATGTGGTCCGATTACACCACCGACCATATCTAGAAACAAATATATATTTGTTATCATCGATGATTTTTCGAGATATATGTGGACGATCTTAATGAAAGAAAAAAGTGATGCATATGGGAGATTCAAAGTATTTAAACAGCTAGTGGAGAAAGAATTCAAGAAAGAAATCATGACTTTAAGGACTGATAGAGGTGGTGAATTCACGTCAAGAGAGTTCAATGATTTTTGCGATGAAAACGGGACCAAGAGGCATCTCACGGCACCTTGTACACCGCAACAAAATGGGGTTGTAGAAAGAAGAAATCAGACACTAATGGAAATGGAAATGAGCACTCTCAAGGCAAAAAAGGTACCTAATTTTCTATGGGGAGAAGCAGTTTGCCATTCAACCTATATCATAAATAGGGTATCAACAAATGCTCCTGAAAACATGACTCCTTATGAAAGCTTGCGAGAGAAGAAACCAAACCTAGAACATTTAAGGGTTTTTGGCTGCTTAGCATACACGAAAATCAAAACTACACATCTCAAGAAGCTCGACGACAGATCACAAACACTTGTACACCTTGGGATCGAGCCAGGAACCAAGGCCTATAGACTCTACAATCCATCAACACAAAAGGTAGTGGTAAGTAGAGATGTAGTGTTTGATGAAAAAACAGGTTGGAGCTGGAATAAAACTATAAACAGACCAAGCAGGGATCCAGGGATGTTTCATATGAGATGGGGTGAAGTAATCGATGCTGGAGAAGGACCCGTGGTAATAAATAACAATCAACACGAAGATCATGATCATGTCGAAACCGGAGGTAATAATACTGATTTTGACGATGACCATGACCATGACAATGGTAATACCACAGATGCAAACTCTCACACCAGTCATGATGATGAACCACAACAGCAAGAAGAGCAACAACAACCACAAGCGCAACCTCTAAGAAGAACGACTCGTCAAATCATTCAACTGAGTTATCTTTATAACTATGTACTCCAAGCTGCAGTAGAATGTGAGAAACTCCTACTGTCAATTGATAATGAACCAAGATGTTACGAAGAAGCAAAGGGTTTATTAAAATGGAGACAAGCAAGCAAAGAAGAGGTTGATTCAATCAACAAAAACAAGACTTGGTTTTTAGTTGATAAACCGAGTGGAACAAAAGTGATCGGTCTCAAATGGATCTTCAAAATCAAGAAAAATGCAGATGGTACAATCAATAAATATAAGGCATGTCTTGTAGCTAAGGGATATGTACAAGAATCCGGCATTGATTTTGATGAAGTTTTCGCACCAGTTGCTCAACTTGAAACTATACAGTTATTAATAGCATTTGCATCATCACATAGATGGGAGATTCATCACATGGATGTCAAGACGGCATTCTTACATGGAGAATTAAAGGAAGATGTCTATGTTGAACAACCAGAAGATTTTGAAGTAAAGGGTGAAGAGCATAATGTTTATAAGCTTTCAAAGGTCTTGTACGGTTTGAAACAAGCTCCTAGAGCTTGGAATACGAAGCTAGATCAAATCCTAAAGGCGATGAAATTCAAAAAATGTTCAAAGGAGACATCCGTGTATCGCAAGGAAGAAAAGGAAAACCTCTTAATTATTGCTATTTCTATTGATGATTTATTCATAACTGGCAATAATTTAAAGGGAATAAGTGATTTCAAGGTGGGAATGGCATCTAAGTTTGAGATGTTAGATCTCAGAAAACTTACTTATTATCTTGGCATTGAAGTTTATCAAGGAGAAGATGGAATCGAGATTAAACAAGAAGATTATGCAAGAAGGATCTTGAGAGAAGCTGGTCTAGAAGATTGTAATCCGACTAAAGTACCTATGGAATTCGGACTGAAAGTTTCAAAGGCAGAAGATGAAGAAGAAATAGACCCTACATGGTATAGAAGAAATGTTAGATGCTTAAGGTATTTACTCCATACTCGACCAGACTTGGCATTCTCGGTTGGAGTTGCTAGCTGATATATGCAAAGTCCTCGCACATCACATGGTGAAATTATGAAGCATATCCTTCGATATCTAAAGGGAACAATAACTTTTGGGTTGAAATTCAGTCACAAAGGATCAAAGAAAATTATTGGTTTCAGTGATAGTAGCCATAACATTGATCAAGACGATGGAAAGAGTACTACAGGTCATATCTTCTATTTCGTAGCATCACCAATTACTTGGTGTTCTCAAAAACAGGACACAGTGGCTCTGTCATCATGTGAGGCTGAATTCATGGCAGCAATAGAGGCGGCACGACAAGCGATTTGGCTTCAAGACATCTTGAGTGAGATCACGGGATGGAAGACGGAGCAAGTCATCATCAAGATCGATAACAAGTCTGCAATTGCACTAACTAAAAACCCCGTGTTTTATGGTAAAAGCAAACACATACATAAATGTTACCATTGCATACGAGAGTGCATTGAGAAAGAGCTTGTTGACATAGAGCATGTGTCGGGAACCGAACAGAAAACGGATATCTTGACTAAGGCATTGGCACGAATCAAGTTCAACGAAATGAGAAGCTTGATAGTAGTGCAAGACATGGCCAAAGACAAATTGAAGCTTAAGGGGGTGAATGTTGGATAAGCTCTAATATCTTACAGCCCAAAAAATCTTTAACCAAGTCAGGTTAGGATAAGATAGGCTTAAGTAATCCAATTAAAATTAGGAGTTATATATTTCTAATTGTAATAGCAATAGGAATAGGATTAGCAAATGTGTACTATCACTATAAATATCAATGTTGAGTTGTGACATTGATTAAGAGCTTAACTTGTTTAGTTTTGAGCTATTTTCTAAACATTAATAAAAAGAGTAATTCTTTTTACTTGAGCTAAGGTTACTTTAAACCAAACAGTTATCACTAATTGTTCTGAGTGTGAAAAATACATTAGAAAACTGACTTGTAAAATCTATTTGCCATCGTCTTAAAGTCCAATCAAATAGCGACCGAGTTATATATATGTCATAGTTACTATTTATCAAAGTCAATATTAGAAATGGACATTTTAAATTTTTAACCGAACAAAACCGAGCCAAGCAATCAAAACTAAACCAAAGTTTACACTTAAACTATTCGGTTATATTTTTATCCAAACCAAAAAAATATGTTTTTCTTTATTACTAATATTGTATAATATATTAATAAATTTACATAATAATAATATTATTATTATTATTATTGTATAATCTTTAAGGCTAAGGTAAATCTACATGGCCACGTTTATTATTTTTTTCGTTTTCTACGACAATAAAATAATATAAAATACAGTTTATTTATCTTAATAAATTACCTATAACTTATAAGGTCTTTAACCTACCCACGTTTTACAAAAAAACAAAAAAAATTCTTTCTCTATCTCCCTTTTTTAAACCAAACTAAAACAAACCAAATCAAACATAATCCGATCCGAACACAAACCAAACAAAATTACTTTTTTTTGAGTTCGGTTAGAGTTTTATTCAAACCGAATTAACCAAACCGAATTGAATCCAAACCAAATCCGAACTTTAACCGAAATGTCCACCCCTAATCAACACCGTAATCTCAATTTACATAATTAAATAAAAGAAATAAATTTAATTCCCTCTCTTTTCTGTAATATTTTGTCAAATACATACTTGCATATATATTAAAAAAAAAGTATAGACTTCATACCTACAAAGAAGTTACTATATATACAACCATGTTATATGAGACATAATTTATGTACCTAAGTACCTTAGCCGTGAACCACTGATGACGAGGAGAATGAGACTCAGAGGCAGAAAAAGATACAGTACAACTAATAACCATCCCAAGATAGGTTATACGCTTTGAACTCCCATACTCCAGTACCGCAGTTCCGGCTTTCCCCTTACAAACCGGTACAGTTCCAGTTTGATTTCCGGAAGAACAATTGTCACTTTGCCATACACCACCAGGAGGGCCCGGCCCTGACCTAATGTCCATGAAGCTAGTTTATCTGACACCACTTAAATATTATAATTCAAGTTTTTAGAATGAATGCAATACTAATCATCCATCAAATTGGTTAAAATGTCTCTCACTGACCCCCTTCCCACAAGTTTGATCCAGTACTAGCATGATACCATATTTAAAATTTTTGCACATTTACTTCTTTTGTATGACTTCTTCGGTTCTCCATAAATATATTAGATACTCCAATTTATATTTATATGAATGTAGTAAACTATACAAACCCATACGAATTTAACAAAAAATAAAAAAATACAAACCCATACTGACCTTATTAAAATGACCATGGGAGACTTTTATTCTAGTGATCACATTGCTGACAACTTCTTCATTTAAAACGTGGGTTCGAGGCACCTCTTCATTAACGTGTAGGAGACGGAGCCAAAGGCAGCAACCGTGGAGGGGACCGTCGTTTACGTGGACGACAACAACATAGGAAACAAATAAGCCAACATATAAGTCGTACAAGTTGGATTATAAGTATTAAAACAGGAAAGACGATCCAAAATCCCAAATAAATCATCAGTATATAACGAATTATTTGATCATCGGATTGAACCAATGCGACGGTAAAGAAAAATGCCGCCGATATACAAAGAACGGCCGCCACCATAAATGTTACCAGGATCGCCATTATCAGCCGGTTCCTATATAAATAATTATATCATCAGATAATTTTTTAATTGATTTAACAAAAAAAAAAAACAGTTTTCACAAATGTTTTGTGTGAAAAAAACAAAAATACATTAGACAATTGACTTATGAAATGTATTTGTCATTGTCTTAAAAGTCCAATCAAATGACGATCGAGTTATATATTTGTTACCAATCAGAAGTTTGTTGAATTATATATACTTCTAATTGGTGACAAATATATCACCGAGTTAATTAGTCTAAACTCTCATTCAACAATTGGGATGACATAGTTGCCATTTAATCAAAGTCAACCGTCTGAGTCTAGAGGTGGGCATTTTAACGGAACAGACCAAACCAAACTAAAGTTTACATTTAAATCATTCAGTTATAATTTTTCTTAATCCAAACAGTTTGGTTCAGTTAGGTTATAAACCAATGTGATCTTTTAGTAATAATATTACATAATATATTAATATAAAAGTATAATCTTTTCTTTTATCGTCTGATTTATTTATTTAGAAAATGTTTGCATGATCATTAAAAAGAAACCTCCTTATAAAAGTATATTCTTTAAGGCTAAGGTAATTCAACTTACCCACGTTCTACAAGAAACAATTTTTTTTTTGTCTCTCTCCTTTTTGAGCCAAACTAAAAATAAATTAAACCGAACATAAACCAATTCGAGCACAAACCAAACTAAACTACATTTGGTTGAGTTAGGTTAGAGTTTTATTAAATTTGAATTAACCAAACCGAACAAAATCCGAACTTAAACCAAAATGTCCACCCTACTCAACATTGTAATCTCAATTTACATAATTAAAAAAAAAAAATTAAAAAAATTCCCTCACTTTTCTGTAATATTTTATCAAATACATACAACTTGCATATACATATATATATATATATAAGTCTAGAATTGATAACTAGAAACCAGTTATTATATATACAACCATGTTATATGACGTTGCACATATAAATCTATGTACCTTAGCCGTATACCGCTGATGACGAGGAGAATGAGACTCATAGAGGCAGAAAACGAAACTGTACAACTAATAACCATCCCAAGATACGCTACACGCTTTGAACTCTCATACTCCAGTACCGCAGTTCCAGCTTTCCCCTTACAAACCGGTACGGTTTGATTTCCAGAAGAACAGTTGTCACTCTGCCATACACCACCAGGAGGACTAACCATAACTTGAAAGCTCATAGCAGCTATAACCGTTGCTGCAACCATAAGATTTCCTCTTGTTTTTTCTAACCAATCACCTTGGCGGTTTAGATACTTTACAAACCACTCTGTTGATTCTTCCTGTTGATGATTTTCTTGACCATCGACTTCCATGATTTGGAATGAAGGATGTTCCACAAAATATATATTTCTTAGTTTTATATATGTAACTTCTGTGTTCGTTGAGATTATAAAGAACAAAGGAGGAGGCTTGTTTTTAAGGAAGGGAGATAGAAATTTCTGGTTTGATTAACAAAAGTCTATGTGAAACTATTTGTTTGTTAATCACTGGAATAAAAAATCCATTATTTGAGAATTATCTGATCATATCAAGAGTAAACGATAGTGACATTAGGGAAGAAGCGTATTCATTGATTTTGTAACGACCCTGTTTTTGGTCAAATCAAGAGGCCCAACTTGAGCCCAAATGAAAACAAAGTAAGAAATCATATATAAGGAGCTCTTAGGGTTTCTTCATGAGAAGAAGAGAGAAAAGAAGAAGAAGAAGAAGAAGAAGAAGATGAAGACAAATTTGATCGGTTCTGGGAGAAAGAGAAAACGGAGAAGCAAACGGAATCCTCTTCATCTTATACTTCATGGAGAGATGAATGACATCAAGAGCTAACCATAGCCACAAGAGGATCCCAAATTGAGGTTCCAGTCAGAAAATTATGGCCGTTCTACTGGGGCGCCGTTCCCTAACTTCAAGAGCAGTTTTTTGATGAAGCGTAAAGATTTAATGAGACGATATACATATCAATGGAAAGCCCCGGATGTCAAGTTTCTAAAGCCGCTGGCCGATCCAGCTTCCGATGAAAACCCCGGCCAGAAACGTAGTTTAAAGCTGACAGCTGCTATGACCTAATTTCAGGAAAACCCTAATTGCTTTAATTGAGAAACCCTAATTTATATGTTTGGAAAGTTTCTAATTTAGAAAAGTGTCTATTTTAGTAAAGTTCATCAAAGGAAAGTGCAGAAAATGAAAGTTTCCCGAAAAGAAAGTTTTCTTGAAAAGGAAAGTTTCCCGAAGAAGAAAGCATGAGATGTCTCCATCATCTAGTGGTTAAGGTGAGGGCTAACCACACAAATCCCCCTTCATTTCCGTATTACGTTGGCTTAAGCTCTTCTATTGACAGTTTAGAACTGGAATATGTATTGTCTATGTGATTGAGTCTTTGTGATCGAGTCTGCTTTCTTTCGTGTTAAACCGGACGTAGGTGATTTAGATGATTTCACATATTGAGTGACTCACATGTGTTTGGTGATTAGTGATGTGATATATGATATATATGTATATGAGGAGACTCGGTGGAGTACAGAGCAGAGATACTTGGTGTACTGCCCCGAGATCTTTTGTGTGTTGGGTACGGCCAGTCAGTTGATCGTTGAGCCGTGGCTCCGGGTATCGATAAAGCGTATGCGGGGGGTGTGATTGGGCACTATCCCATACATGAAGCCTCTACAGAGGGTGTGGGCGATCACTTAATTCGCATAGGACCCGTTGTTTGTATTACTTGGGTGTTTTAGGTGTCGTTCTTGCTATATATTTTAGTTCTAGACTCTCGTGGTTGTGGTGTTAAGCCGGGTATGCGGACTTGCGTGCTGCTCTTAGCATCTCACACCTCGCTGAGTAACTTCTCTGTTACTCATCCCTTTCTTCTCTTACAGGTTAGTTAAGAAAGAAGTTTATTTAATACTAGTTGGCGGATTTGCAATTAAGAAAAGTTTTAACCAATCGAAAGTTGACCAGGATCGTGATAAGAACCGGGTATCACAGTTTTGTTCATAAATAGAGTTCTAGGTTTTATGTTCTATATATCACAACGTCAAATTAGACTTTGGGATCTCTTTTTTTTGTTTTCTTTGAATGGTCTTCACTTTCAATTAGTATTAGTACTATACATGTGGCTAAATTTGAATGCTTTGGATATATATTCAACTTGGTATGTTAGAGCTTTAGCAGATAAAGAACACTCGTTGCATATCATTCAACAAACAAAACCTAGAACATTTTAACAACAACAACAAAAAACAAAATGTAGAACATTCGTTAATTTTTGGAACAGTGTACTAATAAATCAATTATATTCTGTCTGAAAACATATTTTCCGACTGTTAAAATAATAATAAACCTACTACCAACTAAAGATCTAGTGCTTGAGTAGTTGTGCCAATCGCCATGTAACATGGCCCATGTTAATCAAAGTTTTTTGGTTTAAAGGTTAAATTGTTAGCCAAAAAATAGAATTGTAGAGAACAAAACTCATCTATCCACTGCGGACATTCATGTTTAACTATTATAAAAGTTGTAATTACAATAAGAAAAAAAAAATGTTTGTACATCACCATGATTTAATTAGATTAAAATGAAACCATACCTGCATATGTTACTCATATAATATATATTGAATTGAATGTTCGATACGTCAGCTTACATAAGTTTGGACTCAAGGGTGAATCCAGAAAATCTTTTTACTGGATGCACAAATATTAGACAAAATATAAACATTACTAGTGTCATATTGAAGTTAAATTGCGACCTAAAATATATTTTACGTTTATCTATTGTTTAGAACCGGTTTATCCCTCTTCATTTGTAGCATCTGCAAACAACTTTTTCTGACATTCTGAAATCTAAAACAAATAAAAATGATGTAAAACAAAGAAATTATAAAAATGTACCAGTTTCTGATATTTTGCAGACAAAAAATCAGATATCATTTAAGAAAAAAAATAGAATGTACTTGTTTTTTATGCTTAGATATAAATTAGGATTTTTAATGTAAAAACTAGATTAATATATTTGGGCTTTAGAACTTAAGTTTATTTGTCTAATGAGTTTTTTATTTATTTTAGTTTTTCTATTTATTTGGGTTCAGCCTAATTTTTTGTAATGACAATGAAATAATACAAAGATTGGGTGCAAAATTTTAGATTTAATGGGTCCACAATAAATAATTACTAAGAAACTACATTAATTTTCTTCAAAAAAAATAGGTACACGTGCACCCCTTCCATCTTCAGTACATCCGCCCCTGGACTTGAAAGATCAAAAAAAGTAGGCTTGGATAAAATATGTGGATCCAAAAAACCGAATGGTTCCTAAACTCCTATATCCAACCTGAATATGAACTGAGACATGAATGCTCGGACCTACACAAAAGATATATATATATATATATATGTCTTATTAAGAGGTTTTGGGCTTAGGTTTGTACATCCTTCATGCCAAAGACGAGAGCATGTAATATGATTTCCTCCCAAATATTACTTGAACATGTGATCATTAGATATATATATATTAGACATCACAATTTGAAACGTTTTTACACAACTTGAAACGTTTTTTTTATCAACTAAATATATACTATTTCAAACATTGAGGTTGAATAGTTCTCTACGTAGATTATTACAATACAATGAAAGATAAAAAGAGGTTTGAAAGATACCGTTGACCGATTAAAAGTAGAGAACTATTCAAAGTTATATTTAGATTAAAAAGGTGTGATATCGTTTACTTATTTCCCAAGGAAGCTATGTAATTGACTATGAAAAAAAAAAGTAATGGTCCAATCGTGATCGGTCCATGAGGTCCGCCAGAAACGGAAAGTATTCGCTGCATTGCCCTCCACTCTAAGAGCCATGTGGCCCAGGCCTTCTCCTAAACCACATGACTCAACTTCTGGCTTAGATCGGGCGGGTCAGCATATATAAAACCCAAATCCCGAGCCCTCCCACTTGAACCAAACCAACGTTCCATTACCCTTGAAGCCTTCACTCGGATTACAAGCTTACGTTACCAAGCTCGGCGACTCATCAACTGCTTTCTTCTCTATATATTCAACTCTATTGTTCTCGCTTCTTTCGATGTGGGACATGTATAAGTTTTCATAACCCAAATTAATTCCACTTCTAATTATATATTTTAATTAAAATGGAAGATGGTTTTATTTGGAAATCAATACAATGAATGATAAAAAGACGGTTTTTTTTCTTACTATATATCAGGTTTTTCATCAATTATTAAAATTAATTAAAAAAAAAATTACTATATATCAGTGACTAACTACCTCCTAAACTTCTAACTACAGTTCACCAAATCATCAAAAAATATATCTTAAAACTTTAATAAATCTCAGGTTCTCAAGCATCTTTGTGTCTCTCTTCTCTTTTCTTTTCCATGTATTTTTTCAGTTAATCTCTAATAAGACATAAGTATTGAAAACGAAGAAAAATGAAAGAGAAAGACTGAATATTAGCGTTTTAACATTTATAAACATTATATTAGGTGGTTGCTAGTGCAAAACAATAATCAAGTTTCCGCTTGAAAATCCAAATTTATATTACCTTTAAACATTTTTATTGAACCAAATATTTTTAAAGCTTGATACAGTTTTTCAGTAAATGAATAAATATATATATATATATATATATATATATATATATATTAAAAGAGACATCATAATTTGAAACGTTTCAAATTGGACATCACAATTTGAAACGTTTTTACGAGAGATGTTGCAGCTGTCGTGAAAAGAAGAAAAACAAAACTGACAAATCAACTAGCACTAGAGTAGAGATTAACAAATATACATGTGCTACGCACGGAACTGTTAAATGGTACATCTATTTGTTTTTACTTTATACTTTAACAAAAACTTATGATCTAAATATTTTCTCAACGATTCTAAACTTTTAACAAATAAGTTGGACAAAAACAGAAGATACTATAAATTAATTTGCTTTTAAAAAAGTAGAATTCTAGACAAAAGACATTCCACGAAACTCAAACTATTTATTTGTTCGAACTCAAATTTCCAAATATAAACAACATTCATTAAATATGTCAAACATGTAACGTGTAGATGCAGATTTTCAATACAGCGTGATGCGCGGATCAAGAAGTTGCATCAGACACATGAGGACGCTGCAAGCTGACGTGGACGCAAAAGCTGATAGAATTAATTAAGCTAACGTGGCAAAGCTGGAGTGGATGATGTGACAAGACCAAGAAGCCGTAGGTTTACTTGGAGCTGAAAATTTTGGATGAGTTGCAAAGATATGAAGAATATTATCTGCCGTCATTTAAGGAAAGGATAAACTTGAGCTCCAAATTTATTCTTTGAGGAGATTTGCCAAGATCCTTCGAGGTAAGGTTTTAGGCGTGAGTATATATAGATTAGAGAGACCACGAAAAGTGGTTAACACTCTAGAGCTATATTGCAAAGGTTTGAGGAGATTCGCCAAGATCTTTCGAGGTAAGGTTTTAGGCGTGAGTATATACAGATTAGAGAGACCACGAAAAGTGGTTAACACTCTAGAGCTATATTGCAAATGTTGTAAACTTCGAAGCTAAAGAATAAAGCTTAGAAGGTGGGTGTTCTCTAATTTGTCTTTGATATCTTCGGGTGGATAGATTCAAAGTAGGAGTTAGGTTTTACACTTGACTGTGATATCTTCGAGCGGGTAGATTCATAGAAGAGTGTGGTTTCTTCGAAGCTGAACAAAAACAGTAGGCTGAGAAGGTGTTGTGGTTTTTTACTTGAATTTGACAGCATCGAGCGGATTGATTCAAAGGAGAGTTAGAGCTTAGGACTTGGTTTTTAGTTGCAGATAATTCTATTGGGTAGAATAGGTTATGTAAATCTAAAACAAGTAAATCTTTGTAAGAAAGATTACATTGTGAATAAAAACAAGTTAAAGCATTAGATTTGGCGCATTCCAAGTACATAACGCAACAAACACAAAAAGTGATAAAGAATACAAGTGGATGATACATTGGGCTTGATGATCTCGCATGAGTTTTCTAACCAAATACCTTTAGGTGAACGTATGAATCATCCCAATGATTTATAAACTTGAAAGATATGTGCCCCAATCGTTGCATCTCTCTCTCTCTCTAAACCTAAAACCATAGCCGCCTCTATTCTTATTTCGTCGATGTTTCTCTGGTGGCCGTCGTTATAGCCGGCACCATAAGAGGACAGCTTTTTCTTTCCGTTTTGTTTAAGCTTCATCTTTGAGTAAGTTGGTTTTGGGATGTGGCGGTTCAACCTTTATGGCTCTGCAGTGTTAAAGGTTTATTTATTTGCCCAGCCCTAGTAAAAATTGTGAATTAAAGTTTATAATCTCTTTTAAACAAACTATTTTCAAAACTTGGTTATTAATTAACATGAATTATTAATCAAAGTTTATATTGTAGTTTGTAAGCTACTAGTTTCACGTTTTAGATGATTATCATGAATCAACATGAATTCAGGAACAAAAAAAAACGAAAACTAGGAGCAGATAAAGTAACTTATGAACCAATCTAATCAATCACTCTTGTTTGGATTTAAGAAACATATTCATAAATTAAAAGCAACATATCTAACAAACAGAATACCCAAAAAAAAAAAGATAGGAAAATCGTTTTGGTATAACCAAGAAGAAGTAATTATGGTCTCAAAGCAATGAAGCCCATCAAGCTCTGGCGCAAACCTCGGTGCTTTCTTCACCAAAACCTTCTTTGTTGTCTTCTCCATCGCCATGGCTTGAACACCAGAGGAAGAAGCAGAGGGTCCATTAGAGGATGAATTAGACGTAGGAACATTGCTCTTTATAATTTGTGCGCAAAAGATATCGAACATACTGAACAACGAATTCATGATTCTATAATCAAAGAGAGAGATAGATCAGATTCGTAGAAACTGAAAAGCTTTTGTGGATTCTTTACTGAGTCATGTTTCGTAAGTTCTCATGCAATGATGATCTATTGTTTCAAATTGGCTCTTTTTTTGGCTATTAATCTCTTTGCTAGGATTAAGCTTTTGCTAAAAAAGAGTTAGTATCCTATATGAGTTTAGCAGCATTTTGTTCTTATGAGTTATGGCTGATATCGTATTTGTTACTTAGGCCAAAGACTTGTTGTCATTAGTGAATCCGCTTCTGCCGAAAGATGGACGCATTTTCTCAATGACATACATTTTTACGAAAAATAAGTATTATTATCTGCTCTTTTTAGTCTAAATTTGTGTTTAAAGAAGAACTATTACTGAAACTATCAATCATTGCTATGTTTCAGGAATTATCATGCTGTTGTTTCAAGTGCTACTACAGATTACTTGTACAAACTCATCACTCATGTGATGGAATTGAGTTTGAGGGATCCTCAAACAAGCTTGACTTAAGGTTTATTATTGGATTTTGGTTTTTATTTTGTGAAGTTTTTGAAATCCCAAACAGAACAGATTTCATAACAGCTCATGAGGTCACGCATTGACTCATCCCAATATGAGCCAAACCAATCATACAAACCAAGTTCTTCTGTTTTTTTTTTTTACTTAAATGTTAAAAAATTTATATCATTTTTTTGAGTTTTTGACGGAACACATAGATATAAACAAAGAGAAGTAGAGAAACCGAAATTTACAATCTAAAGAGAAGGCTAGAAACCTGGGAAGGGAACAGAACAGACAAAAGGAAACGAATTCAACAGATCTGTTGCCTGCAATGTTGACACAAGCGATGGTAGTCTAAAGCCAGTCCTCAAACCCTCATTACTAAGGGCCGTTTACAGTCTCACCGAAGTACTTGCGATTAAAACCTGCAAAAGAAAAGTTAACGATGAAAACTCAACAACATACAATGGCTAACGTCTACGACTTAGAAGGAAAAAAAAACAAGAAAGCTCATGTTCACGAGCTTTTACACACCAACATCTTTGCCCCCACTTGGGTCATAACTCACAAGCCACGTTACCGAGCTTTGTATCAAACATTCATTCATCTCTTTATAAACCCATCTCTTTGATTCTTATGTGGGACCCTCTTAAATTTTCGGCCTCCCCGATTATAAATAAGGTTGTTGTGGTGGGTCCAAAGCTCATTGACTTAAACGGGCGACTTGTGTGAAAAATAATTTATGAGCATAAACATAATTGCACAGAGACTATTATAACCTTTAAAACAAGATTATATGGTACATATATAGTTTTGAGAAGGCATAGCATAGCAGTGAAAGTTTTGACTTAGGCCTTGGCAGTGTTTTTTTGTTTTAGATTTTCTAAAAGTCTAATTTATTTTCATTCATGATTTTTAAAAAAGTGGATTCCCTACAAAATATGGAATCTGGATTTTGATGGTTTTTCCACATTTATGAAGAGAATCCAGAATCTCACTTACAAGAGTTTTTTAGGAGATTTTAAAAAACTAAAATCTACAGAAAATTAAAAACCAAAAGCCAAAAACCACTAAAAACTATCGAACATTAATGGCCTTATTTTTCAAGAACATTTTGCTAACCTTCATAAGAGAAACAAACTAATTCTTGAAACATCCTTATTAAATAGATCGAACAGAGAGTGTTTTTGGATTCCTTGCAATAACTAAAACGCCAGTTCAAGATTGATTTCAATCTAGACTATTTAGGTTGTTGAAGCTTTGAAGGCGTCGAGACAGCTCGCAGTAGCGAGTGATCTGTCCCAAAACTTGTCCCAGTATTCAACAAATGGAAAGCTTTTGTAAACAGCAAGAGAATCTTGTTCATTGATCAGTTCATTTGCAGGACCAATCAGTGCATCTGTCGAAGGAAAATAGAATGTTGGAATTGATAACCGCTCCTTCTCGGTGTTCACTACGGCTCTATGAAGTACGCTTTTGTATTTATCATTGCTTATGACCTGAAACAAGTAGACACAACCACATAATTTAGCACAAGAGAGTGATAAAACAGAGGAATCTGATTTGTTTTGATCACCTAACCTGCATTTGGTCACCGATGTTGACGATGAAAGTGTTGGGAATTGGCTTAACAGAGACCCACTTATCATCCTTAAAGACTTGCAAACCAGAGACTTGGTCTTGAAGAAGGACAGTAATTACGGTTGGGTCTTTATGTCCGGGAAGTCCATAAGTTAGCTCAGGCTCGGGACACGGCGGGTAGTAATTAAAGGCCATGTGTTGAGCGTGATGGCCTAATATATTGCTTATATGGTTTCTTTCAAGCCCTAAGCTCTCTGAGATGGCTTCAAGAAGTCTCAAGATTAAGGCTCTTACGCTCGTAGCGTATTCAGCTGTGACTTCTCTGAAAGAGATAGGACTAGAAGGCCATTCTTGAATGTAATCTTCGACGGGAAAGCAATGGAGTCGAAGGAAGTCTCTCCAGTTCAAGATTTTTTCTGCGTTGACATTGAAACTGGTCGAGAGTCTCGTCGTCTTTGTTGAATCTGCTGAATAGAGTTTGATTCTTTCGCTTTCCGGTTGATGAAAAAACTCTCTTGCGACGGTTAGCATTTTGTCGACGGTTGTATCCGGTACTCCATGATTCTTGATCTAGAACATAAAAAACAAGAAAATAAGAAAAAACAGAGTAAAAGTTGTATATTGCAATGAAAACAGAGTTAATTTGAAACAGAGCAAAACTAAACGTGAAGTTACCTGGAAGAAGCCATAAGTGGAACAAGCATTAGCAAGTTTATGAACAATTTCGGCTCGATTGGGTCCGTGGAGCTCCTGGAGATCGATTAGAGGTATGGAATCGCCGGAAGTCTTGACCTCCGACAAGTTTGGACGGTCGGAGATAGGTCGGACATAGTTTGAAGGGATGTGACTAACAGAAGAAGCGAAATCAGACACTAAAAGCTTGGATGTTGCAGAAGCTTTCATGGGTGAGTAATTTGGTAATGTCGAGAGATGAAACCTAAGGTGATAGATATGGTCTATATAATATACACAAAAGTGTAACGTGTAATGAGGTTAGGAACATGCAATCATGATGTCAGCAATGGTGACGTCATTCTCGATTTTGTTGCCGTAACACATACGCCCATATTACTAAATTAACAACTTGCAAAATCTTATTATTACTGGCATAAGTGTCGTATTATTTTATTTTAAACAACAGAGATTACTTGTCAATGCTCTGTATGACTGTCTAATTAACAAAAAAACAATGACTGTAGATAAGTAATGATTTTTTTTTCTTTTGTTTTTGATTGATTTCGATTCTTATCTAAAGTTGAAAAATATACAACGTTTAAAACACGGTTGAGTTGTTGACCTGCCACTTGAGCTGTAAATCATACCAAGCACGTACGTTCAAGCAAACTCTTAATGAAAATGTGATTTGTCTTTTAAATATAAGATTTGCGAATCGTACTTAAATATATAAAATTCACAAAATCAAGGAACTAATATATAAATCTATTGATATGCCGGCAAAAAATGTATTGATATATATATTGAGAATTTTACAGAAAATATCACATGCCCAATAAAACTTTCAGCAAATGTCATTTGTTTTTCCCTTTTCAAATTTACCCTTTTTTATGGTAGAGTGATGGAAGGAAAGTCGAAACTATCCTCTATAGACAAGTGAGTGTTTTGTAGTGGTTTGGGTGCAGATTAATAGTGGACAAGAATGTAAAAATAAACAAAAACACTTTTATTAGAGGTAGACAACAATCTAATGTGATGAACAACAACCTCCTATTATAGATAAGTGGATAACTATTATTGAGTTCGTCTACGAGAACAATTACAAAAAGATAGCTACGAAATTATGTGATGTTTAAACCCAGAAATTTTTGAAAATCCAGAAATTTATAAATTGAAAATGCCATAAATCATGACAATTAATATTGATCAATATTGTGAACAAAAAAAAGAATGAAGAAAATCTGGGAAAAAACAATTAGAAAAAAAAGTAAAACTCTGAAATTTGTTTTTGTTGTGGAAGAAAAAAAAAGAAGATAAAAGAGGATGAAGAAGACGAAGAGAGAAGAAGAGATTAAAAAGATACATTTTTCTGATTAAAACAAGCGCATGTGGGCAGAGACACTAACATCAATAGGAGGGCAACAATTTCATTTCACATATAGGAAAATGGTATATTTGAAATGGGTTTCGAAAAATGGTATTGTGAAAAAGAAAAGTCGGTCTTGTGGCATACCCTCTAAGACCATCCACAATGGAGAGCCAAAGATATGTCTTCCCCATATTTTATAATAATTTTTTTAAAAAAAACATAATAAAACTATGTCTTCAGCAAGACATAACTCTTCGGTTAAGACATATACGTGTCACTTTCCTATTTGTATGAGTATTATCTAATAATGAGAAGGAAAAAATTGTCGCCATTGAAAACCACATAAAAATCATCCCCGAAAAAAAAAATTGCATGTCAATCGATTTCTCTCTGTTCGGATCCAAGCTTCGATTTCGCATATGATGAATCGATTTTGATGAATCGATTTTGAGCAATCGATCTCTCTCTGTTCGCCTTTGGAGATGAATCGCTTTTGAGCAATCGATCTCTCTCTGTTCGCCTTTGGAGATGAATTGATTTTGAGCACTCGGCTTGGGAGATGACAGACAATCACACCTCAACTCAATCCACCGTCTCTCCTCCTACCTCCACGTTACAGCGTAAATCTCCATCTCTATGCTTCAGTTTCGCTTAATTTCACAGTTGCTCATACGTTTGTTTGATGTGTTTCGAAATTAAATAAATTGAAAAGTTTTTTTTATCGGCAGAGTTGAAGGAGATTGTAGCTCTGTTTGAAACTGGATCATATACCAAGGGAATCCGTCGTGTAACTCTGGCTTTGCGTCTCACCGTGGGACTAGGACGGAAGCTCACCGGTTCTGTGATCTCTTATTTCCTTTATTTTGCTTTGGTTCCTGGTTCTGAGGCTCATACTCGTCTTTTTAATTTTGTTAAAGTATGTAAATGAGAAATTTCTTTTCTTCCATGTTTCAACATCTGAATGACATAATGTTTTGATAGGAAATGTGGTATGCACTACGTTGTGTTTGTAAATGTGGCCAATGTGTGTTGCTCTTTTCATGTAATTGTTCTGTTTAGATCTTGAGCTGAATATTTAAACACATTTTTTTCTTCTTCTCATGTGAGAGTTTACAGATTGAAGATAAAAAGATCACCAAAATCTGTGATATAAATCCAGATTCTCCCAGACTTTTAGGAAATGGAAATGTTGCAAGCTCAAGTAACTCAAACGGTACAAACGCATGCCTCGGTAATGGAGGATTACCTGACAAGAACCTTTCTAAGCTTCTGGTAGGTGTTATTCCTTAACTCACTTGCAGTGTCAAAGTTTTAGTGCCCAAGTGAGCTGAAATAATTTGAAGCATTGACATCTAGTGTGTTCTTAAATAATAGTACTATAGGGTTTTGCTGGTTCTGGGGATTCTAAGTACCTTAAGTGTCCTATGTTTTTTTTTTAATTCGATGTTCTTCTCTACTTTTGATTAGGAAATTTCTGTTCTTTTCATATGCAGAGTTCTATATTTTTCTCTAGAGTTCTAATGGTTCATATGACAACCTACATGTAACTACTGGTCATGAGACTAGTCATGTGGCTAGATGTCGAAGAGTATACACTCATGCTCATGATTCTGAGCTTAGGTTCTGTAAATTTCGAATTTTAGATTTAGTTAAGAGTGAAGTAGCTAACTATATTTGAGTTATGCCCGTGAAGCTTGTTTTATATATACTGATGCTTGAATTTGTATTCTTGTTTTAGACTGATGAATATGAAAAGGAAGTTGATACAACATCATCAACTTCCCAAGCTCCTCCTAAGCATTTATATGCGGAGCTCGAGATTTACTGCTTCTTCATTGTTCTTCTTTTTCTCATTGATCCGAAAAATTACAACGAGGTTACCTTTCTTCTATCTATATTATTATAGTGTCTAGTTTTTTTAGAAGCTTCCCTGCACCACAATGGCGGTCTTCCCCATCTGATCTTGGGTTTTATTATGGCATTGTGGGGATATAAATAGTTGATGTAAATGTTCTTCTTGCTTAGTGGCCATGATAGTCACTTGATCCTTACATATTTACTATAAGTCACTTCAGCCATGATAATCACTTGATCCTTGCTAAGTCTCGATTATGTGTACACTTGATCCCTACATATTTTATGATCTCCTGTTTTTGTTCAATTCTATTTTTGATCATTTTATTTTAAGGTGTTATTATGCTATGATTATAGATTTACCTATGAATGATGATACATCACATGAACATTTATATTTCTTTTTTAATTAATCTTGTTGATTTCATAAGTTCAGATGTGCTTTTATTTCTTATCTTTCAGGCCAAACTTTGTTTTGTAGCTACCATTGGTCGACTCAAAAGTGTAAATAGAAGAATTGTTGCTGGCATTGCTTCAAAATTGTATGTTTACTACTATTTAAGATACGAGCTAACCGATGATCTTGCTGAGATATGTAGGTGAGTAACTTGACTTTTAACTTTTATCATATTAGTTAAACAATCACTTATCTCTTTAACTTGATTCTCTTTCTGTTGCAGTACTCTTCTTCCTCTACACCAGCTGGCGACATTAGAAAATGAAGAATTGGGCAAGGTGCGTAGTTTTCAAATATTACATCTTCTCAATATTAGTGCATTGTTATTTTTACTAGGAGCCTAGGAGATAGGAAATAGGAGAATATTAGTCACAATTACTGGCAACTTTTGCAGAAGAACTTTGCAAAAGATAGGAAATAGGGTGCATTTGAGGTCAGTGATAGACATTATGAAAACTTTGATAAAAACTGGATTGGTAGTAAAGGTAGTCAAATATACTGTTTTGTTCTGCATAAAGTTAGTCTTGGTTCTGCATAAAGTTACATGACACAAGTCTTTTGTCAAAGAGATACTCAAGTATCGCATTGACTGAGAAACAAAACTCTAAAATTTTAAATGAATATATATCTTGGCGTATGGTTCTTCTCAAGTAACAACCCAAACACCCTAAATTTTCTTTTTTCTCCATCTTTTGCTGTTTAGGTTATGGATCCTAACGATCCTTTTTTCATCCAAACTTTCAGCCAAACTTTATGGAAACTCATATTTCCCTCAGTCTAGTACCCAATTTAGTGATGCACAAAACCAACCTGCAAAGTCAAGAGAAAGTAGAACCAGATGGACTTCCACTGAAGATGTGGTTCTGATCAGTGCTTGGTTAAACACCAGCAAAGATCCTATCGTGGGTAATGAACAAAAAGGTGGTGCATTTTGGAAAAGAGTTGTCTCCTATTATGCAGCTAGTGAAGATGTAGTGGGCTTCCCAGCGAGAGAGATAACTCAGTGTACGCAGAGGTGGAAAAAGATCACCAGCGAATGTAACAAGTTTGTAGGATGTTATAGCCAAGCTTCGGCTAGGAGAGGTAGTGGGCAGTCTGAAGATGATGTGTTCCAAATGGCTATCCAGTTGTACTTCAGCGATAACAAGAAGTCTTTCCTCCTACAGCATGCTTGGAGGGCACTTAGGCATGAACAGAAATGGTTATGTTCTTTTGGAGATGAAAGCTCCAAAAGAACTAAGCTATCTGCGAGTGGTGCATACACATCAAGCTCAAATACATCATCTCATGTTGAGGAAGAAGCATGTCCTCGCCCTCCTGGTGTTAAGGCAGCCAAACGCAAAGGAAAAAGAACTCTCCGTAGCTCAGAAAGTGAAGCTACTCCCCTGTCACAGTTGGAGAAGATGTGGGAGATCAAGGAGAAAGACATAGCTTCTAAAGATAAGGCATCCGATAAGCGCCTTCTAGCAAATCTAATAGCCAAAACTGAGCTTTGTGATGATAAAATCACCCTGAAAAAGAAGCTAATGGCTTAGATGTTCGGATAGTGAAGCAGTTTGTTTGCTTCAGTTTTAAAATTGATTCAGTTTTTTTTCCTTGTTTTTAATAAGTGAAGCAGTTTGTTTGCTTCAGTTTTACAACATGTTTGACCTTTATTTCTTTCTTTCTAATTGTCTATTCAATGGAATAAGCATCAATTCCCTGAACAAACTAGTCCTTTAACTTTTGCTTTTAAGAATTTTGTAAAGTTTCAATTTGTATATGTAATGTAATATATTTATGTTGTGTATAACTTATATAGTTTTATTTTTTATATTTCATAAGTTTAACCCAACATTTATTATATTAAAATTTTATACTAAAAAAAACACATTTATAATAATTAATTATTTTTTTAATCTTAAGACACCTTTTAATGAGTATGTGCAATGAAGTGTCAATTTTAGTGACAAATTATGTAGAGTGTCTTTACTTAAATATATATTAAATTTAATCTTAAAAAAATGTTAACACACACATTATGAGTCTCCATTGTGGATGCTCTAATATTCTTATATATATATATATTGATATTTTTTAATCGATAGATTCTACCACATCAATCATAGCCTTTTTTTACTATGCAAAGTAACACAGTATTTTAGAGCATCTTCAAGAAAGGATGAGAGTAAATATTATTTTAATTATTTTGTAATAAATAAATTATTTATTTAAATTTTAAATGATAAAAAGTTAATTTAACCAATCATATGAAGCCAAGTGTCAAAAAACGTTTCTAATAGATTCTCGTCCTCTGATTCTCTTTTCTGTTTTTTCATTACTTTTTAATTTTTTAATCTCTAGATATTTTTTTAGAAACTGCCGCTGGAGATACTCTTATATCTAATTTCTACTATGCAGATGACAAGATAACACGATTTTTTGAGATCGAGTTCTAGTGAATTATTCTGATCACGCAATTTCAAAGTGAATTATTCCTGATCACCAAATTTCAAAGTGGATTATTCAACGATTAGACCACGATAAATTTTGTCTATTGAAATTAAGCAAAAAAAGAAAACAATCCGTGCTGGAGAATATGACGAATTAGTTGGATATATAAATAGTCATTACTCATTACCACATAAAAATACATTAAAATCCAGGAAGAGTATTTATCGACCATACATCATTCTCTTGTGCGCTCTTTTTTATTTTATTTGTTTTGGCTTTTTGGTTACTCATGCAGCATGAGTCATGCTGCCATACATCGTTTGCTTTTTAAGTTGATTTCTCGTACGTAATTTTATTATATAAGTAGTTTCTTCCGGTGGAACTACGACCATAAAAATAATTTTTTTTTAAAACGAGAGAAAAAGTTATGTAGTTGGCCAGTGTTGGGCCATCTGCAGTATCCGTTCGAGATTCTGAGTTAGTTTTGTGTTTCACTGTTTAGCTATGGTTTTAGCAGCCTAATCTCTCTCTCTCTCTCTCGTCCGGAACAAAACTGTAACAGATGTATCGTATCTTTATGAAATTTGAGGTTTAACTGTCACTAATATCAAAGTTTTCAACAAATAAATTAAAGTGTTATTCTTCTAGGACTTTTTCTTACTCTTAAGATGGAGTGTACGTCAGAAAGTATCATTAGCACGTGGAATATTATAAATGTTAAATATAAATTCAATTACTAAAATAATTAGTAAGTGTTTTCTTCGTAATGTGGTGGAAACAATTTGTTTTTTAAGAAGAAAATCCAAAAGAAGTGTTATCATTTGGTTTATTAACACTAGATCTAATTAAGTCCCAAAGGTAGCATGAGCCATCAGCAAGAGCACTAGCGCCAGCGGGAAATCTACAAGTGAGACAATAACATAAAATATATTTTAGACGACTGTCTACGTTTTCAATGAAAATATTATATAGTTCGACTTTGAGTTGCACAATAGTCCAATGAAAAAATGTAACTTTAACAGTTTTTTAATGATATAAAAAAACCTCTCTCTCTCTTACTTAATTTGTCCAGAAACCTAATATGCATCTGTTTTATAGCTTTAAAATCACATGACATATAATGTTTTATGTTACTGAAGGTTATGTCTAGCCCTGGACATTCAGTTTAATCGGGGTTTGCGGATCGGTTTATTCAGAATTTCAGATTATTAGAGATTTTATAATTTTGCTGATTTGAACCAAAAAAAATATTCGGTTTATTTGGATTGGGCACAATTTTATTTGGGTCGGATCAATGAAAATAATAGACTTCCGATTTCAATCCGAAAGTTATATAGCTCGGATAATTCAGTTTGAAAGTCAACAAAATTACAAAATTTGAACCGAAAACCAATTACAATTTTACTTCACAAAGGCGGCGGCAAAACGCAAACTGATGTAGTAAAAAAAAAAACGGTGAGGTGAAGAAGAAGAAAAGTGAACATAGAGAAAGATCTGTGCAACATGGGGGCGAGAAGAGATGTAGAGAATCATGAAAACTGTTGCCGCTGGAGTCGATGCCGGAGAAAATCGATGTCAGAAAAGAACTAGGAAATGGAGGAAAAGAAGGTTTGATAGAAGAAAGAAGAAGAAAAAGAAAGAAAAAAGGTCAAATAAAAGGTTAGAGAAAAGGAGAAAAAAAAGAGTGTGTGAGACAGAGAGATTAGATCTAGTTTTTTTTTTGTTTATAGGTGTATCTTTAAACCGAAAAAACCCGACCGATTATCATCTGCCAAACCGAACCAACCAAAATCTTATTTAAATCTGGCCGATCAATTCTCTTTTCGATTTCAATTGAAATCCGAACCCAAAAATTTCGGGTCAGTTTGATCTGATCCATTTAAACCGAACCGTTTGCTCATGGCTAGTTATGTCAATTTCTTGTTTCACAAGACTGTACGATAGTGTTAAGTAGGGTTGAATTGGTCAACCATACTACATATATATAAGACATGAGATTGGGAGATGAATATATATATTCTATGAAGAAAGAATGTGGTTCTTTTGTAAACACATTTACTTCAGGTTGTCTAGAGAAAACGTTTTCGTCTTGAATAAAAAAAACTGTAAATTTAACGATTTTCTCGTTGAGGGTACGTCTCGCTTGAGACTTTAGTACATTAACCTCCACTATCTTAAAATTGAGAGTTTATAAGCTATCATATAACATGTCTCTTTGTGTTTACAACTTTTGCACCTTCATCCGAGATCTAAGAAGAGAATCAACAAAGACAACCCTTGTACTTTTCCACTTTACCAAATAGCGTTTGGTCTAGTGGCTTTAACTAACAAGGAAATTATGAGTTCGAATCCACTTGGAAGGGATGATTTACGCCTTAAATGTGGTATTATCAACAGCTGGTCTCGGGTACCAGAGGAGATTATGGATCAAAGATCTGAAACTCCTACTGTTTATAAAAAAAAAAAAACTTTTCCACCTTGACTTTTTTTCAAACCTTTACCAATACAACATGCTTTATTTATAGATAAACCTTAATGTGTGAGTACTTTTCAACCAGAACCTCACCTTAATTTAGCTATAATATCATGTATAAGATGTATCCTCACAATCACATCTATATGCTGGTTTATCTCATGGTGAACTTCATTTTTGGCTAAGCCTAGTAGCCTACAGTAAAAAACATTTTGACTTCATCATGATTGAAACCAGATTCTCTGAAAGTTCCCTTTAACCAAATGGCCTCCTTTATAGCTTCTGTCAAAGCCATATAATATTCTCATTTTATTACAGACAATGCAACTACATGTAGATGTCTCATAATCCACTTAGTTGTTTGCTAATTAGACTTTCCCGGATTATCCATGAATTTGATAACAAAGCCACCTTAATACCATAAAGGTGGTCTGGATCCAACCATCGCATACATCCAATTTTCATGTCACTTGCATAAGTGACCTCACTTTCATTTGGATTAGTAGAAAAGCATAATGATTAATCAATTTTTTTTTTAATTATTATTATTTTTTGGGACAAATACTTTTATGAAGAAAAGTCTAGAATAAGCCTTTTAGTCATGTTTTAGAATATACTCCTTAAATATCTTCTACAACATGTGTATGTAAATATATAACACAATGGTTTCAATATGATGCAAGAACAGTTTGTTTTATTTGTCAAAGCAGAATTTTTAACATTCATAGGAAATTAAAGAAAACTATTTGATCTTGAAATTGTAACACAAATAGGTATTTGGATCCCATTCAAGAACCAAACGAACGGCCTAGTCATGACTGATGGATTCTAAAGTACACTATCTTAGGACCTAGGTGGTGGAAGCTTTGAACGAGTCAAGACAGCTCTCAGTTGCAAGTCCTCTGTCCCAAAACTTCTCATAATACTCAACATAAGTAAAGCTTCTGTAAACAGCAGGACAATCTTCTTCCTCATTGATCAGCTCTTGTGCTGGACCAATCACAGCATCTTCAGAAGGACAGTAAAATGTCGGTATCGATATCCGCTCCTTGTCGCTGTTCACAATAGCTCTGTGTAGAACACTCTTGTATTTATCATTGCTTATAACCTAAGAGGAGAAACAACCACATCAACTTAGCACAAAGAGAAAGAACAAAACAGAGGAAACTTTTAATTTGAGACAGCCCTGATACCTGCATTTGATCACCAATGTTGACTATAAAAGTGTTGGGAACCGGATGAACAGTGATCCATTTATCATCTTTGAACACTTGTAAACCAGAGACTTCATCTTGAAGAAGAACAGTGATCAAGTTTGCATCTTTATGTCCCGGAAGTCCATAAGTTAACTCAGGTTGAGGACATGGTGGATAGTAGTTTAAGGCCATGTGTTGACCATGTTTGCCTAATGTATTGCTTACACGGTTCTTCTCAAGGCCTAAGCTCTCTGAGATTGCCTCAAGAAGTGTCAAGACCAAGGCTCTAACACTTGTGGCGTATTCAGCTGTGGTTTCTTTGAAAGAGATTGGACTTGAGGGCCATTCGTTAATGAAATCTGCAATTGGATAGCAATGGAGTCGAAGGTAGTCTCTCCAGTTAGAGACTTTCTCTGTTCCTACGTTGAAACTTGTGGAGAGTCTTGTTGTCTTTTTTGTATCTGCAGAGTAAAACTTCACTCTTTCGCTCTCTGGTTGGTGGAAAAACTCTCTCGCTATAGTTATCATTCTCTGGATTGTTTTTTCTGGTACTCCATGGTTCTTGATCTGGAACATGACACAGTAATCGAATAAAACAGTGTCTTTTGAGATAAAACGGAGTAAAATCGAGTGAAAACAGAGTGTATTGCATAAGAATGAACATTAGGTTATTCCGTTTGGTCTAGTTCGGATTATTCGGGTTTCAGATTTTTTTGGATTTTTAAAATATATTTCAGTTGATAAAAAAATATTATTAGGTTTGGGTTCGAGTTTAGTTCGGTTCGGTTTTGAACAAAAATAAACATAAAATAATTAATTTTAATTAATATTATAATTTTTAGTATATTTAAATGTATTTTCTTATATTTAATTATAAATATATTAAACTTTTAGTAAATTTCGGTTAAACGGTTTAGTTCGGTTTGAAAAATTTGGTATAAAAATTTATATACTATTTAAATTATTTATTAGTTTGATTTCAGTTGGGTTTGTGAATTTCAGTTGGGTTTGGTTGTTTTGTCCACCCTTTCTATTGAAAAAAAAATCTTGAGAAAGAAACATAGTGTATTTTTCAATAAAACAGAGTAAATTTGATTGAAAACAGAGTGTCTTGCAAAGTGTAAAATGAAGAAAAAAACAGTGTGTAATTCGAGAAAACATAGTAAAATTGGCTGAGAGCAAAGTAAATTGCAATAAAACAGAGTAACTATGAAAGAATCATGGATCTACCTGGAAGAAGCCATAAGAGGAGCAAGCATGAGCAAACTGATGGATAATGTCAGCTCTATTGGGTCCATGGAGATCCTGGAGATCGATTAGAGGGATAGAATCACCGGAAGTTTCAACTTCGGATAGGTTTGGACGGTCAGAGATTGGTCGGATGTAGTTTGAAGGAACATGATCAACGGTGGAGGCGATGTCGGATACAAGGAGCTTGGACATTGCAGAAGCTGCCATGTTTGACTGGTGTGAAATCTCAAGTGAGAGAGATAGCGAGAGTTATAGAGATATGTTATCTTTAGATGTTACGTATCCTAAATGTGTTAGATGTGTTATATAAGCACATGCACACCGCACGATGCTTACCACGTTGGCTAATCTGAATTTGATTTTGTGTCATCCTCTAACCTTTTTAAGTAAAAATTGTGGTGACATTTTTTATCTTCGGACCAAAAATCATGATTCTTGAATCTATGTATAGGATTCTAACTAGTCAAAAGGAAAAAGAGAAATTGTAATCTTCAATCTAAGGAATTTAGTATAGAAATTGTAAACGTTTATCTATTTTTCTCTTTGTTTCCTGTTTGTAACGTTCATCTTTATCTATATAATGTATTAAAAAAAGTAACATAAAGGAAAAACAGGTTTTGCAGTAATAATAATATATTAAAAGAGACAGAAGAATTATTATAGAAATTGTAACGTTTATCGTTTCTTTAATTTTTTTTTGCCATTATAATGTTTATCTTTATGTATATCATGTATTAGCCTGTATTGCTAAAAATTTTAAAAAATAAAAACTGGTTTTGCATGTTAATAATAATATATATAAGAGACAAAAGAATTAATATAGAAATTGTAACGTTTATCTTCTTCTCTTTTTTTTTTTTTACTTTGGGCCATTTGTAACGTTTATTTTTATGAGTACAAATATGCCATAAATTACCAAAAGTTCAAAAAATAAAAACGTGCAGGTCTTACATGTTAATAATTATATATAAATATGTATAACTTTGAATAAATAAGTAATTGATGGTAATTTATGAAAGATTTATTTTAATTCAACAATATATATATATATATATCTAATAATTTAATACTATTATAACTGTTGTTGAACTTTTTCATGGATTAGTGTTTATAAATATTTGGTAAAACGTGTGATTTCGAATGAGATTCAATAAGATATTCCGGTTAAATGATGGAATGGAATAAGTTAGAAGCATTAGAATTTTTCACACGCTACCATGGTATTCACATAAATAAATTGATGTAATGATGTTTTCTATATTTTTTTAATCAGAAATTTTGCTTTTCACTTCTTGTCGCCAGCAATTTATGATCAAGACAATTCGATCTATTATGCCCAAGAATCTTGTCACTTCTTGTCACCAAATTCTTCCGTAAAAAGTGTGATTTCGGTTGAAATTCAATAAAAAAATTAATATAAATGACGTTTAGATAGTATTTCACCTATATTAGGGTACATGATACAAAAAATGTGGCGTAAATGTAGTCTAGATATCAGCTTTCCGTAAAAATCACATTTGATTTTTTCGCACGTTATCATATCCACGTGAATAAATTAATGTAGTGATCTTTTTTTATATTTTTCATAAGAAAGTGTGTTTGTCGCTTCTTGTCGCCAGCTATTTACACTCAAGACTATTCGATCTATTACACCCACGAATCTTGTCGCTTCTTGTCACCAAATTCTTCCGTAAAAAGTGTGATTTCGGTTGAGATCTGATAAAGGGATCCATATAAATGACGTTTAGATAGTACTTCACCTATATTAGGGTACATGATACTAAATATATGTGACGTAAATGTAGTCTAAACATCAGCTTTCCATAAAAGTCACATTCAAAATTTTCGCACACTATCATGCCCACATGAATCAATTAATGTAGTATTTTTTATATTTTTCATCAAGAAGTATGTTTGTCGCTTCTTGTCACAAAATTCTTTAGTAGAAAATGTGATTTCGAATGAGATTCAATAAAAAGATCCATATAAATGACGTTTAGATAATACTTCACATATATTAGGATACACGATACTAAATATATGTGACATAAATGTAGTCCAGATGTCGATTTTCCGTAAAAAAACATATTTGAATTTTTTTCACATGTTATCATGGTATCCATATGAATAAATTGATGTAGTGATGTGTTTATATTTTTCAACAGGAAGTACGTTTGTCGCTTCTTATCACCAACTATTTAAGCGCAAGACATCCTATTCGTTATGCACAAGACTCTTGTCGCTTCTTGTCACCAAATTATTCCGTTGAAAGTGTAATTTCGAATAAAACTCAATAAAAAGATCGAGATAAATGATGTTTAGATAGTACTTCACCTATATTAGGATACATGATACTAACTATATGAGCCGCAAAAATCACATTTAAACCTTTTTTTACACTCTACTATGGTATGTGAATAAATCGAAGTAATAATATTGTTCTTTAATATATATTTTTATCAAAAAGTGTGGCAGTCGCTTTGTCTTCAGTTGTTTACGCGCAAAATAATCTAATATGTTGTGCGCTAATGCTTTATAATAATTCATTAGATTGCGAGTGTGTTCTAATCTAATGCGTTTGAAAAAAAAAAAAATCCACAAAGGTTATTAAGTGAATCTACTGAATTAAAGATTTGCCGGTGCACTAATGTGAACGGGGTTAGCTTAGATTAACTAAATCACCGACCGCATCTAAGGACGTAATTAACATTGTAATTAACAAAATAGAAGACGAGTGTCACGCAAATGAAGAGATGACGTCAACAAAATGACGTTTCAGCGACTAAGCGAGACAACGTCAGCATTTAGCATAGTTGACCCATATTGTACGCTTGTACTATATTCTAGATTCAAATTGAGTATTAAATGGAATTTATGATTTTGCTTTTTTCTGGTTTTGGAGTCAACGATAAAGTTAGGTGACTTACATCACATCAACACATCGGTGTTATCATCTATGGTACAGATTTGGGATAGGGCCAAATCGGTTATAACAATCCCGCATTTATGCGATTTGATCCGTTCTGCAAACGTATATCTTTTGATAAGCATCGTTATGTAAAATATGAAAAATTTATATTCGTTTAAAAGAAAAGAAATTATAAATACTAAGATCTTATAAAATAAATATTTGTGACACTCTAATGTATACTATAGGTTTTTTTGCTTATTCTCAAATTATATTTTGTAGTTTATACAAATTTTTAATTTAATTTTTTTTGTAAGCAACTCCGAAGAACAAATATCGAATTTTTGGTCTTTCACAAGAGTACCATTCTTTCTTATCTTCTACTTCTTCACGGTTTTTTAGAAATCCCGATCTTAGTGCAGAACTTGCAGAAAAAACAACCAAATTTGAAGGTTTGAAGATGAAGATCCAAACCATAGAAGAAGACGGATAAGGAACGAATGAAAGCAATGGAAGCGCGGATGAACTTTTTGTGTAATGAAAAGTTGGAAACTCCCAACAACACTATTCTTACTTTCTCAAATGGCTAAAACTAAATATTAAAAGGAAAAATTCCATAAAAATACACCAACTATTTATAGATTTTCATAAGAATACACGAATTTTGTGGGCACCCAAGAAAATATATGAATTATTTTTTCCTTCCATTATAATACACAAACTTTTAAATTGTATCCATTTAACATTTATGGTTTTACAAAAAGTAAAAACTGTTTATTTTTAATTAAAATAAAAAGTATTATGATAAAAAACTATTTTATAAAATCCAAAAAATCAATAAAATTCTAAAAAATTTGTAAAAAACCTAAAATAAGTCTTAAAATAAAAATTAAACTTGTAAAATTTAAAATTCATAAATAAAAAATCCAAAACAGATAAAACTTCTAATATTTTTTAAAAATTAAAGTTAAAATATATCTCTTTCAATTCATAAAATTTCAGTAATAAAGTTATCATTATTTTTTGAAAATAACATCATGAAATTGTGTGTAATAATAATACTATAGGTTGCATTTATTTGGGATTTGGATAATTTCTGATGTAAATAATATAATATATATAAATATATGATTTTAAAACTTTGATATATGTTGTTTACCTTATATATGGTAATAAAAGTTTTTTAAGTACTTGAATATTTAATGATTTAATATTTTGACAAAAGGTATACTATATGAAAATATTTTGTATCTATAATATAAATGTTAAATTTTAGACTTATTTAAAGATTTAAATAATTTAACAAAATATTTTTATTTATTTGCATTTGATAATTTAGTATTTTAATTTCTGGAATTTTACAGATTTTTAAAAGATTTGAAATTTTTTTTAGGAAATTTTCGAGTTTTATAAAAATAATTTATTATTTAAATATTACTTTTATTAAAACAATTAAAAATAATTAAAAAAGATTTTATGTTAAATGGATTCAATTTAAAAGTTTGTGTATTATAATGGAAGAAATAATTAGTTCATGTATTTTTTTGGATATCCACAAAATTTGTGTATTTTTATGAAAATAGATAAATAGTTGGTGTATTTTTTATAGAATTTTCCCATATTAAAATGTCTCTTTATTTAAACCTGTAATGAATTATTAGAATACTAAAAACTGATGATGATTCATCTTTTTTATGAATACAAACTTTATTTATATCGCAAAAACTAGTGCACATTTTTCTCTACCATGCCTGATCTTCACTTATGTTCTGTTTCTTACTCTCATTCTTTGGACGGTACGAGCCACCGCAACCGCAAAATTAATTTTCATTATTTATTTGTCTTTTATTTGTTTTGGAATACTTTTTATGTTTTTTTGGATTATGAGTAATTTTGATTTTGATTTTAATTTTAAATTTACGTTTTATTTTAATTTAAATATTAATTTTCAGTTTCATTTCATTTTAATGTATTTATTAATTCTTGTAGTGACATTTCAAAGGACCAACAAATATTAAAAATATAGAAGATAACCATATTGGTTGAGGATGTCTAATCAAAATATGACTTTGAAGTAATGTTAACGCAACATCAAAATCAAAATTACATAAAAACAACACATACAATATATAGTGCTTTCAAGTAAAATGCATTAACATTATAAAAGTTTTCAAATCACTAAGAAAATTTGGAAGACTGCTAAAAAAAAAAATGAAAAATGTATCATTGGAACTGATAAAAGAAAAAAAAAAAGATTAAGTAGGCCTGAAGAAAAGCCCGTTGTAAAAGCCCACGAAAGAGAAGAAGTGGAGCTAAGATTCTCAGGTAGTGTTGTGTTACCCTAACTCTTTAACATTTCCCGTCTCTCTGTATCTCTCACACAGTCATGGCGTCTCGGAGAGTCTTATCATCGCTTCTCCGTTCATCTTCCGGCAGATCTGCTGCAAAATTAGGCAACCGTAACTCTAGGCTTCCATCTGTTTCCCCCGCACATCGCGCAGGTCCTTGTAGCTACCTCCTGGGCCGCGTGGCCGAGTATTCGAGCTCATCACCGGCGCCATCGTCTTCGTCTGCTCCTGCTGCTAAGGATGAGGCGAAGAAGACCTATGATTACGGTGGAAAGGGTGCGATCGGGCGTGTTTGCCAGGTCATCGGTGCCATTGTCGATGTGAGATTCGAAGATCAGGAAGGATTGCCTCCGATCATGACATCTCTGGAGGTGCAGGATCATCCCACAAGGCTGGTGCTTGAGGTATCTCATCACTTGGGTCAAAATGTCGTCAGGACCATTGCTATGGATGGTACTGAAGGTCTCGTCCGTGGAAGGCGCGTTCTCAACACTGGCGCTCCAATCACTGTAAGTTGCATAGATCCGGATCAGCCATTATTGGATTTTGTAGATCTGTGTCTTCTTCGTTAATTGGATTTTGCTTTAGTGTTCTTGTTTTCCTTATCCTCAACGTTGACTTCATTTCCGAGGATCTGGATTGGATTACTAATCATTTCCGAAAATATATGACTTTTAAGGTCCCTGTTGGAAGAGCCACCCTTGGACGTATCATGAATGTTCTTGGAGAACCCATTGATGAGAGAGGCGAAATTAGTAAGAAGTCTTAGCCTCACTTGATCAGTGTCTCTCTTTCTGCAAACACTTGTCATGACACCATGTGGATTTTTACTCTTTCTTTCTCAGAGACCGACCATTACTTACCTATTCACAGAGATGCTCCGGCTTTGGTTGATCTAGCCACTGGGCAAGAGATCCTCGCCACTGGTATTAAGGTTGTTGATCTCCTTGCTCCTTACCAAAGAGGTGGAAAGATTGGTCTCTTTGGTGGTGCTGGTGTTGGAAAAACTGTGCTTATTATGGAGCTCATCAACAATGTTGCCAAAGCTCATGGTCTGTTTGTTTTAGTCTCTCCTTTTGTTTCATCAACTAGGATATTTTAGTCTCTCCTTTTGTTAATGTTAAATGATGCTTCTTCTCATGAACAGGTGGTTTCTCTGTCTTTGCTGGTGTGGGAGAACGAACCCGTGAAGGAAATGACTTGTACAGAGAAATGATTGAGAGTGGTGTCATCAAGCTAGGCGAAAAGCAGGTTCATTTGGATTTATCAAACCTTTCCTTTTCCTGCAAATGCCCTTTGTTCCTCAATTATCCCTGTTTTCTCTCGTAACAGTCTGAGAGCAAATGTGCTCTTGTGTACGGACAAATGAATGAGCCCCCGGGTGCTCGTGCCCGTGTTGGACTCACTGGTTTGACTGTTGCTGAGTATTTCCGTGATGCCGAAGGCCAAGATGTCTTGCTTTTCATTGACAACATTTTCCGCTTCACTCAGGTGAGCCTTGTTATTTGCTGACCTGTGTGCCATATATGCATGAAGAGATTGTAAATTTAATTAGGTGTACTCTCCCTCTCTCTCTCTCTCTCTCTCTCTCTCTTGTAGGCCAACTCTGAAGTGTCTGCGTTGCTTGGTCGTATCCCATCTGCTGTGGGTTACCAGCCAACTCTGGCTTCTGATCTTGGTGCTCTTCAAGAGCGAATCACAACCACAAAGAAAGGTTCTATCACCTCTGTCCAAGCCATCTATGTCCCTGCCGACGATCTGACAGATCCTGCTCCTGCTACAACTTTTGCTCACTTGGACGCCACAACTGTGCTGTCAAGACAGGTGTGACTTGGTCTCTTTTTGATGCTTCTTTTCAAAATATTTATGTGTAATGCTTCGTTAAGCTGACATATTTATATGCTTTCAGATTTCTGAGCTTGGTATCTATCCTGCTGTGGATCCTTTGGATTCAACGTCCCGTATGCTGTCGCCTCACATTCTGGGTGAGGAGCACTACAACACTGCTCGTGGTGTGCAGAAAGTGCTACAGAACTACAAGAATTTGCAAGATATTATCGCCATTTTGGGAATGGATGAGCTGAGCGAAGATGATAAGCTGACTGTTGCCCGTGCCCGTAAGATCCAGAGATTCTTGAGTCAGCCATTCCATGTCGCTGAAATCTTCACTGGTGCCCCTGGAAAATACGTTGACCTTAAAGAAAACATCATCAGTTTCCAGGTATATTTGCAATCATCATACTAGTTTCGCCATGGTTGCTGTACATGAGCTTATATGAATTGTAAACTGTTGCAGGGTGTACTTTCGATGGTAAGTACGATGATCTTCCTGAACAGTCATTTTACATGGTTGGAGGCATCGACGAGGTGGTCGCAAAGGCAGAGAAGATCTCCAAGGAGTCAGCAGCCTAAGGGATTGATTCGTCTCTCCCATGCTTAATTCTTGTCTTCTTTTCTGACAATAACGAAAAAAATAAACAACCCACCCAACGGAATCTGAGTTCCGTATTTGTTGTAGTTTCTTTTGGTTCAAATTCCAATGAGAGCTGTCAAGATGAATAGATGATGCTGAACAGATCCATTCACTTCAAAGTTTTGCTTCCTTTACTTGTTCAAATAAAGACTTATGTCTTGCACATTCTAATTGCAATTTATCATTAGTTTCACTTTATTAAAAAGCTGCAAATGATCTACCAATATGATGCCACACTACTCTTCTTCCATAGTCTTTTTTTATGCTCCTATATACAACCAAACATGTGTGAATCAATGCACTTGAGACAACAAAAACACCACCCTCCAGTAGAAACTCAAGCTACCTCTTTCATCGATACTTTATAATCCCTCTGAACATCAACCTGATCGATCACATCCAACGCTTTCCTTGTCGATAACAAAATCAAGAAGTCGAAAAACCAGAGGAAAACCTTTTTACCACAGCTGATTTGTGAAAATGCAGAGCTTGTTGGAACAAGCTCGAGATTAGTCGGTTGATGCTAACGTGGTTACATCATACAAAGATAATTAATATAATTATGGATATTCACAGTTGGGTGCATAAACTTTTTAATGTCAAATTCTCATTGGTACATGAAAATATGATCAAGCTGCTAATATCCTCTAACTTGTTTATGGAGCGTCATATTTAACAATCATGTAACATTACTATATTCTCGATATATATAAAAAGACGTTAATTGAATCTAAAAAGATATGTAAATATCAAACATGTTGAGAACAAAATATATATATATATATATATATACAAAAGGGTCAATAATTCATTCAAATAAAAAACATAGAATATGCAAAAAGTTATAATTTATCCGAACATGTTTCTTACAATACGTAAGTTACGGTAATACGTTCGACGATAATTACTTTCGCAGAAAGCACTCGAAAACGTAGCATCCGTTTTGATAAACGTTTATTACAAGTTCCGAATTTTAAAAACTATGTGTTTTCTGGTTGTAAATCACCATATTTACTTCGGAACTTCACCATTATAGATCAAATACGTGATTGCTGAAAATGATCATTAGCCACATGTAGACGCCAAAACAATCTAACGAATCTAGACATATTGAGAGTTTGAAAGACGAATTGAATGCAGCTATGGCATCAACATGCACTTTGAGAAGAAGGATCTCAGGATTACAAAAAGAATTGGCAATCACATATAGATTATGATTATGGAAGTACTAGTGAACCGTATATTTCAGATAGCTTAGGAGATAGAATGGAAGTAGATGTAGGTGTAGGTACCGTTGAGATGTTGAATGATGCGTTTAGAGAGAATATGTCGTTGGTTGGTGAAGATAGAGATAGGGGTGAACAACCAAATTTAGAAGCGAAAATGTTTTTTGATATGTTAGAAGCAGCGAAGCAGCCACTATATAGCAATTGTAGAGAAGGCCATTCACCGTTATCATCTGCTAGTACTAGTAGAATGATAACCATTAAGATGGAATACAATTTGGCAGAAGAATGTGTTAATGCGATAGCAAATTTTATGAATGATATTTTGCATGAAGATAATCTTTCACCAACATCATACTATGAGGTACATACACCTGTAGCTATAGATGATCTTGGTTTACTGTATCAAATGATAGATGTGTGCATCGAAAATTGTATGATATATGAGAGAGAAGATGAAAACCGCAAAAGATATCGATTTTATCGTAAACCGTGGTTTTAGGAAACTATACTTTCAATTCTATTTAAATGAATGTGGTATTTACTGTTAACAAAGAGGTTGAATAGGTTATATTAATCTCAGCGCACAGCACAGCCAATGCGATGACATGCAAATCATCGTAAAACTGGAGAGATTACGCATGCTTTAGATGCAGAAGCGTGAAAATATTTTCAATCACTGTATCCAAATTTGACGTATGAGCGATGAAATTTATACCTCGGGTTATGTACACATGATTTTAACCCATTTGGAAAGCATGAAAGACAGTATTCATTGTGGTCCGTAATTGTATCACCTTACAATTTGCCTCGATTTTTGTGCATGAGTAAAGAGTTTTGTTCCTCTTCGTTCTTGTTCCCGGCCCAAAGTATCCAAAGAGGTCACCTGATGTATTCCTCCAGACATTGATCTATGTGTTACAAATGCTATGCAATCATGGTGTTGAAGCGTTTGATGTTTCATGCCAGTATAATTTTAAGATGCTTGTGGTTCTTACGTGGACCATAAGTGATTTCCCAACATATGGTATGTTATCTAGATGGATAACTCATGGAAGATTATCTTGCCCGTATTGCCCAAAAAACACTGATGTATTCCAATTGAATCACGGAAGAAAGACGTGGTGATTTTATTGTCATAGAAGATTTATATTGAGTAATCATCCTTATCGTCAGTTTATGACATTATTTACGAAGAATAAACAAGTGTTTGATTGTCCACCTCCTGAGATAGATGTCAGTTGTTTATTGGAGCAGTTAAAAGATTTCGGAGCTGAGAGGACTCCTTACTGTGGAGATAATGGATATGATCCTATTGACAGTGTCGGTGAAATTCATAATTGGCATAAAAAGAGCTTTTTTTTTTAGTATTTGCCTTATTGGATAGACCATTTATTTAGGCACAATATATATGTTATGCACGTTAAGAAGAACTTATTTTTGACAACATCATGAACACTGTTTTAAACTTCCAAGGGAAGATGAAAGAAAATATGAAGTCTAGATTAGACTTGCTAGGAATTTGTGATTGAGATTTTTTTGAAGTTTTGTCTAACTGTAAATGTCTTTTTTCTTGCGTATCGGTTGGAAGCAGCTAAGAAAAAAAATTTGATTGGATTCACAAAGATGTAAAATTCATTGATGGATACACATATAATCTGTGTAATTGCGTCGATTATGTAGAAGAAAATTTTATTGGAATGAAGAGTCATGACTGTCATGTTGTGTTGCAGCGGCTTCTTTCATTTGCATTTGCCCATATTCTTCCAAAAGATGTCCATCAAGCAATTACATGTATACATCGTTAGTTTCATAAGTTTAACAATTTTTCACACATATATCTATTTAGTGTTTATGTGTAGGAGTTGGTGCTTTCTTTCGTGATTTATGCACAAGATCACTTATGGTTAAGGGTATCCGCAATTTAGAGGACAATATACCACTAATCCTTTGTAATCTCGAGAAGATTTTCTACCGTCTTTCTTTGATGTTTTTGAACATCTTCATATCCACCTCCCACAAGAAGCAGCACTAGGAGGCCTTGTTCAATACCATATCTTTTTGAACATTACATGTTCCATCTAAACAAAAATGTTAAAAATTTAAGCCAAGTTAAGGGATCTATAGTCGCATAGAGCCTCAACGAAGAAGCCTCATACTTTGCCGAATATTACTTTCCATTAAAATTTCATACGAAGAGTAGACGTCCGGCTTGCCATGATGATAGAGGTGGGGGAGTGATTTATCCCGTGTGATGTGATCATGGAATCATCTGAGAAGACCCGTGTGCCTTGTTCTGCACAAACGAAGTCTATGATCAACTTTTCTATCCCATAGACCACTTGGAGTACATTCTCACCTCATCTAGAGCACACCTCGAAGTTGAATCAGTCCAATCCGAGCTTCAACTTCCAAGTCAAGTGATTCCCAGCTTACGCGATTCAGTCATACATGCGTTCAATAATTATTTTCAACCAAATCAGAAGGAATCAAGGTATGAAACAAAGTATTCTGGAATCTTGAATCATCATAGAATCTGGGAAAATTGGATTCACAACAACGCCGGTTCAGACTTGGGAGATATGAATTTTACAAGTCAATGGATCTGCTTCAGGCCCTATTGCGTGACTGAGCCAAAGATTATGATGCACAGCCCAACTCAGGTACGATATCGATGTAAAACCAATTGGAGAATCTTACTGGATCTCTTAGGTTTCCAACAAGCTCAAGAACAGAAGAAATGGATATCGGACCACAAAGTTATTACCCATTTTCCTAAAGGGGTCAACCTGGTGCTGTACTTGAAGAACTCCAAGCCCAGTCCGTTTAAGAGCTTACAAAATTATGTTTGGCATCCTGGAACATCTACTAAGCCCAAAAGGAGATTCAAATTCGTGGCCCAAATAAATTTTGTGGCCTGCACTCAAGAAGGAAGGAAAATGACTTGAAGAGTCATATTTGAATTCAAACTTTTGTTTTAATTTCTTTGTATTTTCGAGTATGTTTGTTTCGAGGTGTTCTCGTAAACATGCTACTCTTCTCTTTATATTTTCGTTGAACCTCATTGTTCAATCATCCAACTTAATTTTTATAAAAATCTGAGAGTGATTCTCTTTTGTTCTTTTTAGAACTTTTCGATTGCTTGGTTTGTAATATCCAACAATCAAACTCGATTCTACTTCGGTGTGTCATATCCGAAAGAATCAAACCTTGTCTTGTCTAGGTGTGTCATATCCTAGGAGACATTGAGGTATATCAGGAGCTATTCCGCATCTCCTGTGAGACCATTCGATCCATCATCTATCCATCTATCCATTTTCTTTTTGTTTTACCCCTCGAAAGTGTTGACTTCTTGGGATGATCGCATCACCGTGTTTTTCCCTAAGTCGTTTGTCCAAATTGGTCAAGTAAGTGGAAAAGGAAAGAAACACAAACTATCAGAGCAAGAGTTTGCACACTTACATATGTACATCCTCACAAATTGTAAGGATATTGTGGAGTATGAAAGGTATACAAGCTTTATTTTTTTAATGTCAATTAACAATTCTTTGAAATTAACGAATATATTATTATTATCTTTTTATAAAATTTTGGTTTTCTTTTAGGATTTACATGGTGCTAGTATGCAGCTATTATCCTGATAAGACAGAAGCCGAACTTGACCTCCTAAAAGAATCATAATTTTCATCTTGGTTGCGATATTACCTATGTGTTACTAATTTGAAATAATAAATATTTACTGTATTTTAATTATTTGTTATTAAATTTTCTAGGTTTTGAAGGTATACAAAGTGGTCAAACATTTTTCACATTGTTAGTGGAGTTTGTTAACGGTCTAAACTACATTACATTTTCATACCCTAGGTATTGACTAGGGGATATGAATTTAGGATTCATGAGGAGGGAAGAACGAGGAAAACTTCAGATTATGGTATTTCAGTTCAATCTGGTGATGTAGTTTATGACGGTATTCTGAATAAAATATTGGAGTCCACTACCAAGAAATGTTAGACTAGAGGTACATTGTGTTTATGTGCGACTAGTATGATCCATTCATTGGTCGTGGTGTTCAAATTGACTAATTTGGCATGACATTAGTACATTCAATACGAAAACTATTTAAATACAATACATTCATACTTGCTTCACAAGCAGACCAGCTATGGTTCAATTAAAATATGTGTGTTATTACTTAATAATATTTATATATGTTAACAATTTATCATTATTTTTTTAGGTTTGCTACATTCATTACCCTCGAGTTACTTATCGTTCAAAGCCTTGGATCACAGTGACTGGAATTAACCCTAGAAGAAGAATATATGGAGTTTTGGAACACGACACTTTGCAGGCAACCAGAAATGTTCAAATGGATCATGTTGACCATTTTGTGCATCGAACTTGTAGTTGATTTCACACAAATCGGTGCTGGTAGAATTCATTCAGACTCAGAGGAATCACGTGGAGAATTTGATGACAATTCAGACTTAATTCTTTCTGAAGGATCATATGAACATTCAGAGTAGTTAATTAATAAACATTGTTTTCTTTACTTGAATATTTATATATTTTTGAATTTTTTCAAACATATTTCAACATGTGTATTTTATTATTTCTACACTTTATACATAAATATAAATTAACTTTAATTATATATAAAAAGCTAATAAAATTTTTTCATCATCTGGATTAATAAAAAGAGATCCAAAACCTCAAAACCGTCGAATATCCGTCAGACATTTCTAACGGATTTCCAACGGTTTTGGGGTTTTGAGTCTTGTTTAAGAACATGTAATTCAATTTTCTTTAAAACACAATCGTAACACTTAATTTACGACATATGTGACCAAATAAATATTTGAACAAGTTATATAAAAAAGTATACAAAATTTAGCATGATTAAGATTACATGTTAGATAATGAAATATATGCTTAAGGGAACATGTATAACCATAGTAACTTAAAATTTGTAGTTTTATAAATTTGATATAAAACAAAAATTTTGTTAACAATCTATCATTAAAATTATTAATATATTATACTACAAACATATTTCTAGTGAAATTGATCGTAAATATCGCCGAACCCCCAAAACAGTAGGAAATTTATATTTGAGGATTTGGGTTGTTAGATTTAGTATTGTGATTGTTAGATTTAGGATTTGGATTGTTATACTTAAAATTTGGATAGTGAGATTGTGGATTTTGATTTGGAATGGATAATGAAGTATTGTGATATTTTTTGATTTTTTGATATTTTAATTTAGAATTTTATTAGATTTTGGATTTTGTTTTGGAATGTTAGATTTGTTAGATGTATGATTTTTGATATTTTGAAGTTTATAAAGATGAAAGGAATTTATAATGATTTGAAATTGATTTCGAATTGTTTGGATTTTTAGGATTATAGTCAATTTTAAATATTGCTGGGATTTTCTATACTTTAGAATTGTTTTTTTAATTGTTAAAAAATTTCTAATAATGCTTTTAAATTACTACTTGTTAGATTTTTGTAGAATTTTCAATGTATTATATTTTTATTATTTTTTTCTTCTTCTAGGGATCATGATACGTTTCATCGGTCTACTTCCAGAGCGAGTAGTTCGCGTCGGTGGCAAGGGGAAACTCGTACTTAAAACCGCTTGACTCATATTATGGAGATCCAATTGCCCACTTCTGCGCCTACATTAGCTTTCAGCGCCCACGCAGATGAGCGCCAAGGACTTCGTTTCTGAACTGGGACGCGAACGCTTGAATCCACTTCATCTGGATTGAATCAGAAGAGTTACGTGGTAAGTTTTATTTATGATTTTTAGATTTCTTAAATCTTATAAATAATTTTTTTTTATACTAATCAAATCTTATAAATTATTTTGTTTTGTAGGTTTCCAGTTTTCCCAAAATGGGATAACGAAGTCCGTCAACCGGATGCTTAATGGATTGATACAACGTCCGTATGTGATGTACTCGACCATGCTAATGGAAGATTAAGATATGTGGCTTCGGCAATTTGCGGTAAGATTTTTGTTTTATTTATTTTACTTTCAATTTAAATCATTTATTTTCATATATATTTTATTTTTGCAGCAAGATTTCACGTTGGAGAGGCACCTCATGTCTAAGGTTAAACAAGATTGTGACGCTAAGGCTGCATTGATGTACTCTAGGAAGATGAACGAGTGGAAGGATAAGTGAAGCAGCATGAGGTGCCTAGGGAGATGCTTGCAAACCCGGACCTATGGAGAGGATTCATTGATTATTGGAAGATGGAGGAAACCCAGTCAATCTCTGCAACCCACTCTACAAACCGGAAGAGTGAGCGCAAGGGTAAAGGAAGAGCGATGCATAATTTGGGAACAACAAGCAAGGCTTCCTGGGAACAACAACTTGTAAGTCTATTTTTGTCCTTATTGTTTATTTCAATTCAATAATTTTTTTTATGAATTGTGTATTTTACAGATTCAGAAATATGGTGTGCGTCTCACACATCTTAGGTTGCTACAAGGTTCACACACCAATAGAAAGACTGGTCTAATACAAGATGCAGTTGCTCGGGATGTCGTCGAGAACATGATGAGCTTGGTGAAGAGTTTTTGTAATTCCAACCGCTTGTTGAAAGAACTCCATGCACCGAAGTTCCTTTCGAGAAGTTGAACGAATTGGTTTATGAAGTAAGTAACGTTTATAGTTTTTCTTACTTATTCTCGAATTTTAATTTTTATTTATACAATTTTTTCATTTAATTTATTTCGTAGGTAGCTCCGAATACAAATTGTCTCATTTTTGGACTTCCACAAGAGTAGGGGTGTCAAAATAGATCATGAGTTATGGGTATGATCCAACCCATGAACCCTAATGGGTTGGAATTTTTGATCCTAATGGGTTGATGGGTCAAATAGGTTAATGGTTAAATTGTTTGATGAGTCAAATAGGTTGAGTCAAATGGGTTGATGTTTAACCATTTAACTCATCAATTTCTTAAAAGTGAATCAAACCATCTTAACAAATTTTCACAATCTCTCAATTTTCCCGCCAAAATGCATATATACAATTTTCCCACCAAAATACAGATCCACAATTTTCCTGCTCAAATGTGTATCCACAATTTTCCCGCCCAAAACATAATTTATAATTTATTAAAAAAATATGAAATCCACAATTTTTCCAAAAAATAGATCCACAGTTTTCTCGCCAAAAATTTGATTATGTAATTTTTTCACCAAAATGCAAATCTGTAATTTTTCCGTCAATATGAGAAATCCGCAATTTTCCTGTCGAAACGGATTCGGAATTTTCCAGCCACAAACTTGATTTCGTAATTTTTCACACCAAATGCAAATTCGTACTTTTCTATCAAAATGAGAAATCCGTAGTTTTTCCGCAAAAAACGGTCCTAGCATTTTCCCGCCAAAACTTGATTCATAATTTTTCACACCAACATGTAAATCCGTAAAATAAAAAATCCATGATTTTCTCGCTAAAAAAGGTTCCGTTATTTTTTCCACCAAAAAACCGGTTCCGTTATTTTCCCGCCAAAAATTTGATTTCGTATTTTTCCCCAAAATATGATGATGATGATGATGGTGATGGTGATGGTGATGATGATGGTGATGATGGTGATGATGATGGTGATGATGGTGATGATGATAATGATGATGGTGATAATGGTGGTGATGATGATGGGGATGTTGATGATAATTATGATGGTAGTGATGACGGTGATGACGGTGATGATGATGATGATGTTGATGATGATGATGATGATGATAATGGTGATGGTGATGGTGATGATGATGATGATGATGATGATGATGATAGTGATGACGGTGATGATGATGATTATTATTGTTTATGATAATAATTTATTTAATAAATTTATAGTAATTAATTAATTAATTAATTAATTGATTTATTAATTAAATGGGTCAACCCATTTAATCATTAACTCATCAAATTAAATGGATAAGGGGTTGACCCAACCTATTTAACTAAATGAATTGGGTCAACCCATTACCTATTTAACTCTTAACCCAATGGGTAATAAATATTATTAAAATAAGACTTTGAAGTAATGTTAACGCAACATCAAAATCAAAATTACGTAAAAACAACACATACAATATATAGTGCTTTCAAGTAAAATGCATCAACATTACCATACATAACAATTAAATCAAAGAACTCACTACATGTGTCATCCATCTATGAGAAAAACAAGTAAGGCATCTTCATCAATAATGTTTTATATTTAAATTTAACTAAAGAACCGGCACATTCAGAAGATTGCAAATTTTTTTGGTTAAATTGATTATAAATAAAATTTCTTTCAATTTAAAGTAATGTAAATTGAAAAAACTTTAGAAAGTAACGAAAACTGATTTCTAGAATGGAAGGGTATTTAGAAGTCATTTTATTGAAAATTAACTAAAGAATCGGAACTACCAAAAGATTGCCAAATCTTTCAATTTAAAAGTATTTAAAAAATGTTGAGAGTAATGAAAAACGAGTACTTGACAGAATCGATATTTATAAAAAGTTAAGTTGACCCATTTAAACCATTTTAACAGTTCTACATAAGACATGTTATAGGAAATTAAATCAAGTTGATTTTCTTGCTAGTGTAGCTGCTACTTGAACTCAATGTATATTGTTTGACATGCTCATGACATTGGTTTTTCCTTGCCGGTATGCAAACTCTTCCATGACTTTTCATTACCCTTACTGTTTTTGGCACCAACTTGGGAAAAACGGTTCAATGGTTCATAATTTTTTTTTATTTTTGCTTTTACACATTTTAACATAGGTGGAATACATGATTCTACAATTGTTCAACATCATTCATAAGGGTTTAGTTGCATCATCTGTTGTAACCATTTATAATTTGTTGCTTATTTTGGCAATAATTTTTCTTATAAGTTTCTGGTAGATATCAATTTTTTAATTTTTTTAGTTTTTGACAGCTTATCGTGAGAATTTATATTAAATGATGACATGAGCCAATAATTTATATTATTGGGTTCTTATATTATTCTACATTGTTTTTAGATTGATTTAGTAAATATATTTGAATAGTTTCATAAAATAAAGTTAGAAAACTACAAGGTTAGTTAAATATTGAAGAATTATAGAGTTTGAGTCCATAACCATTTTTCTAATTAGAAAACTATGGTTCAACTTGACAATTTCAAACAACTTTTCCTAAGAAAATTTGGAAGACTGCTAAAAAAAAAAATGAAAAATGTATCATTGGAACTGATAAAAGAAAAAAAAAAGATTAAGTAGGCCTGAAGAAAAGCCCGTTGTAAAAGCCCACGAAAGAGAAGAAGTGGAGCTAAGATTCTCAGGTAGTGTTGTGTTACCCTAACTCTTTAACATTTCCCGTCTCTCTGTTTCTCTCACACAGTCATGGCGTCTCGGAGAGTCTTATCATCGCTTCTCCGTTCATCTTCCGGCAGATCTGCTGCAAAATTAGGCAACCGTAACTCTAGGCTTCCATCTGGTTCCCCCGCACAGCGCGCAGGTCCTTGTAGCTACCTCCTGGGCCGCGTGGCCGAGTATTCGAGCTCATCACCGGCGCCATCGTCTTCGTCTGCTCCTGCTGCTAAGGATGAGGCGAAGAAGACCTATGATTACGGTGGAAAGGGTGCGATCGGGCGTGTTTGCCAGGTCATCGGTGCCATTGTCGATGTGAGATTCGAAGATCAGGAAGGATTGCCTCCGATCATGACATCTCTGGAGGTGCAGGATCATCCCACAAGGCTGGTGCTTGAGGTATCTCATCACTTGGGTCAAAATGTCGTCAGGACCATTGCTATGGATGGTACTGAAGGTCTCGTCCGTGGAAGGCGCGTTCTCAACACTGGCGCTCCAATCACTGTAAGTTGCATAGATCCGGATCAGCCATTATTGGATTTTGTAGATCTGTGTCTTCTTCGTTAATTGGATTTTGCTTTAGTGTTCTTGTTTTCCTTATCCTCAACGTTGACTTCATTTCCGAGGATCTGGATTGGATTACTAATCATTTCCGAAAATATATGACTTTTAAGGTCCCTGTTGGAAGAGCCACCCTTGGACGTATCATGAATGTTCTTGGAGAACCCATTGATGAGAGAGGCGAAATTAGTAAGAAGTCTTAGCCTCACTTGATCAGTGTCTCTCTTTCTGCAAACACTTGTCATGACACCATGTGGATTTTTACTCTTTCTTTCTCAGAGACCGACCATTACTTACCTATTCACAGAGATGCTCCGGCTTTGGTTGATCTAGCCACTGGGCAAGAGATCCTCGCCACTGGTATTAAGGTTGTTGATCTCCTTGCTCCTTACCAAAGAGGTGGAAAGATTGGTCTCTTTGGTGGTGCTGGTGTTGGAAAAACTGTGCTTATTATGGAGCTCATCAACAATGTTGCCAAAGCTCATGGTCTGTTTGTTTTAGTCTCTCCTTTTGTTTCATCAACTAGGATATTTTAGTCTCTCCTTTTGTTAATGTTAAATGATGCTTCTTCTCATGAACAGGTGGTTTCTCTGTCTTTGCTGGTGTGGGAGAACGAACCCGTGAAGGAAATGACTTGTACAGAGAAATGATTGAGAGTGGTGTCATCAAGCTAGGCGAAAAGCAGGTTCATTTGGATTTATCAAACCTTTCCTTTTCCTGCAAATGCCCTTTGTTCCTCAATTATCCCTGTTTTCTCTCGTAACAGTCTGAGAGCAAATGTGCTCTTGTGTACGGACAAATGAATGAGCCCCCGGGTGCTCGTGCCCGTGTTGGACTCACTGGTTTGACTGTTGCTGAGTATTTCCGTGATGCCGAAGGCCAAGATGTCTTGCTTTTCATTGACAACATTTTCCGCTTCACTCAGGTGAGCCTTGTTATTTGCTGACCTGTGTGCCATATATGCATGAAGAGATTGTAAATTTAATTAGGTGTACTCTCCCTCTCTCTCTCTCTCTCTCTCTTGTAGGCCAACTCTGAAGTGTCTGCGTTGCTTGGTCGTATCCCATCTGCTGTGGGTTACCAGCCAACTCTGGCTTCTGATCTTGGTGCTCTTCAAGAGCGAATCACAACCACAAAGAAAGGTTCTATCACCTCTGTCCAAGCCATCTATGTCCCTGCCGACGATCTGACAGATCCTGCTCCTGCTACAACTTTTGCTCACTTGGACGCCACAACTGTGCTGTCAAGACAGGTGTGACTTGGTCTCTTTTTGATGCTTCTTTTCAAAATATTTATGTGTAATGCTTCGTTAAGCTGACATATTTATATGCTTTCAGATTTCTGAGCTTGGTATCTATCCTGCTGTGGATCCTTTGGATTCAACGTCCCGTATGCTGTCGCCTCACATTCTGGGTGAGGAGCACTACAACACTGCTCGTGGTGTGCAGAAAGTGCTACAGAACTACAAGAATTTGCAAGATATTATCGCCATTTTGGGAATGGATGAGCTGAGCGAAGATGATAAGCTGACTGTTGCCCGTGCCCGTAAGATCCAGAGATTCTTGAGTCAGCCATTCCATGTCGCTGAAATCTTCACTGGTGCCCCTGGAAAATACGTTGACCTTAAAGAAAACATCATCAGTTTCCAGGTATATTTGCAATCATCATACTAGTTTCGCCATGGTTGCTGTACATGAGCTTATATGAATTGTAAACTGTTGCAGGGTGTACTCGATGGTAAGTACGATGATCTTCCTGAACAGTCATTTTACATGGTTGGAGGCATCGACGAGGTGGTCGCAAAGGCAGAGAAGATCTCCAAGGAGTCAGCAGCCTAAGGGATTGATTCGTCTCTCCCATGCTTAATTCTTGTCTTCTTTTCTGACAATAACGAAAAAAATAAACAACCCACCCAACGGAATCTGAGTTCCGTATTTGTTGTAGTTTCTTTTGGTTCAAATTCCAATGAGAGCTGTCAAGATGAATAGATGATGCTGAACAGATCCATTCACTTCAAAGTTTTGCTTCCTTTACTTGTTCAAATAAAGACTTATGTCTTGCACATTCTAATTGCAATTTATCATTAGTTTCACTTTATTAAAAAGCTGCAAATGATCTACCAATATGATGCCACACTACTCTTCTTCCATAGTCTTTTTATGCTCCTATATACAACCAAACATGTATAAATCAATGCACTTGAGACCACAAAAACACCAGCCTCCGTTAGAAACTCAAGCTTCCTCTTTCAACAATACTTTATAATCCCTCTGAACATCAACCTGATCGATCACATCCAACGCTTTCCTTGTCGATAACAAAATCAAGAAGTTGAAAAACCAGAGGAAAACCTTTTTACCACAGCTGATTTGTGAAAATGCAGAGCTTGTTGGAACAAGCTCGAGATTAGTCGGTTGATGCTAACGTGGTTACATCATACAAAAATAATTAATATAATTATGGATATTCACAGTTGGGTGCATAAATTTTTTAATGTCAAATTCTCATTGGTACATGAAAATATGATCAAGCTGCTAATATCCTCCAACTTGTTTATGGAGCGTCATATTTAACAATCATGTAACATTACTATATTCTCGATATATATAAAAAGACGTTAATTGAATCTAAAAAGATATGTAAATATCAAACATGTTGAGAACAAAATATATATATATATATATATACAAAAGGGTCAATAATTCATTCAAATAAAAAACATAGAATATGCAAAAAGTTATAATTTATCCGAACATGTTTCTTACAATACGTAAGTTACGGTAATACGTTCGACGATAATTACTTTCGCAGAAAGCACTCGAAAACGTAGCATCCGTTTTGATAAACGTTTATTACAAGTTCCGAATTTTAAAAACTACGTGTTTTCTGGTTGTAAATCACCATATTTACTTCGGAACTTCACCATTATAGATCAAATACGTGATTGCTGAAAATGATCATTAGCCACATGTAGACGCCAAAACAATCTAACGAATCTAGACATATTGAGAGTTTGAAAGACGAATTGAATGCAACTATGGCATCAACATGCACTTTGAGAAGAAGGATCTCAGGATTACAAAAAGAATTGGCAATCACATATCGATTATGATTATGGAAGTACTAGTGAACCGTATATTTCAGATAGCTTAGGAGATAGAATGGAAGTAGATGTAGGTGTAGGTACCGTTGAGATGTTGAATGATGCGTTTAGAGAGAATATGTCGTTAGTTGGTGAAGATAGAGATAGGGGTGAACAACCAAATTTAGAAGCGAAAATGTTTTTTGATATGTTAGAAGCAGCGAAGCAGCCACTATATAGCAATTGTAGAGAAGGCCATTCACCGTTATCATCTGCTAGTACTAGTAGAATGATAACCATTAAGATGGAATACAATTTGGCGGAGGAATGTGTTAATGCTATAGCAGATTTTGTGAATGATATTTTGCATGAAGATAATCTTTCACCAATATCATACTATGAGGTACATACACTTGTAGCTATAGATGATCTTAGTTTACTGTATCAAATGATAGATGTGTGCATCGAAAATTGTATGATATATGAGAGAGAAGATGAAAACCGCAAAAGATATCAATTTTATCGTAAACCGCGGTTTTAGGAAACTATACTTTCAATTCTATTTAAATGAATGTGGTATTTACTGTTAACAAAGAGGTTGAAGATGTTATATTAATTTCAGCGCACAGCACATCCAATGAGATGGCATGCATAGCATCGTAAAACTGGAGAGATTACGCATGCTTTAGACGCAGAAGCGTGAAAATATTTTCAATCACTGTATCCAAATTTGACGTATGAGCGATGAAATTTATACCTCGGGTTATGTACATATGGTTTCAACCCATTTGGAAAGCATGGAAGACATTATTCGTTGTGGTCCGTAATTGTATCACTATAGCTGATTTGTGAAAATGCAGAGCTTGTTGGAACAAGAAGCGGTTTGTTAGAACAAGCTCGAGATTAGTTAGTTGATGCTAATGTGGCTACTTCATACAAAAATAATTACAATAGGGAATATAATCATGGATATTCACAGTTGGGTGCATAAACTTTTTAATGTCAAATTCTCATTAATAGCAGGAAAATGTAATCAAGCTACTAATATCCTCCAACTTGTTTATGGAGTGTCGTATTTAACAATCATGTAACGTTACTATATTCTCGATATATAAAACAAAAAACGTTAATTGAATTTAAAAAGATATGTTAATATAAAACATGTTCAGAACAAAAAAAAATATACAAATAAATACAAAATGGTCATATAATTCATTCAAATAAAAAACATAGAATATGCAAAAAGTTATAATTCATCTGAACATGTTTCTTACAATACATAAGTTTTAGAGGCCAGCGATCTATTTCCCCACGATATATTGTATAGCACCAGATGCAGCTCAAACTAAATTGTCGTTTTAAATATCTCCGAACAAATAGTTTCGAATCTATAATTCTTTGAATTCAAAGTTATAAACCTCGAAACCCTTAGATGTTGGTTTTATCGGTTTACAAACTAAACTCAATATCAAACCACTTAAAGCTGATATCAAACCACTTAAACCAAATTAAAACCTGACCCAAAACCGACTCGACTTCTTCATCTTCTTCATCCAACCCGATTTTGAATCTTCATAGCTTTGACCCATGATTTCACTCGATTTTCTTATTCAGTTCTTCATTTTCACTTTCTAATTAATTACCATCTTTGCATAATATTTCAATTTGCAACAGATTTTGAAATCAAGATCAATATTGAAACCTTTAGCGAAGAAGAAGAAGAAGAACTTTAGAGATTTTGAAATTCAAAATTGTAATTGTATTCTCGTGTTCGAATCCCTAAGCTCGTTGGTCTCACCTTCTCTAAGTGACAAGATCTGCTCTACTTCATAACACAAGACAATTCGTCAAATATTTTCCTAAATCATCAATCTCCTTATTATCCCCGTGATGGGAAAGAACCAAGCTTACAAGGCCATGCTGAGAGCCAAGATTGGCTCCAACGAAAATCAATTGATTTCGTTTAAATTGATGATTTTTTCGTGTTGATGGGCTATGAAGCTCTATGATTTCCCCCATTTGAATCTTACATTGTAACCTAGATTTTGCAAGTTTTGTAATATGTAAGCTCGTTGTTTTTATTTCTCTAATCCACCAGATTTTAAGCTTCATGGCTCTCAATCTTCCCCAGAAACAAACTAGTAATTCTTTATTTGTAACTCGATGTACATAAAATAAATAGGTTGAATTGTTTCTTAGGAATCTGGAATTCTGTGAAATTATGGTTTTATTTGAGTAAATGTTGATGTTGGATCTTTTATCTCATCCAAGTAGAAGAAGTTTACAGGTTGCTGTGTAGAAGTAGAAGAATAGGTAGAGAACATGTGAAGAAGACGATGGAGATTTTTTATAGGTCAAAAGGATTTTTTTTTAGGGTCAAAAAGAATTTGGTTTATTAATTATAATCGGGTTGTAGTTGGGTTTTAATCTGATTTAGTATCGGTTTTAGGTGGTTAACATATCATCTAAAAATAGTAAACCAACTAAAACCAAAGTTTATGGGTTTTCAGGTTTGGAATTTTGGATTTGGAGGATTATAAGGTCGGAATTTCCTTTTCGGAGACATTTAGGTTCAAAACTTTTTCCGGATAGCTATTTATATTGAGGGTGTTAAGAATTAGAGCCTTAGAAAAAACGAAAGTAGCTTGCTTTAGTGATTTTTAAGGTTCTCTCTTCTCTCTGTTGTGTAATCTCTCGTGTGTAGATTTATTGAACGATAAAAGCTTGAAAGTAAATGCAAGACCAGATTTAACGAGTTCGGATCCTTGGGAGGAATCCTACGTCTCGCCGGAGAAGTTCTCCGGAAAATCCACTAAGAATAACTTAGCTCAAACCGAGCTCTTAATCTCTGTTACACTTTACTCTCTATCTTTCTTCTCACTTCGCACACACAGCCTTGTTTTTACTCACTTACAACTCTCCAGCATATATAGACAAATGATACAACTAAGAGTAAGGAGAAAGAGAGCTTAACCCGAGTTAACTTCAAGGGTTCTCTTTGACTTCGAGTTTGGCACAGATTCTGAGGAGGGCGGCGTTGACACAGGCCTGATTTGCTTTGCCTTCTCCAGATCAGACCAATTGAACAGTGTACGAATCTGAGCTATGTCCATTGCAGAGAGAACAGTCACGAGCTTCAAATCTTATTGTGACAAACTTCAGATCTTATCCTTGAAACCTTCTGTTTCATCTTGAGTCTTTCTGATTTTTCCCTTAAGTTGAAACCTTCTCCTTGAGACTGAGTCTCTTGAAAAACAGAACCTGGGATTCAAACTGAACCCCACAAAACTCCACCTTGGTTTGAATACCACCCCAACTTGATTCTTTTCTTAGTATACTTGGATTTTCCCTTCTCCAGATTCTTCATCTCTTTCTTTAGTAACTTGAGATATTGAGCAACTCCAAAGCCTTTTGAAGCTTGCTCACTGGAACCATCTTTGTGAAAATATCTACAGGATTCCACAGAGTTGACACCTTGCTTACTTTGATCCCTCCATCAGCTATCTTGTCTCTGATGAAATGCAGACGCACATCAATGTGCTTTGTTCATTCGTGATGAACAGAGTTCTTGGAAAATGTAATAGCAATATGTGAATCACATAGAACTTCAACATGATCTTGATCAAAACCTAATTCTGCTGCTAAACCTTTTAACCATATAGCTTCCTTTGTTGCATCAGCTAATGCCATATATTCAGCTTCAGTGGTGGACAATGCTACAACATTTTGCAAACCAGACTTCCAGCTTATAGCATTTCCACCTGCAGTAAAACCAAAACCAGTTATGGATCTTCGTCTGTCTAGATCCGCAGCGTAATCAGAATCACATAACCCTTTAATTTCAACACTGTTTTGCTTCTTGTAAGTGAGTTTGAGGTTCTGTGTTGCCTTGATATATCTTAAGATCCACTTGACAGCTAACCAATGGTCTTTTAATGGCTTGCTCATGAACCGACTAACAACACACAGTGGATAAGCCAAGTCAGCCCGTGTTCTAATCATCGAATACATGATGCTTCCCACAACATTTGAATATGGAATCTCCTTCATGTATTCAGCTTGAGCAGTTAGTTCACTCTTTTCTGCAGCCTTGAGCTTGAAATGAACTCCCAATGGTGTAAGAACACCTTTACACTGATCCATTATGTACATATGCAAGATCTTTTTCAAATAATCTCCTTGAGATAACTCAAGAGTTCCTTTTGCTCTATCTCTCTTGATCTCCACACCCAGAATCTTCTTAGCTTCTCCCAAATCTTTCATTTCAAATTCTGCACTCAGCAGATCCTTTAGTTCTTGAACCTTCTCTTTGCTCTTTGCTCCAATAAGCATATCATCAACATATAATAACAAGTATATGTATGAACCATCTTCAAGCTTTTGATAGTAAATGCAACTATCAAAACTGCTTCTCTGATAACCTGACTCCTTCATGAAATCGCTAAATCTCTGGTTCGATTGCCTTGGAGCTTGTTGTAAGCCATACAAAGATTTTCTGAGATGACATACTTCTTCTTCTGTCTCGGTCTTGACTTGATAACCTTCTGGTTGTTCCATCAAAATGTACTCATCTAAGTTCCCATGTAAGAACATTGTCTTAACGTCTAGTTGTTCCAGCTCTAGATCAAGATTCACCACATATGAGAGAACAAGTCGAATAGAGACATGTTTCACAACTGGAGAGAAAATCTCTTGGTAGTCGATCCCTTCCTTCTGTAAATAACCTTTTGCAATGAGCCTAGCTTTAAACCTTGGCTGTTCAACCTCAAATAAACCCACTTTCATTTTGTATACCCACTTACAACCAATGACCTTGCAGTTTTCTGGTCTCTTTGTTAATATCCAGGTTTGGTTATTGTGCAATGAGCCAATGAGCTCATCTCCTCATCCATTTCTTCTTTCCAAGACTTCCAATGTTTATCTCTCATTGCTTCATCAAAACAGCAGGGTTCAGGATAGTCTCCATCTTCAGTTACCATCAGTGCAAAACCAGCCAGATTCGGTTCTTGAAATCTGAGGGTTTTCTTGTAACTCTCCTTTCTCTGTCTCTTGCCAGCTGGTAGTTCTTTAGATGATCATTTCCATTGTATTCATCATCTTCCAGAAATTCTTCATCATCTGAGGCCTCTGATTGCTCCTCATTTTCTGTGTTTTGAACTTCCTCCAGCTCTCTTTCTTTTTTATGTTCAGCTCCACCTAAATCACTGAAATCACTATGATTAATTTCATAAATGAGAGGTACATGAGTTTTACCTTGGTCTAAGCTTTGCTCTGCAGATTGATTTAGATGTTTGTACATCTTGTCTTCATGAAAGATAGCATCTCTGGTTGTGACACATTTCTTTTCTTCTACTAGCCAGAACTTGTAACCTTTCACACCAACAGGAGATCCAATGAAGACTGCCTTCTTTGCTCTAGGGTTTAACTTCCCTTGATCACTATGAATGTAAGCCACAAACCCAAATACTCTCAGCTCTTCATACTTTGGTCTTGTACCTGTCCAGATTTCTTCAGGAATCTCAAAATCAACTGCAGAGGATGGTGATCTATTGATTTGATGAACTGTTGTTGCTGCAGCTTCTGCCCAGAAGCTCTTGGGTAGACCTGACTCACTGAGAACACTTCTAACTTTATCAAGAATGCTTCGATTCATTCTTTATGCAACCCCGTTTTGCTGAGGCATGTAAGCACAAGTCTTGTGTCTTACAATGCCTTATTCTTTGCATAAATCATTGAATTCTTTGTTGCAGAATTCGAGGCTATTATCTGTTCTGAGTATCTTGATCTTTCTTCCAAGTTGATTCTCAGCCATCTTTTTCTATTCAATGAAGCTCTCAAAGGCTTTATTTTTCCTTTTCAGAAAATAAACCCATGTTTTCCTTGAGTGATCATCTATGAAAGAGATAAAATATTGGCATTTACCGAGTGAGTAAGGAACGTTTGGCAATCCCCATAGGTAAGAGTGAATGTAGTCTAGTTTTCCTTTTGTAAAATGCTTCCCAACTCTAAAGCTCACTCTATGTGCTTTCCCATAAATACAGTCTTCACAGAAATCCAAATATGTCACCTTTGATTTATCTAGATATCCCCTTTTAAGTAGAGCTTTCATTCCTTTCTGACTCATATGCCCAAGTCTTCTATGCCACAGTCTTGTTTCATCCTTTAACCCCACAAAGACATTCACTTCACTTGTCAAAACTGACCCATTGAGAACGTAGAGTGTATCAACTTTCTTTCCTTTGATAAGAGTCCTGCAGCCTTTGTTGATCTTTATAACCCCATCCCTAGACTGGAACCAACAGCCTTGGTCTTCCATTGTACCCAGTGAGATTAAGTTCTTTGACATTCCTGGCACATATCTCACATTCTTCAAGAGGACCGTTGTGTTATCATCATTTTTAATCCTTATGCTCCTAATTCCTCTAACTTCTGAATATTTGTCATTTGCCATCCTCACTTTCCCAGTACATTACTCATTTAGATCAATGAACCAGTCTCTTCTTGGTGTCATGTGAAAAGAACACCCTGTGTCCATGATCCACATCTCATTAAATTCTTCTCCGAGTGATATTAAGGCTTCCAAAACCATGAGAGCAGCTGCATCTGTGATTTGTCCTGTCACATTCGATGATTCTCCTTTTTCTGTAGAGCTGTCTCTCTGTTGCTTGTTTTTTTCCTTCCACAAAAAACATTGCTTCTTATAATGACCATCTTTACCACATATCCAGCAGGTTTTCTTTCCTCTGAACTTGGATCTGTTCTTTTGTTTCCCTTTTTCACCAGCTTTGTCTCTCTTCTCAGATCTGCCCCTTTCTTAGACAAATAACCCTTCAGAACTGGACTTAGATAGCCTTCCACTTGCTCCTAGTTCAAGCTCTTTAGATCTGATTGCTCCTGTAATTTCATCTAGAGACAAAGATGTCTTTCCATACTTCAAAGTATCTTTAAGCTGATCAAACTGCTTAGGTAAAGCCATAAGCAAAATGATAGCTTGATCTTCATCGGACACCAGCACCTTAACATGTTCTAGATCTGCTATCAGCCTTCGGAAATCATTTATATTCTCATCTATAGTCATACCATCATTCATCTTGTACCTGTACAGTCTTTGCTTAAGATAAATCATGTTTGGTAATGACTTTGCCATAGATAGATGATCTAAGACTTTGATCATACCTGCAACGGATTTCTCTTTGATAATTTTTCTGAGAACATTGTCTTCAACACTGAGGATGATAGTAGATCTAGCTTTCCCTCTTTTTTCTTTAAGAGCTTTGTCTACAACTGGTGCAGCTTGTGTTGTAGCTTTTGCTGTGGTTTCTTCTCCTGATTCAACAGTTGAATCTTCAACCTCAAGGACTTGGTCTTCTTCTAAACCATCCAGCAGACCCAACATCTCAAGATGTGCCAATAACTTTTCCTTCCAGAGCATGTAGTCACCTTTCCCATCAAACTTTTCCATCTCAACCCTTGCAGAAGACATAGCTTCAGATCTGGGATGAAAAACACTCCAACCTGGAGCTCTGATACCAAACTGTTAAGAATTAGAGCCTTAGAAAAAATGAAAGTAGCTTGCTTTAGTGAATTTTAAGGTTCTCTCTTCTCTATGTTATGTAATCTCTCGTGTGTAGACTTAAGAACTTGAAAGATAGAAGCTTGAAAGTAAATGCAAGACCAGATTTAATGAGTTTTGGATCCTTGGGAGGAATCCTACGTCTTGCCGGAGAAGTTCTCCGGAAAATCCACTAAGAATAACTTAGCTCAAACCGAGCTCTTAATCTCTGTTACACTTTACTCTCTATCTTTCTTCTCACTTCGCACACACAGCCGTGTTTTTACTCACTTACAACTCTCCAACATATATAGAAAAACGATACAGCTAAGAGTAAGGAGAAAAGGAGTTTAACCCGAGTTAACTTCAAGGGTTCACTTTGACTTCGAGCTTGGCACAGATTCTGAGGAGGGCGGCGTTGAACACATGCCTGCTTTGCTTTGCCTTCTCCAGATCAGACCAATTGAACAGTGTACGAACCTGAGCTATGTCCGTTGCAGAGAGAACAGTCACGAGCTTCAAATCTTATCCCGACAAACTTTAGATCTTATCCTTGAAACCTTCTGTTTCATCTTGAGTCTTTTTGATTTTTTCCATAAGTTGAAATCTTCTCCTTGGGACTGAGTCTCTTGAAAAACCTGGGATTCAAACTAAACCCCACAGAGGGCATAGCTGGAACTCTATATAATGTTATACGATAGTTCCGAAGGAAAAATTGCTCGTCAGCCCAAATTTTGGTAATACACTCAACACCACTAAACAAACAAATAAAGCATACATAACATAAACTTAAGAACAATAAAACCAGCATCAATTGGAAACATCGCTGTCATCATCCGGACCTGTCTCCACCTCATCATCTTCATCATAATTGTGCAACCTGATAGAGTATAATTTGTGATCAAATTAAAACTACAACTAACAACTATAAATAAATATATTATTAAAACATTAAAACTTACAATGTATTTAAATGATCAGTTTCTCGAAAATCAGGATTAACAAATAATCTATTAACTTTTTTCCCAGGACTGAACATTGTTCACGTCTATACAAAACCAAAAAATAATATTATACAATTCTAAAAATCAACAATCTAAAATAACTATTTCCATATTCGTTAAGTAAAAAAGGTAAATATTTTAAATACCTCTATTTTTGTTGACGGTCAACTACCTCAAAACAACAAGAACTGGATCTGTATGGTTTAAATTGTTCTATTCAACATAAAACTTCTAAGCCATATCTCCAAAGGCAATACAGTCAAACAACTTTCCCCTAAAAATTAAACACTAAATAAATAAATACAAAATATTTATAAAATAAATTTATCAAAATAATAACATTTAAAAATAAACTTATGATCCTCAAGCTTGAATAAAAAAAAACGTGTAATCTCCAATTCTTTTAGTTGGATCAGTGAAATGAAGCTCATCAACCTTATGAACAATCCCGATAACATCCACAAACAAATTAAAGTCGAATAAATATAAAAAGAAAAACACTAACAAAAGATTAAATAATGAAATATACCTATTTACTAACCATTCAAGTATCTGCAGTCGATAGATCCATTAAGAATACATTTTAAAGGAGTTGTAAAGAACCAGAAATCAATGAACGGAGCAGAAACTGACTCAAAAACTATGACAGATTCAAGAAAAATATAATAATCATGGTCACATGGTCTAACCACCAAACGCATGAAGCACTTCAAAATGATGAATACAGCTAAATTGCCCTTCTTTAAACTTTGAGTCAAATCTTTCAATAAGGTGGTTTTTAACAGTGGTCTGGTTCGTTGTCTACAAACACAAAAAACACTGATAAGTGATTTTGAATTATAATAATCAAATCATCAATAAAAGAAAACATTCATGCTTCACTCTGACACATAATATAAGAACAAAAAACAAACAAATCAAAGTACTCAACATAAACCCAAAAAACAAATACACAAGCAGATTTTCAACCATAAGTAATTGGACAAACAAAGAACAAATTAATACTAAAAATAATACTAAACTAACAAAGAAGAATTACAAAACATGAGAAGAAATTAACTCCTTCATCTGCCAAGATCAACTCAATCCTTTCATAACCATTCCTAGAAACAGAACGCCACTTTCTCGTACCTTCTCCCTAATATACCAACACTTTTTGAATGGCTTGATCTGGTAAAGTGAATCATAATCAACCATAGTTTTTTCCGGTTTTTCTACTTAATTGTTGCGAAATAAAGAAAACAACAGCACACATCATAAAACAAAAGAAACAATAACAAACGCTTATAAAAAGATATTTTTATAACAAAAATTATTACAAAAAAAATTAATCAACAATAGGAAATTTGTTTGTTTTAACAACTTATGCACGACTTACCTTAGAGCATCTCCATCGGGAGATGTCCTTAGTTAGGGGTGGACATTCCGTTCATTACCGTTTTTTTGTTCTTTTTTTTTTTTTTTTTTTTTTAAAAAAATAAAACTTTTTTAAAACCGATTGAAATAGGTTTAGTTCGGTTTTTTGGTTTAACGGTTTTAATGGTTTTAAAAAAAATTAAATTTATTTTGGTTTGTTTGGTTTAGTTTTGATTTTTGTAGATGATTTCATGATTTTATAAAAACTAATATTTAAAAAGCCAAATAAAAACATTGAATTTGTAATTGTAAAAATTAAAAACTCAAAATTGATTATATTGGAAAACTTAAAAAAGTATGGAAGTCAAAACTTAGTGATGCGGATTTGCGAAAATAACTTGATGAAATTCTAGTAAAAAAATAAATGAATGATCCAAAACCTTAAATTATATATAAGATGCTTATATATCTAGAGTTTGTATCTTTTTTTATTAATCTTTTTTTATGAATCTTTTTTGTGCAACCGTTTTAGAATATATCTTTTTAAAAAAAAATAAAATTAGGTAATACAAGTATTTATATAAGCATATATAAAAAGTAAATTATTTTTTTCGGTTAAACCACGGTTTTAAACCAAACTGAACCGAAACCGAAATAACTTTTATAATGGTAACCGAATGGGTTTTTAAACAAAACTGAAACCGAACCGAATTACAAATTTATGTTTCGGTTCGGTTTGATTTTTTTGGTTACGGTTATTTTTTCCACCCCTACCCTTAGTGGAGTTTCTCATTATTTTAAATATTATTATTTATAATAATTATTTAATATCTTGTGTGGAAATAGATCGTCAAGCCATTTTTAGATGATATGTTAACCATCTAAAACCGATACTAAACCGGATTAAAATCCAACTATAACCCGATTATAATTAATAAACAAATTTCTTTTGACCATAAAAAAAAAATCTTTTTAACCTAAAAAAAATCTCCATCGTCTTCTTCACATGTTCTCTACCTATTCTTCTACTTCTACACAGCAACCTGTAAACTTCTTCTACTTGGATGAGATCAAAGATCCAACATCAACATTTACTCAAATAAAACCATAATTCCAGATTCCTAAAAAAAAATTCAACCTATTTATTTTACGTACATCGAGTTATAAATAAAGAATTACTAGTTTGTTTCTGACGAAGATTGAGAGACATGAAGCTTAATATCTGGTGGATTAGAGAAACAAAAACAACGAGCTTACATATTACAAAACTTGCAAAATCTAGGTTACAATGTATGATTCAAATGGGGGAAATTGTAGAGCTTCATAGCCCATCAACACGAAAAATCATCAATTTAAACGAAATCAATTGATTTTCGCTGGAGCCAATCTTGGCTCTCTGCATAGCCTTGTAAGCTTGGTTCTTTCCCATCACGGGATAACTTTTTCCAGAAGAAGAAAAATTCAAAAAGGAGATTGATGATTTAGGAAAAGATTTGACGAATTGTCTTGTGTTATGAAGTGGATGTGATCGATCGGGCTGATGTTCCGAGAGATTATAAAATACTCCCTTTGTTCCTAATTGATTTAATTTCTAGTATTTTCACACATTAAAAAACATATTAAAAACCGATTTTAAATGCATTATTTTGTGTGATTAACAATTTTCAATAACTCTAAACCAATAGTATTTAGTTATTTTTTTTTGAACTTTACAATTCATCATCAATGACTAATAAAAACTACATAAAAAACTTAAAAATTGTATCATTTTGAAACAAAATTTTTTTCTAGAAATATGATTAATAAGAAACAGAAAGAGTATTGATGAAAGAGGTAGCTTGAGTTTCTACTGGAGGGTGGTGTTTTTGTTGTCTCAAGTGCATTGATTAACACATGTTTGGTTGTATATAGGAGGAGCACAAAAGAAGACTATGGAAGAATAGTGTGGCATCATATTGGTAGATCATTTGCAGCTTTTTAATAAAGTGAAACTAATGATAAATTGCAATTAGAATGTGCAAGACATAAGTCTTTATTTGAACAAGTAAAGGAAGCAAAACTTTGAAGTGAATGGATCTGTTCAGCATCATCTATTCATCTTGACAGCTCTCATTGGAATTTGAACCAAAAGAAACTACAACAAATACGGAACTCAGATTCCGTTGGGTGGGTTGTTTATTTTTTTCGTTATTGTCAGAAAAGAAGACAAGAATTAAGCATGGGAGAGACGAATCAATCCCTTAGGCTGCTGACTCCTTGGAGATCTTCTCTGCCTTTGCGACCACCTCGTCGATGCCTCCAACCATGTAAAATGACTGTTCAGGAAGATCATCGTACTTACCATCGAGTACACCCTGCAACAGTTTACAATTCATATAAGCTCATGTACAGCAACCATGGCGAAACTAGTATGATGATTGCAAATATACCTGGAAACTGATGATGTTTTCTTTAAGGTCAACGTATTTTCCAGGGGCACCAGTGAAGATTTCAGCGACATGGAATGGCTGACTCAAGAATCTCTGGATCTTACGGGCACGGGCAACAGTCAGCTTATCATCTTCGCTCAGCTCATCCATTCCCAAAATGGCGATAATATCTTGCAAATTCTTGTAGTTCTGTAGCACTTTCTGCACACCACGAGCAGTGTTGTAGTGCTCCTCACCCAGAATGTGAGGCGACAGCATACGGGACGTTGAATCCAAAGGATCCACAGCAGGATAGATACCAAGCTCAGAAATCTGAAAGCATATAAATATGTCAGCTTAACGAAGCATTACACATAAATATTTTGAAAAGAAGCATCAAAAAGAGACCAAGTCACACCTGTCTTGACAGCACAGTTGTGGCGTCCAAGTGAGCAAAAGTTGTAGCAGGAGCAGGATCTGTCAGATCGTCGGCAGGGACATAGATGGCTTGGACAGAGGTGATAGAACCTTTCTTTGTGGTTGTGATTCGCTCTTGAAGAGCACCAAGATCAGAAGCCAGAGTTGGCTGGTAACCCACAGCAGATGGGATACGACCAAGCAACGCAGACACTTCAGAGTTGGCCTACAAGAGAGAGAGAGAGAGAGAGAGAGAGAGAGAGAGAGAGAGAGGGAGAGTACACCTAATTAAATTTACAATCTCTTCATGCATATATGGCACACAGGTCAGCAAATAACAAGGCTCACCTGAGTGAAGCGGAAAATGTTGTCAATGAAAAGCAAGACATCTTGGCCTTCGGCATCACGGAAATACTCAGCAACAGTCAAACCAGTGAGTCCAACACGGGCACGAGCACCCGGGGGCTCATTCATTTGTCCGTACACAAGAGCACATTTGCTCTCAGACTGTTACGAGAGAAAACAGGGATAATTGAGGAACAAAGGGCATTTGCAGGAAAAGGAAAGGTTTGATAAATCCAAATGAACCTGCTTTTCGCCTAGCTTGATGACACCACTCTCAATCATTTCTCTGTACAAGTCATTTCCTTCACGGGTTCGTTCTCCCACACCAGCAAAGACAGAGAAACCACCTGTTCATGAGAAGAAGCATCATTTAACATTAACAAAAGGAGAGACTAAAATATCCTAGTTGATGAAACAAAAGGAGAGACTAAAACAAACAGACCATGAGCTTTGGCAACATTGTTGATGAGCTCCATAATAAGCACAGTTTTTCCAACACCAGCACCACCAAAGAGACCAATCTTTCCACCTCTTTGGTAAGGAGCAAGGAGATCAACAACCTTAATACCAGTGGCGAGGATCTCTTGCCCAGTGGCTAGATCAACCAAAGCCGGAGCATCTCTGTGAATAGGTAAGTAATGGTCGGTCTCTGAGAAAGAAAGAGTAAAAATCCACATGGTGTCATGACAAGTGTTTGCAGAAAGAGAGACACTGATCAAGTGAGGCTAAGACTTCTTACTAATTTCGCCTCTCTCATCAATGGGTTCTCCAAGAACATTCATGATACGTCCAAGGGTGGCTCTTCCAACAGGGACCTTAAAAGTCATATATTTTCGGAAATGATTAGTAATCCAATCCAGATCCTCGGAAATGAAGTCAACGTTGAGGATAAGGAAAACAAGAACACTAAAGCAAAATCCAATTAACGAAGAAGACACAGATCTACAAAATCCAATAATGGCTGATCCGGATCTATGCAACTTACAGTGATTGGAGCGCCAGTGTTGAGAACGCGCCTTCCACGGACGAGACCTTCAGTACCATCCATAGCAATGGTCCTGACGACATTTTGACCCAAGTGATGAGATACCTCAAGCACCAGCCTTGTGGGATGATCCTGCACCTCCAGAGATGTCATGATCGGAGGCAATCCTTCCTGATCTTCGAATCTCACATCGACAATGGCACCGATGACCTGGCAAACACGCCCGATCGCACCCTTTCCACCGTAATCATAGGTCTTCTTCGCCTCATCCTTAGCAGCAGGAGCAGACGAAGACGATGGCGCCGGTGATGAGCTCGAATACTCGGCCACGCGGCCCAGGAGGTAGCTACAAGGACCTGCGCGATGTGCGGGGGAAACAGATGGAAGCCTAGAGTTACGGTTGCCTAATTTTGCAGCAGATCTGCCGGAAGATGAACGGAGAAGCGATGATAAGACTCTCCGAGACGCCATGACTGTGTGAGAGAAACAGAGAGACGGGAAATGTTAAAGAGTTAGGGTAACACAACACTACCTGAGAATCTTAGCTCCACTTCTTCTCTTTCGTGGGCTTTTACAACGGGCTTTTCTTCAGGCCTACTTAATCTTTTTTTTTTCTTTTATCAGTTCCAATGATACATTTTTCATTTTTTTTTTTAGCAGTCTTCCAAATTTTCTTAGTGATTTGAAAACTTTTATAATTTGAAAAGTTAAAAACTGATTATTTATGGCTTATATACAATATGACAGTCTATACACAAAACCTCTCTAGCGCGTGGTTTAATGTTTTTGTATATTACCCCTTTTCGAGCTCTAAATGAGCTCTCCTATTACTATTTCTTTTTGTTTGTTGGCAATAATCTATCAGAGTCTCTCTAATTCAATAACTGTAACAGTTAAGTTTAACCTTAATAAAAAAGAAAAACCATTAAATAATAAAATGGATACTCTTTATTTTCCATTTTTCTAATATACATTAAAATCTTATTACATTTCAATAAAATTTAAATTTTCGTTTACAAATTATAGTTTAGTACATTATTCAGTCCAAATGGGCTATATGACGAAACCTAAACAGGCTATTTTTAAGCCCATTACATTATAGGGTAAGCCCCAAGCACTAACTTACGCCCTCTTTATATTTAATCGCCACTGCAACTGACCAAAAAGAAGGGTTAGTTTCGCTGCGCTGTTTCTAAGAGGTTGAAGAAGATGCCAGGTCCAGTTATTGAAGAAGTGAATGAGGAGCAGCTTATGGATGCCATCAAAGAGCAAATGAAGCTCCAGGTTCGTGTCCTTTACTCTCTCTGTTTTTTTGTTTTTAATCGATTCGATTTTGTCGTAGTTTTTGACGATTTGTGGATTGTTTTTGTGTTGTGGAGCAGAAGGAAAACGATGTTGTTGTTGAGGATGTGAAAGATGGAGATGAAGACGATGATGTTGATGACGACGAAGACGATGAGAACGTCGATGGTATATATATTATTACTCTTTTCTCGATTTGATTAGACTGCGTTTGTTCTGTTCTTAAGAGTGAATTAGAAATGTTTAAGGAATCATTTTGTGGATTTGTGATTGAATCAATTCGTTTCGGAAACTCGAATTTGTTACAATTTTGCTGCTGATGCCATGTTTCATTAGGCTTTGGGTTTTTTTTTTTTTTTTTTTTGCTATGTATCACATTTCTATGGGAGTTATGAACTTAGGGCTTTCATGTTGTTGTTGTGCCTTTGTTCTGTTCTTCGTGTGATTTAGAAATGTTTGCGGAATCATTTTGATTGAATTAATTCGGTTCAAAAATTCGAATATGTTTCTCCTTTGTGAAATATTCTGAGTTTTCATGTTGGTGTTATGTCTTTGTTTGTGTGAAGGAGCTGGTGAGAATGAGAGTTCAAAGCAAAGTAGAAGCGAGAAGAAAAGCCGTAAAGCAATGCTGAAACTTGGAATGAAATCTGTCACTGATGTTAGCAGAGTGACAATCAAGAGATCCAAGAATGTATGAAACTTCTTACAACAATCCTCTAATTGATTTTTTCTTGTATTACTTCTGTTTGATTCTGAAAGTTTGTATCTTTTAGGTGTTGTTTGTTATCTCGAAGCCTGATGTGTTCAAGAGTCCTAACTCTGACACCTATGTGATATTCGGCGAGGCTAAGATTGATGATATGAGCTCTCAGCTACAAGCACAAGCTGCTCAGAGGTTCAAGATGCCTGATGTTGCATCTATGCTTCCCAACACTGATGCTTCTGAAGCAACTGCGGTTCCACAAGACGAGGAAGAAGATGAAGATGTTGATGAGACTGGTGTTGAAGCTAAGGACATTGATCTTGTGATGACTCAAGCTGGTGTCTCAAGGCCCAAAGCTGTTAAGGCTCTTAAAGCTAGCGATGGAGATATTGTTTCGGCCATTATGGAACTCACTACATAGGTTGAGTTGCAGAAATTCGCAATGGTTCTTTTTTGGTGCTTCAGTTCTGATTCATGTTAACGATTTTCTCGAACATCATCTGTGTTTCTCCACTTTTAAGGCTATTTTTTCTCTCTTCTGAGCCATAAACAATGTTGCTTCAATTCTATAATATGAGACATTTATGTCTAATCTAATGTTGTAGGAATGATTCACGAGTATTGTTTTTACATGTAATCATTAAGTGATTCAACAACAACAAAATTGAATTAGATTTGAGAAAAACGACATAGAGATGGTAGCACTCTATACTATCTCTACAAACACACTTGTTTAGCAAAACTTCTCTTGCTCGGTAACATTGCCTCCTAAACTCCATACACAAACCTGCAAACTCGAAAGCGAACGTTCAAGAGGACCTCATAGAAAGAGTAAATCAATCTTTCACATTGCTACCTTATAGCTAATTGCTCAAGTTCTTGTTTTTGAAAGAAATGTTTCATATTCCATCAAAGACCTATCTGCTTTAGACTTGAGCCATAAGCTTTTATAAAAGAGCACCTGTGGGTTAATTTGCTCCTGTTTGATGATTCCCTATAACCTGCAACATCGTGAAACCGACAGTATTGAGAAACGCCACAAATAACATGTCAGAAAGTATATAAGTAGAGACTTTTTCACCTTGCCAAAGCCATTTTCTTTAGCCACACCAACTTGAAAATGAGTATCTGATACCATATCCCCTGAGACCACAGAGTACTTCTCTTTCCTTTTAGCATCAACAATGGCACTCGTATTTTTCGCCTTTGGTAGCTGATGGTCTCTAATCGATCGCTATAGAGAACATTTGGAATCTTAGAGAAATATGGTGAAAGCAAACATTGTTAAAACAAAACAGTTAGTTGAATGTTTTAAGGGAAGGTAAACGGAACTTCGGAACTGAATAGTATAGATAAACTGCAAAGGTTTATGTTTCATGTGTTTTAGAAGTTCCGATGAACTCATTCACACCTATAATGTATCAGAATTCAGAACCTACTTAGAGTTGTCAAAAGAACATACCTTAGGCATAATAGGCAACGAATTCAAATCACATGAACTGTGTATAGCGCTTGAATAGTTTCCAGTATGCTCTTGAACTCTGTTATTGATGTACGAGTTGAGATTCTGCACAGTACAGTTGATGAGATCAAGATCTTGTTCATTTGGTGACTCTAAAGTTGCTGAATCGTGTACTAGTAACTCTGACAGTCCATGTATTGTTGTAAGGAGTTTCTTAACATCCATTTTTGGAGATGATGATGATGTGGAACAGCCATGTCTATCGTCAAAGTCAGATAAAGCTTTCACATTGCTCGAAGATGGGCTCACTGCAGTTTCCTTTGCCCGGTGAGACTCTAGTGAGAACTGAGGAGCCAGAGGATTTAGTTTCTTCCAACCATGAGACTTGTTGCTGGACCTATCCAGTTTTGTATTCTCAAAACTCTCAACTTGAGATCCAAGCTGAGGGTTGAATGTATATGTTGTTCCCCATTTATGAACATTCCTTAAACTGTGGTCGACCTCTGAAGAATTTGTCTCAACCTTTACATTATTAAGCAACATATCGTCTGAAGAACTTAAAGCAGGAGTTGAGTGAACATTTTTCTCAATAGCTATCATTTGAACTGCTGCACCATGCTTCTCAGGAACAAAAACAGGTGCCAAAGGATCAAGCTTTTTAGACTTTTGGAACTCGTAGCTTATATTCAATATGCTCATAGTCTTGCCAACACTATCTTGAGATACCAAACCCAAAGATTCGTCTGCACCATGAATCAAAACGCCTATTCTAGTGCTTTGGTCAGAACCTTGTCCACAAGTATCGCTTATACTGGACTCTCCGGATGAAGACAGAGACTTTTTGAAAGACGCTTGTCCAAATTCTCTTCCATTCCTGTCTAGCTTCTTCTTAACATTGGATGGTATAAACTGAGGTGCTAAAGGATTCAATCCATAAACACCATTTAGATCATCGCTAGAACGCCTGAAATTCAAAGACTTGATACTTGATTCCGCATTTTTACGACACTGTGTTCCTCTCCAGCAAGGAGAATCCAACTCAACATCATCTTTATCATTAGCTAAAGCAACACTCTTAGCCACTGAAGCTACACTGGTAACTCCAAGAACCGATGCTGTTGGTACAAAAAGCTTGGATCTTCCTTCTCCTATGGTAACATTTGAATCAAAATCACTAATCACAGCTAATGAAGGTGAAGTTTGAGAATCCACACACTTCAAATCAGACTCAAGATTTTTCTACACACTTCAAATCAGACTCAAGATTTTTCTTTGTCTCCAACTCTGATTCAAAAGAAAAATTCAATTCTCAATTCTCATTATTACGCCCAAAAACACAGTTTTAAAAACCAAAATTGATTCAAGAAACTTGTAAACAACACCATAGCAAGAACAAGTTCAAAACTAAATTCACCTTTAGACATAGTAGTCGCATCGACATGGTCATTATTGTTTTTGTGGTCTTCGGATGTTAAAAATGAGAAATCGAATGTGAAATCACTCCAGAAGAAATCTTCTGGATCAGATTCTGAAGCAACGAAAGGTAAAGAAGAAGAAGAAGCTATGGCGAAAGGAGATAGACAACGTTCACACTGCTTCATGTTTCTTCTCTTAAAGCTTATGGATTGGGATTTATGGATAAAATAAAACGAAGAAGGGAATGGATACAGAGAAGACGAGCTTTCAAGAGGGACAACCTCTCATATCTCCTTTTCCCCAAAACAAAAATCTCCATTCTCCCTCTATAATCCACAGTTTTACCCGTAGTCCACCCTAAGTCAACCTAGCAATACTAGTATCCAGTTTTACCAAGTTTTACCAAAATACAACTAAACCATAGTTTTACCCAGTTTTACGATTACTGTTGGTATATACATATTTTACTGTTTGTATATACATATTTCACTGTTTGCATATACAGGTGTCAGCATACCTACTTTATACGATTATATTCGTATACCGACACATGGAACCTACCTAATCAAGACACTTACAAGAAGACAAAGAATCTGACTCAGCTCATACTCAAGACGCGTCAATTAGTCAAGACTTCAACAAATCAAAATTAAACAACAAGAAGACATGTGACCCCGCCATAATTAATCAAGATCGACCTCAACCCTCTATAAAAGAAGGACCCAAGACCTCATACTACTCAAGCCAATTTAGAGCATCTCTCTAAATTCTTCACTCTCTCTCTATCAATATTTTCTCCTTCGTTTTCAAGTTAGTATTTCAACATTCATCCTTTGTATTCAAAGTTTGAATCTTATTTTGTAAACTATTTCAAGAAATAAATCAAGTTTTACCCAGATTCCGGTCGTATTTCCAGTTTTTGCCTTACTTTTTATTATTCCGATTTACTATTCCGGTTAATTAAGAATAGTATGCTCTTTGCTTACGGTTTATCCGATCTTGCAAATCAGAAATTCTAAATTATCCGATCCTATCAATCTTGGTATCAGAGCCAAGTAGGCTAAAACCGTTTTGATTTTTAAAGGAATCAAAAACGTTTAAGCAAAAGAAATAATTAGTCTTAACTAAAAAGGTCATTCTACCGCGAAAACCTTTAGTCAAGACAACGGGAACCCTGAGTCTTCGGACAATAATGGCTCCTTCGACTTATTGTGTGGTTGCACTTCTTTGTATTTGTACCCTCATTCGTCGATAGTATCCCGGATTTCATCTGCTATAGCGGATTTGAAACCTTGTTTTATTTTAAAACGTTTTCAAAATCTTAGATTCTATCCTAACCCAGTCTAAACCCTAGATCTGTTTAGGATCAACTACCCTAGTTCTAGAACCCTCTGGAGAGCTGGTGTTCCAGGCATTAAGTCCTGTGGGGCAGTAAGACCGTTGGTAAGCCGCTTTGAGAGTCTATTCTTTGGTTAGTGAAATTTTAAATGAGTCTAGATATAGATTGAGTCATTATGGCATCTACGATTAGAAAGTATTTTAAAAATAAGCAAGATAGATCATCTGCTTCGTATATGATTAATTCAAGGGAAATTATGTCAAAAATTACTTCATTTAATCAATCTATTATGCAAAATCAATTACCTCATATTAATCCAGAAATTATTTATCAAATCGGTATTTTTGATTTTAGAACTGCTTATTCAATAAAAGAACATGAACAAACTCTTTCACTTAGAAACGAGTTTGAAGAAATTAAATTATTATCTTCAATAACCCTAGATAAATATAAACAAAAAGGATTTAATTATCTTCACTTCGGTTTAATCCAAATAGCAATTAAACCATTATCAAGAACTGGTATTGATTCACCTATTCTTATGTTATTAAGGGATAGGACTTTACTCAAATTTGAAGACTCTCTATTGGGAGCCGTTCAATCAAACTTATGCAACGGTACAGTTTACTTTAATTGCGCTCCAAATTATCAAGTAAGTTTACATGATCCAACTATACTCAATACTTTAGTTCTAAATATACATTTACCAGAAATGAAATTTGAAAATGAAAGACACGGATATTTACTATTGTACCGAGTATACTTTAAACAGTCAACATCTGAGTTTAATCCTAGATGTTTACTACAAGATGAAAAAGGTGAAACCACTATTTTAGCGGTTCATAGTAAAGATACTCCAACTGCGACTTACGCACCTAAACAATTAAAATGGTCTGAAATAACTATTCCAGATCAATGGCAAATTGATATTACTCAACCACCTAGAAATTTTGAACAAAAAAGTATATCAAGAATTATGGAAAGAACTGATGGTAAAATACTTTTACAATTCGGATCTTTTAGAGAACCATTACCACACAGAATTAGTCCATATATGTCAAGAGCTTCATTCTCTGAATTCAGGTCTGGTCAAGCCAGTACTGAGTCAGAGGAAGAAATTATCCAACGATCAATTAATCAAGTAAAATTTAATTTTACTACACCTATAGCTGAACCTAAACCCGATCTTTATCCAACATCACCCACTCATTCTGATTTCAAATCAATAAATGTTATATCAAAAGAATTTGAAATTGATAAACAATATATCAAAGAAGACTTTTATTCAGAAGATAATCAAGAAAAAAGATTATGGTATTTCAAAACATTCTCTAAAGAATTAACCATAATTTATAGAGAAGAATGGTATAAATGTATGAATAGAAAAGAAATCAATATCCCATTCTTTATATGGTTTGAAACATACGCGATAGCTAATAACATTGATTATCCATTTAGAACAATTAACACCTATACAAGTCTAAGTCAAGTATGGGAATCTATTAGTGGAGAAAAATCGAAATCGATTCATCCTCCATTAAAAGACTTAAAGATTAAAACAAGTGATAGGCAAATATTAGCAAAACCTTTTAAAACTGGAGCTAATAGATACGATAAAGAACCCATTATCGCCTCAGATATTAAATCAATTTATGAACAAAATAATTATCAAAGTCAAATATTACATACAATAGCTAAACAAATTGATCATATTGATGCAAAATTAGAAATTAAATTGGAACCTAAAATAGATAATGGTATTCAACAGGGAAATCGTCTGGAATCGCCCTATTGGTATAATTTTAATCTCGTTTCGCCCTTTCCGAAAATACCCCTGTAATAACATTTTTTTTTTTTTTTTTAATGTGTTTTTTAGCAAAACACCAGCTATAAACGGATTTGATATTTCTTTACCAGTAGCCGTTTACTCTGGAATAGCCTTAACTTTGGTAAATTAATACCAGGTGTTAAGAAAACCGTTTTCGATTAATCTTCAAATGGATCTTGGCCCATTGGGCCTTCAAGAAGATCCAGAGTTTTGGGTTCTTGCAAGATTTCCTCATCATCGTTAGATGAGTCAGAATCCATAAGTTCCTTGAGTAGTTGCCTAAGCTTGTTGGTACGTTTCTTCTTCGAGCTTGTCGAGGAAGAAGGAGATTGGGTTGGGCTAACTTTGGTACTTGTGGTTATTGGGTTTGGATGCTGGAGGCCTAGTTGTTGGGCCATGGATATAGGCTTGGGTATGTGTTTGTTTTTTGGGTTGAGAAAGGCGATGGTATGAAGCCATTTCTCTTGGTTAACTAAGGAGCATCGGTCTTGATTATACTTGTCCCACCATTTGACTCGAAATTCTCGAGTTAATGAGTAGGGCATCTTGGGTAAGGCTTGGGTGAGATTGAAATGCCAAAAGGCAATCCAAGGGATTCCCATGTCCATGTGGAAACAGATTTGGGTAAAGGATTCATGGTAGTCATGGTATAAATGGGAGAAAATGGTTTTTGAGTAGTAAGGGAAGGCGGTTTTTGTTATAAAAGGTGGATAGATTTGATCAGTAGGACCAAACCAATGCCACCACTCATAAAACCATCCTGGAAATTGCTTAGGACATGTTTTATCAAAGGAAAAGAACTATGAATGGTCTCTTGGGTAGTGGTAAAAGGTGTTGAATAAGGCTTTATGGTAATCCATGTAGGTAAAACCTGGGAGATGGTAGCCTGGGGTAGAGAATGGTTTAGATACTTGGTGATGGATAAGATTCAAATCTTGAATACTACAAACTCGAAAGAATTTGCATGTTGAATATTTGGTAATGGCCGGGTTATGAGGATCAGGGTAATGGGTAATTTCTACTGATTTGGTGTCAACTAAGATGAATTCATAGAACATTCGATCTTTGTTGACATTATCAGTTATCCAAAGGCTGGTTGGGTAAAAAAGACGGTCTGTGAAGGATTGTAATTCCTTCAAATGGATTGGTTTGGTATAATTTGTGGTCATAATGTGTTGGGCTTGAGCCTTTTGGATATAATCTGTTTTCTTGGGTATTGGTTGGGCTGATACTGTTGGTTTTACGGCTTTTGCATAAGATAGTGGAGGAAACTCGGCTAATGCCGAAAACTTGTTTTGAGTAGTTTGTTTTGAGCTCGATCCTTGCATAGATGGTTGAGACTTGATGTAGTCAGAAGCAGACATAGGCTTCTTTTTCTTGGAGTCACTCTGTATTTCACTCATTTTGAATACTTGATTGTCCCTGTAAATACTTACGGGTTAGGAAATCGGGTAAACAATTGTTTTTTCCTTTTATATAATCTATATCAAAATCAAAAGCTGATAAAATAGCTTGCCATCTGGCAAATATTTGTTTTGAAACTAAATTTTTTACATCTTGTTTTAAAATTTCTTTAGCTGATTTACAATCAACTCTTAATAAAAACTTTTGGTTTATTAAATCGTCTTGAAATTTTGAAATACAATTGACTATGGATAAAACTTCTTTTTTGACGGTGGAGTAGTTTTTCTGTGGTCCTAACCAGACACCTGAATGAAATCTAACTATAGACTCATGGTTATTGCCTGGAAGGGTTTGCTTAAGGATTCCTCCGAAACCTAATTCAGAAGCATCTATTTCTACTATCATAGCTGCATCAGGATGAGGAATGACTAGGCATGGTAAAGTCCTAATCTTTTGCTTAACTTCCTGAACTAGGCTAGTATGCAAACTAGACCATGGAACAGGGGTTTTTTGCAGACGTTGGAATAGAGGTTGGATAGTTTTCCTTATATTAGGAAGGAAGTCTGAAATATAATTCAAACATCCTAAAAATCTTTGTAATTGTTGTTTTTCTTTTATTTCGTCTGGGAATTTATCCGCAAACTCTATTGATCTTGATATAGGGGTTATAGTTTGTTGATATATATTATGTCCTAGGAATCTTATCTTAGTCTGGAATAAATGCATCTTTTTAGCCGAAAATACTAAACCATGATTCTTGATTATTTGTAAAAATGTATGTAAATGTTTGAAGTGTTGGTCTATTGAGTTGGAATAGATTAAGACATCATCTATGTAAACGATTGTAAATGTTGAGTAATTATTGAATATATTGTTCATTATATTCTGGAATTCAGAAGGTGCATTTTTAAGACCAAATGACATAACATTCCATTCATAATGTCCAAATGGGACAGTGAATGCCGTCTTATACTTATCTTTTTCATCTATCTGAATTTACCAAAATCCAGACTTCATATCAAATTTATTGAATACTTTTGCATTGTATAATCTCTTTAATAGATCTCTTTTATTGGGTATTGGATATCTAATCCATTGTAATACTTCATTTAGTGGTTTATAATTGATAACTAATCTTGGAACTCCTCGTTCCTTTTCTGCTTGTTTATTAACATAAAAAGCCGAACAAGACCAAGGGGACTTGGATGGCCTAATTAATTTCTTGCTTATCAAATCTTGAATTTCTTTTTTACAAGTTTCTAATAATTCATGATTCATTTGGATAGGTCTAGCTTTTGTTGGAATATTTCTTTCATTGAAATCTTTTTCATAAGGTAATTGAACTATGTGTTGCTTTCTTTCCCAAAATGCATTTGGAATTTCCGAACAAACTTGGGTAAGTAAATCATTTTCTAATTTTTTAATTTTATTGATTACTTGAGGGTTTGATAATTGTTCTTCAATCTTTTTATAGGATATTTCTTCTTGAAGATGTTGAATATGTTTTTTCTTTTAGATATTAAATTTACCGTTTTATGGATAGTATGATGTTGTAATTCCATTACTTCTTTAGTTTTGATAGGTGATAAGAATTTGAATAATAATTTAGCACCTACAACCTTAGTTGTAATACCTTCTTCATTAACTTTAAATGGATAAATTTGAGTAAAGAAGGGGGTTCCTAAAATAACTTCTTGTGTAAGGTTTCTTACTAAAATAAATTGGTTTTTAAAACAATACCCATTATTGCATATCCTAACATTAGGTAATTTATAATTAACTTTTAAACTACTACCGTTAGCCCCACTAAGTCTTTCGGTAGTTTTCTCATAATATTTAGTTGGTATAAGTCCTTCTTTAATACAATTATAATCCGCTCCCGTATCCAATAAGGCTATTATTTTAATTTGATAATCATGACTTATATGCAAAGTTATTTGCGTATACCATTTTTGATAGTTTATCTTGTTTATGATTTGAATATACTCATTATCATTTTCTTGCTTACCTTCTTCTTCCTGTATTTGCCTACTAGAAGAAGCTTTAGATTTTGGAGTATTGTTTCCATTCTTAAAATCCTTTAATTCTATTAAAGATAATTTTGCATTAATTTGTAGTTGATCTAAATGTTGTTGATTAACTGTTATCTGGAGTTCTTTTACTTGTGATTTTAATTGCTTAATCTCACTTTGTAATTCTCCCGTAGTTACTTGTTTGAATAAACTTTGAGTTGGATACTTTTGAAATATTTTGTTTAGACTAAATGGTTCGGGTGATTATAATTGATTTTCTTGTTGAATAATTTCTTTTAATTTCATTAGATAATTTTTTTTAGTTTCTGGATCATCTATTTTATCTATGATATCTAATAGGAATTTCTTATCTACTTCTTTTGTTATAACATTTATTTGTTTATAATTGCATAAGTCATCTATTAACTCTTGAGATTCAGTTGAAGAATCACTTGAGTTTTCTATTAAATCTAGATTATTTTCATCATTAGTTTCATTACTAGTATTACTTGTTTCTGAATCAGAAATAAGTAATTTGGTTAATTTATCTTGAATTTCAGGTTGATCTTTGAATATCTCGTTAATTTTCTTTTTCATTTTACATTCATTAGACTTATGACCTGGTCGTTTGCAATTCCAGCAAACTACCTTGTCTTTAGTATTCTTAGTATAACGTTTATTTTTTGCATAATATGGATTATTAGGTTTTTTGGTAAAGTTTCTTTTGTTATAAAAGGGTTTTGAATAACTGACTTGTTGCTTATGGTTTAAACGTTTAACTCTAGAGGGTGGATTTAAACGTTCATAACCATATTGTTCACAGAATGAACCCATGGTTAATCCAAATTTTAATTTATCAGTTTTTTGCTTATCTTTATGATCTTGGCATATTTGTAAACCTTCTTTTTTAACAAATGCAAATAATTGCCCATAGGTGATGTTATTCCAAGGAATAGCATCTCCATTTGAATAATCCTTTAATTTACTAATTACTTTTTCTGCAAAGAATGTCGGTAATCCTGAGATAAACCGTTCCTTCCAGAAGGGTTGGTTACAATCGTTTCTTTGGAATATGTTTGCCATAAATATATCTTTATACCACTTAAAATCTCCTAAAGTTAGACATCTAAGATTGGTTAATATTAATTTTTTGCTTACTAATTCTTCTTGTGGGTTACCAATAAAATGCATAGTTATAGTATGGATTAATACTTCTATAGCGTTTTGGATTTCTACCTCTTCAAGGAAGCCATCCGCATCTTCTACTTGTTTAATTTCTACATGATTTAAAATAGAATCTTGAGTAATACGATCTAGTGCATTGTCCCACCAATATTTTAATGCTCCATTAAATCCAGCTATTAATAGAACACATCCTTGTTTATCACTTAAGCCTTTTGCTTTATACGCAATTCCGGCTGTTCCCATTTCTTGGAATAAGTTCATCATTTCATATTCCGAACGACCATCTAAATTCCATTCATATACACCTTCACCGGTATATACGTTTTGTGAGAATTTATGGTGTTCTTCATATAATAAATCTGGTGGAGTATGTTTTGGATAATATGGTTTTCTTGAATTCATAAATTTATTTCTTACTCTATTAATTTTTTGATTAGTTTCTGATTCAATTGATAGGTTATCTTCGTTATGATCTATAGTGTTGATACCTTTACCTTTATCCATATTATCTAAACGTTTGGATATTGATTTGAGTATTTCATTTTCTGGAAATTTGACCTTATGGGTCATAGGTTTGAATAGAGGTTGAGATATTGAAGAGAATGGGTGTTGAATACCATTGTCTAGTTTAGGTTCTAATTTAATTTCTAATTTTGCATCAATATGATCAATCTGTTTAGCTATTGTATATAATATTTGACTTTGATAGTTATTTTGTTCATAAACTGATTTAATATCTGAAACTATAATAGGTTCTTTATCTTCTCTATTAGCTCCAGTTTTAAAGGGTTTTGCTAGTATTTGCCTATCATTTGTTTTAATTTTTAGATCTCTTAATGGAGGATGGATCGATTTCGATTTTTCTCCACTAATAGATTTCCATACTTGACTTAGACTTGTGTATGTGTTAATTGTTCTAAATGGATAATCAATGTTATTAGCTATTGCATATGTTTCAAACCATATGAAGAATGGGATATTGATTTCTTTTCTATTCATACATTTATACCATTCTTCTCTATAGAAGGTGGTTAATTCTTTAGTAAACTTTTTGAAATACCATAATCGTTTCTCTTGATTATCTTCTGAATAAAAGTCTTCTTTAATGTATTGTTTATCAATTTCGAATTTCTTTGAGATAACATTTATTGATTTAAAATCAGAATGAGTAGGTGATGTTGGATAAAGATCAGGTTTAGGTTCTGTGATAGGTGTAGTAAAATTAATTTTTTCTTGATTAATTGATTGTTGAATAATTTCTTCTTCCGATTCAGTACTGGCTTGACCAGACCTAAATTCGGAGAAAGAAGCTCTTGACATATATGGACTAATCCTAGGTGGTAATGGTTCTCTAAAAGATCCGAATTGTAATAATATTTTTCCATCGGTTCTATCTATAATTTTTGAAATACTTTTTTGCTCAAAGTTCCTAGGTGGTTGAGTAATATTAAGTTGCCACTGATCTGGAATAGTAATTTCAGACCATTTTAATTGTTTAGGTGCGTAAGTAGCAGTTGGAGTATCTTTACTATGAATCGCTAAAATAGTGGTTTCACCTTTTTCATCTTGTAATAAACATCTAGGATTAAACTCAGATGTTGATTGTTTAAAGTATACACGGTACAATAATAAGTATCCATGTCTTTCATGTTCAAATTTCATTTCTGGTAAATGGATATTTAGAACTAAAGTATTGAGTATAGTTGGATCATGTAAACTTACTTGATAATTTGGTGCGCAGTTAAAGTAAACTGCTCCGTTGCATAAGTTCGATTGAACGGCTCCCAATAGAGAGTCTTCAAATTTGAGTAAAGTCCTATCCCTTAATAACATAAGAATAGGTGAATCAATATCAGTTCTTAATAATGGTTTAATTGCTATTTGGATTAAACCGAAGTGAAGATAATTAAATCCTTTTTGTTTATATTTATCTAAGGTTATTGAAGATAATAATTTAATTTCTTCAAACTCGTTTCTAAGTGAAAGAGTTTGTTCATGTTCTTTTATTGAATAAGCAGTTCTAAAATCAAAAGTACCGATTTGATAAATAATTTCAGGATTAATATGAGGTAATTGATTTTGCATAATAGATTGATTAAACGAAGTAATTTTTGACATAATTTCCCTTGAATTAATCATATGCGAAACAGATGATCTTTCTTGCTTATTTTTAAAATACTTTCTAATCGTAGATGCCATGGTGACTCAATCTATATCTAGACTCATTAAGAATTTCACTAACCAAGGAATAGACTCTCAAAGCGGCTTACCAACGGTCTTACTGCCCCACGGGACTTAATGCCTGGAACACCAGCTCTCCAGAGGGTTCTAGAACTAGGGTAGTGGATCCTAAACAGATCTAGGGTTTAGACTGGGTTAGGATAGAATCTAAGATTTTGAAAACGTTTTAAAAATAAAACAAGGTTTCAAATCCGCTATAGCAGATGAAATCCGGGATACTATCGACGAATGAGGGTACAAACACGAGGGAGTGCAACCACACGATAAGTCGAAGGAGCCAGTATTGTCCGAAGACTCAGGGTTCCCGTTGTCTTGACTAAAGGCTTCCGCGGTAGAATGACCTTTTTAGTTAAGACTAATTATTTCTTTTGCTTAAACGTTTTTGATTCCTTTAAAAATCAAAACGGTTTTAGCCTACTTGGCTCTGATACCAAAATGAACAGGATCGGATAATCAGAATTTCTGATTTGCAAGATCGGATAAACCGTAAGCAAAGAGCATACTATTATTGATTAACCGGAATAGTAAAGTCGGAATAGTAAAAAGAAAGATGGAAACTAGAAATAAGAACGGAATCTGGGTAAAACTTGATATATTTCTTGAAAATAGTTTACAAAATAAGTTCAAACTTTGAATACAAAGGATGAAGATTGAAATACTAACTTGAATAACTAAGGAGAAAATATTGATAGAGAGAGAGTGAAGAATTTAGAGAGATGCTCTAAATTGGCTTGCCCTTTTGGTGAGGTCTTGAGTCTCCAGGTCAAATTTCCAGAAAATGAAATACTCAAATCAATATCCAAACGTTTAGATAATATGGATAAAGGTAAAGGTATCAACACTATAGATGATAACGAAGATAACCTATCAATTGAATCAGAAACTAATCAGGAAATTAATAGAGTAAGAAATAAAATTATGAATTCAAGAAAACCATATTATCCAAAACATACTCCACCAGATTTATTATATGAAGAACACCATAAATTCTCACAAAACGTATATACCGGTGAAGGTGTATATGAATGAAATTTAGATGGTCGTTCAGAATATGAAATGATGAACTTATTCCAAGAAATGGGAACAGCCGGAATTGCGTATAAAGCAAAAGGCTTAAATGATAAACAAAGATGTGTTTTATTAATAGCTAGTTTTAATGGAGCATTAAAATATTGGTGGGATAATACACTAGATCGTATTAGTCAAGATTCTATTTTGAATCATGTAGAAATTAAGCAAGTAGAAGATGCGGATGGCTTCCTTGAAGAGGTAGAAATCCAAAACGCTATAGAAGTATTAATCCATACTATAACTATGCATTTCATTGGTAACCCACAAGAAGAATTAGTAAGCAAAAAATTAATATTAACCAATCTTAGGTGTCTAACCTTAGGAGATTTCAAATGGTATAAAGATATATTTATGGCAAACATATTCCAAAGAAACGATTGTAATCAACCCTTTTGGAAAGAACGGTTTATCTCTGGATTACCATCATTCTTTGCAGAAAAAGTAATCAACAAACTAAAAGATTATTCAAATGGAGATGCTATTCCTTGGAATAACATCACCTATGGGCAATTATTTGCATTTGTTAAAAAAGAAGGTTTACAAATATGCCAAGACCATAAAGCTAAGCAAAAAACTAATAAGTTAAAATTCGGATTAACCATGGGTTCATTCTATGAGCAATATGGTTATGAAAGATTAAATCCACCTTCTAGAGTTAAACGCTTAAAGCATAAACAACAAATTAGTTATTCAGAACCCTTTTACAATAAAAGAAATTTTACTAAGAAACCTCATAATCCATATTATGCAAAAAATAAACGTTATACAAAGAATACTAAAGACAAGGTAGTTTGCTGGAATTGCAAACGACCAGGTCATAAGTCTAATGAATGTAAAATGAAAAAGAAAATTAACGAAATATTCAAAGATCAACCTGACATTCAAGATAAATTAACCAAATTACTTATTTCTAATTCAGAAACAAGTAACACTAGTAATGAAACTAATGATGAAAATAACCTAGATATAATAGAAAACTCTAGCGACTCTACAACCGAATCTCAAGAGTTAATAGATGATTTATGCAATTGTAAACAAATAAATGTTATAACAAAAGAAGTAGATAAGAAATTTCTATTAGACATTATAGATAAAATAGATGATCCGGAAACTAAAAAGGATTATCTAATGAAATTAAAAGAAATTATTCAGCAAGAAAATCAATTATCAACACCCGAACCATTTAGTTTAAACAAGGTATTTCAAAAATATCCAACCCAGAGTTTATTCAAACAAGTAACTACGGGAGAATTACAAAATGAAATTAAACAATTAAAATCACAAGTAAAAGAACTTCAGATAGCAGTTAATCAACAACATCTAGATCAACTTCAAATTAATGCAAAATTATCATTGATAGAATTAAAAGATTTAAAAAATAAAAATATTACTTCAAAATCTAAAGCTTCTTCTAGTAAGCAAGTACAAGAAGAAGAAGATAAGCAAGAAAATGATAATGAATATATTCAAATCATAAACAAAATAAACTATCAAAAATGGTATACGCAAATAACTTTGCATATAAATCATGATTATCAAATAAATATAATAGCCTTATTAGATACAGGAGCAGATTATAATTGTATTAAAGAAGAACTTATACCAACTAAATATTATGAGAAAACCACCGAAAGACTTAGTGGTGCTAACGGTAGTAGTTTAAAAGTTAATTATAAATTACCCAATGTAAGAATATACAATAGAGGTTATTGTTTTAAAAACCAATTTATATTAGTAAGAAACTTAACCCAAGAAGTTATTTTAGGAACCCCATTCTTTACTCAAATTTACCCATTTAAAGTTAATCAAGAAGGTATCACAACTAAAGTAGTAGGTGCTAAATTGTTATTTAAGTTTTTGTCACCTATCAAAACTAAAGAAGTAATGGAATTACAACAACATACTATCCATAAAACTATAAATTTAATAACTAATAAGAAAAAGCATATTCAACATCTTCAAGAAGAAATATCCTATAAAAGAATTGAAGAACAATTATCAAACCCTCAAGTAATCAATAAAATTAAAAAATTAGAAAATGATCTACTTACCCAAGTTTGTTCAGAAATTCCGAATGCATTTTAGGAAAGAAAGCAACACATAGTTCAATTACCTTATGAAAAAAATTTTAATGAAAGAAATATTCCAACAAAAGCTAGACCTATCCAAATGAATCATGAATTATTAGAAACTTGTAAAAAAGAAATTCAAGATTTGATAAGCAAGAAATTAATTAGGCCATCCAAATCCCCTTGGTCTTGTTTGGATTTTTATGTTAATAAACAAGCAGAAAAGGAACGAGGAGTTCCAAGATTAGTTATCAATTATAAACCACTGAATGAAGTATTACAATGGATTAGATATCCAATACCCAATAAAAGAGATCTGTTAAAGAGATTATACAATGCAAAAATATTCAGTAAATTTGATATGAAGTCTGGATTTTGGCAAATTCAGATAGATGAAAAAGATAAGTATAAGACGGCATTCACTGTCCCATTTGGACATTATGAATGGAATGTTATGCCATTTGGTCTTAAAAATGCATCTTCTGAATTCCAGAATATAATGAACAATATATTCAATAATTACTCAACATTTACAATCGTTTACATAGACGATGTCTTAATCTACTCCAACTCAATAGATCAACACTTCAAACATTTACATACATTTTTACAAATAATCAAGAATCATGGTTTAGTAGTTTCGGCTAAAAAGATGCATTTATTCCAGACTAAGATAAGGTTCTTAGGACATAATATATATCAACAAACTATAACCCCTATTTCAAGATCAATAGAGTTTGCGGATAAATTCCCAGACGAAATAAAAGAAAAACAACAATTACAAAGATTTTTAGGATGTTTGAATTATATCTTAGACTTCCTTCCTAATATTAGGAAAACTATCCAACCCCTATTCCAACGTCTGCAAAAAACCCCTGTTCCATGGTCTAGTTTGCATACTAGTCTAGTTCAGGAAGTTAAACAAAAGATTAGGACTTTACCATGCCTAGTCATTCCTCATCCTGATGCAGCTATGATAGTAGAAACAGATGTTTCTGAATTAGGTTTCGGAGGAATCCTTAAGCAAACCCTTCCAAGCAATAACCATGAGTCTATAGTTAGATTTCATTCAGGTGTCTGGTTAGGACCACAGAAAAACTACTCCACCATTAAAAAAGAAGTTTTATCCATAGTCAATTGTATTTCAAAGTTTCAAGATGATTTAATAAACCAAAAGTTTTTATTAAGAGTTGATTGTAAATCAGCTAAAGAAAATTTAAAACAAGATGTTAAAAATTTAGTTTCAAAACAAATCTTTGCCAGGTGGCAAGCTATTTTATCGGCTTTCGATTTTGATATAGAATATATAAAAGGAGAAAATAATTGTTTACCCGATTTCCTAACTCATGAGTATTTACAGAGACAATCAAATATCCAAAATGAGTGAAATACAGAGTGATTCCAAGAAAAAGAAGCCTATGTCTGCTTCTGATTATATCAAGTCTCAACCATCTATGCAAGGGTCAACTTCAAATCCATCTACTCAAAACAAGTTCTCAGCATTAGCTGAGTTTCCTCCACTCTCTTATGCAAAAGCCGTAAAACCAACGGTACCAATCCAACCATTACCCAAAAAGACAGATTACATCCAAAAGGCCCAAGCCCAACACATCATGACCACAAATTATACCAAACCAATCCCTTTGAAGGAATTACAATCCTTCACAGACCGCCTTTTTTACCCAACCAGCCTTTGGTTAACTGATAATGTCAACAAAGATCGAATGTTCTATGAATTCATCTTAGTTGACACCAAGTCAGTAGAAATTACCCATTACCCTGACCCACATAATCCTACCATAACCAAATACTCAACCTGCAAATTCCTTCGAGTTTGTAGTATTCAAGACTTGAATCTTATCCATCACCAAGTTTCCAAACCATTCTCTACCCCAGGCTACCATTTACCAGGTTTTACCTACATGGATTACCAAAACGCCTTATTCAACACCTTTTACCTCTACCCAAGAGACCATTCATGGTTCTTTTCCTTTGATAAAACCTGTCCTAAGCAATTTCCAAACATAAGTACCAAAGAAAACCTAATCCATTCACCTTCTTCATCGACAAGCTCGAAGAAGAAACGTACCAACAAGCTTAAGCAACTTCTTAAGGAACTTATGGATTCTGACTCATCTGACGATGACGAAGAAATCACTCAATTATCCAAAACTATGGATCCTCTTGAAGGCCCATTGGGCCAAGATCCATTTGAAGATTAATCAAAATGGTTTTCTTAACACCTGGTATTAATTTACCAAAGTTAAGGCTACTCCAGAGCAAACGGCTACTGAAAAAAAAAAAAAAAAAAAACGTTATTGCAGGAGTATTTTCGAAAAGGACGAAACGAGATTAAAATTATGCCAATAGGGCGATTCCAGACGAATTCCCGCTTTCACTTTGCTATGTGATTTACTGATTAAAGAAGAAATGTTTTTGATTTATTTACATTTTTAGTTACTTTTTTGTATTTAAATATGAGTGAGTGACATTCTAGCACCCTTTTTAAAAAGTTGTGACACTTGCACAAGTGTTCTATAGTTCTTGGTGAAAAGTTGTGACATTTTAACACTTATTTGCTTACTGGGCAACTTTTTTTTTTAAGTTCTTGGTGAGTTTTGTGATTTTTTTGCCCTTGGGAAGTCAAAACATATAACAAAAGAGGGGGACTAAATAGAATAATTACCACATAACTCTTTATAAACTACTATAGAACATTTTTTTGTTCATGTAGAAAACATATAATCGGACTACTCTTAATTTTATTCTTTTAAAATTTAACCACTATAAAATTTACATTGCCCCAAGTTTTCAGTTCTTATGTTACATGAGACGACATGCATTGACGTTATCGTCATTAAACATATTACTAACTCTGTCATCTCCACGAGAACTACGGGAATATTACCATGTTGTTCCGTACCATTGTAGCCATGTCTATAATAGTTATAGCTCTCTTTAAACTCTTTCGAAGGATCTACGAAATAGTTTTGAGTAGATGTGAAGTAAAGTGGAGGCTCAGGGTATGGCCAAAACTCAGCTCTCTTCCCAGCTCGTCTCACGGTTTTGAGCACTTTGTTTCTGTCAACGTAACCCACAACTCTAACTCTTCCCAATTCTCTATCCACCTCCACTGAATCAACTCCTACAATTTCAATCGAATTCATTACATCTAATCTTGACTTTAACCAGATAAATGATTGTTTATGTATATATGGGTTTAACTCATTTGTTACCTCGGAGTTTGGAGATTGCGTTCCTAACGATCCTGACGCAACCAGTGCAACACATTCTGACTTTGAGCTCAACCGTCTAGTAGTCCATGAGCCACGTATGTCAAACTCAAAAACATTAGTTTTCTTATCACTACAAGAAAACAGCCGGAATCAGACGGAAAAACCTATAGGAAATCCGTCGGAAAACGCAAAATTCGTCAGAAATCCGTCGGTTTTTACGGTCTGAACTATGTCGTCGAAATTAAAAACCGCGTCGGAAATCCGTCTGAATTTCCAACAGATTTCCGATGGAATCTAGTTTCTGGACATCCGTCGCGAATCCGTCGGAAATCCGTCGGGTTCCCGTCGGAAATATTTCGATGGGAACCCAACGGAATTCCAATGTTTTAAAACCGACGGTGACCGATAGATTACCGACGTAGTTCCGACGGATAAAAACCGACAGATTTCCTACGGATCTAGACACCGACGGATTTCTGACGAAATTCCGATGTTTTTGAACCGAAGGAGACCGACAGATTCCCGACGTATTACCGAAGGATAAAAACTGACAGATTTCCGACGGATCTAAAAACTGACAGATTTCCGACGGAATTCGAAGTTTTTTTTTAATATAATAATTTGAAAAATCAATAAATGTATTAATTTTAAGAAAATTAAATTTAAAAAAAAAGAAATGAAAATTAAAATTGAATTGTATTGAAAATTAAAATTGAATATTATTGAAATTTTTTAATAATTCAAAAAAAAAAACAGAAAATTGTTTCTAATCTGAAAATGAAACTAAACGCCCGGTCGAGGTGGTGGATATTGCGAAAAGAATTCGTTCATCCGTTGGATCATCGCTTGTTGATCAACTTCATATTTCGCCTGTTGCGCTTCTCCGGCCTCTCTAAGGCGTTGCATATCCGCCTTCATCTCCTCCATTTCAGCGTCTCTCTGTGCGAGCTTCACCCTAAGATCGTCGCTAGGATCTCCGTAAAACCGTGAAGTAGCCGAGTAAGATGCAGAATCGTCCGGAAGACCAAACACCCGACCTTTGGTCTTCGGAGTACACTGCAGAAATGAAAAGTTGAATAAATATTTGAAATTAAATAAAAATTGATTAAAATTTTAAAATTTACTTACCTCGTAGACGAATTCGTTGATCTTTTCGATCGGGACTTCGGTGAGAGACGGAGTTCCTTCAACGATTGGTTGAGTAATAAGATACTCATCACCCATCTTCCTGACGTTGTCAACGATCTCCTGAGCTACACCATCTTGGATTTCATTGGTGTTCTTGTTGGTGTGTGCAACTTCGATCAATCTGAGGGCAGAAGGTTATCTTTCCAAAACTACAAAATTAACAAATATAGTAAATATTTTGAATATAAAATTGAAAAAACAACATATTGATTAAACCAAAAACTTACAAGTTGTTTCGCCTTTGTGACCAAACTGGTTGCTCCTAGATTGTGTGTCGCCTTACCCTTTCCTTTGCGATCGCTGTTCCGGCACACAGAGTGGGTTGTGGAGCTAGCCTTCATAGCGTCTTCACTCCAGTACGCAATCAACCTGTTCCATAGGGCCGAGTTCATAACCAACTCCCTTGGAACAAGATTCCTCGACCACAACCCCTTCCATTATTGCCGCTTTTTTGTGGAACTCCCTTCTAACCAAAGCGGTAATGTGACTCTCCCAAGTAAATTCTTACTGAAAAAAATAAAAATTAAATTAAAATAAAGTAATAAACTATTAAAATTCAAAGTAAACAATAAAGAAAATGAAAAACTGACCGCAAATTGTCGAAACCACATTTTCTGCTCTTCTAAGGGCATTTGGGTGTACGTCGGATACGGATGCTGAAGCAATCCATTAAGCATCCGGTTGATAGACTTGGAAATCCTATTTCTCGAATCTTTAAACCTTCAAAACAAATTGTTTTGTAGACTTTAAATAGTTTATAAAAAAATATTAAATAAAATTAAATATTTTTAAATAGGAAAATCAGACATATCATGTGTCTGTGCCAACACAATCCGGATGAAAACGAGTGAATTTCTCTCGTCCAGGTAAAGCAACGAAGTCCTCGACGCTCATTTCTGAGGGTGCAGTAGAGGGTGGTGTCGATGCAGGAGTGGATGGTACAGGTGATGCGGTGTCCGGAATATGGGTAGACGCCGTAGAATGACTCCTCGCAACTCCCCTACCCCTACCGGAACCTCGACGTACTCGGCTCCGAGAACCCTCGTAATATAATCCGTAATCCCTTATAAATTTTTAAAACGAAATTATTTTTTTTAAAATTAATTAAAATAAATATAAATGTCTAAAATAATTATAAATTTCTAAAAAATGATTATAAATTAATAAAAATGATTATAAATTTGTAAAAATGATTATAAATTTCTAAAATGATTATAAATTTCTAAAAAATGATTATAAATTTTTAAAAATGATTACAAATTAATAAAAAGCATTATAATTTTATTAAAACAAATTTATAATTTATTCTAATCTAAATAAATAATGTAAAGTAAAAAAAAATTAAAAATTCTCCAAAGTTAAAAATTCTCCAAAATAATATAACAAATTCTCCAAATTCAATAACATAACAAATTCTCCAAAGTTAAAAAATTAAATCTAACCATAGAAATTCTAGAACTACCAGTAGAAAACATAAATCTAACATCCAATAACATAAATTTAACATCCAAAAACTTAAATCTTACATCCAACAACCTAAATCTAACATCAATCTTAAAACCTTAGAAATATTTAAATTTTAGAGTTTTGGAAACTTACAAATTGGATGGAATTGATGGATTGTTAGACATCTTGATGATTGAGCCAAAAAAATTTGTCTAATCGGAGCAAAAGTCGATGGAGAAATCGGAGGTTTTAGTTTTTTTTTTAGTTTCGCGTTTTAGACCCGCGAGGAAGAAGAAGACATTATTTATCAAAGAATTCCGACGGATTTTCTGTCGGAATCTTATAATATTAAATGAAACGCGGTCTCGGGAAGATTCCAGCCTAAAATTTCACGTATCCGTCAGAAATCCGTCGGTAATTTCCGACGGATTTCCGACAGATACGCGAAATTTTAGTTTCCCGGAAAATAAAAATTTAATTTGCCGTGTAATATTTTGCGTATCCGTCGGAAATTCGTCAGAAATTACCGACGGATACGCAAAATTTTAGGCTGGAATCTTCCTGAGACTGCGTTCGTGGTCGTTTACGATCCGTTTCTATTGAAATATGTTTGTAGTATGCTTTGTTACTCATTTCAATGATAAAATATAAACAAATACATTGTTACAAATGAAATATATGAAATTAGAAAACTTTAGTTGTTATGGTTATAAATCATCGTTTTAAGATATGTATCATTGTCTAACATGTAGACATGATAATCGAGATTTTTCTGATTTTGATATATATGATATGTTACAAGGTATATGTTAGTATTTCATCATTGGAACGAGTAACAAACCATACTACAAACATATTTCAAGAGAAACGGATCGTAAACGACCACGAACGCAGTCTCGGGAAGATTCCAGCCTAAAATTTCGTGTATCCATCGGAAATCCGTCGGTAATTTCCTAAGGATTTCCGATGGATACACGAAATATTACGCGGCAAATTAAATTTCCGACAGGTTTGTGGTTATATGTGTCTCGGTTTAAGGATTGACTGATATTGGCTGGCGAAGAAAAAATGTCATTTCCTTCGGAAATCAGTCGACAATTTCCGACGGATACGTGTAATTTGGTTTTGGATGTTTTTTGTATAGTATTTTTTATTGGTTTTTTGGTTTTTTTTTGGTTGTTTTTTTATTATTTGGGTTTGTTTATGAATTTTAATGTTTTTATTTATTTATGGTTTTGTGGTTTTAATTTTTATAAAATGTAATATTTAAAATACGAAATAAAAATACAAAATATAAATAAAAACAAATGTTCATAATGTACTAATCTGAATCAGATAATGATCTTTCAGAAGGAATATCGTCTTCGGCCTCTTCAAATTCTCCAAGTTCTTCCTCTGATTCTGAATGAACTCTATCATCACCAATTTCCGTTAAATCAACCACAAGGAATGTATCAAAAGAATGCTCAACATGATCTATTGGAACACTTCTAGTTGGTTGTAAAGCATCGTGGTCAGAAACTCCATAAATTTTTCCTCTTGGATTAATTGGAGTCACTGTAATCCAACACTACAAGAAATCAACCGCAATTCCGACGGTATTTCCGACGGAATTAATATCCGTCGGAAAATACCGACGGAATTCCGACGGATTTTTGACGGATTTGAAAATTTTAATATCCGTCGGAATTCCGTCGGTATTTTCCGGATTACCATCCGTCGGTTCCTGCTCAATAATCCGTCGGTTTACCGTCGGAAATTTCCGACGGATTCCGACGGATTAATATCCGTCGGAAAATTTGAACGTTAATATAGCCGTTGTTATAGCCGTTATTATAGCCGTTAAATTCCGATGGATTTCCGACGGAAAGCGTTATTATATATATGTTACCATACTTCGCCAATCAATCACGACAACAAAATTAGACCCAATAATTGTTTAAAAATCGTGGTAGAGAGAGTGTCATCTTCTAGAGATTTCAGATCGTGGAAGAATGACGAAATGTTAGATCCGGAGTCGAAGTTATTAAACGATGGTTATGCACGAGGGATATGCGAGTTCATGGTCATGTAGAAATCAACCACGAGTGAAAACAAGTGGTAAGATGAAATGTCCATGTTCAATTTGTCGCAATTCTCGTAATGTTAAGATAGAATTAGTATGGCATCACTTGTATAGCAATGGATTTATGCCGGGTTACAAGATTTGGTATCTACATGGAGAAAGAAATTTTGAATATGGTAGTAGTAGCAGTGAACCCTATGTTGCGGATAGCTTAGGAGAACATAGAACGGAAGTAGATTTTGGTGTTGGTACCGTTGAGATGGTGAATGATGCGTTTAGAGAGAATTTGTCTTCGACCATAATAGATGAGGATAGGGTTGAAGAACCAAATGTAGAAGCTAGAAGATTTTTTGATATGTTAGACGCAGCGAAGCAGCCATTATATGATGGGTGTAGAGATGGTCATTCACCTTTATCATCTGCTAGTAGAATGATGACCATTAAGACGGACTTCAATTTGGCAGAGGAATGTGTTGATGCGATTGCAGATATGGTGAAAGATCTTTTGCCTGAAGATAATCTTGCACCGGCATCATACTACGAGGTACAGAAACTTGTAGGTGGTCTTGGTTTGCCGTATCAAGTAATAGATGTGTGCATCGACAATTGTATGATATATTGGAGAGAAGATGAAGACAGGAGAAGTTGTCGATTTTGTCGTAAACCACGGTTTCAAGATACTAGTGGGAGAGTTCCAATTCCATTTAAACGTATGTGGTACTTACCGTTGACTTCGAGATTGAAGAGGTTATATCAATCTGAGCGCGCAGAGCAAAATGAGATGGCATGCGAGAACATCGTCAAGATGGAGAGATTACATCATCCGGACGCTAAAGCGTGGAAACATTTTCAATCCATGTATCCGGATTTTGCGTATGAGAGAAGAAATGTGTACCGGGGTTATGTACAGATGGTTTCAACCCATTTGGAAAGCATGGAAGGCAGTATTCGTTGTGGCCCGTAATCGTAACACCGTACAATTTGCCCCCTGGTATGTGCATGCGTCGAGAGTTTTTATTTCTCTCTGTTCTTGTTCCCGGCCCTGAGCATCCAAAGAGATCACTAGATGTATTCCTCCAGCCATTGATCTATGAGTTACAAATGCTATGGAGTCACGGTGCTGAAGTGTTTGATGTTTCGCGCCAGCAGAATTTTAGGATGCGGGCGGTTCTTATGTGGACCATTAGTGATTTTCCAGCATATGGAATGTTATCTGGATGGACAACTCATGGAAGACTATCGTGCCCATATTGCTCAGACAACACAGATGCATTCCAATTGAGGAACAGAAGAAAGTCGTGTTGGTTTGATTGCCATAGAAGGTTTCTACCGATGGAGCATCCGTATCGTCGGTCTAAAACTTTATTTACGAAAAATAAACAAGTGTTTGAAGCTCCAATTGATGAGGAAGACGGCTGTATATTATTGGAGCAGTTGAGAGATTTTGGTGCTCCGATGACTTCTGAATGTGGAGGTAATGGACATGAAATTGTGTACGGAGCCGGGGAAGTTCATAATTGGCACAAGAAGAGTATCTTTTGGGAATTGCCTTACTGGAAGGACCATTTATTGAGGCACAACCTCGATGTGATGCATGTTGAAAAGAACTTCTTTGATAACATAATGAATACGGTTTTAAATGTCCCGGGGAAGACAAAAGACAATCTGAAGTCTAGGTTGGACTTGGCAGAGATTTGCGATCGTGATTTTCTTGAAATTCTTCCCAATGGTAAATATCCTTTTGCTCCGTACTGGTTGGATGCACAAAAGAAAAAAGAATTTTTTGATTGGATTCAAGACGATGTCAAATTCACTGATGGATATGTATCTAATCTGCGTAATTAAATCTATGGTGAAGGAAAGTTTATCGGAATGAAGAGTCATGATTGTCATGTTGTGATGCAGCGACTTCTTCCATTCGCTTATGGAGCTCCTTCATAAAGATGTTTATGAAGCAATTGAGGTATAATTATTTTCATGTGTATTTTAAAAATTATTGATATTTTTATTTTATATATATTTAAATTTGTGTTTTTTTATTTGCAGGAGTTGGTGCTTTCTTTCGGATTTATCCATGAGAACACTTACACTTGAGGGGATTCGCAATTTAGAAGCCAATATACCCTTGATCCTTTGCAATCTTGAGAAGATATTTCCGCCGTCCTTTTTTGATGTTATGGAACATCTTCCGATCCACCTCCCCATGAAGCCGCACTTGGTGGTCCTGTTCAATTCCGTTGGATGTATCCTTTTGAGCGGTACATGTTCCATCTTAAGAAGAAGGTTAAAAATTTAAGTCGAGTTGAGGGGTCAATTGTCGCACAGAGCATCAACGAAGAAACCTCACATTTTGCAGAATATTACTTTCCATCGGAAGTTCGTACGAAGAGTAAACGTCCTGCTCGCCACGATGATAGAGGTGAGAAAGCCATGTATCCATTGGTGGTCCCTGACTTGTTTTCGCAAGTTGGTCGAGTAAGTGGAAAAGGGAAGAAACGCAAATTTTCACAACAGGAGTGGACTCACTTGCATAAGTATATCGTAACAAATTGTGAGGAGATGGTGGAGTACGAAAGGTAAAAAACTAAATCTATTTAAATACTAAATTATTTTTTACAACCAACTAATAGGAACCAAAGGTTATATAATGTTGTTTGATTTCAGGCTTTACATGGCAATAATACGTAGCCATTTTCCGGAAAAAACTGAAGAAGAACTTGAACTGCATAAGGAGAACGATTATATTACTTGGTTACAATTTTACGTAAGTAGGCTATAATAGTAATATATAAATGCGAAATTATTATGTTAGTGTTTTATATTAATTTTGTCGATATTATTTTCTTAGGTTAATGAAGGAATTAGAGGTGGCTCAAGTTTTCCGACATGGTTAGTAGAGTTAGTAACTGGCCCAATCTACATTGCGACCTCATATCCTAGGTATTGCAGTAGGGGATTTGCGTTTAGGATTCACGATGAAGGAAGGTCAAGACCAACTGCAGATTATGGGATTTCGGCTCAATCTGGTGATGTTGTCTACTACGGGATTCTGAAAGAAATATTGCTAGTTCGCTACCCAGGGATGTTGGACATGAGGTGCATTGTTTTTATGTGTGAGTGGTATGATCCAGAAGTTGGGCGTGGGGTTAAGGTGAACCAATTTGGCGTCACGTCAAGAATTCTAGAAGAAGACTTCGTACGTATGACCCATTCATCCTAGCATCACAGGCAGACCAGGTTCGGATATTTTAATAAATATTTTATTAAAGTTTTGGGATTCTATTTATCTTTTATTTGACTTCATAACTTACATTTGTTTTTTTTAGGTATGCTATATTCGTTACCCTAGGGTAACACGGCGTCAGATCCTTGGATTACAGTGACTCCAATTAATCCAAGAGGCAAAATTTATGGAGTTTCGAAAGACGATGCTTTACAACCAACTAGAAGTGTTCCAATGGATCATGTCGAGCATTCTTTTGATACATTCCTTGTGGTTGATTTGACGGAAATTGGTGATGATAGAGTTCATTCAGAATCTGAGGAAGAACTTGGAGAATTTGATGAGGCCGAAGACGATATTCCTTCAGAAGGATCATTATCTGATTCAGATTAGTATTTTAACCGCAAACTTTTGTTTTTATTTGAATTTTGTATTTTAATTTGTAATTTAAATATTACAGTTTATAATAATTAAAACCATAACTTACATTAATAAATAAAAACAGTAAAAATCATAAACAAACCAAAATAATTAAAAACATCCTAAATTAAACAAAAAAACCAAAAAAATTTCTATATCCGTCGGAAATTTCCGACGGATTTCCGACGGATAACAAAGGAAAAGAAATCGGCCAATGTCAGTCAATCCTTAAACTGAGACACGTGTAACCACGAATCCGTCGGAAATCCGTCGGAAATTTCCGACGGATTTCCGACGGATTTCCAACGGTTTTGTGGTTTCGTGGTCGTTTACAATCCGTTTCTCTTGAAATATATTTGTAGTAGGGTTTGTTACTCTTTTTAATGATAAAATACTAACATATACCTTGTTACATATCATATATATCAAAATAAAAAAAATCTCAACTATCATGTCTACATGTTACTACATGATACATATCTTATAACGATGGTTTCTAACCATAACAACTAAATTTCTTTGGATTTCGTATAATTCATTTGTAACAATGTATTTGTTTATATTTTATCATTACAATGAGTAACAAATCCTACTACAAACATTTTTCAAAGGAAACGGATTGTAAACGACCACGAAACCTCAAACCCGTTGGAAATCCGTCGGGAATCCGTCGGAAATTGTTCCCGGGAAAATTAATTTTCGCGTATCCGTCGGAAATCCGTCGGAAATTTCCGACGGATTCCCGACGGATACGCGAAATTTAAGGCGGAATCTTCCCGAGACCGCGTGTCATTTAATATTAAATGTTTCCGATGGATTTTCCATCGGAAATCCGTCGGAATTTGTTCATATAAACTTCGTCTTCTTCCTCCCGCATCTGTAACCAAAAACGAAAAAAAAAACCTCAAAAGTTCCGATTTCGACTTCCGATTTCCGTCCGATTGAAGCTCTGATTTCGACATCAATCATCAAGCATCAACATGTCTAACAATCCTCCATCAATTCCATCTAATTTGTAAGTTTCAAAACTATAAAAATTAGAGATTTCTAAGGTTTTAAGATTTATGTTAGATTTAGGTTGTTGGATGTAAGATTTAGGTTTTAGGATGTTAGATTTATGTTATTGGATGTTAGATTTAGGTTTTTTAGTGTTTGATTCAAGATTTCGGTGGTTAGATTTAATTTTTTAATTTTGAGAATTTGTTTTGTTATTTTGGAGAATTTTTTATTTTAGAGAATTTTTTTAGATTAGAATAAATTATATATTTGTTAAGAAAAAATTATATATATTTTTTTAGTAATTTATATTCAGTTTTAAATATTTATAGTTGTTTATAATGTTTTTATTATTAAATAATCAATATTTATTTAAATTTACTTTCCATTATTAATTTATATTGGAGAATTTATTATTAATTTTCTATAAATTTATAAATAATTTTATATAAATTAAAAATAAATTTTGTTAAAATTTATTATTAATTTTCTATAAATTTATAAATAGTTTTTTATAAATTTATAATCATTTGTATTATTAATCATTTTTGAAATTATTAATTATTTTAGGAATTTATAATCATTTTAAAAGTTTTTAATCATTTTTACATTTTTAAAATCATTTGTATAAATTTATAATCATTTCTTTAAAAATTTATAAGGGATTACGGATTATATTACGAGGGTTCTGGGAACCAAGTACGTCGAGGTTCCGGTAGGCGTAGGGGAGTTGCGAGGAGTCAGTCTACGGCGTCTACCCATATTCCGGAGACCGCATCTCCTGTACCATCCCCTGCTGCATCGACACCACCCCCTACAGCACCGTCTGCAATGAGCGTCGAGGACTTCGTTGCTTTACCTGGACGAGAGAGATTCACTCGTCTTCATCCGGATTGTGTTGGGACAGACACATGGTAAGTCTCATTTTCAAATTTTAAACTATTAAATTTTATTAAATATTTTTAATAAACTATTTAAACTCTACAAAACATTTTGTTTTGAAGGTTTAAAGATTCGGGAAATGGGATTTCCAAGTCTATCAACCGGATGCTTAATGGATTGCTTCAGCATCCGTATCCGACGATACAACCAAATGCCGTTAGAAGAGCAGGAAATGTGGTTTCGGCAATTTCTGATAAATTTTTCATTTTCTTTATTGTTTACTTTGAATTTTATTAGTTTATTAGTTTATTTTAATTTCATTTCCATTTTTTCAGCAAGAATTTACTTGGGATAGTCACATTACCGCTTTGGTTAGAAGGGACTTCACAAAAAAGCGGCAATCATGTATTCACGGAAGATGAACGAGTGGAAGGCGTTGTGGTCGAGGAATCTTGTTCCAAGGGAGTTGGTTATGAACCCGGCCCTATGGAGCGGGTTGATAAGCGATCTTGGAGTGAAGACGCTAAAGGCTAGCTCCACAACCCACTCTGCATGCCGGAACAGCGATCGCAAAGGAAAGGGTAAGGCGACGCACAATCTAGGAGCAACCAGTTTGGTCACAAAGGCGAAACAACTTGTAAGTTTTTGGTTTAATCACTATGTTGTTTTTTTAATTTTATATTCAAAATATTTACTATATTTGTTAATTTTGTAGTTTCGGCAAGATGGTGTCCCACCTTCTGCCCTCAAATTGATCGAAGTTGCTCACACCAACAAGACCACCAATGAAATCCAAGATGGTGTAGCTCGGGAGATCGTTGGCAATGTCAGGACGATGGGTGCTGAGTATCTTCTTAGTCAACCAATCATTGAAGGAACCCCGCCTCTCACCGAAGTCCCGATCGAGAAGATCAACGAATTCGTCTACGAGGTAAGTAAATTTTAAAATTTTAATCAATTTTTTTAGCTTTCAAATATTTATTTAACTTTTCATTTCTGCAGTGTACTCTGAAGACCAAAGGTCGGGTCTTTGGTCTTCCCGACGATTCATCATCTTACTCGGCTACTTCACGCTTTTACGGGGATCCTAGCGCCGATTTTCAAGCGAGGCTCGCAGCAAAAGAGGCGGAAATGGAGGAGCTGAAGGCGGATATGCAACGCCTTAAAGAGGCCGGAGAAGCGCGAGAGGCGAAATATGAAGCTGATCAACAAGCGATGATCCAACGGATGAACGATTTCTTTTCGCAATATCCACCACGTTCACCGGGCGTTTAGTTTCATTTTCTTTTGTTATAAACAATTTTATGTTTTTTTTTTTCTTTTTGAATAATTAAAAAATTAAAATAATATTTTATTTTAATTTTCAATACTATTATATTTTATTTTTCATTTCTTTTTTAAAAATTTATTTTTCTTCAAATTAATTGATTTTCAAATTATTATATAAAAAAAAAAAATTTGTAGTCCGTCGGAAATCCGTCGGATTTTTTATCCGTCGGTAATCCGTCGGTTTATATCCGATGGTACTACGTCGGGAATCTGTCGGTCTCTTTCGTTTCAGAAACATCGGAATTCCGTCGGAAATCTGTCGGGACATATTCCGTCGGAAATCCGTCGGAAATGTTCCGATGGATTTCCGACGTAATATATTCCGACCGCTATCCGACGGATTAGCGACGGATTTCCAGAAACTAGATTTCGTCGGAAATCCGTCTAAAATTTCGACGGATTTCCGACGGATTTCAAATTTCCGACGACATAGTTCAGACGGCTTAAACCGACGGATTTCCGACGGAATTGCCGGTTTCCGACGGATTTCCGACGGAATTTTCCGTCTGATTCCGGCTGATTTCTTGTAGTGCAAGGATCTGAACGCCGTGTTACCCTAGGGTAACGAATATAGCATACCTTAAAAAACAAATGTAATTTATGAAGTCAAATAAAACAAAAATAGAATCCAAAAACTGACGTAATATAAAATATTTATTAAAATATCTGAACCTGGTCTGCCTGTGATTGTAGGATGAATGGGTCATACGTACGAAGTCTTCTTCTAGATATTACTGACGTGACGCCAAATTGGTTCACCTTAACCCCACGCCCAACTTCTGGATCATACCATTCACACATAAAAATAATGCACCTCATGTCCAACATCCCTGGGTAGCGCACTAGCAATATTTCTTTGAGAATCCCGTAGTAGACAACATCACAAGATTGAGCCGAAATACCATAATCTGCAGTTGGTCTTAACCTTCCTTCATCGTGAATCCTAAACGTAAATCCCCTACTGCAATACCTAGGATATGAGGTCGCAATGTAGATTGGGCCAGTAACTAACTCTACTAACCATGTCAGAAAAACTGATCCACCTCTAATTCCTTCATTAACCTAAGAAAATAATTTCCACAAAATTAATATAAAACACTTACGTAATAATTGAAGGCATTTATATATTAATCTTATAGCCTACTTACGTAAAATTGCAGCCAAGTAATATAATCGTTCTCCTTATGCAGTTCAAGTTCTTCTTCAGTCTTTTTCGGAAAATGGCTACGTATTATTGTCATGTAAAGCCTGAAATCAAACAACATTATATAACTTTTGAAAGCTAATACTTATGTATAAAATAATTTAGTATTTAAATAGATTAAGTTTTTTACCTTTCGTACTCCGCCATCTCCTCACAATTTGTTACGATATACTTATGCAAGTGAGTCCACTCCTGTTGTGAAAATTTTTGTTTCTTCCCTTTTCCACTGACTCGACCAACTTGCGAAAACAACTGAGGGACCACCACGGGATACATGGCTTTCTCACCTCTATCATCATGGCGAGCAGGACGTTTACTCTTCGTATGAACTTCCGATGGAAAGTAATATTCCGCAAAATGTGAGGTTTCTTCGTTGATGCTCTGTGCGATAATTGACCCCTCAACTCGATTTAAATTTTTAACCTTCTTCTTAAGATGGAACATGTACCGCTCAAAAGGATACATCCAACGGAATTGAACAGAACCACCTAGTGCGGCTTCATGGGGGAGGTGGATCGGAAGATGTTCCATAACATCAAAAAAGGACGGCAGAAATATCTTCTCAAGATTGCAAAGGATCAAGGGTATATTGTCCTCTAAATTGCGAATCCCCTCAAGTATAAGTGTTCTCGTGCATAAATCCCAAAAGAAAGCACCAACTCCTGCAAATAAAAATACACAAATTTAAATATATATAAAATATAAATATCAGTAATTGTTAAAATACACATGAAAACGATTTATACCTGCAATTGCTTCGTACACATCTTTATGAAGGAGCTCCGCAAAAGCAAATGGAATAAGTCGCTGCATCACAACATGACAATCATGACTCTTCATTCCGATAAACTTTCTTTCTCCATAGTCGATGCAATTACGCAGATTAGATGCATATCCATCAGTGAATTTGACATCGTCTTGAATCCAATCAAAATTTTTTTTTTCTTTTGTGTATCCAACCAGTACGGAGCAAAAGGATATTTACCATTGGGAAGAATTTCAAGAAAATCACGATCGCAAATCCCTGCATAGACTTCAGATTGTCTTTTTTCTTCCCTGGTACATTTAAAACCGTATCCATTATGTTATCAAATAAGTTATTTTCAACATGCATCACATCGAGGTTGTGCCTCAATAAATGGTCCTTCCAGTAAGGCAATTCCCAAAAGATACTTTTCTTGTGCCAATTATGAACTTCCCCGGCTCCGTAAACAGTTTCATGCCCATTACCTTCACATTCAGAAGTCATCGGAGCACCAAAATCTCTCAACTGATCCAATAAAGTATTGCCGTCTACCTCATCAACTGGAGCTTCAAACACATGTTTATTTTTCGTAAATAATATTTTAGACCGACGATATGGATGCTCCATCTGTAGAAACCTTCTATGGCAATCAAACCAACACGACTTTCTTCCGTTCCTCAATTAGAATGAATTTGTGTTGTCTTCGCAATATGGGCACGATAGTTTTCCATGAGTTGTCCATCCATATAACATTTCATATGCTGGGAAATCGCTAATGGTCCACATAAGAACCGCCTGCATCCTAAAATTCTGCTGACGCGAAACATCAAACACTTCAGCACCGTGACTCCATAACATTTGTAACTCATAGATCAATGGCTGGAGGAATACATCTAGTGATCTCTTCGGATGCTCAGGGCTGGGAACAAGAACGGAGAGAAATAAAAACTCTCGACGCATGCACATACCAGGGGCAAATTGTACGGTGTTACGATTACGGGCCACAACGAATACTGCCTTCCATGCTTCCCAAATGGGTTGAAACCATCTGTACATAACCCGAGGTACATATTTCTTCTCTCAAACGCAAAATCCGGATACATGGATTGAAAATGTTTCCACGCTTTTGTATCCGATGGATGTGTAATCTCTCCATCTTGACGATGTTCTGCATGCCATCTCATTTGCTCTGTCGTGCTCTCAGATTGATATAACCTCTTCAACCTCGAAGTCAACGGTAAGTACCACATATGTTTAAATGGAATTGAAACTCTCCCACTAGTATCCTGAAACCATGGTTTACGACAAAATCGATAACTTCTCCTGTCTTCATCTTCTCTCCAATATATCATATAGTTGTCGATGCACACATCTATTACTTGATATGGCAAACCAAGACCACCTACAAGTTTCTGTACCTCGTAGTATGATGCCGGTGCAAGATTATCTTCAGGCAAAAGATCTTTCACCATATTTGCTATCGCATCAACATATTCCTCTGCCAAATTGAAGTCCGTCTTAATGGTCATCATTATACTAGCAGATGATAAAGGTGAATGACCTTCTCTACACCCATCATATAATGGCTGCTTCGCTGCGTCTAACATATCAAAAAATCTTCTAGCTTCTACATTTGGTTCTTCAACCCTATCCTCATCTATTACGGTCGATGGCAAATTCTCTCTAAACGCATCATTCACCATCTCAACGGTACCAACACCAAAATCTACTTCCGTTCTATGTTCTCCTAAGCTATCCGCAACATAGGGTTGACTGCTACTACTACCATAATCAAAATTTCTTTCTCCATGTAGATACCAAATCTTGTAACCCGGCATAAATCCATTGCTATACAAGTGATGCCATACTAACTCTATCTTAACATTACGAGAATTACAACAAATTGAACATGGACATTTCATCTTACCACTTGTTTTCACTCGCGGTTGATTTTCAGCAACGGCCATGAACTCGCATATACCTCGTGCATAACCATCGTTTAATAACTTCGACTCCGGATCAAACATTTCTTCATCCATCCACGATCTTAAATCTCTAGAAGATGACATATATCTCTACACGTTTTTTTAGAATTGTTGGGTAGAATTTTGTTGTTGTAATTGAATGGAGAAGTATGGTAACATATATATAATAACGCTTGTCGTCGGAAATCCGTCGGAATTTAACGGATATAATAACGGCTACAACAAAGGCTATATTAACGTTCAAATTTTCCGACGGATTTCTGACAGGAACCGACGGATTACTATCCGTCGGAAAAATCCGACGGTAAACCGATGGATTTCCGACGGAATTAACAATTTTAATTTCTGTCGAAAATCTGTCGGAAATCCGTCGGAAATGCCGTCGGTTTTGCGGTATATTTCTTGTTAGATATATAAATGGAAAAATTAGGTTTTGTACGATATGTACGTAGTATCAAAAGGATCGATAGAAAATATTGCGAACATAGAAAGCTAGATGATTGTGACAATTTATCCAATTCACAAATTTTTATAAACCAATCCGTTATGCCAAAGGCAAATAAAATAAATGAAACCAAAGCTAAAATTGGTCAAACATAGAATCAATCAAAACCTTTAGACAAATTGTATTGGGATGAACATCTGAACCAAATTATCATCATACCTAAAATTTATATAAACACATTGGTTCTACAATTAGTAGGCGAAAATCAAACACGGTAGTCCAATAAACCGGTAATCACTCACTTTTAAAAAGTTTATTTTTATTATATATACATATATATAGTTTAAAATATTATGTAAGCTACCTTACGATAAAAAATAAATAAATCATTATAGTCTTCATTAAGAATTAAATTTATTTATGTGTGTATGAGTATCGATTTGATTTGAAAAAACAAACCAAAAGTCAAACCAAAGTTGAATATATATCGGCTCCAACTCGATAACAATTATCTCTAATCGAAACTAAATCAAATGATTCAAACTAAACCGACCGGAAACCAAATGGTCATGCCTATGATGATTTCTGTTGCGGTTAGGGGACAATGGGCAATGTATATTTAAAGAAAGGAAAACAAAAAATTAACCTGCAAAGAAAGTGGACGTTTCTTAGACATCCTGAAGTAGCTTATATGTGTGGTGGTTCTTGGATTAGACAAATGACGACGTCGAAAGAAGAAAATTCGTTTAAAGATAGATACAATGGACCCTAGACTTTTCACTATCAAGGAAGACATGCATGCATCTACGATGGAATATTTTAGAAAGAACATAGAAATATTGGATTCAATATACATACATGCACGATGGGAATATATATAGAGAGATAGATATATAGATGAAAACTTTGGAGAAAGGAGAAGTTGAGACACATTGCGACATGAGTAAACAAGAGACTAAACTTAATTACGGAAAGGAATATGCAGAATTTGAGATGATGATGTTATGTAAGCAAAGTAAGCAGCTTTTTTGTTGTCACATCTCGTGATCTTTCGACGCTCTTGCACACTTGTGTTTTATTTCTTTGTTATTTGTTAATGTTGTTAAGCTGTTTTAGTTAGAGGCAGAGTTTGGCCTTATGACGAGGAAAAGTATATGTACACGTTCTGACGTTCATAAGAAAACTATTAACTAATTTTGATACAATCAAAGAAAAAATATGATATATATATATATATGTGTGTGTATATACACACATATGCATGTCCGAAGAATTGTTAGATTGTTCTTCTTGTCGCGAACGCCAAGGCGAACAAAGAAAACTCTTACATCGGGAACATGTAACAACTAATCATGAAACAACAAAAATTTAAGAAAATATCGCGGAAACGAAAACGGGACTAGAAGTTAGAAACAAAAAGAAGATGATTCATTTATTTCCATTTAAAATCCGGGACGGGAACAAAATGGGACAATAGAAAAAAGAGAAATCAGAAAACTAAAATAATGATAATCACGAAAAAAAGGAAAAAATAATCATTAAAATCAAAACTTCTGTCTATCAATCATCGTATATAAATTATTCGTAAAACAAATAATTTTTTAAAACATATTTATGTATTGGCATAATATGACATTTTTCAAAAGTAATAGGGACAGAAGACATGTTACTATTTACAATTGATGAAATATGTTATTGATAATGTATTGGCATAATATGACATTTATGCATATCTTTTGCTTATGTTTTGCTTATGTTTTGTTATTTTTTGTATTTTTTTCAGCTTGTTTTCTTTTCTTTTATTGTGTTACCATGCATTTATAGAGTTATTAGTAAACAATTATTGTATCACTTTACACATTAAATTTTTGAAAGTTGATATTCTTGAAAATATAATATAATTCTACTAAGTTTCTTTAGTTAATATAATTATATAGACTCATGCAAGTGGAGTATTTGATCATGCACAAAGAATATACTCATTTTATCGAAAGCATTTCCTTTCAAACCAATCCCTGGAGTTCTGAATCTGTACGTTTAGTGACACCACTACTAATTCCATCGAAATAAGTAAGAACACCACTCAACTGAATATGGACGTTTGAGAAGGATACAATATTAGGGATCCCTCTTTTGTGTTTTTTGAATTGAACTCACCATCATATCTTTTGTCGTGTCCATCATCTCCTCACAATCGACAAGATCTGGGTACTCCTTTACACCAAGCAAACCCAATTTGACGCCGTTGATAAGACTCATTACAATCTCCATCCGCCAAACTGAACGCTTCAAGAACATAATCAAGAGTTCAAGTTGTCTCATCTCCAAGAGGGATAAAAACATCATGGTAAGCTCCGTTAAATGAGTTTCACATGAGCCATGGTTGTCATCTCCATTGAAAACCTCGATGATGGAGGTGAAAACAGTTATTGTTGTGACGTTGAGGAGAATCAGATCAGATGTTGATGAAAGGGAAACAAATGTTTGTGAAAAGCTATTTGGAGAAAGAGAAAAGTTGAGATTTTGGTGTGAATCACCATTGTTGAATCTTATTGAGGAAAATGGAGGTATGGTGCCCTATTTAACGAGTCAAAAACAGTTTTTAGAGAATAATTAATTATTTCATCAGATATTTTTGATTAATTCATTTATGTACGTTTTCTTTAAAAAAACATTTTTTATATTTAAGCTTTTTGTGATTATTACTATCTTTTTGTGTGTTTTGTTTTGTAGTTTTACAATGTATGAAATAAATTATCACTTTTGTGATCTTAAATCAGTTAAGACCGTTCCCACGAATTTATTGATTTGTTCGTCAATGCTCACCAACTTCTAAAAAATTTAAACCCAATTTTCATCAATTCTTTAAAATGATTACTTATAGGGTCTATTAAAAAGATACCTATTGGTGATGATGTAGATACCTATTAAAAAGGGAGAAAACTCAGCTATTATATATATATATATATATATATATGACTAGATTTCAGATGGGTTTCTAAAATTTTAAATAAATTAAATTTCAACAAAAAGTTAAATCAATTTTTTTTGTTAGTGGTGTATTTTAAATTTGTTTTAGAAAAAAAAGTAGAAATTGTTTTTAATTAGAGAAGAGAGTTATTTACATAATTTTGGCTTTCAACGTGAATAAATTAATTTTTGATTATATATAAAATTTCATTATTAACATATTAAAATCTAGTAATGTAAATTGTCAACATCAAACAATTTCACAAAATGATTCATTGTTATCAGTAATATAGGTAAATTTCAAAAAATGTGATTTCTTTATTTGTGCTTAATGTTTTTGTTGTTTAAACAAATTGTCTTTACAGTTTTTTTATTTTTCTAATATACTTATCTTTGTAGGAAATATTTTTGTCGAGACATTTGCTAATGTATTAACACAATTCTTTTAAAATTATAAATATACATTTGAAACGTAGCAAAATCTAATGTCTTAACTGATGTGTTTCAATCTTGTTAATGTCTTGATTCTATTAATTATAGCTAGACTAATACCTAGGACTTTCTTTGTACTCAAATTGAATTACGAGTTTAAATATGCCATAGTATAATAAGAGTATGAAAATTATCATTGAGATCATGAAAACATAATAAAGTTGAGAGTTCATATAAATATCCTATAAGAACCGAAATTTGAGATTCAGATATCACATGTTACACATTATGGGAATGCCAATAAAACATATGGAGAAAAAGTAACCGTAAAAAGAGAATTTGAAAATATGAAATAGTAATTAAAGATATTTTTTTTAAAACCACAATTTCACATATACCATTCGAAAAAAAAACATTTTGAAAAATTCTTCGAAAAAACCACTTTCTTATGTGTAAAATGACCGTTTTGCTCCTTAACCATCTGAAACTTTTATTTTTTTCATAAGTTTTTATTTTGTCCACGAGCGTTCGTAGACAAATATATGCTATATATATTTGTCCACAAGACAGCTTGAGTTTTATTTGGGCTCTTTATTTATAATTTAGGGTTTACTTTTTTAAAATATTTTTTATAGACGATCGACTGTACATTAATCGGTTAGGGTTCCTTCTTTAAAATTTAGGGTTTAGTTTTTTTTTATTATTATCTTTGTACAAATGTTTTGTATTTTGTTTTCATACAAATCATTTACAAATTTTGTTTAGTATTTTCGTCTATAGTACACTATAAACGTCACACTCTATATTGTGTTTTGTCCACAAAAAATTATGTTCTCGTGTTCCAAAAACTGTTTTCATGTACCAAACAATTTCTCTTCACAAATAGAGGGTAAAATCGTCCAAAATTTTTATTGTAGCATCATTATTCACGTTTTACTATAAAAGCCATTTACCAAATGTGGCTGTTTTCGTAAATTTCCCTAGTAATTAATTTAATTAGGTATTAATTTATCTATGATACATGACAATCTCTCGGTCGATAATGTGTCGTAAAATTGGAGAAAGTTTACCTTTTTTATATACATGAGCGGACGTAGGTAGAGTTTGGAAGGGGCAGTTACCCCCTATAAATTTTTCAAGTTCTGTTTATTTGTTTAAGGATTTTTAATCATGCCCTTATTTATGTATTATTATATGCTCCATAATTTAATAGTTTTGAATTCTGCCTCGGGTAAAAATGATTTATAGATCCGCCACTGTTTATATATATGATTTTTATATATGTCGATCTCTCCTGAAAGAGTTCAAAGTTAATATAATACTCCCTCTGTTTCACTTTATTTGTAGTTTTAGGATTTTTTTTTTTACAAAATAAGTGTTGTTTTGGGTTTCTAATGCAAATTTTAAATAAAATTTATTTTATTACCCCTACTATCTTAATATGATAACCAATGAAAAAACTTGTTTAGTGTATTAATGAAGGGTAAAAAAGAAAATTTGAATATTTTCTTAATTTATGTGCTAAAACCTAAAACAACAAATAAAATGATAGAGAATGAGTAATATATTTGCTCTAGAAAACAAAAAGGAAAAGAGAAATTCAAGGGTGGGCAAATTAACCTTATCCAAAAATCAAACTGAACCGAACTGTTAATAGATGATTCAGTTCGGTTTCGATTTCACTTAAAAAAACTGTTCGGTCACTATTATCAAAAGTACTTTGGTTTTGGTTTTGTTCGGTTTAAAACCGTATAACCATGTGGATTTTTTGGATTTCTAAAGTTTTTATACTATAAGCATTGGTTAGCATTTAATCTTCTTCACATGGTTTTAGGAAACATTGATAAAATGTTACCTTTTTAGGAACAATATTTGTTAGATTTTATCAGAAAAACAATATTTGTTAGAGAAGAAAATATAAACCATATGAAAGATGATAATATTAGAATAATATTTAATTGATCATTCATTCAATATGGTGGAAAGTAGTTATTGTTTGATAGAGTGTAATTGTGTAAATAAAAAATGATACTATTCAAGAGAAAAAAATCTATTGTTATTTTAAGAAATTAAATACTTGCAGAAAGTCTTATATTCCAATGGTAATGTATTCTATGTAATTATTAATTTTTAAGAATCATCGAATAAACTGATAATAATCGAAAATAACCGAAATCAAACCAAAACTGAACTGAACTGAATTGTATATGATTTTAATTTTTAGAAAACTAATAAACTGTAAACCGAATAAAACCGATTTGAACTAAATCGAATTACATACAGTTTTTAAATGGCTTTAGCTTTTATAAAATCGAAAAAACCAAATCCTAAACCGAAATACCTGCCTTTGAGATCTCACTTAAATATAAATTTAAAGTTTAAATCGTCTCTTCTAATAATATCGTGAGTAAATTAATATTAAAAATCGAAATTATTTTTAAAAGACAAATCATCTCCGATTTAAAGCCCAGAAACAAAACAAAACCTAGAGACGACCTCTATATATATGCGTTAGGGTTTCAAAACTCCAATACCCCAAACCTTAAGCCGTCGTCGCTCAGAGACTGAAAAAATGAAAACGATTCTCTCATCTGAGACGATGGACATTCCCGACGGCGTCGCCATTAAGGTTAACGCTAAGGTTATTGAAGTTGAAGGTCCACGCGGGAAACTCATTCGTGACTTCAAGCATCTAAATCTCGATTTCCAGTTAATCAAAGACGAAGTCACTGGAAAACGTCAGCTCAAGATCGATTCATGGTTCGGTTCTCGTAAGACAAGTGCTTCAATTCGAACTGCTCTAAGCCATGTTGACAATCTCATCGCTGGTGTTACTCAAGGTTTCCTTTATAAGATGAGGTTTGTGTATGCTCATTTCCCAATCAATGCTTCAATCTCTGGTAACAACAAGTCTATTGAGATCCGTAATTTCCTTGGTGAGAAAAAGGTAGGTTTTTTATTCATCTGATTTGGTTAATTTCGTTGCTTTTTGATGAAATTTGAGAGTGTTTATGTTTGTGTGAATTGTAATAGGTGAGGAAGGTTGAGATGTTAGATGGTGTTAAGATTGTTCGATCTGAGAAGGTTAAAGATGAGATTGTTCTTGAAGGAAATGATATTGAGTTAGTTTCAAGGTCATGTGCTTTGATCAATCAGGTACTCTTCTTACTCTTTGATTCTCTTGTTGCTTAGTCTTTAAATCTTGCATTGAGAGAGGAAGATTGATAAATATATCAGATTGGTTTATTTAAAATGTATGTAATGGTGTTGAATCTTCTTATTTGTGATGGGTTTTGATTGGCATTGTCATGTTTTGAATAGTAAAGCTGAAGACTTTGCCTCAAATGTTATGAAATCTTGCATTGAGATCGAAAGAGTGGTTCATAAGTTGTTGAATCTTTAAAATGGTATAGAAAGTAAGAGAAATGTATGTAATGGTGTTGAATCTTCTTGTTTGTTTTTGTGTTTGATTGCATTGTCATGTTTTGTATAGTAAAGTTGCGGGCTTTGTCTTAAATGTTATGAAACCTTGCGTTGAGATCGAAATAGTGGTTAATAAGTACAATGGTTGTGATGTTCTCAGGCGGGTTTCTCTAAAATGTCCTTAAATGTATGTAATGGTGTTGAAACTTCTTATATGTATTGTTCTGTATAGTAAAGTTGCAGACTTTTTTGCCTTAAATGTTGTGAAATTTTGCATTGAGATTGGAAGAGTGTAAGTAAGTAAAATATTTGTGATGTTCTCAGATGGGTTTCTTTAAAATGTTCTTAGAGAGTAAGAAAGATGTATGTAATGGTGTTGAATCTAATTTGTGATGAGTTTTGATAGTGTTGCCATGTTTTGTATAGTAAGTTGCAGACTTTCCCTTTGTCAATACTCTGTTTTTGATGATGGTTTTTAATCTCTGAGCAGAAATGTCATGTCAAGAAGAAGGATATTAGGAAGTTTCTTGATGGTATCTATGTGAGCGAGAAGGGCAAGATCGCAGTTGAGGAATGAAGTTCGCTATTGAAAATGCTACATTAGATTTTATATGGTAAAACAGTGATATTCTCGTAGCTTTTTTGCTTACATCTTTCTTATGGATTTTGTAGTTTTGGTTTTTCCTTTTGAACCATTGATGAAGCAAACTCATTATCTTTTTTTTTGGTTTTTTTTATTTACTCTTGCAGAATTTTTGGAGACTATCGTCTTTACTCTTTTCATTTTCTTAAAACAATCATATTACCATTACCTTAGTGTTCCAAGTTACCTTATTGTTTCAACTATAAGCTTGTAAGATAAAATTAGTTGATATACTATATGGCTTCAGACTTGCGTAGAAAAGCTTACAAAGAATTTTAAATTAGGAATGAGAAGAAGAAACAAAAAACTCAGAGAAGACAGTAAGGATTAGTTAACCTAGGAATCTTTGTTGATACACCAAAATACTTATATCCTAATAAAACCTTAAGAGTATATCCAACTATAATATTTTCATTTAGCATCTTTACCTTGATTTTCTCCAACAATAATTGCTTTACACGCCAAGTGATGATTTTCTCTAAGAAGAAGAAGAAGCAAATAGCCTTGTACGGACTCCTCACAGAGAATGAAGAATATATTTTGATGGGTTTGGATCCATAGACTATAAAAATCCAATTTTACTTCAAAATCTCCAGCAATTGCCTTAGCCTTCAAGGTAAACACTACACTCCATACTTTGAGGATACTTCCATTTCTATTATATTCATGAGTGTGGAGTAATCTGTTACTAATCAGCCCATAAAACCTAGTTTTTAAAAAAGTATCAATATCACTAATCAGCCCTCCATTAGTGTGACAGACAATTATTTTCTCTAGGAAAATGTAGCACATTTATTATTCTTTTCAATCAATCACAACATGGAAAACTTGGAAAAATCTCGTGATTGTTTCAAGATTGAATTCCCATACATAAATGTATATTCCAAATATAAAGCTTTCATTTAAACATGCAATATTTGGTTATATATATATGGTAAAACGAGATTAAAGGAGTTAATAGAGGAAAGTGAGGTTGTTTCTTGGTCAAAACTCCTATTTTCTCTCTAATTAACTGTTATTGGCTCTGTTTTTTGCTAAAGAATAGAGACGAATCTCTCCTTTTTTTACCTTATTTTTGTTTTGTTTTTCATTCTTGTTCAATAATCTTTACTATGATCCACTATGGCCTTCTCCTTCTTCATCTTTAATCATAATTTGTAATCTTCACAACATCTACGAAGGATTTAATTTTGCCTTTGCTTCTCTGTTTCTGTCTCAGTCTCAGTCTCTAACTCAGATACAGTTCCAGTCTTTACACTCAAGAATGGCGAAAGAGAACACTGGTCATCATCACCAAGCAGAAGCAAGAAGAAAGAAACTAACTTTGATTCTTGGTGTAAGCGGACTTTGTATTATCTTCTATGTTTTAGGCGCATGGCAAAACAACAACGTCCCATCATCTTTCTCGAAATTGGGATGCGATACTCAATCAAATCCTTCTTCTTCTTCCTCGTCCTCTTCCTCTTCTTCATCTTCAGACTCAGCTGAATTAGATTTCAAAAGCCATAATCAGATTGACCACAAGGAAGCAAACCAATCCATCAAGTACTTTGAACCATGTGACTTATCTCTCAGTGAGTACACTCCTTGCGAAGATCGACAAAGAGGAAGAAGATTTGACAGAAACATGATGAAATATAGAGAAAGACATTGTCCTTCAAAAGATGAGCTTCTCTATTGTTTGATTCCTCCACCACCAAACTACAAGATTCCATTCAAATGGCCACAAAGCAGAGACTATGCTTGGTATGACAACATCCCTCACAAGGAACTAAGTGTTGAAAAAGCAGTCCAAAACTGGATTCAAGTTGAAGGCGACCGGTTTAGATTCCCTGGTGGTGGAACTATGTTTCCTCGTGGAGCCGATGCTTATATCGATGATATTGCTAGGCTCATTCCTCTTACTAATGGTGGAATCAGAACAGCTATTGACACTGGATGTGGTGTAAGTCTTTTTAACAATTTGAGTATACTCTTTCCTTTGTTCATAGATTAACTCAAATCCATATTTATTTAGGTTGCGAGTTTTGGTGCTTACCTCTTGAAAAGAGACATTTTGGCTGTGTCTTTTGCTCCAAGAGATACTCATGAAGCTCAGGTTCAGTTTGCTTTAGAACGCGGAGTTCCTGCAATAATAGGGATTATGGGATCAAAAAGACTTCCTTATCCAGCTAGAGCTTTTGATCTTGCTCATTGTTCTCGTTGTTTGATCCCTTGGTTTAAAAATGGTAATAAAAAAAACTCATTTATCTGTTCATAACTAAGGAAGAAACGTAACACCAAAATCTTTTGTAGATGGTTTGTACCTAATGGAGGTTGATCGGATTTTGAGACCGGGCGGTTACTGGATCCTCTCGGGTCCACCGATTAACTGGAAACAGTACTGGAGAGGGTGGGAAAGAACAGAGGAAGATTTGAAACAAGAACAAGATTCAATAGAAGATGTAGCAAAGAGTCTTTGTTGGAAGAAAGTTACTGAAAAAGGTGACTTATCCATTTGGCAAAAACCTCTCAATCACATAGAGTGTAAGAAGCTCAAAGAAAATAAGAAATCACCTCCGATATGCAATTTGGATAAAGCTCCTCCGGATTTCGCTTGGTAATTCCCATCTCACACCACCTTCATATATCTAACTTTATATGAACGAGTCAAAAAAACTTGGTCTTCTCTGTTTTAGGTATAAAGACTTGGAATCTTGTGTAACACCATTACCAGAAACAAGCAATCCAGATGAATCAGCAGGCGGTGCACTCGAGGATTGGCCAGACCGAGCATTCGCGGTTCCTCCAAGAATCCTGAGAGGAACAATACAAGGCATCAACGCGGAGAAATTTAGAGAAGACAACGAACTTTGGAAAGATAGAATAGCACATTACAAGAAGATAATACCCGAGCTTTCAGATGGAAGATTCAGGAACATAATGGATATGAATGCTTACCTCGGCGGATTCGCAGCATCCATGCTGAAATATCCATCATGGGTCATGAATGTTGTCCCGGTAGACGCAGAGAAACAAACATTAGGTGTGATCTACGAGCGTGGATTGATAGGAACGTATCAAGATTGGTGTGAAGGATTCTCAACGTATCCAAGAACTTATGATATGATTCATGCAAGAGGATTGTTCAGTTTATACGACAACAGGTAAAAGTTTTATGTACTTCCAACTCAAAAACTATATCCGTTATATAAATATACTATTAACTAATGAAATGTTTTTTTTTTTAAAATGAAGGTGTGATTTGACATTGATATTGTTGGAGATGGATCGAATACTAAGACCAGAAGGAACTGTTGTGTTGAGAGATAATGTGGAAATGTTGACTAAGGTAGAGAAGATAGTGAAGGGAATGAAATGGAAGACTCAAATTATGGATCATGAGAAAGGTCCGTTTAATCCTGAGAAGATTCTTGTTGCTGTTAAAACTTATTGGACTGGTCAACCTTCTAACAACAACAACAACTAGTGTTCCAATACTCTGGAACTCGAATTCTCTTTTTTTTTTTTTTTTTTTTTCTGTTGTTTTCTCTTTACGAACATTTTTTTTTTTAATATACTAATTAGGTTTAGACCCAAACGTTTTTAAGTAATTTATTTACTACAGATTTTATAATTATTTGAAACTGTTATTTAATTTAGTTAAACGTATTTTAATTATTTATATGCATATTTGAAAATTAAAAATTCTCTTTACTATATAAAAAATGTGATATTAAAAAGAAAATGAGTTATTCGCATTGTTTTTAGACTCAACCAGAATACTAAACCGAACTACCTTATAAGTCATTGGGTTACAGGTTCGCGGGTCACTCTAAGTCAACCACGAATAAATAAAAATTATACATATATGTATAGCCGTATAAATATAAAGTAAAACGACTCATACTATATTTAAGAAAGTATAATATTCAATAATAACAAAAATGCCTCAAAATTTTAAAGATAATACCAAAACTGTAAAAATTTATGGAAAAAGTAAAAAAACTAATAAAACATCATATTTTGAAGATAAATTATTTATAATATAATATAATATAATCGATTGTTAAGAAATAAACAAATATTTGAATAAATTATTATAATACAAGAGCATTTGGCATATTATATTTTATTTTGTTGATCATAAGAACCTGCAAAAATTTAGAAAACATTTTATTATTATACAGTATGAACAATATGAGGAGATAATAACAATAATAAATAAGGACAAAAAATTATAGAAAGACATATATTAATTTCTGAAAAACAAGTGGGGTAATCATATGTACATGTTTTAAAAGAACTGAAAAAGTTATAAAAATAACTGTAAAATTAAAAAGAATATTTGTATTAAAAAAATTCTAAAATCAAAAACTTTAAATATTTTAAAAAATTTCTTTACCAGCAACCCGGTGGACCCGTTGAACCTAATGAGTGATAGGTTAATAACTATTTTTTCGATTTTAATATTGATGGATTTGGGTCCCAAATTGGACCGGCCAATCGATCCAGACTAGACGTGAAAACTGTGGTTATTGGTAAACCAAACTTTTCATTCAAAAAGCCACTTGCAATTCAACCACCAAATAATCAACGTTACACTGTGTAGTAGAGTGTCTCTTTTTTTTTCCTCCTCACAGGCTAGTGGCCCTTACTACCTACTAGAAATAATCAGCATCCGAATGTTATTCCATTTTTGTATAATTAGAAATGAAGTTGACCCCAAAAAACCCCATCACCTCATATTGGTCCGATTTGAAATATTCCTTTTTGTTAAAAAAATTCTGTCCATTTTGGGTCCTGTAATATGTGCCCAAGAACAATCAAATGATATCTGTCTATAAGTCCTAAATGAGCCTTATCCTAACAAGAAAAAATATCATAAAAACATCAGTCTTGTTATTTATTGTTGGTCATGAAGTAGATAAGATATCAAGAATTTAAAGCTTACCACAGAGAAATCAATTAATTCTATATTTTATTGTACATTAATATATATAAAAAATCCAAAAAAAAAAAAAAACAGTATCAAACATTTCTTCTTCTTTGTTACGTTTTCGAGAACAAACCAATTTCAATCAAATCCTCTGCAAATCCTAAATCCGATCTTAATCTTCACAATCAAAACAACAATCCATGGAAGTTGAAGAAGAAGTTAAACGAATCATAGATGAGGTTAAAGAGCTTCATGACTCCGCCGCTTCTTTCATCTCATCTTCTTCTCAACAAGAGAGCTCTCTCCGTCAAAAAGCCTCCTCCGTTGATTCCTCAATCCGTCGTCTCCACTCTACTCTCATCTCCAACAAAAATCTCGATCCTAAGCTCGTCGAGAAGGCAATTCTTCTAAATCTCTCTTAATCTCTATCCCTTTCTTTAATTTCTCGATTATTGAATCTTGTGTGTTACAGCTTGAGGAAGATCTACATCGTGCTAGATGCATGCTTGTTGATGGAGATACATCTTCATTTCTCCCATCAAAACCTCAAGGTGTGTTGTAATGATCACTTCAAAATGATCCAGTCTTGTATTTTCAATTTTGGTTATTGATTCATCTAATTGAGTGAAGCACAGGACGATTCGTGAGAATGTTCTTGGGACCTATAAATGTACGAGCTTTGCGTAAAGATATTCAGCTTAAAGTTAAAGAAGAATACAATAGCTACAGAGTTAGTATTTTTCTTGCTTGCATGTGTCTTCAATGTTCGATTTAAACCATGTTTTTGTTCGGGTTTATCTAATTGTCTTTGATTTGTGTTTTTTGTTGATGGAACAGGACAAGACTGCTCTTCTTTTTCTGTTTTTCCCTGCAGCACTTTTGATTCTTAGATCTTATTATTGGAATGGATGTTTACCTGCGTTTCCTGTTCAGCTTTATGAGGTAATATAAGAGTTTTGATTTGGGTTGCTTTGAATATTGGTATGTGTGTTGTGGTTCTTGAGATTGATGTGTAAAGTTTATCCCTTTTTTTCATTAGGCTTGGCTTTTGTTTCTCTATGCTGGTTTGGTTATGCGAGAGAACATATTAAGAGCTAATGGGAGCGATATCCGTTCATGGTACTCTTTATCATTCGATTATGACTGTATTTGATCTCTTAAGTTTCTCTCTGATCTTGCTGTTGGGTGCTACTTTTGATTTTAAGGCCTATTTAGGGAGCGGAGGTGTCACTAGTGAAGGCCATAAGACAGAAATTTTAACTTTTGAGGATGGTAATGTGTGTATCTCAGGGTGATGTGTCATTGCTGTATGTTGAACTTAGGTCCTATGCATACCAAGCTTGTGAAGTATTGAAGTTTAATGAAAGTCTTAGGACATAACTTAGTTAGAAAATATTGTGTTTATTAAGAGTGTTATGTCATGCTATAGTGTGGATCTTAGATTCTATATTCACTAATCACATGTGTTGCTCCTATGCTCGTTTTGGTTTTTGGTTGTCCTCATCTATCTCTGTTGCTTATCTATTCTGTTTGCTGCTGATTCAACTCACTATTTGGTTGTTTATTTATTTCTGAAAAATAGATCTATTTTGCCGTTTCGTGCTTTACAATTAGCAAATGCTGACTATCTTTTGTAATGATGTAAAATATCCATTTTGAATTTCATTTAAGATGGCTATGGTGACCATGTATGTGAATTACTAGTAAATGTTGGGTGTAGGCTTGACAAGAAGCCTACATGTTTTGCTTCTGTTAGTTGGCACCTCTTTAGAATCTATTGTTAAGTTAGGGACATCATAGTCAGAGTGAATAACTAGATTCTCTATTTGAAATATAGTGTATCATGTGCCTCATCGTGTGCCATGGCGATTAGCGAACATGTGAATATTCTCCTCTGAAGGGTCTCTTTAATTTGGTATAGAAGCATAGACATGTGTACCGGAAACGGAAGCTTATATGTTTTTTTTCAAGTAGAAATTCGATCTATAAACATTTCAGTATTTAAGTTAATGAAAGCTTTAGCTTCCATGGATCTTCTTTATAGAAGCATAGACATGGTTTAATGGTTTTATCTTTGTCTGGATTGATTTAGTGGTTTTCTGTTTCGCTTATCAAAGTATTCTCATGGATTGTTTTGCAGGTGGCTATATCATCACTATTGTGCCATGGCGATGGCGCTTGTCAGCCTCACATGGGAAATCAAAGGTCAACCAAACTGTGTCCAGAAACAAGTAATGCTTGGAGTTATTTCTTTTTGTGCAGACTAAAAATTCACAAAGTGAAATGTCATGAGTGAGTTCAATCTTCTACAGAGAGGAGTCCATCTTTTCCTGCAATGGGCTATGATGCAAGGTGTTGCCATGCTTCTGCAAAATAGATACCAACGCCAAAGATTATACACTCGCATTGCACTGGGAAAGGTGCCTTATTATGTGCATTTTTTTCCTTCAATCCCAAATTTTTTATCCGCTTTTTATGAAATAGCTATAAAGTTAACGCTGTGATTATGTTTCAGGCTAAAAGGATGGATGTCGTATGGGGAGAAACGGCTGGAGTTGATGGACAATTATGGCTGTTATGTCCTATACTGTTCATTTTACAGGTGAGCTTTTTGCTGTAGGTTTATGAATTAAGGTTATGCTAAATCATTTCAAAGCTTTTCATTTGCTCTACCATACATCAGGCTAGAGTGGTTTGCTGGTTGTTTCAACGCCTTCGTTCTCGTTAACTACTGAGAACATTTCCTTGGCTTTTGTAAATTCAATGAAACCCATCAACACTATAGATTCTGTATACTCCCAAGCATGAGTTGGAAGTCAAAATCACTCTTTCAAGATATTTTATAAGTTAATTAGATTTTGTGATATTAATGAAACTTGTAAAATGGCTTGTACAATAGAAAAAACTTTGCGCGGTTTATACTGATAATGTTAAGGTGTTTCTGTTTAACCTATTTAGCTTAACAATGTTTAAAACTTTTTGGCAAAACTCAGGGGTTTGAAGCATACGTTGGACTGCAGTTGCTAAGGGCAACATTAACTGGAGTTGTTGCTGAATGGCAGGTATAATATTTTCAGTCTTTTAGCATTATTTCCAACGAGGTTATTCTCGCTATGAGCCGATAATCCTAATTTAATAGAGAACAGATATAAAAAAGTAAGTAAAAGTAACAGAAATTGAATTGAAATGTTGACAACTTTGTCGATTTTCAGGTTATGGTTTGTGGCATTCTTCTGGTAGTGATGGCTGTTGGGAACTTCATAAACACAGTAGAGACACTAATGGCAAAATCAAGAGTTAAGGCAAAGATGAAGAGAAGTAAAAGCAGAGCAGAGCTTAATTAGACCTCACAAGTATCAACTTTGGAATATATATTGTTCTTTTTTCTTTTTCTTTTTTTTCTTTTTTTTTTTATTAAATTTTTTTTGTCTTCTTAGGTAACAAAAAGTCACATCCTTGGGATTCTGAAAACTAAGAACATCTTTTTTTTTTCTGTTGTGTAAATGGAAGTGGCAGTTGATATGTTGAAGGATTTGTGTTGTATTTATACAATTTTCCACTAACAATTTGTAGGTTTTCTAAATGTTTTGTTTTCAATTGGTACTTCGTTACAGAGTTTAAGGTTTCGAACGGGTGTGGCGGATTGAATCGCTTTACCATTCATAAATTGAAGTTAGTAAGTAGTGTGGACAGATAAAAATAAAAATAAAATCTTTCACCAGATTAACTATACACTAACTTTTATAAATAAATAAACTCAATCTGTGGTGGATTGTTGTCCGCCTCAAAAATTGGATGCTAATGGTTTCAAAGCCTAAGTGTTTTGCTGTTATATGTTTTGTCCAGTTTGAAATTAAGATTTTTAAAGATGGAAAATGGTGCATTTGAATGTTGGATGCTAGCACAAAATTTTCAAACATACAAGCTGTTTATTTCACATCTATAATATAATTGGGTCAGGTCCAACTTGTTAGACCCACAATTAGTGAGCCTAATACTGACCCAGTCACGATAACCTCTTTATTTAGCATTTAATGTCATTAAATTTAAGAGTAGACTGTCGGTGATTGGTTGGTTTTTTGGGAGTATGTTACTGAGTCTACAATAGCATATTTCACGTTTTCTCAAAAAAAAAGAAAAGAAAGAAGAAAGCTACAGAAGATCTAACCTTCTGATGTGACGACATTATTAAATAGTGGAGCCAAAGTAGTTTGTTTTTTAAAACATAAATGAAAAGTATTAGGACAATGATTCTCCAACTCTTCGTGATGTAAGCGTGTGTATAAGACTGGTCTACATATTTAAGAAGTTTAATGCGAAGCGATGAATATGTGGCCTTATTAAATTTCTTTTTTTTTTATAGAAAATTTTAATTAGTAGTTATTCTTTCTTTGATTAAAATATATTTTGAAAACATTCAGAAAAATATATCTAGTAAGGATAGAGTAGTATAGTGTGAAAAGTAAGTGCAATCATAAATTAATTATGTGTGTTTGGTTTGTTTTATAGAATTTTTATCTAATATTAGTTTCATTATTGATTACATTTAGTTTTTAACTACACCTAATATCTCAAAATGATGCCAAAAGATTTTAATTTTAAAATATGGTTACTTTAACAAAACGTTATGAGAAAGAAATATGATTAAAAATGAAAAGTTATGTTAAAAATGAAAAGGGCCAACTAAAGAGGAACAAAGACAATGAAATATAAATGTGGAATCAAAAAGGAAAATAAAGATAAAATTATATGGTCGATTTGAACAAGAGAGACAAATGCCACTAGATTAGCATAGTTTTTTCAAAAGGTGGACCCAACATATTGATATATCTAAGAATCTTATATAAAAAAAACATATTAATATTAAATTAAATATTGTTTAAAACACAATACTTTATATCTTTCAAGGATGAGGGCTTAGTATACGTAAATGTGCTATAAACAAAAACAAATTGAAGACCTGGGAGGAGGAAACTCATCACATTTGCATGTGACAAAGTAAAAGCAAGTGAATTGTTTTATCAAAAAGTTATTAATAGTTTTATATATTTAACTAAATATATAATATTTCTTTTAAAAAATCAGGATAAAACCATTTTTCAAGATTTGTGAACATGGCATAAGAGAGAGAGTGAGAGAAAGTTGATAAAAACAAATAATAGAACTAATGAATGCACATGTGTTGTGAATTCGCGAAACATGATCAAAACCTTAGGAAAAAGGAAGAGAATAAAAACGAAAAATTTTCTGAAACAAATACCTTTTTGACTTAAATTTTTTTTTATTAATCTGATGATTCAATTACAAACGATTAGACTCTTTTATATAAGCCTCTGGGCCGTGAGGTTTTTTAGTTTATTCTAATTTAGGCTCCAAAACATATCACTTTGAATAACATGTCATATAATAGTCCATATAATGATCAATGAATCATGTCGTATAATAGTCAATATAATGATAAATGAAGAACACAGTAGGAGGGAACAAATGGATTAAAAGTTATATTATTCAGTAACATTTAAATACTTAGTTCAAGCCTCTAATCCAATAAGTATTTTGAATAAAATGATAATTCTCTGTTCCCCTTATGTGTAGCCTGAGATATTTACTGAAGTTATTAAAATCCTTATATACTATCTTAACAAGATATTATATTATCATGAAAGGATTTCAATATACCTTATGAAGTGGAGTTACAAACTCATACATGAATGGAGGATTCTTTCGTTGACTAAATCGGGAGATAGAGAATGAAATTTGTTTATTGTAAGACCCTTAATGTGGTAATCATCTTCATCTTGGAAAAGATGGACATAAACATTTTTGTCGAATAACATATATAGAAACACAAGGTAAAAAGATAGGAAGTAAGTAAATAGATAGGAGGATCCTTTCGTTGACTAAATCGGGAGATAGAGAATAAAATTTGTTTACTGTAAGACCCTTAATGTGGTCTCATCTTCATCTTGGAAAAGATGGACATAAACATTTTTGTCGAATAACATATATAGAGATACAAAGTAAAAGATAGGAAGTAAGTAAATAGTAAACATACTTAGTATATGGCAAAAACCAATCCAAAGTTATCTATTTTAATTAATATATAGTTTTTGTTTCCTTTTTTTCCACCAAACTTCATCATATATCAGTACATATGCTGTACAAATGCAACAAAACTAGAGTGTGTAGCAATCAATATATTGACATTTTGATAGGAACATCATCGCGTACACTGAGCATGCATAAACCCTCAGATCCATTAGTAAGGTCATCACAACTTTCATATACACATTTCGTAAGTCTATAAAAGCTTATGTTTGTAGAAGAAAAGAAAAAATAATAATTAAAGAAACATTCAATAAAATTTCTCTATTTTCTTATATATATTTCAATATAATTTTAATAAAAATCATTCTTTTTTTCTATAACCAAATTTCCAAAATTTTCATTGTAATAATTTATTTTACCATAAAATTGGAAACAATTTTACCATTCAAAATTTCCTTAGTGAATTTCCTCAAACACAATAAAATATCTAAAACTAAGGATACAACACACATCTTTCCCACATCCTTATTTTTTTTTCTCTTGTACTCTTGTCTTGGAAAAACTATGTTTGATCAAATAGACCAATCATACAAGAGAGGGTTTGGAGAACACACAAGATTGATTGAGAAACGAATTGCAGACCACACAAGCTTGGTTGAGAAACGAATTGCATACCACACAAGCTTGGTTGAGAAACAGATTGACACAGCTATTGGAAGAATTGATTTAGCCTTTGCAAAGATACTATTTTTTTTTCCTTTTTCTTTCTTGTGATCTCTTAATATATATGCATATGCCATAATTTGAACTTATAGAAAAACCAAAAATTACTCAAATGGAAAAGTGATTTGAAATGAAACCTCTAATTCTATATTGAACATATACGTAGAATGAAATGATATAAAACAAAATGACATCACTTTGTATATGTTTAATTTTCATTTTAAATTAACAAAATAGTCTAAATTTAAAATCTAAGCTTCAAACGCAAATCCTAAATCCTATAAACGAAACTTTAAATATGAAGATAATGGTTTTTTTTTAATTTTTTAAAATTACTATACTCTATATTTCCTAGGTAGAATAACACGCTATATTGGTAAATAGAACAAAATATAGCGAAAACATTTAAATGGTTAGTTTACTAGTCATAGGTTTTTTTGTTGGCTTTGCACCTAATTTCTCAAAAATAAATGAACTATTATTCTAATAACAATCTATGTTAAATCGCCTAGGATTTTGGTATATAAATAACTCGAAACCCTTATAAAAAGTAATGTTTTAGAGCTTAATTGGTTCTTCCGCAACCCTCCACAAACACTATGGCCATGAATGGTTGGTAGATTTTAAATGGTTTTTGGCTTTTCGTTTTTGGTTTTTGAGTTTTTTGCTTTTTGATTTTTGGTGTAGATTCTAAAGGAGAAACAAGTTTATTGTGGTTTTTTGTTTTTCTTTGAAAATTAGAGAAACTATCAAAAAAACTAGTTTTCCTAACTTTTTGGGAATTTATTTTTGTAAAATATTGAATGGATGAAAATTAGATTTTCAAAAATCTAAAACCAAAATCTGTTTCAAAAACTACAAACAATCAAGGCCTATGTTTTGTGGTTATTTACGTTTGATAACAGTTACGCATATCGCTATATACCTTTCTGGACTGCTTGAAATCGGTCGATTTCACTCCTGGTGCATGGAGATGATGCGTATGAGATTTTCTTCCAACAAAGGCGAAAAAGAAAACTCGCGACTGAGATCTCCTTCGCCTCTTTGGCTCTGGCGGACGTCATCGGTGTCGGGGAGGGCACCATCTCGTTCTCTTTTCGACTAGGGTCTGCAGTTTTCCTTGTAAAGCAAAATGTCTCTCGTTGTCTCGTGGTTCGGCGACATCGGTGAAGGTTGCTGGTTCGGTGGTTCGGGCGGAGATCCATAGGTTATCAGTGCTACTTCTCTCCCGACGGTCCTCGACGAGGTGCGACGATGCTCTCCCCACAAGATTGCTCGAGGATGGCGTTTTATGAAGCTAGGGTTTCGTTGTTGGTTTCTGATGTGTTGTGTTTTTGGCGCATTCTAACAGTTGTTTTCGAGTCTTTATCGAGTCTTTTAGTTTTATTTTGAGTCATTACAGGTCAAAAGATGGCTAAAGATGAAGATTAGAGCTTCTGGGAGGAACTTAGCAGAAATTGGAGAAAAGTCAAAAATTCACCCGCTGAGCACCCGCTCAGCTCCTGAGCGACCGCTCACAACGACCTGACAAAGAAAATAAGGGAAAATCCCAACTTTCCTAATCTTTCGCCAAGGATGCCATAATCTTCACCCAGCCGCCTCCAAACCTGTATATATCATTTTTTCTTCTATTTTTCTAGAAGACACACTTACGCTTTTGCTAAGGACATCACATAGAGATTTTTATTTCTTTTGAAGGAAAAGAGACCACAACTTTGTTTTGAGAAGAATTCTGAACCCTAATCTCTTTAATAATATCATAAATTCATTATATTGCTTTGTTGTGTTTGATTTCTCCATGTGTGAGTAGATCCTTAGCTAGGTTAAGGTTTTCAATGGTGATTTAGGATGTTAATGGCTGAGCACAAATAGGTATTGGAATTTATAATGTCTTCGCCAATAGGGATCCTTAATGCTTAGATTAGCTTGATCACTGATGTGTTGCATTTTTGGCGCATTCTAACAGTTGTTTTCGAGTTTTTATCGAGTCTTTTAGTTTTATTTTGAGTCATTACAGGTGAAAATATGGCTAAGGATGAAGATTGGAGCTTTTGGGAGGAACTTAGCAGAAATTGGAGAAAAATCAATAATTCACCCGTTGAGCACCCACTCAGACCTGAGCACTCGCTCAGACCTAAGCACCCGCTCAGCTCTTGAGCGACCGCTCACGACGACCTGACGGAGCAAACAAAGGAAAATCCCAACTTTCCTATTTTTTCGCCAAGGACGCCCTAATCTTCACCCAGCCGCCTCCAGACCTGTATATATCGCTTTTTCTTCTATTTTTCTTGAACAGACACTTACGCTTTTGCTAAGGACATTACATAGAGATTTTTATTTTGAAGGAAAAAAGACCACAACTTTGTTTTGAGAAGAATTCTGAACCCTAATCTCTTTAATAATATCATGAATTCATTATATTGCTTTGTTGTGTTTGATTTCGCCATGTGTGAGTAGATCCTTAGCTAGGTTAAAGTTTTCAATGGTGATTTAGGATGTTAATGGCTGAGCACAAATAGGTATTGGAATTTATAATGTCTTCGCCAATAGGGATCCTTAATGCTTAGATTAGCTTGATCACCTAGCCTATGATTTTAGGTTAAACTTATTCACGACAGTGCTTTAGGTTGCTAGATAAATCATTGGTGAGCAATTGGTGCGTGACCAACGACAGTTGATTGTTGCGATTGATTATGAACAGATTGAACCAGCTCTTTAATGCTTATCAACCTCGCTAGGTCCAAACGACAGTTTTAGTGTCTAGGTTGTTAGATAAAGTTATCGATACATCACGACAGTGGGGCGATATAAATGGTATGGCTGCTCAGTTACAGTTGCTAAGGGATCAGATTGCTCAGTTGAGAAGAGATCAACCGCCAGTTCCACAAGCACAACCGGGTATAGGGGATTCGAATAACCCCATGCGTTTTATCAAAACCGTTCAGCCATTGTTTCTCCAACAATTCAGAGACAAGACTTTAAGATCAAACCTCAGATGATCTCATTGGTGAAACAACACCTCTTTCACGGACTACCAGCTGAGATACCGATGGATCACATCGAAAACTTCGAAGAAATCTGTAGCACTACCGGTTCGTATGGGGTTCCGAGTGAGTTTCTGAAGTGCAAGCTGTTTCCTTTTTCACTTGTTGATAAGGCTCAGAGATGGTTGAAGTCATTGCCAGCTGGTTCTTTGAGGACGTGGGATGAAGTTAGAGCCGCTTTCTTGGACCACTTCTACACTAAATCCAAGACAGCCACTCTACGAAACAAGATATCTTCTTTCCAACAACATTATGGTGAAGCTTTTTATGAAGCTTGGGAAAGACTGAAAGAATATCGCAGAGAGTGTCCACACCACAGGTTTAAGGACGAGCAGATTCTGGGTATTTTCTATGATAATGTTGAGTGGGATTACCGAAATGCGTTGAATGCAGCTACTAATGGCGACTTTTTGACCAAGACTAAGGAAGGCGCTTTTGAGCTGATTGAGAACTTAGCGTCGAGCTCAAACAACAAGTCTCCTAAGTATGATAGATCTAGGAAAGTCAACAGTGTGGACACGCAGAAGATTGATCAGCTGACGGCAAAGGTTAACCTACTCCTTATGGGAAACCAAAAATTGGTTAAATTTGTGGAAGAGAATGGGGCTGCGCCTATTTCTCAAGATTTTGAAGAGGATGATGATGCTGGTATGCAAGAGGTCAGTTATGTGAGTGGACAAGGATATGTGCAGAACCGTGGGTTCAATTCAAATTATAGGAGCCACCCGAACCTTTCTTACCGAAGCACCAACGTTGAGAACCCACAAGACCAGATTTATCCGCAACAACAAGGAGGTATGAATCAGTTGCCACAAGCTCAAGGTTTCTAAAAGTTTTACTCCAGCAACACTCAGGGGAAGCAGTATGTCCCTAATCAGAATCAGAATCAGTTCCAAGGAGAAAACCAACAACAAAATGCCCAATTCGCTATACCACCACAAGCTGTCTCCGCGCCTACATCTCAAGATGAGCTGAAAAACCTTATGCAGCAAGTCCTGGTAAATCAGCAAAAGACCGCAACAGAGATCAATGCTAAGGTTGATCACATGTATAATGATCTGAATGCGAAGTATGAAGCTGTTACCGCTCACGTGAAGAAGCTTGACATGCAAGTTGCCCAAACCGCTGAAACCGTCAAACGACAGCAAGGAGTTCTCTCAGCAAGGGGTGAGCATAGCCCCGGGAATGGAAGTGGTTCTAGTGGCTCAAGTGCTCAAGTGAACTTCATTGGGGATGAAGAGAATAAGTTTAAATTGATGATGCAACAGATCCTTGATGGACAAATCAAGAATGCTCAGCAGGTGAGCCAACGGATTTCTACTTTGGATTGGATTGACTTACAGCACGAAGTCAGGAAAAACTTAACCACAGTAGAGCTGAGAAGTGGGAAAGTGTTGGCACCACCAATGATATATCATGGTTTTTACCGGTTTTATGCCATGATATATGTCTTTTATCGAGTCTTTTATATTGCTTTGAGTCTTTTTAGAGTCTTTTATAGGTTTATACACATTTGGAATCTTTTGGATGATTTGGAGCATTTATGGAGCTTTGTAGCATATAGAGATGCAGAATCATGCAGAGACGTCAGAAGTTTGGCATTCATTGAAGAACTTTCCACCGATGGATCGAGCTAATATTTTGAGACAAGATAGATCAATGAATTATCTTTCATCTGGAAGTGGTTTGAGATTATTCTAACGGTGAGATCAAAAGTTATGCCAGTTTTCGTGGAAGCAGTCCAGTCTGTCACGCGAATAGAGTAAGCCGAGTTCATGACCATGAGTGTCGAGCGACACTAGCAATGGTGACGATCGACACTGACCAACTCTGACGCAGAATTTAACATTTAATGAATTGCAAAGTGGCCCAAAACTTCCAGAAAGTTAACAGAAGACCCCAGATCGTGTTTAGCCTTATAAATTAGGTTTTTAGGTTTTATTTGATGAATCTTCTTCTTTGTGTTTACTTTAGAGAGAGCTTGGACCTAGGGGTTGATCTTATACTTTGTTTCTCCTTTGAGAAAAGATTTCGAACCCCTCTTTCTCTATTCTAATTTATATGATATCTATTTATTTCATGTCTTTGATTTCCATGGATATGTCTGAGTAGTTTCATAGTTAGGTTTAGGGTTTTCAAGGGTTTTTGAATGCCTTGAATGCCTCAGTAGGTCCTTGAATGCCTCAGTAGGTCCTTGAGAGAAGGCTGAAATCTTCGTCCTTAGCTCTTCAGACCGTGCATCATCATAAAAGTTGTTCAGGAAAGCATTCTTAGTATCGTCCCAAGTGGTCAGTGATCCCGGCTTCAACTGCTTAAGCCAATAAGCTGCTTCCCCGGCAAGAGAATATGGGAAGAGCTTACAGAACAAATAGTCGTTTGACACCCCGTTAGCCTTGATGCTAGTGACTAGATCCTCAAACCGCTCAATGTGATCCATAGGGTGCTCATGTGATAGCCCATGGAAAGGGTTCTGACCGACGAGCGTGTAGTATACAGGTTTGAGTTCAAAGTCATTCCTTTGAAACAGAGGCGGGCGGATGGCAGACCGGTTGGCATAGAACTGCTCTGGCCAGTTGTAATCCCCCAATGTCATTGCACGTGGACCTACGGTACCAGGTGCACCTTGTCCAACCAAAACTCCACCAGCCGCTGGTTGGTGTCGATCGACACCAAGTTGTGGGTGTCGGTCGACACCAGCACCCTGGTCGAGTACCACAGCCTCAACAATGACCTGGCCGATGTCATCGATCCTTTGGCCCTCTGCATTGTATGCAAGGCCATCCCTGTCCCGGAGAACTCCAGCTTCGTCGGGTCTGATGATAACACGCAACATCGCCGCTGAATCCTTCTTCGAGGGTCTTCGTTCTAACTCAGCTAGTTCCTGAAATACACAAGAAAGAGAGAAAGAACGAAATTAGTAACAAAATAAAATAAAAAATTTAGACAAAAACTTAAACCTAAATCTAATGGTAAACTCAAAGTCCCCGGCAACGGCGCCAAAATTTGATATTGCTCAAATTTACCCTGAGCTACTCTCTCAAATTAAGAGATCACTGTAGTACTTAGGGATCGAATCCACAAGGACTTGGTTACACAATAGATTGTCAGTAAAAGTATTAAGCTAAATAAGAAATATTGTAATGAAATAGCAATGCAAAATAAATAAACGAAGTGAAATCAATGAGGGAAAACGCTAGGCATAGGGAAATCTTAGGAATCGTCAGAACTGCGAATCAATCAATTATTGGGATTATAATTAAGAACCGTTCTAGAACTCAAATCACTAAGCTATAATTAACCAACCTTGCTTGAAAACTATCTAAATCTAAATTTCAGAATCCCAAATTTCTTTGCAAATCCTAAGAATATAAATCAGCCTTAACGTTCAGGTTCGATATGTTCACAAAATCCCTAAACCAAATTCCTTTGCGAATAAGTAATTTTGCTCACTTTAGATAGATCAGATTATCAACTGCACTGTCGTGCCTAATCGATTAACCTAAGATCTAAATTCTAATTGCACTGTCGTGCCTCCTACAATTAGCTTTGAGAACAATCTAAGGCGAAGAACTCTAACAATTAATCCCAATAATATAATCAATTCAACAATTCATCAAAAACCCTTGAAAACCCTAAACCTAACTATGAAACTACTCAGACATATCCATGGAAATCAAAGACATAAAATAAATAGATATCATATAAATTAGAATAGAGAAAGAGGGGTTCGAAATCTTCTCTCAAAGGAGAAACAAAGTATAAGATCAGCCCCTAGGTCCAAGCTCTCTCTAAAGTAAACACAAAGAAGAAGATTCATCAAATAAAACCTAAAAACCTAATTTATAAGGCTAAACACGATCTGGGGTCTTCTGTTAACTTTCTGGAAGTTTTGGGCCACTTTGCAATTCATTAAATGTTAAATTCTGCGTCAGAGTTGGTCAGTGTCGATCGTCACCATTGCTAGTGTCGCTCGACACTCATGGTCATGAACTCGGCTTACTATATTCGCGTGACAGACTGGACTGCTTCCACGAAAACTGGCATAACTTTTGATCGCACCGTTAGAATAATCTCAAACCACTTCCAGATGAAAGATAACTCATTGATCTATCGTGTCTCAAAATATTAGCTCGATCCATCGGTGGAAAGTTCTTCAATGAATGCCAAACTTCTGACGTCTCTGCATGATTCTGCATCTTTATATGCTACAAAGCTCCATAAATGCTCCAAATCATCCAACAGATCCCAAATATGTATAAACCTGTAAAAGACTCTAAAAAGACTCAAAGCAATATAAAAGACTCGATAAAAGACATATATCATGGCATAAAACCGGTAAAAACCATGATATATCAACTCCCCCAGACTTAGCTTTTGCTTGCCCTCAAACAAAACAACCATTCAGCCTGTGAAAGAGGTTTGAAAATGAGAAACTCACCTTGCTTTAGAGCATCGCAGTAACCGTTCATCGAGTAATCCACATGCCACAGAATCAAACCAAATCGAACAACCATGTACTTCGCCGTAGACTTCGCAGTTTTTCTCGATTATCCCCACAATCACACAACATTGATCCTTAAACCTTCATCGATGGGTCTCATCTTTGATCATGAAACCAAGGGCCTTCTAGACTCATTCCCATACAATACTATGACAAAACAAACCGATTCTCACATTATTTAGGTATTCTTTCTCTCCCCCAGACTTATACTTTTGCATGTACTCTTCTTTTACTTTTCTCTTTCATTTTTCTTTCTTTTTCTGCAGCGAGCTAGAGGTTTGAGACGCGAGTATTGATGGTGTTTGCCACCGAATCCCCGGTTCATTCCTCTATATATATCAAGGTTTTGATACGCGAAAACCGATGGTGGTTGCCACCGAGTTCCCGGTTCATCCCTTCTCAACAAAATGCATAAATCTGTCAAGGTTTGAGACGCGAAAACCGATGGTGGTTGCCACCGAGTTCCCGGTTCATTCCTTGGTCAACACTCAAGAGTACATATAATTTCTTTGCCAACTTTAATCAGGGGAGAGGAATACCGTTACTTTCTACTGCGGTTTTGTTTGTCAAGTATGAATGGCGAGTCAAGCCCTATGGAAATCAGTCACATTAATGAGATAAAATCAAAAATTAGCTCGGGTTTACCGGATTTGTGTTGAAGATATGGGTGTCTCGAGTCAACTGGTCAATCTTTTAGCCTTTTCATTAGTCGGATTCTGGAGATGGTTCTGTAACTATGGTCACTTAGACAAAACAAATCAAAGCAACAAACCAAACAAGGATCATAATTTCAGAAAAAATTTTGACTCAATAAAACATACTTGGACTGACTCTAAGAAAATAAAAGAATAGTTAGTAACTACCTCCCCCAGACTTAAACAACACTATCCCCAGTGTTATAAAAGCATGAGTTTGGTGAAAATAAAATAAATAAAAATGAAACACAGCAGCAAAAGTGGAAAATATGAAAATTACCGTCATCTTTGCATGGGTGTCGATCGACACCGGCCAGTGGTGTCGCTCGACACTATGTCCCAACTTAAACTACCTAAAGTTTAAAATCGGAAAACTAGGCAATCGATCAAGAAATTCCCAGCTGAATCACTGCAAAATAAATCCATAAAATAAAACATGAGGAAAATAAAATAAAACAAAACTTACCAGTGGGTTGCCTCCCACCAAGCGCTTGTTTATAGTCATTAGCTTGACTATGCTGAAGCACGGACATATGGTGGGCGAGTGGGTGCAAATGGATGTCTCTCAGAGAATTGTCGCTTCATCCATGGTGGAGTGTAAGCATTAGGTGCATGAGGACGACCAAGGTAATGAGGAACATCAGCCGGGTGAGACATTCGCCTGGGTGGTACACTTCTTTCCCCTACAAAATCATCAATAGAACAAACAAGCGCTTATATTGGAGAATCTCGTGGCTTGGTTAATCTGTAAAACAGTTTTTGTACCACGAAAAGTCTTTTTGATGATATTAGATGATTTGGGCTTAGAAATTGCGTACCTTTGCTTTTCCTGAGGTGAATGAAGTGTAGGATGTGGAGCTTTCTGTTTAACAACAGCTCGCAGACTAGCAACATTGAGATCATCCCAAAACCAGCTGTTGTAGACAACAGCGGACCAACTGGTGGAGCGTGTCGATCGACACAAGTGGTTCGTGTCGATCGACACGTACCGGCTACACGGATATCTTTACTAAGGTTCAGCATCTTGGGTTTGAGAATCCTGTGCATCATCTCATCCATAGCGGCTTGTCCTTTTGCCTTAAACTCAGGAGTGATGGTGGCTCGAACCTTAGCAAATGTTCTTGAGGTAACTCCATACTGCAGCTTATACTCAATTGTATCACCAACTCGCTTCTTAGGTATCAAGGTCATAAGAGGTTCTTCTATCACTGCTCTTCTCTGTGGTTTCTTCTTTCTACCACCAGCATTAAGATTCTTTGCAGTGAAGTCCTTAGAGTAAAGCTTGTTCACCTCTTGGTTGTGCAAATTCCCTGTTTCCAGCTTATCTCAAACTTTCTTATCCTCTTTCTTAGGCAATTTCCTCAATGATGGAGTTGGAATATCGACTAGGTCTGGGAGCTTCCCTGGTAATCTGCTGATAAGAATCGGTGCACACTCGAGATAAATCAGATCCACAGCATCATTAAGACTAATCTCTTTAGCGTATGCCTTGTCGATAACTTCCTTCACACGTGGCAAATTACAAAATTCGTGAACCTTTGGAAATTGCCAACTTATCTTATTAACCAAAGCATCATATGAAACAGCAGCCTTAGGGTATGGCGGAATGGGCTTGTCGACACTTTCTGTTGTAGACTTGGGTATTTCAGCACTTTCTGTAACAGCCTGCGAGGCATGTCGATATATACTAAGGGAGAGTGTCGATCGACACTGGTCATCTCGATTCGAGTTCATGTCATCTTTTGCAGCTGATGTCGATCGATACAAGTAGTCCATGTTGATCGACACGTGTTCCGGAATCACAACATCTTTGTCCTCGATGTCCTCCAATAGCATGGCTAAAAATTTCTCATCCATTTGCTCAAAATATCCAATTTATTTCTCCAATAGCAGTTCTGACGATTCCTAAGATTTCCCTATGCCTAGCGTTTTCCCTCATTGATTTCACTTCGTTTATTTATTTTGCATTGCTATTTCATTACAATATTTCTTATTTAGCTTAATACTTTTACTGACAATCTATTGTGTAACCAAGTCCTTGTGGATTCGATCCCTAAGTACTACAGTGATCTCTTAATTTGAGAGAGTAGCACAGGGTAAATTTGAGCAATATCAAATTTCTCATCCATTTCCTAAACACATCTCCTGCATTGATATTTTGGAAGAGCCTGATGGTGTCGATTGACACCAACCACCAGTGTCGATCGACACCCGTCACGGAACATCTCAGAAGGTCAAGCGCAGAGACAAGCCAAGGAGCAACAGAGTGAACACAGGTTCTCATATAACCTTGACACCGCAGAGACGTGTTGGTGACGCCATCGAGTATAAGGTTAAGTGCAAAGGTATGTCTAAACCCTTCTCTAAGGTTAAAGCACTTATCACCCCAGAACTTAAAGCGCAGGGACAAGCAGCTCTAGATGATGCGTTGAGCAAAGTGCTGAAGCTGAACATGCATGACCTCAGGGTACGCGGACCGCGTCTCAACCCACCGCCACCACTCCCTGATCCTTCCAGTGATTCTCATCACCTTTGAGCCGTCATTGCAGTCGAGCTAATGACGTTAAACAAGCGCTTAGTGGGAGGCAACCCACTGGTACGTTTACTTTAGTTTTTCTTTACCTTTAGTTATTTTTTGTTTTATCTTGCGTTTTTGTTAGTCATGAACCTTGATAACTTGATTAGTATACTATGTGTTGTTGCTTAATATTTGCTTGAGTATTCTTAATTAGCTACAGGTTACGGTTTGTGTGCGTACCAAATCTACAATCTGTTTGCGAAAATCTATGTTAGCAACTCATTCAGCCGCAGTCGTTCATGCTTGGTGTCGATCGACACCAGGCTGGGTGTCGATCGACACTAATGCAACACATAGGTAGTTTTCTTGATTTCAACGTTCGTTTTGTTTGTTTTTCTTTTTCACCAAACTCATGCTTCTATAACACTGGGGACAGTGTTGTTTAAGTCTGGGGGAGGTAGTTACTAACTATTCTTTTATTTTCTTAGAGTCAGTCCAAGTATGTTTTATTGAGTCAAAATTTTGTCTGAAATTATGATCCTTGTTTGGTTTGTTGCTTTGATTTGTTTTGTCTAAGTGACCATAGTTACAGAACCATCTCCAGAATCCGACTAATGAAAAAGCTAAAAGATTGACCAGTTGACTCGAGACACCCATATCTTCAACACAAATCCGGTAAACCTGAGCTAATTTTTGATTCTATCTCATTAATGTGACTGATTTCCATAGGGCTTGACTCGCCATTCATACTTGACAAACAAAACCGCAGTAGAAAGTAACGGTATTCCTCTCCCCTGATTAAAGTTGGCAAAGAAATTATATATACTCTTGAGTGTTGACCAAGGAATGAACCGGGAACTCGGTGGCAACCACCATCAGTTTTTGCGTCTCAAACCTTGACGGATTTATGCATTATGTTGAGAGGGGATGAACCGGGAACTCGGTGGCAACCACCATTGGTTTTCGCGTATCAAAACCTTGATATATATAGAGGAATGAACCGGGGATTCGGTGGCAAACACCATCAATACTCGCGTCTCAAACCTCTAGCTCGCTGCAGAAAAAGAAAGAAAAATAAAAGAGAAAAGCAAAAGAAGAGTACATGCAAAACTATAAGTCTGGGAGAGAGAAAGAATACCTAAATAATGTGAGAATCGGTTTGTTTTGTCATGGTATTGTATGGGAATGAGTCTAGAAGGTCCTTGGTTTCATGATCAAAGATGAGACCCATCGATGAAGGTTTAAGGATCAATGTTGTGTGATTGTGGGGATAATCGGGAAAAACTGCGAAGTCTACGGCGAAGTACATGGTGGTTCGATTTGGTTGATTCTGTGGCATGTGGATTACTCGATGAACGGTTACTACGATGCTCTAAAGCAAGGTGAGTTTCTCGTTTTCAAACCTCTTTCACAGGCTGAATGGTTGTTTTGTTTAAGGGCAAGCAAAAGCTAAGTCTGGGGGAGTTGATATATCAACCAACTAGCCCTAAAACCGTGGGAAAAGATAATAAGAGTGCTACAGAGCACAATACCCAAGGGAAAGCTCTAGCCACAGAAGAAATACTGATGGAACATGGTTCACACCCAGGAACACAGTTTGAGACGACTCTAGCTGATTCTCAGACCAAAATGACCGAGCACCCGCTCAGTCCTGAGCACCCGCTCAACCCTGAGCACCCGCTCCGACAGTATGCTCCGACCAGTTTTGCAGAAACTCCTCCAGCGAGGATTTATTCTCCCAAGGTTCCTTTTCCAGGTCCAGCTCCAGCTTTTAAACAAAGGCATCTCCCTAAGCTCGGAGATCCCGGAAAGTTCGTAGTTCCATGCTCCATACTTAGAGTTGCATTTGAGGATTTTCTTTTTGATTCAGGTTCCACGGTAAACGTTATGTCTAAGGAAACCGCAAAAAGCTTAGGGATTGAGAACATTCTTCCATCTTCGAGAACCCTCAAATTTGCAGATGAAGCAACATCAACTTCACAAGGACTTGTCAAAGACCTCGAGGTAAGCATTGATGATTGCTTAATGCCTTAAGATTTTTAGGTGGTCGAGATGAAGAATAGTGCTTACATGCCATTGATCCTGGGAGGGCCGTTCCTCGCTACTGCAGGAGCAATTGTTGACTTACCTCAAAAAAGAGTCTCTCTTTCCAAAGTCAACAAGGGTGAATTCTATGTAGCGATTTCTGAGGGCAAGCAAAACAGCTCTTATGTTATCATAGAAGAGAAGGCTAAGTCTAAGTCTGGGGGAGCTCCACTTCAGGCTCATGTCTCCTTAACACCCTAGAGACGTGTTGGCGACGCCATTGAATATAAGATTAAGTGCATAGGTATGTCTAAACCCTTCTCTAAGATTAAAGCATTTATTACCCTAGAACTTAAAGCGCAGGGACAAATAGCTGTGGATGCAATCATGAACAGGGTTTTGAAGCTAGATTTCAACCCACCGCCACCCCCACCTGATCCTCCAGCGGATCCAGCTTCTCATTCCTAAACGGTGAATGCGTCAAGCTAATGACATTAAACAAAGCGTTTGGTGGGAGGCAACCCACCGTTAAGTGTATATATCCTTTCGATTCAATTTCTTTTATTTCTGACTTTTGGTTTTAATTTAAAAAAAAAAAAACAGGGCGTAGCGGTTGGATGCAGCTGTCACACACAGACCGGTACGAAGCCACCAAGTTTTCCCCGGCCAAGACAGCGACCATCTGTAGCGGCTGGACGAAGCACCCACTCAGCCCTGAGCACCCGTTGAGCCCCGAGCACCCACTCCGATTAGAAAGGTATTTTTTTCACGGAAACATGTAAGTATTTCTTTCCAAAAAAAAAAAAAATGTTTTTCTTCCTTTTGTTTTATTTTTCTCACCCAACTCTAAATTTATTTTCACACCGAGACGGTGTGAAATAAGTCTGGGGGAGGGTGTTGCTACTAATCCATTTTTCTTTATTTTGTTTTATTTCTTTTGCTTTCTTTGAGTCATTTTCATGTTTTCATTGAGTCAGTTTGTTTTATTGAGTCAAAACTTGTTGGAGATTATGATATATTTCTTGAATATATTGTTCTAACCTTGATTCAAAGTGACCATTTTTACAGAACCACCTCTAGATCGGACTAATGAAAAATCCAAAGGCTGACCAGCTAACTAGAGAACACCATGTTTCCAGCGGAGTTCATCCGAGCCTAACCCAAAATTTTGCACTTCGTCGATGTGGTCGATTTCCATAGGGCTTGACTCATCATTCGTATCTGACATATGAACCCACCAATAGAAAGTATTGGTACTCCTCTCCCCTATTAGAAGTTTAGCTAGCAATAAGGTTACGTATGTGAGTGCATAGAGAGGGGATGAACTGGGGATTCGGTGGCAAACACCATCAATACTCGCGTCTCGAAACCTTGATATGTACATGCTTTATATTGATAGGGATGAACCGGGGACTCGGTGGTAAACACCATCAGTACTCGTGTCTCGGAACTCGATATATGCAGTAAGGAATGAACCGGGGACTCGGTGGCAAACACTATCAGTACTCGCGTCTCGGACCTTAGTAAAAAAAATGAGCTAGTTTAGAAATAAGTCTGGGGGAGAGAGGAAAAATACCAAAAAGTGTGTGGAATTGAAGTGGTTCTTGTCAAGATATTGTATGTGAAAGAGTCTAGAAGGCCCTTGGTAATTGACTGCAGAGATGAAACTGGCGATGAAGGCTTTGATGGATAAGGTTACGAATTCATGTGTGGAGTATAGTGAGCTGCGAAGGTCTACGGAGAAGTACATGGTGGTTAGATTTGGAGCTGGCTATGTGATATGTGGAGTACTAATTCAAAAGGGTCATTGCAGTGTTTCAAGAACAGGTGAGTCTCCATATTTTTTAAACCTTTCTCTTATGCTTAGTTCTGAGTTTTGTTTGAGGACCAACAAGGATCTAAGTCTAGGGGAATCGATGTGTTGCGTTTTTGGCACATTTTAACAATTGTTTTCGAGTCTTTATCGAGTCTTTTAGTTTTATTTTGAGTCATTACAGGTCAAAATATAGCTAAGGTTGAAGATTGGAGCTTCTGGGAGGAACTTAGCAGAAATTGGAGAAAAGTCAATAATTCACCTGTTGAGCACCCACTCAGACCTGAGCACTCGTTCAGACCTGAGCACCCGCTCAGCTCTTGAGCGACCGCTCACGACGACCTGACGGAGCAAACAAGGGAAAATCTCAACTTTCCTATTTTTTTGCCAAGAACGCCCTAATCTTCACCCAGCCGCCTCCAGACCTGTATATATCGCTTTTTCTTCTATTTTTCTTGAACAGACACTTACGCTTTTGCTAAGGAAATCACATAGAGATTTTTATTTCTTTTGAAGGAAAAGAGACCACAACTTTGTTTTGAGAAGAATTCTGAACCCTAATCTCTTTAATAATATCATGAATTCATTATATTGCTTTGTTGTGTTTGATTTTGCCATGTGTGAGTAGATCCTTAGCTAGGTTAAGGTTTTCAATGGTGATTTAAGATGTTAATGGCTGAGCACAAATAGGTACTGGAATTTATAATGTCTTCGCCATTACGGATCCTTAATGTTTAGATTAGCTTGATCACCTAGTCTATGATTTTAGGTTAAACTTATTCACGACAGTGCTTTAGGTTGCTAGATAAATCATTGGTGAGCAATTGGTGCGTGACCAACGACAGTTGATTGTTGCGATTGATTGTGAACAGATTGAACCAGCTCCTTAATGCTTATCAACCTCGTTAGGTCCAAACGACAGTTTTGGTGTCTAGGTTGTTAGATAAAGTTGTCAATACATCACGACAGTGGGGCGATATTAATTTGATGTTTGAGTTCTAGACCGGTAGTTACTAAGCCCCTGAATAGTTGCTCAGCCTTGTCTCCGAATCACCGGCGAAACGCCTTAACCTAGTACTTGTTTTTATTATTTTTACACCGATTTATTTACTTGCTTTTGTTCCGAAAATTACAAACTTTTTTATTTTAGTTTAGCTTTAAATTAAAATCTATAATTTCATAGTATAGCCTTGGTCTCTGTGGATTCGATACCCTATATACTACTATGATTATCTGTGCACTTGCAGAATTATTTCGGGTTAAAACATTGTCTATCAAGTTTTTGGCGCTGATGCCGGGGACCAATTGCCTTACCTTTGATTTTTGATTTAATTTTCAGTCTAAGAAACTACTAAGCTTAATTTTTATTTGTTTCTGCTCTGTGTTAGGTGCATGAGCAGTAGAAGAACAAGAAGAAATTGCACCGAAGATTTAGTCATCCACACCAACGAAGAGTTAGCTCGCCTTGAACGTCAAAACCGTCAACAGAGAATTACAGCTGCTCTGGTCATTATGGCTGAACAAGAAAATGATATGGCTACTCAGTTACAGTTGCTAAGGGATCAGATTGCCTAGTTGAGAAGAGATCAACCGCCAGTTCCGCCAGCACAACCGGGTATAGGGGATTTGGATAACCCCCATGCGTTCTATCAAAACCGTTCAGCTATTGTTTCTCCAACAATTCAGAGACAAGACTTTGAGATCAAACCTCAGATGATCTCATTGGTGAAACAACACCTCTTTCACGGACTACCAGCTGAGATACCGATGGATCACATCGAAAACTTTGAAGCAAACAGCAGCACTACCGGTTCGAATGGGGTTCCGAGTGAGTTTCTGAAGTGCAAGCTGTTTTCTTTTACACTTGCTGACAAGGCTCAGAGATAGTTGAAGTCATTGCCAGCAGGTTCTTTGAGGAGGTGGGATGAAGTTAGAGCCGCCTTCTTGGACCACTTCTACACTAAGTCCAAGACAGCCGCTCTACGAAACAAGATCTCTTCTTTCCAACAACATTCCTGTGAAGCTTTTTGTGAAGCTTGGGAAAGATTAAAGGAGTACCGTAGGGAATGTCCTCATCACGGTTTTAAGGATGAACAGATTCTGGGTATATTTTATGATGGAGTTGATTGGGATTTCCGCAACGCCTTGAATGCCGTGAGTAATAGTGATTTTATGACCAAGACTAGAGATGGTGGTTTTGAGCTGATTGAGAACCTTGCTTCAAGCTCCAGCAACAGGTCTCCTGAGTATGATAGATCCAGAAAAGTCAATAGTGTGGACAGTCACAAGATTGATGAGCTGACAGCAAAGGTAAACCTACTCCTACGTGAGAGTCAAAGACCGGTCAAATTTATGGAAGAGAATGGGGCTACGCCTATTTCTCAAGAGTTTGAAGAAGATGATGATGCTGGAGTACATGAGGTTAACTATGTGAGTCGTCAGGGATATGTCCAGAACCGTGGGTTCAATCAAAATTATCGGAGCCACCCTAACCTTTCCTACCGTAGCACCAATGTCGAGAACCCACAAGACCAAGTTTATCCGCAACAAGGAGGTATGAATCAGTTGCCACAAGCTCAGGATTTCTAGAAGTTTTACTCCAGCAACACTCAGGGGAAGCAGTATTTTTCTAATAAGAATCAGAATCGGTTCCAAGGAGGAAACCAACAACAAAACACCCAATTCACCGCACCACCACAAGCTGTCTCCGCGCCTACATCTCAAGATGAGCTGAAGAGTCTTATGCAGCAACTGATGGTTAACCAACAGAAGGCGTCTACTGAGATTAATACCAAGGTAGATCACATGTACACTGACCTGAATGCGAAGTATGAGGCTTTTACCGCGCATGTGAAAAAGCTAGATATACAAGTGGCTCAAACCGCCGAGGCTATCAAGAGACCAGCTGGAGCTCTTCCAGGTGAAGGTGAACCGCCCAGGAATGAATATCATGTGAATGTTGTAGAGTTGAGGAGTGGAAAGTTGCTAGCACCACCTACGATGACAAGCTTCCAAGAAAGGGCTAAGGAGAAAATTTCTGAGCATCAGGCTCAAGGAAGCAATTTCGCCGTGAAAGATGGACATGTAGACGTTGGTTCAAGCTCAGGGACACCTCTGGAAACTGCTCCAAACGGGGTTGAAGAACAATCCAGCAAGCACCCGCTCAGTCCTGAGCACCCGCTCCCACAGAAAACTCCAAAAATTTTACCAGAGCGAGTTTATGTACCCAGGGTATCTTACCAAGTGCCACCTAAGAAATCTCTCAAAGATTTGGAGGATGCTAAGTGCAAGGAGATGTTAAAGGATTTGACGGTGAATTTTCCTTTGGTTGATGCCGTGCAAATGATGCCTTCACTTAAGAGGTACATGAAGGAGTTAGTAGCTGGAAAGATTATTGAGGAAGAGAATGTGATGATTGTTTCTAAGGAGTGCAGCGCCATACTTCAGAGTAAGGTGTTGACAAAGAAAGGTGATCCGGGAAGGTTTGTTATCTTGGTGAAGATAGGACCTTGCACGTTTGCTTGTTCTCTGTGTGATTTAGGTTCCAGTGTGAATCTGATGCTATATTCTGTGGCCAAGCGTCTGGGTTTCACCAAGTTCAAGCCTACCAAGATTTCATTAGTTTACAAAGCTTCCGGTTGGTGTTATCGAAGATTTGCACGTTCGGATTGGGGATACACTTATCCTAACTGATTTTGTGGTTCTGGAACTTGATGAAGAACCCAAGGACTCACTGATACAGGGCAGAGTTTTCTTATGCATGGCTCGTGCTATTATTGATGTTGAAGAAGGCATAGTGGATCTCCGTCTTAGAGATATGTTGGTCCGGTTTGAGATGAGCAAGCTTATCAGGAAACCGATGATTGATGGACATACCTTTGTGATCCATGATGGATCAGATATATCCGAGGATGTGGTTGAAGAAATCTTAGCAAGTGATCCTCTAGAAGTCGCTTTGACAAAACCCGAGGGTGAGCACGATTTTCTGAGTGAAGACACCCATGGATTTGCTAAGTTTATGGATTCTAACATCAGAGTGGAGGAAGAAGACGATTTTCTGAGTCTGGGAGAAGACACAAAAATTGAGGTCCAGGGAGCACCTGCTCCAGAAATTTCAACCTTCGGAGGTTCTTGGAGCGAGCTGAAAGTTCCAAAGCTTGAGTTGAAGACTCTCCTAGCAGGGCTCATGTACGTTTTTCTTGGTCCGAACTCCACATATCCCGTTATAGCGAATGCGAATTTGAATAATGTAGAGATTACCTTGCTTTTGTGTGAATTAAGGAAGTATAGGAAGGCTCTAGGATATTCACTAGATGATATCACTGGTATATCTCCTGACTTATGCATGCACAGAGTACACCTAGAGGATGAATCTATGACTTCTGTCGAGCATCAGAGACAGTTAAACCCGAATCTCAAGGATGTCGTCAAGAAAGAGATAATGAAACTTCTAGAGGCTGGTGTTATATATGCGATATCTAACAGTAAATGGGTCAGTCTTGTGCATGTAGTTCCTAAGAAAGGAGGAATCACAGTGATTAGAAATTATAGGAGCGAACTGATACCGACTAGGACAGTAACTAGACATAGAATGTGTATAGATTATCAGAAATTAAACGCTGCTACGCGCAAGGATCATTTTTCATTACTATTTATTGACCAGATGCTAGAGCGTCTAGCTAACCATCCATATTACTGTTTCTTAGACGGTTTTTCAGGATTTTTCTAGATTCCTATCCACCCAGACGATCAGGAGAAGATGACATTCACATGCCCTTATGGCACTTTCGCGTACTGCCGCATGCCCTTCGGTTTGTGTAATGCTCCAGCAACGTTTCAACGTTGTATGATGTCTATATTTACTGACCTTATTGAGGATATTATGGAAGTATTTATGGAAAATTATTTTTACAACAATCATTGTGGGTAAGAAGATGCGTACTTCTTCAAAGGGATCGCACAAGACAGAACAGATAGGGAGTCTTCTCACGCCATTGTTCAGACACTTCGACATCGATCTCTCATCCACAACCTGTGTGGAGAAGCTGGAGCACATCGATGTTACCTACCTCATTCACTGTGAGATTCTAAGGGATGAGACCACATACTGTTTCAGTGATAGGGACAGGAACACGTTATTCTGCAGGCTCCCGAACATAACAATCACAAGTTTCCGCACCCTGGAAAATCTGAGTTTCCAACCAGCAGCAGAGCACTTGTGCCCAGACCCGTGCGCGAGCTCCTCCCGCACTCCTATTCGACGACGAGGAAGCTCTTCAAGAGCTTCTCCGCCTCACCTGAAGGACGAGGAGATGCCAGACTTTCAGACCCCACCACCAGCCACCCAGCACTATGACCAGAGTGAGTTCACATTGCCACATCTAGATGAAGCTGCAGATCAGGACCAAAAGTTGCAGTGGATAGTGGAGTCACAAAGGAAGAACAACAAGCTCATGCACCGGATACTAGCATTGGTTTCATGGGGATGTTTTACACCGCGGCCAAGCAGGAGGCAAAGAAGAGAGAAGACACCGGTTCAAAACGACGATGAAGAGGAACAACCCGATACTCCCACCACCTCTGAAAGCGATTGAGAGTAACACATTTCTTTTACTTTCCCTATCATTGTATAATCCGTACTGTCTTTCTTCCTTTTGTTTCATTTCTCTCACCCAACTCTTAATTTATTTTCACACCGAGACGGTGTAAAGTAAGTTTGGGGGAGGATGCTGCTACTAATCCATTTTTCTTTCTTTTGTTTTATTTTTGTTGCTTTCTTTGAGTCATTTTCATGTTTTTTTTGAGTCAGTTTGTTTTATTGAGTCAAAACTTGTTGGAGATTATGATCTATTTCTTGAATATATTGTTCTAACCTTGCTTCAAAGTGACCATTGTTACAGAACCACCTCTAGATCGGACTAATGAAAAATCCAAAGGCTGACCAGTTAACTAGAGGACACCATGTTTCCAGCGGAGTTCATCTGAGCCTAACCCAAAATTTTGCACTTCGTCGATGTGGTCGATTTCCATAGGGCTTGACTCATCATTCGTATCTGACATATGAACCCACCAATAGAAAGTAATGGTACTCCTCTCCCCTATTAGAAGTTTAGCTAGCAATAAGGTTACGTATGTGAGTGCATAGAGAGGGGATGAACTGGGGATTCGGTGGCAAACACCATCAATACTCGCGTCTCGAAACCTTGATATGTACATGCTTTATATTGATAGGGATGAACCGGGGACTCGGTGGCAAACACCATCAGTACTCGCGTCTCAGAACTCGATATATGCAGTAAGGAATGAACCGGGGACTCGGTGGCAAACACTATCAGTACTCGCGTCTCGGACCTTAGTAAAAAAAATGAGCTAGTTTAGAAATAAGTCTGGGGGAGAGAGGAAAAATACCAAAAAGTGTGTGGAATTGAAGTGGTTCTTGTCAAGATATTGTATGTGAAAGAGTCTAGAAGGCCCTTGGTAATTGACTGCAGAGATGAAACTGGCGATGAAGGCTTTGATGGATAAGGTTACGAATTCATGTGTGGAGTATAGTGAGCTGCGAAGGTCTACAGAGAAGTACATGGTGGTTAGATTTGGAGCTGGCTATGTGATATGTGGAGTACTAATTCAAAAGGGTCATTGCAGTGTTTCAAGAACAGGTGAGTCTCCGTATTTTTTAAACCTTTCTCTTATGCTTAGTTCTGAGTTTTGTTTGAGGACAAACAAGGATCTAAGTCTGGGGAATTGATGTGTCGCGTTTTTGGCGCATTTTAACAGTTGTTTTCGAGTCTTTATCGAGTCTTTTAGTTTTATTTTGAGTCATTACAGGTCTAAGGATGAAGATTGGAGCTTCTGGGAGGAACTTAGCAGAAATTAGAGAAAAGTCAATAATTCACCATAAATTAGAGAAATTAGAGAAAAGTCAATAATTCGCCAATAGGGATCCTTAATGCTTAGATTAGCTTGATCACCTAGTCTATAATTTTAGGTTAAACTTATTCACGACAGTGCTTTAGGTTGCTAGATAAATCATTGGTGAGCAATTGGTGTGTGACCAACGACAGTTGATTGTTGCGATTGATTGTGAACAGATTGATCCAGCTCCTTAATGCTTATCAACCTCGCTAGGTCCAAACGACACTTTCGGTGTCTAGGTTGTTAGATAAAGTTGTCGATACATCACGACAGTAGGGCGATATTAATTTTATGTTTGAGTTCTAGACCGGTAGTTACTTAGCCCCTGAATAGTTGCTCAGCCTTGTCTCCGAATCACCGGCGAAATGCCTTAACCTAGTGCTTGTTTTTATTATTTTTACACCGATTTATTTACATGCTTTTGTTCCAAAAATTACAAATCTTTTTATTTTGTCTTAGCTTTAAATCAAAATCTATAATTTCATAGTGTAGCCTTGGTCTCTGTGGATTCGATACCCTATATATTACTGCGATTGGCTGTGCACTTGCTGAATTATTTCGGGTTAAAACATTGTGTATCAGTTTCGCCGAAGACCTCTTGGGTTCTGTTCTCCGTCTTGCCGTGCTGGTGGTTCAAGTGGCAGTTAGGCTCGGCGATGGCTTTGGTCGGAAACGTGTCTCAGGTGGTTTCATTTTTGTCTCAGATCTTCTTGAGGCGATGACCTTATTTGATTACGAGGCTTTGCGAGAGCTCCGACACTGTTGTCTCAATTTGTTCTTTGGCGAGCCTTCATTGCTGATGGATTGGTGGAGTTCAGAGCTCCGTCATTGTCTCTAAGGTCTTAGGTTATCGTCTAGTCTCTTTTCAATGTTAGATCTCTGTCTTGCTTAGCGGATTCTTTGGTGGTTCTTCCTCGGCTACTTTTCTAGGAGGCTGCAAGGTAGTGGCCTTAGAAAAGGTTTTAGTGCTGCTTGTGGTTGATTGGAGGTGCCGAGTTCTCTCTGGCACTATTATTAGTGAGAATGTAGGTGATTGGCGGTGACTTTGGGCCTAGTAAGCTTGAGGACTACTTCAGGTCAGTTGTCCTGCTCGTTCCCTTCCTCTTCCTTGTCTCTGCTTTCCTTTGTAGCGCACTAGGACCTTGTCTACTACTAGTATTTTCTCCTTTTCTTCGCCATTTTCTTCTCTGAAGCTTGTTTGTGTTATCTCCGTCTTTGCTCTCCGGTTATAGTCATCCTAGGTGTAGTTCTGGCTCTTGTAGTGCTTTGTGGTTGCTCCATGGGTCGTTTTCTTCAGGTTCCGTTTAGGTGCTTATTCCTTCTCTTCTCTGCATCTGTCGGTGGCTAGTTGAAGCGGTTGTTGTCTCCTCAAGTTCTGCCACCATCTTGCTGTAGGCTTCTTTCTTTTCCCTTGCCTCCTCGTCTTTTCCATAGCTGAGTTTGACTATGGTGCATCCCCTTACCTCTCCTGCCAGTTTAAAGCCGCAAAGGTTGCTCACTCTCAATCTGTGGGCTGCAGTGGGTTTAGTTGGATGATTTGTAGCCTCTGAAGTTCAGCCTTCTATCTCCTCTCGGTTCTACAAGTTATGGTGTGTCTCCAGCTTATTCTCTATACTGCATTCCCTAGTCCCAGGTTGTATAGGTTCTCTCCTCTTAGTGTGGCCATTTCCATGTCCTTGAGGTCTGTTAGTATGGTCAGTGGTACTTTTAGCTTTGCTTCTCTTCAGGCTTGGTGGTGGATTCGATTCCCTGGATGTGTTATTTTCTGCCTACCATTTGTGTTCGGAGGAGGTGTTTGAGTTCTTTGATTGGCCCTATTTTAGATTGGATGTTCTCTCGGCATGTTGTGGTCTCTAATCTTCTAAGAAAGTACTGAATGGACAATTCTCTTCCTATGCCGTCGATCGGCATTTGGTGGTGTTAGCTCACGGCTGTTCATTGATCTCATTGAAGGTTCTCTGTTTTAGTGAAGTTTATACCTTTTCGTATCCTTTCCTATTGATTTTCCTCTATTATTACTCTACATACTAATTTTCATTTTGTAACTCTTCCATATGCACCTTCAATAGAAAACTTTTTTAAAAAAAAAATAGGTAGATTTCAATGAGTACTTAGAACATCTCCATCCCTTATTTTTTGGTGGGGGTCTTTAGATATAAAGTTAATAAAAAAATGAAAAAAGGGAGAGAGTGTCTTTAATGTAAGATTGGTGTCTTCCTAAAGACACTTAAAGACACTTAAACACCTTAAAAAAGACAGTGTCTTTAATTTTATCATTAATTAACATGGAAGACACCCATCAAAAGATGAGGGATGAGGATGGTCTTACAAATTAAAACTTATTCTCACTTATCAAATGCTATCATAGTAAATTATTAAATACTTTATATATATATATATATTATCAAACCTAAATATGTTTGTAAGGTTAAAAATATTTGTTGTATATCAAAAATAATATCCACCTCTAAAATAAATATTTTTAATTATTTATTCTAAGATTTATATAAAGTTATATTTTAAAATTTTTTACTTTTTTTTTTCTTATAGAAATTATATATTATAAATATTGTTGTAGGTTTTATGTTAAATCGTTAGTACAATCACTGTCAATAAGTCAAAAGATTCCCGTAAACGCATATGTTTCTAACTATTAGACCAATCGTATAAATCGCTTAATAATGCTTGAAATCACAATCGTCCGTTTCCGCAAACTTTCGCACTCACCATGTTTAAACCAGTCAACCCCTTAATAGGGATTTTGTGGTCGAGTAAGGAGGAAATTTGCAAAACGAACAAACGATGGTATTTTCATAAATATTTGGTGCTTTTATGGCATGTGATTAAAAATGATATCATGTGAAATAACCAAAAGAAAAAACATGCTATTTTTTAAAGCAATCAATAGATATGCTAGAGTTCAAATTAATAAAATCAATCCTACTAACCAAATATTAAAAAAAATATATGTAAATTTTATTTAAAACCCTAATAACCAAAAGGCTTTATAGTATACAAAGTAAATAATTTTTTTAAGTTTAAACAAACCAAATAGTATTAATTTTATGTCAACCAAATTTATTTTATATAAAAAAAATTTCATTTTGTTCGTCTAATTCCATGTAGTGACACACATTCATGATACTAACACGAATTAGACATCCAATCCGGTTCATTTATTTATCGAGGTTATTTTTTTTTCCACCTTTAAATTTTGTTTAAAAATATTATTCTAAATTGAAAATGATTTCATATTAATTTCCGATTATTGAAATTAATTTCATATCTGACTGACCGACAGTGACGTGATTGAAATGTGTAGTTTATAGAAAGCCCCAAATGTATAGAAAAAACAAAATTAGAAAAAAAGTTGAAAGAAGAGTAGTAGTTAGAACGTCAGGAGCTGCTTCGAAGGAAGGTTTCATTCATCGAAAAATGGCAGATTTATTAAAAATTCAGTCAAACTCTGCCTCCTAATCCCAAAGTCCTAGCTTTTTCCCTTCTTCTTTACTATTTCCAAATCTAACAAATTCATTGTCCCCAAATCCCTAAACCCACATAATCATCATTCTTCGATCTCCTTGTTCTTCCTTTGTCTGCTGTTACAAAACCCATCTTGTTCTATTAATCTAAAAACAGAGAAGCAAAACAGAGACTCATTTTCTCTGTTCTGCTCTGCTCTGTTTTTATTTACTCTGTTTTTTTCAATGGCTTGTTTCTTAAATTGTGTTCGATTTGATGTCTCCACGACAATCACCGACAAACCCACAATCAAAGAATCTGGTGTGACGTGTTATAGAAGCTGGGATGACGTCGAAGCTCTCACTTCCAATTTCTCTAGATTGATTGGTTCTGGTGGCTACAGCAGTATCTACATGGCTCGCTTCTCTGGCTCTGATAAAGCGGCTCTTAAGGTTCACGTTAGCAGCCATCGTCTCTACCAAGTCTTTAGACTCGAGCTTGATATCTTGCTCCGTCTTCAACATCCTAACATTGTCAAACTTCTCGGCTATTTCGATGATTCAGGTACCTTTTCTCAAATCATAGATTCTGCAAAGTTTTGTGCTTTTGATCAAATTCATAGATAATTAGATGGATTCTGCAAAAATTGGATCTTTTGATAAAATTTAGTAGTGAGTTAAGTCTGTCTTATAATCAAAGTTTGAATCTTTTTGTGTGTTCTTGTTTCTTTGTATTGCAGAGGAAAATGGCGCGCTTCTTCTCGAATATCTTCCACAAGGGAATTTACAAGAGAAGCTTCATAGCAATAACAAACAAGTCTTGCCATGGAGGAACCGTACAGCTATTGCGTTTCAGCTGATTCAAGCTATTGAACATATTCATGAGAAATGTAGCCCTCAGATTGTACACGGGGATATCAAATCTTCCAACGTACTCCTAGATAAAAACTTTGATTGTAAGCTTTGCGATTTCGGTTCAGCTAAAGTCGGGTTTTCTTCGATGGTTCAGCCTCCTACGATGTCGGCTAGATCAAGACAAGTGAGGATGGTTGGATCCCCAGGTTATACTGACCCTCACTACTTAAAAACCGGGATTGCTTCGAAGAAGATGGATATGTATGGGTTTGGAGTTGTGGTTCTTGAATTGGTTTCAGGAAAAGAAGCGTTTTCCGTTGAGAGAGGCGAGATGTTGGTGCATATAGCAGCTCCATTGATCCATGAGATTCTTGATTTTAGTGTAGACATTGCAGAAGACAAGGTGAGACAGTTCTTGGATCCGAGGTTGTCAAGTGACTGTCTTGATATCGATGAGGTTAAGACTATGCTGAGTGTGGCTGCACTCTGTATCGGTAGCCCACCATCTTTAAGACCTTCTGCTACTCAAGTTGCGGAAACTCTTATAGAGAAAATCCCATCTTTGAGTTTCCTCGGTTGTGGTAAAGGAATGTGAGTTATATGCGTCCAAGGACTTCGATGTAGTTGAGATTTTTCTGCGTGATAGGGCTGCGTGAGCGAGACATTGTACAGTTTCGTGTGCATTTAGGAGTTCTTGGAAAATAAGCAAGAAGATTAACCATGTAAATAGTTATGTGAATAACATTTTGTGTAATTTTCATTATCATTTCTAAACATTTCCTATGAAATGTGTTTTTGATCCGTTGTTTGATTAATTGCTTCTTGTTCTCTTCATGTCAATGTAATGTAAAGTCAAGCTTAAAGCAGAAGCATGACACTGTGAAGATGAAGCAAAGTTTATGTGAGTTGTAGTGTGCTTTTTAAGGTCATCTCAATTGCTTCACTACAAAGTAACATACCCTCCAAAAGCATTTCTAGGAGAAATTTACTAATAATCTAAAGAACATGAAGTTTGAAATTATGTTCAAATAGAGAGCAACCCAAGAAGAACAATTATGGTTTTTTTTTCTTCTTCTTATATTTAGCTATGGTCTTGTTTTAAAAACGTTTCGGCATCCGGTTTCTTGTGAACATGGTGCGCGGAAAATCGGCATTTTTATACCTAAAATTCTTTATGTCGACAAACTTATACATTCACCATCACGGTTTTAAGCAAATCTAAACCTCGCGGATAAAATAGAGAATGAAATCATCAACATAACTAGTTTTTTTTTTGGAAAGCAGCAAAACCGAAACGAAGGTCTATAGAGACTAATAACTTGTCTACATCAAGCAACCTCGTTGACCAACAAAAATCCATCATCAGAAGATTTGGCCTCGTCCTTGTCCAGTTTAGCTTTGAGATCTGAAACCATCATCTTAAGATCCTTGACACTTTCCTCGAGTTCTTGAACCCGAGACTCATCAGCATCATATGATTTCTTCTTCTCCAAGGAAACATCCTCAAGCTTTGACTTCAAAGAGTCCATCATAAAGCCAGATTCCTTCCTCTCCAATTCAACCTCATCAAGCTTTCTCTTCAAGTTGGATTCCATCTGCTCAAGATTCTTGACGCGTTCCTCAAGTTGTTGGACTCCATCATATGAATTCCTCTTCTCCCAGTAAACCATATTAAACTTTGTCTTCAACCAGTCCAGCTTAAAACCCTCTTGCGTCAACTCATTCAACTCAATTTGAGCGTTTCTTAGCTCATTATCTGAGATATTATGTGAAGGCTTATCTAGTGTATTGACAAGACCAAGAAGGACATTCATGTATTCTGTCTTCACCACTTGGTTCTTTGGTTTGACATAAGTTGCAATATCTGGGTGCTCTTCAAATACCTTCCTCACTGAAGTAACCTGCTAAAGAAAAGTACTTATGTTTATCTTACTCAGAAAAAGAATCTGAATCTATACGCCAAGAGGAAACCCTAAAATCAGAATCCTTGTAACTTACCTGAGAAGCAAAAACCCTAAAACCGTTGATATCCACAGCCTCCTTTTTCTCTGATGAATCTTCGCTTTCTCCATCAACAGCTTCAAGAATTTTAATGTAGACTTCAATTATGAGTCTGTCCTCCTCCAGAAACCCTTTTCTTGAAACTTGCTAAGTGGCAAGGTCTTTCGGAAACCCCAGCTTTTAGCCTTAACGCTATACTCAATATTACGTGCAACTGTACAACATAAAAACAAAAAACAAAATTCTTCATCAAAACACATGAAAATGTATGGTTGCAATAAGCTTTTACCAAAAAAACAAGACATTCTATATAAGCTCATCACAAAGATTCTTATCACTACCGTCCTCCTTCACATCCACGGACCAATAGACAAGAATTTGGATTCAAGCTAAGTCCACAAAAAAACCTTGAGTATAACATACCATAAAAGCTAAATTAAGAATTTGGATGGTTTTAAACTTAAATCTTATATGGTTTTGATTTGTTCTCTTCCTATTCAATCTGCAGAAATAAACTATCTTCACTAATCGCTACTCTTGGTTTCTCCCTATATATGATGCTCTGTAAAATCCAACAAAAAAAAATGATTCAAAACATGGAAGGATATAACTTCATTACTAGGTGATCTGTAGAGTTCTTTGTCGGATTGATTCAGCACAGCAAAGTAATAATTAACAATCCTTTTCCAACCAGGTTGCAATAATGAAGGCTTTGCAACGGGAAGATACAAAGATAAGTGATCATCACTAAGATTATCTCCTTTCGGATAAACGTAGAGAGACCTGAAAGAATATGAAACAAAGATTTAAACCCCTTTGTAAATAGAATCGAATTAGATACATCAATGTTTGAAACTAACTAAAGATCCGATTCTTTTAGTTTTACCATTCGCATCCACCACTCACGAATGTCTGAGAAACTATGTCATCTTTCTTCTCGGAGAAGTTATCTATCTCAAACCTGAAACTCGGCTTTTGATTCCACATGCTTGATCAATACACTTTCGTAAGATTTTGTGACTTCGAGCAAAAGACAACTTCTCAGAAACTTTTTGTTTGATACGAAGCCCTCTGTTTTATAGAGGAGAAAAAAAAGAAAAAAAAAAAAAGAACAACTTTCTCAAAACCGTAGCTCAAAAAGAAACTGAAAAATGGTAAGGATCACTTGTGAATATTCTAGAAGATCACTTGTATCTATATATACGTAGATCATGGAATATGTATTATGTATAAATACTCTTCTTATGATCAACAGAAATTAAGCTTTCACAAAACCTACAAAAATAAATAAATTAATTAAAAGTAGTACTGTATAAACCTAGAAACCTATAATATCAGTCGGTGTATCCGATTGGCGAGATGTCCAAATGAATTCAACTTCATCAAACACGACTTTTATGCACCCTCTGCTCCATAAATTTCAACTATAATATTGTGTTAAATCATACTTAATTTTTTTTTTTAAATAGTTTACTTAAATTTCCAAATTCCTACAAAACTTGTACACTAATCATCACATCATCACTATGTAAAGAAATCGTTAACTTTTGATGACGTAGATGTCATAGATGTCATATATGAAACAACATAGTTTGTTAAAATGCAGAACTTATAAAACTTACAATTTGGAAGTGTCTTTAGTCAAATTGTTAACGCAACAACGGTTTATCGTTGTGCTCTTCCCACAAGAGTTTAATTCTAGTAGATCAAATTTTACTCCGTCAAAATTTCTTGGTGTAATTACACTTCGATGCTGAAGTTTCATGGAGACACAAACTCAATTGAAATTTTGGGTGGGAATACACCCCATCGACCCTTATTTTTAAGTCACTTAGAATATATAACTTTTTTACTTTACTGTCGATTCCAAAAGCGACTTTAGAAAACTGACAATATCTACTGCATTTGTTGTAGTGTTATATAAAACTTAAAATTTAAAATCCTTTTATACGTGTTCACATCTAATGGATCAATTGACAATTTGACACATTGTATTCTTGTTAATTACAATTTTGATACATGACAAATTCTGGTGAAATAATTCAAATTGTATATCAAATCTAAATTGTATCCAAATTGGTGTAATTAGATTATATCAAGTTTAAATATAACTAATATTTTTTTGTATATAATTGTATTTCATGTATTTTGGGTATCTATTCGGTTCTCGGTTTGGTTCGGTTAGGATTTGGTTATTTGAGTATAGAAATTTAAGACTCATACGGGTATTTTATCGATTTGGGTTTGGATTTCATTCTTTTTTTTTGTTCGGATTTGGTGCGGGTTCGGTTCGGTTCTCGGATCCGGATTTTTTACCCAGTCCTAATCTATAACAACAAAATTCCACTTTCAATTTTTTTTAATTAAACAAAAAAAAAGTTTCAAATTGTAGATTTCAGAAATCTCCATGACTTCAATGACTCTGGTTCATGGGTTGCTCACCACAATCATCATTATCATTTTCCTTCCTCTATCTGCCACCAATCTAAAACATTATTCGAAATACTAAAACTAAAACACCTTCCAATATGAACAATGTTTTCCATTTTAAATAACTTCAAAATACATACATTTTAAATATACATAGTTTTCCATAAGAGATCATCAGAAGATTTGACCTCGCCCTTGTCCAGTTTAAATTTGAGCTGTGAGACCATCATCTTAAGATTCTTGACACTTTCCTCGAGTTCTTGGATCCGAGACCCATCAGCTTTTTCTTTCTTCCTCTCCAAATCAATCTCATCAAGCTGTTTCTTTAAGTTGGATTCCATCTGTTCAAGATTCTTGACGCGTTCCTCAAGTCCTAATTGGACTCCAGATCCATCAGCATTATTTAATTTCATTCTCTCCATGATAACCTTAAAAAGCTTTATCTTTAACCAGTCCAACTTAAAACCAACTTGCGTCAACTCAGTCAACTCACTTTGAGCGTTTTTTAGGTCATTCACTGAGAGATTCTTTGAAGGCTTATTTAGTGTATTGACTAGGCCAAGGAGGACATTCATGTATTCTGTCTTTACCACTTGGTTCTTTGGTTTGAAATCTTTTGCAATATCTGGATGCTCCGCGAATATCTTACTCACTGAAGTAACCTACCAAGGAAAAGTACATATATGTTTATGTTACTCAGAAAAATAATATGAATCTATACGCCAAGAAGCAAAGCAGAATCCTTGTAACTTGCCTGAGAAGCAAAAACTTGAAACCCATTGAAATACACAAGCTCCTTTTTCTCTGATACATCTCCGCTTTCTCCATCAATAATTCTAGCGTAGACTTCAATGATGAGTCTGTCCTCATTCAGAAACCCTTTTCCCTGAAACTTGCTAAGAGGCAGAGTCTTTCGATAACCCCAGCTTATAGACTTAGCGCTAAACACAGCACATGCAACTGTGAAACATAAACAAAAAAATGACAACAAAAAAAGATTATCACTACCGTCCCCAGACACGTCCACGGAGCAATAGACAAGAATTTGGATTCAAGCCAAGTCCACAAAAACTCTTGAGTATAACTTTTGAAATCTACACTAGAGACTTTGTAAAAAAAAACACGATTAATTCAAAACATGGAAGGAAGCCGGTTCTGAGCATAGCAAGATGAAACATTTGCCTAGGGTCCTCATTTTTGTGGAATCCCATTTTTAGGATTTTTTTTTGGGATGAAAATATTGTTACAAAATTTTTATAAAGGGTAACAATGAAAAATTATGGTGTATCCTATAAAAAAAATTAAAAATATATTTATACATACCTAAACTTTTGTGTATTTCAACAATAGAAAATAGGTAAAAGTTTTTTTTAAAATTCTATAAATTAAGATAGATAAAAATTAATTAAATTAAGATATAATGAAAATATATTTTATATTATAGGAACATGTTTTTGTTTTGCCTATGACCGGTTATGAGATAACGGGTCCTGCATGGAAGGATACATTAACGAACAAACAAAAAAAACATGGAAGGATATAACTCCATTACCAGGTGATCTGTAGAGCTCTTCGGATTGATTCAACATAGCTAAGTAATAATTAACAATCCTTTTCCATCCAGGTTGCAATAATGAAGGATTTGCAACGCAAAGATACAAAGATAAGTGATCATCACAAAGATTATCTCCCTTCGGATGAACGATGAGATACCTAAAAGAATATGAAACAAAGATTTAAACCCCTTTGTAAACAGTGCTACTTTCAATCCAATTGTATACATTATTAATGTTTGAGAACAGAGAGAGTTTAAAAAATCTAATCAAAGATCCTATTCTTTTCTTTTTACCATTCGCATCCGCCACTCACGAATGTCTGAGACCCTATAGCATCTTTCTTGTCGGAGAAGTTATCTATCTCAAACCTGAGACTTGGCCTTTGATTCCACATTTTTTATCAGCTCGCTTTCGTAAAATTTTGTTACTTCGAGCAAAAGACGAAATTCTCTTAAACTTTGTTTGATACGTTCAGTGATTAAGAAGCCCTCTGTTTATATAGGAGACAAAAAAAAGGAAAAGAAATAAGAACAACTTACTCAAAAGTCAAAACCTTGCTCAAAGGCCAAAAGGAAAAGTGAAAGATAATTAAGTAAATTACTTTTATCAACAAAAATATAAAGTAAATTAATTAATTAAAACCACTACTTCAACTTTTTATTTTATTTTACATTATCATTAGATATGATGAACGGTCTTTAAATCCTTGATCAATGAAAATATTAAAAAGAGATATTGATGTCATGAATTTATGCTCTGTTTTTTTTATACTCTATTTATTTATTTTTAATGGAGTTTTATATGAAAACGACAAAATAAAAGATTTCATAAAATTATTAAGTTTTATCTTATTATATAAAAATTAGATAGTTTTTGAGACGTATTAACATATAATCAATCAATTGACATGTATCACATTTTTGTAAATTATAATTTTTCACACGTGTTTAAGTCTTGCGAGAGAGTTCAAGTTTTATATATCAATAAAATATACTATTAATTGCGTGTAAGTTTACTTTTTTTTTGTAGATTTACATCAAGCTACCAAACTTTTCTAGTTTGATATTTTATGTAGATTTACACACATAAATTAATGTTTTAAATATGTTTTTGTTAGTTTTCCTTAAGGAAATTTTTTTTTATTTAATTTAAACACTAAATTAGTATATGTAAATATATATATTTTACTTCTCTTTTTTCTTTAAAGAAAAGAAAGGTAAACGTTTTTAAATATACACATATGAATTATATAAATATATATTTTTGTTTGTTTTCCTTTTTGGTTAAGGAAAAGAAAATTTAAACTCTTTTGATCAGTGTTGATATCTAATCGATCAATTGATACATGTCATGATTTTGCTAATTACAATCTTAATAAGTGTCAAACTCTAGGGAGAAAGATTATAAATTTTGACACATGTCGTATTCTAGTGAGAGAGTTCAAAGTTTATATAATAACATAGTTAATAATTATTTTTTAGAATAAAAATAGAAACGTACACTTGATTTGAATCTCATATATAATTGATTTTTAATTTGGAAAAAATAGTTTTATTTTGTAACCACATATTTTTATTGCATTTTGTTTTGTTCATACTTGGATTGACATGTATAATTAATAGTTTCAGATTACATGTTTAAATAAAGCTATGTATCTCTTCATCAATGACAAGGAGTACACTGCAGTTGCCCCGAGTAAATTTTAAAAATTGCCCATAAATGTTTAATAATTTCAATAATGCCTCTTTTGTTATTTGCAGTTCCAAGCCTATTTCTTTAAATAATTTTAGTTATTCATGGCCAAAATTTAACCGTAACCGTATTTTGGACCGTAACCGTTCTTTTTCCTACTGTAACCATATTAAATGGTTAATAACCGTAACCGTTAACCGTAAAATTATATTAGTTAAGATTAAAATAAATTATTAATTGTAACTGTTAATTAATCGTAACCGTATAAAATCGTTGGTTAACCGCATGATGTAACCGTAAAATTATAACCTTAACCGTTTTAAAAATAAAATAAAATGTATATATAATTAATTATGGTAATAAGTATTAGTTGATATATCATCATCTAGTTCTTCCAATAGAAGTTAATTTTTTTTTTTAATAAAAAACATCACTGATATTAATGTTTATCATGATCATCAAATAATCGAAATGTATTAACCGTATATAATCGTAACCATTTTTAACCGTAACCATTTTAACCATAACCATATATTAAATGGCTAAAGTTGTTAAATAAAAATTATAATTGTAACCGTTAGTTAAGTCATGCCTACCTAAATCACGCTACTACATGCAAAAATGCATATACATCTATCTTGACTAGGTCAAGTTGGTGGGCAAACATCAGATGTTTGAGGAATTGGAAAGTGCCTCAAGGGGCTCAAGAGCATGTGAGATTACAATGTGGATTACTCTTTACCAAAGATTAAAAACCTGTTAGAATGTGGATATTAGAAGCTATTATATGATTGGTTCTTAGAGCATCATTATTGGAAGTTTTTAAGATGAGGTTCTTACACTATTTTAAAATTAAAATATTAATAACTAACATGAGGTTCTTATACTGTTTATTAAATTGTTTCTAAAAACTCTTAATTAAAAACTTTTTGTGATGGTTCTAACCAAAGTTTCTTACACTATTCAATTGTTTATTAATATTTTAATTTTAAGAACTTCATCTTAAGAACCTCCAATAATGATGCTCTTATATCATTGCTCTGTATCTTGAGTCCAAGAAGAAAAGAGAGAACAACTTAATTTGTAGATGATTTGCGTTCTTCTTGGGTTCAAAGATTCAAACAGACCTTTGTAATTGTTCTGTCTGTGTTATCAAATCTGTCACTATCTTTGTTAGAAGGTAGAAACTTTTTTAATTTCAGAAAACATAAAAAAAAAAAAGGAAATGTGTAAGAATCAAATTTTGTTTCCCGGAAGACAAAAAAGAAAAAACACAACTTTATGGACTTTAATTTCCATTTTTAGGCCATAAAAAAGGAAAAAAAAAGGTAATAAATTAGAAATTGTAGAATAACAAAAGATTTTGTTAGTAGGATTTATGATTGGGTAGAATGTATATATATATATATATATATATTTTTTTTTTGGCAATTCCTATTACGATTGAGCGAGTCCCTTAAATTAAACCTTTTCTGTTTTCTTATATATACGTAATACGTTCATATACACAAAAGTTTTTCCCCAGTCTTTATTTTCATTTCTCTTTATCATCATCTCTTAGGCCATGAGTTTAATGGAAATCGACAGTAACCCTAACATTACGTCTACAAGCTTATATGAGGCACCTTGGAGACTCAAAACATTGATACTCCACAGACTAAGTCTCCAAGATGTTCCGTACAATACTCCTGATAAATTGAAGTTTTGGTCTTTCAAACATTTGTCCAAAACTTGAAGATTTGGTTGTGAGACGAACAATATATGTCCATGTGATGATATTTACTATCAATGTACCTACTTTGAGGAGTTTATCTATTGATTATTCGGTGGCAGTGGCGAATGTACACGGATTTTGTGGTCAATGCTCCTTCTTTGAGATACTTGAACATTAGAGATTACTTGAGTAACTTTTTACAGTTTTAAAATATGCCTAAGCTGGTCAAAGTGAATGTAGAGGTTGATTGTGATCTATCTGACAAGTTTATTGGATTTATTACCTCAATCCAACATCTCTCTTTGTATTCTAAAATTTCAAAAGTAACCCTCTAAGTAATCTGAACAAATGTCAAAGATTCAATCAAACAAAATTCTTTATTCTTTTTGTGTGTTTTGCTTTAATTGCAGATTCCACATCCTAGTGGCACTTCCTTTTTCTCTCTTGAACATCTTGAGCTATGTACATGTTCTAAAGAGTGGTTTTAACCATATACTCAAAGACGCTCCACCGGGTTTAATTTCTCGTAATGCGGATCCTTTGTAGTGCGGATCAATTTCTTCATCGGGTTTAACTAAGTCCATCTCTGGTCTATATATTTTCTCAGTTGAAGATGTATTGATGCAACTAAGTGGCTAAGGGGTTGTGCAGGTTCTCAGTGGCGTGGTGGTCCTTTGACAACAGCATCAGTAGCAACTATAAAGTATGCAGAGGCAGTACCTGGTTACCTGAGCCGGGCTTTAGCACTCACTCTCTCCTTCATTTCCTCAGCAATGGTATGCGTTTTGTTTGTCTCCACGCATCTGTCTGGCGAACTTTGTTCCCAACGATCCTGCAATTGCCATTACAAAAATAAAACTTACCTAAGGAGAAGAAGTCTTTCAAGAGAGCCTATGACTTGAAGCGCTGGACCAAGCAGGCTCTGGCCAAGAAAATATAATCCTATCACTGATGCAAAATCATGGAATATAGAAGGATCTTTGAGATGGTAATAATAGTCAAGAAAAATATTTAGATATAAAGACACAAGTAGGTGAGCAAGCTTATTGTATGTATCTCCAGAAGCATGTTTAATAATATTACATCAATTATAGAGCACTAAAAATCACATTCACACGACAAGGAAATGTGAGATAAATCAAACAGGCAAATAAATGGTCCTCTGGTTTGCTAAGTTGGTGGTCTGTGGCCAGAGGTCCCATGAAGCAGAATCGTCAGGTTTAATAAAAGGCAGAGTGATCTCATTGATCATTAATTCTCCACAGAATGTGTATAATATAAGATGGGAAGTTAGAAGTTTACATTACTTGTTAATCTTGTGAATGGTTTAAGAAGCTAAGTCAAAACACAAGTGTATGAATAAGGAACTCACAAAGTCAACACCAGTGGTACTTATGTAGCTGTCAATGTAAGCCTCATGCATCCTGGAAATAACAAAATCCAAAATCACGAAAGCTTGACCTGTTAATCAATCAGTCTAATAAGAAGAGATTAATCACTAAAGACTCTTGCTTCTAAGACCTGTTACAGAGTACCAAGATATCGAGTTGGGTTTTCGGAATTGGGTTTTGGAAAAGGGAGAAACTTTACTCATATGAACAAAAATTACAGAGCGATGAAGATCCAAAGTCCAAACGAATCAATTACTCAAATGTCTTCGTTAGAGACCCAATAAGCCATTTGCCCGCACACCCATAACAATCGGGTCGAAACCGCAACCAAACTCATTTGTCTGTTGAAGTCAAACACACAAAACGACGTTGTTTTAACTTAATGAGAAAAAAAGGCCTAAACAAGCCGCCTTTCCAGGTCACCAGGTTATCGGGTCGATTGCGGATTGATCCAAGTCGATCGTAGGTTGATCCGGGTCAACCGCATATGAACAAATTGTATATGTATATATATATTTGTTTTATAAATATAAAGTAATAATATTCATACTGTGTTTAAGAAATTATAATTTCTAAGAATTAATATTTTATTTTCGACAAGTGAATAATGATTTCTCGTCTGCGAAGCTCTATTCTTATGGAAATAAGTCGAGTAAGCACTTTATTTTGAAGACCCAAAGTAGTTGTAAAGACTCAATAATTTGGGAGATTATTACAAAATTAGGCATATTTCAAGCCAATTTTTTTCAATTAGGCATAATCATATTGGACCTATGGAATTGGGCATTTTCTGTTTTGCAGGATGATGTTTTTACCCTTGAAAAGAGAGACAATTACTCTTGCATCATCTTCTCTTTCCTCTTCTTTCTTCCTTCCTTCATCTTCTTGGATCTTCTTCAAAGAAAATTAAAAACTGAAATGATTAAATTGTTTGAAATTAGATGGATTTTTGCTATGTAATCACCATTAATAGACTTTGTGAATTCAAAACTAAACCCTAAGAACTAGTAATTGAGGAACCCAAGCAAAAAAATATGAAACCCAACTGTAAATCTCTCACTCACAATCAAAATCTGAAACATTAATTTTTTTCTCTCATTGGTATGATTCATTTTGCCTTGCTCACCATCGTCACCACCTCTCACTGTCATCCAGGCCGTTGCTGTCGCCGAAGGTCACTGCCCATCACCATTGTGTCGTGTCACCATTATGAAAAAAATTTTAATATGTTTTTCTGTGTTTACTGCAATTTTAAAAACAATATTATAGAAAAATTTAATTATAATGGATTAATATATTTTTAAAACATTAAAATAGTCTTAAAACTATAAAACTAATTCCTGATTAATCTCCGTTTAATCTCCGATTTATTGGTTAGGCGCTAGGCCCACCCTTGCCGCCCGACTAGCGCCTAGCGATTTTTGAAATATTATCTAGAACCATGGTTCTGATAATTAGGCCTTAAATATATGGGATGAAAATTGACCCGGTTTAAAGGATTATTAGGTTAACCGGAAATCACCACATGCTAGTTTGCATGTGGGTTTTCTTTCATTTAACTTTTGTCTCCACAGTATCGTCATTAGGAATTAGAGCATATATATGTATTACTAGTCTCTCACCAAATCTCTCATATGTTATAAAAAATATAAGAAAAATTATCCATGAAGTTCTTACACTTTTTAAAAGACTCATAATATTTTACTATTATTTTTATATATAATATATGAGAGACTTGTGAAAACTAGCAATGCATATGCTTTAAGCAGAGTTCTAAACAAATATGGTCTTTATATACAGTAAAACCTCTATAAATTAATAATGTTGGAACCGGAGAATTTTATTAATTTATAGAAGTTATTAATTTATCGATAAATTTATAGAGATTTTTTTCGAATTTCAAAAAATATCATATAAAAAGTAGAAAAATGAAAACAATACTTCGATATGTTTTAATGCATTTACACATTAAAAATAACCATTGCATATATAAAAATTTTATATAATTTTTGATACAATTTGAGAAGATAATATCATATATTTTTGATATTTTAAGAAAAATAGAGATAAACTCCAACAAAATTACAAATTTACGAATAAATAAATAACATTAGAATCATATTTCACTAAAAATATTATATATATATATACAATAAATTTATATAATTATTAATTTATGTTATTAATTGGACCACATATTTACATAGAGATTTCAAAAAAAATATTATCTTATTATCTTATCGAAATGTGTCAATTATTACATTGGCCCAATTCGAGATCGGAATAATTTATTAATTTAGAGAAGTTATTAATTTATCGAGTATTAATTTATAGAGGTTTTACTGTAGTTTGTTTTATTCCTTGGTAAAATGTAAAATAGTTATATAGTTTATATGAATTGCCGCCTCTATTCGACACCGAACATTTATAACTATTTCACTTTTTTTTTGGTGAAATGTGAAATAATTGTATATTTATATAGTTTATATGTTCTAAAAATTTCTGATATTTATAAAGTTTAGATGCAATCCCCATCTGAAGTTATTTTCAAACCCTTTAAAAAGGACGCTTACAGCTTCTCCGAATATTAACGAAAAAATGGGACCTTTACAACGAACTTAATTGCATTTAGCGGCACAGAAGCTTCTACAGACAGCTAGAGAAGTCACCTCCGGCTGCTATTTCCGAATTTATGAAAACTATATAAATCATCTCTCAGAAAAAACTCACCGAGACTGAACTGCCGTCTCTATTCGGATATTGCAGAAAAGTTTTTTTTTTTTTTGGTCAAACTTTTTTCATTAACTAAGGTTAAGATTACACCTCCATTAGACTATTTAGAATGGTTTGTTGTAAAATAGTTTACAACAATTGATAATTTTATTTATAGTACAATGGGTGTTGTAAACAAAAAGTGGCTGTGATGTGGCAAATAAGTTGAATGAGAGATGATAAGTTTGACAAGTGTGGCTTTTTTATTGGTTGCTTTAATTTTTGGGTTTTTTTATCTCAATTATATAACTTCAATTATTTCATAACATATATATATATATATATTTATATCAAAATTTATAATTTTCCATTCTCTATAAATAGAGATTTCTTTCATTTGTCAGTTTTAAAATACGCTATACACTATTAAGATAGGAAACCATCGTGTAGTAACTATACATATATGCATATATTTGTATGAAACTATAATTGATACTAGAAAATTTAGTCACATGATCAAATAATTAAAAAATACTTCATAAATTCACTTTTATTTATAAAATTAATTTTTTTGGAGATCAAAATGATGTTGTTTGCTTTGGACAGTTAAAAACTAGAAAAAATGTTCTATACAAAGCAACCGTATGCGCATGGCTTAGCAATAATTTGCCCATATATGCGGTGCTTAGATGTTGTATGTGAGACCATTATATTTCTTCCATATAATTATGCTGTAAATTGTACAATATGTTTTTCATTGCACTATATATAGATAGTATCTATAAACTATAGAGGGATTGAGAGATTGAAACTTTCAATGATGCGTTGCTAGCCACGCTTACTTGGAGAATAATGGATAATCCTCTTTCCCTCCTTTCGCAAGTGATGTTGGGCAAATTTTGTCATTCTTACTTCATGATGGAGGATAAAATCCCAGCAAACTCTTCTCACGAATGGAGAGGGATCATGGCCGGAAGGAATATCATCCAAAAGGGAATGGGCTCAGACATCAAAGTATGGTACACCCCATGGTTATCTACATCCTCTCCTAAAGCACCTATGGGACCTCCAAACCGGGACCAAGCTACCATGAGGGTAAGTGATCTGCTCCACCCTAACACTAGTTCCTGGAATTTGGAAGCTATCAGAGAAATTTTGCCTCAATATGAGGAGGATATCCGCAAGATAATCCCTAGTTCTACTAGAACAAACGACCAGCTAAGATGGCTCCTAACCCAAAATGGAAGCTATACCATGAAATCGGGATATGATCTTGCAAAACAGAACAAATGCAAGACCGGAAGGAAGGACTTTGAGTGGAATAAGAATATTTGGAATATGAAAACATCCACTAAACTGAAGACATTCATGTGGAAGAAAACCAGCAAAGCTCTCTCGGTGGGATCGGAACTCAACACTAGAGAAATGCAAGTGGATTCAAGATGTAACCACTGTAGAGAAGAGGAAACTGTAATCCACGTGTTCCTCACTGTTCAGCTGCTGCTAAAATTTAGGACCAAGCCCCGGCTCTGTTCAAACCCAACACAGAATTGGGCCACCAAAATAGAGCTGCGGTTGCAAGACCTGAAATGCCTCACCACTTTACACCGGTAGGGTTAGGGACTGTCCCTTTGTATCCCTGGATCCTTTGGTTTTTGTGGAAGGCCAGAAACTTAAAATTTTTTGAAGACAAAAGTATCTCGGCTGAAGATACAATTAGTAAAGCTATGGCGGAAGATCCAAATTGGAGGGAGACAAACCTAGCCCGAACAAAAAGCAGAGTACCCCGGCGGATTGAATTTCAGTGTTCACAGACGCTGCTTGGACTTAAGAATCCTCGAATGGAGGACTAGCATGGATTTTTAAAATGAAATGATTCAGCAGGGATCGAGATCAAGGCAATGTGTGCCCTCTGCTCTTACGGCAGAAGCTCTAGCTTTGCAGGAAGCGCTGAGGAAAGCTACCTCAGTAGGGTTCCGAAAGCTTGCTTGCCACTCGGATTGTCAGGAACTTGTTTGTTTACTTTACACACAAGCAGCATCAACCGAGATCCACGAGGTTCTGAAAGACTTAAGGAAACTTCAGCTGGAGTTTGATATTATCTCCTTTTATCACATACCTCGCACAAAGAATATTGAAGCAGATACCTTAGCCAAGGCTACCTTATTACAGTAATCTCTTCCCTCCCCTAAGACTATTTACATTGGTTACATGTTTACAACACCCACTTTTTCCTTTTAACACTCCACACCATCTTCTCTCTCTTCCACATCATAATTTAACATCTACATAATTTTTATCCTGTACAATAGTTTTGTTTAATAAAATTACAACATCTTACCCCACTATTTTTATTTCATATTTTTTTATTTTATTTATGTTTATGTTTTTTATGATTACATATTATTAATCACAGTTAATATCAAATAAAATTAAAATAAGTAAAATTAAAAAATTTTATAAAATAATTTTTGTTTTGTTTTCATTTTATATATTATTTTTAAATTTTTTTGCAAATAATAAAAATGAGAAATAGAAATAGTCATTACTAAAACACATCCAGTGACGAGAAACTTAAAATGCAATACAATAAGCACACAACACAAGTAAGGAAACACTCATAACTTAATTAGTACAATAATCTCAACTCACAAACTTAAAAATCTCATTCATCATGGAACATTCCAAATTGTGCCCATATGTGTTTGACTAGATCTGCTTGCAATTCGTGATGTACATTTGAATCACGCAACTCGGATCTAGCACGCACATGATTTGAAAATACAGGTAGCACTTCGGTCAAGAATGGTTGTTGTATAGTAGACCCACTTGCCTCAGATTGATCATTATCAGTCCAATGTTGAGCATATGTCTCTCGCTCATCTTCAATAATTATATTATGTAATATAATACATGACCTCATGATGATAGCCAAATCAGCTATATCCCACAGGTGAGCTGGTTCACGAATGATTTTAAATCGAGCCTGCAACACTCCAAATGCACGTTCGATGTCCTTCCAAAACCCCTCTTGGCATTGTGCAAATAACTTATCTGGTTCACTACATTGGATGAGCACTAGATCCTACAGAGTTGGAGTCACTAGCATCTCTCTCATGGGATCTCTTAGATCCACTCCTTCCAGAGCCAATATTTCCTCCTACCTGACTACCATAATGTGGTTGATCACGGACAGCGAGCCATTCTTTTATATATTTGAAATTTCCATTACCAACACTTGAATATAGTTAATGCGCTTTCGCCAATACATCATCTTCCGACCACCTGCTTCTTTGCATACGTTTAGCATTATCGTAAGCGTCAACCCATTTGCTCAAGCTTTTTTTCATGTATTATAGTGATTTCTGCACAATTCTCCATCACAAGGAGGATCAAATGAGCAATGTTCATTACAGTAGTCTGCAATTTTCCCCCAATATGATTCACTTTTTTTGGTTTTTTCCAACAATGAGGTATGTTCCATCCACTCAATAACACCAAATTTTGCTTAGTGGTCCATTTGGGGATTCTCCGACAAGCAGGAGTTGAATCCTCTGCATCTGGAATGGCTTCATGAACACTACTCATACCACCAAAACCATTTGTGTAGAAAACTCGGGAAAATCAGTTGCTCCAACATTCGAATCAATTTTATTACCCATTGAAGCAGAAGAATAAGGGGGTGCTTGAGATGAATATGACATCATCGATCCATAATATGGACGATAGTTTAGAACAACTGATGGCATGAAGAAATTTGGTGGATAACCATAATTTGGTATATGTTGAGGTTGGTTGGGAGATTGATTTTGAAACTGATAATTGTTGGGATTTGGGTAGTTAAAAGGTAATTAGAAGAATTTTGAATGTTGAAAGAGTTATTGTTTGGATCCATTTAAATAAAAAAATATTTAAAGCTAAAAAATAAAAAGTTTATTAAAGACTAAAAGTATAGTAAAAATACGGGTTTTTTGTGTGTAAATCAGAAATCCATAGACATTACCGAGAAGTTAAGAGTGGCTGAAGTTAATCAAAAGAGACTAAATGATGAGCTTGAGAGAAGGAAACTGAATGATGAGCTTGAGAGGAAAAAACTGAATGATGAGCTTGAGAGGAGGAAACTGAATGATGAGCTTGCTTTGCTTGCAGCAGAAGAGACTGTAAAAACATCGGAGGAGTAAAAAAGGGGCGATAATCTCAAGTCTCTCAAAAAGATTCTGGATGATCATATGTCTTTGCAACTCTAATCTCTTTCCTCTAATCACGAAGGTTTGATCTATTACTACTATTTCAAAGGTCTCTGATTATTCACTAAAACAGTGTTTGCTCCACTTGCAGCAGATACAGTGAGAGCTTCAGAGGTGAAGATAAAATGATCAGCCGATACTCCACCTGCTGAGTTACATTGTCATATTTCGCCACAAGCAGGTCATCCTCCTCCGTTACCAAGTATTAATTTTCTTAACAAACAGCAAATGGTGCTCATACAGAGACCGCTATCTCCCAAGAGTATGAGATTAGACAGTCGGTCAACCAAGTGCGATATCGACATAAATTTTGGTGAAGAGCATCTACAGATGTCTACTATTTCTGAGAACGTCTTTGATTCTGAGCCTGTACTAGGTCTGCAAATTGCATTGAATAAGGACTACTTATGCTATGTATTGAAAGGAGGAGTCATTGAAGTTCTGACTAGAAAAAATATCAGACTGAAAGCTTAATTGAAAGGTCATTCTCTGGTTGGTTTCCATCTCTTATGCTTATTAAAATATTTTTTTCTAACTGCCTTCCTTTGTATTTCAGCAAGTGACAGATATGGCTTTCTTTGCTGAGGATGTTAATATACTATCTAGCATTAGTCGTGATGGAAAAGTTGTTGTGTGCCTTATTTCTGAAAGCTCTGAGGGAGATAATTAGCCATGTATAGGTTTTAGCATAGTTATTGCTCTTCAGATACATGGAGGGGATGTCAGAGAAAATGAACATCCATGGGTAACTTGACACCCCAATTAAGAGGTTATCTTACAAAACAATCTCTTATCTTGTAGTCGTTTTGGATCTGAAGCAAAGACTTGATCCAATTAAAATGTTAAATTAGCTGGCAATAGTTTTCTTTTTTACGGCAAGCATAGTTATATGTTTTGTTTATCTAGATGAGTCAATTTTGCTGGCATGTAAAAGTTGTTGATTCTTTGTCTAAGGTTCCTTTTTCTTTCTCCCAGTCAGCTCAATTTGGTTGCTGATTAATTTAACATGTTGCATTTTTTTGTTATATTGATTCTTATAAATGTTTTTGGCAGGAAATTTTGGTGGTTTCAATTGGTGAGAATATGTTGCGAATTGATACTACAAAATTTGGCAGTTATGGAGAAATCTTACTCATGGCACCTCTCTCATGCCCCCTTGAAGAACCAATTGATGGTGTACAGATTCTGAGAAGACATATAGAAGTAGTTTCAGATCTGTCAATGTGCCAATTGTCTAGTAAGAAGATTACCCGCCCGGCTTCTTCTTCACTTGATGGTGTGGTGTATATATGGCAGGAAGATATGAAAGTGCCCATCACAAAGATTTCGATTCGTGATACTAGAATCTGGTCAGTGAAATTTGTGAAGTTTCAAGAGCGACCAGAATACAACATCATTATCACAGGGGTAAAGCTTTTAACTTGCATTTGTCCCTTATTTTTGTCATAGTGGTAATCCCTTATCTTACTTATTGTCATGTTTTCACAGGGTATTTAAAACCATGAAATACGAATCTGGGCTCCTATAGATAATGGAGAAATGTGGCTCTTACAGATGAACAAAGCATGGATCTGCATGCAAACACTCACCCTGATGAGTTTCATTGAGCCTCAGATCAACAGAGCCTTTTTCAACCAGATGGTGCTGCTCTTTGATTCAAATCTGATAGTATTGGCAAATGCAAGAAGTACTGATGTGTATGTTGTGCATTTGGACTACGTCTCTTCTCCAAATGAGACGAGGATAGATTACGTGTCCAAGTTTAAAGTCAGTAAGCCTATTTTGAGTTTTGTTGGGAGGAATGATTATGCGGAATACCCCTTGGTGAAGTTTTATTGCGTTCAAACTAGAGCAATCAATCAATACACGTTGCCCGATCTAAGAAAAGTAAAGAGTGCTTCTGATATACTTCCAAGAGCAGTCAAGAGTGCTCCATATTTACTTCCAAGTTCAGGTAAGAGTGTTCCAAAGGCTTCTACATCAGTCCTATCTCCTGAGCTTGAATCCATCATTGTGAGGGAGGTTCATGGTGTATTTGAACCAAATGGAAGTGGGAAATAAGCACTTAAGGAAATTCTTAAGTTGAATTTTGAGGACTCTATCATACCAAACTTTGAAAGGTGCTGCAAAACAATGTTTGATCAAATAGACCAATCATACCAGAGAGGGTTTGGAGAACACACAAGCTCGGTCGAGAAACAAATTGCAGACCACACAAGCTTGGTTGAGAAATAAATTACAGACCATACAAGCTTAGTTAAGAAATAGATTGACACAGCTTTTGGAAGAATTGATATAGCCCTTGCAAAGATACTAGAGAGAAAGGCTTCTGAAAATTCACATGTGCCAAGCTGGGGCCAAGTTTCTCCTGAGTCGCTTGTTGATCGATGGATCAATATAAGATTGGTTGGTGAAGAGAATTACACTGCATTTTTCATCAAACAGTATGATGCGGAATCGGTAAATCTCTTCTTGTTCCTTTCATTGTGTCTTGTTGTTACTCATTAGGTCAGGTCTCAGCCCTGCTAAAAAATATAGTTTCTAATCTACAGGGAAAGCACCAGCTGGTGACTGCTCTAAGCATAGAGGACTCGTGCAAGTGGATTAATCTCAGAGATGTAAAAATTAAATTGTTATAATTCTCTTCGTTTTTTCTTCAGAAGTTGAAACCTCTGTTCTCAAACTCATTGCAGATTCCAGAAGAAGATGTTGCACATGGGTTCCCAATACGGAAAAGCTTTTTCAAACCAGGTGAAACTCACAACTGGTACAGTTCCCAACACATTTACTTGCTATGGCAAAACTCTTAAAGTGATGCAATTTCTCGATAAAACCTCTTACAAGTAGCAAAACTGCCACTGGGATTCCTATTGTCAAAGAACTTAATAAGGAAAAGTCTATAGCGGAGGAGGATGTCTAGAGGACAAATGCATGACAACATTCTGGACCAGTTGCATCTTATAAGCCTTTGTTTGAGATCATTGGCTTTTAAATAGGCACCAAACTCATTTTTTGTTGCTATTTGGAATTCTAAAGTAACTTGTTTTCTTTGTTATTGATTTGAATCGTAATCTTAGTTGTTTCGATGCTGGAAAGTTCTAGTTCTATGAAATTCTGGATCTTTTATTTTGTGGATATTTCTGCTTTTTTCTGTTCTCCTCCTCTCTTCCTATTAGAGGATTTTGCTTGAAATATAGTCTACGACACGAAATTGGAATGCAAGTTCAATGGATTGATGTTGTTTTTGGTGTTGTGGAGTGATGTCTTTGATGATTAGTACCCAAGTTTGTCAATTTGCGGATTTTGATTTTTAACCTAATTTCTTGGGATTACTTGTTTCTTGTGTAAATGCAGATGTCTGCTCCTAGATGTTCAAAACACACTCATCAAGACACCTCTAGACCTGCTTCAGAGCCGGAAGATCAGCATCATCCTCCATGGCCAAGAATCAAGGGTACGCCGATCAAGTCGGCTAAGATTTGGGACGATGAGCCGGCCGTTGAGACACTGTCCTCCGAATGTGTTGATCGACCGACTCTCAATCTTTGAGATGAGTATGGTACATTATTCTACAATGCATGGCTGACTATGGACATCCAACCAACTCGTGTTGTATGCTTGGATACATTTAAGGTTTGTTTACAGCGGATTGGTTTAGGGGCAATGGGAACCACATATTACAAGCTTTATCCACATTTAGTTCGACAATTTTTAGCCACGGTGTGAGTCTACTACACCGATGACTCTACCAAGACTGCTCAGTAAGGTACCATCACTTTCATGCTTCGTGGAAGGCGCTACCGAATGCCTTTCACGATCTTATGCTGCATCTACAAGTTTCGAGAGAATGTTGCGGGCCTGGCAATTTCAAACGATTTCACTGACCATGATTTATCAATAATTGGCCCATACTGAAGAACATGATAATTGTTACTTCACCTTCTCTCTTCTTTCTCATCTGAAAAAATAAATCTATTTTCTCAATTTTTTTTCCTTGTCCTTAGATTTTTATTGAAGGCATGGGTTTACTTGGTGAAGCAAGAGTTAGCCAGCTTCCTTCTCCAGCAGTGATGGGCGTGGAGTATCCGGTGGTGTTGCCCTTGAGGCGTCTTTCATGGTGGTCTAAGGGAAGCTTCTGTTTACTTAACTTCTGGTCGAGGACGTCGGAGGCTCGTGGAGGAAGTTTTCTCGTGGCTCAACTGCTCGTGGGGGCTGCTGTGAGTGGCGGCGGAAGGCGCTATCGGATCGGTGGGTTTTTGCTGCTTTTCACGGTGATTAACGGCAGATCCAGACGGATCTATAAAGGCTAATATAGAGATCTGGCTGTTCAGGGTTGGTCTGAGCCACCGCCTTTCTCAGCTTCCGCGGTTTTGTTTTCGGCTGACCGGATCTGAAGTTTGTTGGTCTCGGAGCAAGGAACGATTGTGGTTTTGCGCTGGAGGTTTAGTGTTAGAGATGATAATTTTTCTCTTTTTGCTAGGTAGGGGACTAGAGAGGGATTGGGTATCAGATTTTCTGGGAATCGACTCATGCGGGGAGAAGTGATGTAAAACAGTCCTTATAATCTCCGAAAATAATGGGTGTTATTCCTTGGCTTCTGTAAGCCGAACAACTCCGATCTCAACTCACCGGAGCAGTCACCGGTTTCCTTTTTCTTTTTGTAACTGTGAATTTTTGTAAGGTTCATGGTTCATCCCTTTTATGGGCTGAATTAATATGAATGGTTTTAATTAAAAAAAAATAATAATTTACCCAAGTATCACACCAATAAATTGCAAAAAAAAACTTTTGGGTAAAAAATTGCAAAATTGTTTGTCATGCTAAAATAGAGAAAATAATATAATTTCATAAATTAAATCTAATATTTATGATTTAATAAATAGGGTCGCCAATAGGTTGGTTCTACTTCTAAGTCTGAAGACAGAGATGCATACGAATACGGAAAATTAATGAACAGTTGAATAATTTAATTGAGAATCTTTTTTTTTAGTGAAATTGGATTAAATAGTGAATGTGATGTAAGGTCAATAGAGGTCTCTATTCTCACGGCCATTTTGGATGGCTGAGAAAATAAACAAAAAAAGTCATCACATCATTATGTCTGAAGTGACTTTGTGTTTTTGACCTTTTGGTATGGGAAGTCTGTCTTTCCTTTTTTTTTTTTGTCCAGAATTTTTCTTGACAATTTTATCGACCGCAACAAATATAGACTAATTATCACGGGAGAGTATATATCATTAATTCAAAATTAACATTCGCAAAGGTTTAAGTGGAATCAATAATGAATCTCAATCACTATTTGTTTCAAAAACTGATGTTGGACGCATTTTTTTTATTTTACTGCATAATTTATGTAATAGTTTATAGCCTTTATAGGTTTGTCATTCGAATATCTGGTTAAGGAAGGTATTTGTTTGACCCCCAAAAAAAACAGGTATTTGTTTTCTTAAAAGTTTTGTATATAAAAAAAGGTATTTGAGTATTACTTTTCTCTAAGTTGATTTTTTTTGGGACATCCTCTAATTGAAAATTGAAAGCTTATTGGTTTTTTATAACAAGGATTCTCAATATGGATTATAAACAACACCCAAAATAGAGATTATGCAGTTATGTTGATTCAAAAGAAAACAAAACACAGAAATTATGCAATAATTTCCATTATGCAATTAATTTCTTAGCACAATTTATTCTGCAAAGGATATTTGTATTCATAGACATTAAATAATAAAAGTATGCCATTATTGTATGACATGCGCATTGAATTATACCTCATTCATCTAACTTCTGTAATAAACTAATCATAGAAGTTGGTGTTTTCGATTGCACAACATCAAAGATGAATTTTTCTGTCCCTAAAACAGTGATAGACATTTGGGAAAAAAAGAAAACAGTAAAAAAGACATATTTAACCCATTAAATTGGATTTCTGATCACCCTAGATTAGTTATATATATATTCTTTCTAGCTATTGATGACATAAATTTCTATAGTTTCGGCTAACGATTACTATAATTGTCATCAATAATGGCAGGAACTGGCAAGTGGGCATGGTCGGCGAGGATACTGTTTTAAACTAATGGACAAGTCAAATAATAGGATTCCGATGGTATGAGCTTTAACAAAAAAAATGTTTATGACCATATGAAAATTTTAAAATTTGTATTTTTAGTAGCTTCATTTAAAACAAATTTATTTTTAACTTTGGTAACAGCCTAGTATTTATTAAAACTAAAGTTTCTTAATCTTTTAGCTAGCCTAAATGAAAAGAAATGATTACCATTGAATATTTATAATTTGATCTGAGTATCAGTTGAAAAAAGGTTTAACTATAGGAAAAATTCCACAGAGATACACCAATTATTTATCGATTTCTATAAAAATATATGAACTTTGTGGATATCCAATAAAATACATGAATTATTTTTCCTTCCATTATATTACACAAATTTTTAAATTTTATCCATTTAACATTCAGAGTTTTATAAAAAGTAAAACATATTTATTTTTAATTAAAATAAAAAAAATTATGATAAAAAATATTTTATAAAATCCGGAAAAACTCAATAAAATTCTAAAAAATTGTTAAAAACTTAAAATAAGTCTTAAAATAAAAATTAAACTTGTAAAATTTTAAATTCACAAATAAAAAAATCCAAAAACAGATAAAACTTATAATACTTAAAAAAATGAAAGTTAAAATATATCTCTTTAAATTCATAAAATTTTAGTAATAAAGTTACCATTATTTTTTAAAAATAACATCGTGAAATTGTGTGTAATAATCATAATATAGATTGCATTTATTTGTGATTTGAATAATTTCTTATGTAAATAATATAATACATATAAATATATGATTTTAAAAATTTGATATATGTTGTTTACCTTATATATGGTAATACAAAATTTTTAAGTACTTGAATATTTAATGAATTAATATTTTCACAAAAGGTATACTATATGACATAAATGTTAAATTTTAGACTTATTTAAAGATTTAAATAATTTAACGAAAATTTTGATTTTTTCATTTGATAATTTAGTATTTTAATTTCTGTAATTTTAAAGATTTTTAAAGATTTGAAAAGAATTTTAGGAATTATTTTCGAGTTTCATAAAATAATTTATTATTTAAATAGTAAAACAATTAAAAATAAAAAAAAAGATTTTATGTTAAATGGATTCAATTTAAAAGTTTATGTATTATAATGAAATAAATAATTAGTTCATGTATTTTATTGGGTATCCACAAAGTTCTTGTATTTTTGTGGAAATCAATAAATACTTGATATATTTTTATGAAATTTTTCTTTAACTATATAAGTTTATCAATAAATATTGTGCATGGGTTTTTGAGAGCAACGCTTACAAATGTGCACCGGATTAAACCACACCTTATAACCGGTACTGACCTCTTCCACTAACCTAATGCGACTCTATTAGTTAACATTGATCTCTAAATGCGAACGAAATCAAAATATTATTGTGTTTTTTTCTCAATTTTATTACGCTTTTTGTAAGCTGATTTGTGTTTAATATTTTTGTCCCCGGTGAAATTATTTTTTTTGGATCCGTCACTGTGGAAGATTTTTGTTTTTGGTGATTCAAGGCAATGAATGAACAAAAATGAAGAAGAACTTACATCAATCAAGAGGAGGGAGGTGAATAAGAAAGCAAGCATTCGCTACCACTAATTACTTTTCCAATTGTCTGTAAATTACCCTAAAATAGGCCAATTTGGACGGTCGGAGGAATCTCTTTTAGTATGTCTAGTTAAAGTGTAACCAGAATAAAAATTTGGAATTAATCCTAAGAATCACAAACTATGGAACAAGTGTATTTGCTCTACTTTATGTAGAACAAAGCAATAATCACTTTGACTAATATCCTTTTTTATTGACATAAATACAACTCATGAAGCTCCTCCCCACGTTTCGCTATAATCATTCACTTTTAATATACGGTATAACTTGTAGACACAACAAAAAGTAAACTCAAGAACCAACGAGGAAAGACGTCACTCGAATAAATTAAAGGAAAATATTTTCAACATTTGTTTTCTTGATTAAAAAAAAAATGAAAGTTGATTCTTGCTTGTTTAGCCTTTCAAGCTTCAATATATCATATATGAAAGGAACTTAATGGACGTTGGCATCAACAACAAATATAACAATTCATCTTGCTCATACCATTGATAAGGTGAAATCGTATCATCTCCTTACATATTCCTCTTTATGTATGACCAGAGGTGCTCGAGAGAAGGATAATTAAACAAAATCGATTTGGCTCAAGTTTAGACTTTGAGTGTGTTCTTATTTTTGGTTTGATTTCATCTTTCAAATTTTCCAAACTCAATCATATATATGTGGAAAGAATCATAGTATAAATCATCACGTTGGTCGATTAAAAAATAGAAAGCATAAAGCGCCTAGAGACAAAAGAAAAGAGAGAAAACCTTTTCTTTAACGAGTATGTTTGACCAACTACGAAATTCTTAATCGGTAGGAAATTTGAAGAGCATAAGAGATTTATTCATATCATCGAATGCAAGGTCTACATACTAAGCCGGTTAATTTTATTTTTTTGTGTTTGTCAAATAAAATTTTTACTATTACAGAAAGTTTTTTCTATATACATAGAATGATTTTACATTGGTTATATATATATATATACTTTCGATCGTAAGTATACCCAAATTAATATTATCTTTAATCTGCCTTCTTCAACGACTTTTATCCATAATAGTAAATGTTATCCTTCGCTCGTGTGCGTTTAGCATATTCACACACACATATACAGTCAATGTCAAACCTTTATAAATAAATAACATAAGAACCAATGTATTTTACGAAATTTTATTAATTTATCATGATTATTAATTTATAGAGGTTATATTTAAACCAAAATATTAATTTGGGACTGAAAAAAATTATTAATTTAGCAAGATATTAATTTATAGAGATTTCACTGTATATGTATATAATAAACTTTGTTGTAAGATAATAAAAAAAAAACCTTTTGTTGTAAGACATGATTAGAGACGGGTTATAAGTGAACATGCATGAATAAAGAAACAATGGCAGAACTCGATTTTGTTAAAATATCAGAATCATTGGTAAAAAGAAAAAACTAATGTATATCGGTAAATTTTAAACTTAATAATAAATAACTTTTGCTGTAAACTATGACTAGATACGCGTTTATAAGCGAACACAAATGGAGAAACAAAAACAAAAGTTGATTTTTATTAATCGATGTTAAAAAAACCTTCATTTTGTTTTAACAAAAAAGAATAACTTGGTTTTATTTCTCCAGTCTCCGCACACAAGCATGTTCACTTAAAAATTAGAACATGTCTTTAAGCATTTTGTTTTTATAAACAATAGAAATTCCGAACTTTTGATCTATAATCTCTGTTGATACCGAAAATCAATTTTTAGTTCATTTTTCTTTAAAAAATATTTTTCCGTCCCAAAAAAAAAAACCTAAACATAAACAAACTAACCCTCTTATATTACCACTAACCTACGTCATTTGGTTTCTAAGCATACTTTACACACACAAAAGTTCTCTTATTAAATTTAAAATTTACTCTTATAAAAAAGAATGAAATTGGTTCTCTTTAAATATTGTTCCACGAATCAAGCGCTCTTCCCTAGACTTAGACTTAAGAGAAATTTTATATTCAATTATTGAAGGGTCGTGGGGTGGCGAATGAGTGATATCGTCACAGTGCATGTGCAATTCCTAATTTTCACATTCAGAGATATTGCTTAGATCGAACGGTAACGAAGATGCCTGTGACAAAGGGCTCAGTGACTCTAGCAGATCATCAAAATCTCAAAAAGGGAGTCAGTAGATGAATGAAGCTGTTGTATAAAAGCAATAAGATATTGGCGTTGACTTTTTATAATTGAATTTTTTTGGGTTCAATGCATAATAATATCTTTTCTATATAAACACAAACACATATAAATATAACATAAGCTCAAAGACTAACCAATCCTTTCACCATCTTCATCAAACTTTTCTCTCTTTTATTCAGAAACTTCAGTTTCGAGAATCCGTCTTTGTTCAGTGCTAACGTACCCATCTCTATGTGTGTGTGTTGTCTTTGCTTTTTATAAGATTCGGTTTTTGATTTTTGTTTCTTTGGTTTTTTGAGGTGGCTATATTCGTTCTTCTTCTTCTTAAAACGTAGTAACAACTTTATAAAATTCCTAGAAAGCATGTAAATTTAAGTCTCAGATCCATTTTCAACTCCTCCCAAAAAAAAAAAAAAAAAAAAGTTTTTGATCGATAGCTAAGTTTTTCATTTATTGATCTCTCTTGATTTAAACTTGTGTTTGGTGTGAAACCGGTCCTGGCGAAGTTTAAAACACAAGTGTAAATCCAAATTTATAAAAACTTCAAATCATGTAAATTTCGCCTCTATCAATTTATTTCCCTCCCCCAAAAAAAAACAAAAAAAAATTTAGAATTTACGATTTTATTCAAAACCAAAAAAAAAAAGAAAAGGTTGGAATGGCTCCACCGGAGGCTGAGAATGGTACGGTGGCTGTGACGGCTCCTCCGACGCCGGGAACACCGGGAACGCCGGGAGGGCCGTTGATAACGGGAATGAGAGTGGATTCAATGTCGTTTGATCATCGGAAACCAACACCTCGATGCAAATGCTTACCGGTGATGGGATCAACTTGGGGTCACCATGACACGTGCTTCATCGATTTTCCCTCTCCTAATGTCTCCCTCACTCGCAAGGTGAACCATTTTCCTCTTTTTTCATCTTACTCGTAATTCTTAAAACTATTAGTATATTTTATTTTATTTTTAAAATAAATTTACCATCAAAATATCATAGAATTTCAACTAGAATTTATAGTCTAGTGGTTTATGTTAATATTGTTGTTGTGCCTCATATATTGCATGTCACTGACGAAAAACATCATAGTTTTTTTAGTGTTTTTTTATATTATAAAAAGATCGAAAAACTAGTGAACGTAAAGTGTTTAACCAAAAGTTTAGAAAAAGTTCTAAATGAGCCAACAAACTTTTTAAAAGTTTTAGGAATTTTCCATAAACCTAAAATTTATACAGCTAAACCTCTATGAATGAATACTCAATAAATTAATATCTCAATAAATCAATATTTTCTCCTGTTCAAATTTGATATTTTTACACAAATATCATATTTATAAATTAATAAACACAATAAATTAATAAAATATCATAAATATTAATTTATAGAGATTTTACTGTACTACAGTAATAGTTATAGAAATTTCACAGAGTAAATATATATTGTCTGATGCAAAAAGTAAAGATATTTCTCATACTTTATTTTATTCTAACCAAAAATAAAATATCCAATATTTGGTTCGTCTATTAGAAAACATCGAAATCCACGTTGGGAAGAATAATCAATAGCTATTTAGATCAATTGGGCAAAAAAAATAATGAGATCGAGACATTATTAATATATTATAAGTATATGTACTATAAAGAAACTCAAAATCGATCGTACATTTATGTTTCAATAGTTTTGTGATCTCTGAATTGGAGAGAAGTAGCTAGACACCAACATATAATATTTCTTTATTCTTTTAACATTTTTTGTATTATTAACGAATGATAAGATATTGAAAAAGATCATAGGGGTTTACGTCACACGTGGAGGAGATTGTAACACGACATGAACTAGCAACCGAAAATTAAATCAAACTGGCTAATAGAAAGAGAGTAAAATGAATGTAAAAGAACAGACAAAATATATATTAGTAATAAGATAAGATAACGAAATACTACAAAATAAAAGTATAAGTCTAATTAAGGCCCACTCGAACTCTACTTCAATTATTCAACGGACACCGACTCTCCTCATATTTGAATTTCTATATTTTATAAATGTTAGTATATTGTTTTGTGAGAATAAAACTCACAATGTGACAATGAGCTAATTAATAGTCTTTGACTCCGATGACATATAATTGGTTTATTAAACACGCAAGTTGCATAAGTTTTTTTTCTTTTGACGAAAAATAAAACGGTCACACAAATCAATTTAATGGGGGTTTTGGTTGTTTTTTGGACATAATGGTTTGTTTTATTTAAGAATACAAATTAGTTACATATTACATCAATTATTTAATTTATTTTTTTGTGAAAGATTTATGTTACGTATGGTTCGGCCAGGTCTTTGATTCATTTAATTGTTGTGGGCGTTTTCTTCTCTGTCCATGACGAAAGCAGCCAACGGATTAAGTTCTTAACTTAATCCACGCTTCTGTCTTTTTGTGGCATATACCGTAGAACTAGTTAATTAATACTTATATTTAAGATTTACAGTAGTATTGTTATTCTTATGATTAGTAGTATTAATTAGTAATTATTAATGATTTTTTCCTTGTGAGTTACAAGTTGTAACGTATGATTATTATTTTGATTGATTGATGTTGGTTCACGAGGCGCGGATATGGACAGATCATATATACGATATAATACTAACCGTTGACTGTATTTTATTAATTAATACACAAATATTGCTCTTATTTAATAGAATATACCACTAGTGATATGATATTAACTTAAATTCAAAGAATTTTAGTTTTTAACAGAGAGTAAATTAGGTTTTTTGTTTTGAAAATCACATTAGAAATTTAAAATGACATTCTTTCTAAAACAAAAATTCAACTCTAGAAAGAGCTTTTTTAAGAAAAAGAAAGAGTAACAGTTATATATCAATTGATATATCATACACCATAAACAAAAACTAATTTAGCGTGGTCTTCTAGGCATCTTACTGGCCAAATTTTACTAAATTCAAGAAAATACCCAGATTGATAGAAAACCTTCATTTATGAGAGTTAACTTCTCGTAACTATTGGTTAACTAAACCAGTTTAGTATGCTTGCATAATCATGGACACAAACTGATCATAAACCAACATCTTAAGAACCACTTTCATAGATTACAAAAGATGAAAAGAATAAAGATTGAAAATAAAGCTAAGCAATTAATTGGTCTAATAGTCACAATGTTGATTTAAAATCTGGTTTCGAGTTTCAATCATGGTTAAATACACATTAAATACCAAGAATATTCGTCACCGGACCCATTCAAGAAAAAAGAAAAAACAAACTTTATTTTCATAAACAAAGAAAAACATTTTCTTGTTACACAAGGAACTTCTCTATCTATAGCACTTGTTCATCATTTCTATCTTTTATGTGTGTGTGTGTTACAGCTCGGAGCCGAGTTCGTAGGAACATTCATCTTGATATTCACCGCGACCGCCGGTCCAATCGTGAACCAAAAATACGACGGAGCAGAAACCCTAATCGGTAATGCAGCATGCGCAGGACTCGCAGTGATGATCATTATACTCTCAACGGGTCACATCTCAGGGGCACACTTAAACCCATCATTGACCATAGCATTCGCAGCTCTAAGGCACTTCCCTTGGGCTCACGTTCCTGCTTACATAGCGGCACAAGTCTCAGCTTCTATTTGTGCTTCATTCGCACTTAAAGGAGTGTTTCATCCTTTTATGTCGGGAGGTGTCACTGTTCCATCTGGTAGCGTTGCACAAGCCTTTGCTCTTGAGTTCATCATCACTTTTATTCTCCTCTTTGTTGTCACTGCCGTTGCCACCGATACTCGTGCCGTAAGTCTCTCTTTCTCTTAAACTTTTTGTATTTTTTTCTGATATTTTTTTTTTCTTTTAACATTTTTTTTTACGACTATTTTGAATTCAATATTTTAGTTTTTTTTTTAATTATTGATGGGCTTTCTTTTAAAAAATTGTAAACACAAATGGAATAGCAAACGAAGTTTCTGCTTTCGTTTGCTTTTGTTTTTGCGTTGGCAATTTACAAAACTTTTTTTTAAAACTAAAACACTCAAAGTTGTGGGTACATTTAAAAGAAAGCAAACGATTAATATTATAATCGGTATCTAACTATTTGGATGCTAAATGGAAATTTAATATCTCGTTTATTTATGTTGTAAAAATATCTGTACAAAATTAAGGTTACTTTTTCAAAAATAAAATAAAAATAGGGTTCCAATTTTTATACATACGCAAAAAGTTTTAAGAATTTTTTTTTTTGTTGGAGCACATTTAATCAAATAAAGCGATGCCTATATAGGTTATAGGCTTATAGCCAATGATAGTAATTTATATATGTAGCTAGCCCTAGTTGAATTCTCATTTCTTGATTGAATTTAACGAGCAGGTTGGAGAATTGGCTGGTATAGCTGTTGGAGCCACAGTCATGCTCAACATTCTTGTCGCAGGGTAAATCCCAAATTAAATTCTTTTTAAAGCAACATATTCTTCAGAATCATTGCATCAAAAACGTCTCTAAAACATTTGAGTTTTTTTACAGGCCATCGAGTGGTGGATCTATGAACCCTGTAAGGACTCTAGGACCAGCTGTTGCATCAGGAAACTACAGGTCACTTTGGGTTTATCTTGTGGCTCCTACACTCGGTGCCTTATCTGGTGCAGCCGTCTACACAGGTGTTAAGCTTAACGATAGCGTAACTGACCCGCCTCGTCAGGTTAGGAGCTTTCGTCGTTAAGTGAGAGTGAGAGACTTGTCCACAGTGGCGGATCTAGAAAAAGTTTTTACCCGGCCGGGGCAACATGAGATTTGAACTTTGGAACAAGGGGGGCAAATGGTCTATTTTAACCATTTATGCTACAAAATTTATTGATTTTACAATGAAAACAAAAAGATTTATACATTTTATGGGGGCAGCTGCCACCCTTATTCCCTTGCTACATCCGCCACTGCTTGTCCACAAGTCTTTTACTTGTATACTATTACTGTAAGATTATATATTAATGTAATGATATGAAAAGCTTTGGAAGCTTGTGTGATGAATAAAAGGCGATGTGACTATAAGTCCACGCTCGGCATCGGATTTGTATATCTGATGCGAACTTGTCTCGTCCTTGTCAAATTGTGTCTTTGTAATAATACACTTATGTGTGTGTGTGGTTTGGGTTTCTTTTGTTGGTTTGCTGTTGTATGTTTTATTAATAAAATGTATACTGTGTTTGTGTAAGAGTTTCTGTTCAAAACATATGTTCATAGCATTGATTGATTGAACATCTTATATCGAGATTTTGTGAAAAGTCTTAAAGTTTCGGTTCAATACGCGCAAAAGAAACTTTAAGGTAAGGGTCACTTTAAAGACAATGATTAAGTGGACATGAATTTCACTAACGATATATGTGGATCAAATAAGCCCATTAAGATATTTTAACAAGCCCAACAAAAAAGTAGGAAAGACGATTATTGAAAACAAGAATTAGTGGAGAATTATGTTCAATTATTTATCAAAATGATTTATACTTTTCTGTTTTCTATCTTCAATAAATGTCGAATCCCGGAACGAAATAAGGTGTGTTGCATAGAAACTCTGTTGAGGTCTGTTTTTCTCAGAAACATTTCGGAATCGGAAATGCAGGAAAACATAATGGAAACATGACTCCTAAAATTACAATTTGTAAATGCGACATAAAGGTCTATTATCTTTTTAGAAACGCGACAGAAATTTATATTTTCTTTATTAAAATTTTAATAAATAAATAAGTTGTAAACATGAGATAAATATGATATATATATTTTTTTACTTTCATGGTTATGATCTTTAATCTTTAGTTAAACTATTTAATACTGTATTTGATTTGTGTTGTTTAAAACATTTTTCTAAAATATTTGTTTCCTATTTAAAAAAAATATCATTTCTAAAAGTTACGCTTCCGCATACCTCTTTTTGTTTTCATGCAACATAGGAAATAAGTGCATTCACAATGACATCATAAAACTAAATTAAAATATTATAATATGGTATGAGAGCCTTCAAAGATAGAAGCTTATAATAAGATTATGTCAAAATGATCAACAAAAGAGATTAGTCTAATGAGTGCATCAGCAGAAGAACACCGCACAAAGTCATTAAAGCTAAGTCGTGATGATGAAGATAATCAAAATTTTAAGTGACAAATAATTAGTGTCATTATAAGAGGTTTAATAAGTCAAGATACACTCCACAAAGCCACAAAATTGAAAATCTGACATGATGTGATGCAACTATCATAAATAAGAGGACCAATCGTTCCTTTTTACGCTCTGTAATAGTAACACTCAAATCTTTTTTTCCGATTTTCCTTTCTATCTCTCCGGTGATTACCGTTTAAGGCACCACCACGAAAAAATTATTATTTTCTTTTTTTATTTTCATTTTCTCTTCTCATGTGCTTAATACTGTAATTTGGTAATCGATTAGCAGTGGTGTCACCTCCTAATGTCTGGTGGTGCTGAGGTGTGGAGCAATCGACGGTGGAGCAGGGTCATGGCCAAATCTGGTTGCAATGGAGGTGATGATGTCGATATAACGATCGAGACTCGTTTGAGGATGGCAAAGATCTCTCCGACGATGGTTGTAAGGCGCCGATGCTGTTTCCTCCGGTCTAACTTCGTAGCAGAAGCCTCCCGATGGTTCTGGTGTTGGGTTTTAAATTGGTCGTTGTTCAGTTGCAGACGTTTGAATAAGCTCCTCTGTTTGCGGAGTCAAATAAGTGGTCCAAGTTTTTCGTTCTGTTTTGCTAAGTTCCTTTAGTTTCTCTTTCAAGTAGTTGCAGAAGACTGAGTCATGGTTGTAAGGCTATTTAAAGGCCAAGCTTTCATTCTAATAAATCATCAAAGTTTCCAGTTTCATAGTTACAGTTCTCTGATTTCAACAGATTGGTATCAAAGCTTTGATCTTTGGGGAAGGGGAAACACGAGTGAGAGAAGAGTAAGTGAGAGAAAATTGATAAACACGGTGAGTGACAAGAGAGAAATGGGAGAGTTAAGTAGCTTTGCTCAGCCAAATATCCCGAGATTCGACGGTGATTACGATCTCTGGAGTCTTCTTATGGAAAATTTGCTGAGATCAAAGGAGTATTTTTGTTTGGTAAAAGATGGAGCTACAGAGCCGGTCAGTGAGGCAGGACTGTCCGATGCCCAGAAGAAGGCTCTTGCCGAGGCAAGAGTGAAATATCTTAAAACGAAGAATTATCTCTTTAGTGCTATCGACAAATCAATTCTCAAAACGATCACACTAAAAGAGACTTCTAAGCAGCTGTGGGATTCAATGAAAACAAAGTATCAGGGAAATTCAAGGGTTAAGCGAGCTCAATTGCATTCCCTAAGAAGAAATTTTGAACTGTTGGAGATGAAGAGTGGGGAATCCATTACGGATTACTTTAAGAGAGTGATGATTGTGGTGAATGATATGAGGAACTGTGGAGATGATATGCAGGATGTAAAGATTCAGGAGAAGATCTTGCACACTCTGACTGAGAATTGGAACTACATTGTTTGTTCAATAGAAGAATCCAAGGACATTGACAATCTATCAGTCGATGCCTTGCAGAGTTCGCTGTTGGTACATGAGCAGAAAATGAGAAAGCCAAGTAATGGAGGAGAAGAACAAGTGCTGAAAGTCGCCTACGGAGACAGAAGTGGTAGAGGCAGAGGAAGAGGAGCTGGACAGGGAAGAGGTAGAGGCAGAGGAAGAGCTTTCAATAAAGCAACAATTGAATGCTTTAAATGTCATAAACTTGGACATTTTCAGTATGAATGTCCAGGTTGGGAAGGCAAGGCAAACTGCACGGAGACTGAAGGAGAAGAAGGTGTCGTCTTGCTAATCGCATTCACTGAGAGCAATGAAGAAAAGGAAGAAGCATGGTTCTTGGACTCGGGATGTAGCAATCACATGTGCGGAGAAAAAACATGGTTTTCAAGCCTAGATGAAGATTTTCGTCACAAAGTAAAGCTAGGTAACAATTCATCCTTGTCGATAACTGGAAAAGGGTGTGTGAGAATTCGTGTTGATGGAAGAGCACATACTATAAGTGATGTTTATTTTGTGCCGGAGTTAACAAGCAATCTAGTTAGCATTGGACAACTTCTAGAGAAAGGATGTGAAATATTGATAAAGCAAGGGGTATGTAAACTGTACCATCCTGACTTTGGCTGGTTTATGCAATCAAAAATGGCTACAAATAAGCTGTTCAAGGTCATGGCAAGCAAGAATGTGCAGAAGTATAATGTGACCTTCAAGGAAAGTATAATGTGAGCTCCAGTTTTAATGTTTCTGATTTGGTTCCTTTTATTGCAGATGAAGCAGATTTGAGGTCAAATCCTTCTCAAGAGGGAGAGGATGATATGATCATGGATAGCAAGGAAGACATGGAGCACGAACCAGAGCATGAACCTGAGGATGCTAAGCTTATAGCTAAGAATACATTTGGAAAGGAGGACGTGCTAGCTGTACCAAGAAGACAATTGATGAGAGCCAGAGCTAAGCTATTCAACGAAGCCATTGGAGGAATGCTGAGACATTTGAGCATTGAGCTAGAAGATGGTGCTTGTTAAACCATTCTGGTTTTGATTCAAGCTGAGTGATCTCAACAATGGAAAAGGGGTTCGGTGAGTGCTATTTTCCCTTGTCAAGTTTTTCCCACTGGGTTTTCTTGACAAGGTTTTAGCGAAACTTCCAAATTCCTTTTACGCCATTGCCCATTGTTGAAATCCAATTACGTGGCCCAACCCATTTTAGGCCCATTTCTTTCTTTTTGAATTTCAGACTTTCATTTTGTTTTATTTTTGTTTTAATTCCTTATGAGACATGTGTCATTCATGCATAAGTTTTGTTCATGTAGGTCTGATCTCTTTAAAACTCTGTATTTTATTTTCTGAGATTTTTTATCTAGATTTTTATCAAAAACCCCTTTTCTCTCTAGATCATCTTGTTAGTGTGTAATATCCGGCAAAATCCTTGTGTTCTTCTGGTGCGTAACATCCTTAAGAATTCAAGAGGTGTTTAGAGGCTTTGTCACAAGTTTCTGAGTTACACCATTCGACCATTCAAATATATCCATCATCACAACTTCAGAGTGCAGATCTTAGGAGAATTTTATCAAGTACTATCAAGAGCTAGAAACTCTTATGATTTGTGCTAATGTATTTGAAGATAGTGAAGCCACTATGTCAAAGTTCTTGGGTGGTTTGAACAGAGACGTACATGACAGATTAGAAATGCAACACTACGTTGATTTAGAAGAAATGTTACACAAAGCTATTTTGGACGAGCAACAAGTTAAGAGAAGGAGCAGTTCTAGTTATGGAAGTGGAACTACTGCAGGAAAACCAAACTATCAAAGGGAAGAAAAACCTAATACTTTTAAGCAGGAAGGAAAACAGATTGTGACCCCAAAGACAAAAACTAAGCCATACGCAGTAAATCAAGATCATAGAGGCAAGGCAGAAATTACTACAAGGTTTCATGATGTTAAATGCTTCAAGTGTCAAGGCAGAGGTCATTACACTAATGAGTGCATCAACAAGAAGGTCATGATCATGCTAGATAATGGTGACATAGAATCTGAAGAAGAAAAGTTAGAGCCTGAATTGCTTTCTGAGAGTGAAGAGCTACCAACTCGTGGTGAATTGCTAGTAACCCGTAGATCTTTAAGTTTGCAAACCAAAGCTGAAGAGTAAGAGCAGCAGGTGAACTTATTCCACACACGGTACCTGGTCCAAGGGAAGGTTTGTAGCCTTATTATTGATGGAGGTAGCTGCACCAATGTTGCTAATGAAACAATGGTTAAGAAGCTGGGATTGACAGTGAGCAAACATCTGAAACCATATCCACTTCAATGGCTTAATGATGAGGGTGAGATGAAAGTGAAAAATCAAGTGTTAGTTCCCTTCTCTATTGGCAAGTATGAAGATGAGGTTCTGTGTGATGTGCTTCCTATGGCTGCCGCACATATCTTACTTGGAAGACCTTGGCAATCAGATCGTAAGGTGATACATGATGGCTTCTCGGATCGCCATTCATTAAAATTTAAAGGAACGAAAACAACTATGATTCCAATGACACCAAAGGAAGTTCACCAAGATCAGCTGAGTCTCAAACTCAAAGAAACTGAAACCTCTACCAAGAAACACTCAAAATTCTTTGCAAAGGCTGGTGAGGTAAAGAAAGCTCTAACTTCTAAACAACCTTTACTCTTGTTTGTTTTCAAGGAAGCTCTTACAAGCTTATCTAACCTTGCACCAGTGCAGCCGAGTGAGTTGAAATCTCTATTACAGGAGTATGAGGATGTGTTTCCTGAAGATAATCCAAAGGAGCTGCCACCAATTAGAGGCATTGAACACCAAATTGATTTCATACCGGGTTCAGCCCTTCCAAACCGTCCAGCATACAGAGCTAATCCTTTGGAGACTAAAAAGCTGCAAAGACAAGTCAATGAGCTTATGGAGAAAGGCCATATCCGAGAAAGCATGAGTCTTTGTGCTGTACCAATTCTGCTCGTACCTAAGAAAGATGGTAGCTGGCGCATGTGCGTTGATTGCAGAGCTATCAATAATATTACGGTGAAGTATCGACATCCCATACCTAGATTATATGATATGCTTGATGAGTTAAACGACTCTAGAATTTTTTCTAAAATTGATTTGAAAAGTGGCTATCATCATATTAGGATGAAAGAAGGGGATGAATGGAAAACTGCATTTAAAACAAAACATGGTTTATATGAATGGTTAGTAATGTCATTCGGGCTCACAAATGCACCTAGTACATTCATGAGATTAATGAATCACATTTTGAGATCATTCATAGGCGTTTTAGAGTATTCGGGTGTTTGGCTCATGTTCACGTCCCAGATCAAGGAATAAGGGGGCTTGATGATAAGAGCATCACTTGTGTGCTAACTGGAGTAAGCAAAGAGTCAAAGGGATATCGCTTATACAATCCAGCAACAGAGTAAGTGATAACTAGCAGAGATGTTGTCTTAAAGAAGACAAATGATGGAAGTGGGAGAAGAAAGCAGGAGATGCAGAAAGTGAGAAGCTCATTTGGGAAGATCACGAGTCAGATGTAGAACAAGAGGAAGAGGAAGAAATTTCGGTCCCTCAAATTCAAGCTTCTCCTTTGCCGCAAGCAGCAGCAGCAAGACCACAAGAATCTCAGCCGAGCTCTCTGGCTTCGAGCTCTCAAGCTCCACGAGTTCGCAAGCCACCTGCTTATCTTCAAGAATATGAAACAGGGGAAGAATTAGATGAAGAAAAAGAAGACTTAAATTATTTTCTCATGTTTGCTTCCACTGCTGATCCGGTTACGTTTGAAGAAGCCAAAGGAGATACAAAATGGATAAAGGCTATAGAAACAAAACTGGAGTCAATAGAAAAGAATGGAACTTGGTATCTTATGGAGTTACCAAGAGGATCGAAGAAGATTGGAGTAAAGTGGGTCTATAAGGCGAAACTCAATGAAAAAGGAGAAGTAGTCAAATTCAAGGCCCGACTTGTAGCTAAAGGCTACGCACAGGAACAAGGAGTGGACTATAACGAGGTTTTTGCTCCCGTGGCTGGATGGGATACAATCCGCATGATATTAGCTTTGGCAGCACAAGGAGACTGGTGCATCTATCAATTAGATGTAAAGAGCGCCTTCTTACATGGAAAGCTGTCCAAAGATGTGTATGTGGAGGAGCCAGGGTTATATAAAGAAGAGAGAGGAAGAAAAGGTATACAAGCTCGTGAAGGCTCTGTACGGGTTGAAACAGGCGCCTCGAGCTTGATATAGCCGAATCGAAGCCTACTTCACCAAAGAAGGCTTCCGTAGATGCGAATATGAACATACCCTATTTGTCAAAATTCAAGAAGGTAACAAAATTATTATCGTCAGCTTATATGTGGATGATCTGATTTATACGGGGAACGATGAGATGATGCTTGAAATTTTCAAATCCTCCATGAAAGAAGAGTTTGATATGACTGATTTGGGAAAAATGAAGTATTTCCTAGGAGTTGAGGTTATGCAAGATGCAGATGGCATTTTCATTCATCAAAAGAAGTATGCTGGTGAGATCTTGGAGAGGTTTAATCTACAATGTGGTAATGAGGTTAAAAATCCAATAGTTCCGGGTACAAGATTCTCAAAGGATGGAGATGGGAAAAAGGTTGATTCAACTTTGTATAAGCAGCTTATTGGGAGCTTGATGTATATCACATCAACTCGACCAGACTTGATGTATGTGGTGTGTTTGCTAAGTAGGTATATGGCAGATCCAAGGGATCAGCATATGCAGGCAGCAAAAAGGGTGCTTAGGTACCTAAAAGGGACTTTGGGATTCCGAGTGTTCTATAAAAGGAGAGATGTTGGGGAGCTAATTGTCTACACTGACAATGATTACGCATGAGACATTGATGATAGACGAAGTACTAGTGGATATGTGTTCTTGCTAGGTGGAGGAGCTGTATCTTGGGCCTCAAAGAAGCAACCTGTGGTAACTTTATCCACCACTGAAGCAGAGTTCGTTGCAGCAGCGTATTGTGCTTGTCAATGCGTGTGGATGAGAAGAATTTTGGAAGAGTTTGGTTTGAAACAGACAGGGAGCTCAACCATTATGTGTGACAACAACTCAGCCATTAAATTATCAAAGAATCTTGTTCTACATGGCCGGAGCAAGCACATCGACGTCAGGTTTCATTTTCTAAGAGATCTCTCCAAGGATGGTGTTGTTAAGCTTGTTCATTGTGATACTAATGATCAAATTGCAGACATTCTAACTAAGCTTCTACGGTTGGAAGTGTTTGTGAAACTAAGGGAAAAGCTTGGAGTTTGTGAAAGGATAACGCTTTCAGTTTAGGAGAGACAATGTTGGGTTTTGAATTGGTCGTTGTTCAGCTGCGCAGACGTTTGAATAAGCTCCTCTGTTTACGGAGTCAAATAAGTAGTCCTAGTTTTTCGTTCTGTTTTGCTAAGTTCCTTTAGTTTCTCTTTCAAATAGTTGCAGAAGACTGAGTCATGGTTGTAAGGCTAATTAAAGGCCAAGCTTTCATTCTAATAAATCATCGAAGTTTCCAATTTCATAGTTACAGTTCTCTGATTTCAACATTTGGTGGGTCGCGTCGTGAGTGGAAGAAGAACAGCGGCAGCCAGAGCGGATGTTTGCATCAAACCCAAGACGGTTGGTGGCGGAAAAGGAGAATCTGCCATTTTCCTTTGCATTCCAATTGCAGGGGTGTTCTTTTTTCACCGGATTGACGGCGAAGTGACTCCGGAGTAGCATTATCTCTTCGGCCATAGCGATTCCGGCAGCTGGGAAGGAGGTCGAGACTCCTCCTGTGGCGGGTAGGGTTTCACTTTGATTGTTGTTGCAACTGATTATTTTCAGTTTTTGTAAACCATTTTGGTCATTCGATAATTCTACCAACTCTCGGTGTAGGGTTGGTTTATTAATATATTTAAATTTAAAAAGAAAAAATTGAAAATCTGAAAAGTCTACTCATAATTATTAACCACCAGATTTTATTTTCTCTCTTTTAAAACTTTTATGTCTTTGTATTTTTTTTATAACATCAGCTTTATTGATAAACCATCAAAGTTTACATCAAAACTCTTATGTATTGTTTTGACCCCTAAAATTGTAAAAAAAATTGAATTTTCTTTTCGGTAAAAAGAAAAGTGGATGAGACTACACCAAGTAACTAGTAAGCTATTCAGTACTGGCCGGTTTACGCCAAACCAAACCAAAACCGTTCTCCAATTGGTAACAATACCATCATAAATATTAAAGTGACCTGAAACATTGATTCTGGTTCTAACTTTACAAGTTCAATACCTAAGAAACAAGCTGAAAGGTTTGAAATATACAATCCCCATAGCTTTCACACTCTTGTTCATAAACCCCAAAAGGATTCAAACACAATCACAACATGAATATTCAATCAATTTTTCATGGATAGTAGTATCATCAAAGTGAATGCAATCGAAAATCTTTTTCAGGGCAAGCAGAGTTTTCTAACCATTAACCATCACCGTCGTTTCTTCACTCCCGGTGTCTCACCTTGGAGAGTGTTTTGATCAATCCTTTAGTGATTTTATAGAACCATAGGAGATTCATCATTGCTAGAGCTGGTGGTATCGTAAGAAGGCTGTAAAATCCCAATGGAAACACTTGCTTCACCTGCGACACAAAACCAACTTTTTCAGATTCACATCTCTAAAAAGTAAAAATGTATCTTCCTCTCTGGTTTTGTTCTAAGGATTGAACTTACCTGATGGAAATGGAGGTACATGTGAACAAAGAAGTAGATAAACAAAAGGATCCTCGCAACCTGGAAAAAGAAGCAGAACCATTTCGGTTTATTTTACTCAAGATTTTAGAACAGAGAGATTTGTTTTGGTTTATTTAACAGTACCAGCCAACCCAAGAACAGGGCAATTCCATTGAGTGTGTAAGCCTTAGAGCCTTTTTGACCACTAGTATCCAAATACCTGCCATTAACACATGATGTTTAGTAATTAAAACCACCGATAAACTGAGATTTGTGAAGGGACTTTTAAAATCCGAAAAACTTACCACCGTAGATTAACAAATGGGGTTGTAGCCTCAGATAAGAGAACTATGAATATGTAGAACTGACTTTGCCCACTTGTGACAGAAAGAATGATCGCAAACATCGATAAGCCGTGATGAAAAACCTTAAATAGGTAACAAAATAAAACACCATTAAGCTTATATTAATCCATCCAGTCAAACCAGAATTAAATGCCAACTCTTATCAACATTTTGTTATCGAATTATGGAAAATATTATATGATGCTTCCTTAATACTTACATATTCAATACCACCAAGAGTAGGAAAATGCCAAAAGATCATTGCTAAGTCAGATAGAAAATAGCCTAAGGAGATCTGTAAAAAGACCAAAGACGATTTATCACTCAACCGTGAATGTAACTAAGTAGTTCTTGAAATTCTTGAGAGAGTTCTTGAAAACTAACCCCCATTACAGCTTCTGATAACCTCGTCGTACTATTAATGACTGAATCACCATGAACATTCTCATCAAACTGATCAGATATGACCAGAAGGTAAATTGAAGCCACAGAAGTAAAAACAGCATGAAAAGTTGAGAATCCCCTGTAGAAAAAATTCAAACAAAACATCTCTTATCTCAAAATACATATCTAAAGATCAAAACTTTAATGCAAGGATAAGGAATTTATTCAAACCTATTGTTCCATTCCATTCTAACTTTGTTGTCGAGTTTCACATAAACACTAAAGAGCAAAGTACTTATGAAAGCAGTCAAATCATAAACCTTCAAAAACACCAAACAAAGAAAAGTTACAAAATCAAGATTCTTATATCATTGTAGACTTAAACGAAAAGGGTCAAAAGACTTACGATTTTACACATGAGAGCACCGCAACAAATCGATGCAAGCAAAAGGGGTTGTCTTGAAGAAACGAGAGCATCATCGAGAAATGCGAAATTGGTCGTCGTCATTTAAAGATTCAAACTTTGATGCAATTAATGAGTCGAACAGAGCCTAACTGCAAACAGAGACGAAACCCAGAATCAAAAACTTATATGAAGGTCACAAAGAATCGAAAAAATAAAACTTTTTTTTTTTCGATTCCCAAATTCGAAAGCGAAGACAAAACCTAGAGATGGGTCAAAGACTAAACCTGAAGAAGAAGATGATAAGAAAACGTGTAGCCGAGGAATCAATCTCTCTCTCTGCTGATACTTGGTCCCGCTCAATTTACAATCTCAGATGTCACAAATTGTTAAAGTTTCAAGCTTTATCTCTATCTCACCCGCCATTTGCGTTGTAGTAAATAAGTAAATAAATTGTTGTTGTTTTATAATTTGGGTTTTCCTGATTTAATGCTTTGTATAGCAAAAAGTTCTAATTTTTTGCGAATTATTTTTGGAGGAAGTTAGGAAATTTTGAAAATGAGCATTTATTGTGTACCAAAAAAACTGACTTGGTTTGGTTGAATTGAACACATATAAAAAGTACTAATGGAAATATTTACGTTTTTGACCTGCTAAAACCAAGAAATTGTACAATTGGAAATATTGTTTGATGTTGACTGACCAACTGATTCAAAAGATTCTCTTAATTCGGTTGTTGCGTTTGAAGGAGATATTTTGAGTGGGCAGGTTTATCTGAGGTAGAGACTTAGAGTGAGCATATGGAGATGTTTCTTTTTAATTAGAAATCAAATTGTTGCATTTGGGGTTTTGTTTTCAAAACTCATCAACAAAAGAAACTGAAGTTAGATGAACGATCTATATATGGTGAGTCGATTTATAAACACATGGTGATTTAGTTTGCATCATTAACATATGGTCAGTCGGATCCCAATAGTACGAGAATTAGGAATTGATTTTTCGGTAGCGGAAATGGGACAAAATTTCGAAAACCAAAACGATATCACATATATGTTCCATTTAAAATTTGAGACCGGATGAAAATTCACAAAAATTAAAAAGATAATAAAAATATTAAAATATATTTGTCAGTCATTAGTGATATAAATATTAATCGGGAATCAAATGATGAAAAAACCTTTGGTTTGATTTACATAATAATAATTAAAGATTTAAAAGTGAAATTCAAATAAACATATATAGTCCATTAAACATAAACCAAATAGTCAAAATTCATAAAAAAAAAAAAGACAAAATAAGTTAAAAGCTTTCGATATATAAGACAAAACTAAATAATATGAAATATAATAATAAATAACTATAATACACCTTAGAAATTATTCTGCATATATATATATATATATAAGTGATATAATTTGTCAAAATGGGACGTGGAGAACGGAACCAGATGGGATGGACTGGAATTATGCCTACCCATAATCTAGTTTTTTTTAGTTAGTATTAACTGTGGATTTTTCTTACGAAAATTTAGTAAAAATAATAATATAGCTATCTAAAGTAAATAACAAAAAGTTGGACCATCATTACATACTGGTTTTGCAGAACCATGTTGAGATTCCTCCAAACATAGTCAATATAATCGTTGGTAGCTAGACGTCGCCAACGGCTACAATATGCATCGTACGTAGCCATGTTGTCAATAGTGGCAGCAGATTATAAGTAGTCAGTTCGTCACTTAAAGCAACATATTGGTTTGGTTAATTGTGACTACGTCTTATTACCATTTTTTATGGCTATGGAGAACGGATAAGTCGTAGGAGGGCCGACGTTGAATGTGTACGGCTGGAGATTCAAACTTGTCTCCTTAGTGACAGGTAATATGTTTGCAATCACCATACTAACAAAACTTTATTTGAAATAATTGGCTGCTATAATTTATTTATTTTGGCCGCAAGCTTATGCTTGGTTCGTTTGGCTTCAGGACCGGTCCGGGCCGTAGCCATGTCTTGTATGTAAAACGTTTTTTTCCTTGTATTGATTATAATTATTGTTTCTTATCCTTTTTCTTTCTTTCTAAACTTCTTTAGTGTTTTATGAATTCAAAATTGAGATGTAAATAAAGAGGGAACTTAACTTCTTTTCTTTTCCTTTTGCATAACCAATAATATTATGTGTGCCTTATTTCCATAATATATCCGGGTCGGAGATATTAGAACATAATTAGCCTTCCTTCTTTGCTGGCATTCGAACTCTCTTAAAATTACATTAAACAACATAAAAACATAATAAAAAGAACAAAAATGTGAAAAATCTAGGAATCAATTAGTAGTGGATTGTCAAATTCGATAAAGTGGATAAAAATGTGAAAATCTTTGCTACGTTAAGTTTATTTATCTTGCTTATTTTTACTTTCTGTACTCATTATGTATTTTTATTGTGTCAAGTACAATTGTACAAATATAAAAACATTTACAAATTAAATGACCATTTTATAAATAAAAAAAAGTTTTTACTCCATAGTAGAGTAATAAATAGTATTACAATATGAAGTAATATTATTCATTACTCTATTTCATAATAGTATACATTAAAATAGAGTTAAAAAAAAGGATTGGAGATAGAGTTGTGCCAAAAGTTTTAGAGACCTAAGAGCATATCTATCCATTGAGTCTCTTAAAAGAGGTTCTTAACAATATAATACTAATATTAACAATATAATTTAGTTATGTAATTAATTTTAAACTTAAAAAAAGAATTGAACCATTTGTAGAAAGACAAGTGTCATTAGAGTATTTTAGGAGTCATGTGAGAGACTCTTGATGGAGGTGCTCTAAGGCGAGCAAAGAAAAAACCTTGTTTTATATATTTTGTTTTGGTAAAATATGTGTTGTAATTTAAATTTAACAAAACATTTTGTAAAAAACTAGAGATAATAAACACTATTTTAAAATATATGAAGATAAATTTGTACTATTTTCTTAACCTATAAAATATAGTTTTATACTATTTTTGTAATCTATTTTTAATTAACATTATTTTCAATCTATAAAAATATTAAAATTTAAAATAAATTTGTTAAAATATTAGAAAGAAGTAACACTATCTTTTTAATACATGAAATTAAAGTTTAAACTAAAACAAATCACACTAAATACATATTACCAATATACCAAACTCAAAATTTAAAATTAGGGACCTAAAATTTGCTTAATATTTTAGGGGTCCAAAACGAATACCTCTCTTATTTTTACACCATTGGCACGCCTCTGGTTGGAGATGGTATAACGTTGTATAATTACTTGTATCTAAATTTCATTTATCTTTGCATATTTCTACCACTACAAGAAAGAAGCAGCATTTCCAATAGATGGAAATTCTATCTGAAATTATCGAAATTCTAGAAACGATGAAAGGTTTTGTAGAAAATCCGTCTGTTAAACCTCTTTCCAATAGCATACTGATGGATATAGTCGTCGGGTTTGCGATGTTTTCTTGTAGTATATTGGTATTTTGATTATTTCAAATTTGAAATTTCATAATTAATCATTCAATGCTTTCATAAAGAAATACTTTATCTTACATATATAAAATATGTATGTATTTATTGTTTGCTTGAATCAATGTATCAAGTTAACAAAACAGATAGGAAGCTTGAAAGTTAGAGAAACAAAACAAATCAGAAAGAATCGGAGGTCATAGGTAGCCACATGTGCGAAAAAAAGCCCTAACCTTGGCCATTGGCCAATGCATGGCATATTCATATAATGACCCTCCATAATTCATTTTGTAAAGTTTCAAAAAAAATAAAAAATAATAATTCATTTTGTATATTATTTCTCTTTAATATTCATCTTAATTGTTAACTTGGTGTAGACATAAGCATGGACCGTATGATCCGAGTTGAAGATCTCCATATCCATATGAGTATTTTTTTTCTCTAACAATATCCTTCTCCAAAAAAAAACCTTGCTTACAGAGCAATCAAAAATTGAATACAGAGATAGTATTAAATTTTTTTTCTTGGGATCGTTCATAAATGATGTATAAGTCAACAGAGCGTAGAGACACATGTAGCAGTCGAATTTACGCAAGTGTACCACACAATGTAACACAAAGGCGCGTAGAGACATTATATTAAATCAAAAGTCATATTAATCTCCGGCGAGTCTTGCTTTTTACGATAGCTTTTTGAGCATCTCCGGCGCCGTGGTCACCGGCCGTCAACTTCACCATCATCATATCAACATGCATCATCGTCGTACATTCATATACCTCATTAAATTAACTCCGTTGACAATTACGTGTGAGCGTGTATATATATATATATATATATATATATATATAAACAAGAACTTGTAGCTGCTTAGAAACAAAGGCAGTGGTTAAATGTTAAGAAGCTGTCTTAAATTGGAGACAAGAGAGGAAAAAGTAAAATCGAAATGGGTTCGTCGTCGAACGGAGGAGTGCCACCTGGTTTTAGGTTTCATCCAACGGATGAAGAGCTTCTTCATTACTACTTGAAGAAGAAAATCTCTTACCACAAGTTTGAGATGGAAGTCATTAGAGAGGTTGACTTAAACAAGCTTGAGCCTTGGGATTTACAAGGTACTATTTACTTGATCAAGAACATATCAAAATTCATTGCTTGTTATTAATTGATATATTTTTCTGAAATCTTGATAGTTCTCTTCAACTTCTTGATTATTGTATATATATACAAGAAACAATAATTGTCATCCAATTCTCTAACTTTGTATGTTTTTTTTTTTTTTGAATGTCACAATTCATTGTTTTTTATGAATGTCACATCGATTTCACTAACAGTAAATTGATTCTTGAGATAAAAACTCACAAGCCTTTTTAGCTTACATGAACATTGTTTTTGATTCAATTCTCTAAATTTGAAAGCTATTCTGTTTTGCAGAGAGATGCAAGATTGGGTCAACACCGCAGAACGAATGGTATTTCTTCAGCCATAAGGACAGGAAATATCCGACGGGGTCAAGGACAAACCGTGCTACTCATGCAGGGTTCTGGAAGGCGACGGGGCGTGACAAGTGCATAAGGAACTCTTTTAAGAAGATAGGAATGAGGAAGACACTTGTGTTCTACAAAGGAAGAGCTCCTCATGGCCAAAAGACTGATTGGATCATGCATGAGTACCGTCTTGAAGACGCTGATGATCCTCAAGGCAACCCTAGTGTATGTCTTTTATTTGAGCAATCTTTGCAAATCTTTGAATTATAACATAGATCATTACCATCAAAACCATATTTTTTGAGCAAATAACCATTGCAAGCGCACAATATCACTGATTTCCATACTATGTTTTCTAAATTGTCTTTTTTCTTTTTAATATGCATATAAAATTATAAATAAAAGGCTTTTGATTTTAACAAAAAAAACTCGATACAGACTTTGCATAGAGTATTAGAATATTTTGAGACGGGATCTGTATATATAACACAAAATCACTGATTTCTATGAGTTTTCTAAGAGCAACGACATCACAGTTTTCTCCTTGGAGTCTCTCAAAAATAAAATAATAATATTTTTAATATAGTTTTATTAAATAATTAAAACTAAAATAAAATAAAAAAAGAAATTGAACCAATTAAGAGAAGACACATACATTTTAATTTCTCATGGGTTTCTCTTATTCTCACTTCCTCTCTCCTATTTTTATTATTTTTGATTTTTTTTATTGCTGAGATACTGAGTGAGATACTCATACCAGAAATGCTCTAAATTCTTTCTTTTTTAAATACGCATATAAATAAAAGGCTTGTGATTAAAATTTATGATATAGAATTTGCATAGAGTATTAGAATAGTTTGAGACGGCTCTGTATATTCAATTGATTTTTAGGAAGCCGGTATATTTTATTAAATCCATTTGCTACACTTATTATATGATTTTTGTAGGAAGATGGATGGGTGGTTTGTAGGGTGTTCATGAAGAAGAATTTGTTCAAAGTAGTTAATATTGAGGGTGGCTCAAGCATTAATTCATCGGACCAACACATCCATGATCCATCCAACAACAACCACACACTTCAAGCTCATAGCTTTATGCACCGAGAGAGTCCTTACCAGCTAGTACGTAACCACGGAGCAACCACATTCGAACTAAACAAGCCTGACCTTACTCTTCACCAATACCCACCAATCTTCCACAAGCCACCTTCCCTTGGATTTGAATACTCTTCAGGACTTCCAAGGGACTGTGAGAGTGCGGCCAGTGAAGGGTTACAATATCAGCAAGCGTGTGAACCGGGTTTAGAGGTTGGTAATTGCGAGACAGTGGCTAATCATAGTCATCAACAAGGTTTAGGTGAATGGGGAATGATGGATAGGCTTGTGACTTGTCATATGGGAAATGAATATTCCTCTAAAGGGATTAGGTTTGAGGATGCTAACAACAATTCTTCATCTGTTGTCCAACCAGTTCCTGCTTCGAACCAGCTTTCGTTGCGCAGTGAGATGGATTTCTGGGGTTGTTCTAAATAGATGTTTATGTATGTAAGTGTTGGTGTGTGTGTTTTGTTGATTATATGTTTTAATTTATTTTATTTATGGTTGGAAGCAAATTGCTTCACAAAACCCAAATATATATCCACAGTTGGAGTGAATAAGAACATGATTTGATTAGTACTTATAACTTTATTCTACTCATTCTGTACTGTTGTTCTCTATTGTTTAGCAATGCAATGCCCTACAAGTATGCGGCGTAAATCGTCGAAACATAAAAATCGCAAATCAAAATTCTAGGGTGGGCAAAATATGCGGGATCCAAAATCCGATCTAAAAAATTGGATATTTAAGATTTTCAGATTTTGATTTGAATATTTTAGTTTAAAGATAAAGATATCTGGAACCGGATATCTACTTTTAGATATACTTTTAATTAAAATGTATGTATTATATTTATATATTATATAATAAATAGAAGAACTGGTTAAATTATTCAACAAAAATAAACTCTATTTGAAAAATTTGTGTGTTTTTAGAAATCACATAATAAATATGTTATAAAATATTTATATCAAAATCAAAATCAAAATCAATTTGAAAATATTTTATATGATAGTATCTATTAAATTTTATTTTATAATAATTTTATATTATTATTTTAGTAATTTTAGTTATTTTAGACAGATATGAATATTAGCGGGTATTCACGGATCCAAATCCAGGTATCATGAAATTTCATATTTCTAGATATCCGATTCATGTCTATTCTTATAAAATTCATTTCGGAAACATCAAATACCTTTTTTGACAGTCAAATTTAGTGACAAGGCGAAAGTATCAAAACAACATAATTAGCAAAACAAAATTTGTTACGCAGAGATTTGTAAGTTTATATGTTACAAGATTAGACCCGCATAAATACTTGAGTTTTAAATAAAGAAAAATTTTACCTTAAAAATAAATTGTATATACATATTTAATAGAACTTAGTGATCAAATTTACTAATCTGCCAAAACCCTTAAGATGATTATATTTTCCCAAGTTTATCTTCAACTTACAAAAATGTAGATCAAATCCACAAAAGCCAAATTTAAACCATAATATAATATACTATTAGAATTATAAATCTAATCGAAGCCTCACGACGAAAAAATCATAGATTCATCTCATCAATTCCTTCTTTCCACGCGCCAAAGATTTATAGTGAATTTATGCTTTTATTGCCAATAATTTTAGATCCAATAGTGACAATGCTTAAACATGCAATTAGCATCGGTAGAACCATGGAATGTATGGGTTATTCATATTCTCATTGTATGCAGAATTCCAAATCTCTTACCTTTCTTGGTATATTGAATTTTTGTTATCATTAACCAATTGTTAATAGGTCATTTCAAATATTTAGTTGGTCTGATATGTGCAGTTTTTGTGGTTAATGAATATTCATATTTTATTTGAAGTTAAAAGAAGGTTAGAAGATAATATTCGATCAAATTTTGGTGTTACATGATGATTCAAAGTACTTGGCTAGCTCATTAATGATCAATCAACTCACAATCTTCATTTTTTATGTAACACAATGATCCAAATTAGTTTCCAAAGCTCTATACAAACTTTGAAACCTACTCATTTGTTTATCAGATGCATAAAAATAGACCATATAGTGTGCATAGTTCATCAAAGTGGCTTGGAAGAGACATTAATAATACAAATGCTTGTTTCTCATCTGATTTAGTATGTGAAATCAGTAATTTCTGGACTTTTTTCTTCTTAACAATTGTATCTTTTTGGTTTGCACAACTTTTTATTTTGCCAATTACTACTATTCTCGATACTTCATAGTACATGACGATTTTAGACTACAAGATTTAAGCATATTATAGATCATTATTTAATAAGGAATAGTTAAATTTGGAGGGTTTTTTTTTTATCGTCAAGTAAATTGTTAATAACTCACTTCAATAATTTAGTTTCTCTGATATGTGTTAGTGATCCAATTTTCTAATTATCAGAAATAGAGATATTTTCTTTATATCTTGCGTTGTGAACTTATCCTTAAAAATCTTTCGAGATATATTAGAGACTCTAAAGAGGCGGATCAATAATTAGAAAAGAAAATTTGAATAAATAATATTTTTTTTAAAAAAATTCATGATACATATTGTAATACAATCAATTACACAGTCACAATCTCAGTAGTAGACACATATAGATCTCAAATATTCCTAAATGAAAAAAAAACTTCGAATAAACAAAATGAAAATTTAAATAAAATCATAACGCATGTTGTAATCTAATCGATCTAATCGATCAATTAATACAATCTTGTTAACTCTAATTTCAAGTATAGATAATTAGATATAATGTTTTTGATAAAGTTTTTCTTTTTCTTTTTGATAAAGACAAAAACAAATTTTTATAAGGTTTTAATGTTTCAATACGCGGCCTTGTTATCCAAGATTGGGATGATACAGATATATAATGTTGCAAACAAATCACAATTCACAACTAAATTACTCTCCCAAATTCTATCACAATATTTGGCCATTTTCCATTTGTTACACTTTTTCCCCTACTCAAATCGCCACTATATGTGAAAAATCCGCAATGGCAGACCTTTCTGGGCTACAACAAATCTGTAAATATAAAAACCGAAGGACGACTGCGTTTATATCAACCAAAACGCAAACGCACCATTAAACAAATTATCCTTAGAAGCATATAATAAATTTAATTTAGCACCACAGAAATATATATCAAGAAGATTTTAAGATGGAAGTATTTTCACAATGTCAATAGAAATTCTCATCAAACAAAGTTGTACAAAGCATAGAAATTGCTTAGAGAGTAGGAGCTCTCTCAACAGTTCCAGCAATAACAGTAAGCAAATTGTTTCCAAAAGGATCACTGAGATGCTTTGCAAGATTCTCAACTGGACCTTCTCCAGTAACATAAGCTTGGATAAAGAACCCGAGCATCGCAAACATGGCTAATCTCCCGTTCTTGATCTCTTTAACCTTGAGAAGAGCGGCTTGTTCAGGGTCCTTAGCAAGACCTAGAGGATCAAATGGACCTCCTGGGTGAAGCTTGTCCTCAAAGTCCTGTCAATGTTGTAAGTTTTTAAGCTTTGTCACATGAAGAACTTGAATATGTAATAGCTTAATATGTAGAGTAATGTACCAATTCGTTGGTGATTCTGTAGTACTCAGCTCCACCGAGGAGAACCACCTCAGCAACTACGGCTAGAACAAGGTTGATTGGTATTGGCTTGCCAAAGTAGTTCAATGTGTTTCCATCAAGAAGCAAAGCACCAGTCTACATTGTTATTCCAATAAGATCCATCACATAACACATTCATTTGCTTTATATATACAATCTAACTCAAATGTTAAGATGAAAAGTAGCCAAGAACCTTGAACCACACGGCTTCAGGGCCACAGTTAGCGCCGTATTTGTTTAAAGCTTCAGGGATGATAAAACCAGCTGCTCCCAACATAGCCCATCTCGCATGGATCAATTCAAAAGCTTGGTATCTACATTATATAACCATTCTTAATGATGCTTTTGGTAGATAGAGATGGAAACTAAGAAACATGATTATGACTAAAGAATCTGCTTACTTAGCAAAGTCCTCAGGCTTCTTGCCAAGTCCAAATGGGTCATAACCATAGCTGCAATTCAAACCAAACAAACCTTAAACACTAAAGCCAAAGTAAAAAGCATACAAAGAGAGAGGCATGAAGAAGTGAAGAAGTATCTTACTCTCCAGCAACTTCACCGTTTAAGTACTCTGGAATCTCTGATCTATCCAAAAGACCATCAGGCAAGAAGATTCTCCTATCAGGACCTACACAAGAATCACAATTACAAGCACATTCATAAAGAAACAGAGCAAAATGATTATAAAAGATAAGTAAAAGACACATACCATACCACTTGGCGAGCTCATCGTTAGTCGAAGCAACAGCCTTAGACTTAGCAGGAGCTGGCTTCTTCTTGGAGAACAAAGCAACTGTTTTGAACGTAGCCGGGCTTGATGCCAATGGAGCGGATGATCTTGAAACTGCCCTGAAGTTAAGAGGAGTACCAAGCATTTCCGATACACCCAAAGACGCCATGTTTTTAGCCCAAAGTTTCAAGCTTTTACTTTGGTTTAACACTAGGAGAAGAAGCTAAATGAAAGAAGGTGGAAGAGACGAAACTGCTACTATAAGGTGGAGAGTTGGATTCGTTTAGGCTTTGATTGGTCTGAAATGAAAATGTGAAATATGATTCTGTTCTCTGATTGGTTGTGATTGCTGATGTGGATTAAAGATTGGTTTTTGTTGGATAATTTATTTTATCCATATCCTCTGTTTCTTTCTTTTGTGTGGCTAAGCTTCATCTATACACCAAACTGTGTTAAAAGAATCTCAAAACAAATGAAATCTCAACTGTTTAATGTCATCCACAAACTTTTCACAGTTTTACTGTTGTTTCCCAGTAAATTTCTAAAGACATTTGGAACCATTTGTGGTCCTGCTTATAGACATATAAACCGAACCAAAGTTTCCGAACTGAGGTTTGGTCATTTCGATTTAGTTTCGGTTTCCAAGAGATAACCAATGGGTATAAATTTAAAATATGTTCGGTTCTCGGTTTAGTTCACCCGAACCGATCGGTTAACTAAAATGAAATCTAAAAAAACTGACATCTCAACTGTTAAATGTCATCCACAATCTTTTCAGAGTAGCTGGAGTTTTCAGTAAAGTCCTTAGAGCATTTGAAACCATTTGTGGTCCTGCTTATGACCATAATGTAGACCACAACAGGAATTTGCATTCGGTCGCCAAATGCCCAAACTCAACGGTTAGATTACCACATGGGATCAAGAGCCATGACTACCTCTTTAAGATAAATTGGATTTAGCATATACGATATCCACCGAAGCAGCATCTTGATTCCCACAAGTCTACTACCACATGTAAAGCATCTGGATCGAAACTCGAGTGATCAACCGATGTTCACACATGGTGGAATCGAACCAGGGGCTGTAGCGGATTTATGCACTTGGTCCTAGAAATGAGATTACTATGCCACTATAGGCGGCTTCTACCTCTTTAAATTGGGTTATGCAAAAGCTGAAACTCACACTTCATACAAGCTGAGCCATAAACAAACAACTCATTGCACAAAATCGGTACTCAAAACTATTCACATTACCAAAACAATAAGTCTGCCACGTAAATTATCGGGAAACCGTCTTTATACCCTTGTAGCAAATCAAGGATTGTAACGAATTTATGCCCTTGGCGCTATTGTGCCACTATACGAGCGTTCTACCTCTTTAAATCGGGTTACACAGAAGCTCAAACTCACACTTCATATTAACATTAGAGACCCAAGTTGAGCCATAAACAACAATTCATAGCATCATTACTTGCACTGAGACTAAACACATTACCAGAACAATAACTCTACCATGTAAATATATCGCGAACCCATCTTTATTCCATACGTAATTGTACAAGAATTCACAAGCCATGGACTCCATTCTGAATCTAAGAACAAAGCTAAAGCTATAAAAATACTAACTTCATCATCTTCTCCACTTCTCGATTTCTTTCGAAGTCGCTTTCACAAACTTCTTAGTGCTAACAACAAGTTCATCAATCAAAGAATCAAGTTCATTCCTGTCAACAAATTATAAACAAAAAAAGTCAAAAAAACATCATCTTCATACTAGAATCAAAACTTCAACACAAAACGAAAATTTCACTCACAGAGATGGTTTCCCAACGTTATAATAAGATCGAGAATGATCATAAGCCGCGCCTCTTCCAACACCATAGCCAAATCCAACACCAATTCCACAACCAGCTCCAAATCCAAGACCAAATTGCAATCCAGAAACTCCAGGACCAAATCCTACACCTGCGTTCATTCATCAAACCGATTCTAAATCAGCTTCGAGCGATTTGTAATGATCAAAATTGGGAGAAATTTAGAAAATTTACCTCCGATAAGACCGGCGCCGAAACCGAATCCGCAACCTATACCGAGTCCAAAGGCGGGACCTACTTTTCCGATGTCTCTGATTCTCACCTGTGGAAGTTTCCATAGTAGTCCCTTGTCATCGTCTCCGTTGCTCCTTCTGTTGCTCATCGTCGTCTCTTCTTCTCTTTTCTCTTTCGCCGTGGATTTCGATATTACATATTTCGAATGGGGTTAGACCATCTCCATCAATTAACATACTCAGTATCTTAATGATAAAATAATACAAATATTAATCGAATTTCATAAAAACACACAGAACTTTGTGGATACCAAAAAATATATATATATATATATTTTTTTTGTTTCCATTATAATACATAAGTTTTTAAATTATATTCATTTAACATTTAAAATTTTACAAAAAGCAAAAATTATTTATTTTTAATTAAAATAAAAAATATTATGACAAAAAACTATTTTATAAAATCCAAAAATAATAAAATTCTAAAAAAATGTAAAAAACCTAAAATAAGTCTTAAAATAAAAATTAAACTTGTAAAATTTAGTTATTGAATTAAATTTAATTTTGTTAAAATAATTAAACTAATAAATAAGTGACACATGTAAAATAAAAATATTATATAACTACATGATGTCCTAAGAAAACACAAGTATATTGCGAAAGTAAAGTGTTACAGTGAAGAACATGAAATTAGAAAAAAGAGATAAACACCAAAACACTAATTTAAATCTCTTTGTAAAAACTATCTATATAAAAGGAGGAGTTATACACAAAAGAGTTATAAACCTCATGACTCACCTCAATAGCTCTCACTTCTCAGCTCCTCTTCGCCCGAAGTTAATTGAGTCTCGTATCTGGAGGATGAAGAAGACGACGATATGACGAGAAGAATGTAACATAGTCAATAATAATCATTTTTTAATTTGTTTAATTATAATTATAATTTATGTTTAAATATAATCTTAGTTGGTACAATCTCATTGTTTAATTTAGAGGGGTGAATAAAGAGATTACCTCCTAGAAGTGAACCCAAGAATTATTCATTAGTAGCTGCCAAAAAAAAAAAACAACAATCAATTATTAAGGGTCGTGATTAAAAGAGAAATTACGTTCATCCACCAAAGCATTGAAGTAATGAATTTGGAGGTTTATCAAGTGGATGGCAGCCCAAAATGAAGATTATAATATTGATTAGGAATATGAAAAGATTAATAACAGTTTTAATAATCTGTTTGCATGTAAAGGTTACCGAAAAAAAAAATTACTGAAAGAAAACAGAGTAAATCTATAATTTGTTTTGTTTTTGTTGGTCCTCGTAAATTTATTAAAAAATGTTTGTTATCAATTCTTATTTAGTTGTTTGCTTAATGTTTTTCTTTTATTTTGGTAAATGTTAATGTAGATTTTTTTAAAAAAATATGAAGGAAAGTTAGGAAAAAAATATTATTAATTGATTTACTCTCGTTTTGATACATCATACTACACTATTTGATTTACCCCACACAAGATCAAATTACCATAGACTCTCCTTCAGACTCGGCCGTACAAGCGGGCTAAGTCTATTTTTGCTTGTATCCCATAAAATTTCATGGCCGGATATGTTCTCCTTATAATATATTTTCATACATTGTTGTGATATTTAATCAGAATGCAAACACACTAGCTTAAAGTACATCACAAGGAAAAGGAGAAAACTATACAGTAACATACGATATTAGTGTGATTTTATTATTGTACATGATATATCAGAAAGATGAGGGATAAAGAATCCATGGTCGGCCAGATTTTGATGTGAAGTGCTTAAACCTACCATAAAACATTACTAATATAAGTATGACTTTCCCACTAGGACTCCACCGTCCCACAAACCCATAACTCGCATCTTTGCAGCCACCATCGTTCACGTTAAGCTGCCGTTTGCAGCTATATCCGGTCGTGAACCCCACGTTTCCATATGCACTGCCGTTACAACAATAAATCACTATTATATACTTTTCATTAAAAGTCCTATCATACTCGTGATCTATCATATACACATACATACACAAATATACGGATGCAGAATGTTATATAAAGATATAAAAACATACCTAACAACTTCGAGAGTGATGTTATGGATGTTGACGTTGAGTGGATCTCGTTGTAGTTTTTGCCTTTCGGTGATGGATATGAGAAAAATGGAAATCACCAAAAAGGAAAGTTGTGACACGAAGAGCCAACTTCTCCTTCCTTCCTTATCATTTCCGGAATCATTTTCTACCTCTTTGTTGCTCTTATTTTTTTCGTTCAAGGGCATAAACAATGTGTATGGAGGCAGATACCTTGTCAACGCAAAATTCTATTTTTGAATTAGTTACAAAAAAAAAAACTTACGATTAAAATTGCAAGTATACATATAGTTGTGAGAAACTGCACATGTATATATAGTATACACGTTGCACAAAAAGAAGTATGTATAGTATACACATAACCCATTTTTATCACATCCAAGCGATATATCGTATACTTTTTTTTTTTGAACATTTTCATAAAATAAAGTTTGTTTTAAGCATCAATACAAAAATTATGTAGGGTAAATATTTATCTAGGACATGCTCTTATATATATAATTAGAACATGCTCTTTGAAAAGTATGTCAACTTCCACATGGGGGAGGGAATATGCGGAAAATAATGGTACGTTCCGATATAAATCAACATATATATTAAATAATTTAAGTCCATGCTAATGCAAAAAATAAATGAGGAAAGAGAGAGAAATAAGAAGAGAATCTAAGTTAACTCACATCATGAGGATGAAGAGTATCAATATAGCTGGGGAAAGTGTGGAAAGGTCGACAATTGTTTCTCCGGCGTGTCTCGAGTTCACCACTTGAAACAACGATCCAACCAATTTCTCGTACCAGTTCATTTCTACAAGAGGCTCGGAGCTCCACTCAAAGGCGCAGAAAAGAAGAAGTTGTATCATCACAAACCCTAACACCGTCAATGCAAGAAGAACACAAAGACGAACGGACAGTAAATGATAGTATCCCATCTTCTTGTGGTTCTTGAGAATATAATTAAACTCGTCGCGCTTTGTAATCTTACTAAGTCCCCAAATGACCAACACCAGGAAGCAAGGGAACAACGTGTTTCCCATCACTACTTGAGGCATAAGGAGCCAGAGAAGGCCCGAGTTCTTGCGGAAGATGATCATGTTCTCATTCGTGGGGACAAATCCACAGTTTGCGAACGTCGAGACAGTTGTGAAGACCGAGAAGGTGAGAGGTGAAATTTCCTTTGAAGTAAGAACATCTCTTGCCGTTTAAACAAAATTTACGTACACAAGAAGCAACACGGAGCCAGCTAGGTTTGTTACAAGATGGTAACCAAGAATGATGTGATCCTAGGTGAGGATCAAGTCCCTGAATGCTCTCCAAGAGGTTGTGATGGTCGGAGTGATGATGAGTGATGCGGAAGTGATGAAATGATGTGAATCGGCGAGTATGGTCGGATGGGTTTTATGGATCGATGCGAAACTTCCAAAGGTTGTGAAAGACCTTTAGACTTTCAGACTTATTCTGTACGTGGGTGAAGACCCTAGACGTGATGAATAAGAGGTGGATCGGAGAGAAACTTCTTAGGAGTTGTGACAGACTCTAAGACTATCGGCTTGCTCGGTGTGAAGGAATGAAGACCCGACACTTTGAGCAAGAAATGATCAAACAAGTAAAAAATGTTTTGAAAATAAAAGTTTGATAAGAGTACAATGGAGTCTAAGCCTCAATATAAAGAGAAGGAGGCGAGATTAGAAAGAGAAGATGAAATAAAGAGTGTGTGTTTACGAGACATGCCACGGTAAACAACACTCGGACCATGCAACATTAAAAGACAGTTTGAATTCAAAATAAGATAGAAAGATAAAGAGATAGGTGATGCCCATAATGTCTTCTAAATGGGCCTAGATGGATCAGTCTCAGCAAGTGACAAAGGTGAGACATGAAACCCACAAACCTCATTAAAAACCTTCTCTCGGAAAACCACTTGGGAAAAACCGAAGAGTAAGGGAAAAAGAGTGTTAGTGTGTTTCATGGTCACTTGCCAAGCTCCTTGTGCATGAACCTTGACCAGAGAAGTCTTGGTATCATCTTTATAGCGCAAGTGATCCTCTTGAGTCATTGCTTGGCGGAGCAAAACTCTAACAGCTTGGTGATATTTCATTGTTCGAGAGCAAGTCTTGGGTCCGATAAGTGCTTTCCATGCTCCTTTAGATCTGTGCTCGTCCATTACTTCATTTTCCATCCATGCGCCATGCTCCAGGTCCTTAGAGATCTCCAGAATCATATCAAAGAACCACTGAGTACAAGCACTTAGATGCCATCTCATTGATCAAGATAGGACCCTCACGATGATCACTAACGTTCTCAAAGTCAATACGACGATCCTCCATCGGGCTGTGCAAGTTGAAAGAGCCCACAAGGTGTCTACTCTTGTTATGAGGGAAGACAAACTTAGTGAAATGGGAGAAATAGAGAATGAGGAAGGATGTGAAGATCTCGGCGCCCATGAACATGAGGATAGTAATGATGATAAGTTGAGTGTTGGAGAAGTATTCCATGTCAACGGTTGACATGGAAGTTAGGGTGATGGCAGAGACAGAAGTGAAGAAGAGGTCCAAGTCATGGGAACGTGAAATGGCTCTTGGCTTTGAGATTTTGAGTGCCAAGAAACCTAAAAAGGAAAAAGACAAGAAGTAAATGAAGTAGAGGAAGAAGGGGGAACAAGATTTGGCAAGTTGCGAACAGATTTTATCGAATTTTGGGGCAACTCTCTCCATTTTTTTGGGGTCGGTCTAAGCATTATTCTCGCCCATAGCGTGTCTACATATATTATTCTCGGCGGCCCATAGTGTGTCTATATATATTATTCTTGGTCATAGCGTGTATATACCGTGTACATATGATCAGCCTGCATATGGATGACAAAATGACAATGACACACATTACAATTTATAACATCCTCTAAGTAGCTGAAAGTGAAGAGATAAGAATTTGGGAATTTTACAGAAAATGCCACAAGCTGATGGACTTTTTAGAAATGCTATTTTTGGATTACTCTTTCAAATGTTATTCTCACAAATGTCATTTTGTTATGGCATAGACCTTAGTGATTTGACCAAACTACCCTCCGCGTATGTGTGTGCAAGGTTGTTATCCACGAGAATTGATAATGTGGACAAACAATCCAACTGGTCCACCGCGAGATACCACAATGTAGTATTAAAATCAATTGTACATAAAAATCAAGAGCAAATGTGCAAAAAAATGTTTGATCAAATATGCATAAAAACAAAGATCAAAAGTGCATATAAACCAAATTTATTTCAAAAAATAAAAATCATAAAAGCAAGATCAAACATACAATTAAATGTTGATGGATAAGAATGTCAACCAAACAAACACACTTATATTCGAGATGAACACCAATTTGCTCCGATGGACAAAACGGGTGTGAATGTTTGTTAGATATTCTTGAAAACCCAGAAATCCATAAATCCATAAACTGAAATCGCTATAAATCATGACCATAAACATTGATCAGTGTTGTGGACAAGGAAACGAATGAAAAAAATTTGGGTAAAAAATAATTGAAAACAGAAGTGAAAATCTAAAAATTGTTTTTGTTGAAGAAGAAGAAAAAAAGAAAGCGATAAAAGAGTAAGAAGAAGAGGAAGAAGAAGAAGAGATTAATGAGAGAGAGAGGGAGAAAGAAGGAGAGAGAAAGAATGAGAAAGGAAGTGTGAGATGGAGTGAGGAGAGAGAAGGGAGAAGAGATGTAAAATGAGGGTTAGTTTAGTATTTTCCCAAACAGAAAAGAGTAAGTTTGGACGATCTTTTAAGAAAAGAAATGATTATTTTGTTTAAAAAGTGAGATATGTGGCATTGATTGTAATAAACCCAAAGAAAAGAAATTTTTGTTATATAGGTTGCCATTATAAATGCATTAATGATAATAGTAATCGTCTTTTCACATATTTCTAAAAATATTTTCACCTTCCAATTATTAAAAGTGTAAAATAATGTAATGATGTCAAACAAAACTTGTTGAAGTATACAGATTGGTCTCCATTCACAACCTGAATTGAACAAATATTTAATAATTCTTCTAATAGAAACTAACACATTGATACATTCATTTTGAATAAAATATCGGATAATAGCTAATATGTGAGTCAAATGAAGGTAATTAAAATATCAAAAACTACATATGAATGTTTTTTTGGGATTAGTTTGAACCCTAGCTAAAGCTCTTATTCAAATGATGGTTTCAATTTGAAACAAGAAAGTCTCTCATTTAGACGGAATTTTCATTTGAAGGAAAAGAGAAAAGAATTACATGTTTACTAAGCGGGAGACAAAGGGTTCAAAAGCATCTTCAAATCACATGTTTTCTCTGAAGATAAGAAAGAGAGCCGTAAAATCACTTTATTAATGCAAGAAGAGGAGATAAAACAGAAGCAGGCCTGCAACTAACCGTTTCTAGAGCATTAATGAGACATAAGACAAATGGAACTAAGTTTTAACTCGAGGCTCAATTTACTTCATTGGCTTAGTGACCAAGTTCACTGTTTGGTATAATACAAATTGCTTATCTAAGTGTGAGAATGTGCGTGAGAAGTGAAAATTACAGAGAGAGAAGTGTAAGGATTAAGAGCTCGGTTTGAGCAAAGTTTCTTAGTAGGTTTTCCGATGATCTTCTCCGGCGAGACGTAGGATTCCTATCCCAAGGAATATAACCTCTTCAACCTTTCTGGTAACTGTAAATACCCTATCTGTTTAAAAAGAATTGGAACTCTGCCGCTAGTTTCTTTATATCGCGGTTTATGACAGAATCGATATCTTTTATGATTTTCATCTTCTCTCCAATATATCATACAGTTATCAATGCACATATCTATAATCTTATACGACAAACCAATACCAGCTACAAATTTGTGTACTTCGTATTACGATGCTGGTGAAAGATTATCTTCATGCAAAATATATTTCATAAAATCCGCTATCGCATCTACATATTCCTCCGTCAAATTGTAGTATGTCTTAATAGTCATCATTTATTCCCTTCTCTACAACTGTTATATAGTGGCTGCTTCACTGCGTCTAACATAACAAAAAATATTTGCGCTTTTAAATTAGGTTCTTCAACCCTATCTATCACCGACTGACTGCACATTTTCCCTAAATGCATCATTCACCATCTCAACAGTTCCTACACCGACATCTACTTCCGTTCTATCTCCTAGACTATCAGCAACATATGGTTAAGTAGTACTACCATAATCATAATTTTTTTCCAATGTGGATACCAAATCTTGTATCCCGGCATAAATCCATTTCTATACAAGTGATGCCAAACTAACTTGACCTTAATATTATGAGAATTATGGCAAATTGAACATGTATATTTCAACTTACCACTTTTTTTAGTCTGTGGTTCATTTTTGGTCACTTCCATGAACTCGCATATACCTCGTGCATACTCATTGTTCAATAAGTTCAACTTTGGATCCTTTATTTTTTCATCTATCCATGATCGAAAATAATTAGAAGAAGACATCTCTTCAAAACTTTTGTGGTTTAAGTAATGTATATTGTGTTGTGAATGAATGGATAAGGATGAAAACATATATATAAGTATCTTTGGCCATCGGAAATCCATCGGAAATTTCGAAATTCTAACGGCTACTGCAACGACTATTTTAACGTTTGTATCTTCCGAAGAAATTCTGATAGACTTGTCAGAGCCCGTCAGAAATCCACAAGAAATAAACAGCTACAACATCAGCTATAAAACGACAACAATAACGTTCTTTTTCCGCTGGATTTTTGACGAACACGGACAAGTCCGTTGGAAATTTTTCGAAGGAATAGTTTCTGTCAGAAATTTCAGACAGATTTCTGAAAGATAATACATCTTGGAATTATGTCGGCAATCCGTCGTTTAACTGTTGGAAATTCCATGTTTTGCGGTTGTTTTCTTGTAGTTTTTTCATCACTTTAAATCTCATCTTGCATTATTTAGGAGTTGCATATGTATATGCATTTTAGTCTCATTTTGCATTATCTTGCATTTTAGAGTCATAAGTTGTATATATTGTATTTTGCATAGCTATTTAGTCTTTTTAAGTATGTGACTTGGAAGATTTTGGAGCGTTAGAAATGAAGAGAGGAGCAAGAATAGATAAAAACAAAGTGAAGAGGAACTTGTAGCGGTCACCCAAACCGCTAAGAATCCAAAGTGGCTGAAAGATCACATCATACGAACATCTTACCGTACCCATTTTAATCTTCAACTTGGTGTCAAAATAGGAAATTGAGTTAGTTTTCCAATGAAAGTGGTCTCGAGTCATTTAGAGTTGTATTCCAAGAGTTATGGTCGAATTACTAGGCAAATATCATCTCTGCCGCGAATGAAGAATAAACCATAATTTTGTATTGACCAAAAATTTTAGCGTTGATCCGAATATATTTGTTGCCTCCATATGAGATTTACATACCTAGCGAACGAAAGTTAATGATTAGGGATGTTTAGTGAACCTATTGGAATTATTTATTAATGTTCATTGATTATTTGATTGCTAACGAGAGTTATTGATGATTGGATAATTAGTGAAGTGATTATTGTCAAGTGAGTGAATTAGTCATAATTGTGAATTTCATGTTCTAGGATGGTGCTTAATTCAACATCTTGCATTATTTTTTTTATTGTCAATTCATTCTCTTGATAGTAAAACCAATAGTCCAATGTGTTTCTCTTGTTTTTTCCTTTTTTTTTATTTCACTTATTTTATTTTTATTTATAAAAATTAAAACTATTTGCTCTATATTAGTTTGATTCTCGTATGTCTAGTGCGTGATCTTTAGTTCTTATGAATTTGATCCTAAAGTACTATGCACGATAGGTTAATTGATAGACATATAACCTCTTTATCACTCAACATTTTAAAATGTCAAATGATCTTGAAAAAAATCATATTCCACTTTGGGGTTTAGGATGAATATATCTTCAGGAGCCTTATATAGCGATAGGTATAGACATTCAGAAATTTTTGTTTGATTCGGTTTGGTTCAATTTGGTCCGAAATTTTGGAAGTTTTATTTTTTTGATTTGGAAAAAAACTCGACAAATTGAACCGAAGTTGATATGTAAAAAATGTAGATATAAATATTATTGATTGGTTACTATTTATATGATACATCATCATACATATTTACTATTTGAATTAAAGAGAAGATGACAATAGACTCCTTACATTATATTTTCATACATTGTTGACAGTTGTAACAATAATTATATATCCTGCAAACTACATACAAACTTATAGTACATCACACACAAAAAATTGGAAAACTAAAGAGATATACGAGATTATTTTTATTTTATATTTATATATGCCAAGAAGAAGAAGGATAAAGTATCCATGCTCGACCAGATTTTGCTGTGAACTGTTTAAACCTACCATAAAACATTACTATTATTAATATGAACTTTCCAAATGGGCTCCATCGTCCTACAAATCCATAACTTGCGTCTATGCAGCCACCGTCACCGAGATTTAGACGCCGTTCGCAGCTATATCCGGTTGTGAATCCCACGTTTCCATATGCACTGCCATATCCGGTTGTAAAATTATCTTAAGTTTATTAGAGAGAATTAAATTCAAGCCTTGATAAAGATGTTGAAATGCGGACGAACATAATGGTTTCATTCTGCTCAGATGCGTTTGGCACTAGAAAATCCTTTCCTTTATAAATAAAAAATGTTATCTTCTGCTAACTTTTAATCAATTTATATACGAAAATCAAGAGATAATGTGGGAGATTCGGAGCCAACGATAAAATCGGGCATTAAGGTGATTAGCCTTTAGAATCGAAGAAAGGTCACTAACGAAGTATTTACCAGAAAAAAAGAAAAAAAAAACTAAGTAAGAGTTACAGTATACACTAATCGAAAACAAAAAGACGAATTGTCATTTACTAGGCAAAATTAGTACCACTTAAGTACCACTAGGAAATATTGCACGCGGAATTAAACCCTTTTATCTAGGCCATGAGTCATGATTAGTATAAATACACAACAGAAAACCAAATTAGCATTTGCAATAGATTTCTCCAAATTGGTGAATATGATGTCTACACTAGTGGATTGATCTGTTTTTTCGACACATGAAAAAGATCTCATGAGAATGAAGAACTTGTTTTTTTTTTCTCTTTTTCTTTAAACTCTCTTAACTTAAATTTAAAACTGATAAATTATCATAGAATGCCAGATTTAATCCACAATTGAATTCATATAAATTATGTATTGTCGGTTCGGCTTTCTAAACCATTTTAATTAGTTTATTAACGTTTACAAAAATCAAAGTGACCTCTCTTTCGGTGTCTTCGTCTAGCTGTCTTGATATAGCTTTAACGATGAGAAAAGTTTAGTAGGCCAATACCATGTAAACTTATTTATAGATAAACAAATAATACTATTTTAACATATCATTTTCTTGGTATATCTGATTTGTTGAATTGTATCAGACAAGAGACTTGACTGTATTTGAATTTTTAAATTGTTATATATTAATGAAAGAACATTGAAGATATAAATAGTCAGTTTTAGTTCATCGAGTATTTTTTCAATCATTTTTGGTTTATATTAGATGTACAAGTAATTAAAAGACCAATATAATGTTACAAAGAAATATAGATTGTGTTGAGGATTGATTTCCAGAATTTACATGACGGTTGAATTTGTTCGTCATAAAAAATGTTTGATGTTATTGGGTTGATGATGAGCTTTTAATTAATCCCCTATAACCTGTTTAAAGTATATATAATCATCATCACAAATGCAATACTAAGATAAGCTTCCCTTTTATTTTCAGTACGACGTCTTCTCGTACATGATAACATGAAAATTCAATTAGGGTCAGGCAATATCATATCATGAAACGTGACTCTAACACCACGAACCTGTGGTTCAAGTTTGTTCTCTGTCCTTTTCCCACTAACTTGGAGATTAGTGGTCCATCATGCTACTTTCTTGAACCACTTACTGTTTTCTTCATTCAAAATCCACCAACCTCTTCACTATATAATATTCTATGGGTAATAAGTTTTTAGCCAAAAACTTAATTTTATTAGTTTGTAATTCAACAAATAATTTAAGATTAAATTTATTTTAACATTAAAATTTTCTCCGACGAAAAATTCTCTATGGCAGATTGGCAGAGTCCTGTCGGTATACTCTCTGTGGGTAAGCATTTAGACTAAACATGAAGTAGACATTGAGAATCCAAAATTATTATTTTCTATTATATTCTATGGGTAAAATTCTCCAAGAAAACTGACTTTAGTGAACTGATAGGAGATAACTTAAACTTAGATTAGCTACATTCTTTTTTTTTTCTGAATTTTCAAATTTATTGCTCAACAAAAACGTTTATGTACTAACGGTATCTAAAGAGAATGAATTATATAAAATTAAAAGGAACAATATGAGTCAAACTGATCAGACTTCAAACCAACATTGAATGAAACCTTCCAATTTACGTGGATGATTGTATGTTAGGGAGGAGAAATGATTAAGAAGTGTTGGAGTCAGAATGTTATTTTATTGGAGTAAAAAAAAATATACGAAAATAATAATCTTGAAAAATAACTACAATTATATTTCACTTTCATTCATAACTTAAAATTTTTTTTATCACTGTTTCATTTAGGCCTGGAAAAAATATTTGAATCCAAAAAACATGATCCAATCTGATCCGACAAAAGTGGAACCGAACCAAACAAAGAAAAAACAAAATATCCGAACTGATTCTAGATTTCTAGATCCAAAAAACTGAATCTAAAACCAAACGTAACCGAAAACCAAATAGATACCAGAAATACCTGAAATACCCTCTACCTCATTCTCCATAGCTTTATGTATCCCTTTGAGCGGAGCAACTATCCTTTTCGCTGGTTCCTGGAATCAATGAACCTCCTCTTCCAATATAGCACCTATAAAGGGGCCGTTTAAACATTTGCAGTACCCAGACTTTAGATACAATCTTGGAAGTGATCGTTGTATCTTGATCATTATATGAATGTCATTCAGTTCTTATCCATTTGCCCTGAGCTCATCTAGTTCACAGTCTAGTACAAACTTTAGTTTCAGATAATAAAAGAAATGTTAAACTAACAAAATAAGAAGCTACAAAGTTTGCAAGGAACTAACCTCCTCGATCTCATAGGCCCTCTTCATGTCTCTCACATTTTATGGATCTTAGACCTTGTAATACCCTCTACCTCATTCTCCATAGCTTTATGTATCCCTTTGAGCGGAGCAACTATCCTTTTCGCTGGTTCCTGGAATCAATGAACCTCCTCTTCCAATATAGCACCTATAAAGGGGCCGTTTAAACATTTGCAGTACCCAGACTTTAGATACAATCTTGGAAGTGATCGTTGTATCTTGATCATTATATGAATGTCATTCAGTTCTTATGATTCTGTCCCATTAGCTTATGACATAGGCAGCAATCAAATGGGCATGGATTGAATTAAATGGGATCGGAAACAAAAAAAAACAGATCACAAACAATTTCTGGTTTGTGATCTGCTCAATGAATAAAAAAACAGATTGGGATATTTCTAAAGTTGACAAATTACCCCTTCTTTGCCCTTCCTCCTGTTCCTCATTTTCCTTCAGAAGTTTACCCCTTCTTTGCAAAATTGAGTAGGAGCAATGAGGATTTATAGATGATGAAAAATTCATATATATAGGACTTGTACTTGAAATAAACATTCAGAACAAAGCATACCTCCTGAGTTCTAAGACGAATAAAGGCTATGAACCGTGGAAATGAACAGCTAGCACCGAGAATTTGAGTTTCCTACAAAGAAGGCATAGGAGAATTCGCGATTCACCTGAGATCAGATCAGTTCACATGGGGAAGGGATGAAGCATAACTTATATTGTCTACCATATTCTCTTGTACGTTCCTTTTTGTTATTATATCCATGTCAACCGGACTAAACTCGATCAGATCTGAAACCAGTAAAACCCACAAAACAATTGTATATTTTAAGCTGAACTGTGATACACAGAGTTTTAACCCAAAATAATTCCGCAAGTGCATAGACAATCGCAGTAGTATATAGGGTATCGAATCCACAGAGACCAAGGTTACACTATGAAATTATAGATTTTATATTAAAGCTAAGACAAAATAAAAAGGGTTGTAATTTTCAGAACAAAAGCAAGTAAGTAAATCGGTGTAAAAGCAATTAAAACAAACACTAGGTTAAGAAGTTTCGCCGGTGATTCGGAGACAAGGCTGAGCAACTATTCAGGGGCTAAGTAACTACCGGTCTAGAACTCAAACATAAAATTAATATCGCCCCACTGTCGTGATGTATCGACAACTTTATCTAACAACCTAGACACCGAAACTGTCGTTTGGACCTAGTGAGGTTGATAAGCATTATAGAGCAGGTTCAATCTGTTCACAATCAATCGCAACAATAAACTGTCGTTGGTTATGCACCAATTGCTCACCAATGATTTATCTAGCAACCTAAAGCACTGTCGTGAATAAGTTTAAACTAAAATCATAGACTAGGTGATCAAGCTAATCTAAGCATTAAGAATCCCTATTGGCGAAGACATTATAAATTCCAATACCTATTTGTGCTCAGCCATTAACATCCTAAATCACCATTGAAAACCTTAACCTAGCTAAGGATCTACTCACACATGGCGAAATCAAACACAACAAAGCAATAGAATGAATTCATGATATTATTAAAGAGATTAGGGTTCAGAATTCTTCTCAAAACAAAGTTGTGGTCTCTTTTCCTTCAAATCTCTCAAAGAAATATAAATCTCCACGTGATGTTCTTAGCAAAAGTGTTCTCTAAAGCGTAAGTAAAAACGTCTCCCTTTAGAAAATAGAAGAAAAACGATAATATACAGGTCTGGAGGCGGCTCAATGAAGATTAGGGCGTCCTTGGCGAAAAATTAGGAAAGTTGGGATTTTCCCTTATTTTCTCTGTCAGGTCGTCGTGAGCGGTCGCTCAGGAGCTGAGCGGGTGCTCAGCGGTTGGAAATGCGACTTTTCTCCACTTTCTGCTAAGTTCCTCCTAGAAGTTTCAACCTTCATCTTTAGCCACTTTTTGACCTATAATGACTCAAAACAAAACTAAAAGACTCGATAAAGACTCGAAAATGACTGTTAGAATATGCCAAAAATGCAACATATCAAACTGTAGCTTATTCAAATCGTAGAAGTACACACTCTTTTTTATATAAAAAAAAGTCAACTCAAATATTGTACAACACCAAAAATTCTAAAACTCTTTTACTTCTTGAATAAATCTGATAATGATAATAATCATTTTTTGTCTGATGGGATGGTCCTTGATGACATTTCAAAAAAAATTGAATAGAAAAATTATTTCCAGAGCACATATAAAAAAGAATCTAAGCAAAAGCAACTAATAAAAATGACGTGATTAATATAAAAGTTTGATTACTCAGGGATTAAAAACCTAAATCGGGATATGCTACAAGAAAAAGCTGATGATAAAGTAAGTTGAATCGGACCAAAACTTCAATTAGCTTTCAAAATTTAACGACTTGTCACATACAAATTGAAAAAAACAAATAAGAACGAAACACTGCTCAAACTAAACTTACATAGGAAGTTCGAAATTTGTTTAGTCACGGAGAAGGGAGAACATCAGCATGGGTTAGTTTCTGCATCATCATGCTTCAATTTCTTCGAAAAACACAACCATAAAATGAAATAGAAGATACAAAATTAAATAGAAAGTTAAACAAAACATGGAAATCTTTTTTATGAAAAAACAAAACAAAACAAAACATGGAATACAGGATGAAAAAAATACCTAATTTCTGAGAAGAAAAGAAAGTTTGAGGATACAAAAAACCTGTTTGAGATTTTATGCGTACAAGAAACAGTTCACAGAGATTTTAGAGGAGAAAGAAGTGGAAGGGTGGAGATTGTGGACTGAAAAGGATGATTTTTTCACAACAAAATATAGTCACAACTGTTTTCCGTGAGAAAAACATATAAATATAATAAATTGAAAAATAATAAAATAAACTTTCAAAATGTGTGGTTGCAACACCTCATCAAAAGCTAAAGTGTGAGAAGAAGAATGCATAAGTTTTTGTTAAAATGACTTGTGATTTAGTATATATAGAAGTATATATAGATAGATGATTGGTTACTATTTGCATGATACATCATACATATTTACTATATGAATTACATAGGCAAGAGCCGAAAGACAAGATGTCAATACACTCCTTGTATTATATTTTCATACATAGTGTACGCAAGAACAATATATGCAACCTACATACAAACTTTTTTTTTGATATAAACTTATAGTACATCATATAAAAAAAGGAGACATACGAGATTAATTTTATTTTATATTTACATATGTGAGGAAGAAGAAGGATAAAGTATCCACGCTCGACCAGATTTTTTATTGAACTGCTTAAACCTACCATAAAACATTACTATTATTAATATGAACTTTCCGATTGGGCTCCATCGTCCCACAAATCCATAACTTGCGTCTATGCAGCCACCGTCCCCGAGATTTAGACGCCGTTCGCAGCTATATCCGGTTGTGAACCCCACGTTTCCATATGCACTGCCATTACAATAAATTGTTTTCACTGAGTAATAAGTATAAATTGTATAGTTTTCATGGAATGAACTATTCTTAATTAATAATATAAATGAGAGTGGTAATTTTCAAGAGAATGTTAAACTTTTATTATTTCAATATAAGTTATATAACCCAATTAGCCAGTGCTAGATCATTAACCTAATCCTTAGTGGAGATTACTTGGGCTTAAATTTTGATAACATTTGTACTTGAGGGTGGACTTAAGTTTTAATATTGTAAGACCCTTGTTTGGGCTTTTAATGGATCATCCTTATTGCTGACAAAAAAAAAATTACATAATATTTATTATATCTTTTAATTTCTTCTAGATGATTCTAGCTACTTATATAAAAATTACCTCATGAATCTAAAAATTGCCCACTTTAGCTCTTGCTCAAAAAGACCTTCCACTAGTGTATAGTAGGATATAGAATTTTTTTTCTCTTGATGTAATAAGAAGCTCACTAACTAATTAACTCCACTTGGAATGCTTTACAAGGAAACAAATCACCACACGTATGGAATGGTGGTTATATATCTTGTCAAGCTTTTATGGACTACTAACTAAATTAATTGTCAATAAGTAAATTGACACATATTTTAAAAAAAAACCATATGACACATATACGGATGCAAAATGTTATACAGAGACATAAGAAATTAAGAACGTTGAAGTTGAGTGGATCTCGTTGTAAGTTTTGCCTTTCGGCGATGGAAATGAGAAATATACAAATCACCAAAAAGGAAAGTTGTGACACAAAGAGCCCACTCTTCCTTACTTCCTTTTCATTTCTAGAATCATCATCATCTCCATCTATATTCTTAATTTGTTCTTCTGTCAACGGCATAAACAATGTATATGGAGGAAGATACCTGTCAACGCAATTATATACACTTATTAATCCCTAAAAAGTTTTACAGAAAGAAAAATAATGCTTTGTGAATATGATGAATGAGACTAGAACATTCTCCACTACCTCGAAAGGGACATATTTTACATCAAACATTGCATCTGATTATCTCCACTAAACATTGTCTACCACTTTTTTATCAAAAAAAAAAAATTGTCTACCACATTCTCTTGCAAGCTCTTTTTTGGTAATATATTCCAAATACATATATACATCTAAGGAAAAAGACTTCAAAACATTACTTTTAACTATTGGATTTTTTTTCTAGTATACTAATGTATATTTTGTGACTGAAACTTTACAAATTCGCTGATTTTTTTTTGTGTGTTTTCTTTGGTTGTTGTTATGAGCGTAAAAATATTTTAGTGCTAAAATTGACAAACTAACTAACATCTTTTTGTAGTGAGAAAAAATAAAAACTCCACAAAACAAAATCTATTAAATATTTTCTTTTATAAACAACATGAATATCATCTCAGATTTAAATCCGAATGATAGCGCATTAACAACATTAATATAACCCGTTAACTAGATTATGTGTTTTGGTTCAATTTAAAGTTATTATTACTATTGTTTTTTGTAACCGGAAGATGCACCGAAATCAAAATTAATCTCCAAACATTATAAAGTAGCTACCCATAGGGAAAATTATAGGGAACCATTATAAACCTTTTCCTATTAATTATAGGGAAAATTATATTGGATTGTATATAGCGTAGCACTATCTCAACTGTTTTAGCTAAAAAATAATCCTTAACGACTCTGCACCTATGTGTATGTTTGCATACATGCATATGTTAACGTCCACAGCTGTGTAATTAGTGCACTTTTTGACCGGACTAGGTCATCATTAACGAATCAGGTTAGATTATCTAAATATATAGTTTTTTGATAAGTGGTAAAGATTATCTAAATATTTTGAGTAAATGCAAATGCAAATAGTAAATGAGGAGAGATAGATAAAGATGAAGAGAATTGAATAAACTCACATCATGAGGAGGAAGAGTATCAAGATAGCTGGGGAAAGTTTGGAGAGGTCAACAATAGTTTCTCCGGCATGCCTCGTGTTCACTACTTGAAACAACGATCCAACAAACTTCTCGTACCAACTCATTCCATCAACAATCTTGAATGGCAAGTCATCTTATGAAGTATTTTTTTGACACACAACCAGCGTATTCCACGTTTAAAGATATTGGATGTCTCTGTTACACACACAAGATAACTCGTGATAAAGATAAGTTTGGCTCAAGAAGAAGAAAGTGTATCTTCGTGGGATATCCATATGGAAAAATGATGGTGTGTGTATGGCATTGAGAATAATGAACTTTTTGATACACGAGATGTGAGATTTCACGAGGATAAGTTCCCATATAAGGCTGAGTTGGGTAGTGTTCTGGAGCGCATAATCACAACATCTACACCAGACATGTTTTTTGATGATGTTCCCGTCCTGATTTCATGTGATAGGGGATCACCATAGTTGAAACAGATGTCGTTGATATTATATGCACCATTGATGACTCTTTTCGGGTTGAAGAGAACAGAGGCCCAATATTTGATGCCGATGTAGTTCCGGTTACGGAAAAATAGACCAATTGTTGCCGTTTAGAGCTCATTTTTAGATGCTTCTCCTAGCGCAGTTGAGATAGTTGAAGAAGAATGTATCAGAAAAGGGTCTCAGAGTAAAGTATCCTTCTGTCAAACTCAAAGAGTATTATACATACTATTCTCAATGTCTTCCTAATAAACATAACACACACACACATCTCGACCAGAAGAATCATGGGTCTCGTATTCAGTCCAAGGTAAATCGTCATATCCTCTCCTTGATTATATATTTGACCATAAATTGTTCGAGCATCACCATATTTTTCTCGCATCAGTAAGTGCGTGAATCAAACCGGTATATTATCATGATGGTGTGAAAGATGCGTCATGGCATGGGGGCCATGACAAAAGAAATCAAGGCATTAGAAGATAATGAAACTTGGATGCTAGAAACATTACATGCAGGTAAGAAAGCACTTGGGAGTAAGTGGATGTACAAACTCAAGTTTAATGTCGATGGTTCAGTCGAAAGGTATAAAGCAAGGTTAGTAGTTATTAGCAATCATCGGGTTGAGGGGGAGGATTTTCATGATGCGTTTGCTCATGTTGCAAAAATGATAACAGTTCAAGCTCTGTTAGAAGTTTTTGCAGCGCAGAATTGGACGGTTCACCAAATGGCCGTTCATAACGAAATTTTACGTGAGGATCTCGAAGAAAAAGTATACATAAAACTTTTTCCGTGTTTCGAGCATGATGATAAGCCAAATGTGTGTCGCTTGAAAAAGTCCTTGTATGGCCTTAAACAAGTGCCATAATGTTGGTTTGCCAAGTTATACACTTTCTTACTCAAGTATGATTTTAAACAATTGTATGCAGATTACTCATTGTTTACATATATACGGAGAAATATATGTATTAGAGTATTGGTCTATGTTGAATATTTGATTGTGTGTGGAAATGATAGAGCAATTGTCGAACGGTTCAAAGCATACTTAATTGATTGCTTCCGCATGAAGGATTTAGGAGAGCTCAAGTACTTTCTGGCGATCGAAATATCAAGAGATGAAAATTATTTCTTCTTGACTCACCGCAAATACACGATTGATATATTGAAGCATGTCTGCTTGGGGAAAAACCTATTTCACTACCAATTGAACAAAATCACAAGTTGTTAGGTGATGATGTCCCAAAGTGTGATGATCCAGAGATGTATAGGTGGTTAGTGGGATGATTAGTTTATCTCACTATAATTCATCCTAAACTATGCTATGATATACATGTATTGACACATGTGATGCATGATCCGAGAAAAGCATATTGGGAAGCCGCTACATGGGTTGTACAGTTTATTAACAGTTATCTAGGTCAAGACATTCTTCTCAACTCACGGAGTGAACTTCACATCCAAGCGTACAATGACTCTAATAGGAACACATGCCCAATTACTCGACGATCATTAAGTGCGTATGTTTTCATGATTGATAAGTCGCCTATTTCTTGGAAAATATGAAAGCAGACACCGGTGTCTTTATCTTCCGCCAACGCTGAGTATCGTGTCATGGCGGAAGCTACACGTAAATTGAAATAGATCAAGTCTTTGTTAGGTGATCTTGGAGTAGTTCACAATCAACCAATAACTCTATTTTGTGATAGTAAGTTGGCAATTTACGTTGCCGCAAATCCATTTTTTTACTCGGTTAGAGATGTCATAAAAGATGGTCTCATTACCAGCTTGTATATACACACACCGGACCAAGTCCCTAATCTGCTAGCGAAGGCATTGGAATACTCTAGTTTCGAGTATTTGTTGTCTAAGTTGGGAGTGTGCAATTACCACTCACCAATTATCTAGCGTAAGATATATTAGATAGACATAAAAATATTGATGTATATCTCTATAAGTGCATATATAAGGGAAACAATCTCGAGTGACTAAAGTACAACATTCAACAACTTTTTTCCAAACCTTATATCTAAGGTTCTTGAAGTCGAGTCGGTATAAGAATATACTAAAATTTTGACGAATACATAATAGTCATGTTCTTTTACTAGTCTCGGCGACTGCTAGCAGCGGTATGAAAATAAACATATAAAAAAAAAAAAACTGAACGCTGTGACTCTTTTCATTTTAGATGAAGACAAACTACTAATCGCTAGAAATTCCAGCGATTAAAAAACTCCAGCAGCTACTCTTTTTATCAGTCATGGTGACTTCTTTATCTCTCATCATGATGACTTTTCACCACTTAGTCGTGGGTTCGATCTCCACAAACAGTGCCAATTATTGAATTCGGTTTCAGTAGCAACAAAGTAATTTGTATTTTATAGAAAAGAATTGGATTCTCGAGATCACAATCTAATTGAAGCAACATAGACAAAAAGATCTAGAGTTTTTAGGGTTCCTTAGCTATTGAGTCTTCAGCCGAGGGTTGTGGATGCCTTCAGAAGAATATGTAGTTCTGCATTTATAGTTATTTGAGGTGGTTAGAGTACTTTTTTTTCTTCATGATTCCGGACTGTCTTTTCTCTCAAGCTTTCATTTTCTGAACTGGATCCTGTTTTAGGTAAATTTTTATTCTTGCCGCTCAAGTTGGTGCCAAACTTATTGGGACAATTTTGATGGGCTTTAAGTTGATTCTTGATTTAGGTCGGATTATGTTGAGGGTGCTAAAATCGATACCAACAATTGCTTTCCGTGACGTCTCTTTTCTTGTTGCACGAAGTGGTCGCTGGCGATTCCGTGCCGAACATGGCTTATGTTTTAATTTCCATGTGTATGTATATAAACTATTTTTTTTCAAATTAGCGAGGGATATCTCCAGATGCCCATCTTGCATATATTTAAATTTAATTAATTTTTCCTTTTATCGAGAGAAGTTTATAGCACTAGAAGGGGACCATTTATGAAATATAGTAGGCTATATGGTATAATATTAAATCGTGAGGTTTCAAATCACTTGATAGGGGTTGCCCAAAATAAGAAAAATAATCATTTGAGAGGTGACCACTTATACAACGTTAATTAACATGTTTACATTATATATGTTTGTTAGAGAGAATTATATTCGAGCCTTGATGCAGATGTTGACATGAGGACGAACATAACATGTTCGTTCTGCTCATATGCGTTTGTCACTATAAAAATTCTTTTTCTTTATAAATATAAAATGTTATCTTCTGCTAACTTTTTTTTTTTGAATAAAATGTAAAATTTCTTCGAAAAAACTTTTTTACATCAAGTGCATCGGGTATTTAATCATTTTTGAACACAATAATTAATAAAAACAGAGTTGGGAGCTTCTTCTTGTTTATCTCGTTGCAAACCAGTGCGCCATACAACCATCATATCACCCATACTCTTATTTGCGAATGGAAGATATTCGGTTTCGGACTTGCTTATCGAGAAAACGAACCATAAGCACTGATGAAGTGGCGCTTTCACCGTGTCGTCGACTGTTTCGCTGTATCTTCTGCTAACTTTTATTCAATATATATATATGAAAATCAAGAGATAATGTAAGAGATTCAGAGCCATCGATAAAATCTGGCATCATGGTGGTTAACCTTTAGAATTGAATTAGAAAGGTAACACTAACGAAGTAAAAGTTACATTAATACACTAATGGAAAATTAAAGAGACGATTACGTACAGTGGCGGACCTACGTGAGAAGATGGGGTGTCAATTGCACCCCCTTAAATTACATAATTGTATTTTTTTTAAGGTTATGACAATACAATTATTTGGCTACATTGGTTAAAATTTATAGTTTTGACCCCTTAAATCTGAGTTCAACTCCATATAATGTCATATTTCTATACTTTTTTTCTTTTCCATTAAGTTATTAATTTCACTTCAATAATTTAATATATTTGACCCCCTAAGAAATATTTTCTGGGTCCGCCACTGATTACGTACTTACTTGGAACATTAGTGACCTCGTTTTTGTTTCGTAGCTTTAGATTCGTCTAGTTTTCTTGATTTAGATTTAACTATGCTATCTCTCGCGTTTAGCGCGAACTCATGATTTAGAAGAAAAAAATTATAATTGATTTTTTAAACAAAATCTTTGGATGTAAAATTTTTATATCATAATAAGAAATATTATTATATGAGATTAGTTGATTCATATATGTTGCATTGTGTGTTGTTGCACAAAAAATGATATCAAAATATATACCATATTTGATATAGTAAAGTTTTAGGGTTTATTTTATTTTTATTAAAAATTTCAGAGATTAAAAAAGATTCAGAGAATATTTTTTCAAAATTTAAAATGAAATAAAAAGCTATTAAAAGATATTGTATTTTGTGTATCGTTTGACCAAAAAAAAAGATATTGTATTTTGTGTATAATTAGTTAAAAAATGATTGACTTTTTTACCCATAATAAATGAATTAAAATTGTCTTTTTCTAAGGACATTTTTGTAATATTCTATAATTTTAATGTTATTTTTATAAATATACTTCTCTAATAATAGTATAGAGATGATTAGAAAATTTCAGTAAGCCTCCATACCATGTAAACTTATAAATCTATATAATAACAACAATGTCAGTAACTTCTAATTATCGTAACGTTGTCTCTCCATTATAAGATTGTGTTTATTCATTTCATAATTTTCCATTTATGGTTGCATTTCACTATATAACATTTATAGCTTTTTAGCTTTATTTATATTTCAATCTTTTTAAATAACTACAACCTTCTTGTAATTTATTAAAAATTTAATTTCACAATGAATCTAAATAACCTAGTCGATTATCTCCTTTTCCTTTCTCTCATTTTCATTCGTCCGGAACCAGTTCATCATGAATATGTCCAATGCTTAAATTCATAAAGATATCATAACAGGCAAGAAAGCCAATATATTAGGGAAAAGGAACGAGAAAAATGTCTACAAAAGTCTCAACTTTCAAATTGTGGACATTTAAATTCCTCAAACTTTTAAATTTAAGTACCTAAGTTTTCATTGACATCATAATTAAATTGTTAATTTATGCTGACTATACCATTTGAAGCACAACGTAAAATTAAGAGACAAAACACATTTATGGGGCTAAAGCTTTAACATTCTTTTATTGGTTATTCGACTTTCCAATGAATATTAAAAAAAGATTTAATCGATTATCGCCAACGCTTAACGCTTAAATTGATAACTGATAAAATAATGTTAAAGCTATTAAATATTTTCTTAATAACCGATTCGATGGATGCAGATCCAAATCGGTTATCTCCAACACTTAAAAAACTCAATCTCTTGAGAGTTTTTAGAGAATTCCATGGGAATTTTTCTAGAGATTCCACATGAGTCCATGTGGTAAAGACATCGTTAGATTATGTTTCTCCAAAGGCAAATTTCAATTTGAAGAGATTTTTTATTTATTGATTATGGTTGGATCTCAATGAAACGACCGAAGGAAGAAAGAGAAGACAAATGATAAATAGTCATCGAAACATTGGTCGTTTTGATTACACAGAAGTTGCTAACAGACAATTTAATCTCATAAACGTGTTTCGTCTCGATTTAACGTTGTGCCTCAAATGACATAGTCAACAGAAGTTAACCATTTAATCATGAAGCCAACGAAAACTTAGACATTTAAACGACATTTTGAAAGTTGAAGTTTTTTTAGTAGAAGGAAAATGATGTCGTTTTGATTAAATAGAAGCTGCAAACGGAAGCTTTAACCCCGTAAACATGTTTCGTCTCTCGATTTAACACCGTACTTCAAATGGCATAGTCAACATAAGTTAATCATTTAATCAAGAAATTAACCAAAACTTAGGCATTTAAACGACATTTTAAAAATTAAGGATTTAAACATGCGTAATTCGAAAGTTGAAGTTTTTTTAGACATTTTTCCTTTCAGTCCGATCATAGGTGATATTCGACCTAATCTGCCATTTATATGGGATCGAGGAGATGTAACAAAAATATGACTTCCTTGAGTGGAATTGATTTCTCCGGGATGCAATTTTGATCGAGATAATGACAATCGGTCAAAGATCTTGTTTAAGGTGTGAAAGGAAAAAAGTTGATATCTCCTTTTTATTTATAAATAAGGTTCTTTATAAAAATACAGATTTATAAACTTGTATAAAGCATGTTATAAGAAAATGTTTATAAAAATTTTATAATCCGCATGTTATAAAATATTTATAAATTATTTTAGAGAAAAAAATTCTTTTTTTCACTAAAATTGTATTGGTGATGAAAGTGTTACATGTTTACAACATAGAAGAGAAACATAAATAAACCACAGAGAATACAATATAATAGTCAATCCTAAAACTACAAATTGATGAGGATGAGCTTTTTTATGACACATTGATAATACCAGTCATAACTTTGTTCCGAGTCTTTTAAAGGACCACCAAAAGGAATTCCGGCGCAACATCTTCTTAAGACTCTTAACACTTTTAACGATAACTTGAAAACAAATTCTGGCAGTCTCCGAAAAAAGTTTTTAAAAATAGGTTTCCAAAAATAGTATTGCTCAAAATTCCCAATTAAGAATTAGACTGTATTTTATAGAGATAGATAAATATAAAAGTATGATAAAAACAAATATAATAAAGTTTTATAAGCTTATTTACATAATTTTGGAAACCATATTCCGCTTACAAGTAACTAAAACCAAATCACAAACAGAGATTATGATATTGGAACTACAACTCTTATTCACTAAAGTGCCCTATCTGGTGAGATCTTGTTACTGACATTATTCAAGTGATTAGGATCTGAGGGTCCTGAACCAATCTTGAAATATCAAAGATTCTCACCTTCATCCCTTAACGCGTGACTAATGAGGCTTTGATGCATAAGTCCACTATTTTGATAACCATACTTTCTCTGATTTATTTCCCTCAAAAATTCAAAGATTGATATATTCCAAGCAATTTTAAGTGTTTTTTCTTGCGTTGGAGTCGTGTGTTGACATTGGGAGCCAGATGGCAGACCAAAAATTATTTTGATTGGGGTCAAATTAAAAAAAAAAAACATTATTCAAAAATGTTCTGTTAATATTATAGTGAATTGATGGGTCACAAGAAAGTTTGAACATCTATTCCCCCTACTAATAATATAGTAAAATATATGGAAGACATTGCCTTTGAACATCTATTCCCCAACTCTGCATCTTATCCTTCGAAGGATTCCTATTCCAAATAAACATCCGAGTACGAAAAATAATGTTTGTACTAAATTCTTAACTTTTTGTAAAGTATGTTATAAGACTTTATATGGACAAAACGTGTATTCTCCTCACACACATATTACTATACAAAATCACAAAACTTAGTTCATGGAGTTAACCAAGCACTTTGGGAAGTTTCGGTTTTTATGGGTCGAATTTGAGATGTTACGGCCAAGCACCATAGAAACAACCACAATTCTCATACACTTTCAGGCATAAGTCGATAAAAATTAAAATTTGCCAAACTAATAAAATTAATATATATCAAAAACCTTTACAAAAAAATAGTTACCACGATTAAATACTCAACATTGGAAGATTAAATAAAAAATGAGATTTATGAGATATTTTGAGTTCCGACGAAATCCAACGAGGTGAGGAGAAGTAGTGCGACATGATTTGAAGCGATAAAGTCTCAATTTCATGGGAAAATGCAACGGAGATGTGCTTTGCGATCATTCGAAAATTGGCAACGGCAAGATCCAAAAAGCTCATAAAATTTTCATGCGACATTTTAAAGAATCATCATAGTTCTAATTGCAGAAGAAAAGAAAGAAACAAGCAGCTTGATGACAAAAAAAAAAGAAAGAAAGAAACAAGTGGCTGGTATATTTTCTTTTTGTCTACAAAATTTTTGTAATCTAAGTTGCATTATGGATATTATGGGTAGAGCTGTGATGACTCAAAAAAAGTTATTGATGGTATTTTTGAAAAAGTGTATATTCAAAAATATTTTATCTTAAAATTCTCTCTTAAAAACTATTATCAATGGTAATTTTGAAAACGTGTATATCAAAAATATTATATCTTAAAATCCACATTTTTAATAATTGGTTATATATAAGAGACATGGGTAAAATTATGTATAACATCTCTTGATTGCTGATCGAGGAATATTAAGAGAAAAAATTTAAGCTTTGAGTAATCTTCACAAGTTTGTTTTTTCCTTATCAATTTTTGATATGAGGAATTTTTTTGTTTCAAATGTACTGAAAATGATCAAACATAACTACTTCAAAAAGAGTAAGATAAAAGTCAAACCCGTCAGGAAAGGGTCGAACCTTTAAAAATTCTACTTAGGAAACATACGCTTTATCCACTGAACTGCTTTTGCATATAGAACTACTATTGTAAACAGACTTTCTCCTTAGGAACTTTCAACATCATCTTCTCAATCATTTATTAGAATTTTTATTGTATATCTTTTTGATAAAGAAAAAAAGTATATACAAAGATTTTTATTGTATATGATTTGCTGCTTTTGCAAGACAAAGATTTTTGTAACATCAAAAGATTATATACATTACATTCAAAAAATTAATGTGATTAGATACTTTTGCAAAACAAAGATTTTTTATAATGTCAAAAAAATTATATACATTACATTTTATCATTGGTTTTATACGCGTGTAACTATACTTATCACAATTTACAAATGTAGTGTTTACTCTGTTGTGGATAAACTAATAAAGTATCTAATGTTATCTTAACATAAAAAAAAAAGTATCTAATGTTTGTTTAGGTGTTTTGGTATACTAGAACTCAACTTAGAAGAAAAAGAAAACTATGAACACGTAAATGATTCAAAATCGGTTATAAATAATAGTCATCATCACAAGTCACAAGTGTAACATTAAGATAAACTTCCTTTCTTAGTCCCCCATTAAGACGTCTTCTCCCGGCGGTACCAACTAAAAAGAAATTAAATATTCATTTAGGACATCAAATTGTGTAAAAAGTTTAGGCTTATTACATTTGTTGTGTCGAAATAAATTTTTTATTTTTGTTTTAAAAACTTTTATATTAGAAACTATAAATAAAAATGATCGGTATTTTTTTATTTGGGCTAATTTTTGAAATGGATATTTTCATAATTTTTATTGTGAAATTAGAACATATGAGATCTTTTTTAACAATAAAGTTATGAAAAAAATCCATTTTTTAAGAATTTTCTCAAATTTTTATCCTTTTAAGACATGTATACCTCTAACATGGTTGGAAACGACTCTGACTCTTCTCGTACATGATAATATGAAAATTCAATTAGGGCCAGGCAATCATATCATGAACGTGACTCTAACTCCATGAACTTGTGGTTTCTAATTTGTTCTGTCTTTTTCCCACTAACTTGGAATTTAGTGGTCCATCATGCTACTTTTTTGAACCACTTACTATTTTCTTCATTCAAAACCCACCAAACTATGTTAATATCATATAGTTTAATATTCAATAATAATAACTATTTTGTTTCAACTAAACTTCTAATGATTGGATTTGGATATCATATGGGATATTACTTCCATATTATATGAATTTCGTCTCTCCACTAAAAGCTTAACATTCATTCTAAAGCTAAAATCAAATAAGACAAAAAAAACTTGAAGGTGTCAATCCATCTATGACTATAACTGCTATCAAACCTTGGTTTTATTTAAAAAAATTTGAGGCTTCCAATTAAGAAAAAAATCTATTGAATTTTTTTTGGAATCGTAACAATTCTTTGAAATTGGATTATAATTTTCACTAAATACATATATATAGAAATTGACCTATTCTTAAGCCTACAAATCTCGTTAAATCTTTCACTTTCTCTGGTAATTATACTAATATGTTTATTATCTGACATGTAATTTAGAAAGTCTATATGATCAAATATTATTAAATCGCCACAAAATTCTAACCAGAGTCCTCAAAGCAGTCTTATACCAAGACAGCTAAACCTATGAATCTTTGAGACTCCAACCTAAACTTGGTTGATTAGGATTACGCAGGAAGCGAGGAATGGTACATTACATGATACATGAGAGAAAAAACCAAGTATCCAACAGCATACAAAGATGGTCAAGTCCTATCGAATACGCAGAGCAGAGTTCACTCGAATTGGTAGTGTTTATCAACAGCAACAGAGACATCCCAAGTGCAACTCATTCCTTTAGGGAAAACAACAAAGTCGCCTGCTTCGATCTCTACGCCTTCTTCAGATCCATCAGGGCACACTTTCACTTTCCCCTCTAACAAATAACAAGTCTCCTTTGCATCATAAGTCCATGGAAACTTGCTTGGAGGACAACCCCACCTATGCCACCATTTCAAATTTCACCCACAAAATAAGTAAAAGGTGCAGCTATATGGCTTCTACATATGACATTATTAATCGAATTCGACAAAAACAAACAAAGCTAAAGACTTTCTTCTCCAGGCATTAAAAAATGGTTGGATCAAATGAAATAAAGATTGTTTTATTCACCCACAAAATAGAAACTAGAGCAATTGCAAAAAGCATAATGCTATGAAAACTGACATTGAGACATTATCAATGACATTAGACAAAAACAAACAAAGCTAAAGACTTTCTTCTCTGGGCAAGTAAAAAGTTTAAAACTTTAAATTATCAGATGGATCAATTGATGTAAAGTTTATCCAATTCACCCATAAGAATAGAAACTAGAGTAATAGGATATAGCAAATGTCATAAAAAATTCATTGAGAAACTGCAGCTATATGGCTTCTACATATTGCATTATCAATGAAATCGAATTCGACAAAAAAACAAACAAAGCTATAGGCTATCTTCTCCAGGCAAGAAAAAAAGTTTAAAACTTTCAATTTCAGATGGATCAAATGATGCAAAGATTATCCAATTCACCCACAAAATTTAGAAACTAGAGCAATTGCATATAGCACAATGCCATGAAACTTGACACTGATAAATCCAATTCGCCAAAAACAAACAAAGCGAAAGGCTTTCCTTCTCCGGGCAAAGAAAAAAGGTTAAAACTTTCAATTTCAGATGGATCAATTGATGTAAAGATTGTCCAATTTACAAAAATGTGACCTAAAGCAAGTGCAGATAACTTATTCAGTAACAGCAACAAACAAATCTAAAGGCTTTCTTCTCTGAGCATTAAAAAGGTTAAAACTTTCAGTTTCAGATGGATCAATTGATGTAATATATTAACCAATTTACACACAAAAACATAAACTAGAGCAATTGCAGATGACTTATTCAGTAGCAGCAGCAATAAACAAAGCTAAAGGCTTTTTCTTCTCTAGGCATTAAAAAGATTCAAACTTTCTTATTTCAGCAGCAAGAAATCAATACATAGATCAATTTGACGATTGTGTAAAAATAGAACTGAGTGGATAGAAGAAGAAGGGCATATCCATACTTGGGCCAATTACGAACACCGAGTTGAGTGAGTTTGGACTCAGGTGGATTCTTCTCAATTGTGATTCCTAATTTCTCAGTAGCCATTGACTCAGCTCGAATCGTAGCCATGGATGGTCTTCTTGAATTGTAGTGTTTGTTTGATGTTCTTGTGAGCACCGGCCTATATGGATTAATGCTGGTTAAATTCACAAGACCGATGCAGCCCATTTTGCTTCCTTAATAATTTACACTTGTTCTGCTTGGAACTGCATGTGAAACTTTCATTTTTTTGTATATATTTTTTTTGTCTGGACCAATTCGTAAATTTTGTTTTGATATGATATGGTCCATTCATGCCTCATCTCTTCAGCCGCTTATATATTTTCTTAAATTTTTTGTTCACCATAATTTTTTTTAAAATTTTAATAAAAGGAAAAAAATAACAGAAAATAGTCATATGTTCAAGTTTTCTAGAAAAAATGAGTGCGATTAGTCTACTAATCCATAGTAATTGTATTTTAGTTGATCAATGTTATTATAAATAAAATTTTGAATTTTTAAAGCGTTATAGTATATAAAGAATTTGTTTATAAGATAAAGTATGACCAAATAACATATAATATAGCCAAAAGATAATAACCAAGGAACACTTAAAATAACAGACAAATCTATATAATGTTATAAACATATAATATAACAAACAAATGATTATGTGTCTCATTCAAAATTTTACTACATATGGAAAAATTCATTTAGTAACATTCCTCAATAACCCATTTGAAAAGAAAAAAAATAACTAAAACTAAAAAACCTTCTTCATTTATCAAAGTGATCAATATACTTTGAATTTAATATTAGCGGGGGGAAACAATTAGCAATATCTTTGTTGTCAAACCGGTAGCAAACCGGAAAATCATATGGTTGATCACCGGGTAGAACTGAAAGCTCATTCATTGAAACCAAAATTGAATTGAGATTTCATATTTCATGGAATCATAGAAGCATAAACTATACATTATAAAATCTATACACAATTTTTAGTTAGGACCCCAACAGCTTAAGTACATGACCATTCTTCTTCAGCTTTTTTCGCCTTTTCACCTTAGAAACAGATCCGACGTTGTTCTTGAGATGCTGATTCATCGATCGGAGTATGTAGTTCCACCAACATAAACCTAATTGGTCTTTTAATTCCTCTACTGCTCCGATGCTTGCTGCCACAGACAATGCTTTTCATGTAGAACTCATTTTTCTTCAGAGAATTAAACTTTTTTACGCTTTTGTGATTAAGACCCATTAAAAGCGCGGGACACATTTCTTTGGAGGTCTCCCTCGGTAAAATTTCTCTCCAAGCTTCTCTTCCCGAGGTACTTGGGAACAGCTTAGCATTCCATCCCCAGCGCTCAGTTGGCTTAGGTACATTACTATATTTAAAACAGCTGTGAAAGGATTCACTCATACATAACTTATTTTAATGACTTGGAAACTGATAAATTTCCATCAAACTAATGGATCTAGCTTAGAAATGATCCACTCTATATGCAATCTGTAGGCAACAATGCCCAAGCTTAAAGACAGACATATACTACAGGGCTACGAGTCTCTGGATAGACAGATACTAGGTAGTACGGGGACACCTATTGAGTGCCTTCTCCCGTTCCCGTAACGTCCCGAGGATGGGACTCTATGGGGACGGTTTGGAAACGTCTCCAAAACGTTTCAAATGAGGTAGACGAGAAGATTGAATATGGGGACGTTTTCAAGATGTCTCGAACAAAAATTGGTGTCCCCAATCTATAAAAAATGTTAGTTAATATATGTTTTCCTTAAAAAGAATGACAAAAAAAAAATAACTAACATTTGAATCAATGTTCTAAGGTGTGCATAACTTTCTCTTTATCTTAACTTATAGTATTTTTTTCTTATATATATATATATATATATTAACGTACCTATACCGTACCTGTATCCATAAATTTTTAATTTGGTGTTTTTCGTACCCGTCTCAGTGCTACTTTAGGATAGCATTGTACAAAGAAAACATCGATCAAAATGAATATCAGCTGCCTAAACTACAATATAATGGAGGTAATGTCTTCTTCCCCAGACCATATCCCTGGACCTGTATGAACAGCTTCATCACTATGGTGATTGTTGTTGCCTCCAGTTTCAGAGTAGCCCAGTTCGTTGCTCTGTACACCGCATTCCATGACCTGACATTCATTGCAATCTTTCAAATCACCCAATAATCTGCAGCTGAATTCAAACGCAATCTCACCCACGGTCTCATCATCTACAGACGTTAAGATTAGCTAATCGAGAGTGTTTAATTTTTCTTGACCAAATCTTTTTTACCGTTAAACATCTGACGTCTGGGTATTTTCAATCACCTAGACGTATTGGCGGCCAATTTGTAGAACATTCTTTTAAAAGAAACAACAGAAATCGAAACAAATAAAACAAAGACTGCAAAACATGAGTTCATACACTACATAACAGTAACGAGCTTAATATAATTTGAGGAATTCATCAAAGGTGATCTGACCATCGCCATCACCATCAAGCTTTCGGATGGTCTCTTCAACTTCCTCATCAGTTACTTTCTTTCCAGAAAATGCCATCGCTTGTCGAAGCTCTGTTGCAGATATGAGACCATTCCGGTCTTTATCAGCCATCCTAAACGCTGCCTTCCTCTGTTCCTCCAGATCAGTGTTCTTCATCGCAGCTTCATCAGCCCTAACAAAAGAAAGACAAAATCTTACTCATGATGAAAGACAAAAGCGTCTAAATCATGATGAAAATTCAATGTAAGACATCCTAAATAGTTTTTCTTTTGCTTTGAGGTTAAGAATTCCTCACTTCATAGCCCTAGAGAATCTGACGAATTCATCATAGTTGATCTGACCATCGCCATTAACATCAATTGCTCGGAATATCATTTCAACTTCGTCATCAGGTAGTTCCTCCGCAAAAATTGCCGCATAATGTCGAAACGCTGCTGCAGATATGAGACCAGTCCGGTCTTTATCAAGAATCCTAAACTCTAGCTTCCTCCTTTCCTCCAGATCAGTGTCCTTCATCGCAGCTTCATCAGTCCTAACAAAAGAAAAGAAAAAATCTTACTCATGATGAAAGACAAAAGCGTCTAAATCATGATGAAAATTCAATGTAAGACATCATAAATAGTTTTTCTTTTGCTTTGAGGTTAAGAATTCCTCACGTCATAGTCCTAGATAATTTGACGAATTCGTCATAGTTGAGCTGACCATCACCATCAACATCAGCTGCTCGGATTATCTCTTCAAGTTGGTCATCAGTTAGTTTCTTCCCCTCATCTGTCAGTCCATGTTGTCGAAGCTCTGCTGCAGATATGAAACCATTTTGGTCTTTATCAAAATCTCTAAATTCTTTCTTCATCTCTTCCTCCTCATCCCTTGACAGTCCACGATTCAGTTTTTTCAAGACATCTGTGGCAAGCTTTTCGACCATCGCAGCTTCATCAATCCTAACAAAAAGAAAAAAAAGAAAAAAAAAAACTATTGAATCATCGATTAAGGAAGACAAAAACGTTCTAAACCATTGAGCCAAAAGAGACAAGTAACAAACCAGTTACGAGAGTGTTCTCCAGCAATGGTAGCTATATCTGTCAAAGCTTCGATCCATCTCCACTTCTTTCCCTCTGTTTCACCTTCACATGTTTTCTGGAACACGATCCCAAAATCTCCCTTTTGTTTTCGAACATGGGACGGATCAACATCGTAAAATATCGGCATCACAATCTACCCCAGATATTCTTTGCACTTCAAGATTTCAACCAGTTCATCTAGACACCAGCCCGAAGAAGCATAGTTCTTCGAGAGCAGAACGACCGACACTCTCGCTCCTCTAATGGCTTGTAGGAGTTCAGATCCGATCGTATGGCCTCTCTCCATCTCCTGATCCTTGAACATCGTGATGTCTTTCCTTGCAAAGAAATTGTGTAAATGACTGAGGAATCCTCTACGAACATCTGGGCCGTGGAAGCTGGGAAAGACATCGAATTTCTTAACATGAGACGAAGAGGAACCCGCCATGATAAAGCAAAAGAGAGTTTCAAGAAAATATAATACTTTACTGGTTGAGGAAACAATAGTCTTGTTCTTATACAGAACCAAAACACGTAAAGAGGAGAAGAAAGTTTCAAAGATTTAATGTAAACGTGTGGCTTGTATCCACTATCCGCCAAGTAGTCGACGACTCATAAAAAGTCTGTTTCGATATGAAAAGTCAATGATTTTGTTATATTTTAGTTTGTTGCCACTAAAGAATAAACAAAACTGGATTCTGTTTCGATATGAAAAATTTGAGGAAGAAGACAAACTTTTGTTTTTTGGTCAAACCCATATTGTCATCTCTATACTATTTATAATGCCAAACACTATTTTAATAGACTTTAAATTAAATAGTTTTATCATTGCATTCAAACAACATTTATCTTTTTTCTAAATAAATAATAAATTAATGTTCTACTATCTTTACAACCAAACACAATTATTTCATTTTCTAATATTGTGCATTTAAATAGTATGAATTATGATTCTCCTATCATATTTGTTTGAACTTATTTCAAATTATTTTGAATTTTATATAATACATATAATTAATAAAATTTTAGATTTTTTACTGCATATGTTATGATTCGAATTTTTAAAAACGAACATATATTACTCAATTAATATGAAAAAGTGAGTGTTCAACGTCCCACATCGATAGAGGTGTCAATCAGGCCGGTAAACCGTGGGCTAGGTCCAAGTAGATCTATCAAGGGGTGGGTATGGACATGAAATTTTATGTCTATTAAAAAGCGGATAATATGGACAACCCCATAGTGGACCGCGCATTTAGTAGGTTTTATCTGCGAATTGGCATACCGACTCGCAGACTACCAATTTTTAATAAAATAAATAAATGATATATATATATATTAATAATTGTATATAGTTGATGAAATATAATCTGTGATATATTTAAAATATAAAGAGTTTATATATATATATAATTAGAATATTTACAAAAAGAGAATATTAAAAATATTTGTATTAAAAATTTGTTAATTTTAATTTTTAAAATATTTTAATTATTCAAAATTATAAAAATTAAATCTGCGGACCGGTCCGCTAACCCGTTGCAGGGCAGACATGGACATGAGAGCGAAATGAGTATATACGTCAAACAACCAACAACACTAACATTTAATAGTTTAATGAAGTTGAAATTATATATAACGAAAAGAAAAATAATTATCAACACTAAACGAACAAGATATAAAAATCTAAAAATTATTTGAAAAACTAAACACAAAATATTAAACTGTAAAATATAAATATTTGTTACAATCATTAAGAAACATTGACCCGCACAAAATATTAAAATGGGTATATACATAAAACAACCAACAACACTAATACTTTATAATTTAATGAAGTTAAAATTATATATATATATATATATATATATATATACTATTACAAAAGAATTTCTTTTATAATTTAGCGTTATGGCATATAATTTTTTTATTTATAAGATCAATTATAACTAAGTAGCATATTATATAATCGAAAATAATAACCAAGTAATATATAAGATAACTGAAAAATGATTATATGTCTAATCCAATAGTTTACTACGTGTTGAAGACTTTATTTAATTTTTCAATAACCCAATTGAAAAAAGTCATAAATTGTCTTCGACTATCAAAATGACCAATATTTTTGAATTTACCATCATTTGGGAGAAACCATTTGTAGTAACCCTTGTTGTCCAACAATACTTTTCATGTGTAATGCACCCAAAAATATTTACTTATTTGTTCGTTATACCTCTTGCTATAGCAAACAAAACATATTCATTAGTTTTTTTTGATCTGCAATCGCCGGCAAAGGATATATTTCTTATAAAATAACCAAGATGACAAATTTGATGTTAGTTATGTATTAATTTTGATTTTTATCAAAAAAAGTCTATTTTTTACTTACCATTCCAACTCGTTCGAATTTAGGACATTTATCTATAACAACTCCCAAAGGTGTTATCTCCAACGTGTCATGACCAAATAGTATTGTAACACATTATTGCTGGCCAAAATCTCATGTAGTCTTCACTTCTGGTTCTGATATTTTTTCCAACCCAAATAAAATTTAAGTTATTCTATCAAAAGGTGAGTGAAGACAATTGAACCACATGTGACTATGATAACAATAAGTAAAAGTACAATAAATCAGAATTATACATACCTTTAGACCTCTGGCTTTCTCAAAGATCGCTTTGGAAATGAGTTTTATCTTCAAACTCATTTTGCTTCGGGAGTATGATACCAAGTAACATATAATACAACTACAGACAAATGACTATATATCTACTCCAGTATTTTACTACATGTGAAAGAGATCTTCCACTGACATTTTTCAATATAAAAAGAGGAATAATATAATGTAAGGAAAAATGTAATAGCAAAAAAACTCAATTCACAACATGCGGTTTCATGTGAATGCTTAGGAAGAGACATGATTGCAAGCTTTGTTCATCAAGTCGTTTCATCATTAGTCTCTCTCTCAATGCATTCAGAATTGTATTCAATGCAAGGCTCCAATTTTATTATTGACAGTGAGACGATTCTGACTGCCGGTCATGTGGTTATGGATGTCGAGAATGGTGATAGTGAACATTTGTTTATGGAGAAAAAAGTCTCAGTTTGTTTGCACGATGGAAGATGTTTGGCCGGGACTGTGTCGTCTTTCACAATGTCCAGAGCATCTTGAGGTTCTGAAGTGTTGATTCTCCTTACATCTGACTATTGGAGTGCATTACTTTTGTCTGGTTTTAAATTTCAATGTTAAAGAATTAAGCTGTTATTTTGTAAGCTGTTATATATATAAAAAAAAAAAGCTCAATGAAGCTTTCTGAAATCTAAGAGAGTGCTATTGTAGCTGGTATACATAGAAGTAGCATACTCTCGTGATGGTTCATCAGAAATTATGAAAGAACAATTTGATATGGAGTTTTAGATATTGAAATATCTGAAATTTGAAACATTCAAGCTTATGATTTGTTATACTAATAACACAATTTATTTGATAGTCAGTTTAAGTTTTATTTGATAATAACTACGTTTAATAATTAAAAAAAATTCATCAACAGTTTAACCAAATTATTTAAATCAAAAGTTATTATAAAGAAGAATAAACTGTGTAAATTTTTGACACACTTGCTGATTAATTAAACTTGTCCAGACCACTTCTACTTAATTTCCCAAATAATTTTCATTTAACCTGCAAAAAAAAAAATTAGGTTTTCTTGCTATTCAGTTCAGCTAGTATAAGCTTTAGCCAGAATTCTTCATTAATATTTTGCCAGATTCCAATTTCATTTTATTTTATTTTTTCCAACTTCTTTATTTATTTTTTTCCAAGGTTTTCAAAACCGGACCGGATATCAACTCGCCATTGCTACTGAATGACTGGTTGGACCGGTTCAACCGGTTAAACAGGATTTTTAATATATATAATGGATAAAATAATTAAAATATAAAATTAACAAAAGACAATTTTAAAATCCTTAATATCTCTCAGAGTCTCAGTAGTTATCATTTAAAAACGCTAAATAAAAGTTATAAATAAATAAGTAACCAGAATTTTAATCCATTAAGAATTTTCAAAACGAGCAAACAATCACTACAAAAATTTCCAGATCTTCTTCTTATTCAAAATTATCCGTCTCGTTCTGTTGAGGTCATCTCTGTTCTTCACTTTGACCAACTAAAACAAAATATATATATAAAAAATACATATCAATAAAAAGTAAAATTCTAAAAAAAATCAAAATTTTGTTTAAAATTGGGTAAACCGGGTTTTAATGTTAACCCGGATCATTGATTCTGCTCGATTTTGGGCGTTTTTTCCAGTTTTGCTCACTTCCGGTTTTTGATCTTACCCCGATTCGGCTTAGGTACAGGTTCCCGGTTGGACCGGTCAGACTTGATATTTTCCTACCAAACCCAAATAATAAAACGTCCGCTTCAGCTCTCAGACTTGGTAAAGTTACAAAACTTGGAATCTTTAGCTTCGGTTCGCTTTCATGAATTCGAAACCCAAATCCAATGGGAAATCATTTTCTAACATTGTCTCTGCTTCTCGTAACAGTCTGCGTTTGCGTTTCCTTCATCACCACAAAACTAAACCCTAAAGAAACAATCATATCTCTCTCCGATTCTGCAATTCCCACTGAAATTCACGGTGTCAAGATCATCCGACAAGCTTCAAGTACCAAACTTTCTCAACTAGGCGTCTCCTCTTGGCCCAAGTCAGTAACTTTCTCTATCTCTGTTTCTTTGTGTCAAATGGGTTTTTGGAATTCATCGAACTTACCAATAGCTTTACTGTTAACTGTTGATTCAACCTGAGGCTTTACTACATCCTTAAAGTTACCAAATTTCATAACTTTTTAAAAGCTCAGGACATGTTCACTTGTGTCTGAAACATGTAATTTTCTGTTAGTCATTACAAATAATTGACTAATTGTTTGATTGTTTCTTTGAAATAAACGAGAAATGGCTGAGTAAAGGCCAATGCATTAACTGTGATGTACAAACCTGAGGATTTTCATCCTTAGATTTACCAAATTACACAACTTTTAGCTTAGGACATGTTCACTTGTGTCTGAAACATATGTAATTTTGTTAGAAAGGGCAAATGCATTAATGTTGAGATCAAATTTTTAGACTGAATTGTGATGTACATTTGAGTAGGTGGGAAGGTACTCCAAGCAAGTTTCCATGGAAGTTTAAGAAGACAGAGACAATGTATTTCTTAGAAGGGAAGATAAAAGTGAATGTTGATGGATACGATAAAGAAGAAGAATCCTTTGAGATTGGAAAAGGAGATGTGGTTGTTTTTCCTAAAGATATGAAATGTGTTTGGGAGATAATTGAAGATGTGAAAAAACATTATAGCTTAGAAGAAGAGTAGTAGTGACTTCAGTTTGTAGAGAGAAAACTTGAGTTACATTGATGTTTTTGTTTGTTGTATCTGATTGGTACTTTGAACTAAGCCTATACTATGGTGTTGCAATGTTGATTAGTGGATTATGTTTATAGCTAAAAACGTTCTACAAGATTTGATCTTTATGTTTGTTGCTCTTTTCAGGGTGGTCTGTTTGGTTTATTAATCAATCAGAACCGAACGGCGTTATAGCTTAGAAGAGTAGTGACTTAAGTTCGTAGAGAGAAAATTTGAGTTATAGTGATATTTGTTTTGTTGTATCTTGTTGCTATTTTGAACTAGGCCTATCTTGTGGTGTTTTAGTGTTGATGGGGATTAATGGATTATGTTTATAATTCTCTCGGACTGAGATTTTATTTTTATGTTCATTGCCTTTTTTAAGAGTGGTCAATCTGGTTTAATCAAATCCTAACCGAACTGTATTGTATCGAAAAATCGGTTCGAAATTGAATAGAAATGAAATTAACTGATTTGGTTTTACCTTCTTTTTTTTTAATCTAAATAAATGATAACTGAAACTCACTGAATAAAAGTGATTAATCTATGTATACTTATTAGTATCTTTAGTTTAATACTCTCTCTATCCCATATTATAAGATGTTTTAGAAGTTTTTTTTTTTCCACTTTATATGATGATTTAGATGTTTCTTCAAGTTTGAATGTGAAATTTTAATCTATTTATGACAATTTGTATTTTTCAGTATAATTTATCATTGCTTGATTTTTTTTTAGTTAAATATTAAACTCTATTTTTAATATGAATAAAATAAAAAAATAGAAAATTAATTTAGTTTCTTAAACTAAGCATTTTTAACTAAAACATCTTATAAATTGAAATTGGAACATAGGGAGTAAAAATTTACATAAATCATCTTTCAAAGTTTAATAATTTAATTAGAAATAATACGGATTACCAATTGGTTTTGAGTTGGAAGGCCATATTCTAATAAATTGAAGGAGCCCGGGTTGTGATAGTCCACTGATAGTGAGGAAAACTGAAAACTACTCGAAAGCAAATATTGATTATAGACCACTCAAAACATTTCCCTTAATTTGAAAGAACACGAAAAAAAACATCGCTTAAAAAGCTATAATCATTAGCTTCTCGTTCATCCATTCAAGACTCAAAGTTGTGAAATCAATCCAATGGGAAACTATAAAGAAGCAATCTTTATCTCTCTTGAACTCTGAAATCCCCACTGAAATTCATGGAGTCAAGATCTTGCGTCAAGTTCCAAACACCAAACTTGCTCAACTAGACTACACCTCTTTGACCAAGTCAGTTCCTTTCTTCATTCTCCTTTTAATTCTTTTTATTATCCACTTGTGATGACTGATTCATGTACATTGAGTAGGTAGGAAGGTGATCCAAGCACGTTTCCATGGACATTTGAGAACACAGAGACAATATATTTCGTGGAGGGGAAGGTGAAAGTGAATGTAGATGGACACAATAAAGAAGACGAAGCCTTTGAGATTGGTAAATGAGATGTTGTTGTTTTTCCTAAAGACATGACATGTGTTTGGACTATAACTGAAGTTGTTAAGAAATATTTTATTCAAGAGGATTTGTAATAAATTCAGAACTTGTGTCAACATTTATGTTCGTTTTGTAGTACAAAATCTATGGTATTGTAATGTTGATGGAGATTGTATATGTTTTATATCTCTCTGGTTCTTGAAAACTAGTGCAGATTCTTCTACACTAAGCAGCTAGATTTCGAACATTAATGGCTATAGAATGTCGTTTGCAAACACCAAAAGGTCCAAACTGAAGTTACAAAGAACAAAAATTTAGGCTAAAACAATGCAAGACAAAGAACAACGATCTAACAAATTCTTGGCTAAAATAGGTAAAGCCCACATCAACATCAGAAGACCCGCAATAGTTGATTGGTTAATGCCTCAATGGATTTTCAAAAAATTGATTTTTTGTTCAGTGCCGATACGATTATCAGTTCAATGTTTTGCTACCCGGACCGATGAACCGGTAAAGCAAGTTGAACCGACTTTGCTTTGCAATTTAATCAACATAATTTATCCAAATTATGTTTTCTTTTCTTTACGGTCTTCACTTTCCAATATTATATATATATATATATATTTTAAAAATTTTATAATTTTTTTTACGAGATTTTCAGAAAAGTGAAAGTGGTAGCCACTTTAAAAGTTTTTAATATATTTTTTCATAAAAACATATTTTAATATAATTATATAAAACATTTGAAAGTTTAATGGTTATTCTATTTATAAAAAAGTTTCATAAAAATGGGTTATCCAAATTATGTTTCCTCAAATAATGTAACAATATTTATAATCTCATTTTTTTTCTTATAATCATCATTATCACCGGAAAACCATTTTTTCAAAATGAAGGAGATGGTCTCTTAACACGTATATATCTTCGTAGGGCTCTCACCATAGGTTGTGAAAAAAAAAAAAATGTTGTGAAGCAAAAAAAACAAAAAAAAAATGTTGTGAAGCAGAGCAAAACTCAGAGTTGAGTGCCAATGGAAGTGGGCCTGGAACAAGAAGCAACAAAGGCCCAAATATCTGTACAGCCCAAATCAATCTCACTTAATACGTGTGTGGAGCTCTCACGTGTGAATCCTGCAGAAAGTTTTTTTTTTTTTGTATAACAACAACCTGCAGAAATTATGAAGAGAAGCAGAGAGTATTGAAAAACGATGTTCAGCGAAGAACAAAGCTATGTGTAAGAACACAAAGCTAACAGATGGCATTAGATGATTAATGGATTTGGATCTAAGACAATAACATCTCTATATATGTATTACGCTTATCATTGTAAAGAATTAAGCAAAAGAAGTACAAATCTGAGGTTTGTTTGCTCTTCACTTGTTTGTTTGTAAGCAATTTCGTGATAAGACTTAGAATTAAGGTTTTGCTTTTTGTTTACTTTTGTTTGCATGCAGACAATCAAAATGCAGCGAGGAAGCATTTTGCCAAAGTTGGATCCAACAAACCCAGAATCTTGTCTGTCTCTTCTTGAAGATGTGACCACCAACGCAAAGCAGATTCAAGATTCTGTATTGGAAACAATACTTTCACGTAACGCTTAAACCGAGTATCTTAGAGGTTTCTTAAACGGTCAAATTGATAAGCAAAGCTTCAAGAAGAACCTACCTGTTCTGACCTACGAAGACATTAGGTCTTATAATGATCGTATCGCTAATGGAGAGTCCTTTGATCTCATCTGTGATCGACCCATCAGTGTACTCTTGACCAGGTACTTCATTATTTTAATCTTGGAATCTTTGAAGATTCAGAGCAACAATTGTTCTGCTATGTGAATATATCTTTGTTAACAAAAACAATTTATTGTAAAGTTAAATGAAAGATTAGGAGGAATTTAGATTAATTGTTGACTAGAATTTCAAGAAGAGACTTGAAATCTAGGCCCTTAGATAAACCCAAAATTAGATCAACTCTTATTGGTTTTCTCAATGATGTACATAATTGAAATATAGTTTATAATTTGCAGCTCGGGCACTTCAGGGGGAGTTCCAAAGTTGATTCCATTGACTACAAAAGATTTTGAACAGAGAGCATTGTTTGCATCTCTCTCTGCACCTCTAATCTACGAGTAAAGGATTCAAAACTCAAGGTTGTGTTTGTTTTGTTGATTAAAAAAAAAATAGTAAGTAGTAAAACCAAAAATATGTTGTTTTTAATGTTTGCAGGCACATTGAAGGGCTTAGCCAAGGAAAATCTCTCATGTTCTATTTCTTGACAGGAGAAAGCGAGACTTCCTCTGGTTTGATGGTCAGGACCATGACAAATTTTGTTTTGAAAAATATGAATCCAACCAACTCACCTCTTTGGTAAATCAACAAAACCTTTTCTCCCAACATTACATCTTCTTGCTTGTGTTTATCCAAGTTTCACCGAAAGCTATGGCCGGTCCTGAAATTTAGGGGGAAAAATAAAGTTTAATGATCATTTTTATAACTTACAAAAACTGGGGTCTGTTTACTACTAATATTTGGTATTAATAATTTGAGGGTCCTAGATCCTATGTTTCTTATTATTGCTTTGGCCAGGACTGGTCCTGACCGAAGCATATGAATAATCCTAAGGGGGAACATGCCCCTTGGTGCTGCTAGTGTTTAGATCTCTTTATTGTGTTTGTTATATGACTTACAGGGAGAGATTACAGATTAGCCCGTATGCGATTACGACTTGTGCTGACACTACTCAGAGCATGTATTGCCAATTGCTTTGTGGGCTTCTAGAACGAGATAGTGTAGCTCGCGTTGGTGCACCTTTTGCTTCCTTCCTCAAAGTAATAAAGTTTTTGGAACATCATTGGATTGAGTTATGCTCAAACATAAGGACTGGCCATCTCAGCGACTGGTGTAGATTTAGATATCAAACTGACTTGATTTTATTGATTTACAAAGCACTTGTATTTATACACGAAAACCTTATGACTTGAGCCCTAAGCTACCATTCACCGACTTAACACAATACACACATATGGGGCCTTTATACACCGACACCGACTTGGCCCAATACTCCCCCTCACGTTGGAGTGTGTAAATTTTCAACACCCAACTTGGATATTAAGTCTTGAAAGTGATATCGTCCTAGAGCTTTTGTGAGTATGTCGGCTAGCTGTTCCTTCGTTCGGACATGCTGCGTGGAGATCAAACCATCACGAACAGCATCACATACTGCATGACAATCTGATTCGATGTGCTTCGTACGCTCATGAAAAACAGGGTTTGCCGCAATGTGAATGGCGGCTTTACTATCACAAAATAACCGAGTTGGCGCAGACTGCTTGATACCTTAACCTTGTAACAAACGACGAAGCCATTTAATTTCTCGAAGTGCAGCAGCCATCGCCCTATACTCTGCTTCAGCAGACAAGTGAGATAATGTGTCTTGCTTCTTTGTCTTCCAAGAAATTGGTGAACCACCAAGCATAACAACAAAAGCACTTATTGAGCGTCTCGTTAAAGGACAAGACCTCCAATCCGAATCACAGTACACCGTAAGAGATAAGTTAGTATCCGCACGTAATAAAATACCTTGTCCTGGAGAACCTTTCAGAAAATGAACCACCCGAAGAGCAGCCTCCCAATGAGCGTTTCGCGGGACTTGCATAAATTGAGACAAAACATGCACCGAGTAGCAGAGTTCTGGTCGGGTGTGTAAGATAAATAAGTCTACCCACTAGACGGCGATACCGCTTTGGATCTTCAAGTACCGGGCCATCATCCAAAGCTAAGCGATGATTCACCTCAAGTGGTGTGGCCACCGGTTTGGAACCAAGATTTCCAGTTTCGGCAATGATATCTAAAGCATACTTACGTTGAGATAAAAATATACCTTCGGATCCACGACTGACCTCAATACCAAGAAAATACTTTAACTTTCCTAAGTTTTTCATTGAAAAGCAACGGCTTAAATATTCTTTGAACTTCTGAAGCATATATCCATCATTACCACATATGAGGAGATCATCAACATATATTAAGACTTTGAGCTCAATACCTTTTCGTGTGTACGAAAATAAGGAATAATCATCATAGGACTGAACAAAACCAAACTTTAGTAATACGTCTGAGAGCTTCTTGAACCAACACCGCGGAGCTTGTTTAAGCCCGTAAAGCGCCTTGCGTAACCTGCAAACTTTGTTAGGATGCGTATGACGAAAACCAGGGGGTAGTTTCATGTATACCTCTTCCTCAAGATCACCATGAAGGAACGCATTATTAACATCCATCTGATATACTTCCCATTTCTTAGCAGTAACAAGTCGTAACATCGTCCGAACCGTAGTAAGTCTGACAACGGGAGCAAAAGTATCACCATAATCTTCACCCTCGACTTGCTTATTGCCTTGTACAACAAGATGAGCTTTGTACCGCTCTATGGTTCCATCAGAATTATACTTAATTTTATAAACCCATTGACTTCCAATGGCAACCTTGTGTGGCGGTAAATCAACGATATCCCAAGTATGTTTATCTTCCAAAGCTACGACTTCTTTTGTCATTGCATTATCCCATACTTTTATGCGAACAGCTTCCTTGAAGTGTTTAGGTTCAACGGCGTTTGTAATAGCTGCTAAATCAACTCGATGACCTGGAGAGAATTGCTCATCAGAGATATAATCTTGTAAGGGATATAAAGAAGTACATGGGACCGTAGACGAGGACTGATTGGAAGAGTTGGGGAGAGCGTGATGGGTATCTTGACTGCTGACAATGTTGTAAGTGATGTAATCTCGCAACCAGACGGATGGGATATGAGGTCGAAGTCCTTTACCAAGATTTGGAGCTGGAGATTGTACTAAATCTGGGGGTAAAGACAAAACCGGAGTAATGTCCTTGGATGGTGTCTTAGGTAATGGACTATCATCATCCAAATTTGGGTCAAGAACTGACGATGGTACCAACTGATTACTAGGAAGACACGAAACGGGTGAAGCTGGAGACTCATCGTCGTGAGATTCCACATTATCAATAACATTCAAACAAGGATCTGCAGACGGAACCTCGGCTGCTAAACTCCCCCTTTCTACTAAATCCGGCGCGATTAACCAGTCTTCATCAGCAACTACTAGCGGTGGATCCATTACCGGAGAAGAAGACTTATCAGCATAGGGAAAAACTTCTTCACAGAATTTTACATCGCGAGATACAAGAAATTCTTCTCGTTCAATGTCATAAACTTTCCATCCCTTCTTTCTGAATGGGTATCCCATAAAGATGCAAGAGCGACTGCACTCTCCAAACTTATCTTTATCACGTGTGGAACGATGTGTATAGCAAGCAGATCCAAAAAATTTTAAATGATTATAGTCTGGTTTACTTCCATGCAGAATTTCATAAGGAGACTGTCTTTTCTGAATAGAACTAGGTGTGTGGTTGATTAAATGAGCAACTGTTAATACTGCTTCACCCCAAAATTTCACCGGCAAGTGAGCTTGAAACAATAGTGCTCTAGCAATATTAAGAATATGCATGTGCTTTCTCTCTACTCGTCCATTCTGTTGTGGAGTTGCTACACACGACGTTTGATGAACTATACCATGTTCTCGAAAATACCTTGAGAGACACATGAACTCTGTCCCATTGTCACTACGAAGGGTTTTGACAGTTTTGCCAAATTGTTTTTTGTATAGGCGAAGAAATCGGTGAGCACGCCACAGACCTCAGCAACAATTGTTAAAAAATACACCGCTCCACATGAAGAAGGTACTCTGTATGGACCCCAAACATCGCAATGTATTAAAGCAAAACACTCTTTTGATTTATTAATACTGGCTGGAAAAACTTCTCTAGTCTGTTTGGCTCGAAAACATACGTCACAAGGATGAGAGCTTACATAAATAGATTTAGAAAATAGAGGTAAAGCCGAAAGTACAAAGAAACTAGGATGCCCTAAGCGTTGATGCCACAAGGCGTGGTCAGGAGAAGCTTCAACCGTGTGTATCTTTGCTGTAGCAACATTCGTAAGATAATATACCCCATCACGCTATTCACCGGTTCCAATCAGAGTCCTCGAGAAACGGTCTTGCAAGACACAAATAATATCAGTAAAAGTCGCAAAACACTTTGTTTGTTTCACTATTTTGGAGACGGAAATCAATGTGTAATTTAAAGAAGGCACATAAAGAACATTTGTTAGCACAATCTTGTTTGAGAGCGGGAACTCTCCCATGTTTAACGCAACTGTCTTACTACCATCCGCAAATCCCACAGAGCATGGTGAAATTGCGACAAGATTAATCAAAAGAGACATGTCCCCAGTCATGTGATGAGAAGCGCCTGAATCAAGAATAATATCGCCAAAATTCGTCTTACCAGACAGTTTATCGGAACTTCCGTTGCCTGACTTATCTTGAATCATCTGTTTGAGGATCGCCCATTGGTCTTGAGTAAGATCCTGAAACCATGAAGCGTTAGAGCTAGTAGCATGCGCCACCATGAGCTGACCGCGACCACGACCTGTCCCACGACCACCCCGACCACGACTACTTGTACCACGACCACCAGTGCTTCGTTCGGTTTTTTCAACCCACCAATCTGGAAAACCAATGAGCTGCCAGCAATCCTTCTTTTCATTACCACTGCGACTACAATAAGCACAAAGAACTGAATGATCACGATTCCGTAAAATAGATGGCCGCTCATCGTCACAAAATAATCGAGTTGGCGCAGACTGCTCTGATACCATGTAGATTTAGATATCAAACTGACTTGATTTTATTGATTTACAAAGCACTTGTATTTATACACGAAAACCTTATGACTTGAGCCCTAAGCTACCATTCACCGACTCAACACAATACACACATATGGGGCCTTTATACACCGACACCGACTTGGCCCAATAACTGGATCACAGACGTCCAATGTGCTTCAGAAATTAGTAAGTTCCTCACCTCTCCATATCCAGAACTAGCGAGCATCATAGAAAAATAATGCAGTAAAACATCATGGGAGGCAATATTGAGGAGACTATGGCCAAAAGCAAAGTGCATTGATACCATAGTTACTGGCTCCATGGCTCAATATATTCCATTGCTGGAATTCTATGGGGGTGGTCTTCCTTTGATTTCATCGCATTATGGGAGCTCTGAATGTTTCATCGGTGTCAATGTCAATCCTCTGTGCAAGCCTAGTGATGTGTCGTACACCGTCATTCCAAATACGGGATACTTCGAGTTCTTAGATCTTGAGAAAGCTGTTCATGATCCCGCAGAGAACGCTGTCGACGATCTTGTTGATGTTAAAATCGGCCATGATTATGAACCTGTTATCACAACGTTTTCAGGTAAGTCTTTTGTTTCCCTTGTTGTCGTTGATTCCTTCATTTTCAAAATAAATATCGTACCAAAGAGGTGGTGGCCTAGTTTTTGTGCCCCGGGTTCAACTCCCCTTTGGTACGAAGGATTATTTTTTAAATTGGAATATCTAAAGCGTAACTCCAGGGACTGAGGAAGATTAAGCGCCGAAGATCCACAGTTTATCAAAAAAAAAAATATTGTTTTAGAGTTTAAATTTAATTGCAGAGTCTTTGCTTGAGAAAACGATAGAAGAAAAATTACACATTTTAATCGTTGTCTTAATGTGTATCAAAATTCTATATGTTTCTCACAAAAGCATATAATTTTACAGGTTTGTATAGGTACCGTCTAGGGGACATTTTATGAGTGAATGGTTTCTACAACAATGCGCCACAATTTCGTGTCGTGGGAAGACAGAACGTTGTTCTGAGCATCGACATGGACAAGACCAATGAAGAAGACCTCCACAAGGCAGTGACAAACGCAAAGCTCCTGCTTGAGCCACATGATCTGATGCTCATGGATTTCACTAGCCGTGTGGATTACTCCTCGTTTTCCAGGACACTATGTGCTCTATTGGGAACTCGGGAGCAAAATCAAGAACGCAAAACTCGAGCCCAACATGAATGTTATGGAGGAATGCTGCTTCACCATTGAGGAGTCTCTGGACGCTGTGTACAGAAAAGGAAGAAAGAATGATAAAAACATTGGACCACTTGAGATTAAGGTTGTTAGGCCTGGCGCTTTTGATGAGCTCATGAATTTCTTCTTGTCTCAAGGCTCTTCTGTGAGTCAGTACAAGACGCCGAGGTCGGTCACAAGTGAAGAAGCCTTGAAGATATTGGAGGCGAACATTGTTTCCGAGTTTCTCAGCCGGAAAACTCCATCGTGGGAGCTACATGAGCTGCACTCGAGCCGATAAAATCGCCTTCACATTATATGTGAGAATTGAGGGCAGAGGAAACAAAACAACATTGAAGAATTTTCTGAATTTCTTTTTTTATTGTTCAACGAGAATTTTCTGAAGTGGTATACATTTACCTGAGCATCTCAGACATATATAGAGTTCGAGCTCCACTTTCCTTCTTGTAAGGATTAGACCAGGGCAAAATATCTGGAAATCGAAGAACCGAATCGAAACTGTCCTGAAAAAGGGTATTAAACTGAAGTTGAACTTAAAAAATATCCGAATGGATCTTAAACTCCTATATTTAAAGAACATGAAGAAAATCCGAACCGAACCGAAAATTGAATGGGTATTTAAACTTTTTGAAATACAATTTTATACCCAAAAATATTAATTATATTTAGGTTTGATATATAACTCAATTACCTAAAATTACAATAATAATAAACCAGAAGATATCAACTAATTTTAGATCTAAATAACCAAAATAACTGAAATATCCTAAGATTCTTAATTATATTTGTGAAAATTTACCAAAATTTTATTCAATTTATATTTTATTTTTTTCGATATTTCAAGTACCCAAATCCAACCCGAAACCAACACGAACCAACCTGAAACTATTTTGGTACCTATATGAGGCTGGAATGGTATTATGTCTTCATCTTAAGCCCTCCTCCACCTCTGTTCAATACTCCCTCTGTTTCAATATATAAGATATTTTGAGTAAAAGTACACCTTTTAAGAAAATCAATTTTTACATCTTAAAATAATAAAAAAGATTAAAAAGTATTAACTTTTATTTAAAATATTATCTTGTAATTGACAAAAGTTCTTTTAACTATGTGCTTTACAATTAAATAGAGTAAAAGTTGTATTGAAAATTGGAAAACATCTTATATTTTGAAACATAAAATTTTCTCTAAAACATCTTATATATTGAAACAGAGGGAGTAACATACTTAATTGGAATCTACAAAAAAAAAGGTTAGAATTAAAAATTTCTTAAAAAAAAACAAAATTCAAGGGTTTTGACTCTTACTTTATGTGGTGATGATTTCACACAAAGCTAATCCAAAGCAAAGCATGTCGTCACTCATCGTAGAATAACACATTCTTTGTCCTCCCATCAAACCATATTCGAAAACTTTCATAGCCTAATAAATGGAAAAAAAACTCAATATATATAATGAAAAGTAGAAAAACTAAAGAGATAAAAAAATCTAACTTACACCATCCTTGTTGATGAACAAATTTGATGGTTTGAATAAGAAAATTGACGATGAATTTCAAAATCTCAGCCTGAAAGACTTAGTTATTCATGAAATTAGGGGTTTTCTGAAATCAAGAAGAGAGTGATTGTAGTTGCTAAATAGATAAGTAGCATACTCGCAATGGCTCCTCTAGGATCAGGAAAGAGTACCATTCGGATTCAAATTTATTGTTTCGAGATTGCTTTTGGGAAATTTAATGGCTAATATAATAACGATCGTTCGTTTTAGGAATGTAATAGCAAAAATTTTGACTCCGTGATTAAAATTTTCATCTTTATGTTTATGAACCAATGTTTGCATACTTGAACTAGTAAATAAACCGGAAAATCATTGGGGTTTTTATCCTCTTAAATTGTGTCACGTTTATGTTCGTTTGTTGTACAAAATCTATGGTATTGCAATGTTGATGGAGATTTTTATGTTAATCTCTCTGGTTCCTAAAAAAATTGGTCTTTATGTTCATGATCAAAGTTTTCAGACCTGAACCGGTGAGTAAACCAAAAAATCCTTAGGGTCATAGAGTTGAATTAAAAGCTCACATTCATTGAAACCAAAATTGAATTAACATTCCATGCTTCAAGGAATCATAGAAGCATAAACTATACATGTTGATGGAGATTATATGTTTATCAGGGCCGGTCCAACAATTTAGAAGGCCCTAAGCGAGATTTAAAAAAATTTCGACACAATACTAACCTTAAGAACCGAGGTTCTAAACGAAACATAAATATCAAAACCACCCAAAGAAAGAACGGTTCTATTCTTACATAGCGACATAAAAAGCATTAAACATCAAAACCAAACAAAAAATTAAACCAAAATATAGAGTCATGGAGGAAAAAAACACACAAGTCTCAATCATGAGCTAAACAAAACTTAAAACTAAATACTACTTAGTAAATATGATCCTTCTTGCATTCTTCCCTGCAAAATCATTCATCAAAGTCACGTAATCAATCTTCTCAAGCATGGCTCTCTCAATTGATAATATGGCTAACCCATTCAACCTATCTTGTGACATGGTGGATCGCATATAATTATTGATCAACTTCAACTTAGAAAAACTTCTTTCAGCAGAAGGAACAGACACTGGAATGGTCAATAATATCTTGTAAGAAACTCATGTGTTTGGATAACAACCCTCCATTCTTTTCAAAAATTCCAACACTTCAATAGGTTTTCTAATCTCATTTGGTAATACTTCTTGTAGAACTTTTAGTTCCATAAACAAATCAGCCCCATCTTATGCCACGGGCCGGGCCTCATGTTTATATCTCTCTGGTTCTGAATTTTTTAATCTTTATGTTCATGATCAATGTTTTCAGACCTGACACGGTAAGCAAACCGAAATATTATTCGGGTAACCGGGTTGAATCAAAAGCTCTCATTCATTGAAACCAAAATTGATTTGAAATTTCATGTTTCAAGGAATCATAGAAGCATCCACTATATATGTTGTTGCGTTGCAATGTTGATGGAGATAACATGTTTATATCTCTCTGGTTCTTGAAACTTTGACTGAACCAATGTTTTCAGACATGAACCGGTAAGCAAACCGGCAAATTATTCAGGTAAACTGCGTTGAATTTCAAAGCTTTCATTCATTGAAACCAAAATTGGTGTTTCAAAGGAATTATATAATAGAAACATAAACTATACATTATACACTATTTAATTAGGACCCCAACAGCTTAAGTACATGACCGTTCTAAGTGATTCTTCAGCTTTTTTCGCCTTTTCACTTTCGCCGGAGGAGATAACGGCGGCGGAGACAGACGACGAAAACCTTTTCCCTTGAGAAATGGATCTGACGTTGTTCTTGAGATGCTGATTCGCCGATCGGAGTATGTAGTTCCATCGACATAGACCTAATTGGTCTTTTAACGCCTCTACGACTCCAATGCTTGCTGCAACTGTCCATGCTTTGCTTGTAGAACTCATTTTTCTTCAGAGAATTTAAATTTTCTTGCGTTTTGTGTTTTGTGAATTTGAGAATTGTTTTGTGAGTTTTTGATGTTTTGTAAAAGTGAAGTGAATGGTGTGTTTATGTAAGAGAGGAGAAGCCAACAAATTTGCCGTGAAATTGGAGAAACCAGATGCTTTGGCCGCTGGTTTCATTCGTTACTACCGTCTGGATAGTGAAATGACGGTTTTGTCCTCATAAGAACTAACTTGATAAAGGGTAATATTGGGATTTTGGCTAACTCCTGTTGAAGTAGTGTCGCTATGGGGCACCTGGTTTTGGGATTGTGTGGGTCTCGTGTTCTGCCTACTTTTTTTTTGTTTTTTTGTTTAAGGAAAGTTCAATGAATATGGTTTATATCAAAAACACATTGCTAAAAAACAATAATAATATCACACAAATTCGAACTTTTTGATAGTGACAGTTTAAGAAAGAAAAAAATAATGAAATTCCAGAAAAAATAAAAAAGTTACAGCTGCCGAAAATCGAACCTAGGTGTGCTAGGGTCTCAAAATTTTCAATATCGCGTTTAATTTCTTTCACTCGATTTGAGTAAAATTAATCAAAGATTTATAGCTATGGTTGTTTCTTTAAAGTTATGTCTCTCGCTGTTGTTTGTTTTACTCAATTTTGAGTAAGATTAATCAAAGATTATGTCTTTTTAACAATCTTTTTTGGTCGAATTTGTATAAGAAGACACATAAAGCATTATTGATCACATATTTTCCCCAGAGAATCCTTCTACGACATCTACATAAATCTTAGAGAATCGATTTTCGGTCAAAAAGCAAAGGGGTATGAGAATTGTAAAGGCCCCTAAATCTCCAAAATCATAACAGTTCGATGGCAATTGCCTAATAATATCACAAACCGTCGGCTTAGAACAAATATTTTGGTTCAATAATAGAAGAGGTATAGGAATTTCAAAAGAGTCTGTTAAAACAGTCTGATCTAAGTTGCTTAATGATAATACAAAAGGGAAATAGGAATAGAAAAAGGCCGTACAAGATTAGGTTTTGGAGCTCTATTAGAGCTGTCAGATGGGAATGGCTTAAAACTGATCTTTCGGTTCAATAACAAAGGGGTATGCGATTAGTAAAAAACCCTAACGGTTTAGGTTTTCGAGCTCTATAGCTAGAGTTGTCCAATGGGAATGGCTTAAAACCGATCCTTCGGTTCAATAAAAAAAAGAGTTACTGAGTATTACTACAAAAAATTTACCGCAAAACCGACGGAATTTCCGACGGATTCCCAACGTATTTCCGATAGACATGAAAATTGACGATTCCATCGGAAAATTTCCGACGGATTATCGACGTATTTCCGACGGATTTTTGATGGAATTTGTTTTTCGGCTTGTCTAGTCATATGTCAGACTAAACCTTAGAACGAGACACGTGAAACCACAAAACCGTCGGAAATCCGTTGGAAATTTCCGACGGATTTCCGAAGGGTTTGTGGTTTCGTGGTCGTTTACGATCCGTTTCTCTTGAAATATGTTTGTAGTATGCTATGTTATTCATTTCAATCAAAAAATAATACCAAAAACCTTGTTATCTATCATATATACCAAAATTAGAAAAATTCATACAATCATGTTTACATGTTAGTAAATGATACATATACTTAAGCGATGATTTATAAACATAACAAATAAAATTTTCTAATTTTGATATATTTAATATGTAACAAGGTATTTGTTAGTATTTTATCATTGAAATGAGTAACAAATCATATTACAAACATATTTCAAAAGAAACGGATCGTAAACCACCACGAAACCACAAAACCGTTGGAAATCCGTCGGAATTTCCGACGGATTTCCGACGGATACTATATTAAATGTGTTAAATATGTTGCATATGAGTTTAATTATATTTTTAGATTATCCATCGGAAATCCGTCGGAATAATTTCTGACGGATTTCCGACGGAATATGAAAATTTGACCGCATAAGTTGCCCGCGTGAATTAAATTTTTTTAAATTTATTGCTATCCGTCGGAAATCCGTCGGAAATTTCCGATGGATAGCAAAAATATAGGCGTGAATGTTCGAAATATTTTCGAAAAACACCGGCAAATATTAATTTTTTCGCCAGTTCCGACGGAATTATCCGTCGGAAATTTGTTTTTATATATCATTTCGAAGAAGAAGAAGAAGAAGAAGAAGAAGAAGAAGATTTAATTTAATTTAATTTTAATTTTAATTTTAATTTTAATTTTAATTAAAATTTTATAATTAAATTTTTTTATAATTATAATTTTAAATTTTAATTTATAATTATTCCGAATTAATTTTATATATTAATTATAATTAATTACAATTAATTAATAATTATTACAATTAATTAATATTAATTACAATAAATTAAATATTATTAATATTGTGTCCGTCGGAAATCCGTCGGAAATGTGTCCGTCGGAAATCCGTCGGTTTATAAATATCAGAAATCCGTCGGTTTTCCGTCGGTTTAAAACCGACGGAACACCGACAGAATCCTGATATCGGTATTCCATCGGAAATCTGTCGGAATTTCCGACGGATTTCCGACGGAATTGGCCGTCAGTTTTGCAGTATTTTTCTTGTAGTGAGAGCTAATACACACAAATATGCATGAATGTATTGATGGGAGAGTTGCCTATAATTGATAACACAAACCAACGATAAAATTGCTTAATGATAATATAAACTAGCGGCTTTTACATAATTTTCTTCGGAAAAGAAATATCTAAATTGCAGTTTTCATTTCACAATTCTCGGGATTGTTGTGTCCTGTCCAAATCTTTAATGATCCATGGTTTAAACTGATTGCTTTGTTAAAAAGTAAAATGGATATGAGTTCATACACACTATCACACTGTGAGCTCTATAGTTAGAATTGTCCGATGGAAGTTTCCTAAACTAAAACAAATGGGGGCATGAAAGCTTAACACCAAGATTTTTAGTCACGGATGTCAGAATATTTTTTTTTTTCAAAATGCATAACTTTTACTAAAAGAAAAAAAAATATTCATTACAAATAATCATCTTAAAGATGTACCCCACACTCACTCATATTCTGAAAAATTTTTATCACTGTTTCATTTGTCAGAATATCAAAGACGCGTTTTTTAATAAAACAAATTAGGCAGTAGCTAAAAAAAATATCACCAATACGTTTAGGCAAGACATCTTGACTTGGGCTACCTAATGACATTAGACATATTTATTGGTCTATACATCTACACTTCAATATTTTATGGGGGTCAGTAACTTTTTGTCAAGGGTGTCAACTTTAAATTATAATAAGATACTAAATTAAAATTAAAATCCATGGGTGTCAATTGCCATTCCTTGTAGCAAGCTAGCTCCGCCTCTGCTCTGAGATCACAAAAGCTCTAATAAACTAATGAGATCTGCTAAAGTTTTTAAAAAGGTACAAAGTCTTAGAGATCACAAAACTAAAACACATGAATATGTGAGCCTTTAATTAAAATAAATCACATGGTAGTTTCCTAAATTGATAACACACATCAACAACTTAAAAGTTGATTGTTTGGTTTCAAAGCAAAGAGGATATGAAAATTACAAAAGACTCTAAAAACCATTAGTGTTAGAGCTCATGCATACAAACATGCGAGAATGTGATAGCTCTTTTGATTAGAATGGGTCATGGGAAAGTTGCCTAAATAGATATAAACAAACCAGCAGTGTAAAATTGATATGTCAGTATCAAAATAATGGAATTAGAAAAACCTCTGAAAGGGTATAGTTTAAGAGCTGATACAAACCAATATGCCTAAATATGGGGGTTCTTTAATTTAAACAGATGAACTGAAGCAGTGTTTTTTATTTCTACAGAGATGTGCATGAAAAATTATCCTAATTTTTGGAGACTCCGAGAAGATTTCAAGTGTATGTCAACTTCAAGATAGGTATGTTTTCTCCTAACTTTGTGATTAATTAGCTTGTATGATTACAAACTTAAAATATGGCAAGAGGTGAAGATTTTTGCGGATATACAAAACAGATACAACGATATTGTTTGTTAGAGTAACAGAGTTATATAATCTTTGTTGAAAATGGACTATGCATAGCCTTCAGGTATGTAAATAGTTTATACATAAATTTGATCATTAAAAGTACTTGTTTTCTTGGTGATATTTAGAAACAGTTTGATGTAAATGCATGAAACTATTGTAAGATAAGACATGTGCTTCTTCTATGTTAGTATTCGATTGGTTGATATTGTTACTCATGTTAGAAATCTGTTTCACAGCAAAAAGCTGATGGAAATTCAATTCTTTATATTGATGGATTCTGAAATTGACAAGTTTTTACTTTGAATACAGTTCTAAAGTGATCAACTGGAATTGATTTGGAAATCACTCTTCTTAGTCCTGGATTTATGGAGTTACAAGTAAGAGAGGTGAGTGATGTTTTGAACAAAATCACAAGTAAAGAGACATATACATAACGTAAATTTTTATTTCTTCTTGTAGATGTTTGAAAATGTGTACAAATTCTTGGAGACTCTGTGAATATCCTTTTCTAGGTGAGGCAATGCTTTGATTTGATTGGTTGTTTTATGGTCTTTACTATAAACCTACACTTCTCTATTTTGTGGGTATGATTTATCCTTTGATATCTATGTGCTTTGCTTGCTGCATAACTTAAGTGTATGACTTGAATCTTTTGGTTGCGTATAAGTCTTTGTGCTTAAATTTAAACTTTTTTCTTGAATCTATTATTTGGAGAATTAATATAGTGGTTGGTGCATGGTCTATGATTTGAACTCATGACTTGAATTCTTTGGTTGTTGAGTGGTCTATGCTTTGAAGGTATGACTTGAATCCTTTGTTTTGTGGTCTATGTTTTGAAGTAATTACTTGAATATGTTAGTTGTTGTTGTGGTCTTTGCTTATATGAATTTGTTTATTGTGTGGTCTAATGCTAACTTGAATACTATAGTTGCTTGTGTGGTTTATGTTTTGAAGCTATGGTTTGAATTTGTTGGTTGTTTTGTAGCCTTTGTGTATCTAAATTTGTTGGTTGATGTGTGGTTTAATGTTAACTATAACATCTTGGTTGCTTGAAGAGTAAATGATTTAAACCGATTGCTTGTATATGCTTTGATCGAACCATGCGTTGGTACTTGATCTTTTATCAGTTTATGGTTTGATTGATTTATATCAATTGGTTTGGTTGATTCAAAAACTATACCATTACTAACCCACGACTTGGAATTTATGGCAAACTTGAAAGATGGTTAATTTATTAATTGTCCTTAGAATTATCTTGGCTTAGTGATGATTAGTAGTGGTTTGATGTGAGAAATTGAGATCGTTCTTGATTGCTCAATGAATATTTTCATTAGTCTACACATAAGACTATACAAGTATGTATAAAATATAGGAAACCTTTTCATAATTATACTAACTTTTGAGAAAAAATTTCAACAGATTTTAAAAATTGAGGATTTTTTTAACAATTTCCCCGATTTAGAAGGGGAAATTTTGTTTTTGATCTCTATGTTCATGACCATTATTTTTAAACGTGAACCGGTAGCAAACCGGAAAATCAAATGGGTGATAACTGAAAGCTCTCATTCATTGAAACTAAAATGAATTGAGATTTCATGTTTCAAGGAATCATAAAAGCATAAACTATACATTATAAAATCTATACAAAACTTTTTAATTGGGACCCCAACAGCTCAAGTACATGACCGTTCTTAATGATTCTTCAGCTTTCTTCGCCTTTTCACTCTCACCGGAGGAGATAACGGCGGCGGAGACAGACGACGAAAACCTTTTCCCTTGAGAAATGGATCTGACGTTGTTCTTGAGATGCTGATTCGCCGATCGGAGAACGTAGTTCCATCGGCAAAGACCTAGTTGGTCTTTTAATGCCTCTACAACTCCAATGCTTGCTGCCACCGTCCATGCTTTGCTTGTAGAACTCATTTTTCTTCAGAGAATTATTAAACTTGTTGCGTTTTTGTGATTTTATTTTGACAATTGTTGTTTGATGTGTTTTTTTAAAAAATGAAGTGAATTGTGTGTTTATGTAAGAGTGAAGAAGCCAACAAGTTTGGAATGAAAACCAGATGCTTTGGCCGTTGGTTTCATTCGTTACTACCGTCAGGATATGAAATGACTTTTTTACCCTTACAAAACAGACTGGATAAGGGGTAATATTGGAATTTCGCTAACTTCTGTGGATTATGAGCACCTGGTTTGGAGATTGTCTGGATCTCGTGTTCTGTCTACTTGTTTTGTCTTTTTGTTTTCTTTTATGAAAGTTAATTAAATATGATTCATATCAAAAACACATTGCTGAAAAACATAATAAGACGATTTATAGTGCATGCCTGCATGGTGTACACTTGACTCAGTATTATCTGGCATGTGGACTACGAATTTTACTGTATTCCCTGTAAAGATTATGAGTTAATAATACGCTGGTCTGTTGTAGTTCAACGGACGATTAAAAAAAAAAATTTTAATAGTAATTTTAAATCTTACAATGTTGTTACCAAAAAAATCTTACAATGTCTAGTGCAAATAAACACCCAAATTAGAACAAAAAATTAAGATGTCCGATGTGCTCTTCGACTATAAGAATTTTGTTTCGAAAAATACATAACCAAATGTTTTGAGAAATCAACGGTAAACAAGTGTTATTGATAGGTTCAAAAAAAAAACAAGTGTTATTGACTAACAATTATTACTGATATTTTCGTTGCTTTATAAAGTGAAACGAATATAAAAAAATCTTTGGAGATTTTAGAGAAATTATAAAAGAGAGATTTGTTGTGCTTTTTTCTTTCTTCAATCTAAATATTTATTTATCAAATTTTGGTTTTGTTTTAAGAAATTCAATTTTTAAATTTTATTTTTAACATATATCTATGGACGTACCTTTTAGTATAAATACATATATATACTTTTAGGTATCATATTAACAGAAATTTATTAAACATTTCATTCAAGAATAAAGTAGATTTTAAATATTATATGATATGGAGTTTGGACTATTTTTTTGCTACAAAATTTGGTTGATAATAATAATAATAATAATAATAATAATAATAATAATAATAATAATAATAATAACGAATAAATAAAGATTAATGCACCCTAAAATTGACTACAATGACCAAAAGCGTCATTTCAACTAGACATCATTGGTTCAACACTCCTAGACAACAGAAACAGAGAAAACCAACAGCTCAACGTCTCTGGTTTTCCTCTTTATAACCCACTTCTCTTTTATCACCAACTACAAAAAAAAAAAAACGAAATCAAATCACACAACAACGAACACAAGAATGAGTTCTACAACCAAAGCATGGATGGTGGCTGCGAGTATTGGAGCCGTTGAGGCATTAAAAGACCAATTAGGTGTGTGCCGTTGGAACCACGTAATCCGATCAGCGAATCAGAATCTACGTAACAATCTGAGATCTGTTTCTCAGGCTAAGAAGATCTCTTCCTCTTCCTCTAACAATATGAAGCAAGCTGAAGAATCGTTGAGGACTGTCATGTACTTGAGCTGTTGGGGTCCAAATTAATGGATTAATGATCTACATTTTGACCTTTATTTAATCAGAGAGATTTGTAAACCCTAATCATGGAGTTTTGATTATGGTTCGTTTGTGGTTTACAACCATTGAAAATGTATATAACTAGCTCTCTGTATAGTAACTCTTAAACTAATGATTAATCTCTTTTTTTTTATTTTTAAAGATCGCCAAATTTTTGTTAAAACTATACTTCTAATTACTTCAACTAAGTATAAAATTAAGAGTTTAAGAATTTGAAGAACCTTTGTAGCTGATTCAAGTTTTAAACCCTTAATTAATAGAAACTTTGGTACGATGTGATCAAAACAAGATTTTATGATGTATTGATCATTATTACTCGATTAAGATTAAAAATGCATGTAATTCGATCTCTGTATAGTAACTCTTGAACTAATGATTAATCTCAGATATTTTTGAAGATGGCCAAATCTTGTTCAAATTAATATTAATTTTAAGCTTTCTGCAATAAGTAAAAATTAAGACTTTGAAGAATCTCTGTAACTAATATGTTTTAAATCATTAACATAAAATTTGGTAAGATGCGTTCAATGCAAAATTTAATTATATATTGACCATTACTTTACTCGATTAAGATGACAGAATTAAGATATATTAAAGTCCTAAATTTACAGTCAAAAGTTTGGACTGAGTTTTAACTGCATTTTAGGGATTTTGTTAATACTTATCCCATTTTTTCTTGCCTTCTGTTGCACATTCTCCACTTTAATAAAGAGAGATTTTTGTTTCATTTATCTCACTGAGCATCCAACAAATCTTGTTTGATTAAGTAAAAATTTACATTTTCACAAAAGATGGCTGCTCCATTGATTGTTTCCTTTGGTGAAATGCTTATCGACTTTGTCCCTGACACTTCTGGTGTATCCTTAGCTGAATCCACAGGTTTTCTCAAAGCTCCTGGTGGTGCTCCGGCTAATGTAGCCTGTGCCATCACCAAACTTGGTGGCAAATCCGCTTTTATCGGCAAGGTTTGTATACTTTACATTACATTTTCTTATGTTAGAATCAAGATTGATTGATGATGCAGAATGATATGTGATTGTGGTATGTTTTCAGTTTGGTGATGATGAGTTTGGACATATGTTGGTGAACATATTGAAGAAGAATGGTGTGAACAGTGAAGGAGTTTGCTTTGACACCAATGCAAGAACTGCATTAGCCTTTGTGACATTGAAGAAGGATGGTGAAAGAGAGTTAATGTTTTACAGAAACCCGAGTGCCGATATGCTTCTGAAAGAATCTGAGCTCAATAAAGATCTAATCAAGAAAGCCAAGATTTTCCACTATGGTTCCATTAGCTTGATCTCTGAGCCTTGTAGAGGAGCTCACATGGCTGCGATGAAAACCGCTAAAGATGCAGGAGTTTTACTCTCTTATGACCCGAATGTTCGGTTGCCTCTTTGGCATTCTGCTGAAGCTGCTAGAGAAGGCATCAAAAGCATCTGGAATGAAGCTGATATTATCAAGGTATATAAAACTGGACTCATTATATGTCCTGTTTTGATGATCTTAGTATCGAACTTTCGCGTGTGTAGGTAAGTGATGATGAGGTAAAATTCCTCACTAGTGGAGATGCGGAGAAGGATGATGTTGTTTTGAAGCTAATGCATGATAAGCTCAAGCTGCTTATTGTGACTGATGGAGAGAAAGGTTGCAGATACTACACAAAGATAATAAAAAATAATCAAACTCGATATGATCACGCCTTTTTAGAGTGATCTAAACCGATTTTTTCGACTGTCGCAATGCAGAAATTCAAAGGGAAAGTGCCTGGATACGCTGTGAAACCAGTTGATACAACTGGAGCTGGTGATTCTTTTGTTGGTGCATTTCTTGTCTCACTAGGCAAAGATGGTTCCATACTCGAAGTACGTATAACCGCAGACATTTTGATGAATGTTTTTTCGGGTTTTAGATTAAACTTTTGAATTGAGTTTTGAGTGTTTTGTGTAATGTGGATGTTTTCAGGATGAAGGGAAGCTTAAGGAAGCTCTTGCTTTTGCAAATGCTTGTGGAGCTGTGTGTACAACTCAGAAAGGAGCTATTCCAGCACTTCCTTCTCCATCTGATGCTCAACAGCTCATGAAATCTAAATCCAAATAGTTTCACTCTCATGTCTTTTCTCAACTTGTTCTGCTTCTGTTTTTTCACTTTTGTATTTGCTCTGTTATTTGAATAAATCAACTTTCAAGTTGCTTCCTAAATTGATTCCAAACAAATCCAAATTTTCTAATCTTTATTACTTTGGAATCTAAAAGCTACATTTTGTTGAAACATGAAACAAATGCTTTGCATTTTAATATAAAGACATGAAAATTTTATTGCATATAGAAAACGAAGTTACATAGATTTTGGTAGATAAGTTACACGATCACACCTCATTTAGCTCACAGAATATGAAACTCTTAGAAATATAGATCAACTTAGTCCAATCAGAGTTCTTTGGATTCAGAAGAGCTGATTTTTGCAGTTTGGTCTTCTTCAGCTGCAATGTTAACAACTCTTGGACCCTTGACCTTCTCAGGGGATAGTTTTGTGAGGTTAATAGTGAGGACACCATTCTCAAGCTTGGCCTTGACAGAGTCCATATCCACATTATCGGGAAGCTTGAACTGTCTCCAAAACTTTCCATATGATCTCTCCACTCTATGCCACTGATCTCCTTTCTTCTCTTCTTCTCTTTTCCTCTCTCCACTTACTCGCAAAACTCGATTCTCCTCCACTTCTATCTTCACTTCATCCTTCTTTAAACCGGGTACATCGATCATTATCTCATGCCCTTCTGTTGTTTCTTTCCAGTCTACTCTTGCTGGAGACAAAGCCACACTTGTGTCCCTCTCGAGTTCTAATGGGATTCTCTCCAAGATCTTGAATGGATCCGGAAACCGGTCTAGCCAGAGATCGGATAGCAAGCTGCCTGGAGTAGTTTCGAGTGCAGAACCTTCATTTGTTTTGATGTTTCCAAGTAACAAAGCTCCTAAGAAGAGGCTAAGCAAGTGCTTCATCATGGTTAATGATTTGTCTTTCTTGTAGATGTTTGAAACCAGAGTGTTAAGCTTTTGAACTTCACTTTCTTGTTGTTTTCTATGAAGGTAAATCTCAATTCTTTAGTGTATATATACACATTGTATGAAGAATGAAGAAGTTTCTTGAAATATCTTTTGGTAGAGTTTTGCAGAGATATTGAGATTGTTCTAGCTTTTGGCTATGTGACTTGTCACTCACTAATCATAATATTACACGTTGGATGAGTTCCTTTGAGGGTCTTCTCTCATGTTCCAGAGACTTCATGTAATAATAACTATGGTGAGCCAAAACAAAACTGGATTGGACTATCTGGCCCATGATATTAGCTTCTATACAGGCCCTATGGTTTCACTGGCCCAATATTATAATTTGAACTTTTTGTATGAAAACTTAAAGATGAGAATGTTGATGAATCTTTGAGCTTTGGCTGCTGCATGGGAAAGAGATGGGGTAGAGTGTGAATGAGCCATGCTCCATTTCTAAGCTTCTGACATTTTAGGGATTTTGATTTCCATTGTCTATGGCTATAGTCTATATACTCTTTTACTTTTGCATATATTGTGGTCCTCCCATTACTTTTGGCTTGCCATGCTTATGTCTTAAGAGAAGCTTGTCGTTATGTCTGTTTCCAAAAGGAATTAAACTTACACAAGCTTCTGAAAAAAATCTTGACATGGAGATTTTGGTAAGAGAACATTTATTGATTTAAATGCCAACCAAAAGTTGGTCTAACCCCATCATGTGACTATTCAAGCTTTTGTTCTTTCTTATATATTCGTCTTGTCTAGATTTCACTCATTAATAACTTTTGCTCTGTCTTTGTATTGGAAATTCGAAGGATGAAGCTACAATGTGAAGTGTGTGAGAAGGCTGAAGCAGAAGTACTTTGCTCTTCAGATGAAGCTGTTATTTGTAAGCCATGTGACATGAAAGTTCATGAAGCTAATATACTTTTCCAAAGGCATCACCGAGTCGCGTTACGAAAACTTGTAGCCGCAGCCACCACAGGCTCTGGAGCTCCTCTCTGTGATATTTGCCAGGTTTGTTTTCTCTTTCTAACACTCTGCTAAGTTCTTTAACCGACCGATAAATAAACGTTTTATGTATATATGTAGAAGAGAAAAGGGTACTTATTCTGCTTAGAGGACAGAGCATTGTTGTGTAGTGACTGTGATGGAGCTATTCATACTTGTAATTCCCACCAAAGATTCTTACTTACTGGAGTTCAAGTTTCTGATCAGTCTTTGACTGAACACTCTGGATGCAGCACTAGTTTTAGCTCTGATACTTACCAGATTCACTCTGAGACTGAAGCTGGAAACTCTGGTGAGACAGACAAGAATCCTTCTGTCATCTTTAGTCCTTAGAGATACACACATCATGGTTCCGAATAACAGAGAAATATACAATATGAAAGCTTGGTATTTACAGATACATCATTGTTTATTTCAAATTAGTGCACTGAGAAATCGCAGAGTGATTTATCACACTACCAAACCGATAGTGATAAACACATAGTTGATTTGATTAATTATGTGTATTTGATATATACTATATTTTTTGTGTTACAAAAGAGTCATTTTACTAAACACATAGTGACTAACACAGAAAAAGAAAGTGTTAAATGATCTTATTTTATCAAATATCAAGAGTTGGATAGACAATGCATAAATTAGTGTGACAAAAAACAATCATAGATACTTTCATTTTGCCTCACTCCAATAACTATACTATATACCTTATTGGATCTGGAACCAAAGTTGAAACATAACTGACAACAAGTGAACATCTAGAATCTAGATTCTGCTTCAAGATGTTGGAGACCCCTTGTTTACCGCAACACACTAAAACTTTGTTCTTTCGGTCGACCAAGAAGCAAAGCAAAAAGGCTTGTAGAGATGGACTACATCCACTGATAGAAACTTGCTCCATAACGTGGCTCCGGTACTCTCAATCTTAGTTGCAATCCATACATCCACATCGCGTACACCTGCCTGCTCCGAGTAGCTAACATACAAAGTTTTTGATCTTCTCTAGTCACTAATAAAGCCACAAGATAATAAGAAAGATGATCACTCGGAAGAGACACTTGCAAAATCTCTTCGTTGAAAAATCAAAACTGAGTAAAAAATCCTCATTTGACAAGTGTTGCAATTCTGACCTTATTCAATCTTAGAGGTCAGTTCTCTCTTTACTCTCTTTGTGTTTGTTTAGTTTCTTGTTCTAAAAACAAAGACACTAACGTTTAGTAAAAGAGAAGAGAGAAAAACATTAATTGTCTACATCTTTATTTCGGATCTCTTGGATACTTTTCTTACAACACCTCACACACATACATATAGTAGTTTCTCTACTTACCACACACACTTGCACCATGCTTCTAGATCATAGGTTCTCTTACACAAGCAACATCTAACAACTACCAATAACTCACTTAAACTCTAACTTAACTTAGTTAAAACTAAATTAAATAAACACTTCCTTAATTTAGGCTTTTTCCAAATCGGATGGCCCATATAGCAAAACCACAAAGTCCAACTTCTTCTTTTGTTGACTTGTGTCTTCCTCCTCTTTGTCGTTGACTCTTCTCCTTCTTCTCTTTACCACAATCCTTCTTCTTCTTCTGAAGCTTCTTCTTTTCTTATTGCAGGTTTAATAGAGGACTCAATTCTCAACAACAAGTCATTAAGTATTTTCATTCATAGACATGCCACAACCGTTCCATCGTGGTACGAACCAGTCTCTAGTCTTACCAATAACTCTCCATGAATTAGAGGTAAAGTCATAGACTTCATACTCACGTAAGATTGGTTTAGCATAACCAACTTGATCCATCCTCAAGATTTTGTACTTATTGCATGAAGATTTACCGAGAGCATAGATACCAAGTTTCTTGTATAAATTTCTAGGTTGGATCCACTTTGTTTCACGTGAACACGGATTCTAAAACAACCACTCTATTGGCTATAGTGGTGCATAGCAACTAGATTCTGTAGACACACGAGTATTGACCTACTGACTAGAAACAATAGACACATGTTCGGTTGTCATTGTTTTAAGTTTTAACATACACACTATATTAATTTTTTTTTCCTTATATGGTTTAAATTTTGTATTTAGCTAATTAAAAGAAATTAATGATTTCGCTGGCACTAGCTAAAAACACTACTTGGTGACAACAAACAAAAAAAAAAGCAACTTGATTTTGTAGATTATTAAGGCTTCGATTGGTAATCTATACATTTAGGAAAAACATAAAAGTTGAATTTTGGCCTAAAAGCTACAAATAAAAATTCATTATGCAAATAAGTAGGTTTTTAGTACATGCATATTTTATTATGCAACATAATTTTATTTTATACAATTATGCAGTATTACTAATTGGAACCTTACATGCGGTTGTCAGTTTTGAAATCCGGACCGGACCGGCCGGTTGGACTAGTTCAACCGGAAATCGGACACCTAGCCGAGTCCGATTTGAAGAAAAACTCGGATTTGAATAAAACCGATGACCCGGTTCACAACAAATAAATCAAAATTTTAATTAATTAGGGGTTTTGAGTTAAAGTTTGAACCACAATATAAAGTTTTTTTTTTTACTTTTCAATTTAAATTCTATTTTCTAATTCTAATAGAGAATAACTTTATTTTTATTTAAATTGATTAAAAAATTTTATATCTACAATTTAGTCGGGGGTTTTTCAGAATCATTATTTTTAAGTTGAAATTTAGAGAAAAATCATATTTAACCTATAAATTGTTCTGTTGGTTTTATTTTTTTTAATAATATAATAATAAAATTTTCTAATTATATTTCATGTTTGATCCGGTTCGATCAGTTGAACCGTTCCAGCCATCTATCCAATGATGATGCCAAATTGATGTCTGATCTGATTTTTAAAACATTGGCGGTTGTTAATTTAATTAATTATTACCTATAATTGTGAATTCCGTGGTAATCTCCACCACGAAACAAAGCTAATACAGAACAAAGAAAATTTCAATGATTTCTTCGTTGTCAAAGTATAAACTTGTTTCTTCCTTTTCAGGATAGATACAAAACTTTATACACGTACGTGTGATTTTTTGTTTTATGTTCGGAGATATTTTCACAATATCATATGATTTTGAGATATTTTTCTTTTACAAGCAATATATTACAACATGTAGACTCATGGAAACCACAAGAGTCATCGCCGGAAATGGATATTGACGACAGAAGGCGGCATGAAAAGTGTTTGTTGAATAGAGATGGCAAGTGGTAAATGAGGATGGAACAAGAATGAACATATCTTCTTGCTCCGACCATCTGCAGTTCCACACTCTGGTCCTGTAATAGGACGACAAGCACAAGTTAAACACATGTTTGGTTTAGTTCGTTTTGTCGTTATCTCAATATGACTAAACCAACCTGGTTTTATCTTGAATTTTAGCGTTTGTGGTTGCCTTCTAGATATAAACTTGATTGGATTATCTGAGGATTGTCTATGCCTATCTGCTGCGGAGATTAACTGTAATCATATTCGAAATTAAGTTAACCGGCGAAATGCAAATCCTGAAATTGAAGAGGTTTAAGGTTTATTATAATGGTTACCTTTTCATCGAACCGGAAGAGAGATTGATCGAAATATGGGGAGGGACTCTGTGATTGACAACTGAAAGGTAAAGAGACCAACATCTTCTTCACAAACTGTGTTGAGAATTGATTAGATTCGTCAAAATAAACGTATCGAAAGATTACTTATAAATTACAAAGATGTACAAACCTGCGAAAAACTGTTTGATTTGAACTTCATGTACTTTAGTTGTTCAAGAGCATGGACGCTGTTAGAATGCGATGTTACAAAGTTCATGAATGGTTTACTACTTGACACAGTAAAGTGATCACTGAACTGCTCAAATAACTGGTAAAGATCTTCTGCTGAGTTCTGCATAAACCAATGTACTAAGTCAAGTTATGAGTAAATGCAATTTTTCCATAAATTAAGTGGCTAAAATCACATCTATTTACTTGAAAGAATGCTACAATGTCAGTTGTTTCCATATTATACACCGCGAAGAAAGCTGGATGATGATCAGCACTTCTTGTTACCTGAGTTATTATTCATCAACATCATAAATCTAATCAATCAAATTGGAAATTCTGAAAATGAAAATATCATTTTGTATTATAGAGAGCTTACCCCACCATCTACACTGCCAAATTTGATTAACAGGTGATGTCGATCCAAAAACTGAACCTGCAACATCAAGAATAGAGCAAAAGGTTAGTTTTTTTCTTCATCAATATATGACAGATTCAAGTAGTAGGAACACATGATTTACCTTCCAAATAATTAAGTCGACATAATCCTGGAAATGGAAATAGAACTTCTTCTTAAGACTTTGAACCCTCTGGCAAATAAAAAAACCAACTTTCGATTAATTCAATCCAAGATGTAGTTGACTAATAGCATATCATCACAACAAACATTGCAAATTACAAAGAAAGATCGAACATACAAAGAGCTTGTAAGGTTAGCTGCATCAGCTAAGATGTCACTATCAACCACATCAATCCTAAACCCTAAACTTCCATTATCCTCTTGTATATCCTAGCAACTACAGTAATTGCCTACTCAAAATCTAAACATAATTCACTAAAGGTATAAGATTGTGAAATTCAGAAAAATTTCATTAAAGCATAGGAGAAGTTCAAGAACAAAACAAACCAGTGTGTTATCCGATTCCTCATTCCAAATCTCTCTAAAGATAAAAGAAAGTAGCCGTTGCTTAATCCCACTAAGAAACGAATTGGAAGCATTCGTTTCAGTACGATGCAACCCATTCTCCGCATCATCTTCCTTATTCCCAGATAAACTTTGCTGTTTATTCTTATCTTGACTCATCATCATTGCCTACATTCAAAAACTCAAATTCATATACTCCTCAAGATTGCATAAGAAAGAAGTGTAACTCTCACTTACCTGAGAACTAGAATTAAGAAAAAGCTCATCATCTTCACGACAAAAGTAACCAATAACACGAGCATCAACTAAATGACCAGAATCTCTAATCTGAAGAAGATGAATCTTCTGATAACGCAACGACAAAATCGCCAAAAGATCATCGTATAGAAACACACCCATATTATAAGCCAAATTAACAAAATCATTCGTAAACACTCTCTCATCAAGAACCACACCATCATCTAATCGCAAAAGTATAAAACTGATTTTATCAATTGAAGGAACACCAGGAACAGCATCAGGTGAAGGAGTAGAATCATGGATCTGAGCTGTTGAAGTAGCGAAGAGACCAAATCGATTACTATGTGAGTAAATGAAGAAGTCTTTACAGATAAGTTCATTAGCTGAAGCGAGATTGACTGAGTAGAGTTGAGTGAAGAAACTATCGAATTTTGTAGCGCGACGAGGAAGAGGAGTGGTTGATGATGAATCGTCGGAGTTTGGTGAGTATGTGAGCCATGAAGGACGATAGACTATGAGTTCTTGATGATTACGGCTGAAACTGATGAGGAAGAGTCCGTCTTCTGTGAATTTTCGGAAGCAATGATCTGGTGATTCGACATCGTAGAGTGTGTAGCTTGGAACTAGGTTTTCGTAGAATTGTCTTGCTCGATTCACCTGAGATTTGAAGATGGTGTTAAAGAGATAAGAGAGATTGTGATTGAGATTGAGATTGAGAGAGGGAGAATTGGAATTACGGAAGCGCCGGGAGGAGGAGTTCGAATTTGACGTTCGAAAACCCTAGCGGTGACGTTACCGCTTGTGAACATTAATCACAGTAACGTTAAGTTTTCTTCTTCACTGGTGAAAATGGAGGAGACGATGATAGCTTCTTCTTCTTTCGGTTGATTTTGTTTAGGAGGTTTTTTTTTTTTTTCCTCAATCCATTTGGAATCTCGTATGGGCCTAAGATTGTTGGTGTTTAAAAATGGGCCAAAACTGCAAGATTGGGCCATTGGCCCATATTTTGGTCCAAAGGCTAGCGAAGTTGTAACCCTCCCTTTTACTTGGAGGTTCTACTTTTAAGAGGGTAGACACGCCTCTGAGCACGGATACTCCTAGATGAAGTAGTCTCACGCATTGAAAACGTTTTGGAGATGGACACGTTTCCAAAATATTTCGAGCAAAAATTGGTCTCCAATCTATAAAATTGTTATTTAATATATGTTTCCAAAAAAAAGGGTAAAAGTCTTTGATCATTGATAACCAATTAACTTGTTTTGTCATTAAAATAAAAAATGTAGCTAATATTTGTATTAACTTTCTTTCTATAAGTTTGTCTTAACTCATGGATATTTTTCTTATATTGTTATCGTTGTATCCATGTCATACCGGTTTCTTTAAAATTTTGATTTTGCCGTTTCCCGTCCTTGTTTTTTTTTTTTTGATAAAATGTGAATTATGTTACCAAAATAGAACATTTTATTTTACAAGAGCTTCAGAATGTCAAAACAAATAGAAAAAGCCTAACAGGAACATAAACAGAGTATAAACAGAGATCGTTGCTTATGTGTAAGTGAACCAAAGAGAAATGAGGGTGCCAAAGCCTTTCCTCTTTTTTCTGGCCAAGAGTGTGTCCCTAATCGAGCGGTCGATTAACTTGTTAACTTCAGCCACAGTCGTGGATGAGCTGTTGTGGAGCCTATTATTTCTTTCCCTCCAAATCATGAAGACCGTAGTTTGGGCAACAATACATTTCAGCTTTGTCGGGATCCTTGGAGATCTTGATGAGAGCCAAGATATGAGGCAAGACCAGTCCGCAAATAAGAAGCTTGGAAGACCTAATCTGTGCAAGGATTGATTCCAAATCTGGGAGGAGAACTCATAGTGCAGAAACAGATGATCTCTGGTCTCTGGAAGGCTCTTGCAGGTGCAGCAGTTCGGAGAAGGAGCAACTCCCCATCTGTGCAGCCTAGCCCTAACAGCAGCCTAGTCCTCGTTTTTTGTTCCAATGCTACCTAGTCTTTAGTTTCCTTTTCTCGTTGGGGCTATGTCACTACCAATGCCAAGAAACTGTATGAGAAGCCATCTTCTACTCACTTAAGCTTGTCAATATTGTTTGAAAACAGAGCTTACTACACTGTTTAAAGAGATAACAACTGTTCAGCATTCAATGTATGACAGCTCTGTCCAGTACTCGAATCAACTGTTTCACTTGTGTGCTCTTGCCTCGTTTGATGGCTCACCAGCCATTCACTAGCCATTCTATTGGGTTTGAGTCATATTTATGTTTGTTTCTTTATGTTGGCAACTTGAAAAACAAGAGGTGCTGATGACTCATGGTCTACCTTTGGTTCCATGGCGTTGCGTAGAGGCTTGTTCAGTTTAAAACCTCACGACAACTACTTTGATACACATGCCTCTCAAGTTCCATATAGACACTGAGGCCTAACCATGGTTGCATATTTCCCTTATTCTCCTTATCCCGGGGTCTTTGCTAAGTTCTACTTATGCCTCAGATAGGGATTTAACTTGGACCATCATCATACACATCACACTGGGATTTAAATCGAAAGAGGATTGAGCTTGAAGTTGAAGCTCAAACAGTTTCATCATATAGAGATGGACATTACCCTATCGTCAAATCACAAAGGACACTGAACAGAAACTAGATCCAAACTGTATACATTTGTACAAAGATGTCACTAAAGCAATACATAAGCCAAATTAGAACTTAAGCCTTCACTTATAATAAACAATAATGCTAAATAATTTTTGCCTACTGGATTTGCACAAAAGGGAACAAGTCTTGTAAAGAATCGATTCGTGTATATCCGAGTTTTCTTCCACACAATCAGAAACAGAAATTGTAGATTATGAACGTGTACACGTGATACCACCACAAATAGCCAACCAAATACCAAAGAGAGTCAAGCAAATAGCTGCATCAATAGCAAGAACAATCTGAACTATACGCCGCCATTTCCATTCAAAGCTTTGAGAACCAGAACGCCCTCTACTCGATACACACTCCTTCTGCAACGACACTCCTGCCTCTGCAGACGAACCATCGGTTCTGTTTCCTCTATCATTAGACTTCCTATGTTCTTCAATCTCAATACCTCTAAGTGAAATCACATGATCTTTACCTTTCTTCTTCTCTTGCTTACTTAACCTCCCCAAAAGCGGATCTTTAGTCGAATTCACCGATTCACTTTGTTCACCAAGATTACTATTATTACTACTCTTCAATTCATTGTTACTAGTCTCAGCAGCAACACGCTCAAGTGAAGCTATAAGTTTAGAAACAACAGGAACAAGCTGATCATCAACATTAATAGAACCAATCATAGCAGTAAAACTTCCTCTTAAATCTTTCCTAGCAGCTTTCTTGAATTCATCTCTTAAATGTTCAAGAAACTTAAGAACACTAGATCTTCTTAAAATCTCATCAACAATGGCGAAATAAACAAACCCATCTCCCATAAGAAACCCAAATCTCTTCTTACCAATGGATTCAAAGTACCAATTGTGAAAAGGCGGAGACTTTTCTAAACATAAAGCAGCAAGAGTCTCGTTGGTGTGATCTCCACCGTTGTAAGAGTAAAGAATCTGATTGTTTCTTGAGACACAACAGTAATGAACTGTGTTCTTGATTAAACCCATCAAAAAGTTGTCTTTTTTTTAGGTAATCAAATTGAGACAGAAGAGGAAAGAAGAGAAGTCTGTGATTAGAGCAAAGAAGAAGAGAGAAATTGAGATGAAGAAGTCAACGAGAAGAAGAAAATACCAACAAAATCCTTCGGCGATGTATTCAAAATCGAGGATGAATTCTATCATCCCTCTTCTTCTATTTTAGGGTTCTTCTGGGTCATGTGTGAACTTTTAGATTTGTCTATCTTCGCGTTGAAATAACAGAAGGACAAAGTCAGAACTGAGAGGATCAAACAAAGAGGACGTGGTCCACAACAATATGAAATCGATGTATATAATTAATAACTACTCTATGTAACACCTTCGTTAGACGCAAATAATTATATTAAATTAGCAAAATTAGATTTCGGTCAAACTTATTAGTTTTTAATTGAATATTTTAGACGAATATGAATATACAAGTAGAAATAAAAATATTATAGCATATGTTATTAGTTGTATTAAGACTGAAATATTTATAATTATTGGATATTTTATTTTTTAATTTTGTAGATAGTTATATGATTATGTAAATGAAAAATGTAATAACATATGTTGTTAATTATTTGTTAGACTAAAGACTTTAAAACGAGAAATATGTGTGATTTTTTTTTATGACAAGTAATACTTAAAAATAGAAAGCTTGTAAACATGGTGATTTTTGTTATATATATTTTACATAGAAGCCTAACAGATTGTAAGGCTCATATTTTTCAAGATGGATAATAAGTTACAAGTGTGTCACTCTTAAAATATACTAGGTTAGTACCTGCTCAATGCTTGGAGGAAGATATATATATATATATATATATATATATAAACTTAATTTTGATAAAATTTAATTATATAGGTGTTATTGAGAGTTTGATTATGATTTTTTTAATAAAATTTTATTGTATTTTATATGATTACTTTGTTGGGTCGGATTAGAATTAAGATTTTATATTTATGTTAATTTGCCAGTATTTTTTATATGAGTCTAAGTATTCACATCTTATTTTTGAGCAATCAGATGTATTTTCATCATTTTAAAATGACGGCATGAATGATTTATACGAAAAATGGATAATAATCCATAGAAATGTCAAACATGCCAGAATGTATTCATTGGCTCGCTCGATCACAACAATTACTTTTTACTACAGTGGACAAACCCGTTAGAACTACGGTCTATATAACTATGTTTAACGAATTAGTAGACCGCTCACAAATTTAGATTTGTTTTTTTAAAAATAAAAATTAACAGCTTTTAAATTGAAAGTAATTTTTAATATAAATTTTTTGTAAATATTTTATTTTTATCCATAAAATTTTTTATACTACCACATATTTCATAGATTGTACTTCATTAACTATGTAAACTTATTTATTTTAAATATAACTTATTTATTTTATTATAATTAGTAGTTTGTACACCGGCCCGTCAATCCACAGACAAAATCCGCTAGACTATGGTTTACTATTGGCTTGTCCGTAAGGCTAATTTCTGCTTTTTAACGGGTCTAAAATCTTATGGTACTGTCTGCCTCATGACGAATTGGATTGGGCTTATCCCATCAATTTTGTCTGATTTGACATCTCTAGTGATTCAGACATAACGCATAGAAAATTAATATTTAGAACTGAATTTAATCATTTTAAATATTAATTTGATAGTATTTTTTATAATTAGGTTATATTTTATATATATAATTTAGTATTGATTGTATTGACAATTTTTTAATGTTTTAGTCGAATTAGAATGAAAGTATTATTATATTGTAAGTTTATTTATTTACTCATTGAAGTATTTTGTAGGCTTAATTGTACATATTTGTTTTGTTTCTTTTGAAGCACAAACAGTTTAAACAGAAAAAAAAAAAAGAAGTAGTTCTTTAAATTTAATCTAATTAGTTTTACATACACTATACTATTTGCTAATTATTTTTATTATCTTGTATAAGAACCATAGAAAGGCTCGAATTTTAACAGAACTCTTATAGTACAATTAGACCATGTTGCGTTTGCTGCACCATAAAAAACCACATTTGTTTTCTTTATCAAGGACGTAAGAGATTATGAAAAAGAAAAATGCCCTAAATATACATTTATGACTAATAGGCGTAAGAATATACATTTAGTGGTGCCGATGATGATTTTCGTAGGCTTGTCCTGACTAAGACATGACGTTACTCTTGAATCTATGAAAAAGAAAAAAAAAAATACATTTAGTGGTCACGTTTAGATCGTTGAAATAGTCGTGGCCAATTTGGAGGACTCAAGTTTGCCCTTGTTTGCAATGTTTGCGTCCATAAGAATACAACAATTGATACCAAGTTTCTTGGAATTGACCACTAAATGACCTACACGTGACCACTAAATCCAAATTAAAGATTATAAATGTATATAAGTGTACTAAATTTAGTGGATGAATCCAAATTTAGGGGCAAATTCTAGTTACCTTTGCTCTTGTTGCTTATGCAGCTTTTGACGAAGACGTACATGTATATTCTATATATACACAACAACCAAAACCTTGAGTTTCTTCCTCTGTTTCAAATTTCAATACCTTCTTCTTTGTATACTTATAATTTCAGCCCCTGTAACTGTGTTAACAAATTGTTGACATGCTTAAAGAATAATACAAAAGAGTAAATCAAATTAGAAAAACATAAGCAAACTCTTCACAACATAAATGTCTTTTCCATTAAGAAATTGTTCCCAAAATGCATACCTGACCAAAACTATCAGTGGCTAGGTAAGGATTAGTATAGTCCCTGAAATATAAAGAGGAAACAATCTCATTATCTTCTTAGAAGTAACAGCGATGCTAATCAGAAGTAACCAATGATGTTACTAATCTAAAATCAAAACAAATAAAATGTATAAAATAAATAAAACAAAATTTATCAAGCTAAAATTAAAACATTAATATTAGAAATAAAAATCAGTGGCTTTGTTTGAGATATGCATTGTGTCGAGAATGTCTCTTTATATAGTGGATGACGTGTTTATATTGCTATTTATATTGCAGAGTAAGCTCAAAATTTGAATTGAGAATATTCTAATAAATCTTCTTAATCAATGTTTTTCAAATTATGAAAATAATATCATATATATATATATATATATCTAAATTCAAAATTGAGAATATTAAAATTGTTAGGATGATAATATATGTTAAGATTTTAATTGTAACAAATTATTAGTTTCCAAAATTCGAAATTGACACGATATATGGCTAAATCTTTGTTCATTTGTTTTTTTTTTGTAATCATATATTCATTTGACATATATCGGTTGAGAAAATCCATTCATTTCGCTGGAATTGCATCGCACTCTGAAGTCTTCGCTTTTCAAGATAGTCACCTTGAATTGTGACGTTGACAAACACTCCAACACTTAGGGATTCACCGGATTGAAAGCGTTAATCGTATATACCTTTTCACGAGGTGCAAATCGGTTAGAAAAGTGATAAACCCATTGGGAATTAGGTCCGAGCTAAACACACTTATCTTGTAGAAGTAACTTGGTTCTCTCCCGGCTCTGATAGGAGGAATTTTTATTAGATTTTTACCTTTTCCGGTTAATTAGTCTAGGAGACCAAAGTCGACTCTCCAAGAGAGGAATGAGTTGTTGTCATTGTAAACCCGAAAGTGTGGTTGTTTTCTACAATGAATCTATTCTTCACTAAGTCCAGAAGAAAAATCAGCCCGGGTCTATCCACATATTTAGACCCATAACCAACCCAAACCAAAGTTTGGGAGACAATGGGGCAAAACCTAGTGGTATTGGTTGAATCATCGGCAAAGTTCTCCTCTGGCCCAGCAGGCGAAATTGTCAAATATAAACCATGATAAGTTTTTTTTGTTTGAATTTTAAAGCTTTATTATTTCATATGATCAATATCTTGGATTACAATGAGAATTACAAAATTTGGACATGAAGAATACATAAACCATTGTTGGTAAAAAATGTTCGTACATGTATTGTATTCTCTTGAGCGATAGCTGAACTTTATCTCTTCGAATAGATAGCGCCATTGACGAATAGTCTCCAGATAAGGCTGTATTCGCAGGTTGACAGTATTGGTATTGATACTGTACATTATATTGAAGTTAGCTCTTTCAAATTCTACTTTCCGATAACCTATATATATTCCCCATACCGCTTGTAGAGCCCATAGTAATGTTTTGCATTATAAATTATGTACATTTATATTACTATAATGTGTATGTAATATGTATATGGAAAACATTGTTTTTCATTATTTATATACAGTTTCGTCATTTTGCATCCACTTATCCAAACCATGACTTGTTTCATTGATTTTGCCAAAACATGAAATGAAGAGTTAAAAATGACCAATATGTGATTTTACTACTTTCAGCTGAAATGAGGAAAACTTCCATATGAAAAAAGTGGAGTAAAAGTAATTACTCTAAAATTTACAGTACCACATTTTTTTCCCTCATTTACTCTCAGACCCTCTATTCCCCACCAATCACACTAAATATCATACATGGAAATCAGCCAAAAAAAACCATGTATAAAAATTAAAAATGTTAAATTTTAGTAAGAACAAAATTCAAAAAGAATTATGCAAACAAAATCAATTTAATTTTTTACCAGACTATATATTGATCCTATTAGAACTCATCCTAAAGGTAATTATCAAATCAATTTTACATCAAACAACATATAGTGAGTTTGACAACCTTGTATTTATGAAGTTAATGCTTATAAAAATTCAAAATCTTTCCACACTTGCCATTGTTTTCTCAAGGGTCATGCTCTCATCATTTCACTCCTAGAAATGTTACAAGACACATATGAAAGAAAAAAAAAGAAAACGTAACTTTAAATCTTACGGAAACATCATCAACAGACATGACAAAGCTTTTTAACCAAGTCTACAATTACAACAACCATCCCTATGTTGTTTCGGTCATTCTCTTGGTTACCTTCTTGGCCATCATCAATGTGACTTTCTTGTAGTTATTCTTACTTCATATGGGTTTTTGGGACTTTACCTTGTTTTTAACTCAAAAGAAATTGTAAAATTACAAAAAATCGTTAAATCTAATTATGTGTAAAAAATTACAAAAAAAAAAAAAAAACTAATTTCTCGTCTTAGAAGAAAATCTCAGCCGAAGCTTCTTTCTTCTTCTTTTTCTCACTCTCACTTCCTCCAAATTCGAGTCGAGCATTTAGGGTTTCGTACCTGAATCTGTGGAGAGGACAAATCCTCTTGTGGGGTTTTCCTGAAGTTTCTGAAAACAAAGGTATGAATCTTGTGCTAGCTCATTGAGATATCTGGTCCCTCATAGGCTTTGGTTCAAGGATCTAGTGTTTGAGATTAGACTCATTAGATGGTATTTCACAAAGGATGCTGATACATTAAGCTTATAGTTTGATGTTATGCAGCTTGGTGTTGAGACCGTCCCTGTACTTGTTACTTTCCAAGGCTGCCAAGGGTGTGGACTAGTCATTTGATCTTCTCTTCCATAGAAGAAAAGTTAGAATTAGGGTAGAGAATACTTGATATGTTTGAAACCTGTTAATCTTTTTTTCTGCAGTTTTTGGTTAGACTTTGGTTGCAAATTTAGATCTCTGCTTTGATTTTAATCAATTGGTTGATATATTAGTGTGGTCTGTCTTTGCTTTTGAGTAAAATCCATGAGGCTTCTGTTTTAGATTTATGTGTCAACATAGAGATGCACAGCTTAGTAAGCTCTTTGTCTTCTTGAAAAATCTGTTTTTGATCTGATTTTTTTAGGCCTTTATGTTGATCTTGGACTATTTGGTTATGTAATCAGATTGAAACTGTTTTAGTCTGAGATATCTCTTTCTGTAATTTAGATAGAAGAGAAGTTATGACTGAATTGCAAATGGAGGTAGAGACCAATTCTTCTACGGAAGAGTCTATCCCGAAGCCTCAAGTCATATACAGATGTAAGAAATGCAGAAGGATAGTTGCTATTGAGGAAAACGTTGTCCCGCATGAGCCGGGGAAAGGTGAAGAATGCTTTGCTTGGAAAAAGAGAAGTGGAAACTCCGAACAAGTCCAATGCTCTTCGATCTTTGTAGAGCCTATGAAATGGATGCAGACAAGTAAGGATCTTTTTGTAAAAAGCCTTGTATCTCAGCAAGAATCTTTGCAGGTTGTTTCTAATGATCTTATCACTGTTTTGTTGTTGTAGTACATGATGGATTAGTGGAAGAGAAGCTTCTTTGTTTGGGATGTAAAGGCAGATTAGGTTATTTCAACTGGGCTGGGATGCAATGTAGCTGCGGCGCCTGGGTTAATCCGGCTTTCCAGCTTAGTAAAAGCCGAATAGACGAGTGTAAGTCCGAGCCAACCCCGAACCTGATTCCAGAAACTGGATGAAAAGGAGAAAGATGTTATAACTCTATACCTAATATCCAAATTGATTTTGTATTTCTGCGATTCACATTCAACAACAGCATAATCACATTTCAAAAAGGACAACTTTAAAAGAATATTTCGAAATTGTGTGTTCTTGTTGTTGTTAAAGATCGAAGTGGATGGAGTTTACCAAATGGGTTTTTTGTTGATTCTGTAAAACAGGTATGCAACACACCAAAAGCTACCCCTCACAACTACACGTTGCAAAATCCGTAGGAGAACAAATGAAACACTAAGGTATTTGTTCATCAAAGATTTAAATTATACTAAGCTACTTTCGATTCACAGGCATCTCATTTGAGGTCCTAACTATGTTTATTCCTTTCATCAAATTTCAGATGTAGAATTTCCGAACAGTAACTGACATGACCTCCCTTCTTAGGCTAATCATTTTGTTTATGTTCTTCTCTTCTCCTCGGTTTCATTGCAGCCAGATTAAACTAATCAAGTAATCAAGGGTCAGATTTCAATTATTGTAAATCATTATATGTTCTTACCCAGAATAGGGAATTACCATATTATATCATACCTATACCTTCATTATGCCACGGAATTCATTTTTAATCGAAACTGTAACATCAGCTATGAAATCAATAATGCCGGTCTCATACATCAGCTAACATTACCCTCTCTGTCTAATGAGCAGGAGTACTGCATTAGGTAAAGATGGGCAGGGAAACTAACACAAGAACAATGTAATGAAGAAAATGAAATCAAAAAAGACAATAACAATCAGCCCTCTAACAAGCAAAAGAAGTCTAGCAACAAATATATAGGATTAGTTTATTTTTGTCGGACCGATCATCAGATATTCTCGGACTCTATCAAACCAGTTATCGGAATAGTAAAAAATGAATGGTTTATAGTGTTGCGTTCATAACCAATGTTAGTTCCTGCATGTCACTATATAAATTCAATTTTTCGTGTAGTTTTTATACATTAAAATAGTTTGGATGTATAGTCGTTAGGGAATACTTGGTGTAGCACTATAAAGGAAATTTACATTAAAGGTATTAAAAATGTGATACAGCTAAAATTTTTTATATATACTTGTAAACTTTGAATGGTTTTTCTAACTTTTAAATCATCATCAATTTGTTAACAAAAAAAAGTTTAAAAGTAAAGAGTTAGATGTATGTAGAGAATTGTTACGTTTTAAATTTAGCCTAATTTTAATGGCACTGTAAACAGAGAAAATTTTGTACTAACGGATTTAAAGTTGAGAAGTTTTCATTAACGGATTTAAAATTGAGCGGTTTTTTCATTAAACATATAATTAAAGAGGTTTTCTACGATTCATTTTTAGTTGAGGAGTTTTATTAAAATCCTTCGTTTTTTAATTTTAGAAAATGTTGCGTTTTAAAATTTAACGGCAATGTAGACGGAAGAGTTTTTTTTATTAACGGATTTAAAGTTGAAGAGGTTTTTCATTAAATATATAATTGAAAAGTTTTTTTATAATTCATCTTGAGTTGAGGAATTTTATTTCTAAAATTCAAATTTAACAAAATCCAAAGCAAGACACGGTTATTAGTTGCAGTGGCAGAATTGTCGGTTTCTGGAATCAACCTTACAATAAACAGTACAGACACTAGAGTTATGGATGCCTAAAACAGTGATAAAAATATAGTTTTTTTTATGATAATAAAATATAAGTATTTAATTATGATAATAAAATACACATTTTTTATTCATCAAAAAAAAAAACTTACAGTAACCATATTAGTTTTAGATCAGTATGTTTGATGTCTCAACTTTTTGTTCTCACTCACCATATATAAATAATAATTTTAACATTTTAAATGTTACTTTCGACCGTTCAACTTGATGCAGATCACGATAAATAAATATTACTCGATTAATTGCATAGATATTATTACATCAATAATTGAAAAACAATTTACCATTCCAAGGAACACATGTTCATAGAGCGCAAATGCATTGCTTATGTTATTGTGGCGTATTAGTGTCAGATCTATTGGTTGTGTAAAATTTTGCAAGTCAATTAACTTTTTTAAGTTGGCATGTCCATAAGAACTACTCATTCTGTTTCAATATATAAGATGTTTTCAGTAAAATCACACTTTAAAAAAAAATCAACTTTTACATCTTAAAATACAAAATATCATTTTTGGAAAAAAAAAAATAATAAAAAAGTTAAAAAAAAATATTAAATTTTATTTAAAATATTGTCTTGTAATTGACAAAAGTTATTTTAACTATATGCTTTACAATTAAATAAAAAAAATTGCATTAAAATTCGAAAAACATCTTATATTTTGAAACATAAATTGTTCTCTAAAACATCTTACATTTTGAAACAGACGGAGTACTAGTTTCATACAAAGTGTCACCTTTAAATTTAGAAGGTTTGTTGATAGTCGACTCTGCTAGTTTGGTATGTCCATTTACTCTACAAATTAGCATATGCGCTATACTATGAATCTGACATTCCACTAGGATACCATATTTCATGGACTTTAACTACTTTGAATTTTACAGTCCCTTAAGTGGATATAAGGTAGCAAGTTAGCTTTTCTCTAAGAGTCTGAACTGGTGAAATACCACTTTTTCTCCTCCTCTTTTTGCAAGAGTGCAAGGAGTCTTCTTAGGAGTGTTACTTGACCCGAGTTAGTGACCGGATTGATGCTATACATGTGTTTCTACATTCGGGTTAGAAAACATAGCGGACATTTAGTAGTGGCGAGATAAGAGGATTGTCTCGTGCAGGCCCGACCCTAAGGTAAAGGGAAGCATGTGCTTTACGTGCCAAAGATAATATATAACTTATGGGCTTCATTTTGTAGTTTTGTTCAGTTGGTGTAGTGGTTACACGCCCTGTACTATTGACTACAAATGTTGAAATCGGCAACTCAATATGCACTTTAATTATTTAACAATACTTTGTGTCTTTTTGTTACGTGGACTATTAGTGGGGTTAGAAATGTTTAAGAAATTCACATTTTGTTTCCTTCATGTTTAGTGGGCTTAGAAGATGTTTAAGAGATTTACTTTTTTTTTCATATAAAAATTAGAACTAAATATCTTCCAAAATTTGCTTAAATAGTTCTGTTTAAAATTATTTTCATTATATGTAACTTGAAAAGTTTACACAAACAAACATGTGTGGTTGTTAAAACAAAAAAAACGTGTATATATAAAATCTCCTAATTAAATACTTATATTTTATTATCATAAAATAAAAACTATATTTTTATCACCGCTTTAGGCATCCATAACTCTAGCGCTGGCACTGGTCTCGTGTAATCTATTTGTTTTTTATTTGACGTCTTTCTAGTCTGAAAAAATGTGTTTCAAGTATAAATGATATATACGTTTTTCTTTAAATATCTTGTTGGTTCTAATGTGGCTCGGACAATGGCCTATCAACCAATACATCTGAGAAGTGATAGTGAGCCTTGCTCCCAAAAGATGTTATTTTACGGGTATATATAGCCTATGATATTGGACGCCTACTAGTCTTTTGGGAGACAGAGAGACTTGTTACTTGGCTTATTGAGCAATACTGACATGGCTTATCCATGTGTTGCTACAAGATTGGTAGCCGGAAAATTACTCCAATATTAATTAGTTTTAGATTCTTATACAATTTCAGTTCTGAAGATTATTTCTAAAATTTCCAAACTTTTTAGAAAACAATGTGAACCACTTCCTTAGTTCAAGATGGAATTGGGAAATCTAAAACTCAATACTGTTTTTTTTTAACCTAATTTCACCACAAACTCTATATAAAATTCCCGTGGATGGTGACAAATTGTCGCTAGTGGAAGTGAACCACTTTGCACTTTGGTATTTCAGTATGTTATTGTCCACCAAAATCTCAAAAAAGGCCATACGTAGACTTATCCAAAGTTATCATTTTTAATGTCAATATGTTTCATTGTATAAACAAAAATATACAGAATATTCAGATATGGATGATGAAACACATCAACTTTGATCGCTCCCACAGACGCGGAGATTCGCAGATTTGCCTCTTCGCTCCTCTTTTTAAAGGGATCATACTGCTATAAATCGTAGGGAAAGATCATCAAAAGACAAAACAGCTCTTTGTTTTTTTGCTTTTTAACCAAGTCTACAATTACAACAACCATTTGATGTCCCTATGTTGTTTTGGTCATTCTCTTGGGTTTCCTTAGAGACCTCTCTTGTATCTTCGTTACCTTCTTGGCCATCATCGATGTGACTTATTTCTTCGGTTGTTGGCTGGGACTCTATTTCAGCAGAAGCTCCTGCGTTAGAGTTCTCCATGGAAGGGACATTGCCTGGGGTTTGATGGGACCGGTCTTGGGGTACTTTGGGGATAAGAGAGACACGACAAAGAGGACAAGTGATGTGTGAAGTGAGCCAAGTATCAATGCACTCCATGTGAAAAGTGTGCCCACATGCTGAGATTTGTTGAAGCTTCTCACCTTCTTGGTAGTCCCCAAGACACACTGAACATCTATTTTCAAGTCAAAAGTCAAGTGATTATTAATTATACTTTCTTATGTTTTGCCTCTTTAAATCAAAGAAACAAAAAAAGCAAAAAAACAGTATTGTCAGTTTAATGAAGAGCTAATATTCATATTATGAGGCCAATAAATATCTGAGGATAAAAGATTTTTCCAAATCACATTGTCATATTTCGAAAAGTTATACAAACCACAAATTCATAGTCATAGGAATTATTGTAAACACACAATAAACCAAACTTGGACCATTGAGTTCTCCGCCTTTACACATGCCTCCACTTGAATAAGGTTGTGATTTCGCTACGGTCCAATCCAAAAAAAAAAGTGATACTTTTTCTCAGCCTAAGGCAGATAGATATGTTTCAATGCAATTTTGATCCCAAGATGCATCATCCATTTTTATTTTTTGTACCCATCTCTCTCACTTTGGTTTGATTGATATCACTCAACATAGCTTGAAACTTTTCATTATAAAAAAAACTTATTTTTTATGACAAAAAAAAAACCTTAAGATAATTTGTTTGGGGAAAAAAATAATATGAGGACTCACTGTGATGAACCATAAAGTTTTTGAACTTTCTTTTTTGTTCTGGTCAAAAGTTTTGAGCTAAGCCTTAAAAAGATCTGAATCCAGAAAAATAAAGAAGATAATTTCTTTGGGGGAAAAAAAAAAGAATAAGAGAACTCACTGTGGATCCTTGACAGTGAAACTCTCCCCGAAGATAACAATGGGAAGCATCTCTCTCAATTCTTTGCGCAGCCCTATTTCAATCTATTCATAATGGAGCTAACATATCATTACAAAACAAAACCATCAATTGAAACAACCACAAAATGTAAAGAAGAGCAAATTTCAATGAAAGATTTAAGTTTATACCATAGAGAGATTGTTGGTAAGGTCAAAGTTACCACCAGGTCCACCACGCATTCCAAGAGAAGACCAATCAACATCGCCGTTACGTCGACGGAGGTAAATGACGTAGAAGACGAAGAGAACGATGAAAGTGAAACAGATTGGAATAGAGAAGATGAAAGCTTGGTAAAGTTTCATCTTTTGTTCGGCATTCGTAGCATTGTCTGATGGAACCAAAGCTTGGTTTGGATCACTGTAAGAAGACATACTGTTGTAATAACTGACAACACAACTCAATGTGACTTAAGATGTTTTTTTAGTTTTGTGTCTTTGGGTCGGTTTGTCTGAAAAAAAAAACAGAGAATCTCAAGATTCTTGATCGGAGGTGAAGAAATGGTGATAAGATGAAAAAGATAGATAGAGGAAGAGGTGGGAAAGTTTCAGGTGAAGTATTCAGGTGTTTTGCTTTTAGTATTTATTTCTGAACATGTCACAACAAAATTATATTATTATAAATATTATTAATAATGAATTTAAATACAAAATAGGAAATCAACAAATAATGGTAGAAGGAAAATTTGCTTTTCTTAATTTTTTTGGTCAACAGAAAAATTGTTTTTCTTACTATGGGATAATTAATAGGAGTTCTGTCTACACACGGTTAACATGGAAATAAAACGTTAGATAGTTGACTAGAAACTGAGTCAGATATTAAATAGATGTTTTTAATGTTAATTAATTTAACATTACACGAGTATTGACCTACTGGCTACTCACTGGAAAAAATAGACAAATGTTGGGTTGTTTTGTTTTCACTAGATATTACCTATAAGCCCAAAGTCGTGGCTAGAAACTTGTAACTACGGTTCTCTCCATGTAGGAGGAAGGGGGACCAATAACTTCTCCACAAAGGAGGTCAAATCAAAGCATGGATTCGTAAGATTCAAGGGAAAAGGGTGTGGGAGACTCACATAATTAGCCATATATCGCTTTGAAGCATTAGTCCGAGGCCGGAAGGTGGGGTGGTTATCGTAAAAACCTTGTATTGATGTCGCCTCAAGAATTGAAGGGCGTCCTCGACCGATTCTAGCTCTGTATCGGCTCAACAAAACAAGCTTCATCGATTTATTATTTAAAATGAACCTCGGCCTAGGCCATAAAGGAGGGGGTGTCTGGATTTCAGCAAACCACTTAGGGTTTTGCTGTGTGCTGTCGACATCTTTTCCGGACGAGGCACACCTGACGATGTTTGATTGGGAGAGTTCCGGAGAGCTCTCTTTGTCGGTGATAGTGTAACCCGGTGGAGAGTGGAATCGATTCTCGCCAGCCATAAGAGCCGGCGGAGTGAGATGACATGCGCCGGAAGGGTGAGTCCCAAAAACACCTCGAGTGAGGAGTAGATCCGAGGAAAAACCTTTACAGTTGGTTGATTGAGCTTACAGGGAACACCGGCTTCACCATGGTTAGGGCTGATCTTCAGAGGACAGAGGGTGAGGGATCTTCGGGGATTACCCGAGAATATATCAGATCCAGAAGCTTCTCGTCGCAGCTCTAACAGAGATGAGGTTGCGATTTTTGTCGACGGAAACGGTGCCGGAAAAGAGGAGTATCCATGACCGGAATTCCAAATAGAGAAACGAGCAATGAAACAAAAGAGAAGAAAGACGTTAAAACTAAGACAAAGCATAAGCAAACTGAGAGGAAAAAATTTCTGACGCCGACGAGCCATAGCTCCACCACTGTGGAAGAATGGTAAAGAAGATGCTTTCTCGATAGTCGTGTCTGAGAGGTTTTGTTGTTTTTGGTGACCAGGAGTTGTGTGAAATTATGAAGTCTAAGGTCTTGAATGTTTGTAGATTCTAGGGTTGGTTTTTGGTTTTAGATTTTTCAAAAACCCATTTTATTAGCCATTCATGATATTGGGATAATTAGTTTCCTTAAAAATCAAGGAATCTAGAGATTTTTATAGTTTTTGACAATTCTCACACACAAAAAAAAAGTGCTACTTTATCAACTAATACGTGTTACCAATTATTGTTTATAAAAAAATTGTTTATCATTTTTTATCAAATAATGAAATTTAAAACCCATAACAAAATTTAAAACATTATAGGCAAAAAAAACTCTTGAATGGCAATGGTTTTAAGAGTTGTTTTTGGTTTTAGATTCTTCAAAAATCTAATTTATTGCCAATCATGATTTTAGCAAAATTGGATTCCCTAAAAAATAAGAAATCTAGATTTTGATAGTTTTTGCATATTTGTGAAGAGAATCCAAAATCTAACTTATAGAAGTTTTTAGGAGATTTTTGTGATAAATATTTTTTTTCCTTTTCTTTTTTTTGAACGTCTGATATATATATTTTTAATTTTTTACTAAAACCATTAAAACTAAAATCCTATTCTTTGGAGGGTTTTCCACAAGACTTGGCGTAAAAAAAGTTTTCTTTCTATTTTTAATATATTGTTATAGATATCATTTTACCTAAATATCATTTTTTCTATATAAGAGTAAAGTTTTTTCATACTTGTCTGGTACACACAAAAATCTCATCTCCATTTGTCTGCAAATCAAGTTTGGATTTTGCGGTAAGTTCAATCAAACTTCATATAATTTATATTATTTTAGTCTGTGTTTATTGTAAATTTGATTTTTAACAAAAAAATTTTCTTGTAAATTTGATTAAAGCCAAAGTTACAGTGGACATATACTATAATTTAGTTATGTGCGTAATTTATTATAGGTATGGCGAATCGAGGACAATCATCAAATGGCAAAGAGGTATTTTATTTAGTTTATATATATATTTTTAGTGGTGTTCATCCTATCGTAGTACAAAATTAAGTTGACTAATTATGTGTATGTAATAATGTGATTAAAGCCAAAGTTACAGTGGACAGATAGTATGGTTCATTATTTTCTTGAAACATATGAGACTGAGATGGAGCTTATTAAATGGCATACTGGCCCTCTAAAAAAGGAGAGTAAAATGAACATTGATATTAGTTTATGTAATAATGTTTTATTTTTGCAATAAACCTATGTATATTTTCTCAGTATTTTTGTTGGTATTATGAAAATTTTCAAGTTTTTATTTGATTATTAAAATTTAATATCATTTATTTTAATAATTTTCAAACACATATAACCAAAACTAAGATAATATAGAAAACACAAAAAAAGTAAAAAATATATACATATAAAAACCAAAAACTAAACAAGTTACCATTCAAGTTTTTGAAAAACTAAAATTTACAGAAAATCAAAAACCAAAAAAATCAGAAATCAAAAGCCAAAAACCACTAAAACCTACACCAACATTTCAAAAACCAAAAACTAAAAACCAAATATTATTTTAAAAACTATAAACGTTCATGGCCTCAACTCAATAAAAGTTTTCTTTACCTCATTTCACCACAAATATATTAATTTTCCGTGGATAGTGACAAATTGCGACTAATGCAAGTGAACCGCATTACACTTTGGCATTTTAGTATGTTAATGTCCACCAACATCTCCAAAAAGGCGCCATACGTAGACTTATCCAAAGTTATAATTTTTAATGTCAATATGTTTCATTGTATAAACAAAATTATACAGAATATTCAGATATGGATGATGAAACACATCAGCTTTGATCGCTCCCATGGACGCGGAGATTCGCAGATTTGCCTCCTCGCTTTGCTTTTTAGTTTTGTCAATGCATTTTGTACCTTATTGGTACGATCCAAGAGACATTTTTCCCAGATTCTTTTATTTTTTTTTGACATCGTCATTGTCAACTTTAAAAGTCAACTGTTTTTTTCTAAGTTCTTTACAAAATGCTATCTAAGTTTGAAGAATTGTTAGCGCAAGAGGTCCGGTTTTTTTACTCTCAAAGTTGGATGCTTTTTTGAGTTTTTGCATCACAACAATAATTAAGGCGTATGTTGAGTTTCTTCGATCGGTTGCAAAAATTATGAGGCATGGTTAACCAAACAAAATCAGTAAAGACCAATAAATACGAAATAATTAAATAAGATAATGATTTTATTTTTGGTTTTCGGTTCATTTTAGTTAATTCGGCTTTAACAAAACTCTAGTTGAAGTCGACCAAAATTAGTTTACTTTGTTTTGGTTTGTGTTGGATTTAATTTAGTTCAATTTAGTTTTACTTTGGTTCGGTTCAAATTTTTTTCTTAAGAAACAAATTAATTAACATTACACTAACCAAATTCATTGTCATTTGATGATATATATATATATATATATATAAAGTAAATTCAATTATTTAGGCAAAAACACCTTAAATTGTCTTCTCATTTTGGTGATTAGAAAACTCCTGTATCTGTTAAGAATATTAACTTAAGAGTTTAGTAGGTGTTAAATTTAAAATAAATAAAAAAAATAATTAAATAATAGTAAATATCTATACTAGATTACTAATTAGTCATTATCTTATCTTATTTATTTAGTTAATAGCAATGTTCTAAAATACGGTCTGTACGACCGTATATATGGCATATATACTCTATACAATAGAAAACCGTACAATATTTATGATGTACAGTTAATTTGTGCGTTGAACATAATACGGCCGTATATACACCGTTTATACGACGTATAAACGATACCGTATATATATTTTCCGTTTTTTTTTTGTAAAGCCCTTTAACAAAACAACGTAGTTTTATTTTATTATTAAAAATAAGTTAACCTTAAAAAAATAATTAGGAGATTACCTACTTATTTATTTAGCACTTTGGCTTTAAGCCTATCACATTGGTGTTTTGTTGGTTTTTTTTTTCGACTTTGATTTCTTACTATATTTTAAGACATTTTCATTATTTATTCTGGTAATGTTTCAGCTATTTTAGTTTTCATATAAATGATATAAACTTTTCACCCATATCATATTGGTCATATATATATATACATAAAAATTGATTATATATATATATTATATATTTTTTTTCTACAAAAAAATATTCACCGTATAGTCTCCGCATAAGCGGCCGTATATACGTCTATACGCTATATAGTGCCTTACCGTACATCTAGCGTATAACGTATTTTACAACATTGCTAGTGATCTTATTAAACTGGATTATGACCCAACATATAAAATAATTAAGAAAAAAGAATAGAAAAAGGCTCGCATAAAGATTTAAACCCTTGAAACCAAGATCAAATGAATAATTTTTATTTATTTTTGATAATGAAATAAATAATTTTATACCAAATGATCTATCAAAACCATCAAAACTAATACCAAACAACTAATATTTAGAATTTAACTGGGGTCATGTGACCCCCCCATTTCTCTACATGGGTCCGCCCATGGTTGATATCATTACCTTGAATATAGCTCGAAACGAGAAATATGAAAACAAATGAAATATAAGTAGTAGATCTAATGACTAAAAAAAAAAAGATTAAACGGAGAACTGTAATATTAATATGGTCAGCGAAAAGAACTTAAGAAAAAGCACAAGATAGAATGAAACTCTAGTCTTCCATGACATCTGAAAGAACAACTTTGACCTCTTTACACACAAAAACCATAAGCTATGTAGATATGTATCATAACTTAACCCAAATGAAGATAAACAAATTTAGAAAATCAATATCGATATATAAAAAGTATTCATTAATATACTAATCCCATAACATGTGATCTATATAATCTATGTTAAGAATTAATACTTCACCACAAGTGATAGAAAACTATTATATCATGCACGTTTCAAACTATTATACTTTGTTATTGTTGTTTTTCTATATTGGATGTTGGACAGTGCTTTGGTATCAAAGCTCTAATCTATTGAAGCAAACAGGATGATAACATATCCGATAAGTGGACTCCATAAGATTATCTAGCAAAGAAATCAACATTTTCAAAGTGTCAAAACTAACATTACAACTAAAAGAAGCAGCTTCACCATTTTACATACACCTGCAATGAAAGGAAATAAGAGACAATGAGTTGGGTTTTGAATGGATAAATAATAAGATTGATCAGAACACGATCTCATACATAGTAATTAGACTCCATGAGATTATCATAGAACCGATATAAATTTCACCAGAAATGTGTAATAATCCTTTTAACAGTTTATGTTACCCTGCAAACAGACTTATGTTACACCACCGTGAGGTAAGCCACTGTTAGTTTCTGGTCTTTTATCCCCCAACCTTCCTAAGATATAATTCATCCAACATGTAAAACTAAAGCTATCAGATTTTTTGTTCTCTTTGTATCTCAACCATAACATTGTAGGGAGTTTGTACTTACATGTGTATAATTTGCATCTAAAGAGCCACCGCAGAAGCCCTTGCGTGATTCCACTTTTACTTATTACAGGTTCTACAAAGCAATAGAGTAAATCTGGATAAGTTATACACGATCTTTTAATCTGTTTCATATTATTAAAACTTTATAAGAGGATAATGCATTGTGACATTCAGCAACCTAACAAAGAAACCCATTTTGAGATTATTCTTCTAAAGGCTTTGTACGCTGCTGCAACTTTAACTGATATCTCTAATTGACTTAATTATTAAGAATTATTCAGTCACAAATTATGTTTAAAAATTATCATGTCATCCATTTAGACCCACAAATTCACGACTCCAAAACCAAACTATTCATAGGATATAAAAGACGGGAAAGCCAAACATTTAAACAGAGAGAAAGACCACAAAGCATAATAAACTCAGACCCTAAACATTATCCCTCAAGACAAAAGATGTAATATAGCCTCATGTTCTTTCCTCAAAACCCCAAAATAGCATTATACTTCTACTTATATTATCCCTAGTATATTTAATAGATGATAAACTGGAAATTAATAATACTACATATTTTCATTTAATAATTAATATTTAGTATTATATAATTAATTTTGATATTAATTATACAAAATAATATAAAAAAACTATTCCAGTTTCATTTTTGATTTAATGGTTAGGCATTAGACCCACCTTTGATGTACGACTAATGCCTAGCGATTTTTGGAACATGGAGTTTGCGTTCACCATGTTCAGTTACTGACAATTTCAAAAGAGGTTTCAATGAAGAGTGAGGATTTTAAAGTTTGTGTATACTCTATACATTAGTCTATGCATTTCGATGTTACAATTCAAGAGCTTCGTGTTGATAAAATAACAGTGAGGTTTCTAACTTTTGTTGAATTTAAGCGACTCTTGGCTTTGGATTGAGCTCTGTCTCCAAACTTGTAGGTGTCTTTGGGGTCGAAGCAACGGCACCAAACTTGCGGACCAGGATTTTGAAACATGGCAGCAACAGAACGTATAGGGCGATGAAGAAAAATGGAGTTGCTACGAGCCACCCTAGTAACTGAAATAACCAATAACCATAGGAGTCAAATAAAAGACTTTATCTTTCAGATATGAGAATATTGCCAATTTACTATTCGAAATCAGACTTGCAAGTTACCAAAGATAAGATCATATAAGATTAGGCTAGGGTATACAATAAGGGGTTCACCATTTTTTTACTTACCGCATTACCAATGCTTAAAAAGACTTCTTGAGAGGCTTGACCTGTGAAAACCTTCTTTAAAGCATCTGATGTCAAAGGAAAATGAGGTCCACCGGTTACTTTTTCACCGAGTCTTAAGAAAGGCACCACAAGACTTCAATGCAAAAGACATGAAAGCGAAAACAAAATCCAAGTCGGGAAGAAAACTGAAATGCATAGTTTTTTTCGATAAAACTAGTAATTTCAAAAGATTAAAAGGGTCTGTAAAGCATAAAGGTTTACGCTAGTTCTACTGGAGTGGCCATGATATTAGCCAACATTATAGTTGGAGCATGACAAGCAGATCCAAGCAACGCAATAGCTACTCCACATAAAAACACAGGAACACCTATTTAAAAACCAACATCACCTCAAAATAAGATGCATTGCAATCTCAAAATGTAACCATCAGTAAGCATAGGGAAAAAGATAATGGCGAAAAACACGCACCGCATATGGGAAATATCCCCAATGTAATCCCCAATGCAGCAGAGAGAGCAAGCTGCTTTGGCTCAGTACCTCTAAAGAAAACAAAATCAAACTCAAAATCAATACTTGTGAAACAAAGAAAGAGATGCCCAAAAGATCTTTTATGAACTACATGAAGACAAAAGGATAAAGTTGCTGCCTTAACTGTTCTTCTATATATGGTCTCTCTCTAGTGTTTCCAAATTAAGAAACCAATGAGAAGTAAGATGCAAAGGTCAGCTTTTAAGACCAATCAATCATCAAATAGCAAATGAGATCTATCTGATTCCTAATCGAGAAGCAGAAATCAAAGTAACTAAGTAATCCTAATTTCAGATCGATATGATCATAGAAGAGATCAAGAAGACGAACCTACGCAAGATCTGGAGGAGAGGATCGGTGATTTTTTTATTGAACCATGCTTTCAATCTACCTTTTGATAAACCCATTACGATTCTACAAAATCTGAACTCAAATTCTCCAGAAAGTTCACAGATTTATACAGATGAACGTAGATCGGTTTTTTTCTCTTTTGGGTATTTATCCGTAGAGCGTGTTTTACCAAACCAGTTTTAGATTTGGGTATTTTCCAGAAGCGGGTTCGGGTAATCGGGTCACGTATTGAATTTCAAATCAGCATTCCAAATTTCAAGCAAGGCTTTTGGGCAAACTAACCGAATCGAGATTGTCGAATTGAACCGAGATGAAGTTCGGTTTCTTTTGATTTAGGTTTCGAGTGGTTGTTGGGACAGGGTGGAATAAACCATTAGTCATCTTATTTTTAGAGTGGTTTATATTCCGTTGTGGTTTTAATTATTTTTTCTTACAAAAAACAGACCACAATTTGTCTGCAGTTGATCCGCAATAGATTTATAACTTATGAATGGTAAAAAAAACAGGCTAGTCCACAATTGGTTTTGTCTGTCATGTCTACCGCATTCATTCGAAGACAGAGAAAGAAGCCGAGTAACCTGTTTTAAATTTAATTTTGGTTCTGAGTTTGGTTTGGTTAACAAACTTTTTAAATTCTTAATTATCTAAACTTCGTTTTTTGAGATCGAAAATCCACACTTTGTTAGACTGAACATTTCAATTTACTGTTTGGATTACAATTCAATTTTATTTGGTTTTACAGTTTATCAGTTTTATTAAACTAAAACCATATAAATTAATATTTAAATCCGTTTGGTCAGTTTAATTTTTTTAGCTTATACCTTTTTGGTTTTATAAAAAGGTAAAAGCGAAAATTAACGTCAAATTGATAATCGATTTAGTAAACAACATTCGGTGAACAAGAAGTTTTTTTTTATTCCACTAATATATCTATTTATCGTATAATTTTAACATGAATACATGCTATTTATTTTACTTATCCACCCCCTTTACCTCTACATGTCTCTCTGTCTGTGTCAACATGCATAAATTCTGTCCTCTTTCATCCAATCTACATGTCGGAAAGAAGAATAATGCACATGCAATAACGACTTTGAAGATATTACCTTTTTAAAATTACATTAGTTACCTAAAAAGTAATAACCCTGCTGCATAGTTATTTTCCAAAACAATATCTAGATTTGGGTTGGTTCTCAAACAAACCCTTTATAAAAACTGAAACCATATACAGTAAAAACCATTTGCAATTTGGTTCGCTTTGATTTTTTACTCAGTTTTAGTTAAAATTTTGTTTATACTGTAAGTTAAACAAAAACTAAATTTTACATAATATGAGCGTATCTACGTTCTTCTTCAAGTATTTTCTTATAATAAGAATAATATTTTCTATCTTAAATTATATTATCTTTTATTTGGATTTTCTATCTTAAATTTTCACAATAACATTCCAACCTATAAATCAATTAAATGTTATTATTGTGAACTCTATTCCAACATAATGTTATTATGAACTATATCATCTTTCATAGAGTTTTTTTTTCTTTCTCTAACACGTATTTGAATAAAGTTTATAAAGAAATAACATTATATATACTTAAATAAAATATAGCTTAAATCACCAAATATAAAATTAAAACTATTGCAAAAATGACTAAACACTAACTAAACAAATATTATATAAAATTTTAAAAACTACTAGAAAATACCAAACCGAACCAAAACCGAAGGAGTTTTGATGATGGTAACCGAACTAGTTTTCAGGTGAAACCGAAACCAAACCAAATCACTTAATTACCGTTCGTCTTTTTCGGGTGAGGTTAATTTGCACACCTGTAGTTGTAATACCAACTTATAACCTTATCGGTGAAGTTAGGTGAAGGACCACAATTGAGAAAATTTAAATATGTAAATTAGAAAGTCACCACTGCTTAAAGAACACAAGGAGACTCAAATAATTTTTTTTTTTTTTTGAAATATCTCTTATGCTCTTTGCTTTTTTTTTTGAAATATCTCTCAAATAATTTTTGAAGAAAGAAAAGAACAAATATATTAAAAAAAACGTTTTTGGCCTTTTTTAGCTTTGATTTAGTTTTGTATCTAGTTGAATTTGTGCTTGTGATATCCTGGAATGTTAAAAAAATTGTGCCTAATTTATCTATGTGAATTCTTGGCTTCGTGGATTATTGTTTGGTTCTGTATGATTCTTGTTTTTTTTCGTGAGTTGAGATAAACTGTAGCATTTGACTGAGAACTCTTGTGAGATCAAACTTGCTCTTCACTTGCATCACTAAAACATCAATTTCGTTTCGGCACTGCTTTTTCCTAAGGACTTATTCACATACTTACAAAGCCACGGCCTATGTGGCAGGAAAAAATGTTGCATATCAAAAGACCTCTCAAGATGGTGATGATGCAACCAGATTGTCACATATGTTTCTCTCTTATGGCTTTTAATTTTCAGTATTTGGTTTATTTGCAAGAGCTTATAAAACCTTGTCGTCTCTTTTAAGATTTTTTGTGATTATAAACTCATATGACATATAGGCCTGCACTTTGGGAGGCTAAGCGTGGCATTTTCAAAGTTAGGCATGCACCTCTATTGAAGGTATGTGGACTTTCTCTTCTATTTTTTGTTCTCTTTTTAATTTTGACTTATATAGGTCACTGTTTTTGGCAGACATTCATAGAGTAAACTCAAGTAACGTTGGTGACAATGACATTGTAATGACTAATGTTCTATATTGATGCTTTTATGCTAGTTCTTCAAGTAATAGTTTTCTATAGTATTGTTACTATATGGTTATTACTATAACTTGGTATCGTATTGTATTAGCATGAGGAATTGAGCTGGCAATTTGTTTGACTCAAGTGTTAGAGATGAGATGTTAGTGTTAGAGAAATACTTGTTGAGCTCATCATTGGAGAGAAATACAACAAAAAGAAAAATGAACACTAAACAGTCATCAGATAGAAACACCATTGAAAATTAAAGCTACAGAAATATGAATAACATTTGATTCTTTTATTCTTTAAAATTCAGCGTACTTCATATTGTTCATTGATTTGGTTGTTTATTTTATACCACATTGAAGTTTATGACATATATCTTTGTTTTGCATTAACTAAGTTGATTCATCATTGCGATATTTAATTGGTTTACTATGCTAATTTGTCCCACTTATGTTATATATGTTGGATAGATGATAACATAAATTACTTATTTTCATTGTATGTTCTTATAGACGTGAGCTTAGTTTTAATGTTTTTTTGATGAATTGTTATGGTACACAGTTACAACCGAATTGAGATTACAAGAGTAATCAGTATTTGAAATTAGTTTTTTTAACACATGAGCAAAAAAGAGGTTATCATATGTTTGGTGAAATTTGTGTGTTTCTCTTTGATTATTTTATTCTTTTAAAATCTATATATTTCAAATTGTGCATTGATTTGATTTTTTTTCATTAATTTAGTTGTTTTGTTTTAGTTAAATTAATTCGTCACGATATTTCAGTGGTTCTATTGTGCTAATTTGTTGCACTTATGTTAGCTTTTCTTGGTGATAGCATAAATTACTATTTTTTCATTTATTCTTATAGATGTGAGATTAAATATATATTTTTTTTGAGGAATTGTTATGGTAATAAATTACAAAAATGTTGGCAATTTGAGAGCATTTAATCTTTAGAAACTGGTCATTTAACACCTGATCAAGAGATTATATTTTGTTAAATTTATGTGGTTCTATTTGATTTTTATTCTTTCAAAATTAGTATGTTTCAAATTAATTAGGCATTGATTTGGTTGGATTTTTAAAATCAAATAGTAGTTTAGGATATACTGTTTTGTATTGAGTAAGTATATTCATCAGTACAATGTTTAATTGATTATATATTGTGTTAGTTTGTTCCTATTTATGTTTTTTTTTTCTTTTTTCTTTTAGTCATCTCCCTTAATTAGTTCCAACTTATGTTATGTTTAAAAGAAGATAACATAAACTTCTTTTTTCGTACGTTCTTGTAGATTTGATTTTAGTTTTAAGATTTTCTTCTTCTTATGAATTGTTATAATATCATATTATAACCTACGCTGGCATTATAAGAATATTTAGTATGTGATTTGCTGAGTTTTAGTCGACATCTTAAATCTGTCTTTAGTTGGCATTGTTTGTTGGTGTAGGTTTTGGTTTGAGTCTAACCCTTGATTGTTCCGGGCTTGGTAAATACTTTCGGTTTCCTTGTAAAAAACAAACTGGCTTGTTATAATTCGTTTTATATTTTTTCACTATTTTAACCACCACCTTTCTAACTCAATCGTTTTAATCGCCATGTTTAAAATTGTAACCAAGTCGAACCCAATTTTCCGAAATCCAAAACCCAAAATATTAAACCGATTCTCAAACCTAATCCGTATATGTCCCCTTTGGTCTCTCAGTACTATGGCATAGGCACGCCTTTGGTCCGTCTCCACCGTCGCAGAATCTCCTTAAATCGAAAACTATAGAAAAATTCAACCAACACAATCATGCTTCTCGGTGAAAATTGTATCCACGAAACATATTACGAGATTCTCTCCGTGAAAGAAGACGCAAGCTATGAAGAAATCCGAAATAGCTACCGATCTGCGATTCTTCACGCTCATCCAGATAAGCTTTACAACAACACCAGTTCTCGTTGTAGCTCAGATGAAAAGTTTCTGAAGATTCAAAAGGCTTGGGAAGTTTTAAGCGATGTAGAGCTTCGTGTAGTTTATGATAATGATCTTAGATCTTCAAGACATGATTATGGAATCACTGCTGATGAGATTAGTATTGAGGATATGTTAGTTGAGATTAGTGGAGAAGAAGGTGAACAAGTTATTGATCTGTTTTATCAGTGTAGGTGTGGTGATTACTTCACTGTTGATTCTACTGAGGTAGGAACTATGGGGTTTGCATTGTTGAGAGATGGTGACTGTGTTCAAGTTAGGAGATTGGGTGCTTTTGTTGCTTCTGTTGTTCTTCCTTGCGGATCTTGTTCTTTGAAAACTCGAGTTTGGGTTGATTCTGATATGAAGATTCCTCTCCAAGATGATCAATTGTGAGCAATGCTGGTGATATTGGTTGGTTCAGATTCGTAGATTCTGTTACAGGATGATTCTTTACTCATGTCTGGATTGGTTCACAATTGAGGAATCTATATTCAAGGTGATCTCTTAAGACCGGTGTGATCGTGACAGTTTGGTTCTGGCAGGAGGATTTCTGCTTGAGGATGATTATTTGTGACTATGTGGATAGATTTATTTAGGAATAGTATGGCTGGAGATGATTTCTTGTGACCAATGTGATCTTGGTTGGTTCAGATTTGGAAATTCTCTTATTGTAACCTTTGTACTCATTTGTTGAAGAACTTTTCATTCTTCAAGGAACTTAAATTATAGTTGGAAATAAAGGGAAAGAGCCGTTTGATTTTTTAGTTTCAATCCTGTCTCATTTTCAATTTGCTCGAAGCTAAATATTCACTTCACATTGTCTTGTATTTTGCGTTCTTGCAAATATCTGATTCAGAATCTTCTTTAAGCTTCATTGTGCTTTTTTTTTTTTTGCGAATACGAATGTGAATGAGAAGCAGCGATGTAGACTGTGTTCTCAAAAGAATGGTATTTCTTCTTTGCCATCAGAATTTCCCGTCTTCTATTGAATTTGATTTACTGTCGTATTTTCTTGCCTTAACTGATACTTATAGTGAAATTGATTGAGGTTAGATGTAGAGAACCAAGTGGCGGTAGGAATAGATATAGATTACTGCAACTCCAACCTTGGTGTAAGACCTAGATCAGAGTTAATTTTTAGTCATAGTTTCTGGATTCAGTTTTGTTATTAGCATGTATGATTCAAAAGGCTTGGCAGTTGAGGTGTCTCATTGTGTTTTCGTAGAAACTTGTGCGGATTGAGTATATTTTGGTTTAACAATCCACATGTTGTAAGCAATAGATGATAAAGTTGTATATCAGGCTCAATTTGGTTGTCACAACTACTTAAACTTGTGGCAGGGAATTTTTTACGCTGCACAATATGGATGTGACAAAGAACACATTGTTGGTCTATGGTAGGCCAAGGGAGGGGGAGATAGCACACTAGATAGAGCACCATTATCCTTCAGGTATCAATCTTTCTTAGTGTAGACGCATAAAGAACTAAGAAGAAGCTGTGCATACTTCCTATATTGAATCTGTGCTAAGCAAAATTAATATTTTGCTATTTTATTGTTGTATACAATGTCTTACAGATGATGTTATGTAGTCTCATTATTTTTCACTGTTTACCAACACACTGAAGTATATGAATTGAGATAATAAGCAGAAATAGAAAAATCTAGAATAGATTACTTGATCCCATAGGCCTCTAAAGTAGACATAATTTCCTGAGGTCCACCATTTTCTTTGACATAGGAAATGTTAGGACTGTCTTGTGGAACTGCGTCTTCTCTTTTGAAATTTTCTTCACTGCGAAGAAGCTTCTCACTGTCAGATCCAACTACACCTTTTAGAATGATGGTTTTGTGGAGGCCACCCAGCAAGTCTTCATAGTCTGTGTCTCCCTTTTCTCCCAAAAAGAAAACAGTCTTCGACATGTCAATTCCCCACCTTATAGAAAGATACCTACATAAAGCCATCAAGTCGTGTCATTTTCACTGTAGATATCTTGTACTTGCGTATATAGTTGAAAATCTATTTTCACAGTATCTAACCTGAGTGCTTGTATTCTTGATGCACATAGTGGTATAAAATTTAACCTTGTTGCCGCATGCGTATAGACAATGTTGCACCTTAAACCTCGCATTCGAAGCCTCTGCCTAAGGTCATCAACTCTTCGAGTCTGCCATTCACACACATAGACATCAATACTAGTTTCATGAATTTAAGAGAAGTATGTATGCATTAAGACTTAAGCTGTCTTCTTGATGAGAAATATATTATTTGAAAGAGTTACCTTGACTCCTTGTTTCACAGAAATTGCATAGCATCTTGTACTGCATGCACTTTCATACTCTGTGATGTCATCCTTAGTTACAGGTTCTGTACATGCGAGTCTCAGAACGACCGACCTTATACTTTCACCAGGCCATTTGTATTCCACATGAGTTTCATAGTCTGGATCAACCACCATATCTCTCCATGGATAGTAGATCTCACTTCCGCTGTTACAAACTATTGCATCAAAATCTTCCAAATTAATTAGGTTCTTCTGTGTAATTTCCACAACTTCTGGTAAGCTTGAACCTGATGCCAGTACAAAACCTATTTTTCCTTTGCTAGATGTCAAACTTGCAGCTTCCGTCACATTCTTGATGATATCGTCCAAATTTTCTTTGATGTTTCCGTTTTCAACATAGGAATCAACAGCAATCACAAAGAGAATCTGCCTTCTACCAGGGCTGTAGATAACAGATGGGCGACCTTTCATAGAATTCATTTGACTTATGGCATCGATTAGTTTCCTCTGTCTGATACCTGCATCTAGTTCCCCGTTGAGCGTGAAATCTCCTTCTGTGGAGAATCTCAAAGATATGTCATCAACATCCCTTAGAGAATCACTTATGAGCTCTTCTGGAACTTTCATGATGTCGAGACTACTGGTGGGGTGACGGTTTCTGCAGTGTTCAACATGGGATAGGTAGTTACGGCAGTGCTCTGGCCATGAAAAACGGTGGATGTTCTTGAGTCCGTTTTTTCTGCACTCAGTCCAGAGACTTTTGTTAGCTACTAGCTTTAGAAGCGCATCAGAAATGGCTTGTTGATCATGGGGGTCGACTAGGAGACCATTATTTAGTGCCTGAGACGCAACATATGCACTTGTTAATAAGCTTTCTGGGATAAGTGACGTGTGACTATGTCTTTATACAATTAGCTTTGTAATAAGAGATTTGATTACCTTCACGATATCAACAGGCCCACCATTTCTGGTGGCAACAATAGGCAGACCGTAAGCAGCTGCCTGGCATACGCACAACAAATGGTGTGGCATGAAGATCTCTTAGGCTGTGTTGTGTATAGCAAAAAAGTACAATGACATAGTTGCTAGTTACCTCAATGAGCGTGAGACCAAACGGCTCCACCAGAGCTGGATTAATGAAAACCCCCTTGAAGAGAGAAAACCACCTTATCATTATAGTGTTCATGTTGCAAAGAGTGAGGAGCTAAGAGTTCTGGTAAACTGCTAGTGATAACATTTTTTTTGTAAACTCAGGAGAAAGTGCCACAGGTCTAAGCACATTGGAACTAGTAATTGCAGATGCTGCATTATAAAAATCTCGTATGTATGTTCGACTGGAATCAAGGAAGTAGTAAACAGTGAGATTCATAGTGTTTAATAGGATTTTCGTATTAAGTACCTTTGTTTTGGCTGCTAAACGATAAATGTCTGGAACTTGAGATTGTTTGTGATGCTTGGGATAAGCTACTTGGCCATACAAATCGTACTGGTCTATCAGCTTTAGTACATTCATGAGAACAACTGAGCTGCTATTAGGCATCTCTTCGATGTCATCTCGGTTACCAAGTATAAGTACCTGGAACAGCCAGATGGATTAGCAGTATGCCCATTCACAATCTTCATATAAATTTGTGAGTTCACGTGTAATAAATACTGTGATACTTACCAGGTTGGCTAGTTCACGAAGAGGCTGACATTCACCAAAAGCTTTGACCAATGTGGTGACATTTTTCTTGTGATCAGGACGAGACAACGCAAGTATGGTTGGCTTATGAGGATTTGTGAAAAATCGCATTATCTGCAAGTGATAAGTTCATGCAGTTATTTGCTCCATGGATTGAAAGAAGGCTGGAAAAAAACAAGACTGTAAGCTTTGTTGCAGGAGATTGAGTACCTCGGACCATATTGGAGGTACTGGCTTTTTTGTCTGGCTTCGGTCAGGGCCAATTAGCGACTTTAGATCACCATCAGCTTCCTGTGAATCTTGTGTCAAAACATAGCTGAAATCCATGCCTGGTGGTATCACCTGATGCCACAAAGACAGGTCAGATTGGTGAATGACTCTACTTTCACTTCAGTCAATTGCAGTTGTCTACTTGATTATTATTAATTTTGATATGCACATCAGTGTTTTCATTTATTAGATGCTGTGGGAGGCGAAAAAGGAATTATACCACCATTCGTGGCATGTATCGGCCAAGGCAGCTGACTCCACGGCGTCTTCTAACCCTGAGCTTCCTCTCCAGCTTAATATCAAAACCATCATACAGCCCCCACTGTGCCTCAATCTCTTGCCGTGTGCTTGTCACCACCATCTCGGCTGCATCTAAGCTCTGTTCTTCAGCTTCTATTCTCCTCAAGATCTTATATGTTCTGTCAATATCCTCTTTGGTAAGTCTTCCTTGTTGAAGTAACTGCTCAAACTTATTCCTTCCCAAAGAGTGACCAGTTAGTACCATTGGCACATTTAACGCTCCTGCCAAATGTGCAGCTACTTCTCCTGCATCAGCATAATGTCCATGAATTACATAAGGCCATATTGGTTTCCCTCCATTCACTTGCTCTCCCAGAGACCTTGCTATGCTCACTATGTGATTTAGCGCTCCATCAACAAACTCGGGAATATGAGGCCAGAGTGACTCTTTTGGTATGTACCTGCATTTCACAAACATGAGTATAGAGAAACTAACTGTTGCTTTTTCCAAGCAATAAACTTGATAACATAAATTCCAAGGAGTCTTATGTGATAGTACTTTTCCCGAGAACCGCAGGGGATGCGGATAATGTAGGAGCCACAGCTTTCGCCACCTTCTGGAGGGCATGATAACATCTCAACTGGCTCTCCATAGCTGTAGTCAACCTCTGGTGAACTGATCTGCCGTGTTAAGAGATCAACCCTGTGGACACCTTCAGTGTTCGCCAATGCACGAGCAAGCTCAACAACATATTTCACCTAGTCGTCCATTAATAAGACCCTTCAGATTGATAAAAAGTTGAGAAAGCCAGAGACGACATGTGAAGCACTGTAAAATAATTTAAGCTTTACAACGAAGTCTACTAGAAGATTGCTAAATACCTGCCCACCAGTATCAGAGTCTCTTCCAAGCTCCATGTTTTCTCCACGCACGAGTCCATGCATACTGCAGTTACCAAAGTATGGAACCAAATAGAGGCACCTTGTAAGTCCCATGAGCATATTGACAATAACACAAATAAGTCAGAATTAACAACCTCTACTTGCCTGATTAAGACAATGTAAAGCTTTCGACTTGATTTATCATCTTCTGACCAAATTTGCATTTCAGAGCGGATACGGGGCATGTGATCTCGGGGTGGCTCGACAGTCATAACAACATCATTCTTTTCTTTCTCTCCATCAGAAAGCTCAGAAAGAAGATCCTCTTCCGCATCATTGCGGCCTTGTTCGCGTTCAATTCTCCTTTTGGAAAGTCGAATCCCATCATCCCACACAATCTGTGGAAGGAAATCAAAGTACGAAAAAGGATTCAATTCAAAAAACTGAGAACTAACCTTTTCTGTATTTTTTTATGCATAGGCTTTTAAAGGGATGCAAAGGTGAAAAGGTTGAATCAAACCTGCTTTTTCTTTCGTGCAAGATGCCAAATACGCCAGCATATATTTTCAAGCCTGTTACTGCGCTCACGCGTATTCCTTGTTGCTATCACCTGCCACAAGAAGTGAAAGATCCCTCCACCATCACTTGCGGGTATTTGAATTTTATGTGTAACTCATTTTGGGTTTTGGAAAGTGGGAGATGGCTAGAAGCCTAGAACATCTTCCAAAACTCTGATCACTTCCATACTTATTGGAGATTATGTGGAACAATATTCTCTCTGTATCTTTTTGTATATATATCATTGATATAAGGATACAGATTGAGAGAATCAAACCTTAATCCATGTTTTATACAGGTCAGACTCATCGAAACTGTTGACAACCTCTTCCACAAAGTATTTGATGGGACTAAACACCTTCTCTTGATGATCCTTGGTGTTCATATCTCCAAACACCTTCTCTTGATGATCCTTTCTATTCATATCTCCAAGCTTCTGGACGATCTTAGAGTTACTCTCAAACCTCTTTGTGTTGCTAGCTCCAACATCAAGAATAGCTTCCAGATAACTATTGATCCACTCATTTCTTGCCATCTCTACACTGAAAAATCCTTTTGACAAAAAAATTCTATAAACACAACAATAGAGAGAAGGAACAAATTCGATTTTTAGGCACTTTACATACCAAATCTCCTTCAGTAAGAGTGGAGAGATATGTCTAGTCTTGGATATTAACTTAGCTTTGCCATTTTATAATCAATCTCATACAAAAGGTCCCTCCTTTTTCATTTTTATTTTCCTGATATTTTAATATCAGAATTTTGTTTAAGTCTGGTGTGGTTCTTGTTCTCTATATTATCTCTCAGACAAGCTTAACAACTTCATGTATAGCCGTTAAACTCTGGAAAGACAAATATTCTGTCCTAATCTCAAAGAGAATCTTCTTTTTAGTAAGTTTATTTATTGCATTATCAGATTCCTCTAGTGGAATAAGAATCACCCATTTCTTTTTTCAAGTTTCTCTGTTTTTTGTTTTATAGAGATAGAGAATAATGAGTGGTACATAGCTTTTTCTCCATTTGTTCACATTAGACTTGTTTCTATTGCCTCATGTTTTTAGGACTCTGTTTTGGATATCTCTCTCTCTGAACTTCAACGTCTTTGTTTGGGACCAAAACCTTTAAATACTAAACCCGATTAAACACTGTTTTTAGACGTCGGTGACCAAGTTTGTTTTAGTTAGAACTTAGAAGTATTAAGTATAATTTGGATTGAGAAAGATGGGTTTAATATTAATGATTTATATTGTTGTTTTATTTGAAGGTAGAGAGACGTGAAGAAAAAGGATTTAAAGTCGTACGAGTATGTTCTTAGCTCTGTTTTGGCATGTGGGCTAATGGAACAGAGCATATTCCAAGCTTTCACAAATTTGATACCTTTAAGCCACTTCAATTCCTAAAAGTAATGTGAAGGGTTTCTATAGTTGAAGAAAAATTTGAGGAAATGGTAATATTAACTGAAATTTGAGGAACTCTGCATAAATCATGTTGATACTCATTTTCACAATAATTCATCCACCCGTTATAATTTTTTTTTTCCGAATGTTATTAGCGTCAATTCTATGAAAAAACTGTAGTATAGCAATAAATATGAAATATATCTATATTGGTCGAATAAACGACAAATGGAAAAATCATGGATATTTTTTTCGTTTTAGCTGCCCAATATGTCATTGTTCTTCTTTTATTATGATGTAGCCAAATATTCTCCTTAATTCATTTTTTTCTTTCTTTCAAATTCTCTAGAATAAACTAAAATAAGAAATAATGTGTAGAATGAGCGCCTCTTTCTTTTTTTTAATAAAAACTAGAGTTTTAACCCGGGTATGCCCGGGCTATTGCAAATTTTATAAACATCACAAATATTTGATAACAATAATTATAAAACCATAGTTGGCTCGGATGATCAACAAAAGTGAGCAGTTGGCCAAATGCTCTAGGTTTAGGAGTTTTTTCTCTTCATTCTTGATTATCTAAATCAAATTCTATGGCGGACCACTTAGTCCATCTCATTAGATTTTATGTTAGATCTATTGGTTGTTTTACTCCGGTGTGCCTTGTTATACCACCTCAAGTTTGAATATAATATAATAGTTATTTGTCAAAATAAAAAAAAAATATGAACATTTAATTTTTCGTTTTCATCCTGCATTCGCTCGAATAATTGTGATAGGAAAGATGGGTGTCCAAGTTCTTCTATAGATGAAGAGGAAGAAAGATGGGCTGAAGAGTCATCCATTTTTTACTTAAACTAATTAGACCTCTACCTACATGAATACAATAAAATCCAAAAATTCCAATAGCTATTGCCATTTTAGTAAAATATTGACTTTACTTGAATTCAATAGCCCAAGTGGTACTACTTTTTAATTTAAACTATTGTTTTTTTTTATATAGATATAATCAATGCTTTGGATATTTTTTGTATTATCAATTGTTTAAGTTAAACCTTATCTACAATTATTTTCCTGTTATTATACTAGAATCACCTCAAACTTTAAAACAATTGTTAGAGTAACTCTCTAGAAATGGGCTAACTAGAATGACCCTAATCTTTGTCAAAATACAATTAAACCAAATTGAATCCTAATATTCACAAAAATGTCATTTTCATTTAAAATAGGAGAAAAGAGAAATTACAATTTTAAAAACTTATAAAATAAAACTGAAAATTTAAAAAATATATATCTGATTCATTTTTGGAAAGAAATATTAATAACTCACGTTTTTTTAATATCAAGCAAAGAAAAAAAATTCCATCGAACAACAAACCATGAAACCCTATTGTGAAAAATAGATAAAGTTGTTATGATGTTGGCGAATCCTCGAAGGCAAGTAATTTTACCGGTGAAGAAGCAACGTAGGATGAGCAAGCTACAAATTTGCGAGTTCGGTTGATACTTACGAGTATTTTACATACGCAAATGTTAATGTGGAACAAAATATGGTGTTGCCCCATGTATTGGATAATATATATCATGGAAACAACCAACGAAGAATCATATCATGGTAGTGTTTTTCAAGCTTTTGGAGCCGCCAATAAATCCCTTTATGATGGGTGTGCTGAAATAATTTTTCAGTTATATATGGCTTCAGTATGATGAAAAGCAAAAACCGATTACAATTTGGCACAGACATGTGTGGATAAGTTATCACCAACTTTCAAAACTATTTTGCCCAAGCCAAATAAAGCTCCAGCATCATACTATGAGACGAAGAAGTTGACACGGGCGATGGAGTTACCTGTATATAAAATTGATGTTTGTGAAGATAATTGCATGCTCTTTTGGAAGGCGAAAGTTGAAATTGAAAAACATGAATCTTAGTTGATGTATAAAAGAACACCATGCAAAAAATTGACGATGAAATTGGCCTTTTTTACCATATCAACGCCAAAAGATCTTATAACTTCTTTCTTAGCTTAGTACTCATTAGTAGTACACTTTGCACCAATGCATGTCTACGTTATTTTGCCTATCGTTCATTAAGTACAAGGAAGGCCCACGAATCTATAACATATGCACTTATGCCTGTCATCGTTTCCTCGCTTATAGTCTCTACACTTGCAATTGGTAACAGTTTTAGTCCAGTTTCTTGAAAATATTGTAGTCCTTTGCATTTCACCCAAACACAATGTAGCACCGTTAGCCCCACATGTTCCGTTTTCTGCAATTGCAATTGGACATAGTTTCTTTTTCACCTGTCCTGTTTTGAATTAAAATAAAAATTGTAGAAAAGATTTTTTTTAAACAATTGATCATACAAAGAGTTTTAAATCTTTACTTTTAAACACCACCTTTTCTGATAGAAATAGTCAATGTTTTCATATAATAATATATTAAAATCTAAATAAGAAATATATATTACCTTCAACATAATCTACAACGGGAAAGAAGAGAAAACAAAAAAACTATTAACGAAATAATAAATCTCATTATTCAAAAGTTTTAACTAAAAAGTTGTGTGCCTTACTTGCAAGAAACATGTTGTCTTCTTAATAAATATACTTCTACCAGAAAAGATGGAGTTTAAAAGTAAAGATTTTCATTTTTTTGGTTTGATCAATTGTTTAAATAAAATCTTATCTAACAATTGTTTTTTTTTTAATTCAAAACAAGACAGGTGAAAAAGAAACCATGTACAATTGCAATTACTGGAGCCGGAAAATGTGGGCCTAACGGAGTTAGGTCGTGTTTGGACGAAACGCAACGGACTAAAGATTTTTCAAAAAACTTGACCAAAATTGTTACCAATTGCAAGTGTACAAACTATTACAATGTACTAGGAAAACAGGACAGGCATAAGTGTTCATGTTATAGATCCGTGGGACGTCCTTGTACTAATGGATGATAGGCAAAACAATGTAGACATGCATTGGTGCTAAATTTACTAATGAGTACTAGAAAGAAGTTATAAGATATTTTGGCGTTGATATGACCATCAGTTTATTTTAAAAGAAATATTTGTTTGTTTTTTCTTGTAATAACTAAATAAATTCATGAGAAGTCTCTTTAGTTAAGTAGTTTACAGCCCATGCATGCGTCATTTTTACCGGAGTTCAACTCCAGTAGATCGTGTTTCCCCGTGAAATATGAGTTTGGCTATGGATTGGACATTATCTAATCTAAAAAAGAAAACTAAATAAATTCTGCTCAAATTTTCAGTTCATTTGAGGTAAAATATTTGACGACAAAAAAAAAAACTAAACCTATTTTATCATCTTATAATGAAACTAGTTTCTTTTTAAAATAACCTTACTTCTTTTGCTTTAATGAATGAGCATTATTCTACACATAAACTTACATGCAGGACCATATTGTCTTTTGGTTTAATTATTACTTTTATCCATGCATTGGTTACATGATTGGAAAGCTTAAAGATGCGTTGAGTTCTGACAGAAGGAATTAGAAAATCTCTAATAAGAGCTTAAACCAACAGAACCGAGGTTTCCGAAAGCACATTGAGTTTCTGAAATGAGGGTAGGAAGAAGCTTCTTTATACATTAACATAAAATTTTGGATATAGTTTTAAACGTTAACACATTACACAAATATATTGGCCGAAACTCTGCTATTAGTCTTGATCTATTTTTTTTGGGAATCAAACAAATGTTTATCTCATTCAGACTTTTATCAAACTCTCCAGATAAAGGAAAGTCACTGACAAGTTGTACTAAATCTTGCTTAAGTACATCCAATAAATTGCTTAAGTAATTTTGGACCCTTAAAATTGTTTTTTATGTTTTTTACTAAAATATTTTTTTAAACCACTAAATATTTTTAAATGAGTAATATTTTTGTAAATTTTATAGTAAAAATAAAAATATATACATATAAAAACAAAATTTGGGCCCCTTCCAATCTAATTTTTTAAAATATTTCAGTTTTTTTATATATAAAAATATTTAAGTTTTTGTATATAAAAAATATAAAAAATCAGGCCCTTTAATTATTAAGATACGGAATTAGGCCCCGGGGCCGTCGCCCCTCTCGCCTCCTATCTAAGCCGGCCCTGGATCCTAACTCCTTTGCTGGAAATACTGCAAAGAGACATGTCTAACTTCAATTTCCGAAGATCTACGAGTGAGTTCTACATTATTTTCTTCAGGAAAAATAAGCTTAACTTCATGCCATGAAGAGCTCACTAAAGTAGTTTGTGGTAATATCTTCTATACATTCTTCTGTTTCAATCCACTGGCCCACAAGATTTTGTGATTTTATGAATTAGTAGGTTTAATGGGTTTTCTGATTTTATTTATGTTAGTAGTCTATGTTTCTTTTAGCATTATGAATAGATATATATATATATATATATTATTATGGTGGGAAAGTGCTAAATCTATACCTAAACTTTTGGAAAAAAAAACAATGTTTGAGTAGATTCACCCAGGTCTGGATTCACCTATCAATATCATAAAACAACATCAACAAAAAAAACAATGTAAAAACCGTTCAAAACCGCACCAATAAGTAATTTATATGCTTTTGTATTTCTTTCTAGAATTTATAAATTTTACCACTTGAAAAATTATTACATCTAGCAATGATATGAATCGAACTATAGGTAGGTGTTCACCCATACTTAGGAGACGCCGATAAAATTGTTATTAATGTAGTTCAATTCTATCATTTGAGATAAGAATATTTGCAAAAGAAAAAAAGAGAGTATATTTGCAATATATATATATTGAAATAAAAATAAAAATAAAAATAAATATGAGAAAAAAACTTATTTATAATTGGTTATTAATTCGATTAAAAGTTGGCTTTCTTACTAACCACATCTTTTCGCTTCCATAAAACTTTTGCGTATTTATATTAACACATTCAAGTAAAATTTATTACATATCTTCAATTCGTACAACACACAAAAAAAAAACATGTTGACTTTATCAAGAATAATATATCCATATAAACCACCACTCTTTTCGATCTCATTGACTTTGTCGTACCACATTTTCTTTCTAATTTTAGTTTTAATTATCTATATTTTCTCTTATTTAAGAAAAAAAAATATTATTAGTGTGTGTGTGTGTTAAGTATATTTACTAAGAAAATAACAAGTTTCTTGCAAGTAAAATACAAAATATTTTACTAAAAATTTGGAATAGTGAAAAATGCTACTTCGTTTATCGTTTTCTGTTTGTGTATCTTTCTCGTTATAAACTATGTTAAAGGTCATATATTATTTTCGTTTAGATTTTAATACTTTATTCATGAACTATGAAAACATTAATTATTTCTATTAGAAAACTTGGTGTTAAAAAAAAATACATTTTTCATATTTTTGCATAATTCATTGTTGAACTTACATCTTTCTACAAATTTTTTTTATTGATTGAATATAGGACAACCCAAAAAGAGACCATGTCTAATTGGAATGCAGTTCAATGGAATATGTGGCACTAACGGAGCTAAGTGAGACAGAATATAAACAGATTTACCAAAAAGGAACGTGAAAGTATTATTCGTTGCGAGTGTCTTGATCACGGTTCGGCAGCTAAGAAGGCCGTTCATTTTTGCTCATGTGAAATACCTGTGAACGCGCACCATTCTTGTAAATGAACATGTAATTTACAACATGTATTCGTGCTAAGTTTACTAATAAGTAATAATAAAACTAGTTTTTTTTTTTTTTTTTTACTATATATATAACCTCCAATTTTTAGAGTGTTTTATCTTTTGACTAACCTCTTAGTGGGTTGATTCAAGATGCAATGGAAAAAATTGCAGTGGTGTTAGGAACCGTTGTTCAAATATATTTGGCCTGAAGAATTTGATCTCAAATAGGGTTTAGCTCCTTGCTCCAAAACATGCTGTGTGACTTAAAACTATGATGCTATGTTTAAAGCTCTTTTTGTCTTTCTTAGTTGCAAATGCGAGACCTGTTAAATCTTTATGATGGAAAAATTCTTTTAGTGGCCGGCTATGGAACAAAAATGTCTAAATGCATTCAGTACTAGAAAGTTCAAAATTCAGCAGGAATTAAATGGGGAAATAAGGGTTTTAGAAAAATTATTTGACAGATCATTCTTGGTGAAAATGAATCATCTCTCTTTACATGCATTGATCATTCCTACCACTTCTCCAAAACTCATAGTATCAGTATTTAATGCAACATTCATAGAAGACAAATGAGCCTCATACTTTTTTGGAAGACACCTCAGAAATTTTTTGACAAGTTTCTTATCTTTGTATTTCTTACCAAGGACACTTGCTTCACTAGCAATGACACTTATCTTGTCACTGAAAGCAGTTATTTGTTCATCTTCTTCCATACAAAGATTTTCAAACTTAGATGCAAGTGCATCCAATCAACTTCTTCTAACACTAGTAGTACCTTCATAGTAGAGTTGTAGAGTATCACAAACCTCCTTACCTGTACAACAATCCTGCACCTGCTTAAATTGATCACTTTTGAGTGAATTGAAAATTGCAGATATAGCTCTAGAATTCATTTTGGACAATCTATTCTCCTCATCGGTCCAAAGTTCTTTCTCTTATGGAACATCCTTACCATCATCATTCTTAAGCAACTGGTTCTTTCCAACCACACTCAACAGCCATCTTTGCATCCTCATCTAAACTTCAGATAGCATACACATCTTCACCTTCCAGTGCCAATAGTATGTATCCTCCAACATGATGTGCTTTTGGACAGTGACCAACTCTCGTGTTGAGTCCAGCCTTTGTCACAGGATCCTCACATGTTGTTGAGTAAACAAAACTCGGTTCAGATGCATGCTCTGACACCAAATGTAATTGTAGATGATCCTCAATAACACAAGAATATTCAAAACACAATAACATTTTGTTCTCAACTTTATTAGAAATCCTCAAGATGATTACACACACTCTTGATGGTTTTACACAAGTTTAAGATCTACCCATCTTTACCTATGACCAACTATTTATAACCTCGTGATCGAGTAACCCAATACTCTCTCTCAAACACAAAAAAGCTAAAATTTTTACTTTCTCTTTTCAATGCAGTTAACCCTAAAATTCAGACATTGACTCCTATTTATACTGAAATGATCAAGTCTGATTCTAGGTTAACGTGACTTGATTAATTCGGATGCCTTCAAATCTTCAAGATATTCTATGCATATCTTCACTTTTCAAAACTACTCGATCCTCTACATCTCGAGCCTCTATGAGTTGTTAACTGATCCACGTCAATAAAACTAACTCGCTAAAACCAACTCATCTTCAAGTCTTCATATGAAATTCGGCTTCACTTTGAGATAAGGCCCATATCCAGGGGCGGACCCATGTAGAAAGGAGTGGGTCAGCTGACCCCACAAAAAAAAAAAAAAAAAAAATTTGTCTATATAATTTTTTTTTTGGTTGAAAATCAACTTTGAACCCATGAAATTTTAGGTTTTTTTAGCTCATTTACCTTTTGAACCCATTAACTTACTTTTAAAAAAATTCCAGCAATTACAAGACCCGAAGCCCATTTTGTTTTTGACCCCGGTAAAAAAAATTTCTGGGTCTGCCACTGCCCATATCTTTGTATCAGCTCTTGAACCGTAGTTCTTGTATTACACATAGAACTTTTGTGTCACACACGCAAATCTTTTGTTGCACACGATTAGCTTGTTCGTTCACATATAAAACTATGGTAAGAGTCTATGAGAAACTTCAAATCTATAAAATATCATAAATTCCTTCCCTGATAATAGGATGAAAAATACATGCAATCAAACTCCAATTTTCAGAGTGTTATATATTTTGACTCAAAACTATGATTGGGTTGATTCATGATGTAATAGAATAGAAATGCAATGGTGGTAGGAACAGCTGTTAAAATATATTTGGCTTTGGTAATTAGACTTTAAATAGGGTTTGGCTCCTAGCTCCAAAATATGTTGTATGACTTAAAACTATGATGCTATGTTTAAAGCTTTCTGTTTTCTTTCTTAGTTCACTACAAGAAAACAGTTGGAATCCCGACCACCATTTTTGACTAACGAATGTGGTCGGAAATTTTCTAACCAAATTTTGATGAGTTTTTAATTCAATTTTTTGACCAATTTTCGACAAATTTGTAAGAAACGCTACAAAATAATATATATTTTTGTATTTCAATGTTAGAAAATGTCAAAAATCATACATAAATTCTTAATAAAATTTTGTAATTAAAAATTTATTATGTATTTTCTGTTTATACAAAATAAGTCTTACCATTTAGAAAATTAGGGGAATATATTAATTTTTACCCAATTTACTCCTTTTTGAGTATTAATTAAATTTAGATTGTGTTTGATTTAATCACCAATATTAATTTAGGAAAATTTGGATTATATTTACTCACAAATTTGAATTTAGGAAAATCTGAATTCAGAAAATATACTGATTGTTAATAGGATTTTACAGTTACAATTATGCTGATTGTTATAAATGAATATTCCTTTCGTATAAGATTTGATTAAAAAAGTTCCAAAAATGAGGTTCTAAGTAATATATTATGTTTCTATATATTAACCGGGTCGAAATCGACCAATGAAATTAAGAATAAAGGATCTGCGTCCTTATATTCCGGATTCGAATATCTTATTCAATATCCGAGTAATGTTAGTCCATACTATAGCTAACATAAAATGCATCTTCAAGCATAACTTAAAACTGGGAAAAGTTTCCGTAATTGATTTAATTTGATTAAAACTAGCATTTCTTACTAACCACATATTTTCACTACAATCAATCAAACTTTTCGTATTTATATTATAATATTCAACTAAAAGTTTCTAAATATCATCAACTTTTACTATATGCACAAAAATATTAAAAATAAACAATATAATTAAACTTTATCAAAAATCATTTATCTACATATAAATCACCAATTGTTTCGATCTCATTGACTTTGACCTACCACATTTTCTTTCTATTTTAGGTTTACCTATATTTGTTTCTCTAATATTACTATGTCTTAATTATATATACTAAGAAAACAACAAGTTTATTGCAAATAAGGTACAACATTTTATTAAAAATTTTGAATCATGAGACATGCTACTTCGTTTATTGTTTTCTGTTTTTACATGTTTCTCCATAATGTTAAAGATAATATATTATTTCCATTTAGATTTTAATACTTTATTTTTGAACTAAGAAAAAGTTGACTATTTCTATCAAAAACGTGGTGTTAAAAATTAAGCTTTTCATTTTTTGTATAATTTGTAACTTAAACCTTTTTACATTTTTTTTATTGATTGAAAACAGGACAAGTGAAAAATAAATTATGTCAAATTGCAATGTTCTCCATCGGAAAATGTGGGGCTAACGGTGCTAAGTTGTGTTTTGGTGAAATGCAAAATGCTACACAGTGGCGCAAAAAGGCAACTAAAGCTGCTACTGGTTGTAAGTGTTATCCCATTCCCCCTGATCATCTTTGCGGATGTTGGGTACCCTCGAACACGTTGTATCGTGGTTGTTAATGAACATGCATCCGGGCTAAGTTTATTAATAGGTCTGGACGTTTGGGTACCCGATCGGGTTCAGGTCAGGTATTTCAGATTTTTTAGATTTTTGGATATAGAGGTATAGATCCGATCGGGTATTTTTACATTTTAGATCGGATTCGGGTAAACACCCATGGGGTGTGGGTGTTTTCGGGTAATACCCAAAACCTGAAATAGATATCGGATTTGGATCGGATATGGGTGTTTTCATCCGAAACAAAGAAAAAACTTTGAAATCAGTCCGAATGCAATTAAGAAAAAGTAGAAATCAATCCCAATTCATTAAACAAACTGATTGTAGATACTAGACATAGTCAAAGAGTACCAAAAGGCAAACATTAACAAACATAACAGATTGTAATCATTCATAAAAAAGCCAAAGTTCTCATGAAATCATAAAGGTAAGACCATTGCACAGATCTAATAGGAGGTATCTTATGTAGGTTCTTATTTAGTATCGGGTAGTTTGGGTAACTTCAGAAATCTTCGGGTATGTTCGATCGGGTACGGGTACCCGATCTCCAAGAATCTTCTATCCGATCGGGTATTTTGGTGCACCCGAACTTAACTGCCTACTTCGGGTCGGGTTCGGGTTTAGGTATCGGGTGCGGGTTTTTTGTCCAGACCTATTTAGTAATAAGTAATAACTAAGAGAGAAATTCTTAGATCTTTTTCGCGATGTTATAAACTGTTTTTATTACCCCCTTCATTTACCACCATTCTCAAACTGTTGTATTGCTTTTTCTATGTGGTTTTCTGATTATTATTTTTTGGTCAACTAGATTATATTAAGTTAAATTGTATTTGGTTATACATTTTTATTGGGGAAATTTCAATAATATCATTCTTGGAATACCAATTTTTAGAAATACCACTTTTTGTGGCTATTTTCAATAATAGCACTTCCTTCATGTGATATTGAACAATTTTTTATTACTTGATTTATTTGATTTAAAACAATTATGACTGGAAGAAAAACGAAAAAAAAATTTATGAAAAATTTCCAACCAATTTTGTCTATTTTTAATTCATTTTTGACCAATTTTCGAAGAATTTTTAAGAAAGACTACAAAATATATATTTTTGTTTTTAAATTTTAGAAAATGTCAAAATTCACGCATAAAGTTTTAATAAAAAATTTTAAGTAAGTATTTTCTGTTTATACTACAAAATAGGTCTTATCATTTAGCTAATTAGGAAAAAATATTAACTTTGACCCAATTTACTCCTTTTTTCAATTTTGTGATGAAAAAGAACATGCCTTAATTTTTTTATTTCTACATCAATATTTGTTTTCTTCTTTTCCCACAAGCTCAGCAAAAATTACTCAGACTAGGCCAGTTACGGATCCAGATATCCGGATGTTTTTAAGATATCCGGATCCATATCCGTATCCGGTGAATCCGTGATTTCATTATCTGGATTCGGATCCGTAAACTCCGGATATCTTTTAGAAAAACGGATATCCGGATCTGTTTTTTTTTTAATAATTAAATATATTATTTTAATTTTTTTTGCCGGATCCGGATATTCGGAGTCGGATATCAGTACCTAAAAAACTTTTATTTTTTTGGGCCAAATCTGAATAAAAATCTTAAAATTTTTTTTTTTTTTTTGCCGGATCCGAATATCTGGTCCAGAATTTTCTCATTATCCGTATCCATATCCGGTGGATTCAAAAATTTATTATCCGAATTCATTCTATCCAGATATCTGGTTTTTCGGATCCGGATATCCGCCGGATCGAGATATCCTCCGAGACCACACTCCAAAAATTAATTTTGATCACATCCATTTTTCTCAATTTCTTGGAAATTACAATTCGACCCTCTCGAACCTTCTTTCTTTCTTCTTCTTCTTCTTCTTCTTCTTCTTCTTCTCAAATTTCAATTATTTAGAAAAACAAAGCTCCGATTCTCTGTTCATCTTCTTCTCAACGCTTTAGGGTTTCGTCATTCTTCCTATTCGAAGATTAGCTTCCATGTCTGGGAACTCCAATTGCACCGTTTACATAGGTAACTTCCTATTCAAAAATCTCCATTAATGTAAAAAAAAATCAGTACATAGATTCTTAAAATTTCTTCGAAAAAATTGAAATCAAATCTTGGGGAAATGATTATTCAAAAACAGGAAACGTAGACGAAAGAGTAAGCGATAGGGTTTTGTATGATATAATGATTCAAGCTGGTAGAGTAATGGATCTACACATTCCTCGTGATAAAGAAACTGATAAACCTAAAGGCTTTGCATTTGCTGAATATGAATCTGAAGAAATCGCTGATTACGCCGTTAAGCTTTTCTCCGGTCTTGTTTCTCTCTACAATAGAACTTTGAAATTCGCTGTGAGTCGTCTCTATCTCTTTTAATCTCTGAGTGATTTTGAATTCTTGATTTTGTGATTATGAATTCTTGATATTGTGGTTGTTGATTTTTGTTTGGTGGAATTAGATATCTGGACAGGATAAATCACCGGCGAATTCGTTATTTGCTGCAAATTCCGGTCATAGATCGAGACCACAGACTTTGGCTTTCGAGTATTCAGATAGAGCTTATCATCAGAATTCAGAGAGATTCTCTTCACAATTGATTTCTCCACCTTCTCTTTTGGATTACTCTCAAGGTTTGTTGTTTTGTTTTACTTTATCCTTCTTGATTCATCGAACAAACTAAAAGATTGAATGGTTTCTTAGAAATGAAAACTTAAAAGCACTGACACAAGTAAGCCAAAATGTAGAAGATAGACTGTAATCCTACAAAACTTTGCAGTTTCAATGTATCATTCGTCGTTAGTTTGGCATATGAGTTATGAGAATTTAGCTGCTTCTTTGCAAATTTAACATAGATTACAAAATCAAGAACCTTCTAACTCGTCTTTTTAAGTATGAAATTAATGAACTTTGGTTTGTTTTCTGTTTTTGCAGAGCCACCTCCACCAGGAGTATCTATGCACTCTAATGGAGCAAGTTTGGAGTACAGTAGAAAGGTTCTTGGTTCAGCACTAGATATTAACAATTCAAGACCACGTCGCTACTAAACTAGCGACGAATCACTTTCTTTTCTTATTGTTAGAATGATTATTGATAATCGATATCGAGATGAAGAAATCATGATTGTCATATTGTCAAAGAGAACCACATCAAGTAGAACTGTTGTAAACTTTTTATTCCTTACAGAGATTTCTGTATTGTTTGGTACAAATTTTAACTGTTACATTTTGGATTATTGCCAATGATAATACAAAACCGAGTCTCAAATGGATTTAGCCGCTGCTTATTGGAGGTATGATGGCTAACTCATCTCTGTGATTAACAATGGCGGAATCGGTTGTATATTCTTCGTTCAAAGCAAGAACGACACAGCTACGAACCTCTTCTAAGCTTGGAAACTTGAGTACTAACTTATCCATACATTTATGTGTTGTACTACCTGATGGCATCTTCAATATTAGACCAGGCACACATGTGAGCTCACGAGCGCTAGCGAATAACAACACTTTGATCTCAACTGATGTAGTGTCATCACTTTCAATCTTTGTGACCTCTTTATCCATGGCTAAAGACAAACCTAAAGCACTGAAAACACATAAGAGCAACAATCTAAGACTTTTGCTTTGTAGAAGAAACACAAAGACATGCCTACAGAGTAATGAAACAAGATTGCACGAATTCCAACTAGTTCAACTGAAAATTTAAGAATTAAGATTACAGATTCTTCTCTCGTTTTCTCTACTAAATTTACTTTCTTAGCATTAATAAGATTCATGAATAAGATTGGCATAGTCATGTGGACATGTTGTGTTTTCAAACCAAAATATGTCATCTCTGTTAGTCACTGACGACTATTTTTGTGGTTAGCCTTCTAACTATGTCATCTCAAACTCTTAATATTACTAAAATGCCCATTCCATGACTTTCTCTGTCTTTTACTATGATATTGATCAACACAGTATTCTAAGAAACCTTTGTTCCACTCAAAAAATATCTATATTTTAAATTTAATATTATTAAATTTTAACAAATATTATGGTGTTAATTAAACTGCATATGATGGATCATGCATTGAATGGCGAACTACCTCCAAGCATACTCCTTATAACAGTCGATTGTGAATTCCGAAAATCAATTAATTATTTAAGAACCAACGAATTCAATGTGTATTTGGTTAAATATGAAAATGAAGGAAACTTTGGCAATGTTGCTTCGCATCTTCTATGAAATTGGAAAGATTTCTAAGAGAAGATAGATAATTGATTTGGTATGGTAATAATCTTCTTAGCTATATATAATAAGCATGGTATTTCTGTAGCAATGCACATGGATACTTGGCGGGAGCATCAGATGATTTATTATAATGGTTTTCTGCAAGACTTGCAAGTGATCATACTAACATGAGTATATTGGCAAAACAGCACATTGAGATACGTTTTGTGAAGATCCTAACTAAGAAATCTATTTATGTAGTTTCTTTCTTGACTTTATACAGTTTATTAAGCAAATTTGAACCTTTGTTTTTGCATTTGAAATTATGAGATTATGCTGACTTTAATATGGTTGGTTTGAAATTTTTTTGACTATTTCAAATCTTTTTATTTTACACTTGATCTTTATAAATATAGCAGTTAACTTCTAAATTTAACGTTGAAATTCACAAACTGTAGAATCAAAACTGTTAAAACACACATGAAATTCAGAGTCTGGCTGGCCTAAACGGGCCTATATGAAATCAAAACTGCAAAACACACATGAAATTCAGAGTCTGCGCATAACATAGACTTTCAGACGTCTATCCAAAACCCCATACGGAAACCAAATCCATTTGCCATCAAAACATCGTCAAAGTAAATAGACAATATTTAAGATATCGATTCAAACTCAATATACTTTTTCCTCGTAGTAACCAATGATTCTATAATTCAAAAATTAACTTTTAAATTATAGAAGAAAACTACAAAAGCATATTGCTAAATGACATCATCAACCAATAAAGAGAGATCCTCATTATTTTATCCACTAAGGGACATGATTGCTATATGCAGTTTCAATACTACATTGATATACATTGGGGTATTTGCTAAATCATATGATATTAAAGTGTTGATACATTATACTACATAAAGTTTATTTTCATCTGCTAAACATAAAACATAAAATATTATACTACAACGGGTTTGGGTTCGCAGACCTTTTCGATCAATTGGAAGATGTCAGACACACCACTATGGTGGTTTTTAGAAAGATAGAAGGTCAAGCTAGTTGTTCAGCTGTTATTAGGGAGACTGTGCAGATCTGTTGGGATGACTAAAGGTCCTTTCTGGGTCTTCCAGACAAAAAGGTGGTGAAAGAGATGAAATCTGCTTAGATTGCTGCTAAGGCTAAAGAGAAGAAGAAACCTTTGGTTTTTCGACTTGCTTGAAATATGCGTTTAAAAGAAATTAAAGATACCATATCTAGATGAAAGTTTAGTTTATTTTTTTAATGTGTCAAAATATTTTTACTAGTTTCTATTTAAATTTTAGAGATTTTTATTTATTAAAATTCAATTATTTCATAAAATAGAAATTTATAAATTATTAAAAAAAATTTGATAATTATTTGGTTTTAAATATAATTTAGATCATGAAAATATTATCAGCATAAAGATATATCATTTTAGTAATTTTGTTATTAAGTGCATTGCAAATAAATAAAGTTGCATCTAACTATATAAATGAACAGAGACCCTTAATTATGAGTTAGATAATATGGACTTTTAGACTTGTACCACATGAAAATTGTGAATTTGTGTTGGATTTTTTATGTGTGCCTCAACAATTTGAATAGAGAAAAGGGAATAGATTTAGATAAAATTAAAATATAATTTGATTATTTTAGCTTAGGTTAGATCAAATCCGATCTATTTGTCGAGATTGAATGTCCTTATGTCCAAGTTTTTTCCATTAAATTGATAATGAAATGTTAATAATATATGTAAAGTATAACTTTACGAAATTTTTTGAATTAATTTTATATAACTTTGGTTTGATCAAAATAAAATGTGATCGAATTTGGTATAACTTTTATTTGATCCAAATAGAATATCATGTTACTACTACTGTTCGTTTATCAATGCAAATCCTACATAAGATTTTATTCCCTAATCCTCGTTACATTGGATTGGTCTTGACCATCACACTACCTAGCTTCCTTGTAGGGTGTAGAAAGTTGAATTTAACCACTTTTACCATGATTCTTAGAGAAGAAGGACAGAAAATATCATTACATTTCATAGATATAACTGCATGAGCAAACTAAGTTTTGAATGTAATCTTTGCAGACAAGTACAAATATAGGTCAACCTACTAAACAAATAAGAAGATGAATATTCAAACCTATTATGAACGATTAAAAAAAAGCAATTAAACACTTGATGTGTTCAATCAAAGATAGTTTAATATCCTTCAAACCCTTAATCTTGCGGAGCTAACAAAAAATCCACATACTAAAATACATTTGACTTTCAATGTTGTCGCAAAACTTATGTGAATCTCCTAATGTTTTCAACAGTAGCTATCATATAGGAATGAAACAACATCATTAAGCGATCTTAAGTACCATTAGAAGGATCAGTGCATAGTCTTACTATTGCAGTAGTACCTGTATATATTCTGAAGAAATGTTTTGATCCGCACGAGTCATTATCCAAGATAACATAGCTGATATAATTAAGGATCTTTTATAAGAAATACTCCAACCTCCTTTCTGAGATTATATCAACATTAGCTGTTATCATCAGAATATATACCAAGAAGATCGATGCAAGTCTTATTACCTTATCATCTCTAAAGCAATGAAGGTGATAATCAGAGCGAATATATTTCAATCAAATAAAAATATAATTTGATTATTACCTTACCGTCTCTAAAGGAATGAAATTGATAATCAAAGCGAATATATTTCAATCAAATTAAAATATATTTCACTCTCTCTGTTTCTCAAAAAGTGTCATTTTGACACATTTCAGGCAAATTAAAAAAAATGTATACTCAAATGCCACTATTTAATAAGTGGATTATGAATTAATTTTTTTTTTAAAATTGTTATGAGTTAAGGATAAATTAAGAAATTAGATTGAAAAGTCACATTGAAAACATAAAATGACATTCTTTGTAAAACAAAAATAAAACTCTAAAACTACACTCTTTGAAAAACGGAGGGAGTATTTCTCAATCTTTTACTGAACACAAGTATTAGATTTTTCACATTGAAAAGCGATAGAAAAATATGAACGTTATGGTGTTCAAGTGGTAAAAATTAAAAAAAAAAAGAGAAGTGATGGTCATATTAAGCATATGATGGATGTTTTATGAGATTCTATCATTGAAAAACTTGTGTTTATGGTGAAATTCAAAAATTTGGGGTGATGGTATGAGAGAGTTTGAACTAAAATTGCACTAGTTGGTTGTGGTATCTTCATTTCAAACAGTGGTAAATATACTTGGAAAATTACTCTTGATTGCACCAAACTGATTTATTATGGAAAATATTTTATTATTTTATTTCTACATGATATTATGGAAAAATGATTATTTATTTTTTATGATAATAGTTTACGTTATGGCTAAATTGTATGAAATTCTATTGGCATTTGTTTTTTTTATTTGGTTGAGTTATGGGTTAAACAAAATGCCATACCCTTATGAAAGTTCAATTTATTATTATATATATACTGCGTATTTTAGAGAAGAAATATATTGAATTGAAATGGAGAAAATATATACATGTTGTTGTTGGTATATTTCACGAAATGATATTATTTGGAGAAGATGAGAACAACAATTTTAGCATTACATAAATTAGCTAGCTCCTTAGCTTTTTGGACCAAAGTTTGGCGTTCTATATGAAAATAATTCTGACGGAAACCATCATCTATCTTTTTGGACCTCATGTGTTGCAACTTCTTGATTTTTTTATCCATTTTTTTAAAGTTCGAAATTAAAGAAGGTAAAAATTCTTAGATAGAAAATATAGAAATAAAAGGAATGTAAAAGTTGTTCTGAGCTCATGTTTGCAACTTCTTGACTTTTTATCCATTTTTTTAAGTTAGAAATTAAAGAAGGTAAAAATTTACAGATAGAGAAATAAAAATTAAAGGAAGTTTTTTCAACATGTGAGAAGGAAAAATGGACTCTTTGAATCTGGTAAATGAGAAAAAGAAACAATGCAAATGAAATAAAACTATATTTAGATATAGGAAAAATGAATCAATGTGAATCATATTATAATATGGTTAGATTTTGACCAAAAACAAATATAGTATTATCACTTCAGTTTATGTTTTAAAAAATGTGTAAATCATATTTGAAAATATTGAATTAAAGTTGATAACTTTAGTTCAATCCAAGTAAAATGTGATCAGATTTGGTTAAAGATTAGACTTTGGTGCTGGACTGTTTAACATAAATTGAACCGGATCATTTGGTTTTAAATTAGGTTCCATTTTCACTAGCATAAAAATAAAACTATTAAACCGGACAAAGCGAAATATGCCACACATCTCACCGTACGTTACCTGAGAGACACGCATGCCATTGACACGTAGCCAATTAGATATCTCCACGTAATCACTCTCTCGACTATAGCAAGTTGAGAAAGAACCTTCGCCTATTTCATTAGGGTTCTAAGTATTTTTTTTGGAATTCAAAATCTGATATCTTCGATCATCATGGAAGATGAGTTACTCGATTGGGAGCTGATTCATAACTCTGACACCGAAGCAACAGATACAATCACATCGGACAGTTCAAATGTAATCGATGACGGTATGATTCTCTCTGATCATTTCTCTGCCACTGATTTGAGCCAATCCGGTTTAATTGAATCGGGTGATTCTTCCCGGGTCGATTACGGGTCAGGGACTCCGAATCGGGTAGAGGTTGTGGGTGATGCATGTGTTAGAAACGAATTAGGGTTTTCTGATTTGAAAACTGCAACTTTTGGTGATGGTGAAGTTAGGCTGAGTGATTTTGAAGTAGATGATGAGAGCAAATGTTTATCCGAATCAAACGATCTCGAGAGCCAATCTGGTGTTGAAGAATCTATTGAGGGTTTAAGCAAGTCTTGCTCTGATTCTAGGGGAAATGAATTGGTTTCTGGAGATTCTGGGATTGTCAATGGTGAAGAAGAGATTGTATCTACTGAAGAAGTTGGAGTTGTGAGATGTGGTGATGAGAGTAAAAGTAGAGAGATTGTGTGGTGGAAGATGCCATTTGTGCTTTTCAAGTACTCTGTGTTTAAGATTGGTCCTGTTTGGTCTGTCTCTTTGGCTGCAGCTGTGATGGGTTTAGTTCTCTTGGGACGACCCAGACTACCTAATATGAAAAAGAAAGCTCAAAGGTTCCATCTTCAAGTTACAATTGATGATAAGGTACACTATATTGACATTGAAGTTGATTGATTTAACTTTGTGTTATCATTTTCCTTAAAGTTGGTAACTGGTTAGCTAGTCTAGTCTGGATTGCTAAAGGAGTAAGCTTTACTTTGTTATGTTGCGTTGATGCAAAGTAAACTTTGACTGATGGCTTGAGCTGTAGAATTTGAAGTTTGGTTTTGGTCAATGTTTGTCCCATCCTGGCTTAACTCAAGGATATATTTTTGCCTTTGGAAATGTTTTCTTCTATCATTGTCACGACTTGGGTTTGTTTATAATCTATGCAGAAGGTGTCACGTGTGATGAACCAGTCAGCCCGACTCAATGAAATGTTCACAGAGGTAAGAAGAGTCCCAGTGATACGCCCTGCTCTGCCATCTTCTGGCGCATGGCCAGTTTTGAGCCTTAGATAAGAAGCCGATCATACAATGTATTTCAGTTATGTACCAGAAGAATAGAGATACATGTGTTTGCCTCGTTCCTATGCACAGTAGTTTCCCATTTTATGCAATTACTTTTGTAAATCTTGTCGAGTTATAACTATAGCTTTTGCGTCTTAGGTATTTGATTCATAGCTAAGTAAAGTCATAAAGTGACAACCAGAATACACTTAGGAAAACTGTTGAGCACAGTACAGAATCGTTTAACCTAAATGCGTTTAACCTAAATGCAATAGCTTTGCTTAAACAAAAAAAACAAATGTCTAGATGCATTTCACTACCATAACATGATAACCCTCAAAATGGTTTCTAATCCTTAGCTTCTGCAACCGGGATAGAAATAGTCGATACCATTCTCCTTGATCCTGAATTGAAAGTTCTGCAACTTGTTCCTCGAGCTTCCTCGACCTGAGTTGCTTATCCCCTTGTCCAGAACAGTCAACTGTATATGCAATGAGCCAGCGTTAAGACACCAAGAAATTATCAAACAAAAGGTTCAATTTATGATTCGAATAAAAAAAGAGAACTGAGAATTACTTGGCCATGTACATCATTTGCTAAACCAGAGGCTAAAGGCTCTGCCTTTATCACAACATCTGCAAGGCAAACCATCTGTAGCAAAAATGCAGGTCTCTCCATGCTCGAGTATATATCTTCATGATTCAGAATGACCAATGAACAATTCTGTATTTAGAGAAAAACAAAAATCACCCGTCAAGACTCACAAGAAGAAAAACCCTATAATGTACTTAAGAAGGGGTTTGAGGAAGGCTTACGCTTTCGGAAGTTAAGGTGTGGCAGTAGTGCAGAAAGTCCAAGACGTAATCTGAATTGCTACCGGTAGCAGCGATTTCCAGGAGAGACAAGTCATCCACCATAACGGTTATGTTACTATTAGTTAAACTGCGTAACTTCCTAACGCTTTCTTGTATCTCCCGAAATAGTTTCGCGACTGTACTCGCATTATCTCCCATTTCTTCACCATCTGGTAAAGAATTTCAACAAAAGAAAGTGTTTTCAAATACGAAATAACAGAGTTTTTGGTACCTTACCAAAAATGTCTAAAGATGACAACACAAAACAAACAAACGACCACTACAAGTCTACAAGTAGATGAAAGCAGATTTTTTTAACAATATAAGTAAAACCTGGAGGTAAGAATCTAAGCTAGCCCCACCAAAAACTCATCATTTGTGTTCACAATACAACTTCCTGATAGGTTTAGAATCTGATTTACAGAGAACATAGACAAATTGCTACTTTATATATTTGAATCAAATCGATTCTTTTACCTGATAAGTCTCACCTGAGCACTTGATCATGAGCATGTCGAAGAAAACCAATCGATTGTTTGACTTTTGAGTAGCTAAATTGCATCCCTAAACAAGGCAGAAACTGAGAATCCAAATTGATGTAGAAAGCTATGAAAGTGGACACAAAAAGAAGTGAACTTTAAATTACCAGTTTACGGAGGATTCGATCATAATGAGAGAAAGGGCGAGCAAAGGCGAGAAAGATAAGAGCATCAGAGGATTGAGGAGAAAGAACACGTTTCATCAGCTGGTGAATTACAAATGAACCACTCGTCTCAACACAATCCTCGATCAATACTACTTTCCCACTTAGTGGCGATGATTCAGCTAACTGCTGATCAAACCCTAAAGCTAAATCGAGAAGATTCACAGATCTATCCATGGCAACAGTTGACAAATCTCTGCGGCGTAGAGGTGAAGCGAGACGTGAACGAACGACGACGGACAAGAATTGAGACTCTCCTTGATTTTTAGGTCATGGTCGGACCAATTGAACCGGTTGGTTTAATCCGGTTCTTAAAATGTTGGATATTTACGAGAAAAAGGACAAATCGAAAAATACCATACTTGATTACTTTCTCAATCTACTTTACTTTAATGCCGAATCTAGTTGAGTTACTGAGAGTGACACGTTAGCCAATTAAATATCTCCACGTCATCACTTTCTCAAAAGTGGATAAGAACCTTATTTTTGATCATCATCCAACCGCTCTGTGTAATTAGGGTTTTGATTATTGAAATTTTCTCTGATTTTTGCAATTCGAATCTGAAATCTTTCGATTATCATGGAAGATGAGTTGCTTGATTGGGAGGTACTTCATAGCTCTGACACTGAATCAACTGATTTAATCACATCAAATGAGAAATCAAGGAGTTCAAGTGTAATCGATGATGGTATGATTCTTTCTGATCATTTCTCTGCCACTGATTTGAGTCAATCCGGTTTAATTGAACCGGGTGATTCTTCCCGGGTCGATAACGGGTCGGATCCTCTGAATCGGGTAGAGGTTGTGGTTGATTTGGGTGATGTTTGTGTTAGAAATGAATTAGGGGTTTATGATTCCAAAATTCAAAAGTTGAGTGATCTTGAAGCTGATGATGAGAAGAATCTTGAGAGCAAGTGTTTATCTGAATCAGACTATCTTGAAGTGTCTGATGGAAGACAAGTTGAGAATCAATCTGGTGTTGAAGAACCTATTGAGGATTTGAGCAAGTCTTGGTCTGATTCAGGGGGAAATGAATTGGTTTCTGGAGATTCTGAGATTGTGAATGGTGAAGAAGAGATTGTATCTACTGAAGAAGTTGAATCTGCGAGATGTGGTGATGAGAGTAAAAGTAGAGAAATTGTGTGGTGGAAGATGCCATTTGTGCTTCTTAAGTACTCTGTGTCTAAGATTGGTCCTGTTTGGTCTGTTTCTTTGGCTGCTGCTGTGATGGGTTTAGTTCTCTTGGGTCGCAGATTGTATAATATGAAAAAGAAAGCTCAAAGGTTCCATCTTAAAGTTACAATTGACGATAAGGTAAACTTTATTAACATTGAACCTTGTGTTAACATTAAAGCTAGCCTAGATTGGTTCGTTTTAGTAGTCGGCTTTAATCTATTGTGTTGCGTTGATGCGAATTTCAAGTTTGTTTTTTTTTTATCTTAAAGTTGCAATTGACGATAAGGTTCGCTATATTTACATTGAAGCTAGTTTAGTCTGGATTGATTCGTTTTTAGGACTCAGCTTTACTCTCTGTTGTGTTGATGCAATTGGTTTGACTTGAACTGTATAATTTCAAGTTTGGCTTAGCTAAATGATTATACTTTCATGGCTTATATTAAAGATAGATTTTGTAGTTAAAATGTTCTTGAAAATCTTTTCCTAATCAAGAACAAAAAATGCTCAGGCCTTACATGTGGAAAATGCTGAGATTTGATATCTTTTCCTTTGGCGAAATTTTCTTCTATCATTATCACGTCTTGGGTTGTTTATGATATGTGCAGAAAGTGTCGCGGGTGATGAGTCAGGCAGCTCGCCTTAATGAAGTGTTTACAGAGGTAAGAAGGGTCCCTGTGATCCGCTCTGCTCTACCATCTCCTGTCGCATGGCCGGTTTTGAGCCTTAGATGAGAAGCCGATTTCTACAATATACACAATGGAGAATCAATGGTACAATGTCTCGTTATGTTATGTACCGTTAAAAACAGATACATATGTGTTTATGTCGTACCTATGCATAAATAGTTTACCTATCTTATGAAATCGCTTTTGCGAGTCTTATCCCTGCGGTGGGAGACACGCGGAGTGATTATTGATGTGATTTATGTATGTCCAGAGACTGAAAATCCTAGTTGGTAAGTGTTTTATTTGTTTGATCTTGAGAATATCACAAGCTATGTGGGTTTTGGTATTGATGTCAAAGGATACTCCAAAAAATTATAATCACGATAACAAGGAGGAGGAATATAGATGTGTGGATTATACAAGCAAGGGTTAGAATGCGACTAGTTACATTATTCTCTAGTACGGAGACAAAATTAGTGAAATCAAGAGCTTCTAGATGAGAGTGAGAGTGAGAGTGAGAGTGAGAATTAGATTGTGCTATTGTCTACAACACTTGTTCTTCTGGTATCTTTAGGATTTTTTTTTTTTTTTTTTTAGGATTTTTTATTTTATTTTCATGTTTGCAAGAGACTAGTGATTTGACAAATGGACAAACAAATAGTCATGGAAGAAGCAAACTAGCAAAGATTACATTATCGATGGAAGAAGCAAAGATTTCATTATCCATTGACAATATTTTGTCCATTATAAAGCCCAAAAATAAAAATTTCTCGGTTGTTTATAAAGCCCAAACTTTAAAAAAATTCGGTCTAAGCCTACAAGTAAATTTCAGTTGTTCGTCCGACCGTTCACAGTCGCATCTCTCTTATATCCTCTTCACCCCCAAACCCTAAAGTACTCAGCTTTTCTCCAAATTCTTCGCCGGAGTTCCCATTAATCAAATGACGGAGGAAGAGGTTGTTTCTATTTCTTTGCCGCTAGTTGATCTCAAGCGCAAGCTCGACGACGTTGAGCCTGAGCAACATGACGTCTCCGATAATAACTCGAATGGAGATATCAAAACAGCTTCAGATTCTTCTCAGGCGAAGCGACATAAGCTCGAAGATGGTTTAGGTATTTCTGTTTCTTCGCCTTGTTATATAAACTGGGGTTTTGTTTTTATGAATTTTTTTTATTAATTTTGGGTTGGGATTTAATTCTTGAAAAAGCTTTTACGAATGTTCTAGGGTTACAGTTTTTGGCTAAGTTTGTAAATAAATTTTTCTTTTTAGGGGTAAATGACACTAATTTTCTCGTGGTTCTGTTATAGATATTGGGAAAACACAGGAAAATGGTTCTTCAATGGAGGTTAAAGAGGAAGAACACAAGGAAGAAGAAACTGAGAATCAAGATTCTATACCTCTTGTTGAGGAGGTTCAAAATCCCATTCATGCTGTTGGTGTAGATCAGTCAACAGATGAGCATGTTAATCCTGAGGATAACCAACAAAGTTGTAGTGAAGATAATAATGGAGGAGAATGTAAAGATGTCAATGGTGATGAAACTCAGAAGGAATCGAATGAGGAAGATGGTAGAGAAAATAAGGAAGTGGAGGTTGATGATACACAGTCAACTACTCGTATGATAAATGTCCCAAGTTCTAAGGTGATATGATTTGGTTTCTATTTTTTTCTACTCTGGGAGTGTTTGCTACTGTTAATTTTGTCATTGACGTGATTTTATCATGATTTTGCAGGTAGGTGTGTTGATTGGTAAAGGCGGGGAGACTATACGGTATCTTCAGTTCAACTCTGGTGCCAAAATACAAATTTTGAAGGATTCTGAAGCTGATCCGAACTCGGTGTTAAGACCAGTGGAGATAATTGGAAATGTTTCATGTATTGATAGTGCTGAGAAGCTTATCAACGCAGTCATAGCAGAGGTTAAAAGTTGTTTTTTTTCTTCAGTCTACATCTTTGTCCCTGTAAGATATTTGGTTACAAGGTTATCTTCTGCTATTACCTTAGGCTGAGGCAGGAGGTTCACCTGCCCTTGTTGCGAGGGGCCATCCTGCCACTCATGCGATGGGGACTCCAAAACAGATAGAGATTAAAGTTCCAAACGATAAGGTATTTACCTCTTTTATTCGTTCTAGCATTAGTTTAATGACACCTAATCCAGCTTCAACTAACAGGTTGGTCTGATTATTGGCCGAGGTGGGGAGACAATCAAGAGCATGCAGACAAGGTCAGGAGCACGCATTCAGGTGGTGACTTATATAAACGAACTGAGAGTCTTCAAATTTAAGGATACATTTTTACTATATGACTCATTTTATGTGACAACTGATTTAATAAGTTGCTGTGTAGTTAATACCGCAACATCCAGAAGGTGATGATGGCTTGAAGGAGAGAACTGTCCGTATTTCTGGAGATAAGAGTCAAATTGACTTAGCAACCGACATGATAAAAGATGTTATGTACCAGGTTTGTTTCTGATACTATTGCTCTCAACAATGCATGTGTTTGTGTTCATTCTTGAGTTTGGTTTGTTGCTATAATGTGCCTGAAAACTCGTTCATTTTCTCAATGCTATTTATGCTTCATTTCGTATTTGGTGCATTGTCTATCTGGATGGGATGCTATATTATGATATGGTTGGTCCCTGTTGTTGTATTCAATTTTACTCTGCAAACACTTTGTTTCAGCTGATAGATATGTGTGCTTGCTTAAAGTTTTGCCAGCATCTGTTTAAGTATTAATAATTTCATGTTGTGCTGTTTAAGATGGTGATTCCTTCTCAGATTTATATTGCTTTCCTGGGAATAATGCTTAGCTATGAAATTTATATTACTCTCCATTTTCTAGTACATATGAAAAACGTATGATGTAGTCTAGAGTACACTCAATGACATCATCTGCTGGGTCATTGAGTAGCTGCATGTTCTGTGAACACACCTTTAAGGAATAGTTGTTCTACTGCTGCCAGAAACAAACATGTACCGGGTGTCACAATAATGCTCATTTAGACCTGTTAAGAACATCATATGTTCCATCCTCAGATATCGGTTGCCATTATTTTTTTAATGTCGAAGGTCCCGATATCGAATTGGTGTTGGCTTTAAAAATGCAGATTTCGCTATTACCGTTCACATGGGGTCAGCATTGCCTCGTTGGTGTTCAGTAGACTGATGTCTACAGAGGAAGGTATCTGACATTGTTATTCAGCCTTGCTGGTGCTAGTTGTCGGTAAGGCTGCTTTGAGACTTAACAACTCCAGGAACATTACTTTAAATCTGGCAGGCAGATCTTTATTTTCTAGGACGTTTGCTCTTCCTTAATTAACATCCTTGAAGAAAGCTTTATCTGGAATATTGTGGACCGATGCACACTTTATGTTTACCATTGAGATTGAGAAAGTTCTGTAACATCATTTGCAGCCTAGTGTAACAAAATTGCATAAGATATGCCTGAACTTACATTGAATGGCTTAGGGGAGAGTGTAATTGGGAAGTTGCTAGCAAATGATGCGAAGATCTAATTTCAATTTTTTCAAGCATGCACTGCAGTTTCAATTATTCTATGATGCAAGCTAATGCAAAAGATTTCTATTCACTTGGAATAGTTTGGCATGTTATTTATGAGATTATAGCTGTCACTGCATTTAGAGTCTTATGTGCACCTGATTGCAGTGATGATATCTATACTGTTTTTGCTGTCTTGTTATGTTCTTTGCTAATGGCTACAATGTATGTTGTGCCATCGATTTCATCTTCTTTATCCTTATAGAATCATTTTACTTTCTGTGTGAAATGTTATGCCATCTTTATTGTCTCTGATGGGAAGTTTCATTGTTGTGTTTGTTTGTAGAATGCAAGGCCATCACCCTATTCTGGTGGTTATAATCAGCCTGCTTACCGACCCCGAGGGCCAGGTGGTCCACCTCAATGGGGTTCACGTGGTCCTCATACTCCCCACTCAATGCCTTATGATTACCACCACCGTGGACCGTATTCATCTCAAGGTTCACATTACAGTTCTCCCAGTTACGGTGGTTATCCTCCACATCATATGCCTCCTAGAGGTGGATATGGTCCAGGTTGGGACCAAAGACCTTAACATTCTGCTCCGTACGATTATTATGGTAGACAGGGAGCTCAAACATCTGGTCCAGTTCCACCTCCTTCTGGCCGTGCTCCCTCCCCTGCCTTGGGGGGTCCTCCTCCTTCCCAAGTAAGTTATGGCTACGGTCAGAGTCATGGCCCAGAGTATGGACATGCTGCTCCTTACTCCCAGATCGGTCATCAGCAGACTTATGGGCAGATGTATGAACAACCCAAGTATGACAATAATCCTCCGATGCAGCCGCCTTATGGTGGTTCATACCCATCAACAGGTGGTGGTCAGCCAGGCTATTCCCAAATGCAGCAACCTGGTGGTAGGCCTTATGGGGTGCAACAAGGTCCAGTCCAGCAAGGATATGGGCCTCCACGGCCTGTAACAGCAGGTTCTTCCGGTGAGGTGCCTTTCCAAGGTGCAACTCCAGCAGCAGCAGCAGCACTGTCATATGGCAGTACTAACATGGCTCCACAACAACAACAATATGGATACACATCAAGCGGTGGACCAGTGCAGCAGCAAACATACCCTTCCTACAGCTCGGCTCCAACATCTGACGCTTACAACAATGGTACACAAACAATTGGTTCAGCTTACCAACAGCAAAGTGTTCAGCCAGCTACTTCTACTCATGATCAGCCTGGTGCACAGCAGGCTGCAGCAGCTGGATATGGTGGGCAAGTAGCTCCAACCGGTGGATACAGTTCATATCCATCCTCACAGCCTTCTTATGGTACTGCTCAAACCCAAAACAGTGTAAACTATGGATACAACACAAGCTCTCAAGATCCTAACTATGGATATGGTGCAGCACCTGGTAGCCAACCCGCATATTCACAAGCAGCGCCTACTCAAGCAGGGTATGAGCAGCAAACCGCAACTCAACCAGCAAGCTATGCAGCTGCTCCAGGGATTGCACAAGTGAAAACCCAATCGCCACAGTCCGCTTATGCTCAGCATTACGACGCAAGCCAGATTTATGCAGCTCCACGTTAAAAGAATCAGCAATGTTGCAAAGTTTCTAGACCTCTTTACACTCACGCTTATGGAGTCTAAAGACAGTTTCTTATTAACGTTGGATCTTCTACGTTTGTTTCATTGTAATCTCTGTCAACCTTAAAGCTGTTGAATTGTTGTTGATGGTTAAGCTATTATATTTAATTTTGTTGGTCATTGCTTCAAAAGAGTTTAGTAGTTAAGCTCGTGAGCATTATTATTATCATAATTCTAGAGTTTGTTTCTCACTAATCAAGAAACATTGATGCAACACGAGATTCGATATAAAAGTATTGTACTTGAATCAATTTGAGGCCTATAGAGGCTATATACGAAGTGTTTTGAGGACGGCCTCGTACGTGTCTTGAAGGCGGCTTTTGTATTCATTGCTCTTTACCATTTTCACATACCGAGCCATATCTTTGAATCCTTTGTCTTGTCTTAACAACAAATCACTTTCTTCTTCATCTCTTGCTATTAACTTTTCCTTCTCATCTCCAAAAGATTGTGTTTGTGTTTTAGTCAATGCCCATTGTATCGCCCATATAGCAAGAGGTCTCATATAACACAATGACCTATATTCATCATTCATGTTCCACGCTTCTGGTGTCTGAAACGAACAACTGCACCAAACACACAAATTCTTTAAAACTTAATTTTTTGTCTAATGAAGTAGAGAGTGAGTTTATTTATTTATTACCAGAGACCACGATCAGACCAAACAGCTTCATAGATTCCACTTGCTGTCTTAAACCCTTTGTCTCTTTCACCTTCTTGAATCATACAAGCTGCAACAGAGTAAGTGGTCCCAGCCCAAACCTCCTTTGAAACTAACGAGTTCGTGTCCACTTGTCCATCTGGTGACATTCCTTTCATTGCGCCACGTGTCCCTCCTCTCACTTTCATCACATTAAACTCATAGATTGTCTCCAACGCTTTCTTGATCCACTCTTCTTTTGTTATCGGCTTTAGTCTACATGCTCTCGCATACCTACAAAAACAAAACTCAAAAACGGCTACTTTCATTAGCATCTGCGATTGAGAGAGATTGAGAAACGCAAACGCAGCGGTTGAGACTCTTACCATTGTCCAGCCAATTGATCAGCAAGAATAGAGGAGCTCGAACCGCTACCGCTATAGCTTCTCGTAAATGCTTTTCGCCTTTTCATATTTTGTATTGAAGGAAATGGCGACAACGTTTTCTCCAACGATACTAGCAAACGCAGACGCAGCTTGTAGAGCAGCGACCCAAAGACCGCCACAATAAGCACTAACGCCTTCAACACGCCAAGCGTCATATGTTTGATCCGGAAACCCTTCGTTCTCTATCATGCCGTCCTCGTCTTTATCGAATTGATCTAAATAAGCAACCGCAGTGTAAACAGACGGCCAAACGGCTTTTGCAAAGCTCTCATCGTTGGTCGCAACCGCGTTTCTGTAGACTTGGAGAACAAACTTGGCGTTCAAGTCTTTCCAACGATCCGTGTTGAACAAGTTATATGCATTGAGTTCATGCCAAGGATCCTTTAGACCGATATCATGAGGAACTGCTCCGAGAAGCTTTCTTGGAACCCACTCGCCAGAGCTCATGATCTGTTTCTTGGTGGAATCTTGAATCAGAACCGTTGCTGCAAAGTCTCTTTGGACGCTGAGTTCGAGTTTAGGGAAGAGAGCAAGAAGTGCAAATGAGGAATAGAAGTGAACATCGTAGGTGTTGTACATTAGATACTCAATTCCTTCCAGGTAAATGAATTGCCCAATGCTCTCTTCCGCGTTCGAGGATTGAGGAGAATGAATCTGATCACAAACCGCATTAATTTTCTGAAAGATGTTGGCTACAGCAATGTTGTTCTGCTCTGTATTTGAAATCTTGTTACTTTCTATGCTTTGCTTGGAAGGCAAGCCATCTATGGTTAATGGAAAAAAAAAAAAAGAGAAATCAATGAAAGTGTCTAAAGTTTCTTGAGTTGTTTGTTTGTAAGTAGGGCTGTCAAATTGGTTGGGTGACCATGGGCGTGGCCCAATTAAAAAGTTATTGGGTGGCCATAATTTTAGGCCCAACATGAACTGGTCAATTTGGTCCACGGCCAAGCTGACCCGCGGGAAAAATGGGCTGATCCGCGGTCAAATGGTCCACGCCCAAAAATAGGGATTTCTGATTTCTCTCGACGGTGAGTCGGCGACTCCTTCAGTCCTTCTTCCTTTCTTCTTCGATCGATCTGCTCGAGTGATCAAGACCCATCTCTCTCGTTTCCAATCGCAGGTAAGCTTCTTCAACTTAAACGGATTGGTTAGTAGACTCAGTATTTGTTCGATTTAGGTTTCATATCTGGGTTCGATTTAGGTTTTTACAACAGTTAGATTTCATATCTGGGTTCGATTGTTTGTTGGATTTACTTGTTCCCTGTGACTATTTGGGATTTCATATCTGTTGTTTCTTCTTGTCTTATGTTGTTTATCATAAACAAGTAACTCTGTTGGCTATGTCTCTGTTAACAACGAATTTATACTTGTTCTCTGTGACTATTTGGTATGTTTCGTCTTCTTAGTTCTTATTGTTGTGTTGTGTTGGGTCTGTTTAGTAACTTTAGTTCATATGAAACTTATTGTTTGTTTGTTGTTTCAGAAAAATGGAAGTCATGAGTTTGAATGATGAAAACGACTTGACTGATGTTGAAATGGGTCATCCGAATGATGTGGTGGATGAAGAGATGGAATCACTAGAGAGAAATCAAGGTACACAAATCAAAGCTCAGTCTAGTCGTAGAGTGTCGAGATGTTGGAAAAAATTTACCATAATAGGAGGGAAACTACCTGACGGTAAATACAATATTAGATGCAACTGTTGTAAGAAGCACTACTACTTAGATCTTCACAGAAATGGAACCAACACTCTACTTCGCCACATGAGAGGATGTGGTACTGGAAGTACACCTAGAAGTAGCTCTCGGAAACTAGATATGGTAGTCTTCAGAGAAATGATAGCAATGGCTATTATTGAACATGATTTGCCATATTCTTTTGTTGAGTACAAAAGAATCAGAATGGCTTTCACTTATGCTAATTCTACTATTCAGTTTTGGAGTAGAAATACAGCAGCATCTGATGTTTTAAACATCTATGAGAAAGAGAAACAGAAGCTTAGGACACTCTTGGCTATTATTCCGAATAGGGTTTGCCTAACAACTGACCTTTGGAGGGCCATTACCATAGAAGGGTATCTTTGCTTGACAGTTCATTTCATTGATTCTTACTGGAACTTAAAGACAAAGATACTTTCTTTCTCTGCATTTCCTCCTCCACACAGGGATTGCTATTTCGATGAGGCTGATTGAGTTGCTAAAAGAATGGGGATTAGAAAAGAAAATCTTCTCGTCGAGATAATGCATCTTCAAATGATACTATGCAAAACATTATGAAGAGGCAACTTCAGAAAGATCTAGTATGCAATGGAGAGTTCTTCCATGTTCGGTGTTCAGCAGACACATACTAAATCTCATCGTTCAAGATGGATTATCGGTGATTGGTGAAGCGTTGCAGAAAATTAGAGAGGTGTGAAGTTTGTTAAAAGGTCTGAAAGTAGAGAGTTATGTTTGAGAACTGTGTGGAAACTGTTGGAATTCGAGGCAAAGATAGTCTTGTTTTAGATGTTACTACTAGGTGGAACTCTACGCATTTGATGCTCATTAGAGCTCTAAAGTTCAAAGATGCTTTAGGTAACCTTTCTGATGTGGAACCAAGTTATAAAAGTTTTCCAACAGCTTTAGAGTGGAGCAGAGCAGAATTAATAGCTGAGTTCTTAAGCCCATTTTCTGAAATGACCAACATGATTTCGGGTTCTTTTTATCCTACAGCAAACTTGTACTTTATACAAGTTTGGAAGATAGAAAACTGGTTGAGAGAACATGAGTTGTCTACTGATGGGATTATTTTTGAAATGGTGGAAGTTATGAAAGAAAAATTTGGAAAATACTGGGAAGAATACAGTGACATACTCGCAATTGCAGCGGTTCTTGATCCAAGAATGAAGTTCTCTGTCCTGGAGTATTGCTACACTACTTTAAATCCAGCCACCAGTAAGTTAAGATTGTCACATGTCCGTTCCAAGATGTATAATCTTTTTAAGGCTTATCAAAAAAACCAAAGAAACAATGCTGCTTCAGCCACTTCACAGCCATTACCCGAAGATATTCCTGTTGTAAGTTTTCATTTGATCTCTTTACAGCTCTTGTTTTTATGTTTTCTGTAAGTTTTCATACAAGTTTAGCTAATGTTCTATGTATTTTCTCAGGGATTTTATGCTTTTTTTCTCAAAAATCTGGTGGTAGTGGAAAGTCAGCTCTAGACATTTATTTGGCCGAGCCAGTGATGGATATGGTTACATTTAAAGAGATGAATGTGTTAACATATTGGAAGGATAACTCTTCTCGTTTTAAGGAGTTGTCAAGTATGGCATGTGATGTTTTGAGTATCCCAATAACAACAGTAGCTTCGGAATCCTCATTCTCTATAGGAAGTAGAGTTCTTAACAAATATAGAAGCTCTCTTTTACCCACTAATGTTCAAGCTTTGGTTTGTACAAGAAACTGGTTAAGAGGCTTTCCAAACATAGGTAAGTTGGTCTTTCATATATATCATATAATCTTCTTCTTTCATATAATGTTGCTGTTTTAAATCTTTTCAGGAGGATGAGAAAGAAGAGGAGAAAGAAGAGGAGAAGAAGAGAAAGAAGAGGAGAAAGAAGAATCTTAAGCCTCTTCTTCTTAAGGCTTCATGCTTTTGCTGATTCTTGTGAAGAGAAGAAGAAGAACCAAATTTCAGAATTGAATTTATGTTTCAGATTGAATTTAGGCTTCAGTATGTTCAAACATAAATAGATACTTCATATGTGAATTTAAACCAAATCAAGAAGAGGCTTCAGTTTGTATTTCAGAATTGAATTTATGTTGAATTACTGTTTTTTTTATGTGGTCGTTTATGGACTTGTCCAGTTGGACTTGGTCGTAATTGGGCTTGGTCGTAATTGGGCTTAGTCATTTCTGTCCAAAAATAAAAAATGTCCAGTTGGACAAGCCCAGTTGGGGATGGTCAAGACCAATTGACAGCTCTATTTGTAAGTTAACTAATTATACCTGTCCATATAGCTCCTCCGGAGTTGAAATAGTATAGTTCGTTGAATAGAGTGACTCGGTACCTGAAATATTCATCGGTCATGGTTGCAGAGAAGAAGAGAAGCTTGAAGGGAAACTAGAGTTTACCAATCAGGAAGTGAAGTGTCTGAAAGAATAGGGCTTTGCCATGCTGCAATCTGAGACTCCCAATCAACATAATCTTGTTCAAGAAGAAGAAGCAACATATGAGACTTATGCAATAGAAGTAGAACCAAAGAAGAAACCGAAAACAAAAGCAAGTGCCGTGCGTACTCAGAAGAGCGTCGCTGGCCATTTTCACTGCTGCGTTGCCTAAGTTTCCATAGAACATTGTGTATCGTCTGTAAAGTAATTCACATTAGGTGAATCATGAAACAATGTGTATACATGCAAAAATTTGAATCAATAGGTCACACCTGTGGTAAGTCTTTTCATTGAACCGCAACTCAGGACAGTCCCATGAGAGTGTGAAAACGTGACAGTGCGGTCACAACCTGGAGGAACCTTCACTTTAGAAGCTATGGCTGCTCCAATAGATGTTCCAGGTCTCGAAGGTGAGCTTGGCTCACTAGTTAATCCATCAAATGATTTGTTCTGAAAGAGAATTCAGAAACATTTAAACCTTTCTCTGAATAGATTCAAAAGAACATTGCGGAGCGAGCGGAGAAAAAGATTAAACCTTTTAAATCTCATCCCACATATCTCTTGCTGTGACTTCATTAGGAGAATGACTAGAAACTAAGAAGCATGGACACTCTGAGACACTAACATCCTCCATTACTTGCGCCGCAATGGCGTAAGTAACTGGTGGATGTGCATTGGCCGTCCTGCAAGTAAATTAACATACCAATCAAATAGGTTAACAAGCGACGCAAAAATCTTATGGATACCGACACCAAAACCCGCCTTAAATGGATAAAATAGAGGAATTTTCAATCATTCAAAGCTCATGTAAAAGAGACTTACTTGTGATGTAAAGCTATTGCATGTACTCCATCTCTTTCTCTGATTTATCACATCAAAAAACAGTTTCTTGTGTCAGAAGCAAAGAACAAAAGCTCTGAAAATATAGATTGAGTGAAGATTCTTACATCATTGTTGAGTTCATGTGTTCTCCAGTTAAACCAGAAGCTCCTCCCACTGAGTTCTAAGTATATACACAGATAAAAATAAAGGACATAAAAGATATGAAGAGATTAGATATTCGTTTGGTTTGAGATTACTTACTTCCCAAGAAAACAGCAAAGTAACCGTTGCTTCATCTTTTCCAAGGTTAGTCACCTGTAAAACATTAGCCAAAAGGCATGAAAATGTTATGATGGTCTTAGATAAAAGAATATTCTTTTTCTTATCGAAATATTCTTACCGTGAAGGTGAAAACCGATACTGGTAAACTACTTTCCTTGTAGTTATGAGGTATAAAGGGAGAGACTTGACGAGAAACTATTCTGAGTTCAGGGTCAGGTTCTGTTCTCCGAACTCAAGACATTTTCATTTTATATAACCTTATATCAATCATGAATCTGAAACATCTTAATCTATAATGAACCATGATAAGATCAGCTTTATACCGTTGTAAACAGTCCAAGACCTCGGAGACAGAGCATGGTACGTAGATTTGTCTCCCTTCATGTTCCAATCCCATGATTCTATTCCTAAATCCTCTGTTTTACTGCTGCATCAATACCATAAGTTAATAAGCAACAAAGTTTGTTCAAATGGAAAGCTATTAAGCGGCTTACTTTACAGATTCTGGCTTTGTTGGACATAGAACACTTGAGTAATTCACACCACCGGGTCTCGAAACAAAAACCTATAATCATTAAAGATGTAATCAAGAATCATTATAGATATAATCAAGAAGCGAAAATCTTTGGTTTTGCAAGTGTAAGTACAAGAGAGGCTTACAGAGAACTGGTTTGTGAGGATTGGAGTTTCTTCACAAACTTTAGGGAAGAGCTTGAACTGCTGAAATTCACCTTTGTAACTTCTTCCAATGCTTCCCGAGCTAAAATACGCGCGATTGATTTTGTGTATTAACAACATTGCTAGAGAAGATAAAAAATAATAATCTTCTGTTCTGTGTTTATACATACCCAATTCCACCTAAAGGAACACCATGGTCTCCTGTTACATGGCACTTTTTGAAGATATCGTAGATAGAAGCCTAATCCAGATCGAAACTTTCAGAAATTTGGTACTAATTAAAAGCACAAATGATACAATTTTGTGTGGATATAAAGCAATGAAACAAAGAAAATTTACTTTTCCTTTTGCTTCTTCTTCTTTTGTGTGACGCCACAATCTATAACCTATTGGAAACTTTAGAAAAACCACAGAGAAAGAGAAACAAGTTTTAATATCCAAACATTGAATAAACTTTTAGCTTTAAATCTTTTGTCATTTTGTATTAGCCAACTATAAAAGAATATACCAGATGAAGAACATCTCTTGTAGTCATCTTGAATTCACTAGGGTTCTTCACTTTGCTGTTTAAATTTCGTTGCCACGTTACTTGAGGAAGTCTCTCATTCCCAACCTGAAATTTTCATTAAGCAGTATCAAACAACAAATTATAATCAAAATTTGCTTAGCAGGTGTAACTATATATCCACAATCAAACAAAAGTTGTATCAAAGTCTTAAGAACCAAATGTTTTTTTTTTTTTAATTTTTGTTAAAGATCTTTAGTACTAAATGTTTCATGTTCATACCATAACAATTTGTGACATGAGACAGAAAATAAATTATTTGAGTTTGAAATTTGCTTACCATGTGACCATTCTGCATATTAAATTCATTACATAGCGGAATCAAAAAGTGTGTGTTTGATTATGTAGAAAATGCTCTATGTTCCATATATTCCCAAGACCTCTACTTATTGCAATATTATGTTAACATTGGAAAGCATGAGCTAATTTAGAAGCTTACGCTACAAAAAGATGAACTATAAGAAGAAGAAAAAAAACTCAAGATGTAAATATCATTCAATTAATCATACTAGATTACTGACACTGACAAATTATCTAACGATGTTGACTTGATGATGAAGACTGACTAATACTTTTAACTTCATCAAGTAAAAAAACTATAAAGATTGACAAATACCATTTTTAATATCACTCAAAGAATGAGTTTAAGAAGTCTATGAACAATTTACTCCTGTTCAATCGAAGAATGAGTTTTTGTTAGACGGTAAACTACTAAATTAGTCGACAACATTTGCTGACTAAACCAAATTCTCATTTTTTAGTACCAAATTTCTATGTTAAGAACAATTTGTGACATGATAGAGAAAATATTAAAGATGAAACATTACCATTTGAGTTTGAAGTTCAGTCTCCATGTGACCGTTCTGCATCTTTACTTACCTAATGAGTTTATGGTTCTCTGGTTATATAGAGAGTTTAAAACACATGCAACAACAAGATCCATAAACATTAAATGAAAGCATTAAAATCAATAGTAAAAGGACTTTTACTTTATGAAAGCTTGAAAAGTAGCATGACAAATGGAAAAACAAAATCCAAGAAAGAGATAAGATTAAAGAAAAAGTTTGAAATTTTTTGCATGTTAAAATTGAGATGTGTCATGGTTTTGGACAGCTTTCAACTCTGTGGTTGGATAGTAATAACAACTGAAAATTTACCATAAAGGCTAAAGTTTCATAGTAAGATCGAGTGTAGGATAAGGGGGTCGGTTGCTGTCTTTATGGATGAAAAAATAAGATAAATTGCAAAATCGGAAAATGAAAAAAACCCAGTGATATTTAGAGTATCCTCATTGGTGAGATACTATTTGTGTTTCTCATTAATATAATATTGACATTTCAAATATTTTAAAATTTAAGAACTTTACCGTACTTTAATTTTTTTTACCTCCATTGATAAAAGACTTCAAGGATTTCTCACCGATTTTTCATTAAACTTATCAAACTACATTTTTAATAGATTCAATTGTATAATTTTATTAAATTTATTTTTTAATCTATATTTTTTTAAAATAATAAAATAATAAATATTAATTATTTTAATAACAATATTCTAATACTACATTATAAATAATATAACAAAAGAGGTATATTTTCTTAACACAATCAACTATAAAGGAAGAAACTATTATACATGATTTTTTTTAATGTCATAATATTATTTTGATTTTTAAATTCTCATATTTTCTAATATTAAATATTATTTTATTATCTTATATTAATAATTTAATATTATTATATTAAATTTAACAAATAACAATTAAAATATAATTTTAGTGTCTAATTAAATTTTGTGTATAATAGAACTTGATAGATAGATAATTTTGTTTACTGATTTATTAAATTTTTATAAATAATAAATAAGAACAAACAAATTTTTAATTTAATATCTTAAACTATGGTGTATTAATTTATCAAAAAAAAAAAACTGAACCATGTCATGTGTCCATTACATGGGATTCTCATGAGGTTTTACATGTAAAATTGGTTCTCACCTTTTTTTTTATGACAAATTTCATGAAAAACTCTATGAGAGAGCTTTACATAGAAGAGAGCGCAGCAACTCCCCCATTAATTAGGAACCGGTGGAACTGGAGATTTTTCTCCGATGTGCATCTCCACATTTTTAAAGATTTTTCTCAACAATAATGTATATATATATATAGGAAATTTTTCTTTCTTTTTTATGTTGTCACATCATCGCGTCTAAAATTATGACACATTATCTACTACTTTTAACTTTTAAATTTAAAATCACAAGATTCAGTACATTTATTATTTTAGAGTGTTTGTGAGATTCATTTATTCATTTGTAGATTAATACTAATATTTAGTTAAACAGTTAAACAAAACTGAACTTATAGAAATAAAAATTGAATCTTAATAAATTAAAATAAACTTCAATTGTTAATTAATGAAAATAACTTATAGAAACAAATAAAATTGAATCTTAATAAATCAGAAAAAAAATAGTAATTGATTGTTGTTCGGGGCAAAGTACCAACAAACTCACAGATAAGATAATTCAATGGTTCAAATTTCTTAGAGATGTTGTAGAAATAAACTATGTCAAGGGAAATCAAAAAAATATATATATATATATATATGAATTTTTTTACATAAAAGATTCTAATTTTTAGAAGTAAAATAAAAATTATAGAGATATATGTTTCTCAACTAAATAGCATGTTTTAAAACGCAGGCGCCTAGGCGCTCCGCAATAACTTACCGTGGCGAGTTGGTGCAAATCGGTTGACTTACGCGGTCAACGAGTTGGACCCGAGTTGGACTTGAGTTGCCGATTAATTGATTTTTTTTCAATTAAATTATTTTAAATTTTTTTTAAAAAAATTATATATATATATATATTTAAAAATGCATAATAACTTCAATATATGTATATATACAACATAATATACTTAATTTTAATACAAAATTAATAATATAATACATAAAAGTAATATATATATATATACATATTTAACATAATATATTTAGTTTTTAACAATAAATTAATATAAAAACTAGTTCCCGATTAATTGGGTAGGCGCTAGGTCCACCCTCACCGCCCGACTCACGTCTAGCGAATTCCATAACCTTGCTAAATAGTAGTTATGTTAAATGAAAATAAAAAGAAGAAGATGAGTTTTTTTGTTCCCTTTTTCTTTTTCTGGTTACTCCGAGGAGTAAAGAGACTTTAGAAGAAGATGAGTTATTGATAAAAAAATATATATAGAAAATATAAAAATGTATGAAATGTGTCACATCAACTATGATTTACCCACAATTCTATTTAAATATCAATCTCAAGTTGTAGGTAAACATATATTATTTATAATAAGGTAGCACACCCATGAGGTAAAATACCTCAATAAAAGGTGACATGCCCCTAAGGTAAAATACATTAAAACATCTTCGACACTCAATGGATTTCAATAAAATCTTGCGACACTTTGTAGATAAGTAATCTATCTTGTATACTTTTAAACATAAACTAATATTATGGATAATCGCATACGAAAGAAGTATGTTATTCAACTTGTCATACCATTGTTTTGTTTTGTTTTACAGGTTTATTTTCAAAAAATAATAATAATGCAGTTGTTAAAACATAAAAGCACGCATAAATATTATGAATTATATAAAATTTGATAAAATTGAACTGAAATAATTAATTGTAGGGTTAACCATTGATGTGGACAGAAACTGGGGATATTTTTAAGGTGAGATGATTATGAATTGTTTTCTGATTCTTATTATTCAACAATTCAGACTTTTATGAACCATTTAGGCCCAATAAGAGTTAGGCCTAATAAGAGTTAGGCCCAATAAGAGATAGGCCCGTACCAAATTTACGTCCGTTGAGGTGTCACCTTCCTATTGAATTCGAAGAAAGCGCAAATGGGGAAAAGCGAATTGTAGAAGAAGAAGAAGAAGAAGAAGAAGAAGAAGAGTGGAAACTGAAGATCTGTGAAGTGATTCGTTTGTGATCTGTTCCAAATTTCGACCAAGCTTCAGAAATGGATTCTTCTTCAAATTTAAATCCTCTTCGCGAAGATACCTCAGATGAACATGGAGAACCAATAGAAGCTCCAGCGTCTGTCTTCGCCTCTCGTCCTCTTCGTCCTCCTTCTACGTTAGTCAATTTGATTCTGATTCTGATTATTTTCTTGATTTTTTGGTAATTTTGACGTAAATGACAGTGAACTATATGAATTTTACATTGAATTGGTTTGTTTTTTTTCAGGATTTCCTCAGAGAAGTATTCACCGATAGATTGGTCAAGCTATTTTGATAAAGAAGATGATATATCTATCACTGGATCCGACGATGTAACATTTAACGAATTGATCTTAATTCCAGAACATTTTAGTTTAAAATTCACTCTGTTCGCTAATGGAATTGTATCAATTTTAGGTCTTTCACGTATATATGGCAGGAACTGAAGGACCTGTAGTGTTTTGTCTTCATGGTGGTGGTTACTCTGGGTGAGTGTTTTTGATTCTTTGAGTATTGTAAATCTATTAAAGATTGAATTTTTGATCGCTCTTGAGTTCAATTACTTCTATTTTGTTGTGGTTTCAGTTTGTTTTGTGGTTGAATGTGTATATGAAACTAGAGATAGGCACATACAATGTGACAGTTTCATCTGTTTTTGCTAGGCTCTCGTTTTCTATAGTGGCAAGTAAAATCAAGGAGAAAGCTCGTGTGGTTGCGATGGACTTGAGAGGACATGGTAAATCGGTTTCAGAGAATGAATGGGAGTTATCGCTCGAGGTATAACATCTCTTTTTCTTTAGAAAGTTTGGATATTCTCATTGACTATACAGTAGCTGGTGTTTGAGAATTGAGACTGATGTAATAAGATTGATATGGCAGACAATGAGCAATGATGTTTTGGCTGTGGTTAAGGAATTGTATGGAGACTCTCCTCCAGCTATTATCCTAGTTGGTCACAGGTTTTTTTCTATTCCATTTTATTTTTCATATCGGTTTGTTGTTTTTTGACCTCTGTCTTAAAGTGTAAACGGCTGGTCAATAGCAAAGTACATCAATTTTGTTTTAGTGTGGCAGTGATTCATTTGCACCTAACCATATATAATAAAGCTTAAGATACTTCGTATGCACATTTTTTATCACTTAGTGTAAGATAATTCTCTAGTCGTGTGTGTGTTTATATGTATTTGTTCATCCATTGGTAAAGTTTTCTCGTAGTTCTTGATCTCCATTTCGTCTACTGAACCTATGGTTATGACTTCAATTCTTTAGTATGGAACATTTATGGCTCCTATTGGTAAAGGGTTGTACTGATATACGGGCATGCATAAACTTGTAGAATAAAAGTATTTTAATTTCATGAGTTGGTTACATGTTATCAACATACAGCATGGGAGGTTCGGTCGCTGTGCAAGTTGCTGCAAACAAAACATTACCTAGCTTGGCTGGGCTTGTCGTTGTGGATGTTGTTGAGGTTTGCTTTCTTATAGAAAAGTCTCATCTGTTTCTCACTTGGTCTGCACTCTTGTGAGATGAACTGACCAAAGTACTTTCATTGCAGGGTACCGCTGTTGCCTCGTTGATTCACATGCAGAAAATTCTTTCAAACAGAATGCAACATTTTCCCAGCATTGAAAAAGCCGTAAGCAACTTTAAACGCTTGATTGTATATACAAACAATACATCTAGCATTTTTTATGCGCATATTATGGCATTAAGAATTAGTGTTTTACTTCTGGTCTTTTGGCTGTGTGATGTTTTCTCTTGTTGAATCCTTGTTAATGAAATTTCTGGCCTTTCAGCTCTCATAAGTCTCCCCTTATATCCTTGATTTCTTTAACGGAATTTGTTTTAGCAAAATAAAATATTTCTCCTACTTTTAAAATTGGGGTATAAATTTGAAATTTGTTTGTGCTTGATGCTGCTGATGTCAAAAATGTTCCAAGTTCAAGCGTTATAATATATCTTTAAAAATTGAGCTAAAGCTAACCCTTTGTAAACTAAAAGAAAACAAAAAGCATTGATACCTGTAAGCTGCAAGCAATAAAGGACTTTGTTGTAGTATGCGTGCTGTTGGGTCTGCTATATCTATTTGTAATGCATTATCTCTGCAGATTGAATACAGCGTTAGAGGAGGGTCATTAAGGAACATTGATTCTGCTCGTGTCTCCATCCCCACAACGCTCACATATGATGATTTAAAGCAGTGGTGCGTATCTCTGTTACTGATCTCACTATTGTTGAGCTCTTCACATGTTTGCTTCCTAATAAGTGTGGTATACAAACCTTTGTCCAGCTACGTTTACCGAACGCGTCTAGAGGAAACAGACCAATGTTGGAAAGGCTGGTATGATCCTCATTACCTCTTGTTTTAAGTTCAGTAAATCACTTAGCGCACATTCTCTAAGCACAAGACAGAAAATCTGTTAAGACCGAATTTGTAAAAACTGGGTCCTCATAAGTAATCATTCATCCATATAAACATAAGCTAACACTTTTAGGTTGCTAAGACAGTTAGGTAACAAGAGTTGTTAGTTACAACAGTTGGCATTGTAAATCCAAGTGCAAACATCTACCTTTCTTGAAATAGTTTATGATTTGATCAATGTTTAGTTGCCTTGCAGGTACGATGGTCTCTCAGAGAAGTTCTTGTCATCTCCTGTTCCAAAACTCTTGCTATTAGCTGGAACTGATAGATTGGACAGGTATATTCGTGTTCCACCATCCCTGGTTTCTTCACCTCTGGCTCAGATCTCAACTTCGAATCTACCGCGAGTTGTAATAACGATGTTGATGATTGAATTAGGACGCTCACAATCGGTCAAATGCAAGGAAAGTTTCAGATGGTCGTGGTCAAACACACTGGACATGCCATACAGGTAAAAACGTGTTTGCCTAATCTTTAATATCGAATCTTTTGTGCTATAATGATCTATGTGGGATGTACAGGAAGATGTACCGGATGAGTTTGCGAATCTAGTTCTGAATTTTATATCGCGTAACAGAATTGGGCCTAATGGTGTTGAGGTTTGTCTTGTATTGTGTTATATTGTATCACTTTGTTTAAAACTTTAGTCTTAAAAAGTCTGATTATAGAATCCGTTGGTTTACAGATACCAGGAACGTGGAAACCTTCACAACAGCCTAAGACTTGAATCAGCTATCACCGGATAATGTCAAAGCCTTCGTTGTGGTTTTCACTTGTTTTTGCGTATTAGCTTTATGAATAAACAATTACAACTCCAGCTCTTTCGTGTTAGGAGTTGGCAATTACAAGAAAACTAGAGTAAAAAGATATAAATCAGCTCAATAGTTTTTCATTTCTCAGTTGATTTGTTTCTGCACCTTTAGAATTAGCAATTTTGCAATAGTTTGACATCTAGTGTGAATATTTCGGTAAGAAAAAATCATTAATTTGAAAAATAAAAGTATTCACAGAAAAAGTGATAAAATCTCATTTTAATTATTCCAAATGGATTAATATTTGGTTTTGCCACCCAACATACAGTCATGAATGCTTTTTTCATGAGTTTCAACATTTGAACTTCTATCAAAAGATTCAAAACTATCAATAGAGGGCAATAGTGATAAAATCTATAATTTTAGTTTATTCCAAATGGGTTAATTTGGTTTTACTTAGCAGGTACGATTCTACAAAAGTCTCCAAATTAACCCATTCGAGTTTGACTCCTGGTCGGAGGATAACAAGATATAGATCCATGAAACATTTTCAAAGTCATGGCCCTCTTCTTGAATGTTTCCAACATTCCCACAACTTGGATCACTTCTACTTTAGATCCTGTAGCTATCTCCCTCACCCGCTGCTCGGTTATTTGCTTAATTATGTGTGGTGCATCAAGCTCTGCACAAAAAAACACCAAGGAAGAACATGGATTAATGGTCAATCGAATAAACTAATTTTAATCTTTCAATAACTTACTAATATATACCTTCATCTGTCATGGAGTCCATTATTGTCATGTACCGCATCATTAGATCTGCTTGTGGCCCTGGTTTAGTCTTAGCAAAACGAATGGAAGTATACCACTAGAGAAGAAACTTATTAGTCAGAAATGTGTTTAAATTTGGCTAATAACAAGAAACGAAACAAAAACTGACTTAGAGATGAAAACTACCTGATTAGGCAATCCAAGTATGACCAGAAAAAGTTGATACAATCTTCTAAGCGTATATTCACTGTGATTTAAGAGACGGTGACAAAAGATTCAACATCAAATGCTTCAAAATCCTTACTCTTCTCTCCAGTTTCAGCTAATATCATGGGACACTTTGCTGCTGCAACACTAGAAAAACAAAGAGTTTAAGGAGATTAAAAAAAAAGTTTTAAAAAATATTTTTAACAAAATAGAAGAAAATACGTAATTATCTTGAATATATTAACTATTTCTTTATTTTCCGATCGCCTAGAAATGATAAAAAAAACATCTTGTTATTTCTTCAATAATTTCTGATCCCTGGTGGGCCTCTCAGTAGGATTCGAACCCAAATGAAGTTCTGACCATCTGTCAGAGAAAAAAGAACAAATGGCTCTTGTAGGATTCCCGAGAAATTCTTTGTTTTTTTCCGGAAGCAGATGATTATTCATTTGCTTCTCATGTTCCGTGAGCAGTCGGGGCTCTCCATCTAGGGTGTTCACATCATCACCTTAATTATCCAATGAAAAAAAACTATATTAACAAATAAGAAATTTTTAATGAATATTATTTAAATATAATAGTTTATAAATATTACTTAAATAGTTAATAATAAAAGAAATCAATGTAAAAAAAAAGAGTTTGAGGAGATAAAAAAGTATAGGTTAAAAAATGTTTTAATTTTTTTTAAAATATTAATAAGAATAAATCCTAGATAATAAAACAGTTTATTATTAATAATATAACTAAAAATTTAACCTAAAGTATGTTTAAAATTATAAATTTTGATTCACTCTGATGAATTCATACCCAAGACTCCGTATATCACACATTATGTTTATTGGAAGGAACATTATTGCCTTTATAAGAGTTTATCAACTCTATCAACTAATAATAATAAAAAATCGACTAAAAAATTAATAATTTTACAAGTTTTTACTTCAATAAAAATAGGAGCAAAGAACATCATTTACTTTAAAATATTTTGTCAAAAACATTTTGAATAAATGAAAGCTCTTATCAATTAAAATGGAGTCTGAAGCAATGTAATAAATTATATTTTGATTAAGTTTTATTTTAAAAACATAGTCAAACAAAGTAATCATGTCTTTCTTACGTAAGAGAAAATTGAAGAAGTAGAGCAATCAATTTCAAAAGGAAATAAATTTATGTGTAGGTTTTGTACATTGTTTTAACAAAAAAATTCATAATTTATGATTAATAGTTTAATGTCCAAATAATTCTATATATAATAGAGAAATAACTCTTCAAGAGTTTGACACATCAACACTTCTCTTAATGACATATTAATTTATTTGTATCACTTAAAATATATCATTAAAATCAATAACTATTTCATCTGCTTCTTCTATTTCATAATTTCAAATCATTTTTAATTTTTTTTGTTTCTCTTTAGTAATTAATAAATCAATTTAATCTCAAATTATATATCTATTAGGTCTATGGAAATGATAGGATTCTTTTGTGTCCAAAAATCATATAGTTACTAATAATTATTTTTATTAAGGTCGATTTAATGAAACTTAGATTACCAATTTATTTTTTAACAAGATTCACATGCCACATGAGTTTGAATGGTACTCATCGACATAAATAATTATATGGGTCAGTGTTTAAAAAGAACTGAAAATTTGGTTTTGAAAAGCATTTAAAAAGAACTAAAGAGGAAAGAAGACATGTAGATAGCAGTGTATAATATGATCATCGGCAAAAAAAAAACCTCAAAATCAGAGTCGTTGTCGGCACCAAAGAGTGGCTTCTTCTAGGAGGAAGGGGAAGGACTGGGGCTGATTGGTTTCTCTTGATCTTTTGATTTGAAATAGTACGCCGACACAAAGAAGATGATCACTCCCACGAGCCAACGGATGGTGTTGTGAGACAAAATAACATCATTCTCCTCCGATAAATATGGTTCAGTCTGGGAAAGGAAGAAGGAAAAGAAACCACTGCATAATAACAAAACCAACCGATCAACATCTCCACTAAATAACATTTGTTATAAACAACATCTAACCGGTTTTTTTGTACCCAAAAAAAAAGTAAGCCCAAGTCTACTTAATGTTCATACACATTCGAGATTTCATCTGAAGATGATGGTCAGATGGTGGTCATTGACCCTAAATTCCTAATGCAATCAAGTGGAAATCATCTGCAAGACATATTTCAAGACACAAAGGTAGAAAACTTTTTATCAAAAAGTACATACACAAGTATTGCAGAGACAACAATCCTAACTCTATATTAAAAATGATACATCATATTTCAATATACTTTAAACAAATTAATCTTCAAATCTTTATTCTATATTAAATTTATTGTTCTAAAAACTTACATAAATAATACTAAAAGTATTAATAAAAACACATATGTTTAAAATAAATAAAAATAAAATATTATATAATATTCTAGCTACTTATAAAATTGAGTAAATACAAAAAATATATTAAACAAATCGATAAAAATAGATCTGAGTGTAGCACGGGTAAAAGACCTAGATTTAAAATAATAAAAATTACTCAAAATAATGAGTGAAGTATATAAAGAAATTATGCCTTCATTGCTTATTAATGAATAACTTTAAAAAATATTTTCTTTTTCATAACTTCATATTTTCCTAATAATTAACTAAGAAATTAATTAATATCAAAGAAAAGAAAAATGAACCATTGCTTATTAATAAATAACTTTAAAAAATATTTTCGTTATCATAACTTCATATTTTCCCAATAATTAACTAAGAAATTAATTAGTATTAAAGAAAAGAAAAATGAATCATCGGTCTTTAAAATAAAGGCAATTGGTCGCATAATATTTCTGAATCCCGATTTACATAGTATAGATTTTGCTAAGAAAATTGACATGATTATTGCAAGTGTAAATAATTCTCACGATTTCTTCGCTTTCTCAATAAAATTTAGCTTTTTTCCTGAAGCTGAAAAGGCTAATATGAAAAATTAATCTCCAAGGTTTAGGGGTTTAGGGTTTGGGATTTAAGGTTTAGAGTTTATGGTTTAAGGTTTAGGGATTAAATAGTCTTATTGGAAATTTATATCTTATAATAAATTAACAATTTGATATATAATGTGTTAAAAAAAAATTATCACTATGGTGAAAAATTTGAATTTTAATTAGGATGAACAAAATAAATAAATCATACATGTAAGGCTAAAAGAAGGTATGTTGATAATAGGAAGATTAATCATGTTTCAAAGAAAGAGATATACTAAAAAAAATTAAAATATTTTTCTAAGAGTGTTAAAATACTACATGTTATTTTGAGGGAGACAATAGTGGTTAGTTTAGATTATTTAATTTATTCGATCATAAGAAAAGTTATTACTAAACCCAAAAAAAATGAGGAATGAAGAAAGAGAATCAATGTGTATAATAAAATATAACTTTATATATTTTTACAGAATATTTTATTAAATTTTGATTTTAATGGTGTTTTAAAATTAAAATTCTGCGCAATGCACGGGTACTAGTTGTTACAAACAATGGATGAACAAAATAGTCACGGAAGAAGCATAGATTACATTATCCGATGGAAGAGGCAAAGACTACAATATATCCATTTGACAATTTTTGTCCATTATAAAGCCCAATATTTAAAAGTTTACGATTATTTATAAAGCCCAAAAAAAGCCCAATATTTAAAATTTCTCGGTCAAAGCCTACAAGTAAAATTTCAGTTGTTCGTCCCACCGTTCGATGTCACATCTCTTACTGCCGGAGATAAATTCTCTTCACCCCCAAACCCTAAAGTACTCAGCTTTTCTCAAAATTCCTCGCCGGAGTTCCCATTCATCAGATGACGGAGGAAGAGGTCGTTTCTGTTTCTGTGCCGCAAGTCGATCTCAAGCGTAAGCTCGACGAAGTTGAGCCTGAGCAACATGACAACTCGGATAATAACTCGAATGGAGATATTGTAGATGATAGCAACGCAGCTTCTGATTCTTCTCAGGCGAAGCGAACTAAGATCGAAGATGGTTTAGGTATTTCTATTTCTTTGCCTAGTTAAAAACTCAGATTTTGATTTTATGATTTGGGATTTAATTCTTGAAAAAGCTTTTACGAATGTTCTAGGTACAGTTTTTGGCTAAGTTTGTAAATAATTTTGTCTTTTTAGCGGTAAATGAGACTAATTTTCTCGTTGTTCTGTTGTAGATAATGGGAAAACACAAGAAAATGGTTCTTCAATTGAGGTTAAAGAGGAAGAACACAAGGGAGAAGAAACTGAGAATCAAGTTTCTGTACCTTTTGTTGAGCAAGTTCAAGATCCCATTCATGTTGTTGGTGTAGATCAGTCAGCAGATGAGCTTGTTAATCCTAAGGATAAACAACAAAGTTGTATTGAGGAAAATAATGTAGAAGAATGTAAAGATGTCAATGGTGATGGTAGTTCTAAGGAAGAGATTGGTAAAGAGAATAAGGAAGTGGAGGTTGATGATACACAGTCAACTACTCGTATGATAAATGTTCCAAGTTCTAAGGAAGAGATTGGTAAAGAGAATAAGGAAGTGGAGGTTGATGATACACAGTCAACTACTCGTATGATAAATGTTCCAAGTTCTAAGGTGATATGATTTGGTTTCTATTTTTGACTATTCTGTGAGTATTTGCTACTGTAGTTTCTGTTACTGATGTGCTTTGAACATGATTTGCAGGTAGGTGTGTTGATTGGTAAGGGTGGGGAGACTATACGGTATCTTCAGTTCAATTCTGGTGCCAAAATCCAAATTTTGAAGGATGCTGAAGCTGATCCAAACTCTGCATTAAGACCAGTGGAGATAATCGGAAATGTTTCATGTATTGAAAATGCTGAGAAGCTTATCAATGCAGTCATATCAGAGGTTATAAGTTGTTTTTTTTTTCTTCAGTCTACATCTTTGTCCCTGTAAGATATTTGGTTACAATGTTATCTTCTGCTATTACCTTAGGCGGGCCATCCTGCCACTCATGCGATGGTGACTCCAAAACAGATAGAGATTAAAGTTCCAAACGATAAGGTATTTACCTCTTTTATTCTTTCTAGCATTAGTTTAATCACACCTAATCCAGCTTCAACTAACAGGTTGGTATGATTATTGGCCGAGGTGGGGAGACAATCAAGAGCATGCAGACAAGGTCAGGAGCACGCATTCAGGTGGTGACTTATATAAACAAACTGAGAGTCTTCAAATTTAAGGATACGTTTTTACTATATGGCTTATTCTATGTGACAACTGATTTAATAAGTTGCTGTGTAGTTAATACCGCAACATTCAGAAGGTGATGATGGCTTGAAGGAGAGAACTGTCCGTATTTCTGGAGATAAGAGGCAAATTGACTTAGCAACCGACATGATAAAAGATGTTATGTACCAGGTTTGTTTCTGATACTATTGCTCTCAACAATGCATGTGTTTGTGTTCATTCTTGAGTTTGGTTTGTTGCTATAATGTGCCTGAAAACTCGTTCATTTTCGCAATGCTATTTATGCCTCATTTCGTATTTGGTGCATTGTCTATCTGGATGGGATGCTATATTATGATATGGTTGGTCCCTGTTGTTGTATTCAATTTTACTCTGCAAACACTTTGTTTCAGCTGATAGATATGTGTGCTTGCTTAAAGATTTGCCAGCATCTGTTTAAGTATTAATAATTTCATGTTGTGCTGTTTAAGATGGTGATTCCTTCTCAGATTTATATTGCTTTCCTGGGAATAATGCTTAGCTATGAAATTTATATTACCCTCCATTTTCTAGTATATATGAAAAACATATGATGTAGTCTAGAGTACACTCAATGACATCATCTGCTGGGTCATTGAGTAGCTGCATGTTCTGTGAACACACCTTTAAGGAATAGTTGATCTACTGCTGCCAGAAACAAACATGTACCGAGCGTCACAAGAATTCTCATTTATACCTGTTAAGAACATCATATGTTCCATCCTCGATGTCGGTTGCCATTTTTTTTTTAATGTTGAAGGTCCTGGTATCGAATTGGTGTTGGCTTTAAAAATGCAGATTTCGCTATTACCGTTCACATGGGGTCAGCATTACCTCGATGGTGTTCAGTAGACTGATGTCTACATTGTTATTCAGCCTTGCTGGTGCTAGTTGTCGGTAAGGCTGCTTTGAGACTTAACAACTCCAGGAACATTACTTTAGTGTAAATCTGGCAGGCAGATCTTTATTTTCTAAGACGTTTGCTCTTCCTTAATTAACGTCCTCGAAGAAATCTTTATCTGGAATATTGTGGACCGATGCACACTTTATGTTTACCATTGAGATTGAGAAAGTTTTGTGAGATTATAGCTGTCACTGCATTTAGAGTCTTATGTGCACCTGATTGCAATGATGATATCTATACTGTTTTTGCTGTCTTGTTATGTTCTTTGCTAATGGCTACAATTTATGTTGTGCCATCGATTTCATCTTCTTTATCCTTATAGAATCATGTTCTGATAATAGCATTACTTTCTGTGTGAAATGTTATGCCATCTTTATTGTCTCAGATGGGAAGTTTCATTGTTGTGTTTGTTTGTAGAATGCAAGGCCATCACCCTATTCTGGTGGTTATAGTCAGCCTGCTTACCGACCCCGAGGGCCAGGTGGTCCACCTCAATGGGGTTCACGTGGTCCTCATGCTCCCCACTCAATGCCCTATGATTACCACTACCGTGGACCGTATTCATCTCAAGGTTCACATTACAGTTCTCCCAGTTACGGTGGTTATCCTCCACATCATATGCCTCCTAGAGGTGGATATGGTCCTGGTTGGGACCAAAGACCTCAACATTCTGCTCCTTACGATTATTATGGTAGACAGGGAGCTCAAACATCTGGCCCAGTTCCACCTCCTTCTGGCCGTGCTCCCTCCCCTGCCTTGGGGGGTCCTCCTTCTTCCCAAGTAAGTTATGGCTATGGTCAGAGTCATGGCCCAGAGTATGGACATGCTGCTCCTTACTCCCAGATCGGTCATCAGCAGACTTATGGGCAGATGTATGAACAACCCAAGTATGACAATAATCCTCCGATGCAGCCGTCTTATGGTGATTCATACCCATCAACAGGTGGTGGTCAGCCAGGCTATTCCCAAATGCAGCAACCTGGTGGTAGGCCTTATGGGGTGCAACAAGGTCCAGTCCAGCAAGGAAATGGGCCTCCACGGGCTGTAACAGCAGGTTCTTCCGGTGAGGTGCCTTTCCAAGGTGCAACTCCAGCAGCAGCAGCAGCAGCAGCACTGTCATATGGCAGTACTAACATGGCTCCACAACAACAACAATATGGATACACATCAAGCGGTGGGCCAGTGCAGCAACAAACATACCCTTCCTACAGCTCGGCTCCAACATCTGACGCGCCTACAACAATGGTACACAAACAATTGGTTCAGCTTACCAACAGCCAAGTGTCCAGCCAGCTACTTCTACTCATGATCAGCCTGGTGCACAGCAGGCTGCAGCATCTGGATATGGTGGGCAAGTAGCTCCAACCGGTGGATACAGTTCATATCCATCCTCACAGCCTTCTTATGGTACTGCTCAAACCCAAAACAGTGTAAACTATGGATACAACACAAGCTCTCAAGATCCTAACTATGGATATGGTGCAGCACCTGGTAGCCAACCCGCATATTCACAAGCAGCGCCTACTCAAGCAGGGTATGAGCAGCAAACCGCAACTCAACCAGCAAGCTATGCAGCTGCTCCAGGGATTGCACAAGTGAAAACCCAATCGCCACAGTCCGCTTATGCTCAGCATTACGACGCAAGCCAGATTTATGCAGCTCCACGTTAAAAAGAATCAGCAATGTTGCAAAGTTTCTAGACCTCTTTACACTCACGCTTATGGAGTCTAAAGACAGTTTCTTATTAACGTTGGATCTTCTACGTCTCTTGACTCCTCCTTGAGTGTTTCATTGTAATCTCTGTCAACCTTAAAGCTGTTGAATTGTTGTTGATGGTTAAGCTATTATATTTAAATTTGTTGGTCACTGCTTCAAAAGAGTTTAGTAGTTAAGCTCGTGAGCATTATTATTATCATAATTCTAGAGTTTGTTTCTTACTAATCAAGAAACGTTGATGCAACACGAGATTCGATATAAAAGTATTGTACTTGAATCAATTTGAGGCCTATGGAGGCTATATACAAAGTGTTTTGAGGACGGCCTCGTAAGTGTCTTGAAGGCGGCTTTTGTATTCATTGCTCTTAACCATTTCCACATACCGAGCCATATCTTTGAATCCTTTGTCTTGTCTTAACAACAAATCACTTTCTTATTCATCTCTTGCTATTAACTTTTGCTTCTCATCTCCAAAAGATTGTGTATGTGTTTGAGTCAATGCCCATTGTATCGCCCATATAGCAAGAGGTCTCATATAACACAATGAACTATATTCATCATTCATGTTCCACGCTTCTGGTGTCTGAAACGAGCAACTGCACCAAACACACACAAATTCGTTAAAACTTATTGTTTTGTCTAATGAAGTAGACAGTGAGTTTATTTATTTATTACCAGAGACCACGATCAGACCAAACAGCTTCATAGATTCCACTTGCTGTCTTAAACCCTTTGTCTCTTTCACCTTCTTGAATCATACAAGCTGCAACAGAGTAAGTAGTCCCAGCCGATACCTCCTTTGAAACTAACGAGTTCGTGTCCACTTGTCCATCTGGTGACATTCCATTCATTGCGCCACGTGTCCCTCCTCTCACTTTCATCACATTAAACTCATAGATTGTCTCCAACGCTTTCTTGATCCACTCTTCTTTTGTTATCTGCTTAAGTCCACATGCTCTCGCATACCTACGAAAACAAAACTCAAAACTGCTACTTTCATTAGCATATGCGATTGAGAGAGATTGAGAAACGCAAACGCAGCGGTTGAGACTCTTACCATTTTCCAGCCAATTGATCATCAAGAATAGAGGAGCTCGAACCGCTACCGCTATCGTCATAATTGATATAACTAAAAAAGCGCGGTGTAAACAAATGGCCAAACGGCTTTTGCAAAGCTCTCATCGTTGGTCGCAACCGCGTTTCTGTAGACTTGGAGAACAAACTTGGCGTTCAAGTCTTTCCAACGATCCGTGTTGAACAAGTTATATGCATTGAGTTCATGCCAAGGATCGTTTAGACCGATATCATGAGGAACTGATCCGAGAAGCTTTCTTGGAACCCACTCGCCAGAGCTCATGATCTGTTTCTTGGTGGAATCTTGAATCAGAACCGTTGCTGCAAAGTCTCTTTGGACGCTGAGTTCGAGTTTAGGGAAGAGAGCAAGAAGTGCAAATGAGGAATAGAAGTGAACATCGTAAGTGTTGTACATTAGGTACTCAATTCCTTCCAGGTAAATGAATTGCCCGATGCTCTCTTCCGCGTTCGAGGATTGAGGAGAATGAATCTGATCACAAACCGCATTAATTTTCTGAAAGATGTTGGCTACAGAAATGTTGTTCTGCTCTGTATTTGAAATTTTGTTACTTTCTATGCTTTGCTTGGAAGGCAAGCCATCTATGGTTAATGGAAAAAAAAAGAAGAGAAATCAATGAAAGTGTCTAAAGTTTCTTGAGTTGTTTGTTTGTAAGTTAACTAATTATACCTGTCCATATAGCTCCTCCGGAGTTGAAATAGTATAGTTCGTTGAATAGAGTGACTCGGTACCTGAAATATTCATCGGTCATGGTTGCAGAGAAGAAGAGAAGCTTGAAGGAAACTAGAGTTTACCAATCAGGAAGTGAAGTGTCTGAAAGAATAGGGCTTTGCCATGCTGCAATCTGAGACTCCCAATCAACATAATCTTGTTCAAGAAGAAGAAGCAACTTATGAGACTTATGCAATAGAAGTAGAACCAAAGAAGAAACCGAAAACAAAAGCAAGTTCCGTGCGTACTCAGAAGAGCGTCGCTGGCCATTTTCACTGCTGCGTCGCCTAAGTTTCCATAGAACTTTGCGTATCGTCTGTAAAGTCATGAAACCTTTCTTTGAATAGATTCAAAAGAACATTGCGGAGAGAGCGGAGAAAAAGATTAAACCTTTTTAATCTCATCCCACATATCTCTTGCTGTGACTTCATTAGGAGAATGACTAGAAACTAAGAAGCATGGACACTCTGAGACACTAACATCATCCGTTTCTTGCGACGCAATGGCGTAAGTAACTGGTGGATGTGCATTGGCCGTCCTGCAAGTGAATTAACATACCAATCAAATTGGTTAACAAGCGACGGAAAAATGTTATGGAAACCGACACCAAAACCCGCCTTAAATGGATAAAATAGAGGAATTTTCAATCATTCAAAGCTCAAGTAAAAGAGACTTACTTGTGATGGAAAACTATTGCATGTACTCCATCTCTTTCTCTGATTTATCACATCAAAAAGCAGTTTCTTGTGTCAGAAGCAAAGAACATGAGCTCTGAAAATATAGATTGAGTGAAGATTCTTACATCATTGTTGAGTTCATGTGTTCTCCAGTTAAACCAGAAGCTCCTCCCACTGAGTTCTAAGTATATACAAAGATTAAAAAAAGGACATAAAAGATATGAAGAGATTAGATATTCGTTTGGTTTGAGATTACTTACTTCCCAAGTAAACAGCAAAGTAACCGTTGCTTCATCTTTTCCAAGGTTAGTCACCTGTAAAACATTAGCCAAAAGGCATGAAAATGTTATGATGGTCTTAGATAAAAGAATATTCTTTTTCTTATCGAAATATTCTTACCGTGAAGGTGAAAACCGATACCGGTAAACTACTTTCCTTGTAGTTATGAGGTATAAAGGGAGAGACTTGACGAGAAACTATTCTGAGTTCAGGGTCAGGTTCTGTTCTCCGAACTCAAGACATTTTCATTTTATATAACCTTATATCAATCATGAATCTGAAACATCTTAATATATAATGAACCATGATAAGATCAGCTTTATACCGTTGTAAACAGTCCAAGACCTCGGAGACAGAGCATGGTACGTAGATTTGTCTCTCTTCATGTTCCAATCCCATGATTCTATTCCTAAATCCTCTGTTTTACTGCTGCATCGATACCATAAGTTAATAAGCAACAAAGTTTGTTCAAATGGAAAGCTATTAAGCGGCTTACTTTACAGATTCTGGCTTTGTTGGACATAGAACACTAGAGTAATTCAGCTTCAACTAACAGGTTGGTATGATTATTGGCCGAGGTGGGGAGACAATCAAGAGCATGCAGACAAGGTCAGGAGCACGCATTCAGGTGGTGACTTATATAAACAAACTGAGAGTCTTCAAATTTAAGGATACGTTTTTACTATATGGCTTATTCTATGTGACAACTGATTTAATAAGTTGCTGTGTAGTTAATACCGCAACATTCAGAAGGTGATGATGGCTTGAAGGAGAGAACTGTCCGTATTTCTGGAGATAAGAGGCAAATTGACTTAGCAACCGACATGATAAAAGATGTTATGTACCAGGTTTGTTTCTGATACTATTGCTCTCAACAATGCATGTGTTTGTGTTCATTCTTGAGTTTGGTTTGTTGCTATAATGTGCCTGAAAACTCGTTCATTTTCGCAATGCTATTTATGCCTCATTTCGTATTTGGTGCATTGTCTATCTGGATGGGATGCTATATTATGATATGGTTGGTCCCTGTTGTTGTATTCAATTTTACTCTGCAAACACTTTGTTTCAGCTGATAGATATGTGTGCTTGCTTAAAGATTTGCCAGCATCTGTTTAAGTATTAATAATTTCATGTTGTGCTGTTTAAGATGGTGATTCCTTCTCAGATTTATATTGCTTTCCTGGGAATAATGCTTAGCTATGAAATTTATATTACCCTCCATTTTCTAGTATATATGAAAAACATATGATGTAGTCTAGAGTACACTCAATGACATCATCTGCTGGGTCATTGAGTAGCTGCATGTTCTGTGAACACACCTTTAAGGAATAGTTGATCTACTGCTGCCAGAAACAAACATGTACCGAGCGTCACAAGAATTCTCATTTATACCTGTTAAGAACATCATATGTTCCATCCTCGATGTCGGTTGCCATTTTTTTTTTAATGTTGAAGGTCCTGGTATCGAATTGGTGTTGGCTTTAAAAATGCAGATTTCGCTATTACCGTTCACATGGGGTCAGCATTGCCTCGATGGTGTTCAGTAGACTGATGTCTACATTGTTATTCAGCCTTGCTGGTGCTAGTTGTCGGTAAGGCTGCTTTGAGACTTAACAACTCCAGGAACATTACTTTAGTGTAAATCTGGCAGGCAGATCTTTATTTTCTAAGACGTTTGCTCTTCCTTAATTAACGTCCTCGAAGAAATCTTTATCTGGAATATTGTGGACCGATGCACACTTTATGTTTACCATTGAGATTGAGAAAGTTTTGTGAGATTATAGCTGTCACTGCATTTAGAGTCTTATGTGCACCTGATTGCAATGATGATATCTATACTGTTTTTGCTGTCTTGTTATGTTCTTTGCTAATGGCTACAATTTATGTTGTGCCATCGATTTCATCTTCTTTATCCTTATAGAATCATGTTCTGATAATAGCATTACTTTCTGTGTGAAATGTTATGCCATCTTTATTGTCTCAGATGGGAAGTTTCATTGTTGTGTTTGTTTGTAGAATGCAAGGCCATCACCCTATTCTGGTGGTTATAGTCAGCCTGCTTACCGACCCCGAGGGCCAGGTGGTCCACCTCAATGGGGTTCACGTGGTCCTCATGCTCCCCACTCAATGCCCTATGATTACCACTACCGTGGACCGTATTCATCTCAAGGTTCACATTACAGTTCTCCCAGTTACGGTGGTTATCCTCCACATCATATGCCTCCTAGAGGTGGATATGGTCCTGGTTGGGACCAAAGACCTCAACATTCTGCTCCTTACGATTATTATGGTAGACAGGGAGCTCAAACATCTGGCCCAGTTCCACCTCCTTCTGGCCGTGCTCCCTCCCCTGCCTTGGGGGGTCCTCCTTCTTCCCAAGTAAGTTATGGCTATGGTCAGAGTCATGGCCCAGAGTATGGACATGCTGCTCCTTACTCCCAGATCGGTCATCAGCAGACTTATGGGCAGATGTATGAACAACCCAAGTATGACAATAATCCTCCGATGCAGCCGTCTTATGGTGATTCATACCCATCAACAGGTGGTGGTCAGCCAGGCTATTCCCAAATGCAGCAACCTGGTGGTAGGCCTTATGGGGTGCAACAAGGTCCAGTCCAGCAAGGAAATGGGCCTCCACGGGCTGTAACAGCAGGTTCTTCCGGTGAGGTGCCTTTCCAAGGTGCAACTCCAGCAGCAGCAGCAGCAGCAGCACTGTCATATGGCAGTACTAACATGGCTCCACAACAACAACAATATGGATACACATCAAGCGGTGGGCCAGTGCAGCAACAAACATACCCTTCCTACAGCTCGGCTCCAACATCTGACGCTTACAACAATGGTACACAAACAACTGGTCCAGCTTACCAACAGCAAAGTGTTCAGCCAGCTACTTCTACTCATGATCAGCCTGGTGCACAGCAGGCTGCAGCATCTGGATATGGTGGGCAAGTAGCTCCAACCGGTGGATACAGTTCATATCCATCCTCACAGCCTTCTTATGGTACTGCTCAAACCCAAAACAGTGTAAACTATGGATACAACACAAGCTCTCAAGATCCTAACTATGGATATGGTGCAGCACCTGGTAGCCAACCCGCATATTCACAAGCAGCGCCTACTCAAGCAGGGTATGAGCAGCAAACCGCAACTCAACCAGCAAGCTATGCAGCTGCTCCAGGGATTGCACAAGTGAAAACCCAATCGCCACAGTCCGCTTATGCTCAGCATTACGACGCAAGCCAGATTTATGCAGCTCCACGTTAAAAGAATCAGCAATGTTGCAAAGTTTCTAGACCTCTTTACACTCACGCTTATGGAGTCTAAAGACAGTTTCTTATTAACGTTGGATCTTCTACGTCTCTTGACTCCTCCTTGAGTGTTTCATTGTAATCTCTGTCAACCTTAAAGCTGTTGAATTGTTGTTGATGGTTAAGCTATTATATTTAAATTTGTTGGTCACTGCTTCAAAAGAGTTTAGTAGTTAAGCTCGTGAGCATTATTATTATCATAATTCTAGAGTTTGTTTCTTACTAATCAAGAAACGTTGATGCAACACGAGATTCGATATAAAAGTATTGTACTTGAATCAATTTGAGGCCTATGGAGGCTATATACAAAGTGTTTTGAGGACGGCCTCGTAAGTGTCTTGAAGGCGGCTTTTGTATTCATTGCTCTTAACCATTTCCACATACCGAGCCATATCTTTGAATCCTTTGTCTTGTCTTAACAACAAATCACTTTCTTATTCATCTCTTGCTATTAACTTTTGCTTCTCATCTCCAAATGATTGTGTATGTGTTTGAGTCAATGCCCATTGTATCGCCCATATAGCAAGAGGTCTCATATAACACAATGAACTATATTCATCATTCATGTTCCACGCTTCTGGTGTCTGAAACGAGCAACTGCACCAAACACACACAAATTCGTTAAAACTTATTGTTTTGTCTAATGAAGTAGACAGTGAGTTTATTTATTTATTACCAGAGACCACGATCAGACCAAACAGCTTCATAGATTCCACTTGCTGTCTTAAACCCTTTGTCTCTTTCACCTTCTTGAATCATACAAGCTGCAACAGAGTAAGTAGTCCCAGCCGATACCTCCTTTGAAACTAACGAGTTCGTGTCCACTTGTCCATCTGGTGACATTCCATTCATTGCGCCACGTGTCCCTCCTCTCACTTTCATCACATTAAACTCATAGATTGTCTCCAACGCTTTCTTGATCCACTCTTCTTTTGTTATCTGCTTAAGTCCACATGCTCTCGCATACCTACGAAAACAAAACTCAAAAACTGCTACTTTCATTAGCATATGCGATTGAGAGAGATTGAGAAACGCAAACGCAGCGGTTGAGACTCTTACCATTTTCCAGCCAATTGATCATCAAGAATAGAGGAGCTCGAACCGCTACCGCTATCGTCATAATTGATATAACTAAAAAAGCGCGGTGTAAACAAATGGCCAAACGGCTTTTGCAAAGCTCTCATCGTTGGTCGCAACCGCGTTTCTGTAGACTTGGAGAACAAACTTGGCGTTCAAGTCTTTCCAACGATCCGTGTTGAACAAGTTATATGCATTGAGTTCATGCCAAGGATCGTTTAGACCGATATCATGAGGAACTGATCCGAGAAGCTTTCTTGGAACCCACTCGCCAGAGCTCATGATCTGTTTCTTGGTGGAATCTTGAATCAGAACCGTTGCTGCAAAGTCTCTTTGGACGCTGAGTTCGAGTTTAGGGAAGAGAGCAAGAAGTGCAAATGAGGAATAGAAGTGAACATCGTAAGTGTTGTACATTAGGTACTCAATTCCTTCCAGGTAAATGAATTGCCCGATGCTCTCTTCCGCGTTCGAGGATTGAGGAGAATGAATCTGATCACAAACCGCATTAATTTTCTGAAAGATGTTGGCTACAGAAATGTTGTTCTGCTCTGTATTTGAAATTTTGTTACTTTCTATGCTTTGCTTGGAAGGCAAGCCATCTATGGTTAATGGAAAAAAAAAGAAGAGAAATCAATGAAAGTGTCTAAAGTTTCTTGAGTTGTTTGTTTGTAAGTTAACTAATTATACCTGTCCATATAGCTCCTCCGGAGTTGAAATAGTATAGTTCGTTGAATAGAGTGACTCGGTACCTGAAATATTCATCGGTCATGGTTGCAGAGAAGAAGAGAAGCTTGAAGGGAAACTAGAGTTTACCAATCAGGAAGTGAAGTGTCTGAAAGAATAGGGCTTTGCCATGCTGCAATCTGAGACTCCCAATCAACATAATCTTGTTCAAGAAGAAGAAGCAACTTATGAGACTTATGCAATAGAAGTAGAACCAAAGAAGAAACCGAAAACAAAAGCAAGTTCCGTGCGTACTCAGAAGAGCGTCGCTGGCCATTTTCACTGCTGCGTCGCCTAAGTTTCCATAGAACTTTGCGTATCGTCTGTAAAGTCATGAAACCTTTCTTTGAATAGATTCAAAAGAACATTGCGGAGAGAGCGGAGAAAAAGATTAAACCTTTTTAATCTCATCCCACATATCTCTTGCTTTGACTTCATTAGGAGAATGACTAGAAACTAAGAAGCATGGACACTCTGAGACACTAACATCATCCGTTTCTTGCGACGCAATGGCGTAAGTAACTGGTGGATGTGCATTGGCCGTCCTGCAAGTGAATTAACATACCAATCAAATTGGTTAACAAGCGACGGAAAAATGTTATGGAAACCGACACCAAAACCCGCCTTAAATGGATAAAATAGAGGAATTTTCAATCATTCAAAGCTCAAGTAAAAGAGACTTACTTGTGATGGAAAACTATTGCATGTACTCCATCTCTTTCTCTGATTTATCACATCAAAAAGCAGTTTCTTGTGTCAGAAGCAAAGAACATGAGCTCTGAAAATATAGATTGAGTGAAGATTCTTACATCATTGTTGAGTTCATGTGTTCTCCAGTTAAACCAGAAGCTCCTCCCACTGAGTTCTAAGTATATACAAAGATTAAAAAAAGGACATAAAAGATATGAAGAGATTAGATATTCGTTTGGTTTGAGATTACTTACTTCCCAAGTAAACAGCAAAGTAACCGTTGCTTCATCTTTTCCAAGGTTAGTCACCTGTAAACATTAGCCAAAAGGCATGAAAATGTTATGATGTTCTTAGATAAAAGAATATTCTTTTTCTGATCGAAATATTCTTACCGTAAAGGTGAAAACCGATACCGGTAAATTACTTTCCTTGTAGTTATGAGGTATAAGGGGAGAGACTTGACGAAAAACTATTCTGAGTTGAGGGTCAGGTTCTGTTCTCCGAACTCAAGACATTTTCATTTTATATAACCTTATATCAATCATGAGTCTGAAAACATCTTAATCTATAATGAACCATGATAAGATCCGCTTTATACAGTTGTAAACAGTCCAAGACCTCGAATACAGAGCATGGTACGTAGATTTGTCTCCCTTCATGTTCCAATCCCATGATTCTATTCCTAAATCCTCTGTTTTACTGCTGCATCGATACCATAAGTTAATAAGCAACAAAGTTTGTTCAAATGGAAAGCTATTAAACGGCTTACTTTACAGATTCTGGTATGTTGGACATAGAACAGTAATAGCTCCAAAAATATTTTTCTGATAGAACCATGTACTTAGCAAAATAATTGAGAAATCAATTTTAAAGACATAAACAAACGACACCGTTTGTTTCTAATGGAGCCATTATACTTGAAACAAAATTATTGAAAACTCAATTTTCTCCCCCCCCCTCTGAGAGGGGCCCTCTCTAACCATTCCACTTATCTAAAGATTAAAAAAAATCATTTGAGAGGAGAAGAAGAGAGGTGGCCGAGGAGTAGGAGGATTCGAATCAGTCTCAGTCAAAAGGCTAAGTGGAAGTCTTCACTGATTTGTCTCAATCTCACTTATTCGTCTTCCTCTCCAACTGGTAAATTCCTCTCTCCATCTCCTTCTCTCTTCCATCTGACCTTTGGGAAGCATAATCTCTCCAGCAAAACTCAGATTAGCAGATATGGAGAAGAAGAATGACGGATTCAGAGATTCTGATTATGCCTGCGGAGATAGTCTTAACAACGGCGATTACGAGTAGGTGGGATGATGTTCACGAGTCAAGTCAGTAGCAAGATAACTATAATCACGGATTCTTCGTGGGCAAAAGAATTGAAGAGATCAGAGAGCTGGTTCCACTTATAGTTCGTTTCAGAACTGAACTGTTTGTTACATCTTCATGTTTTTATTCATTTCTAAAGTACATGGCTGATTCTTGCAGGTCGTCTTCGTGGAGTTGTGTACAAGTTTCTTTTCGTAGCTGTATCTGATTCAAAGAACAAATATTTAAAAGATTATTCTGGTTTCTAAATGTTGAGGATGGTTTTGGATGAAGGCTTATGGTGTGTATATGAGTTTCAAGCTTGTGTTGTTAATATTTTCGCTTTTAATTTGGATAGACTGATTCACTTCTTTATTGTTTTTACTGATCTTTTGCAGGAGCATCATGTTTAAACTTGTCATGGTTCAGTTTCAGTTGTAGTTTATGGAGATCAAGAGAAACCAACAGTGATCACTTATCCAGTGTAGCACTTAATTGTAAGAGTTGGGAATATGTATTTTTTACATAATTTGTAATTTTTTTTTTGTCAATAAAAATTAAAGCCAACGTGCCAAAAGTTGTAGTTACTTACGAAAAAATCTACTGTTATTTACAAATTTGCCACTACAATAGGCGAATGTCCAAAGAACAAATCTGCGGCGTACCGCAGACTTATTGTAAGAAAAAATCCTCCTCTTAAATCTCCGGGTCGGATTTATAACCAATGCTCGTAAGTAAAAAATTTCTATATAATAAAGTCTTTGGCAATTTGAATAGAGAATCTCAAGAATTTCGTGGTGGAAATGAGTTCTTCACATCAAAAACGAATATTCGACTTTATAAGAGGCAACTCGCCTCATCAACAAATTTAAAAAAAAAAACAAACTTACAAAAACCAGTTCAAGACCTCAATATTTTTGGTCTGATTTATTGTATCTGTGGAAAAAAAATATGCAAGGGACTAGAGAGACTCCTCCATATATTCAGTCGAGCCTTGTCTATGCAGTACTTTCCTTCAAATAAGCGATGAGATCGGCTCGTTCTTGTGGCTTTTTCAGTCCAGGAAACACCATTTTCGTCCCAGGAATATACTGTAACAAACAAATAAACAAAATCCACACCAATCCAATCAAAATGAGATCTAAATTCTTCATAATACGAAACAACCAACACAAAAGAGTGAAGAGAAGACTCAAGATTAACGCAAATGTGACATAGTTGAAATGTTGTACACAACATTTTGAAAGATGAAAGAATGAGTCAAAGCGTTAATCTAAGATTGAAAAATTAATTAGAAGAATCAAAGATGATGATACCTTCTTAGGATTCAACAAGTAATCGTAAAGAGTCTTCTCCTCCCACATAACAGCCATGTTTTTGTTAGCAGCAGAGTATGAATATCCTGGAGTTGTTCCAGATTGTCTTCCAAATAATCCATTCAAATTCGGTCCTGTGATTCGTAACAAATATTTCCAAATTCAAAAAATCACATACGGATCCAAAATCAATCGTACGATATAGCGATCACAACACATAGAGATTGAATCCGGGAAAACAAAAACGCAAAGAATCAAAGCGCTTAAGCTATAAATAGATCCAGATTAGATCAAACGATGAAGAATACGAGGATATCGAGAAATATTAGATCTAAGAGAGATTCGATGCTCGGAGGAATCAGAAGACGTAGTCACGTACCTTGTTTGTGACCGGCGCCTTTTTCGACGGTGTGACACTGTGCGCACTTGGTTCTGAAGATTTTTTCTCCGGCCTTTGAGTTTCCGGGAGGTGCTTCATCGAACGACGACATTGGAACGAGAATGAAGAAATTGCAACGGTGGCTTTTGACGGTTTCTGTTGGGCGTGATATTTTTGAATAGAGAGACTTTTTGTGCTATGAGAAAAAGGCCAATTTGTTAAAAAGAAGGTTCGAGGAGGCAAAGGAGAAGGTGAGGTGGCGTGAGTGAGCCACAGGCCATACGTTTTTTTCTGAATCCACGTGGCATTTTTGTAGTGGTTGATTTTGAGTCCGTTGACTATTTCATTCCCTTTTCTCATTATTTTATTCTTTAAGAATTCGCCTTTTTGAAAGTCACGCTTATTGTTGTTGGGCTCATAAGGTGAAGAAGAAGAAAGCACACTCCAGCTTCTTCGATTAAACACAAAAGCCTCGATGAAAATCATGGGAAAGAAGAAAGCAAAAGAAAAAACGAAATCTACTTTTTTTTGAGATAGAAGAGAGAAACTTCAGAGAAACGATTGTCCTTTTTTAAGTGTTTTTTTCCATAATCTAATACATGATCTTGTCACTAGCGAAGAAAGACAAATTCTTGTCAATATGGGTGTTTTCATAATATTTTAGAACAAGATTAAAATTATGTTTGGTTTATTTTTTCTTAACATCACTTACATGGACAATATCTGATTCCATATCTGATTTATATATAGCCAAATTTTTATTTCGCAGAAAACACAATTTTGTAAATGCCCACGTATTTTACTATATTGTTATTTATACGGTTTTAAATAATTTGGTCGTCTAATAACGTCCAAGCGCCCGATTACGTGATTTATGCAGATGTTTAGACAGATTCTAGACGAATTTTTTTATTTTTTAAAAATAAAATTGAATAATTATATATTTTTGTACAATTTTTTTTATTTTATATATATTTTTATTTAATTCATATTTTTAATGAAATTCATTCATTTGAAAATAATAACTAAATACTATACATATATCTAAATTTATATAATTGTAAATGTATATATATTTCTAAATATATTTTATTCATATAGACCTCATCTAGGCATCGGCTAGACTCTAGGTGTTCATCCACCATGCCTAGCAAATTTAAAAACACTGAATTAAAGACATTTTATTTTTCAATTTTACTTTTCTAGATTTATTTATTTTGTAGGTTTGGTTCGATATTTTTGGGATTAAGAGTTAAACACCCTAATTATAACGTTTACAAGTAACGCGTTTGAGTTTATGACGAGGAACCGAGACATGTGAGCTGTTTAGTTAGGTGGAAGTCTGAACCGACCACGCCAAGTGATCGATCTACGTCTGTGTCAAGCCAAAC